>OY720588.1:8160968-10863468 GCA_963151315.1 Nymphalis c-album
AACTGACTGTGTTATTAATTATTTTTGAAACGAAAAAAATTATAGTAGGATGAAAATTGGAAAAAGAAGAGAATGTAGAACTCGGTGGTAGAGCTTATTATCACCACCACTCATCAGATGTTCTAGCGTAAAAAACGGAACCCTTATAGGATCACTTTGTTGTCCGTCCGTCTACCTGTCTGTCTGTCAAGACCCTTTATCTCGGGAACGCGTAAAGGTGTCGAGTTGAAATTAAAACGATATACTGAAGTCTACGGTATCTTGCAGCTGTGAAAAAACAAACTTTTATGTTGACGTAAAAAACTATATGGCCGATTATGCCTCAAAAAACGTATGTTTCGACACTCAAGAAAATCATAATTCATAGGGTATTTTCTGTTGACCTAGAACAACGAAATTTGGCAAGTAACACCGTCATATACAACAAGTATAGAAACTTGAAAATTGAAAACTATACATTTGTAATTAAATCATAAAAAACAGGGTATTTATGCAAGAGACGGCGGTCCAAATTTTGAATTGAGTTAACCGTCATGTGGGGTATCGTATGAAAGGGGTTCATTGGCACAAGCTTAAACAGTGTTAATTATTTTTTATTATTACGTATAGTTTTCGATTTACGACGAAGAATGAAAAAAAAACCTTTTCCCTTTTTTATAAGTATAGGTAGGTACCTAATAATTTTGGTGTATGTACTTAACCAAAACTAACAGTTTGCACTGTTATGCTACCTACTTATTTAATTTAAATTTTAAAAATTAACAAATTGACACAACCCTAAATATGTACGGAACCCTCGTTGGGCGAGTCAGACTCGCACTTGTCTGGTTTTTTTTTCATATTTATGACTAACTATGAAAAATGATAGTAATGAAATGACATTCTTACATTCAAAGAAAGGTAACGGATATCTTTTTGGAAACTAGTACACAATGTACGAAATATAATTCCACAAAATATTCCACATATGCTTAATGTTTTTCATTGAGAAAGAAATGCTGGATTTCAGGAGCTACGAATAAAGAAACGTGTCGATAATTTCAAAATGTAGTAAAGCCTTTTTTATGAGCACTAAACTGTTACCCAACATCAATGTTCCACGTATCAATGCAAGTTACGATTTTTTTTTAATATTACGAACTTCATCTAAATACGCTGTAACGTGTGTGTAAGATTATAATTAATAAATTAGAAATTAGAAACCAAGGTAATCCATTCTTCAAAGTCATTAAAGATATGGATGTGATGAGATATACTAAAAAAGGATAATTCAGTTTCTTGTGAACTCTTGTAAATCTTGTAATTTACAACGTGAAATGCATATAATTTAAAATAATGTTCTTGCATAAAGGGATCAAACGAAAACAAAAGAGAGTCTGTTTCGAGTATAAAACAGTTCATTTATTGGAATTAAATGGAATATTAATTTAAAAGCAATTGTAAGCAGTCAGAGAAATTAGCGAGATGCCAGTGCATTTGACACCAAATACAGAGCTAACTTCAGCATTTCTTGTTAATTTGCACTCTTGGCGATTGCACTGTTTTGTATAATAAAATTACTCAATAAATGAATGTCTATTTAAAACTAAAAATATCTACGCCTCGAGACGGAATATTACTGAACTATATAAGGATGCATCCAACTAAAACTATATATTACTATGGTAACTGTAGTCCTTTATCTAAAACTTAAACTTAACTTAAATTTCACGTGCCTTTGCAGCGTTCTGAAATCTAATGCCCACAAGTGCAAAGATAAATGAAAGCATTCACCAAATGCATTACTTTTAGCTGCCTTTTAACTTATGCGATAAAGAGTGATTAATGTTTAAAAAAAATAATGAATTTTAAACGAAGTTTAATGGAACTTACCGATTGTGGTTATTGAAAATAAAACGTCTTTCTCCATGAATGCCAAGAGAAATTCACTGTTGCAAACATTTTATAGATAAAGATATGAATCTATGCTATACACTATCAATCAAGCAAAAAATCAACCCTTTATAATCATGTAAAAAGCGGTGTTCGTGAAAGCGTAAAGAAAGGATGCATATGCAATTCAAAATGTTTACTGTACGATACCTATAATCACACATCATAACTATCTTGCTTCTTGAATATATTCACAACATTATTTTTTCTTCTAGGGGGAAGGGGATTTTTCTATACCCTAAAAACGTGAACGCATTCACCATGATCGGTTGAGGAGTTAAAACATGCGTAAGAAACAAACTCACTTACACATTTATAATATTGCTTAAATATTTGTTTATTTTCAACAAAATAGCATAACAAACAAGCATGTAACTAAAACCTTCGTTAGCTTTGGGTCCGAGACGTTAAAACATGTTTACATTTGGTCACGTTAAATCATTCAACGAGTTGCTTGTGGTCACTTTGCAAACAAAGAAAGTATTCTTTGAGGGAATAAAGTACTGCTTTACTCATGTTGCATTCGTAAATCACGAAAACAAAAGGGTAGGTTTTATACATTTGCAAACGGGACTTCAGCTGAAATGGGAATCAGCTGTTTTAATAAAACAATTGCAGTATACGTGTTAATATATCATGAGGACTACGAAGGCAGTTTGTTAGGCTTCGGCTGATTATACGTGTACAACTCGCCTGGAAAAGGGCCAAAAGTTAGTTTGTTCAATACGAATTCTCGGAACGGGACGAAACTATACCGAGTAGGTATATGCCTATCGTATTGTTGATTACAACAATTTGGCAAATGGTTCCAGTTTGACGTTTTTCAATAACTACTACATCTAAAACGATTGTAAAACGATTTTCATACGAGAATAAACAAGTAACTTCAAAAGCGAGAAGCCCAATTTATTTACTCTTAAGTGTATGTAAATAAAATTAATGTAATAACATGGTGATGGATGGTAATGACATAATGAATGTACAAAATGGCATGGCATCTTATCATTAAGAAAGTGATGTATATTTTCAGACATCAAGATGATTGTTAATGGATTTGATAAATGATTAGTCATAAAAATAAGATGTATGCATAACTTTTTATTAAAATAAAACGCGTAAAATGTGTTTTATTCCTTGACATAAAACAAAAATAAAATTAAAAATACCAATAGAAAAAAAGTACAAAATGGCTACAGGTTTTGATAATGCTAATGAAAAGATTAATGTATTGATCACATCTCAAATATAGTGGTAAGTGCTTTTTAACTTAATTTAATAGATAAACTGCTTTAAAAAACAAAACGGAGAATTTTCTACTGAAAGCGCTGTTCTCAGAGGCCCAGGTAACTTAACCTTAAATAAATCATAGATACGACACACGACATAAAATATTAGTTCAGCAGATTGTACTAACGCAATTTTAGAGGAAGCCTCCAGAGATTTCTTACTCAAAAACTAAGCTCGTTTCACTTATTTGCAAATATTATATGTTAAAAGTGGTTAAATTGGTTTAAGAAGACGGGTGGTAAAGTTCATTTTAAATAAATTAATCATTACAAATAAACAACAGGATTTAATTTTTAGGATTTGATTTCTCAATTATTGAACAAATTAAGTCTAAAGATCGTTCCCATATCATTACTGGTAAATTAAAAATTAAGTATATCGCTACATATATTTCGCTCGCTTCCTAGTAGAACATCGGCGGTTAACTTAAATTAAACAAAGTATAAATCCTGGACTCTTATACGCTGATTGCGGTTACTACAAAACATGTTAATAATTATGATTAAGGTCCTCCAGACCGATTTCGGCCACGGCGGCCAATCTCTCTTGAGATAAGCCAACTGCGCCGGAGATATTATAGTGCACAAGTGGGTGCGCAAACACAGGTGCACTCTCTTTTCCTTAGCTCTCATAATCCGATGGGACGGCAATTCGACACGACCGGAAAGAGTTCAGGCGCAGGACCAACGGCTTAACGTGCTTTCCGAGGCACGGGAGTGTATACACTTCTGCCTTCCAGACTCCGGGCTGCTACTGAGAATTTTCTGACAGAAAACCCCAATAATGATTTATTGGCCTGACCTAGGAATTGAACCCAGGACCACCGAGTCTGCGGCCTTATATCAAGTCACTAGACCAACGAGGCATCCATAATAGACTAAGATCCGGCTGCAAGATCACTACGTTCATAACGTATAGGATCCAAATCTATTTTTTATGTTTAATTATAAATAGGAGAACCCATTTTTGCCAGGGTGCCAGTCAAAATTTGCCCGCAAGTACTTTTAATTAAAATAATAATTATTGACTTTTTGCAAAAAGTCTCATTCACTTGTTATAAGAATAAACTACAATCCATTCCATAGCAGTGTATGTAAATAACTCGGAAAAGTATGGTTGCCGTTACCCACTCGGCCGCAACCTATTCGCAGCCAGGTCTAAAGAGGTCATATTTTGTTACGTTGATACGTTCATGACGTATATATATCTTTTATATATCAAATTGAAGCCATATTTTTTTCTGTGCATGACAAAATACCTCTGCCTGTGTAAAATTGCCCGCAAATAGGGGCTGCCTGCTGTTAAAGATTGATCAAAGTGAAAGAGAGTTAGCGTGTTACATCGGTAGTCAGACGGTGGTAGCGATATAAGCTGATATTAATTATTGTCCAATCCTTATTTTTTGTATTGAGAACTATTTAATACGATTTATTTTCGATGAATCGGATTTTGAATAAATGTCATGAAAACGTATTAATAGATTTTATGCATGTATAGATTTCTTCAATGTTTCCTTTAATTTTTACTAAAAAAAATGTGTTTTAAGAATATTTAATTAATTTGTTACCTATCGCATAAATTTTTCTCTTTTACATAAATAGTCAGTTTTTATTTTTCATAGATACTCATTTTTGGTTGTCATTCTACAGAGCGTAATCGAATTGATTAATAATTAAAAAAACATGTGTGCAACTCACACTTGGTAGAAGTGAAACCTTAAAAACTTTTGGCACTATGCCTTGGTACCACGATCATAAGTAACACTGTATAATGCTACCTATCTAATTTTTCCCCTCCTTAAATCTTATGAATTGATGTGTCTTTCTCTTTTTACTGTCGCGTTTCCGTTTCATCGCTTTTCAAATTACAACGATGCTAAAGAAGTTTTCACTTCAAAACTAAATGTTTTTTATGTTCCTTTAATTTTATATGCACTCAACCTTTTTTTGTTGCGAAACAATAACACTGACAAACACGTTTTGGAAGATGCATTATTAAAGTCGAGCATATTTTTTGTTGTACCACACACAAACCACTTCTTCATTTCACCACGTAATAAAAGCGTGTTGTGACGAGCTCCAAAACAATACGGTTACTTTTTTTTTTTTTATTGCATTGGAAGACGGACGAGCATGTGGGCCACCTGATGGTAAGTGGTCACCAACGCCCATAGACATTGGCGTTGTAAGAGATCTTACCATCGCTTACATCGCCAATGCGCCGCCAACCTTGGGAACTAAGATGTTATGTCCCTTGTGCCTGTAATTACACTGGCTCACTCACCCTTCATACCGGAACACAACAATAGCAAGTACTGCTGTTTTGCGGTAGAATATCTGATGAGTGGGTGGTACCTACCCAGACGAGCTCGCACAAAGCCCTACCACCAAGTGAATGATGGTTAGAATGAGAATGTTGCTGTTTATTTGAGAACACCAGCTGTCAACGAATGCACTTAATAGTGCACTACATCCATTATATATTTTATTAAATAGTTCTAATTACAAAAAATAAGGATTGGACAATAATTAAAATCAGCTTATATCGCTACCACCGTCTGACTACTGATGTAACACGCTAACTCTCTTTCACTTTGATCAATCTTTAACAGCAGGCAGCCCCTATTTGCGGGCAATTTTACACAGGCAGAGGTATTTTGTCATGCACAGAAAAAAATATGGCTTCAATTTGATATATAAAAGATATATATACGTCATGAACGTATCAACGTAACAAAATATGATCTCTTTAGACCTGGCTGCGAATAGGTTGCGGCCGAGTGGGTAACGGCAACCATACTTTTCCGAGTCATTTACATACACTGCTATGGAATGGATTGTAGTTTATTCTTATAAAAAGTGGATGAAACTTTTTGCAAAAAGTCAATAATTATTATTTTAATTAAAAGTACTTGCGGGCAAATTTTGACTGGCACCCTGGCAAAAATGGGTTCTCCTATTTATAATTAAACATAAAAAATTGATTTGGATCCTATACGTTATGAACGTAGTGATCTTGCAGCCGGATCTTAGTCTATAAGGATAATACTAAGATTTTATTTTTTGTTTCTTTGTTATGAAATAATTGTTTATAAAAAATAATGAAAACTCCGATTTTAAAAATTATTTACCATAAAAAAGCTATATCTTTAAAGAATAGCCTAGGCTATGTTATATTTTCAAAAGAATTAGAGATCCCTACCTAAAATCGAATGATACAATGGTATATGCCTAACTGTTAATATTATAATATTAATATTATAGCCACAACAACAGTTTTTGTTTAAATTATTAAGTTGAAATAGGGGTGGAATCGAATATTGGTGATAATGGTATCATGATATTTATCCTTATCCATTTAAATGGTTGTGATAATTAAGGTTGTTATGTACGTGTAAATGACGTACTACAACAATAACAGTACTGTGAACAGATGTTACCATTAAATTGATTTAATTTATTGTAATTTGCCAGTATTTTAAAATAATTTTTACAATATAATAAAAAAAGTACTAATCACTAAGTATTACGAGTATAATACAACTGTTCGCTACCGTAAGTATAAATGCACGACGCAAAATAACTGAACACAGAATGCCGTGTAATATATCAACAGAGAGTTTGACGAGGTTGACCCTTGTTACTGTAGCGTTGATAATATAACTTTCAGTCAAATTTATGCGAGGTTACTCGTTTAATTAAACGCGTTTATTAAATTTATGATATCATACCTCCCAATGTATCTCTAACGGAATTTCGAATAACTTAAATAATTCCACAATGCAATATTCCATTGCATTACTTTTCAAAAATCGAAATTAGCTTTACTCGATCAGGTCAAAAGTACTTACGTAAATTGCCTCTAAAGATTGAAATTAATTATTAGTCAGTAAATAAAGATTGGATTCAGTGTAATATATCAATAGTCAATGGTTCGATATTAAACTATTCTTATAGTTAACATTATGTATTGCATTTTCTTAGCACTCGTATAAAGACTAGATAAACATTGCTGAGTCTTCTTCTTTCAAAGTAGAACGGCAGGCTTGTATGGGAGTTTCGTGCCGCAAATAAAATTTTAATTGGTAGTTAAAATGATAGAAAAGTCCTTTTAAATTCTTAGTTTTGTAAAAGTTAGGACGTTAAAGTTATAACCAGTTTTATTTTTACGTTATGTAGTATTGAACCTACTTAGATTATTACATATAGGTATGACGGCGAGAGACATTTAAACGAGTGACTACATACTTTTTGGCTGGTATGTCACTAGCGGAACGTCGAAACGGACAACAATCTACCTACCTATATCATGGTTAGACGTCATCGATGGTTTTAAAAATTGTAATTTAATTGTAATAAAGATGTAATTGTTATTTTGTAATAATTGTAAGTCGTGATGATGGCAAGAGACCTGATGGATCGACATTGATTCCCTGGGAACGGGGACGGGAACTTGTGTCGGACGCAACATGTGTTGACACACTGGCCCCGTCTCATATCAGGGAAACAATGTTAAAAGCCGGAGCTGTCGTGGAAAAAGCTGAAACGATCAAACGTAACAAATATTCGTCTCTTATTTCAAATTATATTTTTGTTTCGTTTGCAGTTGAAACGCTTGAACCCTGGAAATATTACTCCCCGCCTTATTGCCTCCACTGACAAGAGGGCTGGTTCATTTTTCGCTCTGAGACTCGGAATTGCGATTCAAAGGGGAAGTGCTGCTAGCATTCTTGCCACCATTCCACGCGGTGACGACTTGTATAGTAATTATTTTTATTTATAATTAGTTAAGATTTTAATGTAAATTATTACTATAATAAAGATGAATATACCTAACGTTGTTATTAATATACATCGGCTTAACAAAACAAAACTGATGTACATATCGATGTACATAAGTTGTGTTTTGGTGAAAATTTTGTTCTAGATTGCTTGTCGCTTCTTTTATTTTTATATTTATCATTAAGTTGAGGATCGTACCTACTCAGTGGGGTACATTAGCAGACACTTATGTCCAGCAGCAGACTGTAACTTTTGATAATGATGAAGTTGTTAGGTTTTGAGTATAGGCAAATAAAACAAAACTTTATTTTTGTAAGACAAGAACTTGTAAGTAATACCCTCATGGCGAGCATAACATAGGTACCAAGTAATGGTCGTCACATCTGAGCAGCATCCCACAATTATGAAACCCACAATGCAGTTACAGCAAACTCGTCATTTTAATAAAATCACCTATTCCGCACACACACAGCACAGTATATAACGTTCTTTCGCGACACTTCTATCAAGAAATAGAATACGGCGGCACAGATGCCCAACTCAACAAATAATTCACTAAATGCTCAGATGCAGTCACAAACCACAATCCGAACAACAGCAAAGAACTGAACTGACCGACAGATTTTCCTTACCTGTTAATAAATAATTGCCAGATAAACAAAAAATTATATTGATCCCAAAAGTCATTCCTATTATTAAATCACTAATTATTATTATTTTACGCAAGAATAATGTATTATTAGCTATAATATATGTGTTTATTTATATTTTTTGTTATTTACATTTATAATAAATTAGTTATCGTTTCGATATTTGTGTTATTTTACATACGGCAACTTCTAAAAACAAAACTGCGTTAAGTTAATGTATCCATAATCTTTTTTAAAAACGTTGTCAATATTATTAAAGTACAATAAAGTATAGAGGCGCTTTTAATTCGAATTTATTCAAAGGTATTGTTATATTCTTTTAGTTATTATATTTTCACCCGGAGGATGCGATTGACTCGTGAAAAACTTTTATAACAGTTTCAGTTTACGGCATTTTATTGCTGTTTTCCCGTTGAAAAGTTTGAGTTTGGGATGCGTAGCAAGCGACCTGAATCAAACATGACCTCGGGCACAATATAAATAAGTTACTGCAGCACAACTTTTTGGTTGAATAATTCGTTAAAAATAATTTTATTACATAAAATATGTTAAAAAAAATTGTGCGGTCGGACCCCCGACAGGAAAGAAGTTCTGTGCTTTTTCGACGCAGGCCGTATTTAAAATGTAGATTTTTATTTATTATATTACTATATTTTTGTCTTACCAAAAACAACCTTAACTTTTTGTATCGATCTCCTAAATTCGAACGCCCGACGCATAGCATTTTGTAGCATTTGATAGGCACAGTATGAACGTTATTTCGTTATAGAACGTGACCTTGGGCCACTGCCATTTCACTCTACTATAAGCCGCGTAAAAGAACTTCGTCCCAAAAAATGAAGTTAAACGGTTTCAATGCTAAACATAAACTGTACCAAAAACTAGAAATTAATAAGTCTCGAGATTCACGGTGATCAATATTCAAAAATTTAACTTAAGGGTTATTAGTTATTGGCTAACTGTGTGATTTATTTCAAGGTTGTAGAGCATCGTTTTCTACATAATTTCTTACCAAATCCCGACCTTCGATTGCAAGAGACGACCCTTCAGCCACTATTATAAGACTATAATAGACGATAAGTATAAAAAATAAGGACAGAGTGAATCATACCAAGGATTGTGCTCAAAACCGGGCAGCTCCATTAAGTTTTCAAAGACTAATATTAGTAGTTCATTTTGTAAGGTAACATGAAAGTTCTGCCAGATGTGTATCAAACCCGTATTTGGCAAAACGTAGCGGTGAATTAACTGTCTTAGACAACCTTAATTTTATATCAAAATTATATCAATAATAACATCTAAGATTTCAGACTATTTCTGTATCTCGTTGATCTTCTTCGGTTTGCGGTAGTGTTTCGTATTAAGAATTTTGATTTAATGTTATCATTATTAGAAAAATATTTTTCTAGAGGAACTACTGTTCTTATAAAAGATGTTACTAAAAGCTATATGTAAATAAATCTACGGATAACCAGTAAGCTTAATTTTGTTAGTGACCTGCCTTTATTATATAAGTCTTACAAGTATATAACATTTTTGTCATCCTTATTATTATGTAAGAAGAATACGATCATTCTCAGTTCCATGTTAATAAAAGCATGTGATATTTTTTCGAATAGGGCTTTATATTTCATTTCTACTAAAGTAAAATGTTTTTAAGTTAGGCTGAATGTTTCCGAGGGCTTTCGAATAAATACTTTTATAAAATAACTCTTGCATATTCAAAATAGTGTTTCAGGATGTTGCTATGTATTTTTCACTTTTTTACTATTTATATAAATTGAATAAATTGATTTATATGAATTGATAATTGATGATGATGATCTATATAAATAGTAAAATACATATGCATTTCGTCCTAATTTATTGCCATTACTTAGTGAAAGAATAAAAAATGTAATAACATTTACAATTTAATGCGTGCGTAAGTGTACGTTCATAATTATAAGAACAAATGGGTGGACTCGTCAATCAGTGTTTCGAATGACAGGAAGTATGAAATTATTTTAAAATAGAAGTCGGCATAAAACTAGTGAAGGCACAGCTTAGAACCAATACTTCTTGATTTTTTTATAGGTTTAAATAAAATAAATGGAAAAAGTCATCTGGACAAGCGCCTCACTATATATATATATATATATATATATATATATATATATATAACTTGTGTTAACAGAACTTAATAGTATCATTTTAAGAAAACATACAAGATTTACCAAAGTATACCACGTCTATTGTATTTCGATAACACTATAAATAGCTTTTCTTGACGTCAGCTAGTAACTTACATACACTATTATTTATCATGTTGCCTCGAGGGTTTTCAATTTCTAGTAATTTTCATTAAAATTTCTAAATACGATCGTTTTTTTCTTTTCTAATTATTTCTAACGGATACGACAATTTCATATTTTAGTTATTTATTAATTTATCTGTGTGCAATAATCAATATACAAAAGGCTACCTAAGGTGATATGCCACATCTAAATGGATTAAGATGCGTCAAAAAACGACGGACTTTCATACAAACTTTCCAAACTTAGAAAATCCAAAATTGCTTCCTTATAAAGTAGCACCTACGTGCTACTTTATAAAACGACCCTACTCACCAAATTTCATTTCCCTAACTTTAATACTTATGCACTGGGGAGAGATGTTTAATAGTTTAATAGTGGTGGTGAACAATTAAAATAAAAAGAATAATGGGCCACATATATGGGCAGCGATATTGATTTTGTTTATCATGATCATAATTACTTACATGAATAGTATTTGTGCTTAATAATAAATTATCTAAGAAATATTATTTAAACATATTTTAAATATAGATAATAGGGCGAGATTGATTAAAATATGACATCGTTTATCCAAATTTTGACAGAACGCTTAGTATGGAAATTCGAAAGGATACCTTAATCAGTGTTTGGACATTTATCTTTGACTTAACTTTTATACGTTCCACTTTTGGTTTCCTAAAAGTCATTTAAAACGATGACGAAACATATTCCTACTTCATAATTGACAGAAACTTTTATATAATTTGACGATCACTTTCCGCCCTCGACTTCGCACGCGAGTAAAAAGGTGGGGAATTGTCAGGTTCGTTCAAGTGATAGGGTCTAATTTATAGGATATTTAAAAGTTACATAGATTATTCAATTTTCAATTTAATTTAAGAGCGGAGATTGTTTTTGACATCTCATCAGTTTTTATGGTTATTAAAAATTGCGATAAGGAGAATCTATCTGAAGAATATTTGCATTTAAGTTAGATTGGTTTTTGGGTTTTACGTTATCCCTCCATTGAAAATAAGAGATTTGATTTTATAAATAATAATTTTACTCGGTGGTAGAGCTTTGTGCAAGCACGTCTGGGTAGGTACCACCCACTCATCGGATATTCTACCGCAAAACAGCAGTACTTTGTATTGTTGTGCTCCGGTTTGAAGGGTGAGTGAGCCATTGTAATTACAGTTATATATATATTACTTAGTTCTAGGTTGGTGGCGCATTGGCAATGTAAGCGATGGTTAACATTGCTTACAATGCCATTATTTCATGCGTTGTTACATGCTTTGATGACCACTTACCATCTGGTGGCCCAAATGCTCGACCACCTTCCTATACAATAAAAAAGTAACTTCTAAATAATATATTAATTAACTGTTTGGACCATATTCGATTTTCATAAGTCAGTTCTTTTTACATTTATTTTGACGAAACATGATATTTTATACCCCTAAAATATTTTAGGGCCTTTGCCTTGCCTGTTTGTATAATTATGTTCATCCGTATATTTTATCTGTGCATACCTCCCTCGGTGGACTAGAAGCTTATAAGGATGCTTAAATGTGAAAGTGTTGGTAAGGCCATTAAACTGATTTTGGGTTTATTTATTTAGAAATTGTAGTGGTCAATCGTGAAGATTGAACACTACAATTAGCAGTACGAGTAGCAGTAGCAGTACTCCAGTACCTCGGAAAGTATATAAAGCCGTTCGTATATATATTTATAAACGCCAAGTTATAGTATTGTTAATAACTATTTAAGTTTTTTTTAAATTAGTTATATAAGTCAAATGGATTGATAATAGCGATTGACAGTAATATTCTTATTTACGTTTACTTACTTATTATTTAAACTGGTATATTACTATTAAATTATACCTTGGATGTGACAACGTATTGGACGCCGCAGGGTAGACGGCACATGATAGGAAAATTCAATGAACCGTTTTTGCAATTTCGGTTTTTCGGGCTGGCGCGCAGCGTAATCGACCAACCTAGAACGATATCCTTATAAATAAGTATAAGCATTCATATAATTGAAAAAGTATTATCAAACAGTTGAACATAGATTATCAAATAAAATAAAAATGTGACCGTAGCAGCTGGAAGATTTGAAACCGATGTTGATGGCTATTTAAGAAGTTAGTAAGTTATACCTATCGATGGTGGCTTGTGCAAGGCCATAACACAAAGTCGTAATCGATCGTTTTTGAGTTAAACTAAAATAAAAAATACGGTGTCGCTTTTAGTAACAACAGTTATATAAATTTTAAAAAGGTATTTTAAAACCTCAATTTTATTTAAATGTGTATGACTCGTATATATATATATACGAGTTAAGCTACTTTGATTTTCATCAAAGTAAAAAAATATTTATGACGTTGATATCTAACAAATCCACATTTATTTTGTCTCGTAACAAGAGCTTTGAGACTGGATAACACCAGTACAATATAAAGGTACACGTAAAATTATTTCAGTTACCTATAAAAGTATTTTCTATTGAATTATTTCCTCAATTATTTTTGTTTCAATTTCTCGTTGATTTTAACTTAAAAATATTTTGCTAAACGTATAATTATGACCAACATATAGGGTTTTTTTCATCATATTGATGTAACAAAAAAGGTAGGTTGTTTCTGGTTTCACGGAACAACGACCAATCCGATTGCTTAGTTTATAGTTTCAGGTAAGATGTAGAATATTTTTCGGGATATCACTTAAAACGCTGTCGTAGTCGGCACGAAATTTGTCAACACACGACACGACACAAGCGCTTTTTTAAATAACAATCGCAAAATTATAACAAATAAAAAACTGTTTATGAGATTATTAGGCCTTTGATGTCTACAAAAAAGAGCATAGTAAGAACATTGATCTTTATATTATAAATAACTCATAGCAAACATTTTAAAAAATTAACTTGTTTTTAGTTAACTGTCACAAAGTTTTAATGCCTTTTAAAACAAATTATATGTTAAATAAAAGAATTAATAAAGATAAATATTGTTGTATTTTTTATTTTTATTTACGAGATATTCAAAAATGCGTGCAAAAATTCGCGAAGCGTGTTGTATATGCCTTAGCACAGCAGTACAAAGCAAAGCGGTGCGCGAATGGATTTAAATAGTTTTTTATCTATGTTTGAAATGTAGTCCAAATAAAATCATACCATTTCATTTTTAAAAATAAATTTTAAAAATATTATTGTAATTGTATACTCATAAGAGTGTTTTGTATTAATATATATAGTTTATAATCTTAATAATTTTGAGAACTAAGTACAAATCATCTTAAGTGTTTAAGTCAAGTTACTGATATATTATGTAGTTACGCTAGCAAACGTTGACTAGCGCTCGAATTGACTTAATTTATTAAATTCATGTATTTTATTATAGGAAAAAAAGTATTGCTATAATTTCAATCAGATAAATAATGTAGTGTTCTAAACTTATACACATTTATATAACAATGAAATAAAATTATGACGTGAATAGTTAAAAAGTAAATCTCAATCATTGCTGCATTGCGACTGCGACTGCATCAATGCTGATCCACAGCTGAATACAGTTTCTCAAAGGCTTTATAAATGTTCTATATTTATTCAATCATTTTAATAAACTAATATACGCAATCAGTATAATATGCCGGTCTTCTTGCAATACACAACGCAAAACCTTATTGATAATTATTATTGAGAAAATCAAGGCAGATGCAACAAACGACTTGTTTAAATATTAATAAAAAATACTTAATTAAATATTAGGCGGATTATGTCCGATGATTAAAACCATTCCACCTTTATGAAGAGGTAAATTTTGTTTCAAACTTAAATAGTAAGATAGCTAACACTTTCGGGAAGGATTATAGTCTTATTGCGATATCTATGTATGTATGTACATCAATGTAGACGTACCAAAAGAAGAAGTCAACTGATTCCAGTCGCATTATACATATACAGGGAAATCTAGGATAACATATTATATTTTACGGTAAATATAAGAGGATTTTCTTGGGAAATAATAAGCGGTCACTGACAATATAAGATAAGGAATTCAGTACAATGAAAGGCGAGGAGTGACGTTAACTTAATTCCGTAATTTCCTCCATTGAAAATATCTTTGACTAAAGATTATTAAATGCTTGGAAAAATATATTTTAAAGTTATCTTGAAAGCTTTTTGCGCAATCTGGAAAGATAATATCCACTCATGATATGCCCAAGGGTTTGAAGGGTAAGTGATGTAGTGTAACTGTAGGAACTAAAAAAAAATATTTATTCAATAATATATAAATAATAATTATTATTTAAATTAATATGATCTATATATATATATATATATATATATATATATATATATATATATATATATATATAATATCCTGGGACTTTATTCACACAAGGCTGTCTGATCCCATGTTATTAAGAACTCGAACTACGGAAACCAGACAACTGATATGCTACATATACTACTTTTCTTTTCTTAATACATACTTATATAAATAATTACACACTGACTCAGCATAAACAGAGATGTTCATGCACAAAAATGTCTGTCCTGGGTGGGAATCGAACCCACGACCTGCGGCGCGAGAGACAAGTATCTACCAACCACGCCAACCGGTTCTAATAAAAAAATGCCAACCTACCGACCGTTTAGAAAGAAACGACCTGAGAAGAACCAGCGATAGCTAAAGTGGTTTTTTTTTTGTTAGATTTGTATATATTAATATGTGTTTAATTATTTATAGTACTATTTGAAGCTGCCTCGATACGATGCCAATCCAGATTTCAAGGTGTGTAATTTTTACGATATTTTTGAACTTGAATTGTACAATTTTGAACATTTTCTGGGGTGCAGTTAAACATTTCACAAGAAAAGAATTGTGGAAAGTAGGTATGTACTATACAACTTTTATTTTTATTTTTTTTAGATTTTACGAACATATTCAAGTATGTATATTTTATCGTTTTGTCAATGAACAGCATTTGCTCGCATTGACGATGTAAGTATGGTAAATTTTTCTTGCCATGTTCTCAGATTATAAATTTAAAAATAAAAATATTTTTACTTTCAATATCAAGTATCGATCCCATATTTCAATTCTGACAGTTGGATGTCTTTATGCAATGGCATCTCCTATTTCCATCCTTGAGCATCCATCACGATATATATTGAGTTCTGATTGCGTCCAAAAACATGTCATTTTTTTATATACGCAGGGTATATATATCACCTTAATTTTCAAAAACAAAACAAAAATTATAGATATCTAGTAACAAGCTTTTGTTTATTTTAATGTACTGTAAGTGTTTTTCTCAATACCTAAAACTATGTGAATTGGAATAAGTTCTATTTGATTGAAAACGTGACGGAAATTCAACTAACATGCTTAAAGTGTACGTCATGTACTGAATTTAAATTTGACATGTATGTTCAGCATGCGAATGCAGCTACTACATGCCACTCTGCAGGTTCCCACTTTTGAAGTCATATTAAATAGACACTAATTGTCAACACAAAGGACTTGTATGGACTCGTAAGATGCACGGTTTTAAATTGGACACGTCCATTCAAGTTAAAAATATAAATATATAATATATTTGAATATTTTTGTTTACTTGTTTCTAATAAGTTAAGCTAGCCATACTGACAGTTGTATCTCGTTTCCACGGGTGTAATTAATTTGTGATACATTAATTATTTTTAAATTTTGTGAAGGCGCTTAGCCTTTTATAATACAATCGGTATCGAGCCAAGAGCCAAAATCGATATCGATAAAAAAACAAATAAAATAACACGAAAAAAAAAGAAGACTATCAATGGCTGCGCAGTGGTAAGACTTTGGCAATGAATACAGACGTTACATAGAAGCGCAGTTCTTATGAATTTCGTGTGCCGATTCCAAGTGGGGTCTCCCCAGTTTAGTTCGTAGTTTGACGGCTCTGGCGACATTCTCCGTCTCTCTTGCTCTCGTAGTTAAGATAGGCTGGGGAACGACTGCCACGCTGCCAAGCGGGATTTTGGGTCGCAGAAAGTTGGTCTTCAGAGCGTCCATCGAACGTCTGTATTGACTTCGGTTACAAAGTGAAAATTTTTGTTTGGTTTAGCTCCTAAAATTAATAAAATAATGTTTTAGAATCTGTTAAAATTATTGCTATTATTATTTATAGTATTTTATTAAAAAAGTAATTAATTAAAAATACTTAAAATTTTAGAATTGCTGACTGTCGCAAAAGCTCACGAGTGGTGATTTGCAACGTTATCCAAAAATAAATATTAAGACCATCAATCGACTAATTTTCGCCCACATACATAAGAGTCAATTTATATATATATTATTTTATACGATTAATGACAAAGAAAGATTGGATAATGTTTAAAAAAGGCTAAATGTCAGTTAGCTCTGTTAAATTGGAGAAAGACAGTTGGTTTAAGGGTCTTGAAACCTAGATGAAATATATGGTTGTGTTTTGTAACATCTGATGAATAATAATAGAAATAAGGGTAGATTTTAAAAATGTCGGTATCAGGAACACAGCCACAGTCGAATATGTGAAAGTTGCGCGGAGCTAAAGAGTGTGGAATAAGCACTAGTCCCTATATTTATATTTTATTAAAGAAAAACCGTAAACTTTTATTTATATAATTTATTCAAAAGCTTACGTTACAGATTACTATATAGTACGCTGAGTTCTCTCTAGGTCCGGATTTATACCTAGAGCTACAAGGTACCTGACCCCTGATAGTTGAGGGGCTTCCCACTCAGACAAATATAATATAATTTCACTTCACCTCCTTTTTTTAAAATCGGTTAATAAAACAAGTTATCGGGATATTCAGTGCCTCAACGTAAGAGAATCAGTACAAGTAAAAACAATTATCATATCTACGTGGATAAAATTTTAAATAAATCGCCAGGTTTTCATTAACTTTTCATTTGGTCCATGACTTCTTTACTTAATTTTCAATTGTAGTCCATACAAACATTCGGAAAATTGTAATATGTTAAATTCATTATATTATAATATCAGTTCACTAAAATAAATTACCGAATCATTAATAAAGAATTTACATCAGTAATTGAAATAAAATATTTTTCAAAATTTAAATAGACCAGCGATGGTTATTTTTAGGGTTCCGTACCTCAAAAGGAAAAAAACGGAACCCTTATTGGATCACTTTGTTGTCCGTCCGACCGTCCGTCCGTCTGTCTGTCTATCAAGACCCTTTGTCTCGGGAACGCGTGGCAGTATTGAGTTGAAATTTAAACGATATACTCAAGTCTACGGTCTCTTGAAGCTCTGAAACTTTTAACGTAAAAAAATACGGCCGCTTACGCCTCAAAAAACGTATATTTCGACACTCAAGGAAATCAAAACTCATAGGGTATTTCCCGTTGACCTAGATCTATGAAATTTGGCAAGTAATACCGTCATTTACTACAAGTATAGGGAAAAATCTGAAAACTGTACATTTGTAAATAAATCATAAAAAACAGGGTCTTTATGCAAGAGACGGCGGTCCAAATTTGTGTGTCGTGTGGGGTATCGTATGAAAGGGCTTCATTGGCACAAGCTTAAGCAGAGTGTTAATTATTTTTATGATGTATAGTTTTCGATTTATGACGATGAATGAAAAAAACCCTTTCCGTTTTTTATAAGTATAGGTAGGTATCTAATAATGTTGGTGTACTTAACCAAAACTAACAGTTTGCACTGTTATACTTACCTGCTTAATTAATTAAAAATTTTGAATATTAACAAATTAACACAACCCTAAATATGTACGGAACCCTCGTTGGGCGACTCTCACTTGTCCGGTTTTATTTTAAACGCAGACAACATGCCGGTCCACCGCATTCAATTAAATCATCAAACATTTCGAACAAGAAAACTGAATCGAGCTAACAAACAAAATGCAGGAATTAAATGTTTCTTTTCGAATTTTGCACTTCGATTTCGCATTTTAAGTAAATATTTCAAATAGTTTTTATATTTCCTGGTAATGATAAAATTTTCGCATTTATAAAACTCATATTAATATCGGAAAGTGCCAAAAATAATATCTCGTCTTGAATTGGAAATAAAGAAAGGTTGTAACTGATATGGGTTTGTGGATATAATAATATTATACTCTTAAAGAGGTTTTCTTAATACCGCAATAGGGAAGTCTTTATCTACGGGTAATGTTATAGCCTTGCGAACAATTTATTGCGTACGCACCTGACGCCAAAAGGAAGAAGCTTGCGTATTAAACAGAATTGTATCTTTATAGCTTGGTATTTTTTTATGAAATGTATGATTTGAACATACTTTTATTAGGCTTACTTTTAAATGTGACCATAAAAAGCACTAAGCACTCAAAATATTATTTTACCAATATAAAAATATTTGTAGGATAATATAAGAAAATTTGAAAATTTTAGTCATCTGATGGGTATTGTCAAACAAAATAAAAAAAACAGTATCAGGCATGTTTTCAATTACACTTAAAGTGATATTTTAACGCTACTATTTAACACTGACACGGTTTTTGTCGAGATTCGCGCGTGATGTTGCTATTGTGTGGAACATCAGTGATCTGACAATGTTACATATTATTTCATACAAAGTAAGTAACAGAAATAAACGTGATCTTTTTTACATTACATATTTTATTACCTCTATACGTACATACAACATTTTATTTTTTAACTTTATTGTACCTAAGTAACGTATAAGTTTCTGTAATATATTTTTTGTATTTTTATAGCCCGGTAGGGCAAATGACTCTACTCCACCTGATGGTAAGTGGTAGTAGAGTCTAAACGCGACGACGGCTAGTGCAGTCAGGAAGAATGATCTGCACTAGCCACGCCCGCCTTGCCGGCCCGCAAGATGCCTCTTCACGCCTCGTTTGAAGGAACCCAGGTCATAAGAGGAGGGGACCACGTGTGCTAGTAAAGAATTCCATGTTTTGGAGGGGCGACAAAGAAAAGAGTTGCCAAATTTCTTCGTTCGCGATGGAATTGATGTCACAGTTAGGCGGTGACATCGAGAGCCAGCACGCGTAGACTTGTGAAGGAAAGGGGAAGCAGGAATGAGGGAGAATAGTTCTTCTGAGCACTCGCCGTGATACATTCGATAGAAAGCGCTGAGTGCCGCTATCTCTCGACGCAATTGTAAAGGCTCGAGGGTGTTGGTGACCTTTACGTCGCCAATAATGCGAACCGCACGTCGCTGCAACCGATCCAAGGCCTCCAGTAAGTACTTGGCAGGGCCATCCCAAAGGTGCGAGCAATATTCGACTCAAGACCGCACCTGTGTTTTATATAACAGGAGCAGTTGTTGTGACGTGAACAAACGCCGCACCTTGTTCAGCACTCCGAGTTTACGTGAGGCTGTTTTTATATCAGCTTCGATGTGATCCTTTGGATTGAGGTCGCACCGAACGTCGATCCCCAGTATGGCGACTTTGCTTTGTATCTCCAGCGTAGTATCACAGAGGGAAGGAGGAGGGGAAACTGCAAGAGTAATTAAATGGTCAGGACCAGGAGGTACCAGAGAAAGAGGTCGACCTAGTGCCCATGGGCGGATGAAAAAGTTAACATGGCTGGTAGAAACTGGATATCCAAAGCCAAAAATAAGGAAATCTGGCTTACCTTGGAGGAGGCTTTTACCCGAAAGGGGTCCGCACAAATTATGTAAACGTATAGTATTTAGATATTTGTTAATAAAAAAAATTACATTTGTGTTTTTTTTACATACGGTAAATTCTAAAAACAAAACTGCGTTTAGTTTATGCTTTTATTACTTTTATTTATTCAAATATTTTATAGATATTAATAATTATTCACAACTTTTAAAAATACTACACTGATTGGATGAAAATAAATGGCTAAGTTGCCTTAATAAGTGGTACAAATTTTATAACAAAACAACAAAAAAAGTATGCGATACGAAATCTGCCATTCTCCTTTCCCAAAAAAATCTCACCTGATTATTATTATTGTTATGAATTAATAAATAATATATTATCTATACATTGATATTAGAAGCAAAATCTAAATAACTTATCGATGAACAGAAATCAAGCATTTGTTATAATTAATAATACGTCAATCATCATCATCATCAATAGCCAATCGTTGTCCACTGCTGAACATAGGCCTCTCCCAAGGTGCGCCAAAGCTCCCGGTCCTCCGCCTTTCGCATCCAGTCGGTCCCCGCCACCTTCATAAGGTCATCGGTCCACCTTGCTGGAAGGCGCTCTACGCTGCGTTTGTTGATTCGCGGTCTCCACTCTAGGACTCGTCTGCTCCATCGGCCATCGGTCCTACGACATACGTGACCAGCCCACTGCCACTTCAGCCTGCTAATTTTGCAAGCTATGTCGGTGACTCCGGTTCTTTTCCGGATAATCTCATTTCTGATCTTATCCTTCAAAGATACTTCGAGCTTAGCTCGCTCCATAGCACGCTGAGCGACTTTGAATTTATGGACTAGTCCCGCAGTCATTGTCCACGTTTCGGCACCGTATGTCATGGCAGGTAAGACGCATTGGTTGAAGACTTTCGTCTTCAAACATTGCGGTATAGACGACGTGAGGACTTGACGAAGGTTGCCAAATTTCTTCGAATTCGAATTCTTCGATCGGCTTCCTTCTCGAAGTTGTTCCTACCGACTTGAATGACCTGTCCTAGGTAGGTATATTCACTGACAACTTCGAAAGGTTTCCCTTCGACGTATATCGGCCCCGGCACGACATGCCTATTGAACATGACTGTGGTCTTGTCCAATTTCATACCGAGATCGACACGCCGGGAAGAATCGCTTAATCGATATCATCGGCAAATTGAAGGTGTGAGATGTACTTGCCGTTTACATTGACTCCATATGCAGTCCAATCCAGCGTCTTGAAGACGTCTTCCAACGCGTTGGTGAACAGTTTCGGGGATATTACATCGGGGATGTATACTGTCTCACCCCTCTGCGCCGTCGCCTTCGACCTGCGATCGCCTTCGTCTTACAGTCCTCGATGTGGACAGTCATTGTAGCGGCGTTGTACAGACACCTCAGTACCTCGATATATCTCCAATCGATATGACATCTCTGCAATGAGTCGAGCACTGCCCAGGTTTCGATGGAGTCAAAGGCTCTTTCGTAATCCACAAAAGCCATACACAGCGGCTGATTGTACTCTTCGGTCTTCAGCACAATCTGCCGAACAGTATGGATGTGGTCTTCGGTGCTGTAGCCTGATCGAAAGCCGGTTTGCTCTGGGGGCTGGAACTCGTCAAGTCGTCTGGCGAGAGGGTTCGTGACAACTCTTGAGAAGTAGTTTTTCAAGAGGGTTTTATCACTTTTCTTGAAGAACAGTACTACCTTACTCCCGCTCCACGTTTCCGGGGTCTTGCCATGTTGGATGACGGAATTAAAGAGACTTGTAAGCTCTTTCAGGACCGGAGTCCCGCCTGCCTTAAGCAACTCTGTTGTGATTCCGTCATCTCCCGGAGCTTTGTTGTTTTTAAGCTGTTCTAGAGCCGCCGTAATCTCGCCTTGGTCAACGACCGGGAGCTCCTCGGAATAATGGCGCGTAAGAGGGGCGCGCTGGTCATCAATACTGATTCCCACAGGTTTATCCAATCTTGAAGAGAACAACTGCCCATAAAACCTCTCTACTTCTCCGACGATCTCAGGCTTAGAGGTAACGACCTTACCATTTTGAGTTTAAAGTTTTGTCAGACGCGGCCTCCCAAACTTGCGAGCGAACACTTTCGATCCCCGATTTTGCTCAATCGCAGCCTTGATAGCACGGGTATTGGAGCATCGGAGATCGCGTCGCATCAGCGTTTTTATTGTTCGGTTTAAGGCCTTATCTGACAAAAACGATGGTAGTTCTCGTCGTTTCCTCATGAGCTCGAGTGTCTCAGCAGAGAGTTTTGGTGCGCTGTCTCTTTTCTGTGGCGGAAAACACTTGCGGGATGTGTTTTGCCGTATTTTGACCAGCGTGTCGGTTTTCTCATCAATACTGCTTACGGTTTCCAACGCGGTGAATTGATTTTGAAGCTCCATTTGGAACTTTTCGGAGCCTTGAGCAGCTTGGAGCATGGTAGGTCGGAGAGTAGACCTCATCATTCGCGGTCTTTCGGCATTGAAGTCGATATCTAGAGTGCCTCTAACCAAGCGGTGATCACTACCGGTATTAAACCTGTTGATCACTGAGACATCTCTAAATACGTGCCTTTTATTTGAAATGATAGTCTATCTCGTTCCTTGTCACGTTATCGGGGCTTCGCCAGCTCCACCTCCTCTGGGGTTTCTTTTCAAAGAAAGAATTCATCAAAAAGAACCCCTGCGCTTCGAGAAAGTTTACCAGCAATTGCCCCCTGTGATTTCTGCAGCCCAAGCCGTAAGGTCCGACTTTCGATTCACCGCTATCTTGTACTCCCACTTTAGCATTAAAGTCTCCCAAAACAACATTGTAGTGGGCCTTCGAGGTGTCGTTGAGGGCCTTTGCGATGTCCTCGTACATCGCTTCTACCACATCATCAGAGTATGCCGAAGTTGGCGCATATACCTGTACGACCTTCAGGAAGCACCTGTCGGAAAGTTTTAGGACAAGGTGCGCTACCCGGTTCGACACACTACTGATTTCTACAATGCTGCTAATGAGATCCTTTTTGACCAGAAAACCGACACCACCCTGGGAGAGTTCATCACCTTCGCGGAAGTAGAGTAAGTTACCGGACTCTAGAGTTATCGTGTCCTCCCCATGTCTTCGGACTTCAGATAACCCCAGTATATGCCAGTTTATATGACTTAACTCTACTTCTAATTCGGCGAGGTGATGGTCCAGCCTTATCGAGCGTACATTATACGTTGCCATATGTAGTCGTCTTTTATGGTAGCCTGCCATGAACCGGTGATTCTTTGCACCCCCTGCCCTGCCGATACCGTGACCGCTACCTTGGTCGGGTCTAGCGGGCTTGCCGGTAACTTGGGGCCTTTTTTAAGCGCATCTACCATGTAGGAGGATTTGCCCATACTTGCCACGCTGGGCAGGCGTGTTGGCGAACGCAGTAGGGGGTAAGTTGTTTACGGGGGAGACGCTGCTGCCCATCCCCCCTTTTCCCCGTCCCTAAGTAGCCTCTTACGACACCCACGGGAAGAGATGGGGGAGTGATATTCTAAGCCTGGCACTCCACGGGCATTAATTCTCATTAATAATACGGATACAAAAAAGAAACACTAAAACTTTCTGCTAAAACAAATTTAGTTCAATAAATAATAAACTTTATCAAATGATAGCTTTTCAACATTTGAAGCAGATTGGTTTGAAATTATAGACGATTAAATTACAAGCTTCATTTAGAATATTAATATATTATGATTATCAAAATCAAATCCAATTAATATATTGCATATAATAATTAATATCGTCTATTAATCACATGATCCAATACATCCGAATAGTATGAGTAGAGTAATTATCATCTATTGAACATGTTTTCCTTTGGCTAAATTCCTTACACAATCCATATTATGTAGGTATTATAAAAATATTTTTTAACTTAACGTAACATAATGCAATAAAATGTGGCAAGAGCTATAATATTTATGGCAATGTAAGAGTTTAAATTCAGGTAAAATACGTATAATTTTAGTATAACTAAAAGAGAATTCTATTCAATTGTAGCAAATAAAAATTACCAAAATTGCTTAAAATAATTGATGACAAACTAAAATTATTATGTTGTTTCTGATTTGCAGTTCAAAGGTTCAAATCGGCAACCGTATTTTTATTGTATTTTTTTTTTATTTAAGATGTGTGTCAACTCCAATATTGTAAATAGTATTGTAAGTCATTCATGTACAACTTTTAGCGATTATGGATATAAAATGTATTCTAAGTCTACTATAGTTAAATGATCCTAATGCGGTCACGAGCCAAATCGTTGTATAATATTTTAACATTAGCTGGGCAACGTCAACAAAATTTACATACAATTTAATTACGCCGTATTTAGTATAATGAGTATGCGTTTACGGCCTCTTTCAATTGTACTTTTATTTTAACTAAACAAAGAAATAGAAAACAATTCTAAGCAATTTTCAAGAATTAGATAACAATTTGAAATATTGTACCCAATTCGTTAATTCATAAATAAACCTGGATTTTTCTTAAGAAGTTGGTAGTAGTTGAAATAACTTATTCCACCCTCAAAACGATGTTTTTGGTGGTATCGTTGTAAATTAACATGGTCACTAACAACTAATACCAATTGAAGAGACTAACTTGCCCGTCACAGTAAATTAAGTATTATACAAATTACACTAACCATCGTTTTCGCCAGTTCCTCAAGCACCGCCAACCGCAATGTCTATTCTTTCGCCATTTCTATAGATATTTGCCAAGAGGCGTATTTCAAGATGGCGGCTGACGCTCGCGGTCTAGAATGACAAAAACCTGGTTTTATACTTAGGGGACATCCTATAACCTAATCCATTCAAAATTATATATTTATTTAATACAGATTTTTTTATTGAAATAGCGGTAATTTGTTTATAGGTCATGTCATGCGTTTTTGAATCATTTTGATTTTATAATTGAAATATGGATAATATTTTTGGTGTGGTACAATATGTCGCAGCATCCTATTATAATGCATGAAAATAAACAGACCGTAGCCATTCCAAGTGAGAATACGTTATTTAACAGAAAACCACAACACGCTCTAAGCGGGCAAAATTGATGATAATGCTGTATAGCCACACTTTCGCTCCATATATTTTTTTAAAATGTTGTTTAGCGCAAAAAAAAATTGTTAAATTATTTAAATGTTACGATTAAATATTTATCAATAAATAATGGTTATAAAAGATTCAGTTCTCTGAAAATGTTTTTCCATTCTTATTCTTTTCTCTTTCATGAGTAAAATTCGCTGAATATTTTTGCCCACATTTTACGGCACTCACGCATTCGAGATACAGTTAAGTAGATACGTAACCGCGAATGAGTTCCAAATAGCTAATAAAAGGGATTGCTACCGACGCGTAGTACAAACTGCTGATGCGCCACCTGCTTTATTATCAACATTTCATTACTTTTATATTACTATCTTTGTACTTTTTATATATTGTTTAGCCCTATTAAATTTTAGAGTTATGTATTAAGCTTCTGCTAATAATTCATAAATAATATTTCATTTTGAATGTGGTTAAAATAAAAATAAAAATTAGTAACACATAACTAAATTTTCTATACTATCATTTGAATTTAATTTATTAACATTAATATTTATATATTATTTATTTAAAAAAAATTACATAATTTCAAATATATATATATATATATATATATATTTGAAATATATTTGAATCACAATATATTTTATAAATTAGGTTGGCAATGGGTGAAGTGAAACCACTTGATTGGTCGCCACCATTAATCGATGTAGGCACTGTAGGAAATAAACCATTCTACCAACTAACGCCAATGTGCTACCAACATTAGGAACTAAAAAGTGATTTGTATTTGTACTTATACTGAGTCACAATATAATAATATTAGGTAATACTTTTTGTCAATAGAATATAATATTATGATGAATAGGTGGTAAATATCCCGACTGGGTTGCACGAAACCTTACCACCATGTGATAATATAAATTAATCTATTTATACAAATCATCTTACACCCTCAAATCACCATCTCAATCAACATTACTAACACGCCAAATTTATTTAAGTCAAAAATACTATCGTTTTTATCAATTGAACAAGCGGTGTGAAATCATGCTATTTGAAATGTAGCTTCAGATGTTCTAAACAGCAATCAAACTCATTGGGCTGGATTTAACACATCAAAGTGAAACATCACACGATTTAAGTGGAAATACTCTTTGTTTGCAGAAAGTTGCACAGATTTGAATTTTTAAAATTCAATGATCTTTAACATTGAAAGTATCTGAAATAAAAATAAATGTAAATACGCTTAGACTTTATTGGTAAAAACAATAAGAAAGTATGGAAAAAATAAAATGATTTCGACGAATTTTTCGTGCACGATTACCTGAATCATTAATGGTAAAAAAAATAATCAATTCAATTAAAACGTCAAATAACAAACTCACTTATTTAGTTAATGTAGGTAACTTTGTAACAAAAACTTCAACCAATGACTACCACAATTTTTAACCGACTTAAAAAAAGGAGGAGGTTATCAATTCGTCTGTATGTTTTTTTTTTTGACGTTGTTACCTCATAATTTACGACTGGGTGAATCGATTTTGATGATTTTTTTTTATTTGAAAGGGGGTGCTTCCCATGTGGTCCCATTTTTTTTAGTCCAGTTTTGACACTGGAATCCATGAGAAAACCATATAAGTCGTAAATTTGCATGAGGTATGTGCGCGACAAATGGACGAATAACTCAATATCACGCCAACCGATTTCGATGATTTGTTTTTTATTGGAAAGAGTGTACTTCAAGGGTTGTTTGATGACAGTTTGGTTAAATTCTGATTATAGGATCCATGACAAAGTAACGGAAATCTTGAATTCTTAGTAGCAAATTAACGATACACGGCCGAATCTTTTATAGGCTATCTAGATTTATCATTCACCTACCATAACATCGTTATAATCAAGTAATTATAGTACTATTGTAAAAAATCTTCTTTATATACCGTCAATAGTTTTCGCAGCGCACGCGAAATAATAACTTTTATAGGCAACAGTTTGATACGTTGGGTTACTTGCTCTATTTTAAGTAGGGATCTATAAGTTTTTGAAAATATAATAAAACCTATATTACTCGGTAAAGACGTAGCTTTCTAAGAGTGAAAGAATTTTTAAAATCGGTCGAGTAGTTTTTGATTTAAATCGTAATAAAAAATCAAACAAAAATCAAATCTTTCCTCTTTATAATATGAGTTATGCATGTACGCATTAGTATATATGTATATGTTTGTAATTGAAACATATTTGAACATCTAAAAGTTGAGACCAATTTTGAAAATTATACATATATATATATATATATATATAGAATCGTATAAGTACTCTAATATACATGTTATATTTATGTATATTTATATATTGATTACTAGTGTTTTTCCCGCGGTTTCACCCGCGTAGTTCCCGTTCCCGTGGGAATATGGGGACAAAAATGTAGCCTATATTACTCCCTGATAATGTAGCTTTCCATTGGTGAAAGAATTTTTTAAATCGGCTTAGTGGTTTAGGCGTGAAACCGTCAAAAACAAACTTACTTTCGCATTTATAATATTAGTTAGTATAATATAGATACTTCCCCTTTTTTTAATATACAGACTTTCCGTCATATTTTATGGTGAAGAATGGTATAACACAACATCTATAAACATACAGTTTATTTAATTATTACTAGTAATAACTATTTGACTATGTTATGGCTGCCCAACTAAATTACCCCACCAACTAAATCTATTTAATCAAAACATGTTAATTTATATTCATACATTTAACCATATTAACTAATATTTATTAATTAAGTGCCAAAATGCATTTTTCTTTACGTTTCACTGTTTTAGATTAATATATAAACGTAAATAATAATATAAACGGTGCTGTCTCATATGAGCTGCACGTTTAGCCCATTAATACCCAACGTTGCGCTAACGCAACATTTCAAGTTTTATTTTTTTTTGTTTTAAAAATAAGGAAATAAAACTTGAACTGTAAGCCAATCTCTAGAAGAAGAACTAAGAGATGGATTCCAATTTTTTAAAATGCATTTTTAAATACAAATACATATTATTTTTATTTTTCAATAACTGCTAATTGAGTCATCTCAAGATGGACAGATTCATTCAATCATAAAAATTATTAATTGAAATAAAGCTATACTTTTTACACGGTATAAAGCTTTAGCAATCTCTTATTTATCATATATAACCTTTTTTTGGACAAAACTACTTATACATACGGTTTAACTTAGATTTCCCGGAAGCGTTGCGTATGCGCAACGTTGGGATTACTGGACATCGATTTTACTAGCAAGCCTAACAACGCTAGAGTATTAGCGTGAGTGAAATATTTGAAAACAATCAGCATGAAGATGTACTTGACAGTATTTACATATATAAATTGTTGTACTCCTACACTGTCGACATCTCCTTCGACGTTTACATTCGTGGTTTTCTATAACATGACCAATATTATCGAACCGAATATTGGAAGGTAACGCATGTTGGGAATTATCTGCAATTTGGGCTTCTTCGGTTTTCATCAAACTTACAGCAGCGTAAGATTTGAATTCCAGTTGACTCAAAGATCACTCGCCAGATTGTAAATTATCAACGAGTTTACCAAGACACTGTCTATCAAATTGATGAACACTGGCCACCACCACTTTTTCCCTCTTACTCGAATCCTATAATTCGCTATTCTATTATCATGCAGGTCTACGCCTCCCATAATTTTGTTAAAAACTGCTATAAACTGGGGCTGTGGCAAATTCGCATCTTTTGGGTAATTCAAATATAAATCTAGGAAGTCCATCCCAACATGCGTTACCTTCCAATATTCGGTTCGATAATATTGGTCATGTTATAGAAAACCACGAATGTAAACGTCGAAGGAGATGTCGACAGTGTAGGAGTACAACAATTTATATATGTAAAAACTGTCAAGTACATCTTCATGCTGATTGTTTTCAAATATTTCACTCACGCTAATACTCTAGCGTTGTTAGGCTTGCTAGTAAAATCGAAGTCCAGTAATCCCAACGTTGCGTAGACGCAACATTTTGTAGACTGTTAACTAATTAACCAATATTTTTTTTTACTATAATTTACTCTTTTTTGATGTATTTATAGACGTAATAAACAATAAAACCAATAAATATGGTTTTATTTTTAGCCTTGGGAATTAATGGGTTAGTAGGTCTACCCATATTCTACAAATTAGTGAGTGTACTTCAGATTCATTAAAAATCGAAAAATAAGTAAAAATTTTAACAAAACAAAAACCGACTTCATAGGAAAAACAAATTAATATGCACTAACAAGTAAAAAAATAATTGCGTATTCTTCTATAATTTGATAATTAACTTACTATTTTCTACTCATCAATATGTAGGTACGAATGTGTTGTATGGTTGATAATTTATTTACAATTATTGTTACTTTTGGAGTCGATGTTAGCCAAGATGGGTTTATAACTACATACATATTTAGTTATAGGTGAGATGTGCTTGTGTCGCACGCGCAACTTAACGAGGCGAATAAAAGTCAATTTGTAATGTGTATGTTTTGTTTGTTTTTAAAAGATTCCCGTATTATTATTGCTAGGTATATTATAGTGTTTCCTTAGCTGACATCGACTCCAAAAAGAACAATGACATTATATTTAAGGCATTTTTTCAAACTGGTACAAATATACATTCTGCCCTTTAACTGCTATAATAGTCAACAATAGTAAATTTAATAGACATAATAGATGATAAATTAGGGTTAAAACATTACTTGAATGCCTATTAAATTGGAAGCACTGAAAGGCAATATTTTACGTAATCTCTATAAAATCTATTTAAGGACTCAATAGGACTCAATGTCGAAGGCTGTTTTTATTTTTATAGATTGGTTTGTCCAACATTGAAGAGGGTCGGTAATAAATCAAGCACTTCATTTCGAGTTGCAGAAGCGTGCTAGAGTCATTCGAAAGGCGAATCTTGAACCAGTCAATCAATTTGGTAGTAGATAATCTGTTGTTTTTTCATTGCTTTGTTTTTTTTTGTCTCGAAAAAGGAATATAAAGGAATATTTTTTTAATGTTTATCAATACGTTCAAACTTTTCATTTAATTATGTAAAAACTTTTGTAAATATTGAAAATTGTATTGTTTTATTTTATTTTATGGGAAACCTACAATGAAGTTTGATTAAGGTTTTAATGCACTTTATTATTCAATAAATGTTTTAATGCACTTAATTATTCAATTTAAACACATATTTACTCACTTCAATGGCCCGTACAGAAGGAAGGAAAAGTAGAAAGAGTACAATCCCGTGTAACCCCTGCATCACTTATTTTAGCGCTACACAGCCATTCTTATTATTACAGTTTGAAGGATGAGTGAACCGTGTCAATCAGGGAATAAATTTTAATTAAAAAAAAAGTAACAAACTATTAGATAAATTAAATTTCTAGTAGCCGAAATATTGCAAGCGCATGGAAAAAATATAGTTTTACAGCGTTAATATATTTTCTACAAATGCGAAATGTCTATAGTAATACTATGACAGTCTTGTATTTCAATGCAGTATGCTGCTACATTTTCAGATGAGGAGTGAGAAGTTTGTTTGTGTCTTGGATTCCATGTAAAATATGAATTCAAAACGAGTGCTTGCGTTTCGAGCAAATAATCCGGACAAAAGCTTTTAGAGAGTCGAGACGGGCGCGTCGCATGTAGAAATTACTTCATATAAAGTTACCCGGCATCGGGACAATTACGTAAAAATAGAAACAAGACTCAGATTTTTTATACTTGCACCATTATCTGTATAAAAAATCTAAGTCTTATAAATTTTAAAATCTTTATCAGAAAATATAATTTATTTAATAGTAATTACTTGTCCCAATTTCGCAAATATAAAATAAAGGCTTGCACAAAACGATTTAAACGTAATACATAACAGAACTCTATTAGGTAAAGGCAGCTCACGCCAAATATCAGTATATTTACGAGTACGGGTTCAACCGAGGCAACAGTGCTGCAGACCACGCTCGAAGGATTAATGTGTACGGCGCTGGTGTCGCAAAAGAAAGCATGGTACGTTTTTGGTTTCAACGTTTTCGTTCTGAAAATTTTGACCTTCATAATCAACCCCGTGGACGGCCGGAGACCAAAGTGGAAAATGAAGAATGAAATGAAAAAAGGCTTTTGTGGAAGCGGATCCATCACAAAGCACTTTAGAGACAGCTGCAGGCTTCGGGGTAAGTTATAAAACCGTATTAATCCACTTGAACGAAATCGGGAAAGTAAAAATACTTGAACGATGGGTACCTCATGAATTGAGTGAATCGAACTTGCAAACACTCGTCGACTGCTGTGTTACTTTGCTCAACCGACACAATAATAAAGGGATTTCAAAATCGAATCATTACTTGTGATGAAAAATGGATACTGTACGATAATCGGAAGCGCTCGTCGCAATGGCTCAACCCTGGAGACCTTTTTTTTTCGTGGGGAAATCCATCATCGATACCCTCCATATGTGATGTAGAATGGAGGGTTATGTCGGACTCCTACCGACTAAAAGCACCACGGTACCCTTCCCGTCTTAAGGGGAGCGCCACGGGATCGCTTGCGCATGCTACCGTGACGCTCCGGCGGCCGGCCCGCCTATGCGGATCACTAGGGAGGAATCCCAGGGTCCTGGGATCCCCCCTATTCCCGGCGGCGCCTATTGTGGCGGGGGGAGAAGGTGCGCAAAATGTCGCTTCCTTCCCCCCGGTCTTCTACGACGGAGCGAGTCTGCAGCGGCTTTCTCCTCCCGCTCCCGCTCCGCGGCCTCCTTCTGCGCGAGCACCCCTCGCTTCCGAGCATCGCGTTATTGATGCTCGGCAAGGAGAGGTCTCCGCCTACAACCACCGCCAGGGAATGCCTCTGGGGCCCCCACGCGGGACACTCCGTCAGGGTGTGATGTGCCGTATCAAATGGCGCACCACACTCGTGGCAGGAGCGAGACACCTCCCGCCGCGCAATCTTGTGCAGGTACTTACCGAAGCACCCGTGTCCGGTAAGTACCTGCGTTAACCTGAACGAGAGCGTGCCTCTTTTCCTGTTGACCCAGCGACTCAAGTGGGGACGTACCGCCTCCACTGCCGGAGGCGGTACACCTCTGCGAGCACCTCCGCCTGGAGCTCCCAGGGCGGATCGCCCGCGAGGAGGGTCGCCGCTGTCCACGACACCGTACGATAACCCCTTATCGCCTTCACCGCTATGACCCTCTGCGGTTTTCGCAGGAGGGCCTGGTTGGAAACGGTGAGTGCGTCCACCCAAATCGAGGCACCGTACAGTGCCATCGACCTCACCACGCCGGCATAGAGGCGCCGGCATAGTGACCCCGGTCCTCCCACGTTGGGTAGGAGACGGCCTAAGGCGGCGGCGGCGTTGATGAGCCTCGGGCCGAGCTGCACGAAATGCTGCCAGAAGCTCCATCGTCCGTCCAGGAACCCTGGAGAGGCAGCCAAATCCTGCTCTAAACGAAAATTGACTCAGAAAAAGTTACTTATGTGTGTTTGGTGGACTAGCGCCGCTATTGTTCACTACAGCTTTCTAAAATCTGGTCAAACGATTACGGCAGATATCTCTAAAAGATACCCTGCTAAACAACCGAGATTGGTCGATCGCTCTAGGCCACTGCTGCTTCACGACAACGCAAGACCACACACTGCAAAACAAAAAACCACTAAGTTAGATGAGCTATAATTGGAATGTCTGTGACATCCACCGTACTCCCCGGACCTTGCTTCAAAAGATTACCATTTTTTCCGGAATTTGGACAACTTCTTACAAGAATAAAATTCAACTCCGATGCCGCAATCAAAACCGCCTTCAAAGAGTTTATTTATTCTCGGCCCCATGGTTTTTAGTAAAAGGATCACTGAACTACCTATGAGATGGCAAAAGTCCATAAATAACAACTATATTTTACTTGACTTGACTTCATAAAAAGGAGGAGGTTATCAATTCGTCAGTATATTTTTTTTTGTGTTTGTTACCTCGTAACTTTCGACTGGGTGAATCGATTTTGATGTTTTTTTTCATTTGAAAGGGGGTGCTTCCCATGTGGTCCCATTTTTTTAGTCCAGTTTTGACAAGGGCATCCATGACAAAACCATATAAGTCGTAAATTTGCATAAATATGTGCGCGATAAATGGACGAATAACTAGATATATATTCAACCGATTTTGATAAAAAAAAATTATTGGAAAGAGTAAACTTCAAGGGTTGTTTTATGATAGTTTGGTTAGATTCTGATTATAGGATCTATGACAAAGTAACGGAAATCTTCAAATCTTAGTAGCAAATTAACGATACGCGGCCGAATCTTTTATAGGCTATCTAGATTTTTCAGTCACCTACCATAACATCGTTATGATCAAGTAATTGTAGTAGTATTGTATAGAACACTGTTTTTATATACCTTCAATAGTTTTCGCAGCGCACGCTAAATAATGACTATTATAGGCAACAGTTTGATACATTGGGTTACATTGCTCCATTTTAAGTAGGGATCTATAAGTTTTTGGAAATATAATGTAGCCTATGTTACTCGGTAAAAACGTAGCTTTCCAAGGGTGAAAGAATTTTTAAAATCAAACAAAAATCAAATCTCTTCTGTTTATAATATTAGTTATGCATGTAAGCATTAGTATTTGTTTGTAATTGAAACATATTTGAACATCTCCTAAAAGTTGAGGCCAACTTTGAAAATTATATATATATATATATATATATAATCGTATAAGTACTCGTATGTAACTCGTACATGTTATATATTAATGTATATTTATATATTGATTGTAATATAGATACTTCCCCTTTTTTTTAATTTACAGATATTCCGTCATATTTTAAGGTGAAGAATGGTATAACACAACATCTATAAACATACAGTTTATTTAATTATTACTAGAAATAACTATTTGATTATGTTATGACTGCCCAACACCCCACCAACTAAATCTGTTTAATCAAAACATGTTAATTTATATTCATACATTTAACCATATTAACTAATATTTATTAATTAAGTGCCAAAATGCATTTTTCTTTACGTTTCACTGTTTTAGATTAATATATTTAAATAATAATATAAACGGCGCTGTCTCATATGAGCTGCACGTTTAGTAGGTCTACCCATATTCTACAAATTAGTGAGGGTACTTCAGATTCACTAAAAATCGAAAAATAAATAAAAAATTTAACAAAACAAAAACCGACTTCATACGAAAAACAAATTAATATGCACTAAAAAGTAAAAAAATAATTGCGTATTCTTCTTATATATAGGACCGATTTCGGCCACGGCGGCCAATCTCAAGAGAGATTAACCAACTGCACAGGAGATATTATAGTGCACAAGTGTGTGCGCAAACACAGGTGCACTCTCTTTTCCTTAGCTCTCATAATCCAATGGGACGGGAATCCGACACGGCCGGAAAGAGTTCAAGCACAAGACCAACGTCTTAACGTGCTTTCCGAGGCACGGGAGTGTACACACTTCCAGACTCCGGGCTGCTACTGAAAATTTTCTGACAGAAAATCCAAATAACAATTTATTGGCCCGACCTGGGAATTGAACCCAGGAACACCGAGTCTAAGGCCTTATATCAAGCCACTAGACGAAGGAGGTTTTGTTGTATTATATCTTTCAACCCGTAACACTCGCAACAACACTCGCAACAACAACGTGTAACCAAAATTTCATGTTAATCAGTTGTATAATTAAGATGTAAGGAAACATAACAAACCAACTCAAATTACGATAACGAGATTAGATTGTGTGGTAATTATGATACGTTAGACGGTAATTGCCTTGTATTAGTACAATCATTATTCATGATAATATGTATGTTTTTATTTTAATTCTTTTTATATGTTACAGGTAGGTGAACGGACAAATGGACCACGCGATGGTAAGTATGTACCGCCATCCATAGGCATTGGCGTTGTTAAAAATATTAAGAATTCTTTATTTAGCCAATGTGCCCTTTACCTTGGGAACCTTATATGCCTTGTGCCTATAGTTACAGTGCTTCACTGACCCTTTTAATCAGAACGCAACAATACTTATCGCTTTTTATTGGTTAAATATCTGATTATTGGATGATATCTACCCAAACAAGCTGGCACGAAACATTGGCAACCAGTAAATCGTCGCATGACGTCATAATATTATTAAAATAAAAAATAAAAACGGTAATTTAAGACATTTTTTTAGTTAAGTTTAGAATATTGCCGGTAATAAGAGGGCTGGTTTATTTTTCGCCCAGAGAGTCGGAATTGCGATTCAAAGGGGAAATGCTGCTAGCATTCTTGCCACCATTCCACGCGGTCACGATTTGTATAGTAACTATTTTTAATTTTTATTTGTATTTATTAAGCCTTGAAATATTTGAAAACACATTTAGTAATATTATAATTAAAAGTGTTACTAATGTTGACCTTAGATTGACCTATATTCAATTTCATATCCATTACATATCGTTACTTGAACTTGAATTACCTATGTAAGCTTAACTGTTATTTAAATATATACATTTTTAATATATTTAGTTTATTTTTTACATACGTATGTATGTGATATGTATTTGATCGAAGAAATAGAGTAACAACTGATTCGCATTTATAAACTACGAAGTAAAATGACGATTCCGAAGTTCTTATAAGAGTCTATTTAAATAAATTGTAGCTATTTTGTTTTCTTTAAATGACCGATTATCCTGCTCCTAACCGATTCTCAACGTACAACAGAGGAACGCATGAGTAATGGTTTATAGTGCTCAAATGTTTGCGCAAACACGGTGTGCACTCTCAATTCTAATTAAACTGATAATCCGATGGGACGGCAATCCAACACAACAGGCGAGAGACAGGAGTGTAAACACTATCAACTTCAAAATTTACTGCTACTGAGCATTTATTAACAGGATACACCAATTATACTTTATTGACTTAAACCGTTGGAACCCATAATTCTAGAGCGAGTCAGTTATTATAAAATACATAGCAAATTGAGAAACCTTGGACGTAAAAACAGGTCAAATCTTTAGTCGAGTTATCAGATAGGTTATCCAATATAGGCGTAGGTTAAGGGGCGTAGAGATTGGAGTAAAAGTAAAACAACGGATGATTGCATTGCATGAAAATCAACATTACATGTAGTTATGATAATTAATTAACGATAAAATAAATTCACTAATTTAAATCTAACTCATTTTACCAAAATAAACTTAATTTATTGACTGTCAAATTACATAATTATGTCAAATGTGTCTATATAATATATACTAAATGTTGCCCGTGGTTTCGCTTGCGCATAATCTATATCTGTACTCATATTATATGGAGATTCAATTTGAGTTTTGTATAATGATTAAATTCAAAAACTGTTGTACAGATTTTAAAACTTCTTTCAATTTCAGATAGCTACGCTACCAGCAATTATAACAGGCTATTTTTTATTTAAAAAAAATTTAAATTATACATTTAACTTAATTATATGAATTATACCGACATATGTGTTTAAGATCGAGTTACTATAGATATCTCGAAAACAATGATTGAAGAGTAAGAGGCAAACAATGAGTCTAGCGATAATGTAAATGGCTACCGTCATATAAATGTAAATATTTTACCGTCATATATTGTTAAATATTTTAATTAACGTAGTGTAAATTATATTGTTATACTATAAATAAATAATTATTGATCTAATAATTTCCGTATCGCTGCGTTACATTGTTTTTTAAAATATATCTAGGCTAGTTTCAGATAAGCGTGAAAATATTACACACATATGTAACGTGTGAAGTTTTTTTGCGTAATTTTTAGTCTTTACTCAATTGCTTTATTTCTGATCTCAAAGTTTATATAATTGCCAAGCTGAGTACTCGACAGCAAAGGTAAAAAGAAGTTATAAGTTACATTAAAAGATCACCGTCGCTTCAGGCAAAAGCCTATTACTCTATTAAGAGTACACGGAACGGGCTTTACTAAAATTGTTATAAATAGCAATTTATTATTTGAAAATCTATTTCTAAAATTATTTCGGCATAAAATGTAAATTTTTTGATATTATACCTTATATTTTGTTACGTTTATCTCTGAAAAAAAAATGCAACGAAACGAGGAAATTAAAACAATGTATGGAAAATTGAAGCGAAACATGATTTTTAGGCTACGAGCCATATAGTAAAAAGTTCAGGTGTAACAGTTATAAATCCAATATTTTTAATGACATTGAAAACATAAAATTCGAGAGTTAAAATATGTAAATATAATGAATGCAAAAATATACATTTTATGAAAACGATACAAAGAGGTATACTTTAATATCATCTCTACTCTGTTACTTCTACATATCAGTGACGTTATGGGACTGACGTGCCTGTGCAGGACAAAATTCCCTAAATTGAATAAGAAAAAAAAAGTCATGTTACAAAACAGTAACATTCACTGCTATGCGGATGATAGCACTGTAGACGTCATTTACACCGGCCGTGCTAATATTTCTCGGGAACACGTCGACGAGTGTTGGAACAAACTTGTGTCTGAAGTCGAGACCTTGACTGGGGCCGACTAAACTTGGTCTATTCAACCCCAATTAGACTAAAATTTTCCCATTAAACGCTAAAAAGTTTCCTTTTGTCATATCATTTCAACAATACTCCCGTCGCCGCCCCAGCCAGTATCGGAATACTTGGCGGCGAGATTTCGAACGATGTTCAGTTCCGCGGTCAATGGTAAGTTAAAGCCAAATTGGTTTCTAAAAAGCTTGGAGTGCTCAACAAGGCGAGACAGTACATCCCGTCGGCCCATCGCCTAAAACTTTACAAGGCGCAAATTTGGTCCCACATAGAGTACTGCTCACCTCTGGGCGGAAGCTCCCTAGTACCAGATTCTTCCTTTCGACCGCATTCAACGTAGAGCAGTTCGAATTGACGACGATCAAGCTATTATCGACCGGTTTGATCCTTTGCATTTGTGTAAAGATGTTGGGAGAGGTTATTTCTGCATTATCTATCGCATATATCACCAATATGGTCTGAGTTGTTTGGTTTAGTCTCGGCCGCCAAATTTCATTGCACAGAACATTGACATTGCGCCAGAACTCAAAATTCCATCTTGATGTCTGGAAATCTACAACAGAACGTTTCTTAATGCATTTCCTGCCTCGTACAATCACTGTCTGTAGGTGCAGATGTCCATAGGCGGTGGTAGTCACTTTCCATTAGGTGAGCCTAATGCTTGCTTGTCCGCTTACATTAAAAAAAGTCAACGCCTTTGTTATATATTTATTTGGCACAAAGAAAAACATATGAGATAAAAATTAATTCTACTAACTACTTCTACCACACAGACAATTAATACTGAAAAAAGGATACAATATAAGGGATCATAAATGTAATTATCTTTTTCAGTTTTATTCCTCAACTTCGTCGTAGCTTTTAAATTTGGATAAAAAATCAAAAATTTAAGTAAATTTATTACAGGGTTAAATAAATCTATCGCAGACGCGATCAAATCGTCCTCTGTCGGAAAAGGATGTCCCTTGTGTGCAGTTACCTCTGAATTATTGCTTTATTTTGAACTTAATTGGACCGACTTCAATCGACTTGATTCATGAAAACAGTTATTTTTTAGAAGTACTTATTATGGCTATTGTATACTCAACCGCACGGTTTTATTTATAGCATAGGAAGGTGGACGAGCATATGGTCCACCTGATAGTAAGAGGTCACCAACGCCCATAGATAATAATATTGTAAGAGGTGTTAAGCATCGCTTACATCGCCAAGGCACCACCAACCTTGAGAACTAAGATGATTTCCCATGTGTCTGTAATTACACTGGCTCACTCACCCTTCAAACTGGCATACAACAATACCAAGTACTGGTGTTTTCAGGTTGAATAGCAAGTGTGAAAGATATTTATTGTGGAAGCTGCTGTTTCGGTATATGATGCTTTACGTGGTAATACAAATAACCTAATTTCTTTTCTCAGAAAGTGCAAACTATAAGAAATTATAATATTTTACTAAGTTCAGGTTAGTTTATTATGTTGTAAACAATGTCTGTATGTTTCAATAATTAGGTCTAACGTAGATACGACTGCGTATGCACCATATAAAAGGTAAATATTAATAAAATTAACTTGAAAACAAAGTAAACAATAAAAGTCGTTTCTTTAATAAGTAACAGGACTGACAAGAAAGTTCACCTGATAGTAAGTGGTTACCATCACTTGCAGTAATTGACTATAAATAATATTACTGTAGCCTATGCTTGCAGTGTATGTAAATTTTTGAATACTTTTTTACAATGAAAAAAGATAATATTTAAGTTAAGCAAGAGTAACAACATGTAAATGTCAACTTCTAGATTAATGCCCTTCCCCCCTTTTTGAGGAGAAGGTTTGTAGTTTACTTACCGAATCTTATTATTATAATAATATTTATTAAGCTAGTCTTGTTGAAATTGTATTAGATAATAAACGTTATATTTAATTCAAGTATTTAAAACCATTTTTAACCGACTTCAAAAAAAGGAGGAGGTTATCAATTCGTCTGTATGTTTTTTTTTTTAAGTTACTATTGCATTCTCTTAAGTGGAGAAGTTTGAAAGTTGCTTTTACAGTGACAATTTTATACTTCGATAAAAGCTTCTTAATTATAGTTATTGCATTGAAATTAAAATAGCGATGTCTTTATAGAATTAAAATATGTATATAATTTCACAATTTAAGCTTAAATTTTAATTATTAATTTAAATTTCTATTTTAACCCAACATAGTAACTAACTTATTTGCCAAATGAGTTAGTTACTTCATTGGGTGATACCCGCAAACTACAAATTAAGTTGCAGACATCGTCGTAAATTTCAATTTTTAGTTCCTTGATTTTTAAAAGCAATTTAAACTGTAATAGGGTCTTCACAACTAAGCAGACAACTTTTATTTTCAAATTATTTTTATTTTTCAGTAGTTAAAAATGTTTGAGGATCCTTGTTCCATACAATATTCGTTACAAATTACTTAGTTACTTATAGTTATTCTAATTTATTGTTTTATTTTAATTCTACATATAAAGCAAGTCATAATGAATTTAAAAAAATACCAACTTGTTAATATTATATTATCTTTCAAAAACATTAATAAATTACTATTATAGATAAACTAAAACATGAAATAAACAAAAACATTGTTTAAATATAATAAAAATTGAAGCTATTTAATAAAAATCTTATCTCGTAGAAGATAAGCTACATATAAACTCTCACTCAATACAATTATATAATTTAATATAGTATATGCCCCTATACATACAAGCTTAAAATTATTTATAAAATATACTAATTTCAACAATTTATTTTTAATGCTTGATGTCAATATCTTTCACTAAGAAGTGATGGTTCTGTTTTCTGAGTCATCTTAATTTGACCGATGAAGAGGTCTAACTGTGACGTCAGTCGGAAATTCGCTCGGAATTTTATACAGTTTTCTAAGAACACCGGATATAAATATTTTAACACAGCGTGATCTAAAGTTGGAAATAGGTGATGTAATGCATGATGTCCAAAGAAAGTCATCACTTTAAAATGATTGTCATTGATTTCTGGTCGATCCATAACGGCTTCTAGTTCGTGCATGCCCCAATCTGGTGTCACATCACTGAAAAAAAATACTAACACTATTGAACGGAAATTTCTGAATGAAAATTGTTAAACACTATAGGCCTTGCTTGTAAACTTTTTCGTTGATATTTAGTAAGAAACTCATTTATTTTTTCTGTCATTATTGATTTTACATGCAATAGAAAGGATGCATCATTTTATAACGAATCAACGTTTATGGCTATTTGTATTTATTGTTTTGTATTTGTATTTATTATTTATTGTTTTGTATAATACATAAAAAAGAGACAAAAAAAGAACCAGCTGAGTTTCTCTCGCCGATTCTTCTCAGGGCTGGGTGTTTCTTATCCGAACCGGTGGTAGTTTCTAGTTTGACTATCAATAAGCAAGTGTAATACTTCAATGATGAATAAAGTATTTTGAATTTGAATATGCTAAGCATCGTTTTTTAATGATAATAAAATCAAAAATCTGAGTTTTCGTCATGAATCATTCATGCTAATTTAGACTTTCAAACTTTTATTTTCAAAGAAAACAAGACGTAAAACAACTTAAAAAGAAAGTCTTAGGTAAATGGATTTAGTTAAGGATGGATGTTATTTAAAAATTTACCTTTTTAGTATAAAAAATATCTTAAATTGTATCTAAATCTAAATTATATTTCACATTAAAGTATCAATTATATTTACAAATAATATTTTTACCGGCTGATTATAGTTACACCCGGTTCAGCACCACTATAATTTCATGTACGTAATTTTTGTTTGTAATGCATCTTATGTGAGCACAACAGATTTTCTCGGCAGCAAAGGAAAACATCGTGGGGAAACCTGTACGTGTAATGACAATCTTCTACGTGTTCAAAAGATTTGCAATCGAGCATTGTCCTCTTATCTTTCTCTTAAAATGGAGAGATGCCTTATTTTAAGCTTATAAATGTCCCAATGCCCCAGCAAAATTATTTTCTTTAATAATAATTGAAATACGTATTATATGAGTACGTCATTTATTAGCATTTTTTTGTTAGTGAAAATTTGTTCGAGCTAAACGTAACTTGAATAAATATTAACAAAATATGATGCATGTCATGATTGCATAAAAAATGTACATAGTTTACCTGACTTGATCGCCATCCTTAAAAATTTTTGGATGGTGGTGTGCAGCATTCGATCCAATCGTAAAAAAGATTAAACTTCCCGTACAGAGTATCCAAAGCCACATAATAAATACGTCGTACAAACAAGCTCCACTAATAAGATACATCCACGTAGGTAATAAAAATCCCACACCGTCATGCCAACGATAGTGATTTTTAAAGAATCCATCACATAAAAAGTTAAGGATAAACCTGAAAAATAAATTAAAGTACAAATTAGTCCCTGGGAACTTATTATTGATTAACATTTATTAAAAATTTAATTTATTTAAAAAAAAACATTTATTAACAATGATTAACACTTTTTATTATTTTTAACACAATTTGCCATTTCTAAATTAATATCCTTCTTACAAAAAAAGATTGGAATATTTCAAAATTATTTCACTAAGTGATCGGAGGGATTTGTTGGATTTAAAATTTCTTTATAAAACACTTAACAACAACTATGATAACTCGTTTTTGATATCAAAAATTAAATTGAATGTTCCCATTAGATTTCCACGTAAACCAATAACACCATTAGTAAGACCTTTCCGCAAAACTGTTTTAGGAAGCAATTCACCTGTATCTCGCTTATGTAAAATTTTGAATGAGCACAGTGCTGTTTTAGACCCTTTTGGAGACTCATCAAACAAGTTTCACAAAAAAATATTGTCAAAATTGTCAGCTAACTAATTTATTTTGTTTATATTTGTATTTTATTGTTTTACTATTATTGTTAATTCTTGTCATTCTTAACCTTGATTTACTAACAATTAATTAATTATTTGTAAGTTTGTCATCTCCAACTTTATCTTTGCATGTGGTATTCACCTTAATAGGTAATGCATTTAGTTTTAAGTTGTATTAAAATTGTATACCTTTGTACGTGTTGATGTATTTACCACTGGTGAATCTTAAAAATAAATAAATAAATATGTTCTACGCAGTAATTACTATTTCTTTAATCACGGCATATTATCATGTAATAACACAATTTCATTTTTATATCCTGCATGAAAATCAAGAAAAAACTTCAACATTTTTTTATTCTATTTAATCTTGTGCGGAATGATGTTTTATATACCAATACTTTTGAATATCTTATGAGAATTTATTTATTAAAAAATGTTTTACAGAATTTTATAATGTAGAGACGAATATCCTGCTCCAATTTTATATTAACTTGTGCATCACGTAACATTTACGTGTCACTGTTGCATTCATTCGCGTCAAAATCATTGTAGTCCATTGAAATGTTACAATTTAAGGACCTAATATTGCATATTAAGAGGACGCAATTATATTTTTGGGACATGTGCTGCCCTTGTCCCCAGGCCACCATCTTGGAAAAAGGGGTTCAAATACATTTTTCGCGATATCTCGGAAACTATGCGTCCTACAAAAAATCGTAAAGACGTAATTTGTAGCAAATCGCTTTGCCTATAACTCATATAATTACATATCTTCATATAACTTTTTGCCCTAAATTTAAAATGAACGAAGCTATAAGCAAAAAATCGCCATCGCCAATGCTCCACCAAACTTGGGAACTAAGATGTTATATCCCTTGTTCCTGTAATTACACTGGCTCACTCACCCTTCAAACCGGAACACAGCAATACGAAGTACTGCTGTTTTGCGGCAGAATATCTGATGAGTGGATGGTACCTACCCAGATGAGCTTGCACAAAGCTCTACCACCAAGTAAGTAAGTATTGTACATGGATTGTGAAGGTTAACCTATTTCAGACTTTACTCGTGCGTCCTCTTATACGTCCTCATATAAGTGCCGCCAGTACACGATTAAATGTATATGCTGATTTTATCATTTTCACTTTTAGATACATATACTTGTTAAGGCCGTCTCGATTTTCGTCTTCATAGAATTTTTGTTCTTTTATGTTTCTTTATAATATATTTATATTATTATTATTATAAGCAATATATCTTAAAATTAACGTACCTTCTTAAGAAATTTAACGCAAAAATGAGCGGGAAAGCGATGCACTCTAATAAAAAAGTAAACTTGTAGTAAAATTGTTTGTTCCTTCTTGGTTTAAATTCAATTAAAGGTTCAAAACCGCTAATTTCTAAATCCATCAATGTATTCGGGTAAAGATGATGTGATAGTACGTGACTTACTCGAAAATCTCTGAAATATTATATATTAATGTTACTCAGTTATAATATCATTCATAAACAATCAACTATTTATTTCACAAATAAACTTAGTTAAGGTAAGCATATTTTATGACATGAATTGACGTTTTATAGATGTTTAATATCGTTGGAATAAAAATATATTTTAGAAATACATTGTCAATACTGACGTTGTGAAGAATAACATACCTGTAAGACCATAAGCTTATGTTGAAAATGTACATTCTCCAATTAGATCTTCTATGAATATAGTTATGTGAGGCAACCACCGACCATGCTAGTGAAACAGATGCCACAATATAGGATACCATTACAAGCCAATAATTAGTTGCCCAACATGACAACGCCGATGCTATGAGACAGGTTAGTAGCAATCCATCTGTGACCATATCAGTATATTTCGATACATCTTTTGGTACTTTTTCGAGCTCTTCTCTTACGTTTTTCTTCAATGTTTTAAAAAATCCATCTTCTTTAAAAGTAAATGGAGAATTTCTGGGCGTTTTCGCATCTCTTACATAAAAATTTTGTAAAATTTTCTCTGCAATTGTTTTTATATGGTGACTTTCAAATGCTTCTGTTATATCGGTACCCTAAAAAAAACGAACAAAATCAATAATTAATCAAGTAACGTATAAATATCTTAGATCATAATGAGAATACAATTTGAATTTTAGCTTTTTTACATTGTAATAAATAAAGCCACGTCTTACTTTGATTGAAATATTTCTGCCTATGATGAAATAACTATTAATAAAATAAATATCAATTGGTAAATAGCCTTTACAATTTTTATATTCAAGTGTTTGTTTCATAAGATAATGATTAATTTTAGTCTCTGTAGAAAACATCCAATGGTCAAATAGCTATGACATTAAACAATAAACGTCAACCGATAAGAAGGGTTACATAATCAATTCAGATACGCTGTTTACATTATCAAGAAATATTACCTTATACAATAATAATGATTAAACAAATTTACATTGAGAGGGGACATAAAGCCAAATTGCTAATCTTTTATTTAATTATGTATTTGGTATATGGGTAAATCCCCTTCAAAGTAAAAAAAATAAATTTATATCAGCTTTCTTTTATTTTCAAGTCTTATTAAAAGATTAAAGCATAGAAATTTTTCACAGAATAATGAAATCTTAGATAGAATTAATAATATTTACAAATCATCTACAAATGTACAGCTTCCTAAAGCTTTAAGACGTATTTGTAAAACCATTTCGTTTTATTATTATAACGAATTAAAGCTTCCTACTCTTATTACATTTACTTCCCGCGAAAACCACTTCTACTGTCGCAACGGTTTTGACAATGATTTGTAATAATAATTATTCTATTATAACCATATACTTTATAGCACTTTGCATAACTCCGACATTTAGTCGATATAACTGAACCCAATTATTTATTTAACAAATAAACTTAGTTAAGGTAAGCATTTATGACATAAATTGACATAATTCATATTAAATATAATTCTATTATATTCTAGATATAAAAAGAATAAAAAAGGGATCCCGTAGCAAAGGCGTCTGAGGAAAACGCTGGTCAAATCGGATATTTTCCTAGCTTTAGGCACAAACTTAAACTCCAGCTAGTTTAAGTTTTAGTTTAGATTAAAGTTGTAAGATGAAACGTTTATCAATATAAACTAGAAGTAACAAACAAAGAAAAGTCTTTTATTTCTTGAGCGTTTATTTATATTTAATCTTTATTTTTAATGTGTGTATAAGCTTGCTTTATATTACTGTATTTAAAAAAAAACATTATACTTCAATGTATTATATTTAGTAAGATAAAGTAACATAATATGTACACTAAAAGTGACGAGAATGATTTTAATCTACCAATACGGATTAGATTTAGATTGGATGGACAAAATAATAATATAATAATAATAATAATAGCTCTTCTGAGACCATACAACATATTACTGGAGCATGTAAAGCAATAGCTCAAACTGACTACAAGCATAGACATGACCAGGTTGCCTATATAATACATCAAAAACTAGCTTTAAAATTTAAATTTATAGATTACCAGAATCGTACAGTTTATTATTAATATAATCCTCAAGTAGTTTTAGAAAACCAAACCTTCAGACTATATTTTGACAGAGCTATCTTAACCGACAGAACAATACCTTACAATAGACAGGATATCAATGTAATAGACAAACTAAATAAAATTGGCTACATCATAGACATCGCTATACCAAATACTCATAATTTACAAAACACTATTTCAGAAAAATTAGCAAAATACACAGAACTTAAAGATGAAATAACCAAAATATGGCACCTACAAAAAGTTACTATAGTACCGATAGTTCTTTCTACTACAGGCGTTATCCCACAACAACTTCACCAGTCACTTAAAGCCCTAGACTTACCTTCGCATACGTTTATCCAACTACAGAAAGCTGCAATATTGAACACATGTAGGATAGTACGAAAATGTATGCAATCAGACAAAGATTACATTGCCAAACAACCAGAATACTTAAAATTTTAAATTAGAACCTAAATGATGCTCACTTGACTTTGGTCCGTGAACATTAATTTACCGGTGTATACCGAAATTCCCAAATGAAAACAACAAAATAATAATAACCTGGGACATTATTCACACACGGCCATCCGATCCCAAACTAAGCAGAGCCATAAATACACCCAGACTCAGGACAAACAGACATGTTCATGCACACCAATTTTAATCCTGGGTGGGAAACGAACCCACGACCTGCGGCGCGAAAGGCAGATGTCTACCAAACACGCCAACCGGCTCGTCGATAAAACTCTCGAACCGTAATCACTCAACAAAAAACAATCAAGGAAATCGGTTCACGATCAACAAAGATATTATCAAAGATCTTACAATAACAAAAAATAGTAAAGCTATACTAAATGTAAACTAGTAATCTTACTTTTTTAATTTAGCTAATAAAACCGTGTTCTGTGGATACGATCCACGTATTTTATCTGCTGAGTCAATGAGTTATAATTCTAAATGATATTTGCTTTTGCGTAGTGTCAGTAAATCTTTACCTACAATTAAACATTATACTGTGACTAACTACTTTTCTGAGTCGAATTGGGACAATGTACAGTAATCACTGTATTCTATCCATTTGTCCACACGCATAATTTCAGTATGACGTGTACAATGTCTCTTACCATCTTGAAAGCTGACGGTGCAAACTTAGATGATTTTGTGTGGTTTAGTTTTCTTAGAATGATTTGAAAACGTGAATCTTCGCAACACTTGGCACTGCTATTATAGCTACAAAGTATTACAAACAACAAAATAAATCGATACGACAAATACCACATGTACATAATCAAGTTTCAAACCATTGAACAATTAAAAAAAATACCTTCATAAAATGTGTCCTATCTAATCGTTTGATATCCTTCCTACTTACCAAATATTACATTACCTTTACCGTGTATGTGAATTTTTGATGGTAAGTGGCTAAATTTTATAAATTTAATAGTTTGTCTTCAAATTAACTCATCGTCGGTCGTGTAAGCGAAAATTTATTGCAAGCAAATCAAAACAACAACACACACATGCTAAACACTGCTAAATGAAAATTACTTGCCGTGAATAGCCTATTACCTGAAAATTGAATTAATTTTCCAATTTTAACTGCGTAATAAATTGGCCGATATTACACTTGCTTATCATTAACCGTGTCATCAAAATATAATTAAATTAGAATACACAAAAAAATGTATTGTACCTATATACATAAAAAGGTTTTGTTCATCAGTTTTTTGTGTAAATAGAATAATGATGTCATGTCTTTTAGTCTCACGTCATATTTGCTTCCAAATAACTGTTTAATAGGGATGCAGAAGCTGATATTCAATTCTAAAGGTATTGGGGTTTTCTTTTATTGGGTCCAGAAATTTTTATTACCTAGTTTTATTTTTAGTGTGCCAAGGTGAGTTTATAACTACATACATAGTTACAGGTGAGATGTGCTTGTGTCGCACGCGAAACATAACGAGGCGAATAAAAGTAAATTTGTAATGTTTAAGTTTTTGTTTGTTTTTAAAGGATTCCTGTATTATTTTTGCTAGGTATATAATAGTGCTTCCTTGGCTGACATCGACTCCAAAAATAAGAATAATTGTAACTACATTATCAACCACACAACACAATCGTACCTACATATTGATGAATAGAAAAATGACAGTTAATTATCAAATTATAGAAGAATACGCATTTTTTTTACTTATTAGTGCATATTAATTTCTTTTTCTTTTGAAGTCGGTTCTTATTTAGTTAATTTTTTTAATTATTTTTCGTTTTTTAGTGAATCTAAAGTACACGAATTAATTTGGTAGAATATGGGTAGACCTACTAAACGTGCTGCTCATATGAGACAGCGCCGTTTATATATATTAGTCTAAAACAGTGAGACGTAAAGAAAAATGCATTTTGTTTATGCTTAATAAATATGGTTAAATGTATGAATATAAATTAACATGTTCAATTACAATTATATATACATCTGTACATTGTCTATATACATATATACTAACGCTTACATGCATAACTAATATTATAAAGAGGAAAGATTTGATTTTTTGTTTGATTTTTTTATTACGATTCAACTCAAAAACTACTCGATCGATTTTAAAACTTCTTTTACCATTAGAAAGCTATGTCTTTACCAAGTATCATAGGCTATATTATATTTTCAAAAAAAAAATAAAGATCCCTACCTAAAATGGAGCAACGTAGTAACCCAAGGTATCAAACTGTTGCCTATAAAAGTCATTACATAGCGTGCGCTGCGAAAACTATTGACGATATATAAAAAAAAACGTTATATACAGTACTACAATTACGTGCTCATAACAATGTTACGGTAGGTGACTGAAAAATCTGGATAGCCTATAAAAGATTCGGCCGAGTATCGTTAGTTTGCTTCTAAGAATTGAAGAGTTCCGTTACTTTGTCATGGATCCCATAATCAGAATCTTACCTAACTGTCATCAAATATACTCTTTCCAATAAAAAAAATCATCGAAATCGGTTGGCGTGATATTGAGTTATTCGTACATTTGTCGCGCACATAATTAATGAAAATTTACGACTTATATGGTTTCGTCATGGATGCCATTGTCAAAACTGGACAAAATTAAAATGGGACCACATGGGAAGCACCTACTTTCAAATAAAAAAAAATATCAAAATCGATTCTCCCAGTCGAAATTGATGAGGTAACAAACAAAAAAAAAGATACAGACGAATTGACATCCTCCTCCTTTTTTGAAGTCATTAAAGTCGGTTAAAAAGCAATAAACTTAAAGCATATTTTAAATTTGCTATGTGTGAACATGATAGTGCCTGATATATACTTTTAGATTTTATATACCTGTTAAAGTAGTATAATAAGCCAAGGTAATTAATGTAGCCGTTTAATTTGCATGGGAGCCATTTAATTTGCATTACCCAAGCGAGAACCCGTTGTTCTCGATTTTGCAAAAGGTTAACTGTCTCAGAATATCAACCCTCAGCCTGTTGGGACAAACCAGGATCATAATAGTCACTAATATTGTGATATTCGAATTTAACCTTAATTTCTACAATATAAATGATAGATAAATATATTCATTAAAAATTGTTTCATTAAAATTCTACCCATACTACTCATACATACATAATATTGGATTTGCTGCCTCGTTGGTCTAGCGGCTAGATATAAGGCCGCAGACTCGGAGGTCCTGGGTTCAATTCCTCGGTCGGGCCAATAAAAAGTTATTGGGTTTTTCTATCAGAAAATTCTCAGTAGCCGCCCGGAGTCTGGAAGTTGGAAGTGTGTACACTCCCGTGCCTCGGAAAGCACGTTAAGCCGTTGGTCCTGCGCCTGAACTCTTTCCGGTCGTGTCGGATTGCCGTCCCATCGGATTATGAGAGCTAGGGAACAGAGAGTGCACCTGTGTTTGCGCACATACTTGTGCACTATAATATCTCCTGCGCAGTTGGCTAACCTTTCTTGAGATTGGCCGCCGAGACCGAAAATCGGTCTGGAGGACCTTATTATTAATATTGGATTATGCAAATGTGTGAATGTCGAGTTTAACGAATCTATTATAGATTGGATAGGCAGTCATGTCAACAAAATGGTATACATTTCATCCCAAACCATCATATCATATTTCTTCCTTAATTAATGACTAACCACATTGATTAATGTGCATGGCATGAATACTGTGTTTTCTCTTATTCATATAGTATAGTTTTAATGATGTTTGTAACACTATAAAATTAGTATTGTATAGAAATTAAGTATGTTCAATGAAGATTAGAAATAATGATATGTATATATATAATAATTACTATGGACTATTAACCGTAATAATTATTTATTTTACTTATTGAACTAGGCTAGGCTATAGTACGACTAGGTATGCTCTCTTTTGTTTCATTTTGGTCTTTGGAGAATTATGTCAGGGTCAGACAACAGGGGCTTTTTAATAACTTTTATCAAAGGCGAGCTCTGTTGTCCCAGTAAAATACATATTATTTTTTTGAATTTCGTGTTTTATATAAGCAACATATACTTTTTTTGCCAAATTAAAAAAGTACGAGGCAGTTAAGTCGGAATATTTATTAAATCTTAAAACTAAAATCTGTACAAAAATATGTACAGAAATAATTAAATAGGTTACTTTTTTGATAATATTTCGTGGTATATTTTTATAATCGTGACCTTTTTAGTGGTAAGGCCTTACGCGAGTCCATCGAGGAATTGTATGACACAGTATTGCTGTATTTCGGTTTGGAGGACCGAGCCAGTTTAACTACAAAAACCAATACGGGGTGATTGATGATGATATCATATAATGCCAAAACCACAACTTGCCACTTTGTTAACCAAATAAAATAAATTTTAGCGACTAATAAGGCGCCTCCTCAAAAAAGAGAGGAGGAAGAGTCCGCATCTTTCATTAAAGACTCATGTCTTCTAGCTACTATGCCACCTGGACTGATTAGATATATTTTTTGTTAAACATATATTTGCCGGCGCATATATTTAACTTTAAGGACGATACACAGTTACAATTTTATGTTAAATATGGAGAAAAGATAGCAATATTTACTGTGTTTTGGGTGACTACGGAAATAAAAACACACTAACTAAACAAGTAACGTAATTGAAATATTATTGATTTATATTTTACAAAAATATATATATTCTTTTATATATTATTACCAAACCCGTTATACGTATATAAAATCTGAATACATAGCCTTAATAATATAGTAGCTTAATAAAACGTGAACAACGTATTGTTAACCTAAAACTAATAATAATTTATTTAATTAGTTATTTGATTGAATTATTTATGCAACCAATACAAATAAATTTGGCCTTGGTTTATTTTTCAATTAGGCATTCGCTTAATATAGTTCGCTTAATAAGTAAATAAACAAATGCTTATGATTTGACTAATGACTATCTTATCACATTTGTTACAAATAACTTTATAGAGCAACTATAAATAATAGTTATAAAATTCTTATACTATTTGATATTAAAATTAAATTGCCTCTGGTCAGGGTCAAAGCGTTTCAATAATTTAATATAAAATGATGTCTTATAACTAATTTAGTTCATACCTTTGTAAGTTCCAACCACTCCGAGCCACCTGGATGATTCTTAACAAATTCCTCCAAATCATACAATCTATCATGCACACGCCACAATCCATCAGCGCCGTCGTCCATTGCCTTTCCCTTTAGCCATTGTACTGGATCCTTTAAGCCTTCGTCTCTCAACGATGGATATTTAAGTTGAGGAAAGCTGACATGAGTTTTCTTTTCGATGGCTCTCTGATGGGCTATTTCCAAATAATTTGTATCATTTGGTGCCATTATGGATTGATTTTAATACCAAATACACCTTTACTATTTTTGAATAAAGCTTGAAACGAAAATAGCCCAATGAAGAATAAACTCTGTTTTAGTTTCAACTCGCTTATATAGTGTCGCATTATCGTTATCATATATTTGTTTTTTAAACATAGTAATAATGAACTTAACTAAATTAACTTACCTACTAATGTAATAACAGAATAGTATTTTTGACGCGTATTATTTTTTTTTTTTGTATATTTCTGTTTGTTCTTAAGTCGCACTTCAAGTGATTCAAGTAAATACTTTCTTCTTATATAATGCGTCGTTTGCAAACCTTGAAATGTGTAAATAGCAGGTAGCATTTATTACTCGGTGGTAGAGCTTTGTGCAAGCTCGTCTGGGTAGGTACCACCCACTCAGATATTCTACCGCAAAACGATGCTACATTTTTATTGTTGTCTTCCGGTTTGAAGGTTGAAGGTCCGCCTACCTATACAATAAAAAATGATGCCCTTAAGTTTTAACTGTAGTAAGTCATACATAAACTAGCAATAGTTAGTAAGTCATACATAAACTATCAATAGTTTATGTATGACTTACTATCTAAAGGTCACTAGTAAGTACCGAAGATAATATATCGCCTAATTTACAATTCCTTAATGATTTGACCCACTTTACTTATATATTAAAAACAAAGAAAACAATCTTATACAATAAGTACATTAAATACTTAAAAAATAAGTCTATAAACTTACTGTGTTTTAGTAAGAATATTCGAAGAGAATATAAAACTATAGAATTATAGATAACATTCTTTATTATTTTTTATCATGCCCAGTCATATAAATACATATATGATACATATTCATATATAGTAAATAGGAAATTAGATACAGGTACAACTCAAATTCCTTTATTCAATGTTGAAGTGTTACATTTTCTTTGTAAATAAGCACCTGAGACCTGAGAAGAACCAGCGAAAGAAACTCAGCGGGATCATTTTTTTTCAGCTCATTTTTTACAATGATAGATATATACAATAACAATACAATAATAATATTCTTCTTTATTTGAAACAGCCTGGAGGCGATCGTTTCATTCCCAAGTTGTGCAATCATCTAAAAAGTCATTGATTGTATAATATGCTTTAGCACACGTGTGTTCCTTAACAATCCTTTTAAATTTCACAATTGAATATTTTTGAACGTTTTCTGAGATCCTGTTGTAAAAACGTATACATTGTCCCATAAAATACCTACTAACCCTGTGTAATCTTGTAAGAGTGGTAGTAAGTTTATACTTGTTCCTAGTGTTAACAGTATGTACGTCACAATTTCTGGGTAAATCTTTTATGTTTTTGCGTACACACACAAGATTATCAAATATATATTGAGAAGCGACATACATTATTTTAATATCTTTAAATTTACATCTTAATGAACCTTTCGGGACCAGGTTATAGATTGTACGATTAGCCCTTTTCTGCAGTACAAAAATCGTATTTATGTCGGCTGCATTACCCCAGAGTAGAATGCCATAATGGAAATAGCTGAAATACACTAGGCGAGCCGTATCAACATCAGTCAACATTCTATTTTTTTTTACCGCGAAAGCTGCAGGTCTGAGTCTATTTGCCAATTTATTGATATGAGAGTCCGTCCCATTGAAGCTAAGAATCTATGGTAATACCAATAAATTCTGTGGATTCTACAGAATCTAAAGTTTCCTCATTTAGAAGTACATTCGTTTTTTACAAATTTCACGTTGGGAACAGTGAATTTACTACATTTTGTCTTTTTACTGTTTAAAAGTAAATAATTATTAACATACACATTTTTATGTATCAACATTTTTATGAAAAAATTATGTTAAGGTTATCTATTATTTAAATTGAAATAGGTTTAGCGAACTAAAAATGTTAAGTGTGTTAGTGGCAATATTGAAGTCGATTTTTTATAATGTTTTTTATTGGTTTATCCATAATAGTTTTAACTAACATTCAATTGAAAAATACATAAATTAATTCATCTAAGCAGGCGTTTCAAATTAGTTATGTAGAACTTTTTTCTTTTTACTAATATTATGAGGAGGAACACTTTGATTTTCTGTTGGTCTATTACGATTTAACTTTTTTTTTATTATTGCATAGGAAGGCGGACTAGCACATGGGCCACCTGATGGTAAGTAGTCACCAATGCCCATAGACATTGGCGTTGTAAGAGCTGTCAACCATCTCTTATATCGCCAATGCGCCACCAACCTTGGGAACTAAGATGTTACGAGTATGTCCCTTGTGCCTGTAATTACACTGGCTCACTCACCCTTCAAACCGGAACACAACAATACCAAGTACTGCTGCTTTGCGGTAGAATATCTGATGAGTGGGTGGTACCTACCCAGACTAATACAATTACTTAATAATTACTCGCCTGAATTTAAAAAATCTTTCACCATTAAAATGCTACATCTACCGAGTAATAAAGGCTTTACAAATATAGGCCGAGTAATATAGAATTTTTTGAATAGAGATAAATAAAGAAAATAGAATTGGAACAATGTAACTGTAATGTTGCGTTTGTTGCGAAACCACAACAACAGTTTTTGTTAAAATTTTCGCCGACGAAGTCGCGGGCGAACACCTCGTGTTATATATAAATAATATGCTATGCTATGCAATTACTAAATTGCATAGCATATTAATTTCCAATTGAACAACATTATTTCAATGACATTTTTTTTATATAAGTAACTGACCTACTTGTCCTCAAAATCACATCATAAATGGGTACTTAAAAAAGTAGTGCACAATTTCGCATATTCCCGCACTTAATTTGAGCGTTCGCGTTCGGCCTCAAACTGGTACATAACATGCATGTATCCTTAATAGTGTTCGTAGCGGTGTGGGCACATTTTGCGCTACGCTTCACCAGGTGGGTGCTGGTCTAAATATTTCAAGCGAAATCGGGACGTGTCCATATTTCGTACGGGTAAATTAAAAAAATATTCCAAGTTACTTTTAAGTAATGCATGCATTCGACTTGAATTTCAAAGTAATAAACATAAAGTAATATTTACTCTTAAAATTAGTTTTAATTACTTTGATATGAATTAATGCTTTGTGACATTTAAATCAAACTGAAGTTGTCACTATTATTTCCCCTTCTACATATGTTTTTATTATGAGTTATTTATATACTATTGGCATCGCTGACGCTAACTTTTCTGTTACGAGTTTGACAACTACATTTTTTTGTTCTATTTACGTTTTTTTTTATTACCCGGTAGGGTAAATGGCTTTACAAAGTAAAACGACGACAAAAGAATTGCCGTCGAAAAAGGTGGCCAAAAAAGTACATTCCACGTAAACATGAGTAGTAAATATATATACCATAACTCCTTGGTCCATAAAGAAACTTTATTAAAAAAAAATAAGCGCGCTACTTTTAACCGCCGCCATCTTGTTAGTGCACATAAAGGTAATGTGATTATTAATTAATTATTGGCGTGACTTGTAATGTGTTCAAGTGTGTTTTTTAGATTTAAATAGTTATTGAGGGAGTAATTAATATGAATTTATATGATTTGGTGTTCTATTTATAAATACATCAATTCGAGGTCCTTATAAATTCAGGTTTCACTTCTGGATGCTAAATATATAAATATATAGTAGAAAAAGAGAAGTTTTTTCTTATTTATTACACAAAAACAATACATAAAATGGTTCCATTTACTTTTGCTCGCGATTCTATGTCGAATGTCAATATAAAAGTCATTGCAGATTTCATTTGTTGTTTGTTGTTTTGAGATTCGTTTCTAATAGTTTTTTAAACGTCGCTTATCTCGGCAGACTGATCTCCATATCTTTCTAAGACTCGATTACAATGCTTTTAACACTAAATTCTAATTTTCATTTCGTTATTTGACGCATAACGAGGTGAGGTGAAAGTTGCATCATCCTATTTGACATTTGACATTTTTATAGCAAAATCATAATCTAGACTAATTTGTCTACTTACAGAATTTAATGAAAATGCTTTTGTCTACTAAGTTGCTTTTTATTTATAGCAATTTAATTTTCCAATATTCACAAATATAAAAACCACAACTCATTGGTCACACCACAGATATTTCCCTAGTCCTTTCTTCATGCGCGATGGAATTAATGTCACAGTTAGGCGGTGACATCGAGAGCCAACACGCGTAGACGTATGAAGGAAAGTGGAAGCAGTAATGAGAGAGAATAATACCTCAGAGCACTCGCTGTGATACAGTCGATAGAAAGCGCTCAGCGCCGCTATCTCTTGACGCAATTGTAAAGGTTCGAAGCTTTGTGGAGGAAGCTGGCTGTCCAAGTAGAGCTAAGCTGGTAGACCATATGCCGGTAGCTCGGAACGAAGACTGTCGATAACCTTAGAGATATTGAGGCTGACAGCCAACGATTCCCTAAGCTTGTCGGTAGATTTACCCCAGCGATGCGTTACGTACGATTGAAGATTATCTATGGACCGTTTTGGTGGAAACCGTACTGACGGTCATTATTTAGACAGTGACCTTCTAGGTACTGGATAAGTTGCTTACATTCCATCACCGTACAAAGTATTGAAATAATAGCTATTGGCCAATAGTTTGCCGGGTCAGACCGATCCCCGATGTTGTATGCGCTTCGCAATATTTGCTTTAATATAGCCATGACCTACGGTCTATGGGTCATCACTCATAGACATCATCATGTTCCTTTACCACCAGTTCCAGTCCACCTACCTATTGAAAAGTTAATTTTATTGCCTACAGTACTTGGTGGTAGAGCTTTGTGCAAGCTCGTCTGGGTAGGTACCACCCTACCGCTAAACAACAGTACTTGGTACTGTTGTGTTCAGGGACATAACATCTTAGTTCCTAAAGTTGGTGGCTCATTGATGATGGAAGTGTTGGTTAACATTTCTTACAATTCCAATGTCTATGGGCGTTGGTGACCACTTACCATCAGGTGGCCCATATGCTCGTCCGTATTCCTTCGCAATTAAAAAAAGAAACAATTATAATACCATAGCATTGGCTATAACTTTGTGACAATATATCCTAGTTGTTCTAATATCGCTCGAAAAACATAATTTAGAATCGATAATTCATAAAAAATATTTGCATTTATTAATCGTAATAATCACCACGCTGTAAAGCTGGGAATGTATCATAATACAAAAATATTTTCAACAACTTGGTTGAAATGAGTTATATAAAAACTTCTACTGTTTTGCACAAATTGTGTGCACGAACATTGTTCGCAACCAAAGGCATTCCTCAAAGCTTTGGGCGTTTGACGCATCAATATGGAAAACATTTTGTAACTGTGAAACAACAGCAAAAATCGTTTAATATATTCATAATATATATTGGTTGTATACTATCAAAATATATTTACCTCATAATACATAGTATGGTTTCTATTCCACAGACCAATATAGCCAAGAATGACAAAATAATAAATATCAAATTGTAACGAATTGTTATTAAAATAATAATATGATTGGAAAAATAATACTTTCAATGAAGAAAATAAAATGAATAAATTATAATATTTTAAGCATAAATGTTAATAAAATAATTGTATAAATAGTTATTAATTTTTAAAAGAAAAAAATATAAAATCTTAAATTAATTGACACAAAATTAGCAAATTTACCGTGATGTAATTGATCAAAATGGCGTCTGCATTACATAAAAAGCAAAGATAAAAAATCTCTAAGGGTCGTCTTTTATTTCGACCCAACTTTCTTAAAATTCAAAGTACGCAATTACCATTATATTCCTAATTGTTAATTCTTTCATTCATCATTGCCTTTGTTCTCAAATTGTACTGTTTCAAATTTGTATTGCATCCTATCTTAAGCTTTAATATAATTTTTAGATAGAGCTATATCACCACTATATATACATATATTTTGGTTACGTATTAAAAATTATGTATTGAAATTTATAAAGTAGGAATTACAAGTAAGTCGACATCATGATAGTTGTTGTGTGTTGTTGGTTTTACAATTCATAGTAGGAGTGGTAGACCTAATGTGAATTTAATTTCGCATGTCTTTTCTAAACTAAAGTACCCAGTGCTCAGCGAGTCAAGAAATTTGTTTTCGTTAAAAATAAGAACATTTTTTATATATTTCTTTTAGCTTTTTCATAATCATTTTCATCATTCAAGGTTTTTCATTATTGAAGGTTTTTTAAATTCTAAAGTCACAAAACGATATCTGTGTTACTTATTGCATAATATTTGAACCAGCGGCTTCGCCCTTATGGAATTCAATTTGTGACGAAAACCTCCGTAAGAACTTTTAAAGAACCCTTTAAACCCATGTTTAACTCCTTAACGAATGAACTAAAAAGTATCCACGGGCCTTAAGTTTGTTCCCTTCCAAATTTCATCAAAATCGGGTAATTAGTGTTTAAACCATGAGAGTGTTACGGACAGACAGAGTAACTTTCGCATTTTCAACATTGAAATAGATAATAAATCATTTTGTTCCTACATCTAATAAAATAGACGATCATCAAACTAAAAGATGGAATCAAACGGTTCTTTTTTCAGTTCATGTTATTTCAATCTTGCTCTCACTCAAAGGAAAAGTTTCACGTTTTGATAAAAAATGGAACAAAAGTAAGTAATGAATTAATTATGGAATCGATTCAATAAAGTTCAATAATGAAAATTCAATGTATTAAGCAAAGGAATGCATATTCACTCGAGTGATTGTTTTTCATGGTGAAGGTGCGTGATATCACTTAAATACTTATATATTTAAGGTATTGTCATCTTCGTCATCTATAGCACCTATAATTTATGAAGATTTTTGACTTGTTCTCATTTCAAAAAATGTTTGAACAAAATCCATTTTATATATTACTAGCCGATACCCGCGACTTCGTCCGCGTTGCTTGATATATTAACAAAGTTTTCTTATATAGGTACGAAGGAAAAAACATCAAAAAGATCGCAAGCAAAAATATACTTTGTTTAAACATTCATCACTGAACACGCAATGCATATACAAATCGTTGTTTCTTGAAACTTTAATAACTTTTTATTAAATGAAGATATCGCAATATATTTCATGTTGACAAGGGTCAAGTGTATAAGAAATAAAATTTAGAAAATTTCTTTGAAATCTATCCAGTAGTTTTTCCGTGATGCGCGCACAACTGCAGACCTCTATAATTTTATATATATATATATATTTTAATTTATTTCGTTGAATAATTATGACGTTGCGTGATTTGTAATTAAACGTCATATATAGGTAGATGAATTTCGTAATAATGTGATGGATGATTTAATTAGCTAAATGAAAGATTATAATTGTTAATTAAGCTAATGAACTTGCAAAAACACACTAACGGATTATTAATACGTTGTAGTATTAATTAATGCGAATAAATCCGAATGAATGAGTGTTGTGATCCCACTTTGGTGTAGCAACAAAGTTGCTGATTCTATGTCCGTATATATATTTTAGGGAACGAAAAACAAGATAGACAGAGTATCATGATTTCTATTGGATAGTTATTTAAGGAAAGAAGATTCTGCTAACTTCAAATGCAAAAGCAACGGAATTCCATTGTAACAGTTAAAATTCATTCTCAAATTTTATGATTTATTTTTTCTATCAAAGCTGGACGTGTCAAACAAAAACTATTTTTACTAAAATAAATTAATAATAATTTTCTGTATTTTATTACAATTATTCTTTTAAAGCCATTTAATGATTTAGTTATTGCCAATAAATTAAACTACTTGCGGATTATTTTTTAAATGTACCATAGTAACCGTCCAAATGTTTGCAGCTGTAAATTACCTTATACTATACCTATTTGTAATACAGTCACATGACCTATTTGTGATACAGATACATGTTAGCTTTCCGCATATCTTCTATATAAAAACTTTGCACACACCGTGCACGTAATATGCTTAAAATGGGGACAGTTTTCGCAATACTAATATATATATTCTGCTGTAAGATGTCGTTCCGTAAAATCTAATGGTAATGCAATCATGAACAGCCTCAATTATAAACGTAAATGCTTAGCAACTGTAGTTAAATACTGATTTTCATCTTTCTCTAATGAGAGAATCAATAATGATTGATTTTAAATATGAAAGAAGGAGACGCAGCGTTATTTAACTTATATCCCGCTAAACAACTTGTGATAAGAAGTAATGCCGTTGTTTCCTGCATTTCAAAATCCGATGTAAACGACATTAGCAAACACATATTTATTGTAAGAAATATTAACCGTTCTTTACATTTTCAATGCAAAAGCAATCCTAGGAACTTAGATACTATGTCACTTGTACCAGTAGCTAAACTAGCTCACACCATTCAAACCGGAACACATGAATAGTGTGTTGCTGCTTAACGTTAGACTATCAGATGAGGGGCTGTACATAGGACCAAGTACTACTAATGTCACTAAATTTGGCATGTATACTTACAAATTAATAAAACATCTTTCCTGATACATCTCTTTTTTTTCTCCGCTGGAAAAACACTTATTCGCGTTTCCCCCACATGACACTTTATGTGGAGAAAATGTAGAAATAGTGGTATGTGGGGCTCGCCAGTTACCTTCATCGTCTCTTCTGGGGAGCGCCACGGGATAGCTTACGCTTACTACCGCAACCATCCAACCTACCTTACGCACCTTATTAAAACAAGTAACCCAATTTATATCTCCATTTTCTGACATAAAAGACATCGCTTATATTAAAGTTAATTTCATTATATGTTTTCATAATTATTATGAATCACAGATCTTTTATTGATATTAATGCATGATGCATTTTTTCAATCAATATAATATCGTTAAGGAGTACTATAAATGCGTCAGGTCCTTTAAATCTTTGTTACTACATTAGTAATAATTATGTAACATTGTTCTTTAAATAAAGTCGTTAATAGATTTTAGTTGCTAATTATTTCTTAGAAGACAGTAATTAAAATGGTAAAATTATATAAGCTTTTCCATATTTATTGCGTTTTCTCGTGCGATGCATCTTATTGATAACATTCAGAAACACGTAACATGCGTGTAAGTATTGAATATAATTACGAGTACAAATCAAAGTGACTTGTTCAAAGGGTAAAGTTCAAATAAATATCATAGCAATCAAACATATAAGTACTCATTTTATCGGAACTAACCACATCGAGTAGTACTGTGATTATTTAGTAATAGTTTAACAAATAACTTTGAACAAGCCGGTGGAATGGCTCCCAAGGAAAGCGAGTGGATCGAGGGAGCCCACGAGCGCGCAGCCCAAAAGAAAACTCACGTCAGTTTTCCTCAATTAAAGTATCCTTCCTTAAGAGATGAAGGTCTTAGAGATCCTCTGCAATGGCTCACCGGTAAAGCATTGGATGATGGTGCAGAAGATCTCTGGCGAATACATGATAAGCTGTATGATTTCACGACTTTCATGAAGAAGCATCCCGGTGGGGAAGAATGGTTAGAATTGACCAAGGTAATTTCTAATATTAATTATGTCTTAATTTAAATTCCAAATGAATAATTTCAGTAGGGTATGAATAAACATGTTCCTTGATATTCTCAATTTATATTATTAAAGGGTACTGATATAACAGAAGCTTTTGAGTCTCATCATTTGAACCCGACAACCGAGAAGATGTTGAATAAATTTTATATAAGAGACGCAAAAACAACGCGAAATTCTCCCTTCACTTTTCACGAAGATGGATTTTATAGAACTTTAAAAAGGGCAGTTCACGAAGAGCTAAAGAAAATACCGAAGGACGCGTCCGCTACAGCAGACAGAATAACTGATGGACTGTTTGCAACACTTCTTTGTTGCTGCTCGTTAGCATGTTGGTTTGAAAATTATTTTATAGCAACGTTTTGGTACATTATCGCTTCTGTGACTCTCGCACTGCTAACGGTGACGTGTCATAATTTTATACATCGCAGAACAAACTGGCGTATGTATCTTTTTAATATGAGCATGTGGTCTTACAGGTAAGATTCTTCACCGTCTAATACTCATTCAGAAAATCGGATTGAGATATATGGCCTTACTTATACGAATATCTATTTAAACATTTCTATAATGAACCTCTTATCATTTTATGTGAATGTCAGCAGTCCACTGCTGACATTCACATAGTTGAATGGAATAATAAAATAAATTATCTTACAAATAATACTTTTAATAAATGTGTTGTTTTCTATTTTCAGAGATTTCCGAGTATCTCATGTGATGTCGCATCATTTGTATACTAATACATTAATGGACTTAGAAATAAGCTCCCTGGAACCATTCCTGTTTTATAATCCGAGGGAAGATAAACCATTACATGCTAAATATGGATTTATTACGGAATACTTCTTTTTCCCTTTCTTATTTTTGTTGGCTTTCGCTAAAAGGTATTCATAACACTTTAATCATTCAATATATACTAATATTATAAATCCTAAAGTCTGTTACGCTTTCACGGTTAAGCTTGAACCACAAGAAACTACTGCTACTTTACACCTTAAATCCGAGACCAACAAAAAAATAACATGCGGGCGAACCCACGAGAGGAAACTAGTATTCATTTTTTTTTGTTTTCTTTTCTTATATAAATCAAAACGAATGAATATGTATTATGAAAATAATTTACTAGAATTTAATTAATTGACATTATTAAATTTCTCTTAAATATATATCAAACGTTATTCTAGGTTTAGCGAAATATTCACAATACACATATAATATCTTATTCCAGATTTCTAAGCATATTCCTACGGAAAGGGTTTTTCAAAACGCATTATCGCTGGCACGATGCCATTGGCTTTTTGTTACCGTTATTCATGTGGTTCACAAGTGGAACCGCTTTCTTCCATGTACTTTACACGTGGCTGTGGATCAATTGTACTGGAAGTCTTATTTTTTTCCTCATCGCTGTTAATGCTGCACATCACCATCCAGATGCTATTAAGGATGGCGACCAACCCAGGCGAGTGGAAACTGTTCCTACTATGAATGTTATAAGCACATTTATATAATTTTAAAAGGAATGATTGATTTATTTTTTTAAATGTATAATAGAACAATTTCTATTGGTATATTTTTAATTATTATTCCGTTCGATACATTCATAGATATTATAAATTATTTATATTTCTATGATTAGATGACCGATTAAATATGTATTAATGAATGGTTTTCCGGGGTGAATAGAATAAGATTCTGATTCTCTCACAACTAATTAATATTGTGCCTTTTATACCTATAAACATACATATGCAAAAATATTTTAAGTAAGGTGAGTACTTAAAAAGAGTTAATAAATGATATTAGAATATATATTTTTACAGAAGCGAAACTCCAGACTGGGGTGAACATCAAGTAGAAGCACTTCTTGATCGAAAGGATATTAATGGAAACACATTTGCTGTTATGACACTCTTCGGCGACCATGCACTACATCACATGTTTCCGACACTAGATCACTCCATTCTTAAATATTTACACCCCATTTTTATAGAATTCTCTGAAAAATATCAAGCAAACTACAGAGCGTCAACGCAATTTCATTTGGTCATTGGGCAGATTAAAGAGACAATGCGCACTGAATTCAAAACTGTTGATAAGAGACTATTGTATCCAAAAAAATAATTTCCTTACTTAATTTATCCAAAGCTAAGCAAATACGTTTTTATGTAATGTTAATCCAAATGTCGAAGGAAGGTTTCTTTCATTAATACAATAAACGCAAAGTCTAATGGATGATTGGATCGTTTTTCTACTTATATCGTTCGTTCAACCACAAAAATGGATTCGAAACTAAATCCCATCGAAAAGTTAGCCCCGGATTTATGAGCCCTACAAGGCACTGGCCTTCAGGTCCCCTTGCCAAAACTTGAACCATTTAATTCCGGGCCTGCGAATACAAATTCTATTTTACTTTTTCTCTTTCTGACTAGATAGTTTAATACTATAATTAGCTATTTTAATGTGTTTGTTTTTTTAAACTAATGGTTACGTCAACTTATTGATGGAATCAACCAATTTAATGTAACAGAGACTAAACTGTTTCTTTAAATACCTTATGAAGATTTAATTTGTATCAGATTTGAAGATCAGATCAAATTTACGTCGAAATAAAATTTCGCAATAAGATGTTATAAACGAAACATCGGCTTGCCGGGGGCAAGTGTGTTGTTAGTAATTTATAACGAATTCATATATTACTAATTCTCTTTATTATCTCCAAAATGCTTTTGTAAGTTCCTGTGGAATAGACATTTCTCCGTGTTATCTCCACATCGCGGCAATTTGTTTTCCGCAAATTGCCTATTCATCCTCACATAAACGTGAGTTATGGAACTCATTTGATAAACATCTTCACCAATAACATCAAATTTAACACGAAACACAATTACGATTAATTTATTTTTTATTTTTAAAAAACATTCATATATACTTGGCTTATGAATTCAAACATATTTACAGTTCGTAGAGCGATAGATAGGTAAAAAAAATTATTGTATTTTAGATGAAATTGACTTACGGCCCAAATTGCGTTATCGACTGGTTCAAATAGCAATATTATATTGAATATTTAAAGTTAGGTTCAATAAGCATATATCTCTCTCGTATTGGGTTATATGCGATGTAAAATTATATAAAATCATCCATTATATATACACACAACTGCTTATAATACCGACAGCTAAGGAATTATAAATTGTGACCCAACATTCAGTCTAACCGTTCTACAAACCCATTGACAATATTGTTCAACAATTTTCGTAACGTATTTTTTTTTAACACACGTAACAATTAATGCTTCTTTGATTAATATTTAACTAATATCAAAAGATAAATTCAATTTCAAATTAGACCATTTTACGAATATCGATGTTCAATAGTTCAGCTTACATCATTAGTAATTTTATACATTTATTTTTTTATATCCATATATTTATTTTCTGCGCCTCATTTTCATTATTTCGCTATATTATATTCTTAATTACTGTGACTTTCAGCTTTGCTATTACTTTATTGATGTATTAACCTTATGTTTTGTAATTAGCGAATTCGAGTTTTTATAATAAAATGTATATAAAGAACATTGGTCTTATAATTTAATTATTTACACACGTTAATGTTCGCTATAAGTGGATGGAGTCTTCGGGTACTACGTTATAATCCAATTAACGATCTTTACTCTACAGGAACCAACAGTCGTCATGCCTTATAGTACGAGAGCCCACGACCAAAATTTTTGTCTCATAGCAATACGGCCAAAACCGCATCAAATCGATAGATACGATTATCCTGAACTCGAAAATACCAATATCAGACATTTTCCGCGTAGCGTTTGATCTGACTGAATTTTCAAAATTGTCAAAGAATTTTACCGAACTGCATCATAGCAATATGTCTGATTTGCAGACTGTAGTTGAATGATAGTTCTGAGATACCGGAAACATATTTTTCAGACGTTAGTGGTGTAGCGCAAACCCGTAAAATCACTTAAAAAAATTAGAAATGAGACAAAAAAAATGTCTCATAGCAATACGTCTGAAAATCTTTTTTATTAGTAAATTTTGGTTATTTGATGCGAACAAAACAATTTTCAGACGGAAATGTGAACGCATTAAATTTTGAGACCGTTTTGAAAATGTTAACAAATTTTACCGATCGGTATCATAGCAATATGTCTGAAAATTGTTGGACATGATAAAATAAGTTGTCCACATGTGCAAAAAATTTATATCAGACAAATTAAGTGTAGCACATTATTCGTTTTTGGGAGTATATGCTACACTTAAAGTGTCTGAAAACAGGTTTTTGGTAATCATGGCAGCAATACGAAAAGTTGAAAAAAAAAATATCCGTATTGCTATGATACAGGTCGGCTAAATTTGTTGACATTTTCAAAAATGCGCTCAGGCTATATGCTACGCGCAAAATGTCTGAAAACAAACTTTTTCGTAATACAATTATAAAATCTATGTACATTTTCACTATCAGACGTATTGCTATAATACCGACTGTCTTTTTTTTTGACACAGCAGAAATGGCCTCCCACGCAGTTGCTACACTTTCGACCGTTACTACACACCTAGTCGGGTTCAGAATCATACAATCTAACGATTTTATAGGGTTTTTGCCGTATTGCTATGAGACATGGTTTTGGTCGTGGGCTCTCGTACTATTAATGAGTTTTTAAACTTGTAAAATAAGGTTTGAGTTAAAACTTAAAATGTAGGTGGCATATGGTAAATAATTATTATGAATAGATTTAACCGACCAATAAAAATGAATGAGAGGAGGAATGGATGACTCCAGCAATACGATATTTATGGGTTGTTTATTTTACAAGATATGTATGGGTAATTTATTTTAATTTTAATTTCATTTTATTTCATTTTAACAAGTTGACATTTTACGTGTAAACTGATGATTAAAAAGTTTGCTTATTTGTTTTATAAGAGGAAATGTATAGTGTATTTTTTTCATATAATGGTTGAAGGTTTCTGTATCATATCGGCTTTGGAAAAGTCGCCGGTAAAGGTTGGTTCCACGGAGTGGTTGTACGCGACAGCAAATGCCTTAAAATTCGCGCTGCTGTGAATTCGCATACATCAAGGTAGTCATGATAACAAATAAAACCTTCGAGATCTTGAGATGACGTATATTTTCCAGCTTATATCACCAATATTTTTTCAGTTATAGGTGTCAGTCATATCTGTCAGTTATCATTGTCTATCAGGTATATCTGTCGTGACAGTCAATCTTTTTTAAAACATATAAGTTCATATACCAGTATTAAATATCGAGCAACAAATGATTATATCGATTACGATTTAACTGATTATTCAATAATTAATTAGATAGAACAATAATTTAGTGATAGTGACGTCAATAATATATTAATTAGCTATGATTAATACTACATTACATCCAATATTGTTATTTAATAAATAATTATGATGTCTATACACGACCCGCGAGTTTGCCCGCTACAATTTATTTAATACAATATGATATGTTTTTCAATATGTGTGAAACATCATTTATGTATGATAAATAATCAAGTATTATTGCCTACAGTCAATATTTATAAGTTTGTTATTTTCACTTTAAAAGGACGTAGGTACCAATAGCTCACAATATTCGTACAACAAACATTTATTTTATTTAAAATAGGTAGTCAGGCCGGTAAATGGATGACCTGATGGTAAATTAGTAACACCATTCATAGACATCTCCGTTTTGAAGATGTGCCTGTAGTTTGCACCCTTGTGTAATATAAAAACTTTATTATACTATGTAATATATTCATTACATTTAACTTGAGATCTTGAGTTCGTTTACATATCAGACTACCATTAAAAACTTTCTAGAGAAACGGTCTCTTATTGGACACTCGTTAATTTAAATATTTAACAGAAGATAATGTTTTATTAATTTAATTAATATGTATATATGCCTTTATTGTACAACCAAAGTATTTTTATCGCAAAATTATTTAATAAAAACACCGGTTTCTATTTTTTTGTCTTTTTTATTAGAGTTAGTAGTGTTTGACAAGCTATAATAAGTTCTATTTTATCCAATGCGTTGATGATGATTGTGTTGCCTCTGAGGGTCAGGCAGCTGCTCTGCGTGCATGCGTGGTTGTTCAGGTATAAAAGTGTTTATTATTTGTTGCTAAATAGGAGTGCTTAATTGTTTTTAGCAAACCATCATATAGCTATGGCTATATAGCTATGTTTTAAGCCTATATATAGCTATTTTTCAATATTTGATTTGTTGTTCAAAGTATTTTTTTTTCGCATTCTATTTCCATCTTGTAAATCATTTTTTTTATTTGATTATTTTATTTGTTGTTCAAAATGACACGACCATCACGGTCCCGTGAAAAATCTTTTGATTCGCCTCGACGGAAGACGAAGTATAGCAGATCGCAGCAACACAACCACAGGTCTCGTTAGCGATCTCGTGAGGATAGTTGTCGCTCGCGATCTCGTTTAGATCAGCGTCGTTCACGGTCTCGTAGCTATCGGGCTAGTTCACGTTCACATCATAGTCGATCGCGATCTGGTAGTGATTATCGCAGACGCCGTTCGCGCAATAGCCGCACTAGGTCTAATAGTACTGGGTACCGTTTGCGCTCTCACAGTAATGATCGTTATCGGTCCGAGTCCAAGGACAGTAAACGTGGATCGCGTTCGCATCGTAATCGTTCTCAAAAAAGGTCTTGCTCTGATATGTCGGTAACAGGTAGTCCTAAACACAAAGACTCTGTCAAGAGAGCGTTAGAGTCGATAATGTCGCGTTTAAACGCAATTGCAGTAGCGTGCAGTCCTCGTTACCTGTTTGTCCCAGCACATCTCAGAGCGAGGGCGCGTCGATGCCAGCAACTCAAGCGCTCGCAATTGCGCTGCAGAGTATCACTAAATTTCTAAGTCTGCAAATTATTATCTATAATTTTTCGTTAAAATATATGTTTCGAATTTTGATTCAGCTATAAATAGTTTTGAGGTGTGGAGTGACGAAGTGGAGCGAGCGCGTTTAACTAACAACTGGGGAGACTCAGAATGTTTGTCGCGGGTTGCTCTTTGCCTCAAAGGAGACGCTAAAACCTGGTTGAACGAGTGGATTACTAATGATCGCTCTTGGTCAAACGTCATAAAAGAATTCAAGTCCCTCTGCCCGCAAAAGACGGATTATGCTGAAATACTTCGTGAGGTCATAAATGCTTTATTCGATAGGTACCCTACTTATGCTGAATACGCACGGCGGGCGCTATTACGTCTGCAGATAGTTCAGGGTCTGAGCAGCGACCTTAGGGTGCTTATTAGCAGTTCAGGTGCGGGCAGCGGCGACTAATGCTAACCTTACTATAGATAACTTGGTTTCCTTTTTGGCAACATATGCGAAGCCTGCTCGATTCCCGGGTGAAGTTTAACGCAGCCAACGAACGCAACACCAATATGCCTAAATGTTTCGGTTGTGGACAGATCGGTCATTCGCAAAGCAATTGTCGGAATCGCAACGTTACGAAGCCAGTAATATGCACTTTTTGTAAAAAAGACTGGTCATAAGGAAAGCGATTGCTTTGCTAAGGCTCGATCGGAAATTCAAAATAAGGACCAACGCAAAGTTAATCTGTGTAGTGAAATGTGGGACAAGTAGTGCCAGTAAGGATGTGGGTACTGCGGTGATACAGGGGATACCAGTAGACGTTTTAATCGATATAGGTGATTGTGTCCCTTTGAATGTGTCCCTTATATCATCGGAAGTACTGAAACATTTCGCGGGTCAGCGTAAGGAAACTTATTGTGTGTTGAAAGGCATTTAGTGATTACGAAATCGTAGCTCGTAGAATACATTAGTCTGATAGTAGGATTTCGTGACATTTCACTTGACGTGTTCAAGCCCGAACGCCGAGACAACGAGGGAGCTGGGCAGGAATCGTGCGAGATGTCTGCTAAAGCAGAATCAAGACCAACAAGACGCCCGTGTCAATCGTCAGCGACACCCTCCCAAAGTTTTCCAAGTGGATGACCGAGCTTTTGTGATAAAGTATTCAGTCTACGGGAAGCTTGATGCGGGTATGAGAGGCCCGTATCGTGTGACGAAAGTTTTGCCCAACGACCGCTACGAGCTGAATTTGCTAACCGGTGCTCGTGGAAAGACCACGCAGGCGGCGGCGCAATTTATGGTCCCATGGATGGGAGAGTGGTGTCCTGAGAGTTGCTTTGAATTTTTTCAAAGTAGAGTTTGTGAATTAATTTGTTTCTTTTGTATGTTACAGTTCCGTGGCTGCTGATTATGTATGCCTGTGCGCAAGGTGAAATAGCAAGCCATGCGTTTCAAGTGCACGTTGTGCGCTCTGTCACATATGTGTGCCTGATCTTGAGATGTTGGGTTTGATTGGTCGACCCTATTGAGTCCTCAGACATGTGGGTGGTTAACTTAGGTTCCCCCTTAAAGATGTCTTTGGCACTCGGGGCGATCCATCGAGCCTGGCTCTCACACGCCTGGGCGTTGGATAGCGATGCTGGGTCATGGACATTGAGTGGGCAAACAGCCCGGCTGCAGCAGTTTTTGTGTTCATACGTATGTTGACGGACGTGCGGTGCACTCCTAGTTCTTGGGTCATGTGAGCTGGTCTTAAGGTATGTGGGTGTCGGGCGAACGCCCTCCCCTTGAAGATACCTTCCGCACTGGCGGCGCAGTGAGGTCCCGTGTTGATCGTGCTTCCACTAAATATCAATGTTGTGGTACCAAACGCATCGGGCATTAACTTGCCTGTATGCCGTGATACTCGAGTGGGAGGATAGTTTGTAATTATCTTGTGCACAAGTAGGTAAAGTCAGTATGTATGAGATGCGTGTATTGACAATGAGAGTGACGAATGTTTGTTACAGACTCATTGTAGTACAAATAGTTTTGAGCGAAAGAGTTGATCTACTTTTTTTTTGGTCATGAATGAGGGCTTTGAATGTGTGAAGAATGAGAGGACAGGAGTTGTAACAACTCATGGCGATTCTGTTCGTTTAAAAATCGTGTTATGCGGGCAGAACTGCTGTATCTCCTTGTGATACTGGAGCCTGGGCACCCTCAAATGAATTTTGACGGTAAGCCTCGGGCCTAGCGAAAGTGTTTCTAAGGTTATTTAAACTTATATTATATTAGTGACTGCCTCGTTGGTCTAGTGGCTTGATATAAGGCCGCAGACGCGGTGGTCCTGGGTTCAATTCCCAGGTCGGGCCAATATATAGTTATTGGGGTTTTCTATCAGAAAATTCTCAGTAGCAGCCCGAAGTCTGGAAGTTGGAAGTGTGTACACTCCCGTGCCTCGGAAAGCACGTTAAGCCGTTGGTCCTGCGCCTGAACTCTTTCCGGTCGTGTCGGATTGCCGTCCTATCGGATTATGAGAGCTAAGGAAAAGAGAGTGCACCTGTGTTTGCGCACACACTTGTGCACTATAATATCTCCTGCGCAGTTGGCTAATCTCTCTTGAGATTGGCCGCCGTGGCCGAAATCGGTCTGGAGGACCTTTATATTAGTTGATGTTTAACAGATTTTGACAGTGATGGCGAGGACTCTACAGAGCAGTTGCCTGGCCCATCATCCGCACGTCCTGCTGAAGACGTTGACGAGTACACCGACGACGGTGCACGGTCAGGAGAAGCCGTGTTAGAATAACCTACTTGGTTGAGTTGCATTTTGCAAACGTCACACGCCACTATAAAAAACGGCCGAGTTTGATGGCTGACACATTGGCTCGTTGGACTCGGTGGCGAGAGATTCTGGTTTGTGACTGTTGCAATCTGCAGTAAGCGTTATTATTTTCATTTTAATTGTTTTTGTACTGATTATGTTTTTATATTTGTAGGATGGAGTATTGATAACTCGATTAGATTGAAAGTGAATTGTTGTAGTGAATTTAAAGTAAATGTATGTTCATCCTGACATCTGTCTTTTTTTATAAAATTCCACTTTTGACGTTAAAAATATATATTAGTTATCAGTTCTATTTTCACTCGTTCATTGTTAAGTTTAATGTTTTAATTAATTTAAAATATTTGTGATCAACACTATTCCATAGCATGTTGTGTTCTCCAGTAATTGGGTACATCTAACCTTGTGTAAATGCTTGTATCTTTATGTGTACTTCGGTTGGAGTTTCTTAATAAATAAATAGGTATGTTTGAACGTGAATACGTTTTCTCTATTTGATAACTCATAAATACCAGCTTATCTGCAAACAGCTAATATTGAAAATATTATTGGTATAGTAATAAACAGTCGAGCGTAACCGGCGAACGACAAATATTTATAAATTTCCACTTTATACCCCATAATATCTGGAAAACAGAAATGTTTACAGTTTACCGTTTCCAAGTAAATGTTTGCAAATTTAGCAAACAAGCTTAAATTCAAATTTATTATTACTTAAGTACAACTATATCAAGGATATTTTTATTGTCATTTTAGTTACATTAAAACTTTAAATAAATACAAATAAAATTAAAAATAATTACTATATAAATCGTGACCGCGTGGAATGATGGCAATAATGCTAGCAGCATTTCCCCTTTGAATCGCAATTCCGACTCTCTGGGCGAAAAATGAACCAGCCCTCCTGTCACCAGTAGAGGCAATAAAACGGAGAACATTAACTTATGTACATAAATTCATACACTAATTATGTATCTTCATTAATTACAGGCACAAGGGACGTAACATCTTAGTTCCCAAGGTTGGTGGCGCATTGGCGCATTTCTTACAATGCCATTGTCTATGGGCATTGGTGACCACTTACCTTCAGGTGGCCCATATGCTCGTCTGCCTTCCTATACAATAAAAAAATAAATAAAAAAAGGGGAAAAAATTTAAACTGATTATTTCCACGAACTAGCTTATTTACCTCATTAACTTACATAATTCGACGTAATTTCTTTTAACATATCGTCATATATTGAATAGAGTTAAACAACTGTCTTTGAATATATTTATTTATTTATTTATTTAAATACTTTATTGTACACCACATATTAAACAGATTAGCCTTATAGTAAGTATACATAAAGGAAAGATGGTACAACCGGCGGTCTTATCGCTTTAAAGCGATTTCTTCCAGACAACCGAGGTGATATGGAGTAGTAGCCAACAGAGAGATGGTAGGTGGTGTAAAATAGACTACATACATAGATACAAATAATATAATACATACATAAACTACTACATACATATAGCTAGGTACATAAATACATTTATACATACATATATACATAAAGTCATACATAAATACATACAAATATACGGATATATACAAATAACAAATGGTATCTAGACGCCATTCAGTGTGAGAGTGTGAGGTAATAATTAGTAACTTTAGTTTTAAATAATGTTAAAGAGGTTGCAGATTTGATATTAAGCGGGAGGGCATTCCACAATCGAGTAGCCTCAGCCGTAAAAGATTTTTTGGAAAAAATTGTTTTCTGCACAGGTGGATTTAGAAATAAATTTTCAGATGAACGTAAGTTCATGTTGTGCCCGTCAATAGCATTGCGAGAATTCAAAAATTTAAATTTTTCTTTCAAATAAATAGGTGAGTGAGGATTGAATAACACACAGTACAGAAGACAAACAATATGTAGATTCCGGCGAAAACGAATAGGTAACCACTTGAGCTGAGTACGAAATTCAGAGACATGGTCATATTTGCGTAAGCCAAATATGAACCGTATAGCTAGATTTTGAAGACGCTCAAGTTTATTTAATTGGTCCTCATTTAAATCTAGATAGCTTGCGTCTGCATAATCGAGAATAGATAGAAGTAGAGAATGTGCTAACATAGTCTTGGTGGAAATAGGAAGAAAAGAACGGAGACGTCGTAGAGAGCCCATCGCCGAAAACATTTTCCTGCTGACTACATTTAACTGATGTGACCATGAAAGTGTAGAATCTAGATGTATACCGAGATTTTTTACCGTTGAACTATATGGTATAGTACAATTATCTAATATAATCGTAGGAATGTTTCTCCAGTCAACTCTTGAAATCAAAGCGGTACTGCCTATAATAATGGCCTGTGATTTTGATGGATTGATCTTTAAACCATAACACTTGCTCCAATCACTGATTGTAACCAGGTCATCATTAATGGCAGTGATAGCGCTGGGCAAGTTATCCAAGGTTGACTGGGTATAAAGCTGGAGATCATCTGCATACATGTGGTAGAGAGAAGAAATCTTTTGAGTAATAGAATTAATGAAAATTGTAAAGAGAATAGGAGACAACACGCCACCCTGAGGCACTCCAGCACGTACTTCACACCAAGACGAAAATGTTTCGTCTACCTGAACACGTTGCCTTCTGCCTCTAAGATAACTCTGAAACCAGCCAATCACCGATGGAGACATGTTAAGAGAACGCAGCAAACTCAATAAGATGTCAAAGTTGACAGTACCGAAAGCATTGCTAAAATCTAACAATGTCAGCACTGTAAGTTGTTTATTATCCATGCCCAATCTAATGTCGTCGGTAATTTTCACGAGCGCTGTGACCGTGCTATGACCGGAGCGGAAGCCAGATTGGAGTGGATTAAGAAGGCTATGCCTATTTAGGAATGTTATTAATTGCTGGAGCACTAGTTTTTCTAAAACTTTGGAAAGGAATGGAAGGATGGAGATAGGACGAAAATCAGAGTAGTTCATAGAATTAGCCTTTTTGGGGAGTGGAATAATACGGGCTACTTTCCAGGCATCGGGGAACTTTGAGGAAGTGATGGATTCATTAAGGATATGAGTAATAACAGGAGCAATCGTTCCAAGGATAGGTATGATCATATTACGGCCAACGCCGTCGTCGCCCACGGCATTAGAAGAGATGGACACTATGCTCTTCTTAACATCACATTCGGTGAAAGGAATGAAATTAAACGGTGGATAGTCAAAAGTTGGCAAACAAGAAAGAATATTTAACGTCCGCTCTTTTTCTGCGTTGTCAATAACGTCAGATGAGGAAAAATGCTTATTAAGACACTCTATGTCAATGTTACGGTGAAGAGAATTATGAGATGATTTGCCAATTCCAAACGATTCGAGGAATTTCCAAACTTTAGCTGGGTCGCCGTTTTCGACTGATTTATGAATGTGGCGTCGTTGCGCATCTCTACACGATGTATTGCAGCGATTCCGGATTTTATTATATTTAATACGGTTTTTGTCACATGCATCAGATTTTAATTTACTTTTAGCCATCGCTTTTTTTGCAATTAGACTTTTTAATTCCTCAGATAGCCAAGGCGCTGGTAAGTGTTTAATTTTAATAGGTCTAACCGGAGCATGACTATCATAAAGACCAGTCAGACAAGAATTAAACATGTCAACTTTTAAGTCGACTGAGCTGGCATCAACTACAGCTGACCAATTAATTTTGCGAGCATATAATACATTAATAGTACCACTTTTTTTGATGGTAGGGTTTTGTGCACGTCCGTCGGTGTAAGGAATTTTAATTCTATCTGATAATGTATATGCAGGTGGTGATGCATTTTATTTTAAAACAATTTATAAATATATAATTGTTTTATGTCATCTATCTATCTGTTATATTGCTTCATATGTTTTAAAATACGTTACTGGCAACGTAGCGATTGAAATTTGAATAAAATACATTTATTTTCACATTTAAATGCCAGAAATCTATCAAATTAAAGTTATTTTTTCTCTTGTTTGCTTTTTGTAATTATGAAAGGCATTGTATCCTCTCTATACTTTTTCACAATCATTAAACCGCTTAATCTTCGTCAGCTGGTCATAGGCTTCTCCAAAGCCCCCAGTTCTTCGCCTTCCGCATCCAAATCGTTGTACACCTGGTCGGGGCGCACCCTACGCTGCGTTTTCCAAAGCGTATTCTCAACTCTAGGACTTCTCTGCTGAAACGGCCATCGGTTCTTTGTCATACGTGATCAACTAATCAAAGCAAAGGTAACTAATATACTTATTTGAATTATAATTAATCCGAGAAAATGGCTTCGCAAACAATCTATAATTTTTTACTATCCATACCATATTGTGTACCATTTTGTGCAAAATATTTATGAATTATTCGTACACACCTGCCTCGTTAATTACACCCATAGAAAAAGTATAAAATATTATTAACACATTAAAATAAATTCAACTTTTCCTTTATATTATACATATTTAACATAAAATGTTACTTAAAAAATTGTTAGCAACTATAAAAAGCTACGTTATTTATGAAGACATACGCAATGCGCTACATTTCAATGAGTGTAATTACTTAATATGTAATTTTTTCTAAGTCCAAATAATATAATATAATATTCCTGCAAAATTTACTATAAATACCAGAGTTAAAAAATACTGATGAATCTATCTGATGTTACCTTTGAGTGCATAGTTTAATTAATTTTATAACTGTGTAATTTTATACGTGTGTTTTTTAAACACAATTACATTATGAAAACAAAACTACTTTACTAATTGAATTGTTTCTTTCCTAAATATTTTGTTATTTTGTAATGAGACTGTAATTTAAGTTCTTATTGCGATTCAACTGAATGAAAAAAAATATTTTCTTTAAATTCTCCATCTTTCTTAAATATAATATTTAGGAGTCGAAAATTATGGAGAGCTGTTTATATAATATAGTAACCAGTTCAACTAAAAATAAGAACCAATGTCAAACTTTTTAACCGACTTCAAAAAAAGGAAGAGGTTATCAATTCGTCTCTATGTTTTTTTTTGTTACCTCATAACTTTCGACTGGGTGAATCGATTTTGGTGCTTCCCATGTGGTCCGATTTTTTTTGGTCCAGTTTTGACAAAAGCATCCATGAGAAAATCATGTAAGTCGTAAATTTGCATTAAATATGTGCGCGACAAATGGACGAATAATTCAATATCACGCGAACCAATTTTGATTATTTTTTTTTAATTGGAAAGAGTGTACTTCAACGGTAGTTTGATGACAGTTTGGTTAGATTCTGATTATGGGATCCATAGCAAAGTAACGGAACTCTTCAATTCTTAGGAGCAAATTAACGATACTCGGCCGAATCTTTTGTAGGCTATCCAGATTTTTCAGTTACGTACCGTAATATCGTTATGACCAAGTAATTGTAGAACTATTGTATAGAACACTTTTTTATATAACGTCAATACTTTTCGCAGCGCACGCTAAGTAATGACTTTTATAGACAACAGTTTGATACTTTGGGTTACATTGCTCCATTTTAGGTAGGGATCTATAATTTTTTGAATATAATATAGCCTCTGTTACTCAGTAAAGACTTAGCTTTCTAATAGTGAAAGAATTCTTGCAATCTGTCGAGTAGTTTTTGAGTTTGTTTAATCGTAATAAAAAATCAAACAAAAAATCATATATTAGTTATACATGTAAGCATTCGTATATATGTATATGTATATATGTTTGTAATTGAACATCTCCTAAAAGTTGAGACCAATTTTGAAATATATATATATATATACTGTATACTGTAATATATATAAGTATATAAGTACTCGTATATTCATGTTATATTTATATATTGATTATAATATAGATATTTCCCCTTTTTTTAATATACAGACATTCTGTCATATTTTATGGTGAAGAACACTACATCTATAAACATACAATTTATTTAATTATTACTAGAAATAACCATTTGATTGACATCGACTCCAAAAATAAAAATAATTGTAACTACATTATCAACCACACAACAGTCGCACCTTCATATTGATGAGTAGAAAATAGTTAAGTTAAGGATCAAATTATAGAAGAATACGCAATTATTTTTTTTACTTTTTAGTGCATATTAATTTGTTTTTACCTTGAAGTCGGTTTTTGTTTTGTTAAAATTTTTGTTTATAATAGACTTGACATGTACGATTGTATGTGTTAGATCACGATAGACGGTTCTATGCTTCGCTTTTTTCTATTCAGTATGCGAGATATAAGGGAGGCACGAAAGAAAACCTCTCATATATTTTCGTAATCCCATAAAACCAACGTGACTACCCGGCGTACACTGCGGTTCACTTAAATGTGGCATGCAATGTTTTCTGTAAATGTAATGTTACGATCGCTTTCAGTGAAATCCTTTAAAAAGGGAATCACAAAGGAATCCCAAACAAACTTTGGATCACAAGTAAAATAGATATAAACTTAAAATATATTTTTCTCAATTTTTTGATTTTCCAACACTTTATTCCTTTATGTGTTTTATTTAATATGTCAATAGAGCCTCACCTCATTGTAATAATTGAGTTTATTCATTAGTCTAGATCTCTGGGCAATAAGGAGCGTGGCGTCTAAATAATAATAGAATTTTCGCATAATATATTATACTCGACAATCAATTCAAATATAGATCATTTCGTCATTTACAATTTTGCTACTTATAAAAGTATAACCGCATATACACTTACGCACGACATGCTTAAGTCGCTAATAACCTTCCATGCTATCCTTTGTTTGCCTAAAACAACTTTCACATACCATGAAGAAGATTATAGTGTTAGCAAAATGAAGCGACAAAAGGGAACATTAATTCAGCAAAGCCTCTTAATTAGAGGGCTACCGCCATTAAAGCGTGTATATTTTCCAATTTCCATCGTTTCTGGAACAAAGTTCGCGGGACGTTATAATTCTAAACAATTTGCCGACGCACGAGTTTGGGAATTACTCTCATTCAAAGTAAGTACCTTCCCGAACTTATCTCGGCATCACAGCAATTTCACTTCTCAGGAAAATTGACTATTTACCTCCACGTACGGTCTAAGAGATGAACTGTCATTATATTCTACTTCACAGGCCCTTTGAGGATTTACATAAGTAATTAAACAATTTTGTTTTAAATACGCTGGAAATACTTTTTATAAATTTAAGTTAATAATAAATTTTGAAAACTTTTGTGACTTGTGTAACGATATATAAAAACTGTATCTTAAAACTTAACATAAAAATGAAATATTATGTTTTGAGTCGGTGCTCGTCAAGGCAAAAAACTCGGTACACGACCATAAGGAAATATTATGTTAAATATTTCTTTACACGGCGTTTTTTACGACGTAGATGACGTGTGTTTAAAGTGCTTCCAACCACGTCCACACGTCCAGCAATTCAGTAATGTCGTAAACGCGGGTCATCTCCGCATATATAATAGTTGTACAACGCCATCGGATGAAACTTATGGTACTTACGCTGGATCTATTGTAAAAAAATTAACAAAATAACTTGATTGGGTAGACCCAGTTACCAGTGAAAGAAGATCCTGTAGTCCATAAAATATAACGTTAGAAAAATTAGTGAAAGATTGACGCAATTTACTAAGTGTAAAAACTCGTTCGTCACTTAAATCGTAAAAGTAAAAATATAATTTATCTATATTTCGTATCCCTTGAAAAATTATTGTTTACGTTATTCATTACTTATAACAATTGAACAATTGGACTTAATAAGTTGAAATTTTTCTGCAACATTTTAACTTATTAAGTCCAATTGTTCACGCCAAGCTTTGAAGGGAATATCTTATATAATATAATTTAGGGAATAAAGGTTTTCCTTTATATGGTTACTGTAAGATAAGATCAAACGTAATTATAAATTGTATATATTCATCTCAAGCCGAATAGCAAATTTTAGTAATGTATTTATATATTTAAAAAAATACTCTCACAGATAGCTCTTTGTTATTGTTGTTATTCACCTGAGAGCCTGGTACCCGCACCCTCTTGCCCCATGATAGCTAATAAATCTGATGACATTAATGTTATTCCACGAAATGTATATTACCAACCTGTCAATAAACGTTTAATATCGAAATATATGCCCATCAGTACGAGTATTTGGAAGATTTATTTGCCAAAGTGTAATTTATCAAAATCGTTAGATGTTCTCAAATCATGCAGGCAGGCTTTTACTACCAATGCCACGCATCGCTTTATAAATTCAACATGAATGTAATAGGTACCTATTTTATATATAAATAGAATGTGCTAAATAATTTCTAGATTTTCTTTTGTTTTTTTGGGAATGGAAAGTATATGTTCAAAAAGTTGTATATTATTAATTAAATCCTTCACTAAAGCTAGCTTTGAAATCGTGGAGACTTTAAAAGAAATCGCTTACGACTTAAAGAGTCCCTGTACTGTAATTAAATTATAAATGCAATTACCTAGTTGGTAAGAAAATTAAATATATCTCTAATGCACTTTCAACGTAAGAACTAAGCTACTGTATCAACTTATTTACTAATATGTAACGTAAAAAGGTAGTACCTATAGTTTTAAGTTATTGTCACCTCAATCGCTTTGGGCCAATATTTTTATTCATAGAATTTATTATTAGAAAAGTATTCAAAATATTAAAAAAAAATTGGAGCGAAGTTCTTTTACGCGGCTTACAGTAAAGTGAAATGGCAGTGGCCCAAGATCATGTCACATAACGAAATAGCTTTATGCCTATTTCTAAAATGCTACAATATGCGATGCGTTGGGCGTTCGAATTCAGTACTGCGCAAGCGCTTCTGAAGAACCTATGCTGAAATTTCGAGTGCCAAAAGATCTTATTTAAAATACTTACCTATCGTTCTTTAAAAAAAACAAAAATATAATATAAAACAAAAAAGGACCAATAGCGCTACGGCTAACGAGCACGGAAATCTCAGGTTCAAACTTGAGCTATAGTTAACATTCCCATCATAAAATTTATTTAATTGGACAGGTAAATTACTAAAATAATATTAAATTCTTTATAATGGGCTATTATTATAAATAAATGTTAATTAAATTTAAAAATTGAAATTGTTTCTTAATTTCAAATTTCTTCTTTTAGATCTACTGTGATATTATGTTAAGAAAACTCGTTGTGCTTTACATTCTTTAATATATTTTGAACAATTTATTAAGCTGATTCACATAATAATTATGGTCATATGACAGGAAATACATGCTCGTACTTAAAGCACGTTTATGTAATATTAATAATCGCTGTATTAGTTTGAATCCTGTATGTACTTGCCTTCCTCGAATAATGAAATGTCAAATAATACACTTCCGTCGTTAATTCATCTTGAACGTGAAACAAACATGAAAAATGTAAGTGAGGTCTTAAATCTCTAAAAACCAAAGTACGCTTTGTCATTATAAATGAGAAATATTTGCTGTTGGATTTAGGATTTAATTCATTTGCTGTTTGTAGGAGTGGTAGCTGGTAGTCAATAATAAGTCATTTCTTGGTACAATAAAATTCAATTAACTTTACCCAGGGAGCATGAAATGAAATATAAAATGGAACCATCTGTGGCCGCCATAAAATCCGCAATAAGTATTTTACGACACACTGTCCATTAGAGGCTGGTTATGTATTGCTACAGACTAATCTGTTTGAACTTCGACTTCACATGAATGAATGAAATCATATTTTTTTTGTTTATAATAGGTTAGCAGACCGGCCAAATGGGCCAGCTAATGGTAAATGATTACCCATAGACATGGCCCTATTAGAAATATTATCCAATCTGTTCATAGGCAATGTTCAAACAACTAGTGAGTGAGGTACCTAACCAGACGGGTTTGAAAATATTAAAATTAATTTGTAAAATGCAATGTACTACATTTAAATAACATATTGAATAATATAGCATGACACATTGTGATTATGTTTCATAATTTATTATATACAAAATAATTATAATATAAATAAAAATTTTAACAAAACAAAAACCGACTTCATAGGTAAAACAAATTAATATGCACTAAAAAGTAAAAAAATAATTGTGTATTCTTCTATAATTTGATAATTAACTTACTATTTTCTACTCATCAATATGTAGGTACGAATGTGTTGAGTGGTTGATAATGTATTTACAATTATTGTTACTTTTGGAGTCGATGTCAGCCAAGGTGAGTTTATAACTACATACAAAGTTATAGGTGAGATGTGCTTGTGTCGCACGCGCAACATTACGAGGCGAATAAAAGTCAATTTGTAATGTGTATGTTTTTGTTTGTTTTTAAAAGATTCCCGTATTATTATTGCTAGGTATATTATATAGTGTTGTAGTGTTGTAGCTGACATCGACTCCAAAAATAACAATAATTGTAAATACATTATCAACCACTCAACACATTCGTACCTACATATTGATGAGTAGAAAATAGTAAGTTAATTATCAAATTATAGAAGAATACACAATTATTTTTTTACTTTTTAGTGCATATTAATTTTTTTTTCCTATGAAGTCGGTTTTTGTTTTGTTAAAATTTTTATTTATTTTTCGATTTTTAGTGAATCTGAAGTACACTCACTAATTTGTAGAATATGGGTAGACCTACTAAACGTGCAGCTCATATGAGACAGCGCCGTTTATATTATTATTTAAAAAAATACATTTGGTTATGATAAAGTTTATTACCCGGTGGTAGAGCTTAGTGCAAGCTCGTCTGGGTAGGTACCACCCACTCATCAGATATTCTACCGCAAAACAGCAGTACTTGGTACTGTTGTATTCTGGTTTGAAGGTCGAGTGAGCCAGTGTGATTACAGGCACAAGGGACGTAACACCTTAGTTCCCCATGTAAGCGATGGTTATCATTTCTTACAATGCTAATGTCTATGGGCGTTGGAGACCACTTACCATGAGGTGGCTCATATGCTCTTCCTTAAACAATAAAAAGTACGCGGTGGCTCTTTAACACTTACAACTAACAAATTTCTACTGAACAACCTTGCTTATGCTATTTGCATGTGCAGTGCTTGCACGTGTCATTGTTGTATGCGTATAGTTATATGCCCATAGTGGATTATTTAATTCTTTGAAAGTATGTTGAATGATGTTGTATTGAAATCTAATAAAGAAATTATTGTATGTTTAGACATTAAAAGAAATTGTAATAATTCAATCACAGTTAGTAGATTTAGGTGTTTGATAAATTCATATTATCTAGTAAATTTGTTCTTGGAGGCAATTAGAATTACACATTCCTATATAACAACTATCGATCAATGTAGTTCAGATCACTATGGAGAATTAGCATTATTTTAACAGAAAAATAAATTACAGAGGACCCAAAAATTTTAATTACACCATTTCCATAATCTATTTAATTTCTTCAAAATTCAACAATCAGGAATCACGAATACTGAGAAAAAAGATTGTCGGTCGGGGGAGCCCCGTCGGTGGGAGGAATTTAGCGCTACTTTTTCGACTCAAACCGTGTGTTAAATTGTAGATATTAATTGATTATATTACTGTATTTTCGTCACACCGAAAAACACCTCAACTTCCTTTATATCGATTCGAACGCCCAACGCATCACATTTTGTAGCATTAAGTAGGTACAGTATGAACGCTATTTCGTAACTGAATTGACCTTGGACTACCATTTCACTAACTGTAAGCCGCTAAAAGAACTTCGTTCCAAAAATATCGCATTATTGCTACTTTAACGACTTAATTAACTCACGGAATCGTATAACTAAATATCGTAAATAAATAAATTACAAACAATTTTACTTAAAAATTATATTAGACTACCCAATAATTTATCCACGTATGCTATAATATAATTAATTTTCTACTTACTTTTCAAACTTCAAAAAACTACTATGTTTGTGTGTAATTTATAAATACATCCACACATAATTATAATGGGTAACGTATACGTCACAATATCTAAAAATATGTTTTATGTTTTTATCGAACATCAATCAAATCCAAACATCAATATAAAAATATTGAAAAATGATTTTCAATATTTTTATATTCATAAATTTACTTCTTGGTTAAGATTTACAGCCAAAGTTGTTATATAAATAGAGCGAAGTGGCAGTGTTTACATCATCGTGTCTCGAAAAACACGTGATTCCGTTAGTCCTACATAAAAACGATTTGAAATCCGATTATATGCGACAGGGAATAGTTAATTCACGTCACATTTGTGCGCTAAAGTCATCATCACCATTGTCAAAATAATATAGTTTTATTGAACTTTCAAAGTGCAAATTTCCTCTGCAATTTTCCAAATTGTTTAGGCCTTACAAATAGCTTTCCTCATACTCAATTCTTTTTCTTTATAGCATAGGTAGGCGGACGAGCATATGGGTCACCTGATGGTAAGTGGTCACCAACGCCCATAGACATTGGCATTGTATGAGGTGTTAACCATCACGTAAATCACATCGCCAATGCGCCACCAACCTTGGGAACTACGATGTTACGTCCCTTACACCTTTAATTAGACTGGCTCACTCACCTTTGAAACTGGAACACAACAGTCTTGTTACTGTTGTGTTCCGGTAGAAGGGTGAGTGAGCCAGTGTAATTACAGACAAATTAATCATTCTTAAAATGGTTTGAAACAAACATCAATTAATATTTAAATTGTTAAATCGCACAGTTGCGTTCTGTAGAATCGTTTGCCACCTAGTCACTGGTCCGCAAAGTGCACTAAAACCGGCAACAATCTAAATTTAATTCGACTTAAACTTCCAAGCCTAACGTACCAACCCGAGTAATCTCAACACAGGGGAATACATTCAATAGGTACCTAATGTTACAATTCCAATACAATCCTTACTTTATTTTGGGCTATTTACTGAATTCGATATCTTGATGAAACTGAATTAACCATTGAGATTTACACCGGCTCGCTTTATTGAATTTGTTCTTTATTACGTAAACAGAACGACGACGAATGGACGTTCTGTGAATCCATTTTATTGGCAAACATTGATTAAACATCGTTTGACATAAATATAAACATTAGTTAACCTTTTTTGTAGTAAATAAAGATATCCTGTGTCAATAAAATATTTACATTGTAATTAATACTTATATTAATAAATGTCTTTGTATGTATTTAATGAGAGAAGTTGCTAAGAAAGGTAGTAATTTAATTTTACGAATCATATTAATTTACTTTTATTTTAAATCTATACATATAAAAGAGGATTTTTGTATATGTATGACATCGATAAACTCAGAAACTATTTGACCTATCATTATGAAAATTGGTATGTATATATATTTTTCCACGGAGAAGGTTTATAATATGCTATGCATATTGATGTAACTCGCCACCAGACGGCGCTGTAAAGTATCGACTTCCGCCCCGTTCAACCGATTGTCATAAAACTTCAAATATATAATTTGTTATTGTAAATAAAAATAAAGCAATAATATAAAAAATATAATAATTATTATTTTAAAATAATATGATTATGTACAAAAAAAATTCAACGCAGAGCGTAAACCACTCGGGTTACAAATTAAAAATTTTGACAGTTGATGTATTTTACTTGATGAACTTAAAGGATTTTTGGAAATTCCACCCCTAAAAGGTTAAAATAATTGATGAACCTTTGTATGGAAATCCATTATTTTCAAAGTTAGAAGCATGATATTTCGTACACAAGCTTCTGGTTAGAAATAAATAAGAACGCAAATCAGAGTTTTCCAAAATTCACCACCTAAGAGGGTGAAATAGGGGTTGAAAGTTTATATGGAAACTTCGTCTTTTTTATCTAAGAAGTATGAAATTTTATATACAGGCCTATGTTTGGAAATGAAATAAATACGCATTTCAGGGTTTTCGAAATCTACCCACAAAAGGGTGAAATAGGTAAGAAGTATGAAATTGAATTTTTAAGCTTCTGAGCAAAAATAAATGAATACATATTTTGTCATTTTTGAAAATTTAACCTCAAACGGGAGAAATGGGTCGGAAACTTAAGTATAAAAAATGGTCTGATCTACTTGAAACTTACTGTTTTTACAGCTAAAATAGACCATAATTAACCTATTTTATTATTTCTTATTCTATCGCGGGCAAAGCGGTGGGTGAACCGCAAGTTATATTATAAAATCTCTTAATTCGGACATCCAATTATTTTTTTATTATCAGGAGCCACCATAACACTCAAACACGAGAACACGGTTATATTATGTGAGTTTCATATTCTTTTTACGGGTAACATATTGAAAGAATATTATATTTTTAAAGCAGCTATGAAAAGATGAGGTCTCAAAAATGTCATAAAAGTGAGCAATTTACACCGACGCCGATGAAGCCACGTCGTAAATCCGCTTGAAGTAAGTGAAAATTAAGTATGTTTTTGTTGTTCCCTTTAACTGATCTTGCGATACTGAATAATATGACAGAAGTAAAATTAAAACTATAAAATAAACGCCTGGTGATAAGAGTTAGCAATAGTTGTAACACTAGTCTTAGCAATATTTTTATTAAAGGCACTGATTGATTTGTGTATAATATATTGCTAGAATATATAATGTAAAAAACATCGCACAGAACGGTCAAGGAAATCTTAATGTATCGAATGAAAATATAAATAAAAAATATTCGTTACAGCATTTTGTTAAAGTCTCATTTAATTTATGTTATGTTAGTGATGGACATCTAGACCGATGGCCACTTTCATAAACTAGACAAGTGCACAAGTATGTGGGCAAACATAGGTGCACTATATTCTCTCACATTAATAATCCGATCACAATCCGACACGACCGAAGTTTAGACGTAAAACCGGCTTTAGATTATTTTAGACACATGAGTGTACGCGCTTTTAACTTCCAGACTCCGGGCTGCTACTGCGATCTTCAAAACGAAAACCCAATAACTTTTTAACGACCCGAACTGAGGTTTGAACCCTAGACCTCAGGATCCCAATGGCAATTCTGTTGCTTAAACACCTATCTAGATCGCAACCCATCTAGTTATCGGGTGTTTAAGCAACAGAATCGTAATTCAGCCATTCAGTCACCATAAAATAGATTAATTCGAACTACAGGAATTCATAATAAGTTCACTGATGATTATTTAAAGAATAAAATATTTAAAAAAAAACCTTACGAATTTTTTTCTTACCAGAATGACATTTCATGCTTCTTACGTTAAAATCACAAACTTCCTAACAAACATTTATCCTTTACCTTTGTTTAAGCGCGGGCAAAGCCGCGGGCAACAGCTAGTATATAATGCCCATTCTGATATATCATCATACATAACAAGCAGTAACTAAAAATTGAAGTTTGTATCAAATTTACTATGCATATTTTATTATCTCGTTTACTGTAATTTATGTATTAAGGAAACGGACCGATACAAACATCACATAAAATGAAAAAGACCTGATGCTATACTACCAACATATTTCACTAAAGCCATTTTTCTTTAAAAAAACGAGGTATTTAGCCAATTTTGCCAAGTTAAAGTCATTGCGATAGAAAAAAAAAATGGTAATATAACCGACTTGCTTTTTACATGTGTTTTTTATCGCAAGCCCTCTTTGTTGCTGTATTTGGACAAAGAATTTAATATATCGGTCTCCACATTGTCTCCTGGCATTTTATTAAGCACGCTTACGAGATTTGCCTACAACTTTACTTATTCATTTTAAGTGGATTTTCACATGCGTAAGATATTTTTCATGTCTATACTATTTCAAACATCGAATCTCTTGTGTCAATTGTGGCTTCATTCAGCACATAGTAATACAATTTACCTACGTCTAGTACCTAGTTAAAAATATCATATTATTATTTTTTTGGGTTAACAACGAGGCATTTTTATTTGAAAATGCTTTGAGGTTAACGTTATATTCCCAAAAATAACAAATAACCAACACAAACGGGCCTGCACAAAGCCACTTTAAACCTTCTACTTTATAATTAACAATTCTTTTCCCTTAGTCCTAATTCCAAATAATATAACAGTTGCTAGTGATTATACAAAATAATCAACATTTGGCATAGTTCTAAAAATTATTATTACTCGAAAATTATAAATAGTCTGATATCTTATGTACCTAAAACAGGCTCGAACAATTGCTTAGATATATTGACTTATTTAATTTATAAGTTAATTGGATAGTTCAAAAAATTATACGCAAAATTAAAGTCCATAAATCGTTTATAAAAAAATGCAATATTGAAATAATGGTTGTAATTTAAAATGCAAGGTATTAAGAATTAGATTTTAATATTTACATCAACTTGAAACGAGCATTTAATAATGCTTGAGCGACTTCCATTTTATTTGAGTAGCAACATTAATAAAAATTTTATTAACTAACGATATTTAACATTCTTTGTTTAAATTGAGTTGCATTTCAATTAAAGTTCACTCTTGTCAAGAAATATTTAAGCTAATTTAATAATTTCATTCATATTTTGTTTCATTATCAAGTATTTCTTAAAGTGAATGGCGAATATATCATCATTACACGAATAACAGTAACGATTTTGAAGTGAGTCTATGAAAAGTAATTGTACAATATATTGACCGGACCCAGAAAATTATAGATGGGCACAAATGGCAGCATCCGCTTTTTCTGTTCCATATGTGTCTACATGAATGACTAAGTATTATTATTAAGTTCCGATTTACGCTAACTTTATTTACATAGGTACATAAACTGAACTGAGGTCAGTGGTTAGAACTTAAGAAAACCTAATTTTGTCGTATGAAAATCTGTCATATACAAGTTTTGCTCGCGTTTAAGCACTGTGGGTATAAGCTCCAAAACCTTCCCATTAACAGGCGGTTGGGCCTTAATCCAAGAGCGGGACGATTACAGGCAGTTACTGACTATTTTAAATCGTTTTAAAATTGCTATTTAAAATAAATTTCTTTTATAAGTACTTTTAAATAACAGTGCCTTTATTAGTTAAACTGTTAATTTTTTTTGAACACCTATAAAAATATATTCACAATATATAATACATTGGAATCACATCAAATAAACTGTTAAATTGCATGTTCAGTTTGCAATTTTCAAGTTAATTTACTTATTCGATAGTGTTGACGTCTACTGCGATTTTTATGGAATGAAAGCACCACCGCCGCCGTCTAGCTACAGTAATTGTAATTCTATACGCATCGCAGATAACTTCAACGCTTTTGAATAAAAAAAACACGAACTGGGCACACTGTCCACTAAATTTCAAGTCACGAACCCTCACTCTTTGAAATCATGTAGTTTCAAATTTCAATATTCTAATATTCATTGACGATACTCTTTATTTTATTCCTAGTGATACTTTTTATTTATTATGTATAAATATTTATCAAACACACTGTTGTAGTACAAGAGTTAGCAACCAAGAGAAATTTTAACATAAGTTTTTGTCAATATTAAAATTCACTTGGTGGTAGAGCTTCGTGCAAGCTCGTCTGGGTAGGTACCACCCACTCATCAGATATTCTACCGCAAAGCAGCAATACTTGCTATTGCTGTGTTCCGGTTTGAAGGGTGAGTGAGCCAGTGTAATTACAGGCACAAGGGACTTAAGATCTTAGTTCCCAAGGTTGGTGGCGCATTGGCGATGTAAATGATGGTTAACATCTCTTACAATGCTAATGTCTATGGGCGTAGGTGACCACTTAAGATCAGGTGGCCCATATGCTCGTCCAAGGTGGACGAGCATATGGGCCACCTGATCTTATGCAATAAAAAAAAAAAAACTTTTTAAAATGTGTTTTAAAAAAGTTGTAGCAATAATGTATCATGGGAAAATGTAACATCATTTACATTACCGATATTGACGTGGTAGATCAGTGGAGTACGCTTGAAATTCAAAACTCAAACGACCACATTATATAATGACTTAATGAGCCAAAGTATACAAAGTACATAACTTAGTGAAAAGTAAATTTGGTGAATGGCTCAATTAATTCAAGTTTTATTTATTATAGTTACTAAGCAATAAGTCCTTTATAATTGTTTCCTTTCAGAAATTACAAATTCATTGATAATTCAGCACATATGTATGTACATATATCATGTCCACCTACTGCATGTTTATTGGATATGACGTGAATGGAACATAATTAAGTATTTTTTTATTAACTAACACAAAAACAACTACCGATGACACTTAATATTCAAACCATGGTCACTTTTTATTTCAAGACATACAGAAGCGTTATAAGCGTATAATATATGAGGTCAGCCAAATCCTGCCCTAAACGAAAATTGACTCAGAAAAAATTTCTTGTGAGTGTTTGGTGGACTAGGTGTCGTTCACTACAGCTATTGTCGGCAACTGCAAACCATGAAGGTAGAACTAGCTGCTGAACAACCGAGATTGGTCAAGCGCTCTAGGCCACTGCTGCTTCACCACAACTCAAGACCACACACTGCACAACAAACAACCACTGAGTTAGATGAGCTGCAATTGGAACGTCTGCGACATCCACCGCACTCCCCGGACCTTGCTAACCATTTCTTCCGGAATTTGGACAACTTCTTACAAGGAAAAAAATCAACTCCGATGCGGCAGTCCAAACCTATTTATTGATTCTCGCTCCATGGTTTTTTTAGTAAAGGGACCAATGAGATGGCAAAAGTGCATAGATAACAACGGTGCATACTTTGATTACCTAATTAAATATATTTTCCAATAAAAATTACTATATTCCTCCCGTACAAGACGCTAATTTCATTTGTAAGGACTTGACCTGAAAATCATTATACTAAAAGGAAAGTTAGCTTTCTGGATACTTTTCTGGCGAAAGGAAACAGAAGCAAAATACATATATTAAAAACGATTAACACATAATTTTATCAGACATACTGTATATTAGTAAAAAAAGGTTTTGTATCAAAACAATTCGACATAAAAATCTCAAAAGCTCAAAAAGGCAACAAACAAGCGATTACAAAGAAAAAAGCGATTACTATATACATTTAAGCTGACTATATATGTATACATCGCAAAGAAGAACCATATTCCTCGTCATCGTGTTCAGAAGTTATAATGTATAATACATAAATATCACTTCACAGTTGCAAATATTAACAAACAATCAATATTATCGAGCGATGGAATCGCGGAACCGATCTAATTCCTTTACAACAATTATTCAATCTCCCATTGCAACCCCAAGCCTCGATCAAGCGTATTCACAGAATTGCCGGCCAAAACATGACAACATGGCGGGTGCGTCGACCAACCTCACCTTGTTGACAACAAAACAATACATTACTTAAGATGATATACGAACGTACGTTAAAATTACTTGAAAAAGTATTATGTAAAGTCTATGGGCAATAGAATTTGACCCTCGCCTCGGTGTCAACTGTAAAATAATGTCTGTTTATTGCGCGTTAGGTGTATTTTGTCCTAATTTTATTTGTATTTTTAAAACGTGTGAATATAATTAACTTAACTCGAGGTTAGAAACCATTACTATATTTTTACTATTTTTACTATCTATTAAAATATATATATATATTTTACTAATTAGATAAGAAATTCAATTTTTATTCCGCACTTAATCACACAAAATAGTATCTAAACTTTTAAGGTCAATGTATGCGACGTTGCCGTTCCGTCAATTCAATGTCTAAAATTCTCAGTCGAATCACCTTAATTACACGTAGTCCGAGAGCTGCTGATAAAATATTTTTTTTATCGGATAACAACTTCGACGAAAACGCAACATTCGAATCCATAATTAATACCAACATAGATAAATTAAGATCTCAACCAATGATAATATCACGTAAATTGTTTAGTTTGTTTTAGCCTATTTCAACAACATTACTCCTTCTGTGATTGGATATAAATTTTACAATATATTTTAAAATCGTAATAACGGTTATTATAAGAATATTTGTTAAAATACCTTGGTATTTATTTATCGCACTAATGGATAATGACCGCTTATTTTCAGAAAGTTGTTGACTTTTTAAATTATTAAAATACTTAAGCCTAACTAGTTAATATAATCAATCATTTGCCGCCTAAAATGAACAACTTAATAAAACTTAGCAATCAGCTACTCAAGTTCTATTACTACTACAGTAAGAAAAGTTGCAGTATTACGTGTACTATTTAGCATTATTTTACTTTTATAACTTAAAACAATAACGAAAAAATTGTAGTCTTGGCTGTGAGATAAAAATAATAAAAAACGCTTTGCTGAATCAATATAATTTCTTGATTGTCGCTTGCGTAGTAAAGACATAAAAGTGCAACAAATAAATAAAAACAACAAACAAACCCATTTTCTCATTTATAATTTTGGTAAGTTTTAGTAACGATTTTAATTTATAAGTGTAATTATCATTTAAGCTTCTACTTTGGCTTTGTGCAAGCCCGTCTCTATAGAATCCACCACTCATCACATATTCTGCCGCTACACAGCAATTGTATTGTTGTATTCGGGTTTGAAGTATAAGTCAGTGTAGAGAAACAGAACATCTTAGTTCCAAAGGTTGGTGCAGCATTGGCGATGTAAAGGTTGCTTAAGATTTCTAATACAGCCAATATCTATAGGTGGTGGTAACGAATTACCATTATACAAGCACTTCGTCCGAGAAAATTTAAAAACTATTATTTAACGTAAATTAGGATTTGGTAATAGACTAAGCTTAGGAAAGTTACAGTTTGTTCAATGATTATGATACATAATATGTATATCACATCTATTCGATTCCACCGTATTTTACTTACTAATTTAAACTATACTAGTTAGGCATATACCATCTTGGCCTTTTTTTGAGCAGTCATGAGCACTATTAATATATAGAACACTTTTTATATATCGCCAATAGTTTTCGCAGCGCACGCCAAATAATGACTTTTATAGGCAGCAATTTGATACCATGGGTTACATTGATCCATTTTAGGTAGGAATCTCTATTTTTTTTCAAATTATAATATAGCCCATATTACTCGGCAAGGATGTAGCTTTCTAATGGTAAACAATTTTTTTAAATCAGTCCACGTACTCCGTGGTAGAGCTTTGTGCAAGCTCGTCTGGGTAGGTACCACCCACTCATCATATATACTACCGCCAAGCAGCAATACTTAGTATCGTTGTGTTCCGGTTTCAAAGGTAAGTGAGCCAGTGTAAATAGTAGTTTTTGAGTTAAATCGTAACAAACAAACAAAAAATCAATTTTTTTCTCTTTATAATATTAGTATAGATTGGTATTGAAAATCCTATTTATTATGAAAAAGGTAAAAAAAAAAACAAATATGCGGATTTCACAAATGTATGACAACTTGAGTGTTTTCCTCAGGTGCTTAAATAAGAAACAGGTTTTTTTTTTATAATTACAATTATTTTGATAGATGTAACATAAATTATAAAGGTCATATTCAAGTACCTGAATATTATTTTTATTGATTTCCGCGTAACATGTACGTATCGACAATAGACAACAAAATAATATGAGTAGAATATATTATTTATATTATTGTTAACTTAAAATATTAAGCAGATGTTGAATAAAATATCGACCCTAAATTGATAATAATAATATCCTGGGACATTATTTACACAACTACACAAGTCCATCCGATCCCAAACTAAGCCGAGCTTGTATCATGGACACCAGACAACTGATATACTACTTATACTACAGTTATTTTGTAAATACATACTTAGATATATGGATAGTTACACCCAGACTCAGGACAAATAGACACGTCTATGCCCACAAATGCCTGTCCTGGATGGGAATCCAACCTACGACCTGCGGCGTGAAAAGCAAGTCTATCAACCACGCCAACCCGCTCATGAAATACAATAATTATTTAAATTAGAAGTAAGTTGTCACTAATCTTTTACACCATGGTAACTAACAAGCTTTGTCCCTTGTTTCTGTATTTACCCTGGCTCACCATAATGAAGGAATAAATATCATATAATAACAAATATGTTCTTTAAACAAGTGTATCACATTATTATTTACAGAAAAACAAAAGTGAACCGCAAGCGCATTTTAATTTACTCAGTCACGGCCAAGCACCGACGCGGATCGGTCGATTTCATATCAAATGAATGATAAATGATATTTTACAAAGCATTGCAAAGAAAGTACAACGTTATATCAACTATTCACAATTACATAAAAAGGTACGTGTGTGATAATCATTATCAATAACAATAACAATTTTATTGCTTGTAATATTGTTTTTTAAGTACATTTTCATAATTCACTTCTTATAATTATAGAGTTTAATTTTAATTAATGATAATAAGATTAATTTCCATTGGAAATATAAATTGTTTTGTGCTAACGAAATACACATTTAATTAACTATTATTGACATATAGCTGAAAATTGGTACATGTTTTAGTATACTATTTTAGTATACTAGGTACTAATACAAACGAAATATCAAATTTAGCCAAAATATCACGTCTGCCTATAAATATGCTAGATGGCCAATTTTCACCTCTATGTGATTTTTTGTTTACATATTTACCATTTTTTGTTTATTTCGTAAGGATGTACTTACAATTTTCAATACGATTTTGCATCAACATTGAATTATGTGTATAAAATTACATATATGTCTTACAATTTTCATTTTTCGTCCGTCGGTACCTCAAAATCGATTATATGGGCATAGCTGTTTGCTACACTTGAATTTAAATGCTTCTATATATTCTTTAACCCTTTCCTTTATGGTACGCTTAGTTTGTTCAATAAACGAACTGCCACAGGAATAGTTAATCGTATGTACGCTCGGTTTTCGAAACAGATACGCCTGCCATACTCATGCGATTTGTTTTATATCTATGAATTACTATTGTGGAGGGTTATAGATCTATGACTATTATAAAAGTATTCATTTTATTATAAGCTTACATTCTTAATGCACTTATTATTGAATACGGTCTTAACATGGGAATTAGAACTTTAACAACACCTAAACACTACTAACATCTTTCAAATTTCAAACGGCAAAAAACATTACCATTCTCAATAGAATCATCTTATTCAATAATAAGAATTCTAAATTTTAAAATGGTATAAATAAAGAAAAGACGACAGATACTATTTATATAATAACATATCAGTTTGAAAGGTATGAGCAAGTGTAACACTCTTCCACAAAACTAGTGGCGTAGTCTTTATTATATAAAAAAAGTTTATTGATAAAGCTATTTACATTGAAATTACATTGAATGTAAACAAAAGAACATTTAGAATAACTACTGCTCAAATCGTGACCGCAAGGAATGGTGGCGAAAATGCTAGCATCCTTTAAATCGTCATTCCTATCCTGGGCAAAAAATGTGCCTGCCCTCCTGTCCCCAGTAGAAGGAATAAGACGAATTGTTATATTTTTTATTATAGACCAAGCTACAAGCGTTTCAACTGCAACACCAAAGGCATCATTTTAAATAAGAGACGAGTATTTGCAATGTTTGCACTTCAGCTTCCCGCGGCGGAAATTAACTTTATTTCCCTGATATAAGACGAGGCGATTGTGCTATGTTAATATTAGGTGGCATGTTAATATTTTAATCAGTGTTTTTGTTTATCGGATGCTAAATGAAGTAACCATCCAGGAAGCTCATTAGCTCGTCTGCTTCTTTATTACATAAGAAAATGGCCAAGGTAATGTTCGATATCTAACTTGCAAGTTACGATAAAATACTTGATAGTAGATTAGGAGGTCAGTTATTTACCTAATATTATTATAACTGGTATAAGACTATGGCTGTGATTTATACATAGATCTGAAATTATATTTACTAATAAAAATAAATAATTGCCGTTGTTTTTTACTGTATGTTTAAAATAGAAGAACATCTGGTGAATAACTTATTATACTATATATTATATATACTAATTAATAAGTAATAAAAAAATACTATTTTTTTTTATAAGTATTGTAACTAATGGTCAATCTAATTCTATCTTGCGTAATATTTAATGAGTATATTATTTTGTTGCTGTATAATATCGTATATTTTTAGATTGGAACAAATGCAGGCCCTAAATGTAAATATTATCTTATTCAACACTAGCGGTTTATCCGCAAAGTAAATCGCGTCATAATTCAAAATTAAATCTTTCCAAAGCTCTAATAAATTTAGGTTTTTTCTTTAGGTGTGGGTTATTTTTTCAAATATCTTAACAAAAATATCCTTAGCCCTATCTAATTCTAATAATTCTGTATAAAATTTGATTTTGAAAAGAATGCATTTTTTGTGCTAGTTCCAGTAGTTTAGGCTGTGCCTTGATTTGCCAGTCGGTCATTTAGTCTATATATACATAATAATTTCCATGTCAACATAAACCCCTTTCTATTTATTTTAAATGTCACAAAATATTACTCGAAATCACATAAAAGATATAATAATGATAGGTAAGCATTTCTCGAAATAAAAATTGTCTTTTGTAATTTATAAGTAAGATCAGTAGTTGTTACGGCACAGCCCCGTAAGATATATCACAATAATTTACAGTGAGTAAGGGTGGATCGCTTGACTCGATTGTAATAATAATTTAAATATCATATTTTTCCAAGAATAAATATTATATCAGTTTCGGTACAATAGAATCATATTCTTGAATATAAATTTATAAAGCTGTTTATTGTCTTATAAATACTTATTATTATTTATAAACAACTACTTTTGAATTAATTGAAATAACTGCCTTATATTTGACTTTTACGGCTACACCGGTCTTATACATTACTTGAACGAATTAAAAAAAATATATGAATATTACATCAAAATTAATTAAAGATAAATCATTAAACTCATTATATATATCACGGTCAATTCAAGTGTCTTTTGCTTTACACGAAAACAGAAATCATATTTAAGCTTTGTAGTGATTTCTGTTAGTATTTTTTTCGAGTACCTAAACTTGACAAAGAGCCCAATGGTTAAAAGACGAAAATCTTAATTTCTTAATCTAATCCTAATATTTTGTGGAAGAGTGGTAATTACACTTGCTCATAACTTTCAAAGTGATTTGTTATTGATTCTAAATTCAAACCTAGACAAGCCCCGCCGTGTTTTATTTGCGTTTATAATTCATCTATTGCTCGGCGGTGAAGGAAAACCTCATAAGGATCAAAGATCAAGCGTAGGGTTACACTTGGCGGATGAAAATCTAACACGTGTATTCATTGCATTGTACTGCTACACAAAGTACTGCACAAGCTGCAAACCTTGTCCTCAAAAAGAAAAAACCTTAGCCCAGGAGATGCACATTTAGAGGTGGCACTTTATGTTAATTTTGAGAAGATAAATAAATATTGATTTTGATAATTAAGAAAATATAATTATCAACATGGTTAAAGAGAAAATGATCATAAAATAAGCAAACAGATATGCTTTGTCTTTGGTTGAAGATAAATAAATAAAAAATTTAACAAAAAAGTAAAAAAATAATTGCGTATTCTTCTATAATTGGATAATTAACTTACTTTTTTCTACTCATCAATATGTAGGTACGATTGTGTTGTGTGGTTGATAATGTAGTTACAATTATTGTTATTTTTGGAGTCGATATCAGCCAAGGGGAGTTTATAACAACATACATAGTTATAGGTGAGATGTGCTTGTGTCGCACGCGCAACTTGACGAGACGAATAAAAGTTAATTGGTAATGTGTAAGTTTTTGTTTTTTTTTAAAGGATTCTCGTATTACTATTGCTAGTGTTACCTTAACTAACATCGACTCCAAAAATATTTGTTTTTCTTTTGAAGTCGGTTTTTATTTTCATAATTTTTTTAATTATTTTTCGTTCTTTAGTGAATCTGAAGTACACTAACTAATTTGGTAGAGTATGGGTAGACCTGCTGCTCAAATGAGACAGCGCCGTTTATATTATCACTATCACTACATCACTACAATTATTATAAAACAAAGTCCCCCGCGCTTCCTGTCTGTCTGTATGAACGCGATTCACTAAAAAACCACTGAACGGATTTTCATACGATTTTCACCAATGGATAAAGTGATTCAAGAGGAAGGTTTACGTGTATAATTCATTAATGTTTTCTGTGAATTTGTTGAAATATGACGATAATTGTTGAAGAAGTCGGAAAAAAACGAGCCGATTGGGAGCTTCCATCGAAAACGCTGTAAAATCCCTTTGAATTATAACAAAACAATGTATGGTGAAATTGTTCCCCTTTCATAGATCTACAAAAAAGTCCGCGATGGTATATATCTTTTAAGGAAATCGAACTATACCCACATTAATTTTTAAAAAATGGTTACATAATAATGTGATAATTGGAAAGCAATAAAAACGGATATGATATTAATCCTTATCAAATTAAATACGTAATTTACTTTAAGCAATACATGTATAATATAATTGCTCTTTACACCCCAATTTAAATGAATATCTTAGGAGTTATCGTAATTTTAAAACTATCGCGCACTAAATAAATTCAAGCGGTCATACTAACGCGCGATGCAACCGCCTGCGCGCCCCCGCGTCCCGCTGTTTTTAACCGACTTCAAAAAAAGGAGGAGGTTATCAATTCGTCTGTATGTTTTTTTTTTTTTTTCTTTTCTTGTGTTTGTTACCTCATAACTTTCGACTGGGTTTATCGATTTTGATGATTTTTTTTTATTTGAAAGGGGTTGCTTCCCATGGGGTCCCATTTTTTTTTAGTCCAGTTTTGACACTGGCATCCATGACAAAACCATATAAGTCGTAAATTTGCATAAATATGTGCGCGACAAATGGACGAATAACTCAATATCTATTCAACCGATTTCGATGATTTTTTTTATTGGAAAGAGTGTACTTCAAGTGTTGTTTGATGACAGTTTGGTTAGATTCTGAATATAGGATCCATGACAAAGTAACGGAAATCTTCAATTCTTAGTACAAAGTAACGATACACGGCCGAATCTTTTATAGGCTATCTAGATTTTTCATTCACCTACCATAACATCGTTATGATCAAGTACTTGTAGTACTATTGTATAAAACACTTCTTTATATACCGTCAATAGTTTTCGCAGCGCACGCGAAATAATAACTTTTATAGGCAACAGTTAAATACGTTGGGTTACATTGCTCCATTTTAAGAAGGGATCTATAAGTTTTTGAAAATATAATATAGCCTATGTTACTTGGTAAAGACGTAGCTTTCTAAGGGTGAAAGAATTTTTAAAATCGGTCGAGTAGTTTTTGATTTAAATCTTAATAAAAAATCAAACAAAAATCAAATCCAATCAATCCTCTTTATAATATGAGTTATGCATGTAAGCATTAGTATATATGTTATGTTTGTAATTGAAACATATTTGAGCATCTACTAAAAGTTGAGACCAATTTTGAAAATTATATAATATATCGTATAAGTACTCTTATATACATGTTATATTTATGTATATTTATATATTGATTACTAGTGTTTTTCCCGCGGTTTCACCCGCGTAGTTCCCGGTCCCGTGGGAATATGGGGACAAAATGTAGCCTATGTTACTCCCTGATAATGTAGCTTTCCATTGGTGAAAGAATTTTTTAAATCGGCTTAGTAAAACCACTACACGCATAAACATGCGTGAAAGCGTCACAAACAAACTTACTTTCGCAATTATAATATTAGTTAGGATAATATAGATACTTCCCCTTTTTTTAATATACAGACATTCCGTCATAGTTTATGGTGAAGAATGGTTTAACGCAACATCTATAAACATACAGTTTATTTAATTATTACTAGAAATAACTATTTGATTATGTTATGGCTGCCCAACTAAATTACCCCACCAACTAAATCTATTTAATCAAAACATGTTAATTTATATTCATACATTTAACCATATTAACTAATATTTATTAATTCAGTACCAAAATGCATTTTTCTTTACGTTTCACTGTTTTAGATTAATATATTTAAATAATAATATAAACGGCGCTGTCTCATATGAGCTGCACGTTTAGTAGGTCTAACCATATTCTACAAATTAGTGAGTGTACTTCAGATTCACTAAAATTCGAAAAATAAATAAAAATTTTAACAAAACAAAAACCGACTTCATAGGAAAAACAAATTAATATGCACTAAAAAGTAAAAAAATAATTGCGTATTCTTCTATAATTTGATAATTAACTTACTATTTTCTACTCAACAATATGTAGGACGAATGTGTAGTGTGGTTGATAATTTATTTACAATTATTGTTACTTTTGGAGTCGATGTCAGCCAAGATGGGTTTATAACTACATACATAGTTAGTTATAGGTGAGATGTGCTTGTGTCGCACGCGCAACTTAACGAGGCGAATAAAAGTCAATTTGTAATGTGTATGTTTTTGTTTGTTTTTAAAAGATTCCCATATTATTATTGCTAGGTATATTATAGTGTTTCCTTAGCTGACATCGACTCCAAAAATAACAATAATTGTAAATAAATTATCAACCACACTACACATTCGTCCTACATATTGTTGAGTAGAAAATAGTAAGTTAATTATCAAATTATAGAAGAATACGCAATTATTTTTTTACTTTTTAGTGCATATTAATTTGTTTTTCCTATGAAGTCGGTTTTTGTTTTGTTAAAATTTTTATTTATATAGACCCAGGATCTGATCCCAGAACCTCGGGATTTGCAGTCATATTTGCTAACCGTTAGACCAACGAGACTGTCGGCAAAAATATTCAATATAATTATGTATGTATGTTTCGGTTTAACGAAATCGACAATATTTTTTCGACCTTCGTCTGACATCATTAAGCCACTTGCTGTTGTTTAATTTAGATACAAAGTAACAATATATTGTTTCTTATTTTATAGTACTGTTTATTAATAATATAAAAAAGCGTGTATGCGTATAGTACATGAGTAACACAACATGTACTCGTAAACATTTTCTTCGGTAAAGATTATATAAAGCTCAAGAGTAATTTTATTTTCATTTTTTGCCTGTCTTAAAGAGCTTGAGTTGAAGGATATGGAGATTGCCAAGAGTAAATATTTTGAAGTAAAATTTACAGTAAAACAGTCAAATTGAGATTATTTAACCGTAGATTGAAATCCAAACAAAGCTCACCTAAATGTGCCACTGAGACAAACAAATACTTATATAAAATATTATTCATTAAATGGGCATTGAGGTACTCAGCTTACCTAGCCCTCCTGATTTACAACTAAAGCCTGGAGAGTGCGAGTTCCTTGATATTAAAAGGTCGCGACGGTCGTAACAAGTTCGCTCAAGACCTTTGGAACTACAGAATCATCATTATATTTCTTTATTTAAGAGTTTTGCTAAAATTAGTTCTAATTATAATTTTGTCAAATCTAAAACGACATGCAGATGCTTACGAATGTCAATTTTGATTTCTATTTTTTTTAGGAATAATGGTGTCAGATCCTGACAAGCGACAACTCAGCTTCCCCAAACTAAAATATCCCTTGTTCAGAGATGTTTTACCAAAAACTCCCCGGCAATGGATAACGGCGAAACAAATTCAAGATGGCGCCGAAGGACTCTGGCGGATTCATGACGACATTTACGATTTGACAGATTTTATTAACTCTCATCCTGGTGGCTCACAGTGGCTCGAATTTACTAAGGTATTTTTCAAAATGTATTTGATCACGTACAAACTACAGATAATAAATATATTTTTTATTAACATTTTTATGTTTATACTTTAATGAATTCGTAAACACGGAAATTAATATCCTTTATGAGCTACTTATGTACTTGTGTTGAGGATAATTAGCAAAGTCAGAAGTACTTGCAAATACGTATAAAATTACAATTTCAAGAGTTTTAAACAAAACCTCTCACTGTTGAGAATGAGTCTTATGGGAAAATGTAACAGTAGTTTATATTAATATTATTATATTAGTTAAAGGAACTACAGCATATTATTTATAATAATTAAAAAATGGGTAACAAGAAAAAAATCATCAACGATATTGCCGTTTGTAGATAGAACAATATAGTAATGAGATCGCGTATTAGGTGGGGGTTGTAAGGGACGCGGTGTGTGATCAGTGAATGGGTGGTGTGATTTGGGTGGTTTTAGGCGCGTTGTAATATCAATCAATCAATGATAAATTCATGAATATTGTTCAGTTCGAATTACTGAATGTGCCTCACGATCATAAATAAAGACAATAGAAGACAAATATTGTATATATTAGTGATATTAGTCAATAAAATTTAAAAAAGTTTTATTAATAATATATTAATTGAAAAAAAATTGAAAACAAATGGATACGACTTTTTTTGGCAATTGTTAAATAAACAGAAGAATGTTTGTTTGTCCCTTATGCGCTACCATATAGAACGAAATACTTTTTTTTACGAAAAACAACAGAGAACAAATTGTGATATTATATAAACTCAAGTTTGCGTGAGTTCGAAACTGTCTTAACCTTAACTTGTTTCGTGTCTGTCTCTAAGGTCGTCGTGTAGCCTTTGTAAGGTTAGCACAAGTTCATCCCAGTTGTTTTTATTGAACAACCTCTTTAAAGGTAAATATATTATTCAAATACAAACTTTGAATATATATTAATAAAATCAAACATAATTAAAATTTGATTTCATTTAAATTCCATATCAAACAAGCCACTATTTTTAAAAAGTCTCTTGTTGCAAATTATATTAATAATTAATTGTTTATTATGTTTGTCCTTGTAAGTTGTGACGTATTTCTATAATCTTTTATATCGCAATGTTACGCTGGTAAGACATTTTATTATTAGAGCGGAACTGCATACTGTCTATTCCTTCATATTTTAAACTAATGAAACTTTTTAACAACACGCAACGGTATTTTTAAGAAAAATAAAAACAAAACTAATTATATTTTACTTACTGGCAACGCAAACGTTTACGATATTATGTCAATTAATCGCAAACGAGTGTTACCGTTTCGAAATATTGATTATAAAACATATGGGAATAAACTCGGGAGTTAGGTATTCTTTTCAATGATTTGTACTTTACTTGCAAAGTTTACGTGTGTAAATAATTTAGAACAGCCTTAATTATCGTCAAAAGTGAATACAATTAAAGGAAATTACTAGTATTCCTATTTATCCCACCAATAAGAGCACAATGCCCATAGAATTTGACTGATAAAAAACCACCTACTTAAATTTCCTTAAGGTTACTTAGTGTAGAAAATTTTAATACAATAGATTTGAGACACCACACGATTAATTTCAGTTTATTGTAACATTTTTTAACTTTAAATTAATTGACGCGTATATAGTTGTCAAACATCTATTTGTGCGCTTCGGGGTGAGAATGACTCGTATGTCGTGACGACAAGGGGCATGAAGTTCTTTGATTTTTATTCATCATAGCTAGGCGGACGGGCCGATGGGCTACCTAATAGTAAGTGGTCATCATCGCCCATAGATATTAGCGCTCTAAGGAATATTAAGCATTCCTCCCAATACGCCACTACCCTTAAGATCAAAGATTTTATGTTTATTTTACTCTACTTTTATTTATTGGTTTTCTTTTAAGATTCATTCATTAATAACCATCAATTACGATGATTCGCATCGACGGGAGGTCCCGTGACGGTCTTATTTTTTTATTATCTAAAAACCATCACTTAATGGTAGTAAATATGTTTTATACTATAAGGCCCACAAGCTCTAGATGAATCTATAAACGTCATTAAGAACAAGAATCTAGTTAGCCTTTTAATCTTGTATAGGTAAATTATAAAACAGCAATGAAAATTTACATTAAGGTGGTATGAAAATTACTTTAACAACGTACATAGTTATTAGAGACATATTTACATATAAGTTGTATATGCATTAAAAATGGTTCTTTTTTTGTACTTACAATGAGTAAAAAGTACTCGCTTTCTACGTATATCAATAAAGTACTTAATACACTAAATTAATCATTGCTAAAAAAATAACAACTACCAACTTATACAATCTTCTCTTCAAAAAAGGAAAGGAGGCCCAGCAGTGGGACATTAACAGACTGTTACTTTAGTTTACTTATACTAATAAGTTGTATATGTCCTTATAAAACTGCAGATCCAGGTTCGTTAGTTCAAATCCCTGACGCGGCGAGAATTATTTTATGTGTAATTCATCTGTTATGGTACGTTGTACATGTAAATTAATTCAATGAACATATTTAGCGATAAACTACAGAGAAATTGATAACTGGTAATAGAAGAAGCCACTAGACACAGCTTGTATATATAAATAATTAACTAAATAATAGTGTATTCTACGTACAATGTACGATTGCGTAATAATTGACGATGTTTTTTTCCGTATATAATTTGCTGGTAATTTAAAAATAATTGTTATTTGTTTTAACCAGAATCAAACAATATTATAATATTTTTCAATGAATAAATTAGAATAAACTAAAGACAGTGGTTTCAATACAATTCTTAATACTCATATTTACAATTGTCTACGTTTTGGTCAGTTTTAAACAACTATTGACAACTATACATGCACGCCTTGGTCTGCAAACGGCATGACGGTCTTTTATAACTTCGTGCCCCTTTCCACTGACACTCTTTAATTCCTTGTGTGGCTCTATTTACATATAAATATGGTTTTCGCTTGTGTGGTGATGATTTATTAATAAGTGTAACTTAAAAATTTGCGCGTAATCTATTTATAAACTAAATATATTGCGCAGAACGGATGTTGTATTAACTTGTAACTTGGCGTTTTTTAAACGGATTTATTTAGTTTGCCCCGTTTGTTAGCTTGGGTCAAATTTAGTAATTTAAATTTGACTCTTCCTGTTATCAAATGACAATTTGAAACATTTTGTATCATTGTTAATCCAAGATGGCCGTCGCTACAAAATAGCAGCTTACATATTTTTTCATAACTAACTCAATAAGGGTATCAATTGACTTGTAAAATAGAGTTAACTATGAAAAAGAATGAAAATCCAACATGGCCGCCAAACAAAAGGGCGTATTAAGTACATATTTTATCACAACGCCTTCAATATGGGCATCGAATAAAAGGGCTTGACTAGTAGAATACTTTACGCTATAACAAGATATTTCAAATCTAAGATGGCCGGCGGCACAAAATACCAGATTTCATATTTATTTCGATATCGGAAATGGGTATCAAATGAAAGGGTAAGTGGAACAGTAACAAAAAAAAACTAAAAATTTGAAAATAAAAACTTAAGTAAAAACGTATTTTAAAGTTAAACAGTTTTATCGTGTATGGAGATAATAATTATGTATGTAATGTAATAAAAACTAAAAAGCACCAAAAGCAGACTATTTCTTTCCTTAAAAAAATACAAGTTTGGTAGATTTTGTAGAAAATAAATCTTAAGAGACAATAACTATGTAATTTGTATTTTCCGTTGTTTTCAGGGAACTGATATTACGGAAGCCTTTGAAACACACCACATAAATAGTGGAGTAGCTGAAGCTCTGTTACCAAAATATTTTATTAAGAAAGCAGACAATCCAAGGAATTCGCCCTTCACTTTCAAAGAAGATGGGTTTTATAAGACTTTAAAAATAAAAGTAGCTAATAAACTTAAAACCTTACCAAAGGATATTAGGAAGAAAAGTGATAATGTTACTGATTTGCTTTTAATATGTTTTTTGATTTCGAGTCCACTTTGTTGCTGGGTATGGACAGAAAATTTATTGTACGGAGCCGCGTCTACACTGATTCTTGGCGGATTATTAAGTTCCTTAACTGTTTCCGCCCATAACTATTTTCACAGAGCAGATAGTTGGCGAATGTACCTTTACAACATTAGTGGATTTTCATACGCGTAAGTCAATTAAATAAATTTTAATTTTATTGCCATATTAAATTAAGATTACATAATCGTCTGTGGTTGAACAAACTCCTTAAACGACTCCCGTGGGAAATCAGATTATAAATGCCTTTTCATCGCGTACTTGTTTGAATTTAATACCTGAAATAATACGTACATTATCGGTCGATTTATAGTACCCAAGACCATCACTTCATGGTATTAATGGAACTCCCAAATGGCATGAACTACATTCGTCTTCACAGCGCTATAAGCAATATTGAGATTATCGTCTGTGAACAAGAAAATAATACTTTCATTTTCAATGTAATATCTATCTACACAATTAGGTTTATAACGATATAATAATCGTTTTATTCATAGAATTCCGCCAATATTTCAACTGCAACTATTAATAAATTTAAATCTCAAGTATCGTTGTAACACTAAATAGAGGATAAAAAAGCGTGGCCTTAATATTCGTTGATTTTCATGGAGGATGAATACTAGTAATTTAATTGTATTACACAGATTATTGCTAGTTCTTCTCGATAGAATCTACATTTTACAGGTTTTATTTTGTCGATTGAAAACTTATAAGAGCCTATTTGAATATAAAATTGTTATATTTCTTATATTTGAATTGTTTAATCTATATTTATATTGTCGTCATTTAATAAATAAATAAATAATTAATGAAACTGAAGCTTCATATAACAAATATGAACAAGAGATGCATTTGTTTTTCTTGGATATTTCAGTGAGTGGCGTATATCACACGCGATGTCGCACCATCTCCATACGAACACCGCTAATGATCTTGAGTTGAGTATGTTAGAACCATTTTTACAATACTTACCAAGACCGGATAAACCTATATTTGCACAAATGGGAGCATTTTTTTATCCTGTTATATTTTTGTTTTCGTCTTTGGGTAGCATGGTAAAAGAGTAAGTACAGCGTTTTGTTTTTGTTATTATTGTCTCTTTAATGACGAGCCGGTTGGCGTGGTTGGTAAGACACTTTCACGCCGCAGGTCGTGGGTTCGATTCCCACCCAGGGCAGACATTTGTGTGCATGAACATGTCTGTTTTTCCTGTGTCTGGTTGTAATTATCTATATAAGTATGTATTTACGAAAGAAAAGTAGTATAATATGTAGTATATCAGTTGTCTGGTTTCCATAGTACGAGCTCTGCTTAGTTTGGGATCAGATGGCCGTGTGTGAAGAATGTCCCAGGATATTTATTATTATTTATTTATTTATTAATAGAGTTTAATAGGATGAAACTAACCAAACTTAATAAAGTAATCATTGAATATTAAGTTCCAAGTTAATTTGAGTTTTGCATATAAAATACTTTTTTTTGTCTATTAAATAATAAGAACAAGTGTAACACTGATTGTATAATGTTGGTATTAATTAATTATTTCGATTAGATATTTTTGACAAAACAACAAATGATAACCACTTGCTTTGATTAGATTTGGGATAAACGTACTTTCACTATTACATTTTTGTTTATTTTTTCATATTATTAACACTGTAAATAGAAATGAATCAATGAATTATTTTAGGATAGCATGTTGCGTGCTGCAAATTGATGGCAAAAATTTATCGTGGGAAAATGCTATTCCATTCGTAATACCGTTATGGATGTGGTGGATCAGTGGACTATATTTTCCCTGGACTATTATAGTTTGGCTAGCAACTATCATGACGTCCAGTTTGATCTTTATGATTGTTGGACTAACTGCTGGACATCACGCCCATACTAACTTCTTCGAAGGAGATGTGCCTAGGTAAATCCATAGATACCTACAAGGATACCATAACAGTTGAAATCTTCTCTATTTCGTATTACAATTATGCGGTTATATAGTTTAATCTAAGTTTAAAATAATAATAATTGGGTAAAAAATGGATTCACCATTATTTCAAAAACATTTTCAGTCATTTATATGCAAATATATGTTATTTACACATCAACTTCAGGTGCTGATAATAATTGTTTTATTATTATTTCGATAAAATAAATACATCTATAATATTATGCACATATTCAGATTTAAAAAAAATAACGGGTAGAGCGGCAGAAGTTAAAACTTGAATATTAACGTTGCGCATTTTTGATATTTTGGAATGGTTAGGGAAAATTTTTGCACGAATTGCTTTAATTATCAGTGCAAAAGTACTATCATTTATGTAATAAAATAAAATATTCATTTTATTAGACATTAAAAATTTAACACTTCATCCGAATCCGTCTTACGAATTTTCAATCAGGGCCACGTGACCTGACGCGAGTTTAACATTTTTTACCCATCACAAAAAAGTGCACAACGCCGCTAAAGAAGTTTTCACTTCAAAAATAATAAAAAGCCCTTATTTATTATAGTTATATTTATATGATGAATACTGTATTTACTAATTTTGAAATTTATTGTGAGACTTTTAATTTGCGGCTCAATATTTTGTTGTCATGTACGTTGTATTGAAAAAAAAACTAAAATTCTTTTGAAATCACATAAAATTTCATTCGTATTTTTATTCGACAAAATGCAAGGAGTGCCTACTTCAGTTTCGATAACTTTTAAAATATACGACCTCATATATCACTGTCCATATTTTCAGGGAGGAGTTTATTGATTGGGGCATTCATCAACTGGATACGATAGTTGAGAGGGTCGACTATGCAGGCGACCACTTTAAAGTACTCACTCGCTTTGGCGACCACGGGCTACATCACCTATTTCCAACACTCGACCACGCAGAACTGAAATATATGTACCCAACTCTATTGGAACATTGCGAGAAGTTCGAAACTCAACTTCGTATGACTACGTTCTATAATGCCTTGATAAGTCACAGCAAGCAATTAATTAGAAAAAGACCACTCAACTTTAAAGAGAGAGTAAGTTTTAATTGATCTAAGGATTTTTGGTTTAGTAAGAGGTGATTGATACTGTTTTATTTGTCTAAACATATTCTTCAATAAAGTACAATAAAAAACGAGTGATTTCCAGAGACACCCGGTTGGAACGAAGTACAAGTACAATGAAGTAAATTAAAAACGTTTGTAAGTAATGAATTCTAAAATAAATAAATGGTAATAAAATTGTAATTAACAGATAGGTATACTTTTTACAAAGTTACGAAAATAAAAGACTATAAAAATTAAAAACTTTGCTGTAACTAATCGTTTGCTGTAACTGAAAAAGTACACTTATTTTCTTATGTAAGAGGTGGCAAACGATTAGGAGGCTCACCTGATGGAAAGTGACTACCACCGCCCATGGACGTCTGCAACTTCACTTATGTGACATTTGTTTGCTATTCGCACAAAACACATACTATCTCATAAATGACTTCACAGTCGAAATTTTGTAGTTATTTCACTTGGTGGTAGAGCTTTGTGCGTGCTCGCCTGGGTAGGTACCACCCACTCATCAGATATTCTACCGCAAAACAGCAGAACTTGGTATTGTTGTGTTCCGGTTTGAAGGGTGAGTAAGCCAGTGCAATTACAGGCACAAGGGACATAACACCTTAGTTCCCAAGGTTGATGGCGCATTGGCGATGTACGCGATGGTTAACATCTCATACAATGCCATTGTCTATGGGCGTTGGTGACCACTTATCATCAGGTGTGGCCCTTGTGGCCTTCCTATGAAATAAAAAAAAAAGTGTCTGGGGTACGATACTCCGTTCTAACTTAGTTCAAACTAACTTAACGCTTACACTAAATAGTATAGCTTTTTTCCCTTGAAATACTATATTTATTATGGATCTTTTATTAAATCGCATTCTATAATCTCAATGTAAATTATCAATATTAAAGCTTAAAATAATCAATATTAAAGCTGTACTTCTAAATTAATTGCTGTAATTTTATTTCAGTTTCCATTTCAAAATTCAATTTGAAGGTTAAGCGTTAATATAATAAAGTATATCATCCTTAAATTATAATAATTTATTTGTTTTTTGTTTTCGGAAAGAATTAAAGTAAATGAAAAGATTAAGTTACTTCTGTCACTGGACTTTACTCGGTTAGTTATGTATAAGCTTTTACAAGATGATCACAGAATACGTTTTGTAATGTAAAAAACGCCACTACCCTTATGAGATGTTATGTCTGTTTTATATGTTACACCGACACACACATCCTTCAAGCCAGAACACAACAAAACTAAATAGTGCTGCTTAGAGATAGATGAATGATGAATGGGTGGACCCATCCAGACAAGCATGCACGAAGCCTTAAGTTCAATTTGTTATTTATAGCAATTATTTTAAAAAAAATCGATATGTATATATCGGCCACCTGAATGTCTAGTGCTAGTTTTTTTTAATAATTATTACTATTTTTGTCACTAGACGGCGCTGTTTTCATTACATACAGTCGCAACATCAACGCTATAGGATAAGTAAAAACAAATCGCACGAGGCACACCCTATGCTATTTTCACTATATTTACAGCAAACTGTGATGTTTGCATTAACGGAAACTTTGCAAAAAGAAATAGCATCATAAACGGTGATAAATAAGCATTTTAGAACTCAGTTGGGAGCAATGACCGCTAAAAAGGCAATCGTTCCTTAGAGAAGTATATCAAAATGGTTTTTTTTTTTTAAGTTTTAGCCAATCGGAGGAATGAACGCATTCGTTTTGTAAGTTTATTGTGTATAGATTGAAAATATTATTGTTTACTGATACAAAATTTGATCGTTATCAAATTGTTCAAATTGTACAAAAGCCGTTTTCATTGTAGAAGTGTAAATGTTTTTGCGATATGTTTTTTTTTTAATTTGGTACGTTCGTTGTTTTAACATAAATATTCTTATAAAGCACTTACTAAAGAGAGACAATCATGCATATATTAAAAAATGGAAAATTTATATAAGCTTTGGCTATGATGATTGAGATGTGATTGAGAATTTTGTATTGTCTTGACAATGGCTGTGGGTTTAGTCATAATAAATTTATGGAATGTATTTCTTTGTTTCATTGTATAGGTACTACCATGATGTGTACCATTACAACTCTATGTTACATCAGAGGACTTACCGTTTTAAACCCAATTTAATTAAAATTTAAAATTTGTTTATTTATTTGTATAGATAAAGCAAAATGTTAAGTTTAAACCGACAACTCTAGCTGTCTATTTAATATTTAGAAAGTAACCAAGTTTTAAATAATGCTAGGATATGACGTTTTGGAACGACGCGCCAAATAAAATTATGTGACCCCTGTATGTACCGTTAGCAACGCTATCGAGGTTATTTATTTTTGCTTTGCAGTAATTTTATGTATTACAATAAAAAAATATGATATATGTAACAGTTAAACTAATTTACAAAAATAAAGTTTTGAAAATTATAAAAAAGTATAGAGAAAACACTTCGGATAGTTTAAATTACTTTAATTATTTACCAAACATTTCGCTTGTTCTTCAGTAAGATATAGGAAGTTATGTCAATAGTTTTTGATATATAGTTGGGTATATTTTCGACACATCCTAATAATTGGACTGTTTTTGCCTAACATGACTCCCAAGTCCCGAATACAATACTATAGTCCCGTTACTTGTTTAACTTTTTGTTTACAGGTATATGAAGCTGAAAAAGTGTGTATATTTCTAATATATTGAACGTGAAAACATTTCGACGAATTGTATTGCATATTTACGAACCATTTCGTAAATTCGACCAGAACTACTTTAATTAATTTCACGTCATCGTGTGTCCTAATTGGTAACAGTCAGATTTTAGGTCAATCGGTGAAATGCATATTTATAATGACGTCTGCTTGAAAACAGTGTTCACAAGTGAACTGTGTGAAATGACCCTTGTGTCTGTAATTACATTGGCTCACTCACCCATCAAACCGGAACACAACAGTACAATATCGAATGAGTTGGTACCGACCCAGACTAGCTTGAACAAAGCTCTACCGTCAGTGCAAGTACCAAATATGAAGTACCATATATTAAAAAAACCGGACAGGTGCTAGTCGGACTCGCTAACCGAGGGTTAAGTCCAAATTTGTAGGTACATAATTATTATCAAAAATAGTTTTTTATTTACTTAAATATCAAATTTAATCCAGATTTGTAAGTGGTGACTGAAAAAGGAATGAATAGTTGTTGTTTAATTTCCAAAATTTTAAATTGTATAAGCAGGCATGCATAACAGTGCAAACTCTTAGGTACTACATGCACCAACATTTTTAGGTATACTTACAAAAAAGGGATAAGTTTTTTTTAATTCTATGTGATAAATCGAAAACTATATATTATAAAAATAATTAAAAATCTGTTTACGCTTGTGCCAATGAAGCCCTTTCATACCATATGACACGGTTAACTCAATTCAAAATTTGGACCGCCGTGCCTTGCATAAAGTCCCTGTTTATTTATGATTTAATTACAAATGTATAGGTTTCATTTTATTTCCTTTACTTGTAATATATGACGGAATCACTTGCCAAATTTCATAGTTCTAGGTCAACGGAAAATACGATATTTTTGATTTTCTTGAGTGTCGAAATATACGTTTTTGGAGGCATAAACGGCCGTATATAATTTCAACTCGATACATCTATGCGTTCCTGAGATAAAGGGTCTTGACAGATAGACAGACGGACGGACAACAAAGTGATCCTATAAGGGTTACGTTTTTTTCTTTTAAGGTACGGAACCCTTAAAACGATGTAACTAACAGCATGGACGTAAATCGCTGTGGAGAAAACTATAGTATAATTTTAAAAAAAGTTAGAAATATTTAATATTATTCGACTGATAAATAAAATAAACTGTTAAACAACGTTTTGTATTAGATAAATATAGATAAATAAGATAAAAAGAAGGATTATACGAATTGAAACAACTTATGCCTAGAATTAATATGAATTCATCTGTTAAAATCTGTAACGCAAATAACCGTAGTACAAAAGGGGAAAATGGCTTGCCGCAGTCCGCAATCGTTTGACATTCATTCTCATCATTTCACCACAACATAAACTAGGCCCAACATCTAAATTATATCAGTACCAACATTTCATCTACTGTATATATTAAATCCAATGTTTATTTTCTTACATATTAATCGTTAAAAGAAAACTTTATCAACATAAAGGTTTTTTAAACTATAACAGATTCATGATACGAATATTTTTTATTTAACAAATAACAACCTGTTTTGTCGCCATCGTTTTGTTTTGAAACGATAGTGATAATGTTATAATGTTGCCCACGCCGAAAATCTTAGCTTATGTTTTGAATGTACGAAGGCATAAAGAGCATCCGTGTTCATCACGTTTGTAATACATAATGACGAGCCACAACGATGGTGCATAATGTCCTAATTCTCTTTAATGTATCACAGAAGGATCGCTCTCCGCAGTTTCTAGCGCCAGCAAATATGCCTTTCTGATTTTATCGCTATGGCCTTTCAAACTTGCATAAAATTACACCTGTCTATTTTAATTTGTATACCAAACCTATTACAAATAGATTAATTATTGCATACAATATCCCCCAATCTGCATAAGAATAGTATGGCAGCCTTAGTGCAGCGGTAGGACATTTACGTGCTATTAAAGTCTCGGACTGGGGCCGACTAAACTTGGTCCAATTTTACCCCAATAAGACTCAAGTTTGCGCGTTAACTGCTAGAAAGACCCCTTTTGTCGTATCCCTTCATTTTGAGAATACTCCCCTCGCTTCCACAGCCAGTATCGGGATACTTGGCGTCGAGATTTCGAACGTTGTTCAGTTCCGCGGTCAACTGGAAGTTAAGTCAAATTGGCTTCCAAAAAGCTTGGAGTGCTCAACAAGGCGAGACAGTACTTCACATCGGCCCATCGCCTAAAACTATACGAGGCGCAAATTCGGCCCCTAATGGAGTACTGCTCTCACCTCTGGGCGGGAGCTCCACATTACCAGCTTCTTCCTTTTGACCGCATTCAACGTAGAGCATATCAGATTGTCGACGATCAAGTTATTACCGACCGGCTTGATTCTTTGGATTTGCGTAGAGATGTTGGGTCACTGCATCCTCTATCGCATATATCACGGGGAGTGTTCTGAGGAGTTGTTTGGTTTAGTCCCGGCCGCTGAATTTCACCACCGGACATCGCGACAGAACTCAAAATTCCATCCTCACCACCACGATGTCTGGAAGTTCACAACAGTGTGTTTTCTGAGGCATTTCCTGCCTCGCGCAATCACTCTGTGGAACCAGTTAAACGACATAAAAACCTTCAAGAAGAGAGCGTATTCTTTCCTCAAAGGCCGGCAACGCACCTGCAAGTCCTCGGATGTTGCAGATGTCCATGGGTGGTAGTCACTTTCCATCAGGTGAGCCACCTGCTCGTTTGCCCTTACATAAAAAAAATGTTGCCGTGTAAAAGTCACGGTAGACTTAAATTTATGTTAGGTACGTTATTTCCAAAAGTTACCAAATTGACACTTTGAATACCGCTGTCATACCCTTCTTCGGAGTCCTATTGTATAAAGAATATAAGGCGAAAAAAGTTCAAAACGATCGAGTCAATGTTCAAAGTAAATTATATGGAATCAATCAACAAGTTATACATATTTACATGATTTATTCTAATTTTGGTTTTGACTTTTAAAAATAGTAATGTATCAATAAGAGAGAATGCCATGTTTTTTAAGCAAATAATTATTATTTTAGTTTCAATTTGTTAAACACATCGCTACTAAATATAAATAAAAAAAATAACAAGTGCGAGTCGGACTCTCGCAAGAAATGTTCCGTAGCTATAAAAACTTATCTATAAAAACGGCAAAAAAATCATGTCTTTTGCACTGTGAGCCCCCCTTAAATATTTATTTTATTCTGTTTTTAGTATTTGTTGTTATAGCAGCTACAGAAATACTTCATCTATATAAATTTCAACTGTATAGCTATCAAGGGTCATAAGATACAGAGTAGTAACAGACAAACGGACAGTGGAGTCTTAGTAATAGGGTGTCCGTTCCGTACCCAAAGGGTTTTACTCTTTGGGAAAGAAAAAGCCTTTTATTTCTTACAACCAGATTAAAAATAAAGCTTTTTCGCCTGATGAGCCGAGAAACATCTCGTCAAGACTGATACGCCGAAGAATAGTGGAAGCTAAATTGTTTGGAAGAATCTTTCGAAATGTACCGCTTCTTACCAAGCAACACCGAGAGAAGCGATTAATATTCGCTAAAATATATGTTATACCTAGTCTTGCCATAAATACTGATACAAAGGAAAAAATATTTTTTCTATTGAAAATAACATTTATTACTTTTACAGTGTGTTAGTTTAATACATAAATAAAAAACAATTTATAATATAAAAAGCTTATTCGAAGTGGTCTCCATTGGCTGCAATACAGTCCTTTAAACGTTGAGGCCAGTTATCAATAGAAGCACGTACTCTTTCCATGGGAAAATTCTTCACTGCCAATCGTATGGACTGTTCTAGGGACTTCAAATTATCATGGCGTTTAGAGCAAGCCCTACTCTCTACAACTGACCATAAATCATAATCCAGCTGATTAAGATCGGGACTAGACGACGGCCAGTCTTCAGCTCTGATGATGTCCGAAACGTTCGTTTTCAACCAAGACTGCGTAGACCGAGCTTTATGACCCGGCGCCGAGTCTTGCTGGAAGGACCATTCTTGGTTATTGAACATGGTGTTATTAAGGGGCTTCACTACCTTCTCAAGAAGGGTGTCTTGATACACTTGTGCCGATGTTTTGATAGCTTTTTCACCAAAGTATGGCTCAGTCACTCCTTCATAACTCATATCCCACCAAACCATCACTGAAGTCGCACAGTGCCCACGTTGCACTCTGTCGACTAATTGGGAAGCTTCCTTAGAGCTTTGAGCATAAATACGGTCATTTTGTTTGTAAAAATGTTGCTCAATTGTAAAAAAATTCTCATCAGTAAACAAAATTTTTCTGTGACCTCCCTTTGCATACCGCTTCAGTAGTTGTTTCGATTTTACCACCCTATTCTCTTTTAAATTATCAGTTAAGAAATGACCAGTACGTTTCTTATAGGCTGTAAGTCCTAAGTCATCTTTTAAAATACGCGACATGGTTCTAGGTGCTATCTTCATCTCCCGAGATAAAATATTTTGCTTTCGGGCAGGATTCCTTCGAATTCTTTCCCTTACTGCTTTGACCACCTTTTTCGTACGAACACTACGTGGACAGCCAGGTCTTTTTCTGTCACAAACAGAGGAGGTCTTACTGTACCTATTAATAGCCCGGTACACAAACATTTTATTAATACCAAGCATTTGGAGAGTTTTAAAAAATGCATTTGGCTCCATACCTACTATGTGTAATGCAATCACAGCGATTCGGTTCTCTTTATCACCTTACTCCATTTTAATATCGCAAAATATTGTACAATGTATTGGCGCCAAAATGAGAAAACTCAATGAACAATCATATAAAAATTACAGATTCCAAATTCAAAAGTAGTATTTTGGTTATTTTTAATTGTAACAGTATTTATGGCCAGACTAAGTATGTATGTTGGACGGTACGAGAATGGAAAAAGTAAATTTTCAGATGAAACTAAATTAAATATGTAAATGAAACTAAAATAAATATGTAAATTCCGCTATAAAGCGCTATGTTAGGCGACCTGTAGACAATGCTTTTAATAATAAATACACAAGGAGTATAGTCAAGCACGATGGCGGTTATTAAAGTTTGGGGGTGTTTTTCCGGATGTGGAGTTGGACCCGTTCGGAAGATTGAAGGTACAATAAATCAATGGCAATACAAAAATGTCTTAGAGCACATAATGCTTCCCTACTCAGATGATCATTTGCCTGTAACCTGGATCTTTCAGCATGACAATGACCCTAAAGACACGGCCAATAGCGTCAAATGTTTCCTTAGCGAACAGCGTATATCCGTTTTAGACTGGCCAGCAAATAGTCCGAATTTAATCCCGATAGAAAATCTGTGGTATATTGTTAAAAAGGAAGTCCCAAACAAACGTAACACCAGTCAAAACGAACTATATGAAGCATTCAAAATTGAAAAATATATGAAATTGACTGAATCAATGCCACGTCGTTGCAGTGCTGTTATTGAAAATAAGGGATAAGCCACTAAATATTAATTATAACTATTGGTAGGCTGTGGATAGAAGCTATTTCGTAAATAACAATACTAATTACTAATACTTAAAAAAAAGGATTTTGTATTGGTTTTATGAAACCACGGTAAAAGTAAAACTTTTTTTCACAATATAGACTGTTAACTAAAAATATTTGGAATAATATTCCATTAAGGGTATAAAAATCGCTTTATCAATCTTAATCTTATACTTTGACAATTGGATTGATAATGGGAAATGATAAAAGTAGACTAAGTCTCCAACTAATATTTTTATTGAACGCTGTGTCTTAGAGTACGACATACATAATACTTAACAATTATTTAGATTATATACACATATTAAATAAATAACAACATTTACATTAAACACTGACAAAAACAAACATAAAAATTTTAACAAAACAAAAACCGACTTCATGTAAGTATCAGGAAAAATAAATTAATATGCACTAAAAAGTAAAAAAATAATTGCGTATTCTTCTATAATTTGATAATTAACTTACTATTTTCTACTTATCAATATGTAGGTACGAATGTGTTGTGTGGTTGATAATGTATTTACAATTATTGTTATTTTTGGAGTCGATGTCAGCCAAGGTGGGTTTATAACTACATACATAGTTAGTTATAGGTGAGATGTGCTTGTGTCGCACGCGCAACTTTACGAAGCGAATAAAAGTCAATTTGTAATGTGTATGTTTTGTTTGTTTTTAAAAGATTCCCGTATTATTATTGCTAGGTATATTATAGTGTTTCCTTAAAAAATATCATCGTAATCGGTTGAATAGATATCGAGTTATTCGTCCATTTGTCGCGCACATATTTATGCAAATTTACGACTTATATGGTTTTGTCATGGATGCCAGTGTCAAAACTGGACTAAAAAAAATGGGACCCCATGGGAAACAAACCCTTTCAAATAAAAAAAAAATCATCAAAATCGATTCACCCAGTCGAAAGTTATGAGGTAACAAACACAAAAAAAAACATACAGACGAATTGATAACCTCCTCCTTTTTTTGATGCCGGTTAAAAATAGCGTGGAGCTCTGGCACAAATAAGTAATAGTCTATACTCTATACACTACACGGCGCCGCCATATTGGCCTTGGCTGTTCTGACAAGCGCCTTTCGCTTTATCCCTACTCCGCGGCCGACCGTCACGCGACATGCAACACACAGACGAAAAAGTTTGAGACGATGTAATAAAAGTTTCACTTTAAAATATTGTTTTTTATACTTTTTTGTTATTGTTTCTAATTAGGTGACCATTATTGTTCATACCTTAAAACTGATTAAAATTTTTGTCCGTAATGTAATTTTCAAACTACACTTGTGTAATGGATTTATATTGTTTTTCTAATAAATGATAAATCGTTGAACATATTGTTGTCATATTTATTTTTTTAATTTCAAAATAGAAACGATTGCGGTGAAGTGCCTTACATAATGTCAAGGACCGATGGTTGTGTTTCTAATTATACGACCACCACTGTATAATTGCCAAAATATCTAAAAACTATTTAACACTTTCAAAAACGAAACACTTGACAAATATTTTCATGCAACCAAATGAATAATATTTAAATTGTTCTGTTTCATCTTTATACGATTAAGACACAGATCAATTATTAAAATACTTATGCGACCTTTATTAAAACTGTCTAATAATTTGTACTCGCTAACTCCTTGCGCAACGGACCTCCTTGGACAAATAACCTTATTAAAGGAGATTAAAAATTGTAATGTATTTTCAAGTTTATCAATTGACATATATTTTACAAGTTTCTCTGGCTGCGATGGTGATGATTTTACTGGTATATAAAAAAGTGATAAACCCGGATATAAGCCGAATGGTTTAAACGCGTGAATCTTAACCGAGGTTCGCAGCTTATTCCACCACGCTGCTCCAGAGCGTATTGGTGAAATACAGATGTGGTAGTATTTATAATCCTACTTGGAAATCGTTTACGCAAATAAATCTACAATAAGTTTAAAAAAAATTGTTTTATAACCAAACTAAGCCGTATAATCAAATTTTTTCCAACCCAATCTATGCACCTGTCTAGTCAAATACCATTCCTCAAACCGAACACCTATCAAACGTCTATATTCTTTACTAAAATTATAAAGAGGAAAAATTTGATTTTTTGTTTGTTTGTATGTTTGGTTGTTACGATTGAACTAAAAAGTACTCAAGGGATTTTAAAAATTATTTCACCATTGTAAACCTACATTTTTACCGAATAACAGGCTATATTATATTTAAAAAAATAAATAAATAAAGGTTTCTACCCTAAATGAAACAATGTAAGCCAAGGTATCAAAACGTTGCCTATAAAAGTTCCTAATTTGCGCGCGCTGCGTAAACTATTAACGATATATAAAATAATGTTATATATACTAATAGTATTCATAATTGTTCGCAAAAAAGTCCCTGATGGTATATGCTTTACTATTATAGTTAAGCCACAATAACAGCTTTTGCTTAAATTATTAAGGTCAAATATGGGTGGAATCTAATAGTATTGATATCGGTACCATGATATTAATCCTTATCAATTCAAATGTTTTGATAATTAAGGTTGATTATGTACGTGTAAATTTCAATTTTAATTATTCGTTTCGGAGATTTCGTTTAGAAATTATGACAACGACAAGGCCTTCACGACGTTCATATCACGATTTTATTAATTTCCCTGGTCTTTTCTGGCTACGGTCATAGACCGGAGACGTGGCCCTCAAGTGCGCGAAATCCCTAAAACAATATAAACAATAAGAACAGTTGCTCAATCAATTATTCTAAGAATCTATTAATCGTCCTGCAACCCAGTGCTTCCAAAATTGCGGGTTGCAAACACAGAATAAGTTGCGGGTACAATATTAAGTTTTAAATATTTTGAATGGCACTTTTTTATTTTATAAGATTTCAAACAGGAGTTTATCAATATAACAAAACCGGACAAGTGCGAGTCAAACTCGCCCATCGAGGGCTCCGTACAAATTTGTAGGTACATATTTGGGGTTATGTTCAATCACCTGTTTATTTCATTTTAAATTAATTTTAAATTAAATAAGCAGCTATACATACATAACAGTGCAAACTGTTAGGTGCTACATTCACCAAAATTATTAGGTACATACCTTTTTTTATCCCTGGAAAAATGCATTATGCATTTCCGGTTTCACGGTGGGGAGGTATGCGGGGCTCGCCATTTGTCCAGGGCACCGAGTGCGCCCATAATAGTGCGTAAATAATTTAAAAAAAACGTTGTACGATTGTGCCCATGTAGCCCTTTCAAACGTTACTCCACATGACACGGTTAACTCAATTCAAAATTTGGACCGCCCATCCTTGCATAATATACCATATAAATTTCGATTTTCTTGAGTGTCAAAAAATACGGGATTTTTGCTGCATAAACGACCGTATCTTTTTTACGTTAATTTAGAAGTAAGTAGACCTGAATAAATGATTTTAATTTCAACTTGATACTTCCACGCGTTCCCAATATAAAGCGTCTTGACAGACAGACAGACAGACAGACAGACTGCCGGACGGACAATAGTGATCCTATAATGGTTCCGTTTTTGTCCTTGAGTTAAGTTTGGTCCTTGTTGAGTTTTGTATTAATAGCCTGCGAAAATACTATCGTAACATCGTAATAATTTAGTGGTATATAATTTAAATAGACCTGGTCAACCAAGATTTTGATTTATAGTTATGTACAACTATAGACAACTAGCGCTAACCTCGGCATCGTTCTTATCATATTCAGAATTGCTAAATAAAAATTTTCATGACTTACTTCAAAAAGAAAGGTTTTTTATGCATACTTTCGTCTTTATTATATTAATATAATTAAAAGTTTAAACCTTAATCGTAAAATTTCATAAACCATAGCATTAAGGAACCTACTGTAGCTTGGGTTGTACGTCGATATGTCAGTCAGACAGTTTGTTGTTCTTTTATATTTATGATAACATACAACACAACACGTACTGTAAATAGCAAAAATCTGCTTTAAGTATTTTTTTTAAATAACAATTGCAGCTTTTTTTTACAAATTAATAATCTTTTTATTATAAATAAACCTATGTCGTTAAGATAACTTCCAAGTTGGATGTTTTCTTTAAACTTTACGAAACACGTTTAGAAGCCCTGCTTTTACAAACACTCACAGTTTGCTGAACATTCACCATCCTGAGCCCCATCAATATGCATAAGGTTTGAGGTCTAGTAAACTTTAGTCGATTACTTTCCTGCTACTATTAAGGGATATCGATGTTTTAATACAAAAAAATAAACTAAACGTATTAAAAAAATGCAAACTTTATTATTAATAAAAACTATTTATAAACGAGCTTTAGTTTAATCTATGCACTACAACTATATATATATATATATATATATATATATATATATATAGGTCAGGCTTTTTTATTTATTATAAATAAAAAAGCCTGACTAATAGTCTGTCATATATATATAATATAAATAATAGCCTGACAATCAACCCAAAGCATAAACTAAATTTTACACAAAAAACTTGTAATTTGCTAGTCTTTCTTTAAAAGTATGCGCGAAATTTCAACTCAATGGGTTAGGGGTAACTAGGCTAAATTTCAGCTTTAAGATCTGACCCGATTTAAGATGATGTAGTAGTAGTAATATTATTATAAATTTACTCTTAAATAATATCGGGATTTTTGCATTCCAAATTCCAAATTTAAAATATTACATAATTAATTGATTGATCTGAGCTATCTGTTGAATCAAAATAAAAGAATAGCCATGATGTCTTAAGAAACCATTTTATGTAAACCCTTAATCGACGAGAGCACAGCTCTACATTTTCTTCACTGAACTTTTTTCTAACTCGTTTATCCTTTTAGAAGTTTAAAACAAAACTCATTTTAAATTAAAAATGTAGTTGAGTTTAATGAGTCTTAAAATTAGATAAAATATATTTAGTAAAAATATCATTTTTCTCATCGAAATTTCAATTCATTTAACAAAATATCGATTTAAATGCTTATTTAACTAAACTGTAAGTTATACGGCGATATCTTTATGGTGTTTGGCAACTAAAGTAACTACACATTCAGTTCACTAAGCAAAAAATGTTTAAACACGTCAGTGTCGCGTAAAATCAAAAAGAACTTAACGCCTCTGCAGTGAGGCGGTGGCGATGTAATTAATTGGTAGAGCATTCTCAATATGTTAAATTTTTGGTAAAATAAAGTTGACGCTTTTAATATTTCAAGCTGAATATTATTTAATATAATAAGTTTAAGCGATGCTACTTTTCTTTTTCATTTCAGTCAAGCAATTTATGTAAATTGTCCATGACTCAGCTATTATAGATAAAAGTAGACACTGTCTATTTTCTCCGAATCTATTTGACAAAAAATTGGTAAATTTTAAAATTTGGTAAATTTTTTTGTAGCTTTTACGTTGATTTCAGATATAATGCTTTCGAGTACCTTTTTATAACTTTAGTACCCATAATTTTAGGAACTGGTAGTCTTCTATTGAGTACGCCTACACTAGTCTGTTATTAGGTACCCGGCCTATATGTTCACTATTTGTTTCCGTGGTGTTACATTGGTTTAAAGTACGACTGCAATTTACCGCAGATACATGTTTTGTTTGAATCATTTTCCATTCGCATGAAAACGATATTATTTTTATAATATATTACAATACATTGTAAAGCATTAAGAAAAATTCTAGAAAAGATTTTTATTATAATATTATATCGCTTGTTTTATTTGTTTTAGTTATGGTTTTGGTTATTGTATTAGTTTAAGCTATGGGTTAATTTGTTCGAAATAAATCATGTTCGATTTACAAATTGTGTATTATAATATAGGTAAGGTAAGGTAATAATGCATGTATATAACGGTTACTAATATTATGTGGTACCTAACAACCGAAATCCCGAAACACATTCAAATGCGATGCGATTTAAAATATATTTGCCAAATGATTACGTAAAAAGTACGTAATCATTTAAGTACTTGCAGGCCCCGATAGGCGAAAAGGAAATCAGTTAATTATTTAATTATTAATTTCAAACAAAATCCTCGCTGTTGCAGGAAAAATTTCTAAAAAGCATTCGCTTAACCAACCAACCACGGTTGGTACAGCGCGGAGTAGATATTATTCGATATCACGATTCATAACATCCTCAGGCGTTGTACGCATTCATGGTAATATTATGAATATGAGAGGCATGTCAGTCTCATGTCATCTCATGGTGAGAAACATGTCAATTGTTGTCATTGATGGATTTATTATTTTCACACTATAAGAAATGTCACGGTAAATTCGATTGTACCCATATTGTTATTCGACGAGCCGGTTGGCGTGATTGGTAGAAACATGCCTTTCCCGCGCAGGTCGTAGGTTTGATTCCCACTCAAGACATTTATGTGTATGAACATGTCTGTTTGTCCTGAGTCTGGGTGTAATTATCTATATTAGTAGGTATTTACAACAAAAAAATAGTATATGTATATCAGTAATCTGGTTTCAATAGTACAAGCTCTGCTTAGTTTAGGATCAGATGGCCGTCTGTGAATAATGTCCGAGGATATTATTATTATTATTTCTATTACTGTTGTTGTCGGATAGTATGAAGCGAATTAATTTTAAAAAGTCCATAATAAATAATTTACTAAATAATACCGAATAAAAATGTAAGTCTATAATTTCGCAATTCGAAAAATCAAAATATGTACTTAGCATAAATACTTCGCGACTTTTTGTTACTACTTACTTTTATCTACCCATCTGTCTTGCGTCTACCCGATATAAACCTATGTTTTAAGCTACGGTGTGAGATATATATTTTTTAACCTTCATCCAAATCCGTCGAGCCATTTTTGTGTATTTTCCTACCATACAAGTGTAGTAACGCCTGCCAACATCAATTAAGCAAATTACATTATGTACACTAAATTACTCTTCTCATATCGTTTATAATTTTTGTACAACCATTGATTTTAATAAAACAATTGACAGTCGACAGACATTATAATCTACACTACATTTAATTTTATTAGTGCGCTAAAACATTAAATGCATTTAAACGGTTCATTTTAAATGAAAATGTTAGACCTTCTGAATAAATTAGAACGGCTTCAGAATATAGCCATAAGATTTATCTTCGGTCTACGAAAATTTGATCATGTTTCTCAGTATCAATTAAAGTGGCTGCCAATCAGACTTCGAAGAAATCTACACGCCTTATCCCTTCTCTACTCTGTCCTGCATATCGGCTACACACTATCCTACCTCAAAGAACGCTTCAAATTTCTTGGAAGTGACAGCACACACAACCTGCGTTCTTTGGAGGATAATAAACTCATTCATCCCTGTAGCCGGACACAAACCTACAGTAATTCTTTTACTGTTAAAACTATTAAGCTATGGAATGCACTACCTGCTGATATCCGGCAGTCGAACTCACTGAACATCTTTAAATATCGTTTGAAAAACTATTATTTGTCACTTACTAAATAAATTATGTATATTATATATATGTACATATGTATATATGTTTGTATATATATATATGGAATAGACATACTATTAGTTTACAATTATCTTTATTTAATTTTATATTATATTGTTATACAAGTCGCATCCGGTCATTCGTACAGACACTCAAGGGAACGGAAAAGCGCGCCTATGGTTGTGAGGCAGAACTTCAGGGCGCTTTCGACAGAGCCGTGAAGGCATCGCTCGGGTCCGGGCAGATCACTTACTGCAAGGCATCCGCTGAGTGAGGTCATGGAACTGTCTACCGTTCCTTAAGTGTTTTGTGTGTTATTAGTTGTCATTATTATTACTTGGTGTGTAAGCCTAATTGTGAAGTGTATTAAAGTGTACTGTGATTATATTCACTGAGTGTTATTCATTTCACGACTACCCACTGTACGCCCACACGATGTAAAATAATAATGATAGAAGATATGATGTCCCCGCTACGACATCAGAAGTGTGATCAAGTCGTGAAAATGAATACACTCAAGGTACAAACGACAACGACTCGCAATGGCGATTACTGTTCGAGATACTAAATCGACAAATGCAAGCGTTGATTCGCTCATTCAAAACTCCAAATGAGAACAAGAGAGTAAGTTTACCCGAATTAAATCCTGCGAAACGTGATTCCGACGCACGTTCATGGTGTGCAGCCGCCGATTTATGCTTTGAAGAAACTGCTATATAGAAGGTAGCCAGCCAATCATAACTGTTAGTAAGGCGATGAAAGGCGGATGCGGATGGATTTGCATGGCTATCGGTGATAGCCTAACCAGGGATTTGCGTTTACAAGCGATGGTTATTTATTTTACTACCCTACGAAAGTATTGTAAGAAAATGTGTGGTAATGTATTATACGATGAAAAGGATCTGGTGAGTGTGTTCCAATTTGTTAAAAGGCGATAAACACTGTCTTATTGTGTGTCATAGCTTATAACTTTGTTCTTATCTTCACAAGTCAGCTAGTAGCTACAATGCGTTAATCTCTTTATTTAACTACCCTCCTTTTGATTATTAATTATCAGAGAACTTGTGCAATAATAGTTACGAAACATGCTTAATGAGTCGCCTAAACGTGTCTCATTCCAGAAAATCGACAAAACGCCGTTGGTGGAATAAAATCTACACCTTCACGCGAGACGCTGACGCGACCGCGGGTGTGTGAATATGATGGAAATTCGATACTCCACGGCACTGTCTCCGCCATGGCGTTCCGTGAGTGCTGCCACGAACCACGAGGCGGTTACGACCGATGGTATCGTTGCGATCATATGAGATGCGATACGGTAATATTACGGTGAGATCAAACCAATATTTTTAATCGCGCTAAGTTTTAAAGCCAATGGAGTGATTAACGTTCTTTGCGTTTGTCTCGTATTAATTGTAATAACCTGAAGTGATAAGACTGTACTAGCCCTACTAGTCGGTCTTTAGCGTTGACGGTTTTTCAAGTCTCTTTTAGTGGATAATATTCATCAGCCACTAATAACGAATGCATTGATATTGTGTCCCAAGTCGCTCCAGAATTTGATAGACGCGGGTTTCGCTTTTAATTTAACGAAATGCATTTTTAGCAACCAATATAGAAATCTTAGGTTGTACTATCAGTCAAGGTCACGTATCAGTTGATATTGATGTAGACGTTAATTATGAAGTTCAAATCAAAAGTTATGGTAGACGAGTAAGGGGTGCTAGCGGCCGTATTGTGTTCGACCGTACCTGTAGTTATTACGTAGTCGTAGCCCGGTAGAAGTCGGTATCTCTTGAGGCAACTCAAGTAAACCGTGGGTGCGCGGTGCGCGTTTAACTCAGGCGGAGGTCGGGGTCTAAGAGAGACCACAATGGTGTGTAGTCACGGGGTGATACACATGGGCACATGCAAGGTTTCGATCCACGCGGTGGATGCGGCAGGGCAATGTGATTGCCAGTCGGCTAGAGAGCCGTGGCGCTAGAGGTTTTTACTCGTAGAGTTTTGTAAACTTTAAAGATAATGTTGCAGTATAGTGTTAATGTAGAATAAAATGACTGTGGTATGTGACTCTGGCTGTTAGCATGATGCATTTTGTATCCCCTAATTGTCTAAAGTTTTAATTGTTTACTTTGCCCCTAAATTATAGTGTGGTCAGGAGTGACCGAGAGATAAGGTGTGACAAACAATGTTTCAGAGTAACACGAGGCTGGTGCTTCAGTGCTTCGGGTGCGATACAACAGCCTGCGCTCAACTGGAGCCGCTGGCTCTGCCTTCACCGGTCAGCTCTCTGCAGCCTGCCGGACGTGGTGCTGGTGACCGAATTTCACAAGCGTGCGGCCGTGATCATGTCAAGAGTACGCGTCTGGCGCGTGCAGCTCGCATGGCGCTGGTGGCCGAGCGTCACGAACGCGTAGGCGTATTCACCTGTTCGAGTCTGCGTGTGGTGCGTTGCGTGTGGCGCTGGTGGCCGCGACAAGCGCGCAGGCGTACTTATGTCGGTGTGGTCTCTGTACGGGCTATCCCTGTGTGATGAGCACGCAGGAGCAGGTGACACGTAATATTCTAACTGTGTATCGATTGTCGTTAACTTAATAGCAATACAGTATCGACATTTATGTCAGACCAAATATGACGATTACATGGTGCGCGGTTTTACACTAAGTTACTCGTACGGCTAAAACTAGCCCATTAGAACTTCTAATATGTAAAGTAGCGTAGCCCCTTGAATTTATGACTTAATGATGACTATACTGTAAAACTTGACGAGGTTAGACGTTGAGCTTCCGACGGTGTATTTAAAATGTTCTCGTATGATAAAAATCGTTTTGGTAGTACGAAGGCTAACGTGCGTAAATTTTCTGTCGGTCAATTTGTTCGGTTAGAAAACGAGATGTTCCCTGAGGGTCAAGTACCGATTGATGTTGAGAAGGAAGTTAATATTGAGATAACACCAGTGATTGGTGAAGGTACCAGGTTCTCGATTCGATGGGTCTGGGACTATACCAGAGTGTCGTTGCGGTAGCTCTGGGTGGTATAGTCAGGGACTGTACCAGAGTATCGTAGCGGTAGCTCTGGGTGGTATAGTCGGGGGTCTAGCTTGAGAGCAAAGACCATAGAGTCACGAGGTGACTTGGCATTCCATGTGGCATGGTAGTGCAGACAGTTATAGACCACGAATGAGATACCTGGGGGTTGAGTTAATTAAATTCAGTTGTGTGATTGAAGTGAATCATTGTTTAAACATCAATGCTATTTGACCTTAAAGCTTTTTAATGCGATGCAATTAAATGATTCTGTTACTGTTGTTTAAAGATGTACATAGTATGTAATAACGGAGCTTATTATTGTCCGTTGTAGATTGCAGTAAAGTAAACTCGCGTAGTTTTATTCCTTTTGAAAAGGAATAGATTAGACAGGTTAGTCTATGATAAGTCAGGATTGGCCGAACGAAATCTGCCTTGTGATGTGACTGTTACAGATTAACACACGAGGACGTGTGTCTCGCAGGATGGCCGAGTCGCATCCGGTCATTCGTACAGACACTCAAGGGAACGGAAAAGCGCGCCTATGGTTGTGAGGCAGAACTTCAGGGCGCTTTCGACAGAGCCGTGAAGGCATCGCTCGGGTCCGGGCAGATCACTTACTGCAAGGCATCCGCCGAGTGAGGTCATGGAACTGTCTACCGTTCCTTAAGTGTTTTGTGTGTTATTAGTTGTCATTATTATTACTTGGTGTGTAAGCCTAATTGTGAAGTGTATTAAAGTGTACTGTGATTATATTGACTGAGTGTTATTCATTTCACGACTACCCACTGTACGCCCACACGATGTAAAATAATAATGATAGAAGATATGATGTCCCCGCTACGACATACATATAATATATGTTCAAATTTATTATTATTAAAATGTCTCCTTTTATTTATGCACTTACCTGTACTCTACAAAGCTCCTTCCAATAAAGGTTGTCTGTGAGAGATCGCTATAAGCGATAAGACCGCCTTTGCGCACCATTTGTTGATATTTCTTCTTTACTTTTATGTTATTTATATATTGTTGTGCAATAAAGTGTTAAATAAATAAATAAATAAATGTTTATACTTGATCTGTGATTACGCATTTTAACCCACTATAAATAAACAGGTTTTTAATAGTGCTACGTTTTTAATTACAAATTGGTTATTGTGAAATATTGCCGATTTTTAAATATGATTTTGATTATTCTATTTATATATGAACTTGTATATTTATAATAGGCCTAAAACGCAACCACAATAAAATACCTAAGTTTGGCTAGGGAATTCTTGACCCGTTTCTCTTATATTTCAACTAATTATATGTACCACTTAAATATTAATTATCAATAAATTAATCTTTTTAAATTAAAATCAGATTGCTAAATTGACTTGCATGTATATTTATTCCAACAATATAATTACTTTAGAGAAAAGTTCAGAGTATTTTTTTAGAGTCCGACCGAAACTGGTTTTCCGGCCGAAACCGAAACCGAAACCGAAACTCTATATAAAAAAATATTAATAATAATTTTATTATTTTTCAAATAAAGTTATCATAGCAAATTAATGTTTATCAGTTATCAATAATCAAATCACTAATTGTTACTGTTTCATTAAATACTAATTACTAGTATTTTGAAATCTTATTGATTAATACTTGATACTTGATTAATACTTAATAATTGAGACTATTTAATATGATTTCTTAATATTCTATATAATAAATATTTCTTAAATATTAAGAAATATTTATTTGATATACATGTGACTTGATTTGTTAATAACAACAAAACAAAGTTACTGACTCAATATTTAACTATATAAATCATTCAAGTACAGAAACGAAACAAAAACTTACATGTAATCAGTTCCATACATCCAGACGAAGTTAGGCACGCGTGTACGACAACTTCTGAAATCAGTTTCGGTTTCGGCAAAAGTTTCGGCCAATATTGGCCGAAACCGAAACTGCCGCCGAAACTTGATTTTTGGCCGAAACTCGGCCGAAACCGAAACCGAACTTTCGGTCGGACACTAATTTTTTTGTGTAAGCCGAAGCAAGATCTAAGTATCAACAGCGACAGAAAAAGTCACTCATTACATACGTTAATATTTACTGTACATATTTAAATAACAAATACTTTATTTAATGTTCATAGTAAGTTTAATTTAATTAATTAACGATTGTATTTGTTATTCGTTTAAATTAGCAAATTTTTAATTCGAAACTATGATATTGACTCATTCAAAGCATTTACAATAACTTCATAATATTGAAGAATTATAAGATTCTTCCATCATATACAAATCTTTATTATATCAACGTTTTCTAGTTTACTCGAGCACTAACATCAAGAATTTATAACTTAAAGGAACACAATGGTACCATCTGTAATGTACGGAACAGCATTTCTCACTGAAATAAATATTCATATTCTCGGTGTAATGTTAAAAGACAGAAGTACTAAAGTTATGACGATATTTAATATAAAATAAAACACGACTGAAACCAACCAAGCAAAATAACATGATCTGTTCAGGCATTTAAAATTATATATTACGTATTAAATATTAAATCTCAATACAAAAACTATTACACTCCTTTCAAGGACATTCGTGTAAAAGTCGAGTGTGGCTTCAGTCGAGTGTGTGTTCATCACAAAACAGGATTTTATAATGTGGCAATATTAACGGAAGGTGTACATGCAATTATCCCTTTTCATACTCGAAACGTGCTCAACCGTAAAACAAGGGTTCGGATTTCGGTATGTGTGTTAATCGAATATAATATGATCTCATTATATTCGAGTGATTTTGATTTGATTACATGCGAGTGAAACATCTCCTTAGCGTCATGCTTGAGCCTACTCATACATAAAATCCTTTGTGGCTTCGTATTGAATTATTACGACTGATATACGAAATGATAAGTTTAAACTGGCTTTAAACCTTGTCTGCAAAAGAAGAGAAGTCAACTTATTAATTAAAGTAATTGAAAATTTCATCGGTAGCTTTTGGCTAGGAGCAGAATTTCTCGAATATTATAAATTCAGATCAAGTAATTTTTTTTTTTCGGTCAATTCATATCTATCGAGAACGTGACTGCATTCTTGCTTCACAAATGATTTAAAAATACAGTACAATATATTTGACAGTCAGCTTCAGAGACATTAAAGTGATTGTCAAAATTACCGTTAAATGGAAGAACATCTAGGAGGTAAACTTTATAGACTTCATAAAACATAGTTAAAATATAAAAAGATATTCTAATGAGTGCTCATAGCTCACTTGTGTATTGGGCCAACCACGAATTGCTTGTTATATAGAAAGTCTTGTAGAAAGAAAATAAAATGTTTATTTTAATGTATGTAATTAAGATAAGATCGATTATTCCATATTATGTATAAGTCAAGCGATATTATGGAATGCTTGGACAATCTAAATTAACATATATTTATATGAAAATGTTGAATACGATGACTTTTTTATTGATGTTTGGCAAGGAAGTCACCTTTTTTTCACTGGAAAAACGCATGACGCCTTTCCCCCACTGGTAACATGGGGGAGGGGGTATGTAGGACTCGCCGCATGTCCAGGGCACCGAGACACCGCGGATATCGGAATACCCACTAAAAAAACAACGGTACCCTTCTCGTCTTAAGTGGAGCGTCACGGGATCGCTTGCGCATTCAACCGTGACGCTCCGAGCAAGGAAGTCACCTAACATAACCGTGGAAATAACAAACCACTTCTCAGACAGCACCTTTTTCCGCGAATACTGCAAGGCAGCAGCCTCAGTTTATAGCTTGTCGATCGAAAGGACGACTAATGTCAACATGATCGCCAAAGTCGAAGCATCAAGCAGTTATAGTACAGAAACTGGTAGAAGTTTAACTTTTACCCGTAATTTTTAAAACCTGACTTAAACACAATATAACTTGGTACAAAATGTTTTTTTGCAAATCATCACATAATGCGGTATCATGTGTTCAACTACGGAACCGATGTTAACTGTAGCGTCGTAAAGTTGTTTAATAAATTGAACCCGTTTACCGTTCGTTGAGCCTTTGGGAACTACGCAGACGTGCGGTTTTGAAAAAGGATTTTAATATTATAAAAGGATGTCATCAAAACGTTCGAGAGCTCTTGAACCCTTCCCCGAAGTATATATATTAAACGAAAGCCCAAGTTATAGATTTCAGATTATTGAACGAGCTGGATGTTGTATAGATGCCTTTATTCTGCCGATCCGACTGTTACCCCACTGATCGAGAAGAAGTAATGTTTTTCGAATCTTTTTTGAGTGTATGTAATATAATTTATACACATATTTTTAAAAAACAGATTGCCCTAGACATAAATTATGAAACATGTCTAACTAATTTAGTGAAGTATCAAATATATTACGGTATTCCAAAGAGTAAATAAAAGCATAACATATGCATATTCTAAAATTGAAATGAAGATAAAAGATAGTAGTGTATAAAATAAGAAGTAATAACATTAAAATGTATAGAAACAAGACTATGTCAGTGGTTATTTCATTAAGGTGACTGCCTCACTGGCAACCTTAGGCCGGCGCATGGAGGTCATAGATGTCTAGGATTCAAAGCCAAAAATATAATATTATTTTAGGTCGAAAGTCTTAGTAACAACCAGGAGTTTTGAAATTGAAAGTATGTATCCTCCCGTGCCTCTAACAGGACGTAATCTTGCACCCGAACTATTTCCGGTCGTGTTCGATTTGCCGTCTCATCGGGAAATAGAGAATGCACCTGTGATTGCGCCACACACTTGTAGCCTTTAATATGCTCGGTGCAGTTGACTTATATCCCTTTAGAACGATAGTGGATAAAATCCTTCACGAAAAACGTCATAAACATTCTCGCCCAAAAAGCCTGTAAATTGAATGTAACATTTTTCTTTTTGAAAATGTTTCAATTTAAATTTTTTATTTTTTACTTAAGAAGGTAAATACTTTATAATATGAATATATTAAATGACCTCAAACAATATGATAACGTATAATATAAATAAATGATATGATTTTATAACTTACATAAACTATGTATATTAGACCATAATATATTTTATATAAACTATTCATATTGAATAATATGAATAAAACACTAATTTGAGTCATCCGTCATTCGATATAAAAAAGTGGGAACAAGTGTAACGGGGAGTTGTTCCCTGGCAAGCGTATATCTAAGGTACGATAATTATTTATTTTTATATTGTATTATATAATATTATTTTGTGGCTGTTATATTGTCTTAATATAATTTGATTTGTATGTAAAATTCAAATTCAAATTCAAATATCTTTATTCAATGTTGAAGAGTTACGCGTAAGTGTAACGCTTCAACATCAATAAGTAATTATTGATTGTCATAAATCTACCACCGGTTCGGAAATAAACACTTCAGACCTGAGAAGAACTGGCGGAAGAAACTCAGCATTTTGTAAATGTAACTATAAGCAATATGATGTAAATTAACTAAAGATTATATTGTGTGAGGGTAATTCTGTATGATATAAATGAAAATAGATAAATGTACAACATATTATGATATAATTTATGTTCCTAAAACAAGGTTGATCCTTATTATCTTTATAGTAACAAATAATAGCATTAATTAGTCGAGAAATAATATAGTCAAATGTCAATTTAACCTTCATATATCACGTGACATCAATTCCATTGCGCACAAATAATTTGGCAACTCTTTTCTTTGTCGCACTTCCGAAAAATGAGATTCTTTACCAGCTCACGTGTTCCCTTATAACCTGAGTTCCTTTAAACGAGGCTTGGAGAGACATCTTGCGGGTCGGCAAGGCGGGAGCGGCTAGTGCAGAATATTTTCCCGACTGTAATGGCCGTCGCGTCGTCGAGAGTCTTCTAAAACTTACCATCAATTGGATTACAGTAATTTTCCTTCCCGACAAATATATACAAATTCAACCAAAGAACTAGTTTTTTCAAGTTTTATTTAGTTTCCAGTAAAACTCTTTCCGTTCGTGTCGATTTGCCATCCCATAAGAGTGAGAGAATACAGAGTGCATCTGTGATTGCATAAACACTACAATACGTCGCAGTTGGCTAATCTGTCTTGAGATTGGGTGCCGTTGCCATCATAGTATATTATCAACAATATTAAAAGCGTCGGTAAAAATGACTGCGACGTACTTCAAAATATCTCTCCCTAAGTAAATTTGGGCTTAAGTTTTAATATGCTCTCACCACTAACACTTTATAATAACCAAGTCCATAAAAACCAAGGATATAACTTCGTACCTCATTATAACAAAGTTTTGCCATTATTAAAGCTTTTAAGCTCGTCGCCTGTGAACATGCCTTACTATGTTTGTTGTATGTTCCCTTACATATCTCAGCTCAGTATTTTAGATTATTTAGCTTAAACGTGAATTGAGGCACAATACGCACGAATATAAAACAAAATTATAAAAAGTATTGGTCAATTGCTAAAAAATATATGTTAAGATAAAATTTTATACTTTATAGCAAAAAAATATATATATGTTTCATCTTTCTAACTTGTGCCTGTAATTACTCTGGCTCACTCACCCTTCAAACTGAAACAGAACATTACAAAGTAATGCTGTTTTGCGGTACAATATCTGATGAGTGGGTGGTACCTACCCAGACGAGCTTGCAAAAGGCTCTGCCACCAAGTATATAAACAAGATCCAAGATTCCTATCCATGGTGTCAGCTTCACAACAAATTAGCTACGCACAATATTAGCTCCTTAAAATCTATATCAAGATACCTACTATTAGTGACAACTTACTTAAAGGCAATAAATAGTTCCCTCACCACTGAAAATATTAATGTTAACACGAGGTTCCACATTAAATATATATGAACTAGCTGCCCGTCCCGACTTCGTACCGGTAAAATAAGGATTTAATCCCGTGCATTTTTTAAATCAATAACGTTATATATATAAAATATATATAATAATATTCGCCCGTACATTACCGTGTATGTTCAGTATAGGGCATTGTAATAAAGAACTACTAAAGAAAATGTTAAGGAATCGATGATATCTTCTAGTCTTCTTTTGCCTGCCCTAATCCCACTACGTAGGGTCGGTACAATATTTCTTTTTCTTTCACTTCTTTCTGTCACTCGTACTTACACCTTTCTTACAGTATCCATCCACACTTTCTTTGGCTTCCCTTATATCCATCAACTTTCATACTGATCATCCTTCTAGTAACATGTTTTTCATCCTTTCTCATGCCCATACCACGCTAATCTATTACTCTTTAACTTTTCAGCTATCGGTGTTACTTCCAGACTTTCTTTAATATACTCGTTTCTTATATTGTCTATTCTAGTAACAACGCACATCCCTCTTAATATTAGCATCTCTGCCACATGCATTCTTTTTACATCATCTTCTTTGGCTGCCCAACATTCAGAACATCATGACAGGTATTTTAACGGTCTTATAAATCTTCCCTTTGATCTTCAAGGGCATTCACAAATCGTCCACCTGTCGCCATTTCATCCACCCTACATTTATCCGGTTCCTCACATCCCTGTCAATGTTACCATCGATTCTGGTTTAATGAACATAATATCTTCTAAAGTATTCATTCAAATAAGTGTAATAGACAATTTCCAAATTCCAAATCCCTATTAAGTGGCCAAGATATTAATAATTATAATAAAACTTTCATGGCACACCTTAAGATTGGTCAAAATTGGTCCGGAGGGCATTATTATTATTTTTATTGTCACACTAAACAACGTTGTCCTCCTTTATTTAATTTCATTCTTATTAGTTTGTATATTTGTATGGTTTTCAATGCAAAAATGTTAAATTAGGATACAAACAAACATACAAAATAACTAATTTACCTCTTTTTTAATTGAAAAATAATAATTTTATTTCAAGAGAATTATAATTATCAGATCATTAAAAAAAAGTGAACGATAATAACTGCTATAGGTATAAAACTGTGGTGCCGTCTGGTATTAACGCCCGCCAAAAAAAGCGAAATTTCTCTATTTTTTAAAACGTTTGAGTTGTGCAAAATAAAATAAAAGGAAGAAAAAAACAAAATATTATTAAAATTGATAGATTACAAAATTGAAACATTTAAAACGAAATTTGTTTGGTGGCGCATTGGTGATATAAGCGTTAGTTAACATGTCTTCCAATGCCAATGTCTATGGGCATGGGTTACTACTTACCATCACGTGGCCCATTTGCTCGTCCGCCAACTATACTATAAAAAAAAATACAAACAAACATACAAAAAAAAAACAAATTTTACCTCTTTAAAATATGTATTAGTATAGTTAAAGAACGAAGCCGCGGGCAACAGGTAGTTTATCAATAAAACATCATGAAATCGGTTACTCTTACTATGGCAACTGTTAATGATGTTTGGTATGGGCTAGGGCTTGGGTCCCGGGACGTCTCGTGTCTCGAAGTCCCGGGAATTTTCGTAATTTTAGTTGTCTCGAGTCCCGGGACTTTCGAGTCGAGACTCGAGACGAGACACGATTGTCGAAATTGTTATGTAATCTTTTATATTTTCAAATAATTGAAGGAGCTCAGCGCCATCTGGTCGAAAACGAGTAGTATTCTCCTTGTCCGGTGGCATTATCACAAAAATCGGAAACAGATTGTCTGACAAAGCTGTTGACACTGATTTTTTTAAAAGTCCATTTTAATAAGGTCCTCCAGACCGATTTCGGCCACGGCGGCCAATCTCAATAGAGATTAGCCAACTGCGCAGGAGATATTATAGTGCACAATTGTGCGCAAACACAGGTGCACTCTCTTTTCCTTAGCTCTCATAATCCGATGGGACGGCAATCCGGCAAGACCGAAAAGAGTTCAGGCGCAGGACCTTAACGACGGCTTAACGTGCTTTCCGAGGCACGGGAGTGTACATACTTCCAATTTTCAGACTTCGGTCTGCTACTGAGAATTTCTGACAGAAAAACCCAACAACTATTTACTGGCCCGACCTGGGAATTGAACCCAGGGCCTTTTAGCTAGCTATCTACGTCCTTTTATCTAGCCACTAGACCAACGAGGCAGTCAAAATCCTATTTTATTACATCATCAAAGAAGTCTATTTAACGTGTTAGTTAATTGTTTAAAAGACTGACTGGCTGACAAACTTGAACTATAAGATTCAACCGCTTAAAAGTGAATCTGTGTGTGATTAAAAGAAATAAAAACAGCAATTATTAAGACAAATGATGACGTTAAAGTTATTAAGAATTAATTTTCTGTTTAATAAAAGTTGTTGTTATTTTTTTAAATACCTTTTTTTAAGTTTCACCAGAAATTAACTCAATTAAATTTTACTAAAAACGTTTACCCCTCTTAAAAAAAATACAAAAAACAATTCCGAAGTCTCGAAGTCCCGGGAATTCCCGGGACTTTGAGTGTAGGCTGTCTCGTGTCCCGGGACTTTGAAATTGTCGGGAATTCCCAAACCCTGGTATGGGCTCTCCTACATATAAAGTCAATGATAAGATATATTATTATGTGAAAAATCTGGATGAGAGTTGAACAAAATCAGCTTTCTTAGCTGACCTCTACTCGGCGAAAAGAATATTCCTACCAAAATTCAAGTCTCTACGCTTTATGGTTCCAGAGATATGGTGATGAGTCTATATATTGGTGGAAATCTCATATATAATTATATACATATATATATATATATATAATATATAGATAACTAATCTAGATAATAATATATAGATAGCTAATATGCTTCTAACATCAAAAATGACGGACCCGCTATACAAACTTTCAACCCCTATTTTACCCTCTTGGGGGTAGATTTTTGAAAACCTTGAAATACGTTTTTATCTATTTTATTTATTTATATTATTATTATAAGCTTGTTTATAAAATTTCATGCTTCTTACGTGAAAAATGACGGACCCGCTATACAAACTTTCAGCCCCTATTTCACCCTGTTGGAGGATAAATTTTCAAAAATAATGTATTACATATTTATTTATTTCTAACCAAAAGCTTGTACGTAAAATTTCATACTTCTTACATCAAAAATGACGACCTCCCCATATAAACTTTCAACCCCTATTTCACTCTCTTAGGTGGTGAATTTTGAAAAACTCTGATTTTTGTACTTATTTATTTCTTACCTGTAAATTGTGTATAAAATATCATTGCTCTAACTTTTAAAATGACGGAATTACATACTACGGTTCATCCCTTGTTTCGCCCCTTTAGGGGTGGAATATCCAAAAATCCGTTCTTAGTTGAGCTCTACTCGGCGAAAGGAATATTTCTACCAAATTGCAAGTCTTTACGCCTTTTGGTTCCAGAGATATCGTGATGAGTGAGTATATACGTGGAAATCTCCTTTATATATATAGATAACACCGTTAAATCAAAATCTTAGTTAATTGTGAGTATTATTATTTCAAACATCCATGCTAATGTATTCCTTGAAATCGCTTCTCAAACTTTTTAAGACATTACTCGAGAAATATATGTTGTGATGTATTAGATACGTAAGTAGTTTCTCAAAACTTGTTTCCTTGGGGTAAAAACAAAAGCTAGCTAATTATGACTTTCCCTTTGTACTAAAATGTGGTTAAGCATTAAACCTTCTCCTCTTAGCTTAAGAAAACGTTCATACTTTAGGAGCTTCCTAATAAACTTTGCTTGTTATATATTTCGTAATTATAACATCTTGTTTATTTTTTATGTTTTGTGAAGTAATGAATTCTTAAGTTATAAAAACATATAGACACGTACGCTACTAGGGGAACGACTGCATTTCACGATTTATTTGTTTTAGTTTATTCCAGTATACATATACGTCAATTTTATTTTGTTATTGTTTGTTATTGATATTTAGATAGTATAAGTAATCATAAGTAATCATTTTTGTCAACATTTTATTGGATATTGGTAATAAATTAATTATACCTACGCGTAGTTTCTTAGTTATGTAGTTAATACATAAAACTCATTTCCATTTCATACACTCAAATGAACAAAATATTAATATTAGTTTATTTTTTACGTTTTATATTTGAATCAACGCAGCCGAAGACACACGTTAGCCGTAGTAAGGTGAATTCCAATACTTCCGACTTGGTGGCAGAGCTTTGTGCAAGCTCGTCTGGGTAGGTACCACCCACTCATCAGATATTCTGCCGCAAAACAGCAGTACCTTCTATTGCTGTGTTCCGATTTGAAGGGTGTGAGCCAGTATAATTAGAGGCACGAGAGACATAACGTCTTAGTTCCCAAGGTTGGTGGTGCATTGACGATGTAAGCGATGGTTAACGTTTCTTACAATGCCATTGTCTATGGGCGTTGTTGACCACTTACCATCAGGTGGCCCATATGCTCGTCCTCCTTCCTATACAATAAAAAAAAAACAATAATTCGATAGAAGCATAAAAACCTTCATCCTCATTAACGGTAGAAAAGTAAATAATAATAACTCATACTAACGTCTAGTGTATCTTTATAAAATACATTTAATAATTAGTAAAACAAAGCATGACTACAATACAAATACAATTTTTTAATGACGGAAGCAATTCCTTTTAAAAGCCATCTCCAAATAGTACTTAATGTAAATAATTCTAAAAAAAGCTCAATTCATTAGCGTTTAATTCATAAGGGTGATAAGGATAAAGAGTGAAAAGAATCGCTTCAATCGAGAAAAGGGAAACAAGAGGTAAATATTCAGTTCCAATAATAATATATTCCAGCGAACATGCTTTTCGTACGTTCTTTGCTGAATAATTCTCATTTATACTCGATACGATTTTCTTTTGTATTTTGACAATCAACAAGCCACCGACTGCTGGTGCCCTGAGGTCGTACTTTGTTACCTATAAGGCAATTTGAAGATACATTTTCCTTGTTTTGAAAAAATTAGTTTAACTGTAAAGGATAAAATAAACTCATTTCCTTGTATTTAATTTTAACGACTGTATGTGTTGCGGGTGTCGGTTATTATTTCATAAAACCGTGTAAAATAATCATTGCTTTATATATTATCTACTTATATTTAATATATAAAGCCGAAGTTTGTTTGATCCGGCTAATCTCAGGAACTACTGTCCGAATTTAAAAACAATTTTTGTGTTGTATAGTCCTTTTGTCGAGGAAGGTTCTAAGTTGATTTTTATTCATATAATTACACACAACACAACACAACAGTTAATTATATTTGACTGATGTACACAAAACATGCATATAATTTGGTCTATGAATAAATTAATCTAATAATATACTACCGTACGTACTATTCAATGCTTATAATAAGTTTCAAACTCCACATAGTCAATATTATGTCGTTCATATACAAACTGTTTGTTTATTTAAGCTCATTTCGATTTTGATGAACATATCAAGACAAAATAAAAACAATCCTAAACAAACAGTTTTTTTTGTTATCCTAAAATGTAAATAAAATAAAAATGTTTGAATATAATTTAATTAAACGCGTTAAATGATGATTTATTTTATTTGTTTTATTGATGTTATAGTTTTGTCGGATGTAACATTAAAGTTAAATTCCAGTTTAATTTGAATTCACGCGTTTTAAGATTTTTTTTATTGCTTAGGAAGGCGGACGAGCGTATGGGCCACCTATAAGTGGTGACCATCGCCCATCGGCATTGAAAGATATGTTAACCATCACTTACATCACCAATGCGACACCAACCTTGGGAACTAAGATGTGATCTCGCTTGTGCCTGGAATTATACTAATAATAATAGTAACCTGAAGCGAAGTTTTTCTTATAAATTGTAAGAAAGTCTTAGATCGATTGTCTTATATTACATAATATAAATATATATCTTTTAATAGCTACTTGTTCAGAAACAACTGTAGCAATAGCCTTGCAGCATTAGCCTGTTATGTTACTGACTACTGTGAATTACAAATATGCGTAATATATGTACGTACGTTTGTCGTATGTATTGCTTCTTCTTTTTCAGACTCCAATTTCAAATATTTACCAATTTGAAATTGAAGTCTTGACTTCAATTTTTTAAATACTTTGCAATATAAAAGTCAAATCAATATTCAATGGCAATGAATATTCAGATTAAAACGATTCGAAAAAGTCAAAAGGTTTCTTTGAAAAATGTACGATTTAAGCTTCCTAGCATTTGTATAATACAATTCCTTTTCCCTTGTGATTCTGTTGAGAGTATAACCAAATGTAAGCCTTTGGTTAATAGTGGAATAAGTTCCACTATTTCATTGCTTAAATTGATACCAAGCATTAAATTTTTTAACAAATTTTAAATTGTTTGTGTATAACGTTCATGTGGAACTTCCCGATGTTCGATTGATTACTTGAAAATTTAAAGCGTAAAGAACAAAGAAACAAACTCATGTTATGTTTGGTTTTTCTATAAATTTATGAGTTTTCCACACAAATTCGACAGACAGTTTGAGCAACAATGTTCGCTCACAACCATATTTTTTTTTCTAAGACTGCATTATCATAATTTGCTATATCTTAGAAAATATACAACATAAATATATACATCATATAAGAAACCTCATAACCTGTTTTCTCTTATTACTATAAGCAGAAGTAAAATTGGAATTTCCTTACCAATTTAATACGAAGTTTTGTTCAAATTCGAAAAACTGAAAAAAAATACAAACAATGTTTTAATATCGGCATAAGTATGATGAATCAAAGTAAATGAGCTTAGTTTATTTAATACTCTGGTCTATTTGAATCTATCAACGGTTTCATAGTGAACAGATATCACATACAGAGCCTTTTCTTCTTCTTGATTGGGATTTTTATTTTTGATCTACTTGATGATATCATTACACGGATGTTCACATAAAGAATACGGAAAGACAAAGAAGTAAGAAATGAATAGATTGATGAGTCATAGACGTTGAAATTGTAAAGTGAAGTTTTCTTTACATTGTTGTTTGTTAAACGAAACTTCGTTGTCACTGCGACCGTGTTGAGTCTGACGTCACCAGCCTTGAGAGAAAGTGCCGCATATTTGTAGAGCCCAATTTTGTGTAATTACTACTTAAATCGAAAGTCATTCATTCATCGGCTGCAGTTTTTAATTCTCATTGATTTAAATTATCTGCTATGGCTATACTGTAGTGCCCAAGATCGGGGTGGTTTGCGTTTTATGGAGGACGCTTTCGTCCAGCAGTGAATGGCAAAAGTCTGAAAAAAAATTGTTATTTATTTACCTCGTTGGTCTAGTGGCTTGATATGAGGCCGCAGAATCGGTGGTCCTGGGTTCAATTCCCAGGTCAGGCCAATACATAGTTATTAGGGTTTTCTGTCAGAAAATTCTCAGTAGCAGCCCGGAGTCTGGGAGTTGGAAGTTTGTACACTCCCATGCCTCGAAAAGCACGTTAAGCCGTTGGTCCTGAACTCTTTCCGGTCGTGTCGGATTTCCGTCCCATCGGATTATGAGAGCTAAGGAAAAGAGAGTGCACCTGTGTTTGCGCACACACTTGTGCTCTATAATGTGTCCGGCACAGTTGGCTAATCTCTCTTGAGATTGACCGCCGTGGCCGAAATCGGTCTGGAAGACCTTATTTATATTACGTGACTATTATTTCTATTTACGGTTATTCTGTGGCTTCCTACATGTTTACATACCATGCAAATATAAGAAAAGCTAAGATATACGTTAACCTATATTTACCTAGCTTTCATTAGATGATCACGAGTTAAAGTCCAGGATAGGAATATAAATTTTCCACCTGCTTATGTTTTGCTAATAATAAGCCATCTCGTACGTAATAAGGATCGTGCAGAAAAACATCTTGAGGAAACTTGCATGACTTCAAATGAAATTATGCCAATTAAAAAAGTGAACTATTTACCTATTTTAATGTTTCTCTCTATTGCTATTATGGTGAATATCGTATGTAGCAAAAGTATTTATACATAATAAGAACTCAATTATGTTTTCCTCGCATTCTATTCAGGCATTTTATGGTGAAAACAACTATAAAACCTCTGTAGTTTAATTTTGTAAAATGTAACTTTGTACAAAATCTTTTCCACACCAAAACAAATTATGTATTTTAGTTTTTACAATATACATTTATGTGATATTATAATAATATAAATAATAATACAGAACCACAACGGTATACGATTTTGCGAACATATACCCACACTACAGCCTGCATAGTGTGCCTTGTCATAACGATATTCTCATTCTTACCTGCGCGTACGCGTGTCGTCTCAAAGAAAGCCTCAGTGCTTACTTGGCGGCCGTCGTGACCGCACCGGCCTGCCGACAATGCGGCAGACTTTGTGACTCTAGTGTGGTGAGTGTGTTACAGCACAGTGTCCGTGCGTTAACCCCAACCCCTGATAGTGTAAACCGGATTTTATATTTGGAACGCCCCGCGGCGTGAAAAAAGGTTTGTATTTTTAAAACGAATTTGTAGTTTAGACTTAGTGCGCGCTCAACCGAGTGTTAATTTAAGGTAATGTGAAAGTTTCAACGATCGATCGCCGAGTTCGAGGAGTCAGTAGTGTTGACATACTTTTGGTTCAGGTGTGGTGTAAGCAGGTGGGCGCGCCGCTTCGCCAGACCGACCAAAATTCCAATCTCGTGAGATAGCTTTCGTATGGTTGAACAACTTTCTTTCAATGATTTAATTGCAAATTATATCGTGTCTATTTTAATTATAATTGTGTATATTTTATGACATGGTATTTCGATACAATAAATCAGACATATTAATTATAATATTTGCGCCAACGTCATGATAGGGAAGACATCAACGCGCATAAGCTTCGTTCTTAATGTATTCTGATGATATCATGGAGTACAAAAAGTTAACGTTCAACAAAAGGCGGATTTCCTGTTAAATTAGTCTTAAAAAGTTATTTAATACATTTTAAATATATATGTCTATTATTATTTTTCTTATTACTGGGTCTGTTATCAGTTTTTATTGTAGGAAAGCAACTACACAAACAATGCCACGACTTGTGAGCGGTAAACGAGGACAGTGGAGTGCATGTTGCGTTGAGACGTAACCGGTTGTATCCTTGCGTCTCTCTGCTTTATTATCTGTACGGACTTCATAAAAATCGTCTTTACTCTTCACTTCTGAATTTCGACTTTATTGTCAATATAAACTCAATTAAACGTTGTGATTTTTTTAAAACTAAATTAAAACAGTACCAACCTAATGAAAATCGATTGGAAGGCAAACTGAATAAAATTAGTGACATTATATGACTAATTAATGTTGAAATATAACTTTCAAATCAATCAAATGATCTGAACTAGAAATTGCTGCTACAACGTGGTATGTTTTCCGTATTTCTACAATAATATTCACATTTGTAAGTCAATATTGTCACTATCAACGATGCTAGACAGTTGCCATCGTTTTGGATTTTCAGACAGTATTATACTATTATGATAAACGCAAATGTCAATAAACTTAAATGAACGGTTAACCAGAGTACAGAAATAATAAATATTAAATACGATACAAACACTAAGACACATCCAAGTCCCCAGAATGCCTTAACAACAGGCGACCAGTCGTGCGGATCGCGAGTAGCCCGCTAATTACGTTTTTACGTTTATTTTAAAGCTTTACATGTACTTAAGAATTTGATAGTACTTTTTTCAACCACCATCAACTTTTAAATAGCTTTAAGCTTTTAGAATACCAAGTTAAACATTATTAATTCCCACTTGGAAGGTTTTGCGCGACAGCAACTTAAGTTCATAACTCCTTTATTCGGTTCAGTTATTTTAAGTATTTTAAAAACAATCACAAACCAAAAGTAGGTACTTTTTAAATTTTAATAAGTAAACCAAATTCATCCAACTGAAATTCCCGGAGCTCTTACAAAAACAAATTAAAAACATAACTAATCTGGAAGCATAGGTTAAGTGGATTAAAGCAAGGTGTAGCAACAGTATTCGTTTTTTACATTGCTAGTTGCTACCTTTTGTCTACAATTTAGTGCACTCGAAATTCCAGCATAGTTTTTAACCAGACTCCTTTGTTTAAATATGAGTCTTGCTAATGAGTTTCATATATTGTATAACTTTTCAATTTTATTTCTTTTTCTGATAAATATTTTTTCTTATCTAAAAAAATACCACAGATATACAATGTAAATATATAAAATATTTAACGAAATATAAAATACAGTGGAAAGCTGAATGAAGTCGAATTAACTTTAAATTTGAACAGAAATTAATAGAAAGCAGATATAATTCTAAATAAATATTGAATGTAAAAGATCAGTGAGATGGAAATGAAATATCTTTATAAACCTTTGCTCCACAAAATAAAGGGCCAGTATAAATATTTTCGAATAATTTTGTAAATTAATCCCTTGTGACGAAGGTAAATCCCCCCCTACCATAAAAAGCGTCACTTCGCTTTTACTCGAGCGTTGTAATTGTATGCTTGCTTTCCCTATTATCTCAAAAAATATATTGCTAATTGGAATTTTCACTTTTTTATGTGAAGCTTGTATCATCATATTATGTCGCTTTAAAAATCTTAAAACAAAACAATTTTAAAATTTGAGAATGTAGCTGTAGTTTAGGATTACAGGCGTTTAATCATAAGTATCTACTATTTAAGTAAAACAAAATTTAAATTAACAGCTTCAATGTTCAATTTTCGAATTGGTTTATTCAAAAAGATAGATATCATTCTTTATTTCAACCACACCAAGAATTTCAAAATCGACAAAGTTAATTTCTGTAGGAGCTTACAGACAGAATAATTAGGTTGGCTGAATTGGAAGCCTAAGCCTTACGTTACGGTTCCCGCAAAACCTTGTTCCGGAACACATCTTACATGAGAGCTCTTTTTTATCGTCGCTTTTAATAGCACCGCTAATTATTTCACTTCGTCGACAATGTGAACTTAAAAGTAAAAAATTCTTTAAAAGATTATATTGTAAGATACATATGAATAGACTTTTTAAGAGCTCGTTATGTTTCTATTTAAAATAGGATAAGTAAGAAAACAAAAGAAGGGAAAGTTAAAAAAATAATTAATGTTTTTATACAAATTTAAGAATCGTCATTTACTTAATAGTCGTCAAAATATTATTAATAAGTCAGACATTAGTCATGACCTTTCAAGTTCAAATTTACAAACTTTGAAAAGAATTTGTATATTAAACAAGCTTACTTATGGAAGTTTTCTACAACTGAACATATATAAGCGCCCGTTAAAATCATTCGTAACAAGCGTGAACTCGAACATTAAAATACTTCTGACTTTAAACTCACCTGTGACGTCTATACCGAGCTATAAAGTTATAGAATGTCAATAATTCGTGATTACGAGGTTTGTTTTCCTTATGTAATAGTGTGAATACCGTAAATGAAACATCTGTCGAAGATGTGCTTGCCAACGGTTACAAATCCGTTACCGCGAAGGAGGTCATGCGCCCGCGCCGCGCCGTCGTAGTCGTCGCGTGCGCACTTTCAACGAGTATTAGCTAGCGCTCGCTAAAATAGTGATAATAATTGCAGTCACACATACGAAGTAGGCAATAAGGTTATTGTAATATTTTTGTACAAAATTTAAACTTCAAATTTAAGCTCTAAATAACTTCATAAATTTTTAAAGTGAAACCTTCTTTAGCGGCGTCGTACACTTTTTTGTGATGGGTAAAAAATGTTACTCGCGTCAGGTCACGTGACCATTGAAAATTCGTAAGATGGATTCTGAAGTGTTAAATCTTAAAGTAATATAAGTTGTCATGTTTGTGTACGGTAGCGCAATAAATGAATAGTGTATTTTATAAATGATAGTACTATTATTTACTAATAATTAAAGCAATTCCTGCATTTTTTTCCCTGACCATTCCAAAATATCAAAAATGCACAATATTCAAGTTGTCACTTCTGCCGGCCCTCCTGGAGTGCAACCCGTTGTTTTTTTTATTGAATTAGCTTTTTGAACAAAACGAATAGCGGTCCTGTGGCGCAACGGATAACGCGTCTGACTACGGATCAGAAGATTCCAGGTTCGAATCCTGGCAGGATCGAGACTTTTTAAACAAAATTTAGTTATATTCAACCGTAACTTTTTAGGTATTTTTACATGAACACAAAGAGATCATTCCATTAATTAGAATTATAAAAGTAAAATAAATCCCTGATTCATTTTTATTTTTCAAATACTCTCAGCAACCAATTTCAGATTGCACCAATTAATAAATGAACATGCGACAGATACATAAAAGCAAAAATTGATCATTCTTCATACACCTTTTAAAGCGCAAAGTGCACAAATGAATAATCTCGGTGATTTTCAAGTCTGTCAACTAGGACGATTTCTAATCTTACGTACGCACTCTATGGCAAGGCATTAAGATTCAAATTCGATTGTCACTAAACAGTACGCGTTTATACGGAGGCATCTAAACTATCTGGCACGGTATAAATTTTCTTGTCTAACTGGTTTCTTGAATACCTATTTAACTTTTTAACGCAGAATTTGTAAAATTTAAAGGATTATATATTATCTTTCTAATCTTATATATAAAACTAGCAGTAATTTGATGCATAAGGAATGTAGCTTACGATTATCAGTTAATACGGTTTAAAATGGACACAGAGTATTTGTAAAATAATATGTATGTATATATTTTTTTACAGATACCTAATTACAAACCTTAGAACTAGATGAAGAAAAGAACTAAGATGTTACATCCCTTGTAATAACACTGGCTTACACATACTGAATACCGGGCATTGTATTAGATTTGCGTAAAAACTACCATCAAGTAAATCATAAAATACCTCTTGATTACAATTCAGTATTTCATTTCAGTATCAAAGAATATTTGATTGATTTAATGTTCAATTTGACACTGAAAGCATAGCTCCTTTATATTTGTCAATTTCTGATTTAATTCAAATTGTAATGGACATAAAAACGTTTTTAATTACCCATTGGCATTCACGAACAAACCACGTGAATATATTTTATTACCGTTATTGCCTTTATTGGCAAATGTGTCGAAATTATAAATCGCTTGCATTTGCTATGCGTAAACAATTAATCCAATTCAATATTACGATCCATAAATTAAGTTTTTTGAGAATCGATTTTGCTAACCTTGTGCCTTAAAAAGTAAACTATTTAGGTCTTTATTTCGTGATAAGATGTATTGTGATACAAAAATCAGAATCGTATTATATCGGTTATATTCAAGGTACATTTTCATGCAAACTAACATTTCCCCCACATTCAACTCATTTGCATTCTTGCCAACGTATAGCATTCGCATTTAGGCACAAGCAAGGAATCTCTCTATAACGGTCAGTCAAGTTATACTAATCGTGTCATAGATCTAAATAACGTTGAAACAACATCATTTTACGTTTATTAATTACAAATCAGGTATTTTTATTTTAACAGTTTCGAATTCTCGTAGATTTTTTGTTGTCGTTTGAAAGAAAATATCTCTTTATTTTATCAGAATAATTTACTAACTTTCATTTATTACTTCCTATTTAGGATGTTTTTTTTAAAACTCCTATTATTGGATAGTCTTAATTTTCACATTTTTACCAGTCAGGTCCATTACCAGGTCACCAGATTTCACTATTGTTTCTAGAAGGATGTGTGTTACTGTTTTTTTTTTAATTTTATTTCATTAATTTCGTTTCAACAGAATTTATAGGATTAATAAGAAACAACAAAAGAGCAACAACAAAACATACCTATATATAAAAGCCAATAAATGTATTAATCAAATATAACAGACGTTAGAATCATAGAATGTCAGAATCACATTCTATGATAATATTAATTGAAATTAAAATGTTTTGCATTAGTCATACAGATAAAGCAGATTAAACGGTTTTTAATATCTACTTAATAACGTTTCAATGACAAGTAAGATTATATATTTTCTAATTAGTGACTCTTTATTTATTTGACATTAACCTCTTTATATAAAGTTTACAAGGAAAATAAAAATAAACAATGCACCTACTAACTTCAAACAAAATATTTAGGGGTTCTTTGCAACATACCTAAATAGCATTAACAAGAATATTTAATTCATAAGTACATACTTATTATATTAATATGACAACTAATATATAAATATTATATCGAGACCTTAATACTTATTACCACTGAAGATAGTAGCTCATTCATATTGACTGATTCAAAAACATCCATAGCAATTATCAGATAATTCACTCGGTGGTAGAGCTTTGTGCAAGCTCGTCTGGGTAGGTACCACCCGCTAATCATATATTCTACCGCAAAATAGCAGTGTTCCGGTTCGAAGGGTGAGAGAGCCAGTGGGCACAAGGGACATAACTTCTTAGTTCCCAAGGTTTGTGGCGCATTGGCGATGTAAGCGATGATTAACATTTCATACAATGCCACTGTCCATGGGTGTTGGTGACCACTTACCATCAAGTAGCCCATATGCTCGTCCGCCTTCATATACAATAAAAAAAACATACAATATTTCTTTATTTGCAATTAACATAAAAATGCGCAGAATTAAATGAGGCAGAGTCGAGATGTGCTTGTTATTACCAAATTAATCCTAATAGATGAATGTGAAGCCCAACTAAGTTTTCATGTATGTACCTACTTAATTCGCGTTTATAATTAATTTATGGCTTGACGTTAAAGGACATCATAGTAGGTTACCTGCGTCTGATTACATTGCGACACGTGTTTTCCACAAATACGTTATTAATCTGTGCGGTAGGAAAATGATTTGCCCAGTGATGGAAAATAACAATAATATGTTTTCTTTAATCTGTTACACAATATATTTTAAAAAATATACCATGCTGAAGCGAAACCAGTTTTTATTTGATCCAAATACAGAATAGGAAGTATATTCATTTCTATCAGGTTTTTTATCAACTGTAATATGCCTGGTTCAGTCGCTAGTCCTCCCCTTCACTCGGGTGACCTTGCCTCCGCGCAAGGCATGCTGTCGTTCACCTCGGAAGAATGCGACTAATAATACAGCTTATTGACAATATATGTACATAAAGCATACATACATATGGATACATAAGGAACTCGTGGCAGTTGGTTGTCGAAACGATGGAAAACATCTTAGTTACAAGTAATATTTTTAGCATTTTTAAGCGTTATCATCATATGAACGAACAAAACGAATTACAATGAAAATCATATACACATTTCAAACCATATCTCAATAATGAAGAGAAATCTGGCGAAGAAAGTTCTAATATGCATAATATAAACATTAGTGTCAAACGGTTTCAGATGATTTAATTGTATTCATTTTAAATATTATGTATATTAAAACCTTATATATTTTAATAATATAATACATAATTAAGTAGAAACTGTTATTATATATATACAGAATCTTAGTTTACATAGATTAATAACATTAGTTTATACTTTATAATATGCATACGATTCTATTTTAATTGTATTAGTCGACCTCCAACTCCGACTGGAATGCGGTGCCATATTGCTAAATGAACCGCCTCTACTGAATAACAAACATGTCAGTAAAGCTACTTATTCCTGTTCATTCAATTAATTGACGAGCAAACACACAATTAAAAGAAATACTTTAACCTTCAGTCCTCCAACACCTTAGTTTTATACGTATGAAAACAAGCAATGGCTTTTTATGTTCAAAACTATAAATGTTATAATTTCTTTATAACCGCCTTTACAGATTATTAATATAATCCTAAGATATTTTAGGTACACACTACACATATATCATGTAACGCCTACAAACCGAATACAAAGGGTTTCAACACACTTACACGCAAACAAGCTGGTTTTCATTGTGTACGCCAATATACATAACAATAATCGACACTGTCTAATCACCGACCTCAAGGCGTTATTGCACAAAGTTATTCTAAACCATACCCACACAGACTCGCTCCGCACACAGCGCTTACCAAAACCGCATAATTGAGATTTGCGGGTATTGATATAAATTATCTGTTCATTTTTAATTACACAGCGAAATCAATCACTTCTAAATAAATTATTATTTATATTTCAATTATTATTATTATTAGTTTCATTTTTATGAAGAACAGAACGAGCTTATTGTTGTAATGCGATATTCGTTTTTTAAACAAAACTAGGCCATATAGTAGTAACACAATAGATTTATAATAAAAACCTATTATTCGATCACGTAATTATTTTTTAAAACGTAAATAACATAAATGACACAACCCTATTATTTATATTAGCAGATAACTGATTTCTAAAAGGAAGTTTATACAAATATTCTCACGTATGTAATAGATGGAACCTGCGATGAGAGAGTACGTGACGTTCATCTTACATACGTGTTGTGCCCACAATACTCATTCTATTTTCAAATATCAACACAATTTTACTCTCTTTATTGAAATCTTTTTTGTTCCAATAATATATATTATTTAACTAATACACATCGCGGAATTTACATACAATAAATATACAATACAATATAATAAAATATACAATATTATAGAAGAATCTATTATTACGTACCCAAAAAAAGCACAATTCCAAAATTATGTTTAACTAGAAATAATAATAGTAAATAAATAATGGCGTTTTCACGAATTATTGAAAAACTTAATTAAATAAATATTAAATACCGTACGAAACTAGTTCAAAGTTATTCACGATATCTGAAGCCATTCCAACCCTCTTTATAAGCCTGCCTCAGTAGTCACTGGTAATTTAATTAAGTTGAATACCTGCAATCTTACCAGATTTAGCTGCGTTGACTACATTTAAAAATTATATAAAAATTCTTCAATATATCAAATATTCTTCGTATATCAAATAGATTCCTAACTTGTAATTGCGTCATATTATTGACATGAAGACTTGTAAAAATGTAGATAGTAAAATTATATGCAAATCTAAGTCGTAAGATAGAACTCCTAAAAAGATGTTTATTATTCCTCTCTCGTCCGTAAACTATCGTCGGATAGTGGACAGAATAATAAACCTTTGGACAAAGCAATACATTAAAACACAAAATTATATCGCTACTTTCTAGTGCTAGAAAATTATTTCTCTCGAGAAATGCCTACTGATAATATTATTTGGTGGGATATTAACAACTTAATAAACTACCATTTTATTCAAGATATATTGTAAGCAAAATTTATTACTTAAGGTATAAATAACTTAATCTTGACTGCCTCGTTGGTCTAGTGGCTTGATATAAGGCCGCAGACGCGGTGGTCCTGGGTTCAATACCCAGGTCGGGCCAATAAATAGTTATTGGGGTTTTCTGTCAGAAAATTCTCAGTAGCAGCCCGGAATCTGGAAGTTGGAAGTGTGTACACTCCCGTGCCTCGGAAAGCACGTTAAGCCATTGGTCCTGCGCCTGGACTCTTTCCGGTCGTGTCGGATTGCCGTCCCATCGGATTATGAGAGCTGTCTGGAGGACCTTACTTACCTTATTTATACCAATGTGAATAGTGATTTTTTACAACGACAAGAATATATCGATATACTATGTAGATTAAGGCTCTGGGCTCTGGTATTGGTCATACTTATAAATATCTGGGTTCCGCATTCAATCACCGGGTTGAACGAGTAAAATTCTCTACAGCAGCGTAGAGGTTTAAAATTGCACTGTCATTCTTAAAAAATCATATAAATCCCAGATACTTTATACTTCATATGGGCCTTTACTTTTAAAATCATCACAAGATAGCTCTTCCACCTTCTAGTAAATTATTATTTCTAAAGGTCTAAGCGTCAAAAATATACAATGTATTCTAAGCTTTATTAAATGAACAAAACGAAGATGATAGTATGAATGGTTATGACGCAAAATCACGAAGCGTGACCTTTAGCGTGGGACGCGCGACATCTTGCCATTTGATAGTGACCCCTTCAAACCAGATTTCATCTAGTAAATCTACATTCGTTAACTATTTATATTCCTTAAGAGGTACTTACACAACGGTACATATACAATTATACAGGATTATTTGACCTAGCAACCTCGCAGGACTAGATAGCTGACATCATAAGCAACAACTTTTTTTCTACGACTTTAGACATAACTCAATACATTAAATAAAAATGATTTTACAAGTTTTTGTCGTACTGTCGTGACAATTGTAGGTCTATATTTCATTCATAAGCGAATGGACAACGCGACGTGTCGATGTTTGCGATGCGAGTAGATTTATAAACGTTCAAGCGGGAAATTAAATTAATACTTATTTTTGTATGAAAATAAAATCTAACAAATAATCAAAAATCGTAAAACAAAAGTTGTTACAGACAACCTGTATATAAATTAATTAATCAACCTGGATACTAAACAGGATTTTATATTAAAATACTACACAGTATCAATATACCAGATAAATCATTTACATTATAAATTGCAGCCGACTATTTGCTTGTTACTCGTACTTCTGTTATTTTATTATAAGAACAAAACTTTAATGTTTATTAAATAAACATCGCACATCTCCAAGCCATCGCCACCTTGACCTTTTTAACTTTGCTGAGAAGTAAATTCTAGACATACCGGTTGAGACGTTTGATTATAACTCTTTTTATATTTTATTCTTACATGCATATATGTGTTTATACAAAACTATAATTTATTACAATTTCAAAAATATTTATTTACAAATCACTTAAATCACAAGTTAAATATTGAGTACCTTTGATGTACCCCAGATAATATTTATTAGGTAGACTACAAAGATTAATACTTAACTTTGGAATTTTTGCTAATATAAGATCAAGTAAGGATTCAAAGGTACACTCGTTATTGAAAATTCCATTATAATTATTTAATATTAAATACAACCGTATAAAATCAATTACCGGCCAATTTGAATATAGAATTACCTAGCTTATGATAAAGACAATAAGATTCAATTTCATATTCATACTATCTGACCGCATACTAACGATATATAAATAAGTTTGGTATGTGAAAAACCAGGCTCTTAAAGGACAGTCTGTGAGTCAGTGCAGTTGCGTCATTAATGTATATGTATATTGCTTTGGATATATTTTTATCATAAACATAACATGATAGACAATGTGCGAGTGAGAAATCGATATATGAGAAAAAAGAGCTAATATAAAATGTTAGTAGAACCGATTTCATATAATTTATTACCCATTGGTATCTATTCTAATAAAATAAAACGTTCCTACGTTTTCCTTTCTATTTTTAATCTTTTGGTGTAATAAAGTAATTAATAGTTATAATCGTGTCTATTTTTGTGAATAATATGTGTATAGTGTAAGAAAAGATATTTCACTGGTAAGTACGAATGGAGTAACACTTTTTTATAAAAGGGTAGGCGTACAGGCAAATTTCAAGGGTTTTTCCCGCCCATAGACATTGTTAGAAGTACATATTAAACATCCCTCGCATTTCAAAGGCGCCACATATTGAGAACTAAGACGTTATGTATTTGATCTAGATAATCATTGAAATAACGAAAACACTCAATTATAATTCAACTTATATTAAAAATGTGATAATACAATGTATAAAGAAGTAAAACGACGATGGTGTCAAATAATAAAAATAACCAAAACTGTTCGTCAAAACGCCGCACGCCGTGCGACGTCAACTGACTGCGGAGTAATTTGTAGCTACAAAGTATACAGCGAAGGTACTGAACAATGCTATTGTCAACAAAACCAAAGCTAGTGGACGACAGCGACGACCGAAATTAAGCACAAAAATACGCTAAACGTAAAAGTAAAGATATCTCGCTTCACAAAATGCGAACCATCGTTTGGGGCGTCGGTCTCGTTAGTCCCATTCAACCAGTATCCGCGGACTTTAGAAAGGCCTTTTTGTTACTCATTCTTCTGTTGCTTTTATTAACGCCTCGTTCGTCCATCGGTGTAGCTTTTAAATAGTATGCACTGTTTTTCTGCAATGCCTAATGAATGCCATATTCATGCAAAGCAAAATAAAAGCGCAATAGAATTGTTAATTGGTTAAATCGAAATATCAAAAATAATATCGTATAACAACACAATTTTGCTTAAAAAGAATTTGTGCATTTATATTTCGTTGAATAGAACGTTGGGTTTAGAAGATCATAAATGCGAAACAGGTTTGCCTTCACGAAACATTGGAGATACCTACGTGCTCAAGAATTTTAAACTTGCAACCTTAGTTATATAACCTCTTTTCATAAGACTATTTAATGATTTAACTGTTTTATCTATAATATTATAATAGAGTATTACACACTTCAAAGGTATTCATTATTAAAATATGTGATAGTTCATTCACGGATGTCGGATATAAGGCTTCGATGACTCATCATCGGTCAAGTTGAGCAGGTAATATTTTTTTTAATCGACTAATATTGCTTAACAAGGGAATTCCACGCCGGTTCCGTACATAATGATAGGTTTAAAAAATACAGGTAACAAAAATTGTTTGTACGATTTACTTGGGAAGTCCATTTCGAATAACCGAATAACCTGGACGTTATCTTTTGTGTATAATTATGTTACAATTATTTCGATACCTTCGCTTCCTCTGTTAGATAGATTTATTTTATCGTTATAACTTCCCTAGCAACACGGTTATAAGGAAACCGTTCCATAACATCGGAAACGTTTAGTGTCATTCAACCTGCGACAGTGGGTACGTTTTCACTTTTACCATAAAAATACAATTCCGCAGTGCGCCTTGAACAGCAGGCAAAATAAGAGGTGAAGTAAAAACGCTTACATCAACGTTAGAATAACGCGGATGTTAACGCCACACTTAAGTGCTTTTCATACGAGAGCAAAAAAGTAACACCTGCAAAGCGAGTTATATTTTAATGTGCACTTGATTCAAGTAACAGAAGAATACAACATTTAATCAATTGTGACATTCATTAAATTTAAAGATAATTCTAAATTGATATTTATTGCAGTCATAGTAGATAAATGATTAAAATATATACATATGTATAAATAACGTTTTATTCAAAATTATACTTTGAAAGTGTTTGACCCCATAACTCCAGGGTAAGAAACCCGTTAATACGATCCTATTCCTATGACTGTTAACCGATTGGCCGATTGTTATTAATGTCATGTTCACGAGCGGCGAGAACTAAATGCGTAAACCAAGTAACGGTGTTAGTTCAACGAACGGAAAGTGGTACTAATAATAATATCACCACCTGCCATGCACGAGGAAGCCAGATCGCATTCGTGGCTTGCACATATGTTGTCCTTTTATAAAGCAGGAAGAGAGGAAGCGAACACCATATTAAGAATATCTAATTCCTTATGTTCTATTGCCGTTGCAATTTAATCCATTAATTTTATAGTATGAAACTGTATTTATTTTTATTTGAAAACAACTTGCGTTTTAGTAAATAAAAAAATACATTCAAATGTATAGAAATGAAATATGAAACACAAAATAAAAGTAAAGCTACATTTTCTGACCGCAAAATTCGTTTCATACGTGAGTAAATGGATTTCTGTGTCTCATTTTCGTCTCATACGAGTACCGCATTCGAGTACAGTAAAACTGTTTATTATTATCAGCGTCATACTTTTTACAACAAATAACTTTTTCATTACTTTAAACATTTTAAATTACAAGAGAAATAAATTGACAATTGTTAAAACATTTTTAATAAACTTTTAATTAGACAAATTGCGTTATTACAATATGTAATATAACGAGCACAATATACAAATAAGTCGTATATTTTATTTTAAGAAATACGTATTTAAATTTTAATACTTTGCTAAAAGCCAACTTGTACAACCGGTTACTGACTGTTGACTTACCATTTTCTAACGAGTTTTTTTGCCGCAAAACGGCCATGTCTCTTAACAGTTAACCTTCTTTTAAAATCCTAGAATCATTAAAAACATTATAAACGTTTATTAAATGTGTCATTTTTATTAATAGTATTTATTACTATAATCTTTCGTAATCGTACAAGTATTCAATGACATTTCTGATCATGTATGTGAAAAAACGAACGCCTGGATTTATCATAATTATAGCTTATAAATTGTTCAACCTAATTGTGTCTTGTGTTCATCCCATTTTCAAGATAAAAGAAAATAACGTAAGGTATGTAACAATAGATAATAATTGCCATTCTCGACGGCTGTCGATTGGAAAACTTTGACCCACTGACCGAGTAATTCCCTTAAAACCCGTGTCTCAGCTATTGCCTGGTTGTCCGGAACAGCTACTTAGTTAAGCGTGCCAATATAATTACTGGCTAAATACGTTAAGCCTATGGTCCTTTACATATCGATATTGGATTACTTATTCAACCGCTAAAAATATTTAGATCTTAGCAAATGCTCCACATCAAGCAATAAACATTTTAAATTGCCTTGATTTTAATAACCTGGTTATTTATTAATGTCGTTTGAAAGTTATAAACTGGTTTTTATATTCAATAGAGGTTTTTTTTTAGATACTAATTGTCTCCTTCAATAGCAGTTCCGAGCCTTTTCACTTCGAAACTATATATGAATATGGAAGACGCGTCGGTCACCATATCGGATTTGTTTTTAAAAGGTTGTAACAGTAAAACAGTCAACGGACGAATGACACTGACAATGAGGCATTCCGTATTAGGTGTCCGTCACGTATGTTGCGGTACGTGGAGGTTTTCCATGGATCAAAGCACGTACCGTGCTACTCTTAACTTTCCAACGCATCATCACAAACGGTTCGCAAACAGAGATCGAATGCGGTTTCAATTATTTTTCATTTCTATCTTGAGTTCTTGTTTGCATAGCTTAGTATGTGAGGACTTTTTTTTTTAATTTGTTCATTATTTAATAGATACTGTTTAACCGCACGTGAAGACGTACTAGGTTTGTTACAATTTTCATTTTAAAATTGGTAATTAATATCTAATCTTACTTAATTCCCGGAACATCGTAATATCTTTTATGTAAGAGAACTGCTCAGTATGCTAAATTTAGTCTCGAATATATAATTTAATTATTTAAAAAGCAATTAGCGTTTTAATAATTTTATACCACATTATATAGTTGTTATAGAATACAAAATTGAAACATTTTTCAAGAATGCTGCTTCCGCAATTTTGTGACCAACTGGCATGAATGTTGTTGAGATTGTCCTATTATTTTTCTCTTCGCTCTACAAAGTTAATTGCCCAATGAATACGTTACGAATGTCTGTTAAGATCAAACGTGTATAAATGTATATAATTGTAAAACTTTTAAGTAAAAACAAACACTTGAGACACGCTTATTTTAGAGCTACACATAATATGTACATTAAAACAAATGATACACAAGTAAAATCGAGTTTTCTAGCAATCTGCAGACATAACGAAAAATCAGATATAATTGGCGATTTTTAACTATATTGATTAGATTTTAAAACAAATACGTCATATATAAGGTCTAATATCAATTGAAATTAGTTTCTTAATCTTTTAAATGTGACAAAATAATAATATGCGTTACTTTATTATTGTGTCGATCTTGTATGAAAATAAGTACTTAGATTTGAATATTTTTCTTAGATTTGGATTCGAGATGAATTGTACTAAATTTATAAATTTCTTAAATAAATATATTCCGATTTGCGCCGTAAGCAAACCGCAAGATACTGCTTGATTAGCGAAGCGTCGCTTAGTTCGCATAACCGTTATGTTGAATCTTAAGAGCATTCACATTGGACTAGGTTATCAGTGAAATATAATACCTTGCATTAATGGAATATATATATATTATTACTTAGACATTCCTAAGAACCACTTTTTGTTGATATTAAAAATAAAGTATATCAGGCCAACAATTTTCGTAGTATATGTGTAAATGATTTTTTAGTATTCCGTACTCCATATATAATACACTTTTTGTGATGTTTTCCGACTTTCTCGCTACATAGATTTCTTATTAATATTTAGCATCAATTATATATATTATTATTTTTTTAATTTCTAAGAAATGATTATATTAATTGATTTCTTAAATTTATTTCATTTAATTGACATTTAAACATCCAACCATCTCAACACTCTTTAACAGTTATATTAAACGTAATACACTAGCACTCCCGTAGCCATGTTAACTAAAAAATAATTAGTATGTGCATTTATTATACGACTCGATTGTATAATTTTAATAAATGTATCATAACCATTGTTGGAGATGAAAGGGCGCTACAGCGCCACACGCAGTCTTCTGTAAATTTGAAGTATCTAGAGATATTATGGTTTAAGTTGTGTTAATATTCGATTAGAAGCTTGCTTTATTTATACATAGATAAAGAAAGAGAATAGAGAATAAAATAAGTGTCACATCAATTAATACCGCTTAGTGCTTTCGATATTTACGCGCGAATGTACTCTTTTCATATACCTAAGTAACAACTGTAATAAACAACTTAAGATAGTAAAAATGGTTTTCTCGGTGCTTCTAGATAGCAATACTTTTCCAAGATATTATTTATATACCTCATATTATATTTATTTATCTCATTGATCCTATGATCACTATAAATAATATTGTTTATTTATCTTTCCAGGTATATGGGTTTTCAATTGCCAAAGGGAGCTATCGGATATCCGATTTGCGTAATAAGGTTTTAAAAGCCCGCTCGTTCGAATAAATTGAATAAATAAAAAGCAACGCTTCTCACTTTCTTCGAAATATATATTTTTAAACACACGTGTGTAATGTGAAAGTGAATATTCGAGAAGCAATTCTCACCGTCCATTCCACAATTATTGCCTACCAGTTAAAGCTATTAATTGTCCGAAACACCGGCGGTTGACTTTCCCGTTTACGCTTTATGAAATCACAGCACCGTATATTTTATACGTAATCGTTATTTGTCATTATGGAATATTGAATTAACATTATATATTTTACAGAAAATAGAGTTTTTTTTAAACATTTAAAATATTGTAACGGATACACATACACAGTTTAACTTTTTCCTAACGCTTTTTGTTATTTTTTTGGGCCCATGAAATTATTTTAAGAGTAATATTATATATAGTCGCAGCTGAAAAACAATATATTTTTTATATATTATTACAATACAAAAATGAACAGATAATATCTCAGTTGATAAAATACGCGTTGCGGGATGTTTTCTTGAGCATAATATGCGTTATTTGTTTAACTGTGAAAAAACCTCATTTTTTTGGTTGACGTTCGAACCATTTATGTTCACTAACCGGTATTGTTGCTGCTTTTAATAAGCTACTATTTATATTTTCCCTAAAACGATCCCACTCTCTTACACTTTAACGAGTCGTTCTATAATTTTTTAATTATAACATGGATCTAATTCGAAATTGAACGATGAACACTTCTATACAACTCCAACAGAAATTTAAAATAATATATTTAAATTAGTATTTAAATACTCTTACAATTTCGCGACAGTATAAAACTTTATAAAATGATGTAGCGCCTTCAAAAGAAAACACTAAACAATGGAATAATGAAATAATATAAGCTTAGCTCGACTTAACACGTTCTGACCCGTAAGCGAACTTTTATTTGTTTTTATTTATCTTTGAAAAGTGATAAAAAATAATAAGTAATAACAGCCTGTGAATGTCCCACTGCTGGGCTAAGGCTTCTTCTCCTCTTTTGAGGAGAAGGTTTGGAGCTTATTCCACCACGCTGCTCCAATGCGGGTTGGTGGAATACACATGTGACAGAATTTCAGTGAAATTTGACACATGCAGGTTTCCTCACGATGTTTTCCTTCACCGTTAAGCGTGCTTAATTGTAATCACAAATTAAACACATGAACATCAGCGGTGCCTGCCCGGGTTTGAACCCACGATCATCGGTTAAGATTCACGCGGTCTTACCACTAGGCCATCTCGGCTTTGAAAAGTGACTTTTAGTTTAATTACTCTATGTAGTATTGCAATAATACTAAGAGCTAAAAACCTTAATGATATCGATATCCTTTTTGAGGATAAGGTTTGGAGCTTAGTCCACCACGTTGTTTCATGCGGGTACACGTGGGATTCACAAACCACAAGCAAGATTCTTCACCATGTTTTTCATTACCGATGACCACAATATTATGTATTATAAAAACAATTTAAGCAGATGAATATCACGGGCTTGTCTGGGTTTGAATCGGGAACTCTGAATCATCGAGTCGTCAACTAGTCTTCTCACCACTCGGCTATCACGACTTACCACTGGGCGATCGCGGGTCATATTTATGTGCCGGCATTTCTGTTAGAACGCGTATAGCACATAATAAGAGTTATTCTATTCTACACATTTTAGTTTTAATTTCCAAATGATAAAATAAACAGTGTCTATAAAATATAATGAACGTAAGGCTTGAACTAGTTCGAAGTGTTAACAGCTCTTTATCAGACTGCCGTACTCTGGTACACGACTAATTGCTCCTATTTACTTTACAGGCAAGACCTTTTAAGACATACAATTAAAATAAAAGCTCATTAGATTGCAAAATAAAGGCTTTCACGGAAATTAAAATACATAGGACTTTCTTAAAAATGTTTCGTAATGAGGATTTCATGATAAGGTAGCTGTGGTTTAAATACAATGAAATTATAAGAAAAGAACATAATTGCGTCTAAATGCTGGCTTAACTATTTTTTTTTAAGAAAAGGATCTGATTCTGCTACGTTAGCACTTTGTGGATTTACCTATCTCTTTCCAAGAACTTTTCCCGAGATTTGTGGATTTCCTTATGTTTTTTTTTTGCTGGTGCACGACTAAATCGAACGTAACGACCCATCTATGCTAAACCAGATCGTCTGCTTAACTTGATTACAATATTATCTGTAACAAGATGTATGTAAAGTTCATGAACGAAAATGTAATGATATTATTCTCCTTAAAATATTGACAAGGCAATAGTATATTTTATTACATTCGACAAGATTCTGACATTGCGTTTTTTCTATCAGCCGAGGAACTTGTTTTTATTCTTTTAACCCACAATTAGAGTTATGTTCGATAAAATCTATAACGTCAACAAAACGGTCACATTGTAATTGAGCAAATTAAAATAAATTATTTTACCAATATGATATATGTTCCTGGGAGGCAATATTTAAAATTATTAAAGCCTACTGCGGTTTAAAATTATTACTATTCGCGTCGATATAAGTGAAATAAACGTATTTATTCGTACGCTTTCGGATTGGTGGCATGCTTCCAACTGTGCTATTTATTGCAGTGGATTCTTGTCGACTACATATGTACATGATCTAAGCCATATTATTCAGGCATTTCGAGACGCATAAAATAGAAATAGTGAACAATCAACACTTAAATAAAAACAAATTACAATTATATAACATTTTAGAAGAAATAGCAAAAAGTGTATATTTGTTATGTGAAACTTCGAACTCAATTCGATAAGTTTATAATAAAGCGCTCAAGTCACATTTAATACAATTTGATAATATGAAGTGTTGTAGCTAGAAGAATAATATTTTTCTCAATTTTATTTACACAGCATACTATAGTTTATATATATTTTTCTTTTCTTTTACTGGCATGTATATCTATTTGAGCGCAAAAGATTCTGCCAAAACAATAAACTTTTGATTATGACTTAATTTAGTTCAATCAGCATTTTGTGTCAATTATCATAGATTACGGATATATTTAAGTAACAATGTATTTTGCTGGTTTGTTATAATTACGACTGTCAGATCCCTATAAACCTTGTTCGTGTCATCGATTTCTTGAAAATATATGAAGATTATTGCTTGAAAAATAAACGGTTACTTCTCAATTAAATTGTTTAGCGGTCATTTGTAACGCCAACATTATTATACGTTATATATACTAACATAGTCAAATCAATTTATTTGACAGCTATTAATATTCAGGACGAAGTAATCTAGAATCCCGTTGTAACCTGTCCATGTACGTTTATAACGGAAACCATTGACACACATTCTTTATGGTTATAAGGACAACTAATAATATTCAAGCAATGTATATCGATAAAATAAATCGCTCATCAATGCACATTTATTGAAGGTAAATTCTATTTCAAAAATTATGCAAAGTTTTGCATTATATATATATAGAATGCCGTTTTGTGTTTGCTTAACGAGCAAAAAAGTTTGTTATTTCTATAATCAACGTTGTACAATCCGTTGATTAATTCCTATACTATAAACTTTTTATTTTTTAAAAAACAATTACGACAAGATGTATTTTGAGTACATTCAATACTTACTTGTCCCATTGATTAAAATATCGAGTTAGTGATGGTGTTGGTACTTGTCAAGGTTAGAACTTAGAACTCACAAACTTCGTTTAAGATCAGCTTATTTTGGTTAATAAATCTCAATACAAACATAGAACATAGATCAATATATTTGATGTAAACATTAAAAGTTTTATAAACAAAAGTAGACATTTTTTTGTCAATACACATTTCACTGTAGTCTTTTTTGAATTGATTTATATTCAAAACCGGTTCAGTAGGCGTAGTTGTGAAAATTTTATCGCATGCGCCCAGCATCAATTTAAAAGCGTGAGAGACTACAAACATTTCAAAACGTTCATTCAGAGCGCAATAATATAGAATAAGGAGGTCACTTTTGAGCAAGCTTCTCATTATGACAATGGTCAATTAAAAGTTACCTCTCGCCCTAACTCTGCAATCTAACTGTATTTGGGAAAAACAACTATTAAAACAAATGTATTTATACTTTATATTGTTTAACAATATATAAGAAGCGTACCTTTTGTTATTAGTTAGTTTTGTTATGGTATAAGAACGCTGTTCATATATATATTCTGATTTAGTTTGTTCAGATGTTTTCTACTGAATACACAATTTTGTGTAGATTTCCCATGAACGTCCAAACGTTCTCAAGCGCCCTATTCCTCAAGTTTTCCAAGAATACCGATGAAAAATATAGTATCATATTTATTAAGACAGGAAACAGTGTATTACTAAATAATTTCTCGCTTTAATAAAGACATCAAGTACTCTAGTAACTAAGATCAGTTAATTTAATTTATTTTTACTCAAATATATTTTTTTTACTTACAATATATTATAAATAATGAGACTAAGATTTAATTTTATAAAACTTAAGTTTCTTTTACAAGTAGTATGATGATATAATCGATTTCTTTAAGAATTCCACGATGATATTAGAAAGTATGATGAGCAAACGATGTCAGATAGAACATTATAATATGATATCACTGAACAAGAGCTGGCCGGATTTTTATAGCAATTAATTACATTCGCACGGTGTAATCATAGACTCTGTGAAATATGTATACTATTTCTCGAACAAAATTTAACCTTTAAATATTGCAATACTTGTTTATATTAAATTTAATTATATATTTTAGGGCATAATAATATTTATATTTCCACACTTATTTGAATTACGAAATCAACAATTGTATGTAAAAAAAAAACATTTGAAAATAAGTGCTAAAATTTGCAAGTTTTTTTTTAATATGCTTCTTAACAATAATCGTGTAATCGGATATTTTCAGATTATCATTGCATATTACATTTGCGTTTAATAAAACTTCGTGAAACACATGTTTTCCTGTGCTTCTATTATTAAGTAGGTTTGTTTAACGTCGGTTGTCGACTTTGAATCATGATTATTAATTTATATGTAATTTCACTGCTCAATGTGCCGCTCAATTGTTAAACCAAATCACCGACTACGATATACATTGCTCATGCAAACCTAAAATTATAAGGTAGTAAAATCTGAAAGTTTATTATAGTGATAGATTCGTTTATTAGACAAACATAAAATGCAGCTAATTATATATATATATATATATATATATATAGCCTTTGTTATATAATTTATTAACAACATTGTATTGTTTACCTATGAAAAAAAAAGGTTTCTTTCAAAATTAGGAGACATAATTATATGCCCAGCCTAGCTAGATTATACAATGAATGAAAAATATACTAAATAGATAGATTAATAGTCATCGACAATATTTTCAGATAAAGTTTTTTATTAGTAATTTTTTTGTATCGTAAAGTTAAAAGTAGACTAAGTTTTTTTTAAACAATAAACCACTACAATAAATGGAAATGAAGAAATTCCTAACGATTAATTGTCGTACCTCTCTTACGTGCCCTCGTGGCCTCCTCTCACGACGTCTGTGTGCTTGTACATTATTACATACAGTGGGCTTCTACATTATTTTATAATGTTGTAACAACATTTTACTGAAAATATATTGTACTAATTCGCTTAAAATTGTCTTGTTAATACCATTAATTTAGTACCTTATCACAACATAGGTCTATTTAAGCACTATAGTAATACCTTATGTTAATACCTTACATTAGCGTATCTGTGAAGCACACTAAGCTCTTAATCTTCTTCTAAACTTAAAGGAGGGATTTACCCAAATGGCGGACATATACTGGTCAACAATTTTGTTTCAAATAGAAAAAATATAAAATTGTATTACATAAATCGCTAGAAAATTGTCTTTAAGACCATAAAAATAACAATCTGACAGTTTTATAGATTAACAATTTGCCAATTAAGATCAAAGAGATAAGCTGTAGCGTTTCTATCGTTGCAGCTAAAATGATAAATTAATCCATCTGATATCAAATTCCATTACTCGAGGAGGGCGCTTTGTTTTTCATTATAAATGAGTAATTAATGTCGTTTTAATTTTTATAACATTTTCGCATCTATTATAACAATATTTGACTCAATTTCATTGTATTTAATGTCCGTACAGGCTACAAAATAAACATTTGAATGTTTTCTACATATTTCATAGATCTTCAACAGTTCAATTATAGTATCAATATAATCGCAAATCAATGATCTTTATCTATAAAAGCATATATTAACTACGAAAACGTTAAAAAATTACCTCATAACATTGCCCCATCCGTTCATAAATATTACTGGATACGTCCGTTTCCTTTTTTACAACATAATTCTAATAATTGTGAGAAAATCTGTGTAATTATCAATTATTATAAAAGTATTTAAGCCCTTGTGATAAATGGTATGAAGGTGCTTGTATGTCAGTATTTCCTGTGGTTTCACTATTGCTTTAAAAAATAAATGTAATAGTCAAACTACTGGTAAATAAACTAAATTGTATGTAACTACACTTCTTATATTCAAGGTTGCGGAATCACGAAGGGTAAATCTTATTTATAAAGTCTTTTTACACACAAATGAAGTATTGTTCTGAGTCTCATGTCATTGATATAAAAATATGCGATTTTAAAACCAGTTTTAAAGTATGATGTCACTTGAGTGACGATGTCGAAATTCCGTCGAGTAAACGGTAATGCAATAAAGACGTACATATAAGAAATAAAACGCGGCCAAATGTTGAAAAAAATACATCAAATACTAGTTCATAGTAATCTAGTAAAAGCGTAAATTGCAACTTCCTGGGTAAACTTTTAATGTGCATATTATGTAGAAATCGACACTATTCACTAATTAATTTTTTATACCTATGACTATTCAATTTTATCGATTTTTGTAACACGTAAACTTCAATTACATACATGAATATACTAATACACTGTTTGTATGACATTGAACAATAAGCACAATTTTGCAATAAGCAAATTTGAACAATATGAATATGAAGATTCATTCCACGTCTAAGAACCATAGCTACTAAATATTCGTAAAGCACGTAACAGTCCGACCACAATATATTTAGTAACTTCCCTGGCTACAATTTGGGTAAGCCACCTAACGAATTCTGCTTCTTTAAAAGCCCATTAGCAACGTACGTGACTGCAAAATAATAGCAAATATTTTATTTTCCGTGTAAATTTGCCCAGACCCTTCGAGCTATCATTTCAAAAGAGCGATTAATTGCTTGTTATAAAGATTAATAAAGGTAAGTTTTACGCATTTCGCAAATTGTGTAGACTTTTAAACACATTAATTTTGGCTGATTTTCTGACAAAAGCACTTTCCGTAGGTACTTTTATGTTTGTTACGTTAATTTAAGTTTATTAAGCTACTTCAATCTTGGTGTGCTATTAATATAAAACCTCATTAATCATTATACTAATTAGTTATTTATGATTTAAAATAACATTAACAATGGTTAAAACAATTAAAACCAAATGAAAACTATTTATGTTATTGTTAAAAAGAATAATCATACTTACCTACCTAGATACTTCATTAATTTGAAGTATAATTAATTAATTACCAATATAGTATATTTATAAGTTAAACTGACTTTATAAAAACCTTGATTTGGTATTTTTTTAAATAGAACACCATATCATATAATTTGATGTAAATTAATCACTCAATTATTCATAATATCTAAATAACACTTTTGGTCACGTTGAAAAAATCACAAGTCGCGCCAATAATGTTAACAAAATGGCGGCGTTTAGATATTAGCGCTATTCTTTTTTTTTCAACAGGGTGATTGATTTGTATGGACTAAGAAGTGCCCTTGAAGTATATTTTATATTTAAACATTTGTTTGAAAACAAATTAGAATAATTTGCCACCGTTATGTTAAATTAATACACATATTCATTAATTAATCGTGTCACTATGACATCTCTACCAAGTTCGAATTGAAATTAATTACTAACGCTTAAAAATCAATGCAAACATTGCATCCGTGACCTGGGTAATAGCTTAAAATTGAGTAACGTAACGTAATCGTAAAATGTTTTTTTTTTTTTAATTATATTTTAGTTCGCAGATAGTGAGGTCGACAACCACACTGCAATCACAGTAACTTGACATTCCTTCTCTGCCGCTTAAAATATATTTTTTAATATTCTTACTATGTTGTTTTTTTATTCATTCTCTTTTTCTTATATTCCTCTAAACTATTCTTATATCATATTCGCGACTTTCCTTTCTACATATGTTTATAATCTAAATGAAATAACATTAATATAGTTTTTTTAACAATTTGATTTAAGAACAAGTAACTAAGTTTCTTAACGCTTCTACTCGGTGGGATTCAGAATACGGAATAAAATATTCTGATTTTATTTTCTTTTTATTATATTTTATTAACCTATTATTTTTCCTTGCAGATTCACGATGTTGATAAGGTGTCGGGCGGCACTGGGTGTCGCCTTGTTCCTTTGCCTAATTTCATCGACGTTGTCAGAGGTGAGTTTGAATTTACTAACTTAATACGTCATATTGCGTGCGTTATATTTTTTATATTCTGTGGTGTCCAAAAAAAGTAAGATTCGTTTTTTCATTTAACCAAATAAACACGCACTATTTTATTACTAATTATTTTTTTATTTAATTATTTTTAAGATGCAAAACAATTTTGACAATTCCATTTTGTATTATGTTTTATAATATCCTCTAATATTATAAAAAAATAGAGGATATTATAAAACAAGAGATTGGTAATATTTGGATATTTTATTTAAATAGTTTTCGTCGAATAAACTCGTAAGACATTATTTTTGACTAGATTCAAGAAAAAATAATCTTTATAATCAGGTGCTAAATGCAATCAATATCACTAACACATCAATGTCCTCTGCTACAACAACTTCATCGTGGAAGGAACTATGAAGAGCTGATTGTACAATTAAACGATTTGCATCACTTTCTGCTTGACTCCACTCAATATTATTTTCGGCCAATTTTTTGCCGAGAAGATTGATAAACCTATTTTTATTTTCCGCTGTTTCCTAAATAAAAATTGCTCTTTAGTTGTAGTAAGAGACATGTCTTTTTCAAAAAAATAATCGATTGAAGTATTACTGTTATATCTACGATTTCTTAAAATACTTCTTATACTACAAGTAAAGTATAAATCTGAAAACTCTACATTTGTAATTAAATCATAAAAAACAGGGTCTTTATGCAAGCAAACGGTGGTCCAAATTTTGAATTGAGTTAACCGTGTCATCGTATGAAAGGACTTCATTGGCACAAGCTTAAACAGATTATTAATTATTTATATGACGTATAGTTTTCGATTTGTGACTAAGAATAAAAAAAAAATGGTGTATATAGTACCTAACAGTTTACACTTTGTACCATTTTGAAATTAAACAAATCCCTAAATATGTACCTACAAATTTGTACAGAATCCTCGGTGGACGAGTCCGACTCGCACTTGTCCGGTTTTTTTTTCTCATTCAATTAATTCTTATGTTAAATGCAAATGAAATGTAATAACAATTAATACTTTAGTTACCTACAATTCCTGTGTAAATCGCTATTACTTCCTGTACGTCTGGAAATTCTGACATACTCACACATACATATAAATAAAAACTTACGTATATATATTAACTCATAAACTATTAAAAAAAAATTGGTTATTTTAATGAATTAGTCTAATTCATTAAAACCAAAATAAAATAGTTTTCCAGTTCATTCATCTTAAAGAATAATATATACTATAAATGTCTCACATAAATCAACAAGAAAGGACAAGCTTTTGTTATATAAATCCTTTTTACTAACAAATAATAATTTATATTTATCAATTTAAAAGAATGTACAATTGTTTCGCTGTTTTAAAAAAGTAGTGACAATGAGCCATTACAGTTTATTATATGCCGACATTTTAAATGAGAACTGAACTATTGTAAAGCTGCATACTTTAATAGTCTGGCTTGTATTACCCGTGTAATTAAAACTGTTAAATTTATCGTCACAGCTAGCAACGAAATAACGGGAAATAAAAAAAAAATTAAACACACCATTCGTTTGATTCATTTTAATAATTTTGACAGCCGTTTACAGAAACATGGTCGGAAATAAGTTTTTACATTACAAACTCCATTTCCACCGATATACATGAAAATTCATTAAAAGCCTGTATTGAAATACTAATAGATTATGAAGGTATTTTTTTTTTACTTACTGTTCTTTTATATGATGTTACGTGCGTTTGTATTCAGCCCAACCTAATCTGTCGCCAATAATTTTAACGCATACGTTTTTGTATTTATCTTTATATAAATGGTTCGAAACTATTTGCTATTTCGAGGTCGCTCGTTCAGTACAAATGTTGTTACCTAAGGTAGATCTAAATCTAAACAACTTTCATCCTATTGAGGCTGATGCAAATTGGCGACTACGTAATTTAACTTGTTAAACAAACATGGTTTGGTGCGAATGGGTACTTTCGACATTATTTGATTTAGTAAAAGCAATAACGTTAGCCGCATATTTTCTGACGTCGTGTGTACAGTGTCAATATCAATGTTGGCTTTATATGTTTTAATTATGTATTGCATTATATCAACTTATATTGTTAGTCCTTGTCTTTTAAGGGAGTCATTTACCCGTTTTAGTCAGTTTTCAACGTTTTTAATTTGATAGTTACTTAATCAAGTAATATATTAGATGAAATCGCCTCACTACGCAAATGGTATAGTTACATAGATTTGCAAATTACTACGCTCAAATTTATTCGTGCTATCAATTTCTAGAAGTTTTTATTTAGTGGGTTATACTTGTCCGCCCTGCCAATTAAATAAAAAATGGCATGTTTTGCTATAAATAATATGAGGAAGGACACTAAAAATAGTACACCTTTTGTTGACTAAGCTCAACCCATCTATCTATTCGCAAATTCTACTTTACGCTTTTCAATTCAACTTTATTAATATGTTTTATTCATTGAAATCGGAAACTAACGGCTATACAATTACTATAAATATCAATAATCACTTTAATAGTTGAACTTCATCACGTTCAGGCTGAGCAATTTGAAAAGTAAACTTAAAAGGCTATTAATGCTTCTACTCATTATAACAAACAAACAATAAAACAGAGTTTTAAAATACATAATAATTTGTTATAATTAATACAGCTATTATTAAACAATTTAAAAAAGAACAACTTATTTAATCGCTTAAATATCAAAACAAAACAGCGTAAAAAATATAACATACAATGAAACTTGTTCCGAGCAATTGAAACGTTCCTAAAACAATAGCATTATACATTCAATCCAATTAGTTTGTTCCGTAACATTTGTTAGGTTTCAATATATCTGAATGCGGTCACGGGTGGCGGGCGGCCTCGATCTCACTTTCCCTGTTTGGCAAGTCGGTCCAAATGCTTGATATCACGACTTCCATATTTATTGTCAAAGGTACAATAAATATTATTTCTATTTTTAAAATTTAAAATAGATAAGTCGACTGGCAAATGTGCCACCTGATAGCATATGGTAACCATCGTTCGTAGACATTACGCGCTGTTAGAAACATTACCCATCCCTTACATCACCAGAAATGTTGGGAACTAGGTTGTTACGTCACTTGAGCCTGCCAATGGGTGAGCCAAGATTATTGTTTGACGATAGAATATGTAATAAGTACATGTAATAAGCCCCTGCACCAAGTACCGATAAAAATAATGACAAGAATTCCTAACAAGTCAAATAACTCAAATATTTATTAAGCAGAGAAATAATAATATACGACTTCAGATTATAAATTTAAATAAAATCTAAATCATATAGTTCATAAAACAACACAACACTACATTTAACAATTTATATACAAATGATAATTCTAATTTACGTTTCAAAATATTAATTCATCATTCTTTTTTCAGGGCAACCTCTTCACCTGTCCGAATGGTAAGTTGATTTATAAATACATTTTCATTAGCCTGTATACACTGACTATGCAGATAATATTTAACAATTTGCGTTAATAGTGAAACTTGAAAAATTCATACGAAACACCAGCTATTGCAAAATTGCATTACCAAGTTATATTGTAATACTTTTTAGTTATTATTGGCTTTACAGTAATGTGCACGTGCCAGAATCACGTAATCATATAATTAAAAAAACATCGCGAGGAAGCCCTCATGTGTCTGATTTGTCTCCTTATATGTCACCAATCATTTGAGGAATTATCGGATTAAGCTCCAAATCTCCTCTATGGAGATACCCTTAACCCAGTGAGATATTGACAAGCGGTTACTTTACATTTCTTTGAGTATTTCATTATGACGTCGACAACGTTACGACGTAATTTATTAAACAGGGTAGGGTCATACTAAGTAATTATTAATAGTTTCTTTACTCGTATTAGGTTGAATAAAACTAATCAAGTTAATTTTATAACAACATTGTTCACAGTTTGGAAACCTAAATTATATGACTTATTTAGGTTTCCAAACTACATTTGTATGATGAATCATGAAACTCAACTGCTTTTGCTTATTTTCGTGCCTTGAATTCAAATGCACTTATTAATTTAGTCCTAGTTCCATAAGCTGAAACCTTAGTAAATACATTTCTGTGTTATACGCGGCGGTTTTTATTCATGTTTTAAATCGCTTTAATTAAATAGCATGGTCGGTGCACGACAGTCTCTAATTCTACGAGTTATTTATTGTATTGTTTTACATTCCTCTTCTTTGAATACTTTAGTTAAATTTATTAATTATAAAATAAGGCCGCCCTACGACATAATAAATGAAACCAAGCTCCAATAATAATGATTTATCAAAGCCTACGATTGAACAATTCAATCCAATACATTCACATATGCATATTAAATTAAGCTTAATTGTTTTTAATAATAACTATGTCTGCGGTATCAGTCGTGTCAATTTAAGATGTCTATGTCACACATTTTACAATATTGATCAAAATTTCACCCATACAGTTCCGCTCTTCAGACGTATTCAAGTATTTTACCTGTCTGAATAAACGAACTAATATACGTAGAAAAGATATGTAAAACAGAATCTTAAAGTAATTAAGTCTTAGTAAATAATAAATCAATAGATACCAACATTGCCTACTTGGTGGTAGAGCTTTGTGCAAGCTCGTTTGGGTAGGTACCACCCAATCATCAGATATTCTAATGCAAAACAACAGTACCAAGTGTTGTTGTGTTCCGGCTTGAAGAGTGAGTGAGCCTTATTTCCCAAGGTTGGTGGCGCATTGGCGATGTTAGCGATGATTTACATCTCTTACAATGTCAATATTTATGGGCGTTGGTGACCACTTACCGATTGTAAGGGGTCAGGTGGGCCATATGCTTGTCCGCCTACCTGTGATATAAAAAATACGACAATAAAAATGAACTTTATTTGGATCATTATAAAATATTTTATTTTTAATGCTCAGTTATTTATTTTATATAACGTCACTAAAATTGAAATATGAGCTGCTTAGAAAATCATAAAACGTACAAATATTAAATGACAGAGACTTGTTATATCAAAGGAAATAGAATTTCACTTGTTCATCAGAATTGAATCACGAGTGTCAATTTTCAGACGTTACCCAAAGCTTACTCCTTTGATCAAAAATTCTATGGTTCAGTGCGCATCTCACTCAGCGCTTAAATACAGATGTAAAGATCTAATTATATAACAAATGCAAGTTACTCGTTTTTATATTTTTGAGTGGTTGTTGGAGGTTGTGTGAAATTTAATAGGCTTCAATTCTGACCAAATTGACTTGGCGACATTCGAAAAGTTAAGTGAACATGCTTCACATATGTTTTAACAATTTATTATATTTTAGCTTTATTAATAAATTAACAAAAATCGAAATGACTGTAGAACTTGTATATTTTTCTATCTACAATCTACATAGAATTATATGATGACATAATGACATTTAGGTTATTTTCTGCGCAAAACTAAATAATATATAATGAAGTATAACATTGCTATCCTAGGAGGGGGATCAAAGTAAATAAAGAACTCAGTACATAACAGTTGCAAAGCCTTCCATTCTGTGAGAATATTTTGCATCGAATGTTGTAACAAAGACACGATATCTCTTAGCATTCTGTTGATTAGATTATTATTTTGGATTTAGTTAAAGACGTTGAGGTACATCAATTCTAAGAAAGATACTTAAACATATCATTATTTAAATGGAACAGTGGATTATGATTGTCGCTTATTAATTAAAGCGTATGTAAACATACTAATATTTAGCTAACCGAGACGAACTGTCTAGACGAAATATAAATTACGCAGATCTTCCTCAACGGCATAATTGATCTAAGGAAATTGCCTCTTGCAAATGTGCGTACTAGTTATACATTCATAACATATGGCATAGATTGAGAACGAGATCCTGTTAACGAACCTCCAACTAAATACAGTTCTAAATGAAGCACCGGCGTAATGTTATGCTACTTCTAAGAGTAGAAAAGTTTTGTTTAAGGTAAAAGGCAAGGACTACTCATCTTAGCTTTGATTACTTTTTTTTTTTTTTTTTTATATAAAGAGGGGGCAAACGAGCAGGAGGCTCACCTGATGGAAAGTGACTACCACCGCCCATGGACATCTGCAACATCCGAGGACTAGCAGGTGCGTTGCCGGCCTTTGAGGAAAGAGTACGCTCTCTTCTTGAAGGTTTTCATGTCGTATCGGTTCGGAAAAGTCGCCGGCGAAAGCTGGTTCCACAGAGTGATTGTACGAGGCAGGAAATGCCTTAGAAAACGGGCTGTTGTGGACTTCCAGACATCGAGGTGGTGAGGATGGAATTTTGAGTTCTGGCGCGATGTCCGGTGGTGAAACTCAGCGGCCGGGACTAAACCAAACAACTCCTCAGAACACTCCCCGTGATATATGCGATAGAGGATGCAGAGTGACCCAACATCTCTACGCAAATCCAAAGAATCAAGCCGGTCGGTAATAACCTGATCGTCGACAATTCGAACTGCTCTACGTTGAATGCGGTCAAAAGGAAGAAGCTGGTACTGTGGAGCTCCCGCCCAGAGGTGAGAGCAGTACTCCATGTGGGGCCGAATTTGCGCCTTGTAAAGTTTTAGGCGATGGTCCGACGTGAAGTACCGTCTCGCCTTGTTGAGCACTCCAAGCTTTTTGGAAGCCAATTTGGCTTTAACTTCCAGTTGACCGCGGAACTGAACAACGTTCGAAACCTCGACGCCAAGTATCCCGATACTGGCTGTGGCAGTGAGGGGAGTATTCTCGAAGTGAGGGGATACGACAAAAGGAGACTTTTTAGCGGTTAACGCGCAAACTTGAGTCTTATTGGGGTTGAATTGGACTAAGTTTAGTCGGCCCCAGTCTGAGACCTTGGTTAACAAGGTCTCGACTTCAGACACAAGTTTATTCCGACACTCGTCGACGTGTTCCCGAGAAATATTAGCACGGCCGGTGTAAAGTACGTCTACAGTGCTGTCATCCGCATAGCAATGAATGTTACTGATTTGTAACATATCATTGATATGCAGAAGAAACAAAGTAGGTGAAAGAACGAACTCATATACATACTTTAACATCATGATTGCTGAGTTTCAATTATTGTAATGGAATGACATTAGCTTATAACAAAATGTGGAATAATGTACGAGCCGTAATGTACTTACGTAAATTGTCTTCTAATATTATTTAAAAAAAAAACGTAATTTCAACTGTAACCTGAGCAATCTTGAAAGCTGTTCCGACTGTATGAATATACTCCAGCAAATCTGACATCTATCAAAAGGTATTTCTTGGATTGTATGGAATATTATAATTCAAAAGCTTGTATTAAAAATCATAAACAATGCTTAATATAATCCGTGTAAAAAAGTAACTAGTCAATTCTTAGTACAACACTTTTAACATGAGATACACTATATTATAATATAAATTGGATATAAATGGATTAATTTACTATAATTATAACTTTCATTGATAAACAGACGGAACGACAATTCACGCAGACTAACCGGCGAGTTTATCTAATAACTAGACACGAGACGAAAATGAAGTTAAATATGCAACGATGAAATATATGGTTTTTTGGTTAATATACGGCGAAAACAAGACAATCCTTACTATTATTATAAATAAACAAAAGTGAGTTTGTGAGTTACGCTATCGCATCCTAATTACTCAACCGATTGTGATGAGACTGCATAATAACTGTTTTCAAGTTTTCGTAACAACTTAACAGCGGGCGAAGAAACAAATTCCCTATTCAGAGTAGATGCGTTACTCCTATTTATTATAAAAGATTGAAGACGGTAGATGTTCATTAATTTTAATCTTATAGGATTGATATTCCAAAGTGCTGAAAGAAAATCTTAATATTTTTCTTAATCAGTATCAGCCGTATTTTGACTTATGTACGAGTGAGTATGTACGTAGGTACGTATTTTTATCATCCTAATCAATGTTACTAATACCAAACCATCGATTTGGTATATTATGACAATACTGAGTCAATCTCTGTATTTCATATCAATAACCTCGATTCAGTGATCAGGAGCCGCGACAAACCTTATCGGTCCCATACGTTTTCCGAGATAATTGCAATTAATATACATAATTTTCTCTAGAATGTAAAATTGCTAGATGTCATTCAGTTTTCGTTATTGCTACATTAGTTCCATCCGGATGTCGATGGGAACCAGCACCAAAAAATACAATAAATCATTCTCAAGGCATAAATTCACGCAGCAGACCTTTAAAGTCCGGTAGACCATTTCATGCAGTGTAAACACTGGTCCGAATAAACATAAATGAGCTGAGGGCAAGCGAACGATGATGATGGCATTAGGTTCTGCACGACGACATGATATTCACGGTATTCACCACTTAATTACGTAATTCGGTACTCTAATCACGAAACTGTTCGACTTGAATATTGCCGATTCAACTTTTACGAACTCCGAAATTAGTATTCAGAAGCAGAAATGTCCATTATGGTTCTATATAACGATTGTTACGTTTTTGTAACAATGTACAACCTTATACTAACGTTAAATTAATGCTGTAAGTTAACCGAAATGGTTCAGTGGGTAGAGCATGTGAATCTTGATCAAAGACTGCGAGTTCGAAATCACCATTGAGTTTTCATGAGCATCGTTTGAGTTTATAATTTATCTGCTGGGCGGTGACGTCATGAAAAAACCTGAATACGTCCAAATTATACCACATGTGTATTCGTTCATAAAGTGTAAGCTCCTAAACGTCAACCGAGGATGAGACTTTTACCCAGCAGTAAAATATTTAAAAATTTTAGTGTTGTATAAATTAATTACTGATGTAGTTAATTTAATTATAACTTGTCTGTGTATAAATAAAATTAAATCAGATTATAAGCCTCATAAGGCACATACATTTATTGTAAAAGCAAATTATGTAGTAATATTGGCTTAATCTTTTTGACGTAACATAATTACGAAGACGTGGTTAATTAACATTGTTATTCGACACCTGATTAATCATGATTCCGCAAGTCTTGAGAATATAATCTAATTTAAGCGTAATAATAATATAATCTAATAAAACGTAAATGTTAATAATGTTAATTTTTTTTCTACAGAGCATCTTGGCTCAAACCCCGGGTAAGCCATTGACAATACCGTTAATAAAAAAAATCGTTCGGTAGAACCGAGCGTAGGACAGAAAAAACGTAGCATTTTATTTGTACGGCGATATGGTCATTTAAAAGATCCATATGTCACCGTAAAATGTAAATACTGCTATATCACACGTTTGTTTTTTATCTGCCGCTGTCGACTGGACAAAATGAATCTACTCGTGACGTTTCAGCTTGTTATTAATCATTTAGAAAACAGGGAGATGTACTGTATAATATGCTTAGAATAATAGAGGATGAACTTATATTTGCGGAACACGTCTTTGCACTCTTATACAGAGTGTAACAAAATTTGTGTCCGACCCGTAACGTTGTTATTAGTTATCGTGATTCGGTTCTATTTATGTATAAAAAAATATATTATGCATAAAAGTTACTCATAAAAAATATTAAATGTCATTTTAAATTTTAAATGACGAATATTTTATGGACAAGGTTTCGTTTCCGAGGTTTCCGGATAGGTAAGAGCTATCGAGCGCTGACGCCCGCGCCTGTGTTGCAATGTAATTGTCGTTATTTAGTTAAATTAAATTTTATTCGGGGTAAATTTTTTGCTTAGAATTTTAATAATGATTACATAAATAGAACCGACTCACGATACCTAATTACTTCACGGGTCGGACACGAATTTTGTTACACTCTGTATATCACTGTTACTATACTATATCAATATATTCATAATTATGTTATGTTTTTTTTAGCATAGGTAGGCGGACCTGATGATAAGTGGTCACCAACGCTCATAGACATTTTTTTTTAAATATATAAAGAAGCGCTTGACTTTTATCACACCTGATGGGAAGTGATGATACAGCCTAAGGTGGAACGCGCTTGCCTTGAAGGTGCCTATTCACTCTAGATATTATTATATACATATATATATATATATATATATATATATATATATCAGATATATACACCTATTCATTGGCAATGTAAGAGATGTTAACCACCGCTTACATCGCCAATGCTGTGCTCTATATGTATAATGTAATAAATCATAAATAAAATATTTTAAACTCGACATAAAACCATGACAATTTTTGTTACTTTTTTGTTTTAAAAATTACATTTTTGAGGGACGAAGTGGATCATCAATTTTTCTATTACCAATCGTACAAAATAATCTGTAGAGTATTATTTGTTCGCAACTAATCCCTATAAAGTGTTAATTAACAAAACTTTTGATGAAGTAATTGAGTAACACTATGTTTTGAAGATTTGTTTGCGCTTGAATTACCAATCAGTAGCAGATTCTGAAGATATCTTGAAAGTAACTTTTGCTAGTTCCCGACAGTTTACAAACTACGAACACATTATTGTCTTTATTTTGATAATAAAGTTTGTTACAAGAAGCTCGGTGTCACGACTAAATCTAACTCAACAAAAATACACATTCATAAGAAGAAGAAGTCAAATGTTCCACGTTTATGGAATAAAAACCTATAGAAATATATATTTAAATCAATATTCTTAATTAATATAAATTTAAAAAACTAGGACACGTTTAATTTGAATTTCATTGGAACTGGACGTTTAATATTCAGACACGCTTCATAAAAACCAGAAGTTTTCCCGTTATTAAAACTTGTAAAACTATTCAATAAGTCATTGAAAATACGTTTTATATAAACTTCCCGAGGGTTGACCTAATAGACGCGCTGTTGTTTATTAAATTCTTGTACTTTCTCCGATCCTCAATTTATGAGAGATAAACCAATACCTACATATTTTTAAAATGAAAAATGTATTTTACCTAGAAAGGCCATTTAATTCCTTGTTAATCGGTATATGTCTGTTTTTAGTTTGTATAATATTTTAAACATACATACTAACGAGAAATATCACTGCCATTTTTTACCGGCTAACATCATTTAAATAGTATTAGGAATAACCCGATACATGTTGATGATATTTCTAGAGTATTCATGTGGTACAGTGTCATGAAGAGGACTAAAACCTCCACCATAAATTATTCGTGCATAAGCTAGCTTTCATGGTGATTGATCAAGCGATTTCAGTCTATTTATCTCAAAAATATATACCAAAATTCACTTTAACATATTTTTGTTTTCTCTATCTATCTCCCTCATTCTAAAATAATTTTAAATTCGTTCTAAGATACCGACACCACCAGAAAGTTTAACGTGAATGCGACTGGCAGAACGCTCGACCCGCTTTGTTTGGACGGCGGAATTTGTTTTTGATTTCCTAGAAAATTATTCAGAAATAAAATAGTGCTAACGCTTTAAAAAAATATGATGGTTTGATATTGTCTTCGTAGTTTATTATCGTACAAATTACCAGTCTCAATTTTCTTTTAGTTGATGCTATTATTTCTAGGGAGAGTGTACACGTTACAATTATTTTACTGCAATGGCTTAATTCAATTTTAGAAGTAGATAGATTGACTAAAAGTTCTAAATTTTTTCAACAACATTTATGCAGTCATTGTTAATTGGTCGTTCAAAGCACGTGTCACTGTTCCGCAAACTAAAATGCGCGCAAAGAGCACCCGACTTTATATAGTTTCAATTGTTTATAAATTGACAAAAGGTTATTTTTCAATTTAAAGTTCACTAAATCATATTTTGAAAAACCATAAACTCCGGTTTATATTCTCCAAAGGTTACATAAGGAATCAAATCTATTCTATTCCTTATTCCTTATCTATTCCTTATCAGAAAATGTTATAATCAGTAAAGCATCGACATAAATCCTAAGATTAAATTATGAATAATTCACATTAATAATTATAGTAAATATCATATTATATGATTATATTCAAATCATCGTACGAACATATACTATAACGATTCAGGACCTACATAGCAACACACATGAAAGGTTTTATCGTGAATCGAAGATTTTTTCACAGATCCACAAGTTATAAAGGAAATAAATATTGCACCAATTTTTACATCTAAATTATAAGTAAAAAAAACTCTAAAGTAAGTTGAAAAAACATAAAGTTTTATACGACTTGCTTTGTAGGTAAGAGATATTTACATATGAATTGTCTGAAAGGCAGGTATAGTATGCACGATAACTTGTAATAGTTAAATAACAAGTTACAGTATTACCTACAGTAATGTATTTAGAGGCAGGACGACAATTCTTTGAGCAGTTTTAGTTGAACTATTATAATATTATAACTATCGTAGTTAATATACCTTGAAATAACTATAACAATTTATATCTACTTGTTAATATTCAAAACTTAAATTAATATTTAAACAAAAGCTTCCAAACATTTATATAATGGTAACTTTATAAGTAATTCTATAATTTAAACGAAAGAGTATATTCTAAGTCTTTTTTTTAGTAAATTTACTTATAAATAATCGACGTGATAGTATTTTAAAATGAAATTTGAAAAATGAGTTTACTTGTACAAAGCATAATACGTTGATTTTTATTTTATCTTACGACCTTTGGTATACGAACTTTCGACATTAAGTTTCTATTTAGAGTTCATGTCGATTGACGAAGGCGTTAGAAATAACCTTGAAAGCTCATTCATAATAAGTGAAAGGCAAAAGACACAACAGTACATATACATTTCTGTGACTCACCATCGACTTTTGAGTTACATATTTAAAAAGGACAGATAGCAAAAAAATGCAAAAATTAACAGCTACTATTATAAAGTAAAACGATTTGTTAGTAAAAGTTGTATATGACCGGCTTAAATAGGGATAGTAAAGGCTTCAGTGAGCATCTCATATTAAAACATTACATAAAGCCGAATTAAACCTGAATTTATAACTAACATGCAGTAGTCGTTATTTAGAACATGAATATTAGGTCGAATTCTAAATTCGTAATAATTATATCAATCTAAACGCATGTAGCCTATAACTAAATTTGCATTAAACCCGTAGTTTTAGACACATGTTGGAACTCTAAGCCCGCAAATGGATTATTGATCCGTAATTCAATCTCCCTTAGATCCAGGGCTACAGAATCTCAAAGGCACTTCACACGAGCCGAACTCTAGTATCGGCAAGACGTTTGAACTCTGAAGCCCATTTTAATCTTACAGTTACTTGTCTGCTCACCCGTGACTGTTATGGGAATAAAATATAACTATAAATAATGTAAATCAACGGGTCTATGTTAAAAAAGGTCTAGTAGGTATTTATAAAATGATTTACATAAAATTTAGACATATAATACAAAGTCTATCTATACGATTAGTAAAATAGCAATGAATAAGTAAAATTCATAGAGATTTGGCAAACACTATAATCACAAACCCATATAAAATTTAAGTAAATTATTTTATATGGGTTTGTGAATATAGTGATTTGATTGATAAAAAACACTTATAATTACAATGTATTGTAGATTCTTAACTTACAAGATTCGTTAGGATCTACATTACGAAGCGGTGGCGGTATAATGGTGAATCGGGATTCAAACTTTATGACGGCTCTGAACTTCGCGCGAAACAATGCGCAGGCCACAAATTAGGTATTAGCGGGACATGCGACTATACTGTACATGCGTGTGTCCTTACCCGCAGCTAATATCCGAGCCGCCATTAGGTTTTAATCATGCTGTACGAGCTTTACATTACCGACTGTAATATTGTAAAGCGAGAACATTTTTTTGTTTTTTATGACCTATATAACATCAATATGGACAAGCACATGATTCACTTAGATGTCAAGTTGTCAACTTCGCCTTGACGCTGTTGGACATTCTGCAAGTCCTAGACATTTGACATAGACATTATACAGTTTAACCTGTCCTTAACATAGGCAGGGGTCCACATATTATTACATATTGCATGTTATAATTACACAAGTTGAATCGCCTCATTATGAAGATAATTATTTATCTTGATCTAAAAGTTATATAATTAAATCCAGAAACATAATTAAATTAAATACGGTAAATATTATGATGTCACGAGCCGCAGTAGAAGATTTACAAACGCTATTGACTTTGACAGTAACCGAGAAATACAATACTTCCTACACAATCTTCTCATAAACAAACACCACTGATCTCATTTAAAAAACAGCAAAGTATCGAATGTAATTAATAATATCACTGATTTGATATTTATTTAAAGACAAATATTTACGCCTAGAACAAAATTACAGTTGAATTTCGCTGTAGAAACATAGTAGGTACAAGTAGGTCAAACATTGCATCGAGTTGCGCAGTGCAGTGAAGCGTGGATCCATCGCAGTCTTCGCTGATCGACGAACTCACACGCTCTATTTGTCGCTATTAGTTTTTATTCACACGCACGGAAGTACTATAAATACTGAAAAATATAAAATTGTTTGTATAGGGTGTAAAGCTAAAAAGTATGCAAATCGTATAAGATGAGGACGATTTTTGAAGTAAAACTTAAACGAAAAAATATCTGATTGTAATTAATTATTCTAGACAACATTCAATACTTTCTTTTAAGTGAGAACTAACAACCTAATAATTATGCTTAGTGTGACTGTTTATTTACGATTTTCTCCACATAATGTGGCACTCCCTTACCGAAGAGAAAGCGAAGAATGTGTTGTTTACCTTCTTGATTTCCTACAAAATACTAATGTAAAATTGTCGATATTTGAAATTAAATACACACTTTTATAAGGAGTAAATCAAAAAAAGTAAAACTATTGCATTTTTTTTTGTTCGATTTCCGTGCACCCTGCATATACCGATTTCATTCTCTTGATATTAATATTTGTCTTAAAAACCAACGCGAACACAGAAGTTTCATGTATCAATTAAGATACATTTCCTATAAATTAATTTAATATTATTTTAATAAAAGTTTTCTTTTTCCAGGCTGGGAGTTGAAGGGCCTTCACTGTTATAAATTTTTCAATATCAAACATTCCTGGGATAAAGCTGCTGAACTATGTCGAAGGTATAATTTGTAATTAGATACTTTAAAAGAAAAAACTGTTTTTCAAGCTTATATTACAACTTTATATTTATATATTGTTTTATAGATATGGAAGTGAGCTGCTGGTTATAGACAGTTACACAGAAAATAACATGACCGCAAATATGGTGCCATCTACACCTAGCAACACTCACTATTGGCTTGGCCTTGCAACTGTTGATGACCTACGAACAAATACCTTAGAATCAGCTGCAGGGACTTTAGTTTCACAATATGCAGGATTTTGGGACCTCAGACAACCGAATCCCAAAGATGGTGAATGTGTGGACGTCCACGTCACATCAGAAAGCCAATCTTGGGAATTAACTACGTGTGAAAGTCTTCTCCCTTTTATGTGCAGAGCTTCGGCTTGTCCCGCAGGTAATTTTCTTAACATTTTTTTCCCATTTCTCATTTATTAAGATACATTAAGGTACACAAAACCATAAACGTTGATTGAAATAAAATATTTAAAGATAAGTAAAAAACATTAACTCAATGATCTTAAACAATTGATACATTCACAGGAACCTTCCATTGTTCCAACGGAAGATGTATCAATGCAGCCTTCAAATGCGACAAACAAGATGATTGCGGTGACGCATCAGACGAAATGGACTGTGCTACTGATTGTCATTTTTATATGGCTAGTAGCGGTGATGTCGTAGAAAGCCCTAACTATCCTCACAAGTATGCACCTTTAAGCGAATGTAAATGGACACTTGAAGGACCTCAAGGACAAAACATCGTACTACAGTTCCAAGATTTTGAAACTGAAAAGTCTTTTGATACTGTTCAAATCTTAGTAGGTGGTCGAACCGAAGATAAGTCTGTCAACTTAGCTACACTATCAGGAAAACAAGATTTATCTAACAAACTTTATGTTTCTGCTTCTAACTTTATGATAATCAAATTTAGCTCAGACGGATCTGTTGAAAGGAAAGGTTTTCGTGCCTCCTGGAAAACTGAGTCATCCAACTGTGGTGGCATTCTTAGAGCAACTCCACAGGGTCAAGTTCTCACATCACCTGGATATCCTAACGGTTACCCCGGTGGTTTGGAATGCATGTATATTATTGAAGCACAACCTGGAAGAATAGTTTCATTGGAAATAGAAGATTTAGAATTGGAAATGAACAGAGACTACATAGTTATTAAAGATGGAAACACCCCATCTAGTTCAGTTCTTGCTCGATTAACTGGACCTGGTGAAGAAAATGAAAAAGTAGTAATATCGACGACAAACCACTTGTATATGTATTTCCGAACCAGTCTTGGTGATTCTAAAAAAGGATTTAATATGAGATATTCGCAAGGCTGCCGAGCTACAATAATCGCATCTAATGGAACATTTACTTCTCCAGCGTATGGCCTCAGTAACTATCCAAATAATCAGGAATGTTTATACAGAATTAAAAATCCAAACGGTGGACCCCTGTCCTTAAAATTTAATGAATTCAATATTCATTCTTCCGATGTAGTGCAAGTATTTGATGGGTCAAGCACAAGTGGCTTAAGATTACATTCCGATAATGGATTTACTATTAAACCAAGAATAACATTAACTGCATCAAGTGGCGAAATGCTGATACGATTTATGTCTGATGCTCTACATAACAGTATCGGTTGGAAAGCAACCTTCTCAGCAGGTATTTTTATTATATTAAACTATGTATACGTAATGATTTGACTAGCTGGTTGGCGTGGATGGTGAGACACTTGACTTACACGCCGTAGGTCGTTCGTTCGATTCCCACCCAGGACAGACATTTGTGTGCATGAACATGTCTGTTTGTCCTGAGTCTGGGTATATTTCTCTATATAAGTATGTAATCACAAAAAAAGCAGTACATGTAGTATATCAGTAGTCTAGTTTCAATAGTACAAGCTCTGCTTAGTTTGGGATCAGATGGCCGTGTGTGATATTTATTTATTTAAAATGTAATTTGAACTACTTAATTAGTATGCAAATCTAAAGTTTAATTTACAAAATCCTTATATTTTCAGATTGCCCTCCCTTAAAGTCGGGCACAGGAGCTTTAGCATCAAACAGAGATACTGCTTTTGGTACAACGATAATGTTTACATGTCCAATTGGCCAAGAATTTGCCACCGGGAAATCTAGAATAACAACACAATGTTTAGAAGGCGGAAATTGGTCTACTACCTATATCCCAAGCTGCCAAGGTGAATTGACAATTCTTTAACAGTATTGAAATAAGAATATAACATAAGATTTGATTTTAAAGCCTTTGTGTAAACTATATTTTTAAACCAATTCTAATTAATTTACAGAGGTTTACTGTGGGCCGGTACCTCAAATCGATAATGGATTTTCTATTGGCTCAACAAACGTAACTTACAGGGGCGTAGCAACTTACCAATGTTATGCTGGATTTGCTTTTCCAACCGGGCAACCAATAGAAAGAATTTCTTGTTTATCAGATGGCAGATGGGAAAGAACTCCAACTTGTCTGGGTACTTAATTGAATTTAAATTTTTGATAAAGCCTCAGTAACAATTATTCATTAATAACGAACATTACTAATCACTACCATAGATATTTTAATTATTTTTTATAATTTCAGCATCGCAGTGTGTGGCTCTCCCCGATGTCCCACACGCTAATGTTACAATACTAAATGGTGGCGGTCGCAGTTACGGTACAATAGTTCGATTTGAATGTGAACCCGGCTACGTTCGATCAGGACAACCTGTACTTCTTTGTATGAGCAATGGAACATGGTCTGGTGAAGTACCAACTTGTTCTAAAGCTCTATGTCCTAAGTTTCCTGAAATCAAGAATGGATTCATTGTCGATCAAACCAGAGTATATATGTTTGGTGATGAAGCCCGAGTGCAATGTTATAAAGGTAAATTTAAAAAATAAGTAAACATGTAATTTTTTTTGAATAAACATACTCACTTTTCCATATATTATATAGGGTATAAACTAAACGGACCCAGCATAATTAAGTGTGGACCTGGTCAGACTTTTGATGGCACTCCTAGCTGTGAAGATATCAACGAATGTTCAAGCAGTCAATGTGATTCTGCTTCAACGGAATGTAAAAATACTCAAGGTGGATTCTACTGTCCTTGTCGCCCCGGATTTACACCTAGCCTAGACTGCAAGCCTGTTGGTGATTTAGGTTTAATTAATGGCGCTATTCCGGATGACTCTATAACGACGTCTGCTTCCGAAGCTGGATATTATAAAGGCGTAAGTTTTTGTTATTTTTTTTTCAATAATAAAGTAAGTTTATTAATCATACAAAAAATATAAATACTGAACAATGTATGCATACGATTTAATACAATAATATCTGCGCAATGGGAAACTTAGTAAGACACGTTTCATATTTATTCCCTTTACTATGTATAACAAGAAAATTGTACGTTAACATTTGATTTTCAATTTAAAATTACAGATGATTCGCTTAAACAACGGAGGAGGTTGGTGTGGAAATAATCTTGAAGCTGGCGCTAACTGGGTCTTGGTCGACCTTCGAGCCCCAACAATCATTAGAGGATTCCGCACGATGAGTGTTATGAGAGCTGACGCTAATATTGCATTTACATCTGCAATTAGAATACAGTACACGAATGACTTGACCGATACATTTAAAGATTATACAAATCCTGATGGAACAGCAGTGGAATTCCGAATTTTGGAGCCTACGCTATCAGTTCTTAACTTACCAATGCCAATTGAGGCTCAATATATAAAGTTCAAAATACAAGATTATGTTGGAGCACCGTGTCTAAAATTAGAAATTATGGGATGTGCTAGGCTTGACTGCTCGGACATTAATGAGTGTAGTGAAAACAATGGTGGCTGTGACCAGAAATGTATTAACACGTAAGTTTATATAAAAAATGAAATATATTTTTGCATTTTAAAATAATGTTTTTTTTAAATAATTCTTTAATTTATACTTTTTAGACCTGGGAACTTCTCATGCGCCTGTAATATTGGCTATGAACTGTATTCTTTTAATGGTACAGCTGGCTACTCTATAGAGAATTCTGAAACCGGTGAGAGAGATGGTGATACCTATCAAAGAAATAAATCATGTGTTCCTGTAATGTGTCCATCTCTTTCTTCACCTGAAAACGGTCTACTGCTCTCAACTAAAAGTTCCTATCATTTTGGAGATGTTGTCGAATTCCAATGTAATTTTGGCTATGTAATGTCGGGTTTCTCTTCACTTCTTTGCACATCAAGTGGAACATGGAATGGTACAGCTCCCGAATGTCAATGTAAGTATACTAATCTTTTGTTAGTAGAACTTTGTACAAGCTTGTCTCATCAACTTGGGTTCAACCCATTCATCAGATTTTCTACCGCAAAATCGCAGAACTTTGTATTGTTGTGTTCCGGTTTGAAGGGTGAGTGAGCTAGTGTAATTACAGGCACAAGAGACATAACATCTTTAGCTCCCAAATTTGGTGGCGTATTGGCCATGTAAGCGATGGTTAAGAATATCTATGGGCGTTGGTGCTATTTACCATCAGGTGCCCCATACGCTCGTCTGCCTTCCTCTTCTATAAAATAAATGAATCTATTTATTTTTCAGATGCAAGGTGCGTTACATTATCTGATGAAAAAAATGATGGCTTGAAGGTGATTCGAGACGACCCTGAAAGTGTTTTAGTGCCTTATAGAGATAACGTTACTATTACTTGTACTTCACCTGGGCGTCAATTACGTAATACTCTTACCTCGTCGTTCCGACAATGTGTTTATGATCCAAAGCCAGTAAGTTACAGAGCAATACTTTAATATCTATTATATACTATTATAATTGAAATCAAGAAATTAAAACAAAAAAAAATATTTCAGGGTCTTCCTGATTATTGGCTTTCTGGAGCTCAACCTCAATGCCGGAGGAAGGACTGTGGCGTACCTATGCCAACACCTGGAGCAGAATATGGTCAATATCTTGATACAAGATATCAAAGCTCTTTCTTTTTTGGATGTCAAAACACTTTTAAATTAGCCGGTCAAACAAGCAAACACGATAATGTTGTTCGATGTCAACAAAACGGTATATGGGACTTTGGAGATTTGAGATGTGAAGGCCCCGTGTGTGAAGATCCAGGCCGGCCAGCCGACGGATATCAAACAGCTAGAAGTTATGAACAAGGGTCAGAAGTTATATTCGGTTGTTCAAGACCTGGTTATATTTTAATAAACCCTAGACCCATTACTTGTATACGTGAACCAGAATGTAAAGTTATAAGACCTCTCGGCTTAGCATCAGGCAGAATACCTGACTCGGCAATTAATGCTACTTCCGAAAGACCTAATTATGAAGCAAAAAATATTAGGCTTAATTCAGTTACTGGCTGGTGTGGCAAACAGGAAGCCTTTACATACGTTAGCGTTGACTTAGGCAAAGTTTATAGAGTTAAAGCTATACTAGTAAAAGGTGTTGTAACATCAGACATAGTTGGCCGACCAACAGAAATTAGATTCTTTTACAAACAAGCTGAAAATGAAAACTATGTCGTTTATTTCCCTAACTTTAACCTTACCATGCGGGATCCTGGAAATTACGGTGAACTTGCAATGATTACACTACCAAAATATGTTCAAGCTAGGTTTGTAATTCTTGGTATCGTAAGTTTTATGGACAACGCTTGCCTCAAATTTGAATTGATGGGATGTGATGAACCTTCCACTGAGCCATTATTAGGTTACGATTATGGATATTCACCTTGTGTGGGTAAGTTACTCATTACTGTGTACTGGGACTAACTATATGTTCATTTGTTGTCAAAATTCAAAGCTATAAGCTTATTTTTTTAGGTAGACTTATTATAAACTTTATAAACTTTATTTTTATTACTTTGTGTTGCACCAATAACGTTCAGTTTAACCTTTCAATATCAAATTATTATGTATTATTTCAACTAGAAGTATAAAATATTACACACAGAAATCGAAGCATGTTTCATACAGACTATATAAAAGTGGGATGTGTCATAAAAATGTATTGGCAATAGCACAGGCTCGAGCAACTAGTATTTCAACAATTATATTAAATATATATACATTACTAACATCACGAACAATCAATATAATATTTGTAACATCAAAAGTATACCATACTGAAAATAAATAAATAAATATTATTGCAGATAACGAACCACCAGTATTCCAAAATTGTCCTCAACACCCTATTCTAGTACAAACTGACGTAAATGGAGGACTTCTACCAGTCAATTTTACAGAACCAACAGCAACTGACAATTCTGGCGCTATTGCTCGATTAGAAGTTACACCACAACATTTTAGAACTCCGATACAAGTTTTTCATGACATGGTTGTAAGATATGTAGCCTTTGACTTTGATGGCAACGTTGCTATATGTGAAGTGAATATAACAGTGCCAGACTATACACCACCGAAATTAAGTTGCCCTCAAAGTTACGTTATTGAGCTAGTAGATAAGCAAGACAGTTACGCAGTTAATTTTAATGATACTAGAAGAAGAATTAACGCTACTGATGCTTCTGGAGAGGTTGTCTTAAAATTCATACCAGAAAGAGCAGTTATCCCAATACGAGGCTATGAAAATGTAACAGTTATAGCCTCAGATAAATTCGGAAACAAGGCCCAGTGTAACTTCCAGGTATTAGGGATAGAATTTAAAATTCTAATTTAACTTCTATTCTAAATGAACATTTTATTATTATTTTTAAATATAATTTTAGGTTTCTGTTCAAGCTACACCTTGCGTTGATTGGGAACTTATGCCACCAGCGCATGGAGCAATAAACTGTTTGCCTGGTGACAGAGGAATTCAGTGTATAGCAACATGCAGTCCAGGATTCAGATTTACCGATGGTGAACCAGTCAAAACGTTTGTCTGCGAAACTAAACGTCAATGGGTTCCATCGGCTGTGGTGCCAGATTGTGTTTCGGAAAGTAAGACATATATCATATGCTTATATCAATATTTCCACTTTTCTAGATATGTAAAAATATTTGATGAACAATCACTGACTTAATTATTTCTTTTCTAGATACTCAACAAGCTGCTTACCACGTAGTAGCAAGTGTACAATATCGAGCTCTTGGAGCTGTTTCAAATGCATGCTTACCGCAATATAAAGATTTACTTGCCCAATATGATAGCATATTAAATGAAAGACTTTCACAACGTTGTTCTGCAGTAAACGTAAATATTAATGTTACATTCGTAAAAGCAATGCCTAGCCTTCTTGATGAAAATGTTGTAAAAATGGACTTTGTCTTAGCCATAATCCCAGCAATAAGACAAACTCAATTGTATGATCTATGTGGATCAACATTAAATCTTATATTTGATCTATCTGTACCATACGCAAGTGCACTCATTGAACCAGTACTAAACGTTTCTTCGATTGGCAATCAATGTCCACCATTAAGAGCTATAAGAAGTTCTATTACACGTGGTTTTACCTGTAGCGTCGGTGAAGTACTTAATATGGATACAAATGATGTACCCAGATGCTGTAAGTATTTATTCACATTTCCAATATCAATATTCATAACTTTCTTTCCATTAAGATTGTATTTTATTTTATTTATTAAATGAAATCAAACAGCACATAATAAATTTTATAAATATAAAATATTGACAAATCATTACCAAAATACTTTCCAATGATTAATAACTAACGCATAACAGGCATAGATGCATTGGATAACCGATAAAATTATCGATCAATTAGAGATTAGATACTAAAAAGCGATTGCAAGAAATGACAAATTCATTCAATGACAATTCAATCAGTACTACTACTACCATTTGTTAAAATATTTTTGATATAACGATTAAAGCTATAAGAGACATGAAAGATATCACAATCTAAAAACATCTGGTTATATTTAGTTCAATTTCTATTTATAAAAGAATTCTTAGCAAATTTAGCTGTACTTTGTAATTGATTAAAACTTCGAATTATATTTTGTTTGCAGTGCACTGCCCCGCTGGTACCTTTGCTGGTGAAAAACAAAAAACATGCACAATGTGTCCAAGAGGATATTTCCAGAACCAAGCACGACAAGGCTCGTGCCTTAAATGTCCTCAAGGAACGTTTACAAGAGAAGAAGGATCAAAAGATTTAACTGATTGCGTACCTGTGTGTGGCTATGGAACTTATTCACCAACAGGATTGGTTCCATGTCTAGAATGCCCAAGAAATAGTTATACCAGCGAACCACCTTTAGGAGGATTTAAAGATTGCCAAGCTTGTCCAGTGAACACCTATACTTATCAACCAGCCGCTGCTGGAAAAGACAAGTGTAGAGCAAAATGCGCATCAGGAACGTATTCCCCGACTGGTTTAGCGCCGTGTTCACAGTGTCCTAGAAATTTTTATCAAAATTCAATTGGCCAAACCTTATGCATGGAATGTCCCACAAACATGAAAACTGTAAGCACAGGTGCTTCAGGATTAGAAGAATGCTTACCAGTTGAATGTTCAAACAGTGCTTGTCAACATGGTGGATTGTGTGTACCGAAAGGTCATGGTGTTCAATGTTATTGTCCAGCTGGATTTTCTGGAAGAAGATGTGAAATAGATATCGATGAGTGCGAAAGTCAACCTTGTTACAACGGAGGTAAATGCATTGATCTACCACAAGGATATAGATGCTCGTGTCCTACTGGTTATGGTGGCATTAACTGCCAAGAAGAAAGAACTGACTGTAGAAATGATACCTGTCCTGAACGGGCAATGTGCAAAGACGAACCTGGATTTAATAATTATACATGCTTATGTAGATCTGGATATACAGGAATTGATTGCGATATTTCGGTAAGAAGTTTTTTTTTAATTATATTTATTAATAATCTCACTTATTAGCTTAGTAATACATTAATAGGTCTTGCTTTTAATATTTTAGATTGACCCTTGTTCAGCAAATGGCAATCCTTGTAAAAATGGAGCGTCATGTACGGCTCTGCAACAAGGCAGATACAAATGTGAATGCTTACCAGGATGGGAAGGACAACTCTGTGAAACTAACACAAATGACTGTATTGAAAAGCCATGTCTTCTTGGTGCTCCTTGCACTGATTTAGTAAATGACTTCAGCTGTGCTTGTCCCCCCGGGTTCACTGGAAAACGATGCCATGAAAAAATAGATCTATGTTCTACTGCACCATGCAAACATGGTATTTGTGTTGACAAACTATTTGTTCATCAATGTGTTTGTGATCCAGGTTGGACTGGGCCTTCATGTGACATAAACATTAATGAATGTGTAATTTCTCCATGTGAAAATGGAGGTCGCTGCATTGATACCATAGATGACTTTACTTGTAACTGTGAACCTGGATATACCGGCAAGAGGTGTCAACATACAATAGATGATTGTGCTTCTGAACCTTGTCAAAATGGAGCAACATGTGTGGATCAAGTCGATGGATTTACTTGCAAATGCCGACCAGGATTTATTGGACTGCAATGCGAATCAGCAATAGATGAATGTCTGAATGAACCATGCAATCCAACGGGAACTGAAAAATGTATCGACTTAGACAATAAATTCCAATGTGAATGTCGTGAAGGTTTTACAGGAGAAATGTGTGAAACTAATATTGATGATTGCGCTTCCGATCCATGCTTTAATGGTGGTTCCTGCAAAGATGAAGTAGGTGATTATAAATGTACTTGTCAACCGGGATGGACGGGCAAACGATGTGAGCGAGATATTGGAAACTGTATGAATTTACCCTGTCAAAATAACGCTAAATGTATAGATCTGTTCCAAGATTATTTTTGTGTGTAAGTATAGATAAATATTACATAATTAATTTATTTTAATTACCAGTCGATACTGGATTTATCTTAGTTTTTTTTATAATTTGCTTTAGTGGCCTATACTTTTCAAATACCTTAATTAAAAATATGTTTCTTTATATTGCAGTTGTCCTAGTGGAACCGATGGTAAGCAGTGTGAAACTGCACCTGAAAGATGTATTGGCAGCCCTTGCATGCATGGCGGGAAATGCCAAGATTTCGGCTCGGGGTTAAATTGCACTTGTTCACTGGACTATATGGGCATTGGCTGTCAATATGAATTCGATGCTTGTGAAGCAGGTCTTTGCCAAAACGGTGCTACATGTATAGATGAAGGAGAAGGATATTCTTGTATCTGTGCTCCTGGGTTCACAGGCAAAAACTGTGATGAAGACATTATTGATTGTAAAGAAAACTCTTGTCCACCATCGGCAACTTGCATCGATTTACCAGGCAGATTTTACTGTCAATGTCCATTTAACCTAACGGGTGATGACTGTAGAAAAAGTAAGTAAATAATAAAATAAATAAAGTAACTGAAGAAAAATAATTTTATTTTACGTTTGTACTTTGTTTTCTCTAATAGCTATCAGCGTGGATTATGATCTCTACTTTAGCGATCCAATGCGCTCCAGCGCTGCTCAAGTGGTACCGTTCGCATCGGGATCTGCTGATAGTCTAACCATTGCAATGTGGGTACAGTATACACAACAAGATGAAGGAGGTATCTTCTTTACTGCCTTTGATGTGAGGTTAGTCATTGTTTCTTTTTTATTTATTTATTTTTTTACAATAAGTTCTTTTTGTTTTAAAATAATTGTTTTTTTTAGCAATTCACAAATAGCTCTTAATAGAAGAACAATTATACAAGCCCACTCAAACGGTGTACAAGTATCTATTTTCCCTGAACTCCAAGATGTTTACTTAAGTTTTGGAGAGTTTGCAACAGTTAATGATGGACAATGGCATCATGTGGCCTTAGTGTGGGACGGTAGTAAAGGTGGTGAATTAACTCTTATCACGGAGGGTTTAATTGCTAGTAAACTTGAAGGCTACGGAAGTGGGAAATCACTTCCATCATAGTAAGTATAATCTTTTCAATATAAAAACAATACAATGGTAATCTTTTTTTTATAAAACATTAAGTTAAAAATCTTGCAATTATATTTTATACAACCCTTTGCGTGACACAAAAAAATAGCACTATGTCAGCGAACAATAACTACGGACAGCGTACCAGCGCGCTTTGGTAACAGAAGAAGACGAGAAATATCTAATAAGAATATATATGTAGTATAAGATAAAGATGTATTATTTACATCATTTATAGCGTATATTTTATATAAATCCATAAACGGAAAAGCACTGAAAAAACTTTCGTGGTTTTTATAGTGCTATAATTTAATTGTTGTTCTTTTGTGAACAACAGTTAAATTATAGCACTATTGGCTATTAAAAATCTAAAATAAAAATATTTTTACAGTATTTGGGTAACATTAGGAAAACCACAATCAGACAATCCTAAAGCTTATACAGAATCAGGATTCCAAGGACATTTAACAAAAGTACAAATATGGAACCGTGCTCTTGACGTTACTAACGAAATTCAAAAACAAGTTCGCGACTGTAGGACTGAACCAGTACTTTATAGCGGCTTAGTGTTGACTTGGGCAGGATACGAAGATACTATCGGTGGTGTTGAAAGGATCGTACCATCTCACTGTGGACAAAGAGTATGTCCAAATGGTTACACGGGTTCGAAATGCCAACAACTACAAGTCGATAAGGAACCTCCAAAAGTAGAAAGATGTCCAGGTGATCTTTGGGTTATTGCCAAAAATGGATCTTCGGTCGTTAATTGGGACATGCCTGTATTTAGTGATATTGTTGGTGTAACGCGAGTAGTTGAAAAATCTGGACATCAACCAGGTCAAAATCTTGCCTGGGGAGCATACGATATTGCATACATAGCATATGATGCTGCCGGAAATGCCGCAACATGTACTTTCAAAGTAACAGTTTTACGTAAGTACAGACTGACTATTAAAATTTGATAAATGTTAGCGAAAATATTGAAATGAATTATAGTAAATTTTTATATTATATATTTATTACAGCTGAATTTTGTCCGGCTATGCCTGATCCTCTCGGTGGATATCAATCGTGTCGTGATTGGGGTGCAGGTGGTCAATTTAAAGTGTGTGAAATCGCATGCCGAGATGGTCTGAGATTTTCGCAACCTGTACCGCCATTCTATACATGTGGTGCTGAAGGGTTCTGGAGGCCTACTAATGACCCATCTCTACCACTTGTATATCCAGCTTGCTCACGTAAGTTTTTCATACCAAATTATATCAAATTAAATGTTGCAATTAAAAGTAATAACATTAGTAAATAATCATTTATAATTATTGCAGCCGCTTCTCCTGCACAACGTGTCTTCAAAATTTCCATGTTGTTCCCAAGTTCTGTCCTCTGTAACGACGCTGGACAAGCCGTACTCAGACAAAAAGTTCGCAGTGCTATTAATCAGCTTAATAGAGATTGGAGCTTCTGTTCATACGCCGTTGACGGTGAGTAGTATTTATATCTCTTCGTTAATATTAAGAAGAAAATAATTTTAAGCGCAACGAAACTTTTAACTTAATTATTTTTACGTATACATTAATTTTAGGTACACGGGAATGTAAAGAATTGGATATTAATGTGAAGTGTGATCATCGCGCAAACGTTCGGCAAACAAGACAAGTATCATCTCCTCCTACAGCAACTTCAAAAGACACCTACGTACTCGATGCTATTATACCAGTAGAAGAGTAAGTTTTAAGCAAATATTAAAAAAAGTGGTTTGTCAAACTTATCAGTAGCTACTGTAGAGACAGAAAATAAATTATATGATAACTTAGGTGTTGGCGTAGAGGTTAGAAGATAAAAATTCTATATATTTTAGTGCACTTCTATTGTAACAGTTATAATGTCACTACATCACATTAACATTTATATTTAAAGTTTCTTATGTTGGCGTAGGTGCTAGAAGTTCGGTCTTCTATGTCTTTTAGTGCACTTCTACTGTTTTAATTAGTCACTACATCACTATGGAGATAATATTTTTGCAAGTTTATAACAGTACAAACACAAAATATTTAAAAAAAATGATTAAGTAAATGAATTCCGCATGTTTCCTTCATACACTATTGCATGACTTTTATTTGGCACCTAGGACTAGAAGCAATAGAGAAGGCCGTCAAGCCGGAGACACATACAGCATCGAACTATCTTTTCCAGCTGTTAAGTAAGTAACACTTTTATTGCACTTAGCACCGATGTATCAAAATTAATAGGTACTTATGTTGAACTAAAAGTGATTGGTTTAAGAGTCTCTCTCTTCATCCCAGCATAACTAAATCAGCAATGAGGCCGGTAGAGCTAATAATAATAATAATAATTAACAATCTTGATTTTTGCTTAAATAATGATAACTGTAATAAATTAAATTGCCTTACGAACAGTAATGGCCTTTAAGTGGAGTACATAATAATACTGTTTTAGTTATAATTTTCAATAGTCACAGCACTATCATAGGGAGTTTTGGCGATAAGAGTAAATAAATAACTCGGTACATATTTATGTCCTGCAAAGCCATTCTGCGAAGTATTTGCATCATAGATTCTAATAAATAGACAATATCTCTAAGCATCCTCGTACAGATAACACTTAACACCTCCAATTAACTAAATTACAAATAACAATTAGAATATTTGGAATATAGCACAAAATAATATCTACGTAGGTCTGAACGAATCCGTAGCAATTGAAAGCGAAATACAAAAAAGCACACAAAATTGTGTATCTACTCTGTTTTAGCGCATTATATATTAATACATATGTAAATATGCAGAGAACGATCAGCCATTATTGACATTGTAACAAAATGTTTTTTACCTTTACAGTAATGAATAAGTTCTTTCCGTCGATTATGTTTCGTTATAAAATACGCAATTCCCAAAAGAATATTGATACAAAATAATAGACACAACTCAAAGACCGCATGTGATTTTTTGTAAGATAAATCAGTAGGTATATCAATAAATGCTCGAAAAACGGAAAATAAACAGCATTCAAATAAATTCCCTTTGTCAACTTTTTTGTGTAGCCTTTACAGAAACGCTATTTATTTATAAAGGTCTGGTATTTTTCGTCATTTGTTCATAAAATTGATGAATATAATTATAGCAGAGAATATGATTATTTTACTTCATATGAAAACAAAAAAAAAACCAAAAAAATCTTACTTAATTATTACAGCGACCCAGTAATCAACAATGGTAACAATGAACGTTCTACTGTAAAACGATTGCTGGAGAAACTTATCCTCGAAGACGAACAATTTGATGTGCGAAATATACTTCCGAATACTGTCCCGGATCCGGCCAGCTTAAAACTCGAATCAGACTATGCCTGTCCTATGGGACAAGTAGTTATGGCACCCGATTGCGGTATGTACTTCGAAGTAAACTATAAATATAATATTTCTGATATAAATATTTACTTATATGACATTTCATTCCAGTGGCTTGTGCTGTGGGTACTTACCTTGACGCCGCGAGTGACTCCTGTAAACCGTGCCCTGCTGGATCTTATCAATCTGAGGCTGGTCAGTTGCAATGCACTCCTTGTCCTGCTATTGCCGGACAGTCTGGTGTCACCCAAGCTGCAGGAGCTAGAAGTGCAGCTGATTGTAAAGGTGATTTTATCGTAACTACGAATAGAAAATCTTTAAAAAATATTTATCATAACTTATTCCGTGTAAAATCATGATAATGTAAACACATAAACCTTTTCAATGTATTAATAAATTGCCGTGTAAATGCAGAGAGATGTGCTGCTGGTAAATACTACGACGCGGAGGCAGAATTATGCAGGCCTTGCGGTCACGGCTCTTATCAACCCCGCGAAGGAGCTTTCTCTTGCATTGCCTGTCCAAGAGGTCAAACAACACGAGCTACTGAAGCAGTATCCGCTGCAGAATGCAGGGACGATTGCCCATCAGGTTAGCTTTTATTTGTTTTTTTAAATAACACAGGAAAATATCATGATCAGAATATTTTCAATTGTTTATTCTTGTTATTATTTAAAGATCTAATCTATTATATTAACAGCTGATATTTTAACATTTTTTTTTTTTAATTAAATCAAATTTCAAAAAAGCTCTGCGTTTCGTTGAAAATTTAACATTTGCGTCTCTTTAGCCATATCACCATATAGTAAGAGTTTTATGACCACTATTCACATTGCAGGCGAGCAACTGAGCAGTGACGGTGGCTGCGAGCCTTGCCCACGCGGCACATGGCGTGCCAATGGCTCCGGCGCAGCGTGCTCGCCATGTCCTTCAGGCACTACCACACCTCAAGCTGGTGCGGCTTCACCTGACCAATGTTCGCTTCCTGTGTGCAGGGCAGGTAAATTACCGACAAAATAAAAATAAAAAATAATATATAAAAAAACGATTCAAATAATGTAATTATTTTGTATTTACCGTAATTTCATGTCGCTGATCTAATAAGTAATAATCTTCTTCGCTTAAAAATTGTATTTATTAAATTACAGGTTCCTTCCTCAATGTGACTCTGAATACATGCATACAATGTAAAAAAGGAACATACCAATCAGAAGTGCAACAAACGTTATGCATTCCTTGCCCAATCAACACCAGTACGAAAGGACCAGGAGCGGTAATTATATAATATATTCTATTTCTATTTTCTATTTCTATATGTCTATGTCTAAGTCAAAGTCTACTAATATAATATAAAATATTTAATATGTGGTGCTAGGACCATGCTTCGCATCGCTATATTCCGGTTTGAAAATTGAGTGAGCCTGTATTTCTACAAGCACAAGAACATAACATCTTAGTTACCACGCATTGACGATGTTTAATATTTCTTATAGTACCTTATTTTTTATCTCTATGGGTCGCTACCACTTACCATCAGATGATTCAATTTCCCGTTCGTCTGTCTAATAAAATTTAAATATGTCTATTAACTAACCAGTTAAATACATCAAGCTACTGAATGCTAGGATACGGGTTTCTCCTGCAAACAACTTGACAGATACTGATTCCTATATTATTTTTATGAATAGTAGAACGAGTCTTATGTATTGCAGTGTACCACTGTAATTTGAAATCAAAGAACAACCACGCAAATATCGTTTAAGTTGGCAGATTAATTAGCCCGTCTTTCTACTATCAATGAAGATAAATATTAATTGAAGCACATAATCTATAGGCTGTCAATTAGTCATATTATGAGACACTTATATACAAACTAGCTGTGCCCCGAGGCTTCATCCGCGTTTAATTAATAAAAATATAATAAATTATTTTATTACTATAATAACACACACGCACACACACGCACACATATGGCTACTGGTAAAGACATACGCAATTAACCGTAAGGTTTACTGATCTTTTTCACTGTTGAATCGATTCCGTGGCGCTCCCCTTAAGACGGGAAGGGTACCGGTGGTTTTTTAGTGGGTATTCCGATGTCCGGGGTGCACTCGGTGCCCTGGACATACGGCGAGTCCCACATCCCCCCCCCCAAGTTACTAGTGGGGGGAATCGCGTCATGCGTTTTTCCAGCGTAATAAAAAAAGGGTTTACTGATCTTGTATATGGCCTAACATTTGCGCCATCATAATTATGTTCTTTGTGTATACCAGTTTTCATCAAGATTAGTCAAGCTGTTCTTAATTTATAAGACAGACAGACAGGCAAAAATGAAAAAAATAGTATAATGTGAATCACTGCATCATAAAACGATTATTTCGATATTTACGATGACAAAATTAGGTGAAACAAATAAAATTACAGACAGAACCAATACATTTATATAGTAGTATCGATTGAGGTTGATTGGCGTGTTTTAAAATTGTGGAGTGCGAATAAATAAACCAAACAGAAACCAGACTGGATACTATAGCTGTTACGTATGGCTGTTTACAAACGTTGATTCCTGTTTAGTTGAGCGTTCACATAATTAGCTCCTGGGTCACATTAGTGGATTAACAATTACTCATTTACTCAATATACTGGTCTAAATATACTTCAAAAAATAACTGCATTTTGGCAAAATACAAGCAAACAAAATCTATTCAAATTGATCAATTTATATCAAGTTAAATTTTCACAAGAATAACTGAAAAGCATTAGTACACACATTCAAGGTACCGTACCTTTAAAACCTCTAGTCTCTACAAAAAAAATAAAAAATATTCAGAAATAGTAAAGCAAAGCATAATAATATACTTAAATTGATATTTTATCTTTTTTTATTTACTTAATAGACATCAGAGTCAGACTGCACGAATCCATGCGAGATATTGGGTCCTGAGATGCATTGCGACGCCAACGCCTATTGCCTGCTGTTACCCGAAACTAGTGAATTCAAATGTCAATGTAAGCCTGGTTTTAATGGAACTGGAAAAGTGTGTGTTGGTACGTCTATATTGCACTCATATTATTATACTAAAAACTATCTTATATATTTAACAATAAGAATAAACATCTAATCGTTATACAAAAGCCATGTAAAATTTCCGGAGCAATTAGCTTAACGGTATGTTTTTCGTATATTTATGATGAATGATTATTATATACAATATATATTATACGAGATATGTAAATATAGAATTAAGATATCGCCTTAATTCTGTATGTTTATAGAATAAATGGCTTCTAATTTAGTAATATTCCTTTGAATATATAAAATCTGAGAATTTAATTGAATATTAATTAGGAATAAAATGGATTTTAATCAAAATCTACTAATGTTATGTACAAACTACATATATATATTATTATTTTCTATCTCATGGCAGATCGATAACCGTCTTTATTTAATTTCCAGACGTTTGCCAGGACTTTTGCGATAACGGAGGAGAGTGTGTAAAGGACGCTCATGGCGAAGCTACTTGTCGTTGCGCCGGTTCCTTCACAGGTCGCCATTGTAGAGACAAGAGCGAATTCGCGTACATTGCAAGCGGTGTAGCGGGCGGAGTGATCTTCATAATATTCCTTGTACTTCTCGTCTGGATGATTTGTGCGAGGTTAGAATATTTTAAATACTTTTATAATCACAAAAAACATTATTATTTAATTAAATATAAATTAACTTGTCACTTTGTAACATACATTTTTGTTACCGCATAACAGATCAACTAAGAAGAGAGAACCAAAGAAGACGCTGACACCGGCTATTGATCAAAACGGATCTCAAGTGAACTTCTATTACGGAGCGCACACTCCGTATGCGGAATCTATTGCGCCATCACATCACTCCACGTACGCTCATTATTACGACGACGAAGAAGACGGCTGGGAGATGCCTAACTTTTATAACGAAACATACATGAAAGAGAGTTTACATAACGGGATGAACGGTAAAATGAATAGTTTAGCACGATCAAACGCCAGCATCTATGGAACGAAGGAAGATCTATATGACAGATTAAAAAGGCATGCGTATCCGGGTAAGAAAGGTTGGTATTTGGAGCACTTAGATTAGTGCGCACTTCATTTTCTTTTGCAGCATTACACGTGTCATCGCTTTATTATTTAGACTTTGCTTGTAATGATTTCAACTTCGAATCATTAAAAACTTTATATTCTATGAACTGTTTAATAGTTGTACAGACATCTCACACACACACAAGCCATATCAAAATATAGAATCGCACTGAATTATTCATTTATTTTAAATAATGCTTATTGCACGGTATCAGTATACGCCGAAAGTATCAGATTATTTCATTTATGTAAATAAATTATTTCGCAGCGTTGATATTATGTTGTTTGAAGACAAACCAAACAATATGTATGACGACATAACAATGATGCAACATTAACACGTTTATTTCGTTTCAGATAAGAGTGACAGCGACAGTGAGGGTCAATAAACATATCGAAGGACTGCGTTTTGTCGTATTCTGGTCAAACTTACATAATACTACGTCGTATTAGTTTCAACTCTCGGTGCCTTGTTATACAATTACAACTTTTATGAACCTAATTATATCGGCTATGTTGCCGAGAGATATTTTTATATAATTTTGTACTCTTCTAGCTTTATTATTTAGTTTAATTTAAATTATGTAGATTAACACACTCACTGTTTAATATGGAGCCCCACCAAACGCAATATTTGTATGACACAAATCACCAATCTATACTATACTATAGCGACAATATATACATTTGGCCATAAGGTTATTTGACAGGAAACAGTGAATGTGTTGATGTTCCGAGATTACGATCAACAACAAATAAAAATGCTCAAATATTTTAGGCAAAAGCCATATCGGAAAACAGGTCTATCATTTGAATTTTACATAATAACAAGATGGACAATAAGATGCAATCATAGCTCTTACAACGAAGTGTAAATATACTTTATAATATTTTTGTATATTTATATTAGACCTCAAATGCGTTAATTATAATTCTACGTTTATTTTAGATGTAAGCATTGAGCATTGCGCGAGCAATGATCGATTCATAAATGTTGTGTTGATATTATAAGTTTAATGTTTACGTTTTGTATTATAAACCGGACTGTACTTACTGTATTTTATACCAATATAATATGTAAAAAATGTGTGTGATTGTATATTATGAAAGAATGTATAGAATGTTTTATATAAAGTGAATATAATTTAATCTGCTATGATACGGGATAATGATTATTATGTTATTTGAAATAAACCGTCCAATTATTGAAATTTTAAGATTCAATAATATGAATAACGATTGAAAAATGTAATAATTTTTATAATACTCATTGATTTCATGCGTGGTTTGTATCGCATCACAATTATAACCACATTAGTGATTACTTTATCAGTAATATGTTTACAAAGAAAATAAATTAACATTACGTATTAATGACATCCGTTTTATTTCAAAACTAATTTTTAAAATTAAAACCAATAATATTACTTCTAACATACCTTTAACCTTTAAAGAACCTAAAACGTATATTCCTATGAAAATCATGTAACACGAGAAGCCTATAAGCCTATATACACCAAAAATATATATCATTATAGATAGCTTCGATTGAAATCCGCAATAAACAAATATTATTTAGAGTAAAGGACCTATCGGACGGCGTCTTTTTCGGCACAAATGACGCACTTTAGACAAGATTCAGTCAGAAATTAGAAAATAAAACGCTGAATAAACTCTTCACACTCACAGTAATACAATAGCGTCAGTCGAGACAACACTGCTTACGCTGGCTTGAACACAGCAAGTCATCATTATAACACAACGTTTAATATTTTGGCGTCAATTCGCCATTAGGTTAAAAACTGCTAAAAGAAAAAATATATAAATTGCGGTCACAGACAAAACAATGACAAGAGCAATATTGGTAAAACAATAGACGCAGATCCGCATTGTCATGTCATGTGGACTTAAATCAATTACTTTTGCAATTTTCGTTCAAACAAAATGTTGATCAAGTTAAAAATCAATAATTTCGTATCACCAATCCATCAATCATCGAATTGTATCATCAATATGACATCCATCGCGAAATAAACTGTTTACAAATGAGCGAGCAGCATGACAACTGTGAATAATATAGTCAAGTCAATCCTATTAAGTATAGAAATATAGGAAAAAACCTATATATCAGAATTTGATTAAAAACTATAGCTTATCAATAAATTACTGTATTCGTTTGTTGACAAGCAAGATTACACATATCTAGGACGTTATGGCGTGTGACAAAAACATTACCAACATATTAGTATTTTTTTATAACCGTTATCGTGACAAAGGTTTGTTTCAAAGTTGCATATATAGGACTATTCTATATTGAAATGAACATGTGAATTATATACATTAAAGCGTTAAATATATACAAATAAAAATTAAAAATACACTAAATACTACTGTACAGATCGTGACCGTGTGGACCGGTGACTACAATGCTTCATGTTTTATAAAATAGATAGGCAAATAGGCCAGGCACTGGTACCGTACGAAATACATATATAACTATTCCTTACATCGCCAATACACCACCAAACTTGGGAGACGTTATGTCCGTTGAACGACCACTTTCTCTCAGACTATTTTATCATAATAAACTACATGTCTTAAAAAATGTACGCACATAATATAAAATTAAGACGTTATTACAGGACTATATCATTTACATACATACGTATATATAGCGTTGTCCTGACATAAAACCGGTAAAGCAAACAAAAATATCAACAGTTTTTACGATATCGAAACTATATGAAGCACCTAATCTATGTAATCTATGTGATTACACTAAATAGACTATACCGTTAGATACAAAAACACCTGTTTGTATCACTAAGCAACTTATCTTAAATTATAGGACGGGTACGAGTATATACAAGGAGATAAAAGCAATAAGATAAAAGTGTGTAGTATGTGTTTTGTTCAAATACTTGTATTATAATACTATATATGTGTATATTTAGTTGCATATTGTAAAAAGACAATTATGAACGAAGTTATAAGCTGTATCCGAGTGATTGCCTCGTAGCAAGATTTTTTCTTAGATGAATACGAAAGGACCGTCGATATAGTTTTTTGTATCAAATATAGAAGACTTTTCGAAAAATCTACTCATTTGTATGTTATTACTGGTAGTATTAGAAACAGAAAGGAAACCTAGAAATTCCTGGAGAAATTGTTAAAAATGTTTGATTTGACTCGAAGCGGAGCTAGCTGGTAGGATTATCTCAAAATCGTTGTACATATGGTAAGGAAGCACTCAGCCTTGCTGTGGTTACTTCACTTAGATATATACATTTCACATAGTATATAAATATATATCAATTTTAAACTAGACGTTTTAGGGGTAGACCGCATTGAAACCCTGTGCTTCTTCTGTAATGTATGCAGATAAACTCCAGATTTAAAATTCTCGTAGTAAAATGAATGCGTTTGATACAATTTTGAAATAATACAAGATAAAAACTTGTTATTATGTTGTTATGGAATTTGTTTCACACATTAATTATATTATCCAACTTTATCAAGGGCATATTACATCTGATGTTAATATGTAAATACAGAGGCACAAATCAAAAATCGAAAAATTTCCCGTTTTATTTTATAAAATGTAAAACTTGTAAATTTGTTTTTGAAATAACAATTTAAACACAGCCCATCGTATAAATATATTAGAATAATAATTTTAAGATCAAGACAAATAAAGACTGAAAAAGTTTTTAAAAATCAATGTTCTAAATATAAACATAATGCTACAAGATAAACTTATGTACTAAATATTTTATTGTTGCTTTATAAGAACAATACCATTTTACAAAATAACATTCGAATTTACTTAGCATGCTTCTTGTAAAACTCTTTCATGTATTTAGCTAAGGTTTCTACTTCCTCTACTGTGACCGCATTGTAAGTTGACGCACGTATCCCGCCGACGTCCCTAATAATTAAAAGAAAAACATGGTGAATAAACTTCTACTATTTTAACTGTGATGTTTTAAAAATATTCAAATCTAGATAAACAAAAAAGCTAAATAAATAAGGGGTAATCTTACCTGTGTCCTTTAAGTTGGATGAGGTTTAGAGCTTCTGCACCTTTCAAGAACTCTTTCTCTAAGGCCTCGTCAGCTTTACCTATCCTGAACGGAATATTCATTTTGCTCCTGACATTTTTAGCCACAGGAGCATAGTAAAATCCATTTGATTGTTCAATTATATCGTAAATAAGTGAAGATTTCTTTTTGGCCAATTCAGCCATTGTGTCCAAACCTCCTAATCTTTCAATCCATTGTAGGACTCTTCCCATAACTTGGATCCTGTAATTAAAATATTACTAACAACGTTATAATATACTTCAGATTTTCGATTATGGTAGTATTCCAAAGGTTTAGCAATGGATGTGGATGCAAGCATCCTTGATAGGTATCTATTCCCTCATGAATATTATCAAAGTCCGATGGACCTGTAATCCAAGTCGACCGTAGAGAGATCACGCACAGACGATACGAGCTTTACGACAAAGCTTTAAGAATTTGTCATTATTTTAAAAAATACATGAATATTTTAAGCTAAATTAGCATTTTACTTTTAACCTAAGTTTCCGAACTTTGTCGTATCTAATTTCATACGTAAAATAAATAAAAGGGCTCAAAATTCAACATAAAAGTTATATTGGCACAGTCAACTTCCCGTATCTTTTTAATTTAAATAGTTACTTGGTGGTAGAGCTTTGTGAAAACTCATCTGGGTAGGTACCACCCACTCATCAGATATTCTACCGCAAAACAGCAGAACTTGGTACTGTTGTGTTCCGGTTTGAAGGGTGAGTGAGCCAGTGCAACTAGTTGTGATGGTTAACATCTCTTACAATGCCATTGTCTATGGGCATTGGTGACCACTTACCATCAGGTGGCCCATATGTTCGTCCGCCTTCCTATGCCATAAAAAAAAGTTATTATATTTAACTTTTCAATCTGTATCTACATATATAATTTCTGTTCATATAGTAACATTTAGCTATATTGTGATACAACGTAGTGTGTGTGAGAATATAGTACATACGCAAACATAGGTGGTGTGTTGAGTATAGAATCCGCCTTCGAATTTACAGTCCAATCGAGAATTGAAGGGCAAATCGGTAGAGCTTGGTTGAGCAGATCTTCTCTAACGATCACTAGTGCTACACCCGCTGTGCCGATGTTCTTTTGAGCACCACCGTAGATAACTCCAAACTATAGAATAAAATGTTTGATTTTTTTTTAATTCGCTATGCTCTCGTATGAAGTACATCTTTTTTAAAGCGTGGATATACAGTATGGTCTTAGTAGTTTTGGTCGTACCTACAAGACGTTACAAGTAAAAATTTTTAATCACCTAAAATAAAAAAATAAAAACAGTTTTATGACAATGACAGCGTCATATTTAAGCATTGCAAAGTATTACTAGTACACACCCAAGTAGTTTTACTATTGCCTGTCGAACGACCTATTATAATAGCACTAGGATCATTTCTGCGAATCGAATTCAGCTTGAAACCAAAATGAGAGGCGAGCGGACTACCTATAGTATACTGTTTCCAGACCAATTAACAAACTACCTTCAGTGTTATACGTTAGTTATACAGTTTAGTTATATGTTATAATATTTCAAATAAAACATTAGTCTTAAAATAACACAATATTTAAGTTCACTTTAAGTGTATATGTGCGTATTTAAATCTGTAGTACAGTGATAGTGAAACCTTGTCCTCAAATGAGAAGAGGCCATAGTCCAGCAGAGGGACATTCACAGGCAGTTACTGTATTTAAATTTATAAATTCTTCGTGTAGACTAACGACAGCAAACGTATAAACCTTAGTGGTTTTTATCTGCTACCATTTTTAACGGTTTGTATTGTTATTTTAATAAGTAAAAACAATGTAAATCGGGCTTATTAAGGTTTAATTAACGCCAGAATTTCTAGGAAAAATGTATTAAAAATAATTTGAAAATATATGTATTTAATATAAAAATAATTTAAAGCATTTCCTCTTCGCTTCAATATGAGAAGAAATTAAGCAGTTTGTTGGTTTTGTAATCGTTTTCTTTTTGGTCCCAAGATTTATTTAATAATCAATATATATTTTGATTAGTATATAAAACCAATGGAGCATTTGATTTATTTTTTTAATATATATTGTAACGTTTTTATTTTACATTATTGATGCGCAAAAATAATGATGGAATCGCTTCTCGCAAACAAAATAGTGCGATATGTGCGAGGGGCACATTTATCAGTAACGCTCAATCGAGTAAAGTCAACTACGTACATCCACCTCTAATGAGCTTATCGTAATATTGGTTGTTGTTTAAATCACAATAATAAATACGATAAAGGTGTTTTTTGTTACAAATTATACTGACCTTGGAAACATCGACTTTCTTAGACATAAAATTTGAAGACATATCAGCAACCAGAGGTACTCCTTTAGTGTCAGGTATAAAATCAAATTCAATCCCTAAAACATTTAATTAATTTAACAAATATTCTTCATGAAAAATATTTTATTCTTGTATGTAATTGAATTTTCGGATTAATTTCCAATAACAATTTGATATATGAAAAAGAAACTAATATTATAGATTTGGACGTAATTTTGTATGTTCTGTTGATTTTTTTAAATCAATCAGGAATTTTTAGAATATGATTTCTTTTGAAATCAAACATGGAGCGCAAATGAGTGGCGAGAACGCCAAACAAGCATTACGAGTGTATAAACTTAATCAGAGTTTCAGTTTGTTTTCATTAATTAATTTAAGCTGTATTCATTAAGCACTCACGTAAGATAATAATTAATTATTCATACGAAAAGCTGCCATTAGCTCTATTAAATGGACTGAAATAAACTACATTAATTATCGTATAAGCTTTGAATAAACCTGGCATTTTAAACAAAAAAAATATGATAAAATAATTATATTTATTATATACTTTTGCGTGAAATTATCGTGGAATATCTACAAACAAAACGTTATCTGATAAATACAATCGAACAGAGGACAATTTTTTCTTTCTATAGTTTCTATATGTGTACATAATAAACATGTAAACATGCGATTTTTTCTGAAAAATAAATAAATGTTGAAAAAACTAAAACATACAGGTCAAGCTAATAAATGCGTGATAATGAAGCATAGGAAGACCATAAACACCATAGTTTTTATATTTTTTGACTACGTTTATGTGTCATTTGGATCAAGTCGCTGTAAGGACGTAACTGAACAACTTATTTCAACCGAATACATAAAAAAAACAATATTATAATAACTTAAGTAAATTTAGCTAGTATTGCTAAATTTACGATAGTTTTTATTCCGATGTCTAAATGATATAGAGGTTTTAAAACAATTAAATCATAGAAAAGAAACTGAATTATCTCTAGTTAATTTTAAAAATTCTCAGCATTTCCTACATAAAGCATATGCTTAAAATAATATTATCAAATTTACTTAAACAATAACAATTATTAGAATTTACTAGCCTAAGTGTTACCTAACTTATCGTTTGCAATTAACCAATGTTTTCTTAATTCTACATTTAGTAACTTTTGTATCGTATTCTACTTTATCTCTTGCGGTATTCAATTTTGAGTATACTGTTTTCCTTTGCCTACAACGAAGTTATGAAACTCGAATATCGTCTGGGTCTATCTGAGGAGCATCGTTGCGTATTCAACCGCGAATCTTTCTTCTTAGAAGGCGGGGAGTACTTATGCCTAACGAGACGAGCCTTTTATATAAATTCTTTTCATTATTTTCTTAACTACCACGTCGTATACTTACCGTGAATGGTCTCATTTGTGCAAATGTGTACATATGAAGCGTTAGGGTCGAGGTTCCAAGTGGACTGGTCAGGTATGTCGACATAACGATCAGAGGCCGGCAATACCAAGTTCACTTTACCGTATTTTTTCGCTTCCTTTGCAGCTTTTGCGGACCATGTTCCTTAAAATAATGATTTAGTGTTACAAAGATCGTACTAAGGGAGTTGTTACCTGACACTATAATATAATTATTATTAAAAAACGAAACAGGAAAATATCCATTCATTTGAGATGTCAGAAATACCTTCGTATAAATATAGGCAGAAAAAAAAAACAGTTCAGTTCCTAATTATTGTCTATCAACCGATTTTTTTTTTTTTGTTTGATAGCTATTAATTGGCAATCAATAATAGAAATTATAATGTTCGTATTTATACTACTTAGCGAACACTAGTATAAAAACAAGGTAAAGCCGTATTCTCTTTAATATCATAACGACTCTAGGTCAAAACACGAGGTTGTGAAATAAATCACAAGCTTTTCCTTCCTTAACTAGCACCTAAAGTTATTAGCAATGCAAATTATTTATGTACTTCATCTCGAGCGCTACTTCGTTTGTGTTGATCCTATAAAATGTATTACTGCGTGGTGATATTTTGCTTAATTAATAAAGATTTTGTTATATTATCCTATTTGTATGTCATTTGAACCATACAGTGAAAATTGTCCTTAAACAGTGCTAATAAAGCAATAAAACTCTTTAAATATAAAATGAACTTACTACCGTTGATAATTTAATATTATTGGTCACTTGTTTTTAGATAATTGTAACCTACTGAAATGTTGACTCGTGAATCTTAATTGAAGACTGTGGGTCATACCCAACCAACACAGGCCTTACAGTGAACATCTTGCCTTAGCAGTGAAGGAAAACAACGTGAGGTAACTGTCATGTCAAATAAAAATATATGCAACTTTTATATCCAAAAACAAACATTAGAGCGTGGACGAATGAGCTCCAAAAACGTCTTCCTAAGAGCAGAATTCCGAGTGAAGAGATAACAAACTGCACTGGACTTCGAGGCGCCAGCGAGTCCCACATAAGACTTCATGTGGGAGAATAAACGCATAAATGCGTTTTCTAGCAAAATAAAAAAAACGACTTAAGTAATAAACAATTTGACCCGAAAGAGAGAATTTACCTGTAACAACATAATCAGCTGTTCCCGTCCTGGATATAAGGTTCAGTGGCACCGCGGCAAATTGACCCTGACCACCTCCAGACAAAAACAGAACCTTATAATTGACTGGAACATTTCTGAAAAATAAATATTAACGTTAATTGTCTTTCCTTTAATGTCTATAAATGGATACACATCGAACATTATAGTTCATTATTTATTTTAAACATACCGTTTAAAAAATGCTTTGCCATTGGCGTTAAATCATTGAAGTTACAAATTTTGCGTATGTTAAAAACATGTAGGTATGTAATGCTTGTTTTAAAATATAAATAAACTGGAGAGCCTTTCAAATTATCTCAACAATTTTAATTAACATTAACAAAAATTAAACATGCTTCAGTGGCTTATCCGTAAAACGTTACATACAAAGTGACGGAATTTATGAGAACATTACGTGTCTGTATAAAACAAAGCTTGGATTTTTTGCTTTTTAATAAACGTATCCATACAAATAAATAAAATTGAAGTGTCACTGTGTGATTACAAAAATAACTGCCTTTATTAAAATGAATATGGCTATTTACCTACGATTTACCAAAACCAACATTTATTTTAGACTACTAATGCTAGTTATTACTTTAATAATTTAAATATTATATACGTATGTATAATTCAAACGGTCATGATTTATGTTTAAATGGGAAAATTTTAAAGGATTTTCGTCACAACTGAATTACACGCTGTCGAAGCTGCGGGTTTTGAAAGAATAAGTCAGTTATTAAAACACCGAAATATTAGATAAGCTACATTAAACGTAGATTTTAACTTTTTATCCTGTATCATCCAACAAATAAAAAAGCATCAAAGTTTTATCGCCATTGAAACCATTGAAATAAACAGAATAATCATATTCTATATCTATTGAGTAAACGACGGAGGAGTGTTTTATACAAATTGTATATAACATAACACTGAACTTACTTCTAATATTAAATTGTGTAATAATTGGTTAATTGTTTGTAATTAAATCCGTCTCCATCAGGTAAATCGGATTTTAATCAAAATTAGCGGAGAAGTCGGTTGGTAGGTTTCAGATAGTAAATAGTGTTGAAATAATCCCGTACACACAATTAATAGACATTTTAAGATATTATAATGTTATTAACTTAACTCGAAAGTTATTCGGAGACGTGATAATATAATATCAGACATTAATACAAAAAATACTAGACTTCAAAGAATACAAATGTTCAAAGATAATTTCTATATAAAACAAACGATTCAATCTTTTTCAGGCATTTCAATTTGTAATCAACCAATTGTATGATATAAACGAGTAGCTCCGTCCTTTCAACGTATTCATTATTTGTCAATATTTACATTGAGTTTAATTAACTTGTACGTCTGTTAATTTTATTGTAATGTTATATGACAGAAACGAATATAGCTGGATAAAATATTAAATCGAGTTAATATTTATTTACAACCAAAATTGGAATAAATGATGAATGAGTGTTTAAAATGGGTAAAATGAATATTTAAGGACGTATTCAGGACACCTTCATTGAAAATGTACCAATATCTACTTATACACTTACACACAAAGCTGTAACTCTGTAACTGTAAACTGTTTTTTAACCTGAAAAGCCTTAATTACACAGTAAAGGCCTTTTGTGTTAGTATTTTCGTTTTTCTAGTCTGGAAGGGCGCAATTACCAATCAGGAATTTTTAACCTTTAAATTTACTACACTAAAAAGCCCTAATCCGCAATAAAGGCTTTTCTTATAAGTGTTTTGAAGGGATTAATTAATGTTTTGTTGTTTTTAGATAATAATGAAAAAAATGTGAATTAAGAAATATGTTCCCTTCGATCAATATTATAGTGATCGAAGGATGTTCCTTTAAAAATATTATTTTATACCTACTATTTAATAATTAATACTATTTAATATTATTAAATTACCTGTTTAAGTAAATATTTTTGGTTAAATTTAAATAAGTCTTGTTTACAATTATTGACTGACGAAGGTTTTTATTTCCTATAGGCAAAAAACCTACTTATGCTGCAATGCAATTATTAATTATTTTTTGATTATCCTTGCTTTGAAAACGATTTCAGCTTTAGAAAGATTGAATTTATTTTATGAAAAGCCGTAATTAAATTTTACGCAATTAAAATTAAAATTACGCCCTTTCAAATAAGTATTTCCTAATCTATAATATTTTTTTCCTAAAACAAAAGGTACTTAAATAACAAAATAAAATGAATACGCATTTATGAATTTAAATAAAATATGGTACAACATAAAGTCTATTTTTTTACGTTTTATAAAATAAGAATCACTAACTAAAACCAATCACTAAAACGCGGGCTTTCATTTTAGATAAAACTTCAATTATCTCGTTGAGGTAGTTACGGTCTTTTTTCGTATGAAGGCAGTATAGATATACGTTAGTATTGAGAAGTGAAAATTATTTCAAACGGTAACTCGGAGTTGAACCCGAAGAAACTATGTTTACGATTACGTTACAGAACTAAATGATTTTACGAGTTAAATGATTGAAAATTCTCAAAAACATGTGAATTATTAAATTAGATGTGTATTTTGAAACCTTAAAAAATGTACGATTCCAATTTATAAGTTAGTGTGAGTACATTATTGAAAATTATCAAGATCAGTGTTCGACGCAGTGGCTGATTTAAATTTTAAATTAGATAAAAACATTGAGTACAATGCAAATGAAATAATAAAATTATTCATAGCAAAGAAAAAATCAATTATCTTACATTTCGAGATAGCTAAATTTATACTATCACTATTTCTTACAATCGCAAGACATGTTACAAAAATTGTTCTTAATATTACTGTAACGAAATCTCTTATCATAAGCTCTTTGAAAAACAATAAACTTACATTTGTGTGAAAAAGGACGGATCAGCAAATGGGCCACTATAGCCCATAAACATTGGCGATGTAAGATATAACAATTTATAACATCGTCAATGGCTAATGCGCCATCAATCGGGAACTAAGATGTTATGTCCCTAGTGCCTCTAATTACACTGGCTCAATCATCCTTCATATCGGAAAAGGTTAGGTAGAATATGTGATCAATGGGTAATACCTACCCAGACGAGCTTAGTCAAAGCAATACCACCAAGAAAAAATACGAATATTATTATCAATTATATATTTTCCTAAAGAAACCCTTAAATGACCTGACCAATTTATAGTATTGCTTGTTGCTATATCAAATAACAGTTATGTACCAATACTTATATTTAAATATTACTATCGTTTGCGTTGTAAATAAATCCCTTTAATATTCAAACAGAAAACTATGGCAATCATGACTTTCAAACTACATAATATTACTTCTTCAGTTCTCCAGACTTTCTTAAGATTTGTTTGACTTTCCTAAATATGTTTTTACGTTTTATGAATTAAATATAATATAATGTGCTCGTTAAAATAAAACCCGTTTCATGTATCCATACCATAAAATTACACCTAACAACAAACATTTAGATAATTAATATATAATAAACTATTATGTACTTACAGTAATCTTCTAACAACATCTTGTACTTCTTTATTTAATTTAAAATACGTCGGTGAGCGGTGACTGGTCTCCAATAAACTAATTCCCGTGCCGTCGAAGTTAGTTAATTCATTCTTTAGTATGTCGTACACCTAGAAGTCATTGACATTATAAGTCCTCAGATCTAAAGCAATATTTACAACTTAAAAACTTTGTTACGACAAGCATCAACTTACATCTTCTGGCAGTTTTGCTGGGCCTGCGCCGAAGTTATGTATCTTGGACATGATATTTAAATAAAGTTTATATAACGAACGACACGAGTTCACCGGATAAGTTATCATTAACAACTGGTCTTCGTCCGAATAAGTGGTTTGACGCGATGAATATATTTGCTGTATAAAGAACGTTTCATACAATAAATGATAATATTGTGATAACTAAGACTATTTGTTACGCTATAAAAATATGCTATTACGTCAGGCTGGAACACGTGTTTCTTTCTAAAAGATTTAAATACATATTATAAATATTGTCGTAAGTTAACCTATGTTTTTAACGAACTTTCATTTGACCTTGATTCTTGATTTGACTTGATATTTGAACAATAAATTCTATAATACACATAAAGATATCGAAAATATTGTACGCCTTTTTGGACCTACCAATATTTTTCTTAAAACACACTTTTGGTTATCAGTATAAAGCCCAAGCCAACGAAGTTCGTTAAGTTTTTGAACGTAAGATTTTATTAAATTTGACTAAGCCCAATACCTATCATGTCCTTCGTTGTTTTTTTAATGCTTAATCAGATATATTGTATATATCACTATTTATGGTTTAAACATCACATTCTAAGGGCAAACAGGTTTGTTTTCGATAACAGGTTGTCGCACTTACATAAATATAGGTAATTAGGTATGGAGGAGGTACCCGCCATATAATTAGGAAAGTAGATACGTATTACTACGTTCACATTTAGCCCATCGCTGCTATCATTACATCGCTAAATAAAAAATAAATTTTCTGTTTAACTATGAATTCTCAACAACGACAAGAAACGTTCAAAATCATTTTTATAGCATCTTAGATACAAATTCAAATTATCATACTAAAAGTTAACGATTTAAAGGTTATATTTTTTATTTTATTAAATAGTCAGCCAATATGTGTTCAATACAATATTTCTTTGTTCTATAACAATACTGTCACATACACATAGGCTAACTCAGCATGGAAAAAAAGATATGAAATATCCTAAACTTTACCCAAACTTCTGAAGACGCATAATTTTAAGATGACACTTCGCGTTTACATTCATTGCAAAGCTTGCATAATATGAATACATACTCTAAATCTAATCTCTAGCTTATTATCATTATACACATATTATGTTAATATACGCGCATAATACAAACAGTCACAACGGCATTTCATATACTTTTGTGTATGCACATAATACAGACAGACACAACCACATTTTATATACTTACTTTTGTGTATAAATTTATTAAGACGAGCATATGAGCCAAAAAACTCGATAACCCTGTAAAGACAACGAATGCCGTAGGGACCTCTTCGAAACACCAAAAAATAAAAACAACAATAGCTTCGAGCTTACCGAAGCTTATATATTTCTAAATAAAAAATGTCTCATTACATAATTTCGCTATAGGTACCTAAAAACGATAACAATTCTTACTGGATCGCTAAAGTTCTCGATCCGATAAGTCACTCTAATTCTGTACTTACTTTTTCAAATCCAATTTATATAAGTGTTAGACTTACATTTACAAACTGGGGTCTACGTTTAAATATCCCACTGTTAAAGGCCTTTTTATTACTATTATTTTTAACTAAGTACATTTAGACAACTTATGAAAGTCTACTTCAAGGTACTTTTATACGTTCAGCTGTACCTTAACATGATTAAATTGATCATTAAAGTCAGAATGATTCTAAAAATGAATCTATCATCTTGGAATCATTTGAATGTGAAAACACAAAAGTTAAAATAGAAACTAAAATCTACAGATCCCATATAGATGAATATATTATATACTAATATTATAAATACGAATGCGAGTTTTTTCGTTTGTTGCGCTTTCACGCCTAAGCTACTTAATCGATTTAAAAATGTTTTCACCAATGGAAAGCCGTATTATCAGCGAGTACATTTTGTCCTCGAATACCTATGGGAACAGCCAAAGCGCGGGTGAATTCGCGGGAAACACTCTAGTATAATATATGTGATTTTGAATTATTCAAAACTATGAAAATATTTATAATTATATATAATATTGTCATACATTTTAAATGAAAGGCCTGAGTATATATAACGCACATTCAACAGCTAAATAATAATAATTTATTGCATGTGTCTTTTACTTGGATAAGACTACTGAATACTGATGTAAGCTATATAACTTATGTTAGTATTACCCTACATTATTCCTCCTACCATAACAATGATCATATGAAACATAGATGAACCTAGAATAGGAGAATAAATAATAATATTATTTTATGTATTTATCTAAAGCTACTGTTAGATTTACATAATTTACAATGCATGCATACACTTAAATATATTTAGGTGCATTAATAAAAATAAAACTTGATAGTGTAGAAATTCTTTATATAATTACAACAAACTATAATCTGTCACACAAATAGGCTTTTATTATCTACATTATTTGGGTTACCAGCTAAGTAGTTTCACCCGTAAATTAATTAAAATAATAAATGCATGACAGTTAGCTTTTGATATACAAAATATCTTATAATTTGCTTATAGTGATCGAGAGGTGGACCGAGTTAAGAATAAAGTTTTTAGGGATCACTCAAGAAGTATCTATTTTAAGAAGTTTCACTTCTATCACGTGTACAGTGCTGCACTCACAACCTTTTACTTATATACATGTATAAACTAACTAATCTGCTTATTACAAAAGCCTCCGTCGCGTTAGCATATAATTGCCATAATTATTCTTAGATTTTTTTTTAGCCTCGAAGCCGAACGTTGGAGTCTGGAGTAGAACCATCATCTTAAAGTTCATGAAATTTATATATATCCAAAAAAACCATACCATTTCAAACGAAAAACTGGTTTAATGATGAAAATGATGCTGATTATTTACCAATTACACAAAATTTAATATTCTAGTAGGGCCGTGTAAAACGAGATTAATAGTTTACTGTTATAAGCCGCGACAATTCTGGCGCCAATAAATGAATATTTATAATTTTATATTTTTTTCAATATTCATATTATTATTATAATATTTTTCAATATTCAGTTTTAGATTTGGTTATTTAAATTGGATTGTAAATAGTTCATGTTTTGAATGTTAAGTAAACAAATTTAAAATTTTCATTTCTTCTTCATAAAAATATTTAGATTAACAGTCATAATCTGTACCACATAAATTTTATAGTATTAGTAGTCTATTTTTAATTTTAACCATTTTAAATAAAGCAATATGTCGAATAAAGATAACGAAGAGTATAGTATGTTTTGTGTAAATGTAAGAAAAATTATATCGGTGCATTTCAAAATATATAATAAGCACCCTACTATCCATTTTAAGAAACGATAGAACTTATTTCTTAATAAATATATAATGCTTAGTTTATTTTTTAAAAGAAACATTGTGTATTATATACTTGAAAGCATAACTTTTTGATTTGATTTTTGTAAAAACATCATAAGTACATGAAGATATATATTATATTAAAAATACTCGAAAGCTTTGATTTTTTTGGGTAACATATTCTAAAAGTGGGGTAAATGTTTTATGAGTAGGCAACCCTAATGAGAAACTAGTCTTAATTCGATTTTTTGTTCGTGATGTGATGCTAATCATGCGAATTGTGAATTGTAAAGTAATATTATATTTTAATAAGAAAACTTAAAAGTTAAGCGATACTAAACCTCTAAAATTAAACGTATTCATTTTATGCAATCAATAGTTATTTTCCCTCGAAACACTAGGTTTTGCTTAGGGATATGCCTCCGGTAAAGGATGATTTGATAAGAGAAATTAATTGTATAGATATAAATTTATCTGAAAAAAGTCCAGCAAAAGGGACGACACTCGTTGATGTAAGAGCATGTAATAAACCTGCCGCAAAGGTAAGATATATAAAAAATAAATCGGCTTATGTATAGCTTAAATTTTCATAGCTTAATACCACAAGCTATTGATCGCTAGAATATTAGATTTCTATCACGTTAGACTGGTATGTAGTACATGAGATAAGATAATAATTTACTCTATTTGCAACATATAGGATGAATATTTTTATTTATATTTTTAATTATGGCCTTTAGTCCTAGTAGTTCAGTTTAGGTCAAATGAACCCAAAACTTTCTAAATCCTTTTTTTCTTGGTCATAAAAAATTACATGCCGACCTTAAAATTATGATTATTGAATATAAAATAAAAAAGTAATAACAATAGAAAGTAAAACTGAATTTTATATGCAATTTTTTTTCTCAATAAGTCATTGTTTTTATTGTTATATTATACAGTTACATCATCTATATATTCGGCTTACATTACATACACCTTTATATTTGTACACTTACAGTAACAACTCAATTTAAATTTGAAGTTCATAATGAATTTACTTGGTGGTAGGGCTTTGTGCAAGCTCGTCTGGTTAGGTACCACCCACTCATCATATATTCTACCGCAAAACAACAGTACTTGCTACTGTTGTGTTCCGGTTTGTAGGGTGAGTGAGCCAGTGTAATTACAAGCACAAGGTACATAACACCTTAGTTCTCAAGGTTGGTGGCGCATTGGCGATGTAAGTGATGATTAACATATATTACAATGCCAACGTCTATGGTTGTTGGTGATCACTTACCATCAGGTGGCCCATATGCCCGTCCACCTACCTATGCAAAATAGTTAAAATCGAATCCTTCAAGTCCCAATTCAGTTCCAATTAAAAAGCTATGGCATCATTAAGTGGCCACAACATATAAATTATTAATGAATATAATTGTAATTAAAAAAAAAATACAAAAATACATCTCAGACCTAGTTTAATGATAAGTTTGTCAGTGTAATAAGGCATAAGGTCTGTAACATTATGCCTTATTAGTTGAAACATTGTCAATTTAACAATTTACGGGCTTAATAGAATTTGACCAAACCACATTGATAAAGACTGATCAATCATCCCATATTCTACCCATAAGCAGCACTACTTAGTATTGTTGTGTCCCAGTTTGGAGGCAGAGTAAGCCAGTGTAATTATAGGCTTAAGAGATTTAACATCTAAATTCCCAAGGGTGGTGATGCATTGACAATCTAAGGGATAGTTTTTTATATTTCTTACAATGCCAATGTATGTAGGTGGTGTATTCACCACTCTTGCTAGATATTTGTTAAAAAGCCAGTTTTTGGACTACAATTGTCTATGGGCACTGGGCAGGCACAATGAGGTCAAGCACAAATAAACTATATTCTTTATTTCTTTATCAACTTTAGTACAATATTTTTTATAATAAATTACATAAGGTAATATATGTGTGGTCATTTTACAATTACATTACATTAAGTATACAGTTGAGTTGCTTTGTATAGTTATTTTGTAACTGCTTTATTATTTGTGATGTAACAGTAGTGGCTTATGAATGTCTGTAGTCTTGCCTTTTAAGCACAAGTGATCCATCGGTAAAACTAGAGAATGGCTATTACTGGGCATATGTTAATGTATTATTACATAAAAAGTTATATCAAATTCCTATTTATGCTTTCATTTTATATAAATGGTTTTTGTTGTTGTTTTATTAAGTAGTTGGTATTTGTTCAAATTATTATATATAGCTACATGAGATAATTACATATCTAGCTAAAATCATTATGAATAACAAAAACATTGTAATGATTATTTTTAAATTATTTCACTCTGCTTTTTTCTCATAATTTTCAATTATATGAACCACTGCTAGTAATAGTGGTGATTAATATTCTAATTCATTAAATACTCCATTAAAATTAAAAAGACTAAAATAAAACAAAGCTAATAATAATATCTAAATTAGTTTTCATGTGTTTATTTGTAAAATGAGTTCTAAGATAATTGCTGGTATTTAGCATCTATTTTATGCCTAATTTGAATCAATAGGTTTGCAATTCCTTTTTTTAAGTAAGTTATATATTTTTTATAATGGACAAATTAACAATATCCTATAACAATTATTTTCTTCTGATTAATTTTAATATTATGCTCAAAATATGTCAATTAAATTTCACCTTACTATCTTTTAGATAATTTAACATCAAATTTCTAAACTATAATTATTTTGAATGACTACAGTAAACATAACATAAAATGCGCCTCTTCTATTTTAAAATGAACATACATCTTATGAAGATAGTATTTAAATGGTGTTACATAAAACTTGTTACGTAATAAATTCTATTAGTTAAATTGTACTTAATTGATATTCAGTCTATCGCTACACAGCACAATGAATACAATTTCTCAAGTCCCAGCATCAGTGTCTACATCGTAAAATGTTTTCACTTTTTTTTCGCTTGCCGCTCTAGGCACGCGTCTCAGCCGCTATCATAATAAAACAGTTCTAATTTCTTAAACGTTGACTCGCAATGTAGCGTCTGTTACGTATTGTATTGTTACTTCAATTTGCACAATTTCATGTAGCTGTTTTGTCTGTTATTTTTTTTTTCTTTAATATTTTCAGTGTTTATATCGCAGCTCGTGATGTGGGTGCCTGAATTTTCATTAATTTGTTTACATGATTATGTTTTGTAAAATGCACAGTGTTCATAGTTTTGGAGTGTGAATCTATTGTAGTGCATGCTTTCAAATCGCACCCGAGTAGTGGAGACGACATGACTAATTCCCAGGTACAAGCTTTATTTTATTATTTTATTTTTTTAATAATATAGCGTAAACTGTCAAAGGAATCAATGCTTGTTGTTTTTTAACTAAGTTGCAAACAATTATTTTAAGTATTTTATATAAGTTTATAGAAACTATACTGCCTGTTTTCAAATATATTTATTTTGTGAGTGGATACGACAGTAGCCTAAGTGTCAAAGATCGAACCTGCGACGTCCACAACTGAAAGCTGTTCAGCCCGCATACCGTAGATCTATTCGGCTTACTTGTTTCCGCACTCGACATTATCTTTAATTATAAATAATATTATTATTAGTAGTAACTCCTACATCAAGTACATTGTATTTTCTTGTGGAAGTTCTCATGACGCTTTTTTGAAGGCATGAGAAAAATATTTCAACAATACAGCTAATTATCACCTTTATTGTGTCAACGCTTTTGTGAACATATTTTATGTGAATCTTTATGTAACATTGAGAACATATCGAGTTGTGAGTACTTAGTGTAGTTAACAATCCGGTACCGAATGTACTTAAACGGATCACACAATTGAAGCGTTTATTAATAGGTAGGGACTAGAGAGCGGAGATATTATCTGCGAATTAATGAAGTTAAAACGTATTTACCGATTTGCACAAAAACGTAACTAATATGTAAGCATTTGTTTCCAAATTATAATTCCGTGTTTAATTCGATTAATAATGACATCTTGCAATGAATTATAGTTTGCGTACACTCTTGCATGATAAACCTTAGCCATCATTTAAATGTTGAATACATTGTTCTCTTTGGGTTTATTTATATTGTCTTGAAAGGATTTCGTCTTTCGGTGACGGTTTTTGCACATATGTAGGTATGTCAAGTCGTGACATACCTATATAGTAAATGTTTACAGAATTATAAAGTAGATTAGACTATTTTCTGATCTGGAAAGTAGAGATCTCATAGTGTATTTTGCCAAAATTTAAATTTTATCTGTTGTATTTGTTTAGTGATCCAATAATGTTTATATTATTATACGTTTAAGGTATGGTTCCGTGGCGTGAGAAGCTCCAAGTTCCGCCATGTGTACGGCGTGCCATTCAAGCGGGAACGATGCTATGATAACATAAAGATAACGAGGAATGCTCACGACTCCAACTTCTGTGCGGTCAACCCTAAGTTCGTGGCGATCGTCACGGAGGTCGCTGGCGGCGGTGCTTTCCTCGTGCTGCCCTTAGATCATGTAAGTAAATAAGACAAGTTTATATTAATCAAAATATTTACACGAGGTTAATTTATTTATAAAGGTGGGGTCTGTACTTTAATGGATATAACACGTGTTATTCGCAAGCAGCTTCATCCGCGTGCTAGGTAAATAAGTAACCAATGTCCGCCCGTTGAACCTTGCTTCATACCAAATTGTATCAAAATAGTTTCAGTGGTTTAGTTTTAAAAACCTAACAGACATACATCGTTACTTTCGCATTTAGGATAATAATATGGACGCAACTTAATTTTGTTTATATAGATAATTTACTAGATTGGTTGAATTTTATGACAACTGATTTACCAGTTATTTACCAGTCCTAACTTATAATAAAGAATTGTTTAAATTGAACGGGTAGTATCTTAAACTAACGCGTTCAACCGTATGTTCCACTAACGCTTTATATTATAAATGTAGATTAGCTATGTGTAAATTATATCAGATTTCAATCAACGAACGTAACAATACTGAATAATGTATTTAGTATCGTCAAACCTGTGTACATATTAACGATAATTTAATCATTGAATATCCACAAATTCATTGAAACAATAAACGTAATCGCTAAACCGTATTCATGTTTTATTCGTCGTAGTCGCGATGTATTTGTACTGTATGACCGCAAATGCATTAACATATTATCACAATGAAATAATGTGACACTGCACCGCACATGCAGAGCACTAAACAAACCGCGCAAATATAATATAGTACTATTACTACCTGCCATGCTGTCCCGACTTCGTAGTTCGTTTCGACATTCTCAACTCTTAAATGTGCAAAAACCCTTTCTCATCATCTCACATTCTAGACTCAATAGTGTTGTCCGTTAATGGATACAAAGGACAAACAAATTTTATAATTATGTAAATAATACACTCGACTAACCGTATTCCTGATGGAATGAAGCAAGATATAAGCAAGATAAGAATTCATTAAGATGGAGCTCGCGTGAGGAAATTAAACCGAAATATAATAAAAACAACAGTAATATTGCCACAGTTGTCTGTCTCGAGAGAGCACGGTGTTCGTGTGTCGGAATTCGGATTACGAAGTAATTACTTCACGTAATTGTCACTCACGTTCGGCTCTATAATGTCGCAGCATGAAATTAACACTTGTAGCTTCTAGTCTTATACGCTTTCTATATTCACAGTAAACATATTTAAATATTATACTAGAGTCAGTCGAAAGAACTTTTCGAAAGAGTTAAACGTTTTTTTTATTAACAAAACATTTTAATAACAATCTTGCAAATCCGATTGTGATTCTAAATGTGTAAGAATTATTTTATTGATGTAATATATATATATACCGCATTTACATATTTTTTTAATTAAAAATATATTAATAGATTATTTAAACCAAATAAATAATTAATATATGAATTAAATCTAAAATAATGCAGTCTTAAACACTGGCCACCGCAAATTTGCTATGGTTTATTTATGATAATCACGTACATACGAATTTGTGACTATCATAAACCACGCTCGGCGGACCATAAATTCGATTCACAACTATCCTTAATTCCGAACAACGATCAACACTATATTACCTATATCGTTATAAATATTAAACGGATTTCTTTAAAGGATTAACGGAGCATAATATTGTCCAAACCTAAAAGTAAATCGAAATCAATTCGATAAGAATAATACAATTCAAATTCAAGTTTCATCTTTATATAACATATAATATATTATGCGAATTACTTGAGATGTAATTATACTTTATGCAAAATATTACTTTTGCGCTATCGTTTTACAATTACTATTACTACTACATATAACGTAACGTCAATTTATTTGAAAATAATTGACCGCTGATGTAAATAATATAGACCGCATGACGATTACTACATTATGAAGAAGAAAAAAGAATGTAGGTGCCCAAAAAAAAAACAGTCAAACTCAAATTTATTCATAATTATGTATTAAAGTAATATTATGTACTTTTTTTTGTTTTCAGACCGGTCGGCTAGACTTCAACGCGAGTCGCGTCACGGGCCACAAAGGCCCGGTACTCGACATCAAATGGAATCCGTTCAACGATAACATCATAGCCTCGTGTTCCGATGACTGCACGGTAATTTCGTTACTATTTTAATACAGGTTTCCAATTAGCCCGTGGAAAAATGGCACCCATTACGCGGTCGTGCTCAATTCTAACTGTTTTCGACTGTTATATATGAGGTCTTAGAACAATTCATTTTAGGATATGTAGATAAATGTAGCGGTATATTTAAGCTATTATTTTGTGTAACTATTCTGTTGTTGGAACGACGACACATAGAAAATGTAGATTTTAAGCACAATGGTGCTTGAAGATAACGCTTTTAACCTACGTACGATTCTTGGTATATCATTGGTTGATATGAACAATCTAAGAACTCATATTATGCAAAGTTAAGGCGCGCTCAACACTAATCTGCTGCTGATTTCGTCCCTCGGTTGGCTTAGGCGGTACCACAAGTTTCTTCCGTCTTGTAATCTCAGAGTTATACAAAGTCACACTTTAAAGAATACAAGGAAGCTGGCAGCGCGTGAGGAAATTTATCTCACGAAATCGTTGGTGCTTTATGAACATGTATACTCAGTAATACAAATTATTGCTGCGGTAGCATTAGATCAACTGATATATTACCAAGGCGAGGTTATAATACGTGCAAAGTTACAAGGATTTGTCTTTCTACGACCAGTAAATCAATTTAACAGTTGATTCAATTTAGTTAGTTTATATTTTGTTAACATATATTTTTTTACTATTATGCCTTTACAAATGACTGTTGTTATCGATACATCTAAGATTATATTTTAAAATTATATCAGGCTTTTAATGATGCGATATGGTAACATCAGATGAGACATTAGGAAACAATATCTTTCTGTACTTTAGTGTTTGTAAACACGATAATCTGCCTTCGTTATCAGCACTCGTAAGAACTAATACAAAACGTCCATTTATACTATGCATATGTTTGTAGTAAGAACCACTTGAATTTTATAGTGATATATGATTCAAATGTATGTTACAAAGTCATACTTATAAAGTATTAAAAAAATTAACGGTTTACAAAAGGCAGATCTTATGCCATGCCATAAACGAAATAAAAGGTCCTTTATAGGTAGTGGTAACGAGTGTCAATGGATTTGCGTAACATCTTATTTTACACTGCAAAATATTCACCCGAATATTTATTATAACAGATTACCATGATTAATAATTTCGTTCAAAAGCTTTTTTATATGCAATGTATTGCTTAGGTCTTGAATCTGGATTAATCAATGATGTAAACACAGCTTTATAAAAAATAATGTGTTCTATAAAATCACTCCAAACACTAAAACTCAAATGTTAATAATACTCAAATGTTTTGATTGTGTAGGTAAAACTCTGGCACATTCCGGATGGAGGTTTGTCTATGCATCTGACTGACTGGCTGGTTGAATTGCATGGACACAAGCGCAGAGTTGCATACATAGAATGGCATCCCACTGCTGAAAACATCTTACTTAGCGCTGGGTTTGATTACTTGGTAAGTATTCACATCAAATTATTGAAACAAATAGCAATATCAAAGGAAATATTTTTCTATCCATTTGTATTTATATAAAAAAAAATTGTTACTTATTTATTTTATTGATCTTATTGTCATTTATTACGTTTTAATAAGTAACTTAACATATGTTCAATATTATGTTATGTATGTCATAACATAAAATATTTTTCCAGAAATTGTGACTTACATACATTAACACAAATATAAGAAGCGTAAACATGTAACTACCGTTACTCAATGACATAGATTTTTTTTGTAGTGGGACAATGTGTATGATAGGATAGGATCGCAGATATACTTCAAAAAGTTTCAAATTTTAAATTTAAAAGAATGGTTAAAAAATATTGGACTGCTAAAATATATTATAAAACCTAATACCTAATACATTTTAAAATTGCATCCTTATTTCAAACAAAAATTAAATTTAAGTTAATATATTGTAAAACACACTAATCATTAAGTATATTTAAGATAGGAATTGCATTTTATGTCAATCCATCAAGGATGCTTTATACTAATTTTGAGACTTAGGAACCTAGTGTATAGAATATTATATATATTGTAGATAGAACCTAGTGTATGTGATGGCTTTTTTGTTCGTTACAGATCTTCGTTTGGGACGTGGGTAAAGGGGAGGCGGTGAAGGTGATCGACTGCCACAGTGACGTCATCTACTGCATGTCCTTCAACCGCGACGGATCGTTGCTCGCCACCACGTGTAAGGACAAGAAGTTGAGAGTCATCGAACCGAGGCGGGGGATCGTGCTATCGGTGAGTCTTCGAACAGTTTTATGCTTTAAGTTCAACCTGATGTAAGTTTTACTCGAACAGAGTATAATCAACTTTATTGTTGTATTTTATCACAATTGAGTCTATTGTTTATGGATTGTTCAATGGAATACTATAATCTACTCCAATGGTAAAATAAGTAAGGATAATATATAACTTCGAAGAAACAATATCGATCAGGATCTTAATATTAATAATCTATGGTATTCAGTGATTCATGAAAAAACAGACATTTTGAATGCACTGTGACATTCAGCTCCTCAAAACTTGGCAGTAAAATTAAAGCGAGTAGTAAGTATTTGAGTGGCTATGGCTAAAGATATGAGAACTGTTTGTATTGCAAACATAACAGTGCTAGTAAGAAATCGCAAGGACTGTTTAAATCTGAGACGTGTCCTTATGCCCTATATCTTCCATCCTTCCGCCATTGGAATATATTACACGATAGGTGTCGTGGTTGCAGGAGGGCGCGTGTCACGGCGGCACGAAGGCGTCGAAGTGCGCGTTCGTGCGCTCGGGCCGCGTGCTGACCACGGGCTTCTCGCGCCACAGCGACCGCCAGTACGCGCTGTGGGACGCGCACTCGCTCGCCGCGCCGCTGCTGCAGGAGACCATCGACAGCTCCTCCGGCGTCGTCTTCCCCTACTACGACTACGACACCGACATGGTGGGCACTCGTACGGCCTCGCACTCACTCGCCGCGAGCACTGTGCACTTTACTAACGAATAACTTCCACCAGGTCTATCTGGCCGGCAAGGGCGATGGAAACATACGCTATTACGAGGTGGTCGACGAGCCCCCGTACATACATTTCCTGAACCAGTTTCTGTCCGGCAATCCTCAGGTGAGATAAACGAAGTATAACAATATATGTAATTAATTATTTATGGTAAACTATTTATAAAATAAGCCACTGAACAGTAAAAGTCGATTTATTTTTCATATTCTGGCTCTGTTATAATTTCCACTTCCAACTTCAAGTCAAGTTATTACATTCATAAAATAAGTCTTTTTACTTCAGAGTTCTACAAATGTAAAATTGACGTTAATTTTTTTTATTTAAATTCAGATAGCTATCATCGGTTATTATATCTATTATATAATGAACTAAACCAATATAGAGTATTATAAGTGAAGTGTGTGCGTGTGTGCAGCGCGGGCTGGGCTTCATGCCGAAGCGCGGCGTGCAGGTGGGCGCGTGCGAGGTGTTCCGCTTCTACAAGCTGCACACGTCGCGCGGCCTGTGCGAGCCCATCTCCATGATCGTGCCGCGCAAGTCCGACTGCTTCCAGGTGCCTACTCACTGCTCACTGCTCACTGCTCACTGCTGCTGTACACTCCCGCGTTTGTTGTCTTTTGTAAACGATGACTACTCCAATTTGACAAAAAATTAAACTTCATTACAACAATATCTCGTCACAAATATATTATTTATACGCACTTAACTTTTTCGTTGCTGATTTCATTGAGTGACACGTCATGTTGTTTATTATTGACATTCAACATTTATAGAAAAAATGCATAAAGTTCAGTATCGATCGAATGCATTATTTTTACAAGAACATAATTGCATAATTTGCAAATGAAACATATTTACGATACCGTTGTCTTAACAATGATTTCGTTCGTCTTAATTCTTGATAAATATGTAAGTCGACGATAAATGTATCTCAATCGAATGTCGTAACATCTTTACTTTCATGTGAAATATCCGTGTTTAGAATTTATGTCCGAATTGTGCGATCGATGCGTTGGAAATTTAACAACGCGTAGGCGAACAGCAAAGTAGAATATTTACTGGACGCGACTGTGTCAGGAGGACCTGTACCCGGACACGGCGGCGCCGCAGCCGGCGGTGAGCGCGCGCGACTGGCTGGGCGGAGTCAACGCGCCGCCGCTGCTCATCAGCATGAAGACTGGTACGCGCCTCCTGCCTATTTAGTGTTCGCTTCATGTAACTTTGCCGCTTTGAAATATTACATTGTATAAGTTTAATAAAATCGAAAGTAAAATTAATCAATATTATATTATTCTTATTATAAAAATATATATTCTCGTATGACGACTTTAAACCTTTGTTATGTTTAATGTATCCTTTAAGCATTTCTCTCACCGACCACAATAAACTCAAGATAAACAAACCCAGTAACTGAGTCAACAACTAACTAGCACTAACATAATATAATCAAAAAAGCAATATTAAAACAGTAGCAACACCTAAATAATCTTAGCCCTCTGGACTTCCTTATACCCTTTTTATGTATATATATTTTTTTTTTTTTGGCAGATACATGTACTTGTAATGTGTTGTGTTGCAGGTGTCACCATATCGACACACAAGCCCCGTACGAACAAGGACGCGCCGGCGCTACAACCTCAGGACGCCAACAACAGGAAGAAGTTCGCGTTCCTCTCACGCGAAACCACGCCCGACTACCGCCCGCTGGCCACCTGGCAGGAAAACCATGACAACGAAATACCACAGGTTCGTTATATTGTTTAATATTTATCTAGTTTCTAAAAGTAACGTATTAATTGTTGTATTCCACATTGGATTAGGACAGAATATATATAATGCATTACTACTTACTGTTTCTTAGAAACTTTTTCTTCTATGTATTATTATATATTTACGTTCCGAACCGTGTTAGTTTTATTTTTAATTGATTGATAACATTCATAATCTCTGGACAACTTCTCTTCAACAAAACTACTAGATAACGGTTCACGAACAAAAACAATACTCGAAACGTGGCACCAACTGGCCATACTATAAAACGGAGAAAATAATGTAATATTTTAATAATTTCACCCATAAGTATGCCTTGTTCCCGAGCAATAAAGTGCGAAGCATAATCGTGATCTATTTTAAGATATTAAGAAATATCAAATTAATAAATACAAATAACTTTCTTGAATTAATTTTATATATCTACATAAAAAATAAACACAAAGAATATTTTAGTTATAAAAGATATGTTAAATTAAACAGGTGCAAGTAACGGAAAAATGTCAGAAGACAAACGCTAATCAGAACACGAAGTTCCATCAGCTACAACGAATGTTCGGCAAGCAGACGGGCGAGACCGAACCCGTGCCGCTTTACAAGCAGATCAACCAGGGAGACGTCTTCAACACTGAGAATGAGGTAGTCTATACTATTATATAAAACATAATATTACTGATTAAACGTTATAATAATGTTACTGCTGTTATATATATATATTACCACTTACTTATTTATTACTTATTTATTTTAACATCAACCCAAAAATTGGCAACCCATTGACAATGAAATAAATAATTATATAAACTCTTACAAGTTAGAACTCTTAAACGCTATATTGAAGTGGCCTATTTGCTCCCATAAAATGAAAATCGTTACATATTTAGATTTTTGTCTTTAAAAATAATAATCTAAAATTGTGTTATTGTTCAAATCAAAATGTAACTTCTGATCTCAAGTCCTTTTTTTACTTCTGTTATCATACTAAATTTATTATAATTTACATTCAATAAAACTAAAACTTTTAATAATACATTTCCAGTTACGACTCGCTTTCAACCGACAAGGCGAAGAATTGAGGATTGTAAAGCGTCAACTGCAGAACAGTCAGCAGCGGGTACGAGAACTGGAGCAACACATCGCTTCGCTTCAAGCGCGGTTGCAACACGAAAACTAAGCTTAACATTGAACTGCCTATGACGCCTTTCAAATTGACCTTGCAAATTATATATATATGTAAAATTGAATCTTGATAATTGATTTATTATGATCAATGTTTTTAATTGAAATGACATAAATTTGAATTTCACGAATTTAAATGAAACGCAATTATATATTTTTCAATTGTGCATTTCATTTATGGGCACAACTTGATTCTTAATAATTATATTAGTTACCTAATTCCTAAAAACAGGCTATGGTTTTTTTTAATTTATACATTTTGAATTAACTGAATTATACATTTATGCTAAAGCATTGCATTGTGAACATTAATATTAAAAGCTGTGTGCTTGTACAGGAATGTGTCCTGTAGCAATCGTTGTAGACTGCTCGATTTATACTATTATTTTATAGTGCCAACCAGAAGTCGAAGCTTTAATTCGCTTGTCCAACAAGCCAATGCTTAATTATGTACTTTAAGTGTAGTTGGTTCTCTATTGGCTTACGATACTGAAACTTTTGGCTGTCTTCATATGGGTAATACAGCAATGATGCCTTTATAAAATAATGTAGTCATATTTATGATACTAAATGTATCCTCCACTATTATGTTTAAATCGTGACTTTTTTACTGTAAGACTCGTATACAATATGATGACCAAAATATTATTACTTTATTCTTCGTGTCGTTGTGATAATTTTGCTCTGTGTAATAGGCATTAGGCGTACATAACATGGGTTGTTTTTTTCCTATGTCAATGCACTCATTATTACACTACTTAATATAATCTTTATTATTGACTAATATATTACATAACATGCATTTCTATATGGTATTTGCTTACAAAATTATTCGTATCTGTGTGTCATTATTCGTCATAGTTGTTGTTTTAATATATGAAAACGCAACAAATTTTCGTAACAAAATTAACTGTGACTTGCGATAGCCCGCCCAGTGGGAACAAAATTATCATTCCATTAATAATATTTTTATATTTGTATGTTATATATTATGTATATGGCCTAATATTTTATTTATAATAAAAATATAAGCATAAGGCTATAATTATTATATAAAAATTCGGACATGACAGTTGTGATGATATTTTAATGCTAAATTTATGAAATGTATATGTTTTATTTGACGTCATTGCTCCCTTGCTTTCAGCAACTGCTCTTGACACAGATAATGACTTCAGTTATTTTTATTTAAATTAATACCGAAAATTAAAAAATACTACTTACATAAGTCACGTACTAATGTTTGTATCCTATTAGTTAGGTCTGTGATTTTTATAAATCTCCAAAATTAAGAATTGCAACTTCAAGAAAAATCATATATAATACTCTAAATTCAAAACATGTTATGTTTTATAAACATTGTAATTTATATAATTAATCCGTACCTCGTAAATGAAATTTCTATTACATAATGTTTTTTTTTTTCATAATGTAAGGTGCGCGTGAGTAAGTCCCGGTATCCTTTCTGAGTTTCTAAAGCAAGCGAGCAGTTAGAAAATCCTTTTGTGCAATGAACGTAAGGGTTTTACGAATGACATGATTTATTTATTATGTCAATAATTCAATACTGCTTAGAGCACTATTTTAAAAAGCACATGAATTAAAGTTTATTCCCAGTTTTATTATTAAGTTGATTTGTTAGTAATTAATTTAGTCTGATTTACAATTATTGTTACCTGTTAATTTTTAATATTCGTTTCTTTTTTATGTGACAGTTTTGTATGTGTTTGATTAAAATGTAATATTAGGTGTATTCGATGTTCTGAATTTCTTGTCTATATAATTATATACAACACATGGAAATGTCTACAAATAGGATTATCGTATAAAGTTTGTGTGTAATGTAGTCACTCGCTTATCAACTTTTCCTTATCTTATATGTCAAGCATTTAAAATATCATAAATAGTAGGTTTTGTTTATGGTAGAATAAAGCTAGGTCGTTTTTTTTTCATAATAAAAAATTATCCTCTATTCGTTAAACATTAGTAAAAGTATATGTATTTACTTGTAATTTGCATAAAATGTACTGCCAAGAATAGTTTAAAAATAAAGTGTACAAAAAACATTACCTGAAAATTTTCTGCATAGATTGAAATGATTTTGTTTCTTGAAATGTGAATTTTAGAGTAGGTGCTACATTCTTGAACAGCTTTTTGCTTAACTGAAATATAAGATTGCTTGAAATAGATTTCAACATAATGGTAGTAAACTTTTTTATAAGAATCAATGTCTTTAATAAAATGTACGACTTCTAATTAAATATCATATATGAAAGAGTAGATTAATATTAAGTTTTCATCAAAAATAAATTAATTGTATTTTGTGACAGTAATCTCTATACTATGTAGTCCATCAAAATCTCTTAAAGGCAAATCGTTCAAGTTAAAAAAAAAAAAAATTATATGTGCAAAATAAGGAAAGTATTTTCATACTGTAGTTTATTACATTCCACTTAAAGCATCGATGTTAGGTAAGTGAAAATAATCAAAAAGTATTATTTCATATAAGCTAAATTAGTTTTATAGTTTTGTGGCTAAGTCTATGTTAATATTTATTGTGTATTTTTATATTATGCTTGTGTAGCACAAATTTTCAATAAATGTTTGAACATGTGTCTGTTGTCTTTGATGATCCCAAAGGTATATAAAATATATTGTGATTGTCTGATATTTAAATAAATATTGATTAAGCATTTCCTGTAATAAAATTCAATTGGTATTTTTCAGTAGTTTTAGAAATATTTTAATTAATGCTTGTAAACAATATAGTGCATGATAAGATATATTTAGGCAATACCAATGGAAATCAATAGCTTGCTTGTAATAGGCTTAATATTTATTTCCCTATTTAACATGTTAACTACCACTTTGCCAGCATTCCAACACACTATTTGTCCTTTTGCGATTATATATTTTTGGCTATTAATCGGTTTTCAACAGCACAGTCGACGGTCGTCGGTACACGGACTTATGAATAAAATTTACGGTGTACCAGGGACTCATGAGTGTGTACGTGTAGTAGAAGTACATTTTGCTTATTGACCATAGACAATGAAAGGCATACTGGCATAATCATAATAATTACCTCTACCATAATCGTTGTATCAATTATAGACTTAGGAGTCTAGAATATTTTGTGACAATCTTCTCGTTCACGAATTTTTATGTATGTACAAGTGTTTTTTTTTTCTGGATATTTCTCAGAAATTATAAATATATTTTTAAATAATCATAAATATATTTTCTAGATATTGGAATTGCCCCATTTCTAAATATCCCTATACTTTAGTATTACTTTAGCCAGACATTGACAAATCAAAAAATATTCTTACCTAATGATCATATAGAATTGGATATAGAATCAAGTACAGTGTAAATAAAATTGTAAATCGATTTTTAAATATATTTATTAAAAAAATGTAAATATTTTGTGATGTAATTTATAAAATGGAATGTTAACATTAGATTGAGATTCTAATATAAAAATTCGTAATTGTAAGAGGTAGAATAATCCTAATACAATTTAAAATATTACAACTCTTATAATTATACTAAACTTTCATAATCCAAATGGATATACTTAAAACTACTAACGAAAATATTGCAGAATTTCGAATGCTAGAAGCTCCATTGCATCCATCTGTATTGCATGTATGAATGCATGTTCGGTATTCTAGTTTGTCACCAGGCTGTTGGACGTAATTGCAATAGTTTCCTAGATCTAAAGAAGAACAATATCTCTTTGTACTAATCCCACCTAAAAGATAAACATATAATATATATAAACATAACAACAGACTGTTAATCTACAAAAATATAAATAATGGTAAAAATTGTTCCAAGAAATCTGCTTATTTTACACATGCATGTTGTTAGCCGTTACATTCTACTTACAATACATTTTATGAAAGTTGTATAATTCCCAATGAAATAAGTGTATTAAAATAACAATATATTTTAACTTCCATTTCATATAAAATTTTCATGACTAAGTTTTAGCATATACAAATCCCAATTGCTGTTGCGTTGCCTTTCATGGACTACACATATTTGGCATGCATGTGCTGATACACCATGTACTCACCAAGTTTTAAGCCAGGAAATAATATTATTAGTGATCATCAGTACCCTGTGCTGTGAATCTCAAAAAGCTGTTTGTGCACCAAAATTAATGCAGTATTTACATGCATACATAATTAATATCATAACAGTATTAAATATCCTTTTATGTTTCTCTACTATTCTAGTGTAATATTAGCCTTAGTATTTCTTGTAATAGGCCTATATGCAAGTCTGTCTGAATAGTACCACTGACTCATAATTGACTTGATTTTTCTACTAAATTTGTATGAATGATTTACTCATTAGAATATGCACTTACGAGGCTCAAGGGACATCAAATCTAATATATAAAAATAAAATACTCTCATATTGAATACCAAATTACTAGTTACAACACAGAGGTTTTTAAGTAAAATAAAATATATGAATCTCAAGTCAAAAATGTCATATAATCATTGTAAATTTTTTTTATTGCAATCTTTCATGTTTCATATCAGTTTTAAGCTCATGCTCTGTTGTAGAGGTTTATGCTCATGATCTCTGACAGAAGAAAATTGCCTAATTGTAGATTTAAACTCTTAACATGTTACCCCCATTTAAACTTTTGTAGGTTAATACCAGGCTGATTAGAATTATTTTGTTATTATCCTGAAAATTTATCTTTATTGTTCGTTCTATTTATATGTTTTGTGTAAATTACAGCAATTACACCACTCCTTAGCTGTCAAATATTGTGCTAATAGTGCTTTATAAATATATATTAGTAGTTTAGTCAACACCTGTCAATTTTATACAATATTGTGCATTGAAGACATGATCACAGGGAAGAGCCGTCAATATCCCACCATCCAGGGTCATTAGCCCATCACTACATTCCAATGTTGAAGAAGAATTACATTGGAAACATTCTATTCCTTTAACTGAGAATTATTATAATTAATACTTTTATTTTATACTGAAAATTAATATAAGACACAACAAATAAAATAATAAATGAAAAAAGCAGTTTAAAATATGATTTTTGAATTAAAAACTTTTGATTGTATTTTTTCAATAATGGGAATGAGTGACTTGTTTAAATTAAAAGTGTATGATAAATTAATTAATGAAAAATATAAATTAGTTTACTGAAAAAGTTATGTATCCCCAAAATATGGTTATTTGATTAGTTATACCGAGACCACAAAGTATTTGTTCACCATTCACCAAGATTTTTTACTTATGCTTTTGATATACCTTCAAATCTTCCAACATGTTTGATGCAATATTGAGCATCATGTATACTATTGCAATCGATTGGACTTAAAGCAGTGTCGGTGTCTAAATACTCATTACACTCAAAAGGTTCGTTCGAGTCAGTTCCAGAGCATTGATAACAATTTATAGAGTTCACTACAATTAGAACAGTATTAATGCGTACAACGAATTATGAAGTAAACAAAAAGGAAAAGTACTGCAAATTAAAATTAATAAAAAAGGGCGTTTCAAATCCAATCTCAATTACCTGATTTTATCGTATTTGCTGTTAACATAACAAATAATAAGCATTTTGTTGTAATTAAATACATTTTTTACTTCTATACTTTACTTCCTTCAGGATTTGTTAAAATAGCAATTGCAATTTAATTATAAAATATTCATCAAAATTAGTAAATACACAAAATTATTGCACAAAGTACATAATCAGTAAATAGTACGTTTCATTTACTATCGGTCAACTTCAAAATCGTTAACTATGACTTGTAAAGTTGTATACACTACAAGTCTATGACTAAATACTTAGATTTATGGTTAACTTGGTTGTTTCCTTTTTTCTTACCACAGAGAATATAATCATAACTGTCATATGTCAAGTCATAATCACGGTGTTGTATACAGTTGGTCGTTGGTCGGTTGGTCAGTCGTTGGTCTAGCCACTAGTGGCTAGATATCGCAGACCTGGTGGTCCTGGGTTCAATACCCAAGTCGGGTCTATAAAAATTAATTGGGTTTTTCTGTCAGGAAATTCTCTCTCTCGAAGTTGGAAGTGTGTACACTCCCGTGCCTCGGAAAGCACGTTAAGCCGTTGGTCCTGCGTCAGATTGCCGTCCCATCGGAATATGAGAGCTAGGGAATATAGAGTGCACCTATGTTTGCGTACACACTTATGCACTATAATATCTCCTGCGCCAATCTCAACAGCCAACTGGTTACCCTCTCTTGAGATTGGCCGCCGTGAACGAAAAATCGGTTTTGTATACAGGTCTAGCCACGGTCTTATATAAAGGTCTAGCAACTGAGTCCAATTCTGCCGTCCTAAGAAAAAAAGACGCATCTAACATTTTTTTCAAAATTGAGTTTTTCCCATATTTAGAATCAGTAAAAAAAGACGCATGTGCCAATATTTTTTATATTGGTCTAAGACTTACACAAGCAGAGTTAGCTGTGCTTAAATAAGACGTATTTGCAAAAAACATTATCAAGTACTAAGAAGAAAATACGTTTTTGATGGTTACTGAGTTGAAAAGACACAAACACATAAATGTGTTTTTTTTACATTCAAAATAATAACAAGATCATACAATGAAAAGTCGCTTCTGCATTTTGACAGATAATAAAGACGCAATTACATTGCCGTGATCATTATACTAAGGAAGAAAATCGCATCTACGTAAATATTATGTCTTTTCATCGTAGTTTTACCAAAATCAGTATAACGCAAGTGCCAGAAGCATCTTCTCTCCTTAGTATTGCTCAACGTGTGGGGTGCGGTTGGAAGACAATACTGTCAGTTGCGCCCAGGCAGTCGACTAGAATACGTGTATGTGTCTGAATCACTCCGCCATTAACGTACATAAAATAGATATTAATTGTAATATGTATTTATAAATTTAATTTAATTTGTAGTTAAATATTATAATAAATATGTCATGTTCAGACGGATCTAGTTCTTGCTCTGTAGATATGATACCCAACTCACAAACGAAAAACATAATTTTTCCTGAGTCATCCGAAGCCTCGACCGATGAAGACACACAACAGTATTTTACAAAAAAGGGTACAATTTCTAAACGAAAGAAATAATATGACTTATCTAAGGCACAGAGAAAAGAAATAAAAAAAATATATTTAATCTATATACACACAAGCCAGGTACACCCTGGTTTGTGTGTCATATCAGTGTGAAAAAAAAATGTCCATCTGCTGCCATAGCTGCCATAGCTGGCAGCAGATGGACATCGATAGCTGAAGACCGAGCTCAGTGGCGTGCCATTGGAGAGACCTATGTCCAACAGTGGACGACGAATGGTTGACGATGATGATGATGATGACTAAGTTTACAGAAGAGAACCGTAAAAAATTAAATATATTTTTCAGAAACGTATCCTGGAAAGAGCAACAATATTATATATTAAATAAAACGTTGAAAGTAGAACCTAGAAGAAAATCTATAATACGAACCCATACCAAGAAATATAAGCACATCCTATTTTCTATTAAATGAATCTGGAAATAAAGTACATACTTTTAGTATGCAAAGTATTTTTTTAGAGACACTGGGATTTAATAGAAAAATGTCAGTTCAGTGATTCCTCACTGAATGCTTATTATATGTATATTAGAATTACGGGTAGAAGAAATAGACGAGGTACCAATGCAAATCCAAATTAATTTGATGATACCAATATCATAGATATGCATTTAATCCTATCATATCTCACTACAGACGAGAGCATGCGCCGAATAGAAAATATCTTCCATCGGATATTTCAATTACCAAAATATTTAAACATTTTTGCGAACAAAAAACGTATTACGAACGTTCATGAACAGATTACTTATGATTATTACAGAAAAATTGTTTAAAAACAAAACTATATGTTTTGTTACTCGCAAAATTATGGCACGAAGATTGTGAGAACTGAAAAGTATGTTATTCATAATTCCAATCACAAGGAGCTAAGACATAGACATTGTAAACAATGTCGTGATTATGAAAAACACCACGAATCAAAGCAAAACTACTAACACTACTACATAATTATAACAAATAGCTAAGAAGAAAATACGTTTTTATAAATTGCTAAATTGAAAGAACGCATGTACCGTAGATGCGTCTTTCTTACGTAGTATTACTTATTTTTCCATATTTTTTTACTAAGATGAAATAGAAAATATTATTTAATTAAAATTTTAAATTGTTTTTATATATATTTTTAATACACTCTGCTAGATAAACGTATAATATTGCATAGTCTCACAAAAAAACTAGCATTTTTAAAAATTTTCTTCCCACAGCAACTGTTTTCATTTATTGTACATTACATACAAAAAAATGCCTGAGTTACCTTATTTATTCTGAATTCAGAATGTATCAGAAATCATTTTCATAATTTGATCGTAGACATGTCACATTGTAGAATATTTTGCGCTTAAATAGCGTAAATACAAGCCAGAAAAAAAAGAAATAATTTTGGATGTGATAATTTAAATGAAACTAATTATTTTTACGCCCAAAAACTTGTTTTGTTTTAGGCTGTTTGCTTTTAATTTAATTCTGTACTTTACTACATTTTATCTCTATACCATTTGCATGCCACCATAAATCCAAACATAAAAACGTATTTCAAAAAGATTTAAATATGTTAGAAATACTTATTTAAGTACCTCAATTATTTTATTTAATAAATACGTTCTTATATTGTATTTAATTTAATAAAAACGTAATCGGTTTTAACTATATTAAAAATAGTAAATTGTGATACTTATACTAGTATATCTATAAAATATAACTCTAATAAGAAGCATGAAAAACATACTGTTACTACGACGCTAATCTGGGGGCTAATTCGGCGAGGCAGTATTTTACTATTTTCGCATTACAATCATCCGCTTACGTTGACACGCCTTTTTGAAATATATGGCTTGGAGTATTTTTTTCAATTCTTAAACAACGGCAAAAAGAAAAGTAATCTAATTACGACGAAAACTAATAGTTTACTTCGCTCCATAAAAAAAACGAAATAAGAGTAATAAAAAATAAATATAATCGTGATACATACGACATCATATTATAGTTCACTCTATAAGGAAAGCTAAACCGTATTACCGTAATAATTTACTATTTCATTGACTTTTCCTAACAACCTTGAGCTTCTGACTTCACCTAAACTTTACACAATGTTGAGGCCCTGACTTTATAACATGATGCTGCAACTCGGGCTGGCTGGACGTGTACCTGTATCTATAATTTAGTGCTAATGAATATTTTTCTCATTGACTTTAGACATTCACGGAACATTTTTAAGAATCATATGTTTCTCACCAAGGGTAAACATTAAAAAACAAATTATTCAAAATTATTTATTTAATCGTTTTTGATTTTCAATTATAATCATATTTCTATAAAAAAAATTTATTACAAAATAATGTACTATACTTAACATTTAAGTAGCTTAGTAACGTTATTTATAATAATTAGTTATAAATCCACGGACGTATGTATTCTGGAAAATTCAATGTTATATACCATTAATATTTCTTTCAAAAACAATTTAAACTACGACGCTCTTTCTTTATATAACATCATATTAATTAGTAATTTAACATATTTATAAATCACATATGCATGAGCAAAAACTTATGGACTCATGAGAACTTAAATTTGTACATTATATATTCTACTTATAAATGCGTAACTTAAATATGTATCCCTAATTATTACCTAGTAGGCAGTTTTAAGATGGATACTATTGTCATTCATATACTTAAAAATAGTTTACATCTGGTCAGAATGTAATTATTAAACAAAATAGAAGTAGAAAAGTAAGTGTAAAGAATGAAATAATATTGTTTAGATTAAAGATCTAACAGTTTTTTTTAATAAAACATCAATATTCAACCATCACGAACTTATGTGTTAAATAAATTACGACATGATTGGCACATGTTGTTACAGGTCTGAAACAGACAGTATACTTAGCACTATGGTTACTAAATAAGAGTATTTTTCTAATAGTCCCCACTGAGATAATATAATTAAGTAAAATACAAGATTAAAAATGTTAATCTTTAACAGTTATAGCAATTAAAAAAAATACATTTAAAAACTTTACGCTTACAAATTTCAAATGAGATAACAGATTCTTATTCTATTAAGTAATATCTTGATGTGAAAAATGACGTTTGTTTACAATCAAAACTTAATTTAATAAACTATTTTAATTAAAATCGGTGTTCAATGTAAAATTTACAATTGTATTCAGTTATTCAATTGTGGCCGTAAGGGGAGGGAACCTTCGACCCAAAAGTTAGGACGCTGCATCATAGTTTGCCAGAGAGCGACCTCTCTACCGACACTGTCCATCCAGTTAACTGTTGCACCCATGTATGTACCTGAGAAATATGTTAGAATTACATTAAAACATATGTTAAAGAAATGAATATAAAAAAAAACAGTGAACAAGTTTGTACTCATTGAGATTATGTTACGATAATCCAACTTGAAAATTTATATTGATTCAATAAAATTTAATGCGACAATTTGTCGCCTTCAATTACTCTGCAAATGTGCGACCACGAGTTTAAGATATTCTGTCTCATGTGCCTGTTTTGTACTCGCTCACTTAACTTTCAAACCGGCACAAAAATAAAGTATTGATGTTTCGGGGTAGAATAACGAATGTTTGGGTGTTGCTTAGTCATTACAACGAAACATAAATATCATCTCTAGCTCTATGATCAGCGAACCTTGCCCTTTTGAAAGGCATAGAACGAAACAAGAACATATAAGGATGCGTCGCCTCACCGGTGCCGAGCGAGAGGCGCACGGCGCCCATGAAGTCGTTGGAGGCGAGGCGGTCGCGGTCCCACAGGCTGAGCTCGAGCGCGCGCGTGGCCAGCTCGCGCAGCGCCACGCCGCGGTACGCGAACGTGTGCTCCCAGCGCGGGCTCAGCGTGCGCCGGCACACCGACGTCTTCTGCTTGGCGAGCCGACCGCGTTCCGGCAGCAAGTAGCTGCGTAGAGATAAATGCAGTCTCCATATTATATTCATTCATACGCGTAGCTCTAATATACGTTTTATATTTGAGATAGTAAAATGTCGAACATTCTATGTTGTAACATCATTCAATGTAACAACACATTTACAAGCATTTAAAAAAAATCAATTTTATAATTTGATTTAATATACACATATACAAAATGGAATGTAATTAAAATAATTTTAATTGTTGGTTTGTATTTTTTATTGGAATGCAATAAACATAATAATTTACAAAACTATATAAGTATTTGCTTACCTTTTACAAAATACATCAGCCAAGCCGTTAGGTTTGGTAGCGACGAGATTCTTGGCTTCCTTAACAAGGACGTGTAGCGTGCCCTTTCCGCGGGCGACGTCTTGTAACTCGAACTTTAGACCGATAATAAGGTCACCCCGCGAGCCTTGGTGCTCGTCGAATTGTTCAGTCTGAATAAAAATCATAATATTTAAAAATACATTCGTCTGTGTTGTTCATTATAAAAGATTAGCCATTGTTTAATTTTTAAAATATTTTTTCAGTTTGTTTTTATCGTGTAAATTAATATAGATATAATATGTATATATAAAATTTTCGAGAAAGAAATAAGAAAGTTAATCTAATTTCAGTCAAAAAAGTATTGTAATAAGCATTTTTTGTATTACACAGCTAAATAATGTTCGATTCCTAATCCCTGGATAGTTTCTTTACAAGAAACATATTACTCTTATGGAGCAGTTTTGAAAAGAGCAGTCATATTTCTAGTCATAATTATAAAAGAGTGGTTAAGGCGTCTGACTCGAAATCAGATTCCCTCGGGGAGAGTAGGTTCGAATCCTACAGGCTGCGTTTTTTTCGGTAATATGATTTTATCATAAATATTTTTTATGATTTTATATCAGTGTTAAAGCTAACGAAGGTAAACAAAATGCGACAAAAACATTTATTTTTCGAAATTAATCTTAACACTAGCCTGGCCTATCGTTCGGGTTGCATATGAAAATTTCTTGAGTTGACGGGAGACTCAAACGCGGGGCCACAGCCAGGAAGATCGAAGCAAAACAAGATATGAACGTACATTGTACGTATGGACATACCCTCTCATGAAGCTTGTACCACATGGGCTCGGGGTCGTCGAACACGACGTCGGCCAGCGGCAACGTAACCTCGCCAAGGAAGTCGTTCCGTCCGAACATGTCGGCGTGCCACACGCTCAGCCACAGTGTCCGCGCGGACAGCGAGGCGAGCGGCTGCGCGAAGCTCAGCGTCTCTTCGAACACGGGACTCAGCGTGTTCTTCTTCACCTTTGTCTTCCTCTTGCCAGTTTTAGACTTGTCCGGTAACAAGTAGACCTGGAGTGGTTGAGTTTATATAATGTAAACGAGCTATGGTGCTGGTTTCTTTGCGCGCCATCTTTAAACTAAACGGATTTACTATTTAAATTCATTGGCGCTTGGGTCGCAATCGTGGTTAACATTTAAGTCTTTAAATTTAATAGGAAGTCAAGTTTCTAATTAACTAATTATGTATATTTCTATGTATACATTTAATTATCAAACGTATGAAAATAAGTGCATAAAACTAAATTTATTCATGTCTGAATAAATTACGGTTACGCCCACTAAACGAAATAAATCTATGTATTATGAGTATCAAAAGTGATAGACTAATATAGACACATTTTTTATTAACTAGATAGGAATTACACAAACACTATTTAAAATATAAGATGATGCAAGAAGTTAGAATGAATACCTTGACATATGGATCCGAGCGGTTGCGCTTCACGTCAATCGGAGCCAAATCTCGACATCGTTTGACACCAACCTCCAGGGCTCCGAGCCGATAGTTGTACAGTAACGAAAACTGAACCTCTCCTCGCACGGTCACGTTCCCTCGCAGACCCTCACCCGCTCCTGAATAAACCGACGCCATAGACTCTGATCGTGCCTTTAAACAAAAAAAAGATAAATTTTAAAAACACATTCTAAGCTAGTTAAAACAATAATTACAAAGCTACTAAGTAATTTCTAAAATAATTTAATGAATGATATTTACTTTATTCTGCACGTTGTTTCAATCGTATCATGCTAATAAACATTAGTTGTTTTGAAAGAATTTGAACGTAGAATAATAGTTACAGATTGTGTCCAAGTATTATTCACACAAATTAATAGTTGTGTAAAAACAGACCGTTGAGCCTTTTGTACATTGTGTCGCAAGCGCAACCGACACTGATTGTTTTTGTTTACGCTCATTATCTCCTGACACATGATACGTCAGATACGTGTAACAATGACAACATCACAACATATGTTTACATACGTACGTACACACAAATAAACTAAGGTAATGGTATCGAAATTTGCGTTATATTTAAGTTTAAGGATTATTTTTCTTAACATAAGTGATTCTAATTCGATTATATGTGTATTATATTTCGTTAAATATGTCTAATACCTACCTGTAATAAAATGTACATAAATATTATTATTTATAGTTTATTTTTTACTTGCATTTTGCTAACGCTACCTACTTAACTCAATTTAATTTAATATAGGTACCTATCTGCGTTATTTGCAAATTTATATTAAAAATAATAAATTCTCAATGTTTGCTTTCGATCAAACTGTTTTATGTACATAGTACCTAATAAAACTGCATTGGTGATAAATATTATAATATTTTAAAGTTGTGTTCTAATCGAGCATTTTTGGGGTAATAAAATTATTTTAGGAATATATTATATACTAAGTATATATTTCATTTCTTATAATGTAATAATAATATACATGTTTTATATTATATATTCTATTTTTTATTTAAAAGACTAAAGTAATTCGCCTAGGTTGCGCACGGATGCCATTTACTAATAAAGTAAATGAGAAGTACATTTTTTATTTTATTACGTTTATTAGTTTATCAATTAATATAGTTTTATTGTGAAACAGATCAAACTTTGTACACGACTTCTAAATTTGGGTAATATTAACTGCCATATTCAAAATTTTATCCGTTTCGCATAGTACGATGTTTTTGTAATCGGTGATATCTTCTAAAGTATTATTTCAATGATATAGCTTAAAAGACAATTTTAATCTATTTTGAATGTCCGAAGGTAACTAACATATTTATATGAATAAGTTTTCATCTATAAAATTATTTAGATTTAGACGAATCCTATTCGTATAGTTCTTTCTGTTCGCGAAAATTGTAACAAAATTCGTGTGCTAACTTAGAAGCAAAAAGATACACGAGATAAGAAAAAGAGACAGGCAGACAGCGACTTGTTTTATATTATGTAGATTCCTTAACGATTCACATTTGAACATTCATTTATATTTTATTCGATATTCATAACACGCGAGAACTTTAAATAATATACAATGTTCCATTCGTTCTTAACTTATTTAATATTCAAATATTTTCAATTTATTCTAATGAAATTGACTTCTATTTTTAAATGTCCTTAAGTCAACAACAAAATATAATTATCACCGGTTTAATCTCTGCATTGATCTTGAACAAAATCCATTCGATTTTATTACTTAAAAAACGACGGAATAAAACACAATGCATTAATAAAATACAGGTTTCTTAAATAACAACCAGTTCGGATTATCATAATCCCCTCGATTATAATAATATATTTCTCTTAATTTGGTCTGTCTGCATAATATATTTTATAACTTTTACATTTCGTTTTCCATTATGTTTGAACGTTTATCACATATTTTGATGTGACTTTGTATTTGGCCTTGGTTTTGCTTACATGATAACAGTGTACCAGCATGCTACCAACTCATACCATAATTATATTATACTTAAACTAGTTTGTAGGTTTACGTTACATTATATCCGTTCCAATGTTTGATATAACATATTATTGTTTTAATACATTATGTCTACACCAAAAATTATCCATTTTTTAAATTTTATTTTATAATAGAAATATTGTAATAGAAAAGGAATTTGTTTCATGATTTCTTTTAAATTAATATGATTGTGTCTTTAATGCAATGCAGTGGGTCAGCCGACCACATACTGCGTTGAGTAATAACCCTTATTTTACCTGCATATTAAGTAAATACACATTACGGGATGAAGGACATACTTAACAATTAGGCTTTTTGAACAATCAGAACCAAATAATAATAATAATGGTAAATAATGGTCCTCCTGCCCGTTTTCTGCCACGGCGGCCAATCTCAAGAGAGATTAACCAACTGCGCAGGAGATTAGTGTACAAGTGTGTCCGCAAACACAGGTGCACTCTCTATTCCCTTAATCTCATAACACATTTCCAATTTATATATTTTATATTTTGCCTAATGAGAATAGCAAATTTTCTGTAAATCTGATCTAGATTCTGGATCTCTAATTCCATGATATTTCAATTTTTGATTTTTAATTTTTTTAATAACATGATCATATTTTATACATTATACTTCATTACAGAATAGCATTCAATAAGGCCATTTTATAATTTTTAGAGTTCCGTACCTCAAAACAGGTACAAAAAAAGGTACAAACGGAACCCTTATAGGATCACTTGTCCGTTCGTCTGTCTGTCTGTCAAGACCCTTTATCTCAGGAACACGTGGAGGTATCGAGTTGAAATTAAAACGATATACTCAAGTCTACGGTCTCTTGATGCTGTGAAAAAATCAAACTTCTACTTTAACGTAAAAAAGATACGGCCGTTTATGACTCAAAAAAATGGATATTTCGACACTCAAGGAAATCAAAATTGATAGGGTATTTCCCGTTAACCTAGAACTATGAAATTTGTACCTACAAATATGTACGGAACCCTCGGTGGGAGAGTCAGACTCGCACTTGTCCGGTTTTTTTTTACTTAAAGTCGTTTATCGTTCACTATGTAACAAAAAGTAACATTGAAATCCCACGACAAGACCTTCATTCGAATTTATCATTTCTTGAAGTCTGAGTGAGGTACGTCGAATTGGACGCAGTACCAATTTAAAAACCTTCGATTGTTTAACTTTATCAATCCACCTTTTTAATTTTTTTAATTGTTTACTATTGATAAATGAAAACTTTTCCTGTTTACCTTGACATTAAAAGTACCTATTTATTATGAAATATAAGAAATATTCCATAATATTAAAAATATATTGATAATTTTATAAAAACTTTATCATAAAAATTTCTCACCAAGGTTTATAATAAATATTTCCTAATTCTTAAAACTAAAAGACATTTCTTAAATACATTTAATAATGTCGATTTGATTTGTTAAATACTAGTAATTTTGCAAACCCGGTTATTCGCACTTCGCAGGCCATGTCGTAAGACTCATGACAATGTGCTGGTAACATAATACAATTGCAAACGCGGCCTCCGAAACAATACCTGTTTCTAATTTTACAGTTATACAAACTAACTTTAAAGCGCCAATAAAGCATTCGACTTATCCATCTTTCCACTCTGTTTCGTAATTTCCAAGTATAGCATAAACTTCTCATTGTATTTTTTTTCTTCTGATTCATAAATAAATTTTGCTACAATTATACAAACAAAATAGATTTAACATGCATTTGTCTTAGATTATTCAGATCTCTTTACGAACTTCTCTTACGGTTCTTTTTTCAAAATTCTATTTATGTTCAAGGAAGTTGAAGTCGTACATAAAAATCTGAACTCACCTGTAGACCACTTCTGTTCATGGGAAACCTGTCTCTGTCCATATCATGAGGAAGTGGTGAATTCGAACGCCTTGGGAGTGTAGCGTGTCCAGGGGACAAACCTTCTGATATGTACATTTCATCTGTAAAAAAAAGATTTTAATTAGTTCCAAAATCCAATAAAAACATAATCTTAATACAATTCGGGATTACAGTTCGTATTGTGTGATTTTAAATTAATTCATAGCCGTGCTAAGGTCCATTTAAATCCATCTGTTTCATTTTTTCGTTTTTATTTACAAAAAACAAAATTAGATACTTATTTCAAATTTCGCACTAGTATGTCCCTTGTACGACGCATATTTCAAATTCGCTAATCGCTTCATTAAATAAATAAAATAAATTGGCAGATTTTGTGTGAATGTGAAAAGGTGACAAGTTAATAGAAAACGTGTAAATAAAAAGTAAAGTTTTAATGCGGATGAAGAAGTGCTTTATTTATAAGACGTCATATATATTTTAGGTACTTCTTCTAACACAAAACCTGTAATAACAATTTTTGTAATAAAACAACCATATAACCAATTCATAGTGCATCATACAAGTCATGCGTGCTCCAAGAAATCAAATAGATTTCTGGGTACCGTCATTCTTATTTTCAAGCCAATCGTCACGTTTTACGAAACGATACTTCTTTCCCCTTGTCAGAGAATTATCACACAACTCCAAGGACCTTAGAAAGGAATCCCGACAACTCATAATTTCACGAATGAATGACACTTTCTCACCAAATCTGAGAGTACTGCTGCCACTTTTATTTCCAGAATCATTTGAACTGTCACGTACATTAGAATTACATTTTTTTATGTTAGATTTTGAAAAACTAATAGCACTCGCATCGTGTTCGTTTGATATCAAAAGTAGCGTGGTCGATTTTATGGAGTCATTGTCTGTTACGTTTGTAATAGTAACAGAAGGATTTATTCGTTGTATTGGAGCACTTGATTCTGTATTCAAAGTAAAGCCGTGACCAACGTGTCCTACTAACGATGAATTTGGATCGTCCATAGGAGAAACATAAGCCTCGTCTGGAGTTCTTTTACAACAAATACAGTACCGGTAAAAAAAATCACGAAAATTGCACTTTGTTTGGTTGTCACTTGCGTCTGAATTTATAGAATAAATATTAACAAATTCGCCTTTATTTGCCTGTTCAGTGGGATTTTTAGCACTAATTTCACTAGTCTCAAAAGAACGATAACGTGATTGTGGAACTGAACTAGAAGCCGCCATTTTAGTTTATATATTCACTCCAAACGCGACCTAACAAAACTAAATGAGATCGTTCATTTAGTAAAATTATAAATCCCACTTTTATCGCATCCTGCTGGCTGCGATTGTTTCCTGTTTCGTACTACATTAGCTACACGTCTCGCAAACTTCAATAAATGGAATTAATACTGCCATAATAACGCTGTTAATTAAAGCTACTATTAATAGGACGGAATATTGTACGTGAAACTGGAATGATGAGTAACACTTTTTTAATATGAATAGAATAACTGTTTGTGCAAAGCGATTTTTGAAATAAAGGTTTCACAAAATATGGAATAAAAGATATTCCAACCAACCATCAGACTTAAAAAAAACAAGAAAATATTTTGAAAAAATCCATCCGTCACATACATATCACAAAAAACACACATTTTTCTAAAATCTCTATATCTTTTACTAGGAACTTTCATATTTTGTGAGGCAAATATCGTTACATGACACAAGAAAGATATGACATAAAGAAAAAGACACCATTATACTCAAGAGTATCATTTCTATGACGTGCTGCAAATGTAATTTTTGTTATTTATAAATGTAATTATTGAATCTATGTATATTTTTTTAATTCAGCATAAACGAAGACTACTTTCGACTCACTGAAAAATAAAATTGAATATTGTAAAACCGTGAGAGAAAAGGAACAGGACAGATATAATTATGTACGTTACTCTAACATATATCATATGTTTTGTGTGATAATTAAATTTCGTAATTGGGACGCAGGTTGAAGATATATTGATTTGAAGATATATTGATTGGTACATATCTAAGATCGATTTCATTCTCGCAGTGTAAATATATTATTTCAGCCGTTTGTTGTTGCGGTTAGTTACTTGGAATTTTATGTCGATTACATAGAATTGTAAAATAATAACGATACAATACAGCCAATCCAATATTTGGTTAAGATATTTTTGAGCGAAAGTAGATAACACTATTTATTACATTTAAGTATAATACTAAGAATTTGAGAAGCGTAAAAAAATACAAATTAATATGGATTACACAGAACTGAAAAATATTGAAAAAAAAATTAACAATTTCATAAAAACTAAATTCTTTAATAAATATACCTTCAAAACTGATTGAGCGGGGAGCCATTGATAATGTGCTCCACCGTAAAGATTTCTTTGTTTCACTATTTCCAGTAGATAAAGACGAAGTGGATATTTGTAATTGTTTTTTATCAAATGTATGCAGAGCAGAAAGAGATGACCTTTTGCTTTGCCTAGAGACCTTTTGGTCTTTATCAATCATTTCCTTATTTTTGGATTCAAGAGTTTTATTTTTATCGATTTTTTCTCCGTCCACAAGATCTTGAACAGTTGTCAATGAACCCGCGTATCCTGACTCTGAACAGTTGGAACTAGAATTATCTGCTTTATCATCATTTAAAACAATGTTTTCTTTAAGTTCCGTTGTTTTTTGGTTACTTTCACTCTCAACATAATTTTTAGGAGTAGAAGTTTCAATTTGTAATCTATATACAATTTTATTATTACCGTTTTCAGTAGCCCCTGTTCCAAATAATGTATCTTTTGATGACATTTCAGATATTGAAATAGATTTTAAATTTTCTTCTTTAGGGTCATCTACTCTTTTATGCTCATCTACATTTTTTTTAGTTTCTTTAATCGTTTTTTGGGGTGATAATAATTTTTCATCAAGCGATAACTTTTTTTCCGAAGTGTAACTACTTTTCTTGAGTAATTGATCCTTAGGTTCATCTCTTAATTTATGAGTGGGAGAGTAATTATTATTTAAATGTTGTTTTAATACGGGTATTTTAGTTGGAATTGAATCGTTTTTCACATTTTTAGGTGATAGTTTTGGAGATTGAACAAGAACTTTCTTTAAGTTCGAATGCTCATTTTTTCCTTCGCTCGTTGATGGTAATGATGATGTATGGTATAATTCTTTTTCAGAAATATTACTTTTTTGTTTTATTAGTTTTTTTTGAGATGCCTTATCATTTATATTTGATACGACCTTTATATCTCTATATGAACTTAACTTTTTTGCAGAAATAGTTTCAAGCGATTTTTGTTCTATTTCTTTTTTGACTAACGGTGGCGTAAGCTTTACTAACGCTTCCGGCCTAATAACCTTTGCAACTTGCTCAGATTTTTCAGATAAATCTCTTTCGATAGAATCATATTGGTTTTTATTTACATTAGAACAATGGGAATCATTACTAAAACTGTGAGGTGGTTCCAATATAGCTTCATTTTTATTAATAATTTCACTTTTTAATTGATTATCAGATTGTTCAGTTTCACGACATTCTTTAACATCCTTAGAATTTTGTAGCTCAATCGTCTGTTTTTTTGATATTTTTTCATCAATCTTTTTACTTACAGAGTAATGTTCACTTACTTTTTGTTTAAATGGCACTGCTTTGGGTTTATTTAGCTCAGATGCTAAAAATGCGTACACTTTAAATTTTTCCCTGCTTTTCTCACGTATTTTTGGCAATGTGGTAGGTTCCAAATCGTTATCAAAATCTTCTGAGGTAAAACAATTCCAACACATCACATCGGCATCTTTCGCTCTAGTACTTCTTTTATCTTTTGATTTACTTGTATTCACGTTTTGATCACTCATGTTGATGCAACTTATTAAGAATATAAACAACCTTATTAGCTGTCGGATCTCATGAGACTAAACCTACTCTGAGACGTTAAGACATTAAATACGGCAAGACCGGTCAGGCTTATATAAAATATAATGTATTTTAAACGACATAAATATTCATGATACTTAATGTTCTAGATGAAAAAGTTACGCAACAATAAAAAAAACCTTAAAATTTACCTTTTATAATAAATTATATTTTCTTATTTTAATATATAATTGTTTTTATTTAAACAAGTCTCAATTATTATTGATTTTAAAAGGGACTTTCATGGACATTAAACCGACAGTAATTTTGTTTAAGCGAACAGCGTCAAGGTTATTTTAAATTAAATATTATATAAATCGAATTTGTTACAATTTTGTTTTGAATTTGTTACTGACGGATGCTCAACTATATTTGTTTCTCCGATTGACCACCAACAGACAACGGATTGAGTTATTTATAAGACAATAACATTGGATTACATTAAAATTTGAAAACCGATAAAAGAGTAATTAATGAATAGATAACCTTAATGATCATAATATCACATTTGAAAAGAATACAACATTCTAAGTCATTATAGATACAGATACGATGAAAAATAAACGAAATAGAAAAAAACTCGCATTCGAATAAATAAATATAAATTTTGTAGTGTTCAAGCAATAGAAACGTTCACGAATTGAGACAAATTAAGTGAATCATTACATGGGTCACAGTTAATATGATTTAGTTTTGCCTTCAGATCTTACATAACTGATTATAATTTATTTACATTATGATTATGACATATTAAAATAAGAAAATTATTTTTATAACAATCTATATAAATAAAATGCTAGAAATCTGCAGTTGTGTGCGCATCACGGAAAAACTAATGGATAGATTTCAATGAAATTTTACTGCTTTGAAACTTGACCCTTATCAATAAAAAAAAATTATTGCGATATCTTATTTTAATAAAAAGTTGTTAAAGTTTCAAGAAACAAAGATTTGTATATGAACTGCGTGTTCAGTGATGTATGTATTAAATAAAGTATATTTTTGCTTGCGATCTTTTTTGGTGTTTTTTTTTCCTTCGTACGTAAAAAACCTTTGTTAATATATCAAGCAACGCGGACGAAGTCGCGGGTGGGTATGAGCTAGTACTTAATAATTTTATTTGTACTAAATTTTTAACTTCATCATATAAAAATGATGCACGACGATGGTGTAATTAAAATAGTTTTGTAAAGTTATAATTTAAAATTAACTATTAACTTAAAATTATAAATTAACTACAAACACTAGAAAAATAAAAAATACACATAATTATTCCATTATGGTCCGACTAAGAACCTCTAAGAAAAACATTTAATTTGAAATTCGAATGCCATTGTTATATACTTACATACATATAATGTCCTATTTTCCTAAAATAACATCTGAATACAAAAATATATAAATAGAGTTTTTGCCTTAAGTCGGGTAAATGTTAAAATGACGCAATATAATTTATACATATTTGTGTATTCACAAAAACTAATAAATGTATAAAATTATAAAATACATTACAACGGAAATTATTAAAAATATCTTAATAATATATCAATGTATAACGCCACCTATGTCTTGACATTCGAATCTCGTTGACTTTTTATTGGTCTTAGTAGGTATGTGTGTCATGGACATAAAACTACTTATTGAGTAGGTACGGCACCAGCATGGTTTGAAAACTATCGGTTATAAGATTTTTAGTAATATTGGATGATTGTATGTAAGAGACAGCTTCAATCTTTTATTTAAAAAAACCATTGATTTTATAAATGTAGACGTTTTGAAGGTTTTTTTAGTTATAGCGCTGGGCACTGGCAACTGGCTGACTAACGGTCAGTTATGAGTTATGACCTAGTGCGAATAAGTCGCGCCAATTTTCTTAGGTATATTTTCTTTCACACATGTATCACTTTCTCCAAAACTAGATACATACCTTTTGTATAGTTCATATAGCAAGTTCATTATGCACGACACATATAATATAATAATAATATAAAAAATTCAAGCGTCTACCTGTTGCCCTTATCAATATCGAGCCAAAACAAGTAAAAAATTACGTTTGTTGTATGGTATGTTGTATGTAAATATTTATTTTGTTCTGTTTTTAGTATTTGTTGATATCTGAGCGGCATCAGAAATACATCTGTGAAAATTTCAACTGTCTAACTATCACGGTTCATGAGATACAGCCTGGTGACAAACGAACGGATGGACGGACGGACGGACAGCGGAGTCTTAGTAATAGGGTTTCCGTTTTACCCCTTGAGTACGAAACCCTAAAAATTACTCCGTTTTTATTAATATTGTGCAACAAAAAATTCAGCTACACTTTATTTTTAAGAGCAGTGGACTTTTTACTGTGTATAAATGCATTTTTGGTGTACGACGATATACAATATTTACGTATCAAGCTTATGAACTGCTTAGTTTCGGAAATATATTGATTGTATTAAAATTTCATCCGTACGAGGTCAACGAGTAGGTACAAAGATACTTATTACATGCGTAGTACATAATAGTACATATATGGGAAAATAAGCGAAGTTCTATGAGATTAATAATTTCCTCTTATTATACATACATTAATATACACACATTTTTTAAAAAAAGTATACTTCGGCAGTATTTTAAAGCATCAAAATAAATATTTAAAAAAAATGTATGATTACTGCTTATAAAGTGACAAAAATTTCAAAATGATTTCTGTAATTAACACAATCGACACGTATTTGTTATCAATTTCAACGCAACAGTAATAGAGATTTTATACTCTTGGAATAGAGATCAATTTGAATGAACATGCATTTATGTAAAGACAAGAATGAAAATAGTGGACATAAAGTAGCATTGTTCAGACTAATGTCCACACGGTGACCGAAAAAAAAGAATGCCATTGTCACAACGTAGTGTGATCGTTGTCCGCTCTCTCTGACAGATAAGGTGAAGTCTAATTATAGCTTATCGTGTTTTTAATTGCATAATTGTAGAAAAGACACAAACGGAACGAAACTTTTACTTTCGTTCTTTATAAATAAATTGGTAGTAAAAGATTAGATTACACTTCCATCTCTTTTAAGAATTATTTTTAATATAATTAATAATTAATTAATATATGATAAAATTTATTATTAATGCTTCTTGAATTTTATTTTAATAATCCAATAAAGCGTTTACAAATTTGTAAAACAAAGGGAAGGCAATATTGATTTTGCAGGTCCTATTTGTGTTTTCATTTGAACTATGTTAGTGAGTCAATGCTATTCTATTCGCCAATAGGTCAAATAATTGTCATGTTTCGTTCGAGACTGTAGTACGTGAACTACCTATATATTAATAATAACTATCCATTTTGCCTTGACACAGGTCAGACACACAAATATTAGAGGTCACACAAATATTACGATTTATAATACAAAGAATATCCTGAAATATAGGTGACCCAAAATACCTAAGTTAGACCTAAGATAAATCTTACCGCGAGTACGACACGAGAGTTTGTAGGTAATCCTAGTTTTTAAAACCAATTTCAAAAAATGTATACATATTGTTATTGTTATGTCCATAAAATATACAGGATTATTTGTAATGACCCAGCAACGTCGCAGGACTAGAAAGCTAACACCAAAAGCAACAACTTTTGTTCTACGACTTTTGATAATTTGTTAGATTTTATTTTCATACAAAAATAAGTATGAATTCAATTTCCCGCTTGAATGTTTATAAATCTACGCGTATCGAAAAGATTGACGCGTCACATCATCCGTTCGTTTATGAATGAAAAATAGACCTATAAATGTCACGACAGTAAAAGAAAAACTTGTAAAATCATTTTTTTTTTCAATGTTAGCTATCTAATCCTGCGAGGTTGCCGGGTCGTTAGAAATAATCCTGTAGACTTTTAATTGACATAGGTGCAGACATTTGTAGGTTATATTTGTATACACAAAAAATATTTATGTTACATAACATTATATATTAAATAAATCTTTATTCAAGTTGGCTTATAAGGGTTACACTTATATGTTGTGTATTTTAAATATTATTTGTACTGTTGCCAAAAGTGTGCAAAATTTCAGCTTAAACGATTGGTAGTATCTATGGGAATACTTACAGGTTAAGTTATATAAAAGTTTGTAGAAAGAAGTAGACTTCGTGTAATATTAAACAAATATCCCACGCCAATGACTCAATGTTAACATTAGATTTACACATATTTTCTATTGTCATAATTTTGCAAGACCGGTACTAATATGCTGTTCAAACACAATGAAACGATTTTGCTACTAAAACAATTTTATAATCCACTATTTTTCCTATATTTTATAAAAAAATAATTCACTGTTTTTTTATTATAATAAAATAAATGACGTTCATATCCCATCTTATGGAAAATAATCATTTTCTTATATCAATTCTGGCATATAATATAAGATATAAAACCATTTCTTATAGCATCAATGCGCCGCCTACCACTTATAACATGTCAGATGTTATAAGTTTTTTATTATATGTAATTACATTGGTTCACTCAATCTTCAGACTTCAAACAAGAACGCAGTAATACAAAACTAAAGATTTCGATTATTTTGACGAAAATGGACTAGTCGTTTGAATCACAAAATAGATGATGATAAAAAGATGGGAATAATTTTAGTGTTTTTGGTTCTGTCTAAAGTCCAAAAGTTTTCAATAAACATAAGCTGATAATTTAGTTTATTTCGGAATTAGAAACACAAAATGGTTTTTTTATTGACGACCTGATAACAATATGTTTTTGATTATTGTGCCGGTATGCGTTTTTGCATAACTGTGGCTTTTTAGAGCCACAATTCGAGCAAGTAATTGATTTGTAATTATTACAGTTGAATAATGCATATTGTAGCTCGCTCACGAATGACTTCAAGTTGCTATACTACACGTAATTGTTTCATTTATAAATAATTTTAAATTTTAGATATTTTAATGGGTAAATCCGATTTCGATTGAACCACGACTGGATCGTTTCATTGGTAGAATTCCCCTCTCTCCTTCACATGACGCATTCTAGTCGGATCCAAATCTGTTTAGACTTTAAAGGATGTTTGACTGGTTTTAGCAATTGTCTATGTAATTAATTTAATTGTTTAAACCTAACCTTTAAAGTACATATTAAAAAGCAAAAATACCAAATTTATTATATTATATTAGATTTACTCGGTGGGTGGGTGGCTTCGTCTGAGTAGGTACCACCCACTCATCAGATATTCTACCGCAAAACAGCGCCATACTTGCTATTGTTGTGTTCCGGTTTGAAGGGTGAGTGAGCCAGTGTAATTACAGGCACATGGGACATAAGATCTTTGTTCACAAGGTTGGTAGCGCATTGGCGATGTAGGCGATGGTTAACATCTCTTACAATGTCAATGTCTATGGGCGTTGGTGACCACTTACCATCAGGTGGCCCATATGCTCGTCCGCCATCCTATGCAATAAAAAAAACCGGTCCAATAATTGCATTTGTATATTCAATTTAAATCTAGTTAAGTGAATGACTATATCCTACAACAAGGACTTTCCTATTTCCTCTTCAATTTATATGGTTATTTATTTTATCATACGTTTGAGGCTTAATTCAAATCAACCTTTCTATTATATACATATCTTTAAATACAAACCGTAACAGCTCATCCAAATCTATAATGACAACTGTAAATGAAAGGACGAGAAAGAAATGAATACGACTGTTTTAAAGCTTGTGTAAATATGTTGTTAGCAATATGAATGGCTAAATATAGCGAATACTTGCTCCCATTACAAGCAGTGGGTACACTCAAGTGGCGCCTGCGCATATTGATCAATCGTGTTGGGTAACCACAGCGTTGTTAAAATTGTGACCGACAAAATAACCAGGATTTAACGACACCAATTGTAAGAATATATTGATATTAATATTTTTGCAGTAACATTAAGTTTTTAGTTTGGTTATAGATATACTTGTTTAGTACTATAATTGTAGGTATTAAATATTTACACACAATAATATAATATGAGAATGTACGTGGGTATTTTGAAACTCGAAACATTTCGAAAATCCTAACTAGCCTACTTGAATGACACAAAAAGAATTGAGAAAAATAATATTACATTGCTGTTATTTGTTTATTATTTTAAGGAATTAGTATTAAATTGCAAAGGGGAATTTTAAATGAGAAATGCTGCTTACATTCTTACCACCGTTCCACGCAGACACGATTTGTACCTTACGGTAACAATTTTTAGTTTTTATTTGTATTTATTTTTAAGGCTTCAATAAATATTGAATTTCATTTAATATGACTTTGTACTTTTATAGTGGTTTTATTAATTTATATATATTTTATTGAACACGTTGTGGTATATTAATATAAATAAGTTTCAAATATTTTCATACAAATTTTCTTAGACTTTTGAGGTATTTAATAATTCCTTCACATTTAATTTCCACATAATTGAACAAGCATAATCTACCAAATGTTGTGTCCGTTTTACAACCTTGACATTGAATCCATTAAAGTGTTGATCAACAACTTTTAATATGCTTACAACTTACTTTTGACCTGACGGTACATCTCTAGCTCTTATTTGTATAAGAATAGAGGTTAAATTTCTTTGCTCATTGTGTATGTTGTGTAACGAGTAAACGGTCAACTCAGACGTGTGCATTATGTCTATTTCAAAATATCATTTATTTGTTTATTGTATTGGTTCTTGCGATACAGTCAAGAACATTATTAAAGAGCTTTTAATTTTATTTCGACGGAAATTATAGTATGTGATTGTTTGTGTTTCTTATCTTCATTATTTTATTTTATTAAACTGCATCTGTGTTCTGCAATAGAAATTTCAAATGGTTTTTGTTACGATTTAAAATGTTATTGTAAAATGACTCGCAATCAATATTGAATAAAAATATCTGTAACTCTTTTGTGTAGTATTAATTCAAACATAAATATGAAAATACAATAAGTTCATAAATATTAGAATACAGAATATAAGGCAAGTTTATTTATGACTCGTATTTTATATTGACATTATTTTGAATTCTTCTACTCACGACTTCTGTCTAAGGATTACAAACAGATATATGAGACCAAAACTGGCATAAAGAACAGTTTTGGTAAAGTTTTATTTCTTATTTTAACATTAGCATGGTCTTTCATTTAATTTCATATATATATAAAAGGGGCAATTGCCTTACTTTAACAATTTTGATAATTTGTTATAATTGTTTATAGCATGTCGCTAAGTTTATAATAGGCGTGAACAATGCAACATACTAATGCTTGTTTTATTGAATACGAAGCCAGTAAATTATCACCGTGGACACAGAGAAAGTTCTCATCTAGACGTGAACACGGGTGAACATTCGAATGCTGTTTTCCCATGATGACGATAGAAAGTGGTTAAGCGGACGTCTACCGTAATGATTTTTTTATTAATTAAAATTTATACAATATCGTAAGAACACTTGGACAATAACTATTTAGAATGTAGAGCTATTTTAATTTGATCATAGATCAGATTGATTTATTATCAAACCTACTTGAATTTATTATTTAATAATGTTGCATAACCTTACGTCATTTTAAGTATACTTTTCTTTAATATTTTTTTTTATTTAAAATCGTAATATTTATTGTAACATGATACTCACAACTAATATTATTTATTTGAAGATATGCTATTATTTGCATTAAATATAGTCCGTTATGACTGCTCTGTTTTAATGATAACCATGCATGCTTTATCTGGTTTTACTCTCAAGTTAGGTCGATAACCGGTGAGACGTGTAAACGGATCCGAGGAACAAAAGTAAACATTGGAGACAGATGTACTCCGGCTAGATATGATGTTTACTGGAATGTGTGCCGCTTTATATATTTATAGCGTTATACTTAATATAGTATTGATAATTATTTACAACAAGTATATGCAATTAAAGCTAAGCCAATATTGTTATATGTAATTCAAATACCTATTAATTCAGTAACACGTCGTAGCTCGCAATCCAATTGTTTTGAAACCAAAACGTGAAACGATACGTTTAGAATATCTCAGTGTTTTTAAGTTACGCTAATTTAATATTATTGTTAGTAAAAAATTAAATATTTAACTTAAAACTTTACCTTCAAGTAAGTTATTGTTGAAATAAAGTCATCTAAAGAGTTACGTCACTCGAACCAGTTGACCTCGGTTAGATCTAAGTTTCTGACATCTCCGCCTTCCTCGTGTACAAAATAATGTTTCATACATGTATATAAAAATGTGAAAACTTGTTAAAGTATTCTCGTGTAAGTCTCCAAGTGATATCGATACCAGTCTGAGTGGCGTTTGCTCAAGCAAGTATTGCTATTCAATGAAAAGGTAGGTGTGACATTTGGAGCGTACTAAGATTGCTTGAGGTACTGTGCACTCTATTTGCATAGTTACTTCATCGAAATATTAGCTTAAGTTGAGTAGTCACGACAAGCTTACCATGCTACCATATTACTATAAAATAGTAACAATATCTCGTATGTAATTCTATCTCAATATGTGGATGTCGTAAGAACCGACTAATGGATTTTTGTTAACCCATATATTATATCATTATAATATAGCAGTTATGCGACTTCATTGTCTGAGTGACAGTTGGGAACCGACCCGCCAAAAGATTCGTTTACAAAGAGGGTTAGCGTCAATAAGTGACCGGTCTTCGAACGTCGAACAAGTAAAACTAATAATATAATAATACGCGTTGAAGGGCAATTAATTGCAATTTTAGATAAATTACTAATATCATAACGATAAAGGTCTCGAAACTCTCTTACTCAACACTGACGATTCCACGCTTATGACATTCAATAATTTAGCAATAATATTTTAACATTATTGCAATTTAAAAGTAGTAGGTACTTTATAACAATTATGGTAAATATTGCTTTGCTATTTCGTTCTTAAGCACTTTAATGATTTGAAACTGAAATAAAGTAATCATTAGTTTATCGGGAGTGAAGATGAGACATAAATCGAAATGAAAAATAAGATAAATGTGTAAACAGTATTTCTAATAACTAGTTTCCGCCTCACGTAAGCGTGGTAGTGTTAGGTATCCTATGTTCTCTTACTGCTGTTTTACTGTACCCCTGACAACGTGTATGCAAAATTTAACGATGATCGATTGAGTACTTCAGTGTTTACAAACAAACCCTCTTTCGCGTTTATTACATTAGTAAGGATTAATGACGGGTACGGGAACTGCGCGGGTTAAACCGCCGGCATAACGATAGTATTATAATAGGCATCATCTACTCAATTGGGGATGACAAACATACTTAACACCTACCAAATTATCACCTTTAATAAAACGGATGCGTTTCAGCTAATAATGAATAATATTAAATATCTTTAAAATCTTTCAACCGATGTGGAGGGCAAGCTAGAAAAATGGCGGGAAATATTGGAGAGAGTCGGTTTGAAAATTAGCAGAACCAAAACGGAACATCTGTTTTGCGACTTCGATGGTGCCTCTAATTTTTCCCAAATAGCTCTAAAGGGTGTTCATCTACCAGTAAGCTCAGATTTTCGTTACCTGGGTTCATTTGTTCAGAAAGATGGTAACATTGACAGGGATATGAGGAACCGGATAAAAGCAGGGTGGATGAAATGACGACAGGTCTTTGTGACCCCAGAATGCCCCTGAAGATCAAAGTGGGGATTTATAAGACCGTTATAAGACCTGTCGTGATGTATGGTTCTGAATGTTGGGCAGCAAAAGAGGAGGATGTAAAAAGAATGCATGTGGCTGAGATGCGAATATTAAGAGGGATGTGCGGTGTAACTAGAATGGACAAGATTAGAAACGAATATATTAGAGGAAGTCTGAAAGTAGCACCAACAGATGAAAAGTTGAAGAGTAATAGCGTGGTATGGGCATGTGCTGAGGAGAGATGAAAAGCATATTACTAGAAGGGTGATGAGCATGAATGTTGATGGATATAGGGGACGGGGCAGGCCGAAGAAAGTGTGGATGGATTGCGTAAGAAAGGATATGTGTATGAAAGGTGTAAGTACTGAGATGACGAGTGACAGAAAGAAGTGGAAGAAAAATACATGTTGTGCCGACCCTACGTAGTGTAATGAGGGCAGGAAGAAGAAAAATAATCTTTAAAATCATCTTCATCATGATGATAATATTCATGGTTTATTTAATTACCACCTGTATGATGAAACCGTGTGAACACATTGAAGGATATATTTATTTCAATTGTCATGAAACAAAACATGTACCTTTGATATCATCAAGTTGTGCAATATTGTACATATTTAGATTAATTTAATAACATACCTAATTGTTTATTCAATAATTACAATAGTGGTGGTGGTCTCCAGCGGTTGTGAGAAAGAATCGAGTGAAAGCATAAATACACGTCAATATAGTATCACAATTGCTTACATGTACAAAGCATGTACACGATAAAAATTGTTGCGTTCATTAACAATGCTTTCCGAGTTTTTTCTTAATAGCTATAAAGTAGGAATTGATTGATCTTTTATGAATTATTAAACTTTCTTCAATATTGATTAATGTTCGAATTCCTAAGTAATTAATGATTTGTATTAATTTATATTTATTTAAATAATTATGAACTTGGTAGAAAATTTATATTGGTTATTGAGTTTGGAACGGTGACGTATTACCTATTACGAGTATCTCAAACGACTTATCTTTAGTAAAGAACATATTATGTATGTATGTACCTGTAGGACTTGAGGTCTTTCTTCTTTATTTAAAGGGTTTGGTCGTAAAATTCACATGCAATGCAATTTTATAATTAAGTAATAAAAATGAACCATATTATGTTTACTACATTATTACAACAATATTCTTATTCTTATAAACGTAAATTGTTGCCGGATACCATAAACAGTGGCTGTTTAAGCGTGAAATTAGGCAACAGCTAGATTATAAAATACTTCATTCGTGGTTTCGCTCCATTCAAAAAACTGAACTTTTAACACGGTCAACGATTTAAAACAAATAGATGGAATTTAAATTTTATTTTGTTCGAATCATTTCTATCCTCAAATAGCACGTGACAAATTTAAAAGAATATTTTTGCTAAATGATCTAAAAATGATTGGAGTTAATTTAATATAAAGTGTATATGAAAAATGTAATGTAAACGTCACAGTTGACCCTTGTATGTTTAGGGTTTGTTGTCGTTTAAATGTTTCTTATTCATCTGATAATGATCTGTGCCACTCTGCTGTTAAATCATTTAATATTCCAATCACCTGCTCACAGACGCGTTACCAATATGTACGGAGGTACGTAGTACGTACGTACGTACTTAGGTAGGTGCCATATACTTTTCTTATAACAATGGTAATCGGTCATCATGGCCGTGGTTACGTCTTAAATGTTTGTCCGAATTCAGTCCCAACTTATAAATTTTTAAATCGATCCTGTCTTAGGTTAAAGTAGTCTTTAGAATAACACATAGGCTTAAGTTACTTGTATTACTAACAATATATGATCCATGTTGGTTGAAATAAAGTATATTATTATTATTATTAATTTAAATAATATTCAACTTTTAAACTATGATCACTAAAAAGTTTAAAAAATGTTTTATTATGTGTATATAGTTATTATAATTTCTAACGAAAGCAAATAGTTTTAATGCATCGATGTTTTTTAAAATAATATTTTAAATATCTCGTTATTTATTTCTATTTACCAAGTAGCTAGTATGTAGTACTTTCGTAAAGAATAACCAATTTAAATATTTAATAAAATCACAACTTATGTGTCAATACTTTTTCAAATTATTTGTTATTCGGTTTAAGTGCGTGTGTAAGATATATATAGTTCATATATTTTATACATTACAAAGGAAATATTTTGTGTACCGATAAAGCTTTATTCAGTTCCAGTACAATGTGATGTATATCACTTTTTCATACATTGCTAGTAACGTCGTATGCAAAACTTGTGCATGAAGCTATAAAGGATGTACGTAGGTACATTAAGACTAGTGTGAATAATCGAGCTATAGGCTCAATAGCAAGCATTTGCGAAACAACACAGAAACAATACTATTTGGATCCGGGTCAAATCAAGTGAACGTTGAGTAATACTTTCGGCTTACTTAAATATCGTAAGGTCAGCTTAATAAAGCGCCCAGCTATTAAACCAGATGCTGTATTGCGTATGTAGTCAAACAAGAACGGTTACATCTGATAAACCGGAAACACCAAACCAGAGTAGCTCTTTTTGAAAGGTATTACGTAATGATCTAGCAAATAACACCATCGACGATAAATACTTAATAATTGACAAAAATGCTTCTCTCAACACAATTTGTACGGACTATTTCAAATAATGTAATACTTTTTCATGAATGTTTGGCTTAAAAACAATGGTACATAGACGTGAACCCTTTCAAAAATATTTCTGAATAGACTGTTATTTTAAAACGAATAATGTGTCGTTTTCATTTAGCGATCTTTTTCTCTTTGTGCCATACCTCATTTACTCACTAGGCTAATGAACACGAGAAGCAAGAAGAAGCTTATAACGCCAAGATACCGAGTCCGTAAAGTTAACAAAGTTTAGTAATTTACATCCCTTATAAAACATTAATAAGTAAGGCATATTGCTCAACACAGATTATATACCGCGAGTAACGAAAATATTCGGACACCATGATAAGTTGGAGTAATTCATGTGTATCATTTATATTTTTGTTTCCAACATTTTTTCAGTAAATGAACGAATGACTTTCATTAACAATAATATGTCGTTAAATTATAATTATATTCAATTTTTAATAATATTTTTAAGCATTGAATAAAATCATGCTCGATTTTCGTGTTACAAAAATATTCGGGCACACATCCTACATTGTAAAAAATATGTTCTATACATGGAAACAAAACGTTTTACTGTTTGAAAGACGTAGAAAACCAAAAAGGATATGGTACCAAATATTAAACGTCTGTCAATCATTTAATAACAAATAAAATCTCAAAGGTGTCCGAATATTTTTGTTACACATATTATATCAAAGATATTATGTTCAATCGTTAAAAAAATATCTAAAGCCTATATCTAAATATAATTTTATGACATATTATTGTTAATGGAAATCGTTAATTCATTGACTAAAAAAAGAAAAATATTTGGTTGAGAAACAAACATGACACACATGATATATTCCAACATTCTATGGTGTCCGAATATTTTCGTTATTTTCGTAAACATGGAGTTGGTATTTGTTGACTTGCAAGAAAGATAATAATATATAAATATATTTAATTGCAATTGCTTGATATGACTTGGTATCTGAAATCTTCGAAATAAGTAACTACCGAGTTTCTTTCCGGATCTTAATAATTTATTCTTTAATGTACAATTTACAAATACAGAATATTAAATATTACATATTATGGTATGCAAGGCGGCCTTATCACTTACAGTGATCTCTTTCAGGCAACCTCAATAATATTCCGAACCGCTGATAGCTTTACATGTGATGAAAACTGTAAAATGCCAATTCAAAAGTGTAACTAGAACAAAGTACATTTTCATTTGATCCTAATGAAAACGTTTGTATTACATACCAATATTGTAAAATTACTTGAGCTAGTATAATATTTATTTTCCATATTAACTTATTTTAAAAACATACATAAGGTAAATAAAAGTAAGTAATTCATTCAAAACTGATGTAGATTTTGAAGATGAATTTTCCCCAACATAATGGAACCACAATCTGTGGCCGCTAATTAGCGCGTGGTAAAAATGTAATTTAAAAGTTCATAGACCTAGAGGTAAAAATCTTCAATCACTTCATTTACTTTTTACTATTAACGCAATGCAAAAAGTGAAAATAAATTAAATCTTAAACGATACATAATGAGCTAGAAAATGTAACAATTCGTCGCGGATTATATTACGTTCGTTAAAAATACGTATGGTGCAAATATTGTGTCCTGGGTATAATGGTAGTATTATATTATTGCCAATATTTAAATGGGTGTACGGTATAATAAATGAAGTTCAAAAATAAAAATGCCAAATGAAATAATTTAACATTAGACACGTCTTGTATTGAGAATATTAAAATATTGTACTACATAATGAACGTGGGCTGTTTAAATTTCATTCGCCTTTATCTTTAAAAACCAATAGAAAATATTATCAATTTATTCTATATAAAATCTTAGAGAATATGAAACATGGATTGTAAAACTTATTATATAACGATAATTACAAATAAATTATGTTTCGTCAAAGTTCAATACGTAACTAATTAATTATTGAGCATCGCCCGTTATATAACTCATAAATTAGTATATATTAAATTAAAAAAATGATTGATCATTCAACATGTATACGGTTTTCATAGATTATTATAGAAAGAACGAAATACAATAACATCATTTGTTCTATGTAAATTTTAAAAGTGGTACGCATTTATTTTTGCATATGTTATTTATTAATACATGACATAGTCCGGTCTTATCTAAAGCACACCAAAACTGGACAATTTATAATTTATGACATTAAATTTTATTATACAACCGTGGCGAAAGTAAATCGCGCCGTGTAATAAACTTTTTAAAGTTTGGCTACAACGAATTCTTGGCTAGTTTCTCTGAATTAATACGTAAACGAACGACATTAGAAAAAGTAACAACATAAAATTTATTTATTTTTCTTGTATAAATATAAATTTCGCTTGTAAGCGATATTTATTTTGCTTTTTTATTTATAAATCGTTTTTTATTTACTTGCTTATTTTTGAATTAACAATAAACTAAAGGTAAAATATTTTGACAACTTTGTTTGAATTATATTCAAACTTAAATTTAAACTATACATATATAAAAAAATGTACGAAGTCATTTTGTGTACTCATTCAGTAGGTAAGTAGGTACATCAAGAATCGAGGAAATCGAGAGTAGTGCGATAAGCATACAGGTGAAAAGGGCCTTAATGTTTTGACATATTGTATAATGTTTAATCAAATACTCACAATAGTGGATTTTACAATAAATGTGGTCCGTTTCATTAGATATCACAGTAAATGAGAAGTATTGAGTTGTTGGTTGAAATATTGAGTGTCTTGTGTTAAATTATTTATTATTCAATACATCCAAACAAAACATTGTGAGGTAACTGACTTGTGTTGGAATACAGTCAGTTTGCATTAAAAGTAAGATTAAGAACTTTTGCCTAGTGTTAATAATAATCTTTTTAACGTCTGTGTGTATGTATGAATAGTGTTTGTTATATATATGTTGATTTATCGTTGTAATAATGTTTAATATGCAAATATTGTATTAGAAAATATATAAAAATATGTAAATATTAAACGACTTTCTAAATTTCAAAGGCTTACCTTGTAAACTAGGAGCTGACGCGGGTGCAGACGGTGTTGCGGGTTGCGGTGTTGGTGGAGCTCGTCTACGTCTCGGAACGTGGAGACCTGGTGCGGAGGCTGCCCTCGTCGCAGTTCTGAAGCCGGGAGCTCGATACCGAGCCGATTTAACCGGTCCTGCCGGTACAGTATTGGTGCCAGTGATGGATGGAAGACGTGGCAGTGAACCGGCGCGTTGTTCTTCTTCAGACTGTGACCAAAAGAAAATAGTTAATATTTAGTTGACAGTAAGCCGACAGTTTCAATCCGAGGTTTCGGGTTCGATTTCACGCCCTATCATTCATTTATACATTTATTTAAAATTATATTATATTTGATACGGACTGATATATATATATATATAATTGGTATGTTATACACTGAATATATATATATATATGAATATATATATTCAGTGTATAACATATCAATTAATGACATTACATTATATACATTGTATATATTATGATTTATTTTTAAGAGTAATTAAATTATACCTATCATTTCTCAAGTTATAAATTTAAACTTATAAAAAAAATCAAAAAAAATACTTAAAACTAGCGGAAATATTTTTTTTAGATCATTATTTTTATCCACGATTATTTTTTTATTTTTTCAGATTATGATGAAGTAAAAGGAGTCATATAATTTAAACAGTCTATAAGTCTTTTTTTTGCGGCAATTAAACTTTATACTGTCAATTGTGACCTAATATAATTCGGTAAGTAATAAAAAATAATAAGAAATTTATCGAATTTAGCATCGACTTTATTCGAGGATTTCGAAAATTATTTATTCACTTTTTGTTCTTTTTTGGGTTAGTTTTACTATTTTGATATTATAAATGTTTGGATTAATAGAGATTAATTTAGATTGTATCGTTTCTTGATTAATTCTTATTATTACTATCATAATAATGATATTTAGAAAATATTCGTGTTACGTTTTAGTTGTTTTTTTATATATTTTTTAGTTATGTACCTCCATATTTATAAATGTATAACGAAATCATATATTTGTTGGTATGACATTAGAATTGTTATAACTTTAAGTATATTTTAAAGATTTGCGTATTTATGAGTATCATTGTTTGTTTTCTATTGGATTATTCAAATTAATGTTATTTTCCATAATTATCGCATGAATGCAATAGTTTACAGCATTAATTACATACAATACAAGCAATTATGTTAATTATTAGAAATTCTTTGTAATTTTCGTGCATATAATTGTTAGTTTATGCTGTGACATGTAATTACATAATTTGTGAAACGTAATTTGTACCTTTTCAATATATATTTATTCGACTTATGAAGTTTTAATTTGAAATTTAAAAGCGAGTGATTTTGTGTAATAGTTTTGATTATGCTCGATTTCTTCAAAATATGTTTATGGGGCAAGCAAACGTGTGTTTAACTGTTAATCTCATTGTATCGCAGGTATTTGAAGATCTTATCAAATAGATTTGTTAAGTTATATTTATGATCGCGGTTTTCTATCAAAAATATAATTTAATTTTTATTACTAATAGAGCGATTATTCGCTATACATATGTATGTAGTTCATTTCTGTGAGTAGGTACCTACTAATTGTGAGGTGCACCGGTGCATTGCGGGTTGCACGCATCAAAGTTTTTATTCCGCTTTAGCTAAAAAGCTTCCAATTCCTACTATAATAGGTTTTATATTAACTATTAGCGTAATAATATAGCTGATATTATGATATATTAAAATCATTAATAAATGGAAATATAAGTCTGTGAAGGCTAATGTTTTTAACTTTCAGATGTTTTATACATTTAAATATATTTTAAATTAGAATAAATTAATTGTAATTTTAGTTTTAACATTCTTACTTCTGCGTCAGGTGCTGATGCTCGTCTCCTTCCTCGCCACAGTCGGTCTTCACTGCCACTGATTGCGCCACAACTTCTTGAGTGTGACTTTTGAGCTGCAAGGTCAGCAACGCCGGGGGATCGCCTCGCTTCACACCCACCACCACCAAGTGTACCCCGGGAGTCAGCGGCTAGCAAAGCTGATTCAAAACTACCACGCCATGAAAACCTCTCACAATCACTCGCAACACTTCCTCTACTAGCCGCAGCCTCGAGGATATCGTGAGACCGACTACGAGCTAACGCACCTGGCTCCGAAGCACTGTCGTCATCCGTGCTCGGAGATGCACCACCTGATACTTCATGCATTAATGCCACCAGTCTACCGCCAATATGACGCATTACTTTTCCAAATAACGGCGGTGATCCGTCTCCGGCCCGCCCCAATGTAGCCGCTAGTCTTTGATAAGCCCCAACAGCATCTCGTTCTAGAGATCCTGCTTCACTGGTGCCGCGATCAAATTCATCAATTATTTCTCTACAACTATCAGATATTTGCTTTCTTAAGGCCGACCGATTCGCTGCCGTACCTTCTAAATCTGAACCGGCGTAGTCAGAAGAGTCATATGAATCACTCCACGTGTCTTCACTTGACAAATATTCCACAATTTCGCGAACTTCTTCGTCTCGAATGCCGGGTACCGTTTTCATTAATCGAGTTAGCTCACTTTCAAAATAAAGCAATTGCGGCGGTTTGGGCGGTCGTGGACTTTCTGTATTCGATGATGTAGGGGTTGATGTTCGTACGTTTGCCGTGTTAATCATTTGTTTGAAAAATTGACGCATTTTTGTCATCATGAGGTTAGTTTCCTCATCGGATGACCAATTATTAAAGCTATCTTTTCTTGTTAATGGACTTGGAGGGGGTCGAGATGAAACCGGTCGTTCTGGTCGCTCATCAACATCTTGTTTCACCTCTTCTACGATTTCTTCCAACTCAGTTTTAGGCTCATGAGACCTAGCGAATTCTGAACTCGAGTCCCCATTCCTCAATAAGTCATCACAGCTACCTACGAAACCACTATCTCTACTCGTTTGTTTTTTGGATTCTGAGAGCTCAGAACCCAAGGGTGGGAATTCAACTCGCGGTGACGATCTTCCATCTTCCCCTTCTGAGACAGACCTTGTGTCGTCACGAGTTTCTTCAGGAAACTCCACTGATTGTCGCCTTTCATCGGCAGGTGAACCGCGTGGCTTTTTACTTTTTTTTCTTTTTGTTTCACCTTGCATGTCTAATCTTTCAAGGGATTCATGCCGGTCTTCCGTTTCAGTACTAGAGCCATCTGAAATATCTTGGTTATCTTGAGATGGTTCATCGCCTGTTAATAAGTTATCCAAAGATGATGAATGCGATCGTGGAGTTCCCCGAGCGCGAACTAACCGTTTTCGCCTTTGCTCAGGACTTTGTTTACCTTCACTGTCGCTGCCAACACTTCCAGATCCATCAGAATCACGCCGTTCTTGATTGAAACCCATAAAACCAGACAAGAAATAGTTTTCTAAACGCGAGGACACGAGCTCACTATCAACACTTCTTTTCGGCTGTTCCGTATCAACTATTGATTCATCACCCTCACTACATATGCTTGATGTTTCCGACACTGGGTCTTCATCATCCCTAACGTTTCTTCCGTCCCCTAAGCCAAAGAAAAAATACTTTTCCAGTTCAGTAGCTGAGATGGGTCTTTGTTTCTTTGTTGTAAGTTCAGTTTCACTTTCTTCGCAACTTTCTTCAACTATAGTATGCAACGTAAAATCTAAGGAACGTCTACAATATGCAAAATCATCTCCTCGAGCGGGTAATGTCGCCTCATCCCCCGAGTCTGAGTCCGATGGCGAAGTGGCATCGTCGTGGCTAACGTCCTCGACCCACGAGTCGTCATCCGCGAGCCCCTCTTCGAGGCACACAACCGCCGAGAGAGTGTCGGCATTACTAACAACAGTCACTCCACCTGAAGGTTGCGCCGATTCGTCGTCGGATAATCGTTCGTTTGTATCGTTTTGTTGTTCACTAGCGCCCGGTTCCGGTTCGTTTTGCGAGTTTGTATGATGCACTATAATGTCACGCATGAGCCGCGTCGTGTCTGACGTGACAACCGAGACACGATCGTGCGTTATCATAACGCGGCTCGTGAAACGCGCGGACCCGTCCACTTCGGCCGTGCGCGAGCGGCAAACTGTTGTCGCTACAGGTGCGCCCGCGCTCCCCTCCGTCTCAGCGCAAACCGGCCGCGAACCGTGCATTTTCTCCTCCCCTTGGTCCTCCATTAATTCTTTCTTCAATAACTCACTAAGCGTGCGTTCAATACCTTTAAACAGGTCTATTTTTTCATCGCTCTGTGGCGGTGTTTTTGATAAACTTGTATCCGCTTGTTTTGGTTCCGGCGAGGGTGATAGTTTTCGTAATTGCTCTTTTTTTATTCCATTTGTAATATTTTTCTCGCAATCATAATTAAAAGGACACTCGACAGACACTTTTATATTACAGTCGGAGGTAAATGAATTATCTAATGAATCGCACTCGATATTCTCTGATACGCCACTTGTCCGGCTATTGTCTAAATTACTTTGATAATCCAAGCTATTTGTATATTCGTCACTAACTGCAATAAAACTATTGAATTTCTCGCACATTTCACTTCGAAGCATATTTTCATCACAAAACTTTATAAAATTTGATTTATTACACTCATTTTCACGATTTTCTTCACTGTTACTGGCAAAATTAATCATAGCATATTTTTCGGAAAAATTAACTGACCCTAAAATAACGATGTTATCATTATTACCCGAAATACTTTCATTTGCATCCGCTGGGTCAATATTATTATTATTTTCTAAAGGCATTTCCACAGCCATTATTTCTAAGCTATCAGATTTTTTGTCATAAGAATCATCACAGTCTATACCACTACTATCTGCATTATCTTCCATGTCTGAGGAAGAATCCGCAGGATTGACAACAAAAACACGTGAAAATTGTCCACCGCCACCCCCTGAGTCGTCAGAGTCTTCATCCGTTGTCGCTGGTTCGTCGGGGGCACCACTTCTGAGGTCATAACTCCTCCTTGCGATTCCGTTCTCGGAATCACTCGAATTTGCAGATTCATTTGAAGATGCAAACGCATTCTCCGCATTGAGGTGATCTGGCATCGCTTCCACGGTTTCTGACAAAATGGATAAAGAATCTTCCGCAATGACTTTTATTCCATCGGACGCTTCATGTTCGACTGCGCGTTCGATAACTTTATCGTCCTTATCGTTATCAAGAGCACTTGTTGGAACTTGTTGCTCGGACTGTATGGCTTTATCAGTTTTATCTACAGTCATTTCGAGTCTATTTTGCGGTAAAACGGACGCGGAGGCGGCAGCGGTGACTGCGACGGCAGCGGCCGTCGTGAGGCGAGCGAAAACCGCAGCATCGAGAGGTGGAAAACCCGGATAAGTATTCCAATGCGGAACTGGCGGCGTCTGTGTAGGAAAAGCAAGGAGTGCCGGCCAAAGTGCCGCAGGAACTGGAACTGGCACGGGTACAGGAACAGCAACTATACGAGGTTCAGCGCCGCAAGAACATGTACGGAGACAGGCTTGCGGTGTATGTTTTATGGGTGGTGACTGAGGTCGTAGTGTCTGCGCCGCCGAAGCACCCGGTTCAAAATAATCCCAATCACAGTCGTCGGGTGCGGGCGGCGCAGCAGAAGAGGCGGTCGAGGCTGAGTCTTCCGTGTCTTCGCGGCACGATGAATCTGAGCTTAGGAACACGAGACGGTAGTCTTCGGGACGCATGCGACCGGCCTCTGGTTCACTTACTTCTCCTTGTTCGTTATTGACGCCCCAATCTAGAAATGAAGAAGAAAATACATTTTTAAATATTACTATAACTATATAATTGTATCAAAATTTGCGACATTGCATATGCGAATGCATGTGTGCCCTTTGCAAGGTGACCTTTTTTAGAGCCTTACGTTGGCGTTACCTATTAAATATGAATTAATATATTATGAGAAAACGTAAATACCTATGCAGTTGATTAAGCACCACTTCCTTCACTAATACAACCTAATATTAAAATGATGGAACCCTTGCAGTATTGTCAAATTCACAGCAATGTTTTAATCAAAATATTTAATACATAATATGTTGGTATAATAAATGCATTGTACCTAGTGTAACTATTACTGCGTAATGAAAAAGATATAAGCAATTTAATTGCTCCTGCTAAATTTTAGCAGGCAAATGTCAGTTTTACGAATGTTTAGTATCAAATACCGCTAGGCGTGCTGTTCAAACAATAAAGTTAAATTAATTTTCAATAATAATAACGAGTATATAAAATTAAAATGTCATAATCAATTATATTTATGACATAAATGCTCTGGTTATTTAAAAATAAAAAATATCGCCAAAATCAATTTAACTTAATTATCTTATACACTTAAATTGAGATTACATTAATGCTATTGCTGGTTCGAAATGTAGATTTTACTGAAAATAACTAACAAGTAACTTAAAGTTTTCAAGACATCATATCACATAGGTGAGTTGAAAGCACCTTTTATATCCTGCGTGAAAATCAATACTAATTCCAAGTTTAATTATCTATATAATCTTTTTTCATCAACATAACATCGACATGTAAGATACAATCCAAAAAAAGATTTACAAATGATTATCAATAAACAACCGCCTCTGCAATAATCTCGAACAGACCGTGTGTCTCACGCTATTTTCATATAACGTGGAGTAACTATGTAAAATGTTCGTCGCTAGAAAGCACCACGGATGGGTGGCCCGTTCAGCGTCGTGAGTCGAAAGTAAGGTACCACACGTGCCAATATCATAGCTATAAATAATTATGATATTATCTGAATAGAGCAAGACTTTTCAAAATTTAAAATAAACATTGCGATTATAGCCGAACTTCATTTTTAATAATGTTCAAATAATAATTAATACTGCTTGTATATATATTTATAGAAAGTGAACGAGAACATGACAACAATGTATCATACCAAATAAAACTGATACCTAACAAGGGACATAAGTAACGCAGATTTATGGTATAATTAATTAAATTTGGATATTAAGGACAGGACAATAGATATTAAATTAGCTTGTAATTATAAAAATTCATATCATGTGCTTACTTGTGACGTGATTTTAAAGTAGTTTCTATGTATACATTATTTTGTCGCAGACACGCCATGAATATAGTGCGCATTTACGTAGTACTGCTACTGACATCAATGTTATGTCGGTATTGTATCGTCGAGTTACGTGTAACAACACTTAAGTTTGACTTATCGAATTTAAATGTTTTAAAACAAGTTAATTATTGATGGTAGGATTAATTAAATAAATGTTATCAAATAATTTTCCACTGCTATGGGAACAACATTTTAGTCATTAAAGAAACATTTATGTCATGTCCTATATATTGTTATGGTATGCTCCAAGTAAGATAAGTATCGAAAAACCTAGTTATCGCAAACATTGAAGGGTGTAACAAGACAATGAAAGTGAGGTATTGGACGTTGGCGCTAGCCCAAGGCTCTTGCGTGTGGGCCGAGAGGAGGCAGCGAGGCCAGGACATAGATTTCGCTTGTCCTTTCTTTATATAGAACTTGAATTGTTACCTAGTTTATTTGGAAATAAGATCAATAGATTCAAAAGTGACTATGGTACAATGTTGTTTTGTTTGATTATTTATCAAGGGTATGAAATAAACTTACTACATACTATAATTGGTTTTTTTTTTTTCAAAAACAATGAACGAAAATTGATAGGAGTCGATAATTACCGCGACTTCAACAGAACTAAGTGAGCCATGCAAAAATCAACCGAAAATCGTTTCTAGAATTACGTAGTAAGTTAATAAATAACCACGATAAGTCAATCAATTCACACGGACTGTCAGATCCGAAGGGGTTCTTTGTAGGTCATCTTCACAATCAAGATCTATGCCATAGTAACAAAAGCCGTGATGCTGGTTTTACCTTACGTCATCTCAAGCCCATGCCGAATTGATTTCGTATTGGTTGAACGTCGCCGAACCCCATCTTGTTTTATGCAAGAATAGGTTAGCCTATTTATTTTTTTACATAGTATATTATTTTAGACAAAAGTATTGTGGGCTTGTGATATTCTTACATTTAAATTTGCTTAAAACTGACTATTTACTTACTTTAAAATAGTTTATCATCGTACAAAGAGACATAGTTGTAATTATTATCTATATATTATATTATAACAATAGCAGTAGATATATTCCAATGTATATACTTAAACTAACACATTTGTTTTAGTTATAATATAGAACGAAGTGTGGTTATACGATATTGGTTTACAAACTGCCTTCATCTACTGGGCCCTGTAATCCATTTAAAGAGAACGCGAAGGGTTTCCCTACTAATTTACTTACAAAGGCAACTAGGTACAGTAGATAGAATTACACTACGCTGACTCATTTATTTCGTCTCTATCCAATTACGTGTCATAAAACAGTTAAATATTACTTATACTTACTGTTTATAAGGTGTATTTAGTAAAATTCCCATTTATATGATAGTCTTTTTTAATATTATTTAAATATAAAATTTTACTGCAAATGTAACTTTAAAAGAGTTATTGTTTAACGATATTCGGTATAACGGTCGCAACACACACAAGCAACTTTATGACAACAACCACACAACACAATTGTACAAACACATAGAAAGTAATTTTAAATGTGAATAGATTTCGTTCAAAAGAGTTTTTATGTTAAGTTTGGAACTTTATTTTGTCATGGCCTGTATGCGTAGGGCTTCGAACGAGCGCGGGACTGAGCGCACAAGCGGATGTGCGCAGGGAGCCAGCCGACTGCTGCGCTCACCGCGGCTAGTGTTGTATTTGTTTGACAACGCGTTATCGATATCAATTTTCTTTTTACTCTTAACTATCGAAACAAATTAAATTATGTTAAAAAAGAAGTTTTTCAATTATTAGCAAATATTAACAAAGATAGGATATCATAACCATACTCTTTATACCAACCATGTACCTTTTTAATAATAATATTTTTACATTTAAATACATTATTTAAGTACATAAGTCGACAGTCAACGTTATAATATCCGGTTATTAAGTGAAAATGTAAAACTACCACCGTCCCGAAATGTATCAAAAAATCCATTCATACGAGGTATATGAAAGATAAATAAACCAGCTTGACATTGCATTTACATAATAATATTGGCCGAGATCTTAGTAGGTAATCTACGGCATTAAGTATGAATTCATACAAAATAACGTTTTGAATGTCGGCGAAGTTATTATCAGACCTTTGGAAGGATATCCCCTTGTGTTCTGTTAGTATTTAAGAGGAATAGTATTTCATTGTTTGAAACAGATATATTTAATTTTTTTTTGTTGATACGTAGTTAAGCTATTAGCCGATAACATGGAATATGTAACTAATATCTTATGAACACTCCTTCGAATGGAATAGGCTAATAATAATAAATTCTACGAAGCAGAACCGGCTTAAAAATATTTAATTTGTAGAAAAGACTTATAAGTCTAACAAGTCTTTTCTACCACTTAAATAATATTTCTATATTTTGTTTATTAATTGGTTCTCGAAAATAATACCTGTATTAAAATACCTATAAAAAGTATCGATATAAAATTTATCGAATTTTACACTAACTAATGTCGTGACTCACTGGCGTCTCAACGCCAACAACAAAATAGAACTAAATGGTAAAAAGTCGTAAGCGGCCTGATACACAAGAACGCTTTACCTCTATCGAGGGCCAAACTTTAGTGCAAAAAACATTTACAACAGGTAGGCGGTTAAGACTTCTCCGAATATCCAGCACGGAGGAACAATGAACTTGTAATGGCGAACTAGACCAAACAGCCTGCGAGGTAGAATTATTGAGTATAGCTCCACTTCAAATAAAGTGAGATTCGTTTGCTTGTGTGATAAAGCAAGAGAAATACCCGCCCGACACACACATCCGTAACGGTAACGCCAGTTTCACGTACAAAGAAGGTGTTTATATAAAAATATACGATAACGGTTTACATATTTTAATCGGTTTAATTTTATTATTATTTTATCGTATTTTACTTTATTAAACAAGCTTTTACTCAAGGAAGACGCTATAACTCATGTGCCATTTAGCAGTTAGCGCTTTAGACGCGGCAATTGGTTTCGCGGTACTTCTGCATAAGATCAAGCTTTAGTTGAAACTAAATTATAATAATAATAATATTAACAATAACAGCCAATTTATTATGTCATATATACAGAAGGTTAATACACTACTGAAGGTCGAGCATTAAACTTTTTTTATGAGTAATTAAATTTTAATAATTATTTTCATTGTAAGAAAATAAGTATTTAACTAAAATGATTATTTTATAAATTAAATAAACCGAACGAGATATTTGTTACAGCATCATTTAATAGTAATGTGAAATCATCTCGTTTCTGAGCTTAGGTTAGGTAAGGAACATATAAAAGACTTCAACGCTAGCAATGTTATTTAGGCATAATATGTCAATACCTACATACACGTGTTCAGTTCGGTAGTTAATTAAGTTTATTGCACGATATTTCCATAAGAATTGTATACACATGCAATACATACATACAAGCATACACATACAATGTAAGACAATCTACTAAATTATAAAATACATGTTTTTTCCATTTACAAAATTTTATGTAACATACATATTATAAACAATCGTATAAGTACGTTGAATAGAATATCGTATATACAAAGACTTTTAATGATATTTTACTAAATACATATATGTATGTATGTTTGCGCGACGGAAATTGGATTTTTTAATTTGGAGAATTTAATAACAAAGAGCATAAACGCAGATATATTTTTTAAAACCAACTCTATGTCAATGTTTTACCTACGCTCAGATAAAAAAGCGTTGCATTGGCCTATTCCCCAAGGGCATCCCACACGCATACAGCCTACAGGATGCCGACACTTCCTCGGCATAGATCAATTACCATGACGGTCATAATGACTTTTATCTATTTATTTATTTATTTGAAAAAGACACATCTACAGTACATACATTGAATACTTATTTAGTGGCATATTTTAGTAAAATATGCCTGATATTATGTAACAATTACAGATATGCACAAGGTACCTAATTATTACGTGCTTATACTGCAATGATAAAGGTTTGTCTGTTTATAAAATACCTAGTACTGTATTACAGAGCATGATTAAGGACAGAAACATAAATACAAATAATAATAGGAATAAAAAATATGCGCATATCTTATGCGCAGTTACATCATTTTATATTCCTATCTATATGTATTATATATTTATATTTAATTGAGTCAATTATATTATAAAATCGTGATTATGTTTTTAAGAATGAGATTTATCTGCTGTATTAGTATTTAAGAATTAAATGAAATGAAAATATGAATGGATGGATTTCAGTATTATAATTTGAAGAAACATTAAATGTAACTTATTTGTTTGAAAATAATTAAGAATTAAATGAAATGAAAATCGAATATGAATGGATGGATTTCAGTATTATAATTTGAAGAAACATTAAATGTAACTTATTTGTTTGAAAATAGAAAATATGTAGAATATTATTAGGAAATAAGCCTATAAATATAGCTCGTAACAAATAAGTCGTGATATTCTGTATATTTGTCAGTTTTTTTAATTTGTTTTATTTCGTTATAATAATACATAATTTGTACTTATTAAAGTACATAAATCGCTAAACCTTGCGTAAGCGCCACCTATCGGTCAATCCGTACACTTCAAGAACAACTATCGATTCCATATTTATCTTACTGTGTATAGATGGCAGCGCTAGCTGAACATAATTCAGTAAAGCTATTTACTTTTTCTTGGATTATGTATAATAATAGTAAAGTGTTAGCTATCGCAATTTTTTTATATTAATATTTACCAAGAATGAGAATTGCCTATTCAGGGCCTTTGAATGAGTCGTGGCCGCGAAAATAGGTGCGATTCGCACAAGGTCTGCGCAAAAAATGCAAATATGTACCGCGAATATAGAGGGAAAATGACATTAATGTCATGTTGTATAGTGTGATATTTAGATCTTTAAAATGTGAACACAATGATATTATAAGTAAAATGGTGACGATAGGTTAAATACACGACACGACATTCAATCTACGAAAATGACACTGTTACACACATAAATAACTTTATATTGGCATATCACACTACATTACGATTCGTCTAAAGTAGGGTGGCATGATTTAAGTATCGTGTGAAAAAGAAACGAATATATTTGGGAGAGTGCGTCGTCTCGTGTCAAAGAAACGACATAGAATAAATAATAAATCAGAACAGAGACATAGTCTCATCTTACTCTCGTTTATGCCTATGAATGCGATTTACTCATAAATTCAATTTGTAAAAGTAAAAAAAAAAACATACAGACGAATTGATAACCTCCTCCTTTTTTTGAAGTCGGTTAAAAATTCATTGAAAACAGGTAAAAAAAATTATCAATAATTTTGTAAAAAAAATTATATTGAATAAAGTTCTGCAATTAACTTGTTCTAATAGTGTCGGTGGACTTCAAATAATTAAAATTAATTTTTTATTTGTCTTTTTGATTCTTTTTTGAATTGGGGTTATTTTTATGTTCAGAGTGAAGACGGGTATTTACATGCTTTTCTATAATAGCTTTTATTAAAAGAATTCGGTTGTTTAAAGTCGGATTTTGTCTCATGGCATGTTCGTTTAGTTAACTAAATATTTTAGTCGACAAATGATTTTAAAATACGATTTTTTATAATAACAATTTCTTCAATTTTCGTCAAGTATTTATAATATACAGGTATAGCCCATATTCTAATATGTGAGACTTCAAGATGTGTAGTAATATTATGTAATTAATAATTTAATTTTCTTTATCATTTAAAAATATCCATTTTATAAATAATGTGCCATGTTTAATATAACTTTACTCTATGATCAGTATTGTCGTCTATCTCTATTGCACTCGTGCATTGATATACTTTTGTCGCATTCATTCATTCCAAACGTCATATTTTACGAATATTATGTTTGATTTGGGAAAATATTATGATAAATATAAAATTTACGAATGAAATGATTCCATGATATATATAAGTTTTGCTTGAATAATTTGTGCAATGTATCATAACACACGAAAGCATTTCCGGTTATTTTGGGTCACTTTTAATTATAATTAGACTCGGTACGTGCCATGTATCCATTGACAACGCCGAGATAATACTGAGGTGAAGTGTGGTTAATAAGCCGCATTTCAAAGTTCTGCTCACGGAGCGCTTGTAACCTATCCACATTCCACACCATTTTACTTATAATTTATCTATTATCATTGTGTGAACACAAAATTCCGAAACTGCCTAACTTATATTTATTTTATAGTACATATACATTAACAATTTTTATTAATAAATAGAATAAGAAACGGTAATTCACTTTACACGCTCCATAATCTATACTCTATAGTACTATACTAATATATAAAGATGACAAGAGATGATCCGGCTTATCATTTAAAATCATTCAAAATAAAATATTTTTGTGTTGTATAGTCCTTTTATTGAGGAATGCTCTAGGCTGATTTTTATTCATTATATTTTTATTAATTATACGCGGGTGAAACTGCAGTGCACAGCTAATAATAATATCTAATTCTCATTTCGGTAATTTTTCATTACCACCAATAATTTCGGAGAGATTAAGGATAAAATAAAAACCAACTACAAAATATGATTTACATATCCTTAAACTAAAAAGTCTAAAGAATTATGTTAAATATACAAATATTTACAACACCGTATCAGGTACTCGTACTTTTGGAGTCAATGTTCTTATCTAAATAGTTTTGCGTTTCTTACTCTAGTAGCGCACTAGCGGCCAGGCGGTGTCTATCTCGATGGGCGCCGCGACCTGGCTGCTAGTGCTAGTGCGCTATTAGTCTTAGAGTTAGGCTGACAGTAGGGTTTGGGTCCGTTTAATTTTCGTAATTTTAGTTGTCTCGAGTCCCGGGACTTTCACGTCGAGACTCGAGACGAGACACGATTGTCGAAATTGTAATGTAATATTTTATAATTTCTAATATTAGAAGGAGCTCAGCGCCATCTGGTCGACAACGTGTAGTATTCTCCTTGTCCGGTGGCATTATCACAAAAATCGGAAACAGACTGTCGGACAGAGCTGTTGACACTGATTTTTTTAAAAGCCCATTTTAATAAGGTCTTTCAGACCGATTTCGGCCACGGCGGCCAATCTCAAGAGAGATTAGCCAACTGCGCAGGAGACGTTATTGTGCACAATTGTGCGCAAACATATTGGTGCACTCTCTTTTCCTTATCTCTCAAAATCCGATGGGACGGCAATCCGGCAAGACCAAAAAGAGTTCAGGCGCAGGACCAACGGCTTAACGTGCTTGCCGAGACACGGGAGTGTACATACTTCCAGACTCCGGGCTGCTACTGAGAATTTCTGACAGAAAACCCCAATAACTATTTATTGGGCCGACCTGGGAATTGAACCCAGGACCTTTTATCTAGCTGTCTACGTCCTTTTATCTAGCCACTAGACCAACGAGGCAGCTTTTATTACATCATCAAAGAAGTCTATTTAACGTGTTAGTTAATTGTTTAAAAGACTGACTGGCTGACAAACTTGAACTATAAGCAACCGCTTAAAAGTGAATCTGTGTGTGATTAAAAGAAATAAAAACAGCAATTATTAAGACTGATATTAACGTTAAAGTTATTAAGAATTAATTTTCTGTTTAATAAATGTTGTTGTTTTTTTTAAATACCTTTTTTATAAGTTTCACCAGAAATTAACTCAATTAAAATTTTACTAAAAAGGTTTACCCCTCTCAATTCTTAAGTCTCGAAGTACCGGGAATTCCCGGGACCTTGAGTGTAGGCTGTCTCATGTCCCGGGACTTTGAAATTGTCGGAAATTCCCAAACCCTGGCTGACAGCCTGACTCCGACACTAAAAATGCCATAGAAGTAAAAAAATTAACGTTATCGCGTCAAGTGATCTCATCGTTTTGTACCTAACCGTCTTAATATTTTGTTCAACCCACGTCTTTAAGCATTCAGTTTTACATCGAAACAAGGTAAAAATTTAAAAAAATGGTCTTTTATGGTAAAAATGTCTATCTGTTTATTTTGATTGGGTTGAAATTGTGATAAGTGGATAAAAAGAATAGAATAATAGAATATGCTTTATTGTACAACACATACATGATCAGGGAAATATACAGTTATAAATATTATTATTTAAGAGAAGTATTAATGTACATATATATATATATATATATATATATATATATATATATATATATATCGTAAAAATATATAATGTATAAAAGTAAGTAATTAAAATAATTATAATAATAAACAGCAATAATGCGTCAGTTTATAAGACAACATCCCACTGGTCGTTATAAAGAAAAATAATATGCCTTGAGTCGGATTTTAAAGATGTTTATAGTCTGAGATCGTTTTAAGTAAAGCGGTAAGGAATTCCATAGGCGAACTGCTTGGACGGAAAAGGAATTAGTATAGAAGGAAGAAGAGTGAGAAGGAATTTTAAGGAAAAGATTATCACCAGATCGCAGAGATCGGACGTGCGAGTCCTTAAGAAACTCAAAACGGTGTTTAAGATAGTAAGCAGAATTCGGATGAAATAGTATAGAGTACAGAAGAGAAAGAATATGAGTATTCCTGCGAAGACGGATTGGGAGCCGTTCGAGTTTTTTGCGAAATTCAGAAATGTGGTCATATTTACGAAGCCCAAATATAAACCAAATGCAGAGATTTTGAATACCCTCGAGTTTATTTAATTACTCCTCTCTAAGATCAAGATAGCAGGTGTCGGCATAATCAAGGATGGGTAGGAGAATAGTTTGAGCTAACGCAATTTTGGTAAGAATTGGTAGAAAATTACGTAGTCTGCGGATGGATCCAATCGAGTGAAACATTTTCCTGCTCACTTCGCTTATTTGTGACACCCACGAGAAGTTTTGATCTATGTATATACCTAAATTTTTTACATTGTTGCTTAATGGAATTACAGTATTATTAAAGATAAATAGGTGGCAAAAAGGAATAGTCTACCCTCGGCAATAATTTATAGCTACCAACTATAATAGCTTGGCTTTTAACAGGATTGATTTTAAGACCAAAAGATAAACTCCACTTTTTTTTAATTCAGAATTATTCGATTCAATAGTCTGAGGTATGTCACTGAGATCAAGTATTTTTTTAAATAAAGATTTTTCTATAGGTATTCTTGTGAATTTTTCTCTAAAAGTTTTTGACGAGGGCTTATCATATACGACAAAACAATCTTAGAGTTTGGCTTCAACAATTTTATCATTATCAATTTGAATTTTACAACACAATATTTAATTTATATAGTCAATGTTCACTTAAAACTTATAATTTTAATTCACATTTTGCAACCAACTAAATAGACCATGACTATCTAATAATAATAAATCTTTATAGTATATGCATGATAGTATGATTATATTATTTACATTACTATGGTGACGCTAACTATTTACAAACAATTTCAATTTTGAATGTTTGCGCAAATAATAAATCGATGTTGACTCGGTGATAATTTCCACAAGTCTGCAACTAAATTACCACGTGTTTTGTTACAAATTAATATCATATTACTAAAACGTATGGAAGACTGAATTCAATGACCATAACTGCATTTTTAATCTTCTTTTAATTTAAAAAGAATATATTTCGTACGCTTAACATGATTAATGTTTATATTATAAATTGAGGTGATAATGCAAGAAACTTTGACCTTTACATTTCCGAAATTTTATGACGAAACAATTTAACATTGAAGTTGCATTTTCATTTAAATTGACGTATTTTTTTGCATATAAAAGTTTAATATATTTAGTTTCTTGTCGGTTCTTCATAACAACATGACAATCTCATACCGGTTGTAGCGGTCCAGGTCGTTGCGAAATTGGATAAAATATTCTTAGAATTTAAATTTATAAATAATTATCAACCATTCCTTTTAAATTGTTTTAATTATGCATTTAACTTTTAAGTAATTATAACCTGTTTAAGAAGCTGTGATGAATTCACAATATGTATTTTATTGCATTATGAAGTATACATATATCTCTATTGCAATTCTATAAATTATTCGAGGAACGAACATAATTGACACAAATTGTGTTGTATAAAAGAATGATTAAAAAATATGGTTTATTTTGTTCGATGGTCTACATTCTAATTTTACAATCCAGTTAGTCTGGTCTAAGCACTGTTAGAAACTGGTTCATGTGACACGAGTTTTTTTTAGATAAATAAAACAGAACACGATATACCTTCAATACACTGTGGATAACGTTGACAATGCCCACCTCTACCTATTTGAGCGTGTCGTTTTAATGCAAATATTTAATACAAAGAAAAACTTACCAAGGTTAGCAGGCGTTCGGCGTCGTCGTGCCGATGCTTTTCTTACAGCTATGGAGACCAATGAGTCCATTTCGCTTCCTGAATCCCATCGAGGCCTTTGCGGCAACGGTTGGGCCATGACACGAACATCATCCTCCGTATCTCTATCACTACTAGTCGGCGGCAGATTGGATTCATCACTTTCAGGTGGCCCGGGGTCACCTTTAATCTTAAACACTGCATCCATAGAAACATCTTCGAAATCGGCACACGAAATGGGGTAGGTCAAAGTCCTCTGTATGTTGCTTTTCTTGTGTCTCACTTTCACTGACCCCTCGGATAATGATCTTTTACCGTTCAATTTGTTCTCGGTTTTCGTGTCCCCTTGAGCAAATTTTAAATCAGACGGCGACAAAGATTTTTTTCTAGAATTGCGCCTTTTCATGCTCCGCTTTGGTCGGCTTGATTCTTTTTGAGCCTGCATTGTTGCTGCATTTGCGCGATCTGAAAAATATTTGTAATTGTTTATAGCTCGACTATTATCTGTTCACTGACATTGACTGGTATGACTAATTACATCAACGATTTAATTATCTACATAATTTCACAAATCTTTTGTAATGAGCTCGATAGAAATATCTCTATCAATTATCATTTAATGTGTAAGAAGCAACTGTGAATAATATGAAAATTGATCGTAAGTATTACTATTTGGACAACGGTTTTAAGTACGTCAATGATCATGTTATTCGCTAATGTAAGGAATAACGAAAGCGCTTGATTGATGGCAAATTATATAGTCAATAAATAAATCACGTCCATGAGCATTAACAAGATATTAATGAAATAATTTTGAAATACCGATTATTTGGAGTTTTATTGTAATTTGTAATTTTCAGTGCATTTTATTACTTAAATATTGTATTAATGAAGCAATCTGTAAAATTGACTATTCTATATTATATCATCCATTATATTAAATTTTCGGGGCATTATAGATTCTTAAAAAAAAGTTGTCAAAAGTGAAATTGATTGTTATTGAAAACAAATAATATTATTAAGGTTTAAGTTATACCAAATAAATAAGACTACTTAAGTCTTATGATAAAATATATTTGAGAAACAAATAAATAATATATGATTGCATTAATAATAAGAATATATAGATATTTTGACGTGTAAATAATATTCAATACCAATGTATTTATCTACAATTTCAATATACATATTTTATTATTAGTAATTAGTTCCACATAACTTATTTTTGTGACCTTTCCGTTGCAATTCCCTTAGTTTTTACTTATATTTTCTTACATATTGATATATTATGTACAGTACAACGAGAAAATAGAGAAATTAAAAGTAAAATACATGTAACAAGTCAGTACCTTTCAACTCGAACCACAACCGCAAACCGTTGAAATATAATATTATCTACACTGCATCCTATCACTTCAATTTCACTAAACAAACGTACGTCATCGGGACGTTATCTATGCTAAATAAAAATTAAGATACTGAATTTTTTAAAGTTACATTGGTACAACGGTTGTGTTCAACTATAGAGACAGTTGGTATTTCACGTTGTAGTTTTGTGGGATTGCAAAACTAAACATTGGTCGTCAAAGGTCGCGGTCTAGAGAAGGTAGCGCGGTAACGTCCACAACCAACGGGTCTGAACGTTCAACTGGCTGTATAAAGTGTATAGTTGTATGCACACAACTTACAGTAGACACGACGTAATATCATGAACTGTTGTTTGCGCTTGACAAGAAAATATTTATTATTTGACGAGGCGATTTTTGTAACAAAATAAATAAATTAGCATGGTTTGTAAATAATTAATTATTAAATAAATAAACTAAAACATCTACATAAGAAGGCGAACAGCAAAAATCTGACTCGGTTACTTGTTTTGAGAGACCGATAAGATAAAAAGATAAAGAAATATTCACCTCGTCTAAACTACGATCGATTTTCCTCGTATTGTGTAGACGAAATTAATTATTTTTTAATAATCACAATGTATTTTTTTTAATTCTACTTATAATTTATTAAGGCATAAATAAATTAATAATATATTTTATTTTTAATATATTATTCTTTTCTGTTTGTACTATCAGATATTTTATAACAATCGGATATTCAACTAGAAAGAAATGATTTTATATAATATATAGTTAAAGGCTAACTATATAAACACTTTTTTTGTCAGTCTGTAGTGCAAATGTGAAGTATTTTATCAATCTATTGACCATCCACGTTTAGAGACCAATTAACGGAACCATATTAACCTGAATCAACCGGAGAGCATCTGTTAACCTGAATTGGTCTTGCAGCAGGCTGTAAAATTGCTGTATTACGGCGAATATAACAATCTAAGATACTCAATAGTTATTTTAGCTAGAATAAAGATATGAAAACTAACATAAAATTGAACTAAATATCATATTTTAGAGTAATTATGGCTATATATTAGAGTTCGTTCGTTATCGTATACTAGAGTTTCCGCGGAGGTGGGGCTAGTCAGGGTTTTAGCCTAGGGAGCCCTGAATGCGAAGAAGGAGCAGGTGGGAGAGGGACTTTGGTCCCCAACGGTATGCCCGGTGACACTTGAGTCTCTGGGTAGCGAGAACAAGTGACGCACACGCTCAGGCTGACCAAATAGCGAATACTTGAAAACGGAAGTAAAATATAGCAAAATCAAAATAAACTAATCATGTAACTTTTATTAATGCTGAACTTCTAGTGTTTTAAAATATGAGGCCATGATGTCAACCTCAACTATTTTGAAAGCTATGACAGACTATTACTTTAATAACATCAATAATCCAAAAAGTCGCAAATTTAAATTATAGACTTAAAAATTTAATTATTTTTAATAACAGAAACAGTTAAAGAGCTGTAGATTACGGTGCAAAAAATTACAATTTCTGCACTATTGCGGTTCGTCAGAGGCCGATGATACTATTCGTTACAAATCTAGTAAATACCAAACCAATGATTTTGTTTTTTATAGCATAAAAATATGAATCAAAACTCATTCATGTTTGTTATATGTGGCTAATCAGAGTAATGATTGTATCATGTATGACAAGTTCATGTTCCCATAAAAAATCATTCAGGTTGCAAGTTTCCCATGCCCTCAGACAATGCGGGTCGGTATCGTATGGTCTATGGCTCTTTGTTTGCTTGTTTAATCTAGTGTTTAGTTTTCTTCGTATAACGCCTTCAACTTGTAGCTCATATCTCATTTGAGTAATTGATTAATTCTAAGTGAATTACGATAAGCTATACATGTTTTAAAGTTAATATCTGCTTACTGTTATATATGTATATTGTATATTATGTGACTATTATTTTAATATTAGAAACAGATTTCTATCATAAAAAATGTGCTAACATAATGTGACAACGATATGATAATAATCAGTGTAAGAAAGAATACTTTCATGTAATGTTTCAGTATAATGTTAAATTGTTTTAAAAATCATACGAGAGTTTTGAAGATAACTTTTATCAAATATATTTATTATTAACTTTTATTTATTGTTGAATAATTGATAATAAGAACAATCGGTATCGAGTAAATCAACTATTTATCTAATTTTTATTCATTCATTCTAATCACGGAAGCGACTATACACTTACTTTATATGAACGGAATATACATACACACACATGTATCTAATGGAATAGGTAAGTTAGAATAATTTATCAACGGATCACAGCGCACAATATGGCATGATCTAAGTACGTATCAATTTTTAGCCCTGCGCTAAATAACTGTTGCGGATATTATGTATGAAATTAAAATATATTACTATGCACTCATAATTACAGACCAGCATATTTAATTCTGGAGGTATTCTGAACGAGACCTTAGCCTATTAAATGGTTGATCATACAATGCAATCTAAGCTAACGTTTACAATGTCTGTTAATTCTGTCTGTAATAGTGCCAGGCGAATAAACATCTATTTAAGAATATCGTATTTATATATAACTAGCGACCCGCCCCGGCTTCGCCCGAGTAGCAGAGTAAATATTCAATTTCATTCAATTGTAATATACATGAAATGCTTAAAGTAAATAATGCATTTAATTTGATAAGATAAGATAATTAATATCATATCTGTTTTTATAGCTTTCCAATTATAACATTATTATGTAACCATTTTTTAAACATTAAAGTGGGTATCCTACCCTTAAAAGCGTAACCTATCCTTAAAAGATAGACATATGCCATTGTGGACTTTTCTGTAGATATATGAAAGGGGAACAATTTCACCATACATTATTTAGTTATAAGTCAAAGGGATTTTACAGCGTTTTCGAAGAAAGCTCCCAATCGGCTCGTTTTTTTATATTTCAACAAATTTACAACAAATATTAATGAATTACACACGTAAACCTTCCTATTGAATCACTTTATCTATTGTGAAAACCGTATGAAAATCTATTCAGTATTTTTTTTAGTTTATCGCGTTCATACAGACAGACAGGAGCCGCGGGGGACTTTGTTTTATAATATGTAGTGAAGTGATGATGTAGTGATGATTGTGATATGTATGTAGGAAATCACCCATCAAATGACTATGAAACTATTGTCGAGGAACTTTTATAGAATTATAAATCATTAGGCTGCAATATATCCTTAAAAATACGTTTTCTACATTCCCATTTAGAGTTTTTTCCCCTAAACCTGGGTGTTGTTAGTAGTTAACACGGGGAACGATTCCACGAAGACATTTTTACCATAAAAAACTATACCAGAGAAAATATAGTCCAGCTATGCTTGCAGATTATTACTGGGGATTACAGAGGGACGTTCCTGGCGCTAAATACAGAAGAAAATTATAAAAAAGTACTTATATTAACATTGATAATAATTTCTTATTGATAAAAATTCTTGTTGAGTTTAACGCCAAGAAAACACAGGTATGCGCTCTCACAGCGAAAACGTCACCATTTTCCCCTCCTCCTTCCCTCTGTGGCACTACGCTGGAGATACAAAGCAAAGTCGCCATACTGGGGATCGACGTTCGGTGCGACCTCAATTCAAAGGATCACATCGAGGCTGTTATAAAAACAGCCTCACGTAAACTCGAAGTCCTGAACAAGGTGCGGCGTTTTTTCACGCCACAACAATTGCTCCTGTTGTATAAAACACAGGTGCGGTCTTGCGTTGAATATTGCTCGCACCTTTGGGATGGCTCCGCCAAGTACTTACTGGAGGCCTTGGATCGGTTGCAGCGACGTGCAGTTCGCATTATTGGCGACGTAAAGGCCACCAACACCCTCGAGCCTTTACAATTGCGTCGAGAGATAGCGGCACTCAGCGCTTTCTATCGAATGTACCACGGCGAGTGCTCAGAGGAACTATTCTCCCTCATTCCTGCTTCCCCTTCCCTTCACAAGTCTACGCGTGCTGGCTCTCGATGTCACCGCCTAACTGTGACATCAATTCCATCGCGAACGAAGAAATTTGGCAACTCTTTTCTTTGTCGCACCTCCAAAACATGGAATTCTTTACCAGCACACGTCTTCCCCTCCTCTTATGACTTGGGTTCCTTCAAACGAGGCGTGAAGAGGCATCTTGCGGGCCGGCAAGGCGGGGGCGGCTAGTGCAGATCATTCTTCCCGACTGCACTAGCCGTCGTCGCGTTTGGACTCTACTACCACTTACCATCAGGAGGAGTACAGTCATTTGCCCTCCTGGGGTATAAAAAAAAAAAAAAAATTGTTAAAATAATTTCTAAATTAAGAAAAGTAAAAAAAAAATCATATGACAATAAAACTCGACCTTATTCCTAACAAAATCAGTCAAAATTATTATTGTTACACAAAAAAAAAGTTTTTTTATTGATCAGTGATATATAACTAGTGCTTGAAAAGAGGTAGAGTAATATCATATCTACTTGCACATCAGATATTTGTAATGAATATCTAAGCGTGCACGGTGCAACCTTCCTGTTTTATCATGAAGCCTTGTAATCAAATACATACCTATAAGGTAATTTTACTACTTTTAGTTTCACTTGAAAGTTATGGATGATAATAAATACATACTAGGTTTTTCTGATAGTTATTCGCAGGTGAATCATTCATGATTACATGTGACACAGATACATCCGCCTCTTAAAAATAAACAGCTTTAATCAAACCTTTCAAATTGGCTAACTAATTTATTGTATGTATTTGTATTATATATGTGTACAAGTTTTTATTGACATATTAAAGAGCAAGACTTCATTTATGATTCCTACGAAACAACCAGCTCGGATTTTACACGAGGTCATGATTTATCCTATTTTAATATCCAATCATTATCAGCATATAAAATATATAACTCTAGATGTGCCTCGCGGTTACATAGGCGATTTATTTTAACTTTTCAGTTTAGACAAGCTTGTTTCATACACAGCGTGAGAATCTCTCTTCTATAACTCGCATTAAGTTTGCTAGATTAATTACTTCTTACCTTAGGTCATAAAATTACAAATCCAAGAACGTTCCTCAATTAAGAGGTTATCTAACTCAAAATTATTTTTTAATTCCGTTTAGTAGTACCTCGTATAACTTTTTTTTTTTATTGTATGAGGTAGGTGGGCGAGCATATGGGCCACCTGATGGTAAGTGGTCACCAACGCCCATAGACATTGGCATTGTAAGAAATGTTAACCATCGCTTACAACACCAATGCGCCGCCAACCTAGGGAACTAAGATGTTGTGCCTGTAATTACACTGGCTCACTCACCATTCAAACCGGAACAAGACAATACAAAGTACTGCTGTTTGGCGGTAGAATATCTGATGAGTTGGTGGTACCTACCCAGACGAGCTTGCACAAAACTCTACCACCAAGTAAATATAGTTAGTTCTGTATATAGTTCTTGATATCTTATAATACATAATTATGTATAGAAGTTTTAATGGATTTTAAACAACTTCTACATATATTTAAAATATTTGCATAGTTTAATATTTTTTGCGTTATGAGTAGAGTAATGTGGGGCACAATAACACAAGGGGTACAGTAAACCAGCCATAATATTTCTACCTATTACTAGTAAAATATTTGAACATGTATAGCTAATTTGTTAAGCATCCGAGCCGTCATCTTGTTGCAGTTATATTTTTTTAGTGTAAAGCCTAATTAGATCAAAATATCGTTTTGGTCACTCACCAGTGTGCAGTGTGCATATTTATCAAGTTTTTCTTGCATGTTTCTCACAATAGGTATTTCATAGGGTCAATTATCCGTATCTATAACCTCAAAAATTTTAGATATGTATTTTTTGTTAAAGGTACCCATGGAGCACAGTAAAACGAAACGTGTTTTAATGTATCCCTCTAACGTAATTTACATATTTCATTATTTTTATAAGAAGAATTTATTGCTTCTTCAAAATGATACATATTACCCAAAGTTCTTCCAGGTCACGTAAGCTAACATTTCACATTTCCGAAGCAAATCAGAAAAAAAGGACTATATTCAGCGAGTCATAATGTATGTCCCATACCTGGGGCACAGTGAAACAGAATCAAGATGTTTTATCTCTTTTTAATGACTGATTATTAGGTAATTAAGTAAACTTTACGGAAGATTAACAACTTTGTTGAGTTTATGAATAGAGATTTTATTTGAAATCTTAATTACTTTTGATCTCCTCATACATGCTCAATTATAAAGAGGTTAGCAGACAGAAATAAAGGTCGAAAATTGTTTACTATAATATATCATTGTTTCCTGGGGTTTAAACACAAAACCATTTGTGTAGAGTGTATTTACAGGGAGGTACAATTATGTTCGTTTTATTATATATAGCAATTCAAGTCAGTTTATTATATTGCTAATGTAAGATAAGCTGCATTTTACAACTTCATATTTATACTATATGCGTTATAAGACAGGATGTATCAATTCTTACTTAACATAGTAACTTGGATATCTAGGACAAGTAAATGTCAATATCTAATACCTACAACGTAAACAAAAAACAAGCTATGACACTATTTTTTCATATGAATATTTAAAAATGATTGTAAAGGGCAAATGTTCGAAGCTCGTGTTAGATTTATTACAATATGATATACATATTATATATAAAAATATTAAACCAAAGTTCATATAAATGGTATTAAAATTAATGGTATTAATCTTAAAGCGTAATAATAATTAATTATTAAAAACTAAGAAATAGGTTATTCATATAATATATCGTACCTAGACTTATTTTTGTCATACAAAATTATATATATATATACATATAAGTTTACTTTTTTGAATAATCGGAGAGTTGTTTCGAGAAAATATAATGTATTAAGCTTCAAAGTAATATTTATTTACTTGGCCGTTTTAGTGATATTTGTCCCGAGTTTATTATTATTAACTAATGGTTTGAGTACATATCTCGAATAGAAGAATCTAATAGCTATAATGAGAAGATTCTTATAATGGTCAAAGGTAGATCAAAAATGTTATCTCTTTTTGTATTCTAATATAATTTCATTGAGAGACCCGGTAGAGTTAAAATCTACGACATTGTCGGAAACAGTAGATTATTTTAGAAAATGTTACAGAGAATTAGATTTAAATTCTCCTTTATCCTTTTTGACCTCAATATAACATACGTACAATTTACTATAATAAGAATATATTTTACACATTTAAGTATAATAATAGTAAACACAAACAGATTTACTTACAAAATTTATAATGTAAATAAAACTAATAAATTATAGCCAAAGCTTGTTGTTTGCTTGTTGTGTATATTGAATAAATTAAACTAAAGGAAAATTATTAAATATAAAAATACTATGAATCAAATAACGGAACAAAAAAACTCTTTAAAATACATAATAACGAAAAAACTAATTAGTGATACCGAATTTTGCGCAACACTTTTTGTTAAGTTGAGCGATGTTCTCAATACGATAAATAAATTATACTATTACTTTCTTTTAATACGAATTACTTACGTTTCGTTTATATTTACTTCGTTTATATTTGCACCGACACCGACATTGAGTTCGTTAACGAAGTGTGAAGATCGCGGACAATAGCTACTGAATTGTAGACACTGCTGATGTAGAACGATCTGTAGTTTTTACCGGATTACGTCTTCCGTCACGCACACTGATCTTGTTAAGAATTCATTTCCTATACATGAGACTGAAATTGAATAAAAACCACAAGTCTATTATAATCTTTAACCATATAAACAAATAATGAAAATATGACACGGTCATATTTCATCATTAAATATTTTATATCAGAACAATAAGATTCGTCTATGTCATGATTACAAGGGTTTTTTAAAATGTTTCAACTTTTTACGCACAATACAAATAAAGATATTTTTATGGGCAGGATTTAATTTTTTTAGTACATAATAGGTACCAATTATTTTATATTCTTATTATTCAAACTTTGGGAATATTAATAATAATAAGTATAATTTGTATTTTAATTATACAGTAATATATGTAGGTAGTGTAAAATAGTGTAGTGTATATATAGGCACTCAAGTAACTTTATTATGATCAGATAAAAATTGACAATTTTATATTGATCGTATTTACATAGTCCTATAAGAATACACCTACACGTCTTACGCATCTCAATTGATCATTGGATCAATTATATTTAGAACAAAATAATACTTCACTTGAATCGTATACGATATAGAAATATGATATGTATTTCACTATAGTAATCACTATCGGAATGGCGTTATCTTATTAAATTAGATTGATTTTTAACATTTATAATATATGTTTTTCTACATATATTTTATAATTGTTATTAACTTTATATGGCTTTTACCCTTGTTATTATGGATTTCAACAAGCCCATACAAATTACAGATGTTTCTTAGCAAATATTTATACGTTTATAAACTAAAAACAGTCCAAAATAGAGCAAGTTCGATTCTGTGTCACTATTTATCTGTCCTAATAATACTATACGTACCTACAGATTAAGCAGTGTGTAATGGCCTTTAAATAAAGGTTCCATAGTAAAACACGTGTTGCCCACATGCATTGTTTTCTAGTTTGTCACCTTGATTACTATACGCTGCCTCTCTCCGAATACTTATTACAAGGCCATAGCTTCATTAAAATTAATAATTACTATAAGTTATAAATAATAAAATGTACTACTTCTATGACCATGAGTATTTTAGTACCAAGAATTTAACATTTTTGTATTTTTTATTGAGTAATCATCTGTAAATGTACAACAGGACAGAAGTCTAATTTTTATATTAATTTAAAAAAAGGAACGTTTCAATTCTGAATTATTTAAAAAGGGTTTATATTGAGATGTTTGCAATGCAAATTAGTAAAACTGCGTGTCTTAGAATTTATATCACACTAGCTGCCCGTCCCGACTTCGTACGGGTAAAATAAGAATTTTATCCTGTGCATTTTTTAATCAATAAGTTATAAAAATTCACCAATCGATTGATTCGCCCATACATTACAGTGTATGTGTGTTCAGTACAGGGCTTATAATAATTCTACTTCCTACAAATATAATAAACACGAAATTTTGTATCGATATATGGACGTTTGTTACTCTTTCACGCAAAAGTACTGAATGGATTTTAATGAAACTTTACAATAATATAGCTCATACATCAAAATAACAAATTGGCTATAATTTATAAAGCTATTGAGTAAATTGACCAAATATAATAATAAGTGTACGTGATACAGTCGAAAAAAACTTCTATTTGCAAGCCACTCTGGCAATCCTGCGAAAATCGTAAGAGGTTCACGAAAATAATGTATGGTGGAAATATATCTCTTATAACGTTCTACAAAAAAAATCCGCGACAGCATAATATTATATCTATCTTTTATATGTACGCCATTATCGCTTAAATTGTGAATCGAAAATACAATCAAATTTTATATTATTTTCCGAAATGAATTTTGTATAAACAAATTGATTCATGTCAACAAAATAATAAAATAAATAAACAAATAATTTTATCACTTCCAATATTTAAAGAAGATAACTTTTGTCTCTTCCACTATATCATTTGGCCAAATACTTTAAAAGTTACGACGATGGCAAAGTGAGTGCGCGGCGCTATGCAGCAGTACTGTGTTAGAAGAATTCGGTCATCGGCTCATCGCTGGGTGTGCGACCCGATTGCAGGCAGACGTCATCGATGGTTGTCCGTTTTGCAATTTTTCGAGTCCCTAGATAAGGTTTTTATAGTGCCAGGCTGCATACCTTCGGGTTGCAGCGGAATGTGCCGGCACGCCCGGCCGGAAGTACCACTCTCTCACTTAAAATCGGCGTAAAATGGTAGCTATGCTACCATACTTCTGAGTTAAAATAACAAAATGCTAAACATAAAATGTCTTACTGCTTCGCTATGACAACTAAAAGTCCTAAGACCGGTCGTTGACAATGGCCGGCTTGGTTGATTTTAGTGAGAACTATTATCACATGGACAGTTTTTATAGTGCATGCTCAAACAATGTCCATTCCCTGCATCACTAATGCGCCATCAACAGTGGCAACGAAGATGTTATGCCCTATGTGCCTGTAGTTTGATAGAATAAAAAAAAATGGGTACGCTTGCTCCTTTATAGTTTTAACTATACCCGACGGCGTAGATAGACAGCGGGGAATTTAATATTTTTATAAATTTAATTTTACTTCAAGCCATTGAAGTAACTTTAAATATGTTAATTCAAACTACAGGAATTCATAATGTCCACTGATGATTATTTAAAGAATATCATCAACATAAAAATAAAAAAAGCCGTTACTAAAGTTTTTCTTAACAGAAATGCATTTCATACATATTAATTTCAAATCACAGACTTCCAAGCAAACATTTATCCTTTACTTATATTTATGCGCGGGCGAAGCCGCGGGCGACAGCTTGCGTATAGGCGACAGCGGGACGCGGGGCGCGCAAGCGGTTGCATCACGCGTTTGTATGATGGGTGTTGGACCGCCTGAATTTATTTAGTGCGCGATAATTTTAAAATTACGATTACTCCCAAGATATTGATCTAAATTGGGTGGTGTAAAGGGCAATTATAATATACATTAAATGCTTAAAGTAAATAACGTATTTATTTTAATAAGGATTAATATTATATCCGTTTTTATAGCTTTCCAATTTTACCATTTTTATGTAACCATTTTTTAAACATTAAAATGGGTATAGTTAGCTATCCTTAAAAGATAGACATATGCCATCGCGCACTTTTTTGTAGATCTATGAAAGGGGAACAATTTCACCATACATTATTTTGTTATAACTCAAAGGGATTGTACAGCGTTTTCGATGAAAGCTCCCAATCGGCTGGTTTTTTTTCGACTTCTTCAACAATCATCGCTATATTTCAACATATTTACAGAAAACATTAATGAATTATACACGTAAACCTTCCACTTGAATCACTTTATCTATTAGTGAAAACCGTATGAAAATCTCTTCAGTAGTTTTTTAGTTTAGCGCGTTCATACAGACAGACATGAAACGCGGGGGACTTTGTTTTATAATATTTAAGGATGATAATTGCATATATTTTCAGTCATCATATAAAAAACCGGCCAATTGCGAGTCGGACTCGCGCACGAAGGGATCCCTACCATCTATAAAAACGGCAATAAAATCATGTCTGTTGTATACGAGCCCTCCTTAAATATTTATTTTATACCGTTTTTAGTATGTTATTATAAATACAAAATTTCAACTATCTAACTATCACGCTTCGTGAGATACAGCCTTGTGACAGACGGACAGATAACGGACGGACGGACAGCGAAGTCTTAGTACTAGGTTAATAGGTGTTACCCTCTGTGTAAGGAACCCTAAAAAGTTACGGTGCGCTCACTGCGCTCTATGAACTATGAAGGGCGGTCCAGAAACGCTTAAATGGGTTTTCCACGGAAATAAAAACTTATTATTAGCCCTTAACAAAAATATACCATTATATGCAATTGTAAGAATTCATTTTTAAGATATGCTTGTAATCGATAAGTTTAATTAATTTTCAAAAATATGTATTTCATATGCCAATTATTGGTAATAAGACAACTACATTATGTCAGACAGAAACCAGTCATATGAAACTTTATCATAATCATAAAAATATTGCGATAATCTTTGTGAGAAAATGGTATTGTTTGTAACTTATAGCGATTTTATAGCTATGTTATTTCATATATGTAATTATAAAAATGTGAAACCAATAGAAGCCTTTTGCCTAATATAATTATTAATTACTTAAATTTTAATTAGTAAATGTCCTGGTGGTAGGACTTTGAGCAAGCTCGTCTGGGTAGGAATTCATCAGATATTCGACCGCAAAAAAGCAGTAGTGTTTAGTATTGTTGTTTTCTGGTTTGAAGGGTGAGTGAGCCAGTGTAATTACAGGCATGAGGGACATAACATCTTATATTGTGTTCTCAAGGTTGGTTGCACATTGGCGATGTAAGCTTAACAAGGTTAGCTTAACAAGGTTAACGTTTCATATAATGCCAATGTCTTTTGGTAAATGGGCTACATGGGGTTGGTTTGCTCGTCCGCCTACCTATTCTAAAAAAAAAAAAGGTTTCCTGACAATAGTAAAGTAATCGTTAGCTTTAACCTACTTGTGTTTTTAATAGTCGTTATGAATGTTTAGTTACACATATTACACAAGTATATTTTACAATTTGTAATGAATATTTAATGCTTATATTTTATAACATAATTAACTAAAGTTATTCATTTCAAATAAAATATTTATTTTACTATTTTGTGATTTTGTCTCTTGATTGAAAATTTCTCTGTCTCGTTAGATTAGCCCTGTACAGTATACTCATTTCACATTCCATGCTTTTATCCTTAACACTGTCACACATAGAAGTACCTAATTTAATATTTAATAAAGAGTATACTATTTCCTTTACTATGATTTAATATATTTTATATATTAATTTCAAAGACGTACAATACTGTTCGGGTTTTTAGTTTTTTAGTTAAATTATATCTATTTCATGGCATGCAATCAACAAATAGCTTCCTCTGTTTACGTAAGTTGCGTGATTGCATTTTTTACCCGCACCATCAGATAAGTTAAAACCAAATAGATAAATCTAATATAATTCGTCGTAAGTTGGTGCAAATACAGTTTGCTTGTGAAATTTGCTTTCTCTTTTGTAGTACTATAATTCTTCAATAACAGAACACTTGTTTGTCCCTTAGGAACCAAAAATATGTAATAGCTAATAATTACAGAAATAATACGCCTTTTTAGGTTACTTCATTACATGTTAGGTTACTTAATTCATAATAATAATGCTCACTACAATAGACCTGATATTACAATAGTCGGCAATCTGCAAAGCACCATATTGTGGTGGCACCATATTTTGTAAGGCTAAAATACACCGAAGTAAAAGAAGAAATGCAAGTGCCACATACGTGCCTTCTTCTTATTGAAAAATAGAATCTCGAGCGTATTTCAGAACGCTGCTCCACTCCGCCTTAATAGATCCAGGTAGCATATGTTTACCTGACACATGCGGGTTCTTTTACGATGTTTTCCTTTGCCTAAGGAGATGAACTGTTAGCACGTATACATTCAGTGATGCTTGTCCGTGGTTGAAGCTCGAACCCGCAATCTCCGGTTAAGAATCACGTGAATCTCACGACTGCGCCATCTCGGCGTGTGGCTTTTTTTTTTCTCGGATCCAACTGGTTAACATACTTCTCTATCTATGGTATTAGAATTTTAATAATAAAGTTAAGACTGCGATTTTATTGGTTTCTAAGCAAAATCATACATCCTGTCGTTAGTTTAATTAAAACCATAGAAGACCATTTAGCTTTTTTTAATTATTTATAATATCGCGTTTGTAATACGTTCATTTTGTACCTATTATTATTTATTATTTTTTTCTGTATTGTTTGCGTTTTAACTTTTGACAGGTTACCTACATATGAATGTATAGTGAGAATTTTATACACATTATACTCATGACGTATTTGTATATGAAATTGTGTAACTAAATAGGTACATGTTAAAAACAATGTAATATGCCTAAATGGTATGGTTATGTAACGTTGCTGCTTTAACTACGTTTTTGATCTAGTTGCTCGCTTTCAAAGAAGGGTCGAACCACGAAACAGTTATTAAGTCTTACTGTCTAAAAATTATTATCAGAAGCAGTCCCTGGTTGGGAAGTCAGCGATTGTTGACTCTCCTTCTCGGAAAAACGAACAGCTGTTGGTTCAACGTCTGAACTCCGGTCGTGTCGGAGCGTCGTCCTATCGTTTACAAGACTGAGTGAATAGAGTTCACCTGTGCTTGCCCACACACTAAAGCAGCAGTAAAGAACATCACCGTTACTGCTGTATTAAACACTTTATATGTCAAGTATAAAAATATATTTCTTTAAATATATTATATTATTATTCTTAATTTTTTTTCTATTGTTGACATTTCTATTCCATATAATGTGAAAATATAAATTAATGTATCTGCTTAGTTTCAGTCCTGCTTGTATTCTACTCTTTAAAAAAATACAGTCGCTGCTAACGACTATCTGCATCGGGCACAAATTATGAAAGCAATATTAAAATGGCTTATCTTTTAGGTGTTCTTACGGAACATTCACCTGTCGAGGTAAATATAGAAGGGCGACATTTCTGTGTGGACTCTAGTCTGAGTGCAGTGAAAATATGTTAGTATGCGTGGCGATTTGTAGAAATAACGGAACAGACCAGTTGATCTATAGATCCATTTATTGATTTTGTTTAAAAGGTTTTTGTTAAATTGTAATCTTTTACAGATAACGATGGCTTTTTTATTTTGTATAGTTAAGGCGATACTATGATAAATTTTACTCTTTTAAAATGATCTATAGGCTAAAATACACGCTTAGACTTTCTCTTTATCTAATCAGGCGTTCCTTATATAAGCAGCTATTTCCAAAATATTCTATATCTCACTTAAACGTTTCTATAAAAAATACTTATTATAGATTATTGAAAGGAGGTTGTGGCAGCTTTTGGCCTAATATACAAACATATTTAACCTTATTGATATGTACTGCTTTATAAGCTTCATTATCATAGCCTCATTTTTTTGGGTCAAACATTGCATCGAATATTATTGATTATAACTGTCCTGAATACGTGAGGTAGCTAGTTTCATCGTGGATGCGAGTCGTGGTTGCAATGTACGATTAAGTATATTTTTGAAACAATTAAAAAATCGTTTTAGCATTTATTATTAAGAGAGATTTAGCAGTTTATTGTTAAGAGATGATACATACATACACACATATATAGGTACATATACACACATACTTTCGATTTGACAATAAAAAGACTGATTTATCAATCGCTTCACATTCCTCTACTGTCAGTAAAGTTTTATAAGACATATTATATGTACATCTTGATTAAAATATTGCATCATCATACGAAACATCTTTCAATCGCTTGAACAAAATGCAATGATCTCAGTTTATCTGTAGGTACGTAACGTCACGCAACAAAACTCGTGAGATTGCGTAAAGGATTTCAGGCAATCTGTTGTAAATTAATATTTTTTCAATTAAGTATTTCATTTTAAAAACTTTAATGCCTACTTTGGTCCCTAATAACTAACTACATAGTCAGGCAGCCGGCTTTAAAATTTTTTGTCAATCAACAGCGCTTCAATTTGGTAAAAGAAGACGTTAGACACGTTACGAATTATTCGCTTATGTACGGTCTGACGTTAATCTTTATCTACATTATTTTTATACATACTATGATTCTCATATGAGTTGTGAAGTTTAATGCCTATAAAATTACGTAACAATTGTAATCAAATTGCTTTCACACAATTTAAAACAATAGAGCTTGCTACAATTATCAAGAGCAGGTGAAATTGACAACCGATTTCGATATTATTTGAATTTCACTCTGCATCTAAACATTGCACGCATGTATCAAATTAAAATCAAATGTTGTAATCAACACTGCAAGTTTTATATGTATAAAGTAACACACATTTGTGCAATTTGTAAGATTATGTGGTATAAATATAAAACTATGTGTTTCGATGGAAACTAAAGTATAATTTGACGTTTTGTATGTTATGGATCAATTGATTAATAGGACATTATAGAAAAATGCTTGCGCAGTTTGAAAAATGCTCATTAAGAGAAGGCAGTTTGATAACCACCATTGATATAATCAAATCGTCCGACCATTATTTATAATACCAGGTTTCATTACTTATTTTATTTCAAACGTATCTAACTAGGTTAGGTTTTCTCCTCCCTGCACTCCGCGCAATGTACCTGTGTATTGCCCGCAAACCACATGACAATATATTTATTAAGGGTAGGCAGAAATAATAAACAAGTTAAAATTATATTTATATACTTCGCCCTGAGTAACTCGTCGTTATTAATAATGCAGAGGTAGTATGAAAATGGTCTAATTTATTACATTGTCATTACACAATATAATCATACATCAATATTTATCTAATTGAAAGCCAAGAAAAAAAGACACGGTGTCTTTTTTTCTAAGCTCATATAAACTATATGTCTTTTACTTGTATTATATATTGCGATAGGCCAGTGGGAGTGAGGGCGACGAGGGCAACGTCCGGGACCATACTGTTTGCTGCGTTGCATACATAATAGCCTAAGCAATACGAGTATAATTATTTACACGTAAACCACATATTTAAGTGACGATGACCAAGGGATATACTATGAAATAGTGATTATATTTTTAACATATTTTCTATTGGAGATGTCAAAACAATTTTAACAGATGAATATGTAACAAGATAACAGTAGTCGCCAGTTAAAAAAAATTAACAACCAAGTTGAATTTTACAACTAAATTTGATATTTGAATGATTATAATTGTAAATATAAAGGTTCATGAACCGTTTCCTACTCATAAATGGGTTATAAAACTTACGACGTTATTTGCTCTTAGTTAAATAGTTGCATGCATTATACATACATTTTTTTTTATATATGTATACTTAAATAAATCGGTTTCTATTAAAAGATCATACACTTTAGAAGAAATACTATTTCAAGAGTACAAATATACTTTGTACTCTTCATATGTTTTGAATTTCATACTTGTTTGTTTTTATACAGTTGACATTCCCTCTGACCTTTATTGTTTTGTTACTTCCCATATTTAGTTGTACCCAGTGCCGGATTAAAGTAACTTGATGTCCAAAGCAATTTTCCCCTGTGGGCCCCCCCATCCTTAAGTGAAATACAAAGAATTAATTCTACCTGACTAGGGTTTTCGCGTACCCGACTTTTTTTGATACCCGGGTATCGGGTATTATTTTTTCAAATACCCGGTTATACCGGGGTACCTTTTTTAAGACCCAACATCTCTACGCAAATCCAAAGGATCAAGCCGGTCGGTAATAGCTTGATCGTCGACAATTTGAACTGCTCTACGTTGAATGCGGTCAAACGGAAGAAGCTGGTACTGGGGAGCTCCCGCCCAAAGGTGAGAGCAGTACTCCATCCGGGCCGAACTTGCGCCTTATAAAGTTTTAAACGATGGTCAGACGTGAAGTACTGTCTCGCCTAGTTGAGCACTCCAAGCTTTTTAGAAGCCAATTTGTAACTTCCAATTGACCGCGAAATTGAACAGTGTTCGAAATCTCGACGCCAAGTATCCCGATACAGGCTGTGGCTACCTTTTGAGGTTTTTTTTATAACATAAGAATGAAACGGTTGAATTTCTACTTCCAAGTCTGTGTTTAGATCATTTGGATATTGTTTGATTAAATTGTTACTATTTCAACATATTCTAATATATTTTCCGGTAGGTACTTTGTTAAAAATTAAAATATTTATAAATATTACCCTTTCTTCGTATCTCGGAATATAATTTATCTATGATAAAATAGAAAGAATATACTTTAAAATTTTCGCGTGAGGTGAAATGATTTTCTTCAGCAGGTCCATCATTGGGCATTTCTTTTCTCCGTCTTTGACGACTATGTTTATAGTCAACGTCGGGAAGCTTTTGTTTTGCCTGTGATTCTATTCTATCGAAGTCTCAATATTCTATCGAAGATTGTCCAAAGTAACTTCAGGGTATTGTAGTAATTTTCTGACTTTTTGGAAGGTTTTCAAAACTTTCGTCCCAGACCAACATAGAAGACCAACATAACAACAAACTAAAGTCTCTCCTTTTTGCATATTATGAGCAGAAATGAAGTCTAACGCATCTAAAATTTTGTTATATCTCCGAAATAGCAGATGTTGCTTAAGCGTGAGCTTCCCATCTGGTATTTGATAGAGATTTTAAGAAATTTTCATTTATTATATACCTATATAATTATAATAGAAAATATAATAGAAAAAAAAATTCTCGCTCGTCTCTGGTCGGTCGGTATCCCTAAGCAATTGCTTAAATAGCTTAAAGGCTAATTCCAGGACTGGTTCTACTGCACAATATTACCTCGATTACGTAATCACTGATTACTGTCGTATAATTATTATGTTAATTACATTTCATACAATGTGATGTGATTGCAATAATCAAAGCCTAGTCCCAGTCACAACAAACAACTACGTTAATATGTATACCGACTTATAACACACAAAGATGTTTAAGCCTGTGATGTTTCCCACATGTGACTACCTCGTTGGTCTAGCTAGAGTGACAAGATATAAGGCTGCAGTCCTGAGGTCCCGGGTCATACTAAGGCCGGGCAGTAGAGCAACAGCCACCACACTGTCGTGTTTTACAAATTTTTAATAGTATATTTAATTTAATATACGGATTCTTCGTAAATAAAAGTATTTGTTACTCACAATAAAGGTCTTTGTTCCCACCGATACTGTGTGTAACGGTTCCAAATTAATACGGGAAGCACGACAGTTTATAGCAACAGTTAGTAATAACAGGTAGCGGATACTCCTTGCGACATAACATGAAGATGACAGACCGAGCAGGCTACACAACGACGGCGAACCGCTAAATGTATTTATTGCACAAGCAGTTGCATTACATAGATATTAAAAAGGCCATCGTTTCGTGCCCACCATGGTGTGTTATCCCGTACAATATTCACGATCTAAATACAATGAGACTTCAATTTACTGAAGTATTAGGGGGCAATTAGATATAGGATTCCTAAAATGTATTATTAGTAGGCATGTAGAAAACATTATCTTCCAAATTCCTGTCTGTATTTCTATTATTTAAGATGTGCGTTGAGCCATGCCTTTTCTATGCCATTATAGATAATTTATACTTATTCTGGCTTTTAAAATTGATATAAATTCAACATTTTAACTACGTTTTTTCATAGGTCATTTATGTAAACATGCAAATATTACTAATGATTTTTAATGATTTTATTTTTATTCTAATCAGGTAATTTATTTCTAATAGAATAACTAAGTATCTATCTGCAATATATATGTATTTTTAATAAATATTAGTTGTAGTATATGTGCACCCATTGTTAAGGAATTATCTCTAGTTAAGTTTTTTCCAACATTAGTATGCGTCATCGCATTACGGTGACTGAATCATATTGGTAAACGTTCTTCCCATATACATGACTAGATCCTCTATAAGGTAGACGTTAGCCATATCTTGATCCTTATAACGGTTTATCAATAAAGAATAAAGTTGTCAATATTACTACCTCAGTCACACGAGCGCCAAATTTAAGTAAGCCTATTTTTAGTAAAAATAATCTGAATAATATTTCTATATATAATTATTTTTATTTGTGGATATTTTAGCACATAAACGTGATTAAAAAAAAAAGTAATAAGTTATATACGTTATTATAATAATTCTTTTACTAGAATTATCTATATTTATATAATGATAATCAAACAAAGGATTAGTAATATAACTATTACTATTTTAATAAAAAAAAATATTGTATAGGAAGGCGGACGAGCATATGGGTCACCTGATGGCAAGTGGTCACCAACGCCCATAGACAATGGCATTGTAAGAAATGTTAACCATCGCTTACATCACCAATGCACCACCAACCTTGGGAATTAAGATGTTATGTCCCTTGTGCTTGTTATTACACTGGCTCACTCACCCTTCAAACCGGAAGAACACAACAATACCAAGTACTGCTGTTTTGCGGTAGAATATCTGATGAGTGGGTGGTACCTACCCAGACGAGCTTGCGCAAAGCTCTACCACCGACTAATTATAAATATTCTAATTTAATAATTATATTGGGCAGGTTAATTGTGTCTTACATTTCATTTTTTTGATAAATTCGCAAGTAAATTGAAGAAATTATAAGTAACTAAAGAAGCTATTATAAAATATTATAACTTTGGTAAGTGCAATTATTTATGGAACGTTTTTTAACGCTTCTGGCATTTATTTCTTATCGTATTCTAGCAATTAACAATATAAATGTTACACTAGACGGATAAGGTTCCAACTAAGTAGTTACTTGTATGTGTGTATGTAATATGTACTTGATCGCCATGCTGATACATGTTTTTGTTGCAATCGCACAGTTCCTTTCCTAGCAGGTTCGATAACTACTTTTCTTGCCGACTTGATAACGATATTATGTGGATCTATTCTAACTTAAAACCCGACGCACTGTTCGATCATTCGAAATAAAAAAAATGATAGTAATAAGCATGACTTATTTGCCGTTCGTCGTTACTCAAAGGATTATTTTGGGGATTATTTGGGGGGTTTTTGGGGTAGAGTGAAATATTCAATTTTAATTGTTTTCTAATACACGATTTGCATAGAAATAGCTAGGTTTGCTATTCACAGCTTAAAGTTGTGTCTTCTGTTTAGACAATTTGACTAGCTTAACATAATAATGACGAAACATATTATTGCGTTAACGCTAGATGTGCGGTGGGGTGTCTTATACTTTATTGTTTCGCTTTTTGTATCGTTACTTAATGTAATCTATACTAATATATAAAGTGAAGAGTTTGTTGGTTTGATCCGGCTAATCTCAGAAACTACTGGATCGAATTTAAAAATTATTTTTGTGTTGTATAGTCTTTTTTATCGAGGAAGGCTTAGGCTTCTTTTTATTCTTTATATTTTTATCAATTATACGCGGTTGAAACCGCGGGGTACAGCTAATTAATTGTATGTAGGCTTGATATAAGGCCGCAGACTCGGTGGTCCTGGGTTCAATTCTCAGGTCGGGTAAATAAATAGTTATTGGGGTTTGCTGTCAGAAAATTCTCAGTAGCAGCCCGGAGTCTGGAAGTTGAAAGTGTGGTACACTCCCGTGCCTCGGAAAGCACGTTAAGACGTTGGTCCTGCGCCTGAACTCTTGCCGGTCGTGTCGGATCGCCGTCCCATCGGATTATGAGAGCTAAGGAATAGAGAGTGCACCTGTGTTTGCGCACACACTTGTGCACTATAATATCTCCTGCGTAGTTGGCTAATCTCTCTTGAGATTGGCTGCCGTGGCCGAAGTCGGTCAGGAGGACCTTATATAGGTACGATATTTTACTTAATCTAATGTTATGATTTTTTACAGAAGTTCATATTACATTTTTGTATAAAGTAGAATTTGAATTAATGAAACATAAATACGTTAAAATCACTTCTTAATTGTTATTTATTAGTTATAATATTATGACTAATAATATTTTGTTCCTATCCAATTATTCTTTCGTAATCAATATAACACGTACTATATTGATTACAAAAGAATTATGTGAAAAATGTGTTTTTAACATTTTATTACAGTGTATTTTTTTACAACACAGTTACGTTTACATACAATATAAGAAAACTAAATTTAATGTCATTGTCACGTTAAAATAACATACTCTCAGTGATAGAGTCACGTTCATTTGTAACTTTTAACTTAAATATATACTGATACATATACCACGAGCTGCCCATCCCGACTTCGTATGGGTAAAATACGGATTTTATGCTGTCCTACTTTTTAGTCAATGAGATATAAACGTTCGCCAATCGATAGGTACAGTGCTTGGTTGCGTATTTTTTCATGCGTTTTTTTATTCTTTTTATATTTCGCAACATTTATAAAATTTGATTTCAATAGCAAAGCAATAATTAGGCAATATTTCTCTACATGAAGCGTTTAAAATTCATATGTTATTTAATTTAATAAGAATTTAACTTTTTGACAGTTTGAAAAGCTACAGTTGCACTTGTTTTAACAATAAAAATGGTTTTCACAAGTAAAGTGAGTTATCTATAAAATATAGCTTCTTAGATGCACGACTTTTGTCGAGAATGACGAATATCAACATGACTAACTTATAATATAGCTTTACTTGGTGGTAGGGCTTTGTGCAAGCTCGTCTGGGTTGGTACCACCCACTCATCAGATATTCTACCGCAAAACAGCAGTACTTGCTATTGTTGTGTTCCGGTTTGAAGGGTCAGTGAGCCAGTATAATTACAGGCACAAAGGACATAATATCTTAGTTCCCAAGGTTGGTGGCGCATTGCTGATGTAAGCGATGGGTAATATCTCTTATAATGCCAATGTCTATGGGCGTTGGTGACCATTTCAACATCAACATCGCCTTCCTCTTTCATAAAAAAAAACAAGTATACAACTAGTTAATCGTCCCAACTTTACACAGGGTGAGAAAGAAAATGTATTTTGGTTAGGATTGGCGTATATGGGAGTAAAAAAATTCAAGTCAATCGAAATGATACTTTAAGAGATCTTGTGACGAGTGATATTTCGCTTGTATAGATATAGCTTATGTCCATTTGGAATAATGTACTTACAAATTGTGAAAGACTCCGGGGATTTCTAACGGCATAAAACCCATAAACCCTTTACACTTACTACTATATTAGTATAAATTAGTGGAATATAACATTTCGGTGGGATTACTACTTATAGCCAATTCCAACTACAGTATGAGTAAAGAAAGAACTTCGATTGTCGCGATATCATTGGTCGAGATTTTGTATATTCGATAAATTGTTGATATAGAAACTTTAAGCATAATTTAAAAATTGACATAAATAGATAAGGAAAATGGTTTTGTAATATAAAATATGTGCTTAGTACAAAATAAAGCAGAACCAGTTTATATTTAGTCTTTTTTTAATTTCACAGGCTCTCGTGTCTTTATTACATATTTAAATAAACGGTTAATAAATGTGTTAATTAATTATTTTTTTATTACTTTTTCATTCAACAGACGAATTAGGAAATAGGAATTTCAGTAATTTTTTTCCTCACAGGTGCTGTAAAAGAAAGATACCACCATCTATTTATTACTACTACTTTTTTGTGACTTGTGATGAGAATTTGATATATGTACTTTTAATATTAAATAAATAAATACCTACTTTTAAATGAATACATTGTCTTTTTAAAACAAAATATCAATGTTGTCTATTTCTTTTGTCTTTTTTTAGAAATAAATCTTAAAAGCTGTTTTCGTAAATAAATCTTTTATTTTTTGATTAATGAAAGTGGTTTTTTTTACCTCTGGATAGCGATGTGCGCCGGACTTACCCGACAAACATTTAATTTTGAGGTAAAAGACGCTAGGAACGATTTATTTAAAATTTAACGGAACAATTTGAACGAATGTTTAAATATACATACATATATAATATGTACAATAATGTAAACTGCCTATATATAGATTTTTTTACCGTGTACGGTCTTACCTGTCAGAAACATGTCAGAAAAATCCGTCAATTTGATTGTTTTACAAAAGTTATGATTTTTACAAAAACAAGTGACTTAAGTAAATTTCGCAGTTTAATTTAATAGTGCAAAAGATGACAATATTAGCTCCTCTAGTACTTTAGAAATGTTTAATCTCGATACATGGGTGTCGAATATTGATATTAAAAATGTATGTAAATCTTACCTAAGTTGTATAAAAGGACCCAAAGATAGTTATGATAGTAACATTGTAAGGCAAGAAACTGTACAAGAACTACATCAGAGTTATGCTGGATAGTACTATTTGTATACTGACGGCTCTAAAGATAAAAAAAAAGTTGGTTGCTCTTTTTATGACCCTAATTATAATACTGGCAAAATGTTTAAAATAACTGCTTATACTTCAATAATGACTGCGGAACTTGTTGCTATTTTTGAGGCACTAAGTAATAAATCTATAAATCTTAATAGTGAAAATATTGTTATATGTTCGGATAGCAAAAGTGCCGTTCTTCATCTCGAAGGCAGGAGTGAAAGGGGTGTATCAGTAGCTTACAAAACTCTAAATATATTAATTCAGTTACAATCTTGTGGCAAGTCTTTGAAACTGCAATGGGTTCCCTCTCATATTGGACTGACGGCAAACGAGAAGGTTGATTCTTTAGCAAAACAAGCACTATTGGTAAGGATAAATTTAAGATCATATTATTCAGAAATTTTAATGAACTATAAAATAGAATGTCTAAAAAGATTTAAAGAGTATTTTGACGAAAGATCGAAGTGTAAGGGCATATGGTACAAGACCATACAGAGTGAGCCTCCTCGTATTCCGTGGTTTTGTGACTTAGGGTTGACGCAGCAATAAATTGTCATGGCTCTTAGACTGCGTTCTGGACATATTCCACGCAATAGATATGGTTTTTTTAATGAAGAATTTAAATTCTCCTAACTGTGATGTATGCAGTATCACTTTCTAGGTGAATGTGCTCGAAATGCTGACAGGAGACAGGAGTTGACGCGTCGTATTAATATAAATTTAAAGGATGTGGGAATCAAAGTGCACTGTCTGTACTTAACTCAAATTTAGCCAAAATGCTTTACCAGTTTAAGCTAAAATAAGTGAACAATGTTGGTAATATTATTGTTAGTGGTGACTATTTGTTATGGGAATGATGGGACTGACATTTAGCTTCAGCGTTTAAGTCCTTAAATAAAATCAGAAAAATAATAATAATAGTGAATTAAATATTTAATTATCCTGGAATAAATTTTGTCTGAAATGTCGTAAGGTAGCTTATTATGATCAATAAACTAAATTCTTAATAAAGTATGCCGGTCTTACCCGAAGTGACCTTACATCAGTATATTATATGTAGGAAATATAACAGCGATAGGTACTTATTATACTTCTGAGTGGTAGTCGGACGGAATTGCTTTTAAAAATGTTATAATATGTATCCATTTGTATTTATGCAAATAAATTAAATTAAAGACCAAGGAAATAAGTCAGTAGTTACTTAGTTTAGTTACTTTGGAAACATGTTTTTACTTGGTGGTAGAGCTTTGTGCAGACTCGACTGGGTAGGTACCACCCACTCATCAGATATTCTACCGCAAAACAGCAGTACTTGGTACTGCTGTGTTCCGGTTTAAACGGTGAGTGAGCCGGTTTAATTACAGGCACAAGGGACATAATAAAAATATATAATAAATAATAATAATATGATAAATATGAAATAATAAAAAGAAACACCTATCCTAAGACAACATATGATTACTGAACTGTAGAAACAAAAATTAATGTATTCATGTTTTTTTTATTACGTGCACACCAAATTGATTTTAAAGATAGTACTTTCGACTAAATATTGAAAATTTACCTATTTAAAACGTGTTTACATAACGATATTGAAATATATTATTATTTTAATGAATTAACATATTATATACGTACCTCGACAATGTAAAAACGACGACGAAGTCCAACAAAAAACTTAGTAAATAAACATGTTATTGGAACAAAAACTCTCCTTGTAAAACTTCACTAAACACTTTAAAACTTACATTAATATTATTAAAATGCACAATATATTGCTTTCACGTTCTAGAGGGTTGAAGTGCCTAGTTTCAATCGCTTTAAAAATTAAATTAAATAGTGACGTTCGTTCGATCGTTTCGTGTCGTTCAACCGGTAAGGCAGGTACGATACCTGTCCAAAGCCCGTCGTGTTATAGACTGGCCAATCGCTATTCACTAAAGCCTCTATCACAAAGAAATCAAAGAACGGAACAAAAGTTAATACATTATAGTACGTGTGTGAGAGAGAGACAAAAAGACTTGCTGCCATCTTGTGGGTGCTGCACCATGACATTATTATAATTTTAGTAATATTATCTTCTTAGTAACTTTTATTTAGTATTGTACAATAGACACAGTTACCTATAATTTTTAATTGACTTAAGTACAAACGCACTCGATCGCGGGATTGCGAGCACAGTGTATTGTTTTTTTTGTTATACATTAAAGGTAGGTGGATAGCAAGTGCCATTTCAAGGCAAGTGGTCACTACCGCCCGAAGACATTGAAGATGTAAAGAATATATATCATTTTTAACAACGCGCCACCAAACTTGGGAACTAAAATGTTATGTCCCTTGTGCCTGTAGTTACACTGGCTTACTCTGCCTGCAAACCGGAACACAACAATACTCTACTATTTATATCTACTAATATATTATTTTTTATTAATTGGTCTAAGACTTGTCTTAATTTTCTCAAAAGGTTGTCGGTTAGATTAAAACAGTACACGCAAATTACTTACTTGTTAACATCTTTTACAAAGCCAATGTCTATGGGCGTTGGTGACCATATATATATCAAGTGGTCCAAATGCCCAAAAAAATTTTTGCATCGACTAATTACATTTACGATAAATGTAAAATTAGTTAATTTCATATTCATCACATCTTTTTAGAAACTAAAAGTATTTTTCAATAAAGACAGGCGATCAATTATTTAACATAACAAAAATGACAAAAACAGAGGAAGAATTTGTCCCATTAAGTACAAAATACAAATATACGTAGTTAACTATAATCTTACTTCAATATTAAAATGTTCAACAAGAATTTTGTCAATAAAGAATTTTAAATATTTTATACCTACGTAAAAATTAAGTAAATAAAAAACTAATACTTACGTAGAGATAAATTTAACTATATTACACTTATTACGGTTGTAAGAAAACATTTAAATAAAAAAATCTTAAGTTCTTAATTACCTACCAAAATTGGCTCATTAAACTATAATTATTACATATTACATATTATTTTTATTATTCCGTTCTACTAAGCACTCAACTACGTCAGTACAAAAATAAATTAGATACTACATCAGTAGGTATGTTATTTTTATCTTAAAATAATTTGTCGTTAAATTTTCTGAGAGGTTATGTAGGTACTTTTATTTTCTTACATTCAAATTTAATATAGGTATATTAGAATAACAAAATCAAGTTCTTTTTTATTATATGCGTTATTATTCTAAGTTTATAAGTATATATTTTAATCATATTTCATTAGCGCTTTCTAACCTCGAATTGGCTCTATATTAACACCAAATCATATAGTCCTGGAATTTAAGCACCAAAAATGCGTTAGCTCTGCATAAAATCCCGCTACTTGATTTTTCGATTGGATTATGTTAGGGTAAGTATAAAACCGAATTTTTGGCATCCCAGACCGCAAGTGTTATATTTAAGAAGTTTATACTTAAGGAGGTACCACCTAACATAATCAAGCCGAAAAATCGAATAGCGGGATTTTCTGCAGAGTGAATTTCTAAAAACCTTGGACTAATACAAATTTTTGTATTTTATTTTTTTTACCTAGTAAGGCGGACGAGCATATTTGCCACCTGATGGTAAGTGGTAGTACAAAGTAAAACTTGATACCTCCTGATTAAAATTAATCCCTCACTCTTCTAATCTTTCTGTCGACAAACAAAATAGCGGTATGAAATTAGCGCCCATCTTTTGTTTTACAACGCTGTGTTGTGGGGATAAATGAAAATCTTCTAATTAAACGTTTAAAATAATCAATACCAATTTTTTATAATATAATTATTAATTTCATTGTCAGCCCATAAATATTGATTTTTATCGCCGAGAGTACTCTTTACTCACTGGTAACAATGGTCTGCTCTAGAAAAGTAAACATTTCAATAAACCGAATGAGCTCATATCAAAAATTAAATGTGTCATCTCTTTTAAACGTGATTGCCATTATTTTCACAATATTTTGTGGTCAAATAGCGTAGAATACACGCCGGAAAATAAAAAAAGGAAAATAAAGAGGATTTTGAATTTAAAAAAAGAATAAACGAAAAAAATTGTCTTGTCTTTTTATAATTAAGTATAAGTCATCTCCATGTAAATTATGTAATGTAAATAAGTTTATTTAAAAAAAATTAAATAACATTGAACAGTGCTCATTTTAAGGACATCTAGCCTATAAATTAGTGAAACAAATAATTCTTAAGGAAATAGAGCTTGTTAGCTCTATTTCCTTAAGATTTAAATTTAGTCAAAAAATAGCTGTGACAAGTTGTAGCTACTTTTTTATGTATTTATGATAAACGAATAATAACTACTAATAGTTTTAATACATCTACCGACTTCTACAATCATTGAAAGGTAAGTTAACTGACTTAAGTTGTTTAAATGTTTTAAGAATATTTATTTCAAGGGGAACGCATTTGAATAGCTATTCAAATGCCAAGTGCCAACCCATTTTTTCCATTGAATGGAAGACTTGTATAATCGTAAACTTCTTGCTAAACCCCAGACTCAAGATAAACAGGTATGTATGAACATATATGTTTATCTTGAGTCTGGGTGTAATTATCTATATAAGTACATTTACAATAGAAAAGTAGTAATGTAGTATATCAGTTGTCTGATTTCCATAGTACAAGCTTTGCTTAGTTTGGGATGAGAAGGCTGTGTGTGAATAATGTCCCAGGATATTATTATTATGTATTGGCGGTCTAAGCAACTGTTAACATTTTTTACAATTCCAATGTCTATGGGTGTTGGTGACTGCTTAAAATCAGGTGGCTAATCTGCTTGTTTGCCCACCTTTACTGTAAAAAAAAGACTTGTTAAAAATATGCAGTAAAATAAAAGATCTATCGCAATGTTTTAGATTCCTTTTATTTTCAATAACATAAAAATGTTATGTTTTCCCATTTTACACATTTCAAAATGAATTCCAGTGGAAACCAACCTGATTAAGAATTATCATGTTAAGTTTAAAGTTTTACCACTAAAGTACAGTTTGGCTTTCCATGAACTTTGAGTCATGGTTACATTTCGTATTAGAATTGCTTCTTCACTTATTTCCAAATGCTGCTTCTTAAAATCGTATGAGCACAAAATCTACTTAATCGACAGCAGTTCATTACAATATTCAACAAAATATATTGTAATTATTTACTCTTTTGGATGAATTACACACTTGATCTTTGCTTTCTGTACTGTGATATGCTATACATTTTTATGATATTTTTCATTTTATATAAACAAATTAATTTTTACCCTACAAAGGTAAAATTGTAAAAAAGTATGATTTGGTCTTGCAAAAATCTATGTGATAATCCATCCAATAGCAATATTCTCTACAATAAATAGAACTAGCTAACTGGAATTGAAGGTCCCTTAAAAGTATGTATTTTAAAGTTAAAAGCTGTGATCAACTAGACTTCAAGTACCATTGACTTTAATGTGATGTAATGATTTTTATTGTAATGTTTTAATGGAGGAATAATTGACCACGGCTTTCTATTAGACTTATTATATTGTTTTTCATAATAGTTGACTAACTCTAAAGAGGCGTCCATATTCATAGCATGAAGTAAAGATGCACAAATCACTAATTTTTTTACAAAAGTTAGTGAGAAGTTATACATACAACTCTTAAGTTACAGATTATTTTAAAAGTTATCATTGTAGTTTTTTTTCATTATTCAAATGATTAGTTACTGTATATACCTACTCCATTTTGTTTGTATTTATATAAAGTTAACAAATAAAGAACTGCCAAATAGACTTTTTCACATTAAATAGTTTGATGATTCCTAATTACAGCTAACAACATCAAATGTTATTCATAATCAATTCATCTTTTATTCTTCAAATCAAGTGGTTTTGGGGTTATTAATCTACAATCAACGATTTTAAAAGCTCACTAATTTTTCTAATGTTTTATATAAAGTATATAAGTATAAATAATCTGTTTAGGTTGTCTTTTCTGTGGAATAGTCTGGCTTGGCAGTTCAAAATAGGCCATGGAGTCAAAAATCTATTTTGGATTGATTTGTTTTATGGGAACTTAATTCCACTTAGATTTCAATAATAATTATTAAATTATTATTTCAAATTTATGTAAATTATAATTGTTTAAATATGTTATAAACAAACATCTAATTCGAACCAAACATTTGAAAATATGTGAAACAAGTTCTTGTCAATACTATGCTCATCACAACTTCCTGATTTATCAGTTATTCAACAGTTAATAAAACTATATAATATAATATTTTAAAATAACATCTAGAGATAATTATATAATATATATATATATGTCTGTATATATATTGTATCTATTGATTATTGCTTTCAATAAGATTTGTCTCTATAGATGAATGTAGTTGACATTGACAATGTAGAATTAAGATGAGCAAAGATTGAGAGGTTTTGCTAATAGATTAGATTCAGAACTATAAGGAAGGCGTTTCAGAGTACAGAATATTTTCAAGTATATTTTTTGTTAATAAAACATATTGTTTTATAATTTGACTAAGATATAATAAGTTATTGAATTAAGAAGTTTGATAATTATCTTGTGATGAAATATTGAGCTATATAATTTGACTAATTTTTTAAAAATGGTAAATGGTATTCGAATATTATAAGGCATATTGTCAGTTTATCTGCACTCTGAACGCAACAACTTGTATATGGAAGTTATAATTTCTATGTACATGTAAAACCATGTGTAGATTTTTAATTTAGTAATACTACACTAAAACTGGCCATCATATAAGTATCTGCCATGTTCTTCTAGATATAACTAGATAATATAATATTCTTAACTAGATTCTTATTTACAAATAATACAGTTCATTACTCTTTTATTTATAGAAATTAAAATATATTTCTATCATTCTTCGATTCACATAACGCAAAATAATTTAACAGAGTCCAATTTTGCACTCACATTTACAATATAGTTTAGTAACAATTGATTTGTTACGCATAGTTGATTGGAAACAACTCATTTAGAATATATCACCCAAAAAGCGAGTAGCACTTTACTCACATATCCTATACCTTACGATTTAAAAATGCAGAATATGCGAAAACGTCAATGAATATCTTACAATAAACGGCAATTGAACATTATAGTTCGCTCGCATTAAATAGGAACTATAAGATTCATGATGCCTCCCGCGACCGTCGCGATGCTTTAATCTATATGTACAGGCGGTGCGACGTCCTGTATGTTACCAAAATAACAATATGTTTTGTTTTATGAATAAAATATATTCTTTTATTTACACATGATGAATTATTCACAAACTATGGACACAAATCAAAAAATTTTGATCGACGATAGTATTATCAAATCGAATATGAAGTTGAATTATTATATAATTAATTTAAATTTGTTACATCATAAACTACAGTTTAGAATAGCTTAGGTGCGCCGCCGTGTTGCGGCAGTGCGAGGAACTATACATGCACAACACCGCAGTGCATGGCGGGCGCCGCCCACGGCACGTCTTAATACAATATTAACTATAATATTATATCTACTAAATTTTCTCCTGCGCCGTTGTTTTAACAAGACACACGTGACTATGTCGAATGTCGCTCTCTTTACTTTATAATGATTATTTTTAGAGTAATACATTTGAGAAAGTTTTGCGACACTCAACGTTTTCACTTCTGGAGAAGGAACTAAAATCTAGTATCACAATGTCGGGCTCCACTTGTACGAAGAGCTGGATTTTGGCCGTACACGGCGAACACGTGGAAGCTGAATGACTAAACGAGATCTCTTCACCTCATTAGCTTTCATTCGAAAGATTGTGGCCCTCTTTTTACATGATTCTCGTTCATTCGAAGAGAGCCAGGAGATCGTCGGAGGAAGGCGCCCGAGGTGGATGAGAACCAGCTGACGATGAAGATGAAGGCGGAGTTGCCAACAGCTCTCCGAGTGCAGGTGCATCCAGGTAAGAAAGCAATTCCATCGGGTCAACGCTCGTCTCAGGGAGCAGCTGTAATTAATAATAATCGATTATATATAAAACTACATCTATAAAAATTGTTAACGTTTCTTGTGAAGTTATTGACGTTGTCATATTATATTATATAATCTATGTGCAATTTGAATTTCACATAGAAATTGACAACTATTTTGGGTGAACACAGCATGACATTATATTAACATATTACAATATTAACGCAGTATTATTGCGTTAAGTAATACTAAAACAAAAACGTTTTGTTATATTTTTTGTTTCGCTTATTCTTATTTTTTATTTAAATATTTCTCTTGCAGTTAGAGACTCACATTGAGATTATCGGTGCCCTCGCCATCGATAACTGCTGCGGGATCAAAATTGAGGTCGGCCGGGATGTCGACATCGGTGAGTGGGTGATGGTCGACAGAGGGCGGGCCGGGTGTGTGACTGGAGCCCGGTGTATGAGCGCCGCCGCCTCCACCCGGCGTGTGTGCAGAGCCCGGCGTGTGCGGTGTATGAGGTGTGTGCGGCATCTATTATTTATATTTTTATTTAATTATTACCTATACGAATGCGGATAAGCAAATAAGTCACCTGATGAAAAGTATTTAATTTCACCCTTCACAAGATCATATCTAATTGATATTTGAATACCCGATATTTGGTATTAGGATACCAATAGGACTAATGAATTGATATCCACCAGGAGGACTGACACACATAACCATTTTCGAAGTTATTTATTGAACAAGTTAACTTAATAATGATGTCTTTAGATGTTCATAGTAGTAAGATTAGTAACAACATAGTTTCTTATTATAACTAATACAAAACTAACCTGCTCATTAAGACTTTTCTCCATGGCATTAAGGGGATCTAAAGAGTTTACACTCTCATTCAAGTGAGAAAGTGGCCCATTGCCTGCATATTCATTGCTTCCTGGACCATTGCTCATACCGAAGTCATAGCTCTGATTACTCGACCCGGAGTTCCTATTTTGGCCCCCTTGGTTGTATGACGAAATCATAGAACCACTGGCAATTGTGTTCATATCTGGAGGTAAATAGGGTGACAGAGCTTGGTTCATGTCCCAATTATTCATTGTAGGCATGTTCATTGATCCAGGAGACACAGCTTTACTTCTCTTCCCAGGTGTATCATTACTATCTTCTTCTTGCTGCAAAATAAATATATTTTTTGTTAACTGTTACATAAACAATTGAACTAACTTAATGTCTTATACGAGCCGTATTTAAAATAAAACAAAAAAACTATTTTTATGCTGTACCATATTCGTATGCACGATATAATTTAAACAAAAAAAAAAAGAAAATATTTCTAAATATTTTTGCTTACCTTGATACCAGCATTGGCATTTATCTTAGTAGCTTTCCAATTTGCCCCACTATCGATCGTTACTTCATCAACATCTGAAGTGTTTAAGGTATTTAGGATACCCCACATGTACTGATCCACTTCTAAACCTTCTAACTGCGCAGGTTTACTGGAAACATAAATAAAAGTATAATATTTTTTTTTACATTTATATTACTGAGATAATTAATATAAAATACACTTACTTGCAAACTGGACATCGCCACGATCCTCTCTCACAATTAAGTTGTAAGTACGATTCTAAATCAAAACATTGTATATGTTTACATTCATGCCCTCGCGCGGGTAATGTTATTTTCTTAAATGTGATTGGACATTTTAAAGATACTTTCAAGGCTGTTTGTTCAACGCTGTCTCTATCACTTGTAGGGTTCGAACCATTGTTAGGGTTTACTGGAGTTTGATTAAAGTTCATTTTTATCTTAGCAATGCAATGGTCTGCTGTAAGTAAACGCTTTCGTAGTAATCCTTGTAGCACGCTTCGTACGCTCGGTCGGTGTACTAATTGTAAAACGAACAAATGTGACTGAAAGAAGAAATAAATATATTATCATATTTTCTCTGATGATATATTTCGTTAGAATATATACTAAATATATTTAATTTTTTAAACACTATTGACTTACGCAACAACAAGCGGAGACGGTAATCTGTATCGTGTTCCTGCCAGGTTGGCATACTTCTTTCAGGTACAATGGTTTGTGTGATGTTTTGTTTTCTCCTCGATCAATGATTAAAGGCGTTGCATTTACAGAAACTTGCACGCTCGCAGGCCAGTTAGTGTTCATTTGCCGATCTTCATGATGAAAACATTTAAGTTGTAGCTCCAGGTCAGATCTGAAAATAGAGATAAAAAATTGTTTTATTCTGTTTTTAAATAAAGCACTTTAAATGTTGTTATATGTATAGCTATTCGATATATTAAAATTAACTTGATAAATGTTTACCTCCATATAAGAGTTGAGTGAACCGTAGGTTTTAATTGGAATACATGGTTGCTAACGGCTAAATTATGTTCTAATCTAAAAGGTGGTAATATAATACCATCTCGTACGGGGAATGTTAACCGGAGCTCATCATCTGAAAAGAAAATTAAAAAAATAAATGACACTATATTCATTTTCTTAACTTTAGGTTACAAACAAATATTATACTATTTCAATCATAAGAGATTTCTTTTACGGAGAATATTTATTATAATTTGAACAAACGAAATTGATTGCTATATTGAAAAGCGTTGCTTACTTTGCATGCCGATCGGTGGTTTCAGTTCATTGAAATGAGGCTTAACATCGGCATTTGGACTGATGTAAGGTGGCATACTGCTCGCAGGCGTAAGTGGGGGAGTAGGATTTCCAGGCACCGGACTGTGCTGGTAACTCATATTGGATCGCATCGCCACTTCTTGTGCAAATTGTCCGCCATATTGGTGACCATATTGCCCATTTCCAGCTTGATGCTGTGGAAATTGGTTCGGAACAGCACTACTGAAGTATTGGCCTTGGTTTGAATAGGGTGGCGTCGACTGCCTCATGCTAGTTCTCATTCCCGTATTAAAATTACCACTTGGTCCGAGAGGTTGTTGAGGTGGATACTGACTCTGAAAACTTGGTCTGCCACCATAACCTGTGGGATATTGACCAGGTCCGGGACCAAAAGCAGGTTGTGCCCCCATATATTGAGTTTTTCTGGATCCCATAAGCATGGTTCCTGAAGGATATGGCGTATGTCGCCTTTGGTATCCAGGACCCATTTTTGCTGATCCACCCATTTGTCCTGGACCCATTTGGGAAGACATCATGTTAGCGTGCATTCCCATGTTGGCCATTTGTGCCATAGGATTCATGCCATTCATAGCGTTTCCCATTTGGCCCATGCCAGTCATGCCATTCATGCCGCCGTTACCGCCCATTCCCATTCCCGTCATAGCAGGGTTATGGCTGCGTTGCTGACCGTAGCCGTTCATCGCACTGTACTGGGGATTTCCCATAGTCATATTGTTTTGCATCTGTAAAGTTGAACTATAAATAAATAAATAGAATCTCGCCGAACTAACCCATTACAAAGAAAAATAAAATTCTTTAAGAGAAAGTAAAATATTCTAATAATAAAATTTGAAGCAATTATTTACGAACTCGTTTTCAATAATACCTGCGAGAAGGGCTGCGAGTCCTGCATCGCAGCCGTCGTGGCCGCGGCGACCATCGCGGCGGTGGCGCCGAACTGCGCGTTCTCGCCCCCGCCGCTCATCGCGCCCGGACCGCCGGCGCACCCATAGCCGCTGTAGATTAAATCCATAATGTTACCGAATTCCCCCAATTGATACCTATTTAAAAAAACGTTAACGACAAAGTCGATTTGATACTAGTAGTGATTTTGGGTATCTTATGGATATATTTATCTTGTGGATTTGACTATCGATACAGAGACCAGATACGTTTTTACGAAGAAATTCCCTCCCTTAACATTGTTTACTTCTTTCTATTTCTAGAATGGAACCGATGTGAGGAATTTATTTTAACAAAAATATTATATTGAACCCAAAAGTACAGAATATGCATTTTCATTTTCTGCGTATATACCTACATATAGTGTATTGATTGAGTAACAATATTGTATAAATAATATATACATATATACAAGAGTAACTCGTCATACTATTGTTACAAGCTCAGAGCACATACTAAAACATGAAATCATTGCAGTTAATTTTATTTCACCTACGATATGAATAGTTTCTATTCCATTGCAAGTGGCCTTGCAGAGTCTTACATTTTACATTCCACGCGTTAACGCATCGATTGTTATTAATACACTCAAACTCAATATTCAACCCAAATTTTATTGACGTAAGAAAATATTTTTGACGTGCAGAGATTTTATTATTTTATGAACAATGAACGAAAAAAAAATCAATAAGTTCGTATACAGTGAGTGGTGTTACCCCTGTGTTTCAATCGGGATGTGTGTTTGATTTTTTCTACGATGCCGGGAGTGGGAGAATATTTCATGTGAACTGCTTTTGGGGCGAATTCCCGAGGCTTCCCGGAGCCCTTTCTAATAATTCCTATTCGACAACTGCCCGACAAACACTCGCACGGGCTTATTGTTACTTGCGTCTCTGTAGTAGTGCAACAATGTGAACTATTGTGTTATGGAATATTTTTATAATGAATATAAACTCACACAAAAACAATATGAGAACTAAATTTTATTGTAATTCTTTAAAGCAGGCGTTGAAACAAGGTGCATTATAATGAATGTGTATAATACATAAGATAATATAAATAATAAAAATTAAAAACAGTTGGTCCATTTTGGATAATATAAAATGCCACTTTAAAATAGTCCAAAATAAATAACATATACTTAGTAGCGTCGACAGCTAATAAACACGAAGTCAACAACGCTCAGCCCGTCGCGTCGCTTTACAATACATCGACACTGCAGATGATTTACAAGGGTCTTTTCTTAGGTAAACTCGGCCCGAACTACACTTCTTTTTATAGATTTGTCTGAGACTTTTTCTTTTTGTCGATCACAGAGAGCGACCGACAAAAAATCAAGAGTGTTCTGCATCCTGGTTTTTTTAAAGAGGTACCACATCCGAATAATAACTTATGTTCTGTTCAAAATATTTTGGGTCTTGAAAGCAAGCGGGTTAGCTGAGTATTTCTATTGGGACGATTCTTGGAATATTGAATACAATAGTAAAAGATAAGCACAGGACACATCACCGAAATGTATCAGATTGGCTGTTTTTAAATGAAATTTTAAATGATATCGTAGTTTCAACGTCCCACATGTATTATTTCTCAATTGCCGTAGGACGCCTAAATAAATCATTTTGAATGACTACGATGCTATTTTCAGAATCTGGAAGGTGTTTGGCATACTATTGAGAGATGGGCGAGTAACATGTAGGTATTTTGATACATAGACTGCAGTTAATTTTAGATTGTTGCGCAGACGTGGTGAATTCTTAGCTAATTGGCAGTAGAGATAACCACGTGTAATTTTGATTTCTTTAAAAACCTTCTATTCAGGCGATAGTTAATTAACGTTATACATGACTACGTTACTTTAACTGTATTACAATGACTTATTTAGTAGATGAATTTAATGACCAAGAGCTTGCCATAAAATACTGCTTTTAGGTTGATTGATTTTGCGTAACATTACGTTTCATTTAATCTGTTAGAGCTTTGTTAAACACATTAAATAAGGTATTAATCGTTATAATTTTTGTTTAGATTGAGAATGAGGTAGCATGAAGCCATGGCATGTTGGCCCCTATGTAAGCTGACAGTTGGTCACCCCCCTTTTAACGCTATTTCAAAATTGTGAGCACATTATTCATACAAAACAGTATTGTTTCTTTTTCGCTGTAAAATCGACAGTAACTAATTACGCATCCATATCCAAAAATATTTAATATCACATTTTTATACTTGGTTTGCTTAAGAAATGAGGTGGATAAGAATGATTTACATCTATAAAACATTATTATTTTAAAATTAATAATACTATTCGTTTAAACTGCAATAATAATAATTTTACGGCTCGCTACAAACTTATGTATTGTTTGTAGTATTGCATCGATTTTTATCTTATTTTTGTCAATTGACACCCGGGTTGGTAACGAATGAATCATGCTTCAAGGAGCAAATTCCGGGGGTTGCAAATGGAGGCAAGCGTTCTGGGGTGAATACGACACAATGAGCGAGAAGGGTCGACTTGGCGTCCGCTTAGGGTAAGTGGGCCTGCTCACGTCAATATGGGGCTTTATTACGATACTGCGATAACAATTTGTTTTTCCGTGTAAGATAATTTTAATCTATTATATTATTAGTGTTTTAAATTTATCTATATGCTTCATATCATTATACGGTTATGGTTGGGCTGGTACTAAAATTTACTTTTAAATATGGTTCACATAATAATAATAATATTGTGTGTTAATGTTTTCTAAAAGAACAAATTATTAATAACTGAAAGCCATAAGTTGATGTCCAATTGGCATACGAATAACCTATGTATAAGCTAATGCAATTCTAAAAAAGTATTTGTTGTCTTTCTAAATTGTTATATGGTATGAGTCATAGTGTAAATAATACAATAATTTGTTAACGCTATTATAATATTATTTTAATTTTTTTTTAATTATTTATAAAAAAAGATTGCTATATGAATGTAATTGATTTTGCACCTTCACTCAAGAATCATTATACATATATAAATATGTTCTTTTTTAATTTTACTACAGTGAAAATTTATTCTACATTTAGTTGTTTCAGTTTATTTGCGATATAGAATTATTAAAATAATTTTAATGAGCCTTTAATTAGTCGATGCGCTTAGTGTGTTAATGTGTTGTTTGTTTGTGTTTATTGTAAGAGCTAAAGTGCAGTCACCGCTTGCATTCCCATCTCGTGTTAGTGTGAGTGTAAGAAGTGGTGTGTGCGTTAGTTTGTTGTAGTGTGCGTCAAAATTTGCTGGTGTGCGTGTTCGGTGCCGAAAGCGTATGTGCGTGTGAATGGAAGAGCACATTTTCATTTCTTTCATTATAATTGCAGCGATGTGCATCGCGCACTTAAATAGTTACATTTTCGCTATGTACTGTAACAAATCCTCTAATTACGAAGGGATTGGAGGATTTATAAATATCGACTTATATGCTTAAGTTACGTGTAATATATCAAAATAATTATATATAATTTTTAAATTAATAAACGTTGTGAATATATATTATATCGTACAGCTGCGTTATTTTAGGTATACGTTTATTTTTTTTATTTTATTGCTTGTTAACTACGATAAGGTAAGTAAAGGTAAGCGAGTCACGTTTCAGCGTTTTGTTGAAACGTAAACAAACTTATTCCGGATAAGATAAAACATTCTATGCAGTATGAACGTGGTTTTGGTTTTAATATAGAATAACACAATGTTTTATAATTATTGACAAAGTATGTATTTAAGTTTTTAAATCTAAGAAATTAATTATGTTTGAGATAAAAAAAATACCTTTCAATTGATTTTGTTTTTATAAAGTTGCTCATCAATATTAAGTTTCACAGTTAAATAAATTGTATTATTATGATTTTTTAAATTCTCACATATATATATAAGCAGTTAAAACAAAAAGATATTAATTCGTAAAATTCGCAATTTGATATTTTAGTACTTTACTACTTACCTTGGCGCGTTAACTCTGTAGCCTATGTTATCGTGTAGAATATGATGTTTTTCAGAATCGGGAGCGTGTGCTCCCACGTAGCTTATGTTCGTTCCCGCGTATCCTGCCGTATTACCAGAGTTCGCCGTCCTGTCGTTTCAACGCACCCCCTGAAACACGATGCACTTCACTGTAGATAACCTTCATGATGCTCAGCTGGTCTTGTCGTCAACGCAAAATATTCAACTAGTTTCCTTTTATTGTCGTGAGTTCGTGTCACTTGCGCTCGATCTTTCTCAATTTTAATGTTAGCGTTAGACGAAAGTTTTCAGATTAACTATTCGTCATAACGACAAGGAAACGTTCATCAAAACACGAGTTTACACATTGATTTTTTATTTTATATTCGTAGGTACACAAATATTTTTTAAGTTTTTGAACAACAACAACAACAACACTATTGGTGTTGGGAAAAATCACACAAAATATTGACGTGTAACGTTTCTTTTTTTAATTTTATTCTCAAGTTTTTAAGTGTCGATGAACGGTTCGATCGTCGTGTTCTTTATTTTTGATCAGCTGAGGCAAATGTAGCGTAGCATAATCCTACGAGCATTTTAACGTTACACAAATAACATTTTGCAAAACGTTTAAAAATATATTTATATATTTTTTAACTTCAACAGATCAATTTTTAGGCAAAATTATAAATATATCTTAGTAACTTCATCACACACCTTAAAAGTTTTTTAATGCACTTTTATTCCTTTATCAGTCATGAGCACTTCCAATGTATTCAGCAAAAATTCCAATATCTTCTTAAAAATCCAACTTTTACACCACTTAGCAATCCTTTCGGTAGTTCACTGCACTGTTTTGGCTCCTTAAAATTAAATTGTCACTGCACAATTCGCATCCAAATCCAATATCCTTTGTCACTATATTTAAGCAGTAGGTACTAATATTAATTGTCGTCCATAAACGTCCTAACTTAAAATTCAACGAAACATGATAGACGTGTTGCACGAGTGCCGACGCCAACGTCACTGACATCTAACAACCACACGTTCGACCGTCAAAGGTAACACTGGCTGGCAAACCGGCGACGGTGAGTGAGAGGTTGCGCCGCGGGGCGCTCCCACCCCGCGCGACGTTGCCAGCTCGCTGTGATAAAGTGGCGCACCCCCGCGTCCCCCACCGTATGTCGACGTCTCGGCATTCGGTACTCGGCCGAGCTCGGGCGCCATCGTCATCAAGTCGACTCCCTACCCCACCCCGCGTACTCGATGTTTCATTTCACGTAACGGTCCTCAATCGAGCGCGATACTGCGAGCATGATAGTCGCAGCGATCTTTCATCCAATGCTATTAAGATTTGTTATAGATTCCAAACCAGACAATACTTTTGTATTATGAATTTTTGTTTGAGTATATAAAAAAAATTTCTTAAAATTAGTATCGAAATAATTGCCATTTTCGTCATTGCCTACTTTGACAACGATAAGCATAGTCGGCATTTGCCAAAAGTCCGCCTGTGATTGTATTGAGGTATAATAATTAACTGCGATAAACAATGGGCATTCTGTCTCCTGGTCACTACCTGCGCTTGACGATAGAGGACAAGTGACTTGTCCCGAGATGTCCTTGCTCGCAAATGTTGTATTAGTTTGCAGATTATGACACAACTTGTTATGTAAGACGGTCTTTAACTACGACTTTAACATCGTATCATTCGCTTTCTTAAAATATTTATCGCAGTACAAAATGTAATTGATCTCTATGTAAAATATAATACAATTATCACAGTTATATACTAGAAGTAGTGTCACTTACCTCTTGAAACGTATTCAGTTACATACGTTTATTGATATGCCAATAAGTTTCGTTTTGACACCAGCAGACTGCCGACTGGAAAGTAAGAAAAGCGAAGCGCACGCGCATTTGTCCGCGTTCCGTTGCGCTTCCTTGCGCATAATTCAAATCGTAAACAAATGTAAATCGTAAACAAATGTAATATGTATTTAGAAATAATAATTTGTCAATTCTTATTACTTTAATTTTCTCGATTATTTACGTATTTCTTTTTTAACATCGAAACTACTTGTTAAGCTTGATTTGCATTAAATTATTTAAATGTTATTACCCTTACAGTTGTAGCCTTCAGCTTAATGCGGTCATTAGTTAAATATAAACAATATAAGTATGCGTATTATTACATATTCTTTCGACTCATTAAAAGCTTACTTCTGAAATATTTCTTATATTAAGTTTCATATTCTTATATGAATTATTTCAACATATTTTTATTTGAAGTTTTCGTGTGCAATTTCTTAGCCAAATGTGTGTTTGAATTATTTAAGCAGCGCATTGATTAAAATGAATTTCCTATAACTATGTATAAATCTTATCATAAGAGATAATGCTATGACGTTAAATCGTGGCTGATTATGAGTTATCTAAATAAAAAGCACGTAATGTATTTTTACCTACAGTTACCTGAATGGCCATGAAAATATAACTACGTGACAATATTGTATAATAATTATAAATTATACTTCGTTAAATAGAGGCTGAACACATAGTTAAAATTATCACATTGCCCAGAAGGAAGATCATAAAAAATATTTTTAAGTCTTTTGGATACCTGGTATAAATCACACTCGCCATGTTTATTTTATGATCGAGCTATAATCGTCAACTCAGTGGTTTTGCAACGTGGCCGCAACGCCCGCCCTGATGCGCACGAGTCGTAAAAAGCGGATATACTTAGTTGAATATGCATCAACTATTTTTAGAAAATGCCAAACCCAGGTTTGACAGCTTTTTAAGTGTAAAACTTTGTTGCAACTCTAGAATCATAATAAGTTTGCTTTCTTGTACAAGATACATTTTTATATGACTTAGATTGCTTTGTTTCCTTATTCTATCATTTAGGTCATATTTACATATGTGACGTAGAACGTAGACACTCATTTCACCATAAATATTTATTTAAAAAATATCATTGCCGCAGAGGCACCATTAAGGAATAACATCGTATAAGAATTTTAAAATTATGTAAAATGAATAAAAAAAACTTTGTGTAATATATTTGTTATATTATAGAGAGAATTGTAAATATATGAATACAGAAATTTTATGCTTTATACCTATATAAAAATATGAATGTTGAGATGATTATGACTTTATTATAATTAAAGTATTAGAGTGTTCGTAAGTAGTACATAATGTAATGTGGCAAGCGGGTATGTCGGCATCACTACTCGTAAGCAGTTACATGCACCTCCCTTATGCACAAACCTGTTCTGCGCTTCGTTCGGAAAATATGTCGCCAATCGCGCGTGGTAACCGGCTCGTTTCCATCAGACCACATTACAGCTAATTATTTGTATTTTTTCGCAATAGTTTCGCACGTGTGAGTAGATTTGTATGTATTGAATATTTTTGAGAAATTATACTAAGTGTGTACATAATTATTAATTATGTATATATAATTAATGTATTTAGTGTATTTATTTTGAAAATACTTGTACTTGTAATGTACTTCTATTAGTGGACTTTAACATCTCAAAAACTATAAGTTTTTAATATTCTTATAGTTTTTGAGATGTTGTATGTTTAGCTTAGCTGTTTCGTTATCTATTTATTTTTTTGCTTTCTATTTTGACATTGTTCGTATAAATAATATGATTTACAACTGATACCCGTTATGTATGTATGTATGTAACTGAGTCCCGTTATGTATCATGACTACTATTAAAAAACAAAGTCTCCCGCGGCGTCTGTCTGTCTGTATGAACGCGAAAATGTAAAAACCTATTGAACGGTTTTTCATACGGTATTCACCAATGGACAAAGTGATTCAAGAGGAAGCTGTACGGTACGGTACGTACGGAAGTGTACTGTAAATTTGTTAAAATATCACGATAATTGTTGAAGAAGCCGGAAAAAACGAGCCGATTGAGAGCTTTGGTAGATTTTGTAGATTAAATAAATTACGAAAAAAAATAAAATATAAAAATTTATTCAAAAAAATCGATATATACATTTATTAATCAAAACTATTGATATATCGTCCAAAAAATATGTAATAAATATTGATAGGTATTTCGAAATAATAATATTATCTATCTTTCGACATTTTATCAACAGTCCTATTGGCGAGGCAAAGTACGTACATGTGTGCGTGTGCGGTGCACGAGCCTCGATCGTTTTGAGAGTAGCGCTTAAAACCTAAACTTCGCTCGGCGCGACTTCGAAGCCGGCCCTAAATAGTTCCCGCTTGTGCTTTCTTTTGCATAAAATTATGTAGATGGTTAGATAAGTTTTCTAGACGAATCATGTAAAAAATAGACTCACCCTTAATTGAAAACTTGAACTTGAACTACTTAGGCTAAATTTATGTTGAAATGACATATTGAAAAATAATTTAATACAAGAGAAAATTTATAATATACACAACAATTTACATAAAAACATAATCCGAAATATAACAACCAAAACTGCCGTATAATTGAAGCTTAATTGGCGCGAGCTCTCGTAAAGATGACGCGAAACAATGATGCGCGTGAAAGGGTTAAGTGTTTTACGAAAATAAAGGCTACAGAACGGGCACAATGACTCAGATGGAATTCAGTGGTGTCCGCCATACCGAGCTTCGTCGGAATCAGAAATACAATCCTAATTATAATCGCACGCATCCGTCCAGCACCTCAACTCAATCGCTCGCGAACGTTTCAACTAAACCGCGTCGAGAACGAATCCGAACTAATCATCTGTGGTTGGTAATTGGTATAGATCACTGAATGAAACACTCGCATCGAACCTTCACGACACGACAATTAAAAAAAAACAAGCTATGGGAAAACAAGAAATATCGCCGCTCGGTACAGGTTATATTATGAATTTGCTACGTTATTTACCCGTTTTCCTTCAATTTTATTTTTTTATATTTTTGTGATTCTGTTTTTTTTTAATTTGCTAAAAAAGTTTTTAGAATAAGGCTGAGGTTGAAATTTATAAACAATTAAAAACATATAAACATATAATTGATTATTAATTATTATAAACATATAATTGTATATTTATTTCAAGAAGGTACCTATGTTAGTTACAAATATTTGAAACACTTTTTGTATTTATAAATATAGTAACAGTATTAGGGAGTGGAGAGCAGCTCGTAATATGTACAGAGGAGTAACATTGCCGCATTGCGGTGTGCCCGGCATATGTCGACATATCGCTTCTGCCCTTTACTGGCACATTTATATTTAAATTATATTATAGATATATGCAAATAATTTAAGCTTATGTAACATTATAATTATCGGATATCTACTTCATTTGTCAAAACCTAACCATTTGTATATGTACATTATAGAGAGGTTTTTCATAAAAGTAAAATTACCTATTGGGTATATTTCTCTTAACATATAATGTAAAATATATAATGTAATATAATGTTAAATTAATACAGTTTTTTGCGGATGACAAAAATAGTTTCAGATTAAGGGTATTTTGTAGTAAATCTGAACTCTTATTCTGTTTCCGTCTGAGACATCACCAGTGCGAGTTTGTAATACATTAGTCGGGCGTTGATTTACGAAGCTATGTATCGTGGGCGCGTCTATTCATGGCACAAATGAACTAAATATAGTTTCGAATCCTTATTATTTCTCGCGTCTTGAGTCAAAGTGCCAGAAATTCCATTTATAAAATTGGTAGTGTCTTTTGGTAGAAGAATGTTGTTCTACAATGTTGGGGCGTATATGAACGTTTTTATTTTTAACTAATCATATCTAATGTCATTTTACCTACGAGTAAGTGTTAAAACCATTAAGTATAATATCATTTTTAATGCCATAAATCTATCTATCTATATCGATTTCATTGTATTTAATTTCTTAGTGTCGATGTAAAATTATATATTTTTTATAAAGACTGAAAAAGTACATTTTTTTCAATACACTTATGCGCTACATTGCGCTACATACTACTTTCTACATTGATCTTAGTATATCACTAAGTAAATAGGAGTGAGTTATGCAAAGGTGTATGCAAGCTCGCATACGCGCCTTGTGCGCACATCTGCCGCTACCCGCGCCCGCGCTGGCACGCGCTTACATGCAGCCGTCTGAAGAGTTATCTAGTCTAAGTATAAGCATCTGAATATAGAAAAACAAATGAATATAATTTCCTAAAATATTATTATTCAAAACTTAATGTTAGTAAGCGTCGTTATGGGTGCGCTATGATAAGTTTATTATATTTGAACGCAATATAAATGTGTTGTTTTTAAAATCCGTCAATTTGTACACTTATGTTTTTACCTTTGACAGATTAATTTTGACAAATCTCTTAACTTACACCACTCACCGCGCGGGAGCGCGGCTAATTATAATCGACTAAACATTATCGAGTGTTTGTAACATAGGGTCGCACCTCGAAAAGGTATTTTTAAAAATATCCTCTGTTAATTTTCTATATCCGAATACGAAAGGTATAATTTTTTTTTTAGTTATCTTCAATTCTTAGTAGCAAATTAACGATACATGGCCGAATCTTTTATAGGCTATCTAGATTTATCATTCACCTACCATAACATCGTTATGATCAAGTAATTGTAGTACTATTGTATAAAACACTTCTTTATATACCGTCAATAGTTTTCGCAGCGCACGCGAAATAATTACTTTTATAGGCAACAGTTTGATACGTTGGGTTACATTGCTCCATTTTAAGTAGGGATCTATAAGATTTTGAAAATATAATATAGCCTATGTTACTCAGTAAAGACGTAGCTTTCTAAGGGTGAAAGAATTTTTAAAACCGGTCGAGTAGTTTTTGATTTAAATCGTAATAAAAAATCAAACAAAAATCAAATCTTTCCTCTTTATAATATGAGTTATGCATGTAAGCATTAGTATATATGTATATGTTTGTAATTGAAACATATTTGAACATCTCCTAAAAGTCTCAACTTTTAGGAGATGTTGATGATGTTGGTCTCAACCAATTTTGAAAATTATACATATATATATATATATATATAGAATCGTATAAGTTCTCTTATATACATGTTATATTTATGTATATTTGTATATTGATTACTAGTGTTTTTCCCGCGGTTTCACCCGCGTAGTTCCCGTTCCCGTGGGAATATGGGGACAAAATGTAGCCTATGTTACTCCCTGATAATGTAGCTTTCCATTGGTGAAAGATTTTTTTAAATCGGCTTAGTGGTTTAGGCTTGAAAGCGTCACAAACAAACTTACTTTCGCATTTATAATATTAGTTAGGATAATATAGATACTTCCCCTTTTTTATATACTGACATTCCGTCATATTTTATGGTGAAGAATGGTATAACACAACATCTATAAACATACAGCTTATTGTCAATATGGTACAATAAATTATTTAATGACAGTTATCAATAAACAACATTCTACAAACCCATATTCTATCCAAGAACTTCAAGTAGGTAACAAGTAGATAACTTAAAGTTCTTGAATAGTATATGGGTAAAAATTATGCTAAAATAATATTTTTTTTGTTTATATAAGATGACCTACCTAAGGTGGATGGGCAAATTTTGTTTGTTACATTACATGGTCTGTGGCACCATTATTAGGAGTTAAAATATTATGTCCCTTATCCCTGTAGTACAATGTTATTTTAAAGTCAACAGAAACATTTTATAGACACACGTGTTCACGGTTGACTCCAAAGATAGTCAAATTCTAATTCAAAATACTTTATTCAATATTGAAGTATTACACTTAATTATTGATTACAAAATGGAAACTACTACCGGTTCTGAAAAGAAACACCCAGCCCTGAGAAGAACCGGCGAAAGAAACTCAGCGGGTTGATTTTTTTTGTCTTTTACAAAAAAAAAAAACAAAAAGAAATAGCCATGCGGCGATCGTCTCATTCCCAAGGTGTGCTATAATCCATAAATTCATAAATTGTATAATAACCTTTAGCACACAAGCGATTCTTTACAATTTTTTAAAATGTAGCTACTGAAATATTTTGATCGCTTTCTGGGATCCTGTTATAGAAACGTACACATTGCCCCACAAAATAGTTACTGACCTTATGCAGTCGAGTAACGGGAGTAATTAATTTGTGTTTGTTCCTTGTTCCTATATGGTTTTCATTGCAAAAAATAAAAAGATTCCCAAAGTAGATCCGTTGGTTATTAACAATCAAACAATAAAACACTCAGAAGCAGAAAAATTTCTTGGACTTATTATAGATTCTAAATTAACATGGCAAGCTCATATAGATTACCTACAGTCAAAAATAACATCTTTAACGGGTGCTTTACGCAGATCGGCTCGCTGTATACCAAATAAAGTTAGAATTATTATATATAACTCACTAGTAAAGCCTTTATTAGAATACTTAATAGAAATATGGGGGGGTGCAACTAAAACCAATTTGAAAGATCTTCAAAGATCCCAGAACAAATAACTAAAAGCGCTATTTAAACTACACTACTACTTCCCCACAAAAGATTTATATAAGAAAACAAACACACTATCCATTAATCAATTACATAAATACAAAACATGCATACTAATTAGAAAAATACTAACGGGTTCAGTACACACACAAATAACCTTTAAAACAAAATCCCATAAATACAATACACGAAACAAATACAAACTACAATTACCGAAAGCCAGAACAAAAAGTTATGGCTCAAAAACCATATTGTTTAAAGGGGCACTACTGTACAATAGCTTACCTAAAAAAATTGTTAATGAAAAATTTTTTGAAAAATTTAAGACCGAACTGAAAAGACACTGTCAGGATTGAATTAAGAAAAGATATATAATATATGTGTACTCACTTTTGTTTTTATATAGACACCGATAACTATAATAATATATATAAGAAATAATGTAATTAGTTTCTCGTGTAAGCGAACTTTTTTTCTTAATGAGAAATAAACCTTAATGTTGTGAGTATCACATTTTCTAACAGAATCATTGATGTTTTTCCGTACATACATAACATTACATAATATGCATTGAGTAGCAACAGTTAATATTTTAATTTCTTTAAATTTCTGTCTTCTCTAGCTCCTAGGTTATACATTGCGCGAATAGCCCTCTTCTGCAGTACAAATATCGTATTGATAGCGGCCGCGTTACCCCATAGCATAATGCCGTAAGACATGCTACTTTGAAAATAACTAAAATATACAAGACGGGCAGTATCGACATCGGTAAAAAATCTTATTTTCTTAACTGCAAAAGCCGCTGATGTTGATCTACTCGCCAATCCGTCAAAATTTGGGGGCCCACTGCAATTTGGCATCAACAGTAAGGCCAAGAAATACAGTGGACTCAACTGGATCCATCGACTCCCCATTTATATGTACATTCGCTTTTGCATTTTTAACATTTGGCGCGCTAAATTTTACAACTTTTGTTTTTTTATTATTTAACATAAGATTATTAACACTAAACCAATGTACTATATCAGAGATAGCATTGCTTATATCGTCATACTGTACTTGTTTTCTTTTAATTTAAAAAACCTTGTCAGCAAACAATACTATGTCATGTTTATTACCTACAAGAAAGGGCAGGTCGTTTATGTAAATCAGGAATAGAAAAGGACCGAGAATTGATCCCTGAGGGACACTCATACAAACTGAAGCTCCAGGAGATCTTGTTCCATTATCGTCGACCTTCTGAATTCTATTCTTAAGATAAGAATTCAAAAGCTCGAGCGCACCTTCTCTGATTCCATAGTGATTTAATTTCCTGACCAGAGTTTCATGTTGAACACATTCAAAGGCTTTGGATAAGTCACAGAAAATCCTTAAAGCGTCATGCGACTCCTCCCCATGCTTCATAGATATTCTTAATTAGTTCTATGCCAGCATCAGTTCATTCAGTGTAGAATATCTGATGAGTGGGCGGTACATACCCAGACGAGCTTTCATCGGGTCAAGAAATACACCACTTTGAACACAATTATTAAATATAGTAAGGGAAGCCGTCTTATGGAGATGGAAAAAGGTATAAAAGCGGGGTCCAACCCGCTTAAAGGGCTTTTGTCGGGTGTCTGTCATCGAGGAAACATCGCTCAAGGACTGTGTTTTTGTATTCTTAATCATATTGTTTTTTTTTATGAGTTTTTAGAGTTAATTGCTAAATATATTATTACAAAATGGAGTGCAATCACATCAATAATTAAACTGATCAACTTTACAGATAATCCCATAAGTCAACTGTTTTCTTAATCTTAATCTCTAATATTTTAAATGTACTTATTATATCATTAATGCATCTTCTAGAGAAATTAAAGTTAACAGTACATTCTCTTTCATTTTCATTAATCAATGACTGCAACAATTGGAGACGAAATGAGCGACTTTGTTGTCAGTAAAGAATTTTTCAAAAACAGAAGCAACTTCCCGGTCGTTACAAATCATTTCCTTCCCATAACAATTTTCAGCTTTTATAAAATAACGAAGGTCTGGCAGTCATGGGCTCTTGGGCTATAATAACAGACATTTCGGAGCTGCGGATATTTGTTCTACCAGTTTCACAATTAATAATGTTCCATGTCATTTTTATTTTATCATGTGCATATTTTATTTTATTGACGTGACAACGTCTTATAAATTGGTTTGCCGGGTGACACTTCAAGAAACTGCGTTACGCTCCGCTCACGTTATGCGCTCACAATGAGAGCGAGTGAGAGGCACGCGTCCCTTCCACTCGGGCATGGTTAGCCCGCCTAAGAGCGAGAGAGACAGACATAAAAAGTGAAATTCAGTGCGAGATTCTTTGTATAAATTAATGTTTTAAATATAATTCTTTGTATAAATAAATGTTTTAAATTGTTACTATTATTTCATCCTTCTTCCTACTATACGAATGAATATTCACATTAAAATTATTTTACCACTCAAAGTCGTTGTCACGTAAAACTTTCGCCCGTATACCGACTTTACAGGCAACCAATTTTTTTTTAATATGTAATGATTTTTCCAAAGAGCATACTTTTTAAATAATTTAGATTAGTTTATTACATAATTAGCAAAAGTAGCAATATGATTGTACGTTCTTTCATAGTAAAGCTCGTACATTCTTTGCCTACTTTTATGAATTCCAATGGTCGCCCAGTCACTGAATGTTGAGAAGGTTTGTTTATTAACTGTTTTAGAAGTGAATATGACGTTGAATTTGTTTCTAATTAATTTATACAAAGTGGTATATAAAACATTAGGATTCTCATTAAAAGTTAAGAAAGGGAGACGCGCTACAATATTACTTCTAAACTTCTCTATACGGCTTGTGGTCAAAGGAATAAACACTATATTCTGTGATTTGTTTATTTCTTTTAAATTAAAATTAAATGATGCTAATTGTCCACAGTGATCTGAGCTTAATTTATTAATAATAGATTTATTTTGTGGAATATGACTTGTGAATATATTATCTATACAGGTTGCTGTGGACTCTGTAATTCTAGTTGGTTCAACGATAAAATTTAACAGATTATATGAATTTAACAAAGATCTGAATCTAATAGTTGTGGATGAGTTATCTAATAATTTTATATTAAAATCACCACAAACAATAATTTCTTTATTAGATCCAGACAATTTCATTAATACATCATCCAGTATTTTTTCAAAATATTCATATTATCCACTAGGGGGGGTCTGTATACGCATACAACAATGACTATATTTCATAGTTTGCTCAATAGAAAGGCTCAAAATATCTTTCTCTTCTTTAAATTTCAATTTTCTACTGAGAAGAATAGCTTTTTTTAACTGACTTCAAAAAAAGGAGGAGGTTGTCAATTCGTCTGTATGTTTTTTTTTCTTTTTTGTGTTTGTTGCCTCATAACTTTCCGACTGGATGAATCGATTTTGATGATTTTTTTTTATTTGAAAGCTGGTGCTTCCCATGTGGTCCCATTTTAATTTGGTCCGGTTTTGACAATGGCATCCATGAGAAAACCATATAAGTCGTAAATTTGCATTAAGTATGTGCGCGATAAATGGACGAATAACTCAATATCACGCCAACCGATTTCGATGATATTTTTTATTGGAGTACACCCTGTACTTAAAGGACACTTTCATGACAATTTGGTTAGATTCTGATTATGAGAAAGTACCGGTACTCTTCAATTCTTAGGAGCAAATTAACGATACTCGGCCGAATCTTTTATAAGCTACCCAGATTTTTCAGTCACTTTAACATCGTTATGATCAAGTATTAGTAGTACTATTGTATAGAACACTTTTTATACACCCTCAATAGTTTTCGCAGCGCACGCTAAGTAATGAATGACTGTTATAGGCAACAGTTTGATACCTTGGGCTTCATTGCTTCATTTTGGGTAGGGATCTCTATTTTTAAAAAAAATATAATATAGTTTATGTTACTCCGTAAAGATGCAGCTTTCTAATGGTGGAAGAATTTTTAAAATCGGTCGAGTAGTTTTCGATTTAAATTGTAATAAAACAACCAAAAAAATCAAACCTTTTCTCTTTATAATATTAGTTATGCATGTAAGTATTTGTATATATGTATATGTACATATCATGTATATATGTTTGTAATTGAACATATCGTAAAAGTTGAGACCAATTTTGTAAATTATATATATATATATATATAATCGCATAAGTACTCGTATATACATAATATCATATTTATGTATATTTATATATTGACTATAATATAGCTACTTCCCCTTTTGTTTTAATATACAGTAGGTATATTGTAGTGTTTTCTTGGCTGACATCGACTCCAAAAATAAAAATAATTGTAACTACATTATCAACAACACAACACAATCGTACCTACATATCGATGAGTAGAAAAAAGTAAGTTAATTATCAAATTATAGAAGAATACGTAATATTTTTTTTATGTTTAGTGCATATTCATTTGTTTTTCTCTTGAAGTCGGTTTTTGTTTTGTTAAAATTTTTGTTTATTTTACTGAACAAACTAGCCACATGGTGCCCATTAAAGTTAAACATAATTTGATAATTTAAAGGCCAATATTCAGTTAAACATAGTATATCAATATTGTTACAGTTCAAAAATAATTCAATTCCTAGCATTCCTTGGATATTTTGGTGCACCAGGCTTACAATTTTCATTTGATTTTTATTATTTAATTTTTTAATGTTTTTATAGACTTTAACAGGGACTATTTTGTCAAAATTAAATTTTTATTTAATATATTATAATTATTGCCAGAGACTACCTCTTTTGTCTTATTATTTAAGTTAAATTATTTGGAACGTATTCCAAATTGCATTTGCAATGTGTGTATGTATAATGTATATAGATATAATATCAAACACTTTAGTACGGGAAGCGGTCGTACTTTAATGAGTTTAAATTTTTTTTGCAGCGATAACATGATATTTCTTATGTCCAAAATATAGAAAGCAGAAGAACGTAATTCGTGTAGAGTATTTGCACAACGGTTCAAGCTTATGGTCTGCTTGCTGCTTCTTATCCACTTCTAATGTACGTTCTCCTATCAGAGGTTGCGCGCGTTCTTTATTTAGGAATAATATTGAAATATAGATAATAAATATTGGTATATTCAATCATATAACTAAAAAATATAAAAAAAATTGGGCTTTCCTTTAATATATGCTGTAATGATTTCGGTTTGAGGATAATGGCATTAATTATTCGTTGAAAATGTATCACCTTGACGGTGAGTTGAGTACTTACAATTAAAAAGCGAAAAGAGCGTGGATTCCGCAGCGAATTTCGAGAAATATCGAAGAGGTCGATGAACCATGTCGACGCATCTTGTCCGTGTCTTCTCGCTTTATTTTCTTAATATTTTCGGATCATTATGGCGATTTTTTATAGTGTAATTCCCTCTAGGCTCTGACACTCTGCTTGTTACTGCTTTAAAACGTCTATCGTCGTCTTTATACCATATGATGATAAAAAAATTATATTGTATGAATGTAAGCTTAAACTATGTCTACAAAAATTGTTTTTTTCGGAAAATTTCCGATTGTTATGTCTAATTTAGTCTAATTGAGATTGATTGTGTTCGGTTGTTATGTAAGACTAAGCAAGTGTTCTACTCTCATTGCGTCATTTTGTGACAAGACCTTACAAAACATGCTGAGAAAACTTCCGCTTCGTTGTCTTAAAACATTGTCATAATACTTGTTTTGTTACTATAGCCACCTGACTTTGTACATATTAATATTATATTAGTTTTAAAACAGTAATGTCAATATTATCTCATTTCAATTTATACAAACAGTATCTTTAAATCATTTTTTTAATATCATGTGGTTCTTATCTGTAACCAGTTAGGTTAAGTCGGTCTCTCAACCGAGCTTGAATGTTATAGTATTTTTTGTTTGTGTCTGGAGGGTTTCGATGAATAAAATAAGATCAATCCATTAGCTGCACTTATATGAACAAGAGGTGACTTCGTATCTTTATTTATAAATAGCTGTGCCCTGTGGTTTCACCCGCGTGTAATTAATAATAATATAATGAATAAAAATCAGCTTAAAGCCATCCTCGATAAACTCTTCTTCCCCGACTATACAACACAAAAATATTTTTTAAATTCGAACCTGTAGTTCCTGAGATTAGCCGGATCAAACAATCAAATTCTTCAGCTTTATATATTAGTATAGAATAACAGGATTTTAAAGTTGCTCATAATTAAATATCATAGTTTATGTGTATAGGTGGTAATTCAGCGCTTAAATACATTAAATATAGCGTCATATCCAGTATTGCCAATTTAGAAATAAATTAGTATTGTTTTTATTACGTTTATTACGTCTAATATAATAACACATCATTTGATTGCTTTTTACCTAATGCTGTGGTGCATAAGTAAAGTAGTGCACTCGGTGTTCATTTGAGTAGCGTCAGAAGGTTACCAATAAAAATATAAGCGTCGTTGAAATAAATAAAAAGAGCAGCCGGTCCAGGTGCGGCGGGGGCAGGTGGAATAATTGGCAATTCTTTGTCTCTGTCCGCAAGCCAACATCGAAAACTCAAACTATATATAAGTACTTACTTTTAATATGGTCGATGTTTTATTTTACTACATATGTATTTAATTAATTATCTTTATAGTTATTTTCACTTTTAGCTATATTGGCATAGACCTTGATGTTTTTAATGTTTAAGTTATGTGAACCGTTGAATCCAATAATAAATTTATATACCGATATCCATTAACAATATTAAGCATCTCTCTTGATGGATGTCAAACTCACACTTTAGAAATTGACATAATGTTACGAATATATATGGGGATCCATATATACAATAAATTATAATATAAATATGTATGTATATTAAAAAAATAATTTTATAATTATGACATACGATCCGCAGCACCCATAGTGTTTATAACAACATATTACAGTGAGCTTCCTGACCTATTTAATAAAACGATTGAAGGGCGTCATTTTATTTTATCGGCTTAAATTGTTAAGCTGAACTGTATTTACTGTGAATAAATTATTTAGACAACCTACAGAAGTTACCAAGAAATATAGGGCTTAGATTTACTAATTAAATTGTCATACATGCTGAATTTAGAGACACACACTTGGTGGTAGAGCTTTGTGCAAGCTCGTCTGGGTAGGTACCACCCACTCATCAGATATTCTGCCGCAAAACAGCAGTACTTTGTATTGCTGTGTTCCGGTTTGAAGGGTGAGTGAGCCAGTGTAATTACAGGCACAAGGGACATAACATCTTAGTTCCCAAGGTTGATGGCGCATTGGCGATGTAAGCGATGGTTAACATTTCTTACAATGCCATTGTCTATGGGCGTTGGTGACCACTTACCATCAGGTGGCCCATATGCTCGTCCGCATTCCTATAGAATAAAAAAAATACATAACAAGCGAAATAACAAGACAATTGAAGGATACCGATTCAGTTAACGCAACCATATTATCAGTGTATTATGGTAACAATTATGACTGTCAATGTAAGTGAAATTCCGGAAGACAGGAATGTGGGTGAGGTAGCCCCATTCTGTTTAGAGCATGCGCCGCGCCGTTGCGATTTCTGCTGCAACCCACCCGAAGTGCGAAGTACATAATATACATCACTCGGCAATGTGTATCATTCCGTACGTTTTATCAACACAGATTGACGTGTGCAGTTTACAAAAAAGTTTGTTAGTGTTCTTAGTTTTTCCCTATATTGCTTACGTGTCGTAAATACAGAACAAAATATAAAAATGTTAAATCTTGTATAAGACATTTGGCAATTATGCTTATAAATTTTTCTTACATCATTTGAGCTTTTTACTATAACAAAAAAATATTTTCTAAGTAGAACTATAAACTAAAATTCAATTAAGTTTTCAATGATGAGAAAATCAGTAATTAAATGAAAATAATCATATTAACTGAGAGGTGAAAATGGCAAGCGTTACAAGTTTTAAACAGTTAAAAACCGAAACGCTTGAAAAAGAGTAGTTTGCGCGACATTGAACAAAACATGCGATTATAACAATAGCTATGAATGAATGTCATTCGTAACAAGTACTGTACCCGGATAATGATGTTATTTGCTTTGCCTTCCGTCATCGGACAACAGCGACTTACATATATATTTAGCGTATATGTAATATGGTATTGAAGTCGTGTTTTCTTATTTATACAAATCCATTCATCATAGGCGATCGTAAATATTTGTATCACTTTTTATGACTTTTAAAATATGTAGATCGATCCATGAACTTCTTACCTTTGAACTTACGATATTTAAAATAGTCTTTAATTCTGGGTATATGTGATAAAAACGAAAATCAAGTGTATTAATCTGAATATTCTAACAACCAGATTGAATTGGTTACATCGAAGAGCAACCACATTACATATCGCACATTCCTCGTATATTAGATGAATTAATTAATTATTATTGGCCTTAGTATTCATTATTGTAGTGCAGGCAGAGGATGATGACAGCACGGACGCACATACCTATAAGTGCAGATCATTGATTCATCTATGGCTCGGCCTCGATGACGCACTATTTACAGATACAACTTGATAGTTGATACCGATTCTTTTTTCAAACAGGGCTAATAATATTGATATTTTAATTTGATCGAATTGATTTGTTTTTATTGAATTTTCAATATGAAGGCATAATACGGGAAGTACAAACAATTGCCCAGCCAATAGAAAAGCATTTATAAAATTTTAAATGGTAATACGCCACTAAGCATCGAAGCAAAGTATTGATGGTTTAAATGAGAATAACTTATAAGTGGATACCCACCCAGACGAGCTGGCAGAATGCTCTATCGTATTGGTGGAACTAAATATACTCCTAGATTTCAAACTTTATATATAATATTATTACCTACTACACACACAAAATATTCGTTAATAACATCATTACAAATAGTAGATTAATTGTACTAAGTACATTATATTATTACATTTTCGTCAGTAAGTCTAATAATATTTTTATAATAATAAATAGTATGACTCAGACGTAACTTTTTTTGAATTCATACATTGGAACTTATAATACATTTCAAATGATGTCTGAAAATGTTTCATATACCATAATTAGACAGGATATATTATGAAATTAGATTCATCATCTTCAAATAATCTTTTCCATTCTGTTGCTAACGATTACCTTAGGTGTTTGTTTGCTGCAAATCAATAAATATTAAAGCATTAATAAATTATGAACTAATGTTATAAAAATGTGTACAATATCATAAAATGCTAAATGTTAATAAAATTGTGGTTATAGAAATATGCCTAGTATTAATAATTATTTAAAAAAATGACATTGACTTTGAGACCTTCTATTTTAACACTCATGATATATAGAGTATTATCTTACAGTATATAATTATTATATATATCGGCCGAATACTGAAACGACACTCAAAGTTAAACACTACTTAACATTGAGAAGGTCCTAAATTAGTATGCGAAATTTGAATTTAACGGCGTCACAAATAATTAATATTTAAGTGACGTTTCAGTATTCGGCCGTTATACTGTTTTATTCGGGATGAGCTGTCAATCGAAATTAAATAACATAATGTAACATAAGGTTACATTATATATATATAGGTCATAGGTATTATATATGAGGTAGAAAAAATCCTATCTTTTTTTATTGTATGGACGAGCATATGGGCCAAATGATGGTAAGTGGTGACCAACGCCCATATACATTGGCATTGTAAGAAATGTTAACCATCGCTTACATTGCCAATGCGCCACCAACTTTTGGAACTAACATGTTATGTCTTTTCTGCCTGTAATTACATTGGCTCACTCACCTTTCAAACCGGAACAAAACAATACAAAGTACTACTGTTTTGCGGTAGAATATCTGATAAGTGGGTGGTGCCTACCCAGACGGGCTTGTACAAAGCTCTACCACCGAGAAACAAAGCTCTACCCCGGTTTGGACCCGCAATCTTTGATTAAGATTCACATGTTCTAGCAACTGGGCCATCTCGGCTCTACATATGTACATAGTATTTTCTTCTAACAAGCCTATCTATAAATTATTTTAAAGGTTTTTTACAATCAATCAACAGCCAATCACTGTTGTCCATTGTCCACTGCTGAACAAAGGCCTCTCTCAAGGTGCGTCAAAGATAAACGCCACCTAAATAAGATCATTGGGCCACCTGGCTGGAGGGCGACTTACGCTGCGTTTGCCGATTCGCGGTCTCCACTCTAGGACTCGTCTGCTTCAACGGTCGGTCCTACGAAATAAGTGACCGGCCTGGTCACTGCCTGCTAATTTTGTAAGCTATGTCGGTGGCTCCGGTTCTTTTCCGGATAACCTCATTTCTCATCTTATCCTTCAAAGATACTCCGAGCATAGCTCGCTCGTCAGTGTCCATGTTTCGGCACCGTATGTCATGGCAGGTAAGACGCATTGGTTGAAGACTTTCGTCTTCAAACATTGCCGGTAAGAATTGCTTAGGCTACGCAGCATTTCGGTGAGTTGTTCCAGCGACTCTGCGATGATGACGATATCATCGGCAAATCGAAGGTGAGATGTACTCGCCCTTTATATTGACTCCATATCCATTCCAATCCAGCATCTTGAAGACGTCTTCCAACGCGTTGATGAACAGTTTCGGAGATATTACATCCTGTCTCACCCCTCTTCGTAGTTGGATCGCCTTCGTCTTACAGTCCTGGATGTGGACAGTCCGCTACAATAGCGGCGTTGAACAGACATCTCAGTACCTCGATATGTCTCCAATCGATATGACATATTTGCAAAGAGTCGAGCAATGCCCAGGTTTCGATGGGGCTTTCTCGTTATCCACAAAAGCCATACACAGCGGCTGATTGTACTCGGTCTTCTGCATAAACTGCCGAATAGTATGGATGTGATCGAAAGTTGGCTTGGGATATGGGGGCTGGAACTCGTCAAGTCGTCTGGCGAGACGGTTAGTGGTGACTCTTGAGAACAGCTTATACACGTGACTCAGTAAGGAGATTGGTCTGTAGTCTTTCAATAGGTTTTTATCACCTTTCTTGAAAAACAGTACCACCTCACTCCCGCTCCACGTTTTCGGGGTCTTGCCATGTTGGATGACGGAATTAAAGAGGCTTGCTAGCTCTTTCAGGACCGGAATCCCGCCTGCCTTAAGCAACTCTGATGTGATTCCGTCGTCTCCCGGAGCTTTGTTGTTTATAAGCTGTTCTAGAGCCGTCCTAATTTTGCCTTGGCAACGTTTTTTAATAATATTGTTAAGATAATGAATTTATAAATATTTGATTGTATAATTTAGTTATTAATATCCTGGGACATTATTCACACTCGTCCATCTGATCCCAATATAAGTAGAGCTCGCACTATGGAAACTAGACAACTGATATACTACATAATTATACTATTTTTTCTTTGCAAATACATACTTATATAGATAATTACACCCAGACTCAGTAAAACCAGACATATTCATGCACATAAATGTGTGTCCTAGATGGGAATCGAACCCACGACCTGCGGCGTGAAAGGCAAGTATCTACCAACCACGACCTCGTCTCGTCAGGCTCGTCCCATCATTATTTTCGAAGTTTAATTGTACTCCTACATATTAATCAGTCAATTCATTAAATAAATATTGTAAATTTATTGATTTAAAATATCGACAATTAGTACGTAATACTATTATTTTATATGTTTCTTATTATTATTTTTATGTTTCAATATAAAAAAAATATTATTTATGATAAAACTAAAACATAACAAAAAAAAAATATATAAAAACCGGCATTTGAAATTTTGACCGCATCGCATGAAGTCATTTGGAAATTTTTGGGTTCATATGAGTCATTGTGAGTACCTTTATATACACAAATGTATACATAAAAAGAGTTACCCGGATTTCTGTGAACTAAGACACTCATACCATTACTAGAACTCTGAGATAGGAAAACGAGTTGAATAATGCTTTAAAATTAACACTGCAGCTAATTTCTTTCGTCATTTTTGCACTGACCGGTCAATTCACTGAGAGCAAAGAAATTATTATTATTGTGAATATTTTTGAATATAGTTCGATACTTAAAGCAAAACAACTGTGGAAAGTTTCTTATTTCTATTAATGCGTGCGAACGATCGCACGATAGTTGATGTATGAACAGGAAATGTCGTTTCTTAAACTGACGAACACTACAAACGTTTAAGTGACTAAGAACATTTATAACGAACTATGATTTGGTGAATAATTGATTTTTTTAAACGTAAACTAAAAGACATTCAATTTTCGTCTTAAATATAAAACTTAATTTAACTATCGACGATTTCACAGCAAATTGCAAAACGCTTACATATTTGCTTTTTTGTACTTAAGGTAAATAACATAATAAAGGTTTCTATAATAAATACATCATAGCATACCACACCAAACTGCGGTTCAAGGGTTTGCCCGGTAAAAGCTTTAAATGTATTATAATACATGTATAAGTAAACAAAAATGTTTTTATAAATAACAAGTTTCAATCAATATACTTATTAGATGTATTATTATCACCAACAAATCTTTCAAACGTGTTGAATTTCGTCACTCGTTCAGTTTACATGCTGGTTGTAACGTCTGTGTTATCGGTTATTTTATGTGTGCACGCCACGCAATTTTTTCACGCTTACCGTACATGGAATCTTTACATGCAATCGAAATGTGAGTGAATTAATGGCTTTTAATACATGATTAATATTCATTTGTTATATTGACATTAGTACAATTTGCATGTATTTAATATAATCAAAAATGCCGGCGTGGTTTTTCGTCTTTTGAAATTATAACGAAATTACGTAGGTACTTAGCGTGTGTGTATCAAGATTGACATGAACGTTAACTACTAATTATATAATTAATAGTATATTAGCTTCATTGAATGTGATTGTTAGTACATTAAATAAATTAATTTATTATAAGGAAGCGTGGATGTAGCAGTCATTCGATAATTTTCATACTGGGTATAAACTTAATTTAACAACTTATTTAATCTACTTTTGCTATTGGTATTTGGTAGGACTTTTACATTTCACTTACCTTGTTGAATGATTACGAAAGATATTGAAGAGTGCGTGGAAAATAATAATTCTAAAAAGTATATTAAGCTATGCTAAAAATTAAATTGTTTTTAGCCATTGTAATGTTTGAATAACATTGTACAACTGTAAATGTGTAATATAGTGTAGCTTAAAGGAACTCTTATTTAAAAAAAGGCTGCAGGGTGTGGGTATTGTATGTTTGTAACAGTGATTACGTGAGCTTAGTCAAGTTACGAAAGCACAATACAATTCGCGCTAAAATGAATTTAGCGCACTGTGAAGAGGAAGCAGAGACCGATATGATTGCGTGTAATTAGCTTATACTGGATGTGACCGAACCAAACACATTGTACCGTGTCTCATAAAAATGACAAGTATATAAAATTTTAAAAATAAAGGAATTAGTAAAGCTAAAATTTGAGTTAGTGACCACTAACATGCAAGCTCAAAAATATAAGTACCATTTATCTTTTAAACCAAAAAACTGAATGATAACAGAAATACGTTTCTAAATCGTTTTATCAAACATGTTGCTTTGCCGTCAAAATAGCTTTTTATTGCATAGGTGGGCAGACAAGCATATGGGCCACCTGATGGTAAGTGGTCACCAACGCCCATAGACATTGGCGTTGTAAGAGATGTTAACCATCGCTTACATCGCCAATGCGCCACCAACCTTGGGAACGAAGATGTTATGTCCCTTGTGCCTGTAATTACACTGGCTCACTCATGCTTCAAACCTGAACACAACAATACCAAGTAGGTACTGCTGTTTTGTGGTAGAATATCTGATGAGTGGGTGGTACCTACCCAGACGAGCGTGTGCACAAAGCTCTACCACCAAGTAAAAGAAACAGGAAATATAAATAAAGCTATATTCAATAACAATAGCCGTTATTAGTATTCAGTTAACTACAATTTACTAATTATCGTTAACTGAATTTATATCTAATACTTATATCTTTGTTTGGTTTAATCGTTTATCAAAATTTAATTAGCCGCATACCTACGAAAATACACATTGTTTAACGTTATCTCGTTTTCATATCGTATGATATGATTTAAACCAGATTAAATATTATATGGAATTCTTTACGTAATATATAAATAAATTGTGTTTACAATCATTTTAACAATAATTTATTTCGTATTTTGCTATTCATTCAAATTCATCAAAGTTATTTTTTTTAATGTTTAATAATCCAAACGAAATAAAATATACTCGAAGAATTAAATAGGAATGAATACATTTAGCTTATATGACCCCTATTTTAGGTCTTCTAACTTTAAATTCCTAATATGATGAAACTGCTTTCGCACGAGCTACAACACAAGTGTAGTTTTTTAACATTTGCGTACCTGTTCCATCGTGTTTATATCCGTGCATTTGGTAAGACGCGTAGTGAAAGTGATTGCGCTGATGTCGCGTGCGCGGGCGCACCCGCCGACCTTGCCATATACGAACGCGCACCGCCGCGTCGCATCCATTGCACTACTTACCTTGAAACGTTTTTATGCCTGTTTCGCTATGGTCAAAGATGCCAGTTTGTCTGCCCTACCTAAGAACCTAGGGTATACGGGTAAATTATATCAATCGTAAGAAACAATACCTTAAATAACAGTAATAATTATGCGCCTTTAGTATTAGTTAGTAAAAATATGATTTAACTACAAATAACCTAAAATGATACAATGACTGCAAAACTACGAGTATGTTGTAAATGTGGAAGTTTTCAAGATAAGTAATATAATGTTGTAATTTAAATTATAGTCTCTCTGCGATAGCTAATAAGAGGTTATTTTTCCTGCATATTAGCTGTTAACGCATGTAGTATTCTGATTCGGCTTTGGTTGTTATTGTTATAATCGAGCGAGAAGAGTCACGTGTTCTCGACGACGAATAATGTGCGCTCGTGAAATGCAGTATCATTTTAATATTTGGTTCATGATTCGTATCTGATAATCAGTAATCTAAACCATCTTAATTAATGGTCTATATGCTACTGAGCACTTTTAATATAAACATGAATGAAGTGTTCTTCACTTCACTATTCTAAGAAATTATTATTGATAAATATTGTTAAATAACCATAACCATTAAATAATCGATAGTTTCATTACAAAATGAATCGATATTTGAAAATAGAAGTCTTACTCAAATAAGATATGGCACTATTACTTAAACAAGAAAAGGCTATCAGCCATATGACTACTTCTTCACAATTATAAATAAAAATCAATGTATGTAACTGTTGCTTTTTTAAATTCGTACCAAAGCAAACAACGATCATCACGAGTACAGTCACTTATGTTAAGATATTTATGTATTGGTAAATAGTGCGTATTTGTTTCGTGGCCGCAGCGTTGGAACGGCCGGCCTTTCTGTCTGCGTTCGCCTTACAACAACTAGCATTGAAGCCTTTACCTTTCCTAGGTCCGACTTGTCCTCAATAAAACCTAGAAGCGTTAATATACAACGATGTATGGAATGCCGTATCGGTTAAGAGACAAATTTTGTGCAACATATGCCTAATTTGACAAGTGAGTTTGTGGTGCATGCCTCGTCATAGGTAACCCCATTTTTCCGATAAGTTCATTACAAATACATATTCTATAATTATATTACCTTGGACATTTTAATACGTAGTGTGTATGGGTTAATGTTTATCGTAGTTTGATAATTTCATACAAAAAAAAGTATCTAAATTTGTTCTGCATTATGCATTAACAATGCAAATTTATGAAATGCATAACTTCTACGTTACAATGATGTTAATATTGTCTGGCATAATTATGTAATTAATTAATAAAATATGTCTTTATAACATGGTAATATTTGTACAACTTTTAATTTGTTAACGATGATTGATAATGTCAAAACTAAGTGTTTAGTAGTCATGTTTATTCATAACGCGTCAAGTTTGAATGTAACTGAGGAATGATTGTATTTAGCTGATAGAATACATTTGATAGGTATGATTGATTTCAATTATAAAATAACACAATGAGTACCCATTACCTACATAATAATACCTACCCAGGAGTACATTTCTGTAGGGATAAATTATATTTATTTTTTTCCTTAAAATGATACGAATTTGTATAAAGTTTGTCAAGTATGGTTTGTGACATTAAAAGGCAATTTGTGACATAGTGAATATCATTATAGGTAAGATATGTACTATATGTAACTATTTGAAATGTACCAATTTGTATTATTTTATTTATACATAAGACATCTTAAAAACTTATTCCAAGCGGATACATTTATCAGTAGAATAATTATATTTCGTCTATTCACATAAAATACGTCATTACTGTTCACTGCGAACTCGTTATATAATTGCTTAAAATGTCAACAAATTTTCCATTAAAAGCGGCCGGATCAACGATCATTATCTACACCAGGAAAAGAAATAATTGATTTATGAATGCTTTACCAAAAAATACTCCTGTTACATGTATAAGTAATTTACAAAATATATTGTACTATAATATATTGTATTATATATTAGTGATTTGAGTAATTTGATGGCTAACTTAACCTGATAACTGAATGTCGACCACTGTTTTTTGTTACTAAATATACACAAGATTATAGTTCAATCAATTAAAAACCTTTAATATTTATTGGAAATAAAATGTTTCTTATTCATTATAATTTATTAGGGATAATACTTAGAAGTAGGTATTGTGGCGTTGTAATGTAGTTAAATATATTTGACACCATTTTATTACTTTGACCTTTACAGATTCAAAGTTATTTTTTGTTTGAGATTTATTTGACAAGGATGTATGGAATGAATCGCCGAGGTAAAAAAATATGCATCACCCGGCAGTGAAGTCAGGTACTTCGAGCTAATATTTATAAAGCTCTATTCATGTCCATCGGTTTCAATATGATAATCTAATTATAATTCGTATACGTTTGTGTTAAAAATTCTATCTTATTTTTAAATAAATTAATAATACCAAGCGCGTCGTTGAATGTATTTAGAGACGAGCATATATTAACGATTTACAAATCTCGTCAAAGTGACTTGTTTTATTACGTAGAGGTGTCTTCTGAACAATTTGTTTTTAATTTTAGATGGCTCCGTGCATACGAATACGTTTATATTAGTCACATACAAAACAAATAACCCAACAATCTGAAATTCTTTACAAATGTTTTCTTATACGAGAATGAAAATGACAGCAGATTAAATGACTGAGAATTAAGATTTATCATATTATAAATATTTATGTTTTTCTTTTCTTGACTAGGTCTTAATTAGATTCACGGTTGACTGCGCAAGCGATCCCGTGGCGCTCCCCTTAAGACCGGAAGGGTACCGCTGGTTTTTTAGTGGGTATTCCGATGTCCGGGGTGCAATCGGTGCCCTGGACATACGGCGAGTCCCACATACCCGCCCACTTTACCCGTGGGGGAAACGCGTCATGCGTTTTTCCAGCGTAAAAAAAGTTCTTATTTAGATATCCTAATTTTAATCCGCTTTTTTATTTTATAGTAATGTATACATACACCTGTACCTTAGTTTTTCGTAAAAAAAATACTCATTATTTGTAAAAAAGCAGTCTAACTATTGTTATTTATGTTATGCCTGATTACAACAATGTAATAATTATGCTAATAATCTCGACATACTACATTTGAGTAAATTAATAATTAATTTTTAGTATTAAAATATTTAAGAAGTTGTTTATTTTGTCTAATTATAGTTTTTTAGGGTTCCGTACCTCAAAAGGTAAGAACCCTTATAAGACCCGTCCGCCTGGCTGTCTGTCTGTCTGTCTAGACCCTTTATCTCGGGAACGCGTGGAGGTATCGAGTTGATATTAAAACTATATACTTAAGTCTGCAGTCTCTTGAAGCTGTGAAAAATACAAAAATCTAAGTTAACGTAAAAAAAGATACGGCCGTTTATGCCGTAAAAAAACGTATATTTGGACACTCAAGGAAATCAAAATTCATAGGGTATTTCCCGTTGACCTAGAAGAACTACGAAATTTGGCAAGTAATAGAAACGGCGGTCCAAATTTTGAATTGAGTTAACCGTATCATGAGGGGTATCGTATGAAAGGGTTTCATTGGGGCAAGCTTCAACAGATTATTAATTATTTTTATGATGTATAATTTTCGATTTATGATTAATAATAATAAAAAATACCTTTTTTTAAGTATAGGTAGGTACTCAAAAATTTTGGTGTATGTAGTACCTAACAGTTAATACTGTTATGCATACCTGCTTATTAAAATTAAAATTTTGTAATTAAAGTAAGTAGTAAAGTAACATTCACAGCTGCTGCTATCCACTGCTGAGCTAAGGCCTCTTCTCCTTTTTTGGGGAGAAGGTTTTGGAGCTTATTCTACGACGCTGCTCCAATGCGGGTTGGTGGAATACACATGTGGCACAATTTGATTGAGATTTGACACATGCAGGTTTCTTCACGATGTTTTCCTTCACCGTCAAGCACGAGATGAATTATGAACACAAATTAAGCACTTGAAAATTCAGTGGTGCCTGCCCTGGTTTGAACCCACGATCATCGGATAAGATTCACGCGTTGTAGCCACTGGGCCATCTCGGCTGTACGTAATCGACTCTCGGCTTTGTAATTAAACATAACCCTTAATAAATACGGAACCATCGGTGGGCGAGTCCGACTCGCATTTGTCCAGTTTTTTGCAATAAGATCTCGAGAGTTATTATAATAATTATTTTCTCTGTGATAATATTTTAATGGTAAAATTTGCAAAGCTAAGCTAAGATTGTTCAAGCTCAAGCTGACACAGCTTCATGAAAAACATAAACTATCAAAATAATGTATGTATTATAATTATTAAGATTGTCTGATTGTAATAATATTCCTAACTTACATGTTATCGACCCATCAATTTAATCTATAATAATGATTAGAAAATGTAAATAAAGGGAAAGTAAAACGGTAAGAGTATAAAGTAAGATAGTAATTGAATTAATCATTAGAATCAGATTTAATTTAAAGATCCAGACGAAATTGCGAAAATTACATACATACTTGAATAACATGTTGAAAGTTAAATAAAAGGAGTTATTTTCAATATTCGATATTTGGTTTCAATGTATGCAAACTGATATCGTGACCCGCGTCCTCTCTTCCCTTGAAGAACTTGATGACGTATGTGACATTGAACGCTCGACCCGATTAAGCATGGCAGATGAGTCGCGAGGTCGTATATTTGCTGTCTCTTTCTATCGCAATGCTCACTTATCGTTCATTATTCTGCAACTCTTATCCGTAATTAATAACAATGTTGCGCTGCCGCGCCGTGAGCATTTAAAGTGCTGGTATCGACCTTTTTCGGATTATCTAGGATCAAATCATTGTTTTATAAGGAAACTATTTTCTCTCCCTTTAACTATATTTTTCAAACATCATGGAATGAATTGTCAATATTTCCATTAAAAATTTTAATAAGTAGGATTTAAAATCTAATACACGAGTTTATGACATATCATCAAAAGTAAATGTTTGTATTATTGACGTTTATTATATAAAATAACTGACTTCGAAATATTCTTGTAAATTGAACTTTATAAGGCCACGAAGGTTTTGCAAAATCATTATAACTATCAACTATTCACGAGTTCATGGGTTCACAGACGTCTTTGCTTTTTGAGTCAGAGGTTACTAGTCGTCAAAAAGATGATTTTTTCAAACTTAATCGGATATTTAAAAAAAAACAACACAATAAGACAGTAGCTAGTTTTAGCGGTATATCGATACGATAGTCGAAAAGCAGACAGGTTTAACACATATCACATATCCACGTGCATGTGTCAAGTGACAATCGATTGTTGACATACCTGATTAACTGTTCAGTCGGCATAGTCTGTAATCGATATATTTCGTAAAATGTTATTCAGTAGTTTAACAGTAAGTATTAAAGGTTTTCTGTATAGTCAGTGTAATAGTTGAATATCATTGAAAACGTCTACATAGAGCATAATATTTATTTATACTTATTATAAAATGACACGGCCTGACAGACAACGTAACGTACAGTCTAACTGTAAGAGACTTGATTGTATTTACTATAGATAAAAGTATATTTTCAGCAACATAAATATACGAAGGAAGCACCAGGCCACGGAGCAATATTTGATAAAAGTGCACATAAATGTGTTGTTGAAAAAATATAATGCAAATTTGTGACAGGGGGAATGATTAGTAACACGACATTTTTGTTTGTTTTGGGCCAATTAATTTCTAACAAGTTATAAGTAAGAGGCTGTTATACGTACACTTGGCACTTGTTAATCAATATGACAATAATGTAAATCGTCGCGATTGTAATCTTGGACGCGGACATATGATGTCACAAAAGCGAGGCCTTGTAGAAGTAGCAAAACTACTTCGCATTATTATCTATCTATTGGACACGGCGTATTGCGTTGCGTTATTTCAGTAATTTTGTATTTTTTTTTTAAAAGTACAAAGCTCAATTCACACGTATTAATGATATAGTCAAGAACGTAAGAAAATACAGTCTTATGTGAATAAATTTAAGATACAGGCTTAAGTAAAGTATGTACTTTTTGCGCATAACAATTTTTAAAATTATCTTTAATACAGTTTTTTTATCGCCTTTTATACCGCTTTTTGTACACTATAAAACTAGATTTTAAATGTATGTATATAAAGAATCTTTGATATTTCTTTAAATTAATAATATTGTATTTTCCGCTTCGGGCAGTTTACTAGCTTGATTTATTTTTAAAATAAAATAGTAAAAAAAGAACATTTTGAACATTACCTCTGACTATACTGATTTCTACGTCATTATAATATTTTTTATCAAATAGGTAACCTATACATAGTTCCGTTATTAAACTTATTTGAATTATGACCAATATAATATTAATATTAGTAAAAATTATTATAAAAACGTTGTTGTCAAATATTTGATTTTTAGTTCAACATACTATGGACGGAAGTTCAAAATGTGATCCGGAAGGTAAACGGGCTCTGGTTCAAGTGACCCTCAGTTTATTTAGTATATCTTGTATTTATTAGATTTTAGAACCATTTACTTATTGACACTTTAAAGTACGTAATCTTAGCGAGGTCTTAAATCTCACGGTCTAGAACTCTAGACAAAACATAAATTGTAAATTTATTAACTAAAATTTTTGTTACCCTGATGTCATAGCGGCTGCGGTAGGTATTATGTGCGAACGTATGACATATCACGTGTCACTTCACAATACGAACATTAAAGCGTGACGTAAAAGGCAAACAAATAACTAAGTTACGACACAGTTTACTGGGTAATTACATTTTTTTACAATTGTATCGTTCTATCGTTTTGAGACTGAGACCTCAACTTATGAGTTATTTCACAAAATGAGAAGTGCACTGTTTTATTAATTCAATTAGTAATATAATGTAGGAATAGCTTATGTATCTAATTTATTATCAAAGGTGGAAGCTATGGGGTTTCCGTTCTATTGTGAACGAAAAAAGGTTGGTTAAATTTTAATTGTTACCGTATTTAGTTTGGCCCGTCTGCTAATTATCAAATTATTTAAATACGACTAATTTTGAGCTTGTAATCAACAAAGTTTTGATCGAGTTTGGATGCTGGACTACATTGGTAAATACAGTTAACACTCCAAATGTAATCACCATTTGTACTTGTAATCTTTTTTCGCAGTGTTACAGTATGTAGTCGATAAATAATAAATGTATTTGTTTGGTAGTGAAGTTTATCAATTGAATGGGGTTATACACACATCCGAACCGGCTCTATTAGTTGATATGTCTAGTTTCAATGACCGCCCGGAGCTATGTGTGTGAATTAATAAAACAATACCTACATCGCTGTTGAGACACTAAGTTCAGTTGAAAACAATAATGAAGTATTCGAATAAGTTGAATACTATTTTTAACTAAAGTGAAAGCTAAGTAGTAAGTACTATCTTAGAAACTAAAATATTAGAAATTTAGCCTTTTTTATCGAAATATAATATCCACGCTTCATTTAAAAAAGTGCCTCTACAACCATGATAATAACATACGTGTAAAAAATATTGCAAAAGAAAATAATAATATAAACCGTCTACAGTTTTACAAATGCTATTAGTAACTTGAAGATTTTTTTTTAAATATAGGTATGTTTATTGTGACAGTATACTTTTTTCTATGAGATAGTCGTGGGTGTCATTTAGTAATAAAAACGGCGCCCGTTGGACGTTACTATTAACATCTCGCTTAGCGCTGCATCAAATGAAATGACAAGAAGTTATAAAATATTTTTTATGTCTCCATAGTCCATACGTATATTTTATATTTCAAATATTTTTGATTGTGTTAAAATATATATGTAATTGTAGCAATTTTTGTAAATATATATGTATATATATATACATATATATTTACAAAAATTGTAAATTTTAACGCAAACAAAAATATTTGAAATAATTCCTTAATTTATATTGAATAAAAAATGTAGTAAGATATTTTGTATTTTTGTATAATTTGAGAAATGTACTCCGGTAGAGTAAAAAAAATACCGTATCCAGTTTATAAAACAATTACGGTTGGTCGAGTGTTCATCAGAGTGGGCGCGCTTCGCTAAGTACAAATGTGTACACAAGTCTGGTCAAGTATAAGACTAGAGTGTGAGAAGTGGATTCCGTAGCTTGGGCTTAGGGATATATTAGATTCATAACCTACTGCTATTACACACATAATGTGTCATTAAAATACACATACGTAACAAGTTTAAAACGTAGACTGATAAGCAATTGAAGGTTATTTTGTATGAAAATTTTATAAGATGTTTATTTGTGGTATAATCCGAACCGTATCATTATAATATTGATTATTTAATTTTCATGTGACCATTACGGAAACTTTCGAAAATGTATCAGGAATTCAAAACGATTAGGCGTAGATTATTCGATAGCTGAGTTTCGATAGATGTGTGTTTGTGTGTGCATGCGCGGTTCTAGAAAACATTTAGTGCTTTATACTAATTTGCTGAAAAGTTTTATTTGTGTTAATTTTTTTTGTAACAATATTTGAAACCTTTATATATATTCTATTCCGGTTTATCTTATCAGTTATTTTTCGTTGAAAATAAAATATTGCATTATTCAAATATAATAAATTACCGTTGCTCTGATAACATCAGTAACGTTAGTACAATTAATGTTAATATCACAAGGAGCGAACGTTTTGTAAAGTGTTACAAATGTGTGAATTACGTCGGGCGTGTGATGCCGAACGAAATGAACAACGCGTATAAATTTCCCTAGCATTCCCACACATTAACGTCAACGCGTACCTACGTGAACGTACTTTTCACTCTGTGTTTGTACGTCGTAGCACGCCTACAACTGTATGAGTACACGTAGCCGTACATACGGCATCCAGATAATCGTTTTTGTCGATAAACACTATCAGAACCTTATTTCCATAACAATACCGATTAAAATATGTTAAATTATGTTATATTGAATGCAAAAATAAAGTTGTTGCATTGTACCGTATTGTTTCATGTTTACGCGTCTCTGTGTGGTGAGGTTAAGTAGAGCGGCTTTATCTCGGAATAGAGATTTCCGTGGAGTTCGGATTAATAAAATTATATATTGAGTACTTTGATTTATTTCCAGTGATTACATTATAGCAATACGCCTGATGCGCTATTTTATTGTACACTTAAAATTGATTATTATCATGCTATTTTTTAGCATTGCTGATATCGATTAATGGCTATATCAGTAATCTTATCAGCTATGAAAATATGTACCGTCGATATCGATTTACTATATATGCTTTTAAAATTATCTATGATTGGAATTAATAAAATAATAATGAAATGTATAACGCTTGGTATAAAATATTAGCCATCCTAGTTTAAATGTCATCGGACGAGATTTCGTAAGAACGTCAATCACGGGCGGTCACCTACTTTCGCGATCGACTGACAGCGATTAGTCGACTATGTACATTCACTGAGGCCTCAACTCGCCTCCACGCAACAATTGTTTTTGTAGGAATCTTTTATTTATGGCAGCGCAGAGTTGCATTTGTGTGCGTGGGTAGTAAGCGACGGCGGCGCCCGTGTCTTACCTGTAAGAATCGAACTTCAGGGTAAAATGGATCTTACACGGCACACATAAAGTCACATTTGGGTTGATGGCATCCGCGACAGAAATGCTCTACCGATAATAAGTCAACGCTCGAACTCGCCTGTTTGACAGGATTCCAACCGCGTCTGTCCCTGTTTGTTTATTGTAATCGGTTTGACAATGAGCTTAAGGTGCGGTTTCGAGTGATCTCCCTGCGGCCGGCTCGCGCTCTTCTGTGATTGTTCTCTCCGCTACTCGACGCGTGTTTGTGTTGGTATGATACGTCATTGTGTACCGGCTTACTGTAGATTCGCCTCTTAGCATCCATAATTGCTCGGCGTCCAAGCTACTTTAAAGCTCTTTGTTGATTAGTTTCGCGTTAATTTGTATAGTTTTAAAACACTTGTTACTTAATTTTTTTTATTTTCGTATCTTTGGACAGTTACAAGCATAGAACGTTCATCATTACAAAAACATTATTTTAACGGAAATTTTAATTTTTTTTTACTCATATATTTTGTGAAAGTTCCACAAACAGTAACTGATTAAAAATATGTATATTAGTTATATTTATTTAGAAAATATAAGTTAAATAAAAATGTGGAACATGATTGCAATTAATGAGTTTCAGCTTTTCAGGAAATTATACATAAGTGTATTATAACTCCGATAATCTGCAGATAACGGAAGGTCAACGAGAAGAGTCGATCGGATGGCGGCTTCATGACGCGCCGCATCAGATGCTACGCCTTTGCGACATTCAAATTAATATGAAATTTTAAAACATATTGATGCCTGTTAATTTCTTGAACGTAGCACATTTCCTATGCAGCATTCAATGTATTTCAAACACGGCGTATTCTTCTCCAATTACGAGTCCTAATTCTATCGCTTCAAAGAAGGAGGTAAGAGCTGCGCAATTGAGTGTCGTCTCGCTCGCACGCGCACGACCTCCTTGCAAGTGCCGCTCGCAAGGTCGGCTGCTTTAATTAATAAACTCACCGTAAAGTATTTGACTCGACCCGACCGGAGACTACTACAATCTCACTAAGCCTTTGTCTAACTATTGACCCGGACTAAAGGTTTTTTGATTGGCATTTTGTTTGGCATTTTTAAGTCAAATATAATTCGGTTGAGATTGTATTTTGGTGTAAAAATATTTTCATATTTTAAACAGAGTTAATAAATTAAAAATATATCGTATGTAGGTAAAGTTTATATTGTACCGATGTTTGGGTGAGATGGTGTTTTAATACGTTTGACATTCGAAATCATTGTAATTTTATTATGATTATTGTATAAGAAAATTATCTATACATACATATAAATAAAATTGGAGTGTATGTTTGTAATATTGAAATAACCGCTTTTTACTACATGCATATGAAATATATATGGTACATACACCAAAATGTCATTTTTTACAATTTTTGTCTGTCTGTCTGTCTATTTGTTCCGGCTAATCTCTGAAATGGCTGGACCGATTTTGACGGGACTTTTATTGGCAGGTAGCTGGTGTAATAAGGAGTAACTTAGGCTACTTTTATTTTAGGAAAAAAAGATAATAAAAATAAAAATGCAAAAACCTAAAAAAAAAACTAAATAAACTAATTAACTTTTTTGTTAAATTCCACGCGAACGAAGTCGCAGGCAGGTACAGCTAGTTTTTAATATTAGTAAAATAAGTCTTGGTCCAAACTTAATTTTATTCTAACTTGTTATTAAAGCTTGTCATAAAAATGAATAAGCAAAATTTTTTCACTTATCTTTAAAACAATTATTGACCATTAACTTATACAAACTCGGCGTTTGACTCGTTTTGTCGTTGTCATAGTACATGGTCCAAGGTACTTCTGATTAGTTTTGTCATCAAAAGTAATTTTAAAAATACAACTTTGACCTCATTTCAATAAATGTACCTGGGGACCGAGCTTCGCTCGAGTCTAATAATTGATTTTAGTAAATAATTCAGTTTTTTCAGGAAATAAGTACAAGTAAAATTATAGCGAAATATTTAAAACCGCTTTCGAGATATAGAAGAATTGCACATATAGTATTACAACATACATACATTATCTCTTTGCTTATCTATTTCAATTAAATATTTGCTAATGTCATATTATATTTTATGAGTTTTTTTTGCGTCGCAATAAAATCATTACTTTAAGAAAAATTAACTCAACATAAATCGCAAATAGTTTTTTTGAAGACTACCGGGTGTCTTTAATCGTTTGAGGCAACTTTACAGATAGATCTACTTGTAACAACTTATTAACCATATATCAAACTGCAGTGCCCGAGGTTTGGGTTCAATTTTGCATCGGTTCAGTTAGATTTTACCGGGATTTCTGTTATTGAATCCTCAGTTGCAGCTCCAGCCTACAGTTTTCTTTGTTTTGGTAGGTAGTAATTTTATATAGACAGCTCATAAAGCCATTAGACCTGCACTTGAACTCTCAATTAAGTCGATCGTGTTAGATTGTCGTCCTGTTGCATTACAAAAATAATAGGATAGATAAAGACACTGTTTTGCGTACAGACTTTTAATATTATATATATTTGTGCGAATATCTGCGTTAACAATAGCCAGGAAAACGCATACATATATAAAGCTTGCTTAAAATTCTCGGGAAGGTTTCATCATTTAATCACAAGTACAGAAGTTTTGAGTTATGACGTTGTATAATAATAATAAATATTTGAAAAATTATTTCGATAATATTTATATATTATTTGTTTCCTTTATTTAAAAACACCTTCGCAACGTGCCGACTGTCATAAATGTGAAAATTCCTTTTTTTGTCATAAAAACATGTTCTGTCGCAAATTGTCCACCTGACAGCAAGCTGTCATCATCATCTATTAACACCTGCACTGGGGTGCTCGATATTCAGCGGCCTTGGAATTACTAGTTTTCTCGTAAAGTTCAAAGCGCATTATTCGGCTAGTATTTCGTATGTACGTAGGCGTGAATGTTACGCATATGAAAATATTGTATTTTTGAACCATCTATTTTATTCAAACGTAAATTAATGCAAATGTAAATGATATACCTAATTGGAGTTAGATATTTTAATTTTTAAATTAACGAGTAAAATTAAATTAACTTAATAAATAAATTATTCAAGCACTTCCTTGATTCTGGAACTCAATCGACAACATTATTGTATTTTCTGTTGTATTGGAATACAGAAATTAAGTACTCATTGATAAGTTTTATAAATGTATACTGAAAAAATTGTCCGATCTTGAAAGCCAACGTTTATATTTTATTGTCGTCTAGAAACACGAACCACAATTTTAAAGATTCTGAAAAATTATAATGTCTTTATGATATGTATTTTGCGGTTTTAAATGTCAACAACGTTTTTACCATTATTTTTATGTCGAATTTCCAAGAAATCTTGCGTTAATAATAAATTGATCTAATATATTTCTGTTAATATTAGAAACATGACCCGTTAAATGAAAAAAGTGTATAATTTGGTACTTCGTTCTCTTAAAAATTTACCATTTGACCTCTTTTCTATTTTTTATTATTTTATTTTATAAATGAATTTGTGATGGTATGTTGAGTTAGTTTTTCGAAGTATGAGTCTGAATGTGTATTAGATATATATAAATGTCTGTTTACTAAGGAGATAATAAGATTCAAAGCCAGTGATTTAACTTATTCATTTTACTCTTTGTAAAGTGATGAAAGTAAATTGTGAGGGTAATAATCGGTAATGAAATTAATTAACTGTATAGTATTGGTTTAGCATATATTTATATAAAATAATATTTCAAATAATACAAATTTATGATATAATTGTGTCTAATACCGACTCGCTTATGGGATTGCTATAAATAGCGGTTTTGCAAATAACTGGACTACCGCCGCGATTCATGGCCGTGTTGACTGTTGAGTCGTCTCGCTTAGATTTCGCTCAGTAGAAACGCTACAAGGCATCATTAGCATTATATTCTAATATTTTACATTTATGTAAATAAATCGATACCTGATTAATTTAAAAGGTCGATCAATCGAGAAGTTAATGAGGTACAAAATGCAAATAAAACTTGGCTTAACACCAACATATTCATCGTAAACTTTTACAACTTTAACGTAATTTAAGAAATTTTAATTATAAATATTTTTATCTTAATTTTACAGTATTTTTAATTATATAAATACAAATCTTCTGGCAATAACATCATTAAGTATACTAATTTTATAACGGGATTGTGATATATTTTAAACGATTTGTCATCGTAGGCATTACACGTAGAAAAAATGTTTTTCTATTCGCTTTGATAAAATATTATATATTTTTTTATTTTATTCTTAGTTATTTTTTATGTTTAAGTATATTTAGCGAGCTTTAGTTCACTAGCGCAAATCCTAAGATCACTAAACTTTTAATGTAATGTTGTTTAGACAATAGTTTAATTTGTTTAATTTTCCTTTAAAAAATCTCCATTGAATTGACATTGACACTTTCAGACACAGATCGTAAGTTAACATTACAAGTAAATTATTATTAAAACAATGTTTTTATAAAGTATTATATTTATTAATAAATATTACAAGAATATCATGTTGATGGGTAGCTGTATACGGCTTACTACGATTGATTAGGATTGCGGAATCAGACTTACACTTGTTATTAATATTTATACTAAACATTTTGAAAACCTATTAATTATTTTCGATTATATATTTTATTTCAAAATATAAACAAAAATTAGAGAAGATTAGTATTACCTAACCAGGTAAAACATCGTATCTACGTAGCGTAATCTATGCGTACTCGGTCGTGGCTCACATTGTTACTTGCTTATGTAAGTCGGAGCGTCTTCCACTTTCGAATCAAGTTTATTGACACGGCAAGCTCGACAAATGCCTGCCTGCTTCACAGTTACATCGGTACGGCTTTACTTTGATTATACACCCGTCGAAATACGCGATCTTATTCCTCTTAATGTTCTCATTTCGACACAAAACCGGTCTCGTTTGGTCCAAGGGTGACGCTAAGTGAATCCGTAATGCATCGTACCAATTTTGGTAATGATGTATTTATTATATTAAAATGAAAAAGCTATCGCGGTGACACAAAACCATATAAGGAATGACAGTTGACGAAGTTGACATCAACTTAGTATATAAAATAATTAAACTGTGTACCTCAATATTTTATTTAAAAAACCCATATGTATATCTTTCACTAAGTTAATTGTTATTAATATAGATATATATTTGACAGTAAGTATAATATTGAATTATATTAATAAATTAATTTGTACAAGATTTATATAGTTGTATTTATTGATTTAATGTTAATTTGATGTATAGACCGCCTCCGTGTGTATCGGTTTCTTAAGTTAAGCCGGCTAAGGCGCAGTCATTAAATTTTTAAAGGCCATAAATCTCGCGTTGTAAACGGTCTTGTAGCGACGAACTCGCACTAGCGACTAAAACACTAGGTAATCATTGCTTAAATCGCTAAGCTCCTTTCGACGAGTTAAAAATGAGCCACATAAAGTGAGGTTTATACAATTAAATAATAAATGTTTTATCATAATTATGTGTTTTTTTTTTCGAATTTTGACACGAATTTCGGTCACAATTATTAAAACGGCTAATATTATAACAAATAATGTTATACAAATTTAGTGGAGTAATCAAAGAGAAAGAATAAAATTATTCGAGTAAGCGGTCCGTATTTGTTAAGTATACCAAGATTTATGTCCGGGTCGGTGATAGGTCAATGCCCGAAAATAAGCTCGGTAAGTTACAAGTTCTTGTAGAATTTGAAAAAATCAAATGTTAAACTTAATATGCTTCTATAAATTAAAAAAAAATTGTTTAAGCTTACTGTTTATATTTTGAAATGGACGAAAATTCTAAAATTGCAATTGAAAACCGTTTATAATTTATGTACCTTGTTTATGACTATCACTACTTTGTGCACATGTTTTATTAAATGATTTCTTTATATTATAATTTAATTTCAGTTAAGATTTTTATGCTTAGCGAAGGGTTCAAAACAAGTTTAATAAAAAATAAACACTGACCTTCTCAAGAATGTCTATTATAAATAAAAATTTTAACAAAACAAAAACCGACTTCATAGGAAAAACAAATTAATATGCACTAAAAAGTAAAAAAATAATTGCGTATTCTTCTATAATTTGATAATTAACTTACTATTCTCATCAATATGTAGGTACGAATGTGTTTGAGTGGTTGATAATGTGTTTACAATTATTGTTACTTTTGGAGTCGATGTTAGCTAAGGAAACACTCTAATATACCTAGCAATAATAATACGGGAATCTTGATTTGATTTTTTATTACGAATTAAATCAAAAACTACTCGACCGATTTTAAAAATTCTTTCACCCTTAGAAAGCTACGTCTTTACCGAGTAACATAGGCTATATTATATTTTCAAAATCTTATAGATCCCAACGTATCAAACTGTTGCCTATAAAAGTTATTATTTCGCGTGCGCTGCGAAAACTATTGACGGTATATAAAGAAGTGTTTTATACAATAGTACTACAATTACTTGATCATAACGATGTTATGGTAGGTGAATGAAAAATCTATATAGCCTATAAAAGATTCGGCCGTGTATCGTTAATTTGCTACTAAGAATTGAAGATTTCCGGTACTTTGTCATGGATCCTATAATCAGAATCTTACCAAACTGTCATCAAATAAGCCTTGAAGTACAATCTTTCCAATAAAAAAAAAATATCGAAGTTATCGTTGAATACATATCGAGTACATATATTCGTCCATTTGTCGCGCATATACCTCATGCAAATTTACGACTTATGTGGTTTTCTCATGGATTCCATTGTCAAAACTGTACAAAAAGAAAATGGGACCAATGGGAAAGCACCAGCTTTCAAATAAAAAAAAATCATCGAAATCGATTCACCTAGTCGAAAGTTATGAGGTAACAACACCAAAAAAAAAAAACATACAGACGAATTGATAACCTCCTCCTTTTTTGAAGTCGGTTAAAAATATCATTTTGTTTACTGTTAATAGTAATTTAAAATTTGCTTTCGTTACTATAGAGATGAATCTGCTAAAATTAAAACGTATTATACCCATTCGTTGGTGTAGAAATATTTACACATTTCTACGTTCATATGCAGATTATGCTACTTATGTTTTGATGTTTGCGAACCGGCGTTTGCAAAGTAGACTGCATCGTTAGTCACTGACATCAAAACGCACAGCGGTGAAATCGAACTGAATGACACGCTTCTGGTTTCGTATTCGCATAATTCAATAGATTTTAGTTTGTAACAGATAACAGCTCGATTTTCTATGCGATACGTATTTTGATTTTGTTTTTTTTTTATTATTTAGTATACATCGATGTTGGTTTATATAACATTAATATTAAAGATTTAAATTAAACAACGGTTTTAATATTAAATACATATAAGATAAAAAAACAATAAGGCTATTCTAACTTGTCGTTTCTATCTTGAGCCGGTGTTTACATCATTCTTGATATCATCTCGAAAGTGCATCTGTGCGTGTAGGCATTCACAATTTACATAGATCGCGGCCACTTAAGCCATACTCCGCGATTTTTGCCCGGATTCAAACGAATATTATACGGTCGAGTTAAGGCGTTGATAATGTATGAGACAATGCGAAGAGGACGGTCCCTACTTCACATTTCAGCGTTTGATTTCACCCGTTCAGACAGGTTTTGAGACCGGAATGTACGCCGTGGCATACGGCCGAGTTTAATAAAGCGCGCACTTGCTCGCTACTTTATTACTTTTTGTAGTCGTAAATACAAACTTTCGAGAAAATCTATTTATACCTTATTTAGCCTGTCTATTATGTATAAGACGGATTTTGTGGGTTTGTGCAAAATTAAATGTGTAAATTAATTGCTCTTCAATAAAAAGTGTTATTAATCTAACCTATTTAAACGGCAGTTAACAAATTGTTTGAAAAATCGTTAAAAGATATTTATTTATTGTGGTAATATGTATTTAGTTAGTAGGTTAACTAGTTTTTTTTTCTTTGTTTCTACTAAAAGAGTAAGAGTCATTCATATTACAGCATTTTTGACGCCAATTAGTAAACCTCTTATTATGATTGTTTAATATACAAATTTTTAAGGATAAGAGTTTTCAAATTATTATTTTATAGGTCTCTAGACTTTAATCTTTACTGAATTAATTATTAAATTGGAACTAATGTTTAAGCTGTAGGCAATCGCCCAATAGTTTTGTAGTTAATATAAACAGTAGATAACATTTCTTAATATTATACTGAATAGGTACAGCCATCGGCATGTAGCAACCGTAGGCGTTATACTAGTGACGTCAGAACCCTACGCTCGCTACATGGCTACGATAAGCGTTTTAGAATACCTTCAAATTGTTATTATTCGATCTAAAGTTAATAACATTCGAATTGTATAAGATATTTTATATAAATAATAGGAATTAATTGCAATAATTTATTGTTTGGAAAATAATCTCATGCAAGCTGTAACGTATATAATGTCATATTATTATAAAAGTAACATTGTAAGAGGTCGAATATATTAAAGAATACATCGAGCCTAAGGACACTTAACAAAATTACAGAACCTAATATTTTGGTATAATTGTTTTAACAAGCTAAATGAACGGCTAAATGAAAGAAAGAAGAAACGTATATTCGTGTGACTACAAAATACGACCAGAGATGTCATCAACATGTTATTGATGTCAAAGTTTCCCTGTGACTTTCTAAATGTAATCATTAAAAATAGCGTCACATTTCGGTCATTGTTATGATATTTTGAAAAATGATGTAATTTGCCTAAAAATAAATCTTGCTGCTCTGTTGATCGAAGACACTACAAGAAGAATATAAGTTCGTATGCGACGAAACCATGTCTTGTCTCAGATTTTTTCACACCTAATATTCACCGCACTAAATACACTTCATTAGGTAAACATGTCATGATAAATGTTTTACTTACCTGACGCGATCGCAGCGCATTTCAATAATAACCGTGATATTGCGATGATACGGACTGGAAAAACTCGTTTGGCGGATGTCGATATCCTTAAAGGTTTACGCGACGGCAGTTATTGGTAACAATTGTTTGCCTATTGTGTAAATACATTACACAAGCTCGTAGGAAACTGTTAAGCATTTGATACCACAAACGGCAATGTATCTCGTTCATTTCAATAAACACATTGTCAATTTTGTTTGCGGTCAGGACACAGCGGCAGAGTACGTAGAGCGATGCCAGAGAGCGGCTTTCATTCATGCCGCCTCAGGGTACGTTCCTCACGAGATCTCATCATCCAATTACCGACTCTATGGTATGCTCAGCAATTTTTGTAATTGTTTTCTGATAGTGGCGATATTTATATAAAGTGTGGAACTCTGTATTTGTTAATTAATGTTGCTGTTTTTATGTTTTATTGATATTTGCGATTTTATAATATAGTTAAATATTCAAATTTAAAAATAGATTAAGCTTATAAATAAGATATTTAATAAAATGAAAGCTATAGTTTAGCGTAATATGTCAGATTGTATTGTTCATTTGAAATTATATTAAAAAGGTTTCACCATAAGTGAAGATTTCCGAGGGCCGGTTGAGTCGGTGGCGCATTGTACTGTTGCCGGTGGATTACACAAACTATGCTGAGCGCAATCACTCAGCGTTTCACAATCATGGGTTCGCCGACCGACACCAATACCTAAATTAATTTTCTTTTCGGGCCGGCATCGCCGCGCTCATTGTTCAATTTGTGACTTATTTTGGAACGATACCGTCAATTGTGAGTATGTCTTTGAGATGATCTTGAGATTTTGACACCTTGACAGATTTTATTTAAATTCCCATGAAATATCATCTTAATTGACGTGATCACTATACTAATGTCCAGAAAAAGTAAATGAGAAATGTAGGATATGTAATAATAAATGCTGTAGAAATACAGTGGCACGTTGCCTTTCGCGTGACCTGCTCTAAGGAAGTTCAACGAGTATCCCTAGTTTAGTAACAGTTGACCAGTTCAACTTGTGCTTGTTCACTTTAAGCTTAAATATTTAAAATAATTCCTATACAAGAACGATATCTATTACAAATAAGACATTTTTTCACCATCATCATCATCATCATCATCAACTCAGCCGTAAACCGTCCACTGCTGGACAACGGCCTATATATTTTATATATATTCACCATATTGAGATATAAAAAAACACCATTAAAACCATTAACGACCAAATAACTTCAAACCAGGAGCAATTTATTGATACATTAATGTTTAAATTGGCCATCACATTATAATTAAGTTACAAATTTGCACTCTAAATATGCACTAACTAATGCAGTGACCGTCCTCTGAGCAAGATTATTTTTCCGGTCACCGCAAATATATTTTGTTTACGACAGCAACGGGCCAGTCAGAGTTTAGTTTAGTTTGAACGTGCTTACATGACATTTTACGAGTATAACTGTAACGAAGCTACTTACCGTTATTATTGGGGAATAATCGGCGGACTAAGCGACGAGTGGAGTGAGAATAGTTACTCTAATGTCAAACGTAACTATTAAATAGGTCAAGTAATCATCGATAATATTGATAAATATGAAATGACATCAATCTACAAAGCGTCGTAAAAATTGCGACTAATTGATTTCACTATTATGTATCGGTAATAGAGAAGCGATGCCTTCATAATCGGATGACATTTAAATAATTAGGTAAGTAACTTTGTTTATGTAAGATAATAGAGCTTCAAGCTTTTAATAATTATTATTTCGATAAAATATTTTAAAATTTAATTTTATTACAGTTGTAATTTTGTAATTAATCTAGGTTTGACTTGAATAGAATACATACACATACATACATGCGTGGATATATAAAAATACAATAACTGGATCATTCTAGTACAGGGACAATGTACCTGAATCAACGTTTTTTTTTGGTATTTCAAATAAATTGTATTATAATATATAATAAATAACATGTGATATTTTCCGAATATGTATATACAAATGAAACATGATGTTGGTTGTACAAAAGAATTTTGTACAACCAACTATTAGAACACTTGTCAAAATATAATATCCTTTATGAAAAACAATACGGATTTAGGCCCAAATCCAACACACTTTCAGCTACCATAGACCTCATTACTAAAATTAAACTTAGCATCGATAAAAAACAAATAGCACTAGGATTATTCATCGATTTAAAAAAGGCTTTTGACACTATCTCTCATGATAGACTTTTGACAAAACTGAGTAACATTGGCATTTCAGGAACTGCACACAATATATTCAGGTCTTATCTTACAAACCGATATCAGGTAGTTAAGTGTGATGGAGTAGAAAGTAGCCCCAAAGAAATTAAATTTGGCGTACCGCAGGGATCTATCTTAGGCCCATTGCTGTTCCTAATTTACATTAATAATATTTGTGAGGTTGATTTAAGGGGGGACATCACTTTATATGCTGATGATACCAGCCTATTTTATTTCAGTGAATCAATTGACTCCATAATTACCGACGCTCAACATGATCTTGATCTTCTAAATAAATGGTTTCAAAGTAATATTCTAACTATAAATATTTCCAAAACTAATTACATCATATTCTCTTCAAAAAATAAGCGAATACCTGAACATTTTACATTAAATATTAATAACCAAATTATAAATAAAGTAAACCACGAAAAATACCTTGGACTAATTTTGGATCACCACTTGACATGGAAACATCATATATTAAAAATAAAGTCAAAAATAATTTCTCTTTCTGGAGCTTTGCGCGGAATTGTTCGGTGCCTCCCACGTCATGTACGTTTTCTAATATATAACTCGCTCATTAAACCCCATATTGACTATTTGATTGAAATATGGGGCACATCCGCCAAAACGAATTTAGAACCTTTACAACGAGCTCAAAATAAATTAATTAAAGTTTTATTCAATTATAATTTTTTAACGTCCTCCCAAAAAATTTATAAAGATTTAAACCTAATGACTATTTCACAAACATATCATTACAACACTTGCCTACTAATAAGAAAAATTCTAAATAAAGACATCCACTCCCAAATAACTTTTACAAAAAAACACCAAATCCAAACAAAAATGTTACGACGAGCAAATGACATAAATCTATATGCCCCACGAACTAATTACGGAAAAAGAACTTTAATGTATCAAGGTGCTCAGTTGTACAATAAACTCCCAACAGATATAAAACATGCTAAATCATTGTCTACATATAAAAGACTTTTAAAATTCCATATTTTAAAACAAAACAAATAATAATATAATAATAAAATCTTCAAAATAAAAAGACACTTCCAGTTAGGCTCACTCTGTGATGTTTGTTGTTTTGCTATGAATAACTTTTTAATTTTACCCTCTGTTTCTGTTAACGCTAGCCATTATGTAAACAAATTTTAATGTACCGTATTTTTCTCCTAAGTGAATTTTATTCTTGTGAGAAATATTAATAAAGATATCTCAAACCGTAAACGTAGACGGAGTATACGTAGTTTTATGAAGTGATAGTATAGGTAAATGTTATAGATATATCTGTAATAAACAAAGAGAACATTTAAAATGAATTAATATGATTCGTTTTTAAAAAAATATTTTTCTGTATAAGTAAATGTTTCTGTTACATGAATATGACGTACGCAATCTCTGTCTATTGTATTGTTACTTGCGCTGGCGCAGTGGCCCCGTTACAACAAAACAAATGGAGAAAGTTATGCTGTTTTATGTGGACCTATATGTAATCTACGATAAAGTGTTTCCTATTTCCGTGTAAATACTATATTAATATATTTTTACGTTAATCATAATTTCTACTTTAAACTGAGCTATTTATTGTTCGATTTTCGTACGCCGTATACTTGTTATTAGTTGCTTCAGTATAGCCTTTTATTAGTTACTTCATGAATAACATATGTATAGTAATTAATTTCAAATCAAATTATGTCAATATACATGTTTGAATATTATGTTTCAAATATGTAATAAATCGAGTCGACAAATAACTTCTTGGTTACAAAACAATGCTTAGATCATTATGAATTTCAAACGACTTCGATATTTTACGAACAACATTCCTTAAATACTTAATTGCTGTTTGATATAAGGCGTATAGTTTATATAAGCCGAGATGGCCCAGTGGCGAGAACGCGTGAACCGATACCGATGGTCGTGGCTTCAAACCCGGGCAGGCACCACTGAATTTTCATGTGCTTAATTTGTGTTTATATTTCATGCTCGACGGTGAAGGAAAACATCGCAAGGGAACCTGCATGTGTCAAATTTCACTCAATTACTACTACTTCATTTTGGCTACTGATAAATACAGCACATTAACTAGTGATTAGCAAACAGGTTTAGTAGTCGTTTCGGGTAATTGTGTAACACTGTCTGAGCAATTAGAGGTACCTTCCACGAAGAGTTATCATATAACATTCATTGATTTTTTATTTCAATACGCCTGGTGCACATTGACCGCTACTTAACTTACTTACTTGTTTTTAATTGAAAAAATTATGAATAAGTCAGTGTGCCAACAAATTTATTATATATTTACTTACGAAGTCATGTCATAAATATACGCTCAGTACAAAAATATGATATTTACTCTATAATCACGTAAAATATTTAACTGAATTATTTGTGTAGTGCTTATTAAATATAAATGGAATTAACTAAATGATTTGAATGCATCATTTTAATCGCGTGACGTAGATTGAGGGCCGTTATTGTTGTTTCGTGCGACAATGCTTATGTAATTACAAAAGAATAAAATTACTAATAAATTCCTTATTAATTATGCAAAATATGAAGCACGCATTTAACTTAATGGTAAATTTTTGTAATTTGTTTGTATTGAAATATCTGATTTCGTCTGGTGTGTCCATTATAAGCTGCATGTAGTAGGGGACATTTAGATCGCTCGGTCACATGCAGTATATACGGCTGAATTATTGTTTATACATTAATTTATCATTAGTCATAGTTACCACTGCATACGGTATATTTGTGTTTGAGTGGTTTCCTTTAAGACTGACTATTAGAACTAAATCGCCCAACCCACCTTCTGTCATTACAACGAATAAGGTTCATACTGTTGTCATTAGACAACATACAACAGAGCAGAACAGCATATGTGTTACTGTTACGAAAGGAATAAGTTTTGAATTATAAAAGGTAGAAATCGACGCTTTATAATGACGGTTTTAAGTATAAAATGGTCCTAATAAAGTGACTATAATCTCAGAGATTTGAATGTTTATACAAGACGAGACTTTATCCCTAACATCGGATGACAAACAGTTACTTATAAAGCGCCGTGGTTTACACGCGAACATTAAATCTTTGTTCTGTTAAAACGTCGCAATCTGTCTGTAGCTCGTAAGTGTGGCATGAAATACGGCGTTGCAACTTTTAGTCCTTGTAGACTGTAGGAAACCCGGAATGAGAAGTCAATTAGAAGTGATATGTGAGTACAACGTTGCGTACATATATTACATTTTTTGTATTTAAAAATTAGGTAAATATTGAAAAATATACTAAAATATTTACAATTACGATTTTTTTTAATATAAAACTAAATTCAAAATCGGATTATTAAATCATTCTGGCATAACTTAAACCGGTTTTAAGAGATGGCTTTTTTAGCATATCTTTTGTTCTAAGGCCATAAGAGTTGACGTCGCCGCGGTTGCTCGATTAGTCACTGAAACATTCCCTGCGTGCCGATCCTCAGCAGATCACCGCTTGCTCATACCGAGGGAAGCAATAAGTGGGTATGTTCGCTGGCGATCTGAAATCGTTGTGCATTTAAATGATGATGATGGTATTATTAGATATGCATTTTTATACATTTCAATTAGAAAAATAATTGTAATCGTTTTTGCGCACTTATTATTCATGATATATTAACTACGTGATTTAATTATCTCTAAATATGTATGTACATGTATTATTTAAAGCAATACATAAGTTATTAATAAGAATATTTTTGCTTAAGTCATAAATAATTGTAGTGCGGCTATCGAGAAGTGACCGCCGAAGCAACAGGCCGTGAAGGCGGGGACACATTGCGCCGTGGTTGCACAATGTCTCGCGTCGATGCGCGGCGCCGGCGCAGATGCAGCATGATTTATTGCAATCTCGATCCGTTATTAACATATACACAATAGATATGTCAGCAATATGATAATACTAAAAAATTTGATTTTGATGTTAATTAGTCTAAATATAAATATATATTTATAGAAATATATTTATGTATATATTTTAGAAATATAAATCCAAAATCAAGACATTACAAAGGTATTTATCGATAATTGGTAAATGTTTTGGTTTTTTTTCATTTCGTTCACAAAACTTACCACCAAGTACATTTTTTAAAATATTTCTGTAATTACTTTCTTTACTCAAATTTTTAACCTTATAACTTGTGATTTTGTATAGATAAAGTAATATTCTAGTAATAGCGATGTGAAAGCATCTTTACTCGGCTCGTGCACAATCGGCATCTGCATAGCTGAACCGCTTCGTTCTCATTAGCCGCCCGTTACCCCGACCCGTCTCCCGCTCAACGGGATCAGACGACCTCGGACTGCGCGTCTTTATCGCGCTTGGTCTCATACAGCATCATATAGCAAGGACTAATTTAAACTTTATTATCTATTATTGCTGATTGTTTATTTAAAAAAAAATTAAATTTTTTAAAACACACAATACAGAATTACAATACGAAATATTTCTTCAACTTTTCAACTAAATACGATAATGTTTTGTTGCATGTAGAGTATTTGTAATAAATTAAATACATATGTATATCCGACATTTTCTCAGAATAATAAAGACAAGGGTGTGGCAAAAATTACTAAATTAAAAGTAAGTAAAAATAAAATGTCTTGCTGTGTGTACATAGTACGAAGTAAGTACGTATGTATTACATGAAAAAATCCATGCAATATAGTTATGTGTGGAATTTATTATTCAGTTGCTATTTCTGATATTTTTAGGGCCCAACCTTGACCTTCCTTATTATATTATGTTTGGTGTTATAAAATCCCAACATGAAAGTTCTAATCAGAGCTCGCAAACTAATTTTCTAAATACCAGTCTTGGTATGTAAAATCGCCACAAATACGGTTTGTAGCAAACAAGCCCTGTGGGTGAGGTCAAAGGCTTTCTCCGTGGGCAGCTCTTAGGTATGTACTCTCCATCGATGGGGGAAGGGGCCAGAAAGTGGGGAGCGGTGGAACGTTGTCGCACGCGCTAGTAGAAAGTACTTTACTATTGTTTTCTTCATTACGACACTTATTAATCAACCGTCACTCCACTATGCCTGCCTTATTGCAATTTCTATGCAAATCAATGTTGTTGTAACTGATATTTGAGACTTAACTCATTAATGATTTCTGATTTTCAATATTCGATCAGGTATAAAATACTATAAATCTTTATACAATGAAGAGAAGTTTTTATTTTACACGCATTCATATTAAAATAGTATTTTTATTTATAGAAACATTTTAACAAGCGATTTTATTGAAAATACAAATTGTGGGAAAAGTCAAAAAGTTTGTAAATTCCTCTATTTCGATCGGCTGACCCACGGTAGACGAACCATGACCATTGAATTTCGGGTAACATATTACTCTTTGCCAACAGATTGGGTCATTCTTTTGTCCGCGTGGGAATGATGCAAATGAGTCGCTTCGCTATTTCTTTGTTTGATTTCGTGAAAGTTTATACGATCGAAGAGGAAACACGGCTGACGACGATCTGGTGTGAACGTTTTCATGTAATTGTTTGAGGCGCTTGTGAACTTACAACTCTGTGACATAGAGTTATCATTACACGAAGTAAAAAAACATTTAATACTCTTTTTTTAAAATTTATATTCGACATTTGCATTTATCGACTTCTTTATTATCTTTTGTTAATATGATCTGTAGTCTGTTATTTACAATTCAAACTGTCTAACGAAAGATAAAACGGTTTGTCTTTTATGAAATACGTTTTATAAAGTGAATAACTGTTTTTAAATCAGTTGTTTCAGATCAAATATATAGATAACATCTCTTGTTTTAATGTATCATCAAATATATTTAGTGGAAATCGTCAACTAGGTAACGTACGTAGACTACAAAATAGCGGTCCTACGTAGTAACGACGTAACACACTCCGCGATCAAGTGGGTCGATAGTTTTATCTTTGTATTAAACAATTCGGGTCATCATCGTTGTTGCGACGTCTGTACGTAATTTACGAATTTGTCAACTATGAAAACAGTACTTATTATTATTCGATAGGGGAAGCGATACCGGTGTGTACTTTTTCTTAAAATTTCACATTATCGGTTGGTGACTATCTGTATCATGTTTCATTACGTGAGACGTGACCCAATACGATGTTCTACTGCAAAGTTTTTCGGTATTATCAAAAACACGTTTTGATGTCCTCAAACGAGTTTTTCGTTATAAGTTTCAATTATTTTTTTGTTTCATTTATATAATTATATATTTTTTCAGGTAAAAGAGGTGCTAATCTTTCTTTAAATAAATACTACTTTGCTTTTTAAAATATCTTGTTTGTTATCACATCAAATCACTTCTTTTTTTTAAAGTATTTTAATTTTTGGTCATTTTCTTTAATGGCCCTGACTTTAATTCCTAAATTTAGCTCTTTAAAATGCCTTAATTACAGTGTTGTTGTTACGAGTACATCTCAGACGGAGTAGAAATTGAAATTAATTAATTTATTGTTAGTTATATTAACTTGGACACATAGCGCTATATATAAACTTTCTGATTTGTTTGATGTTTCACTTGAAAGATTTGAAATCATAATCAGTAAATTTCAATGTCAACAAAACTTCGATTTGTTTTCCTAACGTTAAAGACATTCTCTCAATCTATCACAAAAGAACTGAACAGAGCGCGCAATTAATCGGCCATCCTAGTATTACGCCACGATCTTTGCCAAGACGCCGACTTAACCGCAATTTACTAAGCTCGTGGTAACCCGTGACCTCGACTGACCCTTTACCTTTGTTTAATGTACATTGCTTATTAATCACTTCAATAGCATATAGTCTGACCCAGTGAACACGCAATGCAAATGGAATAATACAAATTGATGTTTGTTATTGCTTGTCATACTGGTGTGGAAAAATTACTGTGAAACGGTATGTCATGGTAACTATCCACTCTCTGATCAACTTGCGTAGTAAATTACTTGCTGGCTTTATTTTCGCAATGTGCCCCTTATTAGAAGTCTAGAACTAGGAGTGTTTTAAATGTGGTATCAATTAGCAATTAAATTGCTGTATGTCAAAATTTACTATTTGCAAGTGGTAAGCGAAAGAGCTACTTGTTAGGAATGAAAATATAATTTTTGAACTTTTTCCGCCGTTAATAGTTTCTATTACTTTTTGTAAAATTAATTAAAATTTAATTTTATTTTATTAAATTTTACTAGAATATGGGTACGTAATATTAATTTGTTAATTTATGTACGCATTTATTTTAAACTAATTACCGTTATAAATTTCATGTTAAAGTAATGCTCATAAATATCGATTATAATTTGAATCAAAAGGAAAACTTCACGAGTGAATTCTCCTTGTTAAATATATGACGGACTTTTTTTAAATATGTATCTACTGCACGAAGTAAATTTAATTTCCAATATTCATCTTGCGTAGTAGGAAGCTTCTGCTCAGCTGGGTTTTATGCACAAAAACAGTAACAGCAAAAGTTGTGTAAAACTATTCAATCAATAAAACTACTTTCGGACACATAACATTTAACAGTTTGAATGGCTATTTTATAAACTAATTCCTACTTGTATATAGTTAAATCAATTAAAATATATTATGTATTAATAAAGACTTGCGAGCACAATGCGACATCGCAGAACTGCAGGTTACCGCTTCGCTACAACTATAATACATTTGTGATGTTATAAGTAGTGTAATGAAATAATTGTGTAGCATTATAGACCTAATATCAATGGAATAGGACTTAAAACTCTTAGCAAGATGTAAATGTGCTTAGTATTTAATTATTGTATGTGTTGGTGCGTTAGCTTGTACATAGAGGTAGAGGCATCGATTATTTGATAAGTATTTTATCATCGGTACGCTGGGGCAGTACGCATGTGTTAATCTAACCACTCGCTACGAGAAAAGTGACAATAAGCACGAGAGAATTACGTAGATAATTAGATTTGACCTTGTAAGTTTTCGAGCTGCTACAAAATTTTAGAGAATACAATCAAATTTATCCTTGTGTTTGTTGGTTTATTTGGTTAAAATTTTTATTTATTCTATTCGAATTAAAACAGTCGTCTTTCAGTTATCGAATTATTTCGTTGAGTTTTACTTGGTGGTAGAGCTTTGTGCAAGCTCGTCTGGGTAGGTGCCACCCACTCATCAGATATTCTACCGCAAAATAACAGTATTTTTTGTATTGTTGTGTTCCGGTTTGAAGGGTGAGTGAGCCAGTGTAATTACAGGCACAAGTGACATAACAACTTAGTTCCCACGGTTGGTGGCGCATTGGCGACGTAAGCGATGGTTAACATTTCTTACAACGTCAATTTCTATGGGCGTTGGTGACCACTTACCATCAGGTGGCCCATATGCTCGTCCGCCTACCTATACAATAAAAAAACAAAAATTGTAGTACTGGTAATATATATTTTGAGGTAATTACAATATACAATCTTGACCATGTGGTCCACATCCTCAATCGCCTTATAAATAAAAAAAAGATTTAAACAGTTATACTCTGTTATAACTGTAAAAGATTTTGAATTTTCTATGCAAAAAAAAATCTAAATTGCAAGCCGTGTGCTTCGGAAAACACGTAAAAATGACTGTGTTTCTGTTATTATTTCTTGCGTAGATGCGTTTACCTGCCATGAGTACAAGAACACATTTTCATGATTTCATCAAAGTATTTAAATGATAATTTTGTGCGCAATTTTATTAAGTAATTAATAAGAAAATCAATTTATATTGGTATGTCGTTGATTATTTTTTTACCCAACGAATTTTAAGAAAAAAATCATTTTTAAAACTTCATACAGTATCCTACTGTATCGATTCTTCTATTAGGCATCCACGCACAACGAAGCAGAAATAATAAATACAAACGAATAAACGTGGGAACTGTATTTAAAAGCGTGAAGATGGTTGAAACTATTAACGGCCAAGGTGGCGCGTGCGCGCTACAACCTTGCGAATTAGTCGATGTACGAGGAATAACTAATTATAATCTTCATAGCTGATGAGTAAATATAAAATAAATATAATAAAAATATTACATACTTTAGAATGTTACAAGTATGTATTTTTAGTTTCGGTGTTTAATGTTTACTCTACTAACGGTGACATTCTCTGAGAACTGGGTATCATTCTCGTGAATTATTAAAAAACCGCTTACGTCGAATTGTTATTTTGATACATACACCAAATATTTTAATATGTTTTAATTATATCAATAGGTAATGTCCCTTTCTGACTTTTCACAATAGTTACCTGCGGTGAGTTTCGCATTCTTTCTTACAAAATAGCATTACTGCAAAAAACATATTTTTTATTATGATAGTTTTGTTTGTGGTTATTTATTGTCATCAAAATCATAAATAACAAACCTATCTTCTAAATTATAATGCTTTTAGTTACTTTTAGTATAGTAGTCCAACCAATGAAATGCTTTTGAAATGAGCTGGCTCAATTATTCATATAACTTCATAAGATATACTAAAACTATATCTGACCCAACATAGAGCTCCAAACACCAGAAAAAAATTAATACGCAAAAAATATATTATTATTATTTTGTTGTTTTCATTTGGGAATTTCGGTATACACCGGTAAATTTATGTTCACGGACCAAAGTCAAGTGAGCATCATTTAGGTTCTAATTTAAAATTTTAAGTATTCTGGTTGGTTTGGCAATGTAATCTTTGTCTGATTGCATAAATTTTCGTACTATCCTACATGTGTTCAATATTGCAACTTTCTGTAGTTGGATAAACGTATGCGAAGGTAAGTCAAGAGCTTTAAGTGACTGGTGAAGTTGTTGTGGGATAACGCCTGTTGTAGAAATAACTATCGGTACTATAGTAATTGTGCCAAATTTTGGTTATTTCATCTTTTAGTTCTGTGTATTTTGCTAATTTTTCGGAAATAGTGTTTTGTAAATTATGAGTATTTGGTATAGCGATGTCTATGATGTAGCCAATTTTATTTAGTTTGTCTATTACATTGATAACCGGTCTATTGTAAGGTATTGTTCTACCAGTTAAGATAGCTCTGTCAAAATATAGTCTGAAGGTTTGGTTTTCTAAAACTACTTGAGGATAGATATTTATAATAAATTGTACGATTCTAGTAATCTATAAGTTTAAATTTTAAAACTATTTTTTGATGTATTATATAGGCAACCTGGTCATGTCTATGCTTGTAGTCAGTTTGAGCTATTGCTTTACATGCTCCAGTAATATGTTGTATGGTCTCATAAGAGCTATTGCATCGTCTACACATGTCTGTCGGTAATATTATTATTATTTATATATAATACATAATACACTATTTATGTATATGTTAAATTTTTGTGCTTCTTGTGAAAGTGGATAAGAATTTGTTTAGTTACTAATAAGTTTTACGCATCATACTTTTTGTGAATACTTATTATTGTAAGATAATTCTAAAATATGTTGAATAACAATAACGTGGCCCCATTGTAATACATATTATTATGAAATGTGACATCATTAAATCGAAAACAATAAACCTGTTAAAATGTTCGTTCGGTGAAAGATGACCCTATGACCTCAATGACAGTTGCGTACAAGGAAAACATTTTGGAACGTTGGCCATTAAAATTATCTGCGCATGTACCGTGCATAAACACAATAAAATATACTAATACATATTTTGCTTTCACCGAATCATTTTATCCATTAAAATTGTTATACATACGTGGTTTTTAGCTTTGCCTAGACCTTGAAAATAAAAAATATGTTTTACCTTATATCAGTCCTGCTTACTTTGTTTACCTGCTTGCTTTTTGTTTTTATAATTATAAAAAAATTATTGCAATAAATTGTAAATCACGCACCATGTACTTACTCCATAAAAAAGCTGAAATTTATATATATTCTAGACATAATGTATAGGTATTGAAACTAATAGGTCGCTACTATTTGTATATAATTTGATAACATTTACATTAAGGCTTCTGGGCACAATTCATAAATATACATAAATAATAATCAGAATTTATTTCAACAAAACTTGAGAATTCTTGATTTAAGAATGGATTTATAAAAAAAATGTGCGTAGCTTTTGGATTCGTGGTAAATATTTGCACAGTAACTAGTTTGTTACCATGTCAAGGTAGAGACGAAATATGCGTACTGGTCACTTGACCTCTGAATAAAAAGAGTGATTCATATAAAAGACACTGACAGACTAGCAACTGGGCCAGCTGATGGTAAGTGGTCCCCATCTTTTAACAAAATTCGTTCTGTTAGAAATATTTAACTTTCCTTGCATCGTTAATACGCCACCAACTTTGGGATTTCATGTGCCTAGCAATTATTAAAATAAGCGGTAGTATGGCTTGCACAAACCCTACTACCAAATAAATTATATATACTATTATTGTAGGCTTTTTCCATTTACTTACCAAAAATGCCTATACCAAACTAAAAATTGCTTTCTTTTCTCTAGTTTATAGAGTTAGTAAGCTGCTACTATTAACGTTTTACATACCGATTTTCGGCCGACATGACGAGCCAATTGCCGCAGTTGGAAAAATACTTGCTTCTCACGGCGCAGGTCGTGGGTTTGATTTCCACCCAGGACAGCCATTTGTGTGCATGAACATATCTCTTTATCCGTCAGTCAGTCTGGGTGTAATTATTATATAAGTATCTATTTACAAAAGAAAAGTAGTATGTAAAAAAAGTAGATGTAAGTATATCAGTTGGCTGGTTTCCATAGTGCCAGCTCTGCTTAGTTTGGGATCAAATGGCCTGGTGTGAATAATGTCCCAGAATATGAATATTATTATTAACTTATTATTATTATTAATGTAATTGCGCAATGTGTGTGCAAACACAGGTGATCTCTCTCTTCTCTTGCTCTCCTAATCCAATGGGACGGCAATCCGACAAGACCGGAAAGAGTTCAGGCGCCGGACCCTGTTGGTCCGGTCCGTCTTAACGTGCTTTTCGAGGCACGGGAGTTTACCATCTTACAAACTCCGGGCTGCTACTGAGAATTTTCTGACAAAAAAACCCAATAACTAGTTATTCGCCCGACTAGGGAATTAAACCCATGACTACCGGTCTGTGGCCTTATATGGAGGCAGTCAAATAGACTGCTACTATTACTTGGTATATAACAGTTGAGCCGCCAGCACTGATTTTCTTAATTTTTGTAAAAGACTATTGATACCAAAGTCCGTATGTTCGTAAAAGTACGTTTTAAGAAATAGTAAATGTTAAAATGGTCAGATACAAACAATTCAAAAGACAAGAGCCGTTATGATCAATCAGAGTAACAAACAGTGTGGGAGCGGACGCGCGTGAGAACTCGCCATTGTTATTGAGCCCTGCATCAATAGGAGTTATATATCAATTAATTTACTTCTTTCAATTTTTTTTTCACATATGTATAGACTTTTTACTATAATGTATAAAATCATTTTAATTCATCGACCGGAATAAATAAAATTTTTGAATAATGTGAAGGTTAAGTGTTTTAACACTTCTGCGAGAATTAAAGATTAAGCTCCGTGGTTTTATTATTACTTATATTATAATATGAAATATATTGTAAACATGGCATACTCTATGGCTTTATGGAGAAAATAGAGATACTGATTAGTGTGTTTTTAATTTTTAAACCATTATTTTATGATGTTTATTTAAAAGAAATGTTAGAATTCTTCGAATATGTACGTCCTAAATGCATCCTATACCATTGGATATATTTTGATCTCCAATCTTGAATCTCCTGGGAAATTAAAGAGTAATCTCAGTAAATACAAATAAAAATTGGTCCTATTTTATAGCATAGGTAGGCGGACGAGCATATGGGCCACCTGATGGTAAGTGGTCACGAACGCCCATAGGAATTGGCATTGTCAGAAATGTTAACCATCGCATATATCGCCAATGCGCCACCAATCAAATGTCAATTGATTGATCACTCACCCTTCAAACCGGAACACAACAATACCTAATACTGCTGTTTTGCGGTAGAATACCTGATGAGTAGGTGGCACCTTCCCGACGAGCTTGCACAAAGCTCTATCACCAAGTTTAAGACCCACGTGAACAAGTCAATTCATGTTTCGGTAATTAAATATTTTGAAACTTTTATCTGACAGTAACAATGTTATTGATATAAGGATGCAACTTAATGTTAACGTACTAATTAGATACTTTTGCTCAAGCCAAGTAGAAATGCACTTAGAAGTATCGTTTGGTGACATTGTCGCCTACTCAAAAGTCATGTTTAGTGACAGTGGTCATTCGTAGCAGTGGTGACCGTGACCGCAAGGCGAATGTCTCGAGCCACCCACTCAAATCTTTTAAGCCAGTACTAAATGATCCTTATGTTATTCAATGTTCTTATAAAATGATTGCCATTAAATAACAATACGGGTCTTCTTAAACCAGATGGCGGCCTCTGCTTTTCTCACCTACACCGGCGCCTTTTTGCCTACTAATTAAACCTGTCGGTCTTTGACTCGTAAACTGACGTTATTTAAACAAGGAGTTAACTGTGTTGTTATATTTCTCTGACAGCTACTGTACATTAAACGTTTAAATACGATCTTACTTAGGGATAAAGGAATGAAAGACCGATTTATATATGAGGAAGAACCAGCTATTCCACGCAGCTTGTTCTATGTTAGAAAAGTTAATTGCAAAAACTGCCAAAAGTCGATCGCTAAAAGAATAATGTATTCTGTTTTGCTAAAATTGTTTTGCATAAATATGAATACGAAATATTTATTATTATTGTATAAGTATGATTAGTCATAATATGACTGTTATCATTATTAGAAGAACAAATTACTTCATTGGATTCTACATTATTACGTAACGAATCAGAATAATGTACAACGACGTATCGTTCACAATTGTCTTTGCTTGACTGGTTGTTTACAGAACGCCTTGCCCGAAGTTCATCTGCGATCCACGCACCCATAATGTGGTCTAATTTGTAACATATAAGCGATTACGTTAAGAGCATTGACAGTCAAGCGCATGGAACGTGTTTATCTTAACCGAAAATAGCTTGTTTAATTTTATAAGCAAAACAGTAATCAGAATCATTCTTCTATAAGCAAATATTTATATATGTGTTGGACCGACAATGATGACGGCTGCAACTATAAGTGGACAGAGTTTAAATTTCAACTCTGATAAAATTATTCATAAACAAACATGCGTAACATGTAGTAACTATCTGGTATTTTGTGTAAATTCGTCTGGGAGGGTCTCATTTACTCAGTTATTATCATAAATATAAATATATTCATCGCTAATTCTTTACTCAAAAATAAGAAAATAACGCTATGTATTTCAATTTTATTGTGTAATAACTATGTATTGTTTTTTAGATATTGTTTGTCTTTATTTAAATCACTGCATTTTTTATAATCATTTCTATTTACACCGTAACCGCTTATAACTTGCGCTTCAGTTCAGCGGATATGAGGTCTTTCTGCGACCCTGACCGACACTCTCAAGTGGAAGTATGTAGGTGACCTCTCCGAAACCTTCGTTTTTGGTCTTTATGTATTGTCATCGTAGAAGTAAATAAAATCGCCTTCTTAATATACCAGAATCATAATATGAATATAGTTCAAATATTCGTATTAACTAAAGGATAAGAGTCATATAAACAAATATACAACTAATTGGAAAGAAGTAATGTAAATTATTTAACACTGTAATTAATTAGTAAGTAAATTATGTGGGTTTTTGTTTTGTAATACGCGGAGCACGGAATCCCGGAAATATTATGAATACAAACTTATAGTTGGGAGGTTATTGATAACATGACAAAATAACTTAGTTGTTTAGCAAACATGAATTGAATGAATATTTAAGAAATCAAATCTTAATAATTAATTTAGTAACTCACAAGTAAGAAATTTTGCACGTACTAAATTTTTTTATTTTAGTATTTCATATATTAGGTCGCATTTTTGTGTATGATAGTCTCAATTTCAGATAATTTAATTGTTGGAATAAAAGCAAGACAAAAAAGAAAATCATTTTATACTTTTTCTGATTTTTAAAAACGGAATATTACAGGGGGATGTTGAAGTGGATGTTTCACTAAGGCTAAAGTACCCTTGGTATTAAGGTACCATACCTCGGATTCTGCTTCAATGGCTACCAAATTTTAACCTTGGTAATGAATGGGCTCTCATATGATATACAAGGGTACTTACATTATTTTCACATATTATATAGGTAACACATGCACATCACAAATCACCGTATATTATTATAATTATTTACTACCAACTCGACCCGACTACACAGGAGCAACTACATGAATCTGTAATAGATAAAGTGCTTTTGAATATTATATAGACACATGCTATTGTGTACTACTACTTTTCTATAGGCATTTTTAAGTCCTACAATTTTCTGGAATATTGTTGCATGACATACCTCTTAAGTCACACTTTAACTCATACTTTCTTTACACTGCTCCTTATTAAAATTTTAGTAACATATAATATGTATGTACATTATTGAAAATTTTAACATTTTGATTTGAACAAAAACATGAAAATCACTGTGCCTTCCGGCAGGTTAACGGTAACATTACCATTATGTTCATATTAGTACTCAAATAATCAATAATTATTATTATTTGCTAAAACCTGCCTTTCGCATAGTTGCGATGTACCTACCATTGCCTTGCCTCGCAACGTTGCGTACCAAAGTTGCGACTCCAGCTGCTGTTTATTATGTATATGTCGCAGCGAACTAGCTTAATTAGCCATTCAATCAAAAACCTAGGCTTTTTACTAAACAGCGCCGTTTAACTATCATCTGAGAGTCATATTTTTAATCCAATATTGACATAAAACATTATAGTAATTCCAGTGTGTCAAATTGATTTTTACTAGCGACATCTAATGATCACTTACAGCATAATAATCTTCAATGTCGTACTCGTATATTATACATATCTATGATAATATTGCTACATCGTTTTATCATAAGATAACGCAATTTATCATATCATCAAAGGTTATTTTCATTTAAATAGTTTTAATTAATATGACTTTTGTTTAAATGTTTAAAGCCAGTCGTAACTAAAAGACAAAAGTGATCATATTTAATAACAGAAATATATAAAAATAAGCTAATTGATAAGCATTGTGTGAAAATAATTAAAGTACACTCTCTCTCATTCTGTGATAAAAAGCGATGCGATGAATTTGGCAAATGACTTTTTTTAATTAAGACAAAATTTAGTCGCGCGGGAGCTATTACGATATCCTGTTGTTTTTTTAAATTTATCATTGCATACGACATAATATGGAATTTAGATCAAGGTAGGATCGCTTATCATTTTTCATAGTTGTCGTAATTGTAAAAATACTCCTAACTTAAAAAATATATTTAGGCGTCCTACTTTAAAATAATTATTGATTTTTTATTAAATAAAGGGTTGGTTAGATAGTTCGCTATTATTAAAATGCATGAGACAGCTATCGTCATCATTAATAGAATTAAGTTCTTAATTTTTATGTTAGAATATTTATATACAGATTTTCTGCTGTTTTGTAAGTATTATGTATAGTTTATATTATTTTATTTTAAAAAAATAGGTTAAGGCATTGTTTCATTATAGACAAAATAATGGTGATCTAAAATAACTGTTACAAATTTCTATTTTTTTTTTGTTTGAGGGTCAACATCCTTACGTTTTAATATAAATATACATGTTTAAAACACATAAGCTATGATTGTTGAAAGTTACTCAATATTTATGATAAATTATTGTGTATAAATTTATTTCGTGAATCTCGGAAACGGTTCTAACGTCAGATAGGTTAGCATACCATTCCTCTATTTATGTATACAAATAAGGTTTCACTTTTTATGTATATGTATACAATACAGATAATATATAAATCGAATAAATCCTATATAATATAATTTTACTCGGTGGTAGAGCTTTGTGCAAGCTCGTCTGGGTAGGTACCACTCACTCATCAGATATTCTGTCGCAAAACAGCAATACTTTGTATTGTTGTGTTCCGGTTTGAAGGGTGAGTGAGCCAGTGTAATTGCAGGCACAAGGGACATAAAATCTTAGTTCACAAGGTTGGTATCGCATTGGCGATGTAAGGGATGGTTAACATTTCTTACGATGCCAATGTCTATGGGCTTTGGTAACCACTTACCATCAAGTGGTCTACATGCTCGTCCGCCTACCTATACAATAAAAAAAAATTAAGCAAATATTTTTAAAAATAAATATTGAAATTAAGGATCATTAATTAAGAAATACTTATTTGAAATTCATAATTTAAAATTATTGATTGATGAATGATGATATTGGTTCAAAAATGTTCTTGAAAGCATATTTCAGGGTAGAGTTCGATTCAATACCAAAACATTTTTTTCGCCCAGAGAATCGGAATTGCGATTCAAAGGGGAAATGCTGCTAGCATTCTTGCCGCCATTCCACGCGGTCACGACTTGTATAGTAATTATTTTTATTTTTTACTTCTATTTATTTATAATTATCATTAACATATTTAATTTCATTTAACGGATATAAGCGAGGATAGTGACTACGAAATGTCTGGTGTTGAAAAAAATCATGTTAAAAAAATTTAATATACATAACTTACTTATAGTACCTATTTATGAAAATAAAAATACTATTAAAAGTATTTGTTTTTTTAGTTATGGCGAGCGTTTCGGTATATGGTTTGATCAAGTTTCATGTTTGTGCAAATACACAAAACGGAGTGCTTATGCGGAAATCATAAGTGGCCGATCGCCTAGACCTCAGCATGACTGGCAATTTTAAATTTTTTTTTTTTTTCATAACATAATTGTCAAATTTTTAAACAAAGGTATAAATAAAATAGGTGTATAAGTAATGCTACAAATATTTTAAAGCCGTTCTGTCACTTTGTTTCAGAAATAATTATTCTGATTACAGTAAGTAAAAACAATATTGTAGGAATTCTATTTTAGTTGTTTTTTTTACAATATTTACAACAATATGGTATAGCCAATTAGCACCTATGTCTTAAATGGTTCTGAGAGTGCACCATATATTATGAATATTAAAAAAAACTACCTAACTATATTTTCCATTGAAGTTACTTATTCCATCTTAGCATTCATTTTAAATATAAATATTTGAGAAAATGAGCATTTATTACTAATTTGAAATCATTTATACAAACTAAATAACATAGGAAATCAGTATTATCGTATCACACATTATCATCACCATCAGGATTCTAATGATCTTAAAAAAAAAAACATTTTCCCGGACCTTTGTTATGTTATAAGCGCTTTATACATAATTATATGTAATACGTACCGTTGCTGGGTTCTTTGAAATAATTGATGAAAAGTAAGTATACCTTAAATTAAAAAATTTAAAGTATAATCTGTTTCAATCACATTAGGTATCTACTTATTTTGTTATTCTAGCTCGGCTTTTTCTCTAATTACGCATGATCACTGGCTTAGTTTGAATTGGTTATAGCTATGAGTGAAATGAGTTGTTGGTACCTAGTGAACAGTAACTAGTCATAGAGCAATGCGAATATCTTATCAACATCCTGCCTCGCTCGCGGCATACCAAATGAAGTAGGTACCATTAAATATAGTCGGCGACCTAATTGTTAATAAAAACACTAGATCTTCTTTATTCAGACCTAATATTCGAGCTTCATGTTTATTTATTTTTTTAATCTATTTTGATAAGAAGAATCTCAAAGTATAAAAATCATGACCTTGTTGAATCTTATCATTCGTGTAAATGTTGAATATAGAAATAGTCTTCCCAGAAAATCTATATTTTCTCTAAATGAAATAAGTATGAAACTTCTTAAAAATGCTTCTTCTTAATTATGCTTTTTTTTTAATTTCATTACTGCAAGAAAATCCATTAAACAATTTTAATCTTGGAAGTTGGAATATAAATATATGTTCTGAAATTGTTTCAAAACGAATACAATTATTCGCAGTTGACCCGACTGAGAGCATAACGATGTCAAGTTTCAAATACTATCAAGTGATTATAAAATATAACCAAAACAAGACAATATTATGAATCATATTGATAAACAAAGGTAATTCGCTACACAAGTGTTGGTGCAAACGACGACGCGTCTTGCGACTGAATTAAATGTATGAAAAAGTACGTAGTAAGTAGAACAGCGAGAAATTATATACAAACCAAACAATAAGAAAATCATTTATATTAAATAAACATGCAGTGAAACGATAATGGGAAGAAATAAAAATGCAATTTTCTCATTACATCGTTGTAGTTTTATTATAATAGCCGTCGATAGAAAATCCCGTGCCACGATCCCGTGCTTTACCGGCTAATTGGTAGCTAAGATAAAAGAAAAATATTTGTTATGTTACTCTTATAAAATTTCGTTTAGAATGAGATTCGGGAATAGTGTCATAGCCCAAGAGCCCACGATGGCCAGACCTTCGTTATTTTATAAATGCTGAAATTTTTTCCATGCATATCCCCTATACAGGTAATAACAACCAGCGACTATAGAGTTTGGGTTGTGGTTACTTTGGCAGGTAACAGGTATTAAAGGTGTATAAAATAGAACCTTACTTTCATTAAAGTATAAAGCTCAATTTTTTTATATTTTCTTCGGGATAACTTTAGAAATATCGTCATCCATTGCCGGACACTTATGACAGTTGCTACCCCCTGCCAGACACCCCTAAGCTTCGTCATAGCAAAATTTTATATATGTTACTTTTTTGTATTTGTTACGTCATAATTTTCGACTAGGTGAATAGATTTTGATGATTTTTTTATTTGAAAGCTGGTGCTTTCCATTTGGTCTCATTTTAATTTGGTCCCGTTTTGACAATGGTATCCATGAGAAAACCATATAAGTCTAAATTTGTATTAAGCATGTGCGCGACAAATGAACGAATAACTCAATATCACGCCAACCGATTTCGAAGATTTTTTTTTATTGGAAAGAATGTACTTCAAGTGTATTTTGATGACAGTTTGGTTAAATTCTGATTATGGGATCCATGACAAAGTAACGGAACTCTTCAATTCTTAGGAGTAAATTTACGATACTCGGCCGAATCTTTTATAGTCCATCCAGATTTTACAGTCACATACCGTAACATCGTTCTGATCAAGTAATTGTAGTACTATTGTATAGAACACTTTTTTATATACCGTCAATAGTTTTCGCAGCGCACGCTAGGTAATGACTTTTATAGGCAAAAGTTTGATACCTTGGGTTACATTGCTCTATTTTAGGTAGGGATCTATAATTTTTTTGAAAATATTATTTAGCCTTTGTTACTCAGTAAAGATGTAGCTTTCTAATGGTGAAAGAATTTTTAAAATCGGTCGAAAAGTTTTTGAGTAAAATCGTAATATAAAAATAAACAAAAATACAAAACTTTCCTCTTTATAATGTTAGTTATGCATGTAAGTATTAGTATATATGTTTGTAATTGAACATTTCCTAAAAGTTGAGACCAATTTTGAAAATTATAAATATATATAAAAAACGTATAAGTACTCGTACATACATGTAATATTTATATATATTTATATATTGATTATAATATAGATACTTTCCCTTTTTTGTAATATACACACATTCCGTCATATTTTATGGTGAAGAATGATATAACACAACATCTATAAACATATAGTTTATTTAATTATTACTAGAAATAACTATTTGATTATGTTATGGCTGCCCAACACCCCACCAACTAAATTTTTTTAAACAAAACATGTTAATTTATATTCATACATTTAATCATATTAACTAATATTTATTAATTAAGTACCAGAATGCATTTTTCTTTAAGTTTCACTGTTTTAGATTAATATATATAAATATTAATATAAACGACGCTGTCTCATATGAGCAGCACGTTTAGTAGGTCTACCCATATTCTACCAAATTAGTTAGTGTACTACAGATTCACTAAAAATCGAAAAATAAATAAAAAATTTAACGACTTCAAACCTTAAATATAAAGACATTATTTTACCTGATGAGTATACAGAAAGTGGTTATTACCGGGAATGTTACAAAGCATTTACAGGACTTATGACAAAATACTTAACGTGAAAATTCGACAGAAAACAGTGAAAAAAAAGTCAGTCAATGTACCAAAAGACAATAGCTCAATAACCACGTCGTCGATACCTACGATGATGCCATCGACTGGAGGGGTAGTGAAGATTAAAATGAAAATATCGACGATAATGATGAAACATAGAAAAACGATTAAATATTTTGTTTTTTTTTATAATAATACTTTTTTTGTATTTTATAATAATAAAATAACATTTTTTATTTTATATAACATGGATATGAATGAAATAAAATTATTTTTTTATTGGAAATCTTAAAAAATCGCAATCGACTATGCACTTTCAATGTGTCTGGCAAGAAAGTGTAAAAACCATTAAAACTGTCCGGCTATTGGGGTAACATTTTGTTATAGGCCCCCAAGTAACATATATAAAATTTAGCTTTTATACTATGACGAAAGTATAATTATAATTTATTAAGGTTAAGGGGTGTCTGGCAGGGGGTAGCAACTGTCATAAGTGTCCGGCAATGGATGACGAGATTTCTAAAGTTGTCCCGAAGAAAATTGAAAAAAATTGAGTTTTATACTTTAACGAAAGTAAGGTTCTATTTTATACACCTTTAATACCTGTTACCTGCCAAAGTAACCACAACCCAAACTCTATAGTCGCTGGTTGTTAGTATTTGAAATCACTTGATAGTATTTGAAACTTGACATGGTTATGCTCTCAGTCGGGTCAACTGCGAATAATTGTATTCGTTTTGAAACAATTTCAGAACAAATATTTATATTCCAACTTCCAAGATTAAAATTGTTTAATGGATTTTCTTGCAGTAATGAAATTAAAAAAAAGCATAATTAAGAAGAAGCATTTTTAAGAAGTTTCATACTTATTTCATTTAGAGAAAATATAGATTTTCTGGGAAGACTATTTCTATATTCAACATTTACACGAATGATAAGATTCAACAAGGTCATGATTTTTATACTTTGAGATTCTTCTTATCAAAATAGATTAAAAAAATAAATAAACATGAAGCTCGAATATTAGGTCTGAATAAAGAAGATCTAGTGTTTTTATTAACAATTAGGTCGCCGACTATATTTAATGGTACCTACTTCATTTGGTATGCCGCGAGCGAGGCAGGATGTTGATAAGATATTCGCATTGCTCTATGACTAGTTACTGTTCACTAGGTACCAACAACTCATTTCACTCACAGCTATTACCAATTCAAGTCAATTTCTCTCAGAAGCTCATTGGTGACATAAGTTTAGTATCAGAACAGTTAAATTAATTCAGATTAAGAGAGTATATTTACACAATGTAGTCTTAATTTGATGCCGTAGAAATAAAGGTAACAAAAGGAATCAGACCACACACAAACAAGCGAGACGCAGGTAAACATGCCGAATGTCCTGCCACGATTGCCACGCTGGATCTTTTAGATTAATTGAATCGAATATCGTTGCCTAAAAAATGTGTGTCATTTCTTAATTTAAAACTGAACTAACATTTTGTATCATAGTTAAATTTTATACGCCTACTATTTGTATTATATACTTAAAATAATGTGTAGAGTGTCGACCAAGCCTGTTCTTGATAAGTATAATAATTATTTCTTTTGAAACTTTGCTATCTGCGTTAAACTGAATATTATACTATGTTTGCGGTTTCTTTGATCAATAATGTGTAGGTCTATAAAATTCTGATTTTATATAAAGAGCAGGTAGTAATAAAAAACGTCTTAACGTTGCCGCACTGTCGGCCTATCAAACGGAAATTCAAACTCCCACGACAGTTTTGGAAATATTTCATTCTATTTTGTAAGAACCTCATCATTTTATCTCTTTATTTAGTGTACGAATACATATAATAATATTTTTCTACAGTCACTATAAGTTACTGAAACTTTGAAAAAACGCTCAATCGATTATTATTATCTAGTAACTCCTCTTTATTATCGGTGTTAACCTACTTAAATTTTGATAAGTACTCATTTTTAATAAAGCAAAGAAAGATTATAGAAATAGATCTTGTCTTCAACTATATCTCTAATAGTCATCAGTTAAAACTGGCTAACTATCTGTGATATAAATAGTGTGAGGCGAGGCGGGGCGAGTATAGAGCGGCGCAGTGACCGATCATCGACAGCGATCCCTATAATCGGACGAATGTTTGAATTCCTCTATTTTCAAATTGGTTGTGTGAGTCCACAAGCGGCAAAGGTGCGCGTTAACGTTACACTCGCCACGTGAATAGTAGGGTGGGGGCGACTTAACCCGAGACGTGCGGGTGGCTCGCGGGATGGCTATCGCAGACGCGGAGCGGTGTGGACGCGCCGTGGTGATTGGCGTGCAGACTGCAATGTCCGGCTGTATTCGCGCCACGCGCTTGCGCCCGTTTCAATTTGAATCAACTATAATAAACGTTAATGGCAAATAAATAGCATTCATTGATCCGATTTCATTCGATCATCTATTTGATAGGATTGTAAAAAAAGTGTACAACAATTCAGTTAGGTAATAATTAAAGTTGTTTGTTTGATTAATTTTAAAATACCTATGTTCAAAATAACCTTTTTTTATAATTTTACTGTGGTAAATTTCACATTAAATGAACTATGTACTTTTTTATTAAGTGGGTACTTGAAAAGCGTTGTATAATTTTTTTAAATTACAATCGTTAAGGCTCCTATTACATTTTAACCGTCATTTTTTCATTAAACGGTAAATTTCGGTGTTCATATTCTGGGAAACTAAACGACTTTGAAATATTGAAGTTATTGAAAAATGAAGAGCAGTTATTAGTATAAACCATAGCGGCTCATTGTTTTAATTTAGGCTTTGATTTTTATACAAAATAACAATTCCCAAGGCAGGTTTGACGAAAAATACGCGAACGCACTTTTTTTAGTAAGAACATTGAACTACAGTGCTCACCAATTTGAATGGAAAAATACCATACTATACTTTAAACAGTGATTAATTCCGTAGCGGTTACAAAATTTCGATATTCCTATAAATAAACTATGAATAAAAATTACATTAAAATGCATAAAACTACTAAAAACGCTCCGAAAAAGTCTTGAATTTCTCCTTAATAAATAATTATTATTAGGAAAATATTATACCACAATTATCGTTATTTCATAAAGAGTTTCAATTTCTTAATTATTAAAAAAAATAAAGAATTAAAAGACTTTAAAAATAACATAATTACACCTCCTAAATTGCTACAAAATGTGATGCTTTGAACATTCGAATTCAGTGCTGCGCGTTTGTTTAAAATACTTTACTACTTCATGATTTTAAAAAATACATAAAGCAAAGTAAATAGCTAAGCCGCGGTCGAATAGCTACTGGCATCAACGTGAAGGAATAACAACTGAATTACACAACAACACACTCAAATCACAAAATGAAGAAATCATACACAAACACTGAAATAAAATAAATATAGCTTATTAAAATGTACAATATTACAAAATATAAGTAAAAAAAATATATAATAGAAAATGTATCAAGATTGCTTTAGTCACAGCGACAGTACAGTGTCGTTTTTTTTTTATATATAAAGAGGGGGCAAACGAGCTGGAGGCTCACCTGATGGAAAGTGACTATCACCGCCCATGGACATCTGCAACATCCGAGGACTTGCAGGTGCGTTGCCGGCCTTTGAGGAAAGAGTACGCTCTCTTCTTGAAGGTTTCTATGTCGTATCGGTTCGGAAAAGTCGCCGGCGAAAGCTGGTTCCACAGAGTGATTGTACGAGGCAGGAAATGCCTTAGGAAACGGGCTGTTGTGGACTAAACTCAAGAGCCCGATCGAATCGTCGTCGTGAGTAAATACCTAATTTTGAAAAACGAAACTTGGTAATATGATTCTTAAGTATTTAAAATTATGCAGTAAATAATGTTTACACCTATGAATTGGTATTATGAATAATAATGAATTTCCAATTGCAAGACAATTTAGCAAAACAAAATAGTTGCAAATCGAAAACAAACAGATGAAATTGTAGTAAACACGAGTCCTCAGTGTTTATCAATATCATGCAAGGTGCATGATATTGATAAACACTGCCGTTTGTGAGTAGAATAAGGACATCGATAGCACCTAACCACAATAATTATCCTGTGAGGTAATGGTCAGATACGAGTAGCTACACCGCATGACACATTCCCCGAAATTACATACCTAATAAACTACGTTTTGTTATTCGCATCTTATTTTAAAAGTTATCATGGAGGTCAATGACTTGTTGTGGGGCGATCCGAGGCATTTTCATTTGTTTCTGCGCCCGCGTCGTTTCGATAAACAATGTTAATTTTTATCAATATTTTGTTATGTGAATTCATTGTTTTTACCTAAAAATAAAAGATGACGTATTCATTCAAATCGATATCAGTATACACGTATATGTTTTTTTTGTAATGTGTTTCAATAATAATAATAATGATTATTTTTTTATTATTATTTTTTATGCAAGAGTGGGCAAACGAGCAGGAGGCACCTGATGGAAAGTGACTACCACCGCCTATGGACATCTGTACAAGTAACATTTTGAATATTGTTTATTAGTATTTTTAATCTCGTGTTCTTTTTGGATAAAATTAAATATATAAAGTAGTTTTATAATTCTTCCGCCAAAAAACTTTATACGTACTATAACAAAATGAAGTCGGCAAACATCAACATAATAAACAACAATAACATAATAATATTATTATTATACCTAGTATTTAAAATATATATTTTTTTGTGAATTTTATATCTTTGATTGGTTCCAAATCCTATTTGTATTATTTTTTTTTTATATTTGGCTACTCGTACCAAGCACTAATAAACTAAAATCTTCATTTAAATAAATATGCCCTTTAAATAAATAAAAATTAAATTCGGAATTACAACAGATTATTTAAATAAAAATATTTTATTTTGATGTGAAAGTATCGTACAATAAATTGCAATGACAGTTAAGGAATCTGCCAATATGATTTTTTTTTTTTTTTTTATTGCATAGGAAGGCGGACGAGCATATGGGCCACCTGATGGTAAGTGGTCACCAATGCCCATAGACATTGGCGTTGTAAGAGATGTTAACCATCGCTCACATCGCCAATGCGCCACCAACCTTGGGAACTAAGATATTATGTCCCTGTGCCTGTAATTACACTGGCTCACTCACCCTTCAAACCGGAACACAACAGTACCAAGTACTGCTGTTTTGCGGTAGAATATCTGATGAGTGCAAAGAGGCTCACCTGATGGAAAGTGACTACCACCGCCCATGGACACCTGCAACATCCGAGGACTTGCAGGTGCGTTGCCGGCCTTGGAGGAAAGAGTACGCTCTCTTTTTGAAGGTTTTTATGTCATATCGGTTCGGAAAAGTCGCCGGCGAAAGCTGGTTCCACAGAGTAATTGTGCGAGGCAGGAAATGCCTTAAAAAGCACACTGTTGTGGATTTCCAGACATCGAGGTTGATGGGGATGGATGATGATCGTCGACAATTCGAACTGCTCTACGTTGAATGCGGTCAAAAGGTCCTCTCTTATTGGGGTTGAATTGGACCAAGTTCAGTCGGCCCCAGTCCGAGACCTTGGTTAACAAGGTATGGTTTGTTCATCCTTAAACAATTTAATGTGTCAAATAAATGATTGCTTTATTAGTGGTACTAGGAAAACAAACGCAAGGTAATTTTCTTTTAAATGGAACAATAAGAGTAAGATAATAATATCGTATTTGCGTACCCAAACCTTTATATACCTAATACTTGTAAAGCCTAAGCATATAAAGCATAGATAAATAGGATCGTGTTTATTTTAATGTGTATATTCTATTAATTTCAATTGCATTTGGGATTTACTTAGCATTTTTTGTATTACTAGTATTCAAGCAATATTTATTAAATCGTCGATATTGAATGTTCGTCATGTGGAAAATAACCGAGACGACTCGTGTAGGATCGTGTATGACGCAGCGTCTGGCCTGGTGTGATTGGGATAACATAACACATATACGTAAACTAAGAACTCGGTAAATTAAGGAATACTAAGAGAGAACTATATTTTATACTATTATGATATTGATTAATGGTTACATATTTGTTTGTATTTAAAAGAGCTCTAAAAGTAATCACATTATAAAAATACACAAATGCAATTTAATGATCTTCTTCTTAGTCGTACCCTCACTAAAGGGGGATCTGCTTTTGCTTCTAAACAATTGCTTCTATCCTACGTCTGTTCAATAGGTTTGTAGAGTTCTCCTGTTGCCTCTTCAATGCCTTTACACCATGGTGTTGGAATTCGGCCCCTGTGACGCTTCCCCTGCACCTGTCCCACGATCAACTGCTTCTCGAGCTCATGCAAATGTATTCGAATTATATATCCTCGGTTAGTTGTTTTTTGTATGATGTGGTGCCTTGTAAAACCGGTTCATTTGTCCTCATGGCCATCCATGGTAACATTAAAATTTACCTCCAGCACCACGTCTTAAAAGCGCTAATTTTGCTGATGAGGCACCAGGATTCAGTTCCGTATTGGAAAAGTGAATACCAAAGAATGCAGTAGACATATTTTGGTAGCTCGACGTATCAATCAACAAACTCACGTTTCGCGTTTATTATATGAGCTAGGATGCTGCTTCAGATAGTTTTTCAATATCGTAGGGATCTCTTATCTTGAGAATACAATATAGCTTATGTTACCATATGAAAATCTCTGATATTGATAATGAAGCTTTCTATAGGTTATTTTGGTACGCTTCTAAGTTTTGAATACTTAACTACCAACCATAACATTTGCATATTCTTAGGGTACAGAAAAAGACATAGGGTACCTAACACAGGAAGTGCTCCACGGTCATTTGCTCAGCTATGTACATTTGATAATTTATAAATTTAGTAGTGTCAATTACAAACATACAAAAATCAAGTCTTATATCTTCACAATATTAGTTTAGATACATACGTAGTTCTTATAATAGTAAGTAAGGAAACTATAACTTAACCATTTTTCTCAGTTATTTATTTCTGAGCTTTCGTTTTATTTCGTACATGTAAATTATATAAGCGCAGTTCATACTGTACCGTTACGTCTCCTTCCCGTATGGAGTTACGAGTATTAAAATACTGCAGATTCACTTAACCAAAGATATTAATCGTACAACACACTTTCGACTCTATTACAATGAGGTAGATAATAGAATAGAAGTTAACGATTTCGCACATGGTTGCTATTACCGCTCTAATGATTGGCATTGAGCTGTGTTCGCCAATATAGTCGCTCCTTAGCCGCTTGAAATAAATTTATGATTATTCTAGATGATGGCCCAACGCATCGTTCATAGAACGATGGGAGCAGGAAATGTTTAGCTACATGATACTGGATGTGTTAAGTTTTTATTGGCTCAATGATAATGATTCTTTCCTTCTACTCTTATGTGCTAAAATGGTATATTATTAACAATTACATTTATATTCATTGTTTACTTTGGCAAGATTTTACGTATTTTATCAGCAATGACGTTTGACCTCTTCATATGACTCAGCCTAGGTATGAGACCTATGTTTTTTATGTTAATTAAATATTCATAATTTTTAGTTTTTCTCGTTTCATGTAGTGTGATTAAAATAACGTTCATTTTATTTTTGTAATTAATTGGTTTTAATGGCAACAAAATGAATTAGAACTTGCAGTAAACTTTTTCGGGCATTTCTCTTTTTAATTCTTAGTTACTTTAGTATTAACTTTGTAAATGAAAAAAACGGGTACAAAAGGATAAAAGTAATAGGTAATTTCTAGGTGAACTACGACCGCATTTGCTTCGGCCTCTGAAATTAATTTAACAGAATGATACTGTTTTCGCCTTTTTTTTAGACCGAAGTCCCAAACAGGCACATCCAAAATTTTCGACAAAAATGTCTGCTGTAAATTTACGACGTTGCTGACATTTTGTAGTCGTCAGCGCCGGATGCACATAAATACATATGACGGTATAAATAGGCTTGTAAATATGCTGAAACTAACAAACGCTATTTGATAAATATTTATATACAACAAGTATTGTTGTGTTTCAGCTTGAGAAGTAAGTGAGCCAGTGTAAACTACAGGAGGCCCAAGGGACGGAACATCTTAGTTCCCGATTTTCGTGGCGTATTTTTCTTGTAAGGACCGGCGAATGTGTGTAACAGTGCCACTGGCCAATCTGTGCTCATTCTATTCAATACTCAGTACTAAGAGTTACATATTAGTATCACCGATATACATACACATCGGACATCCTAAGGTATAAATACTACATTCATGTCCTAATTAACGACGGTTTCTAAATCCTTAATCCTTAAATCCTTATCCTTAATCCTTAAATATTATAAAACAAAGTCCCCCGCGTTTCATGTCTGTCTGTATGAACGCGCTAAACTAAAAAACTACTGAAAGGATTTTCATACGGTTTTCACTAATAGATAAAGTGATTCAAGTGGAAGGTTTACGTGTATAATTCATTAATGTTTTCTGTAAATTTGTTGAAATATAGCGATAATTGTTGAAGAAGTCGGAAAAAAACGAGCCGATTGGGAGCTTTCATCGAAAACGCTGTACAATCCCTTTGAGTTATAACAAAATAATGTATGGTGAAATTGTTCCGCTTTCATAGATCTACAAAAAAGTCCGCGATGGCATATGTCTATCTTTTAAGGATAGCTAACTATACCCAATTTAATGTTTAAAAAATGGTTACATAAAAATGTTAAAATTGGAAAGCTATAAAAACGGATATGATATTAATCCTTATTAAAATAAATACGTTATTTACTTTAAGCATTTAATGTATATTATAATTGCCCTTTACACTACCCAATTTAAATCAATATCTTAGGAGTAATCATAATTTTAAAATTATCGCGCACTAAATAAATTCAGGCGGTCCAACACCCATCATACAAACGCGTGATGCAACCGCTTGCGCGCCCCGCGTCCCGCTGTCGCCCGTACGCTAGCTGTTGCCCGCCGCTTCGCCGCGCATAAATATAAGTAAAGGATAAATGTTTGCTTGAAAATCTGTGATTTGAAATTAATATGCATGAAATGCATTTTTGTTAAGAAAAACTTTAGTAACGGTTTTTTTTTTATTTTTAAGTTGATGATTATTCTTTAAATAATCATCAGTGGACTTATTATGAATTCCTGTAGTTTGACTTAATATATTTATAGTTACTTCAATAGCTTGAAGTAAAATTTAATTTATAAAAATATTAAATACCCCGCCGCTCTACACCGTTGGGTATAGTTAAAACCATAAAAGAGCAAGCGTACCCTTTCTTTATTCTATCAAACTACAGGCACATAGGGCATAACATCTTCGTTCCTACGGTTGATGGCGCATTAGCGATGCAGGGAATGGACATTGTTTGAGCATGCACTATAATAAGTGTACATGTGATAACAGTTCTCACTAAAATCAACCAAGCCGGTCATTGAAAACGACGGGTCTTAGGACTTTTGGTTGTCATAGGGTAGCAGTAAGACATTGTGTGTTTAGCATTTTGTTATTTGCACTCAGAATTATGGTAGCGTAGCTACCACTTTACGCCGATTTTACGTGGGAGAGTGGTAATTCCGGCCGGGCGGGCCGGCCCATTCCGCTGCAACCCGAAGGTATGCAGCCTGGCACTATAAAAACCTACCTATTAAATGACATACAGGTAAAGTGCGTCTTTAAGCAATCGCTAGGGACTTGAAAAATCGCAAAACGGACAACCATCGATGACGTCTTCCTGCATGCGAGTCGCACACCCAGCGATGAGCCGATGACCGAATTCTTCTCCCACAGTGTACTGCTGCATAGTGCCGCGCACTCACTTTGTCATCGTCGTAACTTTTAAAATATTTGTCCAAATGAAATAGTGTGAGAGACAAAAGTTATCTTCTTTAAAAATTGGAAGTGATAAAATTATTTGTTGACATGAATCAATTTGTTTATACAAAATTTTCATTTCGGAAAATAATATATAATTTGATTGTATTTTCGATTCACAATTTAAGCGATAATGGCGTACTTATAAAATATATTTATAATATTATGCTGTCGCGGATTTTTTTGGAGAACGATATAAAATATATATATTTACACCATACATTATTTTCGTGCACCTCTTATGGTTTTGCAGGGCATGCCAGAATGGCTTGGAAATAGAAGATTTTTTCCGACTGTGTCACGTACACTTATTGTTATATTTTGGTCAATTTATAAATTAATAATAATTAATAGCTTTATAAATTATAGCCTATTTGTTATTTTGATGTATGAGCTATATATATATAGCTAGTAGTTTTACGTGAAAGGGTAATAAATGTCCATACATCCATACAAAATTTCGTGTTTATTATATTAGTAGGAAATAGAATTATTATATGCCCTGTAGTGAACACATATAAACTGTACTGTATGGGCGAATAAATCGATTGGTGAATGTTTATATCTTATTGATTAACAAATGCACGGAATAAAATTTTTATTTTACCCGTACGAAGTCGGGACGGGCAGCTAGTAATAGATATGTAAGAGTTGATAATTTTAATCCAGAGCTTGACATTGAATATATTAATATACATTCGCGCCATTAGCAATGATTGTAATCTCGATATCTCGAGTATACGATCGACCTATTTTAATTTAACAGAAAATCAAAACACATCGTATAAAAGGCCGTTATAATTGTCTTAATTAAAATTTAATATTGTCAAATATATATAAACGAGAAGCTACTAAGAACTACGTTAGGTGTATCCGCGATGACAATTAATCCTTCTGAGAGCAATACATTAGCTTTTCTATACTGATAGGGACACCATTTAACAATAGTAAGGTTAAAATATATATGATAATATATCGTCTATATATATAAAAGTATTCATTAATCAATATCAATATACATTAATAAATACTGTTTTTAATCCACCCAGGACTTTTCGTAACTTTAGTTGTTTCTCGAGACGAGACATTGTCGAAATTGTTATGTAATCATTTTTATTTTGAAATAATTGAAGGAGCCTAGCCGTCATCTGTTCGAAAACGTGAAGTATTCTCCTTGTGCGGTGGCATTATTACAAAAATCGGAAACAGTTTGTCGTTTGTTTTGCTTAATTCTTAATGCCACCGATTTTTTAAAAGCCTATTTTAATTAATCATCAAATAAGTCTATTTAACGTGTTAGTTGATTATTTAAAAGACTGACTTACAGACTTGAACTATAAGATTTAACTACTTAAAAGTGAATCTGTGTGTGATTAAAAGAAATAAATAAGGCAATTATTAAGACTGAAATTGACGTTAAGGTAATTAAGTATTAATTTTCTGTTTAATAAATGTTGAATTTTAAAAAAATAATCATTTTTTAATACGTTTCACCAGAAATTAACTCAATAAAAATTTTTAATCTTGAAGTCCCGTGACTTTGATTGTAGGCTGTCTCGTGTCCCGGGACTTTTGGGACGTCGAAATTGTCAGGAATTCCCAAACCTTAATATATGTACGTAATGTTCCTTAAAGTATACATATATTAATATTAAAAGACTATTTGTTATAACTTTTATTTTTTTTGTATTATTAAAAAACGGTTCATAAAATAAAGAGCATACTTTAAGAAAGTATATTTTGATTAAAAATAATATTATATATTTCTCGGTTTACATTTTAGATATTGTTTTAAGTGTACGATACACTTAAAACAATGGCGTCTCTCGATACTTTAAACTTTTACGTAATTATAACAATATGAATCCGGATATTTTTTCAATCTGATCTATACATAATACTTTGTTTACATAAACATTGAGAGAGTACTTGTTGCCGTGTGTTTTCTCTGTTGTCGATTTAACGCGATCTAATTCGAAAGCGATATGCCTTTCACCTTCCGACCGTCGGACGTGCATTACGCTACCAACTAACGACTACACTTCTATCATTGACTTTTCTACGATAAGTAGGTGTATTAGAATCGATCAAAGTATGTTCACCATGAAACATACGAAAGAAAAATATTAAGTTATTCTGAAGAATTTTCTTAATGGTAATACATTAACATAAAACGTAACGTAGATAAATATTTATAACTAATTGTTCTAGAACGGCGTTCTAGATTCCGTAAATAAAACGATGTGAATATCATTGACCTATTAAAAATATTGTTAATGTAATTAGGTATTCATGTGACAATAATTTTAGAAGAAAATGTTTGTGTCTAAAATGACAGCATGCATTTTAAGCTTAAACACGCTATCTTAAACTAGGTTTTCCATACAAAGTTTCATCGTACTTGTAGAGGATTGACATATGTGACTTAAATTTATTATCAGTAGAATCTTAGTGAAATATGTGTTCTTAGTTACTTCCTAATGTAATTAATTACAGGTTAGCTAGGAAACGGCTGCCAAATATGTATCCATCAACCCATTGTGGCATCGTGGTAGAACAAGCTACATTTTTTTTTCTCAAAAAGACAAGAGGCTTCATTTAGTTGTGGGATATATATAGGAGAATAGAAAACATGTATTTAGTTTTAAGAAGCTACCTTGATTATTTTTAAAGCATAAGCAACTCATTTAATATGTTTTATAATGGTCTAAAGTGAAAAATAAATCTAAATACGTAAGCAGCAGATGTATTTACATGGTACATACATCTGTACATAGTACATAATTACATTTCAGATAAAATGCAACTGGTAACTATGCCTTTTTCAAAGAAAATTTTACGAGACGAACAATTCTGCTTTTGTAATTACATAGATAATGAAGGTTTATTTAGTTTATGGTACGATAACGTCGGCCCTTTGAATCAAATGAGGTGTGATAGAATAAGGAGTAAAGCATCAACTTACAGAGTGAAAGTACACTTTCTTACCGCCTCACCTCTACAAACTGTACATATATTTCTATCTGGAAGAGTCTTATTTAAATGAATTTGCAACTCATTATTTAATTTGGTAATATTTTAAGTATGTATTGTATGGCATGATGTTAATAGATTTTTTTCTCTGATTGATCGATAGATTTATATTATTCTACGTAATGCATTAATTACATTAATGAATAATGTATTGTTTTTATTTTTTACCTATTGTTGTTTTATATTATATTGATCAATGAATGATGAAATAAAAATGCTAACATAAGTTAAATTGAATTACTAATTCTAGAATTTATATATCTTTGCATTCTCTATAATTGAGCAAAACTCGTGTGACGGTTTTCCCTACAACAGTGTAGGTTAATGTATTGTCGCTTTCTTAACTCTCGTCCGTCGCATCACTAATTGTTCGATTGTTAACCTACTAATTTAAATCGCCAATAGATTTAGAAATTATCGTCTGATTGACCTAGATTTAATTCTTAACGTAGGTATATATATGTATACCTACTTGGCATTCAATCATTTAATCGAAATGGAATAAATATGTTTATTAAGTTTATTTATACACTTTGAAGCTTCCTTTATTAAATTAAGGTAAAATGATGATCCAACGTATTCGTTGAATAAATTAAAGTGATGAAGGTCTCGCGGTCGATAGAAACCGAACAATAATTGGCAAGTCTTCAAGTACGCATATTGCACTTACCTCTACCAAAATTCGGTACAGTATCTTTAAAATCAGTTATCAATTAATGGTATTCTATGCAGTATACCTTCCTAGAAAATATAGTAATTTACAAAGTATCAAGTATAAAGTATTTAGGTATAATGTTTCACCTGCAAAAAGTTTATCGGATGAAAAATTAAAAAAGTGTAGAAGTTCAGATTACAATATTAGATCACTGTCGCGTCAAATATTTAAATACATTTTATGTCCAATTAATGGTATTATTCTAAGTAATATATTCAGTTTACATTAAGATAATAATGTGAGTAGGTGTTTTATTTAATATTAATAGCATAATATTAGGCTTTCTTTACGTGAAATTACGTTACGGGTACAAATACAACGTGTTATGTAACATTTTATTTAAACTGAGTTATATTCTAGCTACATTCCAAACGTTTTCCCTCCATATCATGTTATATTCGGAATTGAAAAAGAAACAATAACAAAACATATAGGGTTCGTTGACCAAAATTAGGTGGGTAAATAGAACGGGTGAGTACGGATTGTGGGAATCGATGGGCAAGGAGGTTGTGGCCGTGGGCTCGAACGGCAAACAAGAGGAGCGTAATAAGGTCGCGGACGCGGCTGCTAGGCGCCGTCAGCGCCCGCGCCCGCGCCGGCCGACGCCCTTTTGCACTGCCTATCTAGAGTTCAGTACGCAATGCTAAAATTATTTTGTGTAAACGTTTATTTTATTGTATTTTGGTTCACATAATTAATGTGCGTAAATATCTATCAAAATAAAGCCATGTATAGAGAAGTCAGTGCTTATTATTGTGTTATTAATCGAAGAAACAAAATCATGCATTATACATGCATTTTATTGGATCTGACACATTTCATTAAGCTGCTAATGCAAGGTTTTTATAACATCGCTGACTTCCTTGTTTGTAGCCCACGAGACAAAGAAAATTTCCATTCGGATTCAACAAATTTAGTTATCTACTAATTACCTGTACGAGTCACTGGTCAGGGTCACTGTTGTTAAACTAGTAATACCGTTTACTCAGTTTTGATAATTAACTTTCCTACGTATTAAAATTGATCAGATGTCTCTTCGTGTTACAGTGATAAAAGTACATTAATATGCGGGTATTCAATGTACAAGTAAATATCGTATTTTATTTATAGTTTATGAAGATTTCTTTTTTGTATGCGAGAAAAATATTTTTGAATCACTTGGCATGTTATGATATATCGCGATAGTCTTACCTATACGTACATTTGTAAACATACGTATCTTCACATGTAGAAGACAGGGCTATAATGAAGATAGTTCAATACTACCCACTCGTCTGGTAACTAGCATGAGGTTTCTGTACCCGTTTATGTTCATATGATCTCCCGATAAGGAAATCTGACGAGCACTGTTTGCAAATTGCGTGTCGACATTTACAACGAATGTAAGTTATTATGTTTTTGTAATGAAAACAAAAATTATGTGTTTGTTATACCAAATTATTATAATATAATTATATTGTAAGATCTTGTTGTACATTAAATAATAATTTTTTTATCGATATTCAAGTCGAATATTATTCTCCCATACATTCATAGGACATTCGCTATCGAGATATCTCATACTGATGTATCTATACTAATATATAAAGCTGAAGATATTGTTTGATTGATCCGGCTAATAATTAATAAAAAGCAGCTGTAAAAACCCTTCCTGGGGCTGGAGTACAATTTTACGGGTTTTCACTGCGTTAAATAAAGGTGTACTGTCGTTGTGTTTAAACAATTTTACGTGTTAATGTATATGTAACGAGTTACGTCAATGTTCATTACTCAATCACATTAAAATAAGTCTATACAAACTTTGAAATACCTACTTTTTAACCGACTTCAAAAAAAGGAGGGGGTTATCAATTCGTCTTTTTCTTTTTTTTTTTTTTTGTGTTCGTTACCTCATAACTTTCGACTGGGTGAATCGATTTTGATGATTTTTTTTTATTTGAAAGGGGTTGCTTCCCATGGGTCCCATTTTTTTTGGTCCAGGTTTGACAATGGAATCCATGAGAAAACCATATAAGTCGTAAATTTGCATGAGGTATGTGCCCGACAAATGGACGAATAACTCAATATCACGCCAACCGATTGCGATGATTTTTTTTTTTATTAGAAAGAGTATACTTCAAGTGTTGTTTGATGATAGTTTGGTTAGATTCTGATTATAGGATCCATGACAAAGTAACGGAAATCTTCAATTCTTAGTAGCAAATTAACGATACACGGCCGAATCTTTTATAGGCTATCTAGATTTATCATTCACCTACCATAACATCGTTATGATCAAGTAATTAAAGTACTATTGTAAAAAACACTTTTTTATATACCGTCAATAGTTTTCGCAACGCACGCGAAATAATAACTTTTATAGGCAACAGTTTGATACGTTGGGTTACATTGCTCCATTTTAAGTAGGGATCTATAAGTTTTTGAAAATATAATAAAGCTTATATTACTCGGTAAAGACGTAGCTTTCTAAGGGTGAAAGAATTTTTAAAATCGGTCGAGTAGTTTTTGATTTAAATCGTAATAAAAAATCAAACAAAAATCAAATCTTTCCTCTTTATAATATGAGTTATGCATGTAAGCATTAGTATATAATATGTATATGTTTGTAATTGAAACATATTTGAACATCTCCTAAAAGTTGAGACCAATTTTGAAAATTATGTATATATATATATATATTTATATATAGAATCGTATAAGTACTCTTATATACATGTTATATTTATGTATTTTTATATATTGATTACTAGTGTTTTTCCCGCGGTTTCACCCGTGTAGTTCCCGTTCCCGTGGGAATATGGGGACAAAATGTAGCCTATGTTACTCCTTGATAATGTAGCTTTCCAATGGTGAAAGAATTTTTTAAATCGGCTCAGTGGTTTAGGCTTGAAAGCGTCACAAACAAACTTACTTTCGCATTTATAATATTAGTTAGGATAATATAGATACTTCCCCTTTTTTTAATATACAGACATTCCGTCATATTTTATGGTGAAGAATGGTATAACACAACATCTATAAACATACAGTTTATTTAATTATTACTAGAAATAACTATTTGGTTATGTTATGGCTGCCCAACTAAATTACCCCACCAACTAAATCTATTTAATCAAAACATGTTAATTTATATTCATACATTTAACCATATTAACTAATATTTATTAATTAAGTACCAAAATACATTTTTCTTTATGTTTCACTGTTTTAGTTTAATATATTTAAATAATAATATAAATGGCGCTGTCTCATATGAGCTGCACGTTTAGTAGGTCTACCCATATTCTACAAATTAGTGAGTGTACTTCAGATTCATTAAAAATCGAAAAATAAATAAAAATTTTAACAAAATAAAAACCGACTTCATAGGTAAAACAAATTAATATACACTAAAAAGTAAAAAAAAAATTGCGTATTCTTCTATAATCAAATTATAGATTTAATTAACTTACAATTTTCTACTCATCAATATGTAGGTACGAATGTGTTGTGTGGTTGATAATTTATTTACAATTATTGTTATTTTTGGAGTCGATGTCAGCTAAGGAAACACTATAATATACCTAGCAATAATAATACGGGAATCTTTTAAAAACATACACATTACAAATTGACTTTTATTCGCTTCGTTAAGTTGCGCGTGCGACACAAGCACATCTCACCTACAACTATGTATGTAGTCATAAGCCCACCTTGGCTGACATCGACTCCAAAAGTAACAATAATTGTATATAAATTATCAACCACACAACACATTCACTTGGTGGTAGAGCTTTGTGCAAGCTCGTCTGGGTAGGGTACCACCCACTCATCAGATATTCTACCGCAAAACAGCAGTACTTGGTACTGTTGTGTTCCGGTTTAAAGGGTGAGTGAGCCAGTGTAATTACAGGCACAACGGACATAACATCTTAGTTCCCAAGGTTGGTGGCGCATTGGCAATGTAAGCGATGGTTAACATCTCTTACAATGCCAATGTCTATGGGCATTGGTGACCACTTACCATCGGGTCGTCCGCCTTCCTTTGCAATAAAAAAAAATTAAAAAAAACATTCGTACCTACATATTGATGAGTAGAAAATAGTAAGTTAATTATCAAATTATAGAAGAATACGCAATTATTTTTTTACTTTTTAGTGCATATTAATTTGTGTTACATTGAAGTCGGTTTTTGTTTTGTTAAAATTTTTATTTATAAATATTTATCGCAATTTATTTGAAAAGTTTTATATAAAGACCCCATCTAAAAAGTGATACAACAACAATTACACAATTCCACCCATAAAATAACGAAGCTTGCAGCATTATGTCAATAAAAGAAATATCGGCTAGCTTATATGTAACTTTTCAAAATATAGGACAGATCGCAATCGCAAGACCTACTTGTTAATTCAGAGCTAGGCGTAAGTCTATTGTTATTCAAAATGTATTGTGACAATTTGCAAATAAAATCTTCTTAATCATGATTTTTGGGGTCTATGACCGGTATACGTACGATGGTTTCTACTTCCGCTGTCGTGACGGTTACCGCCGGCGTGATCGCTTCCGTGGCATTTGCGTGTGCTCAACTGATAATGTCGAAAAATTTGGAAGAACCTGACTTTAAGAGATATATATTATTGACATTGATAGTTTTGCTGAAAAATACATCAAATGAAATTAAATAAAATTCATGATGTTTTATCTGATTGCAGTTATATAATTTGATCTTATTTATTTAAGACAATCTCGTTTCGTCGTTTTCGTGCGATTTAATTTGACGATAACAACCACTAATTATTATTTTGTTGTATTTAATGTTGGGAATTGACCATACAATTCTATTTTCCTTTCGTCTTTAAATAGTTTCGAAAGAGGTCGCATGCAAGTCGTTTGAATTGACAACACGATGCTTATTATGCTATCGTTTCATGGCCAGTTATGACGATTATTTATTAGTTTGGTTTTATATTTATATTATTTTAATACGTGGTAAAAACTTTTTAATACAAATTTTATGTTTAACCAGTGATTAACTTGTTCATGTAAAATATTTTTTGAATATAACAAGGCTGTAAACAGATTGTTTATAAAAAACAAAATAAAGTGTAACATTGCAGTTTTTTTTGTTATCTTTTCTATATGTGACATTAGCAGAATAATTTGCGCTCAAATAGCAATATTTTTGTATCGTAATAGTGGATAACTATCACTGAATATCAAGACGTATTATGTTTGGGTTTGACAAATTAAGTGACATAGCAATATTGCTATTAGTATACAACGTCATAAGGTTGGCGTTACAGTGTATAATAAATGTAGTGAGCTATTCGGACATCATTAATTCTGTAAGTCAATAAACACTCGACGATGTGTATCAAGGATGGCGTTATTGTCACGTATAAGATTGAGTCATTGCTTGTTAGCGGTAACCGTGTCAGAGCGGCCGTCGCGGAATAGACCCAAGGCTAATGTGTATCGCGAGTCGCGACGCAGTACGATGCTGCACCTGAGACGAATGTCTTTGGAAAGTCAATACGGTATTTTTATCCTTGACGCGAGTAATGTAAACAAATTTGCTTTTGGTAGTTCGATTCGTTTAACGAGTTTTAGATATAATATATGAGAAATCTAGTTATTTTTTATGTCTCACATTTTCTTTACGCAATGCAAGGATCCGTTTGCACGTTTAATGGGATTTTACTTACATTACTATGTGTTAAAAGCGATTACTCTAATAAATATAATATTTGTTTTTCCTCTACTGATACGTGTTATAAATAATATTACTAAGAGAAAATATTATGAACTATTTCAATTAATATTATAATGATCTATTATAAATATTTTATAAATTGACATATGACTAGTTACTTGTCTACTTTGTCTCATAAGGTAGCTTTTCGGTAGCCCTGTAAATTTGCAAAACGCAAAATTTCCGGATAACATTTGAGTAGTTAGATAGTACTCACTTTCACATTTATAATATTAGTTATGATTACTTCTACTCTAAAGTATCTGAGTGGAAATCCTTAAGACTATATATATATTGCTATAAAGATATACTTATGTTATTCTATACTATGATCCTTACATTACATAAAATAAATCAAGTTCTTTATAAAACTCCAATATAGTAAAATAACTATAAATTTGAAAACATGAATAAATTAAAATGATCCATTTATATAATATAAATAGAAATATTATTGAGATTTCAAATCGATTATTCTAATATCTGGATAAGTTATCTAATAAATTGTTGTAACAAAGAATGGAGTTGGTAGCGTTTTGGTGGTTTTGAAAGAGGGAGATCTGTAGGAGGACGAGGGTGGCTCGTCTAGCGATCTAGCGTCTGGGGGAACTTGATTTTTAAACACTGCCGTCTTTAAATAATGTTGTAACGCTTCTAAAGATTTTCCTTCAATAATTATGATAGTATTAACTCTTTATTAATTTGGAATTTAAATCAAAATGAAAGAAATTTAAAGGAGTTTTCTTTCATATTAAAATGACGTCACATTTTACGTTAACATAACAGGATAAACGCCACGAAGCTACAAAGTTTAATATTTTGTGTCCCAATGAAATGATAATTAACAATAATAATGTATGGCACTATAAGCAGAAGGCCCGATATAACTTTAATATTTAAAATGTCAACAATCAATCCATAACTTACATAGGTACTAGAGTCAAAAGGATGCCCATACAACGTCTGACTTTGTCACTTGACTCTGACCATCCCGTTATTATTTGAAATATGTAGGTAGAAGGTATTTATAGATATTCGGAGTGAAACCGGGTGGCGGTCGAGGGTCCTAAGATTTATGGCGGAGCGGGAGAGTCTCATCTAACTGGGTTCCTTCAGGGGTCGGTATAAAATATAAGCGGTCTATCATTTCTTACTTAATATATTAAACCGTTTTGCAGTTCTAACTGAAGATGTACGGTCTTTGTATAAGAATAATAATTTATTGAGAAACCGATAAACTAAAATGATTTAATAAATAGTGATTAGTAAGATATATATTTTAAAAATAAAAACACAGATTTTATAATACTAAATAAAATAAATAAACACAAAAATGAAATAAATAAAAACACGATCATAATATAAAAACTAGGTACCTACATGAAATGTACTACAAACTAGGATTACCTGTATCTTGGAAATCAAATTTCACTTTAGGTGACCACAAAGCCCGTGTGCATGACTATCTTAAGATATATTTATACAGGGTGTATAATACGTATGAAAACACGTGACCGACCCCGAAGTGGTTATTAGGTATCGTGAGTCGGTTCTATTTATGTAATCATTTTTAAAATTCTAAGCAAGAATTTTACCCTGCATAAAATTTAATTTAACTAAATAACGACAATTACATCGCAGCACAGGCGCGGGCGTCAGCGCTCGATAGCTCATACCTATCGGGTAGCTCGGCCACGAGGTCATGACCTCAGTTGTCCATGAAATTTTCGTCATTTACAATTGAAAATGACAATTAATATTTTTTTATCAGTAATTTGATTGCATAATATTTTAAATTTTTAATGACACTTATTTTGTTACAACCTGTACATGTGTATATTAACGTTACAATATATTAACATTATAACTTGTTTCTAATTTAGTAATGAATGCCTGTGTGTGTTTTTCTGTGACAACATAATCCAGTATCATCAACCATTTTTTAAATTTTATTTTCCAATCTTTTCTATTTAACTTATGTCTAGGGCCCGCAAAACGCGATTGGTTGCTAGCAAATTTGGTGTTATTTACCTTCGTAGGAAAGACAACATCTACGCGGCGCTTATTAGATGTAATGAGCCGAGAACGAAGGTTTCTCAGAACACATTGCAGTATATACATAGTTCACTGTCCTTAAAAAATAAATTTGATGGATGTCTAAAGAGTTTGCAATACATAACTTTGAGTACTGCGCGCTGAGCTCTTTCTGGTTTCAGCATACTAGTTTTGGCAGTTTTGTTTTTTCAAACAATTCTTCAAAGAGCAAAGATCGTTTACATTTATCAGGAACAATGTTGGTCCCAGTATGCTACCCTGAGGAATACCGTACTCTACATTTAGGTTTGTGCTGATAATTATTATCCTCCATCTTGACACACTGAGATCGATTTTTAAGGTTGCTCTCGAAGTGGTTGAATACATGACCTCAGATGCCTATGTTATGCAGTTTCTTAAGGAGTATAGGAACATAAACTGTGTCAAATGCTTTGGATTTGTCTAAGAATATACCTACGCACTTATTTTTGCAGTTTAGATATTCAGTTACTGTATCTGTTAGGGCTAGGACAGAATCAGTTAATACACCTAGACGGAATCCGTACTGATTTCTTGCAATGATTTTATTAGCGTTTAGATAGTTAGTTAGACGGTTATTTATTATCTTTTCTAATATGTTGGACAAAGAGTACGAGAGACAAGGTAGTATAGAGATAGGCCTGTAATTATGTACACAATTTCTGTCCCCACTCTTGTTGATTGGGTAGTTTGCAAAATTAGCAGGCTGAAGTGGCAGTGGGCTGGTCTCGTGTGTCGTAGCACCGATGACCGTTGGCGCGGACGAGTCCTAGAGTGGAGACCGCGGTGGACCGATGACCTTATGAAGGTGGCGTGTACCGACTGGATGCGGAAGGCGGAGGGCCGGGAGCTTTGGTGCACCTTGGTAGAGGCCTATGTTTAATAGTGGACTACAATTGGCTGATGATGATGATCTTGGTCGTTTGATGGCCGTTTTTTTGTGTTCGTTTTGTGTTCGTTTTAGGTTTTTCCCCACATTTGTATGGTACTGATTTATGAGTTCAATTGACTTTCATTACTGTTTCCAATTTTTAAAACTCCTTGAGAAGGTAAATTTATGGTTTTGTTGTTGGTTATTTTTTTTATTCCATCCTTACTGTAGACTTAGAGTTATTTTTAGCTTTTAGAAATTTACTTTTCTCATACTCAATTACGTACGAAGTAAGGAATTACAAAAATTACGATTTCTAGCGTAGGTAATTTCTAAGACGTTATTTTCCGGTTGTTTCTTAGTTTGGGTATGCATTTTATCTCTATTTCTAATACAACAAAGGAGGCCTCCTTAGGAGTGATCCAAGGCTTTATGCGTATACAGTAAAAGCTCTTTATTCGCGGGGGTTGGGTTCCGGCAATATGCCGCGAATACAGAAACCGTGAATATGGAATGGCAATTTATATGGGATTATACAGGGGATGGGATTATATAGGGGATACGTTCCTAGGTGGCAAAATAAATAACAAAAAAAATAATAGAAATTTTTGACCACATTGATTAGTTGTTATCATCAGGTTTAGGCAATGGTTTAAAGAACTTTGTAATAATTTTTCTTGCTTAGCAGTTTAAAAATCTTCAATTTAGTCTAATATTCCGGAGTGGCATTAGCAAGTTGCCTCTTAAAAATAAGACTCCGTTCCATAGATGGATCAGTTTTCATAAAGAAATCAAAATGACACGGCATTTCTTTCAAGTGCTTGATGAAGCCTCTTCTTCTTCTTCTTCTTCAGTGGCCTGCGGATTTAACATTTTCTCCAAATCGGTTTCAGTCAAATTACATCTCGCGATTCAAGCAACTCCTGCATGTCACTTGATTCTATCGCTATTCGCAATTTCGGCATTGTTTACAGTTAAAGTTTGAATTCGAATAGGAGTAAAATGGATGCAAACGAGTCTCCAAGACGTAAACGATCAAGCATTTCTATTTTCACTTTTACATTTGTAGTAAGGTCTGTTTTACTTTTTTATTAGTCTATTTGCCGACGCGTTTACAAAGGATACGAATCCTTTTTTTAATATGTACTGATTAGATCCACGAATAAAGAAATTTTAGCCGCAAAAATTAGGAATTGGGTCGCAATTTTTTCGTCCGCGAATATTGAAAACGCGAATAAAGGAAGCGTGAATAAGGAGCTTTTACTGTATATCATACTACTTACTGAAATTAAACAAGTGAAAAATAGGTGACGTGAACGTAACGCAATGTTCGTCACTAAATGATCAACAATATTGTTTTGGAGATTACTAAATATTTCAATTATATTTTATTTGATTGCAACTTAAATTTATCATTTATCTTTAAGTTGGCGGTAGCTTGTAACTCGCACCACCACTGAGTTTCGAACGTCTCACACCCTTGCACGCTAAGGGCAACTCATTTCGCCGCCCAGGACTATCTACGTTCCAAGATATTTTTCTTTGTGATGCTATTGTCGATGAATTTGCCGAAATAAACTCGCTAGAAAATAGTATAGCAAGTCAAAGTATTTTTTACAAATAGATTACAATTTACTTGGTGGTAGAGCTTTGTGCAAGCTCGTCTGGGTAGGTACCACCCACTCGTCAGATATTCTACCGCAAAACAGCAGTACTTGGTCCTGTTGCGTTCCGGTTTGAAGGATGAGTGAGCCAGTGTAATTACAGGTACAAGGGACATAACATCATAGTTCCCAAGATTGGTCTCGCATTGGCGATGTAGGCGATGGCTAACATCTCTTACAATGCCATGGTCTATGGGCGTTGGTGACCACTTACCATCAAGTGGCCCATATGCTCGTCCGCCTTCCTATAAAATAATTATAAAAATATATTATAGTTCATCGTTAAATGGTATACTTGTTATAAATATTTTTCAATTACTATGTACAACATTTAAAGCTCGTAAGTTACTTAATAATAATAATCTTTATACTGCACACTCCATTGTCTAATATAAATCAACATAAACATACAACATGATCAATATTGTAGTAACCTTGAAAAGTCAGCAAACCGTTAAGTAATAAATAAATCAACAAGACACATATTGAATTAAAGTCAACACTTACAAGTTATTAAATCATTATTTTGAAAATGAACAAAAAATAATTCGAAAGAAGTTTATTAATTTGTACTCGTGATTTGATTGATGGCGTAGGGCGACTCGCCTTTCTGCTTGCATACGCTTATTTTGCATTATTGCATTTGACTTCAATGGTTTTATATGTAATAAAATACTTACTTATTTTATACTACTACTACTTGTATAAAGAAGTTGTTTAATTTATTAATCGAAAAGAAATTAAATAAAAAAAAATGATGTATTTCTTAGTAAATAATGATAATGACTCCTGACTCCCGAATTTTTGTTCCATCGGATTATGAGTGAGCGAATAGCGAATCCTCATGTGGCTTGCATGCTTTAGTGTACTATAGTAATATGTTCGGCGTATTTAGCCAGTATCCCATGAGAATGCCCACCTTGGACAAATCGTCTAGAAAGACATCACCGTTTCTTAGGATCGCCTTTATAAAGTATTTATTAAAACAAGTAAATAAATTAAAAAATAAATAATCAAAATTTAATTTAATTTGTTATTCATATATTGCAAAAAGGACTACATACTACGTATTACGTAAAAGGGAGAACGCTTATAAAATACTCTTCAAATTTCATAATACCGCTTATTTTCATAGAGTAACCTTGATTCTCAAACACAATTTTGAACGCATGGGAAGTGTAGAAAAAAACATGTTCTAATGACGACACACAAGCTGCAGGAACGTCGCACGTGGCAATGGGCCTTCCGTTATTATCATCAGGTAATTTTTTTTATGACCGAATTATAAATGAATATTCTAGAGTTGTATCGGTCACGGTGAATCACTTTAAAATTCAATATAAAAATTAATAAAAATTACTTTAGACATCTTACTGAAAACTGCTTAAAAATATTTACTGTATTTTATTGAAACTTAGTAATCATTTACCAAAATCAACAATTACAAATATCGATAATAAGAATAACTATCGTTAGTGTCCGTCCGGGTATTGACTATTATGTAAAATTTAATTTAAATTTAGTTATCGACAAAGATTTTGTATGCCCACAACATCTTTCTGAGATAGGAAGGCACCCCGTGGTATCGGAGTACCTCTATTATAGATTCGAAAAGAAGACTGTAAAAGGCATTCGCTACGTCTCGCGAAACCGCCAGGACAAGGTGCCCCATTGGACCGTCAACGCATCACCTATATTATAAAAAATATATATCTCTTGTATTGTCTTGATTAATTTATATTGTATTTTAGTTTTGTACCTTTGTAGCAAGCATTTCTTTCTCTAGACTTGCGACACTTTTGAGACTTCTACTCATAAAAAATATCTTTCTCTTTCTAGATATTACTATGTATATACATTTAGACATACAATTATACATAAATATGGAATGTATTTGTTAGTGACCCTATTATATTTTATGAAACAAATAATGTTATACATATATTCCATTTTTTTTCTCGACGTCAGACGGTTGCTGGATAGTTGGTTCTTCTTATCTTCAAATTAATTTGTCATTCTTAAGTCATTAGTGTTATTTATCACCGCGTACATATAAAATTGTATCGTCAGTATATAATAATATTTAAAAATTAGCGAACGTTAATAGATCTTTCTTAAGTAAACCATTGAATCATCTTTTTTTTATAGCATAAATAAATGTAAACCATCTCTTACATTCCCAATGTCTATGGGCGTTCGTGACCACTTACGATGGTCGATGATTAAAATCTCAATCTCTCATGTCGTCCCTTACAACATCGAGCCAGAGCTTCTTGGGCCTGCTGCGGGATCTAGGGCCTTCGACAACAAGATCCGAGATATTTAAACTTTTCCGTCTTGATAATGGGTCCTCCGCCCGGTTCGGGGTCCATAGTGCAACAGGCCATATACTCATAGCCACTTAAATTGGCTTCTGTTCTGAAAACTTCAAATCTTTAACGAAGTGTTTAATTTTTCAAGTATCATATGATCCGATATCTCACGAACACAAACTTCTTTAAACACTGCTTTTGTATTATATAACTATATATTTATATTTCCCCTTAAGATATTTTTAAAGCGTTACGAGTGCAACATTCCAATGGTAATCCTTAATTTGTGGTCCTTTCTTTCTGCATCCAGTTTTTTGCTTACATTTGAGGGTGCCGGTGCGTTTTGTGAGTAGTTTTTTTGTTCGATCTCTGATAAAAGACGCCCTAACGGGACATGCCGCCTTACACTTTTACGATAGCACAACGATCACCTATCGACTATGGCTACATCGATATTATTTTTGGAACCTAGTATCATAATACATATAAGAAAATTGTGACAGAATCTATTAAATGTCATGTTTTTGATTAATTAATATTACTATAATTGTATTTAATGAACACTTCGTACATAAATATAATTTAATTATGAATTACTTTTTAAAAATTTTAAATTATTGTGTATATCATACGCGGAAATATTTTAATAGGTTTTTAATGAAACGTGTCAAAGAGATTATTAATATGGAATCGAAAGAGACATTTAAAAAGTAAAATATTTTAAATACCTATATTTTTATATTTTGTCTACGTGAATGACACGCCTATGATATGGCATAGCGAATAATATTTATAAATAAAAAAGGAATGAATATAAATCCAAGAAACGTAGGAATAACTATATACATAAGTAACTTTAACCGCAACTTAATCGTTTTCAGGAAACGCTCCATCGGCTGTCCTATATATATCGGAACTCTGAAAATAGCACAAGCTCACGAATAGTGATGTGATTGCCCTTCTATAGTTATTTCTAGACACTGTTTTCTCTTATTTACGTGTAGTATATTTAATGGGAGGCGAGAAATTTTGTTGTACTAACACCAGGAAGAATATTTTTTACGTGGTAACAAACCTGATATTTGAATAGTCTGTGTGTGTGTGTATGATCGTACCCAATATGATCCATTCCTGATTATCTAATCAGGAATGGATCATCAGTTCTATGGAATGAGTTACTAATGATTATTATTTATTTTTCCTCTTGTAACGATATTCTTGTTCAATAATATGAAACAGAGTACACTATTGATAATTGTTTTTTGTTTCCCAAAAAATACACAGCGTTTGAAAATCCAATACAATTTACCTTTATATTCGAAGTTTTTACCCATGCAGGGGCGCGTTTGCATCGATTCCACATTGTGTTTGAATAAAAGCGTACATTGAACTACAATTCAACAAAACGTCTACCTGCCAACTTACTGTGCGAATTTTAATCGTTATGAATTTTTTGAATAAAACTGAAGTTTCAATACATTGAAGGATATTATTGGCAGCAGTAAGGCTGGCAAATGGGTCACCTGGCATATGGGCTAATCCGCTCAGAGAGATTGACACTATGAAAATATATACTCCTTATACTGAGACATCACAAAAGAGAAACTAAGAACTAAATAGATCATGCAATGAATCGACACTCACGTAAACAATCTGTTATACTATGTAAAATAATGACACTGATACTATTGTGTTAAAAAAACACTTGGTGAATTGTTGTAAAACAAGTTAATTAGTTGGTCCGTACTCCGTAGTGACAATAAGCAGTCGCCTCTGTCACCCGCTGGTAAGCGCAAACCAGTTTTGATTTATTTGTTGTGTTTACAAAACATCTACTCTATCTATAAAAAAATCGGAGGAGATTATTGATATATAAGATCAGCATTGAAAATATTATATTATAGTATTGTTTTATTTTTAATTAGTAATCCTAACCTCGTTATGAATTTTATAAATTATAAAAAATAGATTAAATACAAACTTTTATAGGCTACGTAAGTAGTGATAAGTAAATTTTAATTACAGGCTTCGCTTATGGGCTGCCGGTAAAACGGAGTCTATATAGGGCAGAGAAATGGGAAGCTACCTAATTGTAAATTAAAAAGTTCGCGGAGTTACGACACCACAGTCCACAATGACACCCCACTGGTTGAAGGGAGATCTCAACCCACCCTCCACTTCACCCGCCTCCCAGACGAGGAAGGCGCAGACACCCGTGGAAAGCGTGTGACATTTTGTTTTAAAATATTGTCCGCACGAATACATTCCGGGGGTCATTTTTAATCGCGTACCTGCTTTCTCTTTTTTTCGCGTCACAAACAAATGTCTGCGCTTGTGAAAACAATATTTTAAATCATAAACTTTCACGAAATTTTGCTTAAAACTATAAACGACGACACGACTTAAGTATCAAACGATACTATAAGATCTTAATTACCGTAGATAACAAGCGCTAGCGCACGGGGCGTGAAAGCTCAATAAACGCGCACATTACCCTGCTATTAGCTTCCACAGACTACGTATAACAGGTTCCGATTACTTGTGATACTGCTTGTTCTCGAAACGAACTCGAGGAAGTTGTTTTGTATGGGGTTATTTAGCTAAGCGCACCAAATATTGTGATGTCAAGGCCGTCTGCTTTCCTCCGGCATTCCGTTCCCGACGCCCACTGAGGAATATCTCACGCTCGTATTATGTAACATTTCGATGGAGATATGGTTACGATTGACTTACTCGATTCACCTGTTCGTTGTAGAAGTGATTTTACTTCTACAACATACAATAGGTGTATATATACGTAATAATGATTTTACTTCTACAACGTATAATTAATTCGTAAGATATATGACAAAGTTTTAAAACCCGTTGATATAATATTTAAAAAATATAACGTTAACTTTTTTTACTAACTTGAGTAGAATAAAGTGCTTTTTTTTAAATTCGCCGCTTAACGATGAAGTCTGATAAATAATAATTCATCAAGGTCGATCAGTTCTGTGTAAGAGAATTATAGTATTACTGAACCAGAAAGTGGTGACATGATTATGGGCATTATAATTTTTCTAATTCATTCCATTTACCTACGTTTGTTATACCGTTTAAATTTGCTAACAATATTAAATCTGTTGGTTCATTTAAGAAAGCTCAAAACGTTATTCAATAAAAGTAACACGTTGTAGTTGCAGCAAATTCCATTGCTTGCTTTTGTTAAATCAATACAGTCGTGCAATATACTCGCACCACTCGATTCGCTTATAATTCCAGATTCATAGCGGCGGCTTATTTCTCATAAAAAGTTGTTCCCTTCAAATGTAGTAATTTCGCAAGGAGGGTGGCGCCCCATCCACCGAACCATTTGGGCTGGCCTTTTAACGCCGGAGATATTGTCTCTTTAGTTTGATCTGTATTTACTCCTCTGTAAGTAAAGTTCGAAGAGAGACCTCGCTGTCGATGGCGTTGTCAGAAGTATGTATGTAGTTGTTTATAAATATTATAAATGAAGTCTCTTGATATTCTTATGTATGTATGTGCCATCAAAACATTATTGAATATTTGTTGTCATTTACATTTTTAAAATTTAAAATGATCATTTTCTGTCGTTATAAAACATACAGACGAATTGATAACCTCCTCCTTTTTTTGAAGTCGGTTAAAAATAAGTTTCAATGCTTATTAAAACAACAACAATTGTTACATATTATATTTATACTTAGACGTCAAAGATTATTGTTATCAATTATTATTTAAGCTATATACCTACATATTAGTAAATATTATGGTATATAAAGTTATACAACAAATTGCTTGCAAAGACAATTGGTATTTATTCACATCATGTAATATCATTTTTTTTAAACAATTAAATCTAGTTATGAAGATGCTAATTGTTTCTATCGGTTACACGACTACGACTAAGTAATCGTTTTCTTAACAAGCTTGCTTGTTTAATTACAAAATGAAGCAATAATTTAAAACGGTCGTTACTAACTTTTTAAATCTGTCCGGAGGCCAGTAATACGTTATTGATATTTGTGAACGGGCTGGATAATAATATTTGTATATAATTTACCACTATTTGTTGACCCGTCTTGTTATTCGCTCTTCAACTTAGTTGGACGATATAAAGATTTTTTATGAGATTCGAGGGATCATATTAAGCTGGCGGTAGTGTATTGGTGTCTACAATAGGTGGAGAGGGTCACATCACAATGAGCCAGCCGCATAATTGTTAAACTGAACGAGGGTTGAACGACTTGTCAACTGTTTCATAGAACAAATATACGAAAAAAAATTAGCCGTTTAATAAAAATGTATCGCTTCAATATGTATTTTTATATTTTCATTTAAGAGAAAAATAGATGAATAAAAAGAGTAACAATATATAAATAGTTCTTAGTTACAAATAATCTTATTATATCTAAGTATTAGCCTCGAAGGCTCAGTCACCAATGAAGTATGCCATATTATATTTTCTGTCATTGTGCGCCATCTAGTTGCTTTATTTATAAACAGTTATCGAACCTTGTGGCATCAAGTGCAGGACGAGCACACTTACCTTATCAACTTTATCGATATCTATTTCTATTTTCTTGACGTCACAACTATGTGCTAATCAATTCTTGTGTTCATTGATAATGTTATTTCCCCTCGTTATTATTTATGGACCGATAAAATTGCTTGTTTTTATAAATAATATCTGCAAATAAATTAATATGAATTTGTATTTACAAAAGGGGTTTGTATGTCCTCTTATTTATAAGTAAATGGTTTTTAAATTTTGAGCTATTTTCAATGTGCATTATAAAACATTAAATAAAGAGTTAGCATAGTTTTAAACAATAGACTCGCAATTACAATAAACACGTTATAATAAACTTCATGGTAACCTTTCTAAAGCGTGAATGAGGTAAGTGGTTTGATACCGATCACTAACTGCCGCGCAACAATACACTTCATCCCTTATTAATTATTTGATTGTAGGCATAAAGGATGCCGTAATCGTCAGAATAATAATATCATCGCACCGCATAAAGAACCCCAAGTAGCGACAACACAAGCGTAAAAATGACACGACGGGCCGCCAATATGTTTGTGTGTATTAGATTAGATTTATTCGACTGGGTCACGCACACATACGAAGTGCTACCCCGAAATGGGGTGTGCATCGATGTGGGGGCGACACTACTACAAGCTTAAAGCTGCCACCGCCCGCCAGATGGTCACGCACACACGCATATTACGAAAGGGAAAGCTACACTGTGTAAACAAATCGCGGGAGCGAGTGCCGTCCCTCTCGGTTACAAAGCCGGTGTGTGTCACATGATTGTGTGCTGTCGACACGAACCGACGTAGATTGTTCTGTGAAATTGCCAGGTAATAGGCCGAGGGACTATAGTATTACACATACTTATTGATGGGTTTAGACGCTCAATGGCCTAATCGAATTGAATATTGACGACACATCAGTGATGCTTTGACTTTGAAATTAATATGAAAGAGCTTCTTTACGATGATTAAATAAAAAGTAAATATAGATTTTATTACAAAAAAACACAATGCACCCGCAGGAAAAAAATAACTGAACATTAGCCGATATAGAAACATAAGATAGTTCATTATGCACATTTGAATTGTAAATCACAATATGCTTATATGTAATATTAATAACAGATTAACAGATTAATTTATAAAAAGCTAGGTCAAGCTTAAACATGCTTTAATAATGCATTAAAATTATTCCAAGAATGTATTTTGTAACTGTCTTGACCGATGTGGTGGCTGAACTGGCGCTATGTTATGTTTAGGGCGAGCACAGACGTTTAGTCATAAATACATTGCAACAGTTTATAATAATGCTAGACAAGTAAAATAATTATAATAAGCGTTTGTTGTATTTGACTATGAACATTCACACGGATAAACCATGATATTATGATCTAGTGTTTTTATATATTTTTTAATGAATATGCAAATCGGGGCATTAAAGAGTCGAGATGTCACAGTAGTTTGAACTCGTGGAATTAGTTCAAAAATTCTAACTTTAAATTCGGATTAGCACCACTATGTTGTCATGTGATTCATTAGTATGACATAAAGAATAGGTATATCGTGTAGGTGTAGTGTGTAGGAATAGGTATATTGTCTCTCAAGTACATCCAAATACATAATTTTTTAACGGGATATTTAACGGAATTGAAAGATCTTCGGTTTTAGCAGTGTATCGTTTGCGCATTGTTACGTTACTCACTTTAACTGCGCGAAAAATCAATATATCTCTTCGCAAACAATTTTATTCACACAAAGCTTAGCTAAACGTTAAAACTGAATAAAAATTACGAATACGAGAGTTGTACAATTTACCGTAGATCAATGCAGTGCCGAATCGTTTTTTTTTTAGTTCATAAATATGTGCCACCTGATAGTAAGTGGTCACCAACGCCCATAGACAATAGCATTGTAAGAAATTTTAACCATCGCTTACATCGCCAATGCGCCACAAACCTTGGGAACTAAGATGTTATGTCCCTTGTGCCTGTAATTACGCTGGCTCACTCACCCTTCAAACCGGAACACAACAATACCAAGTCCTGCTGTTTTACGGTAGAATATCTGATGAGTGGTTTATTAACAACAGTTTACACTGCCTACATTTTAAACAATTGAAAACGAGTAAATTTTGAAAAAAAAAAACGTTTATACAAGCTACGTTTTGATGCAATACAATAATATAAAATAATATTTAGAGCACTTGTGTAACTGTTAAAAAATCTTTAACGATTTTCAATTTGGTACTAAATCAGATAATTATAATCGTATCTTCTACAGATTTAAATGAAGCGATCAATCAGGGTGGCAGTGCTCGTTGACAGGAGGGATTAAAACATTCTAGTGCCGATTTTTTTAAATATTTAAATCTACTTACCGAATGTAAAAGTATGTACAATTGTAGTCAGTTTATTTACATTTATACATAATGTGTTTATTTATAATATTAATATTTTATGTCGCCAGAAACCGAAATTAATACATTTAACATACATATGTACACATACATTCCTAGTCACATAATTAACATGCAAATTTTATTACAGAATTACAGCATTTCGGGCTATTGTATATTTATTCCATAACTTGATTTAAAAATTTCCATACACAATTATCATTACAATTAAACATTAAAAAATGTTAAGTCATTATACATGACAAATTAAAATTATAATAATTAATTATTATACTGTCACTTAATATGATATAATTAAAAACAATCATGTAGGTATGGTACAAGGCACAGGTTATTTATAATGCACGTCAAATCGTCTTGTCTGTTGTCTTAGATGCTGACTCAATTGGATTAAAGTCGAATCATTTAATTCTCTGTTAAATGAATTTAACATTCACGCTCCAATCGGATTGATCAAAATGAAACATTACCAGCGCGATTACTGACAGACGATGTAATTAAATAGATAAAAATAAGGCACAACATATATTTATTTTGTTGTTTCTCTACAAAGTTCTTGAAAATGAGTAGGTGCTCCTCTCCTTCCTGGTTATATTACGATACCGGCGTTCGTTGAAGTTACTGACGACATCCGACGCAATTGACAATCTTGACACCCTTAAGACTTCAGTAACTCGTTAATTATTGCATTTCACGATACTTTACGCTTATGAAGTTCTATTAACATATCTTTCTTACATACAACATATCTTCATCAGCGATAGATTGGCTTTGAAGTTACCTAACAGACCGTCGGAAGCCTATACATGTTGATGAAACGTTCTTAGATTATTTCTATTATCCAAAGTATTTCTTCTCTCTAACACACATGTATGCAGACAATAACTACGGACGACGATACTTTTGAAAACTTCAATTTTTCGATTACTACCGTAAGTTGTGTTTTAGTTACCGTTTTTAAATGGAGTATGGCCTAAAAAATAACACGAAAACATATTATGAAGTCATAACCATCGGCAGTCCACCCATGACTTTCAGGCTTGACTAAAAATTTACCATCGTATTCCTATAAGATAAGGTCCTCCAGACCGATTTCGGCCACGGCGGCCAATCTCAAGAGAGATTAGCCAACTGCGCAGGAGATATTATAGTGCACAAGTGTGTGCGCAAACACAGGTGCACTCTCTTTTCCTTAGCTCTCATAATCCGATGGGACGGCAATCCGACACGACCGGAAAGAGTTCAGGCGCAGGACCAACGGCTTAACGTGCTTTCCGAGGCACGGGAGTGTACACACTTCCAACTTCCAGGCTCCGGGCTGCTACTGAGAATTTTCTGATAGAAAACCCCAATAACTATATATTGGCCCGACCTGGGAATTGAACCCAGGAACACCGCGTCTGCGGCCTTATATCAAGCCACTAGACCAACGAGGCAGTCAATTATTCCTATAATGGAGCCGTAACTCATTATTGTTTCTCTATTATGTATTGATTGTATGTAGTATATATTTCTGTAATATTTTCAGGGGATTTATTTACCCAGCAGCCGGCGAGGTTGCTGGGTCGTTATAAATAACCATGTATATATATGTTTACGTAATGTTATTTAGTTATGAGTATATATTTGTAGGTATAATAAAATAAATATGACTGTGTAAGAACACAAAGGTTCTCTGGATTTAATCGCTAGTTTTTATTTTACTTTTTTCTAACCTGTAATGTGGAGAGTAGTAATAAAGATTTAAATAAAATAAATAAATAATAAAATTAATCAATAAAGGTTTATTTTTCTTTCACAAATACTTTTGCAATTATAACCGAATAGCAGAAAAAATATTAATTATATCTATCCTAGATTATTTGATTGTTGTTTACTTTAACTTAGTAAGTCTTACGGATTTCAATAAAACCTTGCTATAGAATCAATTGATTATTTTCTTACACAAGGGAGTTGCTCTCTTGAGAAGATTCTATCTTTATCGACGTTTACCGGCAACTCAACCCACGATCTAAAACTCTGATAACGTGTTTAACTGCCCCTGTGTTACTATAACTGTCAGAAGTGATAAACTTTAATCATAATGATAATACTCTAATTATTTTTATCGAACGGTGGTTTGAGTGACTTTAGGATATATATTATATTATATATATATGAGAAGTATATCGGGGTAATATAAAAACCATATGATAAAATAATATTTTGTCTAAATTTTATTAATATTATTAATAAGTTTTTCAAAATGAATAATATTAATATAAAGATTGAAGGCGGATAAATAAATAGGTCACCCGTTTTTAAGTGGTCACTACCGCCCATAGATATTGGCACCATAAAAATTTTAAACATCAATACCGTTGCTAATTATGTAAACTGGCCCTTGTGTGTATTATTACATGGGCTCAACACTCAATATTAGTATTTTTTTTTTAGCTTATCGCCGTCCACTCCTGGACGAAAGCCTCCCCTAAAGAAGGCCAACCATCCCGATCTTGGGCAGCCCGCATCCATCCCGTACCTGCCACCTTTTTTTTTTAAATATTAGTATAAAACGGATTAAATTCCCGAAACGAATTTTTCGAAACGGTATTGTCAGCATAGCTGACCTCACCCTCCTTATCCATATTATAGCATAACATATAGTAACAGTAACATATACTAGACAGGTTTGCTCAAAGTCTACCGGTTAATATAAAACTTATAATATTGCTTATGTAGGTATAAAACATACAAGTTAATATTTATATCAACACTAATTTGTTCATTATCCACGAATGATAATTAGAAACTCTAGTGTATACGCCGGGATAGGTACTGTTAGCGCATTCTTCACCCCAAGAAACTATACCAATTAAAGTTTTATCAGCTACTAATGGTCCGCCAGAATCGCCTTGACACGCATCTCTTGGGGGGTTATTTGCAGAGGCGCATATCATGCTCGATGCGATTCTTGCGATTTTGCGGTAAGCGATGGAACATGCTTCTTGGGACACGATATCCACGTTTGCAGCAAGCAGTGTTGAAGATGGTGCGCCACCATACTGAAAAATTACATTGGTTTCATTTAATTAATTGACGAGCGTAGATGGCTCAGTGGTTTAAATATGGTGAAAGTAAACCGATAATAACAATTTAAAACCAGGCAGGCGCCACTGAATAGTCATGTGCTTAATTTATGTTGATGATATATCTCGTGCTCGACGGTGAAGCAAAACATCGTGAGGAAACCTGTATCCGTCCTATGGCAATCTGTGACGTGTTTATTCACCAAACCGTGTTGTACCTGCTTTGTGGTATATATGGTGTTTATGGGCCATTGACAGGCTGCTAGTTACTAAATATTACAAGCAAAACAATTATTATTGAGTAATACATTCTTTTCTAACCGATGTCACTCCAAATCCTGATACTAATGCACTTTTGCCAATTGGAATAATAAAATTGGGTTCAGCGATCAATACTGCGTCGACATTCCTTCCGAAACTCATTTTAGTTGATGTCAAGAGCATTGCTATATCATGTTCTAGTGTAAGAGTAGAATACTCCTCGTGAACATAGACTTTGAATATTTCGTATGTATCGCCTCCGGACAGTCGATTAGAGCTCCCAACAGTAACCCTAACTGACGATGGATCGGACTCTATTCTGAAATTAGCAAATAAAAATTTTATTACAACTTCTTTAATTCCATGACCGTTTTTTTAAATTTCGGTATATGTAAAATATATCCAAATTATATATTTAACGTAAAAATGTAAATTAATGAAACTACACAATTGAAAATCAAATAATATATTTACGTTTTCACACAATGGCCTGCTGTAAGCACTGCTCTGGTTGTTATAACAGCGGCTCCACATGTGTAACTCCAACCCAAATTTGATTTTCGACGCAGAGTCGCATGATATGGGACTTCGCTTATATCAATTATGAAACCATTGACGATACGATTCGATCGATCCGATTCTGTTACCGGTGGTGATGTGGCATAGCTAGAAACTGATCCGATTATTATTTATAAAGTACATATTTAAGTGATAATGTTATTTTATTTAGGTTAGCGCTTCGTATAACACTTTATTTCGATTTAAGATTTGTTTCATAGACTAATAATAATAATTCAAGTGCGATTAGCTGACTCTGCGGGACAAAATATTATATTGTAAAAGTGTTTGCGCGCTAACTCAGGAGCACACTCTTTTCTCTCATTCTCATAATCCGATGGGACGGCAAAGCTGTGACGACCGTAAATAATTCAGGCGCATTACTGGGGTTTGAACTCAGTATCTCGAGATATGCGGCCTTATAAGCTAGCCACTAGACCAACGAGGTAGTCAAGACCTATGTAGACTTTTTGCTGTATTAATACTTTAAATATTTCCCTTTCCATTATTGAAAGATAATAAATAGTTTTTTGCAATAAATTTTGCAGTTTAAAGTAAAATACTCTTAAAATTTGTACGAAAATATATTAAATTTATGTACTATATATCAAATGCGACTTACCTAAAAATAATAATATCACATATAGAGCACTCATTTTTACTGAGATGAATAACACTGAATAATTCGGATCTTTAAGTATATCTGATAAAAAAATATCAATCGCACGAATTTCAGTATCTCATCATATCTCTGTATCATAGAGTGGTACTCTACATTTCTTAGTTTCCTTTGTTTTCAATTTCATTCAAATTCTTTATTTATATAATAATAGACATTAAAAGAACATCCTCTTATTAAGAAGTTTTATACAAATTCGCATAATACATATATCTCTATCTATAAAAGAAGTTCATATATCAAAAATACTTCGAAATTCGAATTGATAATTCTCCTAGGCATTATGTTTCTACTTAATTAAATTTTAAAATGATCCCATATACCACGCACAGCCGATACCGCTGGGTCTAATAGGATAAGCACAGGTTTACTTTACAGAACGTATGTGAGCACTAAGAAATGACTTTTCAAATTCATCTACTAAGGGTGTTAAATGAGGGCTGAAGTTTGTTTGAATTCTTCATTTCTGATGTTAAAAATATGCAAATCGATGTTAAGGCTGGTTATCTTTATGATTTAAAAACACTTGTTAAAGCTATTTTACAAAAATCATCAAAAAAAAAGTATAAAACTTAAGATGAAAGTATGTATGGAAGTTCATTTTTAATGTTACAAATATGATAATCAATATTTATGCTTCTGTAGAGCAATTTAGTAAGTTTTTTAACGTAATAACTTGCTTTAATAACAAGTTGTTTTCCAAATCTGGACCCAAAATGAGGTGTTTTTGGAATCCTATAGTTGATTCATTGCAGATTTTTTTTGTCAGCAGAGTTATGAAGATAGTGACCGAGACATAATGGGCAATGCCTTAAGGTTACCAAACTTAAGAAAGTTCAGTAAGGCACTGAATAATGTGTCCCATTGAAAATTGGGTGGGAAACACGGCTAGTACATATACATAATTATATATTATAATATGCTTACGATATCGCAGCTCATTCAAAATCGACATGCATTTGTTTTGCCTCATAATTGTTGTGTATTACTTTCTCATTTTAAAACACGTGAAGCTGCGTGATCTTGCGCATAAACTCTCCTCGGTCGTGTGTTTGAGAGTGCACCAGTGTTTTTGTACACGCTTGTGCAATATAAATTTGCCGCTTTGGGCGAAATCGGTCAGGAGAACATTATTATTATGTAAAACCATTTTAAATACGTATGGAATACAGTGATAAGTCCGTAAGGTGTTAGTTGTTATTTATTAACGTTGGGAGAAAGCTGTCTCTGCGGTGAGAGATTTTTTACGAAAAAGTAAAAAAAAAATCTCTATTAATACTTTACTTTGAATCATGTGTTCAACAATTGAGGTGATTTGACAATCTATGCTGTTTTATTCTTTCAAATGTAAAATCAATGGTGACTGAAATTGAAAGATAAATTGGCTTATAACTATACAATAATTATAAGTAAAGTCGTAAGTTAATAAAATAAAATAAAATTCCGTACGAATTTGATTTGAATTGTTTGCTTGTGCATTATAGGTAGTTTTTGTCTATAGACGTCGGTTTTCCCATGCGTTATCAAGGTACCAAGTTAGACTTTATTTACTTCGAAATAACGCTAAGCTTATCTTGACTTTGTCAACAGTGCTAATACAAAAAGTGTAATATATTCAAATATTACGGTAATCATTAACATTTGTATGGTATATTAATATACATGTGTATTATATGTATGACTGCCTCGTTGTTCTAGCCTAGCGGCTAGATATAAGGCCGCAGTGGTCCTGGGTTCAATTCCCAGGGCGGGCCAATAAATAATTATTGGGTTTTTCTGTCAAATAATTCTCAGTAGCAGCCTGGAGTCTGGAAGTTGGGAGTGTGTACACTCCAGTGCCTCGGAAAGCACGTTAAGCCGTTGGTCCTGCGCCTGAGCTCTTTCCGGTGGTGTCGGATTGTCGTCTCATCGGGTTATGTGAGTTAGGGAATAGAGAACGTCCCTGTGTTTGCACACAAACTTGTGCATTATAATATCCTGCGCAGTTGGCTAATCTCTCTTGAGATTGGCCGCCGTGACTGAAAATCGGTCTGGAGAACATTATTATTATGCCTATTAGCGTCTGTCAATAATGTGTATTTTAAACAGTGGATTCCTGTTATGTGATTATGTAACCATATTCAGCACCAGCCAAAAATAATACAATTTTAATTTAACCGCTTCGGAATCGGGGCACTTAAATGTCCAAACCTGGGATTTCTATGTCTGGGCCAAACGATATTAGATTTATGTTATTAGATAGCCAAGTCATTAAGACTCTTTTTTATTGTATAGGTACGTAGGTGGACGAGCATATGGGCCAACTGATGGTAAGTGGTCACCAACGCTCATAGACATTGGATTTGTAAGAGATGTTAACCATCGCTTACATCTCCAATGCGCCACCAACCTTGGGAACCAAGATGTTACGTATTACATATAAATGCTTAATAAAATAAACATATTCCGGTGGAAAAAATTTAACACATCTCTTTTTTTTACAATTTTTGTTATTGATGAAATCCACTAGACAATTTCTGTTACAGGCGAATATATTTTATGTGTTAAAACATATAAAATATATATGTTTTAACATATATATATATATATACAAACAAAACAAAAATATGTGCTGTTAATCGCTCTATTATATTTAACACGATTCTTTAGTATTATAATTCATTGTACATACAATATCTATTTTGTAGGTTTTGATGTAACGCCATCTATTGTCACGATATTAAACCTTTTTATGGTAGCCTTTCTTATCTATGTATTGTAAGCAAGCAAGAATATGCTATCGACTATTGGTTTATTAGTTTTTACACGTGTATTTTTTATGCCAATTACGTAAGTTTAATAGAGATTTTATTACAAGGATATCGTTAGTACATTACCGATAAATACAAGTACATACCAATGAATATTCGTTGATGTATTCCGCGTTTCTGTCGGGTAACATTGTTTCAAGAAATTACGTAAATGCTTTTTTGTCAATATTTTAGTAATATTTATTTCGTTGAATATTTTGATATTTAAATGTGAGTTAAGAAGTTAAATAATCTCAACAAATTAAACACTAAGAAATAAAAACACGTTTAGACATTAGATAATACGGTTATTGGGTGAGATAAGATAGCGCTAGTTAAATCAATGGGAAGGCGGGTTCATGGGAGTTGCGCCCACGCAGCACGCATTCCGGCGGGAGCCAAAGACCTTTCGTTTCCTGGATCACACACTACGGAATGGTCGATTATTAGAGACATTTCTAACGAATGGTCTAATTTTAATGAGAAGCTATGTCCTCGAAACGTATAAAATGTAAACATGTATTTGAGCAATAATTAAAAAACATATTTTTCAACGATTGCTTATATGTAAATGTTTTTGTCGCTCAAATGAATTGAGCAATATAAAGTTACTCCAGAAATAGGTTCATTTTTAAAATAGCATTTTAATCAGTGGTATTTTCTCTATAGCATGCAAACAGCGGTGATTAACAATGGATATGCAAAAGATAAACTTTCCTCAACATATTTGTGGTAAAAACTATTAAAGGCGCTATTTATTGCTATATTGCACGCAAGTGTAGTAACATATACGACATAATTTTGAAGGTTCTTATTACTCATACTGGTAAGTGTGATTAAAGAACACATTTTATTTTAAACGCTTGTTTTATAACTGACTTTGGATGTATAATTGATTACTTCCTACTTTATTCATCATAAACACTAAAATGACAACATGGAACCAAGGTTTTTTTTAAATAATTTGTTACAGCAAACCTTACGAAATTGACTTATTGGGAAAAAACAGTAATAATTTTGTTCATCGATTTCGCTTTATCTAAGAGTGTGCATGATAACGATGTGGTTATATGAACATTGTATTGTGCAACGATAAGAGATTGTCATTGCAATATTGTATGTGGTAGGGAAAAAATTCAAATGTTGATTATTTAATGCGGTTTTTTCATATTAGACGGAAATAAAAATATAATGCTAAACTTTTTCAGTGTTTTAAAATGACATTTCTTTATCTGGAACACGAGAAAGGTTGATATTGATATCAAAGTACGGGTAAGTCTCAGTTTTATTTTGAATCGTAAAGCAGAGTGCTTCGCGCCGACACGACGGCGTTCAACCGTGAAGGACGGTTTCATATCATTCGCTCTGATTTGACGTCTGATTCCCAACCGCTAACATGCATGGTTCAAGTCATAACATTTAAATACGACGACAACAACACATACAAATTACAATCATTTAGGATCATAAAATATAGCTTAAATAAACAAATGTTCATAGCAATTGGATTTAATTAAGGTCTTTGGTGCAACAGAACAGCGATTTCGCTATTTGATATAGAACAAGCCCCGTGTTTCGCCAGAGTGTTAGGTCTGAAGAGGTGCTAAATACAAAAAAGTATGGCCTTATGGTTCAAGCTTGCTTCATACCAAGTTTCATCAAAATCTGCTTGGCATCGGCAATTTAGCCGTGAAAGCGAAACAGTTACTTTCGCATTTCTAATATTAGTATAGATTAATTAAGTTAATGCAATGTTCTTTGAAACGTTGCATCTGTCAATTGACGACAGTAACAAAAGTAGTTGACTTAGACCAAACAAAAACCGAGGTGTCAGATGTCTAACGAATTATTTTTGCTATCGCTGCAGCAACTTAAATAGACAATTTATTGGCAGCCCTGTATCATATTGCTTATATTGCGTTTAATTATTTTTTCCCGACTCTAAAGCGATCTCACTGGATGAATATTGTTATATTTAAATTGTAATTGTCAATAACACTTTTCATAATCTGGGCATTTACCAGTACGTGTATATGCTAATCGTGTTTTTTTTTTGTTACTACGACTAAGTAGTCAACCTTCATATTATTTTGATAAATAATGGTTATTATTTCTCATTATTTGTGAACATTTTATTGTTTAACTTTATTAACGACCCACAAGATTTGATTGATACATGGATTTCAAGCAAACGATATCAATAGTTTCTGTTGTTACATACAACAACAGACAAGTACTATTGAGCTTTAAGTCTTAAATTGGTATCTCCTTATGATTTGTCTCAATGGATTTGAGAAGGTACAATATTATTTTTAGACTAATTGTAAAATACTCCTACTATTTGGTAACTTTATATAATTATATGTTATATGTTATTGGACTTGTTACGTGTCTCTAGTATTTACAATTACAAAACAGCAGTACTTGGTATTGTTGTGTTATACCGGATAAAGGGTGAGTGAGCCAGTGTAATTACAGGCATAAGCGATATAACAACTTAGTTCCCAAGGTTGGTGCCGCTATGGCGATGTAAGCAATTGTATTTCTTACAATGCCATTGTCTGTAGGCGTTGGTGTCCACACCATCAGGTGACCCAAATGCTCGTCCTTCGTCATTTTAAAGTATAACTTACATGAGAGAACGTCTATTTTGAGAAGAAGCGGCAGAAGAGTGAGTTATATGGAATGTAGTAGATTTTACGTGTATTAATTATAGTTTAATTTTGTGTATCCTGCATGAAAATGAAACCAGTAAGTACTAAATGTGACAACTCTTACTTGCGTCACAGTATAAAATTGATATTAAGTATTCGTACATAAATAAACAGAAAGTGACACAATTAAAATGGTTTTCGGCGCTGTAAAAGATAATAAGGTCAAAAAAGTTGTCCAGTGGATTTACTTGCTATCGGTGGTTGGGCAACCCTCTCTGGGTGGGTATTACTTTCCTCTCATCGCATATTCTACCAATCAAACTAACAGCCAATACTTAATATTTATTACTTGTATGTCAACGTGATACACAAAAAAACTTAAAATGATATAATAACACGACGCTTACAATTGCGTACCATCGCTTATAGGCGGTTATTATAACTAGCAAGTATCTGCTTTTCGTTTATTGTTGTGTCCCGGTAGAAAGGGTCAGCAAGCCAGTTGAACGTCAGTCATAAGGGACAAGAGCATCTTAGTACCCAAGGTTCAGGGCCTAATAGCGTTGTAAATAACAGTTAATATTTCTTGCAGCGCCAATGTGTATGGGCGGTGGTGACCACTTACCAACAATCATCTATTCTCGACTCTGGTCCTATTGCCTATCAACCTAACGATGTATATATTGCTTAGAAGTTGATGTTATAAATTAAGATATCATTTCTTCGCTGTGTATTTTAATTGTAGATAAAGTGAAAATAATATTTATCACTTCAGCGCGTACAATTTACATATAGAATAAAGATTTTCACGTGAAACTGAGAATCTTAGTAAATTATTCGAGCCAGTGGAGCGGCGATTTCCTATTTATGGTTCCCCGCTATTGTGCCTTTATTTGTATCAAGGTAGCAAGCGTAAAGAAATACGTGTTAGACAACTTTTTAAAACCTCTGTTAATGTGATATTACGCTAAATAAAACGTATGAAGGATGTATAAGAGTGACAATGAAATTAAATACCAAACCTCATCTGTGTCAAATTTGTTGACAAAATTTTAAAACAGAACTCTGAAATAATCTGTTTTGCACATACTTTTGGCCCCGTTTGCGATATTAAAATATTTTTAATACATCTTATTACTTTTAATAGAGATGACATAAAAGTTTGGTTATGAAATAGGTACTTTTAATAAAATACTTAGAAAAATGTCTTTTTGACGCGATACCGTCTAATTAATCTATGAACGCTGGCTGCATGCACGAAAAAGTATGACTCATTGTCCCGTTACGCGCATTGTCCCGTTACGCTGATTGTACACTTGCGCCGCATCAATAAAATTGAATCAATTTTATTCATAAAAGTATGCAGTCATTTCATCAATGTTTTGTTATGACATTGTCACGTTAAACTATCGTCCGTAAACCGACTTTACAGACAACCATTTTACTTTTTTAATTTTGCAGTCGCTACAGGACGAATTAAAATCAGAATACACGTATGATATTAGGCATAGCGTATTAAAATTAATATTTAATAATTGAGAAATATATTATTACATAGATATTTAAATAAAATATTAATAAATTAACTTTATAAAAGCAGAAAGATAAATTTAATATAATAAACTTCTACGGGAAATCTTTCTTTTTCATAAAGATTATAATTCCACGTAACGCTTTGTCAGTGCATACAGTTTCTATTTTTCAATCGCAGCGTTCCGCCTTTCAATGCTTTCCTGTACAAATACGTGAATCGAACCATCATAACAAGCCCCTTCATCATACGGTTACTTGAGTTCAGTTAATACAATAGAAGTTGAAAAGACACGTAAGAGTATGGGTCTTCATTAAGTGGTAACTGTTTAGCGGAAGGCGCCTTGACTCCGGACAATGGCCGCCGATCTACCTTCCCAGCTCATTATGTATTTACTATGAAACTTCTTTAGATTAGTTGTGATTTTTTTATTGTTCTAAAACGCATTGCGGAAGAAGATGGTGAGTGTGTGAAAATATTAGGGTATTGAAATGGAACCATTTACAATATAACATTTCTAGTTACGTTTTAATGCAAAAAATAAGTTATTGTTACAGAAACTTACTAACATAATAAAGCAGCTAAAACAATTAGTTCTTTGCCCTCAATAATGTTACAATTTCATTAGGACATTAAGTGAGCCTGATAAATGGTGCTGGCATTCTAAATAGTTCGTACTTCAACTTTAATTTTAAAGTTCAAGTAAATAATTGCAATTTATTATACATCGTTTTAATATATATAAATTACAATATTTTTAAACAAATTTAAACTTTCAGAAGTTCAAAACGGCCACCTCAATGTGATGTTTGCAAGTATCGCGAAATTATTTTACAAATCAAGTTTGGAATAAAAGGGATCATTAGATAGGTATATCAAGTAAATAAGTAAGAATCGATAAAGATATTTGCCCTTTAATTGGTTTTAGAACAGAAATCACATTCGAAGTTCTGCAAAATATGTATGCGTTAAAGCTCGACGAGTTGTGTGCTCATCTTTCTCGATTGCATAGTCTGCAAATCACACATCAATTGACGCCGACTATTATTATGATATGTAAATAGGTAAATCTAATGGCATTTAAGTCGACTCACAGTTATTGCGTCAACCGAACGATATGACTGACATTTGTGCCTTCGACTATTGGTCAATCGCTCACAATGAGGTAACGAAATAATTGAGACTAATCTAGTAATAACAGATTGTGAGCTATTGTAATATACACGGTGACATCATCACATATTTCTTTGCTTATGTTTATGTTTAGTAGGGGGGAATTCTTGACGTCACACATTTATGTAGTAGGCATGTTCTTTTAACCAACACCGCTATCGATCATTATTTACATCAGTATAAATAAATTATTTTTAGGAATAGTTTTTGCTATAGACAATATAACAAAAAGGATTCCTAACAATATTTTAATTCGTTTCTTACTGACTTCTAGTTAGTATTCCTACAGTACAAAATCTATGGTTAAAAATGTATTTATAAATATTATTTTATTTAGCAACACTAAATATATAAATTACTCTAAATAAAAGGCATATGTTAATATGGCTTTATAGTATATTTAATTCAATAGCGGCCTCAGTCCATAATTCATTGTCTGCAGCACAAGCTACGAGTGTATTCATTTGACGCGGCAGGTTAATGTAAAATTCAGATGTGTCTACATTGTATATTTATGGATTAATTATTATTTACGCTATCACACTCCCGCAATCATTTACTTTATCAATTGTTATATTATTCTGATGCGGTTACATATTTTATTATTGCCTAATTATCTGAGTGCACCAACTCGCTCGTATGAACGATGTATGATACGGATATTATTTTTTGCTGTGTTTTTAATTTCTTCCAAAACCGGAAAATCTTTTTTTTTTAAATTAACATGACCTCATTGTATTATGCGTTTTGCTTAAAACGTTTAGCCCTGACCGATATAATAATATTATCTTCTATAGGTAGGTACTTATAATTATTGTATTTACTTTTAATAACTTTACAACCAACACAGTTTAAATCACAAGAAATTAAGCTAGTAGGTACATATGTACATTTTTTTGTCTATCAATGTAGGTACATATTTATATATCAAGAAATTAAAGAATACACTAATTTTTCAGTAAAAAATATCGATGAATATGTTGTGTTTTTATATTTGTGCCATTTTTACATATATGTTATTTGCTTTATTTTTATTTATGCATTTTAGTTACGACCGTGCTTTAAGAGAATTATAAAAATATGTAATGATCACAAAGGTCCCAGAGTTGATTACCTTATTTTAAATTACGTTACAGTTTAATTACTGCATCTTCTTTTATTGCATGTAAAACCCTCGAAAATATTCATAAGCGAGCGCATGCGCATCCATAAACAGGGTAAAGGTTGATTTCGCTGATGCTTCGTATAAGGAAACAACCTTGACGCTCGTTATTTCAAGAATAAAACAAGTAAAATAAATAAACTTCAGCAACAATAATTTGTCACGTGTCCATGATATGTGACTTGCAACTTGGTTTTATTTATGTTTCAATACTATATGATATATTATGTATATCACTGAACTAGTTATTTAATTAGTTATTATTCTTATCTTGTAAAAATTAAGACTTAGAATATCGAAATCATTTGAATTCAAAGTAATCAAACTAATTAATTTGCTCATATATTTGATATCAAGAATAGAATAGTAAAATGACATCTCTAATTCGAGCTAATGTCGTTTTAAAAATTATAATTATTACTTTATAATAGGTTTTAAATTTTATTGTAATACAAGTGCATTGAGTTCAGAGTTTATTAATTACTAAGTGATGTCTACAGCTCCGTCTGACTATTTTATTTATTCTTAATACAATATTTGACAATAATTCTTTATTTTATATCATTTATCTTGTATTGTTTCAAGAGTCTTTGTATACGTTAAATACTATTCATACTGGGTTTTGAGATTGTACCAGTTGCACAAAACATAATTTTGACCTTCTTTTTTTCTCTTTCTCACATATTTATTTATTTTTCAAAATTACTTCCTTAGTCAAAGTCACTTAGTGGTAGTGCTGTCTACATTATATGTTAATTAATATATTTAGCGGTATATATTGCGCATTAACCTGTCAGTTACGTTATAGCTATCCCGTTAACATGAAATTCGATTCAACATCAATCCATTGGATATATGATGACAACATTTAAATGAACCACCGAAAACTGTTGATCAACCCACTTAATGTTTAAACTATGGTTTATTTTGCCAATTATAGTTGTCCTTTGTCCATGAAACTTCTATAGTTATTTAAAAAAAATGTGAAGGTGTTATTTTAGCGTAGGTGAAGATAACTAACAAGTAGTAGTACAAGTTTTTCTACGTGTTATTTTCAACTATACATTTGACATGCAAATAGTGTTGTGGGCGAGTTGTTACTCCAATTTAACACAAGTGTCCATTATTTTAACCGATAGTTTATTTCATTTCACTGCGGGAGCAACGTTGCATGGTAGATTTAAATAATAATAAATTTAAAGAGGTGAATGCAAAAGTTTTAATACATAGGCAAAGATAAAACTGTTACGTGTCTTTTACTAATCGATTTTTTTTGGTTAGTTGTCGATTTTCTTTTTTGGTTGGTAAAATAGAAATTACGAAACAATGTTCGAAATAGGTTATCTTTAATATAATTATCTCTGGGCGAACACTAATACTCTTAAATGCGCTTCAACGCCTTAAATTATAGCAATTATTTTTTAATCGGTCAGTATGTTTATCGTCATCTATTGTTATACTATCTAAATTTGTACAATACAATAATTTAGATACGATTACGTGTTCATAGTTTGTAAAGGTAAAAGATAAATATATTTGCATTTAGACGTCCACACCTCCACACCCACTACACGTATTTGTTTCACAATAATTGGCTCTTTGTCATTGCAAGTTACGGTTCGAATTACTCGTTGATGTCATCGAGTGATCAGAAGTGATTTAATTTTCCAGTTTCATGCCTCACTTGCGGTGATTACGGCTAGCGTGCAGTCGGACGACAAGCGTGGCGGGTCCATATCTTAATACCCAGATGTTATCGTGTTTATTTACATATATTTTGACAAGAAACAATAAATGTTAAATCTGCATCTACATAACAAACATTTTTTAAATCGAGTAGTGCGTTAGTGCCGCTGAGTTTTACCAAACAAGGCTGAAGGCCTTGGGATCCACTCGGCGGTATTGGTTGTTTTAATATAGGTAATTGCGGTCTGATTAAGAATTGTGTCTGACCGCTACACCCACGTCGCTTGATGGCCGGTCGACTAATTCTGTTACATTTTTTATTATGTCTACCTACTTGCCACGAACACTAGGACATACTGATTCCACGCTAACTATAATAACAATAATTAATAAAATCTAGGCTAAGTTGATTATTGCTATGTGATGTCATGTGTACGACAAGCCGTTTTAAAGGTCATATAGCACATTAAATCAATCAGCTAAGCGAGTAATTTATACGTGTTATATTCTCGCGTAGTGAATATCTAGACTGAGTTGAAAACTCGTATATTATGTGGTATTATGACATTACACGTGAACTCAGAATAAGTCATCTATACTATCACTATCTCTAATACATACAGAAGACAATATACATATATATATATAATAAGGCTGCATATCGAACATTGTAATAAACTAAATGATGTATAATGCACTACCTACTAGGTACCACACATTTTATAAGAAATATCATGGTGAGCCACAGACTAAACATTAGATCTATCTATTAGCGCTGGCTTTATTATTAAACTCGTCTGCCATCTCTCGGAAAGCATTCAGATCGCTTCGTTATCACTGGAGATTGAAGCAGCTTAATGTCAACGACGCGATTCAGACACGATTTTGTGTTTAGGAGATCGCAGAAAATATTATGAAGGACGTTCAGGAAGTTAGTCTTCCACTTTTTGGTCAATATATCTTGTCGTAAAGTATGTTTTTTGATTGTTATAATTTAGCACCGCTGAGATATTATACACTATTTTCTGCTCTCGCATTTGTCATAAATGTTATGCATAATCTAAAATTTATTTGTTATGTATCTCAAAGGATAATTTTTCCATAAGTGTTATTGTTATTTATAAATTTTTAACTACGTCGTACAATATTTAATTATAATACACGTGTTGTTCAGTAGTTACATAATATGCTAATTGAGTTGCATCGAATCGAATTAACGTCTGCTGCTAACTGTCGTCGGTGGAAAATTGTGATAATAAGCCAATAATAATTTAAGAATATAATGTCAACAAGACTTAAATCGCATGTTTTAAAGGTTGATTTGTATGAATGATAGGTACGTGTCTTTCTTGTCGTTACCTTCTAGCGACCTGCAAGACCACAGAATCGCCGCCGCGCCAAATCTACAGATTTTCACATTGACGTTTAAACCGGGGGTCGTTTTGTTTTTATCCGTCCATAATAAATTCAATATATTATTTGGCCTCCTATTAATAATTTATCTTATGTTAATCGAATGCATAATTTACATATTATAGTCTGCCAAATAACTGTAGCTAACTAATAGTTAACTGAGGTTTTCGGGCTTGGTTAAGGTGATCTAGGTGTTTATAATGTCGTTTAAGCTATGTCGAAAACTTAAAATTGTTTTCATAGGTATTTAAATAGTAGATGTCATTGAAAATTGGTCTCAAACAATTAGTTGGATAAACGATTACGATATATTATTATTCGCTTCGTTTATTAGACTTACAAAACGGCTGAGCTAGCTGATTTGACAATTTCAACGAATATATTACATATATAATGCATATAAGATTTATTGTTTAGCTGTATTGCAATATTATAGTCAAATTGTTTCTTCATAAGAAATTTCAGAGAAAAAGGTTATAATAAAATATTTGTTATTTAATTAAACGATTATCAATTCAATAAGATTCATCTGTACTGATTACGGCTTTTTAATCAAAAATCCGCGCTAACGATAACTTTCCTTTGAAAATGTCTGCATTCTTTTGAATTATATGGTAATTATTTTCAGAAATGTATGATTATCCAATCTCTGTAAGCAGACTCCAGACCAGACTTCGAATAAAACTTTCTAAATCCTAGTTTTATTTAGTAGTTAAATTTCAAAATAATAAATAAAATGATATCGTTTTTTAATATCAACGTATTCGATATATTAATTTGACAATCCGAATGATATGCAGCAACAAAAGAGTTCTAAGAAGCGGCCGTCCAGATCCGTTCGTCCCATTGACTCACTACTTACGTGTTGTTTAATAATAACCATGTTTCCTTTACAAGTTTATAACCATCGAGATATGCTTTATATTGTTTACGCATGAAAGAGTATCTATATGTTATTTATGCTGTTAATATTGTGTCAAGAAGTGTTTGTATTAACACCAACACCTTAAATCTCTTTTGTTATGGAAGATTTACTTTTCACATTGATCCTGCGAAATCATAATACATTGAACTCGGTATTTTTAGCTAAATTTGGAAAAATAAATAAAGATACCAGAATGATACGAACAGATCATGCAAAAGAGAAATGTTTTCTGAAGATATTATTAATTTATTGTAACACTTCGAAAATATTTAAAAAAACATACGTGTACTCAAAAGTACAAACGTAATGATATAATCTTACTCGAGACTTAAATAGTAATACTTATTAATTATCGTTGATGGTAACGATAAAACAAAGTAAGCAATTACTGACACTTCATTCATTTTAAGACGTCATGACTTAAATATATAAAAATATGATTGTTTAACACAATTATGCAGCAATTATTAGTAAGTTATAATGTAACCCATATTTATTATTTAAATAACTTGTGTATCTATTATTAGGCAACTGTATGTCTCGAATGGTCATTTTGGGTGTACGTGTCATTTTCGTTATTTCATTTCATGTTTATTATCATGTACGGTTTTAATGTATTACTATTATTTTCTTTAGCCCTCGGACTAGTCTATTCTGATAAATGTACTATTATTTTGTAAATGTAGGTGGTTATATATTTTTGGTATGGTCTCATGACGTCATCAAACAGTTCCAATCGTATGCCTTTTCTATTTCGCGGTAGACACAGGGCATGTTATGCAATGCACACTTTCACCGTGCGTTAAACGAGAGAGAGTCCATCAGATTGCTTATTACTAGATTACTTTGAAGTTAGGAAATCGTTACTATGTTACATATGCGCTTTGGCCTTTGATAGATTTCAACATTCATGCGGCGCACATCAAGCAAAATAAAATATTTATAGTTAAAGGAGTGAAAATATTAGGTACTTTTAAGATGTTACAATAAGTATAAGTGTTTCGATGATGAGGGATAGAATTCCCTAGCTTGAGGGAGAACAAGGGACAAGAAACCTTAAAGTGCATATGAAAATATGCTAAATATAATAACCTGAACCTGAACCTGAACCTGAAGGTGAAATAAGATTTAAATCATCATAATCGATCATTGGCTAGCAGTGAGATATATTTACAGTCTGATCAAGACTTAATTTTTTTAAATTAGCATGACAATTTTCAAGTTATAAGTATCCAATAAGCACGAATAATTCCATCAAGTTTCCAAGTTTATCATATATCTTGAAGCTACAAGTAGGTATTACGGATACATATATTAATTAGGTATTCGGTTGCTACTGTGAAAAACCCGAGAAACCTTTACTTTAACATAGGTACTTCACAAATCGCGAATCATTCAGTTATACTAAAACTTGGAGTATTATTTGTTAGTATATAACATCAGCACTAAATTTTTTTTTGTTGCAAAAACTTAATAAATTGCAACTAATTATTGTTATACAAGCAACGCAAACTTTGTCGTTTGTCATAATATTATAAAATATTATAATGTCAAAAGAATAATAAAATATCAACGGATTTTCATTCATTAATTAACTGATAATCGAAAAAAATACAAATCTTTCTTTTATGTAAAATAAAAAGAAACATCTAGAAAATAATAATGAGGTTTTGAACGCAATTAAACGCTTATGAACGTTTGTATGGCGGGTAGCGACCTCTCGTGATGCGCAAGGTTTTCCGTTCAGGAACAAGGAAAATTATTCACAATTGTCTCCATAACCGTCAGCCTTGTTGTGACACTGGCCGTCGCATTGTACTCGTACCTACGAGTCGATTTTGTTGTTCACAAGATTATATAATTATAATGAAGAATATTTTATCTTCGTGAATTGATTTTTTATGCATCAACATAATACAAGACTTTGTAAGTTGAGATGGTCCAGAAGGTAAAACAAGTGGATTTTCTCTTGCTCGGCAAAGGAAATCATTGTCAGGAAACCTGCACGTGCCTAATAGAATTATCTCGCATATGTTTATTGCAATATAGCAGCAGCGCTGCTGCTGCTATATGCGATGCATTAGTGTAAACTTAATTGTTAAGCGTTACTGCTCCACCCCCAGGTGTAGTTGCTATAGTAAGGTAAGTAAGGACCTCCAGACCGATTTCGGCCACGGCGGCCAATCTCAAGAGAGATTAGCCAACTGCGCAGGAGATATTATAGTGCACAAGTGTGTGCGCAAACACAGATGCACTCTCTCTTCCCTTAGCTCTCATAGTCCGATGGGACGGCAATCCGACACGACCGGAAAGAGTTCAGGCGCAGGACCAACGGCTTAACGTGCTTTCCGAGGCACGGGAGTGTACACACCTTCCAACTTCCAGACTCCGGGCTGCTACTGAGAATTTTCTGACAGAAAACCCCAATAAATATTTATTGGCCCGACCTGGGAATTGAACCCAGGACCACCGAGTCTGCGGCCTTATATCAAGCCACTAGACCAACGAGGCAGTTGCTATATAGTTCCTATGATGGGTTCAATACATTGGGTTATTTAACGTTAAGAGTCTCATAAATCCTTAAATATGTGCATCCAAACAAACAAATTCTTCAGCTTTAGATAAATTCAAATTTCAAATTTAATTCTAAATCTCAACGCACAGACATTTAACAAGCCATACTATCAAAAATATGCTTTATATAACAAATTTAGTATCGCCAAGACGATATTCAATTATTTATTTAACCCACGGCCATCTCAAAAGTTTTGTTGGGTGAGGTTCCTACATAAGCCAGGTTGTCCACCCAGATCCGGAGACACCTTTCTGGTAATATGCTACTTTTCGGGTAATGAGGTACATACGAACACGATTAAACAAAAAGCTCGTATCTAGCACATTTAATTTGGCAAGTACAGTGTGTTATGCTAAGTTCAGTAGTTATGACGGAGTTACTATAAAAAATAAACTTCTATTGAATAGGGTTTTCTTTTTAAAAAAGTTCTAAGCGGATTTTTTTGTTTTTTTCTTCCAATATGAGATTCAAGCTTTAATCTCCGTAGCGGAACTAAGTTCGTTTTTTCTTTAAACTAGCGGACTATCCGTCGATATTATCTATGCACGTTTCTCATTAGCACAAAGATTGATAGAAAAGTATTATTATTTATTATGTTATTACTGTTATGTCTAAAATTTACAGCAAAAAAAATTACAATGATTGATGTCTTCGTCATCGCCATTAATGAAGTAATACAAGTGTAGTGCAACTCTAGTTAGTGTTTGTTAGTTTATTTGGCTGCTTGTTTGCTTCTTACGCTTTCACGGCTAAACTACTGAACTGATCATTATGAAATTTTGTATACAGACATTCCCTCCCCCTACCCCTGTCAGGGGTACAGAAAAGGCCATTTCGTACCTTACATCTGTCTTCCTCTTCAATTTCGGACGGAAGTTAGTTACTTATTTTTTACCGTGTCTTTATGCATATTACTTACCAAAACAATAATAATTTTGATGAAATTTGTTATAATCTTTACAATAGATATTTTATATTTAACATATTGTATACTTAAGCCACGAACAAAGCACTGTCCAGCGTCTAAGTATAGAAGGCATATCGGGAAGATCCGATTCTCACGGCCAAGACAATATTCGCGGCCATTTACAATCGATGTAAGATGTTGGGGTCTGAGTGGATGCGGCATTTATAGCGTCAACTATCGAGAGTTAATAGTTAATAAGAGTTAATTGACCTCGTGTAAATTTAATATTTAATATAGTGCGCCATTATGGTAAATATTACTACGATTGTATTTAAGCCAGAGTACCAGGTACCTAGGTACCTTTGATTTTTCATTTAGTCAAATCATGTAATCATGTTTTAATAATGTACATTAAAATAATTATTCATATTTTAAATAATTATATTTTTGTCGAGTATCACGAACAATTGACGTATCTAAATATTAAAGGCGTTCATGATTTTAACATAATCTTCGCATACGCCTCGCATCGGCCACAGCGCTCTTCTAGCTAAGTTTATTTATTTAAATATGCGTGAACTTCGCTCGCTTCCTTTGTCTCAGTGCGCTGTATTAGTAATACGGCTGGTTTGCTTCCTGGTCATCATACTGGCTTACTTTAAGTATTTTTTCTTTAAGATATGTCAAGTGGATTTAATTGGTTATAAATACTACCTACTTCGTTAGGGTACTCTTTCATTGTCTTTACTGGCAACATATTATATAGTAATATGTTTATCAAATATTCGATATCTACTACATTATAATATTGGTTACTTACTAACGGGTAAGTTATCCTCCAATTGACTTAAAAGTTGACTCATAAAATATCATTCCTTGGAAATAAAATATATTTTAAAAATGTACATTGGCGAGCCTGCAAATGAGTAGGTACTTAAATATTTCGTTTCTTGAAGTCATCGCGATTTGATGTGGTAATTTTTACAGACGTACGAGACTTTCTTAATACTCACTTCAGACATTTAAAGGATTTCTCTGAACCATCACGTAAATTAATGAAGAGCTTGGTGAATATGAAGTAAAATATAATCTGCGGCCGACGACTCATCACCAAAGCGCGACCGTAAACTTGAACGTCAAGGATTCTCCCTCGTAAAATACTTACGGTTGATTTTTCGCTTATACGATGGTACGGTGTAGTTTCTATCACAATGTGTATAAAGACTATAATCAAGTCTAAGTGTGACTTGAGATTTACAAAAAGTTGCCATTACATTGAGTGATTTTAAAGCTAATTTAATTTATACATATTGCATTTTGTTGATTTCATTGTGATGTCCGTTTAAAAATGCCTTTTTATAATTTCAAGAAACACTAACAGTATTTAATTTTTAAACAATATCACAAAAATAATTAGGTGTTTCAAAGTAACTACAATATTCAATCACACGTTATAATGTGATTTGTTAAACTAACGGTCGCTTTGGCTGTCGGTGGACAAATGCTATATTTAGACTTACACGTATTCGTCTGTAATCGTACGTAATGATACTGCTTTCATTATTTATAACTTTATTTTAATATTCCTTTTTTACAATTCCAGAATATACAATTTTGGTTTATTACTGTTTTTAATTATTAAAATTTTAAATAGTTTTTTTTATTTGAATTCAAGTTGATTACTAACATAAACACTGCAACATACATCTGGATACTAATAAAGGTTGGGACATTTATAATGTAATTATAACCACAATGCATAATTTCAAAATTGTTTGTAAGTTAGATCCTAAATAATAAAAATCAATATAATACGCCCAGTAGATATACAAGCACTTATTTAAACCGTTGATATAATTCATTTTGGTCGCTACGTGATCTGGGCTGCGTCTAATCACGACTTACACACCGTCAACTATTTTCGCATCAAAAACAATTCTCAAATGAGATCAAAATTGAAATGATAAATATACCTACCAACAATTTTCATTTTTGTGCTGCATTAAAGAAGTACTGTGCTATGAACATTACTCTCACTATACATTACTTAAACTTATAATTTTATTTAACGCACAACTTAATCCTTTTTATCATACCTTTAAATTTTTTAAAACAATTGCAAATTATATGAATTCGTCATGTCTTGTGGTATAATAAAATATTACATAATGTGAACAGAGTGAATCAACATACAAAGATGTGTTTGTGTGAGCATCTGATTATGTTGTATAACACATATAAATTAGCATTTAAATAACAAAGTATTGCCTGCATTCCAATTGTTTTATCACATTAAAATTTATATCCTCTTAGTATCCACAAGATCGTCACTTATTCGTACATGTATCCCATAGCAATAAGCATAAAATCGACTGCGATTATTGCATTCAGGTAGTTGTGTGGGTGAATATTATTGGCAGGACTCCGACACGACTAAGATTTAAGCCTACCATACGTTATCCGACTAATGTTTAATCCGAGACTATTCGCGTCGAACGATTAGCTATCCTTAAAACCCTTAACGTGAAGTAGTAAGGCAGTTGCAAAGTTAGACATCGTTTTGTGTATGGAATGCTTTAGTCCGCTCTGGATGCAGGAAGGCTCCACAAATAAAATATGTGACTAGAAGGCGACGGAGAGGTGCCGGCGAGATGAGGCTGCGCAGGCTTGTAAGAAAGAGATGGTACATAGAAATTTTATGTGTATGAGAGGAAAAGAAAATCCTGCTCGGTTATCTGGAGAAACGCGAGCACCTCATTTAATCGGTACGCGCTTCGTTTTATAGGATAGAGAAAATTATGCGATCTTTCTTTCATTTATTCTCTGCGGTAATATAAAAATAGTTGATTCGTTTAACTTATTATACTTATATTGTTTTTTTCATTACCTTATGGCTATTTATGATAAAACGACAGTTACTTCAGTTTTATAATATTTTCGTTATATAATAAAGATAATATACACATTCAAATTCTAGTTTCTGATATATAAATATAAACAAATGGGACTAAATATAAACTTTAATTTATTTAATCATAAGAAATAATAAATGTATATTCTGAGACTTAATAAAACGAGAATTGTTTTAAAGTTTTACATGCTCTATAGTTTTAAGCGCTTACAAACAAAAGTAACTTATTGCGAGATGCCGACGACTCGGCGAGGGTTACATATTGTCATAAACCCACACATTGGCTGGTCAGTATTAACCGACCAAGTGGAATCTCGAGGAAACAACACCAAAACCCAGTTGATTCACATGCAACTAACATTAGCAAATTAGTAACTAAGACTTAGTGTGAGAAATAGTTGTTGTATGTAAACATACTTATACATATTTTTGTATATATGAATGATTTATATACTGACTTGCATTGATTTGTTAGAATGACTTTTACTACTTAATTAAATATCCTTATTTTTCTACTTGTTATTTCGTACAAAATATATTACTATAATTCTGAATTAATTTAATCATTCATGTAAATATACATAAAAGAACATCGAAGTTTCCTTACTCTTCGTTTATCTTAAAGCTATACGGTTACTCTATTTTTAAAAACATTATCATATATTTTATGAGAAAATTATATGATATGTCCGTGTTTCTTACTAACATTTGCATTTACCTACAAGTACCACGGACAGTAGTTGTAAATGCAATGTAGGTAATTCAAAATGATTCTTATACATAATGTTTGTAAATCAAAGCGTACCAAGTGTTATACAACGTAATCAAGAAACATATCATTATATCCTTATAAAAGCTAAGTCGGTCGCAGACTGCGGAAATTCATACCATAATCAGTTTATATAATCATTTCAATTCCTCTTACTTGTGCAATTTTCACCTTATTATTCGTTTACTTCAAAAGCAAAAGGTATATTCTAAACATCCTAGTTAGTCCGCCGATAGTTGAATGTTTTGTTCTATTTAATGCGACATCAATAAATGATGAAATGTATATTGTAATTCATTTAAGGACGTTCCTTTGCTTTCATATGATAAAAGTGTTTTTGATTTAAGTTACATTTATGAATACTATAATTATAACATACTGTCAAAGGTATTATTTTATTTGAAATCTGATAAATCAATTGCGTTGTTAAGGTACTGGATAGGCAAAATAAGAGATAGAAAAATTTAAAGGGCGTGTTGTAAACTGATTTCCCAAGCCGCCTAAAAAGGAATGTTAAGTCAAAAGTTAGATTTGATTGAATCAATACTTCAAAATCATTGAGTTTAATTTTTATCGATTTGTGTATGAGGGTCTTAAGGAAACGAAACAAATTTAAATCAAAGTTTAAAATATAGATGTTTAACAAATTGAAACAGAATGTATTTCGTATGATTTAATTATTTATGTTATGGCCTTTAATATGTGATATATTATACAAGACAAATAGTAACTTTATTGAATCAAAATGTAATTTTACTTAGAAATTGACCAAATGAAGGGATTACTTGGCGAACAAAGAGGTCGGATCAATGAAACGGATGCATGCTAATGTGGATAAATACCAACACATCACGACTCACGCACACACGCGTCTTGCACATACTCCACTCGGTGTATAATATCCGAGCACCTTTTCATAGGGTCGCTTCATATTACTATGTTGTATGTCATTTTGCCAGTTATTAAAATAAAACTTCTCGTCTGTTAAATCGCTGATCGAACAAATAAACAACCTCATTATAATTACTATCTAATATTATATTGAGCAGACAAATACAAGAAAATAAAGGTAGGTTGGTAGGGAGATACGTATATTGGTTTTGGGTATTTATCTGCTTTTACTAATATAAATAACAATAAAAAAATATTCAAGTAGTAGTAGAGTTTATAGTTACATCATATTGAAGAAATAAATGTATATCCAAATATCCCTGAAACAGGATTCATGAATGATAACATTTTTTTATATTACGTGGAAAGCAATCTGTTATTCATATTACCTCCCTTATATTATATTGACAACCCTTAGCTTAAACACGCGGCGTTATTGTAATATAATATGCAACTGTTTTGGCAATGGTTATCGCTGCAGTCAATATAATCTATATTTAACTGTAAATGTAGATTGTATACAGTGAAATCATAATTAATTTCATTGTTAATGATACGAAGTTTATTATAATTCTACGATACCAACTAAAATAAGTAAAAACAAATGTTCATGATTGTGCCTACATTCCCGGTTATTGATATAAATTTATGTTTAGTATATTTTATGTAATTTGATTGAGACTTATTTTAATTTAATATTAGAATAGACAATATTTTTAATATGTAAACGGATCAAATATATTTTTCTAGTAGAGATTATCGTCCTTCATACAAAAACAATATATCGTATGTCTCTTCGACGGTTATCGCTAATGTTGGGTAATTTATTTATAACATTATGCTTGTTTTAGCTTCTATTACGAAGATTTATGTATACCCAACAATATGTTTTTAGTTGAAATTTAATGTATATTTATTTATCCCGATATACAACCAATAGCAATCGTGGTATAGATAAAAGGTCGGAGATGGAGATAGAAAACAATACTAAGTATATTCTTAGAACAGTTATTTAATAAACAAGATCTCGCGCTAACGAGAACGCACCATCGAGCCACAAATATACACATACATGGCTTTGTGACAGTTTAAATAATGTTGAGCGTTCAACACAATAAATAGTCGGACAGCGCGCGGCGCCACTTCTAATTCGCTATGCTGCGCTGCATTCTGCAAGATCCTAAGACGCGATTCAATATTCCTCGGGAGTCCGCGTGGGGTCACCGCGTTCCCGAGCCGGGAACCAGTTCTATTTCAATATCACACCGATATACCCGATACATGCAACCCGTTTATTTACGGCCCTCGTTTATCACACCCCTCACTGTTTTACACTTAAATTGAGCATTGATTTCGTGTTCGCGTTTTCATATTTAATGATCACGTCACCATATTAATAAACAATATGTGCGAAATTCAGCGTTACTTGCTTTCAATTATTACTGTGTTAGTGGACGCGTTCGATAAACACGGCTATTTACTTAAAATGGTCGCGTTAACGTTCGAAATTCAATTATAAAAGTTTAATAATATTTAAAGCGGGTCATCATAATTGATAAGCTTAAATGAAATTTCTGTTAAATAAAGCCTTATAGGTAATGTTGTTCTATTTTTCCAGAATGTTCCTAATACAGGGGCAGTGGCCAAATTAGTCACAAAGCACTCACTCGTTGGCCACGATTCGATAATAGTGAATAAATACGGCGATGAGTTATCGGCGCTGATCTCGGGTCGTCGTCCGCAGTACCGTTCCACTTGCCCCTGAACGCGACGAAACTAAAAACATTAACTTACGAATGTGCGGTGCGTACTCGAAATACAAAGGATGTGGTAAATTGCGAGTACATCGATGCTGGCACAATATATCTTGGTAAATCTTAATTTTAAATATTTAACCTTTACAAAATACATCTAACCATCATCTAACTTTGTTTGGTATGACTCGTGTTTACATTGTGTCTGCCCATAATTATATACCTTATAGACCATCAATATCTCAACAAAAATAATTTAAAAATAATATTGCTTTGACTCCGCGTTAAGTAACGCATCCATACATTTGTTTAAATTTATTTTCTCCCGTGTCGCGAGCTCTCATAGACGAATTCCGACGTGACCATTCTGCTAATCAAATTTTGTAACTGCGGTTACAATACCATTATATTTATTTTTTCATTTGATCAATTATTCAATACCGTTATGAAAGACCAGATCAATATCTTAGATTATTATTTAATTCGTATGAGATCGGACATTAAACTGTTAAATTACCGGGTTACATTTTCAAGAAGATTTGTATTGTTTATTCTAAAATATAAATATGTAAGCTTCAATTGTTGAATCAATACTACTTTGCTATTATGTTTATATTATACTAGCGACCCGCCCCGGCTTCGCTCGAGTAGCAGAGTAAATATTCCTAAATTAACAAAAATTTTAACAAAACGAAAATCGACTTCAAAGGAAAAACAAATTAATATGCACTAAAAAGAAAAAAAATAATTGCGTATTCTTCTATAATTTGATAATAAACTTACTATTTTCTACTTATCAAAATGTAGGTACGATTCTGTTTTATGGTTTATAATGTAGTTACAATTATTCTTATTTTTGGAGTCGATGTCAGCAAAGATGGGTTTATAACTACATACATAGTTAGTTATAGGCTTGAGCTGTGCTTGAGTCGCACGCGCAACTTAACGAGGCGAATAAAAGTCAATTTGTAATGTGTAAGTTTTTGTTTGTTTTTAAAGGATTCCCGTGACTGAAAAATCTGAATAGCCTATAAAAGATTCGGCCGAGTATCATTAATTTGCTCCTAAGAATTGAAGAGTTCCGTTACTTTGTTATTGATCCCATAATCAGAATCTAACCAAACTGTCATCAAACTACCCTTGAAGTACACTTTCCAATAAAAAAAGTCATCAAAATCGGTTGGCGTGATATTGAGTTATTTATCCATTTATCCCGCACACATATTTTTTTTTTTTTTTTTTCGCTGTGGAAATGCATTTACGCATACCGACACGCCTCTCCTCCCGCGATCACTCCCGACTGTGAGGGACAGACAGAACTCCAACGCAAGCCTCCTCCTGAGGCCCGCGAGGAGCGCCCCACGTCCGGGATCCCGCTTAGCTTCCCCGTGGCCGACCTTACCACGGGTACTGAGCCCCCCCACCACGACTAGGTGGAGATCCCACGCGGGGAAAAAAAAAAAATGGGACCACATGGGAAGCACCAGCTTTCAACTAATTCACCCAGTCGAAAGTTATGAGGTAACAAACACAAAAAAAAACATACGGAAAAATTGATAGGCCCCTCCTTTTTTTGAAGTCGGTTAAAAAGACAGACCGCTTAAATTTATTTAGTGCGCGATTGTTTTAAAATTACGATAACTCCTAAGATATTAATAATTGGGTGGAGTAGGTACAGGGCAATTATAATATACATGAAAGACTTAAAGTAAATAACGTATTTAATGTGAAGAGGATTAATATCATAATATCCCTTTTTATAGCTTTCCAATTATCACATTATAACGTAACCATTTTTAAAAAATTAAAGTGGGTATAGCTAGCTATCCTTAAAAGATAGACATATGCCATCACGGACTTTTTTGTAGATCTATGAAAGGGGAATAATTTCACCTCGACTCCAAAAGTAACAATAATTGTAAATACATTATCAACCACTCAACACATTCGTACCTACATATTGATGAGTAGAAAATAGTAAGTTAATTATCAAATTATACAAGAATACGCAATTATTTTTTTACTTTTTAGTGCATTATAATTTGTTTTTCCTATGAAGTCGGTTTTTGTTTTGTTAAAATTTTTATTTATATAATATGTAGTGATGTAGCGTGTGATAGTGATTTAAAAATTATTATATAGTTTTAGTTTCTGTTTAATTTTCCTTAAGAATCGTGTTATTTTTGACAAAATTTTACGAGTATGTAACATAAAAATTATAATAAAAATAATTTGAAAGTCATAAAATAAATATTTATCTTTACCTTGACACTTCATGTTCAAAATAAAATATTTTATATTCATTTCAAGTTTTATTTATTTCCACCGATCGCGATCCATTGGAGCAGCGTGATGGAATTAGGTACCAACAAATTATATTTAAAACCGATGTCTTGTTAAAGCAATGCTTTCACTAACTTTTCGTTAAAACGTATATGGTAAAGTATTTGAACTTTTGAAGCGTAAGTATTCAACATACATAGATCATGCATGTTGAATACTTACGCGGAAATCAATTGGCTCTCGTCTACATGTTTCCACGAAGCCACAGGCTTGCTTTTAACTTTGGATAAAAAACCAGCTTAATTCGGTAAAGCTTAAAAAGAGAGTTAATCGTTTTACTATTGAGTCTTATCAAAATATAGTTTTTAATTTCCATTTTACGTCGTTAATTGTAATTTAATACGAAGCTTAAACTCATCTTGTTAGAAACGTTTATGACAATTATCTATACTATATTACAATATTTATCTATATTTTTTTAATTTTTTAATTTAAAAGCATAGAGCAGCACCAAATAGGTAATGACCACCTGATATTGAGTGATTACCACTCTTAATCATTATAATACGAAATTATAATCTATCACATCACCTATGCGCCACCAAATGCTATGTCCTGCACACCTCCTTCAAAGTGGTATATAACAATATTATATATTGCTGTTCAAAATATGTCATGAGTATATGAGGTATCTATCCCGAAGGCCTTATGCAAAGTAAACAATATACCACCAACTAATTAAAAAAAACATATTTATTATTACCACGCTTGTATCTCACTGTATCGTTAATAAATTACTACCGATATTTTTCATAATCAGGGTCGAACATAACATAAGATATTAAAATTGTAAAAGTGATTCTATAGTCTTTCTAACAATGAAGCGATGGCGACTATACTCTGAGTTGATATATGGCTTAATGTATCTGTTTACAATAGCATTTATTTCCGGTGAAGCATTTTCAGTGCTACAACTTTTATTTAATACCATTCATTTCCAATGAATGACAGACTACTTAAAATTATTGAACGGATTCTCATTTTTCAATGTTTCAAAATTTCATAACAGTGAGACCCTCGTTTTTTTCCTTCAAATTCAAATTGAACGTAAAATAACACTTTGTAACGACATTATCGCGACACCGTAACTTGAGACGTTCGATACACAGTATAAATCATGACGCGAAATTTTAATTGGTTATAAAATTCTGGCGAAATGTTTATCGCAAAATTTATTAATTTAGTTATTACAGCCGTTTAGTTCAAAAATACTTGGACGGTAGTATGTATCAAACGTTGGGGCGTGTGCTGTTGCATTTTAGTCTTTCTGCGCATATTTTTAAGATTCAAGCCTTGTGTATTTATTCTTTAAGCCGTGTGTACCGTTCAGTCTTAACAATGGCCATAATAAAAGCCATAAACGTCACGATGTTTGGCGTCCCATGGAGCGCAGGGAAGATCTGTTAACGAGAACGAAACACGTCCTAGAACTTCCGTCAAAGAATAATGCGTGTAAAAGTGACACGTATTTGTTATTTGCTTGATAAAATATATACATAAATATGTATGTGTAAGCTTTATACTCTTAATATTATAAACAAATATGCTGGTGCAGGAGGGAGGAGTAGATTTTATATATCATATGTCCTTTTTGGATCTCCTGAAAACATGTATACAAAATTTAATTGTAATTTATTTATTTAGTTATTTACAATTAGAAGTCATATAAAACAACCGAACGCATGAATCTTAATCGAAGAACGCAAGTTGCAGTTTACGCTCGAGCAACACCACTGAGATTTAGTGTGCTAAATTTATGTTTATAATTCATCTTGTGCTTGGTGGTCACTGGTGAGGGAAAACATCGTGCTGAAACTTGCATGTGTCCGTTTTAAACCTGTCTCATGTGTGCCACCTACCCACATTTGAGCAGCGTGGTATAAAAGAATTATCCTTAAAAAATAATAGACTAGTGTGAGGATATTTATATATATCTATATAAAATTAATGTTATGAATACCTAACGTTACATCTACACATCGTTAGTCTTTTGTCTCGAATAGGGCGACGACAGGCGCTCGCGCAGGGTCAATGACCGGTCCGTTACGCGCTTTACGTAATCACGTAGTTCCGGGCCGTAACCTTCAAGTACAACCCCGTAACATATTTTTGGGTCAAATAGAGAAAAGGAAAAGGTCGGGTTTCTGCATAATTGAATAAAACAAACGGATACGGTTGTACTATAAATGTTGGGGTAATTAGTAAAACGGTGGTTTGCCGTCGTTTTTCGGAAATGTCAAATCAATCGTTATCGAAAGATAGAAATCAGTGTTTGACTAAACATCCGCTAAACAACGTTTGTTTGATATGATTTTTGTATAATATTAGTATTTTTCTTGTGTCTATTGACTATGAGTCATAAGCGATCGAATGGATGCGTCTAGAACTATGAGCCAATTATTTCGTAGAGCTTTTTTTTAATATTTTCCAAGCGTCTCGTAATAATACATCCCCGTGGATTGCCTATAATACCAGGATGGAATGGAAGTTTTTTATAGTCAGTCTCAGACGCAAAAATGAGAAAATAAATATTTTTATTTTTACAAATTAAATCCCTGTAACTCAAAAACGCAGCTCCATTTAACTGGATAAAATCGATTCGTATTGATCTGTACTCGATATCCGCTATCGGTATGAAATATAATTAAATGATATACCGAGTTGTTCGCCGGCCTGTGTGTGCCATTTTAATTAGTTTAATTTTTTTTAAATAATATCTAAAAATGTTAAAGTTTAACATATATAACATATATTAACAGTTTTTCACTTATTTTATGATAATTTATTGTTTTGAAATTACTTGGTGGTAGAGCTTTGTGCAAGCTCGTCTGGGTAGGTACCACCCACTCATCAGATATTCTACCGCAAAACAGCAGTACTTGTTATTGCTGTGTTCCGGTTTGAAGGGTGAGTGAGCCAGTGTAATTACAGGCACAAGGGACATAACATCTTAGTTCCCAAGGTTGGTGGCGCATTGGCGATGTAAGAGATGGTTGACAGCTCTTACAACGCCAATGTCTATGGGCGTTGGTGCCCACTTACCATCAGGTGGCCCATATGCTCGTCCGCCTTCCTATGCAATAAAAAAAAAAAAAAAAAAAACATAAATACGCCATATTATATTGTTGTATGTTTTGTTGAGATGCAATTGTTAAATCGGTGTTTAATAGTAATTATAATGCTAGTCTGATCTCATATCGTTTGTTTACAACGCCGTTATAATAAACTAATGCCTTAATTGCTTCCAAATTGTTTTTCATACTGGATACGATCTAATATTTTTATAAAAACTGTTTTTTCGTGCAATATTTTTTATATTTAGGTGTAGGTATTTAGAAACATAAATAAGGATAAATTAGACTAATTAATTAAGATTTTTATGATGTTAACCGGCAAATTTTACGCTATAATGTTGAAAATATCAATGTAATTGATTCTCTCATTTAGTGGTGAGTACATCACGCGGACGATTAGTTATGTTTAAGTATAGTTTTTTTTTTTTGTAGATAGTTTACACTCAAACCGTTTTATACTTTTCCTCAAGATTGTCTTTGTCCTGCAAATTTGGCCAGCTTTCAAGGTACGATGTAGTTTCGCTCAGGTGCTTTGGGTCTTAAGTCATCTATAAAAAGGTAGCCTGTGTTCTTCCTTAGCTTGCATCGAACCAAAATCGGTAGCTATCATGTGTAGGTATGAATCTGATAGTAAAGCAGGTAGAATGTTTCGACAGCCATAAACAATATTATTTGTAGGCGCGGAAGATTTTGAAGTATTGCATTTCTAGCTACTACTTGTACTTACGTTTAAATACTTAAGTTCCGCTGCCTTCACACTTGGCGAGGTTAATCCATAGTCCCTTATCTTTTCGTGTTACGTTCTACATTAATTGGGCAGGTTAATTGCTTGGGAAAAGTTGATATTTCCTTTGATAATATTTGACGTACTCGTATTAGTTATAATTATGTGCAAAGAGTATGTAAATGTTATTAGATAATTAATAAGGACCTAATAAGCAAGGGCCAATACTTTATTTTAAAGTCTTACTAGATTGTAGACTACGGTAAAATTATGAATGGTGCATCTTCTTCGTACAATTTTATTCACTTCTATTAATAATATTTATGCTTTTTTTTTTTATTTGCAGTCGCATTTTAACATCATTCGTTACCAGTATAATATAACAATCCTCATATTCTTTTATAAACATTAATTAATTAAAAACAAAATAAGGATTTGAGCGTTCTCTTTTTGGTACGAGTACATTTTTCATTATTGTACATTCGACTAATTAGTGAAGAACAGTCAGTGTTTTCGTATATTATGTGTGTAATTACAATATATTACTCTATTTTGTGAAGTATTCAGATTGCCACTTTTTTGGTTTTGTGTATAATTTATTAAGGTTTTGTGAACATTGGGTAAAATATAACGACGAATGTTGAATATAGGAAAAGTAATTCCGAGTGGTAACTTTACTGCCGTGTGCTGCATTATCACACTTGGTGGTAGAGTTTTGTGCGAGCTCGTCTGGGTAGGTCATCAGATATTCTAACGCAAAACAGCAGTACTTGGTACAGTTGTGTTCCGGTTTGAAGGGTGAGTGAGCCAGTGTAATTACAGGCACAAGGGACATAACATCTTACTTTCCAAGGTTGGAGGCGCATTGGCGATGTAAGCGATAGTTAACATATCTTACAATTCTAACGTCTATGGGCGTTGGTGACCACTTACCATTAGGTGGCCCATATGCTCGTGCACCAAACTATGCAATAAAATTATGAGTTATATGTTTCACGATATAAACTTTCGATTGTAGGCTCTTAGTTAGCGTAGCTAGTATTTAAAAAATATCTTTGGGTATAACGTACTAGTTGTTAGCGTTGGTATTGTCTTCCATTTCACTATATTTATTTAATCCATCCTCTAAAAACTTTGCTACTCTAACTGCTTGGTAATTTCCATCATTACATCGTACCCTTAGAGACGTGCTAATGAGCCTAATGTATAAACATATTTCTAATATGCTAATACTTTTTATATAAGTAGAAGAGAAGTAAGTGACTTTTGTAATTGTAGTTGAGAGAGTGTCACTTGGAAGCTATCTCATGAAACCAGTCCTATATTATTATAATCCAGAAAATAATGTAATTAAAAATTAAATCATTATTATCATCTACGAAACTACACTTACCCTTTAAAAACGTCGATTGATTGAAATAATATTGTATATGCATTAGTGTCATAATTTATCGTCGTTTACAGGTATTAGTAGGTTATTCGTAAAAAACTAAATAAAAATCAATGTTTTTAGGACATGTACTCATGAGGGGTAGGTATTTAAGCTGAAAATTCCCAATAATAATAATAATAACTTGGGACATTATTCACACACGGCCATCTGATCCCAAACTAAGCAGAGCTTGTACTATGGAAACCAGACAACTGATATACTACATATACTACTTTTTCTTTTGTAAATACATACTTATATAGATAATTACACCCAGACTCAGGACAAACAGACATGTTCATGCACACAAATGTCTGTCCTGGGTGGGAATCGAACCCACAACCTGCGGCGTGGAAAGCAAGTGTCTTACCAGCCACGCCAACGGGCTCGTCAATACTCTTTATATTGGATGCATTTTTAGTTTTACAAGAACTAACTAGCCTTCACCCCTTTTATTGATTTATTTCAACCAATCCAGATTGCTTATGATTAATAAATAAAAATTTTAACAAAACAAAAACCGACTTCAAGGTAAAAACAAAATTAATATGCACTAAAAAGTAAAAAAATAATTGCGTATTCTTCTATAATTTGATAATTAACTTACTATTTTCTACTTAACAATATGTATGTACGATTGTGTTGTGTAGTTGATAATGTAGTTACAATTATTGTTATTTTTGGAGTCGATGTTAGCTAAGGTGGGTTTATATAACTACATAATTATGTACATCGTTATAGGTGAAATGTGCTTGTGTCGCACGCGCAACTTAACGAGGCGAATAAAAGTCAATTTGTAATGTGTAAGTTTTTGGTTGTTTTCAAAGGATTCCCGTATTATTATTGCTAGGTATATTAAAGTGTTTCCTTGGCTGACATCGACTCCAAAAATAACAATAATTGTAACTACATTATCAACTACACAACACAATCGGACCTACATATTGATGAGTAGATTAAAATTGTAACAAAACAAAAACCGACTTCATAGGAAAAACAAAATAATATGCACTAAAAAGTAAAAAAACAACTTTGAAGTCGGTTAAAAAATCTGCGGAAATATATGTATATCGTTACTAATATATATTTTATATTACAATTGATTGGTATTTGGTGTCGATGTACGATTATATCGAAAAGCAAATGAATAAATAGTTTTTATTACCTAGAATTCCTTACTTCTATTAATCATTCAAATTGAACTTTGAGAGCCGTCTATTGCTTAATTGAAACGAAAATGTAAGAACAGTAAAGTAAATCAAACATTCATGTATAACATTGATCACATTTTCCCTCACATTAAGATGCATGGACCAGGCGACTCAAACTATTATGGGGATCAATAACTGACACAATGGAATTGTAAAAGGGGGCTCATATTTTTATATTCACAAAAAACCTAACTCTTCCTCCGTCCCTCTGGGACGTGCTATTGTATGCCATAATGTTTGTACTTTGACATAAGAGCGAATATTGTCCGACAGGATATTTGTTGTTCACATCGTCTGGAGAAGTAATCTCGAGAGCTAAAATATATTGTACTTTATACTATTACACATAGAGTATAATATCGGTTCTTAATCTCAAATAAAGTGTTTAAATCATCTAGTGCGTGTATTGATTGAAGTGACTCCTGTAACGTTTTTTACATAATACGTGTCTTTTGTCAGGGATGGGAAACTTGTAAGCACGGATATATGATATAGTGTTTTATGACTCTTTTGTTTGCAATTTCTAACCTAATGCAAGATTTCCGTCGTATACAATATCTTATTTTAAGCAAATAAACAGTTTCATTTTTATACTACAAATTACTTATTATAATAAAAAATAAACATAATAAGGTCTTACAATCAGCAGTATCAGATAAGGTTACCAAAAAGAAAAATTAATCAGAGAAAAGTACTCTTATATTAAAAAAAAATATTTTGTAAGAAGTTAAGTAAATTTCTTAAAGTTTTAGCTAGTGCACTTCGAGTGTAATTTAATGTACATAAGAATTTAACCTACATACAATGATGACAGGCCAAGTGAAGTGGAATGCTATCAAGGCTGTACTCGCTGCATACAATCTGTCTCGTCACCTGGCTTCAGTAAAAATAGCTACGTATAAAATTAAAAGTAAACCTAATAAATCAAAAGTGAAGCTAGTTCAATACAAACAATACTATTTACCTTCAATACATTCATCGAAAAAAATCCATTTTCTCTGCATTAAATTTATACTTGGATTTAATAAACATAAAATCGGCCTTTTTCCATTAGGTTTTCATTTTCAAGACTTTCAGTTCTAAGATATCTTGAATAAAATTTCTTTTAGTGTTCGTGTTCACGTTTATTGAAAATAATCTTTTAATATCCGTTTTTTGATCCCTAAGATTACAGTTTTATTCACTATAAAATATACTAACTAGTCTTTTTTTTAAAAGCTTTACTCATATTAGAAAGAGCAAAAGACAGTGAGTCGGCGCGCCTACGCCATGGCAATGCTAGGGCGCAACCCATGAATAGTCCCTGTTTTATTGCCCCTTTTATTTATTACAGTGAAGATTGAAAGGGGACGCGTTTCTGGACGGCGAGATGATTGCGACGAACACATCAAGACTGCCATACGCATAGCTATGATTTTCTACACGATGTGGATGATAAAGTAAAAGTCATTGTAATGCCAATGAATTTCAATCAATTTCGGGGTCAGAGGTCCACCACCAGTGTTTATGTTATAAATTAGAAGTAATAAATAAATAAATGCCTGCGCATCACGGAATAAATATGACAGATCATATTTTAAAAATTTAACAATAAGAATTTTTAAATTTTATATCTTTAACCACTAGAATTTTCTAATACCAATTGAAACTATACTTAACTTGCAATAATTACTGTGAAAATATAGAAAAAATGAATTACGGTTTGGTATCACGAACAACTTTTCATTCAAGAGACATTGAATCAATACAAATAGTTTCTTTTTTAATTTAATAAAATAATAAATTAAATGCAAAAGTCACCTAGATGTTCATCATGCAATTCAAATTCAAATATATTTATGAAATATTGAAGTGTTACACTTTCTTATTGACTGTCATAAATTTCCCACTGGTTCGGAAATAAACACCTCAGACCTGAGAAGAACCGGCGAAAGAAACTCAGCGGGATTATTTTTTTTAGCTCATTATTTACAATATTTATACAATATTATATTATACAATAACGATACAATAATAATATTCTTCTTTATTTGAAACAGCCTGGAGGCGATCGTTTCATTCCCAAGGTGTGCAATCATGTGCAATCAAATTACGCGTCTATTGAAATGTGATTCGAGCTCATTAGCTCTAGAATTGGTGACATTTCACCAATTCTAAATACTAAATACCTACGTTACAGACTAAGTACATACCTCCTCAAAAACGCATTCAGCGGCATTCACATAATATTCATACTGATCATTAGAATAATTTCTATAGAGTTATTAATAAAACATTGTATATTCCAAATAGCACGAGATGAACTTTATTCGTTAGGATTTAAAAACAAAAATGTAAACACATTGCCTTGTTAATCCTCATTCAATCTGCAAAATCAATACCTTGTTGCGAAACACATTTTACCTTTCCATAAAAGCACTGCACTTCTCCCAATTTATGTATCAGGGGTGACTCCCCATAAAGTTCAGATGTGCAATAACGAGTCGGCCAGTTTAAACCGATATTACCAGCCGCTATGAAATATTGATGTCCTCCAACGCTGCATAGAACATAACACAATGTTACATCGATGTGTGTACAAAGATGATGTGAAGTAAATTATTTAAATTATAATTTACATTCCTTATTTTTAAGTTTCATATGTAGCGTAAAAAAAATAATATGTTTTTAATTAATTGTTGTCGCAACGGTTGGCTGCGCGTTTATCGCTTTATGATTACTAAAATGATTTATTGTCAATAATTGATCACAAACGTTGATGGTAAGGTTGTTAAATTAAAAAAGCGATATATTAGGTCACAACCTGTCATTATCACTTTGTTTGCGCGATTTAAGATTCCATTTATATTAAACCTTTATGGACTCACTTAAACGTGAAAACAATAGATTAGTCCACCATAGAAACTATCGCCAAGTCGAGTTTCTTTAAAATATATAGAGTAACTTCCACGTGATAAGAGCATCGCCAGACAATTATTGCTACCTCTAAAAACGGACAGTTGATTGAAAAATGCATAATTGAATGTAAAAAACAATACCCTTTTTATTTTATTACGATCATATAAATGAAAAATATAAAATATAGTTTATGAAAAATGGTAAAACATTATTCAAAAATGTTAATTGCATTATTGTTACATTGAAGAAAAGAACATAAGTTCAAACTTAAAAATAACAACATTTATTTACAATATTCTACTGAAAATACTTATGTATGTATTTGTAATAATCTATGACGCTTCAAGGTAACTGGATTACCGTCACCGTAGTGTGTATCGTCGGAATATATCGTTTCGATTGAGCTTTTGGCGTATCGTTCGCGGGATTACTTCCCCACGCATCACCCCATGAGGGTGACGGACGTTATGTGACTAACCTTAAATACATTTTGTTGATGATAGGTTCTTTTAAATTGGTCGTTTGACCTTCAAAAAGATTTTTTTAATTGCTTTAATCGGCTTTAGAAAATGGTTAATGAACACGAGTTTATGAAAAGCTGAAAATTCGTGATATGATTTTCAACATGCATGCCATGAATATAATCAACGTTTATTATATTTTTTTCCCCGATAATAATAAACATTTTTATATATTATGAACGTTGTTAAGTGAGTGATTAGTTAAACAATGACAGATTAATTATTATCATTATTAGATAACTTAAAGAAATAAATGATTGGACGGAAGTATCGGAAGTATCTGAGTGATAGTTTCTAGTTTGACTATCGAAAAGCAAGTGTGATATTTCAATATTGAATAAAGTATTATTATTTGAATTTGATGAGATTTAAATTTATTTTCTTTACCTTGGCAAGAAAAGGAGTATCATTTGCCGATGACTCGATTAAAGCTTAGACAGAGACGGCGATGGAACGCAGCCGTCAATAAGTCTCGCCTCAGATCGGTCAGGGTTGGTAATTGACGGGGGTACGGATACATGCATCTAAGGTTGTCACTTGAAATCAATCTTCGGATAGATAAATGTAATCAGGAGAATCGCGAGTAATATTTTACTTTGAAATTCTAAATCTTTAATTATTGTTTAGAAATAATCACTATCACTATCACTACATCACTATCACTACATATTATAAAACAAAGTCCCCCGCTTTTCCTGTCTGTCTGTATGAACGCGATAAACTAAAAAACTACTGAACGGATTTTCATACGGTTTCCACCAATGGATAAAGTGATTCAATAGGAAGGTTTCCGTGTATAATTCATTAATGTTTTCTGTAAATTTGTCGGAAAAAAAACAAGCCGATTGGGAGCTTTCATCGAAAACGCTGTACCCAAACCCTTAAACTAAACCCTTAAGCTAAACCCTTTGAATTATAACAAAAAATAATGTATGGTGAAATTATTCCCCTTTCAAAGATCTACAGAGAAAGTCCGTGATGGTATATGTCTATATTTCAAGGATAGTAGCTATACCCACTTTAATTTTTAATAAATCGTTACATACTAATGTGATAATTGGAAAGCTATAAATACGGATATGATATTAATCTTTATTAAATTAAATATGTAATACTTACTTTAAGCATTTCATGTATATTATAATTGCCCTTTACACTACCCAATTTAAATTAATATCTTAGGAGTTATCGTAATTTTAAAACTATCGCGCACTAAATAAATTCAAGCGGTCATACTAACGCGCGATGCAACCGCTTGCGCGCCCCAGCGTCCCGCTGTCTTTTTTAGGAATATTATTTTACTATGCTACTCGAGCGAAGCCGGGGCGGGCGGGTATAATAAAATATTATGCAAGATACAGTTCTACATCTATATTAGGTGTATTACGGAATTTTTAATAAATATAATTATTTTAATGCTTATAAGAGAAACTATATCATTTAATATGATACCGTTAGGTCTTTTTAAATATTGATATATATATACTTAATAAAGATTTTCTCGATCGTATATATATTTTCAAGTAATTTTATTATTTTATCAACATAAAAATGCAAACAGGTTCAACCCTACCCACGCATTGTAGGGCAGTTACACAGCTCCTTCCCCTAAAACATTGTCATCTGAATTTGTGCCCGGAGTAAATACGAGTCCCGGGGAGTCCTCGGCTCTAATGGCGGCAGATTTATAGATTTTCCTCGATGCCCCGCCGAGCCAAGATTAAATTACGCCCGCCGTATTGGCCGGGAGGAATATTAGCGCTACTATTTGTTTCAACGTATTTTCAACTGATTAAAATAACTACTTATATTTTGAAAACATACTAAGATTAAATTGTTATTGTGATTCAACATTTTTCAACTTTAAGTGAATACGGAAAATAATGTATCTATATCTCTTTCCATTAATATATATATATATATATATATATATATATATATATATATATATATAGGCTATCATACAACTTATTCCCAAAAAATACTATAATTAAATTACAGGCATGCAATAAATTACATATGATTCTTAGCGAATTAGTCTTTAAATTAACGCTTTGTTTATTTTAAACATGGTATAATCGATTTACTTTGTGTAACTAATTATTGTACAGAAGTATGTAACGTAAGAGTATATATTTTATAGTTTTGTAATAAAATACTTAGTAACCGTTTTTAGAAGTAATTCATTCTGTAATCATTTTATTTTGTTGGTGAGGGATTAAAGAGGTCAGAAGGCTATAGTTCGGTTTATGAATTTATTATTTGAAGTGAAAACGGATGAATGTAAGTTTGATAGACAAATATTGTATTATTATGAAAATTCAACAAAGAGAGTTAGATGGTTTGTTTGCCTTTTTTGTAATAATATCGTTTGATTTATAAAGTGCCGTTAAAATAAAAGTAAACATAAGAATAGTGCAAGTACCTACATATATTTTTTCTCGTTCCTTTTCATATAATTTCAGGACTAAGTACCTATCTTTAAAAACAAAAAATGTGAAATGTAATCTCTTGCGTTTTAATAACGACTTTCTTCTGCTCGGCCCCTCAGCAACCCTTCCGCGGCGGGCGAGCGCCCTCACCTTGTGATTTTTAAAATCACAGCGAGGCTAAGTCGCAAGCGAAGTGGAAACCTTTTTTCTCTCGCTGAATTAAACGATAACTCCGTCTCTTTCTATCGAATTTTGAAAACCGCAAAAAGTCAGCTAGAATTTAAGACTCGCGGTTGGTGGTCACAAAAATAAGATTCACAACATACGACATGGTATTTCATGACTGCTCTATAAAATTATTTTAGAGGACGTCTATGCAACATAGATAATGGTGCATGGGTTTTTTGTAATGGACTCGTTCGCTACCTTCATGTGAGTATTTTAAAATTATGACAAAAGTGATAAAAAAGCAAACAGATTCATATTAAGTTCGAATTCAATCGGATGATCGATGCGTGAACGCGAACACATACAATGCGAAAAAAATAAGCATTATTTTTTATATTAATATCGTCTACTCAAATGTTACGACACACACATACAAACAAAAAAAAAGTTAAATTAAATAAATTTCCCATTTAATGACAAGCTCAAATTAAATTACTCAAATAATAATATACCCTCCAACATCACTTTCTCTTACCGCCCCTTGATTCGAGACAAATACTTGTATCACAGCCCTTCGTCTGCTCGTACACTCGTTTCATTTACATTTGTACCGACGATATTTATGTATACATAATATTTTACACAAGGGGAAATCTCATCATTTTGCGTGTGATAGTGTACATATTTCTGATGACTTTCATTTTCAATCTATTTTATGAACAAAATTCTATCTTTTAATTTAAACAAAGGTCAAATATAAATTGTTCTTAATTATCAAGTTAAAAGTAAAAAACTTAATCTGGAGAAAACGACCTTCGAGAAAGTGTCGTCTGTTTGTGAAAGTAGCCCACATTGTATGCTCGAATACCGAACAACAAGGCATCAAGTCTTATAATTTCATTTTTTTTACATATGTTAACACTAAAATGTTTGAATATGAATGTCGAATTATCTTATTGAAAAGTAAATAGAAGATAAATATTATACGCCTCAGAAAAATCTTAACAAAATGGTGAACTGACCTAATACTTTTATTTATTTACGCACAAAGTGGATAAAATGTAGGTAGACGTTAAACTTTGTATTTCGTTGCCTCATTGTTGCAATATTTTTATTCTGTTGTGTGAAAATTTATAAATCGCGTTATAAATAATTTGAAATAAAAGCAATACGCGACGAAGAATTAAGCTATATCAAAGTTCGTGTACATAAAGCCATTCTTTCAAACATACACTTGATAAGGCGTCATAAATCAAAACCAGAGCATCAGTTTTCACTCTTGTCGCTATTACGTTAAGGTACAAACGCATTAATCATTTACAATTACGTTAAACGGTCGAAGGTTCCAGCGGGTAGACTCTGGCCGCATTGTGAATAGGTACTCGACTGACAGTGGACAAATAACAAAACTGGGTTAATCTTTTACCTCCCGAGATGCTTGGGGGTTGAGGTTCACCCCGTTCAGTGTCTCTTTCTCATGCCACTAAAATGTAAAGGACAGATGGAGTCGTATAAGTGGAAAAACGTAGTATGAAAGTATAGTTTGTTGTAAAATTCGACTTTATCTACAAGGATAGTAGGCATACTTTCAGTTGCATTTTATCTTTTGCTACAAGAATTTTAAAAGGTTTTTCCCGAGCTTACAAATTCTGAGCTTTATTTTAATGTCAATGGAGTTGTTTTTTGCAAATGATTTTTTACGATTTTCAGTATGATATTCATGTATTTGTTCCATCACGTCTGTACTGAAAGATGAAAATGCCATGAAGACTTTGTCCTTGTTTCGCTTATAATATTGAATAGAGATGGTTTGTCATTACATTAAGGCACGGCTGATGTTTTACCTACGCGACTTTTTTCTAAGTGTTATGTAAGTTTTAGTGATGGTCAAACAAATTGAAACTGATTTATAATTATAAATTAAATTAATTTAATAAAAATAAAAAATAAATAAATTTAATTAATTAGTTTAATAATAATAATATTCTGGGACATTATTCACACACGGCCATCTGATCCCAAACTAAGCAGAGCTTGTGTTATGGAAACCAGACAACTGATATACTACATATACTACTTTTTCTTTTGTAAATACATACTTATATAGATAATAGTTTGTTACTTATTTTGTTTAATTTTCATATTCATCAAAGTATTCTATGTATAAATTTATTAAATCCTTAAGATTCCATTAAAGTAAAATTTTCCCCGTCTAGACCGTCCAAATTAAGCCAAAACGAAGTTGAATAATAAAAAGCTTAAATTCCACAAACGATATCGCTTGAGATGTATTGAAATATTATTATACGCTTCAACCTATAATTTGATTAAATTCGAGGCGAAAAAGAAAAGGAGCGAATCAAATGGAGCATTAGAATTCGGGTCGGTAATGATCGGCCGAGCAGGATGCTCGGTTTTGTTTGTTATATTAGCGTTGTCAGAATGTTCAGGTATCATTATTATAATTGCCCAGCGCCGTGATATATCTGCCGCAGTACGCATCTCGATTTCGTTATAAACGAGAAAAATAACTTCTTCTTGGCACCGGATTATACTCTGCAGCGGATGAGAGCACTACGGAAAATTTTTAAGGCGATAACTTGGCATGTTATTATGGCAAATAATCCCGGGTGTTGAAGTGAAATTTTTCGTTTCTGTTCATTAATTAAGATTGAAATTATCTTAATCTACATCCCTATTACGATTGTAAATGTTTACATTGAATACGAAGAAATCTAAGTATTTTAGTTGCATAAAATTCCATAATTATTTGTTTTCTTTTGGACACTTAAAGAATTCTTGCTATATCTCCTATATTACATACATTATAAGAAAAGCACTATACTGAAGTCTTACATATCGTGTCTTATTAAACAAAACGTGACCACTGTTTTCAACGGATCGCCAATCGCAGATCGCAATCTCTGTGCAAGATTGTCCCTTTATTGATGGTTATAGTTTAGTACATGTGCTCGCCTGTAAACATATCAGGCTCTGGTATCCAGTGCAGAGCTACGATATCATTGCTACAATGTAAAGTAAAAGCAATTTCAAGCGGAGACTGTTGGCAGACGGCCAGTAGAAATAAGCTTGCTACCGCACCCGGAGAGCACCAATACATGCAGCCTGTGCACTTTATTCACTTAATTTATGAAATCTTCTAAAACTGCTACATTAATAACTTACGGCTAAAACAAGGAAATCCAAATGTATTTAACAATTTACACTTTCGCATTAATCAAACTTAAGTTGCTAGTTAAGTCGCTTTGTTCGCGTTACTCAAAACATTGATTTATTAATAATGAAATTTTATCGTAGACATTTTTCTTAAAATTTGAATCCAGTGCGGAGTAATACAACATGAAACTGAAGTGAGCTGGCATTAAGCCAGATGTCGAACGAGTCTTAGGTTATGACAATGTTAAGCTACGCAGATAAAAGCTTAAACAATATCATCACATAAGTTTCGAGTGACGACATCTTGTTACATTCACATAGTCATTATTGTTGTTACAGCTGTCGAGTATGTTTGATGACAATAGTAATGCACATATTTAGATAACTTATGTAATTATTGTATTATTAGTAATATAATTTATGTTTTGGTTGTTGAATTTGCTACTTCGAAATCTTCTTTACGTTTAATACTAAGATGTGTGTAATTTATGGTTGTTCTGAGTAAATTAATTAATTGTCCAGTTGTTTTCGAACTGCGAATAAGAAATAATTTAAAAATACAAAGTTATCGTACTCAGACTTTGCATTGAATTATTTGTGTTGTTTGTCTTATCTATCAGATACAAATAAATTTTGCAGGACTCAAATTATCTTAGATTCGGGCCAACTACGTCAAACAGTTAATTCTATTTCATTTGTATAAAAATGTTGCACGTTAAATATTGTTTCATATATATTGACAGGAAAATTAATTTACAATACTATAGCATGGACAAGAGTAAAGAGTTTTGGTACAGTGGCGGTAAAATCAATTTGAGGCCAGTGTATTGGCGAGTGGCCAACGCGTCTACTGTCCGACTACCACTGCATATTATAATACAATAAACACTAGAAAATCAATCACGCGATATTCACTCAGTATATGTATAACGTATTCACTCAGTATATGACTAACGTCTTATATTACGCCACATACATTGACATACCAATTTATTTCACCATCGATACAATTAATTTCTGGAATTCGGAAGAAATGACTTGCGAGTTGCGAGTCCTCCAGATTTAGATTTAACTAAAACTATATAATATTATTGTATACATTTGGTCATGGTATGTACGTAGATATGTTATGTGATACTCAGGTTAGATATATGTATTAATTATTACATTATCACAATGGAATTAATTTAATGCAACTGATTGCATATTGATTAGTGGCTTGATGCGTTCACCGGGAATATAGTTACGTTATGTCTGTAATGTATGTATGTATGTATGAGCGCCTCGTCGTTCTAGTAGCTATATAAGGCCGTAGATATCGAAGTTCTGCCTTCAAGCCCCAGCTCAGACTCAGACTCAGGTCAGAGTTTATAAATTGTCTGAGGAAATATTTTCAAATGCAATATCGATTGGTTTTGGGATTTGATTTAACTTATCTAGAGGGCGAATCCTGTTATTTTGTAAGCGATTTGCGTGTTCCGCGCTTTCATTTTAGCGTACGCGTGCATAAGCCTCTTAGGAATCCGTAGGCAAAAAAAAAAATCTTTTTACCAACCTTTGTTTCTTAATAAAAATAGAAATACCTATTTAAGTGGATAGAAGGTACAACCCACTCATGAAATATTGTAAAAATTTCATGATTGGTATTGTTGTGGAATAAAATATGTGGTTTGAAGGATGAGTGAGCGAGTGTAATTACATTATTACAGGCACAAGAGACATAACAACTTATTGGTGTCGCATCGGTGATATAAGCAATGTTTAAAGTCAGCTTGCCTTTACAATAAAAAATAATCACCTACCAAATATCCTTGGTTGCAATCGATGTTAAATCTTCCTGTGATGTGGTTTCGAAGGAAATGGTTGTCGCCAACAATCGTCTCTCTGTACCAATTCGGTTTAAAAAACAAATTTTCACCGTCACAGAACATCCTCATAGATTATTCTCAGGGGAACATTAATAAAATAGCAGTTAAACTACAATTTAAAATAATGTTTGAATTATTTGATTGACATTAACAAAAACACAATTACACAGCAATGAAACAAAAACGGTATTAGTTATTTATTGTTATTTTAAATACATACAATGACAATGATTAGCCGTACGTTTATTGTTAAATATTTAGAAGGAATATTGTTACCTACTATTATTTTACATACCAATTACCCACACTGTGCAATTGTAACAAAAATGCTATATAACCTAATAATTATGTTGATTTTTTCTTATATTTTTAAACTCATAGCTTTCGTCATTTGTTTAATACAAGCCAATAGACAAAGGATGCTTAAACTCTCAGTGCAGACAGGCAATGTTCGAATAAATACCACTTCTACAGAATTACATTGTGTATTAACAAATGAAATTTTCTACATTTCTTCTTGCAATTAATCACTAATGTAAATAATATTGAAAACAAAGTATAATAATTAAAAACGTACCTACATATAAAAACAATGTATTTATATATCACCGTGAGATATTTTTTAAATAAATGTTAATAATACACTATTAGCCGGTGACGATGCCTCGTACAAGCCCGTCTGGATAGGTTACATGGACCACCCTTCATCATATATTCTACCGCTAAACATCTACTTAATATTGTTGTGTTCTGGTTTGAAAGGTGAGTGAGCGAGTGTAATTACAGGAGACACAAGCAACATAACATCTTAGTTCCCGAGGTTGGTGGGGCATTGACGATGTATGCTTTGTGCAAGCTCGTCTGGGTAAGTACGACCCATTCATCAGATATTCTACCGCTAAACAACACAACTTTGTATTGTCGTGTTCCGGTTTTTAGGGCGAGTGAGCCAGTACAGTTACAGGTACAAGGGAGATAACAGCTTAGTTCCAATGTTGGTGGCGCATTGGCGATGTAAGCGATGGTTAAAATTTCTTACAATGCCATTTTGTCTTGGTCGTTGGTGACCACTTATCATACGCTCGTCCGCCTACTAATATAAAAAAATGTGAGAGGTGAATATAAAACCTACATATTTAAATATAAAATTGATAATATTTATAACAATTTTATTTCGGAAAATTATCTTGATGTCAAGAAACAAGTAAAACTGTTTTTTTTTAGGATCCTAATTCTCATGAGCACGGCGAAGGCCATTACATTACATTGGGTCTTTATCTTCGCTTTTCACTTCAAGTTTTGACGATGTCATTTATATCTACTGCGGTACGGCACATCACAAGATTTCATTGGGATATGCACGAGATTTTCCGTGAAGGTTCCTATTGTAAACAGGTTTTTACTATAATTCCAGTCTCTTCAAAAACGTGATTGCAGTGTTCCAATAGCTGGTCGTTAGTAACCTCAAGCTAGGATACCCCAACAATTCGTCGTTATTATGACTTAAAGTGGTAAAATATAAAATCACTATGATTGCTAAAGATATTTGTAATTTTTTTCTCTGATTAATATAATCGATGCACAAATTTACATCAGCCAATCAATAAATCTGCTTATTTCACTAACGATAGGAAATATGATTATGCATTTAACGATTGAGATCCTAAGACAACAAGGTTATTATTTATTTATGTAAGTACTAACGCTACACATTCGACGGTTCTTTAGAATATCCTGCGCTCGAGGACCGGAACACTACGGGTGACAAGCGGCAAGCGCAGTTTTATTCACATGATGGGACTATTAAACACTTTGTTACATAATATGTTTAATTTACATCAGTCAATTGTATTTTTAACTGAAAATAATACTTTTTATTTACAAGTCGAAGGTTTTTGTATTGTTTTTGCTTCTAATTTTCTTCAGCTGTTATGCATCAATAACACATTTTTCATTGAAATTCAACTAATTATCTCAAAGTACAATTTTATACTAGTTATTTCTACTGACAACTAACATCGGATTGACATCTCGTAACTATATCGTGTCGAACATTATAATGAGGGTTTAATTTAAATGAAAATTAATTAACAAAAATATCCTAATTTTTAAGATCATCTGCCAAAGAGTATAACTTGAAATCACACTTTTTTTTTAAAAAAACAACAAGGCAAACTAAATTTAATTTTAGTTATGTTTGGATAATTATTCAAAAACGAAGTTGAGTTAAAAGCATAAAACCTCAAAACGGTTACACAATTTTACACGTGCCTATGACCGATAAAGATTAAACGTTCACGTTGAGTAGTGTTTCGTCGGTACTTTCTGCGCATTTATAATCCGATATACAAACCGAGAACATCGATTCAAATCGTTCCGGTACTTTACGACTTTATTTCTGGCTAGCATGTTTTCTTTGACTGCGTCAGTTAGCTTGGGACCGAGCATTCGGTGTGTATCGGATAAATATTAATAAAGCGGGCGGCCTCGTTTCTGGGAAGTCGGGAGGATCTTATTATAACCGCAATAGCACCTATAATTAGCAGCATCCAAATTACTCGTGGCGTAGGTACGTTGCGCCAGATCGATGTTACGTGGCGGCTACTCGAATCAAATCCAACGTTTCAAATCGATCTCGAATTGACTAATTCGTTTGATTTGCCAATCGTTTCGTTGCCTATTTTAAACGCGTAAACAATTTCGGCGATATATTATGTTACTGAAACCCAAAATATTGAATACTTCGTGTTGTATCGACGAGGAAAAGCATTCGATAAAACGTAAATAGCACAATACATTACACTGTAACCGTATTATTATTTTTTTTAATTCACGTAAATTGCATATCATATGTAAATCGTTTTCTTTGTATATATATATATATATATATATATACACTCATAGTAGTTTTTTAAGTAAGATTTTTTTATTTTGTAGTTTCTTTTTCTTCTTTTATTTTATTCTTACATAATATTTATATTCCATAGAACACATCATATAATTATTATTATAATTAGTTATATTATAGCATAGCATTAGTTATACATATAATAATTAGTGTGTATATCAATCGAGTGCTTTTGATACTAAGCCTACATATTACCCTAAAACTGATCCAACTCAACTAACAAAATAAACAAAAGAATGACTCAGAGGAGGCAACGACCGTTGCTCCGGGGTGATCTTTCGAAATTCCCAAATAATTGTCGACGCGTAAGGTGGCGACGAAAATAACGCCCGAGTCGTTCCCCTAACAAATTAATTTTATTTTTATATTGATGAATTACTTTATATATCTGGAAATCATGGCCAACTAGTAATCTTTTATTAGTTTTTAGATTTGACCAATTCCATGGCTTTAATTAAATAGGAACGACAGATAATTAATTATCGTGTCACAGTTGTAAGGTAAATAAAGTAGAGCTCTGTTGTTCGTTTTCTACTTAGTTTAAATAAGCTACCTTAGTCTAATTTGGTCTTTTCTTCTTTTGTACTTTTATCTTTTCTTTTTACATTTAAAAATTTTAAAGTGAAAATGAAGTTTAAATTAGACGAGATGACCGATGAGTGGTAGAAACTTGACCCAAAATCGCTGGTTCCAATTCCACGCGAGCAACTTTGACTTTTCACGTATTGAATATGAATGTTTATGGTTGATTTTGATAGTGAAAGTGACAAAATATTGCGAAAAAGTCTACCATTAAAAAAGACTACGTTTAAAATAGGTAACGATATCTAGGTTTAATATTTACAAGCAGTTATTGCTTAAAAAGTAAAACAAATACTCGCCCTCTTTGCCTCTGTCTTAAATTGCAGAACTGTATGAAAGAGATCTTTATAAAACAATATTATTATTAATGAAGTTTTTGACAGAATACTTGATGTAGGTAAATGACCTACTTTGTAAATAAATTAATAATAATAGTTAATGTATTTATTGAAGATCATTCGACCACCGGCTGAATGTTAGGATGAGGTGTCCCGGCAATAAATATTAAAGTATAATGTCGCGAGAGGATTGTGCTGCTCTGAATGCTAAACCCGTAGTGAACCACAAACACACGCCACCGCGGGAGCCGTGGATGTGAGAAGGGAGGCGAGCACACAGCCAACCGTGGGAAAACGTTCGAACACTGGGAACAGGCGTAAATGGAAAACAATTTTTGTTTTTTTTTTAATTTTTAAACCGATTTCAAAAAGCATGATCTCTTTTTCGCCCGTATTTATACAGTTTTTGTAGATTGGTTTACGAACTACAGTCAAAAACTGAGGGATATGTGTTATTGTAAAATATTCGTATTTGTTTTTAATATATGAGTATATAATTATAGTGATATGAAAAACATTATTTTTTCTCAATATTATCAATTTAAAAAAAAAATTGTATGCCTGCAAATTTCTGCATATAATTTATATTTATAAAAAATATAATAATGGTAATAATTAAATTTTATTTTAATTTTGGTGTACGATAAATTGAATAAGTCGGCATGATTATAAAAGCATAACGGGGGCACAGTCTACTATTTTTCAATCTTGTCACGAAAACTTGCTTTAGGTATATGCTCATTAGGATAATGATATTCGCGAATTACTACGTGTTTATATCCACAACGTCTCGTATCTTGGTGTGTCGGAATCGGGGTTACACACAAACGTACCTATCAGTGCGGCTTCGCGTGGCAACAACGATCATGTAGTTACAGTATAACATGACCATTTAAGGTTGAGCTTCGGATTCTCATCTTTTAACGCCGCTGATACCCAAATGTAGTAGCGCCCGAGGAAGAGTAGAAGTTCAAATTATATTGGTCAGTTGAACGCACGGCAGACGTCATTCGCACACACAGACGACTCACTCGTACAGAGACACCTGACCGTGGCATTCCATCGGCATCCACACTACATGTATACAGCGCACCTTATTAAAACGAGACGCGAATCGACGACTTATCGGGCAATTAGTCGCGGCCGGCGTTTAACACTGCAGCGTGGCGGAATCTTGTTCAACTTACATTGACTCTTATCTTTTTTTATCTTAAATTGTTACTGCTTTTTAGGAACGACGAATTTTGGTGTTCTCTTTTTAGCGAGCGTTAAATTACCGTCAACCCTAATTGTGGTGTTTAATTAATGTTTATCTTGATGGTCTTTTTTGTCGGTATAACTGTTAAGCGTTATGTGACAATTGGTCAGCAACATTGAGATTTTTGATTTGTCGTGGAAGTGTGAGAAATGAGTTAAGGTACAAAAGCGGCGATGTAAATTGAATGAATTCGCAAAGCCACTGGTAGTACGGGCGATGTTTGCTCGAGATAGGTGCGAGTGGAAGAGGCACGCGCGCGGGGCGGGCGGTCACAATGCGCAAGTGCGGTTGATAACAGCTTACGTCGCGAATTATTTACGTGTTGTCAACATTAATTATTATTTTCTATTGTTGATATGGTAACTTTGTTGCAGGTTAATAAACTAATTGAAACCATAACTTATACTATGAGGATAGACTTATCGTTATAAATTAACTACTTAGTAACTACTTGTAGCTTCACCTGGGTGGAGTGCTCATTCCTCCCTCTATAATTATTTCCGGCTAAGAAAGTATATAAAACTATATAATATTTCGTTATTTATTTATAACTTTCATTTAATATTATTAGGGTCAACGGCAAAAATCGGCTTGCGCTAATTTAAAGTTAGTATTAAATACATTAGTATATATTTAGTAATCAACATATTAATTCTAATGTCAGAATGCTATCATCATATTCCAGTCTTCTGGAACTGAGCGGAGCCCTGAAAGATATCAAATACGGTCGTCGGTCCCTTTGAATAGACGATTAATGTGATTCTATAGAACACGAATATTTCAATTTCTTGTGTACGGGACCCCATTGTGGTATACTAAATAGTATGCAAAAACGACTTTGGGATAATAAAGATACACTAAGATAATATTACATTCATATTTGTTCTTATAACAAGAATAATTTAATTAAAGAATATTTAAAATATACGTATTTACTTATAATATACAACTTTACATCTTTGGATCCTAGTCAATTTATATTCATTTAAATAACAGACCGAACTTAAGGGTTATCGAAAGGACAAGTTCGAGTAGAGAGTCGATCAGAGCTTAAGCCTTATGAAGTAGCAAGAGAGGTAAAGTTTTCGACCTGATTTTATATCAATAATTACAAAAAGCTGTTCTGGTTTACTAAAAGTAAAATAAGGATGAAATTTATTGCCGTTTTATAATATGCTATGGTTTAAAGTTTAAACGGTAGTCAGTTTAACTGACTGATGTTTAAAAGTATTAAGTCGGGGAATGGTGATTGGCCACGAAACTAAATTAGCATTTAATCATTGGATAGACTTTGTTATATTATATATTTAATATATTATTTTGCGATTGTCCAATAATCTATATATATAAAAGTGGATGTTTGTATATGTATGACATCGATAAACTCAGAAACTATTTGACCGATCATTATGAAAATTGGTATGTATATGTATTTACCACGGAGAAGGTTTATATGCTATGCCCATTGATGTAACTCGCCACCAGGCGGCCAAAGTGATGGCCAACACCCATAGACATTTGTATTGAAAGAGATGTTAACCATCTCCTACATCACCAATGCACCACCAACCTTGGGAACTAAGATATTACGTCCCTTGTGCCTGTAATTACACTGGCTCAATCACCCTTCAAACCACAACGGGTGTTGTGTCAGGTGGGCTATTGCCCAACAATATTGAAGGGTTTTCGAAAATAACCCCCAAGAGGGTGAAAAAGGGGTTGAAAGTTTGTATCGCGGATCCATCATTTTCCATCTAGGAAGCACGAAATTTTATATACATAGGTACTTCTGTTTAGAATTAAATAAATACGTATTTCAGGGGTTTTCAAAAACTACGGGGTTGAAAGTGTGTATGGCGGGTCCATAAAAAGCATGACTAATAATAAGCCTCTGGTTAGAAATAAATGAAATACGTATTTCAGTACAGTTCATACGTATTTTTTTTAAAACTACCCCGCAAGAATGTGAAAAAAGGGTTGAAAGTTTGAATTGAAAGTCCGTCATTTTTTATATAAGAAGCATGAAATTTAATTTTAAAGCTTCTGAGAAAAAATAAATGCATACTTACGTATTTTGTCATTTTTGAAAATTTAACCTCAAACGGGAGGAATGGGTCGGAAACTTTAGTATAAAAAAATGGTCTGATCTGTTTGAAACTTACTGTTTTTACATCAAAAATATTATTATTTCTTATTTTATCGCGGGCAAAGCCGCGGGTGAAACGCTAGTTTTAGATAAAATTACATTGGAGCCAATTTTATATAATATTTTTTATTTAAATTTTTTTATTAAATTTTTAATATTTCTAAATTGAAACAAAAATAAACATAAATGCAAATGTCAACATTCTTTTTATGTGTTCCAGTGTAAAGGGTGAGTGAGCTGGTGGAGTAACAGGCACGGAGGAGAGAGTGCATTTTTAGTCATAAGAATTTGCGACGAAACGAGTGGAGTCGCGTGCAACAAGTAGTATAAAGTATTTGTTTGTAAGCTCAAATCTTCCAGTCTAATATCTCATTCATAGGAGATCAACGGATAAATTTGTATTCGTGAATAGTTAAAAGGCAGTAAATCTATTCTAACGCGTTTTCGTATGCTAATTATATACCTTTTTCTCTAAACGCCTAACGATTTTAACAATTTATTGAGACCACCCGCGACATAATTGACTCATCTAATCTATGTTTCTATTATATTCAGTCTGCGCTAATAAATAGTCAACATAAATTTGTTTAACAATAATAAATGTCTCTATCAAACCAATAAATAAATTATTTAAATGTTGTTGATATTGCACACTTTACAACTGTTGATTATTTAACTAAGCTTAAATATAAATCATTTCCTTTTGTATATTTAGCATATTATGCTACATTAAACGTATACTTTGTCAGTTTTATAGAGAAAAATAATAAACTTCATCAAATATTTTCGATGAACACTCATTGAAAATTTACAACTTTATTTTATGCGAATTCCTTTTCGCTTTCATCCAATATTGTTATTGCCTGACAGGAACTGTACGGTCTACTCAAAAAATATAGTTAAAAGACCACACATTTTTCTTCATATTACTGAGAAAAAAATTTTGAACTTTCGATTGAAAATTAGGGTGCTTTTTTATATTAAGTTAAAATAAGGTGGAAAAATAAATATAAAAATTACAGTGTATTTTGGACAAAAAAAGGTAAGTTAGCAATATTAGTTAAGCGATATAATTGCTAGGCGCATTAAAAACAAAACAAAAGAAAATAAAATAACTTGATTGTATATAATATCACATTAAGCATAAAGAGTTAGCTTACTGGCATGAAGGAATATTTTAAATCTAGAATCTTCGTAAGGCGCAGGCTGAGTACCCGATACGACATCGCTCGTAAACTGCACAGAAACACAGTTTCAAATGATTTTGAATGTAGAATCCGAGAGTGGGCTGCAATTTATACTAAATATAGTTGAAAATGAATATACTATATGTATAATAATATATGTATATTTCATACCTCATCTGTAGATTTAAATACAATTTAGGTAATAAAACATTCTTTAGTATATTATTAATTAAATATAATATTTTTAACATATATTTTTTTATCTTATCATATCCCCAATGTTTTAATGGAAGAATTTTCAAGAGCCAAAAAAATAAAAAGTTAAAATACGACCCGTTGTCACAGTCTTCCATTAGGACATTCATCTTATTTTATTTTTAATAGACCTACTAATATAAACAGTGACACTAATTCACAATTACAGTTTGAACAGATATTGGCAAAATACAACCAAAATATTCCTCTCATAAAAAGAATCTCTAGAGGAGCGAGAATATCTCTAGCTAGATCTCTATCCAGTGTTATTCAAAAATGTCTTTCAAATAGTGATTCGGCGTGGCAAAATCTTTTCATATAATTTTTTTCATGTCATGTCATGTCATCACGGCCTTTAAATTTTAATTTTAAAAAATGTTGAAAATAAAGCAATGGGTGGAGATCTTAAGAACGCAGCTCGCATTCTTTTCTCTAGTGATACCCTCGCACCATTTAATGATAAATCGCTAGAATCGCTACACGACAAACATCCTTTACCATCCAGCATCTGTACTTCCAAATGCACCTTCTCAGAATACTTTTTTACAGGTTAAAGATGAAGATGAAGAATCCTATGCTTCCATTATGTCATTCAAACGGCTCTGCTGGTGGCACTGACGGTATCACACCACAACATCTTAAAGATCTTGTGAGTGCCTCAGCTGGTGACTCTGGCAGGGCTCTATTAGGTGACATAACTAAGCTAAGCAATTTCATGCTATCCGGAAAGGTGATTTCATCTTTTTTACCACATCTCCATAAGGTGCAAGACTATGTGCCTTTAATAAAAAAGACGGAAGTACTCGTCCAATTGCAATCGGGTCCACTTTTCGCCGTTTGGCATCTAAATTAGCTTGTAGGTACATAGTTTCCACCTTAAAAAACTAAATTTCAACCTACACAACTCGGATTTGGAAGTAGAGGTAGGTGTGAAGCCGCAGTACTTCTGAAAGTTGATGTAAAGAATGCCTTCAATAGATAGAGCAACCTTGCCTAACGAAGTCTCGTCTTATTTACCTGAAATTTACCCTTATGTTTGGCAATGTTACAGTTCATCATCAAATTCTTCTACAATACTTCTTCTTTCTGATTATATCTGATTCTTAAGAAGAACTTGATTCCGTTTTTTTATAGCATAGGTAGGCGGACGTTCATATGTGCCACCTGATAGTATGTAGTCAGCAATGCCCATAGGCATTGACATTATAAGAGATGTTAACCATTACTTACATCGTCAATGCGCCACCAACCTTGGAAACTACAATGTTATGCCCGTTGTGCCTGTAATTATTAATTTATAATTGTTTGTCTTTAAAACGAGTATGCGTTCATAAAATACCTAAATATTACTTTGAGGATATGGATGATTAAAATTCCCAATCGCTGTACAGCCTGATTCCCCTTTAAAAAAGTTGTTTTTACTCAATTGAAATTTAACAAATAGTTCTTATATACAGCACTAATATCGTTTGTATAGCTGCGTTATTCAAAAGAACAATGCCCTTATTTTTTTTGTAACTGAGAGTAACTGATATATACCGACTAGCGATCCGTGTCAATGTTTTATTTTAATTTTTAATACAAATCACCAGCAAACAATACTATATCACATTTGTTTTCTACAAAAAAGGGCAAGCTTTTTCTTGGCTCTCACAACCACTCTGTGAAACCATCTTTTACCGGCGACTTTTCCGAACTGATATGACATAGCAAGCTTCAAGAAAAGAGCATACTCATTCTTTAAAGGCCGGCAACGCAACTGCAAGCCTTCGGGTATTGCAGATGTCCAGGGGCGGTAAAAATCACTTTCCATCAGGTAAGCCTTCTGCTCGTTTGCCCCCTCTTACATAAAAACGTCATTGATGTATACGAGGAATATAAATGGTTCGAGAATAGATCCTTGAATGACACCCATACCGACTGAGGTCCAGGAGTAAACGTTAAACTCTAAATTATTTTGTTAAAATAGTAAGTCATAATAATTATTATGTGTTTAATCTTATTAAAAGTAAGTTATACGACGTACGAGGAGGGAAGTGAATCTTTTCTTAGTTCTTCAAAAAGATTTTATCTCGTCTTTTAAAAATAGCCCTAAAAATATTTTGTAGGCGTAATGAAATATATAAATTAGTTGCTGGATTGCAAATTTGTCTTCTACTTTTAGTCTGGGCTAACTTCTGACAGTTCTTTGTATGATGACGATTCAATGTGGTTCAATAATGTTTGAATATTGTTATTGTTGTTATTGCTTCTAGTTATATTATCAATAAAGTTTGATAACATAATTTTTGAACATCACTATTTCATATATGCAAATATCAATCATGTTTTAAATTTCATTTAATAATATTTTTGTCTAAAAAACCTGCAAAAATACCACTTTCGAAAATAGAAACTTTATAAATATTTTATATTTAAATGCTATTTTGTCAATTTGGTTTTCTTGGTCTGTGGGAGTCATTTGCATATTCGTACTGTCCGGTTTACAGTACGCGCGATGTGCATAAGCTAATAAAATGAACATAAAACTATGTGCACACGCATTCTTCATTTAGTAATTTCAAATTTATTTAACCACCATCTTTATTTTTTCAATTATAATTATATAAAATGCTACCAATTATTATTAATCCTTAGATTGAACGAACGTTGGAAGTACGAGAATGCCAAATATAAGGGGTTTTTTTGAAATAAGACTCGTTTTATTATCAATGTAACGTAATTTTTGATTCATCTGGAAATACATAAATAATTCAAGTACTCACACCTACGCAGCAAGAGATAAATTTCCTTGTTGTTTCTACGTCTCTTTTATACATCGAAACGCTTTATACACAGTAGGCTCTCGGTTGGATAGTTTGGGGTACAAGTAATAAACTTTCCAGCAATTTACGTTTTGTATGAACATCACTACATATTATAAAACAAGGTCCATACCCATTTTAATGTTTAAAAAATGGTTACATAATAATGTTATAATTGGAAAGCTATAAAAACTGGTATTAATGGGAGCTGATATTAATCGTTATCAAATTTAATACGTTATTTACTTTAAGCATTTCATGTATATTGTAATTGCCCTTTACACTACCCAATTTAAATTAATATCTTAGGAGTTATCGTAATTTTAAAACTATCGCGCACTAAATAAATTCAAGCGGTCATACTAACGCGCGATGCAACCGCCTGCGCGCCCCCACGTCCCGCTGTCTTTTTTAGGAATATTTACTCTGCTACTCGAGCGAAGCCGGGGCGGGTAGCTAGTATAACATAACTTGTTACACATAAATTTAGAAAGTTGTAGTAAACAGGCGCCAGGAGATGTGTGCAAATATTAATAGTTAACTTCACTTTTAATACTGTTGAAATGGTATACTTAATACTTATATTAATAATGGTCCTCCTGACCGATTTCGGCCACGGCGGCCAATCCCAAGAGAGATTAGCCAACTGCGCAGGACATTTTATGGTGCAGAAGTGTGTGCGACACAGGTGCACACTCTATTCCATTACTCTCATAACTCGATGGGACGGCAATCTGACACGACCGGAAAGATTTCAGGTGAAGGACCAACGGCTTTACGTGCTTTGCGAGGCACGGTAGTATATACACTTCCAACTTCCACACTACCAGACTCCGGGTAGCTACTGAGAATTTTCGACAGAAATTCTCAATAACATTTAATTGGCCCGACCTGGTAATTGAACCCTGGACCACCGTGACTGTGGCCTTACATGTAGCCTAGACTAGGCCAACGACGCAGTCATAAATACTTATATTATTGCTTATATCAATAATTAAAAATTAAAATTAAACTTTCTACTCTATTAAAACTTCTACTCATACATGCGCATGCGTTTACGGAAATAAGCTTTCAATTAGATGATTTAACAATGACATATTACTGTAGTTGTTATGTATATAATTTGTAACAAACATATTGATCTACGTTATACATTGTTCTTATAGAGAATAATATACTGTAACTAGCTGGTGCCCGCGACTTCATCCGTGTGTAAGTTGATTTTGCTGCGATATATTATAAAATGCATTTTCGGTTACTATTACTCATGTTTATTCGTTATAATTTCTTTGTTATCTCTCATGTTTGTTTCTTGATAAACTTATTGAATGTACAGACACGTGGTTTCTACTGCTGTATTATATGTATAGATGTTATCCTCTATTCGTAGGCGCAATCTTCGAAAGAGTTAATGTAATGTAGATGAAGCATATTCATATACTGACAACCAAAAAAAAATGTTTGCGTAGCATGCATTACAAATATTATATTCGCTACTTATCATACGATCTATTACTCAACAAATATAATCTTTTAAGCCTTCAATCTAGACGAAAATACTTAGAAGCTATTACACTATATAAACTCGTTAACAATTTTATCAACTGCATTGACCTAATAAATAGATTATGTTACGTAATACCCAGAACTGTTAATAAAAGAAAAACGCGTGCCGGGCACCTTTTCGCATGAAGTACCTCATGTCGGACGAACGTAGGTCATCGGTCGCCTATCGTCTATATCGCCGTATGTATCTGTAGTCCATTGGATGTGCTCAACGAGCCGGTCAGTTTCGGCATTACCGCTATGGGACCTATATAGGCACGCGTAGATTCGCGGATGATCATCGCAGTCTACGCGCAGCCAGAGAATGGATAGGTCCCTCCCTTCAAGATAGGCGAGGCGACGAGAGCAGATATCCTCTCTGACGTAAACACACACTCCAGCCCGTGGCACAAAGGAATGTTCCAACTTGTACCCCGGGTAGGAGAGGAATGAGGTGTCCGCCGGAGACAATATCTGGGTCTCGGTTAAAAAGAGCAAGGCCGGCTTCGCCGTCTCGAGATGGAAGTGGACGGCGTTTAAGTTGGAATTCAGTCCCCTAATGTTGCAGAAGTCCACAGGGAGGGTGGAAGGGGTTGCCTTAAGATGCCTGCTCCGTTTGCCCCGACCATTTATGAGCGCAAAATTGCCCCCCCCCCCCCCCAGAATTCGAAGGGCAGCCTGGGCATCCCTGCTCAGGTGGTGTATGTCCTGAGCATGGATGTCCAGAGAGGGATTGTCCACCGCAGGCGCAGATGGTACCCTCCTGGGGTAGTTGTTTTTTATTCTGCGCACTCATTTTGTTGGGGGGGGGGGAATTGGGCCTCCGGAACTCTCACATACCGGACGGAACGCGGTAGCTTGGCTACCACTTCACGCCGATTTTAAGTGAGAGACTGGTACTTCCCCGGGCGTGCCGGCCCATTCGGCTACAGCCTGAAGGTATGCAGCATGGCACTACCACTGTAAATAATGTATGTAAGGTTTGCTGTCCCTTAAATAAATAAGTAAGGTGTTTCTTAGTAACGTAAGTATACAAAAAAGTTAAAGCGCTTGCAAGCGCAGTGCACGTCTACAATTTATATCTATCACATGTGTGCCCAACAATCAGCAATAGAATAACATGGTGGAATAAGCTCCTATCTTATTATCAGGGAGACCAAAGCAGTAAGACGCGTATGAGTTCCTACTTCACGTGACAAAACGCTAAAAACTTTTGCTCATACGTTGCATATAAAAACGATAAAATTGTTACTCTACTCTTGCCTAAACAAGTTTCACACCAAGAACAGTAAATATTTGTAAATAGACATTAAAAAATTAAGCTCGTTTATCTTCATCAAGTACATAATGATCTCATCGCATCTAACTTGGACCCGATTCAAACTAGACATGCGTATAGCACTGCCACTATGCAGGCCACACTCGCAGTCAATGAACTGGCAGAGGTCAGGTGAAATTATCTTGTACGTATACCTTATGCGACATCTGACTCACAATGTCAGGATACTATTTGATCTCAAACTGTGATTACAATGTTTGAAGCTTTAAACTAAATTCAATCAAAACAGTAAGGGTCAGACACATCATCATTACTATCTTATTATGAATGAATTAATGTATCTTATATAATTTTGCGTGTTTCATTATAATTGGATCTCGAGATCGTTCAATGACGCCCGCAGGGGGGTTAGAAGGACTGCGACGGTGCATTCGACATCTCGCCGACTATCGGACCGATCTATGTGGATCTGTCTACATATTGTTTTAACTTGAAAAAAGAGATTTAAGTGTGCTTGAGACATTTAAACAGTTAAATTTATAACATTTAAATTTATATTTATTTTGTTCAAGCATGTTTAATGAAACAAATGAAACTATTTATGAATATGGTATGGGGTAGACATAATTTCGAATGATTCTTTAAAGAATAAATATGATAAATAAAAAGCAATCTACAGTGAACAAATAAGGTAAAAAAACAGGAAAACCATATGCACATTATTGTATCATTTTAAAAGTTATAACTTAGTTTTCAAATAGTATCTTTTAAAGAAATTAATTCCGGAATAATTTTTGTAAAAGATAAAAATAAAATACCAAAAACTTGGATTTTTGAATTTTTCACATAAATTTTGAGGTTATGTGAAAAAAGTATAAATACAAAAGTTTTAGATCTTTTTATTACCTACAACTTTGCGATTTGACTTTTTTCGATAGGACTTTTAGTTTTGCCGGAAATCGAGAAAAACCGTTTTTTACCCTTAAAAACTCACCCCCACCCCCTTCCCGACCTCAGATCGCCCGTAAATAATTTTTCCTTTCATTTTTATAATATTCCCCTCCTTTTCTAATGGATTTCATCCTACTATTATTTTTTTTGGTTTTGAAAATTATCGACCCTGTTCTAAGCGAAACTACCCGTTTCAAATTCGTAATTCATTAAAATAGCTAAGAATCATTACGATATTGTATCGATATTAAACAAAATCGGATCGGTCGTTTTAGCACACTGCCAACTCTACTTTTGGCTTTAAATTGACAATATATTGGCTATATAATCTATATCCATTTCAATTTGACTTTATTTGAATATAGTATACGTGATTACTATAATGGGCTATTTTCAAATACGTAGTTCATAACCTCAAAAAATGAAACTCGAATATCTATTTTTTTTTCCAACTTTCCCAAATAAAAATAGATCCATTTAAAGACTGGAACTAACACTGAATCTTTGACATTTTTTTCATAACGGGGTATGGAAACCTGCCATTGTTATTTGGTGGGTACTTCTTTAAGTATTCATTTAAATATGGTTTTTGTATTTGTACAAAATACTACTTTTTTTTAAATTTATTTTAAGAATGTAACAAAAAAAGTACCAAAAAGGTTAAGTATAATTATTGTTATTAACCATTTCTTACACCGACAACGGATCACGAACCACGGGCACCACGATGTTATGTCCACTGTGCCTGTAACTCACACACCGGCTCATTCACAATAAAAACTGGATGACGTCAGTACAAAGTATTACTTAATTAAAAGGAAGTAAGACTAGAGAGCGAGTGACACATACGTTAATAAATACGACATTTTGGTCTGATCAAAATAATATTGATAATAAGACAGTTATATAAATATTCCATAGAAAAAAAATACAAAAATATATCACCATTATTTTCCATAGAAAAAAATACATCTCGAATGAAATCTATTACCTAATACTTAATAGTACTGTTCAGTTGTACCGAGAGCTTTCTCTTTACATAATGATTGTTTACAATACGTTTCTTTGACGAAATCGGTGCATCAAGTTATGCAACCAGTCTTGGGTAACTACGTTGAGGTGCATTATGGAATTGTATTACTTAAATTAATACTGAAGTTGCATAGTGCAAAGATACTAAGAAAAATTGTGAAATTATTTTCTTTACCAGTATTTAGAAATAGCTCGATGCTGAGTCATTATAACAAACTGTTTTGAAATGTTTTCTTAATTGATCCTATAAACAATTTTATTATTGTTTTTTCATTGAATAAGAAAACTTCGTTCTATACGTTTATATAAATGTTAAATACCGTAAGCAATTATTAATTTTATAACGATTTGAGGTTCACAATTATATAAATTAAATTTAAAATATTTTTCGCACTCGACAAGTGAGTAATGCAGACTGCATTGAGGGAACGTTGTGCCCTGAATCAAATAAAATGCTTAAAATGCCCTCAGTCTGAGAAGTTCACGCGCAATATTGAAGTGATCGTGAATAAAAAGAGATGTGCGAACCCAAAATGTATATAAAAATAAACGGCAAAGGTTTTACGAAGTGAAATCTACGTGGAAATATCAACGTGGCTCGTACTCTGATGACGAGTAGCTAGGGATGTGACCAGCGGTTAATCTTAATTGCTAGTCGACACTTTGATTTATTTTTCGGTAGGCATATCGATAATTTGAATATTGAATGTGTTTTTGTTACGAACATTTGATACATTGCCACTAATTGCAAATGTTTTGTCACATATTGTCTATAAGTAAACGTATTTTTTTAAGTTAATTTTACGATTATAATTTATATAAATTATATAAAATATTAGGTGATATGGCTACAAGTAAAATAATAAATACTTTATGTCAAATCTTTAACAATATCAGTAATACCTAAAACTGTCATGTGTACTCAATTCGTCATTGTCATAAGCATAAGCTTATAATATTTAGATCATAGAACTGCAAATGAAAATACTCGTCAGACCTGTAGTAAGTCATAAAAGCGGGAAATTGAAATTGAATACCACAATCTATCTTTTAATATACATAGCAAGTAAAAAAAAGTTAACTACATATTATTCATATTAAGATACCTTCATGCATCAAAAAATATCGTTACGATTTTTCCTTCTCTAGGCGGTTGAGTTTTCCGTTGTTGCTTTTTTCCCATTTACGAGTTTCACGGCGACCGTTGCCTGAAACTTACACGGACAGAATATAAATGCTATATATCGTTGTCCTTTTCATACTCTTTGCTACTGTAATTTCCGACTCACTCTTTCTATGGATAAAAATGTGCGCCCGTTAAAGTTTTAGTAGAAAAGAAAATAACTTTAACAATTGAGCACACAAAAACAGACTTTATGTCCTCTTAAATAACGATTAATTTTACGTAGCTTACTCAAAGTGATTTGAGCCAAATCGTAATTAATAAATAGGAAATGTTGTCTTTTTCGAACCAGTTGCATTTAAAATCCTCTATCCCTTTTAGGTTGCCGTTGTGCTGGTATATCTAAAATCATCTGGACCAAGTAAAGCGATTACTTCAGAGACCTTATGAAAATGTGCAAACTTAAACATTCTGCAATTAGTATGGCAATTTCGTGGTGTGATTTAATATAGGCACTTTTAGGTACTTTCTGAATATTAGGAGAGACTTACAATTTGCGTAATATTTTCATAATGACCTATTAATAATATTCTTTTGCAAATAACATTATACGGTCTCTATAATCATACAATAGAGTGAGTATAGCGTAACCAGTTGCCCGTTACATTAAATATTAATTAAAGCTTCAAACTTTGCAGATTTAATAGTATTAGATAAAAGATTATTGACAGACCGACAGACGTAAAACTGCCTTAAGAATGTTTTACTAAAGTCCACGCCAAATGATGTCTTAGGCTAAATATATTTCGTAGCGGCAATTACAGTAATATTTATTAAGAAGACAACTTTGTACAGTGCTGAAATGAAAATTAAAATTCCTCGAATATTACTTGTTATTTGTTCTATTTGTTTAGATGTTTTCGTATAAAAAACTGATTCGCGTAAAACCTTGCCACCTAAATGGTAATTGGTGGATTCCGAATATTTTTGCCTACAATTTTATTTAATAATTATGTTTAATAATCCAGATATGATAAAGTGAGATAAAAAACTTTTTGATCACTTTATTTGTAAAACTGTAATAGACCATATCGTAAAATTATATTTTTTTTGTAGTAATATCTGAGGATACATTCAGGACCAACACATTTCTAACAACTTGTTTTTACATTTTTGATTATTTTGTACTTAATCATGATAAAAGTAGCCTTTAGCGTTTTCTACATTATGATAAATTAACTCCATGCAAAAATTACGTCAATCTGCAACATATGAAATCCGATCAAACTTAACGAAACATTTTGAAATCGGAGTAGGCAAATAACTATGTTTTCCGAGTAGAGTCAATGCTAGCCATTTCTTTACATTCGTTTAAAATTTTCGATGAGTATCAATGTATAAGAAATTCCATCTGACTTAACCATCTCAAACAGACATACCATAACATAGGAAGCCAGCAAACCGCGCGTCCGCAAAACCGGGAATGCAGTCAGTTTGGAGTCGGAACCGGTCCCATTGCATTGCACTATTTGCACCTCAACTTAGCACTAATAATATGTACATCTCTAAATTGAAACCGGTATTTTAACTACGAAGTTTTTTGTAGCTCTCATATACAAAGCCTTCTTAAGATAAATAATAAATTAGAATTTGTCTGTCCGTCACACTAATTTTAAAATCTTGACAAAACAACTTTTTGAAGAACCTATTTGTACTTATGCATATATGTTATATGCATCAGCGTTTATTTCATTTGACATAGAGTTCAATCAAGTAAATGAGATATTATAAATTCATCATATAATGTAATATTAATTTATGAATAGTGAACACCTTAAAGTAATTAACATGGGATCCTCTCGAGATGTTTTAACAAGATACTAACAAGTTATCTAGGGTTAAATGAGAAATATAGCATAAACTAAGATTAAGCCTTAAATTGCTTTCTTTATTTATTTAAACTAGGCTTGGTCGTAAATTTATAATGGGTATGATGATACATAAATAAATGAAACATAATATGTATCTTGTTATAATTTAATTGATAAAAATAGTATGCATGTTGGGTGCAGTTTAGTTCCCTTTTTCCCTAATTTATATCTATAGCGTAATTCATAGTCATAGCAAATCGATAATAAAAATGTCCGTTAAGACAACAGGCTAATAAAAAACTTAATAATAAGAAATGTTTATATAGTATATTATCTGCTTTATATATTATTTATCGTGTGGTAAATATTAATTAAAATGAAGTGGATCGATTATTCATGTAACACTATGTTCTATCTCGAAACTAGTTTATGACTGCATCAATTATGCCTAAGCATATTCTAATTACAGTAATGGTGTTAGTATGGAAGTCGGGGAGGTAGGCGGTGGTGGTCGCGTGCCCTGAAACATGCGAATGTGTGTTGACCGGTAAATAAAAGGTAATTATGCACATGGACATGGATTAATTAATTAACAGAAAGCTTTTAAACAATAAAATCGTTATCGTTATGGACTTTGTCGTCCCAGCAATAAACAATAGCCTGGAATCTTCGTTAATATGATTCACGACTCATAATTTAGATCTTTTAAAGATATTAAACTTTTTTAAGGTCAAGGAGTCATTCGTGCAACCTTCATTTGTATAATTCATATGTATCTACATAATTACTTTTTTTAATAAATTTTATTTTTGTCTTATTATATATATATTGTATATATAGTGTGTGTTTTCTGTAACTTGTATGAGTTGTTTCGTATAGTTTTATTTGTATACTATATTCTTTACGTACCTACTTTGTTTAAATGTGAAATATATTTTTAAATGTATAGATTTTTTTAATTAATTTTCTTATAATTCTTCATGAATTACATTTTATCACTTTATTGACATCTTTAATTTTATAAGTTATAACGAATTAGTGGATAACGTTTATTTAGACGACTTTATAAAATCAAGTCACTTTCGAATAACGGTATAAAAGCAAACGAGCTTCTTCAATGGTAAAAACCCGTTTAGAAGTTATAGAAACTATCGTTTTTTAAAAATCCCTACGTACTTAATACTTGCAATGGACTTAAATACAAGTTACGTCATATTTAACGAGTATGTCGTCATTGTAATTAAGTAAAGGAGGCGCCGGAAAACGGAGGGTTGCGCCTCCGAGAATGTTCAGGGATCTCATTTCCATGCAAATGAGGATAGAATGTGTTATACTGACGTTGGAGGCACTCAAGACCATGGCCACGTCGAGACAAAGTGTTGTTGCAATTAAAACTCTATTTTGTTAGCTGTACGGTCTTGCATGTGAATTGCATATGTAACTATGAGAAGTAATTCTACAATGTCAAAGTGTCTGTTTCCGGCATTGGCCAAATTGTATTTAACATAAAGTCTACACGTATATTATACTATTCAACAGTAGTAATTATAAATGGTTTATTATAAATAAGTAATTGTTCTTAATTATTACATTATTTTCACCAATAATTTATGTACACTTTTAAGTTCAGTGCTCTGTAACTTATTTTTACAGTGTATCTATGAAGTCTAAGCCTACAGAATAACCTCTTCCCTTAATATTTTCACGTCTTATTTCACCAGTATAAGGTTCATTTTAATTTAACATGTATTTTTAGGCGAATAAAACGAACCGTGCGACTTTTGTCACGTAGTTCCCACACCAAGGACCACTTGCCAACAGGTACGATTCCACGCGTTAATTGTATGACCATGTCATAGCTTACTGTGACTTTAAATTAAAAAAATGCAACAAATTGTTTCCGTTCTCCTGTAAACATTAATATTAGATACATTTATAGCTCCTATATTAATTTGTATTTAATAATAATATTGTGCTATTGTAAACTTTTAACATTAGTTTTATATGTAAAAAAAATTAAATTATTTTTTTGACTTAACGAAGTTCCACTGCCAACATTGATTTTATGAGTTCTTTACATCGAATATATTTTAGAATTAAGTTGAGTAAAGATTAATTTTAATAGCTCCGTTATTTTGAAATGCTTCCATAAGTATGACACATTTAATATTCAACGAAATCCCAATTAAAATATTAGCATATTTTTATATGAAAATATTTGAATAGACAAATTTGACTTTAACTGTTTCTTAGCATTTGTATATAAATTATTGATTGATACATCAATGGCTGGCCATATGCGGCCAACGCATGGCCAACGTCAGTGTCGGTGCGCAAGTCGTTATGACATCTGCCGAGAGCGCACGTGTTACGAACACCTTTTGTCTTCGAGTCTGTAGCTACTTTTTTTATCCAGCCTATTTTTAACCGCATTTAATCTAAATTTAGCTCAGGTATTGCTGTCCAACTTACCTACTTATAGGCAGAGTTATCTTCTTGTGTTCTTATTCTTTATCATTGGATTATTGAGAATATTGATCGTTTATTACGTGTTTCAAAAGAATTGAAATTAAATAATATTAATGACATGATACTTAACCGAAAGGTTTTCGTTGATTTCTGACAACTTTTTGTACTTCTGTTTAAATACAGTAAATCGATCGACAAAAACATGTAATATATGCTATTGTACATTGTTTTGAGAAATAATGTAACTATGATTACAAATATTGTTAGTTGGATAATCATTCAACAGTCACAATATTCATATATTATGAGTCGGTCTCCATTTTAAAAACGTGTCCTAGGGAGTTTTGTTTTTAATATAATTACTGTGCAGTAGTCTGTTTGGTGTACACACGCTAAAACTGCTAAAACCATGGAGTTCATTATACTATATTATGTGTATTGAGCTTGGATCGAAATAACTAGGAACACAATATAATATCTAAATCACTTTTACATTTAAAATATACAATTTATTTTATTACTTCTTATATTAAGGCTAGACTTGTTAATGTAAGGAACCGCTACTAAAACTGAGGGTTCTTCAGTTCGTAATAAAACAACCTCCTTCACGCTTCATTTCAAAAAATAAAATCTACGCTTTGGCAGTAGAAGAACCGAGGGGAAGGAGTGTGGTAAGTACTATTTCAGACAATTTCTTCTCCTAAATACTTTTAATTCTATGACTTTTACCTTAATTATTATATACACATTTTATCTCGCAGTGTGACGTGTACAGAATTCGCGAAAGAGATTGATCGATGCGATCGATTCAAAACAATCCGATCGTACAACGTATTAAGACTAATGCTGTTAAAAGAAAAGTTCTACAGTCATATTATATGTGGAGAACTTTATTCGCAATACAATGGAAACGTTGACATCACAAATGGTTTACTCAATAGCTTGCTTTGTTCTTAAGCAGGTGATCTTAAGGCTGGCAGGTGTTTAACTAAAACCATTTATTTTTAGTCTTAATTACATACGATATTTTTAAATTATTTAAAAGTGAAAGAACAACGTCTATTACTATTTGTTTTCCTTGTACTTTAGGACCGTACATTATAAATTGTCGCAGTCAAAATAAAGACATTTGTCAAAATATTCATTTCAATAATCGCATAATTATATTTGAATTGTAAAATGAAATTTGATTAAACATACCTTATATTGTTTAAAGGAACAACGATTTGCTTGGGGGTACCAACCCACACAACACATATTATACTACTACAGCAATACATAGAATTTGTTTGAATGAGTGAGTATGTAATCACACGCACAAGGGACATGACACATTTCTTCCCAAGGTGCCCAATGCAAGTCTATAACCGGTGTTGATTACTTAACATCAGATGGCCCATATAACTGCTGACCTTTTTTGAAATAAAGAAATATAAGATTAGGTATTTAGATATCAATGTGGATTATATGATGCGCCAAAAATATCATAGCATTAACTTACTCTTAAGTATTCTTACTTTGAATATTACAAATTAGTTAATTTCGATTGCCAAAGATTGTTCCATTCATCCCGTTGTTATGAATCGTTAATCAAATATAACACTTGAATCGAAGTGTATCAACACATAAACGAGGCATATGTTCGACACCTTTCATAACCGGTTGAACGAAGGACATCCGCTTTTTGGAGGGTAAAAAAATCGGGTTCGACATTCTCACAGGAACCAATGCGTATCCGGTGCGCGGGCGCAGGCGAAATAAAAACGATCATTTGTAAGTGTCCGTGTAGGCCAGGTAAATGGGACGTTGGTACGTTCCTAAAGAAAAAAAACTAAGTTGCAGAATAGAACAGAATATTACGTACTTTAAATTTATCTATTTTAATCGGCTATATTTTGAGGATTTTAATTTGTCTAAATATTATTTAAAACTATATTCGTTACACCTTTTTATATCAGTCTTATAGACCTAGGCATAGTACAAAGTATATTATATACTTAAGGTGAAATGTTCAACTCTCTAAAAATGTATCTGTACGGTATGATGACCTCTAATCTACATACATACAAATGACTTCCACGCTTGGACAACAATAATAATTCGAATGTCTCCGGTCACAAGCCTGTGAGATACTAATGTTCTTTATTAATATGCTTGTATGGTTTATATTTGAATACAGGCAATGCTTTAGTTTAAATTGGATTGTGTCTGTTTGGTAATAGGTAAGTTAGTGAAAGGCCGGGTACGTGAGAAAAGCAATGCCTGTTTTAACAATGCCATATTTCGCCGTCTTCTCGGCCAATGATCGATCTACCTGAATATTTTATTTCAACCGTGGCATTCAAAGTGATTGTTGCAATTGCAACACTGTTACGCGTACAACGAAGAAGTCCATTCATTTGTTTGTACACGAATCATTTTTTTAAGTTATATACTGATTTCATTGTTTTCCTAATTATATATTACTTTATGTAACTAGTTACGTGAATTTAAAAAGAAATCGATAGTGTATTTAATTTTGTCATTATCGAAATGAAAATGAAATAATTAAAACAAGTCAAAACATTGTTTCGCAATCGATAAGCGTAATGTCGCAGCACATTTAGTGTAATCAGCAAATAAAAGTGTCATCTACCCCAATATTGGGAACCAGTATTCAAATGGAGATATGCGTAACGATACTTTATGTTTTTATTTATTTTATGATAAAATCATTTACACAAGTTGTTTTGGAATAGAAGTCTTAGAAACTGAACGTTGACAGTATATATTGAAAATAAAGATTAAATGAATCAACTTTCGTGATAGCCGACCCAGTATCATTATTTACAATTTCGATATAAATAACTGATCGGAAGCTACATAATAGTTTTGAAAGTGTAATATAGCGGTGACACGATTTCATCCACTCTATACTCGTAGATATAGTATTACCTATTATACAGTGGTTGAGTCAGGCGATTCCATACTTAACATTTCATGATTGACCCGAGTTGGTGCGACCTTACACAACTTCAAGGTCTGACTTGTGGATGTCAATATTGACTTAAACGTCGCTTTACATGGAATGAATAATAATGGCCGTGCATACTCCGTAACACAAAATCAATGATTGTACGTACCTTTGCCTTGCACTACTTTTATAGTATTTTCACAGTTAGAATTGTATCGTATTTATTTATTATTATTATTAATAATTTAATTATTAATATATTTATTTACTAACGCATTATGTTTTAATTATAATATTAATATTAATAAATTTAAATGCAAAAGAAGTTTTATGTATTGAATATTGAGCGTCACAAAAACGTTCATAGTATAATGTAATTATTCGATGTGATTTTAAACCCTTAAACACTGTGGCGTATATGCATACCAAAATGATCTGAGAGGGTATTTTACCTAAAAATGTGCTAAAAATGTTACAATTTTTAAGATATTTTTTTATATAAATAACCTAATACATCTTCAGGTTATACTGCGAACGACTGAAATAGCAACACTGGCTGAAATTTCTCTTGTTATAAATATTCTATGATTTCCCCAAACATACCCGCACATATAAAGGAAGGAGATCGAAAATAAAAACTCCCCGCGGGCGGAGGGGTTTAATCCCCAAACATATTACGGGGATGTTAGGTCGACTCCGTACGTCCCGATTTTTTTGCGATAATAATCAAACGGAACTGAGGTATGGCGATGTGTATTATTACGATTGTTTGCGTTCGCTTTCTTCTAAAAATACAACCTTGACAAGTCACTATTAATAGACGCTCACGACATCATTTACTTGGTGGTAGAGCTTTGTGCAAGCTCATCTGGGTAGGTACCACCTACTCATCAGATATTTTGCCGCAAAACAGCAGTACTTTGTATTGCTGTGTTCCGGTTTGAAGTGTGAGTGAGCCAGTGTAATTACAGGTACAAGGGACATAACATCTTAGTTCGCAAGGTTGGTGGCGCATTGGCGATGTAAGCGATGGTTAACATTTCTTACAATGCCATTGCTATGGGCGTTGGTGAATATGCTCGTCCGCCTTCCTATACAATAAAAAAAACATCACGTGCAATAGATTTCAGGTTAACGGTAAAGGACTAACGTCGTTCTGACGATGACGTAAAAGTTAATATATATATATATTATCACTGCCACGTGAGAGTGAATACACCATGTTTTCTAAGGAATTTCTCTATATAATATCAAACACAAGCAATAATATAGCTTACTTCAAGTATAAACAAAGTTTATATATCTACTTATGTACAAACCGTTCACAAATTGTTATCAACAAATTCGTTCACAGCAGCTTCGGAAATGGTTTTTCTATTCAATTTTCGATAGAGATTTTTTTACGAACCCGCAGTTTTGCGTACGGCGGAACCAATAAATCTCCTCTTGAGGTAAGGGTCGAATTAATCACTCGACAGATCGGGCAACCAATCTGAAGATCAAACATTTACATTTGAAGTAAAACAGACCTAACACGTAATAGTAATAGAGTCTAATATTTATTGAAAAAATATGTTTATTTACAGAACGCAAGGTGAAAACAAGAAGTGGGAATAAATACTAAGACCTTCTTCGGTGATACACTTGGAAGAGATTAAAGTGTTCGGCTTCATCGATGTACCATAAATTAGGGAAAAGTAAGAATATTCGATTATCCAATATAATTATTCTAATCACTTAAGATGTACCTCAAATCAATTTAGTACTTTTACTATTTTATAAACGATTAATTATTATTAATTAAATATTCATCAATAATTTTCACGACATAGTGGAGGAATTATGTGAAATTTAAAGCTATATTGTGGTGTGTCTCGCATATTAGGGACGAATGGAACGGTGGGCGGGTAGCTATCAGACGAGTATTAATAAACAAACCGGCCAAGGCCATCAGTCACGTAACCTTGGGACCGTCTTCGTCCCTTTTGAATATCATCGAACTTTAGTAATTCAAGCGAAAGTGTCGCGTAATTATATCTTAACGAAAAAATCCCCAATTTAATATAAATCACTTTAGAATTAAAGTAAGAAAAACCCCTTTAAAACACAAAGAGTGAAGAATACTGAACAATTCACATTAAAGGGGGTGATCGTTACAAAGAGCAAATCCTCAATTCGCTATAAAACGTCGCGACGATAGTGGGTGCCCCGCGCCGAGGAAAACGTTGTCATTCAAAATCAGACCACGTGTACAATATTTCATCATCAGGAAGGGTGGGGGTCCAACCTGCCCTCTCCCTCACACCCCCTCGCCGCCCGCGCCCGACCCAAAAAGTCTATCTGCACTTGACATGGGAGGAAACGGGACAGATTAACCGTAGTGAAGGGAACAAAGCTAAATATGTTTCAAGCTGATACTCACCCTTGTATGGTACGCGGAAAAGTTTCGACCACTTATTTACGCCTTACATGCTGACGGTGGAAATTTTACATTACAATTAAGAATTAATTCATTCAGACTAGGAATAAAAGCTGAGATATAAAAACGGTTTGGGAAATTATTGATACACACATTAAATTGTAATCATCTTTATTATTAACAGTGGGTACAATGCAAATTTAATATAGAATACTAAATTTATAATGACTTCAAAATGCTTGTTTATGTACTTTTACAAATGCGGTGCTAACTGTACTTGATATAGAAGTTACACAATGCTGAAAAAGGATGGAGGAATGAAATGATGGAACCATTTTCAGCCCACGGTGAGACACCCACTCAGACACACGGACCCTCTCGTTCGGTCGTGTACATCGCACACACACCAACACGCGCCCCGGCGTGAAAAGTTTGAGCAGTAATTTATATGACGGTTTAAATAATTACTCCGCGTTTTTGGCTCAATTTGCAGATGAGCCAGCGCCGTATCGGTGCTGGTGACATTTATACGTATTACTTTAGCGTTGCGGCTCAATGTGATAAGCTGGTGATGCTGTGATTAAAATAAGGGGTGCAGTTACGTTAAGTTTTACAGTTTTGATTGCTGTGAAAGCAATCATTAAACACTTTTTAATAATATAACACGGTAATATTATTCATATTATGTTTATTTTGTTTAATGTGATGTAGGCTTATGAATTAGTTCATTTAATTGAGTGTAACGTTTAATATATTTTGATTGAACCAACAAAAGATATTTTCCTTCAATAGCCATCAACTTCGAAAATAGATCGCTTGTCAATAAAAATGTAAATTCGCTTCAGCTCTCAGCTAATTCATTTCCCAATGGAAAATCCGAGCGTCACCGGAGATCGATCGGCCGTTCATTTCGCCAACATTTTTTTCTTTTACATTTTCATATTGACCAGACGCTTAATTTGAATACTAGACCGAATGTTCATGCGACATTGCTATCGTCCTCTAGTTAAAATACATTATTTTCTAACGTCATGTGAATAACTGATTTGTTTCACTATATTTATAAAATACTACACACTGATTCGAGACAGGTTGAAGAAAATATTTATTTATAATTGAAAAAACAAACATATATTTTTCTAAATGTTTTGTTACAGCTTAGCCGTCAAGTATGGTTATTATTTTTTTGTCAAACTTTCGTCAAACTTGATTTAACAGCTCTGAAGAAAAGCCTTGACAAACGGACACAATTTAAAGACAAAAACGTCATCTCCGTACACAATCACCAGTTATTTCAGTCACAGCTACTTCGATTTTATTTATTTCTATTGATTCAAACGATTATCTAAGATATTTTCATTAAAAGAATGCCAAGTAGGTCTAATTTTTCAATCGCACAAAATTTTAAGTCTAACATCTATCTCGAAAGTGCAAACATGTAAATAAATGACTAAGATTAAGTGTTCTTATGTTCATATTTAAATGATGACACATGAAAGTTAATAATTTTAAAGTTTGTTTATCAATAATATGCGATATATGTAAAAATCTAAGTAAATATACAAAACCTCGGGTAAGCGCTCACACTCGCGGTGATACGCCTGACACCCTAATCAAATAAGTACCTTTTACGGGGACTTGTAATGACATATTTAAAATTAAACTATAAACGATCGCGATAAAGTTCACAATAGATTGAACGCGGGAGTCAGGCTAGCTTCCGCATAAAACGTATTTGTAGGAAGGACGACCCAGAAAATGGGTATAATATACTCACACTACCGCCGCTGCTTTCTCGCCTTATCCTCCTCGTCCCCCAGGAGTCGGCAGAAATTTATATAACAAGCTATCTTTCCCGGGCTCGATTATTGTGGAGAAAATACTGCCTCAGACATTATTTTTAATTAAATATGGGCCCCGTCCAAGCACAACGCTGTGATCGAGATTCCATTTTTCTTGCATACACTATAAATCGTAGAAACAATATTCAATTTCTATTTAATATTATAAAATACATAGTAATATATTTATCAACAATTTTTCAAACATTATAATCTTCTATACGTGTGTAAAATTACTAAGCGACGTAAATAAATGCTCTCAAAAAACAGTGTAAAAATCTTCCTTCTCCCTCCTATATTGCTTATAATATTATCCACATTGACTTATTATTATTATTATTGACTGCCTCGTTGGTCTAGTGGCTTGATATAAGGCCGTAGACTCGGTGGTCCTGGGTTCAATTCCCAGGTCGGGCCAATAAATAGTTATTGGGGTTTTCTGTCAGAAAATTCTCAGTAACAGCCCGGAGTCAGGAAGTTGGAAGTGTGTACACTCCCGTGCCTCGGAAAGCACGTTAAGCCGTTGGTCCTGCGCCTGAACTCTTTCCGGTCGTGTCGGATTGCCGTCCCATCGGATTATGAGAGCTAAGGAAAAGAGAGTGCACCTGTGTTTGCGCACACACTTGTGCACTATAATATCTCCTGCGCAGTTGGCTAATCTCTCTTGAGATTGGCCGCCGTGACCGAAATCGGTCTGGAGGACCTTATATATTATCCACAATACTAATTCTTTCTAAAATATATATCCTACGTAAGCTGATATCGTGTCGTCATAGTTCGTCATAATATAAGTATAGATTGGCGAGCATACATGCATGAGTAAAAGCATGAACGCTTGCTGTTAGTAATATTTTAAATACAATACATAATAGACTATATAAGGAACAATAAAATATTTAAGACAAATGAAACCTTTAAAACAAACAAAGGCGTCCATACTTGAAAATTTTTAACAAGAAACACTTAAGAAACGTCTTAATAAAATACAGTTCATATTACGACTGTCATCATATTACGATTTTCTCGAAGTGAAAATATTTGTTTCGACATTATACACCGTAATTAAAATTTATTTTTCATATTTTTTGGTGTATAATTTATAAATATTTAAAACTAATTAGGAAGATAATAATATATATACTTATATATTATTTCTTCTTAATATATATATATTGTACATAAATAGTACAAAAAAACGATATATTTTTGGGTGATTATAAAAACAAATGAAAATGAAAAAAATATATACATTACTATGGTAAATTTTCTCAGAATGTTCATAATAACGGCCTTGATACGTCGAAGACCATCCAAAACCATCTTGTTTTTGTTGAAAATATATATGGAAAAAGTATTTTTCCTGAGTGCTATTTATTGAATTAGTATGCAATGGTACTGTTTAATATAGATTGAAGATTTTTTTTATATTAACCGAAGTATAAAAAAAATCAAGAATACCGCGAAACTACTGGCGAAATTGTATGGGCCCACGAGCGACGCTGAGCGACGTGACATTAGCGTCGATCGGTCGATTTGGAAAAGGTTTTAAGAACTCAATTCAATGCAATCATTGTGAAAAAATTGAGAAAAAACTCTTCGCATGTTCTGTTACACATATATGAGCCTTTATCTTTAACTACCAAACAACAATTTATACATAGATACCTATTTATCATTTTTCTATACGTAATCAAGCAATTAAAACTAAGTAATCGAATTCATGTTCCATGTGAGATCATCATAATCATGATGATAAAAAAGAAAATTATTCAAAAGAGAATATAATTAAGTAAAAAAGTATAATTAAGTAAGTAAGAAAAAAATATATTTTTGGACGCATTTATAAATATCCTATTAATAATATCCTGGAACATTATTCACACAAAGCTATCTGATCCCAAACTAAGCAGAGGTTGTACTATGGAAACCAGACAATTGATATAATACATACATTTACTATTTTTCTTTTGTAAATACATACTTATATAAATACTTAGTGGTAGAGTTTGTGCAAGCTCGTCTGGGTAGGTACCACCCACTCATCAGATATTCTACTGCAAAACAGCAGTACTTTGTATTGCTGTGTTCCGGTTTGAAGGGTGAGTGAGCCAGTGTAATTACAGGCACAAGGGATATAACATCTTAGTTCCCAAGGTTGGTGGCGCATAGGCGATGTAAGCGATGGTTAACATTTCTTACAATGCCATTGTCTATGGGCGTTGGTGACCACTTACCATTAGGTGGCACATATGCTAGTCCACCTTCCTATACAATAAAAAAAAATTACGCCCAGACTCATGAGAAACAGACATGTCCATGCCCACAAATGTCTGTCCTGGGTGGGAATTGAACACACGAACTGCGGCGTGAAAGGGAAGCGTCTACCAGCCACGTCAAGCGGCTCGTCTATATACTTAATTATGTATTCTACGTAAACTATATTTTCAAATCTTAATGTGAAATTCTTCGGCATGGTGCGACTAGCAATAATTACACTGGTTTCACTGGTGGTAGAGCTTTGTGCAAGCTCGTCTGGGTCGGTACCACCCACTCATCAGATATTCTGCCGCAAAACAGCAGTACTTTGTATTGCTGTGTTCCGGTTTGAAGGGTGAGTGAGCCAGTGTAATTAAAGGCACAAGGGACATAACATCTTGGGAACTAAGGGTTGGTGGCGCATTGGCGATGTAAGCGATGGTTAACATTTCTTACAATGCTATTGTCTATGGGCGTTGGTGACCACTTACCATCAGGTGGCCCATATGCTCGTCTGCCTTCCTATACAAAAAAAAACATGAAAATATCCCAAAATACAAGGAAGATCACTTTTAGGAGAAAGAATTAAAATAAATCAGCTACTTTAAACAATTTCCTACTTACTCAATCACTTTAAAAGAGAGGGGGTTACCACCCACAAGATTCGAATGTTCATACCGGGCAGTGTTGTCTGTTAGCTCTTACTATAGATTATTTGTTTTCGAGTTTGTTTCGAGAATATTTCTTTTTCTAACATAGTATGTTGCTTATGAACGTTAATTACCAAAGTTTCTATAATATAATAGGACATGCTTTTATACCAAAAATTTACATGATCATACAGTTATAAACACAAACAAAAATCTATTAAAGTACAAGAGGCGACCTTATCGCTAAAAAAGCGATTTCTTCCAGACAACCTTTGGGTGGAGGACATGAGATAAATAAAGCAGTAAAAGTTTATGTCTAGGTACATTCACTTATTTATACTATTTAAAACATAAGTCTTGTGTTTGGTCAATGATGAATATATCATACATAACTCATATGGATATGTTCCATAGTATACACTATAGTGTCACTTTATAATTTAAAAATAACTATCTATTTTTAAGTTAATATGTCAGGCATAATGTACGTTGAAATAGCAGATTTGAAAGGATTATATACGCTGCTAAAGACGCGGACTTTGTTAGTCTGGAATAACGCTGCGCAATAATGTTGATGACAAGTTCGTAACCAAGGAATAGAAATAAAATTATAACGGAATGTTTCACAAATATTTATTCGAAAACAGAAACAGATCCAGAATAACTTTCAATCAAATGTACATATATGACGTTGAAAGCGAACAAATAAAAACGAATCCTTGTAGGTATATAAATTGCAAAACAATTTCATGGAACGTTAATTCTTGAACGTTTGCACAATATAGAGAAATAATAAACAAAGTTTCAATAAGAGTAACAATGATAATATTTTATGCACGAAGCATTCGATCTTCATGACCCTTAGACGACCTGCAGACATTCTTAAATCAATATATTTATAAGATTATTGACATCAGGTACAGTAAATGACTTTGTTTTTTTATGCTTATTTAAGACATAGATACATTTTTATTGCTGTTATAGTATAGTTGATTAATTTAATTACAAATATTTATATAAATCATTTTGCAAGAATTTGTATTTTTGGTAATTACAATAAAGTCCTAAAGTAGAAAATTACTTTACTTTATATATCTAATGGTCTAAGAGCCCGTGAACCCCAGACCTTCGTTTTATAAAAAACTTTCAGTTTTTATAAAATAACGAAGAGTTGGGATTCACGGGTTCTTGCTCTATAAATTTAATAAATGATTTATAAATTCTGATTGAAATAATTTCTCGTAATATTAACAGAATAAATAAATTAATAACTATTATTAATAATTTTACTTGGTGGTAGGGCTTAGTGCAAGCTCGTCTGGGTAGGTACCATCCACTCACCAATTATTCTACCACAATACAGCAACACTTGCTATTGTTGTGTTCCGGTCTGAAGGGTGAGTGAGCCAGTGTAATTACAGGCACAAGGGACATATCATCTTAGAACCCAAGGTTGGTGGCGCATTGGCGATGTAAGCGATGGTTAACATCTCTTACAATGAAGAATAATCCTACTCTAACATGAATACTGTCAAATATGTAGACTTGACTTTATTTTAAATGTGTAGTCCGTAAATGTCCCATCGCTGGACAAGCCTCCTTGAGCACACCACCGTGACGCTTTTGTATTGTACCTACCCAGGCGGGCTTTAACAAAACCCAAGTGTATCATCTTGAAGTTGATAGTGAAAAGGTCTACTCAGGGTTAGTAATGCAGGAAACAAAACGAGTATTTGTTTGGTATCATTAAGATTGTTCTGAGCTTCGGACAGCACTTTGTTTAGACATGCGGTACCCACTCCGTCTCGTCGGGAGCGTCAGAGGATTACTTGCGCATACCAACGTGACGCTTTTGTATTCAACCCTGTTGAAACTTAATAAATAAATAAAATGACGATGTAAGCAATCCATTAACGCTGATACATAGAATCTAATGAATGGACTTGTTTATAAAAAATAAATTAGTTTCAATTCAAAAAAAAAATCGTAATGTTGAGTTTAGCTAATGTGTGAAAGTGCAAATTTAATTTACGACTAAAATATAGACCAACATTACCTACCTTTTTTAGGGATAAATGTAGAAACTTCAGTGGAATCCTTATTTTATGTCTAACACCATAACTCTTAAACATAAACAAGTTAAATAGGATCCAGTGAAAAGAAAATTAGGTCGTAATTACTAGTTAGTGATATTTTCCTTTCTCTCGCCACAAAAGGCAAGCGAGATTCTAATACACGAATAATTCGAAAGCTTCTCTTCGGACCTGCAGTCGGCATTAAACGTCCGACCTAGTTAACTGAAGTATAAACATCGTGCATATTGAATTAAATTATGAATATAACATTAGTTTTATTAAAACCGATACCTTAAACATTACTAGGCTGCTACTATGACCTAAATAAAGTAGGAACATCGTAGCAATTCAATTCTATCCAATTATTGCATATGTATATTGTTAGTCTATAGGTAGGCGTAACAATATGTACCATATTATTATATTGTCTTATTGTCTCGTGTATCGAAGCGCAGAGACTTAAATTAAATTTATCACTTTTGTAATAACTATATATGTACATAGAGCTAAATAAAATAAATAATGAAAATACAGTAGCTTATTGAATCATCAATATTAAAATATAATCCGGCGTATTTCTAAACGATTTTTGGTTTTGTTACTGAAATACATTCATAATTTTTAAAGTTTGCAGTCAGTGTCAAACGTGGGCATGTCCACAAGAGGTCAGTGTAAATGGTGACCCGAATACACTCCCGACACAATCCAATTACCTCGAATATGGATGGAGAGTCGTAACTGGTTCACGTTGATTATTATTGAAGACTAAATTTTGCATGTGACTTTGCTCGATTTTCTAGAGTTGCTCCGTGAAAATGACCATTATTCGATATAAATTATATAAATACATGTAACATATACCCCTCGACAAGAATTGCAAGGCCTGTTTTGTTTAAATGGCACAACGGCAGATACCTACTATATATATCATGCGAGTGTCATACAACAAATTCTTTTTATCAGTTTTATATCTTACAGATTATATTGTTATCCGTGTCCTTTCGATTGCTTTAGTTAACATATTTTTTATATACGCCCGTAAATAGCAAGCAATGAATTTAATTTTAAAGCAATTTTGATGTACAAATTTTGACTGACTAATCAGATTTCATTTAAACTCTTAAGCTTTTAATCTCTTGGCCGTATTTAAGTCGCAAACCAGTATTTTCTTGGCAGTAGCCGTTTGTGTCCTTCTCAACAGTTCCCATAACGCGTTACCAAGACATGTAAATAGTTGCCACTCAATCGGTAGAATGAGTTGAAAAGCATTATATACATACAAAGAATTTTATTCATTTTTACTAAAAAACTAGCTGATACCGACTTCGTCCACGTTGCTTGATATATTAACAAAGTTTTCTTATGTACGAAGGAAAAAACATCAAACAGATCGCAAGCAAAAATATACTTTGTTTAAACATACATCACTGAACACGTAGTGCATATACAAATCGTTGTTTCTTGAAACTTTAATAACTTTTTATTAAATGAAGATATCGCAATATTTTTTTTGATAAGGGCCAAGCGTCTACGAAATAAAATTTAGAAAATTTCATTGAAATCTATCCAGTAGTTTTACCGTGATGACTGCAGACCTTTTATCATTTTATTTACATAGATTTGCACACAATAACATTTTTTTCTTTCACAAAATACGTACAAAACTATTATTAAATATTCGAGTTTTCATTTAACATAATTAATTTATATTTAAGTTCACGTTACGTTACGTTTACGTTATTCATAATGTACAAGCAATATGTACAAACATTCAAGTCACTATATTGTTATGCAATATACTGTGAGTATCGTCTAACTCGCGCCGAATATGATTCAATAAGATCAATAGAAAATTATATAAAAAATAACGTATTTTTTATTTGCTCTTCTACAGCAGTATGCAAGGACGGGTCGGCTTCAAATATTCATACAGGGATCGATACGACTCGGTACAGCTGTATGCGCTCGAGGCCCGATGTCGGACTTCACTAATCAAAATGTAATTCCAAGTTAATATTGTATTCGAAGCAATACATGATACTTCAGCGCCATTCTAGCGCTTAAATTAATTAATTTCATATCATGTTTTGTGTTATAAAGCAAACAATACAAGATCTAAACATACCGAAATTATAAAATTATTAATTGATATACAAAAACACTGATTTACGTTTAACTTATATTATTATACTATATTTTGACTATTACAACTAGTTCATTTTGTGATTTAATGTGTAAAAAATTGTATAATCACTGCTTAAAAGTAAAGTAAAAAACAAGTACCTAATAATCAGTCTCATTGCTAAGGGCAAATGCCTCATCCCTGTTGTGGAGAAGATTTTTAAAGATTGTTCACCACTCTGCTCCAATGAGGGTTGCTGCTTGCCTGGATTTGTGCCCGCAATCATCGTGGAGAAAACTATCGTGATTCATCACCAATCACCATCGCTTGCAGGTATCTAATGACAATGGAATTCTGCCGCATGTATAGGTATCCACCAACACAGCATTGTAGCAGCGTGTTGGAATAAGCTCCAAACGAAGAGGAGGCTTGAGTGGTGGAACATTTACATGTCGTACATTTTTTTAAAGTTTATTTTCGATTCGTAGTTGCGTTACTGTCTTTACATCTCTTTTTTATGTTTCAGGCGGCAAACGAACTAGAGGCTCACCTGATGGAAAGTGACTGCCACCACCCATGGACACCTGCAACACCCAAGGACTTGCAGGTGCGTTGCTGACCTTTAAGTAATGAGCACGCTCCAGAATAGAGGATGGTGACATTTCTACGCAGATCCAAAGTATCAAGCGGGTCGGTGAGAATCAGATCGTTGAGAATTCGAACTGATCTACGTTGAATGCGGTCAAAGGGAAGAAGCTGGCACTGGGGAGCTCCCGCTCAGAATTGAGAGTAGTACTCAATGTGGAGCCATTTTATTATGATATACTTGAAATTTATTCATTCTCTTGTGTACCTTTGAACTTTAACGTTTAAACGCACCGCGAGCTAAATAATTCGATTATAACGAATGATACGAAAAGTATTATCAATCACAACATGTGCAACCATGTGGTGATGTATTACCTCATTGAGTTTTATTTCAATTGTATTATTTCGAGCAACCATTATTTTTTTGTAATTAATCACTTACTACTTACTTTTAAATTATTAAATACACGTGATCGTTTTAACAACTGTGTTTTGCTGTTATTGTATATTGTTATAAGGTCCTCCAGACCGATTTCGGCCACGGCGGCCAATCTTAAGAGAGATTAGCCAACTGCGCAGGAGATATTATAGTGCACAAGTATGTGCGCAAACACAGGTGCACTCTCTTTTCCTTAGCTCTCATAATCCGATGGGACGGCAATCCGACACGACCGGAAAGAGTTCAGGCGCAGGACCAACGGCTTAACGTGCTTTCCGAGGCACGGGAGTGTACACACTTCCAACTTCCAGACTCCGGGCTGCTACTGAGAATTGCTGACAGAAAACTCCAATAACTATTAATTGGCCCGACCTGGGAATTGAACCCAGGACCACCGCGTCTGCGGCCTTATATCAAGCCACTAGACCAACGAGGCAGTCAATTGTTATATTTCGATATTAAAAGTTAAATGATATATAATATATATAATAATATATAAGTCTAATGATTTACTAATATTTAAATATAATTTTCTCCAAAATAAAAATAATGTCAAAATGTTAGGATCGTAATAATAATATCAGTAGAACATTTAGTGAATCTAAGGTAAGCCTCCACTCTGTTGCAGTCGAGATCGTAGGCTGGCGCCTCTCGCTTCCAGAATTAATAACTTTCTCATCCCAATCACCCCTCACCCCTAAACACCCTTTTTCTCCCTTTCTCATACCATCGAGCAATTACCACAGTTTCTATTCTCACTTATCAGTATATTACATTTTCACAAAAACGTGTACCCGCAGAGTGGTAAGTCTAACTAGTTTGTCAATTTCATATAAAGAATAGTGTTTAAAGGATGAGACAAACATTACTATTTTGCAGAATTTACGAAAATCGAGTTTCCATGGTACGCTCTGGGATCCTCCATCTCTCTCTGGTGGTGGGAAGTTTCACGAGTGTTTCGGTTTGCCTCTTTAACTGTGTTTGGGTGTGTAATGATTTGACGCGCGTGTAATTTGGTGAAAAAATGTCGTCGCCTCCATTGCCGCAATTTTCCATCACGATCCCTGCGATTTGATGATTGTTATTATGTAGCTTGCTATAAATAACATATGTGTGTAATTTCATCTTTGAGAAATGAATTATGTAATTCAGAAATATTGTAACACCTATTCATTACTTATGAATAATGTTATTTTGTATAAGAACAAAAACACAACTAAATGTAAAAACTATTTTTTTTTTTTATTTAGGTATTTTTTATAATATATTTTTGAACGGTAGACAAGCAAGTGGGTCAACTACCCATGAGGGTAAGTGGTCTCCTACGCTTATAGATACCGGCACTGTAAGAAGTGTACACCGATTCTTCTTCGCCGTCAATGCACCGCCCCCGTGAGATTTTAAATCCCTTGTCTCTGTGATTAAACTGGCTCACTCACCTTTTGAAGCGGAATACAGAAATAAATATTTCATATATTGTTATAAAGTTAGTAGTAGTACTGCGACTAAGATTAATACTACATAAGTACATGTACATACATGATAATGATAAATATTACATTTTTTATATTTAATATTTTATTTATATTTTTACACCTACACATAAAATAAAAAAATACTCCAAAGTTATCCGTTTGTAATCCATATATACAAAAATCACAGGAGAACAATGAACCAAATATACGTATAAAAATTGTATTCAAATAAAACCTTGCTGGCAGATCGGTAAGATATTATTTTTTATTTTTTTTATCTGCCTCTTTGGTCTAGTGGCTTGATATAAGGCCGCAGACTCGGTGGTCCGGGGTTCAATTTCCAGGTCGGGCCCATAAATAGTTATTGGGGTTTTCTGTCAGAAAATTTTATCCGTAGCCCGGAGTCTGGAAGTTGGAAGTGTTTAGACTCCCGTGCCTCGGAAAGCACGTTAAGCCGTTTGTCCTGGCCTGAACTCTTTCCGGTCGTATCGGATTGCCGTCCCATCGGATTATGAGAGCTAAGAAAAGAGAGTGCATCTGTGTTTGCGCATACATTTGTGCACTATAATATCTCCGGCCCAGTTGGCTAATCTCTCCTGAGATTGGCCGCCGTGGCCGAAATCGGTCTGGAGGACCTTATTATTAAGATATTATTTTGCTAAGAGTAAAATCTTCGGCATGTACTATATTTCTCAACAACAAACGTATAGAACGCGGAACACAAAAGAAGAAAAATGAAACTGGATAGAAGAAAATAAAATAATTGTCTCAATAGATACGCAAAACGAAAAAAAAACGTTAAGTGTAAAATTTTAACTCCTCCGATTTTTAGTCTTAATTTGATTATATATTTCCTAAAGTTGTTATCGTTAAGGTTAAGGAATTGAAGAGTAAGTGATATATAAATATATATATCACTTACTTTTTTTTTGTTGCATAGGAAGGCGGACGAGCATATGGGTCACCTGATGGTAAGTGGTCACCAACGCCCATAGGCATTGACATTGTAAGAGTTGTTAACCATCGCTCACATCGCCCACCCACCTTGGGAACTAAGATCTTATGCCCCTAGTGCCTGTAATTACACTGCCCTGCTGCTCAGTCACCCCTCAAACCGGAACGCAATCATAGCAAGTATTGCTGCTTTGCGGTAGAATATCTGAATATCTGATGAGGTATGCGGTACCTACCCAGACGAGCTTGCACCAAGTATACCACCGCCAAGTATTTTCTTTATTAAAAGCATCGTGTGTTTGATTGCATGTCAAATCTCAATATAATATATATAAGCGTACTATAACATCGATATCTTTACCGGTCTAGTCGGTGGTTAAAGCTTGATTATTCTATATTCTACGGCAAATCGGCAGTACTTGTTATTGTTGTATTTCGGTTTGAAGTGTGAGTGAGCCATTATAATTACAAGCACAAGGGACATAGCATCTTAGCTGCCAAGGTCGGTGGCGTATTGGCGATGTAAGCGAAATGTAATATTTCTTACAAGGCGTCCTTACAAAGAGACCTCAGTGACGTTGAGACTTGGAGTGAATAACTACTACTAAAGACGTAAAAATAAAATAAATATTTAAGAGCAAATGTACAAAAATTTATAACCCAACTAGTGCTTGGGCACGTCCTCAAGCATAACTGTATTGATTTAAACTTTTAATCCTATTCATATAATGTTTCATTTCAAACCATAATTAGCTCATACTAAACAAATATATGCTTGAAAAAAGTTATTTCGACACAATCACTTAATATGTAAAAGTTTTGCTCACGTTTTCTTTTACTTTTACATAAGTAAGAAATGTTAATATTATTTAATCTCATCACTTTTGTCGTTCTTGTAAATTATTTCCACCTACTTACTTTAATTCAATAACATCAGATAAAAAAGTTTGATCTACTTTTGTCTAAATCCATTCAATAAAAACTGTGTTATTTTTGTAAATAAAATTAAACGATTTACAAATATAATTATTGACCAATAATATGTCTTAATTCCTGTCATATTTTTTCTGTAGCTTATTCCATTTGTATACTAACATAAGCTGTAGAAAATATTTATAGTCTTATGCAAATGAAATTATTTAATTTCTTTCGAATCTGTTTAACTCTGAAACCCAACCCTTTTAATACCTCTCATAATAATCTTTTAGTTGCAATATAATTCATGGAATTACCTATCCTATCCCCATATTGAAAATGCAAGGGGGTTTTAAATGGCTAGAATACAAACAGTAAGTTTTCCAAAGTATAAATATATTTTATGTTAAAAATGTTAGTAAGTCGAGACGACTAAGAATAAAGGTTTTTTGTCAAAGTCATTCTAATATAATATTCTTAGATTAGTAACCTTTTCATTATTTGCAATAGTATAACAATATTTTCATATTACAACATTTCAGATCAAATAAATGAATATATCTCGCTCATTAATACAAATGTCTCAGTATTATTGTATTTTTACTAAATATTATACTTTCAAATGCCTCTAAAACTTTTGGCTTCACTTGAATTAGCATTTTTTTCTATTTATTACCCAGTATCCTTAATGAGATGTATAACAAATAGCGCGTTGAAGTCTTTCATAAGGACCCCCATATCAACGATATAAGAAAAATATTTATACAGAGCTTTAAGTGTTATATATTAAAAGATGATTAAAATGTGTTAAGTATTTAATATACTTAAATTGTTTAAAATTAAATTTAATAAATATCATCAATCAATTTAATTTAATTTATTATTTGCGGTCTATTTAGTCTGCCAAAGATGTGAAGCTTAGGTTAAAAAAGCCATCTATAGTTGTTAAGTAATTATAATACAAAAATGTGGCAATATTATTATTGCAAAAACACTTTAAACTTAAAAAACTACATTATACGTTTGTTATAGTCATTTTTCAATCAATCGCTATTCTATTCTATACTCAAATTTTAATTCTTAATCTCTGCTCAAGAAACCGGTTAAACGGTAAAAATTTGAACAATATGTCGATATTTTCATTAATTTTAAAAAACATGCAGTAAGATAGTAAGAAAGTGATTTCAATAGCATAAACAAAATTATAAATTTAAAACTGCTATTAAAAATCGTTTTATCATAATTATTAAGTAGTATCAGTAAACGAAAAACGAAAAAAATTGATTTGTTTTACGATGGAAAGAACGTTAATATCCAAAATAAAAGATCCCTTATTGATACCTGATACCATTGAGTCTTTATATGCTTTATTTATCTAGTGTTCAGCAGTTAAAGAAAATATCTGAAGGCTTGAATTGAAGCGACGTCACGAGAGAGGAAGCCATAGCTTAGTATTTATAGGCTATCACTATACTAGAAGTTTGAGCAGCCGATTGGTTACTATACAAACCTGTAGCAAGTTGTAGCACCTGGTTATATACAAATACAACATAATTGAAAATATAAGAAATAAATCTTGTATACTATGTTTATTGTATTTGCAATTACGTTGACTCTCAAAACACGGTTGCTTGATGGTAAAATATATTACTTATTTGAACTTACTAGAAATCTGGTATCTAGTTCGATATATATTAACATATTGGATGTTCTCGAAATAACGTATTTTTTTAAGTAGTTTCTTACAAACATCTTTAAATAAATATTAATAAACATAAAACAATAGACACACATCTTATTTAATTAAACTAAGAATCGTATTTTTTTAATGAATGCATTGTCTTTTAAAGCTTTATTTATATATCTACGAAGCTTCAAGCTTATGAAATGTTATTTATTCATGAATATATTTTATAATAAATTTCGTACGTTATTCTATCTAAAAATATTCTTATAATTTGATGTCGTGTATGACAAAGACAAAGAAGCGTCAGTGGCAAGGGGAGGGGGCCTTCATGCGGACGATATGCATCACAACAGCCGCGGAGCAACATTCCAGGTTAAAGCGAACAGTAGCAATGTGTGGATAATACTAGCATATTTCATTTAAATACTGTTAATGTGTTGCTACACCTCACTTACATACACTGTTATCAAACCTCTTTGATGTTATTCGGGACAAGATAGTCGCAAAAACAAAGTTTATTAATACACCGAACACATATTGAACAATAATTTCCATTGAATTCGCGCTTTTACTTACTGTATAGTAAACAAAAAGTCTACGGCAAGCGAATTGGGTCCGCATCGACTTCTATACCGTTCAAACGATCGCCTGATAATTGGTATATATGTTACCGTAAGAGTGATTAAAACTATTAATAACTAGCTGTGCCCCACGGCTTCACCCGCGTATAATTAATAAAAATATAATCAATTATTTTTTTGCACGCGCACATACACATGGCTACTGGTAAAGAAATGCGCTATTAACGATTTGAAATTAATTTAATAAGATATCGTAGGGTTTACCGATCTTATATATGGCCTAACATTTGCGCCACCACGATCTTTGTGTGTACCAATTTTCATCAAGCTTGGTCAAGCCGTTCTTGAGTTATAAGAAGACATACACACAGACAAACAGACAGACAAAAATGAAAAAAAAATAGTACAATGTGAATCACTGCATCATAAAACGATAATTTATCACAAAATTAGGTGAAAAAAATGTATAGACAGAACCAATAGATTTATATAGTAGTATAGATTACCAAACATTATTAATATTTCCGCAGTTCAAGGCTTTTACTTTTACCTTTTATTAATAATAATTTCGCCTTTTGGTAAAGAAAGACAATTTTAAAATTAATCGTCTCCGTAATTTTCCGGTTGTGTTTGACTTCCAGTCCTATCGGATTATGAGAGTGGAGGAATAGAGAGTGTGTTTGCGCACAAACTTGTGTACTATAATAAGTCCTGAGCAGTTGGTTAGTCTCTCTTGATAATGACTGCCATGACCAAAATCGTTCAGGAGGAAATAAACAACGTCACGTAATTAGTACGTTCATACATTAAATACGTTTCCTTTGGTCAATACTGTGATATTATTTCTGTCTTTTAGCGATTACTGTTACGAATCCCCCATAAATTGAAATGATTATAAAAGATTTGATGTATAACATTATGTCTTTCGCGAGATTTAACTCGGTTACAATATCGCGTAAGTGTAGTAGTAGTAGTGTAAGTAAGAAACCGACGATGTCCTATCTTATCTCTATGTCTGCCGTCGAGCTATTTTTTACTAGTATATGTTTTAATGTAGGTTAATCTCGCAGCTAAGACTGGTTAAACAGATTTCATTTGATTTCTAATATTTATTTTATGACGATGAAAGATAAAAAATAACACTGTTTCTGTATGAAATAACTATTTGATAATTTTATAATAATGTTGGTAATGGTAAAAAAATGTTATTCAAACCAGTTCGACACTTTTATTTATAGTTCTTAAACAAATGAAGTTTACAGAAATTCATTTTAATAATAGGTTATTAATTGTATTATGTTAAAACGTTGCAGATTAAAGAGTAGAAAGCTGTTTAAATTGACACATAGCCTAACCCCATATAATTTAATTGAAAGCACAAATATTAAAATTAAGTGTAGGTAATAGGTATATTGTTTTATTCTGATTAACTTATATGGTACATTGTTTTTATTAAATATCCAATAATGTTTCTATATATTTGTGAGGAATATCCATATTATATATACGATAGTGTCAGTGCAACTCTTAGTTACAACTCGGTCTTTCTCTAATTTACTTGGCCGCCGCTTACCAGCGCCAGCCGGTCAGGCCACGCAAAGCATTAAGCAACCGTACTCTTTTAAGATCGTACCAGTATTTCGAATTGTGAAAGAAATGTGACTTTTGGTACAAAAAAATCTACTTGTTATTATTGACCTCTTAAATTCAATACTATCTAAAAATTAGCATGATATAATTATTGATAGTAAAATTATAAAACATTCCTTTTCATATATTTACTCATCAAATACAAGAAATGTAAATATTTTATTTAAACACAAATCTATAGTATTAAGCAACTCAATAAAACAATTCAATTAAACCCTGTTGCTAGGTCGTCACTTCCAAAGCCATATCGCGGCCCACTCCAAATTGTGATTAAAGTAACCTAATACACACAATAACAGGTCACGCATTTACCAACAACTGTCGCCTTCTCAGTATCAAAAGACCAGAAACGTAGTATTAATTTTCATTTCGAAAATCGACTCTGTTTCTTTATAAATATGGTTCAACTTATGTTACTATAAAATTGATAAAACATTAAAGTACAGTTGTGTGCCTCGTGAAAGCTACACATTTCATTTAAAACAGTAGGTACAATATGCGTCACAATGTACACACATGTCCACTATTGTACACACTCGCGATCTGTGTGTGTGGGTGAATACAGAAGCGAAACATCGACTGCTGTAATAACGGGATTTTGAGTCTTAACACCGGTGTTTTAAAGTGTAATTAGGGTAGATTGAGACGAGTAATAAGGCAATGAGAATATGTTTTGTGAGTGTATAAGCCGCAACGGTTCCGACGGTGTATCGAAGAATGCGGAGCGTGAATTACCATGTTTAGGCATATGTCAGTTTGACAATTTTGCTCGTTTGTTTTTGATTACTTTTAATTATGCAAATTAAATTATTATGAACAATTTGAAGTCCTTCAATAAAAGAAAACCCGAATTAAAACTACATATGATAGTATTTAATTATCAATTTTATTATGTAAGTAGGTACATATTTTATTTTTCATCAAGTTATTTTTTTTTAATAGGAACTAAAAGTCGACGTGTGACACTATGTTGAAATTCTATGAGTACAGGTTTTGTATTTAGCTTTCAAATATTTATTTATTTGGTACAACAATGCATATTTAAAAATATTATAATTTAGTGGACTAAATTAATAAGAATTATTAAAATTAATAATTAATAAATGCAACTACAAAACAGCAAAGTGGCCAGACAAACGTATCAATTACTAAATTGAATTAAATGCTATAAACCGCGTGGACACGCTGCGCCACAATAAGCGATCACAGCGCATCGCTCGCATTAGCTACTGACAGTTCGCATGCGTGTGTGACTGTGTAGTGTGTTCTGTGTGTACCGCGCTCGTACGTTACGTGACGCTCACATACATCAGCAAACTTATACGTGCCATCCGCTTAACCCAATTTAACCTCTGTACCCTTGTCATAACATCTTGACTGATTCTAAAGTAATGTTGCCGCTCATAAACTTGCGCCCGCCACCGCATCGGGTGGCGAAGTCCGGCAACGTCGCGCCCGAATTTATTGTGACATTTATATCACATTAGCTACAAAACGGTACCCCTAGCGACATCTATCGGTGCTTCATGAACTAGAAGCTCGGATTTTAGAGCAAGACGGAAACATTTGACAATATCACTTTCACGGTCTCGTACTTAAAGCTAAGCGGTTTGCAGTGTACAGTTTGTTTGTGTCTGTAAACAGCTCGCCCGCCGAGGTGTACCGCGCATGAATGAAATGGATGACCTACAGAACGAGATGGCGTACTAGAAAAACTATATGTGAGAAAAGGACAACATAACAGCGCGAAGCGTGCAGCGTACATCGTTTATCAGATTACATGCGAAGTATCGCGAGCGTGGCGATGTTTTGACACGCGATAATCATGAGATAATGCGGGCAATCTCAACTACGTTAAAGTTGATATTGGCTTTTTATAGCGACAAGTGGAGTGTTGGCAGTTGTAAGTAGGCAGAATAATACCAAAATAAAAATAGCATGCGCTGTTCGTATGACGTACGCCGCCAGGTGACTCTTTAACTTTACACGCGATGATCACAAATTAGCTGCCGTATGGTACTTGACTAATGTTTTTCTCGACTCGCAATTTACTCTTCTATGGTTACAGCTAATTTTCTTAATTTATTGTACGTAATCGAGAAATTATATCTGGTTGCCACTAAATTAAATAACATTTTAAAAACACCATACTTATTAATTATTATATAATACATTAATCAGTACCGTAAAATAATTATTGTAACCATTTACGAAATTTCATTAAAAATATTTATGTTCATTCAGATACGAAAAGAATGATAGAGCTATATGTATTTTATTTATAACAAAGAATGTAACCATGAATTAATCATTTGCAGTATTTTACTATACTATCAACATAACGATGATAAAAATTGCTTCCGTTAAATTGTGTAACAGATGTTGGGAAACTACTACTGCCATCTTGTGATGAGTAGTGTTACAAATGCCATGGATAATTACAAAATTGTGTTTAATTTATTAATTAAAAGTGAAACTTATATTAAATATGATTTTAATTTTACAATTTTGGTTATTAAATTTAAAGGAAATATATTTTAATAACGAAGAAAACCTAATAATTAAATTGTTATTCACTCACAACTATTTAGTAATCTAAGAAATTACGCGTTATCTTTACCTCAAAAACAAACTAAATGGATACAGCGATAGCAATCGAAATTCCTTGACCGTTATTTCTGTAACATGTTTATCTTATTGTCGGCTTCGTAAACTTACCGTGTTATTCTAGTATTGGATTTGTTTTCCTTTATTTTAGTAATTTTAGATGTTATTGGGATTTTGAATCGGGTTTAATTGATTTTTATGTAGCGAGGACACCCACTGCTTCGCCAACGCGACGCAGTAGGTATTTTGTTAATAGCTTTCATTGCTACAATCGTTTTGAAATTATTTTATTTATTTAAAAATAAAAAATATTTTTTTTAAATATAGATTTTTTATAAAAATATAAACTTCAATTTATAAATTACGTAAGTGTTGCTTGGATTTGTATGTTGATACATGTTCATAAGATCAGAAGACGATTTGATAATAATTTTTAAGCCGACTTATTTTAAAATACGATTATATTTCTGTCTTTCTTTGATTAATTAAATACTTGCGCTGTTCATCTGTTAGTTCATCTCATCTGTTTTCTACATCTATTTATTAAGCACTTAAATGTTTGTCTGATCTTATAATTATAAAATGAACTAGATCGTCCAACAATCCCCAGGAAAAGTCGCACTGTAATCACTTTGGTAAATCCGGCACTGAAAGAGATTAATCAAAATGTTTGTATTACAGCTAAACTAATTATTTTAAGTTGGTCTATATTACTTAGTCACCAACTACTCCAATTAATTGAAGCGTTTCCTAAATTATTTTTGTTATATATTTAATATTTAAACATTCGCATTCTGAAGCTACTTAAAACATTACAATAGGACTGTTTATTTAATCTAATGTAAGACATGAATTAAAAAACAAGCAGCTTTCTGACTACTAGCTACAGTCTTACTCTTATTCCACATAAGAAAAAGGTTTGGTGATTTGTCCACCACGCTGGTTGTGATCCACAGCTGATTAGTGTATAAATACATAAAAATTGTCTGTCAAATGATTTATCTCCTGATGATAATCTGTCACTAACGCCATAGGTACTAGAAGTAATATTAACCATTCTTTACACTATACCACAAAACTTGGTATTAGTATGAAACAAAATTACATATCAATCATATATATACTATATGTAGGCTATGTTTCTTTTCCCTATGATAGCTGGCTCACTCACACTTAGTAAAAACTGTATTCATATCCATTAGTAGCTTAGAAGAAGTAAGCGGCGATACAGACAGAGCCTGTATCTTGTGACAGTCTTGTGTAGTATTTAGAGATTGTAATTATAAGAATATCTGATTAGCCTCTTAGGATTATTATCTATTAGCAAACAATAAAAATATAAACCAATTTTTTTTCAGCTCTGCCGTCCACTGATGGACAAAAGCCTCCCCCCAAAGAACGCCAACCATCCCGATCTTGGGCAGCCCGCATCCATCACTTACCTGCCACCGTTTTCATATCGTCGGTCCACCTTGCTGCAGGGCATCCTACACTACGTTTGCCTCCACTCTAACACGTCTCGGCTCCATCGGCCATCTATTTTCAATCTATCACCGTAAATCTATTTTGAAACGTGAATTATATTTAACTAACCTAAATGTCCTGATCACTCCTATTTAATATTATTAACGATAGGATATAATTATCGATTTACTAAAAACAAAAATACATATTTAAGATTGTTTGAATATCGATTTACACATTTATTTTTATTCAACGATATTATCGCTCGAATCATCCAGTCACCACTGTTTTTGACTCTGTTTACATATTCTCCCAACCGAGGTGTAAATCTTCCATTGATTTACACGCACGTACTTTAATTTACAGCTTGTTCAATTTAGCTTGTTCTGACGTCTGCTAACGGCCTACTCGAAATAATTCCTAGAGCTCGTAAATGCATTATGTCGGATTGGCGCTGAATTTTTAAAGCATTAACATATTTTAAGAATCACTGAAGACCTTATTCTAGTCGTCATTTAATTTTTTAAAGGTAAAGCATATTGTAATGTTGAAGTTTTTGTTTAACAATAAATAAGTTATAATTAGGAAATTCAACTGACACAAAATATATTATAATTAACAAAAATAATTACGATATATTTTATAAATATTTGTCGTATTTATTTTTTAATTATAATTTGAATATATTTCATAAAAACTTAAATATTTACAATTATCAACAATAAACATGTACTATTGAAAATATGTACCTACCACTCGACAAATGAAAATCAATAAAACGGAATAAGCACGCAGACCGACCTAGTTCGACACTTCGTTAATAGATATTTTTTTGCGTTCCCTCGTCTGATTTATAACACGAATAAAACCGGCCAGATGCTGGATCATTGTTAACTACATTGCACATCTCATACGGGTGGTCTACGAATTTTTAATGAAAATTTACTACAAATAACATAAATAATGTTTTTTATAAACATAATATCATGTTTACACTGATTGTTTTACTAGTCGCTAAGTTTACGAAAATTTAATATAAGTAATAAGTAAATAGTAGGTTGATGAAATATGTAATTGAATAAACATGAGTTCTGGAGTGAAATAAAAATGCTTTTTTTTAAATTACACATTGAAGAACTTGTAACTTTTGTACTCGCTGCTTTCCTGGATGCATATAATTTTCTCTGTTAGAACATTACTTAGCATTTGATGTTTTATTTTGTTTCGTAAATCGGAATGCAGGCATTGTAGTGTGAATAAGTTATGAACGCGTACAACTTTCCTCATCCAGTTACACGAGACCTTCCCCGCCTTTTTCCTTTGATGATTTTTCTTGCCAACGTGAGGAAAATCCCACTAGAAGCTAAGGTCATGTTGTATCGGTCGTTCTACGACCTACTTATGCTAAAAGTCTCGAGTTTTCCGTACCTGATCCCCTTTAGTAAAATTCAAACGTTTTATGTTATTGTTTACTGGATTCATTTACATTTACGATTATAATATTAATTAGATATGTAATCTAAATGTATTGAGGTCTTTAAATATTAATCAAAGTATTAACTGTATGTATATTTTTAAATGTTTCTAAATTTTTTTTACATAAATTGAATGCAACATGCTTATTAGTTTAATAGTCTCGCAAAAAGATGGCGCATTATACGAAATAGTCAAAGGTAATTCAATATATATATATTAAGGTTTTCTTTTTTTTACAAATTGTTATTATAAATATTTTGAGGTCATGGTTTATGTTTTCTTTTTCTAAGCGTATTTTACGTATTGCATGCTTTGTACAAGCTTTGTGTACTATTAAAAAAGTAAAACGACATTTTTGTAATTTCGTTATATTTACAGTTTAATTGAAACTGTTGTTATTTTACAATCCAAAATAAACGCACGTTGAATTGATTCATTTAAAAACTTGTTTTATTATATTAATTAATCAATATAACAAGTAAATAAAATAAGTTATCCATGTAGTTAATAAATTTGCCATCCACCAATAGGTGGCGCTACTATTACTCCCGTTATTTTCTTTTTATTAATTACATTTACAGTCAAGTCAAAATGGTATGTATTCGACCTATTATAAATAATTTTTACAATTATATATTTAAAAAAAACTGTTAGATTAAGGTTGAAGTTGGTATTTTCGAGAAATCATAACAGCTTATTTATCTCGCTCGCCTGGATTACATCATACAGTGTACTTAAATTTTCCACCTCAGTGTACAAAAACTATAAATTATGTTCTCTGAAAGTTTTATAAATGTGAATTACATATATATATTTCAAAAAAAGTAATAAGTGATATCTGAACGTTCCAACGCTGGAGTCTAGGGCTTAAAATAAATATAACCGTGTTGCTGCCACGCGCTCACAATTTCCTCTCGATTCTCGTCAAATCATAGATATTGGTCGACAAAAATAGTATAAGCCAATATGTCTGAAAGGTAAAGAAGGGAGACTACATTTATTTACGGCGCACTAAAATCTCTTTGTTTATGAAGAGGCGACTTAACGTCATATTAACCAATGATTGGGTTATAACTACGGGCGCTGATAGAAATACTAATAATTAATTAAAACTAGAAATTAGTTTGATGTTATGTAAGAGCTAACGACAACGCAAAACATTCGGAATTGTTAAATTAATATGTACACACAATAAAGGATCACACAGTGTGGACACCAATGGATAAATTAAAAAAAATGTTGATATAGGTTTTTGTTAAACGTTTAGGTAAAATTCTTTTAAAATTATGTGTAACGTTTGTTTATATTATTATTTTTTTCGCGTAGAGAACGACTTGCTCCTTTAGCAAGTAGTTTTCTACTGAGCTAGAATAATAAGACACCAAGACTTTATCAGATGCTTTAATATGTACCAGATCTATCTGTATACAAGTATCTTGAGAGGTGCATTAGTTATAAAAATATATTTAATTATTATATAAAATATCTGATATCAACAAAATATTATTGATATCAAGTGAAATTACATAAATGATAACATTCAATTAGCATAAGCGTACTGTTTATTTTTATCAATTATTAACTGCAATACATCGTGTAGAGATGCGCAACGACGCCACATTCATAAATCAGTCGAAAACGGCGACCCAGCTAAAGTTTGGAAATTCCTCGAATCGTTTGGAATTGGCAAATCATCTCATAATTCTCTTCACCGTAACATTGACATAGAGTGTCTTAATAAGCATTTTTCCTCATCTGACGTTATTGACAACGCAGAAAAAGAGCGGACGTTAAATATTCTTTCTTGTTTGCCAAACTTTGACTATCCACCGTTTAATTTCATTCCTTTCACCGAATGTGATGTTAAGAAGAGCATAGTGTCCATCTCTTCTAATGCCGTGGGCGACGACGGCGTTGGCCGTAATATGATCATACCTATCCTTGAAACTATTGCTCCTGTTATTACTCATATCCTTAATGAATCCATCACTTCCTCAAAGTTCCCCGATGCCTGGAAAGTAGCCCGTATTATTCCACTCCCCAAAAAGGCTAATTCTATGAACTACTCTGATTTTCGTCCTATCTCCATCCTTCCATTCCTTTCCAAAGTTTTAGAAAAACTAGTGCTCCAGCAATTAATAACATTCCTAAATAGGCATAGCCTTCTTAATCCACTCCAATCTGGCTTCCGCTCCGGTCATAGCACGGTCACAGCGCTCGTGAAAATTACCGACGACATTAGATTGGGCATGGATAATAAACAACTTACAGTGCTGACATTGTTAGATTTTAGCAATGCTTTCGGTACTGTCTACTTTGACATCTTATTGAGTTTGCTGCGTTCTCTTAACATATCTCCATCGGTGATTGGCTGGTTTCAGAGTTATCTTAGAGGCAGAAGGCAACGTGTTCAGGTAGACGAAACATTTTCGTCTTGGTGTGAACGTGCTGGAGTGCCTCAGGGTGGCGTGTGGTCTCCTATTCTCTTTACAATTTTCATTAATTCTATTACTCAAAAGATTTCTTCTCTCTACCACATGTATGCAGATGATCTCCAGCTTTATACCCAGTCAACCTTGGATAACTTGCCCAGCGCTATCACTGCCATTAATGATGACCTGGTTACAATCAGTGATTGGAGCAAGTGTTATGGTTTAAAGATCAATCCATCAAAATCACAGGCCATTATTATTGGCAGTACCGCTATGATTTCAAGAGTTGACTGGAGAAACATTCCTACGATTATATCAGATAATTGTACTATACCATATAGTTCCACGGTAAAAAATCTCGGTATACATCTAGATTCTACACTTTCATGGTCACATCAGTTAAATGTAGTCAGCAGGAAAATGTTTTCGGCGATGGGCTCTCTACGACGTCTCCGTTCTTTTCTTCCTATTTCCACCAAGACTATGTTAGCACATTCTCTACTTCTATCTATTCTCGATTATGCAGACGCAAGCTATCTAGATTTAAATGAGGACCAATTAAATAAACTTGAGCGTCTTCAAAATCTAGCTATACGGTTCATATTTGGCTTACGCAAATATGACCATGTCTCTGAATTTCGTACTCAGCTCAAGTGGTTACCTATTCGTTTTCGCCGGAATCTACATATTGTTTGTCTTCTGTACTGTGTGTTATTCAATCCTCACTCACCTATTTATTTGAAAGAAAAATTTAAATTTTTGAATTCTCGCAATGTTATTAACGGGCACAACATGAACTTACGTTCGTCTGAAAATTTATTTTTAAATCCACCTGTGCAGAAAACAATTTTTTCCAAAAAATCTTTTACGGCTGAGGCTACTCGATTGTGGAATGCCCTCCCGCTTAATATCAAATCTGCAACCTCTTTAACATTATTTAAAACTAAAGTTTCTAATTATTACCTCACACTCTCACACTGAATGGCGACTAGATACCATTTGTTATTTGTATATATCCGTATATTTGTATGTATTTATGTATGACTTTATGTATATATGTATGTATAAATGTATTTATGTACCTAGCTATATGTATGTAGTAGTTTATGTATGTATTATATTATTTGTATCTATGTATGTAGTCTATTTTACACCACCTACCATCTCTCTGTTGGCTACTACTCCATATCACCTCGGTTGTCTGGAAGAAATCGCTTTAAAGCGATAAGACCGCCGGTTGTACCATCTTTTCTTTATGTGTACTTACTTTAAGGCTAATCTGTTTAACTTGTGGTGTACAATAAAGTATTTAAATAAATAAAATATTATACATATTGATAAAAAATATATTTAAACATTTTTAAATATTATTTTTATAAATTCTTGGTTTTGTATTTAAACGATAATGATGATGACCTCATTATAATTATGTATTTTTTCATTTTTAATGCATAAATACAGTTGTTACATTTTCATTACATCTAAATCAATCTCAAGATATTTAGTTCTGAAGACTTGGTCGCTAGCGATTGCGCCAGACAGTCGTCTACTCCATCATTATATGAAGGTGACCGTCCGGTGTACTCAACATTATCAATGCCAGACAAAACCATTTCTTTTACTGTTTTATGTGTAAGTTTAAGCAAAACCAAGAGAATAGAATACGAGGATAATAATAGGGTAATATTCCAACTTCAGACTCGTGCCAGCATTGCATGCGAGATTGATTTAAGGAAACAGGATTCGCCTTCTTGTCCTCCTCAGAAGAGCTCCGCTGAGCCACGAGCGTAGCAGAGCACGGGAGGCGCTGTGGATGCGTTATATCAACACAATCCGGCAGCATCTCCGAACCGTGCCGAGGACGGCCATCGCAGTGGTTTTAATGGGTATGAATCTCACATATCCCAGTTCCTCCCTCTAAGGAGCCAGGTACCTTTCTGAAGGTTACCACTGCGTGAAAACATAAGGTCTAAACCTTCTCGGGAGAGGAGCACTGTGCCCAGCCTTAGGAAATTTTCTTTGACTTTACTTTATGGTCTCAAGGACTTTCCGCATTCATTATCTAAAAAAACAGTATTAATACTATGCTTAATTAAAAAAGAAACAAACTGTAATGCTACTTTAAAACGACAAATATCTACAAAATAGTGCAGTCTGCGACTAACGAGACTGAGACGCGATATTTTTTTACGCAGTCTACACGAACCCTTCGTGTGCCTTCGTGGACATGAATAATAAATAATATTAACTTCAAATTACTCAGTATTTCATGCAACAATGATTAAAATCTTGTCTTTATATGTTTATGCAGTAAAAACAAAAACAAGTACGACCGATACCTAAATGTAAAAGGCACTTTTGCACACATTCATTAACATTATACGTATTAAGATTGTAATAGTTACCTTAACCCTTAAAACAGACTTGACCAATCAACCATTCGATCTTCAAATCAATCACCATTCAAGCGTATTAAGCGTATTAAGCGAAAGTATTGATTATTCTAAGAAAAACAGCTGACGACCGAGTGGTACCTGCCAAGACGGGTATCGAAAAGAACCGGCAAGTGATTAAGTAGTACCTCTCTTTCATAAATCTTATAGATATAATAATCCCATACAATCAAATATTTGGGTAGAATTTGTCGATTAGGCATCGGCGACGTTATTTGCAAATACTTCCATGTACCATGTACATTTGCACTCGGACTCTCTCCTATTACTATTAAAATATGCAAATTTAATATATTTTTTGTTTTATTCAAAACAAGGCTGAGAAATATTTATTTTTCTTAGATAAATAAGAAACTATATAATGAATAATGAGTTACTTTGAGATAAACAAGTTATTAATTAGTTTAATACAAAACAATCTAGTATAATTTTTAACTATTTACCGTAAACGATTGAATGAAGTATAAAAAAACAATAAAACTTCATTTCTAACGTCACTAACCAAAGTAATTCTAGTTATACAAAACAGCGACAAGCAATTGCGTTTCGTAGTAGACAACTGCTAAACGACCAAATTACGAAAATCGTCAACTGTTGGGGCTGTTGCTATATAACTTAATAATATGCAAATTTTCATGCCCGTTCTATAAACGAGAATGAAGTAAGGCGACGTATGCTGCACGTATATGCATGCTATTTATTTCAATTTTCATATTGTCTTATATTTTGCAAAATTATCAATTATTTCGGCAATGTTGCTTTTGAAAATGGTTTCCTTTTACTGTCTTTCTTCTTCTTGACAAATAAAATAATGCAATGAAAGACATGGGTACATTGTTTTATTTTGTTTGTCCAAAACAATATATGATGCAGAATTTTAGTTGGTATGGCATTCTAGTTATCAACTTACATTTGGCCTTGAATTTTTGATCTTTATGAATCGTTTTTGTAAAGCCCGACTTGACTTACTAATATGGATACAAATAATTTTTATAGTTGACCACTTACCATCCGGTAGCTTATTCGTTGTTCGCATCGCAGAGAATTATTACAGTGTATCTGAACGCTATGTCACTGTGATATAGGATATGCTGCATTCAATCTTCTGATTTATTTATTTATTTATTTATTTTACTCTTTATTGCACACCAAATATACATAAAGATAAAAATATATATATATATATATTCCTTAAAACAAAGTTGGCCAAGCAAAAGGCGGTCTTATGGCTTATAAGCCATTTCTTCACGACAACCTTTGGGTTAGAGGAATAATGTGTATGGAAGACGGCAATATGGTGGTGCAGTAAAAACTTACATTATGAAATAATAACAAATACAACTCAATAAATATGGCAGATACATAAATACAAAAAATACTAATAAATAAAATATAAAACAGATTATAGATATTTATAAATAAATCATATATACATACATATATCTATATAGTATATGTAATAAAAAGAAAATAAAAAAATAAATATAATATTATTAATAAATATAATAGAAAGTATAATAGGATAATAAATAACTGTATCTCAAATGTCATCATTATTAGTGTCCAAATAGAATTTCTTCAGAGAATTTTTAAATATTTGTAGCGATTTAGATTGTCTTATGCTTAGCGGTAAGTTGTTCCAAAGTGTTATGGCCTGCACAGTGAAGGACTGCTTATAATATTTACTGCTATGGGTAGGCAGTTTTAGGAGGAGGCTTCGTGATGATCGTATACTAGACTGATCTCCAAGAAATTCGAATTTCTCCTTCAAATTACAAGGAGCGGTCGGATTAAACAACACACAGTACAAAAGAGAGAGAGTATGCAAGTTTCGGCGACGGCGTATAGGGAGCCACTTGAGCTTTGAACGAAATTCTGAAACATGGTCATACTTTCGGAGACCGAAAATAAACCGAATAGCTAGATTTTGTAATCGCTTAAGTTTATTAAGATTTACCTGAGCAATCAAATTCAGAGGCTTGTCTTGGCTTTAGATGGCAATGAATGAAATTTCTCCAATAATTTTGCGTACTTGCCTGACCACCTGTCTTACCTTTCGGGTGCCCAACACAAAATATTATTGTTGCCTGATTAATGACACCTTTCTAATTTTCAAAATTTAAAATAATAATCGAATTGATATATTATATAAAATTTATTACTGTTAAATATATAAAAAAATCTCAAGTATTTAGTTTCGGTTTTCTGACGGATTGCGAGAGAAGGAATAACGAAGTGCAACTCGCACTTGCGCACTCACATGTGTCTTGTACTATTCCATCGCAGTGGTGTAGTCTTCTAGTGTTACAAGCGATATAAAACATTGAAATATAAAAGATCAGTGTTAAGAAGAGAAATCGTAGTCTAACCTTGGACATTATTTTTTTAAACAGTTTTAATAAAAATAAAACAAAAATATATTCGTACACAATCATTAGTAAGATGTTTCATAGATTGACTAGCGGTTCACCCGCGGCTTTGCCCACGACATAATTAGAAATAATAAAATATGCATATATGGTCTATTTTAGCTGGTAAAACAGTGAATTTCAAGCAGACCAGACTTATTTCGCCCTCTTCAGACCATGAAAACCCCTGAAATACGTATTTATCAAAAATGACGAACCCACCATACAAACTTTCAACCCCTATTTCACCCTCTTTCGAGGTAAATTTTGAAAAATCTTGAATGACATATTTATTTATTTCTAACTAAAAGCTTGTATATTAAATTTCATACTTCTCACCGCAAAAATGACGAACTTCCCATATCAACTTTCAACCCCCATTTCACCCTCCTAGGTGGTTAATTTTGAAAACTCTGATTTGTGTCCTTATTTATTTCTAACCAGAAGCCTGTAAATGAAATATCACGAATCTAAATTTGAAAATAACGGATTTCCATACAACGGTTCAACCCTTATTTCACCCTGTTAGGGGTTGAATTTCCAAAAATATTTTCTTAATACACGTTTTCAGTGGGTTAGGCTCTGCGTTGATGAGTCAATCAGGACGAGTCTTTTTATATATATATAAATTATAGATGAACGGCTGGTGGGTTAATACGCCGAGGGGATGCGACACATCGAGGGCGCGCCCACGTGTCGAAGGGGAAAATACGTTTGTGTCCGGCTTAATTGAAAGAAATAAGTTTACAGAGGTCTTTATATGTAAACAAGGATTTTATTATTAAGCTGAAGAATAAAGTTGTGATCTTAAACAAGAGCAACTCACACCTGTTAGAGTAACGTCAAAACCAATAGAGTTATGTTTGTTTGTTAGGCTTTTCTGAAAAGCATCAACTAGAACTCTTTGGTAAGCAACAGAAAAAAAATAAAGACTAACTAATATTATAAAGGTAGATTTACAGGTTAACGCGTCTGACAGCACTGACATTATATAGATTTTCTGAGTTCATAAAGCAACTGGTTGTGCATCACATGCCACTCAACCGCTCAGGAATATAAAAGTATACATCTTGATAAGAATACAACCAGTGAATAAAATGATTATTTATTTCTTATCACAAAGGAAGAAGTACACTTCACTTGGTGGTAGAGCTTTGTGCAAGCTCGTCTGGGTAGGTACCACCCACTCATCAGATATTCTGCCGCAAAACTTAAGTACTTTGTATTGCTGTGTTCCGGTTTGAAGGGTGAGTGAGCCAGTGAAATTACAGGCACAAGGGACATAACATCTTAGTTCCCAAGGTTGGTGGCTCGTCCGACGGACGACCATATGGGCCACCTTATGGTAAGTGGTCACCAACGCCCATAGACAATGGCATTTTAAGAAATGTTAACCGTCGTTTTCATCACCAATGCGCCACCAACCTTGGAAACGAAGATGTTATGTCCCTGGTGCCTGTAGTTAGACTGGCTCATTCACCCTTCAAACCGACACAACAATACTAAGTACTGCTGTTTTGCGGCAGAATACCTGATGAGTGGGTGGTACCTACCCAGACGAGCTTGCACAAAGCTCGACCACCAAATATAATATAATATAAAATATAATATATATCGTTTCGGTCAGCTTTACAAATTTATTTGTGTTTTATAAATAAATGCTATGTATTTTTCTTTCAAATGTTAAATTCAAAATGACAAAGTTGTGGAAAGTTTATAAATGTTATGCTTAAGTTAATTCAATTTACAATCTGTTTAAAAATCGCAATAAAATTAGCGTTTATATCAATTTAATTTGAAAATCAGCAAGTTCAGCAATATGTGTTACAACTATTCGATAAGGTATTGTAAGCATGGTACAAATGTTGGAATGGTTAAATTCGATCCGGAAAAAAAATTATGCGCTTTAACATTAGTGGCGGAGAGCCTTACATATTTGTCATTATTGCTGATGCAATTTTATTGTTTATTTTTCAAAATTCAATATTTATGTTTTCTTTTCTTTTTTTAAATGATAGTGTGTATCATTATTTTTAGATATTCTTAATAAGCAGGTAGTAAACAGTTGGGACACAGCTTTCAAATAAAAAAAAATCATCAAAATCGATTCACCCAGTCGAAAGTTATGAGGTAACAAACACAAAAAAAACGTACAGACGAATTGATAACCTCCTCCTTTTTTTAAGTCGGTTAAAAATAAAAACAAGCGTTTTTGTGCGACAATAATACTCCGTAACAGTCACACTTCTGTGCAAAACTTCCTTTCTCTTTTTAAAAGGAAGATGTGTGTTAAAAGAAATGATGCGTACCGGAATCTTAGATGATGAAAAGGAAACGATTCTGCAATGCTCTGTTATTTAATCAATCTTATGTCTATAACACATATAATACATATTATGCTATATAGATTTTAAGTTTCACTTTGAAAATTCATTAGAATAAAAAAATATTTTTAAATAAAGTATAAAATAAAAAAGAAGTATAAGAAAAGTCTCCATATGGTACTTTTATGTGTATTGGCATTACAGAAGCCTGTGATTATATTATAAATAATAGTAACATTCTTTTTACCCATAACGGGCTATCGTTCGACCCCCGGCCGCCATCTTGGTAAAAGGGGTGCTAACATATTTTTCACGATATCTCGGAAACTATGCGTCCTACAAAAAATTTGTAAAGACATAATTTGTAGCAAACTGCTTTGCCTACAAAAATGTTTATCTAATTTTTTGATCTAAATTTAAAATTTTATTTTTGGGACATGTGTCACACATGTCCAAAAAATAAAATAGCGTCCTCTAACAAATGCAAAGCTAATGTAACATTTCAATGGACTAATGGTCTACAATGTAGCACGCTTGCCTAGAAGATACCTGTTAAGTCTAGATTTGAAGACACCAACATTATAAAGAACGCAATCAACATTCAATAAACGTAATTATTATCTTTAGTTTTGTTATTAAATAAAACGAGTGTTAAAGAGATTGTTATTAGCTTTCATATGTACTTTAATCGAGGTATCCTCGAAAAATGTTGGCATAAGTGCGTAGCGTAACTTCGGAAATGTACCCGTAATTTGGACACGTTTCCTTCATAAAGATTAGAAAATATACATGTGGCAGTAAAAATAACCATAGCGAAACACGAAAACCATATTTAAAAAAGAATATTTACAACAATAACATTATACTTATATTTCTTCACTTCTAACATTAAAATAACTAATTAAAAGAACTATATCGATTCGAGACAACTAAACAATGTATAAATGATCATAGATCATAGCTACTTACATTATATTAATTGTATAACATATTTAGGATCTAAAAATAACATTTCAATAGAGGTATTACACGCGTAACATGCCAATGATGCTCAACACTTAGTAATTAGCTAGTATTAATTACCAATATTATCATCTGCATTCAAATTCAATGACCGGGAATAATAAGATTTACTATAGATATACATGTTGATATTAATTGTATTATTTTGATGTCTATTCAATATTGTTATTGAACCTACGCCTGTTATAACTTCGTTGATTATGTAAATGAAGTTTCGTGTATTTCGTTCATGTGTTAAAATTATCATGTTTTCTAATACATAACGTCGACGAAATGTTATACTGACGCGTTATATATTATTCGTATCTGTATCGTTATATATAAGCGATATGATATTAATTTGAAATGCTTATAGAAATTATTATCGGTATATATACATATCTGTACAAAGTACAAAAATAATAAAATTTATTTCATTAAAAATATTCCGTTTCTTTATTATTTTTATTGTAGACTATCTGATGAGCGGGTGGTACCTACCCAGACGAGCTTGCACAAAGCCGTACCACCATACTTTCCATCGTCCGTTATTTTCTTTCCGTTTTATCGACTTAATCCACAATTTTACACTACACGGTTGGTTGTTTTAAATTATTTGTAAATTAAGTTTAATATACTTTATTTATACATTTCGTTCACAAAAATGGATACAATAATATATTATGTTGTACATAGCAACACGACCGTTATAAATAAGAAAAAAGGAATTAATTGTACCATACTATACAAATCGAAATTCAATCAAGATCGATTGACATTTCAGATTAAAGATACTTTAATAATAGTATATTTGTTACTTAATTAATGATGCCCTGGTTGTCTCAATTTCGGTTTAGTCGTCGATTTTATCAAAGAAACATGTGCAAAGGCTTACTACCAAATGTAAAATGTAAATCAAAGACAGACATATTATAAAGTATGTTAAGTTGTTAACCATGTCATTTATATAAATTTTCTATTAGACCGACGTTAGAAGCTTAACATAATTATATCCTACTCGTATATTGCGTACACTAGATAAAACTTGCATGTGCAAATTCCACAACTCGAAAAATCACCAATCCACATTGCAGCAACTTGTTGCAATAAGCTCCAATCCTTAATAAAAGATAAGGCATTAAAGTATGCCGTTACGAAGTAAAGCTTCTGATTAACTTATTGATTGATTGCACGAATTGATAAACTGATATGTTAAGCGGAAAAATTAAACAAACAATACCGTCCGATTACGTTTTCATTTATCTACCCTGTATAATAAAACATAGATCGATATTTACTTATTTATTTACATAGTGAGTAATCGGAGCGTGATAGTGGTGGTAACGAAGAATTAAAGCAAAATGCAAGATGTGGCATTGACATTAAAAAGCTTCATTCGAATGACGTTGTCGTTGTTGTTGTTTATATTAACAAATAATAAGTGTAAGTAACAGGCATTAGAAACATGACAATACATTATGTAATAGGGTCCTTTTCAGAATTAGTATTGCCACGAGTGTGTGTGCCACTGGACACGGCGCACCCTGACGAAGTGTGCTGCGTGGCACAAGTAGTATGCGCACACGATACTGTGGTACCCCCGACCAGACGGAGAGAATATTATGAAATTTCATTATTCTTACATGAAAAACGACGGACACGTGATATATACTTTCAACCCCTGTTTCACCTTCTAGGGGGTAGATTTTCAAAAACCCAAAAATCCTATTTATTTATTTCCAACCAGAGGTTTGTATATAAAATTTTATGTTTCTAACTTAAAAATGACGAACTTCCATACAAATTTTGAACCTCTATTTCACCCCCCTAGGGGTAGAAAACTTCTTTCTTAGTGGGTGTCTACTCAATAAAACGACCCTACTCATCAAATTTCATGGTCACTCATTAACTTAAATATTTTATGCTCGGCAATGATGTCAGTATATATATATATATATATATATATATATATATATATATATATATAATAACAAGTCCTGACTGGCTGACTAATTCATCATCGCCGAGCATAAAATATATATATATATATATAGAAAATGATTTATATCCATAACAATATGGGTTTATGAGGTGCATCTGAGTATCTTTGTTAGTGCGGTCTGATTAGAACACTATAAATAATACTTACTAATTCAAAAACTCAGTAAAATTGAAAATTCAACTACATCGAAATGTGTGCGCCTGGTTAGGCTAGTGCTATTCCAGCAAGTCTATAGCCGTGTTTTATCTCATTCTATAAACGGGAGCCAATTGAATTATGTTTCCATTACTATTTGAAAATACTTGGCAGGGTCATAATAGGGGTGAATACAAAATCAATAATAATTTTTATTAAGTTTTAAAGACGGGTTAGAGCGATTATAGATTAAAAACAACAAACATTTGGACATAAATAGGTATATCTATAAAAGATTGCGGTGTGTCAGTTAAGCAACGAGATGACAATTACTTAATATAGATTTTGTCGACTAAATCAATCAATAATCCATTCATTATAATGAGAGTGTAGATACGGCGACCTCAATTAGATTGAGTCAATCGAGTGGCTCATAGCACTCGATTCGGTCGCCTAATGAAGAAGTGGAACCCGCATCGCGTGCCCGAACAAACATCACCTCAATACCGTCAATAAAAATAAATACATCACTAATAGACCGCCGCGGCCGCCCGCCGATTACATTTCTGAACCCCCTCCCGTGCCACACCGTATCGTTTCTATAACTTAACTAGGTTATATAATTACGCATCACATCACTTCGTTGTAGTGATAAATACTTTCGCACACTTATCATTTACGGAATCTACGCCACTGTCCATTTTAGATAATGGTGGAAGGGAGATAGCGCTACAGGCAGGACAACGGGGTGGAACAACGCAGCTATAAAATAACGTATATTATTATAGTGTCCACAAGCCAAGCGGATATTGATTATCTGCCACAGTTGAGAGCCACCGAGCCCCCCGCCCTCCGCGGCCCCTGTGCTCGAAGTTGATATGGCGTAATGTGTGAGGCTTGCTATTGGAAAATCAACTTAATCAACATAGTAAACAAGTCATTTTACCAAGGAAATAACAAAAAACATAACCCTTTCTTGCGAGGGACAAAATATTCAATATTTGATCTCTTTCTAACAGACGGAGCGGTATGTGACTGCAATATCTCCATCCCGTTCGAGCACATTCCGTAATCATTTACGATGCATTCCCTTGCCATGATTTTCCCGCGGCACTTGCGAACTCAAGTATTCTACCATTTTAGGCGCATTTACTCTACACCTACAAAGACTTCAAATTTTATTGATTACGCAGTTTTTTTATTTACTGAAAATACTAATTGTTTAATATTAATTTGCTTGTGTATTACGATTACATTTGCGATCAACCACTACCGAAGTAACAGTCTTTACCGAACTTAATAAATGAAATAAAAGATCATTTAAATTGATGAAATTGAGAGGGGTTCATTAATGTAACCTTAATTAATAGCAAGTTCATGAGGCAAGTCTCGAAAAATTCACCTCTAACTTAAAAGCATGGCATGTCTAGACACAACTAGCGAACAAATTTAGTAGTACAAAACTTTTCTTGGGGCAAAGCACTCACTACATTTGCTTTGTTGCGTTAGTGTGTTTACGTGTAACCTGTGAAAAATTGCTTTTCCCGCAGTGTAAGTGGCACACATACACAACCTCCAACGGGAATGGGGTTCACGGCGTCTGTGTGAGTGAGGGAGTCGGGCGGTAAAGGGGTCCGAGTCGTGAACTAAATAGCTTAGTGTTAACACATATTGACATCAAATTTACCGCGATGTTATCATTTATTCAGGTAACTGTTAATTCATTGTACATTTCAGCGAGATTGTGAATAAATAATCATCTCGCGTGTCGCCGAATTCTCGCGCGACGTTTTTACTGTTTAGCGTGTCAGCGATTAATTATTTTTGTCGCTTTGTTTAACTTATGTTGACTTGGCCTTAGAGTTATTACAAATTTGAATTGTTAAATTCAAATGCTACTGCTTATTTTTTTAAATGAAATGACTAAAATATAAAGAAAGGTTCAAGTTGAATAAATTTATCCCCTCCATCACAGCGCCACATACAACGTAATTGCATAATTCAATATAGCTTAAGTTCAATATAGATAACTGTAATAGATTTCGTATGTAATCCTTAAAATATATAATATAAAAATAAAAAAATATGCGAGGAATATTTTTGTTTTAAAGATGAAAATGATCAGGAAAAACGTATAAAATTTATCAAGAAGATTTGTAAGCTACCATTACTGGTGCTTTGTTCTTAAACAAATTAAATCTTTAAGGTTATTTGATCACAATATTCGATAGGCATAACAGAGATATGACAAAGAAATCTTTATATAATTTGTTGCTTTATAATTATTTTTATTTTTTATCATTATATTTAAAAATTAAAAAAGTAACGCTAATAACAGTCTTTTACTGTTTTAGTTTATTTCATATTTCTATACTTTGTAAGAACATATTTTGATAGTTCTGTATAAACAATGGTATATTGAAAACAGACTTAGTGTCGAATTTCGTATTTAAAAAACTTATAAAAAATCGTATCGTATTTTCGAATTTATAGTATCGATTTCTAATCGAGACACAATCACAATCGGTCAAAAAAACGTGGCAAGTAACGAGCTTGGGCGTCGTAATGAACTTGTAATAAAATTATTGGCTTCATAGAGGGCAGTTGAAGCGACGCCCCGGCGGCGGCAACGAGTAAACCTGCCCAGTGATGTACAATTTTCTGTACTCGATATTGCAAAAAACTCATATTTAAAAAAGGGTGTTTTTTATAATCATTTTTAGTCAAGTTGAAAGAACCTGTCCGTCTTGATAGTAGTATTAACAAAGATTACTCACTGAAGACGTGTTTTATGCGTATTATTGTGCTACAAAAATATGTGACGATCTTGAAACGTTCGGACAGAGTAGAAACATATTTTATAAAAATTATGTCAGAAACAAGTATGTATAATTAATGTCGATTAGGTATTTTTACTTTAATAATATTTCAGTAAATGAAATGAAAACTATTGGAAAAAACGCATTACAGTGAAACTATGCCTATAGTCATAAAAAATCCCTATCCAATTTCGTTTACAAGCTATAGAGAATGAAAAACATAGCAGCAAACCATTACTCGTTTTATATCGACATCGATAAACTGGGCAAGCTCCACTCAGAGTCAGTAGTATCTAGAGAGGCGAGCTACAATAAAATGTACCGAGCTAGCTACAAGCCTGAGCAGTTACTCGACACCCCACTCACACTTCGCTGCCACCCTATCGACATATGCGCAGTACTCCCTACACACTACTCACACACGTAGCACCTGCGAATCCTTACACACACAAATACGCAAAGAGTAAGCGTTATGCATCTGTCAATCCATCGATGCATGCGCTCAAAACATCCGTCGCAGTCAATTCGATTATTAATTAATCGGAAAACGGCCATAGTAAATAAAAAACATGGATTAGTTTCAAGTAGTTGAAAAAATAAAAAAATACATTAACATTTGTCTCTTTTCAAACCGATAACATTGTACATATTTATATATTTAGAATTGGAGAAGCGAAGTCTCCTAATACAGGCGTTATGTTCTTAAAAAGAGGCTTAATATACAACTTGTAAAAAAGCTTGGTATAGAAATAAATATTTTGTATTTATATAACGCTATCCGCTTAAAATACGTATGTATCATGAAGATCCAACAAGTAGATTCTAAAAATTAATTTATGCCTATTATATTTTTAGGTTGAAAAAATGTAATATACATATATATCTATGACATAACAGGCTGAACCATCAAAATATTAACATTACGAGAAAGATCATATTATAACAATGTCTAAAATATTGACCCGCCCACAATCAACGGGAATTGAACTTTTTATTACCTTTAACATAAAGGTCACGGCTGCCAACCCACACAGTGTATATTTACGTCACCAAACATGTAGCTGACGTCTTGCATTGCAAAAATAACCGTAACACAAGTTTATTAACATTTAAAGACACATGCTTCCGATATAAATAGCAAATTGAATTATAATTTTAAGTCAATTTAGGTACTCAGTTAACAAAATTTGTGTTTTTTTCTGGCCAAATACATTTTTTATAAAATATAGTTAACAAACAATATATAGGTATGTACTTTCAGACTTATTTATATGTAAAAAATCGGTACAAAGCTACAATTATTTTTGTTATATATGTGTAATTAAATGACAACCACCACTCAAATAATAAGATACGAGGACGTGAATAATGAAATAAACTACTTTTTACTTTTATCAACATTAGCCACAGTTATTTAAGTAGGTACTGACTACTGCTAAAAACACACAAGATTTTATAAGACAAAATATTATAAGGGCATGGAAATTTTAAGTACTAAAATAAAAAATAACGCTCATGAAACTTAAAGCATAGTTATGATAAATAATTAATTAGTGTACGGACGTAGCTTTTGGATGGTCAGTGCGCGATTGAATAGACTAATTTAAGAATAAAGAAGATAGAAGATATTTTGAGATACTAAAAAAAGAAAAATAAATGTAAAATAACATAATGCAACATTTACAGGATCAAATTAAAAGATATTATATCTTGCTTCGGTGTTGTTTTCGAGTACCTAACGATTCTGTTACGGCAGCAGAAGAAATAAGTATTAAATAATAAGTACTTTTGAATATATAAGTATAATATCAAAATTTTTAGCAATCGCTTATTTATTCTTATATTACATACGCTGTTTTAAGTGACACGGCAAAACTAACATTAGAATGTTATATTCTTGGCATTACAATCAAAAACACTCAAACTCAATATCGCGATGGCATTGTTCGAGCTGCTTAAAACAGTAGAAGACAGAGCATATTCATTCGGCATTTATTTGAGCGAATGGTCAACACTCTGGCAACAATAATTTTTAACTTTAATTAAAGCTCTCCGTCGCCAAATAGACTGATATCATTTGTTGTTGATTTATATTATAACCAGAATTTAAAAAATAAGCTTTGTTTTAAGTTAGACCTCTAATAATACATCAGTGAAAACTGCATTCAATTATGTGCAGTAGTTTTTGCGTGATGCGGGTGCAAAGTTACAGACAGATAGACAGACAAAAATTCTAAAAATTGTAGTTTTGCTTCGGTTGCTTTAATAAAGACCTCCCATAGTATTTATTTTTGTATAAGTATTTTTCCAATATCTTTAATGTACAGACATCGACCTGTTACAATATTATTATACATAGCTTTATCCCATTGACAATGGACCATAATGTACCTTTAGGAAACATGTTATTTCGTTGTATTCTAAAATTTAGTTCAAGTTCAACAAATTACATGGCTTAAGCTCTGGTCCATCTCCAATGATAACTTGAGTCGTAATGAGAGAGTATCAAGAGTTCTTGAAGACCTAAGTAAAAAAGGACACTGGGGTACGGAAAGTTTTCCTGGAAGTGAGCGGGCGGGGCGGGCCGGGTAATGAACGCAACGGCTTCAATATTGTGGAGGCAAGGCCTTATCATTATAATTTATTCACGCCGCAACTGGTAAGAAACTCTTGGTACGCCTTTGTCCTCCGTCTTAATAGAAGTTTGGATTACGCGATGCTTTGGCTAATTCAAAATGTCTAAATTAATATAATCAGTGGTACTTTAAAATGTTACCAGTAACGAATATAAAATACTCGTGACATGAGAGCTTAGTGCAACTTTAAATTTAATTTGTTTTCCCTTGTGGGCAAGTCAACGTCGAGCAGTGTAAGATAAGCAAGCCTAAAAAAAATCATACTCTCTAAAGAACCGCAACGAAACAGAAAGAACTTGGAAAATTAAAAACCTTAATCCCATCTAAAACATGTTAATGTGTTTTCACATTGCCATGCGCTTAAACTAAGTACATATAAGAATTGATAATGCAAACAACTGTAACATTTTAGATACTAATATTTACTTTACGAATACGACTGATTTAACATAATTTATATATCACGCCCAGTAATGATTCCGATATTGTAAAATATCATAACATTACTAACACTTTGTAAACAATAACATGAAATTCCTCAAGCAGAGTTCGTGGAGTCGATAAATCAGGGCACACACTCCGGCGGGATCTAATAAAGGCTGTCCAGGTCTATAACAATATATAGATACATGCCGATCTATAGGTAGCCGTATTGTCTACAGCCTCGTCGGACCAAACTTTCCTTTCCGCAGTCAAACTTACGTCAAGTGAATCTCGGAATATTTCGCGTTGGTTGAAACGACTGTGACTGTATCATTACGGTGTGACTTCATTACACATTTGATTATAGTTGAATCACACAAGTATGTATGTATTCGTGTATCGCAACCGTTTGTGGAAATTATAAAATGTCAAAGGCAAAAAAAAACATAGATTTAATAAAAACTTTTTTACTCAAAACTGGACAACAATTTACAGTAACAAGAACTCAAACAATTCCACGTATTTTTATAATTGATAAGTTTAAGTACAGTTATATGATTCTTTTTGCAATTTTGCAAATTCAGTAACTAGATTATAATTTCTTCCTTATATAAAAATAACCCAAAAAATATTATATAAATTATATATTTTTTATATACAGATTCTACTCTTCCCCGCGGCTTCGCCTACTTGTTTTGCAGGTAACGTACTAGTTATCAAAATGAGTTTATTGGTGGTGGTTCATTTGCATTTATAAAATGAGTATAGCTTTTTATTTTATAATCAGACGATATAATGTGTCCAAATTATTCCATCCTCATAAACAATGCACGTTAACAAAACAACGCGACGTCTTAATTAAAGTTGCTCTATATACTTACGTACCTACTCAATCTGGCTAAGTTAAGGAAAGGTTAAGACGCCCGCCGCCCACCCGAACATTCCCGAAGTATCGCTTAATGCCGCTTTATTATCTCCCATCGTTGAACATTAATTAATTCTTTCGAACCGTTACTTTTACAGATTTCGATGAAAATTGACTAGGCTTTTCTTTGTTTGTAATTCTTTTTGTTGCCTTGAGTAAAGCTTAACTATTATAGCACAGCCTGTGAGTCTGCGTCGTTTTAGGTTAAGGCGATCTCTTTATCTTTTGTCTGAAAATTTCCTGTCAGGAATAAAAGTATTACTTATTTTGTTGATCCAAATTATCAATCATAATAGAGTTGCGTTAGAATCCGTCTAGGGACTTCTGACATTTTTAAATATATAAGTAGTTTTACATAATATGGTTTGTGATATTAATACTGAAATATAAAAATATGTAATAATATCTTACAAGCTATAAGAAATGTTACGAGAGAAAATAGAATAATATTTATTGATCGTTATGATAAAACCTTGAACAATTAAAAATATCGAAGTCACTAATTGAATTCATTATCTGTCTGTCTATCGGTGTTTAATGAGCTCCTATTACTTCCGACACAATGATAAGATACGCGTTAACAACAGAAGAAGAGAACCAAAACAAATAATCAAATTAATCGCAAGGCAAGCCGATATCAACATTATTAATTTAAAACTCGAAGCACCCTGCCGCTCCCTCCTCCCTACTACCCTAACCCCCAAAGGTCGCAATATCTTCAGAGAGGTCTCTACTCGAAAGGTTACAAAATAACCTATTCCAGGTATAATATAAGCTGACGCCTGTAAATTGTTTTATAAAGTAAGTCCTATTATCGTGAATTAAAATTTTAAAATTTTTAAATCAATAATATGTTACAAACTTTACAAGTGAGTTCAGACAGTCAGTAGAAATGAACGTGATATTTTATCGTATTGCATAATACAAAAATATACAAATGACAACTCTACTACCAGCGCGTGGAAACATTGCGCGCATATAGTACATAGCTTTGTTGCTACATAATATATGTACATATACAATAATAATACTAAAAAATATAAATGACTGCCTCGTTGTTCTAATGGCTCTTTCTCTGAACTCTTTTCGGCCATGTCAGATTTGCAAACACACTTGTGCACTATAATATCTCTTGCGCAGTTAACTAGCCTTTCTTGAGATTCGACAAGGTGACGGAAATCGGTCTGGAGGAGATTATTATTATAATTACGTTAATATTTATTTTCATATCGAAAATCGGGTTTTGTTTATTTCAGTACTAATTTACTTATTGGTTTCTTTAATTTTAAATTATAGCAATGACCAATTTATCTGCTGATGACAACCACATTTTTTAATATTAAGTCTAAATCATCTGAATCACATCGAAGAATTATCCATAATCCCAAAGCATGATACAAACACTAGACTCTTTCAAAAAAATGGAGATGCCAAAGTGAAACCAAAGTAACCTTTTCGCTTGTTGCGTGTTCTACGGAATCTATTCTCAAACCACCCATCGCTCCATTCGTAATATAAGATCAATTTTCCTTTTCCCACGTCATAAGGTAGTTCTTCGGGTAAAAACTTATTTTCCGTTCGCAAACGTTCCGATGCTATCTGTCATGGGGGCTACGTGTCTTTGCATTAAACATTTTGAATGGTAACTCTTATTGATTACACTGTAAGGTTGATAATCGTACATAAGGCAATTTGTAAATCGTAAAATATCCTTGTTTCCCGGCTACGGTCCGCCCACACCCCTCGCCCAAGCTCTACATGTTATTTACGTGTGAACACAACACCACCAAGGGTTCAATTTATCTGACCTACTAGGCCTTTAACTAATACTATACCCGAAAATACTTGAACTTTGGAATTAAAAAAATCTTATACATATATTCAAACGATTATTATGATCCGGGTACCAGCTAGTATAAACTAGCTGGTGCCCGCGACTTCATACGTGTGAACGTCGATTTTTTTTTACGATACCTATATTAAAAAAAAATGTATTGTTCGTTTTTTTGATAAATTAATTTAATGTACAGACTACAGACAGACAGACACGGCTGCTAACTGATTTATTATATCTTGATTTTTTTCTTTTTTTTATTACATAAATATTCTTTTAACTTAATGAAAAGACTATCAACAAAAAATATTAAAATAAATCTCTTTGACATTAAACTGGTGTGATAAATTCGGGTAAATAATATTATATTTATGTCGTCACATGTAAGTCACAATCATCCTATACGACGACCTACCCCAATCACTCGGCAAAGTAAAATAAACGTAAGGAATAATCGATTTGTTTAAACAATACTTTGGTGTTTTATAAAAAAAACTTTTGCTTATCGGAGACAAAGTGTACGTCATTTCTACCCTAAACAGGCAAGCGCTGGGCGGATCCACAATTGCAATCATTTGAAGGGACTTCACGCCAACTGTATGATGAACTGGAAATATTCCATAATATCAGAACCGTCGTTACAATGCCTTGGCAGAATATTTTTCTTGCCTAGAAAGCCGATATTCCCCCAAGAGTTACGACATTTCAATTTGCCAAGGCGGGCGGAAAATGGAATTACGATTGAACCGAGAATATCCGAAAGTCGCCGAGGGCGTCCTGTTTCTAGCCGATGTTTGCCGAGTGCCGCCGAAGCAGCACGAACGCTCGACGCGCCAGCCATGCCCGCCGCATCAAGCTTGTGTATTGATTAGATGCGGAACGCCCGATGTCATACAAATTAGGCCGTATGGAAAAACTGATTTTGAAAAATAATGTTATAAAAATATTTATTGATCAACATAATTTTACTTACACGAAATTGCTTAAATTTTAATAATGAGAAGCCATTTTTATCTCAATTCAATTTGAAAAATTAAAAATAATAATCAATTCAATAGAAAAAATCAGTCTATAAAATTTAAAATTAAAACATTTAAAGACCTTCATACTTTTTTCTTCAAAATAATTTATATAAAAGGCTATTTACAGTAAGTCGACTTCGGGAAAATAATGTAGACCAATAAATATACATTACATTATTAACGAATGTTGGCCTCGTTTCTCGCTCTCTTTGTTCGTTTCTCAATTTCCCGGTTGTGTAACTAAAAACGACTTTTCCGTTAAATGATATTAGGGTTCAAAGTGATTTGCTTTATAAACATTTTGTTCCCGTCGATCGTACTTGTGAAACAGCATGATAATGAACCTTGTGTTTGGGTGATGAAGTTGTGTTTCGTATGTGTCTGGAGCAATGGCACGTTTCATGATTTGTGAGTTTATAGCAACGGTGAAGTGTCGGCGTTTAATGGTGGCAGAGCGTGGCTCTCACCGACGACATATTGAAAAAGTTTGGCGCGAAAAAAACGCGGTTACAAATTAAAAGACAAATTTGAACAATGAAATTTACAAGTTCTCATTTGGACACACTATTTTATTATATTTAAAAAAATTATATTGATATTGAAAAAAATATGTAAGGATTTTTAGTAAAAACTTTCTGAAACCGATTGGACTGCGATTAGCGACAAGTCATACGCAGTGTCTACTGTTGAGAGTAGTAGAGCATGCGCTAAACCTGTTACTCTCCCTAACTGTATATTGGTACGTTTAGTTACATAACTATGTGCCTTATTGTCTCAGTGGCTGGAACATTTGAATCGTAAATGACGGTTGCAGGTTTTAATACAAGCGCATTCACTAAATGTATGAGAATGGCATCTCTCAACGATAAGTCACGTGGTCATTTTCATACATTTGCGTAGTTTTCTATTAGCGTTTACAATTGTAGAATGTCAACTTGGCTAGGGCCTCTGGTTTGAGGGTTGAGTGAGTCAGTGTAACTACAGGAATAAATTGGCATGCATTCAGGATAGTGTTGGGATTGCCGCGCTTTTGTAGTGTAGTTATCACTGATGTTTGCTGAAGCCCGTGTGGATGACTTCTATGACGTCATTCGAAAAAGAAAAGTGTCTATAATTGCTACGATGCGCGGAGTTTCTAACGGTATCCTGAATACATTGATGCTGAAAATGGATAAGTTAAACATTGGGGACAACCTCCTGTATCTACTCGTTGTTTTAGACCCCTTATATACATCAGCTAAATGTAAATTACACTATGGATGTTTATCTGTAAATAAACATTTTTATTATTTTATCGGTGGCGCATTGGCGATGTAAGAAATGCTTCATATTTATACAGCGCTAATTTCTATGGGTGGTGGTAACACCATACCAGCAGGTGGCCCATTTAGCGTCCCCCCTACTACTACTACTAGCCCCTGCCTACTAGCAGATACTTAATTTGTGCTTTTAATCCATCTCATGATAGACGGTGAAGGTTTTCTCTTGACGTTTTCTAGAGAATACGGTCCGAGAGGTAGCGTTGCGAATACAAAATCAACAGTTGAGGGTCGGTTTTGCTTATTAGCTATAAAAGATCAACTATCTATGTCAACATCAGCCGGCTTACTATGATCTTGGTATTTGCTACCTCCTGACCGAATCTTTACTGCGTCGGCTGACGTTCTTTCCAAGCTACCCAGACAGTTGACGCTTGTTTTCGAATTTTTTAATATCTAAGCAATGACAGTTAAATTTCATCCGGCTTACTATGACTTTATTTTTCACCTATTTTTTAAGTTCATGCGGCTGGCTCATGCATAGCCCGCTTTACTATGCAGCTGACAGTTGTATTCCAGCTCAGTGTGATGTTAACTATTCATGAAAAATGTTTTCAGCCGGCGTACTATATTTTTTTCTTTTCAATTCCCAACTTTCGCACCCTCCCACAGCCAAACCCACCGCGGGTGCGTGAGCTGAGGCTTGGTTCACTTATCAGTCATACGACTTCTATTGAAAGTGACGGCAATCAAACGGCTTAAAATCATTACCTAAAATGCAACGCTACCTCGGGGTCAGGGGACCATTGATTGAAATTCGGCCACATACATTTATATTCAAAAAGCCACTTTGGAGCAACCTGGTGAAATAAGCTCTAAACCTCCTCTTCAAGAGATTCTTTGCCCTGCGGTAGAATATTTACAGGTTGTGAATAATCACTAATACTATACCTTACCCTTATGTTAAAAGATATACCTGTATCTTTCATATATTTATATATATATATATGCCTCGTTGGTCTAGCGGTTTGATATAAGGTCGCAAACTCGGTGGTCCTGGGTTCAATTCCCAGGTCGGGCCAATAAATAGTTATTGGGTTTTTCTGTCAGAAAATTCTCAGTAGCAGCCCGGAGTCTGGAAGTTGGAAGTGTGTACACTCCCGTGCCTCGGAAAGCACGTTCAGCCGTTGGTTCTGCGCCTGAACTCTTTCCGGTCGTGTCGGATTGCCGTCCCATCGGATTATGAGAGCTAAGGAAAAGAGAGTGCACCTGTGTTTGCGCACACACTTGTGCACTATAATATCTCCTGCGCAGTTGGCTAAATTCTCTTGAGAATCTCTTTTTGTTCCGCCGCGGCCGAAATCGGTCTGGAGAACCTTATATATATATGAGTGACATAGGTATATCTTTAAACATTAGACCGGTAGTAGTTTCCAGTTTGACAATCAATAAGTAAGTGTAATACTTCAATATTGAATAAAGTATTTTGATTTGATTTGATTTGATTTGATTTCATTTACAAATGTTATTTAGACAAACACATGACACTCATATTGTAAATGATAAAAGTATAATGTTTGCATCTCAATCATGCTAGGACAGATTCTAATGAAATTTGAAATTAGTTAAAAATAGTGTGACATCGAAAATCAAATCTATTGTATTCAAATAAACTTTAGAATATACAGTTTTTAAATCGCCAATATTTTAACTGAAATCGACGTAGACGCTATACACGTTACTGATACTTCTCTTATTAGCACAGAGGACCCTACGTGCGACCTTATGACCAAACTCTGGCAGTAGATGGGAAAGGACCCGTCACTTTCGTATGAACCAACGACATATGAGGATAGCTCTCATGCCTTAGGTGTTCTATATTACTTTGAAGTTGTTTCAAAAATAAAAAACTGTACTCATTCTTCAAAATCAGAGAGGTACGGTACGGCAGCAGCGTTTGTTTTGCGTGAGGGGTCTCGCAAAACCAATCGCTCGGTACCTAATATCCTCGTACTTCAATTGCACACATAAAGGGAACTCATTCTTTTGCTGCAGATGTCCATGAACGCTGATAGTCACTTTTTATCGAGTCAGCCTACTACTAACACTTTATCATTGAAGTCTCCTATAACATATTGTTGTTATAAGAGACTTCAATGATAAAGTGTTAGTAACGATAAAATGAAAGCCACAATTTACGCCTTGGACTGAAAAACCGAAGAGGGGCAATGCTGGTTAACTTACTTGAGGTGGCAAGAACTCTTCTTGATGAATTTCAATAAGAGTATTATTATTAATATTTCTTTCAAAAGATGCCCCAGAGGATGTGGACCTAGTGAGGCCCTAATAATATAACAAGAAACGAGATAGACTTTATTATTTCGATACAGGGACGTAATTAGCTATGTGTCAGCTATGCATTCCACAGTATAATCTTATGGCATTCTACTCTGGGGTCATGCTGGCGATATTAATACGATTTTTGTACTACAGAAGAGGGCTATTCGTGCAATTTATAACCTGGGCTCAAAAGATTCACTAAGATGTAAGTTTAATGAAATTAAAATAATGACTGTCACTTCTCAATACTATTTGATAATGTTATGTAACTACGCAAAACGCATAAAAGATTTTCCCAGGAATTGTGACGTACATACTGTTAACACTAGGAACATGTATAACCTTACAACCACTGTTACCAGATTACACAGGGTCAGTAAGTCTTTTATGGGACGATGTATACGCTTTTACAACAGGATCCCAGAAAGCGTTCAAAAATGTTCAATTGTGAAATTTAAAATATTTGTTAAGGAAAGCTTGAGTGCAAAAGGATTATTACACAACCAATGACTTCTAAGATCGCACGCCTTGGGAATGAAACGATTGCCTCCAGGGTATTTCAAATTAAAACAATCTGTTATTGTATAACTACGGGCAGTATTGTAAAAATGAGATATAAAAAAAACCCGCTGAGTTTGTTTCGCCAGTTCTTCTCAGGTCTGAGGTATATCTGTATTTTCAAACCGATGGTAGGTTTATGACAATCAATAAGTAAGTATAACGCTTGCATATTGAATAAAGATTTTTGACTTTGACAATAGGTTTAACGACGCAAGTGATAACTAAATTAATCGACCATACATTCAAAGGATCACGAATTATAAGGTCTTTTCTACAAACTATGATGCTTTAAACCAAAATCCCTCTCGCCTTCAAAACAATGTAACATTATGTAAACCGTGAGTAGTATTGACATGAAAACCGATAGGTAGAGCATACGCTGTGTTAAACTCTCCATTGAGACATTAAAGCTCATAAGGACGACGAGAATTACCAAATAAAACTACCAGAAACTATAAATGGTGGGGTTGACTTGACAAGTACTAACCCCCAAAGTAAACGGCAGATGAAGACCGAAGATTATAATCAGCCGACCGACTGACCAACCAACATATTTATTTGTATATGGCTTTTGTGGAGCATAAGTAAACCTTAAACTCATTGTCAAACAAAACCTGGATATCTGGTCGTTTGCAGCCATGTCAGAGTAAATAGCATCACAGACCTTCTTTAAGTTATTCCGAAGGCGAAGGCCGTTGCAGCAGACGAGTGGAAGTGGAGTGAAGTGAATCGACAAACAAATCGTAGGGTGCCGTATCTAGCCAATGGATCGATGATCTGCAGAAGGTTGCGGGACCCGACATGATACGAAATGCATAGAACCGGTCGCTTAGTCACACCTTGGGTGAGCCCTACATCCAGCGATAGACTATGATTGCCCAAATGATTCACACGTAAGAGTATAAATTATATTGTATATGATTATAACATGTACTGACAATAAAGTTACTATGACTTTCTGACGGCTCTTCTTGGTGGAATTTTTAAAACTCATTTGTGTCAATTTTATTTGAATTTGCTGAGAAATCCGTTAAAATGTTTTAAGCGAATTAGCACAGGAGCGGGAAAATTGGCGCGCCGATGACGAGGCCCGTCCAGCAGTGGATTAAAGTGGGCCGAATGTGGTGATGATGAATTTATGTATGTATATAACTCGGCTATTACCTATATCATTAACATTGAGTCAGCCTTAAGAGCAAACGATCGTTTGTATTTTTGTGTTATATTCAATAGACGTTTTTTTATTCATTTTTTATTGTATAGGTAGGCGAACGAGCATATGGACCACCAGTAGAATATTTGATGATTGGGTGGTACCTACCCTGACAAGCTTGCACACAGCTCTACCACCGAGTGAAGTACCATGTTGAATCAAAATATAATACGTATTTATAAAATATAGTAATAGTAACAGCCTGAGAATGTCCCACTGCTGGGCTAAGGCCTCTACTCCCTTTTTTGAGGACAAGGTGAAGCTTATTCCACCACGCTGCTCCAATGCGGGTTGGTGGAATACACATGTGACAGAATTTCAGTGAAATTTGACAATTTGAATTACAGAGCTCAGCGCATTTTATTCTCTATAGCAGACTAGTTACTTTTCTCTTCTAAAAGGGCAGGCTAGCTTATATAACCGATTTGCTTATTAATTTCATTTACATTCGTAATTACCAACCAAACCAACAGGGATTGCTAAAAAAATAGAATAAATATATAATAAAGCAGTATTAACTTGGACAAAGTTGAAATCTCAATAGCCTCAATTCTCATTTTTTTAATACTATTGTTGTTTTTAATCTCGCCACCTACTTAAGATATAAAAGCATAAAACGGCGTAGCTCCTTTATTTGAAGTAAAAAGCGTGCGGATGCTCCTTATAAAAATGTAGGATCTGGAAAAAGATCATGCTTACCCGAAGTGGGTGGCGGCCCCCCTTCTGATTTATGGTAACATGTCGCCAGGAGCGCGTACGGCAAGCTCGCTTTTTGTCATTAACTGATTTTTATTCTATTTCCTTTTGCTGCCCGACAATTTCTACTCGACAAATAATATTATTTTCTTATTTTGCTGATGTTATTTGTTAGAATGCCTAACGAAACAGAAAGTAATTAAGGTAGGCCGCTACTTCTGAGAAATAAAATTTTTATTATCTTAGTTATAAGAGTTAAATGTAGATGGCGCTTTAAATATTAGTCACTACTTATTGTTTCTTTCATTAATTACTATAAATATAATTTTTTGCTAGTGTCACATTTATTATTAATTCATAACAAATCGCTTTACATAATATATTATATGCAAAGCAATGTAAAAACTCTTTGTAACAGCTCCATCTGCCGTGGAATAGGGCAACGGCAACTTAATATTAAACGATTAATAAAACTGGATGATAGTGTTCAACCTAGTTTTTCAATTTACTGTGAAGATATGAGATTTATGACATCGACATCGACATTTTAATTTATAGTTGGTTTGTTTTAAAAACCACATCTCATCTTGACCTATAAAACTGATAAAGTAAACAGAAATGTGCTGGTCGTGAACTCAACATTACGAAATAATTTATTCATCTAAAAAAATTGCAATGTTTTAAATAAGAATAAATGTAATATCTTGTAGTATTGAAAATGAAATGTCATCATAAATACCAAAAGTTGATATGCCATCTATTGGCAAATAGCTGTAATGCTATGTAGTTAAAGTATAAAGTTTACACTGTAGTTCTTGGTAAAGTCAATAGATGGCGTGTAACAATATTTAATGTTAAGTATTTAAAAACGATAACTATTTTACAAACTCTTCTTTGACCTAATTTCAAGGTCCATGTCAGGGCATCCTTATCGCTCCCGAACGTATATAACGCCGTGTTCGGTAACGGGAGGTGTTGGAAGGAGATGGTATATTTCTGCGAAAAGCTTATGTCGCGGAAGAGTGTGGAAAGTGCCTGTTCTATATGTGAAAGTGAATTTGTTTGTTTGCTATCACGTCTTAACAAATCAACCGATCATACTGAAAGTTTGCATGATTGTTACCTTATGATAAATTCTTAAACTAATCATTGTTAATTATAGATAACGTCATAATCTCTTTCACTTTTTAGTGCAATTTTTGCTGTGTGGTTTTGAGGTAATATATTATATATTTTTTATTTATGTTGTCTTACGAGTTTTTATTATTTTTACACATTTTTAGTATCTGATATGGTATACAAATGTAATTAAATTTCAGTTTATTTGCTTTTTATCACAATGTGACACACACCAAAACAAGATACCTACTGTACGCAAAAAACCTTATTACACTTCCTTATTGATTTTTATTAAAAATCGAGATTTAAACTGATAATTTGTAGTTATATCAATTATATGCTTAAATTATCCTCGTTACATTTAATTAATATATTATAAATATTGATATGCATGTAAATATAATTATTTGTTTATTTTTATAGTATTACAAAAGTTAAAAATAGCATAATATACAAACTCGTTTAACACATTAATTTTTAAAAATAGGTATATTTGATTGAAATAATTAATTCACTGATTCTTTCTTAATAAAGTGCTGGTATTTCATCCGGAATTATGAAAAATCATTGCGATAGTAAGTGTCGGTATAGCATTACCCCGCACATGCAATTCATGCGCGATCGGGTTCATATGGTCAGGTCAACAACTGAGTAAAATTAACAAATCATCGTCACTTTGTTCTTGAGGCTCACTTATAATGCTGCAAACTGCTGCATTTAATTCCTAGATAAGGTAATGAATGCTTTTGGATTTTTTTTATCATAAATAAACGTAAATAGCAGCCTCGGGTGAGGGGATATTACCCTTCACGGTAGCATGCGCAAACGATCCCGAAGCGCCCCCGTTAAGACAGAAATGGTACGGGGTACCGCGGGTTTTTCAGTGTTCAGTTTAGGAGGGCGCTATGTATTTAATTTAAGAAAATATTTTCTCTTCATAGTCGGATTTGAACGCTTGCTAGAGGTTTACTCTATAAAAAAAGGTTTCTCTCATTCATGTAACTCATGCAAGACTTTATGCGAGCAATAATGACATGACATGTTGGAAACAACATAACGCTATAACCGTGCCAAATTGCCACTCTTAAAACAAATTCACGTAATGATTTGATCGGTTCTAGTATGTACAGTTAAAGAAAATACTGAATATCGATCTTGATGGCTACTGGTTAAATCGGATCTAATTTGGCCACTCCCTCACGAAAAGCTGCTCCGACGTTTCGCGAAAAATCCTGGTGTGGTTTATTTTAACTTATTTAAATTAAAACGACCTATAAACTTACTTAAAGTTACCCATATAATATGTACCTATTGTTATTTGAGGAGCGTATTTCTATCTTTTAAGCTACATAGAATTGTTTTATAAATATTTTATGGATTTGGTAAGTTACGTACCTTCGTTCATATGAAAGTTTAATTTTTTTTTATATTTTCGAAAAAAAATATCGAAATATTTTAAGCACTATAAGGCTTAAACCATTATAGTGATTAAAATAATTAACACTCTTCCTCGTCCAAGAGTAAGTAAAAATAAAGACTACCTCTTTATGTTTACTCGAGGCACTCGGTTGTGTCCACTTACCATCAGGTGGTCCATTTGCAAGTCAACTATTATAACTTTATACTATAATATTTAACTTAATATTAAAACTTCTACAAAACGTGCTACACGCGTCTAGTATAAGTTTTATGAATTTACGTTCACTGGCTTTGTAAGTTAAGTATAACAAAAAATCTTCTCATTTATTATTATATATTTATTTTTCCTATTTAGAGTAACAAAAAGTATATCCATTGGGAGCTACGGCTGACAGCTCGCATTGTTGCCAATGGACGACCAGCCTTTCGTTGATAAGAGTGTTACTAACGGTTTGTTATGGCATCTCCTGGTAAGTCAACTGCGCGCGCCGGCGTAGTGCGCACGCCACAAACCGCACTTACTCGGAAAGTCTTGAAACTTATATATATCGTAATTTGTGAAAAGATTTACGTGTATTTTTACTGTGAGTATAGTTAATTTATTATATTAAGCATAGTCAATGATTTCACAGAGCTATGATTTATTGATTTATTTATTTAAAAAAGCAAGTAGAAAAATAATTTGTGTGTGTATACAAACTATTAAATTAAAAATTACAAAGTTTTCTTTTACGGATAGCTATCTTAAAATCATTGTACAAATTATCACTTATGATAAATTTTAGTTTTTTAAAATACTTTTTTTATTTCAAATTAAATAATTAATTGGTACTAAGAGAACCATGATATTACGTATTGAGTAAATATGAGAGAACATATAAATCAAATTTATATTTATTATTAAGATATCATTAAAAAAATACAATTGATATCGGCTTTTAGTTTAATGTAAGTCACGAGTGTTTTAAAGAAGTAGAAAGTTGTCGAGTTTCTCGACAGTCGACACAGTTCACAGGCAGAATCTTTAAACGAAAATTTCATGCTAACAACAAGTTCGATTATTTTTTACTTGGAAAGTATAAAAATATGCTTCTATATATACATGTATACTATGATAATTTAATGTTTTACATTAACACAATATTAATGATATTGACAATTTTGTTAAGTATCAGATGCGGAGCGGGCATAACAAATGTTTAATAATGTTAAATTTAAAACTACTATGAACTTACAAAATATTAAAAATAATATATATTTTCTGAACATTAATATTTATATATACAGATAGATAGTAGTATTTATCATATACTTCTGTTGGTACTTTTTTATATTTTATGCTGTAATATTGAACTAATCATAAATAATATAATACATGATAAATTAGAAACGAATTGTAATATTAACACTGCTTGTATATAACTTGCGAGACTGAAATATTAGATGAGTATCAATTTAATGGAATTCATTTTCAGCGTAACAATTTAAGCGTAAATAATGTTATTATTCGTAAAAATAAGAACCGAAAGCAAGCTTTCAAATTTTTGATTTGTGTGGGTCATAATGAGACAGCAAAATAAAAGAAATATTTCAACTTCCGACATAATTATTTATTGCTTATGACTTCCAAAGAGAGTCACTTGCGACTTTCTCGGCTTCTCTTGGAGACCGTAAGACCTACACCATTCGGATATCTTTGCCAGATCACGATTCAAAGTTGCAACAGCCTCATCGAAACGGTCTAAGGTAACGTAAATTTGTAGATCATCAGCATATAGATGATAAGATGAAGAAATAAGTGAAAAGAGAGTATTAATACATATAGAAAAGAGGAGAGGAGAGAGAATTTAATGAAATGTAAAGTAAAGTTATAATTTTAAATCTATTTAATTTATATTGACTTTTGTCATAACATAATTACTTTTCTCTCTAAATACTTTGAAGATTATATGCAATAAATATAATTACAGTCATTATTGAATGACTACGACTTGAACCATAAGCGAAGTTGGCAAATGTATATTATTTCTACAACAAAATAATGATTAATAAACGATTACATACGAAACGATCAATCAACAGGATGGAATCGAAGTTTGTGAAGCATAACCGTTATGCCTTACTGAAAGTATTACTCAATGCAACTCATACTAACACCCGTCTCGATTAAAATGAAAACGTAAATTAAAATTAATTAGTTTCATTTACTCAACTATTGGGTATGTTTACCTATCTACCAAAATATTATGTTTTGTGTCGAATGCAAGCCAAATTTACTTGGTGGTAGAGCTTTGTGCAGGCTCGTCTGGGTAGGTACCACCCACTCATCAGATATTCTACCGCAAAACAACAGTACTTGGTACTTTTGTGTTCCGGTTTGAAGGGTGAGTGAGCCAGTGTCATTACAGGCACAAGGGACATAACATTTTAGTTCCCCAGGTTGGTGGCGCAATGGCGTTGTAAGCGATGGTTAACATCTCTTACAATGCCATTGTCTATGGGCGTTGGTGACCACTTACCATCAGGTGGCCAATAGGCTCGTCCGCCTTCCTATGAAATAAAAAAAAATTACTTATAATTTATCTATACCTATCTTACCTAGAAAGGTATACTCTATGAAGGTAACGAAATCTTTCAATCCAATAATGTTCAATTTTTCGTATGAATCAAAATAAGAAACAATGACAATACAACATATAAGTTTACAGGCTATAACTTTGCTTTCATAGTGGTGTGTTTTAAATTATGCGTTATACAAGATGAAGAATGCATCATCAAATTTAAAAAGTGCAAGTCAAAATAGATATTTTATGGTTTTATATGAAAGTCACTTCACAATCAAATGCACCAATACAACGAGAGTAGGTCGATGTTCGCTAGAGCGAGATTCTATGAGCAACTTTAGGTTGATCAGAAACTTTATAGGTTAAATAAACAAATAATCGTGATTTTTGACCTCCAAAATCCTCGTTTTACTACCTATATTACTTTTTTTGTGTACGTTTATGGCACAAAACCTTTCGAATGTTATATGTTCCATTCCCTTCATTTTATATTTATAACAAAAACAACAGAATTTGGCATGAAGTAAATTAAAAAAAAATAGTAACGTGTTCATATTTTACGTAGCAGGCAAGGCCCAGTAATATTTTTGGATATACGATGCATTTTTGCAATAGTTAAGAATGTTTACGAATATTTAAATAGAGCCACATCGCTTTATACACCGCAATTTCCGCGTCTTTATATTTATTTATTTTAGTAAAAGTTATGTCCTTTACATGTCCCACTGCTAGGCAAGGGCCTTCTGTATTAAGTGTTAGGAATATTTCAAATCATTGAAAAGTTATAAATTGTCTATGATTTCAATCTAATATGTTTGATGTGGTCTACCACAAAGCTAGGACAAAAGAAATATCATATAGTGACAATAATACGTTAATGAGCGGATTTAAAGCAAAATTTAAACGTTATTTAATATTATATGATTATATAGTATGTTTTTAGTAGATTATGAAAACTTCAACGATAGTACAAGATACCTTCGCCTTTTAATATGGATTTTTTTTAATAAGGTCAGGTGCTGCGTACATGATTTGACATTCAAATAAAAGCTTTTTTCATTTTGATAGGGATATATTAGTTATGATTAATACATTATTCATTATAATATTAGAATTACATTATTGATCTTGTTTTTTGCTACTGGGTATACAAGAAGAAAAGGTGAGTGAGCCAGTAGTTACCTACCTACAGGCACAAAGGACATAATATTTTAGTTCCTAACGTTGGTGGCGTATTGACGATGTATGCGATGTTAAATATTTCTTACAATGTCAATTTCTATGGCCACATACCACCAGGTGGCCCATTTGCTCCCCATATAAAAACAAAAGAATAAAAGAAAGAAGAAAGAGCATTTAGGTCCAAATATTAAGTAATGTTCCAATTATGAAAATAAAGATGTCTAATATTTTGCAGAAATTATCTTAATTATTACTTGTGGAATGATCTATTTGTATTTGAAACATGATAACGTTACCCAAATAATACATTTTTAATAGTTTTAGGAAGTTAGAATATTACAAACTGCATGCATACTGGTACGTGTTATAAACGCAGGCAATGGCGCAAGACGGTACTTGACCAACCAGAGCTCTAACTATTTGCACGATTTCCACACCACAAGTACTGCGTAATAAAGATCTGAGATAACCTTGCTGTTTATTCTATATTTTGGAAATAGAAAACAATATTTTTTCTAAATTTACACTAATGTATATTATTTTCAAGATATTCGTTATAAACGTTAATTACATTTTTTGATGTTTCGTTTTCGACCGCAATATCTTAATATCATAGTATTATTACTTACTTGGTGGTAGAGCTTTGTGCAAGTTCGTCTGGGTCGGTACCACCCACTCATCAGATATTCTACCGCAAACAGTTGTACTTACAGGCATACGGGACATATCATCTTAGTTCCCAAGGTCGGTGGCGCATTGGCGATGTAAGCGATGGTTAACATACCACCAACGCCCATAGACAATAGCATTGTAATCTTACAACTGTTGGTGACACTTACCAACAGATGGCCTATATGCTCGCCAAAGCAATAAAAAAAATTAAAACAATAGTTATCGTTATCCCATTAGAAGAAATGAATATTTATTTATTTTTAGATGTATAAATGTTCAATAAATTCGTTTTAGTCATGATTGTAATACTATATAATATATACTAATAACTAATTTAATGAGCAAATCACTGTTATTAAAAATAATTATAGCAATCGATTAGTCGTCTTACAATAAAACAGCAAAAGCACTGCCATGTTTTAAAAGAAAAATAATATTAATTATTCATTATTTTTTACAAAAATAACTGACATATACATAAATAATACCTAAAAAAAACAAAAGCGTCGTACATATTTGTAATATTACTCTTTTTTACCTTTTCTGGCATTGATTTGAAAGTATTGCATTTAGAGTAGCTATTAAATTCATTTCATGTTATAGTAGGGGAGCCCACGATGCTAAATGGGGATTTACTCGAGCGTCATAGAGACCGATTGGGTTGCAAAGCTTAGATGATAAAAAGAAAAAAATGTTATATAATGTATACGTTTTTATCGGTGGGGGTAGCGGCTATAGATTTTGAAAAATGTAAAAAAAGCAAAAGAATTAGAGCGTTTTTTAGGTTCACTTAACCTCCCTTTCTATCTATCTGACGTGCTCTATAGTTTCTTTTTTTTCATTTTTAACCATGTACCACCACCCCCATCATGCAAACGATCAGATTATCATACGTATGTACATTATTAAAAATATGTTGGACATGTATGCTATCAATACCTAACGCGCTCGAGTATGTCGAGGTGACTTTTTTTACAAATTTGTAGCCCTCCCCTTTCTTTACGTCACTGTCAAATTGTCAGATAAGGTGGAATATACACATATTAGCATGTCATCAACTCACACTACCTTAATCTGACGCCCTCGAAAATATCTGATGAAAAAATTTTGTTTTTTATTTTTATTTTTTTTGCGGCCATATATATAGGGCTCATATTTGTTGGAGGTACTTAACCACGTACAAGGTATCCGCCTGTATATTAATCTGCCGCGCTCGAGGAAATACCGAAATCCCCTCTTGGGCTCCCCTACTATCACCGTCACTGCTTATTCAAAGACATACTAAAACAATATTACAAATCGACTGCTGTCGTTCGTTTAAATATTCTTCGCAATCTGTCCTGACATGACGACAGATTATAATCTCGAAATATCCAAGTATTTGTGATTAAACAAAGTAAATAAAGAGGTGCTAAATTCTAAAATAAATAACCAAACGAGTTACAGTCTCAAATAGTAATATGTAGTGTCTAAAGACTTGACGTAGTGGTGAAATTCACAGACTTGGGCAAAATATAATCAGATTAATGATTAACGATGACGATTACAATATGTAATGAATAACAAAATGTCAGCTGAATTGAGAAAATTCTTAGATATATGTATATATAAGTATGTATGTACTAACAATTATTATATATTATAATAATTATATGTATCTTATTAAATATGAGAAAAATCTCATTTGCAATCTAAGGCTCTTCTATAAAATTTAATTTATTCACTGTTATAAAAATATAATAAATTGTATAATTGGTCATCATATGAGAAGAGCATAATATATTTTGAACAAAGCTTGTAAAAATAATAGTAAATATTTAATGTTTTACGTCATTTTATCACAAAGTAGCAATTAAAATCGCAGCTATAAAAAAACTTCAAAATAAACATAATTATTCTTTAACTGGACACCAGTAATTATTATAAATGCTCAATAAATAGCTCGAGTGGTAAATCACTGCTAAGCAAGTCCTGCTTATATTAACTAAACTAATATCTTTTCTTATACAAATAGTTTGATCCCTGCAGTACCTAGGCACTCTCAACTCTGTTAAGTATCGTGTAATTATCGGTAGAATTTTTATTTCACATACTTAAGTACTTTAATCTACGAAGGCGTGTAATACATTTTCATTAGAATTAACAATAGAAAAAAAAATTATACCTTATTTTAATTTGAAAGAGATGCAATTGTGTCAACGTTAGGATTTGTCAGTAATTATATCACGACTGCGCCAAGCCTATCTAGAAGTTTTGAAGTTAATTCAACTCTTAGCGAAACTTTAGTTGGCGTAAAATGAAATACACATTATTAGTAATAAAGATAATTTAGTCAACGAAATATAGGTACAAATATCATTAATTAATAAGTGTTAATAACGGTGAGTACATCTAACATCTTCGACTTGTCGACGATAATATCGTCATTAGACGCTGGAACAACTTACGCCGTGAATCGCTGCGTGCTATAAGCCGGTGTTAACTAAGACAAGGCCATGTGTAACAGACTTGTCGCGCCAGGACAGATATGTATATGTATGTAGTTAAGTACGTCGAAGGGAAACTTCTCGAACTTGTTGGTGAAATATAAAATAATGAGAAAAACTCGCAATCTTCTTCGCTTATATGTATGAAATAAATTAAAAGTAGGTACAAGGTACAATATAAAAAATAAAATGTAAAACATTCATAGCTTACGTTTACTGTCAATAACAGCATTTAAATCGTGATAACCAATAACGCTATTTTACGCTATAGTTTGTTTTTTAAATAATGATAGGCTTATCTGAACAAATCAGCTAAGTCTCATTATTCCTATTTACTATATATACTATACTTATTGTGTTATTTATCTGCGAAAATTATTACATACAAACAAAATGTAAAGATAAATAAGCTTTGTAGTAGATATTTTTGAGCGTTGTAATCTCCAAAATTGTGTTGAATTTTGTAACTAATCTGAAATTAAATGAATTTCATTTCGTAAGCTACCTATTAGAATTGAATACAAAAATGAATGATAATATATATATGATTTTATGTGTCTCTTCTATGTTTGTAATTGGCGATATAGTAAATGAAGTCGATATAATATAATATTCAAGCGTTACACTTACTTATTGATTGTCATTACAATATCTTATTTTATGATATTTCGGATATCATGTCAATATAGATTATCAAAATCGTGACGACTAAATCATTACGAATGTAACGAAAACAATAGATGAACTTTTGATCTTGCATTAACATTACAACCCAAAGACACGCGTGCAAACTGGTTTGCACATGTAAGCTGGAAGACTTTACTACACTATTCAATTCAACCGAACTTTGTGTCAAAGTAAGGTTGAATTGAACAATACAAAGTTTGGACTTTGATTATACATACTCTTTGAACATAAAGATATTAAATTTGAAGATGTAGGTACCTACGTGATGATAAGGGCCTTAACGTCAATTATATCTCAATCGTATCCGATGGCCAGATTTTTAGTGATAAATAAATTTATGAATTGTACGTTTCAGTGTTATCGTCACGTAATTTATATTTAAAAAACTACTCGAACTGCTTTTCATTTATTATTCTATTATTTTTTAGTACAAATTTGATAATATAAAAATGTCGAACATAGTTTAGTTTATATTTGTGTAACAAAGTTCCTGTTTATAATTATAAAATATTAAGAGATACATTACTACTGTTGTGTAATTACAAGGCGATAACTTATCACATCAGTTTTAATGACCTTTTACTCGCTTGATAATATATTGAATCATAGTACGTACTTTTTGTTACCGTCACTGCACTTTACAATATGACACAATAGTAGTTTAGACGGTAGAACTGATGTTTACATATCAGCTGTGTTAGTTATTGTGTTCATAATGAAGAAATTAATTAATTTCCCGGTGTCATGTTTAAATGTCGGGCTGAATGTAATTACAAGGGTGTTTTTAATCGTTCTAAGTGCCGGTGTTTATCAGACATTCATTATAGCTGAGGTTTTATTAAATAATTCGAATGCGTGGTACCCAAAATGTTTAGCTAAAACTGTGGAAGTAATTCAAGAAAGTATATCGAAGATAACATTTATTGTTTTACGAAGAAGCACAACTAAGGTAATCAATTGAGTGTATTTTTTTATAAAAAAATAATTGTATAGATAAGCTCAAATAAAAATTTACCAGTAATGACAAGCTCAACTGTTATTTAGAAATATCATTAAAATTTCATAACAGGATCGCAACGAGTCCGAGAAACAGAAATTGAGCCCGAAAAAGAAGCGTCTTCTGAAAGTAAATCCTAAGGTGATAGATACTAAATTATACAGGATTATTTTTAATGACTCAGCAACCATGCAGGACTAGAGAGCTAACACAATAAGCAACAACTTTTGTTCTACGACTTTTGATAATTTGCTAGATTTTATTTTCATACAAAAATAAGTATTAATATAATTTCCCGCTTGAACGTTTATAAATCTACGCGCAACGCAAAGGTCGATGCGCCGCGTCGTCCTGTCGTGTATGAACGAAATATAAACCTATAAATTTCACGAGAGTACGACAAAAACTTGTAAAATCATATTTTTTTTCATGTATTGAGTTATATCCAAAGTCGTAGAACAAATGTTGTTTCTTATGATGTTAGCTATCTAGTCCTGCGAGGTTGCTGGGTCATTAAAAATAGCCCTGTATATACTTATTTGGTGGCGTATTTTACTGTTTTGTTGTCTAAATGCTTTCAAAACAATTCTTTGTTTTGTGTAATTTGTATAAATCATAAGTTATAATAACGTACAAAAAATACATACCAATTTCAAATTAATAATCTCATAAAGTAAACTGATTCACATGTCTAAGTTTACATTGTAAAGTAATTTATTATAATTGAAAACAAACAGATATACATACATATATTTCATATTACGCTACAATTTTACTATTTGCGCATCAATGTGTGAGATATATTTTATCACATAATATACTTATAAGTTAGGAACAGATCCAACTCTACCACTCTTTAATATCAAATAAGTAGATTGGTGACGTCCCACTGCTGGGCTAAGGCCTCTTCTCCTCTTTTTGAGGAGAAGGTTTTGGAGCTTATTCCACCACGCGGCTGCAATGCGGGTTGGTGGAATACACATGTGGAATTTCAGTGAAATTTGCAGGTTTCCTCAAGATGTTTTCCTTCACCGTCAAACACGTGATGTATTATAAATCACATGAAATTCAGTGGTGCTTGCCCGAGTTTGAACTCACGATCATCGGTTAAAATAGGGAAGATGCAAATATATTTATGAAAATTTTATGATTAAAATGTTAAAAAAAATAGAAAAGATGGGCCACATAATGTTGATTTTTAACAATAATTACGAATTGAAAATGACATGAAACAAACGAAATTCAAAACACCAATAAGCGTTTAGTGACGTCACTCCCGTTGTCGCTTTGGTGATAAAGCTACAGTCTTTTGGAGATTTTAAACTTTATCCAATTTTCGACGTCGTTCTCCAACTGTAACATTAAAAATATGTTATAGACAAGTTTTGTATTAAGGTATTAGGTAGGTAATTAACGTGTTTTTACGTGCAAGAAGATTAACTACCTACCTAAGCAAATAACAAATATATTCGCCGAATTATAATTGTTTTGGAGAATAATAGTCATTTCTCTTCGCAGCTTGAAACCACTTTTTTCTCAGTTTTGGGTCAGAAGGTCCAGTCAAAAACTATTTATTTGGAAACTTTGTTGAAGTAGATGAACACATTGACACAAAACATGAGTCAACACGGCTTTTTTGGATTATTAGTGCTATTGTTATGATCACCTGATGTTGATGGATAGTCCACTTTAAATTTTTGCAAAAAAATATCTCGAAAGTCGATAAAATATGCAAAAGTATGAAAGCCAACGACGGACAAGTACGACCAGTGACAGACAGTGACAGGAATGACGTTATCGGAACTATAGGTCCTTTTTCGCGCGAAAATTTAAACGGTCAATTTAAAATAGCATTTTTCCGATAAATTACCATGTTTTAATTTTTTAATATATTTGTGGTCTATTCAACTTGGAATTCTTTAAACTGAAAACAAAAATAATAATAATGCATCTTCCCTATTCACCTGTTCTTATTTTTCTTGACAAAACAATATTCGATTACACCGATTACATTGTTCAATTAATCGCCCGGCAAACAACGTTATGTGCAAGACCATACAAAAATATAAAATTAATTATCTCCAATATTATAAAACAAAGTCGTTCCACCGCGACTGTCTGTTTGTCACGATAAACTCAATCTACTAAACGGTTTTTAATAAACGACATCAAAAAGGAGGAGGTTATCGATTCGATTGGTATATTTTTTAAGACAGCCTTAAGGTCATGAGATTCGTGAGGAAAGCTTCGGTGTATAATTTACTAGCGGTTCATCCGCGGGTTTGCCCGCGACATCATCAAAAATAATAATCATCATCATCATCATGTCAGCCAAAAGACGTTTACTGCTGGACATAGGCCTCCCCAAAGGATTTCCATTTTGGCCGGTCTTGCGCTGCCTCCATCCAACGGCTTCCCGTGACTTTTACGATGCCGTCAGTCCATCTTGTAGGGGGCCTGCCCACGCTGCGTCTTCCGGTTTGTGGTCGCCACTCGAGAACCTTTCTGCCCCAGCGGCCGACAGTTCTGGTCACACACTGTTCGAAGATTTTGACTTCAGACACCACGGTATTTTGGATGAGAAGATATCGTGTAGCTTCCCGAACGCTGCCCAGCCGAGTTGGATTAGATGATTGACCTATTTTTCGAAGTTAGACCTACCTAGTTGGATCGTCTGACATAGGTAAACATAACTCTGTACAACTTCGAGTACAACTTCCAACCTTTACTTGAGTAGTTGCAACATGGACGTTCGACATGATTTTCGTCTTGTCCATGTTCATTTTTAGACCCTTGTTGAGATACCCTGCTGAGGTCATCATGCATAGTGCCGAGGTCTTGCAAAGTCTCAGCCATAATCACGAAGTCATCGGCAATTCGAAGATGAGTGATGTACTCGCCGTTGATATTGATGCCAACTCCGTTCCAGTCCAGAAGCTTAAACACATCTTCCAATGCAGCGGTAAACAGTTTCGGAGATATCACGTCTCCCTGTCTTACGCCTCTCTGCAGTTGGATAGGTTTTGAGTTCTGATCCTGGAGTCGGACCGACATGGTAGCGTTCTCGTACAAGCACTGTAACACCTTGATATACCGGTAATCGATTTAGCACCTTTGGAGAGACTTCAACACGGCCCAGGTTTCGATCGAATCAAAAGCTTTTTTATAGTCAACAAATGCTAAGCAAAGTGGCTGGTTATACTCTTCGGTCTTCTGTATAACTTGCCGCAGCGTATGTATGTGGTCTATAGTGCTAAAGCCTTTTCGGAAACCGGCTTGTTCGGGTGGCTGGAAGTCGTCAAGCCTTCGCTCGAGACGATTCCTAATGACCCTTGAAAACAACTTGTAGACATGGCTGATTGTAGACAGCAATGAGATGGGTCGTAATTCTAAAAAAGGGTTTTATCGCCCTTCTTAAAGAGGAGCACCATCACACTTCTGTGCCATGCCTTTGGCCTTTGGCTATGACGGTGTTAAATAGTCTCTGAAGAGCCCTGAGGATCGGTGTAGATCGGTCATCACCAGGTGCCCTGTTTTGAGAACCATTCTAATCTCGAAAAGGCTGACGTCCACAAAATCTTCGATGTAATGTCGGTGTAAATAATAAAATAAGCAAATCAAACCATTTTTTTATACTAATGTTTCCAACCTATTTCACCCTCTTGGTGGGTAGATTTTCGAAAACCCTGAAATACGTTTTTATTTAAATCTAACCAGAGGCTCATATATAAAATTTCAATCTTCTTACATAAAAAATGACGAATCCGCCATGCAAACTCTTAACCACTATTTCAGCCTCTTGGCGGGTAAATTTTCAAAAATCTTGATTTACTTATTTATTTATTTCTGAACTCGTTGGTCTAGTGGCTTGATATAAGGCCGCAGACGCGGTGGTCCTGGGTACAATTCCCAGGTCGGGCCAATATATAGTTATTGGGGTTTTCTGTCAGAAAATTCTTAGTAGCAGCCCGGAGTCTGGAAGTTGGAATTGTGTACACTTTCGTGCCTCGGAAAGCACGTTAAGCCGTTGGTCCTGCGCCTGAACTCTTTCCGGTCGTGTCGGATTGCCGTCCCATCGGATTATGAGAGCTAAGGAAAAGAGAGTGCATCTGTGTTTGCGCACACACTTGTGCACTATAATATCTCCTGCGCAGTTGGCTAATCTCTCTTAAGATTGGCCGCCGTGGCCGAAATCGGTCTGGAGGACCTTATATTTCTGAACAAAAGTTTCTATAGAAAATTTCATGCTTCTTGCACCAAAAATGACGAACTCTCTATATAAACCTTCAACCCCTATTTCACTCTCTTAGGTGGTGAATTTTGGAAAACTCTCATTTGTGTACTTATTCAGTTCTAACCAGAAGCTTGTTTATAAAATTTCATGCTTCTAAGTTTGTAAATGACGGGTTTCCATACAATTTTCAAAAATCCTTTATTAGTGCGCGTTTCCATTATAAAATGCATCAACTGTATATTTCAAGTCTCTAACCAGCCCCAGCCAGTGGTTTGAGCTCTGCGTTGATGAGTCAATCAGGACAAGCATTTTTATAGATATTAATAGATTAAGGATTTGTGTAATTTGGCTGAAATATGACGATGTTTCTGAAGATGTCGGATTTCTTTTTCAATTTCAAACAATGTCTAGAAAACTACAATTAAGTACAAATTTAAATTGACAATATCCGTGTGACATACAGATTTGCCATGATACGTCTTTGCTAGCTTAACAATTATACCTAGAACAAGTATTTCTGCAAGCAATTATAACACAAGGTCTGTTTATTAATCGCTATGCCTACCTATATTCAACATTTTAATTAGGCATATCGAGCACCACAGTAAATAACTTGAACTTAAAACGTCAATAGCGGAACGACCACTAAGTTAAAATGCAAATAAATAAAAGAAATAAATTAGCTTACGAATTCTTTTTTAACAATCTTTACAAATAACAAAGCATTTTTAAGCTATATTTTTTTAAATCGTAAACCAACTCAATACATCAACTTATTACGTAGATAATTATCTTTCACGCACAGACACGCAAATTATGTACTTTCATATTATATATCATGTACTTTTATATTATGTGTTAATATAACATGATAACAAATTGAAATAAAAACTCATTACGAAATCTTATATAAACTCAAAACGTCGCGTCGTCTGTGTATTGTGGAATAATTAAAAGAATATATTCAATAAAATGTATATTCCATTGGTCACTGTGCTGTTATCTGTGCTGCTAGTTGCTACTGTCTTGCTGCTACACTTACTCATAAATCTCTTTCATCTTTTACCATGGTAGTTTTATTGTAAATTTAGCTTTAATAAAAATATAATTCAGGTTTGGAGTTTATTCCGCCACGCTGCTCCAATACGCGTGTTTACCTTTAGAATTGTAATAGAATTGTAATAGAAACAACAAAAAACTTTTCAAAACAAGCTTTTATTGAATCCTGGATTTATACGATTAAATTAAGTGTATAATAAAATAATTTGGGACTTGGATTGTATTGTCACTAGCCACAAAAGTCGGTACAATATTTCAGCTTAGTCTAGACTATAATTGAAGCTTAACCATGAAATTTTTAAAAACAGCAACACGTCATAGCAAATAAAACCCATCAGCGTTCTGTTGCTTAGCACTTGCTTGATAAATAATTTATGTTTGTAATTTTGAGGATTTTCGTTTGTTCGTATGAAATTATATACCCATTATATCTAAATAATATTTATCAATCTCATAAAATTTTATTTTATTTTCAGGTAGTCATGATGAACGGATTCATGAGATGGTTCCTGCGTTTCTTGGTATCCTTACTAGCAATAGGAGTCCGCCCTTTATCATATTTACTGAACATCAAAAGAAATAAAAAATGTCCGCCTCCAACAAACCCTTTACTATTCAAATCGGCTACTACTCTGGCAATGATGATCAGAAATAAACAGGTAACATGACACAATATTTGAAATATTAAACATTTTAATTTTAGCTAAAAATAACCCTGTATAGATAATATGTATCACTAGTCAATACAGTGCGCGAAGATTGAGTCTAGTCTTAACTTTCACTTCCAACATAAATTCTTTAAACTATGGATATATTAAGGTCGAAGCAATAATACATTGCGCTAGAACTCTTAACTTGCGATGAATAGCAGGCAGCAATTACCTTCACGGTAGCATGCGCAAGCGATTCCGTGGCGCTCCCCTTAAGACGGGAAGGATACCGTGGTGGTTTTAGTATACTATATCTTGTGATGGAGGGTTATGTCGGTAGGTGTCCGACATAACCCTCCATCACAAGATATAGAGGGTATCCATGATGGATTTCCCCACGATAAAAAAGGCAGCAATTACCTACAAACGTCAGAGTAAAAAATCAGTCAATAATTTGGTCAGAAGGAAATGCCCAGGCATGTTTTGGCCTTTTTTTTCTTTCCTTCTACATACTTACGTATAATCAATACAAATAATGCAAATATTAATTATTTTGTAAACGGTATTATTATCAAAATAATAAAGAATTCCACAAGTTATATTATACACTCGTATCGTATTCATTACGAGTATTATAAATACAATTTGTTATTGATAACAACTAAATATAATTTTATAACGCCGCTTTCGTGCCATGCACTCGGCTTTGTCCAAAGTGTGCATTTCGTTTAATTATAATGTCTTGTTTGCACTTAAATATTATAAAAGAAATCTTAATTATGTTCACAATAGTTATGAACTGTTATGTGTTAGTTTCGGCGGGCAGATGTTAAGTACTCTATATCCTTTTCTGTACCCCCTGATTACTGTTAAACTTCATAATGTTCATAAACATAAAAGCGTAAAAAAACAATGAATTCAAACAAACGCACTTTCGCATTTATAATTATAGTTAGGATTGCACAATACAAGTATAAAAATAAATATTCTATAACTACAATAACGTGGTTTTATATATTTATAGTTAACAGATCGTGCTAAATACAAAATCTTGAAAAATATATATGATAAACGTAGCTCTATCTAAATGTACCGCTGCTGGGCTAGGGCCCTTTCTCCTTATAATAGATATAGGGGATAAGATAAGGAGATTTTTTGTTGATTATTCAACCAAAACTTGCTGCTGCAATCTCGGTTCCTTGGCTCCAATGCCGGTTGGTCGATTCAGGTAGTAGATTTTCATCTGACAAATGAGGTGAGGTGAGGTATCACAAAGTTTGGCTTCACCGCCGAATATGTACAAGAATATAATACTCATAAATTAACATATTTGCCATAGTTGTTGTCGCTATCTTCGGGGAATCTACCTACATTTATGGTATTAATTAATAGCTGCTTCTTCACGACACAGAGTCATCTAGTATCGTAACTTCGTAACTAACTAAGTAATCATTTAAATATTACTTTTTTACTTTTCAGATCACATCAGAAGAGTTAGTAACAGCATACATCGAACGTTGTAAGGAAGTCAATCCGTATTTGAACGCTATAGTTGAGCCTCGATACGACTTAGCCATAAAGGAAGCGAAGTGTATAGACAAAATGATAGCATCGAATGATCGTTCAACCGAGGAGTTAGCTAAGGAATATCCTTTACTTGGCATTCCTATGACTGTTAAAGAAAGTATAGCTGTGGAAGGTACTTAATACAAAGTTTTAATCATTAAACCATCAGCACTCAAATACTTTCATGCCATTATTATATATAGAATATTAAAGGATAATTATTATTAATATACCATAAAAAAACATTATATTATTATTTCAAGTGACGAATTTATTTAAATTAACACAATATTGCAGGAATGAGTAACGACAGTGGTACGGTATTTCCATATAGGAATCCAGCTAAAAAAGATGCAGATATAGTCCGTAGAGCCAGAGCAGCCGGTGCGATACCAATTGCTGTTACAAATACACCACAGTTGTGTATGAATTGGGAAACTTACAACAATGTCACAGGCTTGACTATGAACCCATACGACCAGAGACGTACAACGGGAGGGTCATCTGGTGGAGAAGTAAGTTTATTAAAACATGTAATATAATAGCTAGAAAATTGTAATTACTTACAAATGCTTTTTCATAATTGGATATATCCGTGATTTAGAGTTGGAATTGGTTATGTTTTCAGTCAGCATTAATAGCTTCAGCGGCTTCTATAATAGGAGTGGGTTCTGATATCGCCGGATCATTACGACTACCACCGATGTTCAACGGTATATTTGGTCATAAGCCTACACCGAAACTTGTATCTATCGAAGGCAAGTAAAAAAATATATTTGCATTTAATTACAGCTGAATAGCAGATAGGCAAATGAACCACTTAATGGTAACCTCAACAGTAAGAAGTACAAAGTATCCCTTTGCAGTCTAAGATTTCATGTGGATTTAATATAATATAAGTACAATTACGCTAGTTGTCTAGAATACTACCAAACTAGTAATGTTTGATTGTAAAGTCATTTACCAAACAATCATGCTTAATGCCACCAATTTCATCTTCAGTTATTAAATGTGTGCTAGTAACACAAGAAGAATGAAAAAAATTGTGGTTAATAAAATATTTAATTTAATATTTTCTACAATCATACAATCAACTTACTTAATTATTGAATTGCAGCCTCAAATAATCTATAGAATCAAATAGCCACTAAAGTTTTTATGACTAACATTTGTTTATTTATAGTTAAACTAAAATGTGGTATGTCGCAAGTTAACATCGGGAAGGATAATTAAACTTATTTATAAAGCATCCTTCATCTTTTAGTTGTTTCGGAATATATGTAGTACCTTATAATAAAAATTAAAGTATGAGGATATTTATCATAATAAGTTTAGAAAGTATGACTTAACTTGATGATTTAACTTAAACACAGTCTATGCAGTCTGCCTAGTTTATATTGTTTTACAAATACATTTTATATTTTTCCAGGACATGTACCAGACTGCCTTGATTCAGAATTTGAGGAATATTTTGCACTAGGACCTATTACACGATATGCGGAAGACATACCTTTGCTTTTAAAAGTTTTGCGACAACCTACTGGTCCAGATGTGCCATTGGATAAACCGGTAATATAACATAATATACACGTTTTAGACATAAAAAATAAATGATATGCCATTAAGTACTTTTCGACATCTTTAGTTTAATTTATAAAATTGTACAAATATATTTTTATGTTCCAGTCTCTTTTACAATTTTTTTTTTTCTTATTATAGAATTGTGAGCAAAAATAGTACATTTTACATCAAAGAAAAACGTTGTGCACATTTTTTATGTTATTACTAAACGGTTTTATTTAGCTTGCCCTGTTTGTTGTCTTGGGTCAAATTTAGTAATTGAAATTTGACCCCGTTCCTGTTAACGGATTGATCTGATATTTACAGTAGTACACACCTTTAGTTCTGATGACAATACAATTAAATACATTCTGTATTATTATAAATCAAAGATGACCGCCGCTACAAAATGGCGCATTACATATTTTATCAATATGGGATGTATATACCTATCAAGTTAAATATACAGGGTTAATAAATATATAGCTAACATCATAAGAAATAACTTTTGTTCTACGACTTTGGACATAACTCAATACATGAAATAAAAATGATTTTACAAGTTTTTGTCGTACTTTCGTGACATTTGCAGGTTGGTGCGTTGCGCGTAGATTTATAAACGTTCAAGCAGGAAATTAAATTAATACTAATTTTTGTATGAAAATAAAATCTAACAAATTATCAAAAGCTTATTTAAGCTATAATAATGATGTAGATATTGTACTAAAAGCTAAAAAATAATTCAGTAGATCCTAGGTTCCAGTCATCACAACACTTCCCATCAATATAGGGCATTTTTCAAACAAAAAAATAAAATCCAATACTTTTTTTTTTTACTTCTTCTGTTTGTTAGTAGATTTATTTTCATTCTTCTAAATTTTGAACCAGACCTTTTGATTTTTACATTATACAATGCAAGCTTTTGGTGCCAGTCATGATAGAAACTAATCATATCTCAAATAAAAACAAATAAAAAAAAAAGATTTTTTTTACAATTCTGATGTATTTTTTATGTTCTTGTTTACTATTATAATTTTACTGTTTCTTTATTTCTTACTGATTTCACAGATAGATCTTACACGTCTTAAATTTTATTATATGGAAGGCGATGGCAGTAATGTTACCGACAAAATTGGATCAGACATAAAAATGGCTTTGGAAAAAGCTAAATCTTACATTAAATCTACCTATAACGTTGAAGTTAAAGAGGTCAGTAATCAACTTGAATTAAAATTATAGATCTCGGTCATAGGTTTTGTACAGTCCTCTGTTTATTCTACCGCTAACCATCAGTAACTTTTTAATCTTTGGATGAGTGGGCCAGAGTAATTACAGGCACAAGGAAGATAATATTTTAGATCTAAGTTGCCGGCAATTTGTGTATGTATTTAAATAGTATAATAATTGAATAAGTAATGTCACTGTAGTAAAAACTATTTAAATAAATATGTTAACACTACGTACAAAAAGTGTAATGAAAGATTTTTACATTTACAATTAAAACTTACTTTTTGAAATATTTCAACAATCGAGTTTCGTATCTTGAACGAAGGAAAAATCTACCACTATCTTTATACTTACTGTGTTTGTTTTTTTTTTTTTTTATTTCGTAGGTAGGCGGACGAGCATATGGGCCACTTGATGGTAAGTGGTCACCAACGCCCATAGACTTTGGCGTTGTAAGAGCTGTTAACCATCTCTTACATCGCCAATGCGCCACCAACCTTGGGAACTAAGATGTTATGTCCCTTGTGCCTGTAATTACACTGGCTCACTCACCCTTCAAACCGGAACACAGCAATTACAAGTACTGCGGTTTTGCGGTAGAATATCTGATGAGTGGGTGGTACCTACCCAGACGAGCTTGCACAAAGCTCTACCACCAAGTAAATAAATATTAACTGTATTTCAGCTAAAAATAGCGAATATAGAGCACATGTGGGAAATTAGCGTAAGAGTACTCTTCAACATAAAGCACGTACGAAACATCTACACAGATCCAGAGAAACGGGACCAGCTGGTATCGATGTGGCCCGAAGTCTTGAAGAAGATGATGGGTTTGTCCAGCCACTCCTTAACATCTGTCGCTTACGGACCCGCGCAGAAATTTTTCGACGCATTACCAAAGAATTATTATAAGAAACTTCTAGACGTTTTTGAAGAAATCAAGACTGATTTTAGAGTAGGTTTACTTTTAAATATACTTAATAATTTTATAGTTTTTAGGGTTCCTTACCTAAAGGGTAAAACGGGACCCAATTACTAAGACTCTGCTGTCCGAACGTCAGTCTGCCACCATGCTGTATCTCATGAACCGTGATAGTTCGACAATTGAAATTTACACAGATGAGGTATTTCCGTTGCTGCTATAAAAACAAAAACTAAAAAACAGAATAAATTAAATGTTTAAGGGGGCTCCCATACAACAAACGTGATTATTTTGCTTGTTTTTGCTCGATATTGATAACAGGTAGACGCTTGAAATATTCACAGAATATTTAGTTATAATTATGAAATTTAAATAAAACAAATATGGATATGGAAACAAATATGGGGGGGACCTGGGGATGATTTTTTGCCGTTTTTATAGATAATGGTACGGGATTTTTTTATCATATTCCAATATAAAACCAAAAGTAATAGAAATTCAGATTACCTATGTTCGGAATTACAATTTTATTTTTATATTTGTAATATTTTGTATTTAAAATGAATGCTTACTTTAATCACTAATCCAAATCCAAAGATATATCCATTATTCAATTTAAATAAATCTGCGATCTCTATCTTGTTTACTTTTTTCAGGAAGCTTTATCTGACGATGCGGTGTTATTTTTCCCAACGTTCCCATATCCGGCACATTTACACTACAGGATATTTTACAGATTTTTAAATTGTGGATATTTAACAATATTCAACGCTTTGGGGTTACCCGCTACGGCTTGTCCTATTGGGCTCACAGATAAGGGTCTCCCGGTAGGCTTGCAAATTGTTGCGAATAAATGTAATGATCATTTAACGATAGCTGTTGCCAAGGAATTAGAAAAGGCATTCGGAGGATGGACGCCGCCTAACAAGGAACTATTAAACAGTATTACAACTGCATAACCAAAGGAATGATAAACTATGTTATTGTACATAAATAGCGCTAAAGTGCTATCATGTAATATAATGGAACAGAATAACAATGTGTGAATGATTTTCAAAAATATTTAGAAATGATAATGTAAGAATCAAGATTAATATATTTCTACAAGAATACTATAATGTTTTACTGTACTTTGCTGTTTATAAAATCGCTGGCTGGAATTTTTAAATGTTGAAAAATAGAAAAAAATAGGTACTCATTATTGCAAAATGCTTGTTAGTTTAAATCGTAATTGGTATGACAAACGAATTTAATTGTTTACTTATCTACAGTTTTATTTTTCAAATATTGATTGTGCGCAAATCCAATCGTTTATTATTTCGGCAATTTATTAATATTCGAATGTTATTTTAGATACAAATAAATGTAATAGGATCAACATGTTTTATTTTCATTAGCTAGGCTAAAGTAGTTGTGATTATAAACACAAACGCTCACCTAGGAAATTGAAATAGGTAGTTATTGCCAATAGCCATCATTGATTTTATTAATAAATAGGTATCTATACTTTCTACTATTGCCTTATTAAATATATTAATTTGTAATTTCTAGTTTGTTATAGTAATACAAAAAATTGCTAAATTTAAATACCATTTAATGTTTAAATATTATATTTTGGTGTGTTTTATTGGTTAATAAGTGAACACGGAAACAAACACCCGAAAACACTACTTTAGTTTGTATGTGTTGTATATGTAATGCAAAGCATCTTAAAACAAATGGATTATCGGGAATTATATTAACAGCCTGTAAATGTCCCACTGTTGGGCTAAGGCCTTCTCTCCTCTTTCGAAGAGTAGATAAGTCCTTAGCCCAACAGTAAGGAGATTAGAAGCTTATTCCACCACGTTTCTCCAATGCGAATTGGTAGAATACACATATGGCCGAATTTTAGTGAAATTAGACACATGCAGGTTTCCTCCCGATGTTTCCCTTCACCTAGCACCTTGAAGCAAGAGATGAATTATAATCACAAATTAAGCACAGTAAATTTAGTGGTCCTAGCCCGGATTTGAACATTGGTTAAAATTCACACGTTCTTACCACTGGGCCATCTCGGCTTCGATATATACCTACAATGCAAATTGTTAATCGCATTAGAGTAACTAACGATTTTAAATTAGATATTTATTAGATTAGGTACATACTGATATAATTCAATAACAACAAACAATGGACACAATAAAATAATTACATCTATGTACATAATGTACTACTTATATTTACTTATTAATATTATTGGAAGAAAATAATTAAAAATACAATAATATGTTATGGTTTTGTTTTACTAATTAGTAGTGGTACAAAAATGACTGGAAGATGAGGTCATTTTTTTTGTGATCTCAAATAATCATATTTAAAATATAAAAAATAGTAGTGGTTTTTTTATGATATCTGCAAAAAAATTTTTTTACGATTTTTTAATGTTACGAGTTCTCAATTGTTTTCTGGATCGACCGATCGACGCATGGGGTCACGTCGCTCAACGTCGCTCGCTGGCCCATACAATTTCGCCAGTGTTATCGCGTTATTATTGTTTTTTTTTTTATATTTCGGGTTCGGATTTTAAAGACTTCAATAAATTTATTAAACAGCACCATTGAATACTAATTCAACAAATAGAACTCAGGAAAAATATTTTTTCCGTATTTTTATATTTAACATCCAGAAGTGAAAATTGATGTTATAAGGAATTCGAATGTATTCATTATTAAAACGCCAAATCATATAAATTGATGTTCTCACTCAATTACTCTTTAAATCCAAATAACATATTTGAACACATTACAGTTCATAAGTCGCGCCAATAATTAATTAATTACTTTACGTTTTTATGCACTAATAAGATGGCGATTAAAATTAGCGCGCTTCTTTTTTTTTTAATAACGCTGTATGGACCAAGGTGTTTCCTAACTATATATTTTCAACAAAAACAAGTTAATATTGTCGTGATGAGCATTTTTATGTGAGTAGTAGTAAAATTTGTTGTATACGTTTTAGTTTAAGGATCAAACATTTATTTTTTACAGACTTGTTATAGGTAAACATAATCCAATATGTTCGTACTAACGGTTTTGATGAGTTGAAGACCGATAGTGTTGTGATAAGAGTGAACCGATGAAAAAGGCATTTCTATGGTATAAGACATAAGTTGACAAAATTCTAAATGACCGTGGCCTATTAAAATTGACATAGTCTAATATACATAGTACGTAGGATCCAAATGAAATCTTATAATTAATTGTTCAAATAGGCTTATAAGGGTACATTTGATCGCCATGTTACAAATACTGTAACATGGCAATTCAAAAGTTGTGTTTGTCAACCTTTTACATAAAAAGGTTTCTTCCAGTAACATTTTACTTTATTACTAGTAGGCTATTTACATCGCTTTGTGACCAATGCCACAGTATTTGCAGTTTCATCACAATATTTTTTTATTTTTTTATAAAAATACACTTACAAGTTACAACATACATATTATAAAACATTGAAAAAATTAACTTATAAAACAATAGTAGTATATGTAATATGCATCTCAATTACAAATGTACACATGGCACTTCCAGAGTTATTCTAATCAAGTTTAAATAAATAAATAAAATTTTAACAAAACAAAAACCGACTTCATAAGAACAACAAATTAATATGCACTAAAAAGTAAAAAAATAATTGCGTATTCTTCTATAATTTGATAATTAACTTACTATTTTCTACTCAACAATATGTAGGTACGAATGTGTTGTGTGGTTGATAATTTATTTACAATTATTGTTACTTTTGGAGTCGATGTCAGCCAAGATGGGTTTATAACTACATACATAGTTAGTTATAGGTGAGATGTGCTTGTGTCGCACGCGCAACTTAACGAGGCGAATAAAAGTCAATTTGTAATGTGTATGTTTTTGTTTGTTTTTAAAAGATTCCCGTATTATTATTGCTAGGTATATTATACTGTTTCCTTAGCTGACATCGACTCCAAAAATAACAATAATTGTAAATAAATTATCAACCACACAACACATTCGTACCTACATATTGTTGAGTAGAAAATAGTAAGTTAATTATCAAATTATAGAAGAATACGCAATTATTTTTTTACTTTTTAGTGCATATTAATTTGTTGTTCTTATGAAGTCGGTTTTTGTTTTGGTAAAATTTTTATTTATTTTTCGATTTTTAGTGAATCTGAAGTACACTCACTAATTTGTAGAATATGGGTAGACCTACTAAACGTGCAGCTCATATGAGACAGCGCCATTTATATTATTATTTAAATATATTCATCTAAAACAGTGAAACGTAAAGAAATATGCATTTTGGTATTGAATTAATAAATATTAGTTAATATGGTTAAATGTATGAATATAAATTAACATGTTTTGATTAAATAGATTTAGTTGGTGGGGTAATTTAGTTGGGCAGCCATAACATAATCAAATATTTATTTCTAGTAATAATTAAATAAACTGTATGTTTATAGATGTTGTGTTATACCATTCTTCACCATAAAATATGACGGAATGTCTGTATATTAAAAAAAAGGGGAAGTATCTATATTATCCTAACTAATATTATAAATGCGAAAGTAAGTTTGTTACTGACGCTTTCACGCCTAAACCACTAAGCCGATTTAAAAAATTTTTTCACCAATATAAAGCTACATTATCAGGGAGTAACATAGGCTACATTTTGTCCCCGTATTCCCACGGGAACGGGAACTACGCGGGTGAAACCGCGGGAAAAACACTAGTAATCAATATATAAATATACATAAATATAACATGTATATAAGAGTACTTATACGATTCTATATATATATATATATATATATGTATGTATAATTTTCAAAATTGGTCTCAACTTTTAAATGTTCAAATATGTTTCAATTACAAACATATACATATATACTAATGCTTACATGCATAACTCATATTATAAAGAGGAAAGATTTGATTTATGTTTGATTTTTTATTACGATTTAAATCAAAAACTACTTGACCGATTTTAAAAATTCTTTCACCCTTAGAAAGCTACGTCTTTACCGAGTAACATAGGCTATATTATATTTTCAAAATCTTATAGATCCCTACTTAAAATGGAGCAATGTAACCCAACGTATCAAACTGTTGCCTATAAAAGTTATTATTTCGCGTGCGCTGCGAAAACTATTGACGGTATATAAAGAAGTGTTTTATACAATAGTACTCCAATTACTTGATCATAACGATGTTATGGTAGGTGAATGATAAATCTAGATAGCCTATAAAAGATTCGGCCGTGTATCGTTAGTTTGCTACTAAGAATTGAAGATTTCCGTTACTTTGTCATGGATCCTATGATCAGAATCTAACCAAACTATCATCAAATAAGCATTGAAGTACACTCTTTCCAATAAAAAAAAATCATCGAAATCCGTTGAATAGATATCGAGTTATTCGTCCATTTGTCGCGCACATACCTCATGCAAATTTACGACTTATATGGTTTTCTCATGGATTCCACTGTCAAAACTGGACCAAAAAAAAATGGGACCAATGGGAAAGCACCACCTTTCAAATAAAAAAAAATCATCGAAATCGATTCATCCAGCCGAAAGTTATGAGGTAACATCACCAAAAAAAAAAAAACATACAGACGAATTGATAACCTCCTCCTTTTTTTGAAGTCGGTTAAAAATAACAAAAAGTCATCAGTATTTGTTTAAAAATGACAATATTCAATTGGAAATCAATGTAATTATTGTCTGTATTTTACGTATTATATTCAATGTCTACGTGAAGAGTATGGACTTATTCACATCACAGTTATGATCAATCTGCATTCAGCATTACTAATACTTATATTTTGCGTGATTTGTAAAAAAGATATTTCCAGTTAATCATAAGATCGACTTTCGGGAGATTATTTGTTTGTCCACGTGAAAATACTGCTCTTTTTAGCATAAAATAATATAATCTATACATATAAATAAAATTGGAGTGTCTGTTTTTAATATCGAAATAACCGCTTTTTACTAAATGCATATGAATATATATACGGTACATACACCGAAATAACATTTTTTACAATTTTTATCTGTCTGTCTGTCTGTCTGTTTGTTCCGGCTAATCTCTGAAATGGCGGGCCCGATTTTGACGGGACTTTTATTGGCAGGTAGCTGATGTAATAAGGAGTAACTTAGGCTACTTTTATTTTAGAAAAAAAATGATAATCTATACATCTATACATCTATACATATAAATAAAATTGGAGTGTCTGTTTTTAATATCGAAATAACCGCTTTTTACTACATGCATATGAATATATATACGGTACATACACCGAAATAACATTTTTTACAATTTTTGTCTGTCTGTCTGTCTGTCTGTTTGCTCCGGCTAATCTCTGAAATGGCTGGACCGATTTTGACGGGACTTTTATTGGCAGGTAGCTGATGTAATAACGAGTAACATAGGCTACTTTTATTTTAGAAAAAAATGATAATCTATACATCTATACATATAAATAAAATTGGAGTGTCTGTTTTTAATATCGAAATAACCGCTTTTTACTACATGCATATGAATATATATACGGCACATACACCGAAATAACATTTTTTACAATTTTTGTCTGTCTGTCTGTTTGTTCCGGCTAATCTCTGAAATGGCTGGACCGATTTTGACGGGACTTTTATTGGCAAGTAGCTGATGTAATTAGGAATAACTTAGGCTACTTTTATTTTAGAAAAAAATTATAATAAAACTAAAAATGATTAACTTTTTTGTTCAATTCTACGCGGACGAAGTCGCGGGTACAGCTAGTATATATAATAAAATAAATACAAAATTATCAACACGCGTATAGCAAATATTAGCCTGCAATAATGATTGGGCGAAATTACATCACAGCCTTGACTCAGAGGGAGCAAGAATTATTAGAGATCGCCTAAAAACTTTTTTTTTTTTTCAAAAAGTATTGTAAGTATGCTATAAACAAATTCTGTTTTTATAATCAGCTAAAGATTATTTAAGTACAATAAAATATATATATTTTTTTTTTACTTACATCTTCCTAATAATTTGACCAGCTAGTTTGAATTTGAAATATAAAGTAATTGTAGCTTATAATATAAAATTGATGTTGAATTTTTAAACTAATTTTATATTATTTATATTAAAAAGAAATAGTAGGTAAGCGAATTTTGTGAGTTTATATTTATGCGGCAAGTAATTACTAACACCGCGGCTCCTATTTGAAATAATATTTCAAAAATTTTCTTTGAAGAAAAAAACTGATTTGGAATTGATTTTGTGAAATGTAGAAATTTGCTGAAGTTAACTCCCCTGCAACTTGTGACCCATTTTTCCAGATGTGCGATCGCTCTAAATTAACAAACTAAACTAATATATGTATAGGAATAAATAGGAAGAAATATTAATCAGGACACTTACACTATTTTACCACTTTTGAACTCTCCTCGTCCTTGTTGTAGAAACTCATAAAGATTAAATATGCTTTTAATTTAACTTAATAAGTCAGTTCCAAAAGACATTCAAAAATATATTTTGTAAGATTTTGAATAGAAATAACTGAACAACATCAGCCTTGACATGCTCGTTTTTGCCAATAACCATAATGCAAGGGTAATCTTTGTCTAGGACGAGCATGCGACATTGTGAGAGTTACCTAGTTCTTAGTACCATGGCCACACTTTTATAGCTTCTGAAATAGATACTTATTACTTAAATCCACTGACGTATTGTGTTACATATATAACAAAGTTTAAATCAAAAGGTTTCCCAGTCACAAGCATGAAGTATGACAATAAGGAACGAAATGTATCTTCAATTTTGAAAATATATATTTACTATAAGAAAAATATTTTTTGACATAAGTAGTGTTAATTTAGTTAAGGCAAATAAATAATAATCAATAGGTAAGTTTCACTTAGTGCACCTATTATATGTCCTATACATTTTTCCTATTATTATTTTCTGTGAAAAGTTATCGTTAGAATAAAACCTTCCTCAACCTTATTGAACATGGAGTAGAACCCAAATAAAACATTTACATTTGTATATATAAAAAAAATATATATAATTATGATGCTTATGTATCATTACTAATTATGTTAAATCAAATATGTTTTACATTGTTTCCTTCATTCAAAAGCATTTTATTTATTTTTTTTATAATAAAAGTCGTGACATGAAAATGATTAAATACCTTAACTCGTTAAAAGCGGTTTTTTATTTATATAATTATGTTACATTTAGAATATTATTCCTTTCTATCCTCATTTGTGTATGAAATGAAATATAAAAGGAAATGGTTCTGTTTTAACAATACTCTAGTATAAAAAGTAGTAGGTAGTACAAAAAATATTTAAGAGAAAACAGTCGTAAGATACGTTACACATTATCATACGATTTACGAGAAATAATTACTTATTGTTAATTTTATTAAAATAAAGTTAAAACTATTTACGGGTAGGTAGTTTACAAGGTTAATCATAATTAGTTCTTTTATTTATTTTATTTTAAATACACATAACCAAAGCCTTCCTAATATGTTTAACTATTTTAATATGAAAAATGAGCATTGGGACTGCTAAATACGGTATACGATAGCAGAAATGATAATAATAACTGGTAACTTCTTTGGTAGCAAGGTTGTAACCACGGTCTTGTATACAGGTTTATCAACGGAGCCCAATTTCTGTGCTACGAGATTGGTGCGTTTGTGATATAACTTTTAATTCGCGACAACACCCGCTGTACGCCGTTGCTATCGGTAAATACGATCACGTGCCGGTTTAGTGACGCGGCGTATATTTTCCTCTCCCAAGAATTGTGTTATTTAACCATTGTTATATCATTTTGTTGATTTGTGTATAATTTTGGACAAATAGAATAGTTATTTCTTCCATATACATAATTTTTTGAATGATCTATCGTCATGCCTCTGGCGGCCGTAAATTAAACTGAGTAGCAACCACGGTACATTAAACCAACGTACCACCACTACTGTTGTTGATAGACCTGTTTATAAGATCGTGGTTATGACTTGGCAGCTCGAGAGCACGTTCGTATACAAGACCGTGCTCGAGAGTCAAAGTGAGATAAATAAAAATACTGCCATAGGCTAAAAAGTAATTTTAGCATTTAATATATTTATAAAGGAATTGGTTTAAATATTTATAAAAAAAATATTTCGTTTACTGAAGAAACATTACAAAAGTAACCATATTACATAAAAAATACCTACATACATACCGAATTACCGATTCGTGTCAATTCTCACAGACAAACAAAAAAGTTGCCTACACAAAAATTAGGCTAATAAATTTAATCTCTGAAAACCAAATATAAATTAGTTAATCGCCTACATATTCTAGTGAAATAAAAAATAATGAAATGCGAAAGCGAAACACAACTTAGGTTTGATTGAAACTGAAATATTAGGGAGAGCGCTCACGAGCAACTTTAGTTGCGGCGACAGTTGCCGCGTCCATGGGCTTGTATGGAGGTGCGCTCACGCGGCAACGAAATAGTTGCTGTCACCGCGAACACAAGGGCAACTAAATTTGTCATTGTGTTGCCAGCCTTAGCAAAACAAAAACAACAATCCGACTTAAAAAAAAAACAGCGGAAAATAGAAAATTGTGTTTTTAAAACATTAAACTACTGTCTTAATGGTGTTTCATATGGATTCGTACGAATTCAATAGTAGATGCCATTATTTACTATTTAAATTTATAGCTTAATAATTTAATAAATTATATAGGTATAATTTACTGTTATTATTATTTAAAATATTCATCTCCGTATTAAAAGCAGTAAGTATTAAAGTGCCTTTTATCATAAATAAAATTAAACCAAAAACTTGTGCGTCAATAACATCAAAAAATAAATGAATGACTTACTTTCTAAATGGATGCAACAGACAGCTAACTTTAATCTTTTACTTACCTTTAATTTTTTAATCTTTGTTACACGTATTAGACTGTCAATTTAGCTATTCTTCACTCTGCTTAGCAAAAACTTTGATTGCACTCAATTTCATTTTAATTTATAATGATGAATTCAATTTAAATTAATTTAATGTGATTGAGTTTGAACTGATTTGATTTAATTTAATTTGGTATTTTGATTTAGTTCGAATGAATTAAATCTAATTTATAATCTGTTTTCAAAAAAGTTTCGTCTCTGTCGCCCTCCGTGAGCGCGCTCCGCTTTGGATAGGTGACGAGACGACGACTGTCGCCGCAACTAAAGTTGCTCGTGAGCGCTCTCCCTTAATTGTCAAATAATTGAATTCCCTGACAGATGGATGACTGTCATTCAAATTGGATGAGCATGAAAATTAAAAATCCTATTTTTATATTCGACTGAAGAATTTCTCCAGAAATAATTTAATTTTCCTTTTCAACTTTTGCATAGCTTGATCGAATTACGGTTAACTATTTTTTATTTGCTGATACTAGCACGACGCACGCGCAGTAGATACCTCGCCTAAAACCTCCCAGCGCCATATTGAGAGGCGGACGTTGTATGACTCGAGTGAATAAAATCGTGGTTAGTGCAATAATTTGAAGTGAAAGATTTGATCGTGCCCTATGGATATATACTCGGGTGCGTAAAGTAAAAGTAAATGGCTTCAAAAAGTGTTTTATCTGAAACAGCGAGTCATGATAAATCGTATCGTAGTAACCTAGACATAGGCCGTTCTAGTTATCAGTAGATTGCCTAGGGATCATCAATTCGCTGTTTGCTCACATTATTAATTATATTATTACACACGTGCGGGAAATAGCCATAGGTTTCTTGAATCTAGTTACATTAATGAGATTATACGATCGTTTCACAAGGTTCGACGCTAGTATATAAACGGATTTCAAAGTGTTTATGTCGGCAGTTGACAGAAGCGTATATGTATATGACTGATCATAAGTCACCACACCCAGTGACCGGATTGTCGGGTTTAGGATATATTACATTTTATATCGAATGATTATTACCGTGCTATCGAGTTTGTGGTTTTGTGAACGTTGTGGCGGAAAAGATTAATGATGCTGTGCGTGTAATGATGTATAATTTTTAGGAGTGGTGTGCCTCGGTTGATAGGCCTGCCGAAAGGATAGGGATCCGTGCGCGAGGACAGCCTTCGGCCCTCCGCCCCGAAGAAACATGGAGTGCTGTATGTCAGAAGAAGCAAAAGAACAAAAAAGAATCAATCAAGAAATTGAGCGGCAACTCCGAAAGGATAAACGCGATGCCAGAAGAGAACTCAAATTGCTATTGCTTGGTAAATATAAATACATTTTATTATTAAATTAAAATTTTATTATTAAAGCCACTATAAGTGGTAGTGGAATTGTTATTTCAGAATACATAAAGTAACAATAACATAAGTTACAAGTCTTTATTCAACATAAAACTAGGTGTGATATACTTTATATGATATAAATAAAATTAATAGTAAACACAAAATACCAATATAAGAGTATGAAAAATAGTATAAAATTAGTGATGATAATAAAAAAATATAGAGTAATGGACATTTTCTAACAGTAGGACAAAGTATAGTATAGCAACAATATATTTAAGCAAAAAAATTATGACAATACAAAAACAATTTTGGTAAATCTTATAAAGCACAAAAATAAAATACATATAAATGATTATAAGGAAATTCTTGGTTATGAAATATGTCAAGTAAAAGATATTTAAATAGTCATAATTTAGTCATTGTTTGGGGAAGGAAACTACATACTTCAACAGCACATGAAAAATATCCAAAATCAATGGTATTGACTTGTTATATTTCAGCTATAATAAAGAAATATAGTATCTTAATATGACATAGAAGTATTTTATGTAGTCATTTTTATGGCATAGGAATGCGGACAAGAATATGGGCCACCTGATTGTAAGTTGTCACCAACACCCATAGATATTGTCATTGTAAGAGATATTAACCATCTCTTACATCGCCAATGCTCCACAAACCTTGGGAACTAAGATTTTATAAGCCTTGTGTCTATAATTACACTGGCTCACAGACCCTTCAAACCAGAACACACAACAATACCAAGTACTGCTGTTTTGCAGTAGAATATCTGATGAGGGTTGTATCTACCCAGACAAGCTTACACAAAGCTCTACCACTGAGTAACATTTCTATATTATATGTGTCATAAAACAAAAAGAGGTTTTGTTGTTTATAATATAATACTTCTATACACAACCAAGAGATACATTTTATTAATGCATAGCATATTCATTGGATGCGGGCTGCCCAAGATCGGGATAGTTGTCTTTCTATGGCAAACGGCCGAGATATTCATAATGTAAATGTTCTCTTGTCATTAGGTGGTCTCGGCATTTACTATTAACAAATCACATTATCTACATAAATCAACCAAAAAGTATAAGTAAAAAATCAATTAAATGAAAGTCTAGAAGTATTAGTAACTAATATAATTTATAAATACTTATAAAAAACCAGAATACTTTAAGCAATTTACGAATTATAAAGTATCATAATTATGAACAGATGAAGAGATAAAAATATTTTTCAATACACAGAATTTTTATTAGTATCAAATAAAATATTAGTTATTGGTGTTAACATAAAATTATCTGCACATAATCCTTTATAACCCTTCATACTTTTATTCTATTTTAAATATATGTTTGTCAGATATATAAAGAATGTATCTGTGTAAACAGAAAAGTACATACTAGTTGAGAAGGCGAAGGTTACAAAAAATTTTGAATAGTTTATTATAAATTATTAACAATAATCTATAATTTATATGTTATGAAAAGCTAAAAAAAATACATAGTATCAGAATAGTTTTATATTATACGTATCTTTAAAACCTTAAATGCTAATATCAATACATATTACTATATTCAAATATTTTAGTTGTCTAATGATTTAACTTCTGTTACATATATTCAACTCAAAACAATATAGGAAAGAGTACTGAGATCTCAGACTAAGATAAGATTATTAATTAGAACCGAACCATTATCTAACGCGCTATATGTATATATCTAACTAAATAACAAATTTTTGTTTTAAACTTTACTTGCTGGTTGGGCGTTGTGGGGTAGGTTTGTAGCCTATTGTAAGGGATATACCTTCCTAGTTTCCATGGTTTGTGGCCCATTATCAATTTATAATATACTTTGTTCGAGAGTCTTACTTGGTGGTAGAGCTTTGTGCAAGCTCGTCTGGGTAGGTACCACCCACTCATCAGATATTCTTCCGCAAAACAGCAATACTTTGTATTGCTGTGTTCCGGTTTGAAGGGTGAGTGAGCCAGTGTAATTACAGGCACAAGGGACATAACATCTTAGTTCCCAAGGTTGGTGGCGCATTGGCGATGTAAGCGATGGTTAACATTTCTTACAATGCCATTGTCTATGGGCGTTGGTGACCACTTACCATCAGGTGGCCCATATGCTCGTCCGCCTTCCTATGCAATAAAAAAAAAAAAAAAAAGTACGCTTTTACTCAGAAACTCTGTAGTAACTCTTTTACAACATTTCAAATGACAAATTTATATCACTATATTTAAGTGGTGGTTAATTTTTATAGTTATAGATGATTTGCCGTCCTGACCGAAATCGGACAGGAGAACATCGTCAACAAGCCTTTTTCGTTAGTGTTCTTTCGACCAATATGAAACCGTCGATGAATATGAAAGCAAAGTAAACTAATCGAACAGTATCAACATCAGTTAGTTTAGTTGTCTAACTTTCCTGAACTGCGTACTCTGCGGAAACTGTTTAACTTTAGAGTCTAAAGTTATTCCTAATAATACTATAGTATTAGTTAGGTACATTGTAATAATTGTTTAAGTGTAACAAAAAAATTAGGTATTTTGTGGGATATTTTTTTAAAAATACAGGTCGATCAAATTATTTGAAATTTTGTGTATTCATTATTAATGTACTGAAGCATACACGGAATTTTTATTTTCTATTTTTACTACATTTTGTTGAGCACACATTCGCCGACGGTTGAAGCAGCATAAGTGCCACAGCAAGCATCTGAAATTAAAATTTTCAAAAGATTATTAAATTATACAGTAATATGTAAGAGTAAAGCTGTCGCAGCATCGTAGGAAAATGAAATGAATATTTTGATTGGAACAAAAATGGCGAGCATTACAAGGTTTCGAATTTCATACAAAATTGTTGCAGTAAATTTAAAAAAACATAGGTAAACAATTAAAAAAAAATCTACAATGTGACGATAGCAATGTTTTCTGAAGAGAATCCTTTTTGAATGAAGTCGATTGGACAAAATTTGACAGAGCTATGCTGTCAACCAGGCCAAAAAATGGTTTCGAGAAAAAGGCTTTTAAAGTTTTAAGATGATAAAATTGAATGATGTCACCTAAATATAAATATCAAACAAGTTTTAACCGATTAGTCTACTATCCCTGGGGCCTGGACCATACAGAAGCTCGTATGGATCCAGCAGTATCATATCCTAATTCTGACGTCGGTTCATAGCACTCAAGCGTCCCTCGTGCCTCTTTGCCGCTGAGTAGCGATAGGCGTCCTCGATACGTTTTCTTCATAAATTGGCTTGATTGCCTCCGCAATATTTGTTAAAAAGTGGCCCATATTGCTTTATTCGTGTGGTCCTGCGATTCACTGTCGCGTCGAATGGCGAGTCCATAATTTAGAGTTAAATCTTTTATCAACTTATCCGTGAGCTTCCCTCTATCTCCGAGTCCTTTGTGTGCTTTTTTGCAATTTCGCAGCCGCGTGCCCATTCTCTTTTGAACGTGGTTGACACACTCCTTTATTACTTCATATGAAAGCGGTAAGAAACACTTGGATTCACTGTAGCTGAAGTCTCGCCAAACACGCTTAGTTTAGCCGAGGAGGTACTTGTATTTCTCTCTTCTTTTCCAAAACATCGATTCTTCAGAGTGACGAATTTCATTTTTTTCCTATTACCCCTATTATGTCACCCGGAATGGTCTTTTACCTTTCTTTTCCATTTTGATTTTATCTACACTTTCACAATTCATTAATACTTCAATAAACCGTTGAGACGCATGCTACTCAAAACATGAATTGTAAGACGCACACTGCTCGAAATATGGGTTCTAATCAAATGACTATCTATGATATTCACAAATATTCATATACCTGGCTCTTCAGACCTTCATACCTGGTGCATATACCGGGCTCCCCCTGGTACGCAGGTGGTAACGCAGATATAAATTTCATAATAACGCGTTGGGCCGTATAGAAGCTCCGATACTCACGACGTTTGACGCCAATTACGAATACTTATAAGCCGAATATTGTTTTGAAGGCATCAAGATTATGGCCAAAACTATCTATTTAAGCAAAAAAAAAAAACTATTTTTTATTTTTTTCACACATTTTCCCCCTTAAGGTCCTAACTTAGCTTTCTTGATTACTCGAAGGTAATATGTCATAGGACATAATACTATATATATATATATTGTGCATTATTCAAAGGAACTGGTGAGTCCGGAAAATCAACATTCATCAAGCAGATGAGAATTATTCACGGGTCGGGCTACAGCGACGACGACAAACGTGGCTTCATCAAGCTCGTCTACCAGAACATCTTCATGGCGATGCAGAGTATGATACGCGCCATGGATCTACTCAAAATACAATATGGAAATTCGTCCAATGAGGTGAATATTTTTTCGATAACGTCGAGAGAATATCAATAAGAAACATTTTATAATTGAACGAAAAAATAAATGCAATATTTAAACGCACACCTATATTTGATTATTCAGAATATAAATCTAAAAGAATTTCTTGGTTATATGATCTAAAGGAGAATTGTGTAGTTCTAGCTACAAATTCCTAAAAATCGAAAGCCTTTGTCATTTACAAATTAGCTTTTTGACTAGCTTTACATAGAGGAAGCCTGAGCTAGCTGGGGAGTGATTAGTCCTCAATCTACATTACCTAAAAATCTAAATAGTTTTTTGCTACTTAATTTAGATACTCTTCATTCAGACAGTAACAAATTATTACTAGAGAGCAACCTGCATCAAAACAAACTATTAATTATAGCTTTAAATTTTTCAGGAAAAAGCGGAGTTGATATCAGCAATCGACTATGAAAGCGTTACAACGTTCGAAAGTCCCTACGTCGAGGCCATAAAGGGCCTTTGGGCTGATTCGGGTATACAAGAGTGCTACGATCGCAGGCGAGAGTACCAGCTCACTGATTCAGCCAAATAGTAAGTCGAATTCTCCATTTGGGTATTTTTTATTATCTACAGAAACATGATTTGTTTAGGATGAGATGAGATTACCGAGAAATATATAAAAAATACGTCATTTGTATCAAATTCGTTGTAAGCCAGATATATTTATTGCGCGACTTATTATTTTTCATATTTAAAGTGTTGTGTTTAAAGTATTTCCTTTCAATTATAGTTATAGGTATTTACCGATATTTATTTTAAAATATTACATCATAATTTCAATACGATTACCTTACAAATATAAACGCATAAATTATTACAGTATTTTGTTTATTTCAGACTGAAAATTAAGTTATTATTACAATTTATTCTGTTCTAAATATATTATTAAGTCGAGTTAAATAAAAAAGTTATTTAAAGTAATTTTCCTTGAAAACGTGTACAGTGACTAGGCGAAGAAAACGTCTAATTGAATTCTTTATCAACTATTTGAGAAAATTATTTATTTTTTAATAAAGTAATTTATTTGGCTTAATATTTTCAACCATTGTTTGATAGTATCTTTAAAAACAGGTATTTATGTGGTTATTACTACCAGAATATAATTATAATAATTATTAAAAGGTTTGAAACCCCACTCCACGCTAATAAATATTAACAAATGTGTATTTCAAGCGCACGTCGCTACGTTACAATTTAAATGTTATTCGCATGGGCTACTTTTCATGGAAATTGAAAGAAAGAATTTCCTATAGCTATTTACAGGAGATTGACCGCGTCGCGGCACCAAATTACTTACCGACCGAACAAGACATTCTACGCGTGAGAGTGCCCACGACGGGTATCATTGAGTACCCGTTTGACTTGGAAGAGATAAGATTTAGGTAAATGAGCCTAAAAAATGTTCAACTTGTGCATGCTTCGCCTATAAACTGCATGTTTCTGTGTCACTGGGTCTTGCATGTTTGCATTTCGATGGGTACATGTGCGTTATTTGTTCGTTTTTTTTTGCAGGGCTTTATGTGTGATGCGAATTGTTTTTTTTAATAATCGTATCGTTCTTTTCCGCTTTGCATATCGATAGACCGTCTTTACCGCAACTGTCGTGGTCGAGTTACCTTCCGCATGTGGAGGTCGCCTGGCTTTTTTGTCTTTATTTATTCTCATTATAAATAATATAACAATGGTTATCATCTGGGGAATGTTTAGTTTTGAGAATTTGATAAGTAGAAGTATAAAACAATAGAATGAATGAATTGTTATGGGTCTGAAAACAATTCGCATCATTACTTAATAATCAAAGAAGTTACACGAAAATTTCGTATGGATGCAATAGGTTGCATGAATTTGCAGTTATTTAAGTGATTTGGCAAGAATTGAGAGTGCCGACTACCTACCGACAGAGCAGGACATTCTACGAGCTCGACAGCCCACTACGGGCATTCTTGAGTACCCTTTCGATCTCGATGGGATCATATTTAGGTATGTCGCGATAACGTCACAATCCTTAGCAAAGCTAGACCGTTCCCTAACTTAACCACTGATATTACCATAAATTAAACCCTCTGCACTAATTTTAACTCTCGGTCTGCAACCGATGGATAATACACTTTATAATTGGATCGGTTTATATTGGATAAGAATTAAATTTATCGGGTGTTTAATTTAATTAACTTGCCGAGTATTAAATGCACACGCTAATGTATTATCGAAGCCCTTCGGTTTGTAGTTCGGCTTTTTTAAGCGTTTTTATTTCTAAAGTACTGCTGTATAAAGACGGGAGTATGTATTTATGGTTATGGTATGGTATATTATGTATATTGTGCAAATTGTAGTGACGGCTTGTTAATAATGTCACTTCCATATTTTATTGTCATCTCATAAAGCTTGTTTAGTATTTAGCTCAAATATCTTAAGTCCTCGTAGTTGCATGGAGACGGAAGCTTTTATTTGATATATTATGAACCTGTGTGTGTTGCATGTTTGATTTTATAGTGAACAGTTCCCAAATCTTGCTAGTTTGGGAACTATTCACCAACTATGGTGTGATATAAAAAGTGGACGAGCGAGTGCTATCCCAGGAAGAAGATTTATAAACTCCGAACCTACAATTGCCATTTTTGTAGCACAGGCTTACATTCCAATGTCTATTGTAAGAGGTGGCCGCGATCTCACGATGAATCAGACGTTCCTTTTGCTTGCTTGTAAAATGCGTGCCTTAGCTTTTATATTACAACTAATAATAACAAGGTGCTAGTAGCATTGTAATTAATCAAAGTATTTTTCTTAACATAAACACGATCTACTCGAACCTACCAACTCTCATATTAAAGACAACGATACCTCATATCAATAGATTAGGTTCATAATATACGCAGCACAACAATCAAATGAACTTGGTTGTACGGCTTTCTGCAAGCAGTCTATAGTCTATTTCAATGAGAATAGAAATAAATGTAAACAAACCGTATTTTTCAATATTCCAAGTGATTTGCTCATAACTCCACTATATCATGCACTACAAACAGTTCTTGATTAATATATCTTCATTTCTAACACAACAATATTTCACTTAACTAATTAAATCCACTTAAATTTTACTTCCAAAGTTACGAAAACAGTTTTGTCGACATTCAAGACGCCATTTTTTCGATGCACGAACCGCCATTTTGGCGGAGCGAATAAGGATGTTCGCTAAACGAATGGAAAATGAGCGAATTTATACAGATAAAAAATATATTATTTTAGTTCGTTTTAGATTTTTTAAGTAGATATTTATTTACCTGTATATAATATGGAATATGAAATATTTGTAAAAAATATAGAAAATTAAAAGGTTAATAAAAACGTAAGTAAAAATGTTATTATTTTTTATAGTAAGGTAAAAAATATATATTAATAAATCATCATAATTAATATGTTATAAATTTATAATTATTTAATTTTTAAATAATAAAAAAATTAAAATCTCAAAATATAGATCAGTTTTATGCATAGAAACACTCAATTTATAGTTTTGCAAATAATACAAGAGTAAGAAGAGAATTAATTAAGACGAAAATTCGTCTCTTATCTTTCGTATCATGTGCACGGGTGCTTATTCGGAATTATCAAAAGTTTTTTATTACGACCTGGCTTTGTTTAAACGGACTGTGATTGAACCCGATTTTGTATTTTCGACCTTTTGCTTTTGCCTACTGACTTTTGATTTGCCTTCAACACGGACTAAGTTAATTGAATATTATTATTTTAATTTGAAGATTAAGTTAACTTGTTAGTTTTAATTATATATATATATTTTTTTAATTTGAAAACTAAGAAATATATTTCAATTTTGTTTATTTAAAATTCAGTGTTTTTGATTTGAGAAAAAAATAGTTTCCTTTGAAAGATATTCAAAATTTGATTTTATCGAAACCTTAGTATTATAATATTCGTCACATAATTTCTTGAAAAGGCCACTTTATTATTAAAACATTCAATGTTTTTATTTTTATTCTGAGAAATAGATTTTTACTCAAATAATTAAAATTGGAGTGTGTATCTATGATTTATTACTTAAAATAACTACCTCTTTATAACTTTATTGACAATCATAAGAGGTTGCGTTGCATTGACCATATTTTAAAAGCTGAAAAATTGGATGGCATCTTAGATACCACGACTTCGGACCCTACAAAATTTACGATTTCAGTTTCTGATAGCTCAGAAACTGAATTTGAATAGATTTTTTATTTTACCTGTAATCCATATAACATATGCCTATTAAAATTAATATAAAATTACGTTTAAAAGGAATTAAATATATCATTTCATACTTTATCAATTATTCAATATCCATTCACTCAATTATTTTCTCCTCACTAAACTCATTCAAATGACATTTCAATTCAAGGTCAAAGTTGTTTGTTTACATTTATTTCTATTCTCATTGAAATAGAGTATACACTACGACATATCATAGTGCACAAGTGTACGCAAACACAAGTGCACTCTCTATTCCCTTACTCTCATAATCCGAGGGAACGGCAATCCGGCACGACCGGTTTTACGTGCTTTCCTGCTGCTACTAAGAAATTTCGACAGAAAATCGCAACTTTTTATTCGCCCGACCTGGGATTTGAACCCAGGACCACCGTGTCTGCGGCCTTACATGTAGCCACTAGATCAACGAGGCAGTCAAGTGGTTAATATTTCTTACATTGCCAATGTCGATAGGAAGTGGTGACTAGTAACCCACCCACCCACCTATACCTATTGGTATAGGAATTTTCACTATTTAAAACTTCAGTAGTGTCGATTTATATTAAAATCACATAATCGTTATCCAATTTATTTGCGATTCAGAAGAGTGCGATGAAAATATAACATAAAAGATAATATTTTGCCGAGCAATGTGACTAATGAACCATTTATTCTTAAAACACATAGTACGCAGAGGAAATCATTTAAAATGAGTATTTACTTAAGGTGGCTTCTGTTACTAACATCTTATTTATATTTTATTTCAGTTTTAGTGATATTTTTCTCATATTTAATATAGGTACGTCCCTACAGTCTTAGAGATACGTCGAAAATATTACACGCTTAACTTCAGACTGCATTTCATAAGTCTTGTTTTTTTGCAGTCCGATAGATTATGGTTCCAAAAGTATCGATCGATTATTTATTAGATGATATTGATCTAGAATCAAGTCTAAGATCACAGGTTCAGGTCGAGTACGTAATAGAAAGTTCGCGTGATGACAAAGTTCTTATTGAATATTTGCATCGTTCACATTGAAATTTTTGTAACAGGTTTTATTTTTAGATAATATTTTGACAATAACAACTTTTTGACCTCTAGAATTTTATTCCAGGCTTTTGATAAGTTATGTGTATAATGTATATGTGTGTGTACTAAGTTCATGTGAATGTTGATTACGAATGACAACGTTGAAACCGAATCAATTTCAAATAATTCATCACAAAATACGACAATCCCTAGTATCTATTTTTGGAAGTAATATGTTTCACGATTGGAATTATGATTAATGTAATCAAAACAAATACTCATAATTTCAAATACAATGCCTAACTCAGCGCCCGTTGCTCGAAAGAATTACCGTATTTACAATATCGACAACATCATTCAACGACTGTGGCATGTTTATTGTTTCTCACGTTCACGGCCATTACCTATAAGGAAATATTAACTGGGAATCGAATGGTTCAAGTATCTGTCGAATGCATTTCGGAATGTGAACAAACAAAATAGTCCGACTCACGAATATTATGACTGTATTTTGCAATTGTGTTAAATGATTTTATACATAATATATTCTATTATTATTTTATGTTTATTATTATTTTTTAAATATGTCTAAGACTTTATGGAAGTATCAAAGAGTATCTATTCTTTTCTTCTATTTAATTTTTTATTTTGTTCGTTTTTATTTTTTTAAGTTATTTAACCACTTATCGTGCACTTTCATGGTTTCATTAGTCACTGGCTCTTCAAACATTTCACCGTTGCTGGACATCTTCAAAGTAGCAAGGTCAACGAAAAATCGACGAAATTACCTATTAGGTATTTTTTAAAATATATAATAAATACATAACTGAACAAAGACATATATGTATATATATATATATATATATATATATATATATATATATATATTTGAATAAGAGACGTCTACGAATATGTTACCATTAAGTTACTGTTATAAATCATCTTTACTTAACATAAAACATCTATATACTGTAATTACTAAATTAATTGACACTGACTGAAATAATATTAATACATAAAAAAGCACACGCTGCCCACAGATTATCACTATGCTTAGACCTCTACAGTGTAACACTTCAACTTTTTTATTCTTCCAAATAACTTTAACTTTTACATGTATGCAGGAGTTCTTGATGCTTTTTGGAGGCTTAGCAACAACTGCATGTTTAATAGAGCTAGAATAAGATGTAGCTGAGTTCATTTGTTTTTAATTTATATGGTAGGACATTTTTCTGTGTAAATAATAATTTTTTATTTTAATTTTGTATATGTGCGTAATTAATATATCGTGAATTTTTTTCTTCAAATATTAGCAAAATGTTTCGAAAATTTTCGAATGAAATAAGATTTTTTTAATTATTTAATTGCTTAGAACATTATAAAGATTACTGACTGGTAACTGGATAAGTGTCCGATCGAAGGTCGATTTTTGTTCGATGACGAAGCCACAGGTTCGGTATAAATACATTTTGCATTAATTGATGTTAAATACTGGGAGTTAGTTCGTTTTATATCTGTGTACATTTTATTGTTGTATTTCGTAATCTTAACAAACATGTTATATGAAACAGAATGGTTGATGTCGGAGGCCAGAGATCCGAAAGAAGAAAGTGGATCCACTGCTTCGAAAACGTCACTTCCATCATCTTCTTAGTAGCTCTTAGTGAATATGATCAAATTTTATTCGAGTCTGAAAACGAGGTAAGATCATCACTACTTACTGTTTGCTTAGTTAAATCAATTCGTTATTTATAGTTTAACAGTTTCACGTATATCTCTGGTAAAACACAGATTTCTCTTATTCTATCATCGTTGATTTCGCATCGGAAAGAAAAATTGAGCATTGTTTAACTGACTAAATAACTTTTATAATTATTGTAATCATATGCCGTTAGTTAAAGTATAACAAGTTGGGTTTAATTAATTACCTTTAATAAGGCCATTAAATAAATATTAATCTAAATACAATTCTTTACGAATCGCAATGGCATGCGATAATTTAGCTCCTACTGTCTTAAAATACTTGTGGTTAGCAGTAATGAGCTTGGTAGTAGTGGTGCAGCTCGGTTCAGATGTACCACTGTACGAAGCACTTATCTACAACCTACAATCGATTTTATAGCGATTTATCGATATTTGTACTTTAGTGGAATTACAGATATCAAAATAATGTTTTCAATTAGATCTCATGGTTAGGACGCAAACATTTAAGATTTATGTCTCCGAATGAAAGTGCCGTTATATAACTTACAAATATCTTATTTTTTATCACTACTTCGTTCCATTCGTTCGCTACCTTTCAAGGCTGTAGACGCCGAGGTTCTTGTTCATTGGTTTTGTTTTTGAGAAATTATTATCATAAGCAGCGTCTTCAAAATTTAGAAACTTGATAAAACCAACTTAACTTGATAAAAGTTTTTAACTTACAGAATCGAATGGAAGAATCCAAAGCATTGTTTAAGACGATCATCACGTATCCATGGTTCCAGCACTCGTCGGTCATTCTGTTTCTTAACAAAAAGGATTTGTTAGAGGAGAAGATCATGTACTCGCATCTCGTAGACTACTTCCCGGAGTACGACGGTGAGCTTTACGATCGAATATACTCTTGTTACGTAATCAAAATGAAAATAAAATAGGCAGAAGAAATAATTATTTAACAGTACTCTACGAAAATACAACGGTTATTTTAACGTTATCTTGATATTCTGCTATCCATACTTTTTTCCAACTGATTTTATAAATGTGGCACAATATCCGTTGTATTATAATTTATTCACTCATTAAAGGATCTAGGAATTTTGCAGAATCAGTTTATGAGCCGGAAGTTAACTTTATTTACATTTTGTCCCGGAAAATTACACGTGGAATAAGTTTTTTTTTTATTGTATCGTTATGCGGACGAGCAATATGGGCCACCTGATGGATAGTGGTTTCTAACGCCCATATACATTGGCATTGTATGAGATGTTAACCATCCCTTACATCGCCAATGCGCCACCAACCTTGGGAACTATGATGTTATGTCCCATGTGCCTGTACAGTGTACCTTGTGCACTGGCTCACTCACCCTTCAAATTGGAACACAACAACACCAAGTACTGGTGTTTTGCGGTAGAATATCTGATGAGTAGGTGCTACCAGACGAGCTTGCACAATCTCTAACACTTAGTGTATGTAACGTAACTGCTTTTTCCCATTGATTTTAATTAGGACCAAAATGTGATCCGGTTCCAGCGCGGGAATATATTCTTCAGAAGTATCTTAAGGAAAATCCGGATCCGGATAGACAGTGCTATTCGCATTTCACGACAGCCACAGGTTGACATACAAAGTGCGCTAGATACCAAAATTAACAGTTTGAAGAATGATCGCGTATTGTAGTTTGACCGCAATCATCTTCTTCAAACTACACGTGTTTTGTAAGCTAAAGTTTTTTGTGACGGTAGACTGCAAGCTAAAACGATACATTTATAAGTAAAATGCTAAAACATAATAAATCAAATATAGTTTTCATTGGTTGTTAATAAAACGTATATTTATATATTTCTAAAACTGTATCTTAAATACATTTATCTAAAAACAATTGAACCAAGATTGTTATTGTCGTGTTGATTCTACAAGTGTTCTAATTTCTTGGTACCAATAATTGTGACATCACAAGTAAATTCTTCATATGTTTTCAAACGTAATTTAATTCAACCAATGAGAATTATTGTGAGTGTGTGCTTCACTCAGTAGTCAGTATAGCTAGTTATGGAACTCAGGTCCGCAACGTGACGCCAGCACTGCTCGCGAGTTCATCCTACGAATGTTCGTCGATCTGAACCCCGACGCGGAGAAGATCATCTACTCGCACTTCACTTGTGCGACTGGTGAGTACAATACACAACACGACGGTACGAATTTGCAACGGAACGATATTCAAATTAATTTTAACTACTTTACGGGGAATCCCCTAATTGTCGATGAAAATGAAATACTAAAGTATATTAAAAAATGTCAGTAAGAGAAAAGATAAAAAACCTGATATACATATTCCATGCGATTTGCTAATAAACTTGTTATATGCACTAGAATTAGTTCTTGATTTACTTATAATATACTAGCTGCCCGTCCCGACTTCGTACGGATAAATTAAGAACTTTATCCCGTGCATTTTTTAATCAATAAATTATAAACATTTACCAATCCATTGATTCGCCCATACAGTACAGTGTATTAATGTTCAATACAGGGCATATAATAATTCTACTTTTTACTAATATAATAAACACGAAATTTTGTATCGATGTAGGGACGTTTCTTACTCTTTCACGCAATAGTACTGAATGGATTTTAATGAAACTTCACAATAATATGAGCTATATTACATATACATCAAAATAACAAATTGGCTATAATTTATAAAGCTATTGAGTAAATTGACCAAAATATAACAAAAAGTGTACGTGACACAGTCGGAAAAAAATCTTCTATTTGCAAGTGGCTCTGGCATGCCCTGCAAAACCGAAAGAGGTGCACGAAAATAATGTATGGTGGAAATATATATAAATCTTATATCGTTCTCCAAAAAATTCCGCGACAGCATAATATTATATCTATCTTTTATAAGTACGCCATTATCGCTTAAATTGTGAATCGAAAATACAATCAAATTTTATATTATTTTCCGAAATGCAAATTTTGTATAAACAAATTGATTCATGTCAACAAAATAATAAAATAAATAAACAAATAATTTTATCACTTCCAATATTTAAAGAAGATGACTTTTGTCTCTTCCACTATATAATTTGGCCAAATATTTTATAAGTTAGTACTGTGGGAGAAGAATTCGGTCATCGGCTCATCGCTGGGTGTGCGACCCGCATGCAGGCAGACGTCATCGATGGTTGTCCGTTTTGCGATTTTTCAAGTCCCTAGCGATTGCTTAAAGACGCACTTTACCTGTATGTAATTTAATAGGTAGGTTTTTATAGTGCCAGGCTGCATACCTTCGGGTTGCAGCGGAATGGGCCGGCACGCCCGGCCGGAAGTACCACTCTCTCACTTAAAATCAGTCCACTGATTAAAATAAGTCCACTGATGATTATTTAAAGAATAATCATCAACTTAAAAATTAAAAAAAACCGTTACTAAAGTTTTTCTTAACAAAAATGCATTTCAGACATTAATTTCAAATCACAGATTTCCAAGCAAACATTTATCTTTTACTTTTATTTATGCGCGGGCGAAGCCGCGGGCAACAGCTAGCGTACGGGCGACAGCGGGACGCGGGGCGCGCAAGCGGTTGCATCACGCGTTTGTATGATGGGTGTTGGACTGCCTGAATTTATTTAGGGCGCGACAATTTTAAAATTACGATTATTCCTAAGATATTGAATTGGGTGGTGTAAAGGGCAATCATAATATACATTAAATGCTTAAACTAAATAACGTATTTATTTTAATAAGGATTAATATCATATCCGTTTTTATAGCTTTCCAATTTTACCATTTTATGTAACCATTTTTTAAACATTAAAATGGGTATAGTTAGATATCCTTAAAAGATAGACATATGCCATCGCGGATTTTTTTGTAGATCTTTGAAAGGGGAACAATTTCACCATACATTATTTTGTTATAACTCAAAGGGATTTTACAGCGTTTTCGATGAAAGCTCCCAATCGGCTCGTTTTTTTCCGACTTTTTCAACAATTATCGTTATATTTCAACAAATTTACAGAAAACATTAATAAATTATACACGTAAACCTTCCTATTGAATCACTTTATCCTTTGGTGAAAACCGTATGAAAATCCTAACCGTATAAAAGACAAAAACGTTCATCTTCGTTTTTAATTAATATATAATATATTTTACTCTTAACTGAATCTTATTTGCTACTAATAAAACTGTAAAAGAGTTTTGTGTCTGTCACGGAGAACTTTATAAAGCGATGCGCAGACCAAAACAATTTTAACGATGTATTTTGTCTTCCCCAGCATGCATTATATATCTTGGCTTAATATAAAAGTAATTGTTTCCTTAATTAAAAGACTTCTATATATATTTTATATGAGAAAAAAAATCGCCTAGTATCGCCTACAAATTCATAATGTTAAGAAATCTACTCAAAATGACTGCATATATTATTTCTATGTTAACAAATTTTTAACTATTCAAATCAGTGATCTGAAATGTCTAAAATATTTTTTATGTTACTTTCCTTGAATATTGCAAGTTTCGTTAGAGTTTTGTAGGTTTAAAATTAGTAGACTCAACTTTAATGATTTCTAACAACAACGATGAGCCCGTAAAATAAATGCCTAAGAGGATATGAGGTTAGTATGTAGTAGATTTTTTTGTGTGCATGTTTTCACATTTTGTTTGCTTCCTATAGCATTAAATTGGCATGTATCTTTTTAGATTTTAGCTTTTTGTTTGGTGCTTTTAGCTATTGTTTGTTTTGATGGTTGTTAGTGGAGTTTTTAACTTATGCGCCAGTGTTGCCTTACTAGCTACGATTTAAAAAATATACATAATAGATGTTTATATTTTTAAATATAAATTATTTATCAGTACATATTTAATTATGTTTTTTTTTTAAATAAAACTCAGCTTGGTGACATCTTATTTATAACTACAAAACATAAGATTGGTTTACACTTTACATGGAGAAAGAATCGAATGTTTAAAAAATATCTTCATATCAAAATTCCATCCGAAAACTATTTATTTTAAACAGAACCGGAGTTTGTATTCGATTAAACAAACTACAACCACTTCGTTTTAAATTGGTGCGCTTTGCATGCAGATGTCAATTTATTTTTAGATATTCCATGAGCACATCTGCTTTGTAAATTGTTAGTTTTGTTTGGTATTAAGAATAGTTTCAAAAGTGAATTTTATACATTCCACTAAGTATTTGAAGCAACGTCATACTTTTTCCTTTTTTTTGTTTAATTACGCAAATTCTAAATGTTTTATATCATTTTCTAAAGTTATAGTTTACATATTTATAATATTATATTTTTACAGTTTTTACAACTATATTGTTACCATTACAAGAAAAAATATTAGAATGATTTGAATGACTTTTCTTCAGAAATCGTATATATTTTTATTTTTTTTATATCGATGATTATTTTCACATTATCCGTTTTTCCACTATTTACTTCTATTTATTTTTATTTTTGCATGCTGCTTTGGAAATTTTTAAAGACACTGAAAACATCAAATTAGTGTTTTGTGCCGTAAAGGATACTATAATGCAGACAGCACTTAAGGAATTCAATTTAGCGTAATTTCGTTGTAGTTGTATGTATATTTGCAATAAATATTTTAATTTTTGTACTTGTTTCATTTATTTATTTCTTACCAAAATTATAATTTGTCATTTGAAAACTCCCAGTAGTTTGTTCGATGTTGTGTCACAAAACTTTATTGTTATTGTTACGCACTTGCATGATTCCGAAAGATTAAGTTGTAATATTTAAAAAAAAAAAACAATTATATATATGTATAATTTGGCTTTTGTGTTTTTGTTTTCATGTTAATTAATTATTATATGTTGTTGTGAACTCTTAATATATTGCGTGATATTAATATTTTAAAGATATATTTTAATAACATTTAATTTAAAAGATAGCTTAGGATTATGCACGTAATATATATTATATCAAAAATCATCTTGTAATCTTATTTAGTTTATATTGATAAAACGTAAGCAGCCTTTATTTAAGAAAACAAAACTAATTAATCGGTACATACTGGAAATGCAGTGATTTTGAGCGTTAATCATTTTTTAAACGATTTTATTTTTTTGTTCAACAAAATATAGCTTATAAGCGGACATTATATTTTTTAAAACAAAAAAAAAGCCTTTTTTTAGTTTTTAAAAGGAAATTGTTGTTTTTCTTGTTTGCTAAAGTAATCAATTTTAATGAAACTTTTGTAATGTGATTTCAGACACTGAAAACATTCGGTTCGTATTCGCGGCAGTCAAAGACACAATACTGCAGTCCAACCTCAAGGAGTACAACCTCGTCTAAATGACACCGAAGCTCCTGACACAAATCTGTGATTGTGTGTAACCGTAAATAAGCATCAACACTTCACGACCGATTCTAAATTTACGAACTGAGGACGAACTTAATCATCTAAACTGATTACATGAAGTTGAGACTAGATCGTAAGTCATTTAATCAAATATTAGCACCAGTTCGGACGATCCGCGTTTCTCGGTCCTCGCCGTGAGAAAGGGCCTCAGTGCGCGTTAGGTTTTTTGACAAGTTTTTTATGATGAAATTATTCACAACTTATGTATGTGTCTGTATCGGTGAATATTAAATTGTGCATTTTAAGTCGCGGCGTGTCTCGACCGCGCCGCGGACTGCTTTTAGTCATTGTTTTAGATTTTTTTGTAAAGTTTGTTGCCATTATATCTTTCTACATAAGTATACATTTATTATGTCCACACGAATGGATTTGAACAAACTAGTCCAAACAACTAGGCGAGTTTTTATCATCCTCGTGAGTGGAGACGGAAGGCCCCCGCGTCCCCCTCCCTCCTCCCTCTCGCGTTACTATTAGGTATTTATTTAAATAATGGAGTCACATTCGGCGGCGACTGAGCGCGAAGACGACTGCATTCTAACACCTTTGTTTCGCTTGAAAGTTTATATTATTATCATTTATATAGATTGATTATATTTTAATGAACATTGCGTTACTTTTGTACATTGGAATTTTGTTAATTGATACATGTTATGTGTTATTATTTAAACTTTTTATGTATATGTTAAAATGGTGTTTTTCTACACGAATCGATTTGATACAAATTGTTTACTCTGTGTGTAGGCTTCGTGTACGCACGCCCCGGTGTATTCGGTTTCCTCCTTACGTTGCCGTGAACAACAATTCCATTTCACTAGACTTACGTCTGATAGTGGTTACTACGTTAGTTGTGTAAGGATATTTTTGAAGCATTTGTATAACTTTTTTTACTAGAGAACCCAAGACACATTGAAGCGTAATATGAATTGTTAAAAGCGGTGCCGATGGTTTTTGCGTGAGAATTTTTACCACGAAAATGTAATATATTGTATGTACATTTTGGTCTAAACGTGCGGAGTGAATTGAGCTGACAGTTCAATGGCAAGTTTTGCTATTGGCGCGTCGACACGGCGTCGCACAAGCCGCTCCTTGAGATTGTTGTCCAGATGTTATAGTATTTTATTATATGCTTGTGTGTCGCTTTGTGTTATATTATTAGTTACATTTATTTATAGTTAGAAACGAAGTTTCTGTTTTAAAGATATAACTTATTGAATTAACTTATTCGTTGTTGTAAACTTTGTTTCCTCTAATACCGTTCTAATAAGAGTGGAGCTGCGATAGGCACTGTCAATAGCAAAACTGTACGCTCGTGAGCTACAGCTGTCCGTAATGCTCAAAGATTAACAAGTTCAAGTCTAACATTGGAACTAATCGCACAAAAAATTGAAATATTGTAATTCTTATTGATGTTATTCATGCAGTATCTGTGTTCGCATTGTACATATGACTACGTTTCGTTTGATGCAATTGTATAGCAATATCGAAGTCGTGTTATTTAGCCTGGCGCTTGTACAGTATGAGACATCGCGGGGGACGACTCGTGCGCGTATATCTAGATTCCAGACTGACCAAATATCGTATCTATCTAATTTTACATTTATCGAAAATAGAGAAAAAATATAATAATATTAGAAAGGCACTGACGCTATTTAATAATTTTTTGACAAATTTCGCGTCATTTTGATACTATTAATTTTGAATATATTTATTTTTTTAATCGTTTATGTTATTTAATACGAAATATGCCACTAGTCGAGTCGGTTGAAATACTCGATAGTTTTTTTGTGAATGCGTAATATAAATGCATTTAGGAATTGTATTGTCAACTTCAATTTTATTTAGTCATTCTGACGATTTTAAACTTATATATTTTAAAGCATTTAATTATTCTAAATATCTGAATTAAGTGTTTAAAGTTAGTTGTAAGTGAGAATTCATTTATTCATGTGGCAAGGCTATGCTGATAGCTACACGACTATTTTTATTCCGAATCAAGTTTTTATTTTATACACTGAGCCTTCGTAAGCAATATTCGACGAAGTTTTGTTACGAATGAACATAAGTGACCACACCTTCGCTCAGTAATTAAATATGGTTTCTTCCATAACATGTATGTTATATAATAACACTGTACCAAAACTGCCTTTAAGACGAGTAAGTTGTGTAACTTGTATGAAGTCGACGGATGTATGACGCGGTCGCGTTCGCCGCGATGTCTTACATTCATATCTTCCTTACGAATGGACTGGATTACGCGTTTTCACGGTATTCTTACCCGATTTTCGGTTTTTACGATTGGGAAATGACTATTACAATTGCAAAAACTATATTATAGTCTAACGTTGCTTTACCTTTTGTGTGAGATTGTGAGGATTTTAGCTTAAGTTTCGACTGAAGATGGATGCCTGTATGTAATATTGTAAATTATAATTTCTCATAAAATATAATTTTTTTCAGCTATGCGCATTGTTTTATTTTTCAATATAAACTTTTAGTAAAACCCTTAATAGTCTCGATATAAAGTTGTTAGTTTTGTTACATGATGAAATGTTTTTATTTAATTAAATTCTAGATTCTAGAACCTTGCCCGATAAATATTTATATTATATAAAACACAAAAATATTTTTTTCAATTTGAACCAATAGTTCCTGAGATTACCCCGATCAAACAAACAAATTCTTGAGCTTTATATTAGTATAGATAATATACTAAAATTATTAAACAATAACGATAGACTATATATGCTTTTTTCAAATCGAGCTAAGCAGAGGCGCCTTAGGTCGACAAGACCCTCCATTTGTGCCTTGTCGAAATCGAACCGCTCCCCGTATTACCACGTAGATTACTTATATTGGCCGTCAAACATTTTTTTTAATATATGTAGGTAAGTCTGCCGGTGGTAAATGGTTAACACTGCCTATATACGAGGGTGATCCAAGTGAGAGCTGGATCACAAAAAGGTTCAAGCTGATAGGGAAAACTTTATCGCGTTATGAGACCTGGATCCACCATGATGATTCCGAGCCCAATCAATAATCCATGACTTGGAATGGAGCTTCCTCAACGACACCAAATAAATTCAAAGTGTCAAGTTACGCGGGCAAGGTTATGGCGTCGGTTTTATGGAACGCTAAATGAATTACAGTGGATTACTTTAAAAGGTAAGCCACTATTAAGGGATCTTACTACGCAAACCAGAGATGGTGGGAGGCGCTCCAAGAAAAAGACTGCGAACAGGAGTGCTGTTTTACCAAGATAACGCACCGTCTCACAAAGCTGCATTTGCGATGGATGCCATTCAAGAATCAGGATCAGAACAGCTTGAACATCCTCCTTACATGCCAGATCTGGCGACTTCTTCTTCTCTTTTCTCCGCTCAAGAAACACCACCAGAAATTTGAATACAATAGCGAAGTGATTTACGCTGTTAAGGCAAGTTTTGGTAGTCAAGAGAAATATTTTTTTCTAAGGAAATGTCATGTTTAGAAAAGAGATGGACCAAATGTATCGACTAAGTCGAAAAATACATTTTTAAGCATGTAGAATAATAACTCTTAGAAGGTAAGTAGGCCCTAGCGGATTGAAGCTATTTCAATTCCTCCTTAATAGGAGGAATACGTTTCACGTCACGTCAGCCGCCACGATAAAGTGTCATAGTAAACAGTTCGCGCAATTTATTAAAAGAATATTTACTGTAAATTAAAAGGGTGTTAAAAAATTTAGGATAAGAAAATCACATTTCGCACGTAAGTACTATTTGGCAATTTAATTATTAGGTAAATACATTCATCAAAACATAAAAATATTTTGTAAAGAAAGGACGCTATTACAATAAAAAATTTGTCAGCTATGAAAAAAATATTTACCACGATTGCTTAAGATTTTAAATAATAAAAATTTAATAATTATTCAAATTTATTATTTTTACCTTTTTAAATAACATATAAAATTTTAATACTGTTCAAACACCGACCACACAGTCCATAGACCTAATAACAGGCGAATGACTTCTGTCAACACATCTGAGTTATAGTTCCGATATAAATGTCCGCGCGGAAACACTCTAATCAGTACTGTGACCTGTCAACACGATCGTAGTGCATAAAGTGCTAAAAAAACTCAAAATGCCTCAGTGTAGCATTAAATGGTGTTGTAAATAAATAAAAATTTTAACAAAACAAAAATCGACTTCATAGGAAAAACAAATTAATATGCACTAAAAAGTAAAAAAATAATTACGTATTCTTCTATAATTTGATAATTAAGTTACTATTTTCTACTCATCAATATGTAGGTACGAATGTTATGTGTGGTTGATAATTTATTTACAATTATTGTTACTTTTGGAGTCGATGTCAGCCAAGGTGGGTTTATAACTACATACATAGTTAGTTATAGGTGAGATGCGCTTGTGTCGCACGCGCAACTTTACGAGGCGAATAAAAGTCAATTTGTAATGTGTATGTTTTTGTTTGTTTTTAAAAGACTCCCGTATTATTATTGCTAGGTATATTATAGTGTTTCCTATACACTGGCTCACTCACCCTTCAAACCGGAACACAACAGTACCAAGTACTGCTGTTTTGTTTAGAATATCTGATGAGTGGGTGGTACCTACCAAGACGAGCCTACACAAAGCTCTACCATTTCAACGACATAAGCAAACATAATGTATATGTCGGAGAATGAGCTCCAGTAGAATTATTAAACGTACAAAACCGATGACCTCGTCGGTATCGGTTCTGATATTTGACGTATTGATAATAATTAATTGCTCAAATTGTAACTCATAGAAGAGGACACTTTAGCGAAGACAATATTTTACTAATTATAACTATAACAATATTTAACATTCCAAAATACAACTGATAAACACAAACTAAATAATTTAACATTTAATTTATCAATTTAACAATATTGAGTTCCACCTTATGGTCTAAAACCTCTGGGCTTACCATGAAGACTGAATCCAAAACCTTCATCAAACAAGTGCAGAACGTTATCTTAGGCGCCAACTTGTAGCGATGTCAGTTTCTGACCAATAGTAATGCACTTGTTTAGATGTTTACAATCTGTTAATTCACTTTTAAGAAATAAGTTAATAGTAAATCATTATTATAATTAAATAAATTCGAAGAAATCAGTAAAGTATTTATGATTTTCTTGGCACAGCTATAGAAGCAAGATATTGAAATCCATAGCTAGTACTTACTTCATTAATGTAGTCAAATTAGCACTGATATTCACAATCAAAGCAAAACAAAATAACGAAAATTAACACACAGTTTTTTTTTCTTTTAAATAAAATATAGGAAATAGATGTTAACAATATTTTTATATAAAGACCACATCGCCTCCACGGCGACATATATATTTTATACTGTCGGCGATGCTTCGCATGGAATCGGCGTGGAGGGCTGTAGCCTCCTTCTGTGAGTCCGTCATGGTCCAGAAGGAGACAGCGGAGCGGGAACGGGAAAGGGCCGATCCTGCTCGGCAGAGACGACGACGGCATCGTCTCGGCCCTCCCACAGCCCCGTCGCCCGGGGCTTAAAAGATAGGGCGTAACCCTGAGGCCGTGGATGCGTGAGGTGGGGGCCTCGCGTATCCTATTTTAGACGGCCCTGAGGAGGACGGCAGCCGGGATGGCCTCGCGCTAGCGAGGAGTGCGGGGGGGCGAAACTGCCTCGCCCCCTGAGGAGACCTCCGCCGATACGAGCCGCCACTAGCGGAGCAAAGCACTGGAAGTGCCGCGGATGCGTTATATTAACACGATCCTGCAGCCTCTCCGATCCGTGCCGAGGACGGCCATCGCAGTGGTTTTAGTGGGTAAGAATCCCACATAACCCGGACCCCCCCCAAGGGAGGCGGGTATCATTCAGAAGGTTTCCACTGCGTGAAAAAAACATATTTTATACAGTCCACCGCCTCTCATTTAAGTCCACTTATGGCCTATACAGTAAGCTATTAAAGATATTTGATTCTGACTTAAAGAGACAAGAGCTCCTATAGATGTCTTACATTTTATTTTTTGAAATAGAGACAAACCCTGCACTGTACTCTGCAGCTGTTTCTGCAAAATGAGATAGTAATCCTTTCAAAAGCGACATCTAAATCATCAACCTGTTCTGCTTCATTGATGATAACATCTTGCTTATCGTCTACCGTTGTCGTTAAGTTAATTCTATTTAATGCAGATGACCAATTTAAGATGGAAATAGGTTCTAAAGGAACACAGCAAACAGTAATAACATCCAATAACTCGTGTGTACTCGCGGCGTTGGGTTGTCATTACTTCCTCCGCATGATCTTATATAAGTAAATACCAGTATATTATGGTCTTGGAAAATATTATTGAAAGGAATATATTTCAGATTTTTTTTTCAAAAAAATGTTTTATTAATTTAATAATAATAAATCGATATAATTTAGAAAAAATGTTTTTTTTAACAACCTGTATTTAACAAAAGAACTTTGCAAACCGTTTTTCTTTTGTAAGTAAGTAAAAAGTAACAGCCTGTGAATGTCCCACTGCTGGGCTAAGGCCTCTTCCCCTCTTTGAGAGGAGAAGGTTTGGAGCTCATTCCACCAAGCTGCTCCAATGAGGGTTGGTAGAATACACACGTGGTGCTTGCCCGGGTTTGAACCCACGATCATCGGTTAAGATTCACGCGTTCTTACCACTGGGCCATCTCGGCTATTTCTTTTGAAACAAATATATTCTTTTTTCGATGAGTGTATCGACAATCACTAACCTAAAAAATATGCTGTGTACATTACTATCTTTCATAAGCCAATCACGGCATTGCAACCCCGCTTCTTATTTCGGCTAGTCGACAGAATGAATTCAATACGGAAAATCAAACATTAGGCGTCTATGAGCTGTGTGGTCGGTGTGTTTAAAAAATTATAAATATATTTTTTATATTTATAATTATACATAAAATAAAAGCAATTCTAAATAACATTATTAAAAAAGAGATCATTATAATAATAAAAGCTAAAATTAAATAAATAATATTGCAATATATTATAATTATAATACTGCCTGACTGCCTCGTTGGTCTAGTGACTTAATGTCTAGTGGCCGCAGACTCGGTGGTCCTGGGTTCAATTCCCAGGTCGGGCCAATAAATAGTTATTGGGGGTTTCTGTCAGAAAATTCTCAGTAGCAGCCCGGAGTCTGGAAGTGTGTACACTCCCGTGCCTCGGAAAGCACGTTAAGCCGTTGGTCCTGCGCCTGAACTCTTTCCGGTCGTGTCGGATTGCCGTCCCATCGCCTTATGAGAGCTAAGGTCAAGAGAGTGCATCTGTGTTTGCGCACACACTTCTGCACTATAATATGTCCTGCACAGTTGGCTAATCCCTCTTGAGATTGGCCGCCGTGGCCGAAATCGCTCTGGAGGACCTTATTCTACTTCTAAACAACGATATTGAGTAATTCTGAATTTCGGCTGAAAGGGTGAGTAGGCCACCGGCCTATGTAACTTCAGGCACAAGGGCCACGACATCTTAGCTTGCATTATTTTTTTCATACTAACAGATCTCCACAAATCAGATCAGATCCGTATAATAATATGCTGATATATGTCAAATATTTTAAGTAGTAAGTACCTACAGAATCGAGTCCGCTTTTCAAAATTTGTCACAATATAATATGAGTCTTATCGGTCTTCAGCTATAAATTTCATTTTCATTAAAGCCATTGGTGTCCTTGATGGTTCTTTAAAATGCTTGATGCTATATACGCAGGTATGCATGTACAAGTAGTTGGTATCCGAGATAAAGATAATATTTACATCTATTAACACGCCAATAACAATCGAGAGTACGTACATTTCACTGTTCTAAAATTAATTTAAAAAAAACACTAGAAATAATTACACATCATTTGTGACATACATATATATAATAGAGTAAAAATATAGATAAAGCAGTTTATTAAAAAATATTTCTGAATTGAATATTTGAAATACAAGTTTTATGAAATTTTGTCTACACAATTGACAATGAATTAATTGTGCTCTTACGATACAAAATACTAACATTTCAACAAGATAATCGAATCGACGTGGAAGTCCTGCTAGCAAGTATCTTTGTCGACATTACCGTGTGCGGTCATGATTTACACAGATTACTTATTTTGAAATGAAGTCTTGTTACGTTTTTCAGTATAATGTTTCACACCTACGCATGTGGATAGCTACCTACTTCAATATAGCCTATAAGTATCGGAAAGTTAAAGAAATCCGAAGAATTATAAAAAAATGGTATGTGACTATTAACAAAGCAATACAATATCGGTCAATTTAAAATCTCTAATCAAATATATTAGGGTTTTCTATTAATAATTTTGCATCATCCGGACAATACATAATAATATTTCCAACGGTACAAGGCCTTTCGCAGCATTCACTCGCCACTTGTCTGCGGACGCGTCGCCACCTGACGTCTGCAAATTCTCTTCGTTTGTTTCTATTCTTAAGTAAATCCTTCGGTGTCATCTTATCTGAAATAAAATTATATAGATAATTTTACGAAGTACCTATTAGTACCTAACTTCCGTACGAAATTTCTTGAATAAAATGTTTTTTTTTTTTTTTTTATTGCATAGGAAGGCGGACGAGCATATGGGCCACCTGATGGTAAGTGGTCACCAACGCCCATAGACATTGGCGTTGTAAGAGCTGTTAACCATCTCTTACATCGCCAATGCGCCACCAACCTTGGGAACTAAGATGTTATGTCCCTTGTGCCTGTAATTACACTGGCTCACTCACCCTTCAAACCGGAACACAGCAATAACAAGTACTGCTGTTTATTGATTATGCGTTTTATAATTACTAGAATATCATTATTATTTCTCGTGCAAAACAAAATTTATATATTGGAATTTCGGGTAAATTGTATTAATTACCATTCTTACAACCATTCCATGAGATGAACCCATCACTATTATATATTATACATGATATTGCTATTTTTAATTTTGATTGATATATATTTATATAATAAGCTCAATGAATAATTAGTAAATTTAGTATAAGTACCTAATATTTTTAATACAAGCGTAGTCGCATTCAGGGACCGCAATTCCAAATCAATTCGTTCTATTAAAGTTAATAAGACCTTTGAGAAGGAGGAAATGAGCTGATGATCTTCAGTCGCCTGAACAGAACCAACCAACCAAAACCAATTTCAGAAAGCATAATGTATAGGAACCATTTCTAGAAACCTTTCCGATCACATCAGGTTTCGAACAGTAAAAATTGCATCAAAGTTGTTCCATTAGTTTGGGAAATATGATGCCACAGACACATATACATGTTAAACTTAAAATACCTTTTTCATTAGACGTTAATAATATCATACACTTACTAGTGTATATAGGATCTTTATTTTGTTTATAGATCCTTAAAACATTATAGAAATTGCCATATAATTCAAATATGCAACATAATTTACAATATAATCAATATAGGTTAGCTTAAAAGGGTAATTGTTATATACATACCTAACATTAGCGATGTGTCTCTTTTCACTATTTTATAAACATTATTGCACAAGTTTTCTATGATTGAAGATAACCATTTGCTACACGTGAAAACCCTGTCGGTCATCTTGAATATTTCCGTGTCTTCTGTTTCTTCGACTGCATTCACATTTCTGCGAAGTAAGAAGATGACGTAAATCTAAAATAAAAACAACAAAATTATTAAACATAATAATTGTATTTACATTTAAATATTTAGTTAATATAAAATGGGAAGAAATATTTTAATGTAATTTACATTCAATCATAACGTAAGTATATTATAATAATATATTCATATAGAGTATAAAATGTGTAAGTAAACATAACCTACAATATATTTCAAATCCATTCCGATTATGTATTTCCAATAAGAGCACAAATAAATGTTTGTTCCGCTTAACTGCTATTTAATGAATGGATAAAATACTTCGAGGTTCAAAACAAATGCTCTCTTTGGTCCATAGTACGGAATTACTTAAACTTGTTTACAGTGATAGTGTTTACAAAACATTGTCATTAAGATAATATTTTTTCTAATTTGGGAGGATTGTTATAACTATTCTGTCAATGATATTGTTGTAGTGGTAAGGTGAATATTTAAATAACAGTTAACGGGTCAACGTATGACCTTGAAGCTTAATCCGACATAATAAGTTTTACAACATTTACTCGAACCGCTACACCGATTAAGATGATCTTAGCTTACATTGAGGTAGGTCCACAGGTGACCTCTGCTATGATTAAATAAAGCATCTTATGAATCCTATTGATTATACACATATAAAGACATTTTAATAAACATATAAAAACGTGTGTCCTTCCGTAGGTTCTATTAGGATAATAGACCGACTTCAAAAGTATTAAAAAATGTATTTCAATTATTTATTACAGAAGACGGTTTTATTTATTTAGGAAACCTTTTTTTGAGGTTTGTATGAAAGATGTTCTCATCTAATTTCATACATGACATGACATAGGCATCTTAAGGGCAAAATGTCACCATAATCTGCTCGAATTTGGATGCTAACATATTGTTTGTCAAGGACGATATCCAAAAAATGAAAATGACTCTACATTACAGTTCTATTTTCGTTGAAAACAAATTAGGTTGTTGTTTTGTAAGTGCACATAGCAGCAGCTGTATCTATCTATAGGCAATTAGTTGTTGTTTGTGCCGATTGTGATATCAACTAGTAAAGGTTCTGAGGTCACTATTTACTAATATGAGTTGACTCATTACATATACTTAATAATAGTTAAAATATATGGCGTAATTTTTCATATTTATTTACCATACTTTATTTCGAATCAATTTTAGTTATACAGGCTTATTTTCATCTAAAGCCAGCTAACATCCCTAACGCGAGGCAAGCGATAAGACATAAACTCGTAAACAACTAATTGCAAGTGCGTGTACCTCACATGGTACATGAAAGTACCTTACTACTTGATACTAAAAAGGCAGACTGGCTTTAGAGTACCTAGTCAATATAAATTTACTGATATTAATTTATGAGATATCATGATATTATCATAAAACAGAGGAAACGTAAACGGTCTGGGTCCGGCTGGTTTTCAAGCAATCACTATATAACTGTCAAAAATAAAATTGAATAGTTGTGTTTAGATCGTCAAAATTTATAGAAAAAATTAGAAATCTGCATTTATATGTACCTATTTTATGGAACAGATAAGTCACAATAATATTTCCAGTTTTATGCAGGCCCCGCAGATGTGTGGGTAGGCAGTAGGTACTATCTATCAGTTATTATCCGAGTAATCATACAACACACTGTTGCAGTATAAAAAGAGAGTGCGGCAATTTATTTACAAGGAGGAGCATAGCATGATGATCCTATGGTTGACGTCGCAATCACAGTAAGTATCACGGAGTACATAACAACTACGTATTACGTATATTAGCGAAAGTAACCGTTGTGCGCTCATATGCTTATCCGCTTTCCAAAAATATGCTTAAAAGTAAAACCCTATGTTTAAAAATATAAACGGCATAAACCATTTATAATAAATGAAATATTATAACCGGGACACCGAAAATCCACCACTTTATATGTCAACCAAAGTGGAATTTTGTATGTACAAAAAATTTAGACTGTACAAATTGTACAGTCTAAAAACTGTTACAATTGTATACGTTAATGCAATGATATTATAAGTAAAATAGGTGTAGATAGGTTACAAGCGCTCCGTGAGAAGTGCTTTGAATTGTGGGTTATTAACCACCCTTCACCTCAGTAAGGTCCTCCAGACCGATTTCGGCCACGGCGGCCAATCTCAAGAGAGATTAGCCAACTACGCAGGAGATATTATAGTGCACAAGTGTGTGCGCAGACACAGGTGCACTCTCTTTTCCTTAGCTCTCATAATCCGATGGGACGGCAATCCGACACGACCGGAAAGAGTTCAGGCGCAGGACCAACGGCTTAACGTGCTTTCCGAGGCACGGGAGTGTACACACTTCCAACTTCCAGACTCCGGGCTGCTACTGAGAATTTTCTGACGGAAAACCCCAATAACTATTTATTGGCCCGACCTGGGAATTGAACCCAGGACCATCGAGTCTGCGGCCTTATATCAAGCCACTAGACCAACGAGGCAGTCACCTCAGTATTACGTCGCCGTTGTCAATGGATACACGTCACGTACCTAGTCCAATTAAAACTAAAAGTGACCTAAAATAACCGAAAATGCCTTCGTGTGTTATGAGATATTGCACAAATTATAACAAATACCTACAATATCTCTGCGATGAGTTAGTTTTAATGTTTTATAATGGCGTAACAAGTCTTTGTAATTGCTTAGTTTATGAGTCAAACGGTCTTTGTATTGTTCGTTCTAATCTATCTATATGTTTTTTATAATATGGATTCCAAGCTACAGTACAGTATTCTAACTTGCTTCTTATTAAAGAATTAAGTAATATTAATAATGTATTGGACTTTTGTAAAAAAATTAGTAAATCTGTCCCTAATGTCTTCAATGATTTGCTCACAACATCGTCTATGTGTGGAGTAAAAGTCATCTTTGTATCAACAATAACGCCCAAATCTCTAATTTGATCCACCTTTGTAATCGTGTACAGTAAGTACAGAATATCAAAAGTTTTTCTGCTAAAATGTATAGTGTAATATTTAAAGTTATTTAATTTTATATGATTTTCACAACACCATGCTACAAATCTATTTAAATCTTGTTGCAAAAGCTCAGTCATCTATAGTGTTTATTTATCTATAAAATTTAATGTCATCAGCATAAAGCTGATAATTACTATGAAAAATTATATTTATCATGCCAAAGGAAACCCGAAATTAAATTCGTGAATTATTTACTTACACATTAGTCCAGTTATTGATAGGGATCTTTCTTTTTTATTGTATAGGTTGGTTGACGAGCATAATTACATTGGCTCACTCGCTCTTCAAACTGGAACACAACAATACAAATACTGCTGTTTTGCGGTAGAATATCTGATGAGTAGGTGGTACCTACCCAGAATAGCTTGGACAAAGCTCGACCACCGAGTGAACCTGATTCTACCTTACAAAAGGTCAAGGGGAGTTTTAATTTGGCATATTAGTAAAGTTTGTAGATCTAATTAATATTCCGAGTTTGCGATCTTGTGTAGTCACCACTTGCGCCGCCATCATAGAAAAATGGTACCAAACATGTACCAAAAAACAGTTTTCGACTATGGCATATTTATATATTCATATAATAGAGTGAATGACGTGAAAAGCGATAACAGTTTTATATCAGAGCGCGACAAATCTTTGATAACATTATCAGTATGCTCTTTTACTATGTCGATTACTGGTGTTTAGGGCATATGTTATTTATTTTGTTTTAGTTTTGTCGTAGTTCATTTGCTTTTATTTATAATGTAGTGGTGAAAACTCTAAAATGGCATACTGGACAAACTTTTTATTTTTGTTTTTGCTTATGAGTATTCGTGTACAAAATGGAAAAAGTGAAGGTAAATCTAAAAATATGCTTATCTATTTATTTTCTTGTTAAAATTAAAACTATATTTACTTAGATTTGTAACGTTATGCCTTGAAGTTCGTACTTACTGTGAAATATAATTGAGTAATAATCAAGCACTTTTTCGTATATTATGCGTCATGGCTTTGATGTCATGTCATGTCATCAGTTAAAGTTAATGTTGAATAAAAATGGTCAAAGCATATAAAAGATAATTAAAAAATACTGCGATAATTGACACTGATTATCATCAGCTGATCATATCATATAGATGCATAAGCCTAGAAAACTTGAGGCGAGGGTGGACACTGTTATTTCTAGTAACTCTGGACATGTTTTTATACAGAAACAATTTAAAATAATTATAAGGTGATAACCGCTCGGTAATAGAGCTTTGGGCAAGCTCATCTGGGTAGGTACCACCCACTCATCAGATATTCTATCACAAAACAATAGTACTCTGTATTGTTGTTCCGATTTGAAGGGTGAGTGAGCCAGTGTTATTACAGGCACAAGGGACATGACATCTTAGTTTCCAAGGTTGGTGGTGCATTGGCGATGTAAGCGATGGTTAACATTTCGTACAATGCCAATGTCTCATGTTCCATATGCAGTATGCTCGTCCGCCTACTAATTTAGAGAACTGTGTAGGTAATGCCGTCGGTCCGACGGAGTGCTTAAGGCAAGTTATCCAGGAGATCAGTATCAGTGACTAGAAGTTTTCAGCCGCACTATATACACGGGTAAACTTAAAAATATTGATACATGTACGTAATATACGTTTCAGGTGTGTGTTCTTTTTGCGTGGGTGAACAATTCGAATGTATTAACGAAAATTGTTACTGCGCCACAGGCTACGTACCAAATTATCACAATACAGATTGTACGTTATGTCCAGGTAATACTTTTTTAACTACAGGTATACATTATCCTAACTTCCTAAGTAATATTATAAATGCGAATGTAAGTTTGTTTGTTACGCTTTCACACCCTAACAACTAAACCGATTTTAAAAATTTTGTCCCCGTATTCCCACAGGGATGGGAACTACGTGGGGAGACCGCGAGGAAAACGCTAGTAAATAAAACTTTTTCAGCTGTTTGTTTTTGCGTTGGTATTTATAATTAATTACATCGTGCATTCTAGCGCTACATTTTCGAGTCATTGCGTATAACTGAAATATCATGATTTTGATTTATTATTTGGTTCAGGTTTAGGAGAAAACTGTTACGGGCCTTGCTGCAGCGATCACAGCAACGAAACTCTTCAATGCTGGCGGGGTATCTGTCAGGCTTGTTATGACGCACATGGTAATTGGATTTGCAGGTTTGTTACAAATAAATGCTTTAACTGAAATAATAAAATAGTAAATAGTACACCGTTCGTTATATAATTTAGTACTTCAATATATAACTTAGCATTCGATAGTCATCCTTTCTAAATAATCAAATATATTTTTTATATGCAACAACTGAAATTGGCAGCACTTCCTTTCTATATATATATATGTATAAAGAAATGCACTAATTATATATCTTTATAAATGTATAAAATTAAATCTATTTTTATATTATTCGATTTAGATATATGGTTATACTATTTAGTCCATACCTACTGTGAAATATAAGTGTATCTACCAATAAACAAGCACCTAGTTGTATATTTTGCATCATAATTGCATTGCATTGATCATCAGTTGAGAAGATGATGTTCATATTTTATATTATGACATAAATAATCATATCTAATATTATAAAAGTGAAAATGAGTTTGTTTGTTACGCTTTTACGCCTAAACCAATAAACCGATTTAAAATTCTTTCACTAATGGAATGCTAGATTATCAGCGAGTAATATAGGCTATATATTTTGTTTGCGCATATTCACGGGAACAGGAACTACGCGGGTGAAACCGCGGTCAAAACGATGGTATAATATAATACAGAAAATTCCCAAAATTAACGCATGGTTTGAATTTGCGCCATTTTAACAGAAAGTTGTTGGCAGCCCTGAAAATAACAACGACGTGTTTTCATAATTTAACAATATTCTTAAAATAGTGAAAGTTTGGCGGTCACAATTCGAAAGTTCTATACTAAATATTGTCAAAATAATGTTATAACCTCGTCAACTGTGAAGCTTTATTAAAAACTTCCGGGACACTGTATCAAGCCGTTCAGTATCGAAGCAATGCGTGAGGTTGTTTGTGAAAACTCAGGAATATTAATTCGACGTCGTGGACAAGATTTGCGAATTTCAAGAAGCTCTCTACAGCGTATCACATGTGATTGTTCCACATTGATATGTGAACGACTTGTTTTTGGACGACCGGTGTGTTTAACGTCCAACTGGTCTAGTCTTTCAAATCTTGTGTTAATTTTGGGACACCTATATTACTAAGGATGATGTTTCGTACCAAGTCATTTTTTTATTTTCATTTTGTAATTAGGCGGAGGAGCATATGAGCCACCCGATGGTAAGTGGTAACCAACGCCCAAAGACATTGGCATTGCAAGAGATGTTAACCATCGCTTAAATTGCCAATGCGCAACCAACTTTGGGATGAAGATGTTATTTCTGAGCTGGCTCTACTCTGCTCACTATATTATACACTCTACTCACAAGAATATTATAAAGAAGATTAGGATGAAACCATAGACAATATAATACTTTTTTAATGTTCATCATCCTAACAGTTTCATGTCTCTATCTTTTCAGAGACTCATTGGACCAAATTATACTTGTATCTGGCTCCCAAATTATAATGGCTATAGCTCTCGTGCTTGGAATTATTGCTACCTTTACTCTGCTCTACAAACTTTGCGCTGTAGCAAGCCTGAGGTATGATTTTTATCGTAAATTATAACGAATATTATTAAAAAATATAATATTCACACACCTTTAGATACTTATATTCCATATTGCCGCTTTTATTGTTAATTTGTTATAATATAACAAAATTAAACTCAGTTTCTTCGTTGTTCTAAAGGAATAGGTACTTATTGTCTCTAATAACACATTCTAAGAAGCATTTTAATCTGAGCTCTAAGTATTTACGTTCTATAATTCTTATTTTTTTTATTGAATAGATAGGTGGGTTAGCATATTGATGACGAGTGGTCTACGCCCATACACATCGCGAATGCGCCACCAAACTTGGGAGCTAAGATGTTATGTTCCTTGCGCCTGTAATTACACTGGCTCACTCACCCTTCAAACCGAAACGCAATAATAACAAGTACTGCTATTTGGCGGTAGATTATCTGAAGAGTGGGTGGTACCCACCAGAGCTTGCACAAAGCTCTACCACTATTAAAGTTATATTCACTATTTTCTTATTAATTAAACAATTAAGGGTATATTTATCAAGACATTCGTGTTTTTTTACGAGTCTTATACTTAGAACTTTACTACTAGTTACTACTTCTACTGCCTAACAGCTTAAATTAGCTACCTGAATCAGTGTTGACCATTTATTAGAAATACCTACCTACCCAAAACAAAATTCATGTAAAGGTAAAGTCTATTCTCGATTTTATCGTATACTTCAAGCCGCAAATCATTAGAATTATACATTACATATGTACCTACTCATTATTATTTTTGATAATAGTTATGTTAAAAAGGCAACATGAATAGTATTGTTTTCATATCACATGACTTCCTTTCTCATTGAATAATAAAACAAATATAAAAAAACTAGTGCGGTCGGGAGACTCCCGTATCCCGATACCCCGTCAGGTACGAAGTTCTATGCGAAATATTTCAGCCCGTGCGAAATATGTATTTCAAAACATGTCTCACTCACAATGTATGTTTTCATTGAGTTCTGTATTTTATCAAACCAAAAAATGCAATCATCCTTTATTTACCTCTATCCAATTTGTATATTTTATGTTATTATTTATTATTTTATCAATGTTAAGAACGGATTTAAAGAAATAAATTTTATTTAACATTTTAGGAAGTAATTTATTTAAAAAAACACAATATCAAAAATAAATATTTAATAATTTATATTGGTCTAAGATCCGGATTAGGGCTGACCTGCACCTATCTGCTTACTTTTTTTCTTCTTTTATTAATTATACGCGGGTGAAGCCACGGGGCACAGCTAGTCAAAAATAAAATCGATCAATGTCATTGCTTAACGCGCCATCTATGAACTATTACTCCTACTACTGGCTGTTGCGAAAGATCGTGCCACTACATATTGTAACAGTCGCGTAAAATAATTTCGTTCCAATAATATATATAATAAAAACTTTTGACATTATAATTTAGTTCCATAAACAATCATTTCAATGACCTCATCTTTTCTATACTAGACCTCTTGGCGCCCACTTGAATGAAAGTCGACTATCAGTTGGGAGTTTGCAAATATACGTAAATGAACGTTTAAGGGATGCTCCACCAAGGTAATAAAACTACATTTGATATTAACTTATTACTATATATTACTATACTATACTTATATATTAATTACTATTTTACTTTATAAAAATATTTGTTAATACGTGTTTAATTTGCAGGTATTCAAGAACAGCGCCCTCGGGTTCAGCGATATATCCTGCAACTGTATATCTTAATGCAGGATTTGTATGTTAATATTATGTACTTCATTAATTTTTTGAAGACGTCCTTGACAATGTACTATTTTTTTTAAACATTTACGTGCAACATTATTCCAACTTTATGTTCTGTAAACAATACTTTAATTTCAAATATGTTTCTTTATCCAACTCCAATAGAAGGAGAATAATTGAACATAAACAAATCTTAGATGCACAGCCGATATGGCCCAGTGGTCAGAACGTATGAATTGAGATTAAATTTTGCATGTGCTTAATTTTTGTTTGTAATTTTATGCTCGCCGGTAAAGGGAGCATCGTGAGGAAACTAGCACATATTTATATACACTTAAATTCTTTCACATGTGCCAACTCGCTACCAACCCACATTAGAGCAGTTTGGTGGAGCAACTACACCAAAAGGTGTAGAACTGCACCATGCTGCTGTCCCTTTCAGGAGAAACTTTTGGTGCTTAGCTTAGCCCAGCTGAGGAACGTTTACAAGCTTCAAAATAATTTAAAATTTGCACGCTCCATACGGTTTTCTAATAGCTCTTCTAATGATTTATGTACTCCAAACAGTACACATCCACTATAATTTTATTTGACAGCGGGTCAAATCAATGACAAAGTTGTTTGTCTTAACTAATCTTGGTAGGAATAGACCATAGTGTGTAAACATATCATTACAGTACAACTGCCATGACATTTAAATGTTTATAATATTCTACTATCTAATATAGGTACCTACCTATATCACAAGTAGGTACTTACATATGTTTCCTTTGTTACCAGGTACATGACAACAGCTTACCTCCGCCGCCGTACACTCCTGAACAAAAAAGTGAGAATGAAACGAATACAACAATTCATATCTGAAAAATCTCATAAATATATACCTATACACTTAATTATTTATAATCTTAATTAGGAAGTATTTTCACAAATCACTCACTGACATTTCACGTTTTCTGCGGCGAGTTTCGAGTTCGTTCATACAGAGTAGCTCTACAATAGAGGCTGGTAGACCTGAATTAACATAATGGAAATGTTAAAATGACTAGACCGGCAGGGTACAAACGATTTACATTGCAAGATTGCAGTTCCAGTAATTTTGTTTAAAGTAGACATCACATTAGTCTGTATCTATGTATAGGTACATACATAAGTACAAAGGTACAGACTAGTTGTGTCTATGTAAAATTTCATATGAATACATCACTTTATTAGGTACTAAAGTACTAAAGTACCAGAATAAAAAATATTTCGCTAAATTAAAAATGTTAACCCAGACAGTTCTTTATTTTATTTCAATCAATTTAAAACTTCAGCATAATATTAAATTTAATTATTTAGCTATTATGCTATGCACTGTCGTGATTAATCAGCCGCAGTGGAGATAGATTGCTTTACCGGTCCTATATCAAACATAGTCATTTTTTATAATATAGGTAGGATCAGATGGCACATTTGCTCGACAATGGGCCATCTGATGGTATTACATTGGCATTTTAAGAAATGTTAACCATCGCTTACATCGTCAATGTGCCACCAACCTTGGCAACTAAGATGTTATGACCTTTCAAACCAGATCACAACAATACCAATTACTGCTGTTTTGCGGTAGAATATCTGATGAGTGGGCGGTACCTACCCAGACGAGCTTGCACAAAGCTCTACCACAATGCTAGTATAATACGTTGTCAATTCTGTTACATGGATATGTATGAGTGTACATTTGTACAACAGAGTATTTTGGCACTGATGCCTCAGTCTTACTGAAACAGATATTCTTCATCTTACTGGTATTAAATGTTAATAAGTTGTCTTCCAGCCCAGGAGTAATATTGGAAAGATTCAATTTTCTGCCAGATGGTGCACATCAGCCCACGTACACTCGCTAAATAGAAGGACTATATCGTTGGCAATCATTTGCATATAATGCTGTAAATTGTAATACTAATTTTGCCCTTTAATTTGGTATTGGGAAAATTCCCAGACATTTATCTTTATTATTTAGGTATGCGGTTATTTTAGATGATAAATGAAGAACAGCTTCATCAGTGGAACGAAAGTGGCGAAGCCAAATTGGCTCTCTGATAGGAAATGATTGCTTTCCAGATATATTGTTTACGAAGGCGGGCGAGCATATGGGCCACCTGATGGTAAGTGGTCACCAACGCCAGTGGGCCATCTGATGGTATTACATTGGCATTGTAAGAAATGTTAACTATCGCTTAGATCTCCAATGCGCCACCAACCTTGGGAACGAATATGTTATGTCCCTTGTGCTTGGAATTACACTGGCTCACTCACCCTTCAAACCGAAACACAACAGTACCAAGTGCTGCTTTTTTGCGGTAGAACATCTGATGAGTGGGTGGTACCTACCCAGACGAGCATGCACAAAAGCTCTACCACCATTTTTTTTTTTTTTTTTTTTTTTCGCTGTGGAAATGCATTTACGCATACCCCCCGCAAGGTGAAAAGCGGGGGGTTATGTGGGACTCGACGGCTGAAGTGCAAGGCCGTAATACCCACTAAAACCACAGCGTATACTTCACCGCCTTTATGGGGGTGCCAAGGGATCGCGTGAGCATTCCACCCTGAAAGCTCTACCACCAAGATATCTAATTAACCTACAAAATTTCTTAGAAAAAGCACCATACTTGAAACTTTAGTTAATTAAATACAAGATTGGCGCAGGAAAGACATATCTGCATTTTTTTTAATATTAAAGAAGATATTTTATCTATATTATAATGAAGACATTTATTCGGGAAAAACATATTTAGGCATAGAATAATGACGCTTAGAAGGTGATTAGGCCCAAGCTGATTGAAGGCATTTCAATTCCTCCTTAATAGGTGGAATACGTTTCATGTCACGTCAGATATCACTATAAAGTGAGTGCACGGTCTTGTATACAGGTCTAATCACCCAGTCCAATTTCAGTGGTGAGAGATAGGTACGATTGTGGTACAACTTTTACTTCGCAGCGGCGCCCGCTGTACGTCGCTGCTATCGTCTATCAAGTATCGCACATGGATGAGTGACCCGGGGCGTATATTTTTCTCTCCCAAGTATTGTGTTATTTAATCATTGTTGTATCGTTTTGTTGTTTTGCGGATTTGTTGTTATTTTTGTTTTTTTACTTAACTGTTTTGTTTGGATTTAAAAAAAGTTCTCATTATATAATAAACACGTTTAAATAAAAAAAATATGAAAACAATATTTTGGACGAATAGTATAATTTTATCTTCCAAGTACAATAATTTTTTGAGTATCTGTATCCTGCACGCCCCTATCGTTACGGCTCTGGTGGCCGTAAATTGAATTGCGTTATTAAGTCAGTTGTTGCAAGACCTGTGTATACGACCGTGGTAAAAGACCAAGCTGACCCAGGTGACAGAAATGTCACCCAACTGTTTCGTCGCCGCGTGAGTGCATCTCCATACAAGTCCATGGACTTGATGAGTGACGAAACTGTCACTTGTGAGCACGTTGCCTTAATGTTTCTTATTTTTTCTTGATACGAAACGTGTGTCACTGTGTTCTAAATCTGAATTGTCAATGTCATGAGTAAAAGCGTGATATTACTGATATTGTATTAAAATTACCCATTAGTATATTACTTCTTAACAGAATAAGTTACTCATTTTTGTTATTAATGTATCAGATTTTAAGAATATCTTTACAATAATAAATTAACCAACTGCTGTTAGTAAAATATTTAAAAAAAAAAACGAAACATGGCTAATGAAGAGGTTAATGGTGATACTGATGATATACAAGTCGAAAAAGATAAAACTCAAAAGAAGGCAGCAAAACACGACAGTGGTGTAGCTGATTTGGAAAAAGTAACTGACTATGCCGAAGAGAAAGAAATATCATCCCAAGACATATCTGGTGTAAGTAAATATATATTGCTGCTACTGTAATAGGTATAAATGAAGTTATTATACATTTTCGTGATAGGTATAAAATAAAGTGCTCAAGACTAAAAATATTCTTGTATATAACTTGAATAAATGAATATATTTTTTTTTATTTTGTAATATTATTTGATGATGTGTGTACTAGAACAATGTAATATAGTTAATTATATCTCTCTAAACGTTCACGTGCGCCACGGTAATATATTCCCTTACCTAAAGAATCAGTTAAATGCTCAACGGTAGTATATCCGCATTATTATTATGCTTTATTTCTTTCTAATACATTGGGCAAACATAAATCCGTCTTTTTCTATCGATAATAGACATGTTTCTTCATGCATCATATTTCCAACTACTTATGTAATTGGTATTCAATCCAACCCTGACATGGTTTCATATTGAGTCAAAATAAAACGCCAAAACTTCAGTTGACTTTGACAGTGAACTGTGCAAAGCTTAAAGTGTTGTGTTCTAGGCTAGTTAAAATATATTTTTTCAATTAATGCTGTATTTTTATTTTACTCACTTAGTGTATGAACCCACCCTTCTACCATTTTAAATTTAAAAAACAATAGGTTATCAATTTACTTTTTTAAAATAAACATATTTAAGTTGATATATATATGTTTTCAATCTTAGTCAATGTTTAATGGTAAATAAAACAAATTTGACACTCAAATACTGTAAATGAATATTTGATACAGTTTGCAAGAGTAATTCATAAGCTTGAATAAAAACATCACTTGAAACGAATAGAAAACGAAAAAGAAAACGAAAAGAATAGACGTAACAGAGTTCAAATGGCATTTTTTGAAACTCGGTGACAGAAGTGCTATCAGCGCGCATTGACGGTTTTTTTTTACTTTGTTCTAGTGCAAGTGAACGGTTAAATAAGTATTCAATGCAAACTATTTACCTTATTAATCTTAACCATAAACTATTTTGTTGAAATTCTTTGAATATATTAAGGTAAAATTACTGTTTCCTCTGTATATTCAATTATTCATTCATTTTTTCTGAAGTGCACTTTTTTTTTATTTATTAAATTTTTTTTTTATTGTATTTATTTAATAACTCAAATTTAAATAATAATGCAAAAAGCAAAATGCAAAAAACACCACATCATATTATTCTTCATAACTAAAATATAACAAAAAAACCATTCAAATGCTAATTTACATAATAACTATATAATTATTTTTATTAAAATATAATATAACAGTCACTATTATAAAGTTTTGCTTATAATTTTCAGGCTCTTTCATTAATCGGTGATCGTAGGAATAAAGAAGCAGCTGAAAGGCTTGAAAAAGAAAAGGAACTGCAAAAAGTTTCAGTAAAAAAGGATGATATTGAATTAATAGTAAGTTTATTAGCATTCAATATAATGTTAATATAAAAAGACTAATTAGCTGAACTATTTACATATTACTCTTATATATCAAAAAAATATTATTATATAAAGATAACTTGAACTGAAGTCAAATTAATCAATATTTCTATACAACATATATGAGTACATATTTTCCCTTTTATATCTCAAACATATAAATGTTTCATTATATTGTCTTTTCTAATCGATGATTTTAAATTATTAACTTGTAACACTCAAAGATATTGAGTTACTAATTAAGCAGGTGAGTAACAGAAGTAATTAGTTTTTGTCTGTTATAAAGTAACATACAGTTAATATTAATATTAACAGTTATAATTATAAAACAAAATATATTATCTATTTTGTTTTATAATTATGTCACATATTATATTCTATTTTGTTAATATTTTAATAGGATGTCTTATAATTTATTTGTATGTACATGTTTATTATATTACTTAAAGATTATTAATAATTTTATTAATAACAGGTAAAAGAAATGGAAATCTCTCGGACATTAGCAGAAAGAACTCTAAGGGAACATAGAGGTGACTTGGTGGCGGCCCTTATAACCCTAACAAATTAATGGCAGACAATCTTTGTGTTGACTTGTGTGACACTTATGTAATAGAGTATTTTTCAATCTCTAACATGTCTTTTTTATATTACTTACCAATCAAGAAAAATATTAACCTTATTATACAAATAGGAGAAAGAGAAAAGAAGGTTATCCATAAATTTGATTTAAATGATAAATTTTCTTTTTATGAACACTTTATACATATTACTGGTTCAATGTATAATTCATTTGTAAAGTAAAACATTTGCCAATAGTGTTTGTTAAATAACCTCTTATAAAAAGGAAAGCTTACAAAAACAATTGATTGTTGTCAAAGGAATGAGAATCTTTTTTGTACAATGACCTTTAGTCAAACATAACACTAGAACCAGGTGATCAGTATAACGAGAAAAAGAAGTAATTCCTTTCATACAAATAACACAACAATAACAGGTTTTTTAATGAGATTCAATAATATAATGTTGGTTTACTTAATATTAAATATGTATGAGTTGTATTTTAAGAAGTATCTATCACCAATACTCAGTGTATTGGTGATAGATACTTCTGTGAAGGAAGAAGGTAAGGAAATCTTCGGCGGGTACCCACATCCCAGTGGGTTGTGTGTGAATTTACCCTCTAAAACCTGTTTCTCAAGAAAACCTTGATGCCCACTGTCTTTATGGAGGACTGTTGACCCGGCCCATCTACAAATCCCTCTATGGATGGGATGCCTCTAACGACTTTAACTGACCACTTTTTGTAATTTGAAAAAAAAAAACAAATTAAAAATCTTAATTTTTAAATCCTCGCTCCAGTTTTATTGTGGTCTATTTTTTTTATTAAATGACTACTTATTAAGTTTATTTTACATAGAAATAAAGACTAAATTCAGCTAAACCTGTATTTATTACAGCTACACTATTTTATAATTGAAAGTTTTTGAGATGATTTCGTATGGTGACTCCATATGAACAAACAAATCTAGTTATGTCCTTCCCACATAAGAAGTCGTACAAAGAAGAATTATTATTTTACTAGACGATAAAGCAAGGTCTTTGACATGTGGAGGGAACTACATAGTGAAGATGAGCCAGTGAATTAAGCGTGATAAAACTGATTATAATTTATGACTTGTATAAATTATTGCACAGACTTCTAATGATAATTACATGGAAAAATATTTAATTGAATTAAACAGAATATAAAAAAAGAAAAAGTTTACTTATAAAAATAGGTAGTAGAAACAGCAGGACACTTAGTTACTTTTACTTGGTGGTAGGGCTTTGTGCAAGCTCGTCTGGGTAGGTACCACCCACTCATCAGATATTCTACCGCAACACAGCAGTACTTGCTATTGTTGTGTTCCTGTTTGAAGGGTGGGTGAGCCAGTGTAATTATAGGCACAAGGGAGTAGGGACATAAGATCTTAGTTCCCAAGGTTGGTGGCGCATGGGCGATGTGAGCGATGTTTAATATCTCTTACAATGCCAATATCTATGGGCGTTGGTGACCACTTACTATCAGGTGGCCCATATGCTCGTCCGCCTTCCAATGCAATAAAAAAAAACTTATTTTTCTTTATGAGGAATTTATAATATTAATTTTATTATATGGTGACTATTGAATGAAAAAGTTGTTTAGTTCTCTGAATTTGTTGAAATTATTATAAACAACTGTTTTAAGAAAAAAAACCTTGTGGTTACAATTGTTGTCTACATTAAGGACCGACTTCGAAGTCACGCCAGGGCCGTCTTTACGCGTTGGCACTCTGGGCAAGTGCCCAGGGCCCCACGATCGAAGGGGCACCGAATGGCTTACGCATTATTAGTGCCCGATTGCAAAATAATTAATTTGCAGTACGATTTGTACCCCTAGTTACGAAGAAAAAAATCGCCACTTATTTTGAGACAAAAATGCTATCAATTCTTGTCTACACGGGAGCCCCGGGATCCTTATGTGCCCAGGACCTCCTATAGGTTAAAGTTGGCCCTGGTCGCGCCACTGGCTTAGGATTTTAGCGCTACCTACTCTCATAACGATCGAAGTTCGTGCACCGCACACGCAAACATAACACATTACACGTCATGTACGTACTACGACTACTACGTATACGAAATATCGATATTTATTACTAATATTTTATAGTATGATATATCGATAGTTTGATGTTGAAATGTAGATATCGATGATCGATATTTTTTTAATTAATTTTTATTTTTTCTTAATTTATTTAATCTACAAAGTCATCTGTGGCTAATAATCGTAGTAGCCAAATAGCTGCACATATAAACAAACAGTATTTATAAAAACCTAAACATAAAAATATTGGTATACATAATTGTCTTATTTAAATTAAAACACAATTACAGTAGAACGTCGATTATCTGAATTAATTGGGATTGGAGTCGATTCGGATACTTGGACATACTGGTAATAAAAAAAAACGAACTGTCACACATAGAATAAACCACGGTTTTGTATACAGGTCTAGCAACCGAGTCCGCATCGGCGCCCGCTGGTCGTCGCTGATATCGCCTATCGAGTATCGCATTTGGTTGAGTGATCTTTTTCTCTCCCAAGTATTGTGTTATTTAATTATTGTTATATCGTTTTGTTGAGTGTTGCGGATTTGTTGTTATTTTTGTTTTGATATTTAACTGTTTTAACGGATTTGAAAAAGTGCTCTTTATATAATAAAACATGTTTGAATATAACATTTTGAAAACAATATTTTGAATATAATTTTGGACAAATAGTATAATTTTATCTTCCATGAACAATATTTTTTTGAATATTTGTATCCAGCACACCCCTATCGTCATTCCTCTGGCGGGCGTAAATTGAAATGAACAGCGTCATTAGGTCGACGTACCCCCACTACTGATATTGCAAGACCTGTATAGAAGACCGTGAAATAAACTTTATTAAGTTTAACAAACTCAGTTCTTCTTTAACTGATTGATTATTTCCACTTTGTCCTTTAGTGATAGGGCGACACGTTTCCGCTTTGCACTCATTTTGGTTATTCGCTTATCAGATAACCGTTTAAAACAGCTCACTGACAGTAATTCAATATTATTGAATTGAAAAAGAAACAAACGTTCCAACGTTTCGTTTCACGGAAGCCATGCGATTCAAAACATGTAGTGTCTTGCCTCTAACTTTTAATCATAACTGTTGAAATATATCTGGACTCCGATTACTTGCTCTGCGAGGGCGATCGGCGGCTCGAATAAGAAAACGCGCTGCTCCATAGTAATTTATAAATATGGAGATTTTGACCAAAATATGGGCATGGGCACAAGTGTGATTTTTTTACACAAAATAAGAATATGCTTATTAAGAAATAAAGATTTCATGGGCTTCTTTATAGTTTTAACTAAAATTAATTAAAAATGATTGATTGTGAAATTGCAAAATACGACTCTGCCTAGAGTGTTATGACAGAGAAGAAAGATTATCTTAAATTCGAATGTTTCAAGAACAAGTTAGATTCATTGGCTAGCTGTGTGATTTATTTTAAGGTTGTGGAGTTTCGTTTTCTATATAATTCTCCTGCATACCCGACCTACGGTTGCCGAAGACTGTCCTTACTGTCCAATGTCCATTCCTAGCCTATAACATTTAAGGGGGAGGCATTACAAATTCGTATTTCAAATTTGGGTTGGGTGCCCCTTTCAATAAACTTCCATCCTTACCCGGCGGAGACGCATAGATCTTTATATAAGGTTGACGTTAGTGCAACGGTACATCTTATTGGATTCACGTGTGCCTTTTGTTAAGTTCTAGAATACCTGAACATTATTTTGCATTTACATGTGCCTTTATAAAGTTCTAAAATACGAATATTTTGTTAAATAAACATATAGATTGATCAGTGACCAGCAGCTGTTTCGATTCTGGCCAAATTTTATTTCAGTTAATAGAAACCTATAAATCCTCGCTTCACTCTTCGTGGGTCTTTGCCCTAGAATTTTATGTATAAACATTCGCAAATTAAGATTTGACTTAATCTTGACAAATCAATTGAAGAACGAACTACATTATGTTATCTGTCAGTACATTTAATTTACATTTTATTATCTATGTCTATGGCTAATGGCTATGGTTTACGTTCTGAAGACGAAGTTTGTGCTGTGTAAATTGTTTCATTTTAATTATTTTATGACTGTCCTTTTTATTGTTTATTTCTTTGTTAATACTTCTTTTTAATTGATACAGTGTTAGTTATAAATTACAAGCTCCATTATTAACAGGTAAGTAAAGTAAAGATCTCGTTAAACGTCAAAAACACTTGTCCCTTGAGCTTTCATCTATATCACATAACATAATTACGGCCTTGATAATAAATATTCTTAAAATAAAAATTATTTTACCTGTTTGAAATCAAAGAAAGCCTTATTTTTTATGAATAGATCAAAGCTCATACGTGATCATGGGATGAGGTAATATATTCGCAAACTATGGTGACTAGTACAATAACGTCAGTTTCCTCTGTACATTATATTCACGATAGGTGTATTTTCTGTCATCTGTTGTCAACCCACGGGAGTATTAATAATACTAACGTAATAATACGTTAAATCCTACGTTCTTTGTTGCATTAATAAGTAATTAGTTAATGGAATAATGAAATAGTTTTTTTTTGATTCAATAATATAAAATACTACTTTATTAATCTTCCAAGCTGAATCTCTTTTTACTCGGTGGTAGACCTTTGTGAAAGCTCGTCTGGGTAGGTAGTCCACTTCCCAGATATTATACTGCAAAACAGCATTACTTGGTATTGTTGTGTTCCGGTTTGAAGGGTAAGTGAGCCTGTATAATTACAGGCACAAAGGACATAACATCTTAGGCCCTAAGGTTGATGGCGAATTGGCAATGTCTTTCTTTTTTTAGTTTTTTTTTTTAACAATGCAACTGTTTATTTGGTTTAGTGACCGCTTACCATCAGGTGGCCCATATACGTCTGTATACCTACACTATAAAAAAATATATATTTCATTTTGGAAGTAATGCATTTAATTTTTGGGTATCTGTACCTCAAAAGGAAACATGGAACCCTTATATGATCACAAAGAAATAAAATTCCGTAGAGTACTTACTATTGACATATGACTTAAGGCCGGCAACGCATCTGCATGTCCTCGGATGTTGCAGATGTCCATGGGCGGTGGTAGTCACTTTCCATCAGGTGAGCCTCCTGCTCGTTTGCCCCCTCTAACATAAAAAAAATAAAAAATACAGGCGTAACAACATTAATGGTCCAAACAAAATAAAAACTAATTTTTGTACTTCAAATATTATAAGTATAATAATATTAATAAGGTTACTTCAAAATCTCTGCGAAAAGTAAAATAATTATTTTAGTACTACACTACTAAATACTTCAATCACTAATAAAAACTATCTAGTTTTTTGTGTATCTACACAGTCCCGTGCAAAAATCTCTTTATAAGCCGAATTGTTCAATATATTTATTTGTATACATTTCTTTTGTTATTATGTCTAAGGTGTTTTGTGGAATGAGTATAATTATCTGAATGTATAGGGAAGGAGATTGATAATAAATTAATAATCAATGAAACTAAGATAAATATAGACTTAATTATTTATTTACATAATCAATCATGACTTTTTAATTTGTAGTATTAATTTTTATTAAATTTCTAGTATTAATTTTAAATCAAACATAAACATAACATCAGTGTACAAAATAAAATTCATCATCAAGAATTATATAATAAAACTAGCGACCCACCCCGGCTTCGCTCGAGTAGCACAATAACTATTCCTAAAAAAGACAGCGGGACGCGGGGCCAGGGCGCGCACGCGGTTGCATCGCGCGTTAGTATGACCGCTTGAATTTATTTAGTGCGCAATAGTTTTAAAATTACGATAACTTTCAAATTTTTCGTCTAAGAAGTATTAAAAAAAATTTTGTTCGTTGAGCACAATCGTTCTGTAAGGAGCCGACCCGGCATGGTATCTCGCTGAGGCTACCGCCCCCTAACCATAACCGCCCACCACATCATACATGCACGCACAAATACTTATTTGGCTACAACACTAATACTTACATTTTAAATATCGCTATATCTTTTGAATGAAACGTCCGAATTGAATAATTCAAAAAGTTCCAGAAAGGTATTGAATTCGTGCTGAATATGAAGTAATTTATTTTGATAAGGATTAATACCAAGGTACAAAATAAAGAGTTTTTAAAGCGACGATATTTTAATTTAAAAAAATAAATAAAAGGAAGCACTTATTGTGAGATAACAACAATAGTTAGACATATGGTGACGTGATATTTTTTGTAGACAATTATATTTTCTGCAAAGTGGTAGTACATTGTTTTGTTCTATAATCAATAGTTTTCGCAGTGCCCGCCGTGTAAAGATTTTTTTGGGTCATTTTTATACACCTTGGGTTACATTATATGACTTTTAGTAAGGATGCCTAATTTTTTTTAAAATGTTATATAGCCTATAACCTTCCCCGATAAATGTACTATCCAATACTGAAAGAATTTTTCAAATCGGACCAGCGGTTCCTGAGATTAGCGCGTTCAAACAAACAAACAAACAAACAAACAAACTCTTCAGCTTTATAATATTAGTATAGATTCATTGAGATCTCAAATTGAGAACCTTCTACTTCTCAGTCACTTAAAATTTAAATAAATAATATTTTGATAGTATATTTTTATATTATAGACACAGTAAAGTAGTTAATTAAACAAAAGAAATATATAATCATATTTTTCATATAAAAAAAATTTAATCATTTGATTAACAACAGCATCACCTAATGGAACAGAACCAACCCATGTAACCTGAACAATTAAAGTAGATAAGCGATAGTATGAATAACACCTTAATTGAGTGACTTTAAAATTGACATGCTTTTAAAGTATGTCAATTGTACATCATGGTTTTCATTCCAATTTAATTTTTAAAAAGTTTTTTCTAAGGTTTCTTGACGAAATACCAGTATTTACCATACAGTAATAACAATTACATAATCGTAATATTACCGAAAATATGAAACTTCTTTTTCAGCGACCTAGACTTTTGCATTTTTTGAATGAGCACTGACACATGTTTACTATCAGCGCGTCCGAATGGTACTAAATTAAAAGCGCACCCAAATTTTCATTTGGGCGCTCATTTGGTGAGGGTGTTTTTTGTGGCTGATTGTATATCTAGTTTTTATTAGTGATCAAAGGCTATTTAATGTGAATACATTGAATTTATTTCTGCGGTTTCTAATAAATTAATAAGCCTAGAGCCTTCCTCGATAAAAGACAAAAATAATTTTTAAATTTGAACCAATTCCTAAGATTAGCCAGATCAAACAAAACAATCTCTTCAGCTTTATATATTAGCATAGATTGTCATGTAGCATAAGGTTCCAAATGAACTGGTTTTACTAAAACAAATGAAGCAAATGATTTTTTTATAATGACATAATTTAAATTGTTTTTCAGCAATTTTTTTATCTCATTCATAATAATCGTAAAGTAGATATCAAATTAAAAAAAAAATTGTTATATAATAACACATCTGATATCTTAATTTTTATATAACAGTTCAATAATCACAAAATAAGTTATGTATACAATATTTGAAGTCCTCCTGTCCAAATGTCCAACTACACTTACACTACTAAATATAAATAAAAAATAAAACAATAGTTGAAACATCAAACAGAGTTCCAGTAACATTACATGCTGTTAATAATATCATTGCAGACATTCGAATTATTTAAAAAAATGTCTAACACTATTTGATCATGGATGCAATTTACCTATTTTTTTTTAAAAAGTCCTTATTAAATTTCCATTTACATGTTTATTGCAGTGAATTGTAAATAAATATACTAAAACTAATATAGTAAATTACTCAAGAGGAAAAATTTACATTTGGCTGAAAGGATATAACAATATTTGATTTGTAAACATGATGGTGTTAAATTTCTTAACTTAAAATTTGACAATTTCACTTCAATAACCTTGTTAGTTAATATCAGTTATATTAACTGAAGAATTTTATTTCAATAATTCAATAAAGTAAGCTGCAGTAAAAAGAATACTGTACCACATACTAACATGTACACTGGTGCACACTGAGGTTGGGGGTTCGCCGCATGTGGGACTCTTCAGCGCTAAAGGCGCCGGAATACCCACTGAAAAAATCCAGCGGTGATAACTTCCTCTTCGAGGGGGCGTCACCCTTGCGCATCCTACCATTATCTGTTCCTGCAGAATAACCAATAGGGAAAAAAGTATACATTTTTATAATAGGTTTTTAATAAAAACCTCATCGTAGTTTGAACTGGCTTTCTTCGAATAATAGAACAAAAACTGAGATTTGTCTTTTTAATTTTTGTCTTTCGTCTAGTGAAAGTGTTAAAAAAAAATCTACGTAATCACAACCTAGCTTGATATTCGCCTTAAAATACATTTATCGTTACATTCTTAATTTTTCCTTATAATATCTACCTTTATATGAACACAACAAAGAAAAGTGAGGTAGATGCTGAACGCATTTCTACGTGAAATGTTCCAGTTCTCATAAAATTCTAATATTCAAAGTTCGTATTCAATTACAATATGTGTAACTAATTTATATTAGGTAACTATATGTACTTAGTTATTTCATTTGTCAACATTTTTCATTTTGTCAAAACGTAAGAGACCTTTTTAAGAGCGTTCGGCTAATATTTGTAAGCATGTAATTAAATATTATTTACATAGTTTTTTAATGTAGGTACAGTCAGGGCCAACTTTAACCTATAGAAGGCCCTGGGCACATAATGATCGCGGGGCTTCTCTAAAAAATGCTATCAATTCGTACTGCAAATTAATTATTTTGCAATCGGGCACTTATAATGCGTAAGCCCAGGGCCCCTTCGACCGTGGGGCCTTGCCCAGAGTGCCCATACGAAAAGACGGCCGTGGGTACAGTACCCTACAATTAGCTTTCTAAAATTTAACTTAAGTTACGGAGTCCGAGAAAAAAATATATAATGATAAAATATTTTCATCTACAGCAAAACGGCAATACTCTTTAGTTTATGGTCCGATTTGAAAGGCAAGTGATTATTAAAGGCACAAGATACATAATCATCACGTGGTTCCTATTGCTGGTAGAGCGTTTGTAAAATGTTAATCCGCTTTGTTTTACTATATTGACTGGTTATCATTATTTTTCTCATTTACTGCAAATTATATCAATTAAAAATATTATTTTACTACGCTATAGCTACTCTATATTTTATATTCGCGTAAAAAATACGGTTTAATAGGTTTGCTCATAAAATAATTCTAAAAAAGTATTACACATTCCGCCGTTTAAAACTAAGGGAGAAACCGTTCGGATTATCAGTATTCTCATAATAAAACAAGGTTCACTCGCTGAAGGACATTTCCGGGGCCCTGTAGGCCTTGGATAACTTCTCAAGGATCTTAGAGTAAATGAAACCTCTCCCGCTCTCCCGGCCTCTCCATCCCGTCGACCCTGTTTTAAATAATAATATTATGGTTCGCAAATTCTTTGAAATAAAACTTTGTCTTTTCGACCACGTTTTTATATATATAGAAATTATATACCTATATAAAATTATTGTAGTAATTGTACAATTTTGTTAGAACTTCAAAGTTAAGTTAAATTGAAACCGATGGCCACATGACGTATCAATTTGAATTATTGATTATTGCTGCCAGAGAAAAATATGTGCCATGTTTCATACATGGCTAAAAATTACCTTTAAAAATAAAAATAATTAAATCATGGCTTTGATGAATCGTTAAACATTTTGAACAGCTTGTAGACATTTTTTTATAAATCTGATAGGGACCCTAACACAGATAAGAGCTCACTCACATATAGAGCTCAGATATGAACACATATTCACTTAAAATTGCCCATAGAGCTTTGATGTACACGGCCTGACACCGCGTACACAGACAAGGGACACATTAAGTTATCCAACTTCCAAGTATAGTCCTTATAAAAATAGAAACGCATGTCAATAGTGATTTAATTTAGTAAGTTTATATTCTACAATAAAAACTAATTAAATCATGTTTCATGCTCATATCTGATAACCGATTTATGTATTAACTATCACTCATTGTTAGTACTTAGAAGTAAGCCGAAAAATACTATTTATTTGGATCCCCAACAGTTGTACATAATATACATACAACACGCTTTCCATTAATTTAAATCTAACTATGCTCAACCGACTACAGGAGAACACACCACTCCCAAACACAATAACAAAAAGAGGTAAAACAAAATATATTTAAATCAAACTAAAAATAAATATTTGAATAAAAAAGCAAAACGAGAACTAATTCAATCGATATATACATACATATAATAAAATTATAACAGGTCGATGGCTGTACATTAAAGATATTGGAGAAATAACTCTAGGGGTCTTTATTAAAGCAACTGATGCCAAAACAACAATGTTTAGAATTTTTATCTGACTGTTTGTACCTTTGTACCCGCATCACGCCAAAACTACTGCACAGAAATTAATGCGGTTTTCACCGATGTATTGCTAGAGGTCTACCTTAAAACATAGGCTATCTGGTTTTAAAAATAAAATTAGAATAAAATGAACAGTATACCTAAGTTATCTCAAAAATATTTGTATAGTTTTGTATTTTATTGTTATTTAACATACATAGAACATTCAGGAAAATTCTAAATAAACACGTAATTACGTGTTATGCTAGGATGTTCGATTCTCTTGGGAATTCCTTAATATCGACTCGTTTTCGCCACCACGGCCGCGGGCGTGACTTGTTGTACTTTGCTAACCCCAAGTCGACGAAAGTCATACCTAATATAATACGACAAGTAGACGTGTGTCTTCAATGAATTGTGTAACAGATTTTTACATTTGTCACAATTTAAACATTTGTCTATTGCCATATTACTAAGTCAACTCCTAAATAAGAGCCCCGGAATTGTATTAAAAATTTAAAAGGTACCAATGTGACAGGTTATTAGTTTTACAAGATAGTGCATCGATCAAACAGGTATTTTATATGTCAATCATTGAGTACAGTGGATTGTTTCGGGACGGGTCAGTATACCTCAGTCGACTCTTCCCGTCGCGGGCGACGACCTCGCGTTGCACACGCATGGACGCTGCATTGACACATTACACCGCGCGCTTTGTATCAAAGCTTGGAAACTTTTACCTATCGTTTTTATAAATTTTTCGTTGTTAAAATATATAAAAAATGTAACTATATATATATTTAAGTCTTAATCATAGCAGATTAAAAGGTAATTTTTATTTTCAAGTATGTACATATGTACTGTACTAACACTGCTTACACTGTATTCAGTTCAATCTTTCTACACAAAATAATTTAACCGATATGACTTATTCGAGTAATATATATATATATATATATATATAGAGTTTAACTTAAGGCGGTAGAAGCGGTTGATTCTTAATTCCTAATAATATAATATATCCAATTCAATTTGGAATGACCATATTGTATAATTTAAAACATTGCATTTTTTACATTGATATTATATTTAAGTTGCATATGAAACTTGTCGTGCTTTGTCTTTTGTAGAAAATAATAAATTCGAGAATAAAACTCGGTTGGAACATTAAAAAAAAACGACAATAATATTCACCTTTGCATAGTATACTGATTGATAATTATTATCAAACCTTGTTTAAATTAGGTTATTGATTTGTGGTGGTGTAGCGTGTCCGGACATCGACCCTCGTGAGTGCACTCTTGCACGGGAAGACAAAGCAAACCGCGATACACTGGTCACTGTTTTAAACAACTTAATACTCATATGTTATTAGTAAGTGGATTAAATCTCTCAACTATGAGTAAGTGAATTAAATCTCTCAACTATGAGTAACTGAATTAAATCTCTCAACTACGAGTAAGTGAATTAAAATCGATTTATCGGATCGTAAAGCTCGGGCCGGTGGCTGCCCGTAATGGGTGCTTCATGCAACGAAAAGACGACTCTAACAGATGAACAAATTGTAGTTTTTTAATTAAACAATTTCCTAAATTTGTATTTGAACATTAATTACAATACATACAATTATTAAACGTTAAAAGACGATTTCATTTGCTCTCGTTTGTTCGTATGCACTTTTAACTACTTCGAGAACTTCAATTCGACAGACAGGTGGACTATAGACAGGTTTATGGTGTAAAATATTGATTCGCATCGATGATAGCATCTTAGATATGCATGTATTATAAATAAAGGTAAACGTGAGATAAATCAGTGAATGCATTATCACGTCGTATAATAAATAAATGTTTTGAAATGCTGCTAAAATAATAGGAAAATATAAATTAAACTTTTCTTAATAAAACTTAACAAATATATTCTTCCGATGTTAAACTTTGAACAATGCACCTAAATAAATACCAAAAAGGCAAATGCTATAGATTTTGTAACACATTTCTTTGAGACTTACATTTGATTGAAACATATGATAATATATAAAAAATATTAGGTGCATTGGATATCTAGTAACTTACTAGATATCCAATGCACCTAATATTTTATAAGGATTAGTCAGTATTTATTACGTACCTAGAACGAATGTACATACTCGTATCTACTATTATAGTTAAATACAAATATTTGATAGTGTAGTTATAAAAAACGGGAAAAAGCATTAACTAGATTTTTTTTCATATCATTTAATTGATATATTTTTATAAAGCTGTGGAAATCGGACGACTTTGTAGTAGTATATAAATGTGTATAGTAAATAGATGTGATTTCATTTTATTCACATAAAATGTAAATAATGTGTATTTATATTTTATCTGGTAAAACAAATATTTATCTATTTTAGTATGTTAAAAAATAAAATTCTTGCTTTGTGTGACTCTATAATGTTATAATTATAAAGCAAAGGTCTTCAAAATTTCAATTCTCTTTGCCTTACAGTTTAAACTGTGCATTAATAAATTAGTCACATTTAATAAAATGCAACAAATTTCATGTTATTATTAACACGTTTATCGAGTACATTCTAATCGTCTTCGGAAGTAAAAATATAAATATTGTCAAATTTGTACAAATATAATCATAAAAGTAGATAATGATATAAAACTTTTGTATCGCGTTAGGCGTTACAAACATGTGGGACATGATGACTGTGTCCAATGAGTCGATTGTGATATGACGAGAACAGCGAAGGTAGGGGGCCGGGTCACGAATTTTACGTACGGTTACGGGTGTCGGGTACTCTCGACAGTCGACCCCAGCAGCAGCTATGTGTGCCACGGATGTATGTAGGTTAACATCGGACGCGCTCGATACGCCACCGCTGTTGCCGATGTCGACCACCTAACCTAGATCAGGGTACGGAGAGATCGCTTATGAAATCTGGCGCACACTAACTATATAAATGACACAGAATTTAACGTGCCCATATTCTATCACATACCGATTCTAAAAGGTTAAATGATTATTTATATATTTTCTTAAATATTGATTAGTCCCGCTTGATCGAAGTTCTATAGTTTTATGTTATTAATTATTATTTTGTATTGAATTAAATTATGAAAGTAGTTCGACTTAGGTCCAGATTTGTTTTAATGTGAATCATATCATTACACAGGCGAGATAGAATGGCGAATATAAAATGAATGCTCTAGTAAATTGTGTCACGGTCCAACCGTGTATAAATTTCGACAGTCATGGCCTCGCCTAAACCTTAGATATATATATATATATATATATCTAAGGTACATATATATATATATATATATATATATATATACAATATTTTAACAAATATTGTAAACAATGTTTATTAATTCCCAGGTAACACTAATAATTCAATTGAAAGAGATACGAACTTACTTTATTATATCATTCAAGATACTTATCATAAATGACGTTTAGCTTATGGCTACTTTTCTACTCTCAAAAGTATGTACACGGCTTGAACTTTACGATTCTAAAACCAATCTGATATACTCATTAGTAGAGGCTGGATTATATTCAACATAAAAAGCTTGATATATGCATGAAAAAAGATTATCCACGAAAATTGGCTGAATATGCGTAATTAAATGATAAATTTTAGAAACCCAAAAAAACCTTAGACACTAAGCTTTCATTTTTTATATTCCAAAACCAGCATACAATTAGTAAATTCTCCCTGGATAGGCGATCATAGGTAACATTACACATTACAGTAACATTTCATGACATTAAAATTATTTATAAACGTATACATATTTTTGTAAACGTAAACAATCAAGTATTGTTCCAAATGCTCAGTGGTAAGATTGTGTATTCGATCATTTAGAATATTTTTGTGGAAAACGTTCGCTCCACATCCACTGCGGTACCTAGACAGGATTTGAACTTGGGATGTTAGCACTTATAGTTTCTGGCAAAAGTTTTGCCGTCATATTAATGAAACTATCATTTTGACACATAGTTCAAAACCAGGGTTGTTTTTCAATAGGTTTTCAAACTTTTCTTTAAGTTTATGCGGCAATGCCAACAAATCAACCGATCAAATACTAATGACTCATTAGTATTTGATCGGTTGATTTTTTTATTACTATGTTAAATGGCATAATTACCGTATATTTTATATAGCAAACTTATGATAAATATATATTTATTGATATGATTAATAATTTTATTATCAATGTGAACGTTATTTGTAGCGAAAATAAGTCAATACGCAATTGTATGTTGTTGCAAATTGCTGTTTTGTTTCAGTTAGGCGTTTGCGATTAAAGAATAAATCACATAGGTTAAAGGTTAAAATTGCATCATTATGACTTACATATATATTATACAAGTTATAGGTTTCGACTGACTCGTTGGCTAGATGTAAGGCCGCAGACCCGCAGGTTCTTGGTTAAAGCCCAATAAAAAGTTTTCGGGATTATCTGTCAGAAAATTCGTGCCTCGGAAAGCACGTAAAGCCGTTGGTTCTGCGCCTGAACCTCGGCCGTGTCGGATTGCATCTGATTATGAAGGCTAGAGAATAGATAGTGCACCTGTGTTTGCGCATGCACTATAATATCTCCTGCACAGTTGGCTAATCTTTGTTGATATTGGCCGCGGTGGCCAAAATCGGTCAGGGGGATATTATTTATATATATATCTATAGTAGTGATAGGTATATTTATTAATAATACTATAAAAAATGTATATTATATTGACTCCTACCTTTATCGAGGTGAATATTTCTCATAACTTCTTTATTTTCGAAATACCTTGTTTCCTGCGTAATTATTAAACAGCTAAAGTATTTATATTAAAAGTAAACAGATAACATTAACAAAATTATATAAGTACATACATAATATATCATAACAACAACAAAACGCTCAAAAGTTTATAAGCATACTAAAGTATAATATTTAGTCACCCAGTCTGTTTTAGCCACTATTAACCAAACATTAAATTCAATATAAATGAATACCTTCAAGTTTTGGAGGCAAAGGATATATTAGAAACGGAATGCGTTCAGCCACCGTTCTCCGTGCAGCTGGTCCGCTTTTATCTCGATACGGCCAATTGTGCGAGGCGATTTCAAAACGAAAGTACCTACCGCGCATCTAGGACGGTGAACGTATTTCTCGTTGAAATCTCTTGCAATTTATCAGCTATCCAATACTTTTGAATACTGAGTACCTAGTTAACCTAACGTCTACTGCTTGTATTGAAATATCCCGTCTTACTGTTTGCTTTTAGAGAATATTAAAATAAGAGTTCAAATGTTAGGTTTATATTTATATTAAGATTGTTTATTTAATGAAAATACAAATCTTTAATCCGTGCTATGTGTAATCTCTAGAAAAACCTTCAATAGTTACACAATATACGGCTTCAGTTTTCAGGGTAACCATTTTCAATGTGTAAAATATACTGATTATAAAAATAAAATTAGGACATTATTAGATTTCGTTTGTGTATATTCACTTACTATATCTGTATTCCATTTAAATATATTTAATTTTAATGTATTGTTGTGAACACTGGTTAATTCAGTAGCATCCAATAACGAGTTTGTTCTATGTTGTTTTTAGAAAACTGTGTCGTATCTTACATAGAAATTTAATGTAGCTTTAACGTTACCATCCATATCGTCAATTTATTAATTATTATATTAAATTTTATTTTAAATATATTACTGTCTCATTACAATAAATATTAAATATTAACCATTCAACTTGAAGTTATTAGCTGAGATTATTTTAAATAAAATATATATTTAACATATCTACCAGCTTATTCATATTAAAATTATATATTAAATAGTAATTTAATAAATGTATTGATTCGATTAAGTCCTATAAATAATACTTAGAACATAAACTAATCGTTCGTTTTATATTTGATACTTCGTGCACATATGCATGTATACAATGAAGTAAACCATGCTTGCGTAGGCGCACGTTGCTGGCGCAGGCCGCGATGGCGAACGGTTATTATATCACAAGAGATATCGTAACTTTTGCCCACTTTTCAACTAGAAAGTACACAAGCCATTCGCTTTTCTGATAGTATTTATTGCCTAGGAAACTTAGTCGAGCATGCTTTTCAATTTAAATCTATTCGGCATGAAACAACTTTCCCGATGCTAATTGCTATTTACTTTCTAAAGTTGTTTGATAAAAACATAAAACCCTTTAATATACTCCTTCATTAAAATAAATATTTTATTATTCAACCGTTCAGAATCATTTCAATGAAACAATTTGCTTCTTTGATATTAATATTCCTTCAACTATGGATTTGCATTTATTAAACATTTACTTACCATCTTGTGACGTAGACTTAATGAGAATTTGTGATATACAAGTGTAATCTACCTCGGTGTGAGTTGTCTCAACCTACTTCTTGAATGCCGATGTTGTATAAAGCAATTCGGACCTTATATAATGGATCTTAAAGACAAAATCGTTATTTAAATCACGAACGTTCTCAATCCGACAATTAGGAACCGCTATTAATTTGCCAAGCTATTATCGACCTTAAGTTTATGAGAAAAGATATAAAAGTAAATTCTCACTGGTGAATTGAATACTGTACATATTCCATTCAACCATGAACTGCTTCGAGGAGCGTCCTGCGTAGTTAAGACCTCAATTTTTTAACCTCTCTCACTTATTGGTCAATCAAAGTGACATTTAATATTAGTATAATGTTCGGAATGGCAGTAACATCGGTTTCTATTTGCAATTTTTGGCTGCAACAATACACTGAAAATGTAAACCGTAGTTAATGGATAGTTTAATATTTAAATAGCTTTTCAAACTGTAATAGTAAAAATAAATATAAAATTAATAAAAGTTTTAACACTATTTCAGTTTAATACTACTTAATAGTATTCAAATAAAGAAATACGCTACTTTACATATATTTAGAGCCTAATTATTATTATTATATATAAATGCTAATTTTATTCCAATGTTCATAATAAAAACCATAAAATCATAATGTTTAAATAAATAATACATGCCAAATGTTATTGTCAATATTACAATATATTGTGTGTGTAGTAGTGCACGTAACATTCGTTACAAAATATAATATTTTATAATTATAAATATTTTTTCATTGTTTCAGGCTTTGCAACACGAGACTGTAAATAGCTACAAAACTGTGAGTTATATTTTAAATTTTGGTCACACAGCGTTTTGTCATTAATAGTTTATTACGTTTCAATAGAGAACAGAAACAGATAATACGCTAAGCCTAGTCTAATTGTGTAAGCGCACTGTAAAGTGGACCGCGTCATTGCTCAATCAGATGCATCTCGTTTCGTGTGCGGCTCGTGAGAGTCGAATTTCCCAATAGTCGAGCGGAGAAGGAGAGAACTTAATGCGGTTTCCCAATAGAAAGTCCTCCGGTGCAGGAAGTGCAGTGAAACACACGTGCACCCGGCCTCCACACTCGGAGGGGCACCGGGCGATGCACTTTCATACCGGTGACGTCACATGGTACCTTTCGTCAGCGTCACGCCGTGCTCCGTAAGAGCGGTTACGCAATCAATGCGCACCTCTCAACTTTCCAATTTCGACAACGCGCTATTGTGTAGCGCTTTCAAATTTTACTTCGCCTTCTGCTTTTAGGCACTTTCTTAGCGTTTCTATACTCGCTGAAAAATGCTCTGAATGCTGCGCGGGCGCGAGCAATAACCGTGATGCACTTTCACTGCAGTGTTCCGGATTTTTTATGAGAAAATCACGAAAACTAGCTATTAGCTAACAGAACTAAAATTAAGTTCGAGCAATAACCTATTACATAATTCAAAGCCTATATTTATATTTTGAAAGAAAAGACAATTAAATTGATAGCTTTCACAGTTATATTATACCCGAAGTATTGACGGACATATTTGAAAGCAGTATGGATGTAAAATATTAAAGCGTGCTGCGTGACAGCTGGTACGTGGTAAGGTTTTCACCAGCTGTGATCGAAGCTTTCACAGTTCGTGAACAGCGCGACAGTTGAGAGTTCTGTTGCAAGTTGTTCATTATTGATTTACTGGTGATAATTTTTTTTTTTATAAAATGTAGCTTTGATTTGGTAATAAATAATTACGTTGTTTCGAACTTCTTTTCTTATAATCTTTATATCATCTGTACTGATTTGGCGCATTTTCCTGTATGTATATATTTACATTACACGAATGAATTCATGCCTTTCTTACACTTATATACTGAAAAAAAGTTGTATTAGGCAAAAGTCAAGAATAATTTTTATTTTGTTTACGCAGTTAATATTTAAAATTAAATTCGGCTAGAAAGTTGTTTATTACCAATGTGAAAAAAACAACAAGTAAATGTGAATCGAAGAATCAGGAAGTGATTGAGAATTACGACGAAAACCTTAAGTACTTAGTAAGGTTTGAATAAAATGCTGTTATATTATCACTTCAATTAAAGCACAATTTCCTCTAATATTCTATATTTAAAAACTTCCGTTTCTGACAATGACGAAATCTATACTATATTATACTTGATAATTCGCTTTTATTATATTTACCACTTTTTTTTATTATACTAATATGTTTTTAAGGATTGGTTCTGTTATTTTCCTGTAATGCACAATTCTGCTCTAAAAGCATGCCAAGGTATATTATATTCCTCTTCTTATATTGTTGTATGAATGATATTAATTTAGGGCCGGTTTTATGATCCATAGTCAAACACCGTATAGTCTATTTCAATGAGAATAGAAATAAATGTAAACAAACAACTTTGACCTTGAATTGAAATGTAATTTGAATGAGTTTAGTGAGGAGAAAATAATGGAGCGAATGGATATTGAATAATTGATAAAGTATGAAATGATATATTTAATTCCTTTTAAACGTAATTTTATATTAATTTTAATAGGTGTATGTTATATGGATTACAGGTAATATAAAAAAAAACAATTATTTAAACAAAAATCTATTCAAATTAAATCGTAAATTTTGTAGGGTCCGAAGTCGTGGTATCTAAGATGCCGTCCAATTTTTTCATCTTTTAAAATATGGTCAATGCGCTGCAACCTCTTATGATGGTCAATAAATTTATAAAGAGGTAGTTATTTTAAGTAATAAATCATAGATACACACTCCAATTTTATTTATTTGAGTAGAAAATCTATTTCTCACAATAAAAATAAAAACATTGAATATTTTAATAATAAAGTGGCCTTTTCAAGACATTGTGTGACGAATATTATATACTAAGGCTTCGATAAAATTAAATTTTGAATATCTTTCAAAGGAAACTAATTTTTTCTCTAATCAAAAACACAATGAACTTTAAATAAACAAAATTGAAATATATTTCTTAGTTTTCAATTTTAAAATATATCCTTAAATACCTATTATAAAACAAAGTCCCCCGCGTTTCATGTCTGTCTGTATGAACGCGCTAAACTAAAAAACTACTGAAGGGATTTTCATACGGTTTTCACTAATAGATAAAGTGATTCAAGTGGAAGGTTTACGTGTATAATTAATTAATATTTTCTGTAAATTTGTTGAAATATAGCGATAATTGTTGAAGAAGTCGGAAAAAAACGAGCCGATTGGGAATCGAAAACGCTGTACAATCCCTTTGAGTTATAACAAAACAATGTATGGTGAAATTGTTCCCCTTTCATAGATCTACAAAAAAGTCCGCGATGGCATATGTCTATCTTCCAAGGATAGCTAACTATACCCATTTTAATGTTTAAAAAATGGTTACATAAAAATGTTAAAATTATAAAGCTATAAAAACGGATATGATATTAATCCTTATTAAAATAAATACGTTATTTACTTTAAGCATTTAATGTATATTATAATTGCCCTTTACACTACCCAATTTAAATCAATATCTTAAGAGTAATCGTAATTTTAAAATTATCGCGCACTAAATAAATTCAGGCGGTCCAGCACCCATCAGGCCGGGACTCCACCAAAGCAGAGATGTGTGCGGTGTGCTGTGTGCTGTGCGAGAAGAGATGTTTTTCAGCTCGCGGGACTCCACCAAAGCGGAGATGTGTGCGGTGTGCTGTGTGCTGTGCGAGAAGAGATGTTTTTCAGCTCGGGTGCGGGGCGTTGAGTGCTCAGTACGCATTCTGACACGAAAGGTAGACGATGTCGCTATTATTACAAAAAAAGTATCTTCTTTTACTTGAAGAAGAACTACAGTCTGAAGAAGCAGAATTGATAGCTTTATACAACCTAAACAAAAGAAAACATCGGTTTTGGAAAAGAAGTCACTTGTATTACCATACCAGTCATGGAGAATTTTTTACTCTGTTTAATGAGTTAGATGATGAAAGTTTTACCAAGTCCTACAGACTACCGAGGAATATATTCTACGAACTACATAACTTAATTAAACCGCATATATTTAAGCAAGATACTAACTACAGGAGATCTATCTGTACCCAAGAGCGGCTAGCAGTATGTTTGAAGTAAGTACCTACCTAATTATTTTTTTGTTAATGTGTGTTTGTGTTTATGTGTGTTATCTGCGTTTGAATGTGATCAGTCTTTTTTGAGTGTTTGTTTTTTTTGTGTAAAAGGGCTAAGTGAGAAGTACTCAAAACGAGAATCAAGAAGTACGAGAATACATGAAAAATATTATGTAAACTGAGGTATGTAAGGATTACGAGAAATCGAGATCCGTTGTCTCTTTCTACCCCTCCGGGAGACTGGAGTGATGCATATTATGTAAAAACCAAATATATTTTTATATTATCTTATTTATTCATAAAGAAAACAAAAAAATCAACTGCCGTTCTGGCAGTAGCAAAAAAAACGTAAGGTTATATTAGAAACATAACGTACAAAAAAATTATAACAGTAAATCACATGAGACATATTGCTTTCTTTTCCATATAGTTACAAATTATCATATGTGTCTTCTTCGTTTCTGAATGCTTCTATCTGTTCATCGGTCATGTGCGTATCTTCCAAGCTTGGAACAGGTGCCTGTGTTGAGTTAGGACCACCGGCCTGTGTTGATGTAAGAACCGGTGCCTGTGTTGAGCTAGGACCCGGTGTCGAACTTGGACCCGGTGCTGAAGTCGGACCGGGGGAATACCAATTATTTTCATTTGTGTTATACCATGTGTTTTGTAGCTCAAGTTCTTCCAATTCTAAAAGAACATTGAAAATTTTACGTTTAGCCTGAAGCTGCATATATTGAGAAAGCTTTTTTACACTTTTTGATATCGACAGAAAAAAAGTGTCCATTTCGTCAAGGGTATTATTTTTCTCTATCAATGATTGTATTTCTAGTTTTTCTTGGCGTATTCTTTCACGGTTTGCATGGTGCTGTATAAGTAAATTACTTATTTCATCCGATTTTCTTGTTGCATTTCTGCATGTCGAGGCTGAGACGCTTGATGTCGGTGACGGCGAATGTTGTACAGATGGACGATCTTCTGGAGTGCTTCTTGTATGATTGCTTGATGTTTCAAAAAACTCATCGGTTACATTACTTTCCAATGAATTTGTTTCCTGTTCATTTATATTTGTTTGTGAGGTATAATTTGTAGTCCTGTTTCTATTCGTCATATATGGTATCAAAAATTCCATTACCTTCTCATATTTCCATTCACGAATTTGTTTACCACTCTGTCCACTTCTAGTGGCATTCTTCCTTTTTAATGCGTCCCGGTGGCTGTCTCTCAACTTTTTCCACTTAGATTTAGCCGTTTTTACTGAAATAAAAATAATTGAAATCATTATAAATATTAAATGTTGACATTGCCATAGTCAAAATATACTTACCGCATTATCACTCATGCAGAATTTATAACCATTATAAATATTTAAAAAATACCAGAGTTTCAAGGGAAACCAATTTATAAAAAAAATATCTGAAATCAAACAAACAAAACGGATTGTATCTCTCGTACGTGGTCGCGGCAGACGGCGGCGTCGAAATTTGAAATGTTAATAAATAACGAGTGATAAATCCATTTTATTTGTTTGATTTCAATGTGTTGTGCTCGTGTGAATCTTAGACTTTTAATTGTTTCTTTTCTATTATTTAAAAATGGCTATAACTTTTGAACGAGTGAAAATTCTGTAAATACATAATTTCAGTAATGCCTAATCTTTTATAGTTCCGGAAACAACACGACACTGATTAAGATATTATTTTGAAATGCCCCTTCTATTCTAACTGAAACCACGACACATAAATATAAATCTATATTATAATTATTACAGGTATTTGGCGACTGGTTCAAAATTTTCACAAATAGCTGAAAATTTTAGGATTGGAAAATCGACTGTTCCAAGAATTATAGAAGATGTCTGCGATGCCTTGTGGACAGTATTACAACCTTTGGTTATGCCAGAACTTAATGAAAATGATTGGAAAAAAATTTCAAAGCAATTTGAAGAAATCTGGCAATTCAAAAACTGCGTCGGGGCCATTGATGGCAAGCATGTGTACATGTTTGCACCCCCAAAATCTGGGTCCTCATATTACTGTTATAAACACAGGTTTTCAACTGTAATGATGTGCGTAGCCGACGCTACCCGAAGAATAATTATGGTAGATATAGGTTCAATGGGAAGGTTCAGCGATGGTGGTATTTTTGCTGATAGTATATTCGGAATTCGTTTGAGAGAAAACAGACTAAATCTACCACAGCCACAACCCTTGTACCAAAATGGAGAACCTGTACCGTTTGTTTTTATTGGAGACGAAGCTTTCCCTTTGATGACTAACTTAATGAGACCATATCCACGCGATAATTTAAATAACGAAAAACGAACATACAATTATAGACTTTCAAGAGCTCGTCGTATTGTGGAAGCTACATTTGGTGTATTATCACGGAAATGGTACGTATACCGTAAAGAATTTGAATGTAAAATAGAAACAGTGGAAAAAGTGATAAAAGCAACGTGTGTTCTACACAACTTTTTAATTGACAAGATGCCTGGCTATCTAGATAATAATGAAACGGGTTTGGCCACGACTATGTTTAACGACACAAACGTGGAAAATCTATTATCGAATGACAATATGGATGCCTATCAAGTTCGAGAAAAATTCTGTAGTTATTTCAACAACGAGGGCGCCGTTCCATGGCAAGACACTCGTATTACAACATTACTTGAACGAAATACTTAATATAATAAATTGCACTTACCGTCAGATAATTGAGTTTCTTTCAAAACGTTCTCCCAAGCTGCATCTTTGACGTCAGTAAGTTTATAGGTATCTATTGATGTGTTCCATAGACATGGATATTTTTTTACTGATTCAATAAATTGGTCATCCATTACGTTTTATTTAAATTAACTAATTGTTTACGTTGAAAAATACAAATTGCACAAATTATTCACGATAAAAGCGTGTGCTCGCGCGCACGGTACTAGCAAGATGGCCGGCCGGCGCGCGCGCGGGGTTCTGCGGGTTGCTAGCGGGCGAGAGGGGGGAGGGTGACATCGCTCACTGCACGCCGCTCACATCTCTCGTCTCCACTGCGCGTCGTCCGCGCACAGCTCACATCTCCGCTTCCATCGCGACATACAAATATTACACATCTCCGCACAGCGATCTCCACTGAAGCTGAGCGGAGAGGAGACGTGTCAATAACTCAATTCTATTGGTTGTTTAAAAAACATCTCCTCTCCGCTCGTCTCGTCTCCGCTTTGGTGGAGTCCCGGCCTCATACAAACGCGTGATGCTTGCGCACCCCGCGTCCCGCTGTCGCCCGTACGTTAGCTGTTGCCCGCATAAATATAAGTAAAGGATAAATGTTTGCTTGAAAATTTGTGATTTGAAATTAATATGTATGAAATGCATTTCTGTTAAGAAAAACTTTAGTAATGGTTTTTCCTTATTTTTAAGTTGATGATTATTCTTTAAATAATCATCAGTGGACTTATTATGAATTCCTGTAGGTTGACTTAATATATTTATAGTTACTTCAATGGCTTGAAGTAAAATTTATAAAAATATTAAATACCTATTATATTATAATATGTTTTATTCTATCAAACTACAGGCACATAAGACATAACATCTTCGTTATTTTCGGTATTCCGGAGTTTTTCCAGCGATAAAAAAAAGGCATGCCAGAATGGCTTGGAAATAGAAGTTTTTTTCCGACTGTGTCACGTACACTTATTGTTATATTTTGGTCAATTTATAAATTAATAATAATTAATAGCTTTATAAATTGTAGCCTATTTGTTATTTTGATGTATGAGCTATATTATTGTAAAGTTTCATTAAAATCCATTCAGTACTTTTACGTGAATGGGTAAGAAATGTCCATACATCCATACAAAATTTCGTGTTTATTATATTATTAGGAAATAGAATTATTATTTGCCCTGTACTGAACACATATAAACTGTACTGTATGGGAGAATAAATTGATTGGTGAATGTTTATAGCTTATTGATTAACAAATGCACGAAATAAAATTTTTATTTTACCCGTACAGTAAGTCGGGACGGGCAGCTAGTATATATATATATAATTAAAACTAACAACTTACCTTAATCTTCAAATTAAAATAACAATATTCAATTAGCTTGGTCCGTGTTGAAGGCAAATCAAAAGTCAGTAGGCAAAAGGTCGTAAATACAAAATGGGGTTCAATCACAGTCCGTTTAAACTAAGGCAGGTCGTAATAAAAAAACTTTTGATAATACCGAATAAGCACCCGTGCACATGATACGAAAGATCAGGGACGAATTATCGTCCTAATTAATTCTCTTCTTATTATTTTCAAAACTATAAACTGAGTGTTTCTATGCATAAAACTGATCTATATTTAGAGATTTTAATTTTTTTATTATTTAAAATTAAATAATTATAAATTTATAACATATTAATTATGATGATTTATTAATATTTTTTTTATTTACCTTACTATAAAAAATAATAACATTTTTATCGAACGTTAGGTAATTTTCTATATTTTTACATATATTTCATATTCCAATTTATATACTGTAAATAAATATCTATTTAAAAAAATCTAAAACGAACTAAAATAATATATTTTTTATCTGTATAAATTTATTTTTTTGTTATATTCTTGTGTTACAAATGAAGATAATATATTAATCAAGAACTGTTTGCAGTGCATGATATAGCGGAGTTATTAGCAAATATGGAATATTGAAAAGTACGGTTTGTTTACATTTATTTCATTTGTTAGATTAACCATTGTCAACTTGTTAACTTATGGTCAAATGGCTATTTCGTTTTCCAACGTCTATTTTAACTAAAGTCAATTTACCATTGGTTATTATATTGCCAGTGTAATCGGAAATCATTTCTTAAAATTCTATTGCGATTTATATTTTTTGATCACTCATATGGCTAGTGTTGTCACTTCTATGTGAGCAAAACGCCTTTTTTTGATAGGCTAAATTTTGAGCTGGCATTAAAAATCAAAATAACACAAGATTCAATAAACAACCTTCATTTATTTTTAAAAAAGTATGATCATTAGAAAATGTAAATATTAAACTGAAAAGTTTTGCAGATTTTTATAGTGCAACTAGTTCATAAAATACAACTAATAGTCTAGTCAACAAGTGCCTTTTTGGTCAACTTTTTTCAGCAGTCTCCGAAAATTATGATTGAGGTATCATTCGATTGGGAATGGCACCTAGATGATTTAAAAAAAAATGAAGTTTCGCTTGAAATAATTGCAAAAGTTATTAACAATTAACTAAAAAGGGGCTTTAATTTTTGAAAATTTCTCCAAAAGTGCTAAAGATTTTTCAAATTTGAAAGATTCAAAAAGAAGAGGAAATTTCCTAAAAAAAGTTCCGGCTCCCGCAATCGTAGGAGCAATATTTATAATTTTCCCAGAGGGTTGAAAATACGCCCGAAAACGGTTACTCCGGCTTGCGCAAGCCACGCTGCCTTCGGACTTTTAATGAATAAATATTATTTAAACTTATTAAATATGAAAATTAAAAATTGAAAAATTCAGGCGCCTACAGGACAGATCAATGAACAATAATCCGTGGTGAAAATTTTTTTATTGCGGTTTTTCAATAACATGTCCATTAATTAAATAACAATTTTTTGTAGCACGATCATTAACATTGCAAGTGCGATAATTGTTAAACTATTAATCTGAGAATTTTTTCCTTTCGTGGAGGTATTTTTCAAAGCTCTAAGAATTATTTTCCCGTTGGAAAAATACATTATTAACAATTTATTTTCAATGTTTAATAAAGCTTTATAATTTTTCATCTTAGTAAGTTGTTAATAAAAAAAAGAAAATTAACCATTTTTTAATATAATATGTATACGTGGTATTTGGTGGGTTACGTGGTACAAATAATGTCGGCCTCCTCATTACATGTACTCCGTAAAAATATCGTCGTCTGATAAACTCTCCGACATATTATCATAGTACTATATTTAAATTCATTTTAAATAATACGAATAATATTTTGAGAAATGCGACGTTGATAACAAGAAAACTGTCGACAGCTGTCATGGTTGAGAGTTAACCATTTGTCAGAATGTTAACCATTTAACGTTGATTGGTTAATTTTTTAAACTTACCTTTGATTACGAATTTTAAACTAATATTCCAATAGTAATACTAATTATTATTGATGAAAAAACACACTGGCAGAATTTAATCATTTGTTACTATTTTTAACCGACTTCAAAAAAAGGAGGAGGTTATCAATTCGTCTGTATGTTTTTTTTTGTGTTTGTTACCTCATAACTTTCGACTGGGTGAATCGATTTTGATGATTTTTTTTTTATTTGAAAGGGGTTGCTTCCCATGGGGTCCCATTTTTTTTTAGTCCAGGTTTGACAATGGAATCCATGAGAAAACCATATAAGTCTTAAATTTGCATGAGGTATGTGCGCGACAAATGGACGAATAACTCAATATCACGCCAACCGATTTCGATGATTTTATTAGAAAGAGTATACTTCAAGGCTTGTTTGATGATAGTTTGGTTAGATTCTGATTATAGGATCCATGACAAAGTAACGGAAATCTTCAATTCTTAGTAGCAAATTAACGATACACGGCCGAATCTTTTATAGGCTATCTAGATTTATCATTCACCTACCATAACATCGTTATGATCAAGTAATTAAAGTACTATTGTAAAAAACACTTCTTTATATACCGTCAATAGTTTTCGCAGCGCACGCGAAATAATAACTTTTATAGGCAACAGTTTGATACGTTGGGTTACATTGCTCCATTTTAAGTAGGGATCTATAAGTTTTTGAAAATATAATAAAGCCTATATTACTCGGTAAAGACGTAGCTTTCTAAGGGTGAAAGAATTTTTAAAATCGGTCGAGTAGTTTTTGATTTAAATCGTAATAAAAAATCAAACAAAAATCAAATCTTTCCTCTTTATAATATGAGTTATGCATGTAAGCATTAGTATATGTATATGTATATGTTTGTAATTGAAACATATTTGAACATCTCCTAAAAGTTGAGACCAATTTTGAAAATTATACATATATGTATATATAGAATCGTATAAGTACTCTTATATACATGTTATATTTATGTATATTTATATATTGATTACTAGTGTTTTCCCGCGGTTTCACCCGCGTAGTTCCTGTTCCCGTGGGAATATGGGGACAAATGTAGCCTAAATTACTCCCTGATAATGTAGCTTTCCATTGGTGAAAGAATTTTTTAAATCGGCTTAGTGGTTTAGGCGTGAAAGCGTCACAAACAAAATTACTTTCGCATTTATAATATTAGTTAGGATAATATAGATACTTCCCCTTTTTTTAATATACAGACATTCCGTCATATTTTATGGTGAAGAATGGTATAACACAACATCTATAAACATACAGTTTATTTAATTATTACTAGAAATAACTATTTGGTTATGTTATGGCTGCCCAACTAAATTACCCCACCAACTAAATCTATTTAATCAAAACATGTTAATTTATATTCATACATTTAACCATATTAACTAATATTTATTAATTAAGTACCAAAATGCATTTTTCTTTATGTTTCACTGTTTTAGTTTAATATATTTAAATAATAATATAAACGGCGCTGTCTCATATGAGCTGCACGTTTAGTAGGTCTACCCATATTCTACAAATTAGTGAGTGTACTTCAGATTCACTAAAAATCGAAAACTAACTTAACTATCGGTTGAATTAAATACGAATAAAAAAACCGAAATAAGACTCTCGGAAAGATCGACGGACAGACTGATAGTAAAGGAACGGATACATATTATGTCGAAATTATTGTTTTTGTTTCATTTTGATTTTAGTATGTATATATACCCGTACTTTTTATGTAACAAATTAAGAGTAAGATAGTCTTAGTATTAGTCCGATTTTATTTCATGCTAATACGTCGGTAAATTTATTCACCCCAATATATTTGTACCCGTTATGTAATGATAATTTAAATATAATGTATTGACGTCATGAATTGCTACTGCTATTAAAAACATACGTCATCTACTTTTGATGTATATTGTATAAAAACTAAGCGATCTAATACTAATATCCGCCATAAATTTATCTAATAAACTAATGTCGTTATGGCTGTATTTAATTCTGTAATAACCACGTAGATTATATAAATGACTAGTAGTAAAAACAATTACAATCATTTTGTTAACATCATAAAACTAAGATGCGAGCGTCATCCGGCGCGTATTTTCATGGCACTTTCATTTCTATCGTAAACTTATTTATGGCAATGATGAATCAGATAGTATGTAAAAAGTGTGGTCAGTTTTCATCCTATGAATTTGGAACTTAAATTGGTTTATATTTAAAGTGAACGTTATAGAAAGGAAAGGTCAATTCGAATAGTAGATAAGAAAGTTAATCATGGAAAGTGTGCGCTAGTGAATCTATGGCGGTGCTGTCGCTATTTAATCAAGTGAAATGTATTTATTAAACAACTACGGTAATTAAATTATATTCATAGATATGTTACAAGATTACAATCAAAACAGAAGCTTTTTGGATTGATGTAGATTAGATTCAGAAATATAATTATTTTTTATTATTGTATAGGTTGCCGCAAAGAGCATATAGGCCACCCGATGGTAAGTGGTCACAAACTCCCACAGAAAATGGCATTGTAATATGTTACCATCGCTTACACTTCCAATGCGCCACCAACCTTGGGAACTAAGATGTTATGTGCCTGTAACTATACTGGCTCACTAACCCTTCAAACCGGAACACAAAAATACAAAGTACCTACTGCTATTTTGGAGGAGAATATCTTATGAGTGGGTGGTACCTACCCAGACGAGCTTACACAAAGCTAAGCTCTACCACGGAGTAATAATATTTTTTAAGAGTTGACCCTTAACTGTTAGATTCGATTTAAGGACTAAATAATAAGCTTACAAATGCGGAAAAAAATGCTAAGTTTTAATATTTCCGTAAAAACAATGTATTAAAAATATTTTCTACGAATTCATTCAGGGGTAACCCTAAAACATGTATTATTTTTTAAACCACATGAAACCATATGCGTGGTCCTTAAAAATTGGGTCAGATTGTACAATGTTACCTTTCATTCAACAGGAAGATAAATAACACATACATTTTTTCACAAAACTAAAATCATAAAAATGCATAATATACATATTACATAGTTGGTGTATTCTAATTATGATAACGATAGAGTTTTGCTCGTGCATCATGTTCTAAGACGTCAACTTCGACTTATGTATTTGTGTCGTTATACATATATCGTAATATAATAATGAATCTTCTATAATGATAACGCAAAAATCACCTACCTTTCTTGAGCTAAGTGACAGGCTACAGCGACTTCAATATGGTGTTCGTTGTTTCACGTCTTAAAATTATGATGTCACATATCATATTTAAACATGTCATGTTTAATGTAAATACTTTGAATTCAAATGAAGTGAAGATATCGCAATATTTTTTTTGTTTTCATAAGGGCCTAGTGTCTAAGAATTAAAATTTAGAAAATTTCATTGAAATCTATCCAGTAGTTTTTCCGTGATGCGCGCACAACTGCAGTCCTCTTATCATTTTATTTATATAGATAATATTATGTTTGTAAATTTTTATAGTTATGTTTTCCACTTTTATTAACTTATTCGTTTTATCCGTTTAAATTCTGTACGCTTGAATGTTTTTTTTACACAATTAAGAGAGCATCTAATGCGTTAATAAATATATTTGTAGTGTGTGAAAATAATGTAATATAACTTATCTCATTATTTATATCAATGTAGCAATTATTCATCACTCATCAGATATTCTACAGCAAAACAGCAGTACTTGGTACTGTTGTGTTCCGGTGTGAAGGGTGAGTGAGCCAGTGTAATTACAGGCACAAGGGACATAACATCTTAGTTCCCAAGGTTGGTGGCGCATTGGTGATGTAAGTGTTGGTTAACATGTTTTACAATGCCAATGTCTATGGGCGTTGGTGACCACTTACCATCAGGTGGCCCATACGCTCGTCCGCCTTCCTATGCAATAAAAAAATATACACTAATGTAACTAATAACTTAACTAGTAACTTTTTATAATATTATACATATTATATATTGACTGCCTGGTTGGTCTAGTGGCTTGATATAAAGCCGCAGACTCGGTGGTCCTGGGTTCAATTCCCAGGTCGGGCCAATAAATAGTTATTGAGGTTTTCTGTCAGAAAACTCTCAGTAGCAGCCCGGAGTCTGGAAGTTGGAAGTGTGTACACTCCTGTGCCTCGGAAAGCACGTTAAGCCGTTGGTCCTGCGCCTGATCTCTTTCCGGTCGTGTCGGATTGCCGTCCCATCGGATTATGAGAGCTAAGTAAAAGAGAGTGCACCTGCGTTTGCGCACACTTGTGCACTATAATATCTCCTGCACAGTTGGCTAAGCTCTCTAGAGATTGGCCGCCGTGGCCGAAATCGGTATGGAGGACCTTATATATGTATATTATAATATCATCTCATATAATTTGTTTTATTTGGCAAAATTGCATTGTGTAAACTAATTAATGTAATACACTATAAATCATTCGTATGTAGGAATTGTAGGTATTATATTATGTTACTTGAATATTTATTTTTAAGATTGCGTTTTGACAGTTATTTTAACACGACACGTTTGAGGTAAACATGTAAAAAATTTGGAAAAACTTCGAAACTTAATTTATAATTTCTTGTCTGCGTAACACATGTTACGACATTATAATATAATGGAAAAATTATGCTTAATTTTTTGACTAGACCGTAGTAGTGAAGAGTATGGATGCAGAAGCTTTCACCGATACAATGGAAACGGTGTAGAAAGGGTCCGTGCAGCTGTCCCGCGGGTGTCAGTCGGAAGGCGTTCCGCCCTCGCTGGCCCCGCAACTCTGCTCTCTGGCGAGAGGAGCGTTCGCGCGACTCCCCGCAGCGCGCGGCACACGCGACCAGTCGCCCCTCACTCGTGCAACGTGTCGCATGTCCGTTACGTTGCTCCGCGCGACCCAACAACCATGTGGTGAAGTGAAACTGTCAAACGTGATACGTACTCACACACCAAACAGCTTTAGTGGACTTTTCCACTATTCTAATTTATTCCTGGTGATTTTGTGTTGACGAAGTGGTGCCTTTTACGTGGAAAGTTGGATTATACGATCAAATAATGGCCTTAGCGAGGTGAGCTATTTTAGTTGTTGATGTCAACGCGGAAGTACTTTATTTTACTACATATTAATGCACCAAGTTTTGAAGGATGATAATTTTCAATTATAACCCTATATTTTTCGAAACACATAAATAAATATTTATCGATACGCTAACGGTCATTTGATAGTTTCACTATAAATTAACTGTCCTTGCCAGTAACATTAATTATTTTTGTAATCAAGTAAGAAGCAGCACTGCAAATAGCGAAAGTTACTTAGCCTCGCACGCATTATAACTTTCTTTGTTGTGTAAGCTGAACGCCAACGACAGGTAGAGGGAGCAGCATAGAAATCGAGTCACTTTTACGACATGCATTATCATTTAGTTATCTACAATGGTTTTAAGGACAACTGTTACTGTCTTTTATTTAGAGTTAACACAATGTTGAGTATTTATGTATATGTTCAGTGTCCCCCTTGGCCCTCAGAGTCCGTTAGTGCAGTGTCGATGTTTTCTCTTCGTCCGCACCCTCGTTCGTTACGGTTACCCTAAAAAGTGAACCCCACGATGGTACCTCTGTATCTATTCTATAAACGTACTTTTACCGTATATTTTATCTTTTGACATTGTATGTATGTTAGTAAAACATGCAAGTAGTTAGTGCAAGTTATCAAGCATTATTATTTCGAACGTGCTCATTGCTAATGTATATTGCTTATAAAATTTTGTGCATAACGTTCATGTCGCAAGCTATTCAAAAGCGTATATCATTATTTAAAATAGAATGATCCTGTTTCGATATATAAATAATCCCACATTATAAAAAGCCGTTTCGCAAATGCCTTTAAGCAGGTAACAAAACGAGGCCGGAAAGCGACTCGCCAGCTCCCGAAAGTTTTTTTGGACTCCTTCTTTTTGTTATAAATTTAACATTTTGTTCCTTTTGGTACACAAAGGTATTGCATTTTGCCTGGAGTTTATCATTTAGATTTAGTTCAAATAATTTAGGCGATGACGATTTTTATGATACAGAGAGTATTTGGAATAGTGGGTACGCTAACGTACTAGATAACCTGATTTCCATTTACATACTTGCACTATCACTCGTAAGTACACAATCTATTGGATAAACAACGAATGTTAAATAGTTGTTTATAGACCGTACATTTTTACTAAAACCTATTATAATATGTGTGTTAACACATACTCAGGCCTTATTTTGTTTGTTTCATTTCCCCTTGAGACGCGCTACGTATACGGAGGTTATATAGCGCATTTGTATCGGTGTCGGCAAGAGATAAGGATTTGCGGGATGCGCTTCCAGAGGTCAATGACCTTCAGTCACGGAGGTTACTCGAAGGACACAGGATGATCACCTAAACTATTTTTTTATTTACACATACATATAAAGCCGGTACCATGATAATCCTGTTAAATTGAATCCTTGAGAAAAAAAGGAAACCACAAAAGCGGTAACATATTTAATCATCTACTTAATAAAAAATACAATTTCAATAAAAAGTCAATGAAATATATACCTAATCATTTTATTTGACCATTTTAAATAAAAATTCTGTGCGGCTTCTAAAAGAGTTTTTAAACTGCTCTTAAGTTCCACTGCTAGGTCACTTATGAATTCTATTTCAGTAATACTTTGCTCCAAGGAATAATTAGTACATTTCGCTTATTTGACTTAGCTTATAATATGCGTGAATATTGTAAATAACATTTTGCAACGAGAGTAATGAGGATAAATTTATAGCGACCACTCTACCAATACATTATTTTCATTGTTAAATATAAACAAAAGCAAACTTAAATCATATATAATAATTATATTCGTTTAATATTCTCTATTCTCAATCTACGAGAAACCAGGCCGGTGCCGTCTAATTTGATTGTGTAGGAATAAGTTGGGCGAGGTTATTTCGCAAGAGTGTATCAATTTAGCCAAGGGGCACCGGCGCACGTTCGCAAACTTAAATATCGCGGCGGTCAGGCCCATTCCTTGCTCCTGCTTCAGTAGTGGGTAGGTTTCACTTATGTAATAAAAATAATCACATAATAAACGTACTTAAACTGTTTGCAATGATATGAAATTAACATATACAGAAGTGAGTTACATATTTCTTGGATAATAATTTTAATTTTAATTAATTGGGTAAATATTGTTTCTTTTTTATTTATTAATTAAGAATGTGTGAAATTTCGCGCGAGTCGATGGAAAGTGCGTCACCGCCTCGTTTCTTCGCCTCGGTGCGTAGCGTATTTTCTTTGTCTTAACGATCTTGAATCTTGATTGCAGTTTTCACAACACATGCTAGGCATGATATTTTCTTTTTTCTTAATCTTCTTTTGGATACAAAAATAATCTCATTATTTGTTGATTTTAATAAAAGTCACATACAACAAAAATGTTTTTTTTTTTCAATACTTAACAAAGGTTAAAACCTTGTAATGAATCTTAACACATTTAATCATTTTAATTCTGTTTAGTAAATGTCATGGTTTTGTTTAGAACCAGGAACCTCGTTTGCATGAGACCTCATTGTCATGTCAACTTTGTTTAAAAATGTAAAGGTACTCATCTAATAATTTACAAAATGTATCCAAAGTTAGGTAGTTCTACTTACATAGTGTTGTTTTGAGCATTCAATTACTAAAGACCTTGCATATATTGTAAATAAATATAACGGAACATCCTCAGTAAACAAGGTAAAGTGTCACGATGTGGCCCTCATTTGACCCGCACTGGAATTTCTAAGCTTGAAGAGGTCTCATGAGTGCGTTAGTTCTTATAAATTCATACGAACAACTATACTACAATTATATATTAAAAAATATATATTTGCAATAGATATTAATTTTGTTGAAAATAGTCGGTAGTTGATTTGGAACATGAATGCACGCGGCTTTAATTTGCCGAGGGAGCAATTCGGGACGGGGACATCGGCACGCACTCTGTGCTTACGAAGAGACGAGCGCGTTGACCCATTTCGAGCGTAACACGGAACGATGCTTCGAGGAATCGATGATATTATAACAGTCGAACCTCGAGGTCTCCGCGGCGCTTCAGCGACGCTTCGGGATCTGTGTCAGGGTCCTCCCCCGTTGGCCCTACACCCTTCGCTCCGATCCACCTCCCGCTAACAAAGTGTTCTGTTGACGGTTGACCCGTAAAACTTCAGCATTTGCGTTTCACTCCCTAAGTCTTGTTTAACGATTTAGGGTCACCACTCACCGTTGTCTGCTTTTATGGTTCGTCGCTTTTAAAGTCTTAACTAGGATAAAATTATCATTAATAAAAATGTTCATGATTGTTTAAAGTCAAATTTAAAGTTTAATGTACGCGATAACGGTATAAGGAAAGAATAACAATAATATATGAGAATGAAGACCGCAATCCCTGTTTTCGATAAAAAAAAATCCGCATCTGTTCTGTTAAGGTCACGATAAAATTAACTTTCAATATTTTAACGAAGTCATTTTAAATTACATACGACGGAGAGGTCATTTAGTTCTCTATTTTTTTTATTTGACTGACTAAATCAAATTTAAAAGTAGCGCGAATAACTCGCACAAATATACGTAAATTAAAATCGAAGCTAGTCGACCTGGAACATTGTTCAGGTGGTGATCGACCTTTGGAGCTGTCACCTTCGCGGCAGTCGGAGGTAGTACTGGCATTGTCGCCTCCACACCAATAGGAAGCGACACGGTCGCAGATCGCTATTGGGCTTAAGGCCGCTTTCAATGTACCATCTTTTACCTTGTGCCCCTTACTGTGTAGTGTGACCCGAAACTGACACTGGCCGCAATAGTTAAAATAATTATATACATTTGTACTTTTATAAATCGAAGTAAATTATTTATACATTTAATATTGTTATAAACATATTAACAATACAGAAACATATTACTTATTTTGTTTGATAATTAATTTTTTTTTTTTATTGAAATAATTGAATTGTTTTCAAAAAAATGTCATGAAAAAAAGAATATATAACTACAAACATTTTTAACGTCAATGATTTTTCCTATAGGTCAAATGTATTACAAATTTGACCCCGTTGTTCTTGTTGTATACTGATTAGGTAATTTTGAATTTCTGATAAATAGGCTATAAATCTGATTGTTCCGATTCAAGTACAAAAAATATTTTATTCTTCTATGTTTAGACTAGATTTTACTCTTTTATATTTATATTTCTATATATTGTATAAACTAGGAAGAAAAATACTAGTTTAATTTTTATGTCATGTCTTATATTGTAGAAAATATTTGATAATAAGTAATTAAGAAGATTATGTGTACATTTTTAAATATATATTTATTTATACCCTTAATAAACTTTGTTTTACTGCGATAGGTTACGAAATAATATAATGAATACAGATAATGAATTATTTTGCCACTAAAAATATTTCATGGTCAGAACAAAAACTTAACACTACGATAGTACAACATCAAACTATATTATAAATTCACCTAAAGCTAAGATAAATCTTTAAATATATAATATATATTATAATCTATTAATTATAAGCATTAATTTTTGAGTATAATTTATTTTTCACAATAAATCGAACTCGATAGCAATTTAGATACCGGTTTTCAAATAAATAGTCGAAATCAAATGTTCTGAATATATTTATTTCAAGGAGTCGCTAATTTGGGAGTTATATATTATGTACACACAAGACACGGAAGTATTATGAAACCTCGATAGATTTCGAGGTTCGCTGTCCACCAAGTAGTCGGCGGGTATAACATTGATTTAATCCTACAACAGAGAATCTGTTATTGAATGGTTATGAGTTAAAAGTTAAAAGCATTTTTAAAAAAAAAAAACAATAAAAGTTCTTGTGTGAGGTGACCGTAGATCGCGGCCTCAACCGAGTTTAGCAGATGCTTTCTCGATCGGTGAACCGGGTCGCGTTCTCGATGACGCTGTTGGTGAACCGACTAGCTGGTACAGACCGACTTAGCTTAATATACTCTCATACATATTATGAATTGTACGCTCATTTTACGCGCATTGCTCACCTACATATATCTGCGTGATGTATCAGGGCTAGTAAATATTTTAATAATGGATCCATTATTCTTAATACTTGATATTTGGATGTGTACTTATATATAAACTGTTGTTTAACGGAACACGTATTTTATTGATATAAGTGATACCAGAATATCAGCATTTGCGAGATTAGATAAAAAAACTTTACATGCAAATAATTTTTTTTCCCATCTGACGTTGTGATGGTTATAAGTATAGTAGGTATATTTTAGACGCCAAGGTCCACCTAATTGGTCCGTTCATGGCGTCATCGCGATTTTCAAAGACATTTATTTTGTCCAGACTGCAGTCACTAACTATTAGGAATGACGTTATGTAATAATAATCGTATGGCTTATTGAATGAAATAATTTTAAGAACTATAAATTACTTATTTGTTATTTGCTGTAAAATGGAAAATATAGAGTAATTAAAAAAATCTTGTGATCGACCCTCGCCTACCGGAAAACGTATCATAAGTTAAATGCAATTTGCCGAGACGACCCTCGCAGATGTTTCAGGAAGTAGGGTCACGTATTTTATATCAGGCCCAAGTCAAGGTCTTACCAATCTATTTAGTCATCTAGTAATTCATAGGACAATAAAGTTAGAGGCCAGTAGCACCGGGCCTTTTCATTACCGAATTGCTTAACGTTATTTCGCATTGCCGTGTAATTGTTTACTCTTCAGTCCCATAATAGCCATAAATTAACACTGCCCTCACTATCTGTTTACATATTCATCGCATAACAATTTAGAACGTGTTGTAGTAGGGCCGAGGTGGCACAGTTTCTCGGTGGAGTTGTAAGTCAATCTATCCTAGATACATTAATGTCTTATGGGGCTATACATTACCGTCGATGTTCTTGCTTTCCAATAGGTGTGTTGCCAAATATTGTCGTTTCGTTAAGTGCGCAAAGCGAGTTGCAGATCGTACGTCGGTTTCAGTTCCCCGCCGCCCGCGACTCACACTCACGTATGGCACTTGGAATGTTGCATAATCGTCTCGCGTAAACTCTTGCTCTTTGTATTTAAAACGTGTTAAGTGTCCACGTAATCATTTCAAAATGATTTTACTGCCATGTGTATGTACGTACGTCACTTAGTAATTTGTACATAAGACTTTTTGACTTATGTAATGCCAGGACGTTACAGGAATAATTAAAGAAACAAACTGACCTAGTCGAACTAAATGGTTCATAGTAATTATAGCAGCCGTGGTCATAAGTTCAACCGCTTCAGGTTTGCGTTTAATTCGTGAATTGCCGTGTGTCCTCGGCCTCGCTTCGCTCGCTTCCGCCTAAGAGCTTATCCTCGCTCGGCGCTGCCAATAATAATATTTTTGCTAAATGCCTTGATCCTACAAACCTTCTTTGAATTCACCTGAATATATTAACGTATTTGCTTTCTAGGTATCAACAACAATCCGCGCGAGCCACTCGAATGAAGTACGTAATAGGTTTAATTTATATTATTTATTATTTACCTTGGTAACTGATATTATTCTAAGTATTTACTAACGAATCATTTAATTTGAATAAATAAATAACACTCGAATGAATCGTATACAAGAACTTTTTATTTATTTACGTATACATACATACAGGTATTTGTCGGGTAATTTTTTGAATGCATGTACCATGGTTTATAGACTATTAGGTTTGATTGTCCGACGTCACTACATTATAGTAAGGTCATGACGTAACGCAACTCTCCATTATAACCGACAATTGTTCGATTCCTCGGCACGAGGTTGCGCGGGAGGTTAGACCTCTACCTATTTCCTCAAATAATATATTTTTGTATATTATATAGCCTAAGAAAAGAGATAGCACAATCAGACTGGCGTCAGAATACCATCACTATACAGTTTACTTTGTAAAAGTTGCGATAATTATTGCAATATTTATTACAAAACATATTTTTGGGTAAACATTCCTATATACAGTCATAATTTACAATTTAAGTTTATTTACAAGATGAAGTAGTTTCATTTGAACGTAGTGATATAACAGCGACATACTATAGAAATTACATACTAAATTTCCATTAACATTTCCTGTAATTTTATCTTCGTCGATACCACATAGATAATATTAGCCGTATCGTACTAAGTATATCTTCGAATCTACTTATATTTTTCATTTCCTTGTATTTTTGTAACAATTTATCACTTCTTTAAACGATATAAAATGATTTTAAAATCTTTATAGAGAATATATGTATGGACGTCCAAACATATATATTTTTGTGGGTTTTTTTTTGTCGTGATCCGGCATAACTATCTATATAAACGACCCAGATAATTCTATCTAATAGAAGTAGTGTTTTATATAAAAAGCAGCTATCAATGAAAACATTGATAGCGTGATTCAGTTTGTACGCGTATCACGTAAAAGCTATAACTATTATATTAGAATTATTTTCACTGGATTATTCCTTGAATATTCAAGTATGCTTTTTCGATACATACGTATGATAAACATAGCATATATCTATGTATATTTATTTGCAATATTACTATCACTAACAAATGGAAATATATAATTGCGAATAAAAAGCGAATGGCACTTTATAGCACAATTTAAAGTAAATTATTAATATTCGTGGGTAGTATTGTTAATTCGCACTGAATAAATTAAACCTCTGTTTAAATAATACATATATAAAGAAAAATTATTAACTTACATATTACATAACATGGTTTAAACATGCTTTAGGTTAAGCCACAGAATTATTTATAAAACCCATCAAAGTAATCTACGTAGTACTAACTGTTGTTTTATTTGAAGTTATATTTACGAATAATGTATTTCAATTCTGCGTATACTTTTATTATATTACAATAATTCTCATATAAATAATACGCCAGCAATTAATGAGTACAGCATCCATATAATCAGTATTGATGCACCGTGATGTAGGTATCTTGAGATTAATTCGTTTACATAATAATTAATTAATAGATAAACTTGAATGTTGAACAGAATTATTAAAATTAAGCTTTAGTTATTAATGTTTTCATTTATGGTTAGGTTATATATATATATATATATATATATATATATATAAGTAGTTAAATTGACTTAAATATTTTTATTGTATGTAATGTCTTATGATAATTATATAATAAATTGGTTTAGTTAAAAAACATATTATTTGTTTTGACGCTTGAATAATATTAAATGGTTCATTAACTTGAAACTTTATAAAAGTTGTCTCCTTAGATATAAACCTTCATCATCTTGGTTAATAAATAATCAGTAACAAGCAATATAAAAAATGTTTCAATAAATTCTGAAAGTACATAATATGGACATGTACAAATTTTTCAAACAAAATTAAATGAAAAATTAATATAGGTATACATAATAGAATTAACGATATCCTTGAACGTTATCTTAATAATTATGACTTTGTTATCTTTCATACTGTACATACATATTGGAATACAATTTAAGTTCGCATAGCATTGTACATATTATATTAAAATGTCCGACAAAAGTTCAAAATGGTAGGTCCATTAGAAATTTGTAATATTTTTACTCATAATATAACCATGTTTGCATCGACGGTAAATCTGCCTGATGATAAATTCAAGTTTAGTATTATAGTTTGTACAAAGTATTGTTTGCTTTTGTCATTCAAATGTTATTTTAGAATTGATATCATTTTTAGATAAAATGAAGTAGACACGAAACTTAATGTTATTTTCTTAAGACCGTATGGTGTAATCTTAATTTAATAAAGCTAACATAATTATGACATATTATGTTATTTCGGGTTCACTCAATTTTATTATTATAATTATTGCATAGTTAATTTTAAATTATATTCCAATCCGTTGGCTTATATTTTTAAAACGAAAGGTTTGTAATATGAAATTCTTGTTAATTATCTTGGGTTGGCTCTAAAAATGTGGTAAAAATGTTGTATACATATACCTAGATAAGGTTTGCTTATAATGTTATCTTTACCGGAGTCTTTCCTGAAAGAACGCAATTTGTTACAAACAAACCGAATGAAGCTCAGTTGTCCTCGTACATATAATGTGCTACAGACCAGATAAACATACAAAAAAATGTTCTTTTTTATTATAATTGAATCATTGATGTTAAATATAGTACTGCCTAGAGATGATAATGAAGTTGTGTATATTTATAGGTTCAACTTTCGTTGATAATTGTTATCATATTATACTGTCAACCCTAAAACGCCGTGCCGCGTTACATACGCGATCACAATCGTCACAGCACACGTGGCGCGGTCACCTTGTACGTCCTCGTACATCTCGGACAAATAGAGGTGTCATTTATTTCCGCGTTAGCTCGCTCGTCCGCAAAATGTTTATACTGCATAACCTTGCAATTAACATCAACCTACGTACGGGTTAAAACGCCAGTTTCGTCGTGTTTATCGGTTTTTGTTTATATTAATTTAATGTTATTGTTAATAGCACGTATTCAACTGTATATCACGTATGGATCAGGTCATGTTTTTAAATTATTGGCCAATATTGTTACTTTAATTTTAAATATTATCATCTTAGACTTGCGTTATTTACGTCATTATTGGTTCGATATTCAATATTATACTTATATAAACATTCAACAATATACTCTATTTTAAACAAGTGTTTAATTAGTAACATGCAATACCTTTCAACAAATTATAATAATAATATGATTTAACATAGCGTTAAATAACGAGCTTTGACATTGAGAAGTTATTGTTACAAATTGCGACGGACTATGACGACTGCCATAACCTTGGCAGTATCGTGTATTTGATTATACACGTCACACCAACGATTCGTTTTAATTCTATCTATATCTTCGAATATTGCAAATGTACCTAAATGTACTGAAACATTGAACGCTAATACACTTCACAATAGTCTTAAATCTTGTGCAAACAGATGTTTGATTAGAACAGCAGTACTTGGTATTGTTGTGTCCCGGTTTGAAGGGTGAGTGAGCCAGTGTTACTACAGGCACAAGGGACGTAAAATCTTAGTTCCCAAGGTAGGGTGACGCATTAGCGATTTAAGCGATGGTTATAATTTCTTACAAGACCAATGTTTATGGGCGTTGGTGACCACTTGCATCAGTTGGCTCGTCGGGCTTCCTATTCCATGAATATATATACCTACTTGTAGGTGCATTTGTTAGTCAGATCATTACAAAAACAATGCATAAAATAATATATTCTAATGTGCAATTGATATATCGGTACCTAAAAATCAAGATTATTTTAATCCGAGGTGTTTATTATCTTTTTGACTTTGAAAGCGGTTCGAATCTAATGTGTAATTAAAGTAAATAATTTAAAATTTTAATACGTTTCCTTGATGTTCCTATAAAAAAAATATTTACAATGCAATAATAGATGCAGTAGAACTGGTGATAACTAAATATGCGAAAACAACGTTACAATATACGTTTTTTAAATCGAGATGTATATAACGTGCGTAAAAGTGTCATTCGTCTCATTCCACAAAGCGTACATCTGACAGCATCGTCTTTTGTGCCATATTCAGACGATGAACTGACCTTGTATCCATTTATGTGGTCTATTATCAATTTTCGCTATCTGGTTTAGTGCAGACCGACAAAATATACCACGAATTTATTTATCAAAGCCGAGGTAACCAAACTATATGAAATCATTTGAAATACCTACATTAAATATCTTTGTGTTGTTAAAGTAATATTTTCTATTGCAACACACTCAACAAATAAAGGCCAAATTGAAACATCACGGATAATGTTATGTGGCAAAAGGAGACAGTTCAATATAGTTGAGTCGAAATCTTTGCCTCGGAAATTATGCAAAAATAATACACAATTCTTGTACCAACAATATCAGATAAAAATGTGTACATATTTAAAAACTAAATGAAGAGTAAAATTATCCAAAAGTGTTCGGTGAATTCAAATTAAAATAAAATCATAATCATAATAAAAGCATTAATTATTTTATAATTATATATAATAAATATATATTTATTTCTCTTATTCGGAAATGACTCTCAAATTTTGTGTTTAGATAAGGATTTGTATTGTTTTGTTTATCTCTATATATGTATATAGGTGTCTTCACGAATGACAAAATTTTACACAACATAATATAAATATCTGATGTAATGACTTCATTCCATCAGATATTTATATTATGTTGTGATATTATAATTATACTATCCAATAATATAGAAATGTTTAATTTTAAGATCTTTCTTAAAAATGCTTTTAGGTAGAATGTAGACATAAAGGTGGAAGATGAACGTCGTAGATTTTTCCGTTGAGGAATTAAAGCCACCTTTAAACAAGCCTTTTATGATTTGGAATTATCTAGAGGTTTTTATTTCTTTTACGCGAATTGGAACTGTACCCAGTTTAAATAATTCAAACAGATATTTTTGATCTTTTGTTAATAGCAATTTTGCAAATTAGATTGAAAAGGTGCAGTAATTAATTTTATAAGTAACTATACCAATTACACGCTTAGTAGCATAATGAACAATGTTATGAATAAATATAACATGTGTGTATTATGTATCCGGATAAAAGTAGAAATCAATAATTAACCTTTTTGTTTTATAGTACCTATGTAGGTACCATTTTTTTTTAAGTAAAAATCCGAGACCCGACTGAAATTTATGATATGAATACATGATATCACAGGAGTTTGCTCGATAAACAATCCGTCCTTCAAGCTGGCCAGTCGAGGACCCTATTGTCAGGTCGTCCTCAGGACGTCTGAGTCACAGCACGCAGTTGTCGTTAAGAGGGCATTGCTCACTTGGTTACTCCCCCCTGCAGGGGCACGTCCGCTGCATCATTGAGACATCGCTTGGAAAAAAATATAACTTACACCTATTTGCGATCATTGTTCTACGTCCTAAATTTGTTGCCATTGTCCTGAGTAAAACGTTTTATTATTCATTGCCGATTTGTAAAACAGTGCTATATTGTTCACCATTTATGACTCGTTATTATAAATATTCAAAAAATATATGTTTATTGTCGACAACGATTTTTTCTATGCGATAGAACTATAGGAAAGAAAATCTGTTTTTTAGCTACAAAATGTAAATAATCGTCATTGATATTATTATTTTTTCAAAAATGTTTGCTTTATAGAGACCGTTACGATTTTAAAAATACATTAATGTATGAAATAATTGATGTTATTTTATATATTTATAAAGATGGGACACTCACCTTACATTTTATACCATTGAACTGATCGAGTCAGGTATTTTGTACTTAAGTGCAAGACTTTCAATGTTGAATATATTTGTGTTGAATAAGATGATTATATTACGAGAACGTCCCGAGGGCTTTAAATATAGAAGAAGATACTAGCAGGTCGGATGACATCTATAATAAGACCCCGGGAGACCGATGAAACGTGTGTCGGTGATTGCTCAAGCTTTGACCGGTTGTTGACTTCTCAAAACGGTCTTACATTTAAAAAACCTCTAAATAAATTTAACTTTGTAAATAATTTGTTACCTTTACCTTTTAAGAAATATTTTAATCTAAAATTAAGTTTTAGTGTCGTGAGTGAGTGGAAAAGTTCTAACGCTATTATGTTACATAGAGGGTTGTTCAGCTTTTTAGAACATTATCAGTTTACATTAATATTATTATTATTATATTATTTTTGCTTTTTCGATACTTGCTATGATGGAAATAAATATGTGGAATATTATAACAAACTGATATGGTACTTCAGCTATTGTTAACGATAATAGAAGCGGTTTAACTAAAACTAGATGTAGGTCGCTCGGGCCGCTCTACTTGCCACAGTGGCAAATTTGTTAGTTGACCTCGAACAGATCGCTTATATCGGATATCTTATCAGTTACTCGTTGCTATGAAAAATTGACCACTTAAAGCTAAACCGTGTATAATGCACGGAAAATTTAGTGATTCAGTATAAAGTATATTCGGTTTTCATATTTATATTTTCTTATGATACATTATAATATTAGTGTGTTTACAGTCGAAATTTGTTTCGTAAGTTTATATCTCTGTTTGTATATCATTGTCAACGCATAATATTAGGTGTATTTATTTGATTCTGCCATTACGTCAGATCATCTTCCATCAACATCTTAACTTTCTGGGTCGTACTGATTAATAAAATTAATGAAACCTACTTCTGTAGTGACTCGTTGGACAGTTTTTGCGCTGATGTCTGTAATGCGTTACACGTTAATCGCGGTTTGTTACAATAACTGTTTCCCTTTGTCCTCGTTTTGCATGAACGACGCATTGGCCTTTTTTTCTTTAAGTTTATTGCGCATATTTTGTTTTATATAAAATGTGAATACACATAATATAAATTATAAACCATTGATGTAATCAGTTCAGTTAAATTTCAGTTTCTTAAAATTGATGATAATTATCATAAATTTACTAATGTGAGTCGTATATTTTTTTGTTTATAGTTTTAAAGATTTAACTTAACCCAGTTTATGTCGTCTGTATAATTTAGACATAAAAAAATGTAATCTGTTGTTATTAATTACACAAATGAACGTTTCATATTGTTGATCAATTCTTGCGCCACTTAATGGTTTCATTACCTGGTAGGGTTGGAGTCTGGAAGTTTCGCTCGCCCTAATAAATTACCGGAGCACGCAGCTGTTGAACGTTGAACAAAGCCACCGCTCGCGAGCCGTGAACGGATGCAGTGTGGTGATGAAACTGACACAGATTCTAACGTGTATTTGGTAATCGAACTACAGTTCGTGAAAGTCTCGCAGGACGGCAATATCTTGCATTGTACCGTCCCACTTTGACGTACTCTCGACTTTTTGATGACACCGAAACCTAAAAGCAAGAATATACTTAAACTACTTGTACGTCTTCTTAAGTTATTGTTAATAATCGGGTACATCGTCGCTCTCCTACTGTAACGAACGAAAATTTGTTCGCGGCCCAGATTTAGGATGCGAAATCGCAATTGCTGATTGGCGTATTACGATGTTGCTACATTTTTGCCTTGCATTCTATTCCATGAGAATTTTAAAGTATTGCCATTAGGCCACTAGGTCACTAGTTAGCATACCTTTTAATTGCAACGGTGATGTTTTGTTAATTTGTTAAATGTTACTTATCTCCAGGTATTCATTTCAAATACGTTCATGGAATAGCTGTGTCGATGAAATTAAGCGAGTTAAAGTAGATGAATACTTACCTATTACATGATGTTATCCTATCAAAACTAATAATATAAAAATATGATTTCAATAAAATTAATAAACAATTAACTAGGAACAATATACATAATATATACACTACTGGAAACAAAGGAACAAGAAATTTTCCTCATTTTTTCACCAAATAATAGTCATATCAAGATAAAAATATAGCATTTTGAAGCTTCAAACGATTTTTTTCTAAATTTGTGAAAAATTGTGAAATAACAACTTTTTTAAAATAATCACTTAAAACATTATAATTAACTAGCTAACCGTTCTGAATTGGTACGAGTTAAATTAATACGGTCCATAAAGTAACCCCCAGTAAATCAGATGTTAAAATATATATTTTGGATAGGATTTGCGTAAAGCTTATTGTATACCAGTATACAATCCACAGTTCCTGTTCCTTAATACAGTCGTTATCGTACGGAAATTGAGATCTAACACAACAGTTCGTGGAAGACTAGCGGAAGCTGAGACAGTAGCACATGTATCGATTAGAGCCGGTGCAGTTTGTGAATGTTGACTTTGAATCATATTCCATTCAAAGTACTTTCAATTAATGTTTGTCAACAATTTAGTTCCAAAGCAAATTGCTTCTCGTCATTACCGTAACTACTCGAACTTGTGGTGTTGTTTAATTATTATACTAATTGAGTTAATAACATGAGTATATGAATATGAGGAATATAATATGAAAATAAATTATGGCACACCGTTTTACATGTGGCTCATCAAAACGTTTGTTATTTAACAAATATATATTTAATGTAATTAAAGTATTGTACTTTGCCATCGTTTTTAATTAATATAAATTCACGTTCATTTAATATGCAGCATTTATTTAGTAATAATATAAGATCTTATGATCTATTTTTATATGCTACAAGTGCTAATAACTACTATTTATATATTTACGACAAAATATAATATAGTTATAATATAAGGGTACAACAATTTGAAAATGTACCACAACGAAAGTCATATCAGAAAATTTTATACAAAAAGTTAAAGAAGCACAACAGTGTATTGCCGGCAATTTTTCGACGTTTGCCCATTACAATTGAATGAACCGTTGGCGTTATCTATAATAATTATCATGATATATCTACGATGATAGTGCAATAAGTACAATATTCTAAGGTGCGAGTTGAACCTTCTTGAACACTGTTCGTTTTCTTGTATGTTTTCGTATGGTTTATATATATTGCCTAAATCAGAGTAGTTCTGAACATAATATAGTGTATATTGATTTTAACACTTTTCAGCTGTAAACGTCTATTACAAATAATTAAGACGTTGACATGTCTGATGTCACGATCACCCATACATCAACTGATTTAAGTATGCATATTGAACGTCACCCGCGTTGCAGGCTCGGGGCGGGCAGCGAGTGTGGCGGTGGGGGGTCGGGCGGCGGCGCGCCCGCTCCACAGTCGGCGCGCGTGTCCTCCAACGGCGCCGGCGGGATGGCGGTGAGCCGCGTGCCCAGCCCGTTGCACGACGGGAACACGCCCGTTGCGGAAAACTGGTGCTTTACACAGGTATACACCCAACCACCATCATTAATCTTAGATAAGTACTGGACTACCACCAAATCTGACGGTGGTTAGGGCAGCAAACCTTGCGATCGAGATCTTGATTTTATCTTTCTGATGGGGTGTTGTTGCTACTATAAGTGTTCGACTATAAAATCTTTAAAATTCACTGTTAAGATGTTAGGGGAGATATTAGTTTCAGTATTTTACAAGATAAATTCTTGCAACTGAATTTTATACCAGTTCTTCCCAACCGATAGAGCTGAGGTTGAGCGTTTCGGGATGCCTATACGAGCTCAACTAATCGATTTTGACTATAGCCAAAAACCATCCACCCCCATAAAAACAAAAAAATATATTTTACCACAATCAGTCCTTAACCAAGAATTATTAAAAATACAAATGTATCTGATACCTTACAAACACAAGGTTTCGCCTAATCAATAAAGCTGTACTTGAACATCAAGGCTACACAGAATTTATAATCTAATTATCGCGTAAATATTATCTGCTGCTGACCTTACAAAAGACAAAATTACAAGGATCATCACCAAAAAAAATAGTTCAAAACTTACAGCGTAGCCAATTAAGTTCACTCGTGCGTTTGTTTCGGCGTCACGGGCCTCTAACCTGTTAACCACTGTACTAAATAGCCAAATTAATCATTAACTTAGTCTGTTCTTAGTACGAATATTCCAACAACGAATACATTTACTTATATATTAAACTCCAAATGGTATATTACAGCTACATAACGGTCATATTATAAAGACGTAAAATTTGAATTCCTCATGTCATTATAAATATGTATAGAGTCTCAAAATCAGATCGAATGAACTAATGATAAAACTACTTACCAGAGTCGTTATCTTCGCTCTTGAAATATTACTCGTTACTCGTATTGTGTTAATACGAACAGTAACAAGGAAGTAAATAATACGTACGTATTATAACGTATGATATTGTATTCAGGAGGCTATGACTCGTCTATAAAAATAATTGTACTGGGTTTGCAAATTGATTGCGTATATTTTGAATATAAACGAAAGCATTAATTATGCACTGAATTGATAATTAAACATAGTGTTAGTAAAAAATAACTTTAATTATTAAGTTAATTAGTTTTTAAATTGTAACATAAGTAAAAAGTATTCGTATATTTTTTGTCCTTTATAATAATGATTATACTATCGCTCTAGCGATTAAAGGGTAATATTAAGTAGGTACAATTTAAAACGTAGCTTTATTTCCTGTCACACGACAACAAGAACTGACAAAATTAGAACGACCGTTGGACAAGTTAGGTGATGACCTGCTATTATCTTTTTTGGTACTTTTTGCCAAAATCTATTTGGTTCGCTAAATATAACGGTGTTTCAAGAGAATCGTTTCAAGCAGCGGTACGTTTTCTTATTAAGGTAGCTTCGTTTTCAATGCTATCATATATAACTGTATTTTAGTTGAATATGTCTTCGGATTATATATATATATATACAGTTTGTATTATTTGCGTTCTAATTAATAGCGTATGATTAATCAAATTACAAGTCGCTTCCTTGTACATTAATGGAATGTTACGCAGCTAAGAGCCGAGCACGTGCAATCGCGCTCGTCATACGCAAAGATTCACGTTGTGTTGTTCAGATCGACACGTTTTGAATTAAAACACGCAATTGTTATTTAGAATTGAAATTCAATTATAACTTTTCTTTAAACACGCAGTATTTTGGTTTTCTGTTTTACGTAGTTTATCTCTTACGTCATGTTTTTTGTATATGATGAGTTATCATTTGAAACTTAGAATTTATAAAATATATCAATATTAGTGTACAATATTATAACAGTTAAAGCAAATTATAGTGTTATGAATGCAATTGTAAAATTTTATTATTACAAAATAAAAACTGAGCTATATAGTTAATATATAATTGTTTCATATTGTTAGGTTTATTATTTTTGCAACACCTACTTAAAATAAATATGTAAAAAACATTTGATCGTTATAGTTAGTTAAGACTTGGTTTTCGCGATTGGTATAAGTGTAATCCAAGACAGCGGGGATGATGCGGGCGGCCTTGGAGCGGGTCGGTGACCGGGCGAAGACCTCAGCAGCACCGCAAGTCGGCAAGCCAAGCAACGGTCGGGGGCAACGACCAGGTCCCAAGCGTCGAGAAACCGCCTAGGTCTGACCTCCAGTAGCTCATGTGCTCACCTCGGCCATACTTGGGCCCCGACATCACGTGTACTACGATTCACTGAATCTACGTTATATGATATTTGCGAAGCAATCAACGAACACGTTCCGTAAAGCGTAACTCCTCATTACGCTTATAGTTTTTTATAATTTATCTAAAGGTAAAGAAATTAAAAATGTTATTTTCGAGACTTGACATGATACACAATTCCTCAATACAAATTACGCAAACATCCAACGTAATGATATCGGCGAATTGCTTATGTCTACACGCGGCTCGTAAATCAATATCCTCGCCACATAATACCAAACCAAAGGGATTTACATACGTACTTATGTTAGTTTATATGGTGGTTTGTTTATCGTAAAATTTTATTATACTAAATAAATAGTTAATGTTCAAAGCGACCACTTGTTTCGTAGTTATCAAAGGCGATTAAAAGTATACCACAACACACGAAGGATGTGGTTTTGGACACCGTGGTTAGGAGACATCAATATATTATAATATGTTTTATATAAACAGGTATAATGAGCTTTTTCTTTTTTTACTCTTCTTATACCACAACAATATGGTTACTTTTATACCTACTTATAATGATTATAAAATAAAGTTAGGCAAAAACTTTAATATTTATAAAATATATATTTCTTTTGTTTCAGGTCAAAGTGGTGAAGTTCAGCTATATGTGGACAATAAATAATTTTAGTTTCTGTAGAGAAGAGATGGGTGAAGTGTTAAAATCATCGACATTTTCAGCCGGTGCTAGTGATAAGTTAAAATGGTGTCTTCGCGTAAATCCTAAAGGACTCGATGAAGAGAGCAAAGACTATTTATCGTTATATTTATTATTAGTGTCGTGTAATAAATCGGAAGTTCGAGCAAAGTTTAAATTTTCAATATTAAACGCGAAACGAGAAGAAACAAAAGCAATGGAGTCACAACGTGCGTACAGATTCGTCCAAGGCAAAGACTGGGGATTCAAAAAGTTTATCAGAAGGTGAGCTTTGTGTTTTATTTTATTTTGCTCGGGCAGATGACTTTACGTATAAACTACATAAATAGAACGATTTCTGTTGTTGTTTTTAATACGAACTGAATCGATATTACTACTTTTTTTCCTTTAACCCGCCGGTTTTAGCTATCGGTTAAAATATCAGTATAAAAGTCATTTTTGTTCGATGTTACAACATTTTTCTTGTTCAAAGCACTTTCCTAAAATTGTCACAACCATCATACTCAATGCAGTAACATAGGAATGTGCTGACGTACATATAATTATGTATAACAACCATTGTCAAATTTGATCAATGCTTACTTATCGGCAGACTTCTGCCTTTTATCGCCGTTCAAATGGTTCAATATCGTAGTATACGCTAGTCTAAACATACATATAATAAATTAAATAAACGTTGTTAATTTATTTAAAAGGACGTACGATTGTAAGGTTATAAGTTATAAGACAATACAAAAATACTTGGCTATCCAATATATAAACGTAATTCAAATTACAAACTAAAAGTTGTACTCGTACCGGAAGAATGATAAAAGATACATAATTATCATAGCTTACTATAGATCATTTAAAATATCATACTGTGTGTACCTACTATTAAAATGAAATTATGTTAAATATAATATTATATATAACGTAATTTATTATTATTCACCTATGTATTATTAAACTTATGTAATTTAAAGACAAAAAAAACCTATTACAAAAAAATTTACAATTCAGTTAAAATACCTGGTTTTGCCAACTATTATGAAAAAATTAGCTGTCGCTTATAAGAAGGTTTGAACTTTGATATTGTATTTGTTATTTAACAATTTATTCAATTAAAAATATGTTCATCGACTCCATCTTTAAATAATTTAAAATGTTAACTTTATAAAACCGAATTATATTAGTAAAATAACTTAAATTGAAATAAAGTCTACTACGGTATAATTTATATAGTTGTGACGTACGATTGTACGTTTTAATTTTATTTTTTCCGATGGCGTCATCGAAACACGGGCGACTTAAAATACTAAAGAGAATAATTTTATCAAAATGTATAAGATAAATATTCTCTGATATCTAATAATATATTATTATATGGATATATAGCAATTATAGTTTTTATTATTTCAACATTGCTACAAAAATGTCCAACGTTCATACATTCAACTAAATACTTTTTATGACCTTTGGGTACCAGTACCACCTCTGCTCATCAGATATTGTATCGCCAAATAGCAATACTTTCTATTGCTGTATCCCAGTTTGAATTTTCAGTCACATGAGTTATAACAAGTTCTTTGATCTGTCTTAGTTGGCTCAGTAATTGTGTAATTGGTTTATATAAATTTTTCTCTCGCGTAGTTATGTTGAACGTCCTAATATATTTTTATTATAATTATTATATTTTGATTATAATTTCTTATTGTATTCAATTATAGAGATTTTCTATTGGACGAAGCGAACGGCCTTCTACCAGAAGACAAGCTGACGATATTCTGTGAGGTGTCAGTAGTCGCAGACAGCATTAATATCAGCGGACAAAGTAACGTGGTTCAGTTCAAAGTGCCAGAGTGCCGGTTGTCAGACGACTTGGGCGCGTTATTTGACAACGAAAGGTTCTCAGACGTCACGTTAGCGGTAGGAGGAAGGGAGTTTCAGGCACACAAAGCAATATTAGCAGGTAATTATATAATAATAGTTAGATGCATATTTTGTTATGATTCATTAATCTTTAAATCTCTTATTCCTTTACATAAATTTCTACTTGTTGGGAAACATCAAGTTTCTGTATTATAAAAATACCTATAATGTCTAAGAGTGTATGGATATTAAATATATAATTATAATTCTTGAATATGAGTACCTATTAGTAAGTACATATAATTACGTATAATTTTATAAATATATACTGACACTATTTTAATAATTCGTAAAATATCTCTTTCAGCGCGGAGTCCTGTATTTGCGGCGATGTTCGAACATGAAATGGAAGAAAGAAAAAGAAATCGAGTAGACATAACAGACGTGGATCACGAAGTTCTACGGGAGATGTTAAGATTCATATACACAGATCGCGCGCCAAATCTTGACAAAATGGCGGACGATTTATTAGCAGCTGCAGACAAGGTATTAAACGTTGAATGTTAATTTTTTCTATTTCGATACCTTTTGATATTAATAATGAATTTGTGTAACTAAAATTCAATTTGTCGGAATCCTTGGACTACCTACGACTATTACAACGTAAATTGTATTAAAATCGAATTCAATAGGTTTATATGTATGTACACTTCAATATAAAAGGTTTAAGTAGACTAAGATGTTAAAATTACATGATTAAAGTCCTAGTAAATCTTTTTTATCGCTTTGTGGCTGGAAATGTGACACATACACTTATTCTGTCACTTTAAATCTAAGCACAGCATCAGCGCCATGTGAAATTTTAATAAAGTTAAACTGGTTGCTCTACGATTATTAATAGTGATTTTATATTTGTTTCAGTACGCGTTAGACAGACTGAAGGTGATGTGCGAAGAGGCGCTCTGCCTGAGCCTGTCGGTGGAGACGGCGGCCGACACGCTCATACTCGCAGACCTGCACTCCGCTGACCAACTCAAGGCGCAGACCATCGACTTCATTAACACGTCAGTTCATCACATTTTAACAATTACAGCTCCTTTATATCCCACTACCGGGCGAATAACATTACTCGCCTGCCAAGGGGAAGGTTCGTACGTTATACGCGCTGCCCGGCCCCGGCGCGCGCATCATTGGCGGAAAATAAATTATAAAACCAATAACTCGAAAAGTGAAGCTGCGTAGCTTACTGCCAAGTAGAAAAGAGTCACTCGAGTTAAACTCGGAGGTGTCGAAGAGCCTCCTTATATAATATTTATTTTTAAGCGTACCCATCCATGGGGTCCAACGAAACAAACATTTTATATTGATGATATTTTCCCATTAAAGGGGTTTCATTAAACTCGAACAATGTTTTATGTACTCATATAATATAGTGAAATGAATAGTAGAATTCCAACTCAGTAAGTAGCATTTTGTACAGGCCACCTAAAATAAAGTCTAAACTATGAACGCTTCGCAGGAGCCACGCGACGGACGTGATGGACACGGCGGGCTGGAAGAACATGATCTCGTCGCACCCGCACCTCATCGCGGAGGCGTTCCGCGCGCTGGCCACGCAGCAGCAGCAGATCCCGCCCATCGGGCCGCCGCGCAAGCGCGTCAAGCAGGCCTAGCTCGCCGCGCGCGCGCGCACCCAGACCAAAGACCGCGCCGCCCGCGCCGCCGCCCGCATCGCCTGACGGCGGCTACGTGTGGGCGCTAGGCGCTAGTACACTCTGTACGAGTGAGGACGATATGTTCCGTTGCAGTTTTTATATTTTTGGTTTTAGTTTTTAATTTTGTTCAAAGTCTAGCGTGCGATGATGCCGTGAGAAATACGGTGATCGCGTACGATTGTCGCACGCAGATGTACGCCCGAGCCGGTTCGTCGCATGGCGTGTCGGCGCTCGCCGGTGCCGGGTCGTTACGGGCGCGAGCGCGGGCGGCGTTTATGTAAAGTTAATATTGAGTAGCGACGAGAGCAATACTTTGAGTGGTTTTTTTTTGTAATGAATTTAGTGACTAAAAATTGAATCCCATTTTGGGTAGATCCTTCCACGAAGTTACTATGCCAAAGGATATCTAATTCCATTCTTATTTTGGATACATGGAAGTGAATGTATAAAATACGATGTACCATTAACCATTGCTCTAAGAAAGGCCTCTCCATATATTGTGCCGTTTGTAAGAGTATCAACATGTTTGTTATATAATCGTCGGGACTAGAATAACCACTAGTATATATTATCTTCGAAGTGGTTCGGGTGGCATATGTGCCGCCAAAACATATTAGCGCTTAAAGTATTTGTATTTAAAGTTTTGATTCAGTCAACTTTAATACTATCGTCGGGCCTCGTGTGTGGAGCTAAATGAATGTAGAATATATTTACAAATTACACCAGATTGGTGTGAGAGTGGCCGGTGGAAGTGTTCGTATGTTTAGTTGTGAATCTACGGATTCGTCACTTTGTTTACTATTATTGATCTCAAGACGATATTCGATCCTAACGTTTTTGTCTCTCGCGGTCTTACTGTACCGTTAATAATTACTTTTAATGTGTATGTTATTATAATATGCTGGACGCTTTTTGCGCGTTTACGTAGTTTTCGATGTAGACTCGAAGGTATGTTTTATATAATATGTCGTTTCTGTGAACATTCTTTTATGGTAATGTAAATTATTTCAATCTATTCAATATAAAACTATTATTAAAAAATAAATGTCTCAGTGTCATATGTTTTTGTTGCAATGAAATTTCTGTTTATTGGTGAAAATGTTGGATGACAAGAAATGAACAGAATGGGAATAGTGTATTCGCCTAATAAAATAATTGGTATTCAATGTTTCACTGAATGGAAAAATGCTTTCAGAAATATTTATCGGTAGATGTTTAAAGTAGCACTTTTGATCTACTCAAAGTAGTATGGTAATCGAATGCAATAAATGTTAATAAACTTCTGTAACATAGTTTTGTACAAACATTATCAGTGTCCAAAGTCAATGTCTTGGCCTGCGTGTGTTGCTTCCTGTACAAAGCTCTGTGACATTATTTTAGATGTTGTAGGTGACTTGAGTGATTGTAATAAGTCTACTGAATTTGTTGGTGTTGTATATAGATGAGCTATGATCCCACCATTACAATATTTCTAAGTACTAAATTTTAAGTGGTATCATTGTTAGACACCATTTATGTTTTTTTTTAGTACACATAGGTGATATTCCAATGGCATATTGTGATTTTTCTCATTAAAATTTTCTGTATTATATTTAAAGTTAGAAATGTTTTAAATTTAGATTGACAAGTTGGCTTTATTTAAAATTATTTTAAGTAAATAGTATAGTCATTGGTTTCGTGTCTTTTATGTATTTTGTGTCTTTCAAGTTGTCAATCACTTTGTTTATGCTCGTTCTATTACAATTTTTTTGGTTGATTCAATCACATTTAAACTTTTAGTTACACAGTTTTCGTATAATAAATCCTATTCTATAATTTTCTTAAGAAAATGTACCAATTTCAATGAAAACTACAACATATAAATAAATATAAATGTACTGTGGCCAATAAAATTAATAATATTTATAATACCCTTTTATACCCACTTCCCATTTACATACTGGCAGCTGTTGTCGCGTAATATGATAGTTACAAAACAATTGTCAGAAATATTAACTGTGATTTTCGAAATTGTCAATAAGTTGAGCAAATAAATGAAATAATGTAATACCTGTGTGTCTTTTTCATTTTTAATATGTTTATTCTATTTATCTTAAGAATACGTATATAAAACGTCAGAATAATATTAAAATCTAGGCATACAAAAAAAGAAGACTCCTTATAAACATATGGATAATGTCAGCGATATTCAACTCTTACTTTATAGGGGCCACAAACACGTGTCAGTCATAGTGTCGCGGGCCGCAAACAAAAAAATATATATTTAGGTAGGTAATGATTTCTTAGGTTTCGGGACAACTATTACATTTTTTATCATTTTTTAATAAAAACCTTCGAAATATAAAATAGTTCAAAATTAAGTAACATCAAGTGGACGAAATACTGCCCAGTCTACCGAGCTTTTGTATGAGCCCGAATATTATTTTGTAGGTAGGCGGACGAGCATATTATGTGCCACCTGATGGTAAATGGTCATCATGGAGGAGGGAATTTAGGTTTTATGTCTAGAAAGTGGTTTACATAAAAAAACGGAATTCAGCTAATTTTACTTTAATTATTTTCTGCATCGATCAAACCACATTGTCCTCAATCAAATCATCTTCGTCATAATCTCCATTTTAGTCCAGTCATATTAGTCAAAATAGTGCAAGCATCTCGGAATTTGGGATAGTTTAACTTGTAGACACACTCTTATACACAAGTCTATCAACTTACACAATATATTACATTAAAAACTTAACACTTCAGAATCGGTCTTACGAATTTTCAATCAGGATCACGACGTGACCTGACGCAAGTTTAAATTTTTCACCCATCACAAAAAAGTGAACACCGCCGCTGAAGAAGTTTCACTTCAAAAAAACGTATGGTAAACCTATGGAGGGTAGAGGTAAAGAGAACCATCTCTTATAGTAGAAAACTTAAAAAAGTGTCCAGCTGTAAGCTGCAAATTGGCGCTAGTGTAGACAAAGGGTATGATATGAATATAGCAAATAATTGTAAACGAATTGAAGTATGCCGAGTTAAAAAAATTAATATTATTGTCGACTAAAGTAAGTTACTTATTGAAAATTTCAACTACCTTGTGTAGTACAATGTAGTAAATATAATAATTTACTTGGTGGTAGAGCTTTGTGCAAGCTCGTCTGGGTAGGTACCACCCACTCATCAGATATTCTACCGCAAAACAGCAGTACTTGTTATTGCTGTGTTCCGGTTTGAAGGGTAAGTGAGCCAGTGTAATTACAGGCACAAGGGACATAACATCTTAGTTCCCAAGGTTGGTGGCGCATTGGCGATGTAATAGATGGTTAACAGCTCTTACAACGCCAATGTCTATGGGCGTTGGTGGCCACTTACCATCAGGTGACCCATATGCTCGTCCGCCTTCCTATGCAATAAAAAAAAAAAAATCTTAAAGAATTATTGATTTTATTTCATGATCTGTGAATAGTAACTTTATTTTTTAAATTTGGCGCTCCCTTTAAAATTTACCCTGATGCTAATGTGGCGCCGGCCTAATTTACTTTTTTTTTTTTTTTTTCAATGTAAGAGGGGGCGAACGAGCAGGAGGCTCACCTGATGGAAAGTGACTACCACCGCCCATGGACACCTGCAACATCCGAGGACTTGCAGGTGCGTTGCCGGCCTTGGAGGAAAGAGTACGCTCTCTTCTTGAAGGTTTTTATGTCATATCGGTTCGGAAAAGTCGCCGGCGAAAGCTTTTAGCGGACATTTTCGGTTCCACAGCTACTTTTAGCGGACATTTTTCAAGTATTCAGATGGTTCTCCTTACCTCTCTACCTTCCATAGGTAAACCGTGGAAAAGTGTGTAAAGCGAGGGCATCGGCCACATAAACGTCAAACGTGTTGTAATTTTGGACAAATAGTATAATTTCATTTTCCATGGATGTACAATAATTTTTTGAGTACATATCTGTATCTAGCACGACCCTATCGTCATGCCTCTGGCGGTCGTAAATTGAACTGAACAGCGTTATTAAGTCGACGTACCCCCACTACTGAAGTTGCAAGACTTGTATACAAGACCGTGTTGTATATGACCGTGCGTGAGACAGACTTATGGAGGGTAGAGGTAAGGAGAAACATCTTTATACATGAAAAATGTCCGCCGAAAGCAGTAAATTAAGGTGGCGCCACATTAGCATCAGGTTAAATTTTAAAGGAAGCGCCAAAATTCAAAATATAAACTAATTAAAATATTCCAAAATTCAAAATATAAACTAATAAAATAAATACTATTCACAGATCATGGAAACAAAATCAATAATTCTTTAAATTTATATTTACTACATTGTACTACGCAAGGCAGTTGAAATTTGACACTTATTTCTATATTCATACCAGACCCTTTGTCTACACTAGCGCCAATTTGCAGCTTACAGCTGGACATTTTTTTAAGTTTTCAACCTTAAGAGATGGTTCTCCTTTCCTCTACCCTCTATAGACAGACTGTACAAATGTGAAAAGAGATGTGACAACTCGGAAAAAACACGACTTGAGTTAACTCGAGTTGAAATTCAGATAACTCGAATTGACGTCGAGTTACACGACTCGAGTTAGCAAATGAAACTAAGTGTATGATTTGTAACAATTTACTTATTTCTTCTTCCATTCAACTTTGTTGGGACAATTATCATTGCTAAACTTCGTAGGTAGGATTGAAATAAAAATATTTTTATAGTTTACATATATCATTGATAATTTGTTTTCACCCATTTAGTGAATCGCGTTCTCGCTCTTTCGCTTGATTCATTCATTTACTGCCAGGCCAAACTCGAGTTAGGGAGAATTCAATTCGAGTTAACTCGAACTTAGCACAACTCGAGTTAACTCGAGTTAGTAAGTCGAGTTGACACATCTCTATGTGAAATGAGTTTTGGCGGTTGCCGGTTATACAAAAAGAAGCAAAATCTTAATTGTTCACCTTCAGTACTTCAGTAAGATTTTTTTAATTTTCAGTGATAACAAAGTCACCTGAGTAAGAACACATAAATAATTTAAAAAAATGGATCTTCTTGAAGATAACAGTAGGTTACTAATGTTTCATAATAATATGTAAATTTTATGTAGTAGAATTTTCTAATGGAATTGAGTAAAATAAATTTATATTACTTTTAAATAAGCCTTAAGTCTTGTTACGATAAGTAATTCATATTTATATCATAATGTATTAATCTAAGAACATAGTTATCTTCTAAAAGTACCTTATAAATAATCCCTTAAAGATGAAACTCTTGAAAGTCCTGAGTATACGCCAAGAAGAGTTACGAGAAACAGAACAAAACCAAAGAAATATGATGAATTCTTAGATATGACACCAGTTAAAAGAAAAAATTATACATATGTTGAAAGTTCTGATGAAGATCTTCAAGATGTAATCTTCTGATTGAGATCTGAGATGATTCTTCTAATTGTAAACGAATTGAAGTATGCCGAGTTAAAAAAATTAATATTATTGTCGACTAAAGTAAGTTACTTATTGAAAATTTCAACTACCTTGTGTAGTACAATGTAGTAAATATAATAATTTACTTGGTGGTAGAGCTTTGTGCAAGCTCGTCTGGGTAGGTACCACCCACTCATCAGATATTCTACCGCAAAACAGCAGTACTTGTTATTGCTGTGTTCCGGTTTGAAGGGTAAGTGAGCCAGTGTAATTACAGGCACAAGGGACATAACATCTTAGTTCCCAAGGTTGGTGGCGCATTGGCGATGTAATAGATGGTTAACAGCTCTTACAACGCCAATGTCTATGGGCGTTGGTGGCCACTTACCATCAGGTGACCCATATGCTCGTCCGCCTTCCTATGCAATAAAAAAAAAAAAATCTTAAAGAATTATTGATTTTATTTCATGATCTGTGAATAGTAACTTTATTTTTTAAATTTGGCGCTCCCTTTAAAATTTACCCTGATGCTAATGTGGCGCCGGCCTAATTTACTTTTTTTTTTTTTTTTTCAATGTAAGAGGGGGCGAACGAGCAGGAGGCTCACCTGATGGAAAGTGACTACCACCGCCCATGGACACCTGCAACATCCGAGGACTTGCAGGTGCGTTGCCGGCCTTGGAGGAAAGAGTACGCTCTCTTCTTGAAGGTTTTTATGTCATATCGGTTCGGAAAAGTCGCCGGCGAAAGCTTTTAGCGGACATTTTCGGTTCCACAGCTACTTTTAGCGGACATTTTTCAAGTATTCAGATGGTTCTCCTTACCTCTCTACCTTCCATAGGTAAACCGTGGAAAAGTGTGTAAAGCGAGGGCATCGGCCACATAAACGTCAAACGTGTTGTAATTTTGGACAAATAGTATAATTTCATTTTCCATGGATGTACAATAATTTTTTGAGTACATATCTGTATCTAGCACGACCCTATCGTCATGCCTCTGGCGGTCGTAAATTGAACTGAACAGCGTTATTAAGTCGACGTACCCCCACTACTGAAGTTGCAAGACTTGTATACAAGACCGTGTTGTATATGACCGTGCGTGAGACAGACTTATGGAGGGTAGAGGTAAGGAGAAACATCTTTATACATGAAAAATGTCCGCCGAAAGCAGTAAATTAAGGTGGCGCCACATTAGCATCAGGTTAAATTTTAAAGGAAGCGCCAAAATTCAAAATATAAACTAATTAAAATATTCCAAAATTCAAAATATAAACTAATAAAATAAATACTATTCACAGATCATGGAAACAAAATCAATAATTCTTTAAATTTATATTTACTACATTGTACTACGCAAGGCAGTTGAAATTTGACACTTATTTCTATATTCATACCAGACCCTTTGTCTACACTAGCGCCAATTTGCAGCTTACAGCTGGACATTTTTTTAAGTTTTCAACCTTAAGAGATGGTTCTCCTTTCCTCTACCCTCTATAGACAGACTGTACAAATGTGAAAAGAGATGTGACAACTCGGAAAAAACACGACTTGAGTTAACTCGAGTTGAAATTCAGATAACTCGAATTGACGTCGAGTTACACGACTCGAGTTAGCAAATGAAACTAAGTGTATGATTTGTAACAATTTACTTATTTCTTCTTCCATTCAACTTTGTTGGGACAATTATCATTGCTAAACTTCGTAGGTAGGATTGAAATAAAAATATTTTTATAGTTTACATATATCATTGATAATTTGTTTTCACCCATTTAGTGAATCGCGTTCTCGCTCTTTCGCTTGATTCATTCATTTACTGCCAGGCCAAACTCGAGTTAGGGAGAATTCAATTCGAGTTAACTCGAACTTAGCACAACTCGAGTTAACTCGAGTTAGTAAGTCGAGTTGACACATCTCTATGTGAAATGAGTTTTGGCGGTTGCCGGTTATACAAAAAGAAGCAAAATCTTAATTGTTCACCTTCAGTACTTCAGTAAGATTTTTTTAATTTTCAGTGATAACAAAGTCACCTGAGTAAGAACACATAAATAATTTAAAAAAATGGATCTTCTTGAAGATAACAGTAGGTTACTAATGTTTCATAATAATATGTAAATTTTATGTAGTAGAATTTTCTAATGGAATTGAGTAAAATAAATTTATATTACTTTTAAATAAGCCTTAAGTCTTGTTACGATAAGTAATTCATATTTATATCATAATGTATTAATCTAAGAACATAGTTATCTTCTAAAAGTACCTTATAAATAATCCCTTAAAGATGAAACTCTTGAAAGTCCTGAGTATACGCCAAGAAGAGTTACGAGAAACAGAACAAAACCAAAGAAATATGATGAATTCTTAGATATGACACCAGTTAAAAGAAAAAATTATACATATGTTGAAAGTTCTGATGAAGATCTTCAAGATAGTACTCCAAAACCTAAAGGTGATTTATATTTTTATAAATAGTAGATAATTTTATTTACAGCCACCTTGTTTGATACTTTTATCTAGGGGTAGGGAAAATAATAAAATCGAAGATACATAAAAATATTGACAATTATAAAAAACCAAACCAATTAAATTGTTTTATGTAATATAGACATTTATGAGTTTATACTACTACATAGTTATATTTGATAATATATAAGTGTTAGATAGAAATTTTGAGGAATTTGAAGACAAATGCAAGGAAAAAGTCGTAAAACAAAAAGATTATTTAAATTATGTATTTGTTTTAACTTATTACCCTTTAATAATTCCAGCACTTTTTGGAAATGATGATGTCAATGGACAAGATATTTTTAGATTTAAATCCCGTCACACTAAAAATGATCTTCATAATAAAGCGAAGGCAGCTGTTATTAGATCTATATACTCACCATTGAAAACTCCAAGAAAAAAATTACTACAAAAAGTTAATGAGGCGACTCCAAAACATGTGGTCAACATTATGAAGAAAAGTTAGTATTTATGACTAGGATTTGTAAAATATATAGTAGTAATTTAGCTTGTCTAATTCAAAATCGAAATACTTTATTAAACATAGAAGCATTACACTTACTTATTGATGTCAAAAAAGAAATTAACACAGGTTTGGAAAAACACCAAGCCCAGTGAATGAAACTCAGCAGGTTTTCTAAGGAAACACTATATTATAGCTAGCAATAATAATACGGGAATCTTTTAAAAACAAACAAAAACATACACATTACAAATTGACTTTTATTCGCCTCGTTAAGTTGCGCATGCGACACAAGCACATCTCGACTCCAAAAGTAACAATAATTGTAAATAAATTATCAACCACACAACACATTCGTACCTTCATATTGATGAGTAGAAAATAGTAAGTTTATTATTAAATTATAGAAGAATACGTAATTATTTTTTTACTTTTTAGTGCATATAAATTAGTTTTTCCATTGAAGTTGGTTTTTGTTTTGTTAAAATTTTTGTTTATTAACTTTAACATTTGAGGCACTTTGAAAGTTTTCTGTGATTCTGTTTTAGAACTGTATACATATCTCTAAAGCAGTTACTGACTCTTTGCAGTTGAGCCGAATTTTGGTCAGAAAAACTCAATAACTTATTGGCCCTACCTGGTATTTGAACCCAGGGCCTCCGGGTCTGTGGCCTTACATAGGCAGTCATTATTATTATTATACCATTTTATAGTAAGTTAGGAGATGAAATATAATCACTTTTTGTCAGGTTAGTTTATATTAGAGGCTGCTTTGAAAATGTACTATACTTACATTGATGGCATTTAAATGGTGTATTTCTCAAAAATACACCAATAATTATTTACTTTTATTTTTTAAAAATACTTATTGCAAATGCAATGCATTAGCTAGTCTCCTATATAGTTACTGAAAAGGATGATGCTTTGTGTAATAATTTTGTGTTTAATAATATGTGGCTTTTGTGTGATTGTAGGGTGAGTTAACCAGTGTAACAATAAATAAAATATTTACATTTATTAGAGAATCTCATTCGGTCTAGCATTAGACTTTCAGTTTGATGTTTTCTTGGTTAATAATGACAATAGTGATTTCATTGCAAATAGCCATTTTTATTATTTATTTCTTACTTAGGCTGTTTTTGAATAGTTACAAATAAGTTTTATTTTAATTGATAGGAATGTATTCTTTTTTCAGAAATAATTCAAGCAGTGGACAGTAACAGCTCAGACAGTGATTTCTCTGGGAGTAACAGTGATTTTGTACCAGACAATAGTGGGGATGAGGTATTGTTATGTATTTGATTTTATAATGTGTGATTTTAAAGGTTCATTTAAATAAAATGTGGAGAGTTTATAACTTGGATAAACAAAAAGGGATTGTGATTATTATTTATAAAAAAAATCTGTGATTTGAAAATAAATGCATCTTTTTAGGATAACCCTTTTATTAAACATTAAAATGGGTATAAACATTAAAATTAAAGCTTTCCTTAAAAGATATACATATGCCATCGCGGACTTTTTTGTAGATCTATGAAAGGGGAACAATTTCACCCTGAATTATTTTGATATATTTCAAAGGGATTGTACAGCGTTTTCGATGAAAGCTCCCAATCGGCTCGTTTTCCCGGCTTCTTTAACAATTATCGCTATATTTCAACAAATTTACAGAAAACATTAAATAATTATATATGTTCCTGTTGAACACTTTGTCCATTGGTGAAAACCTTATCGCGTTCATACAGACAGACAGGAAACGCGGGGGACTTTGTTTTATGATATGTAGTGATAGTGAAGTTGATAATAAATTTGTCTGATTTAAATTTGTTACTCTCATATTCAGTTTGTTACTCTCAGTTTGACCACCTGTGAGGTAGTTGGTAGAGAATATTTAATGCATTCTCTATTGCTCAGTCAATCTTAGGCTAATTCTGTATTTAAAATAATAACTATGTATGTCACAATTTGAATCATTTAAAATTTAAATAACAAGTAGTTGTTATGGCAGTTTTATTTAAATCTTAAATACAGAGTTGATATTTTTGTTACAACCATAATTTATAATAAATAAATAATTTTATACAGCCTATAGTGATAACCAGATCTAATAGTGGAATGAATAAGGAGTAAGGATAAACAAGCCTCACTGTTAACACTTCTTGATTAACATATCTTTAATTGTAATACGACACCATTCGACGAGCCCGTTGGCGTGGTTGGTAAGACACTTGCTTTTCACGCCGCAGGTCGTGGGTTCGATTCCCACCCAGGACAGACATTTGTGTGCATGAACATGTCTGTTTGTCCTGAGTCTGGGTGTAATTATCTATATAAGTATGTATTTACGAAAGAAAAAGTAGTATATGTAAGTTTATCAGTTGTCTGGTTTCCATAGTACAAGCTCTGCTTAGTTTGGGATCAGATGGCCGTGTGTGAATAATGTCCCAAGATATTATTATAGATATTATTATTATTATTCATTCCATTTTACTTTGAACATACTATTAATTTATAGTACCCGTCGTTAAATATTGCATTTCGCGTTTCGACATTTGAAAAGAGACTATCAATTAATTTCGGCATGGTAGAGCCTTATCTTCAGTATCCATGATGCAATGCTGACTTTCTGTATAATTGAATAAAATACTTCTCTTCAAAAAGAGGAGAAGAGGCCTTAGCCCAGCAGTGGGACATTCACAGGCTGTTATTATTATTATACACCACTGTACCAGGTTCGTAAGTGTATAATTTGCATGTCGCTATGTGACAATTATTCTAAAATGTATAACTATTTTTATGCAGAGTGGTTCTTCATCTTCCGGTACAGATTCAGACGTTGCAGAAGAAAGAAACAACAAAAAAGTCGATGTCCAAATTACAAAAAACAGAAATAGCAGAATGAAGCCGAAAGATACTGAATATTTTGTTACTCCCGACAACTACTTTATGATGAATTCTAGTAAAAAAGTAAGTGTTCATTCAAGTGTTACCGAAGTATAGATTTAGCTCTTCTTTCCAGATACTCCCTTTGTTGGACGACTAATTGTTAGTTGAGTAATTTATTCACATAAAAATATTTGTTTATGGTTAGTTTTTTCTTTTAGATTACAACGTCAGATCATACATTGGCTAGACTAAAGATGATGAATATAAACGAAAACATGAAAGATGTAGCAGCTTTTATGTCTGAACTACATCGAGATAAAGTCGGCGATCTCGTGCAAACCTACGACCAGCTGTTTGACAGGTGGCTCTACGTTTTAAGTGAAAATTTCAATATAATTCTGTATGGAATCGGATCAAAACGGGCAGTACTACAACGGTTTCAAACAGAGAAACTTCAAGACACGCCGTGTATAGTCGTGAACGGTTTCTTTCCCAGTCTCACAATTAAAAACATTTTAGAAACAGTCGTCATCGACTTCCTAGACAACACGCACGTCCCGTCCAATATTGGAGACGTTGTGAGTTTGATAGAAGCCCAGTTGGACGAGTTAGGTGTTGACTTATTCCTTATAGTTAATAACATTGATGGTAGCATGCTAAGGAATTCTAAGGCGCAGTCTGTCTTGGCAAGCTTAGCGCAGTTGAAGAGGGTTCATTTGATCGCGACGATCGACCATATCAATGCACCACTTCGTAAGTTAAAATATATATTAGTACTAAATAAACCGTAGGCATTATAATATTATTTAAACGAAAACAACAAAAACAGATTCATCTCGCGTTTAAGAGGGAAAGACAATTCTTGAGAACCCTGTCTTTCTGTATCCAATGGCAAAGTGTATAAATAATTTCACGATGATTCGTGGCAGCTTGGACTTGAAATCGTAAGAAACAAACCTACTTTCGCATTCTGATATAATATTTGTTAAGTAATGGTGGATATTCAAAAATAATAAAATCGCATACGTTATTTATTGAGCAACGCTGGGCATCTCATTAACATGATCAAAAATAGACGAGTTGAAAATTAAATTAAAAAATAACACGCAATAATTTTTATTATCAGACTTGGGCATAATGTAATCAGATTAATGATGAAAACAATTACAATGTAATCATAAATTACGATTAAAAAATTAAGGAAAGTAAATATATTCGGGGATTCATGATTATTAACCTATAGGTTCGGCTTCGGACAATCACATCGCCCGACCATAACACGTTCGTCGCTTCGACCAACGCGGAAATGTATATTTATCAATGTTTTTACGGGTTAATTTCAGGATTTGAGATTGACTAGAGCTAGTGATTCGGTTTTGACACGAGCACCTCGTGTCTAAACATCGGGCAAAATAATAAAAAGCGCCGTCGAAACCCTAACACAATGTGTGAAATCTTTTAAAATTGAAACGTTTCAGTGTGGGACCATTCAAAACTCAGCAAATTTAATTTGACGTGGTGGGACGTGACGACATTCTTGCCGTACGCGGAGGAGACCTCGTTCGAGAACTCGCTGCTGACGCAGCGCGGCGGCGCGCTGCAGCTGGCGTCGCTCCGGAGCGTGTTCCAGTCGCTGACGTCCAATGCCAAGGGAATATTCCAAATCGTTATCCAGCACCAACTTGAAAATCAGAAACAAGCCCAATATCAAGGTTTTGTATCGTTTAACTATATATTCAAAACTCAGCAAATATTATATATAAAGGGATGTAGATGGTACATTCTTTATCTATTGACTTCATGCTTGATCTTCAGTAGACGTGGGTATTCGGGTGAGGAGAATACTTGAACAACCAGTTGGATAACGCTCCACCAAACACGTAGCACGTTATTCTTGACATCCGTCGGTTATGGCGGTCCTGTCAGATCTGTTGTACTAGCGCTTAGTGTTGCGTTAGAGTAAACGAGACTGTCAGATAACCGTTGCTAGGCTACCATTCGTGCCAGATCGTCTACTCTCGTATTCAAATGCGCCGACACGGCCATTCTGACATTCGCACGTCCTCGTGCGTCTCTCTCTTCATTGATATTCGCATTATCTAGAAAAATAAAGAACAGCTGAAATCATCATTCTTATTTCGCTCGGCCTTTCCTGACATTTTGGGTACCGTTTCGAACGTACATACACACATACACAAAAACAAACGCGCTCGCACGCACATCGCAGTAATAATTGCCATCTTGCAAATATACCCGCGGACCGAGGTGCCCTGACGACCAAGCTCACCACCTCGTGCGATGACAAGGCCCGAACCGCCTCGCGTCCGCACACACTTTCGTGACCCGAGGTGCCCTGACGACCAAACTCATCACCTTATGCAATGACAAGGCCCGAACCGCCTCGCGTCCGCACACACTCTGGCGGACCGAGGTGCCCTGGCGACCAAGCTCACTACCTCATGCGATGACAAGGCCCGGACCGCCTCGTAGCCCCTCACACACCCACGGACCGAGGTGCCCTGACGACCAAGCTCACCACCTCGTGCGATGACAAGGCCCGGACCGCCTTGCGACCGCTTACACTCATACGGACCGAGGTGCCCTGGCGACCAAGCTCATCACCTCGTGTGATGACAAGGCCCGGACCGCCTCGCGACCGCTTACACTCATACGGACCGAGGTGCCCTGACGACCAAGCTCACCACCTTGTGTGATGACAAGGCCCGGACCGCCTCGCGACCGCATACACATCGTAGTAACATTTGGCATCATGAAAATATACTCAGACATAGACATCACCTCAAATATGTAAGAAACGAGCTCACCGGATGATGTAGGTAATCAAGATATCGGTAGCAGGACTTAGTTAGCATAGGACTTCGTTGACTTCCGGCCACTCGTTGAATCCTTAGCGCTCTGGACACGTAGACGTCACGTAGCCTGTCGGTCACACACGAAACAGAGAGTAGGCTGCAAAGAGTTGGGTGACTCCTCAAGTCACTCGGGTTGTATCGAAGTCTTCTCGATGTCCGCGACAATAATTGCTCGATGACTCTGTAGATCGCATCGTGGCATGTCCCTAGGAAGCGTTATTCCTTGAACTGACTATTTTTCTTTTCGGTGTCATTAGTTAGTTTCTTGTTCTTCATAGATGACGTGTCGTATTTTTCGATGCTTGAGGTAATTACGAATCTTCAGGATTCCCGATTACAAAGCTTCCATATTATGCAATAAATTGTGAATTTTTTGTTTTTCTCGATCGGTTTTTGTTTCTCCTAGTAATGGCCCTTCGTATCCCACTTCTGATAAAGGGATGTCGATGGTATATTCTTTATCTATTGACTTCATGCTTGATCTTCAGTAGACGTGGGTATTCGGGTGAGGAGAATACTTGAACAACCAGTTGGATAACGCTCCACCAAACACGTAGCACGTTATTCTTGACATCCGTCGGTTATGGCGGTCCTGTCAGATCTGTTGTACTAGCGCTTAGTGTTGCGTTAGAGTAAACGAGACTGTCAGATAACCGTTGCTAGGCTACCATTCGTGCCAGATCGTCTACTCTCGTATTCAAATGCGCCGACATATATATATATGTAAATATGAAAATAAAATCTAACAAATTATCAAAAGTCGTAGAACAAAAGTTGTTGCTTATGGTGTACAAATAACCCTATATATATATATATATATATGCGGTCTTAACCTGGATACGTGTCTTTATGTCTACACATTACGCTAAAACTGATGAGGATGATACTTTACCGATTCCCGCTTCATATTCGAGACTCGCCATCGCTAACTGCTCGTTGGTCTAGTGGCTAGGTATGAAGCCGCATATCTCGAGGTCCTGCACTATAATATGTCCTGCGCAGTTGGCTAACGTTTCTAGTGACCCATCCGCCTGCACAGTGCTCCTAAAAATATATTAGATGTTTCGGCTAGTCCTACGTATTTTTGTTCTATGCCTTTTTGTAATATCTCTTCTCTAAATAATGAACGTAATAACAATATAAATCACAAATTATCATTATTTATATGATCCTACGAGTTAATTTATTTAAATAATTTTAATACATTTTCAGGTCTGCCTTTCAAGGATCTGTATTCAAAATCTCGTGAGCAGTTCTTGGTAAGCTCTGATCTTGCTCTAAGAGCTCAACTCACAGAGTTCTTAGATCATAAATTAGTTAAAATAAAAAGGACCTACGATGGTAGTGAGAACCTTGTCATACCCATCGAGTGTTCTTTATTACAGCAATTTTTGGACCAACAAATTATAATACAGTGATAATGTATTTAGTTTTTTTTGTTCAATGTATTATAATGTCTTGTTATTGTTAATACTAACAACAGATATTTAATGTTTTTGATTAAGAAAAAAATCCTGAAACAAACTAGAAAAATGTTTTTATAATAATGTGTTGTTCTTTTTACTTTGATATTTTCCTATAAAAGTAACAGTTGATGTTGTATATAAAGTATGGTTTTATTAAGGAACGGAGTATTTTATTTATACGCAAAAAAGAACTTGTAGACTGAAGAAGTTACTAATACTATTTTATTAATGACTATCCAATATCCTCCGTATTTCTACAGTTGTCGTGTTGCTTTATAACGTTGTGTACGTTATGTTGGCATGATAGTCATGTCGCAGGCACGTACATCGTACACGTTGTACTTTTTACACATCCCATTCAAAATACTATTGTTATGTAGGTACTTCCTATAATGTGTTTCTTAGACTCACGTTTCAGTAACTTAAGAATATTTTATAATCAAAGGAGAAGTAGTTAAGAACTATAGTTTACATGGAAATCAAAACCAAATAACAAAGGATGTATGAATTCCAATTATTAAGGGTTAAGGTATAAAATTATTATATATAAAATTAGTTAAGGTAAGGTATACATGTAACAATTATTAGACAATTAAATTAATATTTGAGTGCATATCCATACCGAGATTTTTGTCATTAATAAAATATGTATAAAATGATTTATAATATTAATTGCATGGGATAACATTATTTAAAGTATTGTAAATTGCATGAATAGTTATATAAGTAGAATCTGTGCCAATAGTTAAAAAAACATAAGCTATATTTAACTATTTATTCAGTAGATAATCAAGGAATGTAAAACAATAAAAGCATTTTTTGTATGTAGTTTTTATTTTACAATCCCAGAAATAAAGTCTTAATAGGATTATAATATATATCAACAGGCCAAGTTGTAAATTACTTAAACTTAATGACTTACATAATACAATAAAAATTATTAACTAAAATTCTTTTCAACATATCTGGCTCATTCACCATGATGTATCAACCAAACATTTCATAAATTATCATTGATATACTTAGTGCATAAATTGCTCTTTTAAAATTTAAAAAATATTGTAGAAAAATATTCTTTGAAATCGTCAGATATCAAAGAATTTCGTCTAATTTAATCAAATTATTTTACACAACACATATTACGATAAATTTAAGGGGTAAACCGACGAGCATCAGACGTATCTAATACATACAATTATAATGCACAAAAACTCACGGCAGACTGCTCCATAGAGCTGGCTGTAATTATATAACAGGATAAGAAATAAAAAAAAGTATGTTTATAACGTAATACAAAATTATTCTATTTTTAAATGAAAACTCATATATGTACATATATTCATTGTATACGCCTTTTGAATTTTCATGTAATGTGTTAATATAAACAACGTTGATCAATAACATTTTTATAAACATTTGTCTTATAATTTTCAAATGTAATATATTTTTTTATATAAGAATTCGAAAACAACAACATCTTTATTATTATTGCATTCTGCCACAAGTTTTTGAGATGTTAAATGATATTTCAAAATTATCCAACATATGTACTCAATTTACAAACACCCTTAGATTTATAAAGTAAAATTTCATCACATCTCATGTTATTTTGTTGCTATACGCGTGTTTCAATTAGTATGTAGAAGCGCAAATACATTTTGTTCATATAAATGTACAAAACATGATTTAGCAGCTAATTATTTATGAAGCAATTGACTACATTTATTGTATTCATGGTTTGGATCACATAACATTGACAATGAACTCTATTAAATACTGCATTCAATTATTATGAAAGACAACTTTTACAGGTAAAACAATATTTATATATATCATGTTTTAATAGACAGGGTTTGTAGGAAAATATGTAAATAAACTACCAATGCAATTTGATTTATAACTTTAAAATATGTTTCAGCCAGTCCAATATTTGGTCATAATCAACAATCAGGCGGAACACCTTACATCAGAAATGAAAACAGAATTACAAATGTATGTTAACCATGTTGCAAGTTTTATTCAACTTTCTATCACTTATAGCTAATCAATTACAATGTATTTAAGATTTCCCGAGAGCTAATTTATATCTAAAATCATGCACTTGCATTTCAATGATTAGACTAAAATAAGCATGTCAATAGAATAAAAAATAGTTATTACATAAACAATTTAATTGAAATATCAACTTTCGGACAACAAACTACAAATTTCACACAAGAGATACCACCATTCGTGATGAAGATGAAGATTTCATTTTAGTTGTTCTTGTTGCCCAATGGACCCTTTACAGTTATTGACACTGAGCAGTCAGATACACCTTACTGGATGATAGCTTCCATCTAATATGTTGACTTGCTCATGGGATGATTTTAGTACACCGTAACTATGATCCGGGTTTATTGTCCGATGCTTCGGAGTGCTGTACACTTACAAACTAGTAAGATGACTCCGCTTAAGGCAACTTTCAATTATCGTCTTCATCTTCATGTTTTCGCTTTTTACCTCGAGTGCTCTCTTCATGGGTGTTGTCCTCTCCATCTAAGGGGATATTTCAATTAATAGTTACTTTCTACAAACATTGTTAATTTCTTTAATAGACTAATATTAACATTAATGATAAGTTAACAATTTTCTTCAATTTCAATTTAATCAGTTTCAATTATTATTCTAATAAAATTAACAACATTATACACTGTTTTCATGACATCATAGTTGGTGCTATTAAAAAAATTGTGTTGCTTCTGTTTCCCTAGAAATTGACGCATTTGTGGTATCTATACATACATACTAGTTTGGTAATGGTTGAATTTTTTCAAGTTTCGGACTGGAGACATCCTTGAGTCAGTGTTTCAGGATGTCCCACAACTCTCATAAGACCCTTATAAGTCTTTTCTAAATAATCATTTTCAGTTAGTTGAATTAGTAATATCTTACCAGTGAGCAATATCAAATCAATATTTGAACAAAGTGAAATTCCAACATTTTAAACATTAATCCAAAACAAAATCTCAGTTTTTTTTTATATTTATAAAATAGACTAATTTAGCAGTAATGTTTGAGAGGATGAAAGGTACTCAATTAAATAATATAATTTATTATATTTATAGCAATAAAACAGACAATTAGTGATCATCAAATTATGTATCTTATTAATTCTGTAATGTTGTCAAGTTTACAAAAACAAAACATGCACATTAAACTCATGCAGCACATGATGCACAGTTCATGCATTTTAAATACAATTTGGGTTCTCATTAACCTACCCAAAGATGTAAATGTTCATAAAATCTACTAATTCTTTTTTAATGTTGTTTACACATTGCGCCGACTAAATGTGATTACGAAAAACTGTTCTTCTGCTCACCTTGGGCCTTAGAGTTGTGGTCTCCGTCTGCGTCGGCATCGTTATCGCCATCCTCGTCGTCGTCGTCCTCCTCCTCTTCCTCAACGTCACTGCCGACATATAGTGAGCTTGCGGAACTCTCTTCCTCTGTTAAAAAAATAGTTTTTAAGTAGGTATGCTCATACATATAACTTTTTGTCTAACTCTATTTGTTGGTAAACTTGTTGCCAATTATAATTTAACAGCATTAAAACTACTCAATAATTACCACCAAAATTGAAATAAAATATTATAAGTTATATTTAATATAGTATAAGTATTAAGTATATTACACAGATGTTAGATATTTAATAATAATAGCCTTTTATTCCTAAACATAGGATTACAAGAGGAAGTTCGGTGTGCCTTGTGGCATAGGCCTCCTCCAATGGATCCTGTCCCTTGCTACTCTCAACCAGAATGGTCCCGCTGTCTATTTCGTCTTCTCATCTCCTGACTTGACGACCCTTACCTGTTTTGCTGTTTCTCGGTTACCAGAGGTACCTCTTGTCTTTGATTTTTACTTTTTATTTTTTACTTTATAATAAGTGAATTACAATATTGTTAATAAAGATATAACTTCTGCAAATAAAATTAAGGTTTAACTAAATGCATTGCTATTTGGTAGTGATATATAAAAAAATATGTTGCATAAAAAAGTAAAAATTCATTTTAATTAATTTGATCCTTACATAGTCAGGATATGTAGCTTGATATGTATCAAATATTAAAATGAATAAATAAATAAATATGAATACCTAGATTTGAATGGTATGAATACCATTTTTCCATCAAACTTAGATCCTAAAATTTTCATAGTAATGCTGCCTGTTAAGCTTTCAGACACATTAAAATAATATGAATACAAATATAATAAAAAAATACCTAGATTTGCATTGTAGACTGCACTAAGAGATACATCCTCATCATCCACGTCTGATCATGTAACAAAAAAATTAATGAGTATTTTAAGTATTTTTTTACATCAGCACATTACACATGTTTAGAATAAATATTAAAAGTGAAAGTTTTACATCATATAGCAAAGTAATTGCATTATTTGAAAAGAGCAGTGATATTTTTATGGCAAATCAGATTAAAACTTATTTATTTGTTTTGTTTTTTGTTTAATTGCATTTTTTTATAAATAAAATGTTTCAACAAAGCATATTATATATAAATAAAAAAAACTTCTATTTAAATATTTATAAAAAAAACTAATTTTAATAATAAGTCATAAGGCTATTTGTGATTGTTTAAAGAAAACTATTGAGTTTAGTCAATTATTATAATCCCAATAACCAAACTGAAACCACAAGGGATGATAAGCATCACTGGACACATAAACATATGATGCTTACTTCTTAAAAGATAACCCATGTGGAATAGGAGACCATAAACAGTATACAATGAGACCAGAAGACTAGGCAACTCTTCAGGCAACCTCTCTGATAAACTTTCATCATCAATCACTAGAGGACCCAAGTTTATGTCCAGATCTGTAAGTCATTTACTTGATTTTATATTTTTATTTGCATACTAATCAATAAGTAGTAAGCAATTATGAAAGGATCATATATGAAAGGGAGAAGTTAAATATTTACATTATTTTAATTGATAAAGAAACCGTCAGTTTGGTCATTTGTATGATAATAATAATTATAAAGCAATAAAAATTGAAATACTTACTATTTGTTGAAAATATATAAAAGATATGATTAAGTTTCTCACCTTCATCATCACTATCATTGTTTCCATTCATTTCTTCTCCATCTTCTTCTTCTGCATCACTGTCCTCCCCTTCTCTATCATCTTTGTCAAACCTGAAGTTTTAAAATTTGTTTTATATTGTTTCAAATAAAAAAAAAAAACAATAAGTAAAATTAATTATACAAACCCATCTAAATATTTTAATGATGGGTGTAAAGCAAACACTTTAACTTTGTAATCTTCTATATTTGTGACATCATTATAGAAAAGATCTAAATTCCTCAAATTTTCAAAGTCTTGCAGAGGTTTCAGTGTGTCTAAATCTCTTATCTTATTTCCAGACAAGTTAAGGTGTGTTAATTTCTTGCATCCATTAAGGAAGTTTAGTCCACTTGATATTCTGTTGTCTGAAAGTTCTAACTTTCGTAGTTTAGGTAAAGTGGGGAATCCTTTGAGAGTTGTGAGTCCAACATTATTAAGACTTAAAATTTCAAGGTTGGTGTATTCATCTGAAAGGCCAACTATATTGGTGCTTCTACAATTATCCAAATTAAGCTCTTTAATCTGAAAATGAAAAGAAATTTGTAATAGTATATACACTCTATTCTTTTAACTTTTACAATAATAATGAAAATTTATTTGCAATAATAAAAACATACAAAATGGTAAAAATAATAGTAATGTTTATTACATTTATTATACATAAATATAGGTATTACAAACAAGAGAAAATGGTGGCAGTTCTACATAATTATATTTAATTAGGTTATGATAAAATTAGCTTTGATAACTTATCTAAATAAACACAACATCATTTAAAAACGCTTTTTATTTTTTTAAGTTTATTCAAATGTACAAAGTAGTAAAATAAGAATTTTACGTGAAATAAGTCTTGCAATTGGCTCCTTTCCGTAGAATTTCGAAAGTCAAGCTAACCAAATGTCAAAATGGTGCAACTTGCAAGTTGTCAATGGGTCCGAAAAACGTAGTTTGAAAATACAACACATTAGTGTTTATTATACGAATATCTTCAGTTAAAAACAAAGAAACGCGTAGTATGAAATCGGATTTAGTCGATTCATATCGTGTTTTTTCATCAGAAAATGGAATGTTAGTTTTCGTCTTGCAATGGCGGATGACACGAATCATCGCGACGCAATAAAAATGGCCGCTGTTTTGGTAAGGCGTGCGTCAATAGAATACAATTGCAATAATTTAATAATTAGAATTTTTTTAATAAAGTCAGGCACATCGATTATTTATAAAACTATTTTTTAGTACATTTTTAATTAATTTATCAAAAAAAACCATGTTGGGTGAAAGGGCGCGAAATTACGTCGAGTTATCGAGTAGTATACATTTGATATTAATAGTGAATAGTACATAAACAATTAAATCTATTTTACAGTCTAAAATTCAAAATGTGAATATTATAAAATTAATTTGCTATTTGGAAATTCAGCACGAATATAAATTGTTAGGGATTAATTTCAAGAAACCAATACCATATTATATATATATATTATAGATCGGTGATAGCGGCTTAGGTTTAAATTTTTTTTCTAGAAATAGATAAAAACATACCAAAATACAATTTCGGAACTTCTCAAAACTGTATTTCTATCGAAAGTTAAATTTTATATGTGATAACGTAATTTTAACACTTAACCTCAAATATGAAATTATGAGACGAAGTCTTGTTTCTGTTATATGAAATCCTTGAATTTAATTGAGTTAGGTTTTAGAATAAATAAACTCGTATTTTTTTTGTTTGTAATTGAAAACGTGGATATGTATAGACGTAACATTCGGTAATTGCGACTGCTATAAACAATAACGCCACATCTTAAAACTACATTTATGTAGTTGGTTAATGGCATTCCAATCTGATGTGACAATCACGATTCGGTAAAAAATATTATAAATTAAATAGTTTAGAAACAATAAGTATCCCAGGAAATACGTATCGACAAAACATTCCAATATAACGAAGAAATCAAATAATGTACCTGTGAGGGATTTCTTCCTCTTAGTTCCAAAACAATCCTCTTTTCCATCTTCTTGAAATTGAAGATTCACACTTTAATCACCTTAAAACCTTTTTAATTACTCAAGAAACTAAATCACTTAGCTTGCTTGGGTTTCAAAACAGAAGGAAACTATAGATACACATTACACACGACTGACGTTATACTACAGACGCCTCCTAGCGGTCAGTTCAAGCAACCGGATGCTACGTTGTCGTTTAGCGGTTCGTTTTATTAATTCTCATTAAAACTTACATTGAGATATTAAAGGATTGTTTTTGTATAACAATAAAATGTAATGTATATTAACAAAACGAATTAAATAACATATTTCATTTTTGACATGGATGTTAAGTACTATTAATGAAGTAAATTGTCTTTGCGTCTTATTTATTATAACTTACTGTCCTAGAATAGGCGGCACTTCGAAACAAGCAAAAATAAGGTAATGTGGTTTATTTATAATATTTTATTGTCATTTATTGTAACGTAATTATTAAAATAACATAATTGTATGTAATCAATTCGGTATAGTTAATGGATAAGTGTCGAGATTATTGTTATTTTAATACATACTAAATGATTTTAGATAAATTATAATTTGTTTATTTTTCTATGCTATTTGTTTATTTCGCTTTATACGTGTAAATTGTATTACTTATTAATTTTTATTTTTTTATTTTACATGGAAATTAATATAAGTAATAAAGGGAGAAGAGGCAGAAAAAAATGCTTTTATTACTAAGTAAAATTTAGTTTTTATAAATATGTAAATATAAAACCAGAATAACGTACGTCATCTCTGTTGTGTATTGCTGAGATGGTTGTTAAAAAATAACCACAAACAATATTTTGCTTTGTGTGTAGTTAAAATTACTTCCAAATAAGGTATAAGTTACTTTAAGTGTATAGGTATTTGACGGTGTTTAATGGAACAGTTCCATCAGCTTCATTTATCAGCTTACGTTCAATTTAATCGCTTATATTGATTAAAGGGTGCTTACATAATATATTATACATAATACATCCCTAGATCAATACAACAGCGTTGTTAAAAAATAAAGATGTGCACTAATTTAAAACCGCCTTTGTATTGGTGGACAAAAAGGTAATTAATTAATTATTTATTGGTGTTGGTTGGGATTTGTTGTACTTATTTATTCAAATGTGTTATTTGGTTCTTTATGAGTATTTGAGTGTGTTATACCAATTTGTATTCTATTTCAAAAAGACCAATTCGAGGTTTTTTTTTATAAGCATTTTACTTATTGGTGCTAGTTATACAACAATCATTAATTAGGAAGTTGTTTAAATATAGAAACACGTTATTTTTTAGTAGTAAACGTTGAGTACATGTCCCATAAAAATTAAATTATTATTGACGTCTAAATTATCCTTAGTAAAGTTCAAGTTAATATCATGAATTCTGAGTGTAATCCTTATTGCTTGGTGTAATAATGTGTTTTTTTTTAATTCCATACCCGAATGGTACTACGGAACTTTTAGGGACTATAGGAGGATACAAACCTTTCTATATAACCTCAAATGGCTTCGTTTATCAGCATAACTATGAAAATTCTCGATTAAACCTCTTGTAAATAATATGACGTAATAGTAGGTAAAGTTTAGGATGTAGGTTATGATTTAAATAAAATTTCGTTAGAAAACGTATCGTATCGTATCTGTACATATTCATGGTGCTAGAAAGGTAGCTGCTAAGGTACGATGAGGCAAATTCCAGCTGGGGTAATCACGGAAGAGTAAGAAAAGCCAGTATTTTCATTATTATGAACAATTGTTGAAAGTAAAAATGGATGGCATTCATGTTTATTTTTAAAGTTGCAATGCAAGCAATGAAACAGAAAGGTAGTCATTGAATATCCAAACAATTACAGCTCATGAAAGTCGTAGTAAATTTTTTCACTCTGTAAACCTTCGATTTTAATTATTGTGAACTCTATTGTTATGACGCTTGAATGAAATTTACAGTCACGTCATGTTATGAAATGAATTTTCAGTAAGGTGTGTTTTATTTGACATTACCTAAACGGTAATCTGTAACTTTATTCGAAAGTGAAAATTAGAAGTCAAACAAACATAAATAAGTACATATATTCGAAAAAGACAGTCCTTATAACATAAAAAAAAAACTGAACAAAAGTTGTAAAAGTAAACTTTTACGATCTGTATTAAAAAAGAGCTTTTGCCTCGATTGTGTTTGATTTACAAGGTACGCGTAGGAGCTTACTAGTTAAGTAGTAAGCCATTTAATTACAGAAAAATAGGTAAGGACTATAAAACTATTTTTTTACGGAAAAATCATTTCCGTATGGAAATGTCTCGTATCATAACGATAAACGCAACCCCAAATGTGAACCATTTGGGGTTGCGTTTTTTAGAGGACCCCAAATGTGAAGCATTTGGGGTTGCGTTTTTTAGAGGACGCAATTTTATTTTTTGGATGTGTAGGGGGCGGGGGTCAGTGTAAAGCTAAAACCAAGTTTGGGTCGCCACCCTTATCCCACGGCCGCCATCTTGAAATTAGGGGTGGAAATGGTTTTAACGATAAATCTCTTAAACTATTTATCTAATAAAAAAACTTGTTAATATTTTTTGTTGCAAATTATTCTCTATAACTTTGATCCAGTAACTTTTTGTCGTAGAACTAAAAATAAAAAAAAGTTATAAGCGAAAATGTTTAGAAATTCGAGAAAAAAAAATAATTATATTACTTTTCAGGATCATTATTATTACCAAGCCACGACTGGACCTGATGGTAGACTCGGAAAGTATGAAAGCGAGCTGTGTCTTGTGTTTAAAGAAGTGAAGATAAGTTAAATGTACTTTTTGTCACTGTCTTGGTTAATTGTTTGTATCTAAGGCTGTCAAGAGAATTATCATCTTTATTACCACCGTATAAAGAGATAAAAAAAACGTTCACCAATTACAGTGAGCAAAGCAGGGTCAACTCTCTTGTTGAGAAACAAAGCCGTTCCTCTTGCAAACTTTAAATGTTTTTTCCAGGGGTTTCACAAATTTCATATCACAGATATTGTAAGGAGCTGAAGTTATAATAACAAAATATAAAAACACTGATGACACATTATTAGTAGGTACACTCTACACACGTATAATATATTTATAGTTAAGAGTAGGTACTGAAAAATAGTACTCACTTCGGAGCGCTGTAAAACCTTAGCTATCCATTTAATGAAAAAATGTTGTTTATAAAAGTTTTTCCTCAAAAAACGATCTACAAAAATGGTCTGATATCACTTTTTCATAAAATGATAAAAAAAAACTATAAAAATATATATTTCTTTCTCGAATTTCTGAACACTTTCGCTTATTACTTTTTAGTTATATTTCTACGACAAAAAGTTACTGGATCAAAGTTGTAGAAAATTTAATTTGCAACGAAAAATGTTAACAATTTTTTTTTACCAGATAAATAATTTAAGAGATATATCGTAAAAACCATTTCAACCCCTATTTTCAAGATGGCGGCCGTGGGACAAGTGTGGCGACCCCACAAACTTGGTTTTAGCTTTAAACTGACCCCCCCCTACACATCAAAAAAATAAAATTGCGTCCTCTAAAAAACGCAAGGTAACGCAAGGCCTTTTTTTTTTTTTTTTTTCGCTGTGGAAATGCATTTACGCATACCCCCCGCAAGGTGAAAAGCGGGGGGTTATGTGGGACTCGACGGCTGAAGTGCAAGGCCGTAATACCCACTAAAACCACAGCGTATACTTCACCGCCTTTATGGGGGTGCCAAGGGATCGCGTGAGCATTCCACCCTGACACCCCGACGGATAGCCCGAAGGCCACAAGCTCCTTGGCGACGGATGAAGGTGTTGGGCTCCGCCGCCAAAAACCACCCTGACGGCCGCAGAGGATAGGGAGGACGGCAACCTGACAACACCGCATCTCCTCTTCCTCTGCGGCCCCACCGCAACGCAACACATGGTGCGCCCCCATTCGGTCGCGGGAGATAGGGCGCGCGGCAACGCAACACCGACACGCCTCTCCTCCCGCGACCGCTCCCGGCTACAGGGGATGGACAGAACCGTCCCCCACAGCGACACACCCAGCGGCCGCAGAGGACAGGGAGGACGGCAACCTGACAACACCGCATCTCCTCTTCCTCTGCGGCCCCACCGCAACGCACAAATGGTGCGCCCCCATTTGGTCGCGGGAGATAGGGCGCGCGGCAACGTAACACCGACACGCCTCTCCTCCCGCGATCACTCCCGACTGCGAGGGACAGACAGAACTGTCCCCCGCACCCGCCCCCTGGGCGCATCCAACGCAAGCCTCCTCCTGAGGCCCACGAGGAGCGCCCCACGTCCGGGATCCCTCTTAGCTTCCCCGTGGCCGACCTTACCACGGGTACTGAGCCCCCCCACCACGACAAGGTGGAGATCCCACGCGGGGGGGACGCAAGGTAAGGCCTAAAAAAAACAACAGAGGAATTGATAACCTCCTCCTTTTTTTGAAGTCGGTTAAAAATTTAACATTTCAATGGATTAATACCCCTTCAGAGATAAAACAAAAAATAATCCAAGCTGACGTTTTTAATTTTCGTTGACAGTATATATTCATGTAGGTACGTGTCATTTATCAATACGTATTTAAAGTTTCTTTGATGTCAAACATTGTCCTTGAATACGAAGTAGCGCGTAGGCACGAAAGCCGCGTAAAAGAACTTTGTTCCAATAAATGAAAAAAAAATTTGCAGAGTATGTTGTACTATCCTTTATGTACTATCATTTACGCACATACCCTGTGCACGAATAAATCCATTTGTGAATGTTTATATCTTATTGATTAAAAAATCACGGGATAAAATCCTTATTTTACCCGTACGAAGTCGGGACGGGCAGCTAGTTGTATTATATAATCCATAAAATAAAGTTCATCAGCTATTATAAGAGGGAATTTAGAATCTAATTATATATATAGATATAATTTATCTGTAGCAGCGACTATCAAAATATGACACTTAACAAAATGTCCAATTTCGCCACGTGTCAAAATACCCCTATCTCACGGTAATATATGTAAATATTTATGTTTAATTATTTTTTATATTAAACTTTTTTTAAATGTTTTGCCCATACCAATTACTAATACAGCTTCTACAGAGATTTTGTTTTTGTCATGCTTACCCGTTATTTACTGTGCAGTATAATTGCAACTATTTTTTTAATCAATATTCCATGGCGCTTCAAGAAAACTACGATATCCAATGAAATTTCAGAGAATGCGATGAAATATATACGTTTTAAAGAAAATCCACGTAAAGATTTAAACAGATCGGAAATCATAAGCTTGATAAATAGCCACAATAAAAAAGAAAAAATATTGAATTTAGATAAATTTGGACCAATAAATCATGAATCAGTCATTCTTGTCATACAAGTGCATAAAACCTATAACTATCTAAAATACCTTTTAGCTTCACTATCTGAACTCAATGGAATCGAAGAAGTACTAATAATATTCTCACATTCATATTATGACGAAAATTTCAATAGATTGATTGAGAGCATAGATTTTTGTCGCGTTTTGCAAATCTTTTATACGTATTCCATACAAGTTTTCACACATGAGTTCCCCGGATTTAGTAAAAATGATTGCCCGTACGATGTGAACATTGGTAGAGCTGAGGTTTTGAATTGCACAGGTGCCTCTACACCTGATATACACGGAAAATATCGACAGCCAATTAAAGCCGAGAAAAAACATTACTGGTGGTGGACAGCGAATACTATTTTCGAAAATTTAAAATGTACTAGTGGATATAATGGTGTTATTGTATTTTTAGAAAATGATTTGTATTTAATAGATGATTTCTTATACATGGTTATTTACATGAGAAAAATAAGTGAATCTTTAACTCAGAATGTATTTTTATCATTAGGACCTTCTTTATCGAATGAAAATTTGTATAGCGTTGAATTAACTACTTGGGATCCAAAGATTCATTCAGATGTTTTAGCATTTGATGTTACGGTTTGGAATGAAATTGTAGATAATTATTACCTTTTTTGTGATGTTGATGACAGCTCTTGGTCTCGATCCTTATTATATTTATCGTTAAACCAGAAATATAATAAAAGATTTAAAGTATTGCATAGTAAGGCTCCAAGAGCTGTAAAAACTTCCGTAAATCCTTTCACTGTGGAAAAGAATGTGGTTGAAATTATATCTAAGCAGAAAAAAATTAAGCATTACTTACGTCCCTCTTATCTTGAAGTTTATACAAATATTGAATTAGAAGACGACGAATATTTTATATTTGATCTTGTAGAAGGTGAAGGTGGCTGGAACGATCCAAGAGACATTCTCTTGTGTAAAAATATTGCGAGAAAAAAATGAATTACTAATAGTGTTGGAAAGTAATTTCTATTCGAGCAGTTGTAAATAAAGAATATATAAAAATATATCTTGGTTAAAATTTATTTATTGTACGAAAATAAACTTTTCAAATATAAATATTTATTTATTTCAACATTAAAATAAACGATAACTATTGCTAATTTGTCAATAACACTGTTAATAATGTAGTCTATAATATAGTAAGTACATATTAATATATTATTATTATTTTGTTTCGGTTTGTATTAAATTCCATATCTCTGATTTTCATGACTCCCTGGTGTAGATTCAGGTCAACACGCACTACAACTGTACATACTATATTTCAATTTTCTGGGTTAAACGGTTCTGTTTTCAAGATTATCCCTGATTATATATTATTTTCTTTATTGTTTCTCTAAATATTGTAATACACAGTTGTATGACACGTTTTAGTTACGACTTTGGAAGTTAAAATATAATGAGTATGTTTATACTACTTGAACCTAAGTACATAAAATTAATCAAAAAGCTTACACATTGATTTACTCACACATTTATAAACATTAAATAGCTAAACTTGTATCAATACTAGCTGTGCCCCGCGTCTCCACCCGCGTATTCTATACTACTATATTTCAATACTGAAATTACGTAATTGTTTACCAGTAGCCATATGTGTGTGCGTGTTGTGTTATTAAAGTAATAAATAAATTTATTATATTTGACACACAAATACGTAATTAACGATTTGAAATAAATTTTCATAAGATACCGTAGGGGTTACCGCTCTTATATATTAACAGGCCTAACATTTGCGCCATCACATGTTCTTTGTGTGTACCTAATTTTCATCAAGATTCGTCAAGCCGTTCTTGAGTTATAAGAATACATACATACAGACAAAAATGAAAAAAAAAATATAATGTGAATCACTGCATCATAAAACGATTATTTATCACAAAATTAGGTGAAAAAAATGTACAGACAGAACAAATACATTTATATAGTAGTAATAGATAATGTCTATTTTTTATCAGTTTAAATTATTGAGAACGACAAAGTCGAATAAAGGTTTCCGAATCCGCAGGCAGCTGTTAGTCATAAATAGTTTGATTATGGCAATTGTTTGAAGACAAAGGAGAAATACCGGCTTAAACGTGCGACGGTATAGCGTTGGCGGCATTTGATCTGCGGTGGAGTGTCTGGGAGGGGTATTGGAGGCCCAGGTTGCGCACGCAGCCCCAGCCCGGACGAGAGCAACAGTCTGCTCGCGTGAGCCGTCACTCGCGACTCGGCCACACCACGCCGCGTTAACATGACAAATAGTAAGCACTATCAACACTAGCACCTTCCGCAATGCACTCCGAACCCTCAATCCTCCACAAAACTCCTTGACAACTTGAGTGTTTACTCGCGCGACCCACTTTTCTGTGATGATTTGGCTAAAGTTGTCTAATTTATATCGCTACGTTAGTGACTGAGTGATTTTTTATCTTTTAACAAATGTGTTAAAGTACCCTAAAGTAGAGTTGTTGTAGATACCATGGTAATGAGAAAAATATTTTTTTTGTAATATTATTCAGTTAAAGTATAAATGCGTGTTAAAATATGAATGGTAGGAAGCATTGAGGAAGAAACATGTTTGGAGGTACCAATTTCTAAGATCATCCTAGTTGAGTAAGTATGTAAAATAATATATAGTTAATTGACTAATTAAGAATATACAATTTATCTATTTAGAATTATTTACTGTGATAGGTATGTATGGTGAGCATGTGTTGGAATTATGGATTACTCTTAATTTATACATACATGTTTGTATTCAATAAAAAATAAGTCCCATTATTGCATACCGTACATCATTATTGTCTATATTTAATTTTTGCTGCTGGTACTCTCTGATTCGGGTAGTACAGTGTCACAAGCGATTAATAAAGCTCAAGCTGAAGATTAATAGGGACCGCTACAAAAAAATATAATTCATATATAATTGCATTGTATTATTTAATAGATCAGGAAGTACAGACAATTATACACATACATTTTTTAAACAAATTAAGGATATCGTGTAAATGTAATTTAGAAGTAGACGTTGCGTTGTATTAACAACTTGCGTAATAAAGTAATGAAACGAGTAACATATGACTGACTTTCGTAGATAATAATAGCAGTTCAATTTTAGCACTATGTATAATGTATATATTGAAAACACATAAAATATTCTAAATAATTATGTTATGCATACGTTTTCAATATTAAAAGTTATTTGTTTAATATACATAATACATATATTTATATTGCATTGTAACAAATTTAATTCTAACACGATATCGTTCTCGCTTAGAAATACAAAATGAATGTAGAATTTAAAATACATATTTATTTACTTATAATCAGAGCTTGTACCTTGTAAAATATTTAATCAATACTCAACCAATATATTAGGTACAATTTAAATTAATTTGTATCTTTATCCCATTAAAATAATGCTTGAGAAGATATGAGTACGTTCATTGCAACTTAAGTTTTTGCAACTATTAATTTTTTTATTAAATGTTTATAAATTTACGTAGAAAGTGAAGTGTTTTGCGAAAATTAATACTTCTGTATATATTTTTAATAAGAATTGTTAATATAAACGAAAATTTAACATATAAATTAGTAGTACTACCATCTATCAAGGCTCGATTTCCCGCTAAGCTCGCTAATTAAGTAGCTCTTACAACGGGAGGTTTGAGGTTTATAATTAAACGGTTTCGTTTAAGTTTACCAACTTAATTATGTGCGCACGTCTAACTTGTAGTATCTTAGATGTAGTTGAATAAACGTTCCCAAATATTAAGGTCTTTGTTTCGAAAATTAAAACCTTCAATGTGGTCTTCAAGTGGTGGTTCTTTGTAAGATATTATCTAAAATTATTAATTGATTTCATTTGAGACTTGAGACTATGTTTAACTATTTTTTCGTAAATTATTATTTATTAGTATCGAGTTGAGCGATCTATCTGCCTGTACTCTGCTCATAAATCGTAGCGCACGCTCCACAACATCTGTTTCTCGTTTACTAAAATAAACTACTTCTACCACCTACTTGTCATAATCGCAAAGCATTAATGACAATTTTTTAATGTATAATAGGTAGGCGGACAGCAAATCGGATGTCTGATATACTCGTAAGTAATACCACCCATAGATATTGAGGCCAACAATTTAAGCCGCCAAGTATTTATAGAAGTCGCTTTAAATTAACATGTTATTTGTTTTGATAAGGTTTGAGCTTGTGTGACTCATACAAGCGTCTAAATTTATCTTGAATTTCTTATATTTCTTTAAATATAAAAATAGTTACCTTTATGAATTTATCTATAAAAGATAAATAGCTCACCAGTGTATGCTGGCATTGGCGTTTAATTATACATAGTAGTTATACAAATCGTACACAAAAATACATAATTACATACACCACATACGAGTAATAGGTATATAAAATGGTTGTAATAGAGATTGGACACCGAGATGAATAGTAAAATGGGATGCCGGCTTCAACTGCTAAGCTCCGGCGGCCTTTATGTGAGTAAGACTTGATTGAAGTTTGTTGTAACTTTGCAGTGATTAAAAATATACTCTACTACTTTAATTTAAATTATGGAATTTTATAATGTTAATGTTAATAAGTACATAATAACAATAAAATATAAATAAATAGTTATAGATTCTTTCGTATACTATATCTTAGAATCATTTTGGTTATCGTACGGTATTTTTAAGCTCAGATGCTTTATTTTGTACAATTTGTAATGTCAAAACTTACTTTTGTTACAAATAATTGATAAAACCAATTATTAAAATCAATTCAGAAAGCTTCATAATTATATGTTATATTTTATTTGTTTTGTGCCTTGGCCTCAGCTCAAAGTCAATAAAATTCTCCCATTATATAAGGTTTTTTTTTACGTTTTAAATATTATTTATATTATAAAGTATACATGTAGTAGTGAGCAATTATTGCAAAATGATTAAAACTTTATCACAAAGACATGGTTCATGTTGCTTTCAAAATAATCAACGTTTTCGAAATGAGAAACTCGCTACAGTTGTAAACGTTTTATTTTCGAAGCAAGTAAAGGCATTTTAAGCAATTTTACCTTCCCGGCAGGCAGTTAGGTAACGACGTAACGTTGCCTACAGCATCCGAACAGCAGTTTCATATTTCTCTGACCCTCTTTCGAGTACCAGTCTCAACTAGTAGTTTTAAACTAAGAATTTACTTTATAAGTGAAACCGAATATTTTTTACATATGCGTTGGTTACATTAATAACAATTGCATTATTTTTATCATGAATGGATATAAAAATATCTATAACGTGAAGCCTCTATGTGTATTTCTATAAATGTACTGCAAGTTTTATTCAAAACGCCCATAACGTGAGCGTTTCAATCTAAATCTTCGCATCGCTTAGGTGAAAATCATTTATAACGAATAAAGCTTATATTTTGTAGACGAGAAGATGCCCTTTAAGATAACCTAAAATGAAAGTATCATCATAATGTTTCGACTGATAGTACTTATGTTAAAATCTTCATACAATGTAAATACATAAAAACTTGTTTTTTTTTATTATAATTATATTTTTAAGATATCCATCGGACCTTTAGGGATGTTATAGGTCCACATTCACATCTTATGTTACCATATTGCAAGTAAATTTCTTTTAATATACTTTTCAGAGTATGTTCAATTACAATAAAAGTACTTGATCCCTGCTACTTCGTATGCGTTAGACTTTTTTCTGTAAATACCGTAATTTAAATGCATTTATCCAGGTCTCAAGCGTCTTCAATGTCGATTTTTATTACGAACATTTCAGGTAACAATCAGACAGGCAGATCGGATTTTTATTTATATTACTAGTGTATCAAAGACATGATATTGAAAGTTTTTTTTACAATTGACCATACTTTTTTATTAATCAATTCAATATAAGGTTTACTTCCTGTTAACACGTTTGTTTTGTGTTCATTGTTAATGTTAAATACAATATAAATGTAATTGGTTTGCGGCAGTAGACCTATTCGTATATATTCCGCACCTTGTTGCTGGAATATTAAGCAATTTTCCTTCCAGACAGTCGGTTCAATAAAGAATTTAAGAAAAAATCCAATGCGAGGCAATTTGCGCGATTCATGATAATTCATAAAATTTGCATAGATACAGTACAGTAGGTAGGCTTATTTACCTTAATAAATTTAATTGTGTGTATGTAATGATAAAACACTTACAGAAGTTTTTCGACGACTAAGTAACATTAACATATATTACGCATTATAAAATATAACTAGGCCACACAACATCAGAGTTGTAGGTACTTCAAAAAATGTCAATGCTGACGAGCATAATATTAACTACTTACAGTATTATAAACATAATACCATAATAATTAAAATGTGACACAGGTACAGAAGTGCAGGCAATTAGCTATTGTATAATGTTTTATATTTTTTAAAGAAAACCCTTAAGAAGTAGGGACCGTGTAGCACTATGTAGTAAAAAAAACAAGGTATGACAGAGGTTCTATTTTTCGTACATACGAGATACTTACTTATAAAATACCACACAAAATGTTAGGTTAATTATTGAGTTGTGGAAGGTACGACCTACTTGGTCTTAACGATCGAATCCCCATAACGACGGAAGGTTTTACACAACAAATGTTAGATTGAAGCTATAAATAGATTTCTCGTTTTCAATTAAGGTACTTTATCAGTTCGATCGAAGTTTTTGATATTTGATATCAATAATAATTGTGATAAATATACTACAGTATTATTCAATAGTTGTACATAATCTTAAATTATTGAACACTATATTAAAACGGGCCGCACAATAGAAAACAAACTAAATCTCTATTAGATGACAAAAAATACTTCTAGACATACTCCCCTATTACTCACTCAGCTCTTAAAAGTCGTGGAACCTCAGTTAATATGTCCCTTGACAGCGATATCGAATCGCTAATTTAATTAGGATTTTTCGTAACATTTTGTACAATATCTAATAGTTGAATTTTTACTAACTTCCATTTTTCGTACCTATTTGATACTTTGTGTGTGTTGTAAGTACATAACTCTAGCTACAGTAAAGTAATGTCACAAACGGCTTAAGATAGAGGAGGTCGTAGGGACTCCTCGGATAAGTGTAACGATTTTGAATTCGTTAGACTTGCCACAATATTTTTTTTGGAATTATGACTATAATAATTGTCATCGTTATTAGACCGATCATAGGTATTGCCCATTATGTAGTTTTGCTAACTAATAACAGATCAATCTACATAATAAATCAATAATAAAATTAATAGACCAATAACAAAGTACAGAAATGTTTTTTTTATTTATGTTATATTATTAATCTATCCAAACAAGTTTATTTTTATTACACGGTTTATTATCTGTCTTTACTTACTATAAAAAAAATATTATAAATATATATTTTTTAGTAAAAGAACAATATATAATAAAGATAAAACAAGCATTGATAGCGTCTTCTTTTACGGCAAAACTTGTATCAATTAGCCAAGTCAAAAGAGACAAACTTTATAGTTTACTATAGAACTTGAGGAAAATAAAAACATGTTCTTGAGAACATTTTTAACGACAACATTGAAGTTTTTTTAATTATTATTGAAGATTATTTATTGAAATTATAAATATATTATTGTGCATCTATCAATTACTTTATTTTAAAGGTAGATTGACGGGCCACCTGATGTATTATAATAATTAAGTATATTAAGTACCTATAAAAAATATAGAATGTGTAAAAAGTATTTGCTTACTATTTGTTTTATATCAGTTTTCCTTCAAAATTATTTTTATTTAAGACGATTTTTTATTTGTTTGAAGACAACAAAATCTATGACGCAGTTTTTCCTTATTGCATTTCATTTCGTATTTTTTGCTACATAACTCGCATACCGAAAGGTGTTTAAATAGCGCCAAGTAGGGAGGAGAATTTCCAATTAAACCCTAATTGCATTTTATAGAAGTTAGAAATTATATGAACTTTATTTGACACACACGCACACCGTGTCGTTGGCATTTTCCTTGAATATTTTACTTAATTACTTTTTATTGAAATATTCTAATATTAAGAATCAAATGTAACTACTTTAAAACATTACGAGACGTGAATGTGCCATGCTTCAGATACAAATAATACTGTAATTGTAGATATTGTTCGTAAGAGTCCATGTCACTACTTTTATACTCCATAATACTGCTGTTCAAAGCTGTTCACTACTGACACAAAGTGAAGCGTGCGCGTGTGGAAGATTAGAGGAATAATGGAAGCTTTTATGGCAAAAAGTTAATAACTATAACATACATTATTAGTAGACATTGAACAACGACACGAATTAAGCTGAAATGCACGTGTTAGTTTCTATACAAATACAAAAAATACCATCTATACAAATAAATCATAAAGGCATTCGCTGAAAAAAAAAGTATTCGCTGAAACAAAATGTGTAGTTTGTATAATTATACATTTTTTATATATTTACAGTTTTAAAACATAATACTGTATAGCTAATAAGGCTCGTTATGTACGTGTAAATTTTACTTTAAATTATTCGGATCGTACTTTGAGTTTAGTTATGACGGGATGAACTAACTGTAACTGTTCTACGTTAAGTCTAATAACAAATACTAATTTACGTATTTACGTTAAATAATAGTTTTTAAATTTACGCGAACGAAGTCGCGAGCGAATAGCTAGTTCATTCTAATTTTGTATTTATAACTACAGCTTTCCTATTTCTATAATTATACTAAGTGGGCTATAATTAATGATTAAACGAACTTACCTGTACGTGAAGTTCAATCATAATTATACGAGGGCTTTGTCCGAAGAGATTAGTTTACTTGTAGTAGACACTAGGTGTCGCCAGTCTGCACTGTATTTGAGATATCACTTTTTTTTTTTTTTGTATGTGGGTAGGCGCAACACCGTTGACGCCGGTGCCACTTTCTAATATCTTCATTTTGTTCAGAGCATCTTCTTTGCAAATGTTGATATTTGAATATCAAGTAGAAGATTTACACCTGGATAGATACTCTCTGTCCTATATAAAATATTGTTATATGGGAATTGGTAAATGGGGTGGGTGGGATGCTAATCTCTTCGGACAAAGCCCTCGTATAATTATGATTGAACTTCACGTACAGGTAAGTTCGTTTAATCATTAATTATACTTCGTGCTTTGTCCTCGAGATTAGTTTACTTGTAGATGTTGAGAGTGAAAATATCAACTTTCAAAGAACAGTACATTTTATATATTTATATTCTTCTGATAATCAAACTAACATTTGACAAACGTACTTTTACAAAAGTAACCTTTTTACTTTTACAAAAGTAAACTTTTGACTATAAATTTGGTGGTCAAAAAAGTACTTTCACAAAAAAGTACCCATTGTATAATAAAAAAATCAACAATTAATTACTATGTAGTTTCATATATATATATATATATTTTTTAATTATCTATTTAAATATCATATTATATCATAAACAAGATTTGAACCATAATAACTGCCATAGTGTAAAACTGTGGTGCAGTTTTTAAGTATTAATCTCTGAGTATTAATCTGAGTTTTTATTTTAAAATACTAAGCAATTAATGCAAGATGACTTTTTAGTACCATTTGTCAACTTCGACCATAGTGGGTCACAGAAAAAGATAAATACTTATCAAACCATTTGACATTTTATATCAAAATCTTAATCTATAGTTATTGATAGCAATCTTATTAAAGGATTTTATGAGAATATTTACGTCTAGAATAGGCGTTGTAATGCCGAGTTTTTTGAGATTTTTATTTATATCAATTTAATTTCCCAATATTCACGAATATAAAATACCACAACTCATTGGTGTGAATTGAATTCAATACCTATGCAAATCGCAATACAGAAATTTGCCACGTCCTTGAGAAGGATATGACGTTAAAATATATAAATAAAAAATAAATAAGGTCCTACAGACCGATTTCGGCCACGGCGGCCATTCTCAAGAGTGATTAGCCAACTGCGCAGGAGGTATTATAGTGCACAAGTGTGTGCGCAAACACAGGTGCACTCTCTTTTCCTTAGCTCTCATAATCCGATGGGACGGGAATCCGACACGACCGGAAAGAGTTCAGGCGCAGGACCAACGGCTTAACGTGCTTTCCGAGGCACGGGAGTGTACCACACTTCCAACTTCCAGACTAGGGGCTGCTACTGAGAATTTTCTAATAGAAAACCCCAATAACTATTTATTGTCCCGACCTGGGAATTGAACCCAGGATCACCGCGTCCGCGACCTTATATCAAGCCACTTGACCAACGAGGCAGTCAAAATATATATTATACCCTATTCCAATGGGAATAGAAATAAATGTAAACACACCGTAGATTTACGAATTGCATGCGATTGTCAAATCATTCTGCATTATTATGTACTGTAAACAGTTCTTGATTAATTTACCCTTATTCATAACACAACAACTATTCCAATTAACTAGTTATAATCACATTAATTTAACTTTCAAATTTCCGATTTCCGAATTCAAATTCGCGGACATTGAAAACGCCATCTTTTCGCGTATCCATAGTGAATGTCATAGCTTATTCAAGACATCGAACAATGACATCGCGTCAATTGATATTGATGACCAATGATATCACATTAATTCGGTGTCAAATTTGTTAATCTGGCTTTATTCCTGTTGTGGTTGGAATAGGCTATAAGTATATTAATTTTGTGTTCGTTTGCACTATGTGCTGTCGTTATTGCAAGTGAAGCTGTTTACATTTTTTTTTTTTTTTTTTTTTATGGTCTTTTTAATCTTTATATGATGATATGATTATCTTATATTATTATTTCTTGGGCAAGAAATAGATAGATAGTCTTCAGCTATTCAAAATTTCATATTTTGCACCAGACTCATTGCGTTAAAAATATTATAATATGGTATACAGATCCTAGGTATTAATCATATTTATTTACTTTTGCAAAATAAAACATTGTATTAAGTATGTGTCATACTGAATTATTTGAAAGTGAGGTCAACATTATTAGTAATAATAATGATAATAATATCCTGGGACATTATTCACACACGGCCTTCTGATCCCAAGCTAAGCAAGGGCTTGTACAGTGGAAATCAGACAACTGATATACTAAACATGTATACTACATTTCTTTTGTAAAAAGATACTTATATAGATCATTACACCCAGTCTCAAGACAAACAAATATGTTCATATACACAATTGTCTGTCCTGGGTGGGAATCGAACCCCCGACCTGCGGCGCGAAAGGCATCGTGGTTCGTACCACGCCAACGTGCAACGGGCTCGTCGTCGTTAATATAGAAGCTAGAGATATACTTTTTATTTTTGTTTATAAAAAAAAACCTAGGGCTTCTAAAAGCCTCCTTGTATCATGTATGTTTTAAAACGCGATTTCAGACTATGAGACATCATTAAAATATCATATATATATATTGTGGATAATGTAAGTGGCACAGATTTCATAATCTAGGTGAATACGAAGTGGCAGTACATAAGGCAGGTTTTTTTTTTTTTGTCATTGAAATCAGTAGGTACTTTAGATCATTCGAAAGAACGATCATGTATACGGATCAAGAATATTTGTCTTTCAGATCCACGTTACTCATAAAAAATCCCTTGGTAAGCTTAAATGCCTTCCCCAGGTCTTCGAATTTGAAGTGTGACGGATCGATGAGTTTAATCAATGCTTTTGTATTTATATATACCACTATATACATACATAATTGCCACTTGGTTTGCTACTAAAAATACAGGAGTACATTTCGTAATAGTTCCTATTTCTAAAGGATCACGAATAGACTCGTTCGTATTTTAATTCTTTCCGTGGCGGAAAGTGTTGTTGATACTTGAATATCTGTCTATCTTTTTAGACGAGAGAAGGGGATTTGTACCAAAGACAGAGTAATTTTGTCACGTGTAACGAGTGACCGATGTCTGCGAAAGTAGGAACTTACCTTATCTCATGGTGGTTACGGCTGCGATGCTGCGCTGGACGCGACAACTGCTTCGAAGATGATGATCTGTCGAGGCGATCCTTTTTTGCAGGCTCCTTCGTCCTCCGAGTCTCTTTCAGCCCAATTTTGAGATAGCCTTAACTGCTTTTAGTTTTCGTTTGGTTTTTGCTAAAGGCAACTTGTGAATTTTTGTCCTTTGTAATTGACCATTAATCTTCTTTCTTAATGTATTAAGAACGAAGCTTCTTCTTATTATTGGATTAGTGTACTGACTTTTTGCACATAAGCTCATCAATGTTTGAATGAGGTCAGTATTATTTGTTCTTGTACCTGATGTCATAAGGGAAGTAAGCATGGCTACGTATGACTCTACGGAGGTTCGGAGTTACGGAGGTACTGCTCTCGATTGCCTGTCTCATTTAATCACAGCTTCTATAATGGCCATGAGCTCCCTGCGGATGTCTTTTTGTAGCTAGATCTGGTTGAACATCTTCACCAAAGACTCGGGTAGGATCGTTTCATAGAATTAAACGAAATTAAGAGTTCCGATGACCCAAGAAGAAGTCAAGCACTACCTGAAGGCAGCTCGGAAGTGTACAATAACGACCCGGAGGCCTTGACGCTGTTGACAATGAAGGTGGCGGGCGGCAGTGGCACCTGTCTAATGTAATCCCACTTAAAGTGTAGGTTTGGTTAAGTGACAGTCCCATAGCCGAGATGGCCCAGTGGTGAGAACGCGTGAATCTTAACCAATGATCATGAGTTCAAACCCGGGCAAGTACCACTGAATTTCATATGCTTAATTTATGCTTTCTAATTTATCTCGGGCTTACCAGTGAAGGAAAACTGTCGTGAGATCTGCATTTGTCTAATTTCAGTGAAACTCTGTCACATGTGTATTCCACGTGGTGGAATAATCTCCAAAAACGTCTCTTCATAAAAAGAGAGGAGGCCTTAGCCCAGCAGTGGGACATTCGCAGGCTGCTACTGACAGTCTCAAGACTGACAGCATTCTCAAATCAATACTTACCTTCCCAGAGAATGCCCGCATCACCGCATTAGTGAATGACTTCGTTAATCAAAGTAAAGTGGTAGCCCCAGAGACCACCCGCAGTACTATTGTAACGTAATAGTATATAAAATTTAGGTAGTATATTTTGTTTAAGTGACAGTCCCAAAGACTGACCGCATTCCCAAATCAATACTTTTATATTAAATAAAGTGACAGCCCTAGTAGCTGACCGCATTATTTATTAATTGCCATTTTCAGCTAGTCAAAATATGTGATAAAGTGACATTCCCAGAGAATGCCCGCATTACCACTTTAGTGTTTGACTATGTTAATCAAAGTAAAGTGGTAGTCGCAAAGACTACCCGTAGCACTATTGTAACTTAATACTTTGTAAAACTTAAGTGAATGTCCCATAGACTGACCGCATTTTCAAATCAATACTTTTATATTAAATAAAGTGACAGCCCTAGTAGCTGACCGCATTATTTATTTATTGCTATTTTCAGCTAGTCAAAATATGTGATGAAGTGACATTCCCAGAGAATGCCCGCATTACCACTTTAGTGTTTGACTATGTTAATCAAAATAAAGTGGTAGTCGCAAAGACTACCCGTAGTACTATTGTAACTTATTACTTTGTAAAACTTAAGTGAATGTCCCATAGACTGACCGCATTTTCAATTCAATACTTATATATTAAATAAAGTGACAGCCCTAGTAGCTGACCGCATTATTTATTTATTGCTATTTTCAGCTAGTCAAAATATGTGATGAAGTGACATTCCCAGAGAATGCCCGCATTACCACTTTAGTGTTTGACTATGTTAATCAAAGTAAAGTGGTAGTCGCAAAGACTACCCGTAGTACTATTGTAACTTAATACTTTGTAAAACTTAAGTGAATGTCCCATAGACTGACCGCATTTTCAAATCAATACTTTTATATTAAATAAAGTGACAGCCCTAGTAGCGGACCGCATTATTTATTTATTGCTATTCTCAGCTAGTCAAAATATGTAATGAACTGCTTTACTTTAGTGTTTGACTACGTTAATTAAAGTAAAGTGGTAGTCCTACAGACTACCCACAGTACTATTATAACGTAAGAATATGTTCTTCGATCAATAAGGTGATAACCCCATGAGTTAATCATGCTATCAATTTAAACAAAGAATATGCCTATACTATACCTTCTATGCATAGCGTCTCCAACGGCAGTGCGCCCGCAAAGGCGCCGCCCGAATATACGTGCTCTGTCAGCAACGATCACGAATTCGGGACTCGAGTTGGATGACGCTCGCGATGTATATGACGGCGAGGACGCCGACGGTAACAGTCTCCTCGATCTCGATGTCCTATGTCGAACACTGCGTCGTGTGCACATAAACTTTTGTTCCAACTTTGTAAATTTGTTAGCTATGTACTCATCGCTAACAAATTCCGAAACAACACGTATACGTGTTTAATAAACACTTTTACAACGGAACGTTTTAAATCGCACAAAATAATTTGACGCGTACTGACTGGCGGAGCACTGAACGTGTAATGAAGATATTAGAAAGTGGCACCGGCGTCAACGGTGTTGCGCCTACCCACATACAAAAAAAAAAAAGTGATATCTCAAATACAGTGCAGACTGGCGACACCTAGTGTCTACTACAAGTAAACTAATCTCGAGGACAAAGCACGAAGTATAATTATATGCAATATTCAGAATTAATAAAATGAATACTTCTATGGAATTAATTTTTTTATTAACTATTTCAAGTAATTTCGTCAAAAGTAAATAATTCATGCATAATGGAGTCTTGAATATATGTGAATTCTTACTTCGTAAATATGAAAAAGTCTCTAAGTATATCTGAGTATATATAAGTATGTACCTAATAAAATAATGTAATTGTTTTTCAATTCTATTACCTATTATATAATTCAACAAAACTTACAAACTGATTTATTTTAGCCTTTAATTTGATAGCCTATTTTTAATTCAGTCGTTTAGCTAAATTCACATGTTGTACGTGCGTAAATAATATAATCGCATCGTAAGTTAAAAACAATTTTATTATTTAATTTTACTAATGCATACGCATACACAAGACAATTAAAATTCTGTAAATACTATTAAAATTCTTTATATTTTGTTTTCGAGATAGGAAAGTGTAGCTACTTTGTAGTTCAGGGAACATGTTCGTGTAATATACAACAGAGGTGTGTTCGGCTTCAGTTCCGGCGAGTGTGGCCGAGTTTTCAGCCAAACGGAAGATATCTCCCGGGAATCCACTCGTATTGTCATATGTATCGCTATATTAGAGCCGTCAATATCCTGAACACTAACACGAATTGAATAAAATCGAGGTCGATAGAACGTAGTATACGTAAGATGATATTGGTTATGGTATTATGGTCCGGGTTATGGCGAGTAGCGGCGAGTGTAGTATATATGTTTTATGAGTAAATAGAAATATTAATAGGCTTTCAATAATTTTACTAGGTTACAAAGTTTAATATGTAACGAGTGTGTGATTAATATTATTTACTTTTGTCTTAATATAATACACATTGAAGTGAAATTTTCTGAAAAAAGAGTTAATAAAATCATCTCGATTCTTATATTAATACTTTAATTAAGCTATGAAAGTCGTTAGTTATCTTAATTTTATTAAGTTAATTGCCCATAGACCAAATAAAACGAAGACAAAATAAAAGCAATAGCTTATGCCTTTTTTCATTAAGTTTTATTCCAAAAAAAAAGTTATTTCCCTAAAGGTATATTACACAAAATATTCAATTATCCAATATTGAAGGTAAGCGAAATCCGGCGAGATATAAAAGTGATATGAAAATTGAGTGTAGCTTATATTAGAAAAAAAGTTTGGCTTTTAGGAAATAAAAGTAATTTTGATCGTATATTTCACTTTATTAAATCTTACATACTCAATTACTGTTGAACTTAAAATAAAATGGATGAAATTGCAAAAAATCTATTAAACACATATACATTATGCATATATATATATATAATATATATAAATATAATATATATAAATATATAGCAAATACGATTGTAACGGTAACTATGTTTATTTATTTATTTATTATCGTCCTACTAAGTAGATATTTGCGCATTGTACCTACATGAATTAACGAGGACTTTTTATGCATATATATATATAATATATATAAATATATAGCAAATACGATTGTAACGGTAACTATGTTTATTTATTTATTTATTATCGTCCTACTAAGTAGATATTTGCGCATTGTACCTACATGAATTAACGAGGACTTTTTATGCATATATATATATATAATATATATAAATATATAGCAAATACGATTGTAACGGTAACTATGTTTATTTATTTATTTATTTATTATCGTCCTACTAAGTAGATATTTGCGCATTGTACCTACATGAATTAACGAGGACTTTTTATGCGTTAGGACCAAAAGTAATTCGTTGTTACGACCCTTCTATTTCTGCGCCTGTTTGTGTAAGGTAGTCGTATAAACTAGGTAAACAATACCAATCGCTACTACGAATAATTAAACTTTTATTTGAATATCACAAAAACAAATTGTTTTTCTTTTCTTAAAAAAATAATATTTGTAAAACTCAGAACTTTTATATTGTTACTTTAATATTTTTACAAGTTTATGTCATGTACATATGTAATTTAAATATAATTGGATGTTTTACAATTTAGTAAAATAGAAAATTAGCATACGCAGTACGATTAGCATCATATTAGTAGGTATATATATATATGTCGCCGTGGAGGCGATGTGGTCTCTATATAAAAACATTGTTAACATCTATTTTATATATTTTTATTTAAAAGAAAACACTGTGTTTTAATTTTCATTATTTAGCTCATTCTCCGACATATATATGAAACCTTGAAATACGTATTTATTTATTTCTAAAACCACCAAGGTGGGTTTATAACTACATACATAGTTAGTTATAGGTGAGATGTGCTTGTGTCGCACGCGCAACTTTACGAGGCGAATAAAAGTCAATTTGTAATGTGTATGTTTTTGTTTGTTTTTAAAAGATTCCCGTATTATTATTGCTAGGTATATTATAGTGTTTCCTTAGCTGACATCGACTCCAAAAATAACAATAATTGTAAATACATTATCACCCACACAACACAGTCGTACCTACATATTGATGAGTAGAAAATAGTAAGTTAATTATCTAATTAAAGAAGAATACGCAATTATTTTTTTACTTTTTAGTGCATATTAATTTGTTTTTCCTATGAAGTCGGTTTTTGTTTTGTTAAAATTTTTATTTATTTTTCGATTTTTAGTGAATCTGAAGTTTACTTAATTATTTTGTAGAATACCCATATTCTACAAATTAGTGAGAGTTAGACCTACCAAACGTGCAGCTCATATGAGACAGCGCCGTTTATATTATTATTTAAATATATTAATCTAAAACAGTGAAACGTAAAGAAAAATGCATTTTGTTATAATATTTATGTATATAAATATACATATACATAAATATAATATGTATATAAGAGTACTTATACGATATATATAATTTTTTAAAAATTGGTCTCAACTTTTAGGATATGTTCAAATATGTTTCAATTACAAACATATACATATATACTAATGCTTACATGCATAACTCATATTATAAAGAGGAAAGATTTGATTTTTGTTTGATTTTTTATTACGATTTTACTCAAAAACTACTCGACCGATTTTAAAAATTCTTTCACCCTTAGAAAGCTACGTCTTTACCGAGTAACATAGGCTTCATTATATTTTCAAAAACTTATAGATCCCTACTTAAAATGGAGCAATGTAACCCAACATATCAAACTGTTGCCTATAAAAGTTAATTTGCTACTAAGAATTGAAGATTTCCGTTACTTTGTCATGGATCCTATAATCAGAATCTAACCAAACTGTCATCAAACAACCCTTGAAGTTCACTCATTCCAATAAAAACAAAATCGTCGAAATCGGTTGAATAGATATCGAGTTATTCGTGCATTTGTCGCGCACATATTTATGCAAATTTACGACTTATATGGTTTTGTCATGGATGCCAGTGTCAAAACTGGACTTAAAAAAATGGGGTGCTACCCAAATAAAAACCACATGGGGTGCTCCCCAAATAAAAAAAAAAATCATCAAAATCGATTCACCCACTCGAAAGTTATGAGGTAACAACACCAAAAAAAAAAAACCAGACGAATTGATAACCTCCTCCTTTTTTTTAAGTCGGTTAAAAATAAAGTCGCCCGCGGTTCCTGTCTGTCTATATGAACGCGATAAACGAAAAAACTACTAACGGATTTTCATACGGTTTTCACCAATGGCTAAAGTGATTCAAGAGAAAGGTTTGCGTGTATAATTCATTAATGTTTCCTGTAAAATTGTTGAAATATGACGATAATTGTGGTCAATTGTCGTGTGCCGATTGGGAGCTTTCATCGAAAACGCTGTAAAATCCCTTTGAATTATACAAATATGTATAACAAAATAATATGTAATATAACAAAATAATGTATGGTGAAATTGTTCCCCTTTCATATATCTACAGAAAAGTCTGGGATGGCATATGTCACCGATTTTAACGTAAAACGCACCGTTATTGAGATATTTGCCAAGAGACGTTTTTCAAGATGGCGGCTGACGCTCGCGGTCTAGAGTCTCAAAAACTCGGTTTTATACTTAGGGGGCACCCCCTAAGTGTTAGTAGAATTGGCCCCCAGAATAGTTACATATATATTTAAATAATCACGGGAACAATCAGTTTTTGCCATCCAGCAAATCACGCGTCGCTCATGAACTTTCAGCTTTGTTTGTTTGCAAACAAATTACATAGTCACGATATCTAACGAATCTTTGTAAAAATATGAATACGAATGTTTTATAACCTTTTTCCTCATGATAAGTATACTATTACATGATATATCTTTATTGATACTAAGAGCTAGCACAAGTTATAAAAGGATTTATGATATTTACATCATAAATCCTTTTATATACATTACATACATATGTACGTTTGATCAAGCTTTTATGTTATTAACAAAATTCAGAATATACAAGGAACGTTGCTATACTGCTCTTACTAGTAAGCTTTAATTTACATTCCGTAACATTTTGCTTATGAATTATGTGCCTTATGTGTGGTTGTATTCTATTATACATAGGTACTAATATTTATATAATGTATGAATATATAAATGTATACACTTATATTTACATAGATAAAGGAGTCGGTCTACTAACGGCTTTTATTCTTTTTTACTTTTTATATATCTATTTGAATTATATATTTGATTTCAACGAAGAAATGTTTTAAGTTCTCAAAGGTCAAAAAGAAATCTTTCAATCTTTTGGACGGTACCCTACCTTATTCGTTTCAAAAGACTTATAGCATTTTTGTTATGAATGGGGGATTTAAAAGGAAGGATGTTATTGCTTTTGTTAAACATATACTCGTATGATGAAATAGAGTACTGGTCAGTACATAAATAAAAAAATGTGCGATATCGATCAAAATTATTCAAAACATATTAAATATTAAAAGGTCTTCGTCTTATCTTAGTTCTGATAAATATACACTGAAGCGTGAAGATCGATTTCTAGGCACAAAAGGATCTGAATTTCATTGTTAAAGTTGTCAGAGCCGTTTTTCAGAACGCTTTTCTAATGCACATTCAATTACGAGTTCAATAATATCGAATAAGAATGTGTTCGTCCATATATCTTAAGGAGACGGTCCTTGCTTTAAGCCTAAATTCTATTACCGAAGTAATTTGCACAAGCTTAGCGCAGTAAAAGGAAAATTTAATTAGTTTCGGTTCAGAAATTTCAAATATGCGGATTACTCCAAAAGCATTATAGTTGGAGAAATTAGATTTCTTAAGCTGATTTAATATATCGGCTTATTTTTGCGATCTATTAGTAGAGCGTTCTAGAGTCTAGTGTTGCTAGCACTAAAAAAACTTATACTAAAGTTCTCTGAAAAAAATTGAGGTAGGTATAGAATTTAGGTATGTCAGGTGTGTTACATCGTCAATAAGGTCTTCTGCTGATTTTCTTATAATCAATACTTTTGATGAAAATGCATGATTTACCATTTCAAAAATCATTCTTGTGTTAAGGATACTATAATAAGTAGCAGTGTTTTTACGTGTACCAAACATTAGTAAGTATTTCTTTGTTAGTTTATATAAATATATTATTAAATTTTAAGCTGGTAACATTCAAATTAATTATACTGCAAATTGAAGTCTTTTTGCAGCGCGGTTAGCAGTTTATACTGATTTGTATGCAAAAGAATCTCCCGTGAGAATTGGTCAGTGAGTAGGCTTCGTGTTTGCATATTGTATAAAACCGCAAAATCATAAAGCAACTGCAATGCGGCGAAAACATGATACACAGCATGTCGTTGCCTTGTTGCTTCAAAACTTTATTAATGAGTTAGCATAATAAATAAAAATAAGGAAACACTATAATATACCTAGCAATAATAATACGGGAATCTTTTAAAAACAAACAAAAACATACACATTACAAATTGACTTTTATTCGCCTCTTAAAGTTGCGCGTGTGACACAAGCACAGTCATCTCACCTATAACTAACTAAATGTAGTTATAAACCCACCTTGGCTGACATCGACTCCAAAAGTAACAATAATTGTAAATACATTATCAACCACTCAACACATTCGTACCTACATATTGATGAGTAGAAAATAGTAAGTTAATTATCAAATTATAGAAGAATACGCAATTATTTTTTTACTTTTTAGTGCATATTAATTTGTTTTTCTATGAAGTCGGTTTTTGTTTTGTTAAAATTTTTATTTATTTTTCGATTTTTAGTGAATCTGAAGTACACTCACTAATTTGTAGAATATGGGTAGACCTACTAAACGTACAGCTCATATGACACAGCGCCGTTTATATTATTATTTAAATATATCAATCTAAAACAGTGAAACGTAAAGAAAAATGCATTTTGGTACTTAATTAATAAATATTAGTTAATATGGTTAAATGTATGAATATAGTTTAACATGTTTTGATTAAATAGATTTAGTTGGTGGGGTGTTGGGCAGCCATAACATAATCAAATAGTTATTTCTAGTAATAATTAAATAATCTGTATGTTTATAGATGTTGTGTTATACCATTTTTCACCATAAATATGACGGAATGTCTGTATATTAAAAAAAGGGGAAGTATCTATATCATCCTAAACTAACTAATATTATGAATGCGAAAGTATGTTTGTTCGTGACGCTTTCACGCCTAAACCACTAAGCCGATTTAAAAAATTCTTTCACCAATGGAAAGCAACATTATCAGGGAGTAACATAGGCTACATTTTGTCCCCATATTCCCACGGGAACGGGAACTACGTGGGTGAAACCGCGGGAAAAACACTAGTAATCAATATATAAATATACATAAATATAACATGTATATAAGAGTACTTATACGATTCTATATATATATATATATATATATATAATTTTCAAAATTGGTCTCAACTTTTAGGAGATGTTCAAATATGTTTCAATTACAAACATAACATATATACTAATGCTTACATGCATAACTCATATTATAAAGAGGAAAGATTTGATTTTTGTTTCATTTTTTATTACGATTTAAATCAAAAACTACTCGACCGATTTTAAAAATTCTTTCACCCTTAGAAAGCTACGTCTTTACCAAGTAACATAGGCTATATTATATTTTCAAAACTTATAGATCCCTTCTTAAAATGGAGCAATGTAACCCAACGTATTTAACTGTTGCCTATAAAAGTTATTATTTCGCGTGCGCTGCAAAAACTATTGACGGTATATAAAGAAGTTTTTTATACAATAGTACTACAATTACTTGATCATAACGATGTTATGGTAGGTGAATGACAAATCTAGATAGCCTATAAAAGATTCGGCCGTGTATCGCTAATTTGCTACTAAGAATTGAAGATTTCCGTTACTTTGTCATGGATCCTATAATCAGAATCTAACCAAACTATCATCAAACAACCCTTGAAGTATACTCTTTCCAATAAAAAGAAATCATCGAAATCCGTTGAATAGATATCGAGTTATTCGTCCATTTGTCGCGCACATACCTCATGCAAATTTACGACTTATATGGTTTTCTCATGGATTCCACTGTCAAAACTGGACCAAAAAAAATGGGTCCAATGGGAAAGCACCACCTTTCAAATAAAAAAAAAATCATCGAAATCGATTCATCCAGTCGAAAGTTATGAGGTAACAACACCAAAAAAAAAAAAAAACATACAGACGAATTGATAACCTCCTCCTTTTTTTGAAGTCGGTTAAAAAGGAATTTATGGATTTTCATAATCTGAACTGTAGCTAATTTTAAAAAGTCGGTTAGTTAAAAAGTATTTTATTCGCAACATTTACTATATTTTTGCTATTAACAAGTTCATTTGTAAACACGAAATGATTAATTACTCTTCAAATCTACTTAAAAACAAATGGTATAGTGAATCTAATGCTTAGTACAATTATACTTTTATCTACTTAAGGATTGTAATTGTAAAGTATATAATTATCAAATTTATATTTATGTACCTAATGTAGATACTCATTTATTTATATTAAAACCTAAACTAAATACAAATAACATTTAAAAATAATGATTATACAAGTCGTATATTATATTTATGTTATACTAATAATACTGGTTATCACTATAATATACTAAAAAATCGTAACATAATAAAACTAAATACTAAGTATTTTCCTATGATGACACTACAGAAATGTAAAATATAGCGCTCTGAAATCGTTTAGGAACGTATCAGCGTAGCACAACATCTTGTACCATGTAATATATTCTTAATATAATCGTTGAATATATATATATTTAAAGTATAATAAGGTTGTATAATGTTAAGAAAACTAGCACGTAAATTGATGATTGATTCAATGATTGTAAATGTTATTCAAATACGAGAACATATAATTTGATTTTGATACCTTTTGAGATTAACAGCGGGAACCTGAACCGATTGGTCGAAGACTCGTAGATGTATTTTCCGACAAGGATAAGGTGGATGCAAAAAGTAAAATGGTCTCAAAGGTAGTTCGATGACAAAGCATTTCTTATGATATTGTATTGGAGACATAAGATGCGAAATCGTAAATATAATTATATATTATTCAACGGATCTACGTATAGAACTAATTTACTCCAAAATGTAATGTTTTTGTTTTAGCTTTATTTAATTGCGAAATGTTTACAATAATTATGCGTATATGTATATGAAGGTAGTGTACGCTTAACATAATAAAAGCGAACGTTTTATCATGTATTTTGTATATAAATATAAGATATAACTTATCAAGTAATCAAGGCATTTTATGACGATAATTAAAATATATACATAGCATAAACCTAACATAACAAAATAGTAAAAGAATAAACAATTAAAATTAGAATCTCAGAGAGTACTCTTTGATTAAGCTTAATTCTTCTACTTTGGATCTCGGTACATTTTTTCTCTTATACATTTTAGTTTTTAAGAAAATTGATGAAACTTCTCGAAGGAAAAAAAAAATGTTTTTAGGTGCCTTTGTGCGATTATTTTTTGCGGAGATTGATTTGATTGGTTGAATAAAAAAAGACAATTTCCTCTTCACACAATTTAAAATGACAGCCTTCTAAGCTTTGGTGAAAAAATGAGGAAAATTTATTGATCCTTTAATTGTTTCCAGTAGTGTTTATTCTCTAGATCATGTTTGTTATAAGTGGATTTCAAACATATGCAATAGCTATAAGTAGAATGATCATCCTTCACTATGTTAAAGTGAATTCATTATTGCTAATTCAATTGTTATTTTGTTACGATAGATTTTGAGTCAGTCAGTGTTGTCATCCATGCATAATTTATTCAACCGTCAAAAAGGTTGAGTGAGCAAATGTAGTTACAAGGTAGATAACATCTTAGATCCCCTGGTTGACTCTGATTTACATTTCTTAGAGGGCAACAGTCACCACTTACTATTAGGTAGATAATATGGTTAAGAGCAGCTTATGGTCCTAACCATAAGCTGCTCTGGCTTCTGGCATCTCTAACTGGGTTTCAGATTTCGATATGTTCTTTGCTTGTTTTTATATTGTGTTTATAATACATATAAACATAATACTTTATAAGAAACTCAATCGAAACGTTATAATTGGATATTACTTCAGAGCTTTAGAGAGTTCGTACAATATAATATAATAGTAAGTTTGAATTTCCTTTATTTTTCACGTTTTGTACAATTATTTCTGTGTTTAAATAGTAACCAAATAAAAATATATATCTTAATTATAATGTGATTAAAACAATAGAATAATATCCGACTTCAAAATAAAGGTATTGCAAACATGATACTAATTCGAGGTTATATTGGAATTCGCCCCGGAAATCGGTTTAGCTACTTTCGTGAATTCGGTATACATAAAAACATACGCATCGAATACAAAATATTTTCCTTTTCTGAAAGCAGTTCATAAAATATAATTCGTTTTCACATAATAACATCGGTAAATGTTGATCTACCCACAAAAATAAATTATTTATATTCCGGTTTGAATTGTTATCATATAATACATACAAATGGTATGTCAATTTAGATATGATCATAGTTGGTAGCGCATTGCTGGCCCATTATTTTCAATGTAATTTTTAAGAATGTACTTGTAATATTATTTGTCTATGTAAAATTAAATGAAAAATTACAATGAACTCAAACACGACACCTCTGCTATTAATTGGTGAGAAGTTGGGTAAGCTGCTGATTCTAGAGTTTACCTGCTGCTGTAGCATAACTTCAAAGTTACCATGTTATTATTAGATTTTTTTTTTATTTTCTTTTGTTTATTAATATACCCACGATACATTATACATACATTTTCATTAAAAACATAATTATGGTCTAGTACTATTACAATAATCTATTACAGGTATATACAGCATTGCACTTGTCCCCGGTTTAGATAATTAATGAAGATATTTTTCTAAATTAATTGAACTGAAAATAAAACAAAAACAACTTCAACATTAAATTCAACATTTAGAATAAATGTTATATATGTTGGTGTTATATATACCTTTTTTTATTTTAATCTACATAATACATTCATAATTAATTTGTATAAGACTTATAGATTATTTCTTATAACTAACTAGCAAGGGTCCCATGAAAAATATCAATGTCAGGGGCGGGTAAGTTGTTGTATGAATTAAAACAGCGGCTTACAGGAGAGTACTTACCAAGATTGCTCGTTGAGGGACAGGGTAAAAAAGTATTTTTAGTGGATTATTGAAGTAGGTACATACTACATTTTGATTCGTACAGAGCAGTAGAAGATTTTTTTTTTATTATAGCCAGCTAAATCAGTTCATCCGTTTAGAAGCTGCGATGCGATAAGCAGATATGTCCATGGATATACATCAGTGGTTATTATATAGGCAAAGACAAAACAGTTCAGTATCTTTTCCTCCGTTTTTGTTAACTGTTTTTTTTATTACAAGCATTTGTTCAACTTTATTGTTTGTTAGTTTGTTTGACTGCAATATTGCAAGTTAAATTAGAATCAGTTTTTCTTATATTATAATAGTAAATTAGGTGTCAATGCTGTTGACCGTTGAGTGTAAAATCAGATCATGCTTACCATAAAAATACAATGTCATGGAAATTTAACTCTAAAATTTTTACTCCATATATGAATACATATAATTATATTAGTTGTGTTTTGACAAGCTTTAATAGTGTTATCAAAAAAAGTTAGTAAATAAAGGTAACGAAAAGAAACTGCATTAATATAGGCAAATTGATATAATATGTAATGTCATATATTCTCAACTGTACTTGGTGGTAGGGCTTTGTGCGAGCTCGACTGGGTAGGTACCACCCACTCATCAGTTATTCTACCGCAAAACAACAGTACTTATTATTGTCGTGTTCCGGTTTGAAGGGTGAGTGAGCCAGTGTAATTAAAGGCGCAAGGGACATAATTAACATCTTAGTTTCCAAGGTTGGTGGCGCATTGCATTGGCGATGTAAGAGATGGTTAACAACTCTTACAATGCCAATGTCTATGGGCGTTGGTGACCATTTACCAACAGGTGGCTCACATGCTCGTCCGCCTACCTATGCAATAAAATATATATATATATATATATATATATATATATATATATATATATATTTTAATAATAACTGTAGTAACTTCGACCGTAGTGGTCGCTTTTATAATTTGTCAAGTTTAACCAAAGTTCACCCTTCCATATTTTAAGTTATACATCAAGTGTGACGCTATACCTAAATGTATGTAATTTTAATTAATCTATGAGTCCACACACACTTAGCCGTAAAAGTGGTGTAAAATTTATATTAAAATTATATCACGAGTGAATGATATTTAGCACATGATGTTATTAAAACATTTAACTATATTAATGACGTTTCATGACATCATCCGAATTAATTAATTTTACCCTATAAATTCAGTTTTATTGAATACTAGCTGACCCGCGGTTTCCCCCGCGTATAATAAATAAAAATATAATCGATAAAAAACAGCCTAGAACCTTCCTCAACACAAAAAAAAAAAAAATTCGAACCAGTAGTTCCTGAGATTAGTCGGACCAAAGTAACAAACTCTTCAGCTTTATATATTAGTAATAATAAGCTCCTCCAGACCCATTCCGGCCACGGCGGCCAATCTCAAGAGAGATTAGCCAACTGCGCAGGAGATATTATAGTGCACAAGTGCGTGCGCAAAAACAGGTTCACTCTTTAGCTCTCATAATCCCGATGAGACGGCAATCCGACATGACCGGAAAGTGTTCAGGCGCTGGCTGGCGCAGGCAGGCAACGGCTTAACGTGCTTTCCGAGGCACGGGAGTGTACACATTTCCAACTTCCAGACTCCGGGCTGCTACTGAGAATTTTCTGACAGAAAACCGCAATAACTTTTTATTGGCCCGACCTGGGAATTGAACCCAGGACCACCGCGTCTGCGGCCTTATATCAAGCCACTAGACCAACGAGGCAGTCAAGCAAGCGTGTATACATAATCTGTATCTGATATATATAGATTATGTATACACGCTTCAAATAAAATTTAACACTTATAAACTAAAAAATACACTAAAAATTTAATATATAGTGAAAGAGATTTACTCTTAAATTATTTATTAAATTAAGATACGATTTCCTTAAGGTTGTTATTGTAGTTGGTAAACAAGGTTGCCAATAGGAAATTAGTATTACTCAGTAATATCCCGATGATGGATTCATCTCCTTTGAGGAATAGTTTTTGATTGTTATTGTTGTTAATTATTACTTATGTTTACTTATGTTATGGTTTATGATTTCTCCCTCAGGTGCGATGTGCGCGCCACGTCCGATAGCGACGGCCGCGAGGCGATGATCGGCCACATGGGCCTGCCGCGCGCTCACCATGCGCCAGCCGTCGACCGATGTAAGTACATGGCTAATGCTCAAAAAATATTTTCCTTCACACTGAATACGTTCGAGTGTCTATGTGCTACGCTTTTATCCTATGACATAATTTATACAAATATAGATTTACATCCTTCATGTGCGCATAATAATACTATATAATATAAATTTAACTAACTTTCATCATTCATTCATTTTGATGGATAAATCACGATTAAATAACAGAATTACGCGCATACCAAGGAATGGGATAGTATTTACTGGCAACTTCATAACCCTTGTCAACAAATAACTTTCATTTTCACGAATTAGTATTAGAATCAGGATCTTACAGGTTCACAATTCAGAAAATTCAGGTTCTACAGCTAAACAATTAATATTGAGAGTGAATCAATGAAATCGATCCTAGTAGGAAATATACATAGAAAATAAATTATAAAAAATGTTAAGGGCCGGCTTCGGAAATCGAAGATCGGGAATGTAAGAGAATTATATAGAAAAACGATGCTCCACAACCTTGAAAGAAATCACACAGCTAGTCAAATGATGTAACTTGTCCTTGAAACATTCGAATTTAGGATAATGATTATGGATAAGTGGAAAAAAAAACAGAAAATCACTAAAACCGTGTAAATCGCACTTCCGTATTGAAACAACTGAGCTGTAATTATCACGATTCAATTTTAATAACGCTAAAATAGTTTTTTTTATAGCTTTTAGTACATTTTAGTGAATAGTTTTGAAAGTCGAGATGGCCCAGTGGCTCGAACGCGTGAATCTTAACCGATGAACGTGGGTTCAAAGTTTAAACCCTGGCAAACACCACTGAATTTTCAAGTGCTTAATTTGAGTTTTTTTTTTTTTTTATTGCATAGGAAGGCGGACGTGCATATGGGCCACCTGATGGTAAGTGGTCACCAACGCCCATAGACAGTGGCGTTGTAAGAGCTGTTAACCATCTCTTACATCGCCAATGCGCCACCAACCTTGGGAACTAAGATGTTATGTCCCTTGTGCCTGTAATTACACTGGCTCACTCACCCTTCAAACCGGAACACAGCAATAACAAGTACTGCTGTTTTGCGGTAGAATATCTGATGAGTGGGTGGTACCTACCCAGACGAGCTTGCACAAAGCTCTACCACCAAGTATGTTTATAATTCATCTCGTGCTTGACGGTGGAGGAAAACATCGTGAGGAAACCTGCATGTGTCAAATTTCACTCAAATTCTGCCAGATGTGTATTCCGCTAACCCGCATTGGAGCAGCGTGGTGAAATAAGCTCTAAAACCTTCTCCCCGAGAAAGGAGAAGGGGCCTCAGCTCAGCAGTAGGACATTCACAGGCTGTTACTTTTACAAATAGTTTTAAATTATATGCTTATTCTCGTAGCGTATTAGCTACTCATATTTGTGTGGATTCAATTTTGCTTAAGTGCAAAATAATAATCCTTTGAAGATTATATATAACGATAATGTGAATGATTGAATCTTAATTAGAATAGGACATTTACGCAAAGCTTAAAAATTATTCATTCTCACTGATGTTATCTATACTTATAATTAAATTGTTACAGGCCGATTACATACAAATAACATTTAAAAATAATTATTATACAAGTCGTAAAAAACAGGCCGATGTCTGTACATTAAATATATTGGAAAAATTTAATATCTTTCTTCTTTCGAGGGTCTTTCTTAAAGCAACAGAAGTCAATTTTTCTCTGTTTGTCTGTATGTTTGTACCTGCATTACGCAAAAACTAGGCAAAATTTTACCGGACGAAAATATCTTATTCCGATTGATTTTCATTTAATGGTATAACTAGATTGCTATTTTTAAATATTTTTATTTCCTATCTTACACAATACGATTAATTTATCTGTTTCAATCAATTACAGGAACAAGGTAGTTCCCATGTCATTTCTTAAACTGGCACTAACTTATCAATCTTGAAAACAACAATACAAATTATTATCCACCCGTTTTGTTTGTTTAAAGCCCCAACTCGGGTATCACCGGTCTAGATTTATATTATAGAGGTGTTCTCTTAAATTTTAAGTGTCATAAAGTAACAAAATTAGAATAAGCTCAAGAGAGTTGAACAAAAACATCATGTCGATGTCCATTTTATATGTGTGTTTCATAAAGTCAAGCAAAGCCCACTCGGGCTTAGACATACCTACGTTTTACTTTGACCTAATAAAATCTGTCCGATAAAATGTTAGTCGAGCCGCATTCGAATGATTTTCATAAAATGGGTTCATAAAACAAATTTTAAATGGTCGTTTTGTTTTTTTTATTTTATTTTATAATACAAAAATTACTAAAACGAACATCAATTCAGTAACCACGAAATTAATAATACAAAATAATTGGTATATCCACCAACAGACAATTTTATTAAATGTTAATTTTACAAACCGTTTTTCAATAAAATTAGTTTCTTTTACATATTATTTAATTATTACACTCTATGTATTTGCATAGAAATCGTATGAGCAGGGCGAATTTTATTATATTATCAGTATCACACGCTATACTTTCACGGCTTCTATTTCGCATGAATACTACATATACATTACGAAAGGGGAAAGGAAAACAAGTACGATAGCAATCGATACGAGCCGTTGCCTGTACGACAGTCGTCCTGACCATTGATTACTAACTTTGAATACGTAATTCGAGCTCGAGCTCGAGCAGTTGAGCGGCTTTGCGACTACACTGCCTGCAAAAATGAGGTTGCTACTGATACTAGTTTTAGATCAATCTATATTTTTTTTAAATAATAATTTTAAAATATTTGGGTGCCTTGCTTTTACCTGCGCTATCACTTTAACCTCCGCTTTATTAAGCCTTTTAAACAGTTTTTGAATCGCACTCAACAAAATATAGTTACTCATATTCATAATCAAATATCCACATGTCTAAAAACTTTAAAAAAACGTATAAATTGGATGTTAAAAATACGTACGGATGTTACATAATTATTATAATTTTGGTTAAACATTTTCTGTTTGTATTTTATATTTGAACTAGGCGTGTGCCGATGCGTACTGTAGTAGCTTAGTTATGTTCATGGGGATTTCCAATTCCCATAAACATTATTTAGAAACACAAATATATATATTTTTTAAATTTATTTATCAGTTTTAATAACAATACAAGTACTTAAATAATAGCAGCAACTCAAAACCACTATGGTTTAAGCCTATGCTATATATGCTAGTATTATATAGTGATCACAATGAGTCTTTCTAAAATAAAAGTTTATATGCATAAATAGTCGCATAAATATTATATAAAAATATCTTTAAGAAATAATAAACACTGTAATGTACAAACCATTACATACATATTACAAAATAATATATATAATTACAATTTTTGTACAGAATTTTTACACATCTATGTAAAAAAAATGAAAATATTATGCAAAAAAATTACTCAAAAATAATTAATTATCATTTTCATTTGTAAATGACGAAAATTTCATGGACAACTGAGGTCCTGACCTCGTGTCCGACCTACCCGATAGGTAAGAGCTATCGAGCGCTGACGCCCGCGCCTATTTTGCAATATAATTGTCGTTATTTAGTCAAATGAAATTTTATTCGAGGTAAAATTTTTGCCTAAAATTTAAAAAATGATTACATATATAGAACCGACAAACGATACCTAATAACCTCGTCACGAGTCGGACACGAATTTTGTTACACCCTTTATAGTTCGTCTTACTACTTTAGCCCAAATATTGATTCTATGTTTTTATACACGAAAAGATACGTTTTTATTTTTATATACCGAACATCCATACAAACGATAAACCATTTTTTAATGTAAACGTAAAATGTATTCCTATGTCATAAAAATTGTTACATCGGAGAGACCTAGGTCCAACAGTGGACGAAATATGGTTGATGATAATGATGATGAACATTTATTTTCTTTTTAAAACACGTAATTAATATTTATATTGAGTTATATTTAGTTCTATATGTTACTATGATTATCGAAATTTTTAATGTTGTTATTTGTATTTTTTGATTTTGCTAATAAAAGGTTGTTTTAGCGCTAAATAATTATGCAAAGACAATGGCCTATAAACCTATTCCAACCACACCAGGAATAAACCTAAATAAACGAATTTGCCACCGAATTAATGCGATATCATTGGTCATCGATATTAATTAACACGATCTCATTAGTCGAGATCTTGAGTAATCTATGATAATCACTATGCACTTGCGTTGTGAAATGCGAAATGATGGCGTTTTCAATGTCCGCGAAGTTGTAATCGGAACTTCGAAAGTTAAATGAATGTGGTTATAACTAGTTAATACTGCTGGTATCATATATCAATAACATATATTATTCACCCTTCGGACCACCCGACCCACCCTTTACCCGTACTGAACCCTTGACAGAACCTGTTCCGCCTCTTCGAGTTGCTGAATAAGACGGGTAGCAACAAACTTTTCGAAGAGTTTGCCCATCTTATTCTGCAGTACAATTGGGTAATTGGAAGAATAGTCCGAAGAACGCCCCTCCTTCGGCAGCAGGACCAACTTGGCCTCCTTCCACGGCTTCGCGTACTGTCAGCTGGAAAGACACTGGGTAAACAGTTCCCAAGCCTCCCACCTAGATATTCCAGGGCATCGCGCAGTACAAGCCCTACAACCTCGTCCGGCTGTGGTTCTGGCCCTTAATCGATCGAGCGTCATCTCCATCTATCGTGCCGTGACTTGTGGTTGAGCCACAATTTCTGAAATCACGGAGCGATGAGCCATTTGTGGAAGAAGGTGCTCGTCCAAGTAGGGCAAAAGACCCCCAACCAGGCGCAGAAGGAACTCCGTGGACCGCGTTTCCGTCGTTCATCGGTGCGGAATTTTCTCCGAACACCACGAACAGTTTTCTCCCACGGGTAACTATTTAGGGACACCGGCAGCTTCTCCCTCGCTCGCTTTTTAGCGCGGCGTATCGACAGACGTCGTCGTCGTCGTCGTCGTCGTACCTTTCTAGTTACACGGACTTACACGTCGCCCGAAATTACAATTTCATGCGACCACCATACCATGACTACCTCGGCATATCCGCATCGCATATCTCCTCTGGAGCACTGCGCATTCGGCCCGCCAGCTCATCGACACTTATCTCCTCCCACCTTTCCGACTCACAGGATATAACCTTGACGGTAATTGTGTATATTAGTGTAATCAAGAATCTGTTATACGTTACAGACGGTTGACAAAGCGGTATGCACGGAGGAGTCGGGCGCGGCGCGGCTGGAGGCCGTGCTGGTGGCTCTGGTGGAGCGAAAGGCTCGCGCCCTGCACGCGGAGCAGTCCCGGCGCCACGCACGAACACACCCTCTACTCTTGCTACTGCGCAACCATGTGTCCGACGGTATGTGTATATATTTAATTAAGTTTAATATAACTTTATAAATAAATTACTTTAGGAGCAAAGTAATTAAAATAAAATTTCTATAAATACTTAGTAGATATTTAATAGGATTTTTGATATTGGAGACGATGTCGACTAATGAATGTCAAGGCAACGAAATAATACTTTAAATGTTTCAAAATGGGTTTGTTACATAATTATATTATATTATATAGTCGCAACCTCCTACTGCTACGTATATGTAATGCATATTATCGCTATGTTATTGTTGCTCTAGGAGAGTGTAATTAAATCGTAGATACGATTATTTCCTTTTTCCTTACACAGCATGTTTACTATTTCCGAATGGTTCTTTCACAAAGTTATATAAAAGATTTTATTTTGAAATTGTGTGCATACATTTTAAATTTATATAATGTACATGACTGTGTATTATACATAGAATCTGTTTTTTTTATTGTATTGGAAGGTGGATGAGCATATGGGCCACCTGATGGTAAGTAGTCACCAACGCTCATAGACATTGGCATTGTAAGAGATGTTAACCATCGCTTACGTCGCAATATCTTACATTATTATTGAATATTCGATATCGGATCTATTTTACTCGTTGGTAGAGCTTTGTGCAAGCTCGTCTGGGTAGGTACGGCCCACTCATCAGATATTCTACCGCCTTCACATTTCTTATAATGCCAATGCCTATGGGCGTTGGTGACCACTTAACATCAAGTGGCCTATCTATATAATAAACAAAACGCCTTGAAGATGATATTAGATAACTGAGTTTTAAACAATTAATTAGGGTCTTTAAGACTCTGAATGTTAAGACACGAAAATAAAAATAAATACAAAAATGAACACATTACATGGGCAGAGTTAATGATTATAATATGTTTTTATATTAATATAATATCTTGGTTGAGAATATTCCCATGCTTAACTTATAATTCTTAACTTGCGAGTAGATAAGTATTATTTAATATATAAGCATAAAAAATAATTTCAACGGTTGTAGGGTCAACTCTTTCTTACATACACCAAAATTATTAGGTAACTACCTATACTTATAAAAAAGGAAAAAGGTTTTTTATTCTTAGTCATAATTTGAAAACTATACATCATAAAAATAATTAAAAATCTGTTTGAGCTTGTGCCAATTGAAGCGCTTACGATACCCCACGTGACACGGTTAACTCAAATCAAAATTTGTACCGCCGATTCTTGCATAAAGACCCTGTTTTTTTAAGATTTAATTACAAATGTATAGTTTTCAGACTTTTTCCTATACTTGTAGTATGAGACGGTATTACCTGCCAAATTTCATAGTTCTAGGTCAATGGGAAATACGCTATCAATTTTGATTCCCTTGAGAGTGGACATATATATACATTTACTGCGGTATATACGGCCGTATCTTTTTTTACGTTAACTTAAAAGTTTGATTTTTTCACAGCTTCAAGGGACTGTAGACCTGTGTATATAGTTTTAATTTCAAATCGATGCGTCTAAGCGTTCCCGAGATGAAGGGTCTTGACAGACAGACAGACGGACAGACGGACGGATGGACGGACAACAAAGTGAACCTATATGGGTTCCATATTTACCTTTTGAGGTACGGAACCCTTAAAACGATAAAAAATAACACAGTCAAATGAATTATGACGGATAAAATAATTTCAACCATATGGTAAGTGTATGGTAAGTATTTGTTAGATCTGAAGGAAAAGTTTTGCGGTTGTCGGAAAGATACCGGAGACTACCAACAAAGTTAATTGCTCTGACGTAGGGATTGCAATCCAGCAAAGTGGGATCCCGCAATCCAGCTGGATCCAGCATAATTTTAGGTACTGCGGGATCCCGCAACAACTTGCGGATCCGCAAGCATAAAATCGCGCAATTTCATTCAAATTTGCCGCCTTGAATTCACTTCGCAGCGCGTGATTTTTATAAATTTACAAAAGTGTTGTAGTCCAAGAATTTTAGCACCAAAAACGCATCTACGCGATTTTTTTATTAGATAAGGTTAAGGGTGCCCCCTAAGTGTAAAACCGAGTTTTTGTCATCCTAGACCGCGAGCGTCAGCCACCATCTTGATTCGTTATTTTAGTAAGAAAAATTAAGACAATTAGTACTTAAATCTCTTAATAAAGAAGACTGATTATAATTATCTCAGATAAACATTAGAAGTAATATTTCTAGTCGGCTAAAGTGCAAAGACTACAAATTTACCAAATATTGATATTTGCAATTGGTTTTGAACTTTTAATTAATAAATAAGTAGTCAAACAGTAAAATAATTCGTCAATTAGAATTCGCCCTGGTGGAAATTTTTCAGAAAAAGTCTTTACTCTTTAGAACTCTGAAAAAATCTTTAGAACATTAGAACTGAGTGTTTCAAAGAAAATGCCGAAAAATTTCCACCAGGGGGTAGTAAGATATTGTTAATTTTTGTAATTTTCAATAAACATTTAATCATACCATAACAAATAATACTTTATTAAATTCTAAATAAAAGCCATAACTTTTGCGGGATCCCGCTGGAAGTCAATCCAGCAAAAATCCCGCTGGATTGAAAACAGCGCTGGATTGCAATCCCTACTCTGACGTGACGACACTTCAGCTGGGTTTTGCAAAAAGTTTACGTAAATCTCTAAAAAAAAATAATAAAAGACCGCAGACTATTTAAATAGCAACCCTAAGATATAAGAATAGTATACATTTGTAAATATATTTATATTCATTTTGTTTATAGATGAAGCGTCGATAGTCGGCAGTTCCGGCGAGAGGCTGCCGTCACATTGGTGTGAGAATGAGTTCGACGCACAAAACAAGAAGAAAAAACTCAAATTACACACACATGGGTTAGTATACCCACCCACCAACCACCATAGATAAATTATTATATTTCCTTACCTTAGTTTCTAACTGTAACTTGAAATGTTAATTTTCAATGCCAATTTTCTGAGAAACGACACTCTTAATTTCACCAGTTTGTGTGGTTTGAAGTTATGACCTCTGAGATATGTATATGTATTTAAACAAAACATTAAAATGTAACCAAGTATAATTGAATATTAGTTAAAAACCGTGCAATTTGCATATTGCATATTAGCTTTTCTTACAAATTTCATCGCGTCAACTTGTGGCTCCTTCTCGAATTCGCGAATTCTCCTCGGCTTAGATTGGCGATTGAATTACCATGCACGATTAATTAAAGTAACAAAATGTAATGTACACTTTTATTGTAATATTTATTATCTGAGCTTCTGTTAAAATTCTTATTTATTTAATTCTGTTGTATAAATTGTATAAAAATGATTTTTTATATTTCAGAGAAAACTTAAATAGTCCGGAGCGGTTGGAGATGGAGCGTAGACGACGCCGGCGTAGGAGACACGCGCGCGCACACGCGCACGCGCAAGCACAAACACATAAGCCCAGAAAGCACCGCACCCTGCTCGTGTCTGCCATCGACGAACAGGCTAAAGTTATTCACGTTAGTTATAGAAAACTCATGAAATATAAATTTCAGATAAACTTCAGTTAAAATTGCATTAGCCATTTAAATCGAACAATATCTGTATTTACAATAATATAATACAAAAAGCCTTGAATTCAAGAGCAATCTAAACCTCACTCACATATTTAAAAACTAAAATATCAGACTTACTATCTCTTATATAATATTAATGTATGTATATATATATATATATGTATATAATATTAATGTATATAAACGTGTAGTTAAATTTCAAAAAACATTTTAGGCTAGTTACATATGAAAGAAGGAATAGTGCTAATATTTATGAAAATAAAAAGCATCGTACTTTTCAAAGCATACATTATTATAATCTTATTCGTATTAGACAAATAATCTATCAATAATATTTTATTAATTTCTTAGGCTTAGGTATAAATTGTTGCAATTGTCTTGTTATTCGTAATTATAAAGAGAAATAAGCAATTCAAACTGCTATTCTTAGGAGAATTTGTCTTAGAATGAACAAATTATTATTTTGTTACCGTGCCCAGATATACGTTAAGGTTAATCGATAATGATGAAAAGTCGTACGTTCGCTCTATTAGCAGTGCGGCTGATAGTCTTTGACGTAACGGAATATCAGGCGCACTGCTAAAACTACTGACGATGAGGCTAGATACATATATTTTGTTTATAACTTAAGCATCCGCTTAGCTTTACTCAGTGGAGCTTTGAGTAATTGGTGGTAGAGCTTTGTGTATTCGGTGGTAGAGCTTTGTTACTCGGTGGTAAATGTTTAAGCAAGCTCGTCTGGGTAGGTACCCCCCACTCATCAGCTATTCTACCGCAAACAGCAATACTTTGTATTGTTGTGTTCCGGTTTGAAGGGTGAGTGAGCCAGTAATTACAGACACAAGAGACATAACATCATAGTTCCCAAGGTTGGTGGCACATTGGCGTGACGTAAGCGATGGTTAACATATCTTACAATGTCATTGTCCATGGGCATTAGTGACCACTCACCATCAGGTGGCCCATAATATGCTCGTCCGCCTACCTATACAATAAAAATAAGAAATAATATTTTAAATAACACATTATTTCTCAGGGATGTCAGTAGGTGGCTAATTTATTAGTCTGGCAACTTTTAAAACTATTATTATAGCAATATAAATTTTAAGTTGATGACTACTTTACGACGATTTACTTACTTATACGTCTTTCATATTTCATAAGCCGAGCCGAGATTGGGGGTTCGAACCCGTGCAAGCACTCCTGAAAGTAGGTAGGGTGGTACCTACCCATACGAGCTTGCACAAAGCTCTACCACCAAGTAACAAGAAATTATTGTAATGCTTCCTTATATATTATATTAGGTGTAGTATTTCCATTTGGTAGGACAACTTTATCAATGTCATGAGTTACACGTGAACATTATATAGAGATAAAGTATCACAGCTAGAAAAATAAATTACGATTTATCTAATGTAATAAATAAAACTATAAATAAGAATAAAACAAAAAATTATAATGTAAACGTTATTAAGCCATACAACTAAGGTGTAGGTAACTTTAATTGTAAAAAGTAATAATTCAGAAACTAAAATATAAAAATAGGATGAATATGGCATGTCCGTCATAAAGTATGTCCCCAAACGGTACTGTGACCTGTACCTACGGTTTTTCGTTTATATGTTTTTATTTGTTTTATTGCCAGGTATTGGACCCCGATGAGCTTCCGAGACGAGCACGCTATACGATCATGGTGACGGCTTGCCTGCTACTTTTTCTTTGCTTACTTCTTGTAGGGGTAACGCTTCGTATGGCTCCGCTTATTGATGATATGGGTAAGTAGTTACTTTTATTTTTGTTACTGGAATGTGATGATATCGTCCCCCTGACTCATTTCGGTCATGGCGGCTATTGTCAGAAGGATTATATATTTATACACAAAACAGTATATCAGGACCTACATCAAAATTACGAATGTAAGAAATGTTAGGCAAGATTACACTCCAAAACATGTAAAAAGATTATGAAAGCAGTAAGTTTCTAATATAATAATTAATTAAAGTATGTTTATTTACATTAAAACCTCAAATAAATATAAATAACAAATATTTATTATACTAATCATGACCGCGTAAAATGGTGGCAAGAATGCTAGCAGCATTTCTCCTTTGAATCGAAATTCCGATTCTCTGGGCGAAAAATTAACCAGCCCTCCTGTCACCAGTAGAGGTAATAAGACGGGGTGTAATATTTTATATTATGTATTCAAGTTAATAAATTACTAAATTTAGGTTATTAATAAATAACATTATAATGGTTCATCCATTGAAATTAATATTAAATATATTCAAAAAATAAAATTAATATTAAATTAAAAAATAAGATTAGCCATATATTCAAGGTATTCAAGGTATTTATATATTGCAGAAGTGTGTGCGAAAACACACGTGTACCTTCATAATACAATGGTACGAAAATCGGACACGACTGCAGTCAGTTCTGGTGCAAAACCTAAAGCCACCTTCGGAAATTCGCGATGGTACTGTTTTTTTATACAAAAATATATTAACTTTATAGGCCCGATCTAGACCTTTTACTCAGGGAATTTAAATCTGCAGTATGTTAGGACAGAATGTAATAGTAGAATATAAGGTGTGGTTGTTTAAAAAAACTTGTTTATTTATTTGTCATGATGCCGGATTAAAGTAATTAAAAACAATAGCTAACTATTTCATGTTTTTTAGGGCGCTTTAAACTGAAACTCATAGGTACTTAAAATTATTTTGTAAAACCGTGTACCACACACACACACACACACTAGAATATCTGAGTATGCACATAAACAATCGGTCCCATGGCACGAATTCTTGATTCTTTGAACTTATGTTCGTAGTAATTAGTAGTCTTTCCCTGGATTTAAGGTCTATTACAACCCCAAATGGTTTAGTTTGACAGCATTACAATGAAATTATTCAATAAAACGACTTTGTAAATAGTATATAAAATGTTTGGGGTATTGGTACGATGATGCCTATAATGTACATATGCCGTGAAGAATAAATTTACTCGATATAAAAAATCACAAACTGACCCGCCCTTAATTGTGTACCTGTATTGAATTAATACTTTACGAGCATTCATGAGATCACAAATGAGTTTAATAGAATATGAGTACCGTGTGATTTATATTAGGACACTACAAATTGAATTCTGAAAAAATACTGACATTTGACTAGGTGGTCTTTGTGCTAGCCCGTCTGGGTAGGTACTAACCATGCTTTCGATATGTTACCGCAACACAGCGATACTTAATATTGTTGTGTTCCGGTTTGAGTGAGCCTGTTTAACTACTACTGTGAGGTTGATGGCGAATTGGCGATATAAGGAAAGGATATTGTTTCTTACATTACAAATATCTATGGGCGGTGATGAGCACACCATCATGTGGCCCATTTGCCCGTCCGCCTCTCAGGTTTCTTCCCGCATTTATTATATTTATATGGATAGATTACAACATAATAATAATACGTTGTAAGGTAATTAACCATCTATTTTCTGGCATTATAAAAATATTGTAAATAAATAAGCAGCTATTTCCAAATATAGTTGTTTAGTAATAATTATATTAAGGACTCACTTCGGAGTGGCGCCACGCGAAGTTTAGGTTTTTAGCGCTTCTCTCGCAACGATCGAGGTTCGTGCACCGCACACGCACACATGTACGTATGCTCGGACTTTGACTGACGCAATAAGAATGCGCGCTCCACTTCATAGTAATCCATATGGAGATTTTGAGCAGAAAACATGGGCAAGTTTGTGATTTTTTTACACAAAATAAGAATATGTTTATTAATATATGAAGATCATATACGAACATCGGCTTTTATATAGTTTTAACTTGTTACTTGATAAATTTTATTTAAGAATTCTTCATAATTACGATTCAGTTGTTACAAGACGGGAGTGCGATTTACACGTTTTTAATGATTTTCTGATTTTTTTGTACACTTATCCATAAACATCGTTTTCTTTATAATTCTCTTACATTATTTCGACCTTCGATTCCTGAAATAGGCCCTTGAGTGAAATAGATACTTAATTGTAAATTTAGATTATTGTTGAAAACACCATCGACCGTCTAGTTGGAATTAGTCGTGATGATGGTGAGATACGCTAAACGAATGTAACCTTGTAGCATTGAGGGTGCCCGTCATGTTTCTCAACGTTAAACGTCACCATGGGATACTTTAGTGTGCAAAGTCCGTATCGCACTTTTTAATGTTTTTACATGAATTTGAGTATGTAATTTAAAAAAGAAATCTCAAAAGAAATATATTTACATGACACACAAATATATATTTAAGGGTCATACGAGTACCTGAACAAACAACAACATATTTTGGTCTGCCATTGTATTCAACAACTTTCTTATTTTAAAAAATATATATTATTTGTTATTGAAAACCTACGCAGGACCTACTATAGTGCACATGTATGCGCAGCCAGAAGTGCCCTCACTATTCCCTCACCCTCATAATCCGATGGGTTGATGAATCCGTGACGACCGGAAAGAGTTTGTGCTCAGGGCTCTTGATAATGTTTTTGGACACATGATTAATTAATTATTTTTTATTATTGCTGGATGCAGTATTAGTATTGGCCTGCCAAAGGCTTTAGATTTGATTTATGTATCATTTGGCACAAGAGACGAATATTTCGCTTTGTATAAATAGTTATAGTGTATATACAGTTCGCTTCAATATTTTCCGTTGTAGTACAATTCTTTAAATCATTATTTCACTTTATATAAGATGAGGCAATATAAACATATGTAGCGTCTTATAATAGTCTAAACGTCGATTTATTTATTTATTTCGCAAGCAACGCCCCGGCCCCGCCAACAAAGTGACATTGCTTTATTTTTTTTGAAACAAAAGTTGCACAAATTACTTAAAAGAATAAAAATACACAATAGAGTTAAAATTAACAGATAACAAAATTAAAATATTTCAAACAATTTAAACAAATAATAAGATCTGATTTAGGCAAAACTTAGTAAGAATTAAATTATTTTACTATTTACACAAATAGTTTCATCACATTAATTATGTACTTAATTTAATAAGTTACATAATTAATGTGATAAAGTAATGTTTATTTATGTTTATAAAGTTGTGTATTATTGTAAAATAAAAATAATAATAAAGCAAATTGATTTGAAATTCGAAAACATATATTAAATTATTGTAATGATTAATTATAGGAAAATGATAAAGAACGGAAGGGTGTCATAACTACCCCTTCCGTTCTTCATCATATTAATGGTTTAATTAAATTTTCAGTCTCATCATAACTTAAATTAAAAAGTCAATTAATTACTTGTGTTTTACATTGAAAATGGTTTAGTGAATAAATATTTATCTCTTTATTATTCTATTATACAGCGCTAAACTTAGGTAAACATTGTCGGCGCTATGCGCACCTTCTCCCTTTGCCTTAATAGCCGCCGAGGCTAAAGGGGTTCCCAGTATCATTTCTAAAAACCGTCGAGGCGTCACGGTAGCATGCGCAAGCGATCCCGTGACGCCCCTTGACAAGATGGAGAGAATACCGCTGGTTTTTTTAGTGGATATTCCGGCGCCTTCAGTGCCGGCGAGCCCCACATACCCCCCTCTTCAAGTGCGGGAAACGCGTCAAAGGGATTTTCCAGCGATAAAAAAAAACCAATGCCAGTGGCATTTAGCGTCTGCGATTGATTTTGATTTGTATAAATATCATTTCAAAATTTCGGCTTCAATTCTACTCCGCGAGAAGGAAACATACATCACTAAACACGCAGTGCATATACAAAACATTGTTTCTTGAAACTTTAATAACTTTATTAAATAAAGATATCGCAATAATTTAATAATGTTTTTTTGATAAGGGCTAAGTGTCTAAGAAATAAAATTACATTGAAATCTATCCAGTAGTTTTTTCGTGATGCGCGTACAACTGCAGACCTCTATCATTTTATTTATATGTATAAGATGTATTTACAACAACAAGGAACAATGTACTGGAACTCAGAAATTTTGTGAGCAACTAATGAAAAAGTCAATTGTGGTAAGGCGTATCTGGAACCGAAAGTGATAAATTGGGGTTTTTCTATATTATGTGTCAGTCAATTGCAGGACAGCCAATTCATTACCACAGCAATGGCGGATTCAGCCTTCTCGCGTACCTCAACCCAAGTGTCACCATGATCAAGTAGAGATGTGTCATCGGCATACTGCGGGTATTATAAGCCTGCATAAGTCATTAACATAAACTAAAAACAATGTTGGGCCTAATACACTGCCTTGAGGGACTCCATATTTTAGATATCTATCAGTGCTGACTACATTGACCATGGAAACACATTGCGTTCGTTTGCAATGGTAGCTTTTGAAAATATTTAATGCTATTCCTCGGACTCCAATTGCTGAACAAAAAGTTTGTGTAACAGTTAGAAATAGAAACATTATCAAAGGCTTTGACAGATCCAAAAAGACACCAATGATTCTTTTATTGTTACTTATATTGTTTAGTGTTGTATCAACGAAACTCATGATAGCATCTTCCGTGGACCTGCCCATTCTGAAGCCATACTGATTAATTATTATCTGTGATTATGTTAACGCTATTCATATAAGAAATAAGTCGACGGTTAATAATCAATCAATTTTTGTGAATGGGGTGAACGATGGCCTTCTTAAGCACTCCAGGGAATATGATATAGACAAAGCTTAAATGTATATGTTAGTAGGGAAGATATGTTCAGCTTTTTAACAATAGATGCAGTTATGCCATCCCATCCCACTGCACAATTATTCTTAAGACCAAGTATGGTCGATCTAACTTCAGCTTCGTCGATGTACTGAAAGACCATTGTGTTGTATATGGATTGGTTATTCAACGAAGTAATCCCGGTGTAATCCAGGGTTTTCTAATTCTCTTTCTGCTCGGAACTGGGATAAATCTAGTGTGTGATTTGATAACAGACGACATTAATGTCACAAGTTGTGTAGCTGATTCCTCTGGATCAGGTGATTTCAGAATAGCAGAAAAATCATAGTTAGCCAGTTCAGATATAGTAGCAACTTCATCAACCCATTTTACCTTATATACAGATCTCGTGACTGTCGCCTTTAGATCACAATAAAAGATGACATGGTCTGTAAACGGTGCGTCTAACACAAAAGTTGTTGTTCTTTTATTGCTTCTAAGGACGAGCTGGTTGGCGTGGTTGGTAAGATACATGTCTTTCACGCCGCAGGTCGTGGGTTTGATTCCCACCCAGGACATTTGTGTGCGTGGAAATGTCTGTTTGTCCTGAGTCTGGGTGTAATTATCTACATAAGTATTTATTTTCAAAAAGTAATATATGTAAGTATATCAGTTGTCTGATTTCCATAGTACGAGCTCTGCTTAGCATGGCATTGTGTGAATAATGTCCCAGATTATTATTATTATTATTATTATTATATAAAAGGATGACATGATCAATACATTTGTCGGTCCTAGTCGGAAATTCATATGCCGACAGCAGACCGTGTATGGCAGCGAGGTTAAGGTAATCATCTACATGAGGGTCATTAATAGCAGAGTTAATGAAGTAAAAAAAAAAAAAAAACTGACTGCCTCGTTGGTCTAGTGGCTTGATATAAGGCCGCAGACGCGGTGGTCCTGGGTTCAATTCCCAGGTCGGGCTAATATATAGTTATTGGGGTTTTCTCTCAGAAAATTCTCAGTAGCAGCCCGGAGTCTGGAAATTGGAAGTGTGTACACTCCCGTGCCTCGGAAAGCACGTTAAGCCGTTGGTCCTGCGCCTGAACTCTTTCCGGTCGTGTCGGATTGCCGTCCCATCGGATTATGAGAGCTAAGGAAAAGAGAGTGCACCTGTGTTTGCGCACACACTTGTGCACTATAATATCTCCTGCGCAGTTGGCTAATCTCTCTTAAGATTGGCCGCCGTGGCCGAAATCGGTCTGGAGGACCTTATAATGAAGTAAAGTAACAGCCTGTGAATGTCCCACTGCTGGGCTAAGGCCTCTTCTCCTCTTTGTGAGGAGAAGGTTTTGGAGCTTATTCCACCACGCTGCTCCAATGCGGGTTGGTGGAATACACATGTGACAGAATTTCAATGAAACTTGACACATGCAGTTTTCCTCACGATGTTTTCCTTCACCGTCAAGCACGAGATGAATTATAATCACAAATTAAGCACATGAAATTTAGCGGTACTTGCCCGGGTTTGAACCCACGATCATCGGTTGAGATTCACGCGTTCTTACCACTGGGCCATCTGGGATTTTAGCAGAGTTAATATTGATATTAATATCCCCTATGATTGTTACGGTTTTATAATTTGTATTTAATGAGACTGAATAAAAAAGAAATAAAAAATAATTGTTTCATTTTAGATGTTAAGCTTTCTGATACGAATATTAGCTTGGAAGGTCCAGTCAGGCCGAGTTTTTCGGTAGTGAGTCTATTATTTTGTCTGTTTAACTTCCTATGTAGCCGAATTAGTTTCTCCTTGAGTATCACAACGGCAAAATCAACGTCGTTCTATTTTTTTTATCTCGGGAATTAATGCGAAAGACGTCCTTAATGTCATATGTGGTGACACTATAAGTGTTGAGCAAGTTTTCTTTTGATTCATCCTTCATTGTTAGTATATTCCTTATTTCGATACAAGTAGATCTGAACAGTCGTTCGTAGTTTTCAAGCCTTTATTCCAAGGGCTGTATTTTATAAAGATTATTTTTTCTTTCAATTTTAACAATAATGTCATCATGCTTTTGCGATAAAAAATCCATAGATGTTTGAATTTACGTATTTTGTTTTATAATTTCGTTAACAGCTAGAGATTTACTGCGTACTGTAACTTTTAATCCTTCAGGCTCAGAATCCTCAATGATTTCTTTATCAGGCTTAAGTTCAGAAAGACGGGGCTGCATAGATGGAGATTGATGGAACACTGATGCCGGATTACGTTTTGGAAGCATGGTAAATGCCAAAAGAATATATTTTTTTTTAATTTGAAGCTGGTCTTGAACTCGTACACGCCACAATGAAGCGACTCAGTCTGATGCGTGTGACACGGAACCACAAATAGCTGAGACAATGCAGCGTAATTAAGCTAGTAGTTTGTGTACATTGCAGATACAGTAACGCTGGTAAGGGTCAGAGGTTATTGACCTTACGCATACAAGTGATGACTGCAATGTGACTTACTGTTTCTTGTTGCAATTCAGTCCGTTATAAATTAAATTTTTATTTCAACTCAGCACATTTCTTTGAAAATACTTGCAAATTTATCACTTAACACCTTAACGTCATGTATATCTAGTTTTTAATAAAAAGTCACAAAGCTTAAGATTTTGAAATAAGATATTTTATCGGAGCAACATGTCATTTTCACGACTAATTGCAGAGAGCTAATAATCTTTTCTTTATGAAATATCTATGTGGACTGGCTGATGGGTACCGGATGGTAAGTGATCACCAATGCCCATAGACATGGGCGGCGTAAGAAATACTTTTCTGAACATCGCGAATAAGCCACTAAGAAGAAGAAGTTACTCTAGCTTACTCACCCTTCAATCTGACACACAACAATTCTAAGTATTGCTGTGTTTGGGTGGTTTGGGTGGTACCTACCCAGACCGACCCAGGACTTGCACAAAGCCCTACACAGCCCCGGAGGTAAATATTTTCCACCGATTTTAAAATTGTATATAGGTATAAAATTCTTAGTGTTTTACTTACACTATATTTTAATAGTTAAACTTAATAATAGGTATTTAAAAAAACAATATTTATTTTACTGAGATTGATATTAATTATGTACGGGTTTTTTTTCGTACGTTTCGGGCTTTTGCAGGAATGGTACCCACGCCCTTCACTTGAAGGCCCTATTCGGGAATCGAAGGTCGGGAATGTAAGTGAATTATATAGAAAACGATGCTCCACAACCTTAAATTAAATAACTCCGCTAACCAATGAATGTAACTTGCACTTGAAACATTCGAATTTAAGATCATGCTCATAGATAAGTGTAAAAAAGATTAAAAAATAAAGTTAAAAACGTGTAAATCGCACTTCCGTATTGTAAACAGCTGAGTCTTCATTATCAAGAATTTTTTAATGAAATTTACCAAATAATCTTTATTTCTTAATAAACATATTCTTATTTTGTGTAAAAACTTCACAAATCTCCGTATAAATTGCTATGAAGAGGGGCGCATTTTATTATTCGAACCGCCGATCGCCCTCGCAGTCGTCAGTCAAAGTCCAAGCATACGTAAATGTGTTCGTGTGCGGTATATCTGCTTATTTATAACAATCTTCCATAAATGTACTAGATTAGCGATAAACGCTTCAAAAACGGCCAAAAGTAGGAACACAATGACGTTTGTGAAGTAATTTCAAATGAATATAATCATAGCCGTTCATAGCAATGCAAGTTCAAATAAAAGTTGCGTGTTATAATATGTGGCGTCTACGGTTTTACAAATCGATGCTTACCTATTTACTGAAAATACACTTCTTACACTTAACATTTTTTATATAAGATCAATTTAACTTAAATAAAAATGATCCCTTATATAAATTAAACACCTACACCTACATACTACACATACAAGACTTAGAGTTACATACATATATATATATATATATATATAACATATTAAAAGATTCACAAATAATATTTTGTAAAAAAAAACAATACAATTAATCAGCATATTGTCTTCAATTTCATGCATTTTCGTCGTTTGTGAGCGGAAACTATAATACTTACCTACGTAGCACTGTAGGGTCGTAGTAACGCGCTTTAATTCCTGTGACTAATTCTGGGGCACGTTCCAGTTTAAAATACGTTAGTTGCATAATGGGTTAACCTTTTAAAGGATTTTTTATTCAAACAGATTCTACGCGCAACTGTGTGTTTTAGTTTTTGTTAGAATGATACGTTTGTTATTGTCCATGTATGAAAAAATATTTAAATATATAAAGTAAGTTTAGTTTTATGCAAAAAAATTACGCTTGAAAAACATGGTATACTTACATGAAATAAGTTGGTGTAAAAAGGTACAACAATACAAAAACAAATAGTTTAATTTTCTACTAGTAAAAAAAATATTTTTTTCTGTAATACGTAGTTTTTATAATTCTTTGGTTAAGCCACGCTACCTTACTGGGTTTCTATGGTATAACATTTCTAAAACTTGTCACTGTCAGTACAGGTAGGGGTTATCCAGCCTTTGAAATTCAATGTCCGTTCTTAACGGATTACATTATAAAATAGACCTATATATTCGAAAAACCTAGTCCGTTTGGTCGTTAGTGAAAATATCGTGCATATATTTAATTTGATAATCTCAATGCTTGTCCATTATCTAAGTTTTATAATGCTACGTGTAAGGAAAAAAATAGGAAATAACCAATTATAGTTTTAAAACTGATAAAAAAATAATAAAAAACAACATAGGAGCAACGTCATTTTAATAATGCTATTTTCCCATGTCAATGGCATTACAACTTACAAGCTTTTTGCGAGCAATCAATTTGTAACTCTTTTTAAAGTAACGTTATAGGAATCCCTACTGGATTCCTGTAACTGAAAGGTATCCACATTTTATTATTTTTTACAAATTGTTTGCATTTCATTCGAAAAGCACTATTGATATTTGAGCGCTTGTTTTTACAACTCAACAAGAATGAATGTTTGACTGCCTCGGTCTAGTGGCTTGATATAAGGCCGCTGACGCGGTGGTCCTTGGTTCAATTCCCAGGTCGGGCCAATATATAGTTATTGGGGTTTTCCGTCAGAAAAATCTCAGTAGCAGCCCGGAGTCTGGAAGTTGGAAGTGTGTACACTCCCGTGCCTCGGAATGCACGTTAAGCCGTTGTTCCTGCGCCTGAACTCTTTCCCGTCGTGTCGGATTGCCGTCCCATCGGATTATGAGAGCTAAGGAAAAGTGAGTGCATCTGTGTTTGCGCACACACTTTTGCACTATAATAACTCTCATTTCATCTCTAATCTCTCTTGAGATTGGCCGCCGTGGCCGAAATCGCTCTGGAGGCCCCTTAAATGAACACTGACATTTCAAGGAATAGCTATTTCAAAAAAGATATTCGGTGAAAATTGTAGGATTGCAGACGAGTTATTATTTTAACGACTAGATGGGATACCAAGTCCCTTATAATGTGTGTGTGTAAACTACATTTTTCTATTCTGAATATATCGTAATGGTATTGATGTCAATTCTGTCTAATAATTGCCTAATGTAATAAAAATAACGTAGCGATCTTCCCCAACAGCTATGAACGCTCCCTTATGTCATAAAAATTAGGACAGTTAAAACATGATTACGCTTCTGACGTTCCTTCATTGTGTATCCCAGTGGGCGGTATTAATATACCGCTACACGTGTAATTTAAGCTTTAACTAACCCGCAGGCGTTATGCGGATTGCTTATAAAACCTTATTAATACTTCTTAAGCTTAATATTGCGGGGTGGGTGCCTTGTTACTATAAAAGAAAATTGGATTTGTAATTTCCAAATGTTTATGAAGAAAAAAACATTACACAACATTGAACATCAATTACAGTTCAATAGTTTAGTAGTGGTTTAAATAGAGAGTTCAATTAGTTGTGATTCATATAGAGCTGAAAATGAGTAAATAACTTCAATATGTAATGTAATGATACTTTCTTACTAATTTAATGAATCCAATGTGATTTTGTTTAATTTTTTGTTATGCTTTCACGTTTTAAAAACTCAATCGATCATCAACATTTTTCATACAAGTGGTCAGGGGTCCTGAAAAGGGCATTGGACCTGAACAGGGGTCGGAGCCCAAGCTAATGTTTATTATTTATTTATTTTTTAGTTTTACTCGCCGTTCAATGTAAATATGACGCTCTGACATGTCTTTGGTAATTCATATAAACATTGAAGTAGCTACGTAATATTTAAACAGTCGTTTAATATGTGCCACGTATAAGTCATACTTCAGTTTGATGGTACCGCTCTTGAAGTACTCGGACGCTGTGGACTTAGCAGATACATTAAATTTTCAATTTCAGAGCACTTTCCCGCACCTCTCTAAGTGTACACAATACGAATGTAAAAGTTATTTGGTTCTCACTTAACATTTTAAATCATCGCTTGACCGTTCGTATAACATGTTGTGTATCTGATCGTAATATCATATAATGATAACAAATAAATAAATGTTTTGTTTTATAATATATATGTGTAATATGCAAACATTTTACTAAATTAATAATGTTCATCAACATTTACAGCGTTTAATTAAGTATTGGCTGCATGTAAACGTTATTAAACTGCAACAAGTACCTCTCAGTATTCAAACTAGAATGCCTGCGGTTGGTTGGCTTGAACATAATTATCATCTATTCATTATACGCCAGATTAACAGTCTTGCTGTCAGAAATTACACATATAAACTAGATTGGCAGAGAAACAGGAGATTTATTTTTGATTCATATATTTTAAACCCTTATTATTGAAATAAAAAGTAATGAATAAAAATCATCAAAGTGTATAATTAATTATTATTTAAGAACGATACCTACTATTTTTTAACCGACTTCAAAAAAAGGAGGAGGTTATCAATTCGTCCGTATGTTTTTTTTTTGGTGTTGTGAACTTTCGACTGGGTGAATCGATTTTGATGATTTTTTTTTATTTGAAAGGGGTTGCTCCGAAATTGGTCCCATTTTTTTTTAGTCCAGTTTTGACACTGGCATCCATGACAAAACCGTATAAGTCGTAAATTTGCATAAATATGTGCGCGACAAATGGACGAATAACTCGATATCTATTCAACCAATTTCGATGTTTTTTTTTTATTGGAAAGAGTGTACTTCAAGGGTTGTTTGATGACAGTTTGGTTAAATTCTGATTATAGGATCCATGACAAAGTAACGGAAATCTTCAATTCTTAGTAGCAAATTAACGATACACGGCCGAATCTTTTATAGGCTATCTAGATTTTTCATTCACCTACCATAACATCGTTATGATCAATTAATTGTAGTACTATTGTATAAAACACTTCTTTATATACCGTCAATAGTTTTCGCAGCGCTCGCGAAATAATAACTTTTATAGGCAACAGTTTGATACGTTGGGTTACATTGCTCCATTTTAAGTAGGGATCTATAAGATTTTAAAAATATAATATAGCCTCGGTAAAGACGTAGCTTTCTAAGGGTGAAAGAATTTTTAAAATCGGTCAAATAGTTTTTGATTTAAATCGTAATAAAAAATCAAACAAAAATCAAATCCAATCAATCCTCTTTATAATATGAGTTATGCATGTAAGCATTAGTATATATGTATATGTTTGTAATTGAAACATATTTGAACATCTTCTAAAAGTTGAGACCAATTTTCAAAATTATATATATATATATATAATCGTATAAGTACTCTTATATACATGTTATATTTATGTATATTTATATATTGATTACTAGTGTTTTTCCCGCGGTTTCACCCGCGTAGTTCCTGTTCCCGTGGGAATGTAGGGACAAAATGTAGCCTATGTTACTCCCTGATAATGTAGCTTTCCATTGGTGAAAGAATTTTTTAAATCGGCTTAGTGGTTTAGGCGTGAAAGCGTCACAAACAAACTTACTTTCGCATTTATAATATTAGTTAGGATAATATAGATACTTCCCCTTTTTTATTAATATACAGACATTCCGTCATATTTTATGGTGAAGCATGGTATAACACAACATCTTTAAACGTACAGTTTATTTAATTATTACTAGAAATAATTATTTGATTATGTTATGGCTGCCCAACATGGCTGTTAATTTATATTCATACATTTAACCATATTAACTAATAGTACCTGGATGACCGAGCTTTGCTCGGTATTTTTTTATTGGTAAATTGTGTTTTTTCGAAATTATACAACGCCATCTACTGGAGTAGCTTTAGTGTTGTTGTGTCGTTGCTCTCAATTAAAAAAATACTCGAAAATAGATGTCAGGAAGAGTTATTGATTATTATCGATAAAGTTGATTATTGAAAATACGAAGAAAATGACATTTTCTAAAAATGAAACCTAGCTAGATCGATTTATCGCAACCGAAACCGCCAGGATACTAAATTTCATGAAAATCGTTGGAGCCGTTTCCGAGATTCAGATTATATATATATATATATATATATATATATATATATATATATACAAGAATTGCTCATTTAAAGATATAAGATTTATTAAGTAAGTACCAAAATGCATTTTTCTTTACGTTTCACTGTTTTATTTAAATAATATAAACGGCGCTGTCTCATATGAGCTGCACGTTTAGTAGGTCTACCCATATTCTACAAATTAGTGAGTGTACTTCAGATTCACTAAAAATCGAAAGACTTCATAGAAAATCAAATTAATATGCACTAAAAAGTAAAAAAATAATTGCGTATTCTTCTATAATTTGATAATTAACTTACTATTTTCTACTCATCAATATGTAGGTACGAATGTGTTGTGTGGTTGATAATTTATTTACAATTATTGTTACTTTTGGAGTCGATGTCAGCCAAGGTGGGTTTATAACTACATACATAGTTAGTTATAGGTGAGATGTGCTTGTGTCGCACGCGCAACATTACGAGGCGAATAAAGTCAATTTGTAATGTGTATGTTTTTGTTTGTTTTTAAAAGATTCCCGTATTATTATTGCTAGGTATATTATAGTGTTTCCTTAGCTGACTATTTTACATGTTAATCATCGCTTACATTGCCATCGCGTCACCAACCTTGGGAACTAAGATGTTATGTCCCTTGTGTCTATAATTACACAGGCTCACTCATCCTTCAAAGCGGAAAACAACAATACCAAGTACTGCTATTTTGCGGTAGAATATCTGAAGAGTTGATGGTACCCAGACGAGCTTGCACAAAGCCTTACCGACAATAAATTACACTTATGCTGTTCTTAGTAATAGATTGGCTATTGGAAATTTTACTAATTTCTTATGACATATTAAGTTAATTATCAAATTATAGAAATTGATAATTGTTCCGTTTGCAGTTGAAACGCTTGGACCTTGGAGTAATAGTGCCAAAAAATTCATCCAAAATATTAGTCCCCGCCTTATTGCCTCCACTGGTGACAGAAGGGCTGGTTCATTTTTCGCCCAGAGAATCGGAATTGCGATTCAAAGGGGAAATGCTGCTAGCATTCTTGCCACCATTCCACGCGGTCACGACTTGTATAATAATTATTTTTAAATGTTATTTGTATTTAGTTAAGATTTTAATGTAAATAAATATATTATTATCTTTAGTAAAAAATATATACATGAATGAAATAAATATAATGTACGGGGTTGCTAAAGGATAATTTCAGTGTAGATACACCGCGATTGGCTTGCGCTACTATTACTCAATGTCGAGTAAGACCGATTTATAAAAATCAGAATAAGTCAACTCGTGCTTATTTTTCAAATCTTATGTGGCATTTAAATCAAATACCTAATCAACCATTTATTGATTTTTTAAATTATTTCTAATTTATATTGAATTATATTTAAAAAATACTATACTAGTATATTGTTATCATTTCATATAAAGAATTCGTTGTCAATCAATTTTATAGAACAAGTGATATAGCAAATAAAAGTACTAAATTCATTTTTATTAAAAGATATACCTTAATACAAAAACTCGACTCTCCGGTCATTTTGGATTGCCGTTCCGTGGGATTATGAATGTTTGAGAATAGAGAGTGCATTTATATTTGCTCAAACAATCGAGCACTATAATAGGTCATGTATAACTTGGCTGTTTTCTGAGACTGTGACTAAAATTGATCTACAAAACATCCTCATACAGGGGTTGGGAATTCCCGACACTTTCAAAGTCCCGGGACACGAGACAGCCTACACTCAAAGTCCCGGGAATTCCCGGGATCTCGAGACTTAAGAATCGTTTTTTGTATTTTTTTTAAAATGGCCCCCTTTTTAGTAAAATTTTAATTCAGTTAATTTCTGGTAAAGCTTATTAAAAAAGGGTATTTATAAAAAAACAACATTTATGAAACAGAAAATTAATTCTTAATAACTTTAACGTTAATTTCAGTCTTAATAATTGCTGTTTTTAGTTATTTTAATCAGAAACAAATTCACTTTTAAGCGGTTGAATCTTATAGTTCAAGTTTGTCAGTCAGTCAGTCTTTTAAATAATTAACTAACACGTTTAATAGACTTCTTTGATGATGTAATAAAATAGGATTTTGACTGTCTCTATGGTCTAGTGGCTAGATAAAAGGACGCAGACAGCTACATAAAAGGTCCTGGGTTCAATTCCCAGGTCGGGCCAATAAATAGTTATTGGGTTTTTCTGTCAGAAAATTCTCAGTAGCAGCCCGGAGTCTGGAAATTGGAAGTGTGGTACACTTCCGTTCCTCGGAAAGCACGTTAAGCCGTTGGTCCTGCGGCTGACCTCATTTCGGTTGTGCTGGATTGCCGTCCCATCGGATTATGAGAGCTAAGGAAAAGAGAGTGCACCTGTGTTTGCGCACACACTTGTGCACTATAATATCTCCTAAGCAGTTGACTAATCTCTCTTGATATTGGCCGCCGTGGCCGAAATCGGTCTGGAGGACCTTATTAAAATGGGCTTTTAAAAAAATCAGTCAACAGCTTTATCCGACAATCTGTTTCCGATTTTTGTAATAATGCCACCGGACAAGGAGAACACTACTCGTTTTCGACCAGATGGCGCTGAGCTCCTTCAATTATTTAACAATATAAAATATTACATAATAATTTCGACAATCGTGTCTCGCCTCGAGTCTCGACCCGAAAGTCCCGGGACTCGAGACAACTAAAATTACGAAAATTCCCGGGACTTCGAGACACGAGACGTCCCGGGACCCAAACCCTATCCTCATAGCATTTAAACAAAACAGTACGAGTGAGGGCAAAAATCATAAATAAGTAGGCAGTGATAAAAATCTCATTTCATTCAACACCGAGTAAACACAATAATCCGTTATCGAAAAGGAGGCGCACGAAAACTGGATTAATTAAAAAAAACTCGCAAACAGATTGTGCTGATAATTTATTGGAGGGTAAGCGTCTGGGAGCCTGCAAGTCACTGCCTTTGATAACGTCATTCACACTTTCCCTGTATAATCCAAGTATTTACCCGTATTTCAGGTAAAGAAAGAGGTCTCGTATCGTTTTTCATACTCATATTTTGTAGGATTTATAGAATATGAGATGTTTTTATGAATTATGGTGCCGCTTAGAGGATGTTTTGTTACGATGTGCTTCTGATATCAATGTACTGACAATGTAAAAACTAATTGTTTTTACAACAATAACAGTGAATATCATAAGAAGTTTCTTTATTAAGGTGATTCTGAACTATACACACACAAGCAATATATATTGTTGTAAATAAGCAAATTTTTACCGGAATTATAAGCAGTAATTATAATTTAGCGTACACTTTTTGAAATGTCAATGGTTAAACAGTTTTCCAACTAGACTACACTACATTCTCGTATTAGAGATTGATTTAGTTACAGGTTTTTTATATATTACATAAACAATTTTTAATTGGTAATGATTTTAAAATTATTGTTTAAATTTATCTATTTTTTAATGATAATGAACGTCATATAATGTTCAAAAGCTAATCAAAGGTCAAGAAGGCAAGCACATATTAGTTAAATGATATTTCTTTTAATTTAAGAAATCTAATGAATATTGCATGTTAGTTTGTTTGAGAATGACACAGATACTACTGAAACTTCTTCACAATACCAAATTGAGTCAAGATTAAAAGGCTGAGAGTTTTATTTGCTTTATATTGTTAGAAATAACACTTGAATGATAATATGTGGAGCATATCAAATAAGTTATATCGTATTCTAGGTTTATTATCCTGGTTTCGTAATTCTTTAAATATTCAATTATACAAAAACTTAAGTTTTTAACTTCAGTTAATATATTTTCAACCCAAAAACAATTCGTAAGTAAGGGCTGGATTAATCTTCTTAGTCTTTGCACGTCTTGGCCCCCCCCCTTGCGTTTGGTAGGTAGACACCCGTAGGGGTCGTTACATTCTTCTACAATCACCGAATTTTAATATCTTGGTACTAATTAAGAAACTGCGGTAAAATTGGTGTTCTATAAAAAGAAAACGAAATGGATATCATGAAGTTATTTTATATTAAACATCTGACCTACTAATTATATTCCCGAGCACTTTGCTCGCGACTTCGTCTGCGAACACTTAAAAACTAAAGTTTCACGTATATTAGTATTTAGTAACAGACTAAGTGTAGAACAGTTTATTCAACACGTGTTATTTTTCTTACTACGAGAATTTTTATACCTGTCGTAACTTCTACGACAAAAGTCCGATAATTTCATGTGGAATTTATATGTACATAATCAACCTTAATCATCAATTCAATTTAAATGGATAAGGATAATGGATACCAATATCAACACTATTCGATTCCACCCGTATTAGAATAATTTACAAACATACAAACAAAAAATCAAATCATTTCTCTTTATAATGTATAAGTAAGTATATATATAATACTTTTCGCATTATCCGAGTTACACATTCAAACATCCTGTTTAGTTGTTATGATTTTTTAAATAATAAGTTATACGCAAATATCGACCGATAAGGCAACAATATATCCCTCCATCACGGTTAATTTTAGAAGAGCATTAATAATAATAATAATAATATCATGGGTCATTATTCACACACGGCCATCTGATCCCAAACTAAGCAGAGCTTGTACTATGGAAACCAGACACAACTGATATATTTACATATACTACTTTTACTTTTATTTTTTTGTAAATATGTACATATTTATATAGATAATTACACCCGGACTCAGGACAGACAGACATGTTCATGCATACCAATGTCTGTCCTGGGTGGGAATCGACCCCACGACCTGCGGCGTGAAAGGTAAGTATCTTACCAACCACGCCATCGAGTTCGTCATTGAGAGGAGCAATATCACTTATACAGGAAAATATACTGTATCTGTAATTGTTCTGGCAGCGTTGAACATTTTCTTTACGGCTGACTACGTTAGTTTAAACTATAAGAACTTCACATCAAAATAATAACATCATATTTAACAAGTAATTTCCTTGACATTTAATTTTTTAGTATCGAAAAATGAGGTTTACCTACTTTGTATTTTAAAATTCATAACTTTTGATTTATTTTATAGAATATATGCCAATGACATTGACGTACCTACTCGAATCGAAAAGGATAGAGAATATCCTTGAATCCTGTCTCCTTCGTTTTTTATAAAGTTCCATTTCGGCTGTCAGAAATATTCAAATAGTTTATAAATATTTATGTAAAAGTTTACCTAAAATGTATTGACATAAGGTTCGTTTTTGTAATGTGTTCCGTATTTTTGAACACTTTGGATCCTTCGAAATAAACCACTGGCGCTTTGATTGTTACTATTTTAATGACGATTTGAATGTACTCATATATTTGACGATGTTCGCGCTCCGATATATTTGAACAACATGGATGGTACAATTAATTTGACGACTTTGGTTGTATTGATGTTAATGGTCACTTTAGATGTTTCTATGTATTTGATTATGTTGACTGTTACTTTACTTATGAAGCTGACTGTACAACAAAATATACTACATATTACTGGCAGCTATAACGCTGTGTTATGTTATATGAAAGCTTGTGTGCTATAGGTTTTTGGGTGCAACAGGGAAAAACGAATTAACAAGATACTTGTTTATGGTAAAAATATTATTAAATAATTTAAAAATGTATGTAAGATAATGTTGGAATTTTTAATTATTTCGAGCCATGTATTTGAACTTTAAGCTATTCTAATAAGTCATTAGAAAATATAAATAATGATGCGAATGTCATTCGTTTCTCATTAACTTTTGTTGTTTGAATCATGTCACGTAATCCATTACGAAGGCGCCAGTACGACGCCGTGGGTCCAAGCGTTACTATGACAGTTATGAGAACTAGATGAAGAAGATTTATTGGTTTGATAAGATAAATTTATTTATGTGTTATACAATTTAAAGCGCATGTACAATTGTACACATCCTACATATTTTTTATGCTACGGATATATTTACTTCGATACGTTACGGCGTTTAGCTATTGTTTATAACATACTCGATGAATGTTATAATATGCAATAATATTTTTATGTAAATATTTATTATATGAAAAATCACCAATCAGCTGTATTGACTATTAGAATGCTCATGACAGTAAAATATATTGTTTGGTTAGTCAGGGCACTATTGAATACATTTTGTTTCGTAATTTGTGACAAAATGAATATAACGTACATATTTATTTATTAAATTTGCATATCATTTTAAATTACATAATATTGCTAAACATTGGGATTGGTAATAATGGCTAGTGGTAACTCACGTCTCCAAAATGATTCTAAATAAGCACATACATGCACGCGACGAAGGAAGCATTACATAAATGGTTTGTTGGATAGGTATTCGTGTCGCAACTTTTCAGATTTCAGAAAATTATACCCCGTCCACAGATAATAAAATGGCAGATGGGATGAACATTCTGCAATTAGAAACTCAACATGTGTGTGTAGAATGCTGTAAAAGTATTTGCGCCATTGAGTTTGTAGGTTTGCTATAAAAATTCGTGCTAAAAATTTTATACATAATCGCTTACATACATTACCTTGTCAAGGTCAAAACATGACTAATCATATTAATTTGACTGATATTGAATTTGATTTAAGAGAAAGATATATTTTGAAATTCCATTAAATTAATTTAGTATTTTTTTTAATAATTTGTTTTATTATATTTATAAAAATGTATATATGTATGTATGTATATATGCACAATTGACTGTGACGATTGACGATTCTACATCTTATATGCCACTGTGGCTTATTAGGTAACGAAAAGCTCATTTGGGTAGATAGCCATTCATCACATATTCAATCTCCAAATACTCTGTACAGTGTTCAGCTTTAAACGTGGAGTGAGCCAGTGTAACTATATTACATCTCAGTTTTTATGCTTGATGCCGTATTGTCCGTATACAAGTGTTAATAGTTCATATAGTGCTAATATCTAGGTGGGATCCGTTCTATTTAAATAAGTTTATAAAAATATGAAATATTCTATAGTTAACCCGATCAGCGAGTAGCAAGTCCCATGACATAACTTTATTCTTGTTTCCTGCTGTTATATTGCGTCATTCGTGGATCGTAATAATTTTAATGGTTTCAGTGTCGAGCTCGATGCGTATTATTAGATTGCTAAAAAGATGTACATGTACATAATTTAGTGTTTTATTCGTAATTTGTATTATAATAATATCCTGGGACATTATTCACACATGGCCGTCTGATCCCAAACTGAGCAGAGCTTGTAATATGGAAAACAGACATGAGACAACTGATATAACACTACATACTACTTTTCTTTTGTAAATACATACATATATAGATAATTGCAACCAGATTCAGGACAAACAGACATGTTCAGGTACACAAATGTCTGTCTTGGGCGAGAAAGGCAGATATCTACCAAACACGCCAACCGGCTCGACATTATATAATATTCCTAGAGGTATTCGATTGTGGTCGAGCCAGACGACCTCAAAGTCTTCAAGTAACAAGTTTAGTGGTGATTATATAGCCGTACCCTAGATCATATACCTCATATTAAATATTGTTATTAAATGTTGAATAGAGTTTGATAATTAAACTCGTCATAGCTTTAACTTTCTTAATACAAAGTGATTTTGAGGGCTAGTTTCTTTGTCATACATCTGTACCCATTGTTATTTTTAATATATATATTTTTACACACATTAAGTATTGAGCAAGCCAACCGATGAGATATAATGTGGTGTGAGATATAATGGTACTTCACATGTGGTGTTGTTGGTGTGGTTCAACCGCGTATATGGGAACAGTGGTTGTAGAGTACCAAATTTCATCAAAATCGATACCGTGATTTAGACGTCGAAGCGTAACAGACAGACAGACAGTTTAAATGTATTTTATCACCATATTAAATAAAAACACTTCGCCCGCGACTATCCGCGAAAATTAAAAACTGTTATATAGTGTAAATAAGGAAAATTATATTTGTTAATAGACTAAACGTAGGACAGTTACAGTTTGTTCAAACTGTGATTTTTTTTACTTAGAGAATTTTTAACACATCATAAGTTCTAAACGAAAAGTGTGATCTAAATAATTGAAAGTGGAATTTAAACGTACACAATCAACCTTAATTATTAAATCATTTAAATGGATAAGGATAATATATCATGATACCAATATCACCACTATTTGATTCCACCCGTAATTGAACAAAATAATTTAAACTAATAACTGTTATTGTGGCTTAACTATAACAGTTAGTCATATACCATCGCGGACTTTTTCGTGAGCAAGGAGTAGTAGTTTGTGAGCGAGTAGGTACTATTAATATATGTATAGAACACTTGTTATATACTTTTCGCAGCGCACGCCAAATAATGTCTTTTAAAGGCAACATTTTGATACCTTGGGTTACATTGTTCAATTTTAATATAGCTTATGTTACTCGGTAAGGATGAACTTTCTAACGGTGAAAGAATTTTTACAATATTCGTATAGATATTGATGCCCCTTTCCCCCTTCCCCCTGCAACTTCACCTGCTACGCCTACGCTGCGCGGCTTAGCCGACTTCAAAAAAAGGAGGAGGTTATCAATTCGTCCTTCCCATGTGGTCCTATTTTTTTTGTTTGGTTTAGTTTTGACAATGGCATCCATGAGAAAACCATATAAGTCGTAAATTTGCATTAAGTATGAGCGCGACAAATGGACGAATAGCTCAATATCACACCAATCGCAAAATTAACACTCGATACTCGGCCGATATGACTTTTATAGGCAACAGTTTGATCTATAATTTTTTTGAAAATATAATATAGCCTATGTTACTTAATAAAGACGTAGCTTTCTAATGGTGAAAGAGTTTTTAAAATCGGTCGAGTAGTTTTTGTGTTAAATCGTAATAAAAAATCAAATCTATCCTCTTTATAATATTATATTTTTCAGCCACGGATCTCTTAATGATATTATTAAAAGGGCTCTTGCCACCATTGATGTTCCTGCTCTTATTGAGCCTCATGGAATTAGTCGCGATGATGGCAAGAGACCTGATGGACTGACATTGGTTCCCTGGGAACGGGGACGGGACCTTGTGTGGGACGCAACATGTGTTGACACACTGGCCCCGTCTCATATCAGGGAAACAATGTTAAAAGCCGGAGCTGCCGCGGAAAAAGCTGAAACGAACAAATATTCGTCTCTTATTCCAAATTATATTTTGTTCCGTTTGCTGTTGAAACACTTGGCCCTTGTAGTAATAGTGCCAAAAAATACATCCAAAATATTACTCCCCGCCTTATTGCCTCCACTGGTGACGGGAGGGCTGGTTCATTTTTCGCAAAGAGAATCGGAATTGCGATTCAAAGGGGAAATGCTGCTAGCATTCTTGCCACCATTCCACGCGGTCACGACTTGTATAATAATTATTTTTAAATGTTATTTGTATTTAGTTAAGGTTTTAATGTAAATAAATATGTATATTTTGAAAAAAAAAAAGTTATCCAGTTATCCATGTAAGCATTAGTAGTATATGTACATATGTATATATGTATGTAATTGAATATCTCCTAAAAGTTGAGACCAATTTTGAAAATTATATATATATAAAAAATCGTATAGGTACAAATATAACATTTTTACATACATATACATGTTATATTTATATATTGATTATAATATAGATACTTCCCCTTTTTTTTAATATACAGATATTCCGTCATATTATATGGTGAAGAATGGTATAACACAACATCTATAAACATACAGTTTATTTAATTATTACTAGAAATAACTATTTCATTATGCTGTGGCTGCCCAATACCCCACCAACTACATCTATTTAATCAAAACATGTTAATTTATATTCATACATTTAACCATATTAACTAATATTTATTAATTAAGTATCAAAATGCATTTTTCTTTACGTTTGATAATAAACTGATTACTCTCGTTTCAAAACAATATTCAAAAACGAATCCTTCCTAGGTCGTTCGATGATGACAACGTAATTACAAACTTGCTTGCAAATGCCGCTTTTAAGTAAATAAACTTGCTTAATACAGTTCATAGAGTTATTTGACGTAAACGCGACAGGGTTTGGTTTTGACCTTCCGGCTATTAAGGGCTCTTAAGGTTGTCAGCAGTTTTTAATGGAATTTGAACTAAATTCGATTTACATGAGAGAAATTTGCGTTGGAGAGTAGTGGGTACAGTTTATAATATGCTTAACATAGTTCTCAGTTATGGAGAATAACAAACCTTATGTAATTTAATGTTACTTGATGCTTGGTTTAGGAAAGCGAATAACATTAAATATCCATTATTTACGAGTACGTGAATAAAGAGAGATAACTCTTCTACTGTAACTCGGCAGTCCTGCAATGACAATTAATCTTGATTTGTTATTAATAACGGCTTTACTTATAAACGTTAATCAACTTTTGTTCAAACACTGTTTTCGCCCTTTCTGTCATCATTGATTGGACATAGGATAGAAGAAGACACACTATTGTAAGGCCGTTAGTGCTTAATAATTTGTTTATCTACTCAACAAAATTTTAAATTAGCTGACTTACTCGTACGTAGGTTTAATAACGTTCTGCCTGTGGGTCTAACAGGATGCAATTTTGACATATGACAGAAATTACTTATGGAACCTGTGTTATTTACATAGGCAGCTAACACTTTATAAAATTGAGTTAAGTTATTAAGTTGGTGAAATGGGGGATGAAACTTTGCATATAAATTGGTAATTTTTGATGTTCGAAATATTAAAATTGGTATTTAGCCTCATGTTAACAGCTTTCTTTATAAAATAAATAAATTAGAAAAGAAAGCTTGTTAGGAGTTCACATTTTTACAGTAGTTTAAGTTTAAACAATAAAAATCGGTGCATAAGCTTGTAAAAGTTAGTCGGTAAAAAGTTATTGATATTTCATCCCCTCAATTGTGAAATTTGGGATGTAAGTTTGTATGGAAGTTCAGCGCTTTTGATGTTAGAAATACGTAAATTGATATTAGGATTGCGTTTGTCCTCATTCCTTGAGAGGGTGTATTTGTGGATGTTAATATTTATGTACTTCGTTATAGCATTTGAAAAGCTTTTTAATTGTGTTTTAAACTAAACTAAAACTTCAGATAAAAACAATACTTTGTATTTAAAAGAAGGGTTCGCAGCTAATAAAGTTGCTTCATATGACCTATTTTTTTTTTTTTAAACTTTATTGACCACCGCTGAGTTTCTCTGCCAGCGTCAACCTTTAGGTCAACCAGAAATCCACGAAGGCGGTTTTTAATTAATAAATAATTAACACGTAAGACGTAGAAGAATATGTATGTACCTGTGTATCGTTTATAAAAGGATGCCTTAAAAAGTTTCAAGATATTTTTAATTATGTTTGACATACAGAGACTTTAAAATATATATCAGTACAGAAAAACCTATCATTACAAAAAGGCCTTCATGAACAATTTTAAAACTATTCGTTTTAGAGACGTGCCAAAAAATGATACACCATTTAGGTGTTAAATTGTTTAACGGAATAATATATTCTATGATCATATAAAGCTAAAAATAGGAACGCTGTAATCTGAAACCGTAATTTTATTCGTTAAAATTTGCCATTCATTGCCAGCTAGAGCTTTATGCTCGTCTGGGTAGGTACCGCCCTCTCATCAGATATTCTACCGCAAAACAGCAGTACTTGGTATAGCTATATTCCGGTTTGAAGGGTGAGTGAGCCAGTGTAATTACAGGCACAACGGAAATAACATCTTAATTTTTTTTTTAGAATAGGTGGGTGGACGAGCATATGGGTCACCTGATGGTAAGTGGTCACCAATGCCCATAGACATTGGCATTGTATGAGATGTTGACCATCGCTTATATCATCAATGCGTCACCAACCTTGGAAACTAAGATGTTATGTCTATCTGTCTGTTGGTGACCACTTGCCATCAGGTGTCCCATATGCTCGTCCGCCTACATGTACTTAAAAAAATAATGTATATCGCAAATTTAAAATCGAATATAAAACTACCGGAGATATAATTAGAAAGTACATCAACTTAGGTATTAATAAGAATAGCATATTCGGGTTAGTCATATGAGACGTGCCAAATCACACTTGCAGTATCTCGTCTGCATCACGAAGCCGTGGTGTCGCTTGTGCAAGATACCGAGTCGCGTCGGCGGTGATTGACCCACGTATACGGATCTCCATTCCTAGTGAGGTGAGCTTTGGCACTCTCCTCACGCCGTCGCTCCACGGTCCGCTTCTGCTACAATTTCTTTCAAAGCCTACCACGAAATATATTTACATCAATTAAGCACATTAAAAAATCAATTTAATCGTTGCCGTTGTTAGTCTTGTTCTGAGTCTCACAACCTCCTCTCTACAATCTGCTTGTAATCGTAGCAAAAATTTAATTAACCGACTAAAATAAATAGGTACTTCTCTTCTGTTATAGACGATATTGTGATATTTTGTTCGGAGCTGGAGGTTTATCGTTGCTCGGCTTTACTTATTGCAATTTATAAAAAAAAAATTAGAGCGGGTATAAAGCAACCTGATTTTGCACGCTAAATCCAGTTCACAGATAAAAAAAATTTAAACCTACAAATTATAACCTAACAACAAAATTTGTTTTGTTGAAAAACAGTTTTGTTTTTTCTTTTGTAAAACTATAAAGAGAAAATTAGTGATTACACATAACCTAGTGTTGACATAGGGCTTTATGTAAATCCTATCCGTTTATTTTTAAAATATAAGGATAAAAACCACATTTTCTTTCGCTTATGAAAATTTCAAACATTATTTCTTAAATCTAAAACAACGACATTGTTGAGACGGCGAACTACAAAAAAATGTGGCTCTGTTTGTAATAATTTACCACATGCAATCAAATAAGTACATATCGTACGTATCCTTCGGAATAATAAGATAAAAACAACACATGTATGTATGTATGGACTTAGAAAAGCATATAAATGAGATCGACCAGAATAAAGAGTTACGAGTTACTGTCTTTATTTTTGATGGAGTATATGACATTTTTTGGATTTTATGTCCTGTAACCTTACTAGATGTTCCTCAGGTTTATTTTAACATTGTTGGAAGTTAAGCGGTAATGACAATGTTAATAACAGTGATAGAAATTTCAAGGTATCTAAAAGAACAAAAGCGAATATTAAGCTTAACGAAGAGTACTACACCGCTATTCATGATATTTGCACCACTAAGTACCGCCGCGTCGTCAGGTTCCGTTTATGAAATTGTAATAAGTAACTTGTATTTTGTAACGATTTCGTCTTATTTATGAAATTATTTATTATTGTACTACTCAAAAATAACAAGTAAATATAGATGTATTGTATGACAACTTAAAATGATTCAGTATCTGTAATGTTAACTGTATATCAATCTTTTTGACTTTAACTGGGGTGTAACTACTCGCATCGACTTAAATTAATAGATTTAATCTTCTTCGCAAATAGCGATAATTATTATTTATCAAAAATACTTAAGCATATTTTATACAGCGTTTAAAATATAAAATTAAAACTTGTTGTTGCTTATTTACCTTTTATTTTATTTAAAGGTATGAATGATAATGAATATGGTGATGATAAGCCACGGTGGCCATTCTTGAGGTTTCAATGAAATGGACCAGGAAATATAAAAGAGCAAAACTGTGTGCAAGTATATTCATATAGTGTCGGTAAGCTATATTTAAACGTAGTCTTGGTTCATCTTGAAACCGTCTCGTATTATGAGAATCTAGAAATATGAGTCTGATAAAACTTCGACTTCTTCGAAATACAATATAGCTGCAGTGAATTAATAGATTTTTTTTGTTTTCCGAAAAAGTATATTTAAGAAATCGAAATTGTCAATTAATTTAATAAGTTTACGTACCTAGTAACAAAATGGGACTACTTTAATTTGTGATTTTCTTTGTAATATTATGTATTTAATTACTTAGATATTATTAGATTACATTTAAAAATACTAATGGTGTGCTATGCCAGTATTATTACTTATATATTAAACTACTGTTGTTCAACATTTATTGAAAAACATAATTTAATATACAATTTTTATAAGTTACAAGTTTATAATTTAGTAAATGTCAAGTGCAAAGATTTTTTTTTATTAAAAGTAATATTTTAATTTAAAAAAAAGTTTTATACAGATTTTATGTTCAAAATCTTCGAAGTTTATTCGATTATTCTTGGTTATAAGTTTGAACAATGCTTTAAGAAAAAATATGATATCAAATACTGAACATATTTTTTAAATGGTTGTCTGTAAAGTCGGTTTACGGACGATAGTTTAACGTGACTACGTCATAACAAAACATTAATGAAATAACTGCAATCGAGTGAAAGAGAGATAGATGCGGCGTACAATCAGCGTAACGGGACAATGAGCGTAACGGGACAATGAGTCATCCTTTTTCGTGCATGCAGCCAGCGTTCATCGATTTATTAGTCGTTGTCACGTCAAAATTATATTAATTTGTATTTAACAACAATATGCATAGACAAATCTTTTGACACTTTTTGATTTCTCTTTGTCTTAAACATTATATTAAAGAATGTTCGATCGATCTTAATTGTGGATGAATATATCTCTATAGTTAGTTAATATAGCTGGTAGCAGCTTTACAAACGCATGACTTTGTTAAGGTTTTATATAGCGAAGCGGACGGAAAACGCTAGACAGAATAAGATTAAGGGGTTAATCTCATACATTTATTTACAATATATAAAACACTTAAATCTTTAACAGATATTAAATGAGCTATTATTAAAACAACCCTTTATATAATCCCTATATCCCCCGCCGACCAATGTTTGTTATGTGTTGAATGTTCGGAAGCTTATAATATGCTGGATGAAGTGGACGCTGACGTTATGAAATACCGAACAGCGCTTATCAATTGAGTAATTGGCCACTGCATTCGGGTATTGAAAGCTAGCAAATGGTTTTATTGAAATTTAATTTAATACCATTGATCTATTGATAACAAATTGACTTAAAAATATGATGTAATATCTTTTTTCACATAATAATAGTATATGAGTAATTTCATGTTGTTTATATGGATGATACGATCATAGAAGTAAAGGCGTATAAATTTCCCGCTGCTGGACAAATGTCTGCTCTCCTCTTGAGGAAAAGGTTGTCGGGAAAATATATATTAGAATTTCATTCTTTAAATACATATTTTCTTCACCACCAAAGAAAAATTACATACAAGGTCAAGAAAAATTAGTAGCGCTTCCTATGTACCTGTAAAAGTTGGTTCAAATTCGAACCGTGTCACAATCTTATATTTAATACAATTTTATAAAGTAATGACTAAAAAATGATAGAGCTAAGTTAGACATTTAAGTAATTATTTAATTAACAAAAATATTCAACTTCGAAACTTCGTGTCGTTACGTGAAATTAACTTCGGTCTATTATTTTTATGAGTACAAAATCTACATCTACGCGGAAAGATACTAATGCGTTTAAATTACTCATTTCTCCGCTCTGGTCACGGGGTAAAATATGCGTTCAGCATAAATGTGGACATCTGAGTAGCTATGTGTATATACTTTATTAAAACAGCTGGAATTTATTATTTTTTCTTTCAATTTTATCACCACGGACATTAAAAACTGAAGAATGTCTGCACAGATTTTTTTATTCAAAAACCCATGGAATCTTCTTACGAATTAGTTTTTTAGTAGCCTTCATTACCCATATTCCTATTTTACATCGGTTGTGACACAATCTGTTACTAAGAAAATATCGGTAATGTATCAATTAAAAGGTTTCACAGCATATCTTAGTCCGTGTCTTTTTGGAAGTCAAACTGTTAAAATCTTACTAAAATGCTAAACCAAAACGAAACTACCAGATATTTTATGGCCAAAATAGTTAATTAAATGATAAATGAAACACTATTTCACAGAAGTTCAATGGTTTTCATTCAAACTCCACATATTCGCCTGTATACTAAGTTCAGAACCTGAAGAACATTATGCCAAACATCTTGGTTGTGTGGAACACATTGATTGGTGCCATATTTTAATGCTGTGTAACAAATGCACTAAACGAAAATGAAGCAACTTTAAATTAGTGGTTTTTTTTAAAAGAAATAACAATATCTTAACATAATTGTTAATTAATTACCAATGAGGATTTAAATGTTAGCGTTTTTTTTCCATAAATAACAATTGTTAAATAATTATATACACATATTTTTTGGAACAAAAGTATAATATTTAGTAAATTTTAGCCTCGGCCTAAATATTTATTTTTATATTTCTAAGATAATTGCCAACTTTCATCCCGAATTTTACACTCATAACTCATAAAAGATGAAATTTCAACAAGACTTTACCGACTATCTCTTCGTTATAAGTAAGCTTAAACAACAATTTCAATACTATTATTGAGTATTGCACTCTTTGCCACTCGAATACCACGACACGTCATTACGTTAAGAAATTGGTATGCATTTCATTCTCATAAACGGTAAAAGTATGCAAAAATATTCTTTTATTATTTTGGGTACAGGTGCAACGTCGCTACTACGCATCTGGTACTGATACGTCATTTATTACTATTAAAGTTAATAAAATAGATATTTATATTTGTGCGATGTTGCTTTCAAACAACAAATTATATTCGAGTAGAATTTTCACCAACTCTTGATAATTTAAAACTCAACCATCTCATATATCACTTTGAAACTTTGGAAGTAAGGTCAAATAAAAGAGACAGTCTATTAAACCTGCCTTCAAAGTCACCAGTTTGTGTAAAAGGAAACTGACATTTATCCTGATCTCGAAATAGTCCAGCGAGAGTTGAAAGGACAGGTGTTCATAGAAAACGTTTCAAAAAAAGATACTTTATAATAAAAACAAAGCAAGCTTAATGAAGATTTAAAGAAGAAATTTCGTAATATTTAAATGTTTCTTTTCTTATATTGAATTGATATTTTTAGTTTCCAGTCTCGACTCTTGAAACCAATATGGCTACGACACTTGACCCAACTTCTCGGGTCTAATGTACTTTATTGTCTTTACTTAAGGTTCCCCTAAATAGATTTTTATGGGAAGGATTTTTTCCACGTATATCAGGCTTTACGACTTAAGTGGATTATAACAATATTACGCGTAACACGTTCACCATAAAGGAGAATAAAGAATGCTTGTAGTGAACATTTTAAAAAAAATATTATAAAATCATTAATTCAATTTCAGCCATTCATTAAGATTTTACAAGTAATTATTAAGTCAAGTAAACAAAATTAATAGAATTTTATGATATAACAGAAGTATTAATTTAATTTTGTAGAATCCACTATTTAGTTGTACCTATACCTACTAATGTACTTGACTGTATATTAAAACATTTGAAGTTAATAATTAATAACCGAATTCGCTATTTCAAATTGAGTTTAGTTAATGCTCGTATGTTAGTTTGTTCAATATTAGAATTGATTTGACTTAGTCAATATAAATAAATTCCAACTGTGTGATTGCTATACCAGAAATGAGATTTTTTGTATATCTAAAATAATAAAAGTAGAGTAAACCCAAAGTCGTCGCTATGAATAATTAATATTAATAAAATATGTACGAATGAATAATTATTAATCCTCCACATATATATAATTATATATCTAACTAGCTTTGCTGGTAATCTCGCCAGCGGCAGCGTAGCCTTAGTTTATTATGGAGTCCTTATTTTGTACCCATTGTTCGGTCACTTTTCATAAGTGCTTTTATTAAAACCTCTCCAACTCCTTACACACTCAATTAAGAAATAATTAAAACATACTATTTTTTAATCATAATATTAGGCTTAAGGATACGTAGGTATTTACTACTAAACGTATAGTTATGAATACAAAAAGTTTAATATAAACCAATCTAATAGTTTTGGCGGTCTCACAATAACGATTGACGACCTTACATCAAAACATACTATTCTTCTAAGCCTTTAGCATTTGATGCGACATATAAATACACAAAGAAATGGGTATAATAATTTGGTCCATATATTGATATGGCAATTATTGGGATTCCATGTTTACTAACTCTGATTAGGGTTCGTATCCAATCGCCGCACAAACAATTACGAAGCTTCGCACACACGGATCTCGAACATCCAAGAACTTGTTGTAACAAAACCATTTTATATCTCTAGAGTATAACGTTATTAAGTTGTAGAGCGTTATTAAGCTGGGGAGGTAGCACTAGCTCATCAGATATGCAAACAAAACAGCAATATGTAGTATTGTAAAACATACACGTTTAAAGGCCGAGTGAGCCAGTGTAACTATATGCATTAAGGACATAACGCATAACTGCCTAAGGTTAGTGGTGCATTAGCGATGTAGGGTATGGTTAATATTTCCTATGGTACAAATGTTTATGTGTAGTGGTGACCACTGACCATCTGGTGACCCACTTAAGTACGCTTAACTATTTTACAAAGTATCTATATGCACTATGTATATTAATTTAATATTAAATATTATTTTTGACTGTTCATTAAATATCGTAAGACGTCAAGACCTCAAATGAAACAATATCTTTAAGCCGCGCTTTATATTTACTGTCTAGTATAATCTTAGTAATATCGACCAGACAGACTTTCGTAAGGCAGACTATGACGCTGTTTGTAAATATTTACACGACTAACACTGGCATGACTTGTTTAAGGGAGTCACAGATGTAAATATTATGGTGGATACTTTCTATGACGTTTTACGCACCACCATCAAAAAAATTGTTTCGCTTACGAAAAAATATAAGCATGGGAAGTATATGCCATGGTTCGACCGCATATTGATAAGAACACTCGACGAAAAGAACGCAATTAGATTGCGTTATTAGCTATACAAAAACCCTATGGATGAAATTGCACTACGGTTGGTTAGTGAACGTTGCAACAGACTAGCTACAGTCCATATTTCAAAAATATTTTGACAAAGTAATGTCGTATTGTATTAACCTATCTGGAACTAAAATTAGGTCTAACTCGATACTAAGGCCATCAACGTAAACCAAACACTTTTTTTTCGCGTTGAACTAAATGAAACATTACTAACCCCCCCGCAAAAGTATAGTCTTGTATGTTATTTTACCCTTAATATAATCGGCTACCGTATCACTCATGAGAGAACATTCAGCACCACTAACTATTAAATATAAGCAGTTACGATTAGAGGCCCAGGCCTAGCTAGTGGCATTTATGGCAACGTTTTAGTTTAACATCATGTTAAAATCTTGTATCGTTTACGTAAAATAATGTGATTAGACTCTTTACCGTTTCTTTTACGTTTATAGCAGAATAAACTTTGAATGAATTGTGGCAAATTTTGGCGTCAGTCGTAACAAATCAGAACAAATACAACAATAACAACCATCATACCCGAAATAACCGCCTCTGCCAAGCGCTGTTCAGTCACCTCCACACCAATCACCTTTTTCACCAACTCATATTCAGCAAGACTACCAGCTTGCTCACTTGTGAACTCGATGAAAAGCGTTAAGTCGTCGTAGTATCGCGTTTCATCTGGCAAAGTTTCATTAAGACCACTTTTGAGTTCACTCCAAGTTAATAAATTTGTATAATTACGACGTGCCCAATCGGCTGCACGCCCACGTAATTTTTTTCTGTTTAAATTAAGAACTTCCCTGTTACTAAGCTCATATTCTTCATTTGGTGGTAGAGCTTTGTGCAAGCTCGTCTGGGTAGGTACCACCCACTCATCAGATATTCTACCGCAAAACAGCAGTACTTGTTATTGCTGTGTTCCGGTTTGAAGGGTGAGTGAGCCAGTGTAATTACAGGCACAAGGGACATAACATCTTAGTTCCATCTTAGCCAATGTCTATGGGCGTTGGTGACCACTTACCATCAGGTGGCCCATATGCTCGTCCGCCTTCCTTTGCAATAAAAAAAAATCTTTTATAAGATCATCGATATCTTTACACCAAACTTGTACAGTGTCAGTTCTGTCATCAGGGTCAAAAGTAGGAACGTAAATGTGTTGAAGACTTCGCATTCTTGTAGCAGATTTTTCAATCGATGGGTTAAAAGCTTTGGCAGTAGTTTGAATTAACTGAGTCATCATTTCCTGCATTATGCTTTGCATCAAATTAATGGGAACAAAATCTACTGTCCTTGAATTACGATTGTCGCTTGCTGCCGTTGAATTGGTTGGCACCCCGTGACTGCAACTCGCCGAAGTAGACTCCCTTCGGGTTATTGTGCCGCTGGGTGATGACTTCTGGCCTTTTCACACAGAGTCGTTATGGCCACTACCAAAGGCTATGCGACCCGTCATATTTGGTCCCGGGATCGGACATGAAGACCAGCATCCTGCGTTGCTTGAATATGCTCGGAGATCTCGTGATTCGAAGCACTAGGTTCATCAACATTTATTTTGTTGCACCTGGAATCATAACAATTTCTGGCCGTAGTTGAGGTTACATTATCCCGCTTCTGATGTAAGAGAACGGGACACAAAATAAATAGTAAAACCAATTTATAAGTAAACAAAATATGTTTAGAATAATAGTAGATGATTATACTTATTTATAAACACAAATTACAATGAAATCGATATATAAAATAAGTTAAATTACATAATTAACATAATAATAATAATTACAAATAATACGCTCACCTGGGTAATTACCAAATAAACAGTTCAGAACACCGATAGTGCGTGTTCAACACGGAACCACTTCTGATCTGTTGACATCTGTGGAGCCTTTTATAAGGACTTGTCATTTGAATCAATAGCACAACCGTGTTATTACACCGGAAATTGATTAAGAAATAATTTTATCTCCCACATGTTTATATGTACCTCAATAGTAAATAGTTAAGAGTACCACTCTTTTAGATGTAAACATTTTTAATTGTTTGTTTTGTTTCTTTTTTTAAGTTTCTCTTTTTTTATATTTATGAATTATTTTCCATTTTTCTACTAGCATGTTGTGTTTACTTGTCATTGATCTGTACACTTAGATAATAAGTTTGTATTTTTTGTTTCTGTAAATGTATTAGTGTAAATGATTGTAAGTAAACCTAATAAATGAATAAAAATAAAATAAATAGTAAAATGCCGATTTATATCAATATAAAAAGAGTTAATTTATAACAAAATAAATAAAGTATCCCGCTCTCTCTCCCAATTTTTATTGTCTGCAACGTGCGTTGTACTGGCCAGTCTTCCAAGAATAACTGGTTAGTGTATTGCCACTAACCAGTTATTCTAAAAAAGAGCAAAAACTTATATTCTTTGTTATCGATTTTAATGGTGAGTTCGCATATGTACATAATTATATACATACATAATTGGTTTATATTACTTTGTGGTAGAGCTTTGTGCAAGCTCGTCTGGGTAGGTACCTCTCAGAAATTCTACCGCAAAACAGCAGTAATTTGTATTGTTGTGTTACGGTTTAAAGGGTGAGTGAGCGAGTGTAATTTCAGGCACAAGGAACATAACATCTTGGTTCCCAAGGTTGGTGGCGATGATTAACAACTCTTACAATGACAATGTCTATGGGCGTTGGTAACCACTTACCATCAGGTGGTGGGCAACCTGCTCGTCCGTCTACCTATGCTATAAAAAAAATTACTTGCAGTACTGTGTCCTATACTAAATTACACAATATTATTATTTCACTATTGAATTTCTTTTATCATGCCACGAAGCGTTAAAAGCGCAATATTTAACCGTCGGCCTAGCGATCTGAAAGTTGCAGGTTCGATGTATTTGGCTATTAGTGTCTTCAATCTAAGCTAACGCTAAACATTTACTGGTCCATTAGGTAAGTCCTCTCTCTCTCAATTTTGCTTCTCTCGCTTACATTGTTGAATTTAATAATCACTTAACAATGTTAATAAATTATGTAATAAATATTGAAACTACATAGTACTCTGTTTCAAATCTTCTTCTTTATAAGAAAATACAATTACGTTTTATTCACTTTTATCACCGTCTGATATTTGATAGCTTTCGTTTTAGTCTTAATTTTCAGACGCCTTGCGTTCGTTCATAATTTTCTGAAATTACTGTTGTTCGTAACTAATCGTATACAAACCGTGATTCAAAATAAGTATGAAAACTTAAAGACAAATTGTAACGAGCCAATAAAATTATTTATTAGAAAATACCTTCTCATTGCAAACAATTCTTAACATCTTTTATTCTTTACAATAGACGAAGACAGGATTAGAGGGAATGATTTTCTTGTTTGTTGGTACACACTACACAGTCAAATATTTTTATGAGTTATTTTTTTATTCATTGGTTGTTGCTATTTTTCGCTTAACCTATACTTTATTTTAACTGGAAACAACAAAAGAGGATTCATTATATGTATTCGTAGATATGTATGTGTAACGAAATGCAGCCACGTACATCAGGTCTCACACATTTTAAAATTTCTTTGTGCTTTTAAATATTCAATTGTATATAATATTTATACTGTACAAAGATATATTTAATTAGGTTTTGTGGTTATGTTTTATATAGTTTATTTACTAAAAAAGCTCAACTTTTATATTTTCGGCAAATATACTTTTTTGGCGTTTTGATTCTTAGATAACAACCATTACTCTGACTGAAATGTTTTTTTTGTACACCATTTTTCTGTTATACCTGTGGATATCAATCAGAATAAAGTTAGATTTCTTAGACAGTTCAAGAAATCAGAATTTAAAGCCGTATAGTTTATTAGACCAACGAGGCAATAAACGCAAGTACGTAGGTATAGTTAATGCTATACAAGAGATGGTCCATCGTAGAAAATAGATTATTCATGACCCCGATCTCAATAAGTGTCACTGTGTTAACAGTGGTTCTTGAAAAATCTTGAGGGTCCTCTCTTCTCGTTGCAATTGCTTTTCTTATTGGAACGAAAGGGAGCAAAACTGAGAATATCAAATGATTACATGAATCCAAAGAAATGTCTAATACGTAAGATATTATATACTTTAATACATTGTATCATATTAATATATCCACATGTACACATTTGAGGTTTGTATTATATTTTTATTTAATTATACATTAAACGGTATCCGTAATAAATATTAAAAGTTATTTTAATTTCCTTCTCGGAATTTTCTTTTCGCTGCCTTTATACAAAATTCATTCATCAGAAAATGTTTCACTCCGCGTACCTAAAAATATTGTCAGAGTATAAAATAAGGTTTTTATAATGATCTGTATATTAATAATGAAATATCTTCATTTTTTATCTCCTCGCAATTAGGCAAGTATTATGTTATATTATACTACGTATAAATTGTATAATTTAGAGTAATGCTTTAGGAAATAAATCAGCATTTTTTATGGTTATGCTAGTGGAAAACGATCACTGGCTTTAATTATTCATTAAATCTAGTTTAATATAAAAGCTTTATTGAAAATGTATACAAAACGTAAAAGTGTTTCGAAAAGAATTACAAATAATTTTATTTATTGTTACAAAAAATAAATAAAAAAAAGTAAAAAACCAGTTCGGTTCACTTAAATTGTGTTAGCTACGGGCTACGGGTCTACGGTCTTTTAAAATTAAAGTATTGTTGCGTCGCCCTTTTATTGTTGTATTTGAATTTTAATTTGTCCTTGGGCCTTTGTCACTTGTTGTTGTTAGGGACTTTATAGTAACATATTTTAATTTCAACTCTTTAAAAGAATCTATGTGATAATGCACTAGACAATTAACCTATTTAACAATATATAAAAAATCGTACAGTTATTAAGTAAGTTATTTGTTCTCAAATAATTTAATGTTGGTTTATTCGATTACTACTACTATCTTATGACTGTGAAGTCCTTAAGACGTTTTCCCGCTCAGAGACAGTGATTGTGTCAGTTGCAACGTAGATCATACAAAGAACTCTACATACTTGACGGAAGGAAAAAAATCCTTTTTCTGAAAACATACCTTAAGTGTTGTAATTTTAATGAATATTTAAAATTAAAATTATAATAACTATAATTACGTATAGAACGATTTCTAAAAATTTGTTGAATACTACATTTTGTTTGTAAAAAATATAAATTGTAAAAAATGCATATTCAAGGCTTCATATAGATTATTGTAAACATCATCCGTAAGAATTGCCTCCCGTGGGATATTACCAAGGTTTCCTTCTGTAGCTCTATTGAATGCTGTCGATGTTGCGGACTCGCGACAACTTCTCTACTATCTGTTTCGTTTTCCGCCTCCGAGACAATTTAAGTTGACAACAACGTGGATGCAACAAAAGAGGGCGTAGTGTAGTGTTCTACTTTATACATCGTTTTATGTAATGAGAACCGATGTGATTAGATATATATTTGTAATGAAAATTTGATTTATTCATATCTTAAAACTAAAATTATAATTATTTATTATTTTTTTTTGATTATATAGTTATTCAAACAAGACATTTCAAGTTTAAATTTGAAATCATTAAATAACTACATTGATACCATAATTTTTAAATACGTCTTCTTCGGCTTTATAAAATATTTAAGCGTTCTTTATATCATCGAGAATAAGTGTAAACATGATTGCGGGGTAAGGAGAGGCGGCTCGGCGGCACGGCGTCCCGTGACTACGCGGGGAGGGGCTCGCTCGCGTCACTCGAGCGGCTACTGCCGTGCGCTCCGCTCGCAACATGTCGGTACGTGTGGAACATCGCGATCGCGATCGCGATCGCTTTTCTAGACATTCTTCCCGTGCTTCGGTTGATCTCGCTTTTCCAAGTGGATCAGCGCGTGATCATTCTTTTCGTTCCGTTCACTCGGGTCGAGTGCCGCGTGTAGCTAGCGATGATTTAATGGTGCCAGTGCGCACATTAAGATCAGCTTCGTGTCGAGCAGCACCAGGTGCACCACACCGCCTCCGACGCCACCACTCCTCAGCTGCGGAATGCGAACGAGCGCGTCGCTCGCGTCGCCACACACTGGAACTTCCCAAAAGCCGTGGTCCCAGCGTCCGAAGCAGGTCTCCAGAGCCAACTCCTTCAGCTCCAGAGCCAGAGGTTGCACCAGAGGATGCTGGCAAGGAGGCTCGGAGACGACGCGTGGTCGCCGCCGTCGCCGCTTCCTTCTTCGCGTTGGCGCTGGCTTCTGTCCTCGTGGTGGTGGTGACACTGACTCACAGCTCAGTGCTTCGCGCACACAACCAAACAGCCAAGTACTACACGTTCTCCGTGCCGCCGCACCATCCTCTCAGTGAGCCCCGTTCATGTTGCCCCACCGTCGTCCTTCCTGCTTCGCATGCGACTGTCTCCGACCCCGACTACCAGGGGCTGCGAACGTCATCGTGCTACCGTCGATCTTCAATCGTGTGCCACTCACCGCCATAATTTGCGGTAATTTACATGTAGCAAATTCTTAATACTTCCTTGACTAAAGTCTAGCGATCAATTCTATTGATTAATATCAAATACGTAATGACAAATATATTTTAAAGATGAACATAAGATCGTTTAGGCTCTGTCAAAAATCTAAGTCGAGCACAGAAATCTTACACGCTCGCACGTTCGCAACCCCTTTTTCTGCATGATTAGTGTGTGATAGATGTGACTTGTCCGTTATATTAATAAACCGTATTTATAAACAATTGTTTAATAAAATGTGATACAAATATCTATAATTTCACTCAACCGCTTCTTAAATTATCTTACTACGAATTTTCAACGTGAATTGAAGTAATCAAGTGAAAATTATTAATATTAAAATATTTTCTTCTCATTCTATTCAATTATGGTATATCTTTTTCGTTTCATAAGTGAAAATGAAAACAAATCACGAGTAAAAATATTTTTTCATTACATACGCAAATATAACGTAAGGATGTCTTTAATTGAGTCGGCCAAAAAAATACTCTTACGGCCGAATACTGAAACGTCATTCAAATATGATTAGGACTCAATTGCTTGGAATGTCATTATTTTTCAAAATTTAGTATGCGAAATTTGAAATTCGAAGACGTTTCAAATATTTGAGCACCCTTCATATTTGAAAGACGTTTCAGTATTCGGCCATTAATGTTTTTATTATAATATTGCAGATCTTATGGTGAGTGAGAAAAATTGATGTATGTCATACAAAAACTAAAGCATAGTTTATAGGGTTATGGTCAATTTACTGTGGCACTGCGTTGACGTAAAGAGTAAGAGAGACATAGAATATGTAATAAAAAAATTAGTGACATACTGATTTTTTTATTATTATGTACTTATTTTTGCCTTAGATCCTCAAATCAAATCTTAATCTTTATTTAGTTCTTCGTAAGCATAAATATACTTTTGTCAGTTCTCATTATCTATACTAGAGTAAAACTTGTGACATGTCAAGCGTCATGTCTGAAAACTAATATTATCCGTCCGATTAAAGCTTTGACCTGATTTTTTGGAAAATATGCCAGGAAATGGATTACGTGCGAATGTGGATTACATAGAAAAAATATTTCAACATCAAATAAGTTTCGAAGAGGTAATGATTGATTTTTTATTTTTGAAATTCAATATTTTTAATATATATTGTGTGTGCAAAACACTTCTTATTTTGGTAAAGATACATCGCAAAAATGATTAAATTGCTCTCTACGTTTCTTACGATTTAATGGAAGTGACATAAGATTTTTATAGCTTTAAGGTGTTTCTTTAGTATGTAATAAGTTATGAATAACATTCGTTATTATTAAGAGAAATCACATAATAACTTACGTAGATATTGTTAAACTTATAATTCACATTGAATACATTTTTATTATGAATCCGGCTACACTTAGTCTAATATTCAATTATAAAATCGTTAATAAAACCTTTTACAATACTCCAAAAGCGCTTACTTAATATATCGCGAACACGCGAGCCCGTTTAATCTCCTGTTGTTATTTGATATTAATAGAGTAAGAACAAAATTAGTCCTTTGAATAATATTTTAGAGTAAGATTTTTAGCCGTCATATTCGGTTCAATTATTTTTAATTACATGTCGTGTTGTGAATAAAACCATCATTTTTTATATAGAAAAAGTATCGTATAATTTGCATCTACATAAAATATACCATTTAAGGCACTAAAATCGATTATAATTTATGACATGTATTTGTGATTTATTTTAAATATTATATCGAAATAGAAGAATTATTTGTATCCCTGAAAATAAGTAAATCCTGAAAATTATCTATGCATGACAGTAATTGATTTTGCTTTTAAAAAATGGAAATTTGACCAGTAATATTTATTATAAAACCTTAATCCATATTATGATATAACATAATTTTAAGCATTTTCCATTTATAACATTCCCGCTAAGTGAATCCTGGTTCGGTAGAGACGGTGGAAACGCTTGGTGCGGGATTATTATGATTGATTAAAGCATTATATCTATAACAACATATTAAAGAAATAACAGTGTCTAAACATATATTTTTTTTATTGCAAAGGAAGGCGGACGAGCGTATTATGGGCCACTTGATGGTAAGTGGTCTCCAACGCCCATAGACATTGGCATTGTAAGAAATGTTAACCAACATTTACTTCACCAATGCGACACCAACTTTGGGAACTAAGATGTTATATCCCTTGTGCCTGGAATTACACTGGCTCACTCACCCGTCAAACCAGAACACAACAGTACCAAGTACTGCTGTTTTGCGGTAGAATATCTGATGAGTGGGTGGTACCTACCCAGACGAGCTTGCACAAAGCTCTACCACCAATTAAATATACAACTATGGGTACAAAGGTTGTTACTGTTACCAGATTACACAGGGTTAGTAAGTCTTTTATGGGACAATGTATACGCCCTTTACAACGGGATCCCAGAAATCGTTCAAAAATATTCAATTGTGCTTAAAAGGATTGTTAAGGAACGGTTGTGTGCTAAAGGATATTATAAAATCAATGACTTTTTAGATGATTGCATATACCTTGGGAATGAAACGATCGCCTCCAGGCTGTTTCAAATAAAAAAGACTATTATTATTGTATTTGTTATTGTGCAAATCTATAATTGTAAAAATGAGCTGAAAAAAGAACCCGCTGAGTTTCTGAGAGTCTGAGGTGTTTATTTCCGAACCGGTGGTAGATTTATGACAATCAATAAGAAAGTGTAACACTTCAACATTGGATAAAGATATCTGAATATGAATTGAATTTGTTAGATAGTATCAAATAAAAAAAATACTTTATTCAATTAGACATTTTACAAACACAATAGTCATTTTAAAGGATTTTGTAAGATGTATATGAGTATTAAATGTGCACAATAATTTTACTGAATGTTTAGTATATCCTTATCCTTAAATATTATAAAACAAAGTCCCCCGCGTTTCATGTCTGTCTGTATGAACGCGCTAAACTAAAAATCTACTGAAGGGATTTCATACGGTTTTCACTAATATATAAAGTGATTCAAGTGGTAGGTTTACGTGTATAATTCATTAATATGTTCTGTAAATTTGTTGAAATATAGCGATAATTGTCGAAGAAGTCGGAAAAAAACGAGCCGATTGGGAGCTTTCATCGAAAACGCTGTACAATCCCTTTGAGTTATAACAAAACAATGTATGGTGAAATTGTTCCCCTTTCATAGATCTACAAAAAAGTCCGCGATGGCATATGTCTATCTTTCAAGGATAGCTAACTATACCCATTTTAATGTTTAAAAAATGGTTACATAAAAATGTTAAAATTGGAAAGCTATAAAAACGGATATGATATTAATCCTTATTAAAATAAATACGTAATTTACTTTAAGCATTTAATGTATATTATAATTGCCCTTTACACTACTCAATTTAAATCAATATCTTAGGAGTAATCGTAATTTTCAAATTATCGCGCATTAAATAAATTCAGGCGGTCCAACACCCATCATACGCGTCCCGCTGTCGCCCGTACGCTAGCTGTTGCCCGCATAAATATAAGTAAAGGATAAATGTTTGCTTGAAAATCTGTGATTTGAAATTAATATGTATGAAATGCATTTCTGTTTAAAAAAACTTTAGTAATGGTTTTTTCTTATTTTTAAGTTGATGATTATTCTTTAAATAATCATCAGTGGACTTATTATGTAATTCCTGTAGGTTGACTTAATATATTTATAGTTACTTCAATGGCTTGAAGTAAAATTTATAAAAATATTAAATATCTATTATATTATAATATTTTTTATATATTAAATACCTATTATTTTTTAAATATTAAATACCTATTATATTATAATATTTTTTATTCTATCAAACTACAGGCACATAGGGCATAACATCTTCGTTCCTACGGTTGATGGCGCATTAACGATGCAGGGAATGGACATTGTTTGAGCATGCACTATAATAAGTGTACATGTGATAAGTTCTCACTAAAATCAACCAAGCCGGTCATTGAAAACGACAGGTCTTAGGACTTTTGGTTGTCATAGGGTAGCAGTAAGACATTGTGTGTTTAGCATTTTGTTATTTGCACTCAGAATTATGGTAGCGTATAGCTACCATTTTACGCCGATTTTACGTGGGAGAGTGGTAATTCCGGCCGGGCGTGCCGGCCCATTCCGCTGCAACCCGAAGGTATGCAGCCTGGCACTATAAAAACCTACCTATTAAATGACATACAGGTAAAGTGCGTCTTTAAACTCTTTAAGCAATCGCTAGGGACTTGAAAAATCGCAAAACGGACAACCATCGATGACGTCTTCTTGCATGCGAGTCACACACCCAGCGATGAGCCGATGACCGAATTCTTCTCCCACAGTGCATATATGCACAGTGCTGCATAGTGCCGCGCACTCACTTTGTCATCGTCGTAACTTTTAAAATATTTGTCCAAATGAAATAGTGTGAGAGACAAAAGTTATCTTCTTTAAAAATTGGAAGTGATAAAATTATTTGTTGATTTATTTTATTATTTTGTTGACATGAATCAATTTGTTTATACAAATTTTTCATTTCGGAAAATAATATATAATTTGATTGTATTTTCGATTCACAATTTAAGCGATAATGGCGTACTTATAAAAGATAGATATAATATTATGCTGTCGCGGAATTTTTTGGAGAACGATATAAGATATATATATTTACATACATATCTTATATCGTTCATACATTATTTTCGTGCACCTCTTATGGTTTTGCAAGGCATGCCAGAATGGCTTGGAAATAGAAGATTTTTTCCGACTGTGTCACGTACACTTATTGTTATATTTTGGTCAATTTATAAATTAATAATAATATAGCTTTATAAATTGTAGCCTATTTGTTATTTTGATGTATGAGCTATATAATTGTAAAGTTTCATTAAAATCCATTCAGTACTTTTACGTGAAAGGGTAACAAATGTCCATACATCCATACAAAAGGAAATAGTATTATTATATGCCCTGTACTGAACACATATAAACTGTACTCTATGGGCGAATAAATTGATTGGAGAATGTTTATATCTTATTGATTAACAAATGCACGGAATAAAATTTTTATTTTACCCGTACGAAGTCGGGACGGGCAGCTAGTATAATATAAACTTGTTAGTTTTTAAAATGAAGTAAGTACCTATATTATATTTTTTAATACTTTAACCTCGCAAAACATTTTGGAAGTGAGTCTTTCATACTAACTATAGTATTAGTCATCATTGACTGCCTCGTTGGTCTAGTGGCTTGATATAAGGCCGCAGACTCGGTGGTCCTGGGTTCAATTCCCAGGTCGAGCCAATAAATAGTTATTGGGGTTTTCTGTCAGAAAACGCTCAGTAGCAGCCCGAAGTCTGGAAGTTGGAAGTGTGAACACTCCCGTGCCTCGGAAAGCACGTTAAGCCGTTGGTCCTGCGCCTGAACTCTTTCCGGTCGTGTCGGATTGCCGTCCCATCGGATTATGAGAGCTAAGGAAAAGAGAGTGCACCTGTGCTTGCGCACACACTTGTGCACTATAATATCTCCTGCGCAGTTGGCTAGTCTCTCTTGAGATTGGCCGCTGTGGCCGAAATCGGTCTGGAGGACCTTATCCTTAGTATAGGTCATCATGTTTTGTAATGTTGTTTCAAAAAATAAAATATTTATAATAAACATGTATTCGTAATATCTATTAAAAGTCTATAATTACAGTGTATTTATGAACAAAACAGTGACGGATGTGGTTTATTCTTTATGCCCTTCATAACTATCTTGATGCATAATACAAATCTAATTTTCCCACGTATTTTTATTTGACCTACAAACGATTGAATTGAATCCACTAACATTTTGGATGAATGTAATTATTTGTATTTCGCTGGTAAAAAAATGTTAAATCCGAATATTTACTGATAAACAAAATTTGAAATAGGTAGTTTTAAAATACTAAATATACTAATATATTTATACGTTTTGCATAAATGTTTAAAGTAAATCTTCTTATATTTTTACTCATGCAATTGTTTATAGATATATTATTAGAAGTCTTATTGCCACGAGTTGTATAACTAATACTAAAGTATTCCGTAGAAGTTAAAGGTAGGATTATTAGAACATTTGTCGAATTGCTCTCATATTTTATTAAAAATCTCTACCTAAAAGACTTACGGCCTTATATCAAGCCACTAGACCAACGAGGCAGTCAATGATGACTAATACTATAGTTAGTATGAAAGACTCACTTCCAAAATGTTTTGCGAGGTTAAAGTATTAAAAAATATAATATAGGTACTTACTTCATTTTAAAAACTAACAAGTTTATATTATACTAGCTGCCCGTCCCGACTTCGTACGGGTAAAATAAAAATTTTATTCCGTGCATTTGTTAATCAATAAGATATAAACATTCTCCAATCAATTTATTCGCCCATAGAGTACAGTTTATATGTGTTCAGTACAGGGCATATAATAATACTATTTCCTTTTGTATGGATGTATGGACATTTGTTACCCTTTCACGTAAAAGTACTGAATGGATTTTAATGAAACTTTACAATTATATAGCTCATACATCAAAATAACAAATAGGCTACAATTTATAAAGCTATATTATTATTAATTTATAAATTGACCAAAATATAACAATAAGTGTACGTGACACAGTCGGAAAAAATCTTCTATTTCCAAGCCATTCTGGCATGCCTTGCAAAACCATAAGAGGTGCACGAAAATAATGTATGAACGATATAAGATATGTATGTAAATATATATATCTTATATCGTTCTCCAAAAAATTCCGCGACAGCATAATATTATATCTATCTTTTATAAGTACGCCATTATCGCTTAAATTGTGAATCGAAAATACAATCAAATTATATATTATTTTCCGAAATGAAAAATTTGTATAAACAAATTGATTCATGTCAACAAAATAATAAAATAAATCAACAAATAATTTTATCACTTCCAATTTTTAAAGAAGATAACTTTTGTCTCTCACACTATTTCATTTGGACAAATATTTTAAAAGTTACGACGATGACAAAGTGAGTGCGCGGCACTATGCAGCAGTACACTGTGGGAGAAGAATTCGGTCATCGGCTCATCGCTGGGTGTGTGACTCGCATGCAAGAAGACGTCATCGATGGTTGTCCGTTTTGCGATTTTTCAAGTCCCTAGCGATTGCTTAAAGAGTTTAAAGACGCACTTTACCTGTATGTCATTTAATAGGTAGGTTTTTATAGTGCCAGGCTGCATACCTTCGGGTTGCAGCGGAATGGGCCGGCACGCCCGGCCGGAATTACCACTCTCCCACGTAAAATCGGCGTAAAATGGTAGCTATACGCTACCATAATTCTGAGTGCAAATAACAAAATGCTAAACACACAATGTCTTACTGCTACCCTATGACAACCAAAAGTCCTAAGACCTGTCGTTTTCAATGACCGGCTTGGTTGATTTTAGTGAGAACTTATCACATGTACACTTATTATAGTGCATGCTCAAACAATGTCCATTCCCTGCATCGTTAATGCGCCATCAACCGTAGGAACGAAGATGTTATGCCCTATGTGCCTGTAGTTTGATAGAATAAAAAATATTATAATATAATAGGTATTTAATATTTTTATAAATTTTACTTCAAGCCATTGAAGTAACTATAAATATATTAAGTCAACCTACAGGAATTACATAATAAGTCCACTGATGATTATTTAAAGAATAATCATCAACTTAAAAATAAGAAAAAACCATTACTAAAGTTTTTTTAAACAGAAATGCATTTCATACATATTAATTTCAAATCACAGATTTTCAAGCAAACATTTATCCTTTACTTATATTTATGCGGGCAACAGCTAGCGTACGGGCGACAGCGGGACGCGTATGATGGGTGTTGGACCGCCTGAATTTATTTAATGCGCGATAATTTGAAAATTACGATTACTCCTAAGATATTGATTTAAATTGAGTAGTGTAAAGGGCAATTATAATATACATTAAATGCTTAAAGTAAATTACGTATTTATTTTAATAAGGATTAATATCATATCCGTTTTTATAGCTTTCCAATTTTAACATTTTTATGTAACCATTTTTTACAAAATTTGAAATAGGTACTTTTAAAATACTAAATATACTAATATATTTATACGTTTTGCATAAATGTTTAAACAGTTTAAAGTATATCTTCTTATATTTTTACTCATGCAATTGTTTATAGATATATTATTAGAAGTCTTTTAGGTAGAGATTTTTAATAAAATATGAGAGCAATTCGACAAATGTTCTAATAACTACCTTTAACTTCTACGGAATACTTTAGTATTAGTTATACAACTCGTGGCAATAAGACTATAAGAAATATAAACCTTTATTATTTGAGTTATACCTGAGTACATTTATCTCATCATTCTCTGCAATCATTTTTTAAATGCTAAGCAGATGTGCAGAGCAGATGTGCAGAGGTACATTAAGAATTTTTTTTTTAAATTTATTTTGACAGAATTTCTAAAAGAAAATCTGCAAAGATATACTCGTGATAGACCATTTCGAAAAATATAAACATTCGTCGTTTTCTCACCTCATTCGATAAATTGTTTAAAAACGCGTTATTAACAGTTTATTCTGGCTAGTAACAGTGCGTTAAATTGTTTTTCTGTCCCGTTTTAATATAATATGTTAACTTGGAAGTACATCATAAGCATAACATATGCGTTCACATACTAGTGGGTGGGTCTAAATAGTAAAATGTAAACGGCAATTATAATAAATACAAATTGTTTAAAATAAATTTCCCGTTCGATACGATAACAATTATTATTATTGAATGACTAATAGATGAACAAGACATTTATTTTTCATCGTTTATTGTACCATAAAAATGGTTACTATCTATATTTCTTAAGGTTTTGGTAACATAAATATGCTACTATCAAACAATATGCAATGTCTTGTGTTTGTTCAGAAACTATAAACTAAAGTAATCTGAAACTTTAACAATCGAACTAGCAGTAATTTCGTGATTCTGGAAGAACATGCAAATATATCTCTTTATAATATAACAAGATAATATGGCTAAAAAATTTAACCTTTAAAAAAAATGTTCGTATGTAGTAGTATATATGGTATGCCCAAATCTAAAGATATATAAATACACATTTGAATGTCGAATTAAATAAGGCAAACTAAATAATTCAGGGTGAACTTTTAAAATAAGCTGGATCTGATTTCGAGAAAGAATTTCATCAACTGGTTCTTCAGATTTGGAACAGTGAAAAAATGCCTGACGACTGGAATACATCTGTTATCTGTCCCCTACATAAAAAAAGGTGACATATTGGAATGCAATAATTACCGAGGCATATCTCTTTTGAATACCGGTTATAAAGTTTTTGCCAATATACTCTTCAATAAACTAAAGCCATATGTAGAATCCACCTTCGGAGAGTATCAGTGTGGGTTCCGGCCAAACAGATCAACAATAGACCAAATCTTCTCGCTTAGGCCATCTCATCAATTACGGAGTCAAAAGACCAGCAAGCTCCAATACAGGGAATCAACATTGGCAATAACACCTTCGATAGCGTCAATGAATTCGTATATCTTGGGTCCTTAGTAACCGATAAGAACGATATACAGTAAGGTGCAAAACTGAGTCAGTAACTTACATTTTTATAATAAGTAGTATAATAAGTCCGATAGACTTAAACATACTTTTGGTTTATAATTATCATAAATAGAATTGGTTCACTTTTGCACCGTTACAAAAAATATTGACTTCAATTTAAAAAAAATTCAATATTTAGTCCAAAGACCTTTTGCTTTTATAACAGCATGCAATCTGTTTTCCACACTTTTTACAAGTTTTTTACAATACTTAGGTGGAATTTGGTACCACAGGTCCTGAACACGTTCCCAGATAACATTAAAGTTTGATGGTGGTGCTTTATATTCACTTAAAAGCATGCTCTTCAAGTATGCCCATAAGTTTTCTATCGGATTGATATCCGGACTCTGAGATGGCCAGGGCAGGACTTGAAACTCTTGCTTATTCAGCCAGTTTTTTACTATTTTCGATGTGTGCTTCGGGTCATTATCGTGCTGGAATATTACTTCATTAACAGGGAACGGCATATTTTCAACAACTTCCAACAGATGTGTCTGAAGAATATTGCGGTACATTTTCCCATCCATATTGCCTTCGATTTTGTGAATTGGACCAACCCCATAAGCTGTTAGACAACCCCACAATTTAATATTGCCACCACCATGCCTCACTGTTAGTATAAAATCTTTACCTTGTAAACGTTCACTGACTTTCTTCCAGTTCCATTTTCGACCGTCAGTGCTGTATCTATTAATTTTGGTCTCATCTGACCAAATAACTCTCATCCAATCATCTTCAGTCCAGTTTATGTATTCTTTAGTAAATTTATTTCTAGCTTTGATATTTTTCTTAGTAAGAAGAGGTTTTTTCTTCTTCTCGATAGATTGCATATTTGCTCTGTGTAACGCCCGACAAACAGTCCACTTACTCACTGACGTGCCAGTGTCTTGTTTTAAGATCGCTTCAGAAGCTGAAGACGCTTCACTAGATCTTAAATAAAGAATAACTTTTATTATGTCTCTATCAGATACTTTTGTAATGCGGCCGCCAACATTAATTGGTATCGGAAATTTACATTTGGCTCTAATTCTTTATATTGTTGATTGACTTACATTTAATTCTTGAGCGATATATCTTGTAGATTTTCCATTTTTAATTAACTCTTTTACATATTCTACAATATTCTTTGCAATCGGTTTCATGATTGTATTGAAGAGATGTATATGTTAAACCTGTTCACTGCGCTGTATCGAATTAAACTGAGTAAAAAACAAAGCGGAATCATATTTCTATACTAATCCTGACAAGTTTAAACATGTTTATACTTCAACGCGAAGACATTTTTAACACGGTGCAAAAGTGAGTCAATCGATGTTAACTATTTCAAAGATTAAAAGTGTAGATATTGGATAAAAATTGTACGGGTTAAGTGATTAGTGGGTTATATTTTCTAATAATAACACATATGACTTCGAAAGCTTTTAACTAGTATGGTTATATTTGATATGACAAAAAAATTCAGTGTACTGACTCAGTTTTGCACCTTACTGTATCTTCGGATATAAGCAGGAGAATAACTGCAGCTAACAACTGCTACTTCGGCCTGCTAAGATACTTTCGCTCGAATCTTCTCTCAAGAAGCATAAAACTTCTGCTTTACAAAACCTTACTAAGGCTCATACTCACATACGGTTCTGAATGTTGGGTGCTGAGCAAAAGCGATGAAAATTCCTTGTTGGTATTCGAGCGAAAAATACTAAGGCACATCTTCGGAGCTGTGGTAGAAAATGAGAGGTGGCGTACGCGTTATAACCACGAGCTATACCAAATGTACGACGAACCAAACGTCATTAAGATCATAAAGATCGGACGCCTCCGGTGGGCAGGGCACGTAGTACGAATGGACGAGGCCAGAGTACCCAAGCGCCTCCTGGAAGGCCGGCCGGAGGGCCGCAGAAGTAGAGGCAGGCCCAAGCTCAGGTGGTTAGACGGCGTCGAACAGGACACCAAAATCATAGAAATGGCAGGTTGGAGAGGAAAAGCCACGAATAGATCGGACTGGAGAGTTTTACTGGACCAGGCTATGGCCCACCCGCGGCTGTAACGCCTCAGATGATGATGAAACTAAAGGATTAATAATAAAATACATATCAATAATGGAAATGTTGAAGACTGGTGAATAACCAAATAACTAAAATATCAGTTGAGTAGTTACACGTTTTAACACAAAACCCATCCGGCAAAAAGTCTTTCAGATACGGAGCTAAGCAGCAGCTTATAATTTTTTTCTCTTCCACAGACACATATAGCGGTATATTGTAATCGACCTTCAGAAGTATTTTTGATACGATGGCAAGTAATCTATAACTACATATTATAAAACAAAGTCTATTATATAATATTTTTGGAGTCGATGTCAGCCAAGGTAGGTTTATTACTACATACATAGTAATTAGTAATAGGTGAGATGTGCTTGAGTCGCACGCGCAACTTAACGAGGCGAATAAATGTCAATTTGTAATGTGTAAGTTTTTGTTTGTTTTTAAAGGATTCCCGTATTATTATTGCTAGGTATATTGAAGTGTTTCCTTGGCTGACATCAACTCCAACAATAACAATAATTGTAACTACATTATCAACAGTTAAATGCATTTTGTTACTTAATTAATAAATATTAGTTAATATGGTTAAATGTATGAATATAAATAAACATGTTTTAATTAAATAGATTTAGTTGGTGGGGTATGGGGCAGCCATAACACAATCAAATAGTTATTTCTAGTAATAATTAAATAAACTGTATGTTTATAGTAGTTGCGTTATACCATTCTTCACCATAAAATATGACGGAATGTCTGTATATTAAAAAAAGGGGAAGTATCTTTATTATAATCAATATATAAATATACATAAATATAACATGTATTTATATACGAGTACTTATACGATTTTATATATATATATATATATATATATATATATATATAATTTTCAAAATTGGGTTCAACTTTTAGGAGATGTATAGCATGAATATTTATCTCTTACTAGCGGTTCACCCGCGGCTTTGCATGCGATAAAATAAGAAATAATAAAAATAAGATTAATTATGATCTATTTTTGCTGTAAAAACAGTAAGTTTCGAGCAGATCAGACCATTTTTTATACTAAAGTTTCCGACCCATTTCTCCCTTTTGGGGTTAAACTTCCGAAAATCCTTTCTAAGTACGCGTTTTCATTATAAAATGCATCAACTGTCAAAATTTCAATTCTGTAACCCCAGTGGTTTAGGCTCTGCGTTGAATCACTTTTTTTGGTACATAATCATATTATTTAAAATAATAATTATAAGTTATTTTTTATGTTATTCCTTTATTTTTAGTCACAATAACATATGACATATTTGAAGTTTTATAACAATCGGTTGAACGGGGCGGAAGTATCGACTTTAAAAATCGAAAAAATCGAAAATATCGAAAAAAAGTTTAATAACACACATAATAACATATAAATTGCAATAATCAATAGAGCTTGTTATTTTTGTAGAGTAATAGTATGTCCCTCGCTATAGTATTACATAGTCCTTAGAGATGTTCGATTGTTTTATGAAAGCCATTTCCAGCCTTAACTGGTCGCAACAATTGAAAATGCTCGAAGGGTTTTCGTATTGAATCGTAATTGTGTGAAATAAATCCGATATAACTGTACGATTTCATTTATAAATTACATTTTATTTATTATTCTTGCATAATTTAATTTAATGACGTGACAAATTAACAATGAAAACGGACCATTTATATTAAATAGATATTTTTTTAATTACATTATTAATTCTATAACATTGGTATCACTTTGGTTCAACTCAATATTATTTAATTTTATATTAAACTAGCCGATACCCGCGACTTCGTCCGCGTTGCTTGATATATTAACAAAGTTTTCTTATGTACGAAGGAAAAAACATCAAGAAGATCACAAGCAAAAATATACTTTGTTTAAACATACATCACTGGACACGCAGTGCATTAACAAATCGTTGTTTCTTGAAACTTTAATATCTTTTTATGAAACGAAATCTTTTTTTTTGATAAGGGCCAAGTGTCTAAGAAATAAAATTTAGAAATTTTCATTGAAATCTATCCAGTAGTTTTTCCGTAATGCGCGCTCAACTCCAGACCTCATTTTATTTATTATTATTATATATATTATTTATAGATAAACAAAAGCTACGTATTATTTGAGACATCTCTTTTTTTATTGGAACTTTACATGTTAAACATGTAAAAGTGTAATTAAACGCTGTAGAATTTAAGCATTGATGAATTGGTTTATATTTACTTCGATTATATCAACACTAGATTGGGTATCTGCTATATGTGGCTTCAGCTCGAAATAGCAATTAGAACTATCACGTTGCGCGTTGGTCTAAAGATTCCGAACAAGAACGGCTTTCAATCTCGCATTAGACCAATATCAAGTTATACTGTCAAGAAATTCGCACGGAGTTAGGAAGTCGACAATTCTGCACTCTCTTGCGATGGAAAGCACGTTAGCTCTGCATTTGAGCTCTCGCTGGTAGAGGTGCATGCGCAAACATTGTTAACTGACTTCAAAAAAGAAGGAGGTTATCAATTCGTCTGTTTTTTTTTTATGGGTTGCTCCCCAATTGGTCCCATTTTTTTACTCCAGTTTTGACACTGGCATCCATGACAAAACCATATAAGTCGTAAATTTGCATAAATATGTGCGCGACAAATGGACGAATAACTCGATATCTATTTAACCGATTTCGATTATTTTTTTTTATTGGAAAGAGTGTACTTCAAGGGTTGTTTGATGACAGTTTGGTTAGATTCTGATTATAGGATCCATGACAAAGTAACGGAAATCTTCAATTCTTAGTAGCAAATTAACGATACACGGCCGAATCTTTTATAGGCTATCTAGATTTATCATTCACCTACCATAACATCGTTATGATCAAGTAATTATAGTACTATTGTATAAAACACTTCTTTATATACCGTCAATAGTTTTCGCAGCGCACGCGAAATAATAACTTTTATAGGCAACAGTTTGATACGTTGGGTTACGTTGCTCCATTTTAAGGAGGGATCTATAAGTTTTTGAAAATATAATATAGCCTATTTTACTCGGTAAAGACGTAGCTTTCTAAGGGTGAAAGAATTTTTAAAATCGGTCGAGTAGTTTTTGATTTAAATCGTAATAAAAAATCAAACAAAAATCAAATCTTTCCTCTTTATAATATGAGTTATGCATGTAAGCATTAGTATATATGTATAAGTTTATAATTGAAACATATTTGAACATCTCCTAAAAGTTAAGACCAATTTTGTAAATTATACATATGGGGACAAAATGTAGCCTATATTACTCCCTGATAATGTACCTTTCCATTGGTGAAAGAATTTTTTAAATCGGCTTAGTGGTTTAGGCGTGAAAGCGTCACAAACACACTTACTTTCGCATATATAATATTAGTTAGGATAATATAGATACTTCCCCTTTTTTTAATATACAGACATTCCGTCATATTTTATGGTGAAGAATGGTGTAACACAACATCTATAAACATACAGTTTATTTAATTATTACTAGAAATAACTATTTGATTATGTTATGGCTGCCCAACTAAATTACCCCACCAACTATATCTATTTAATCAAAACATGTTAATTTATATTCATACATTTAACCATATTAACTAATATTTATTTATTAAGTACCAAAATGCATTTTTCTTTAGGTTTCACTGTTTTAGATTAATATATTTAAATAATAATATAAATGGCGCTGTCTTATATGAGCTGCACGTTTAGTAGGTCTACCCATATTCTACAAAATAGTGTACCTCAGATTCACTAAAAATCGAAAAATAAATAAAAATTTTAACAAAACAAAAACCGACTTCATACGAAAAACAAATTAATATGCACTAAAAAGTAAAAAAATAATTGCGTATTCTTCTATAATTTGATAATTAACTTGCTATTTTCTACTCATCAATATGTAGGTACGAATGTGTTGTGTGGCTGATAATTTATTTACAATTATTGTTATTTTTGGAGTCGATTTAAGGCTATTGTTTTTATTTAGATAGTAAAAGAATCGTTTATAATGTTGATCGTGCCTATGTAAGCTGTAAAGTAGCAGGCATTTTGCCAAGATAGGTGGTCTTTCTAGCAACAGGTTGACTTGACTATTCATCGAGATAAACAATATCGTGGCACAATAGTGAAGTTTTTAGATTTCCTTCTGAGTATTATTTTTAACTAAAAGAAAATGTCCCTAATAGTTCAGCTGACTAATTAAAGTGCTATAATTTTTTTTATTAAGTTACATACTTGAAGCTGCATTACTTATCCTTTAGAAAAAAAACCTAGACAATAAAAAGCAATCAAAATAAATGCTATCGATTCAAAACACATTCGCAGCAAATTTGACCCGAAAAGTTTAAATATACGTGTAAAATGTCCGAAAGTTAAAAGCACAAATTTTCCTACCATTACCTCCACATATCGCGACTAAACACGTAAGATACTTGAAAAGATGCACTTCTTTCGAAAAAATAGGTCACGACGAAACATTTATAACATAACAATTCTATAGACATAATTGTAACGAAATATTTTCAGAAATAAATGATATATATTATTATATTACTTTTAAAGAATCTATACGAGTAGGCACAGATATGGCAGTATATTTGCAGCTGGAAAGTTTGAAAACTTCATAATACTAATCTCTCAGGCGAGAAAATTGAGCATCAACATATTCATATTTACACTCATGTTCGCACTCCTGGAATATAGAACTTTTTTAATTTCACGCTTGATTCGAAAGCCTTCCTGACTGAGTGCGTACGTCGTTTCGACTTTGTGTCAATCGGATATTCCTGTTTCGTTCAATGTGATGAATTATTGCGTATTGACAGTGAGTAATTGTTGTTTTTATTACAACAAGTTTGATTTACCAAACTATTACCAGGATGTTTCTTTTTTCTTTCAATTATATATTCAAAATAAAATCATTTTAAACTAAAATATCAAACTTAATACATATTAGATATTGTTTTGTGAATTAATTGAAAATTATGCACTAACTGCCGTCAAACATGAGCGCTCACTAAAATTAGATAGTTACAATCAAAAGAGGACATTATATCTCCTATAACTTTAGCCGCATACTTCTATAAGTATACTAATATATTATGACCTCATTACTTAGTCTTTTGTTGCTTTAAGGAAAATGATATGTCCATATACAAAGGCTCGCCACGTGTAGACAATGTGTTGACGTCAAGGGGTGTGTCCTATTGACCCTGCTAAGCCCCGACTCATAGCCCTGCATTCTACGTCTTATGTTACAGATACGTCGACCATGTGGAAAAAATAACATTGATCATGCATGCATGTATGATGCGCCCAGCCCTAATTTTGTTTGAATTTCTAACTATGAGATGATTACATCCTTTTAGGTCATACAAAATCCTTTATATCGTTGGCATTGTAAAAATTATAAAATATTCATTTTTATATCGACTAACACCGACATACTTATTATTAAATGCTATTATCTAAATAGTATTTTGTAAAAAAATCATAAATAAATTTATTTCATTCAATATGTATATTAACGACACATACTGCACAACAAACAACTATTAAGTTAGATGAGCTACAATTGGAATGTCTGCGACATTCACCGTTCTCCCCGGACCTTTTCCAACAGATTACCATTTTTTCCGGAATTTGACATCTTTTACGAGGAAAAAAATTCAACTCCGATGCGGTAGTCAAACCGCCTTCAAAGAGTTTATTGATTTTTGCACCCATGGTTTTTTTAGTAAAGGGATCAATTAACTACCTATGAGATAGCAAAAGTGCTTAGATAACAACGGTGCATACTTCGATTGATTAAATATATTTTACAAAAAAAAAAATGACTTTATATTCCTCCCGTAAAAACGCCATATGTAAAGACCTAATTCTTTTATATAACATAACATTCATTAAAAAAATAGCGTGGCAGATCCACGCACACATTTCTGCCATTTACACTTTTTCGATTGTTTAGCTTTTTTACACAATAAAAATTAGAAGTAGTTGAGCTGGCAGTGTTTTTAATAATATATCCTAGGCCATTATTCATACACGGCCATCTGATCCCAAATTAAGCAGAGCTTATACTATGGAAACCAGACAACTGATATACTACATATACTACTTTTTCTTTTGTAAATACATACTTATATAGATAATTACATCCAGACCCAGGACAAACAGACATGTTCATGCACACAAATGTCTGTCCTGGGTGGGAAATCGCACCCTTCGCTCCGATCGTCCTGCGGCGCGAAAGTCAGGTATATAATAATTTTTCGTTTGAGAATAATACGCTTCGACATTGTTTAATCGATCATCATGTTAATCATTGATTCTATGTAATTTTTCGTGGTGGAAGTTATTATATCATCTACTTTCTTGTTACACGTCGGTAGATGGCTAATATATTTATATACTGCTTAACCTGCCGATCAATTAGTATATTTATAAACAAGGGCAGAATAATGTCGACCGGGTTTTGATAGTATAATATATTACCATTGAAAGTGTACACGGAACAAAACTTAAACATCATATTGTAAATTTCGAATGAACATAATTTCATTCTTACTAGCATTGTACGTATTATACCGATGTAATAATCGTCAAATATACCTTAACATTCAGAGCCAGTCGAACTACAAGAATGAATCCATAAATTACTTGAAAGTTTCAGAAGAGCAGTGAAAGCATGAAACGGCTCATTAGTTCGAAACTTGTAAGGCCACACGTTATATCAAAGGTATTCAGCTACTCTTATACAGGGTGTAACAAAATTCGTGTCCGACCCGTGAAGTGGTTATTAGGTATCCTTAGTCGATTCTGTTTATGTAATAAATTTTAAAATTTTAAGCAAAATTTTTCCTCGAAAAAAAAATAATTTGACTAAATAACGACAATTATATTGCCACACAGGCGCGGGCGTCAGCGCTCGATAGCTCTTACCTATCGGGTAAGTCGGAGACGAGGTCAAGAACTCAGTTCTCCATGAAATTTTCGTCATTTACAATTGAAAATAAAAAAAAAAAAATTTTTTTGAGTAATTTTTTTGCATAATATTTAATTTTTTTTTACATAAATAGAACCGACTCACGATACCTAATAACCACTTCACGGGTCGGACACGAATTTTGTTACACTCTGTATGTATTAGGCATGTATTTATACACACGCACTTTATCGAGCTTAGATAAATAATTTTACATTATGCACGCTTAACTCTTGAAATTTCTAAAATCGATCAGTTTTTTTGTTCTTCTTATAATATAACATTAACTAAACAGCTTATAAGTTAAATACAATAGTTGTTAATGTTATATATTATCACTTTACTTTATCATGTTTCTATATATTTTGCTTAAGAAATTGATTGACGAGCTGATTATGATAAAATCAGTACAGAACGTAACACGAATGCATACTGTGTACCTTCCTGTTGTATATTTGTATAAGAAACTATTTTTGTCATAATATTTTTATTAAATTTACGAAGGTGAATGTACCGCCGGAACTGGACACCGGAACACATATGTGTGCATCACCCATAGTCCTATACACTGCGAACCATAGGAACGAAAATGTTACGACCCTTTGTTCGTGGCTCACTCAAACATCAAACTGAAACGCAGAAATACAAGTTGTTGCTCTTTGGGTGTTAACAATTAACGACAAGCGAGCTTACACAAAGCTTACTTACCCATCACTAAATTTATTTTTATCGTTTTTGTATCATATCACGTCTTTTTGTGTTATATGAAGTTTGTTTTCAATAAATGTGAATCTTTGGCGGACAACGACACAGTTGTATATTTACATTACGTACTTTATAGCACTTAGCCAAACGCCTTGTACTATTTTGGTGTAAATAATCACATCAACGTTTAGGCGTTGGCAGACTTTTGCTCATAATTTCTATTTTTAAATCATCGTATGGTAAATTGTTTTAAAATTTGTTTGGATGTTTCAATAGTAAAAGTTAAACCTTGAATTTCTTATATGCATTCATAATTACGAAATATTAGTTTTGATATTATTTACGTTAAAAATAAAATTGTTTAAATTATTCTTAGTCCCTACCCAAATTTTGAAATTGAAATTTTATCTATTATTTTACTGAATTTATTTTTATAAGCAATTCCACTAGTTATCTTAATAATAAATACACATCGAAGTAAAATGCTCACATAACTATTCCTTAAGGATAATGAAATAAACAAGCAACCGTTATTATTTCCGTCGACTGCATATTATTTCGTATCGAGATTTTAAAACGTCTGCAATCGAACGTCTACATCGAATTTTATAAAGCAAGCACAAGTGACGAATTGAATACATTTGAAGTTTCTTGGGATATCAATATAATTTCTTATAATATTTATATATACAGTGGTGGTCGTATAATAATTACAAACACTACCAACAGTCCTTGACATTATGTAAGATACTTCACCGCAATCGTTTTTATTTTGAAATTAAACAATAAATCCCATTTCACAAGTGCAGTTTCAATATTACACTACAGACAAACATTTAAATCAGTTTTAAGGTATGAACAATAATGGTCAACTAATTAGAAACAACAACAAAAAAGTATGAATATTATTTTTTAAGTATTAGTAATTAGTATTGTTATTTACGAAGTAGCTAATATCCACATCCTACCTAGAGTTATAATTAATATTTAGTGGAATATGCCTTATTTTCAATAACAACACTGCAACGACGTGGCATTGATTCAATCAATTTCATATATTTTTCTAGGGGCCCTAGGGGGATTTGAATTCCATGCTTACACAAATGCTTCATATAGTTCGTTTTGACTGGTGTTACGTTTGTTTGAGATTTCCTTATTAACAATATACCATAGATTTTTTATCGGGTTTAAATTTGCTAGCCAGTGTAAAACGGATATACGCTGTTCGCTAAAGAAACATTTGACGCTATTGCCGTGTTTAGGGTCATTGTCATGCTGAAAGATCCAGGTTACAGGCAAATGATCGTCCGAGTAGGGAATCATTGTGTGCTCTAATATATTTTTGTATTGCCATTGATCCATTGTACCTGCAATCTTCCGAACGGGTTCAACTCCACATCCGGAAAACACCCCCAAACGTTAATGTTACCGCCACCGAGCTTGACTATACTCCTTGTGTATTTATAATTAAAATAATTGTCTACAGGTGGTCTAACATAGCGCTTTCCATCGGAATTTACCATATTTATTTTTGTTTCATTGGAAAATAACACTTTTTTCCGTTCTCGTACCGTCCAATTAACATATATTTTAGCGAATACTAATTGCTTCTCTCGGTGTTCCTTGGTAAGAAGCGGTACTTTTCGAAAGATTCTTCCAAATAATTTAGCTTCCACTAATCTTAGGCGTATTAGTCTTGACGAGATGTTTCTCGGTTCATCGGGCAGAAAACTTCATTTTTAATCTGGTTGAAGCCTTTACTTCTTTGAGTTTTTTAGCAAGACGATTAACGATTAGCGTATCTTATCTGGGAGAGGTTTTTCTTGGCCGAGCCTTTCTAAGAACATTTTTAACAGTTCCATGTGTTTTATAATGATCAATTGCATTAAAAACTTTCCTAACAGAACAATTGAAATGCTCAGCTATTCTTCTGCATGCCCACTTACGATCTATATGTAAATTCATAATTATTTGCCTAGTTCACACGTCACAACTTTTATTTTTGCCCATTTAGAAATTCAGATTAATTTTTGAATTGCCGCCAAAATAATAGAAAACGCCAAGAAAGAAATGTTGTTTCTAATTAGGCGTCCAAGCGCCAGTAACAGAAAATGAACTCCTACACGTGTAAGACTCGTTTTGTCATTAAAATAAGTTATGCATTAAATGAGAATTTTATTAGGTTATACTATTGGCATGTTTATTAATTATTGAATGTGTATATTTTTTACGCGCATTTGTACGTCGAAGTTATATTTTCTTTATTCATAAGAAGTTTTTCTAATTAAATGACCACCACTGTATATATACATTATATTGCTATAATATATATATATATATATATATAACTTCAGTGTCTATCGTATCGTATTCAGTTTATCGATATATTATTAGTATATCGAGACATGAATATGTTCTTTTCAAACCGGAAAAAGCTTAGAAGCGAGCTTCTTTCATGACGAGTATCGTTTATATATATGACTAGCCGTGCCCCGCGGTTTCACCCGCGTATAAATTAATCTAGAACCTTCCTCGTTAAAAGGACTATACAACACAAAAATATTTTTTAAATTCTAACAAGTAGTTCCTGTGATCTGCCTGATCAAACAAGCAAACTCAGCTTTATATATTAGTATAGATGATGTGCGTTTGTACACATGGCTACAGCATATTAGTCACGCGCAATCTCCAGCAATAGTTATATATAAATAGCAGTGCAATGTTCGTGTATTCACTTCGTTCAGAACTCAAAAATTTAATTATCTCTGTTACACGAAACACTTTACAGTGTTAGCGTTACTGCCAGCATAACATACTTCATTGCAACGATCACGGTATCTGCTCTTTCCCATTTTATAACCCGAAAAGCTGTTTTGATATTATATAAAAACTTACTTTTACTGATTAGATTAGTTATCTTTGAGTACATAAGACGCTTTTATTAGTAAGTTATAACACTACTTCCGAATATACGGCGATAACTTCCTCTTCATCTCAACACCCACAAATAGGAAACAATGGCGTTTAGCAACACAATTTGTTTAGTGGATGTTGAGAGCAGACTTGTAATGATTCATACCGATAAGTCTTATAAATGGTTCTTAGTAACACAACATTTCTTTGTCAATACAGCTTTTATTGCAGTATTAATACCTACTCTTCTTCGTCTGCCTAGCGTTTTCTCTCTGCCTTGTCCTCTGTCTATTTACGCCAGGGACCGCAATATTGCAGTATTAATACTAATCAACATTTTTTTATATGTTATAGATGGGTATTTAAAATCTCGTCTATCGTTTAATCGTGTTCTCCGTATTCTTAATACTACAAGTACATTGTTTGTAATAAATAATACTACTAATTTGTAATTATTAATTATGTCATAAAGAGACGAAAAGGAAGCTATTTTTATCCGATTCTACAAAAACAATTACATAAAATATCTTGTTTGTTCAGATGTATCTTTACGACCAAATCTTTACTAAATCTTTACGACGTATTTATTTAATAAAAAACGGACTAGTTTTCCCGACTATTCTTGTGTCGATGTGATAGGTTTAAATCACTAAGAACGCACATATTTATAATTTAAGTGCTGGGTTTGTTCACAAGGTTGCGGAGATCGCCTATAATTTACCTTCGTTTTAATTACAGACAGCTTTTAACAATTAAACCATTTATTATTTTCGTTAAGTCTCATAGTCCCAGAGAGAAAATATTTCTTTCTTCTTGAAGTCAAATTATCATATTTATAACACTAAACTTCGTCCTGTGATCGAGGTTTGTTTGACTCATATATTATTACCTAATCAATTATTGTTATTATATTACGTATTCATTATCGATAAATTGAGGAAAATTACTGTAAATGTTTCGAATATTTTATAATCTAATCTAATTTCAAATTTCTTGATAACGCTAATAATATAATATAATATTGCCTCCACTGGTGACAGGAGGGCTGGCCCAGGGAATTGCGATTCAAAGGGGAAATGCTGCTAGCATTCTTGCCACCATTCCACGCGGTCACGGTTTATATAGTAATTATCTTCAATCTTTATTTGTATTTATTTAAGGTTTTAATGTAAATAAACATTGTAAAAATTATATTATCAATAAAAACTAACCAAAAAGAAAAGAACATCGCTTGAGAAACTGAAGACAATTAGGTAGCAGAGCCTTTTTTCTATATATATATAAAAGACTGCCTCGTTGGTCTAGTGGCTAGATATAAGGCCGCAAACTCAGTGGTCCGGGGTTCAATTCCCAGGTCGGGCAATATAATGTTATTGAGATTTTCTGTCGAAATTTCTTAGTAACAGCCCGGAGTCTGGAAGTTGGTAGTGTGTACACTCCCGTACCTCGGAAAGCACGTAAAGCCGTTGGTCCTGCGTCTGAACGCTGTCCGGTCGTGTCGGATTGTCGTCCCATCGGGTTATGAGAGTAAGGGAATAGAGAGTGCACCTGTGTTTGCGCACACACTTGTCCACTATAATATGTCCTGCGTAGTTGGCTAATCTCTCTTGAGATTGGCCGCTGTGGCCGAAATCGGTCAGGAGGACCATTATGTATAGTATTCGTATTCTGTAATTTGTGCCTGTGTCACGATACGGTTCATAAATTCACACTGATTGGTTGGTTCGTTAACTTTTAAGTGAAAGAAAGAAAAGCCGAAAAATACTTTAATATATTCGTAAAGCCATAGCAGAAATAATATCATAAAAAATTTGAGAAAAATTACCAATATGGCGTTTCACGTCTATCTAACTCTACAACTCTCCAAAAAATTACTACTAAAGCCAATAATAATCGAACCGAGTATCAATTAGGGGGTCCAATTAACCCATGAACCTAGTTACGTATGGTACTTTGGGAGCAAGTACGCTGTGGCAGAAGGTCGTTAACCCAAAGTAAAAGCTTTTTAATTATTCTTATCTGTCTTTCTATTGTTCGCCGTGAAAGGGTTGAATGAATTTTAATAAGACTTTCATAGAAACCTCTTAACTAGCAATCCCTAACATTTTTATAAAGTTTAAAAACAAATATTCATCCAGGGCTATGGTAAAATGATAATGACAATGTCGATCTAGTATTCTTATGTTGTAGGACGATGTCACGTGCTTGTCACATTAGTCAATGTGTTGTTTTTTATATTGTATATGTCGCCGTGGAGGCGATCTGGTCTTTATACAAAAACATTGTTAACATCTATTTCCTATATTTTTATTTAAAAGAAAAGACACTGTGTGTTAATTTTCATTATTTTGTTTTGCTTTGATTGTGATTGTGAATATCAGTGTTAATTTGACTACATTAATGAAGTAAGTACTAGCTATAGATTTCAATATCTTGCTTCTATAGCTGTGTAAAGAAAATCATAAATACTTTTATGATTTCTTAGAATTTATTTAATTATAATAATGATTTACTATTAACTTATTTCTTAAATGTGAATAAATAGATTGTAAACATCTAAACAAGTGCATTACTATTGGTCAGTTTCTGACCAACAGAATCGCTACAAGATGGCGCCTAAGATAACGTCTTGCACTTGTTTGATGTGGGTTTTGGATTCAGTCTTCATTGTGAGCTCAGAGGTGTTAGACCATTAGGTGGAACTCAATATTGTTAAATTGATAAATTAAATGTTAAAATATTTAGTTTGTGTTTATCAGTCGTAATTTAAAATGTTAAATTATTTAGTTTATGTTTATCAGTTGTATTTTAGAATGTTAAATATTGTTAGTTATAATTAGTAAAATATTGTCTTAGCTAAAGTGTCATCTTCTATGAGTTAGAATTTGAGTAATTATTATCAATACGTAAAATATCAGAACCGATACCGACGAGGTCATCGGTTTTGTACTTATAAAAATTCTACTGGAGCTCATTTATCCGACATATATAATACTACAATAATATTTAAATTGTATCTTATTTTTTAACAAGGAATGTACTCTTAAGAACATGGCTTAGAGCTTGTTTTAAGACCTTGATAAAGGTACCCAAGGGGTACGTTGGGAATCCGGATTATGTGGGATGGTTATCACTGTGATTGCTGTCCTCCTCCTTTAACGGAGAGACTACGGCAGCTTAAAACAAGTGCTTTCACCGCTTGATTCTGCTGATAGATCTTCGCGTCCATATCCACCCGAATATCCAAGGTCAGAAAGTGCACTAGAACAGTTTTCATCTCGTATGATATCGTGCGTTAGCTCGCACTCCGACGGCACTATGCAAGCTCTAAGTCATCTCCTCATGGAGGAAAAAAAATTGCAATTAAGTTGAATTTCAAATACACTGCTCACTGAATGTGGTTGAGTAATTTATTGACTTTCGTTTCGACTATTAAATGGTGTTTCCGAGCGTCCTAATCAACAGCTAAATACAGTTAAAATATAAATAACTTTAAAGCAACATGCTGCACTTCGGATATTTTAACCTTGAATATTATATTTAGATATCTGACTGTAGGGAATAAAAAAGTATGATTAAATAAAATAAAATCATATAGCTAAAGAAATAAACTCGGCAACGTATTAAGAATCTGTTTAAGTTGACGGATTTCAGTAATCATTTTTATTTCAACTTCATGAAATCGCTGCACTTGCAAATCGTTACTGTCGAAGAACAATGGTATATGCTGAAAATATTTTAAATTATTTTTGTTCTCACACACAGAGCCGAAATGTCCCAGTGGTTAGAACCCGATTGTTTTAACCGATGATTCCAACCCGAGAAAGTACTTTGAATCCTAGGAAAGAATTTCACAGTGTTTAATTTGTGTTTATTAGGCATTACGATCTTGGCGTTGAGGAAAGTATCACGAAAATAAATACATCATTCGAATGTGTACATTAGATTAGTGTGGTAAACCAAATTTCCTTCCTCTCAAGCGGGGAAGAGGCCGTCGTCCAGAAGTAAGGTGATTACAGGTTGATACTTTCGTTAAAACAGAATTTAAAGAAAGTTTTTTTAATCTCAATCACGTAGGCAATAATTTATCTTATATATGTAATATTATTCAAATCACAAATCATAGTTCTTCTTTGATCTATGATTATGAGGAAATTTGTAAACATCTAACGAGAGGTTTTAAAATAGGTCAGAACTATTTACACTACCCATATATTTTGTTCATGCATCACGTCTATGTATGAATCACTAGACTATCTCGCGATACAAAGACATAGTTATTATTGTGTGCCGTTGAAATGAAGAAACCTTTTTATAATCCATGCGTAGATCTAGAAAGCAAAATTGTCATTTGTGCAAAATTTATCACCAATGCGCCACCAACCTTGGGAACTAAGAAGTTATGTCCCTTCTGCCTGGAATTACACTAGCTCACTCACCCTTCAAACCGGAACACAACAGTACCAAGTACTGCTGTTTTGCGGTAGAATATCTGATGAGTGGGTGGTACCTACCCAGACGAGCTTGCACAAAGCTCTACCTTAATTATACTTTCAATGTATACCTACATAAATCATTAATATTATCTTAATGATATCTCTGTCTGAAACCTTTGAGAAGTAAAAGTATGAATGTATGAATGAAAATGGAGACATTAACATTATTATTATTACTAGCAATTCGCCCGCGACTTCGTCCGCGGAAATTTAAAAAACCGGCCAAGTGCGTATTTTTAAGTGTGCATTATTAACCTTATTTATAAAAACGACAAAAAAATTGTGTCTGTTGTACGGGTGCCCCACTTAAATATTTATTTTATTTTGTTTTTAGTATTTGTTGTTATAACGGCAACAGAATAAATCATCTGTAAAAATTGTAACTGTCTAACTATCACGGTTCATGAGATACAGTCTAGTGACAAAGAGTCAGACGGACGACGGACGGAAAGCGGAGTCTTAGTAATAGGGTCCTGTTTTACCTTTTGGGTATGGAACCATAAAAACTGATATTTAATGTAAATAAGTAAATTAGCATTTGCTATTAGACTGACAATTTTCATATTTAGAGAATTTTTATAACATCTAAACGAAAAGTCCGATGCGAATAATTTAAGGTGGAATTTACACGTACATAATCAATCTTAATTATCAAACCATTTAAATGGATAAGGATTAATATCATGATATCAATATCACCGCTATTCGATTCCACCCGTATTTGAACTTAATAATTGAAATAAAAACTGTCATTATGGCTTAACTATAAAAGTTAGATATATACCATCGCGGACTTTTTTGTAAGCAGTTGTAAGTACTATTAATATATAGAACACTATTTTATATATAATCAATAACACACAAACACTCATACAAACAAAAAATAAAACCTTTCCTCTTTATAATATTAGTATAGATTACTACACAATCTACAAAATAAACCATATATAGCTGTTGTGTAAGGTAATAAGTAATTTTTTGTCTAATTTGTAAAATGATAGGCGATGTAAGTATTTTCTAAGAGTTAATTCTTAACAATTCGATGATTAAAATGCTTTAAAGCTTGAAGCAATCGGGAGGAACGACAAAAACAAGTTACGCAGTTTGAAAACTTGTCAAGCTACTTTTGCGGCAAAATTTGAAGCACATTTATAATGCTCTTTTCTTTTCTATTATTTTACTTAATTTCCTCACTAGTTACAATATAAATTTTATATATATGTTAAATTTGTTTAAATAATGAAATAAACGATATTTTATTTCTACAATTGCTATTGGACTAATTCACGAGTCAAAAATTATAAGTCTCAAAATACAGCTATAAATATAGTAGACTTTTAACGTAATTTGTAATGGTTACAATAAATAAATCTGTGACAGCAGAGTTCTTTCACTTCTTTACCTACATGTACATGATGCATACAAACTTAGTGACGCAACTGCTTCTACATGTATTCCACTTTATATTACATTCTCCAAGCTCAGCTTTGAATGAAGTGAGGAGAGTTCTCTAGTGGCGAGCTATTTATATGCTGATAGCTCATATAATGCGCGGAAAATCAGAAACAAATGAAAACGTGCATTCAAATGGAAGCTGTGAAGTTAAATTCATACGACTTTTGCTGTCAAAACTTGTAGTGCACCTAAATTCGTTCATTCGAACTGGCATTTAGTTAGAACCATGCACATTATATAATATTAACATTATATTTATAAAATTTATAAACTATTATTTAACTTAAATACGTAAATTAGTATTTTTAATAGACAAACGTTGGACAGTTACAGTTCGCTGTAATCGTGCCATTTTTTGGAACGAGGTTCTTTTACGCTGCTTATAGTAGTGTAAAATGGTAGCATCCTAATGTCAATAACCTAATGTTATAACTACATATGTACTTCGTTATAGGTGAGATGTGCTTATGTCGCACGCGCAACTTAACGAAGCGAATAAAAGTCAATTTATACAGTGTTAATTTTTAGTTTTTAAAGGATTCCCGTATTATTAGTATTGCTAGGTATATTAAAGTATCCTTGGCTGACGACTCCAAAAATAACAATAATTGTAACTACATTATCAACCACACAACACAATCGTACCTACATATTGATGAGTAGAAAATAGTAAGTTAATTATCAAATTATAGAATACGCAATTATTTTATTACTTTTTAGTGCATATTAATTTTGTTTTTACCTTGAAGTCGGTTTTTGTTTTGTTAAATTTTTTATTTATTTTTCGATTATGTGAATCTGAAGTACACTACCTAATTTTGTAGAATATGGGTAGACCTACTAAACGTGCTGCTTATATGAGACGGCGCTGTTTATATTATTGTTTATACATATTAATCTAAAATAGTGAAACGTAAAGAAAAATGCATTTTGGTGCTTAATTAATAAATATTAGTTAATATGGTTAAATGTATGAATATAAATTAAATAGGTTTAGTTGGTGGGGTGTTGGGCAGCCATAACATAATCAAATAGTTATTTCTAGTAATAATTAAATAAACTGTATGTTTATAGATGTTGTATTACACCATTCTTCAAAAAATATTAGGTCATAAAATATGACCGAATGTCTGTATATTAAAAAATGGGGAAGTATCTATATTATAATCAATATATAAATATAACATGTATATACGAGTACCTATACGATTTTATATATACATATGTACATATACATATATACTAATGCTTACATGCATAACTAATATTATAAAGAGGAAAGATTTGATTTTTTGTTTGTTTTTTTTTACTAATTTACTATTTCATTGTTTTGTTAACTAAATACACTTAAATATTCAAAATGAACAAAAACTGACTCGCTTTGCTGGGCTAAGGCCACTTCTTCTCTTTTGAGGGGAAGGCTTAGAGCTTATTTCACCACGCTGCTCCAATGCGGGTTGGTGGAATACACATGAGACCAAATTTCACCGTCGAGCACGAGATGAATTATAATCACTTGAAATTAAGTGATGCGTGCCCGTGATTTTTGAATAAAAATTCTAATGAAGTCTAAACTTTAAAGCGTTTGCTAGAAATACTATTTTTTTGTGTTACATTAAGCATTTCCTGTTTAATATGAGCTTTAAACTTAAAATTTGTATATTTCATAGGATAAAATATTTTGATTTCGCCCAGAGTCAGGGAATCGAACCCGCAATCCCATAGTTGATGAGTTGAATTTGGTCCAGTTTTGAAAATGGCACCCATGAGAAAACCATATTAGTCGTAAATTTGCATTAGGTATGTGCGCGACAAATGGACGGATAACTCAATATCACGACAACCGATTTCGATGATTTTTTTGTTTATTGGAAAGGGTGTACTTCAAAGGTAGTTTGATGAGAGTTTGGTAAGATTCTGATTATAGGATCTGATGACAAAGTAACGGAACTCTTCAATTCTTAGGAGCAAATAAACGATAATTGGCCGAATCTTTTATAGGCTATCCAGAATTTTCAGTCACCTACCGTAACATCGTTGACCAAGTAGTTGTAGTACTATTGTATACAACATTTTTTTATATACCGTCAATAGTTTTAGCAGCGCACGCTAAGTAATAACTTTTATAGGCAACAGTTTGATACCTTGGGTTACTTTGCTCCATTTTAGATACGGATCTATATTTAATATATATAGCTATATATAATATAGCCCTCATTACTCTGTAAAGATGAAGCTTTCTATTGGTGAAAGAATTTTTAAAATCGGTCGAGTAGTTTTTGAGTTAAATCGTAATAAAAAAAAACAAACAAAATTTTCTCTTTATAATATTAGTTATGCATGTAAGTATTAGTATATATGTTTTTAATTGAACATCTCCTAAAGGTTGAGACCAATTTTTAAAATATATATAAACTATATACTCGTATATACATATTATATTTATGTATATTTATATATTGACTATAATATAGTTATTCCCCTTTTTCTTAATATACACACATTCCGTCATATTTTATGGTGAAGAATGGTATAAGTGTACAATGTTTACAACATCTATAAATATACAGGTTATTTAATTATTACTAGAAATAACTAATTGATTATGTTATGGCTGCCCAACACCCCACCAACTAAATCTAATTAATCATAACGTCAATTTATATTCATACATTTAACCATATTAACTAATATTTATTAATTAAGTACTAAAATGCATTTTCACTGTTTTAGATTAATATATACAAATAATAATATAAACGGCGCTCTCTCATATGAGCAGCACGTTTAGTAGGTCTACCTCATATTCTAACAAATTAGTTAGTGTACTTCAGATTCACTGATATTGTAGTTACAATTATTGTTATTTTTGGAGTCGATGTCAGCCAAGGAAACACTATAATATACCTAGCAATAATAATACGAGAATCCTTTAAAAACAAACAAAAACTTACACATTATATAAAACCACACAACACAATCGTACCTACATATTGATGAGTAGAAAAAAGTAAGTTAAGGCAATTACTTTTTTACTTTTTAGTGCATATTAATTTGTTTTTATTTTTGAAGTCGGTTTTTGTTTTGTTAAAACTTTTATTTATTTTCTATCTAGATTAACATACTTTTTTTCAAAAAGTTAAAGTTATTTTCGGTAATGTGTGCCAGGAAAAAAGTGGCCCAACTGAACCATTTCATATATATTCAAGCCTTAAATCTGTTATAAAGCGGTCCTTCCTATTAGCTATTTTAATGCAATTCGAATTGCTATAATCAACTTATTAACTTTTGTAATTTAATGTTACGGTAACTTGGTGGTAGAGCTTTGCGCAAGCTCGTCTCGGTACCACCAACTCATCAGATATTCTACCACAAAACAGCAGTACTTTGTATTGTTTTGTTCCGGTTTGAAGGGTGAGTGAGCCAGCCAACTACAGGCACAAGGGAAATAACATTTTAGTTCCCAAGGTTGGTGGTGCGCATTGGCGATGTCAGCGATGGTTAACATCTCTTACAATGCCAATGTCTAATCTGTCTATCTGACTGTTGGTGACCACTTACTATCAGGTGGCCCATATGCTCATCCCGCCTACTTGTACGTATCAGTACTGCATCAGAATTTTTATGTTCGTAATAGTAACGAAATTAGGTATGTTTTGTCAAGAAAAACTTTCAATAACAATAAACCGAACGTCAAAACACTATTCTAACAATCAATTTGAATTGAACAAATTGAAATTATCATAAATTCCAATTCAATTTTATCAGCCTGCAAACCGAATCGTTCCTAACGTCGAAATGTAAAACATAAGGTATATTTGTGCTATATACATAATATATTATACATTTCTGATAAAACGCTACAAATATAAAAAGCTAAATATGTACGCCGCAGACTATTCGCCCATAATCTATTGAATTTCGTTTATCGAAATAAAGTCACTAGTGTAGGTAAAGTATTAAATGGATACAGAAAAATTTTCTTTATTTATATGTATTTTAAAAATTTGTGATTTTTATGTGTCGTGAAAAAATTTAGATATCTTTTTTCACAACATATAAGCATTAGTATACAGCAAAGATAACTTTAAAAGTATAATGAATAATCTCTTCTCAATCTCATAAACTTCAAAAGTATCATAAATAATCTCTCCCGCTAAATCTCTTAAAAAGTGATAATTTTGAAAAAAAAAAGCATTGCATATTTATGAATGACCTGATAAAAAGCTATTTACGGCTATAATAGACCCTTAAGTCATAATAAAACTCCTAATGTGTAGATTACCCTAATGTGTACCTACTTACCTACGTATGTATGAAAATAAATGTCAAGAGTACTTTGAATATTTGACGCTAAAACGTAGAGCGGCATGGGATCAAAATGTAATCATTATGTTGATTGTATTTGATTGTATGGTTAGCTACGGTTGCGGTACGTAGTTAAATAAATGGTAGAAAAGAATGTATATCATTTAGATTTTATAAATAAAAATATTTGAGAAAACAGAGACAGCTAGATTTTAATTATTATAAATTATTTGTTTAATGAAACAGGAAGTTACTTTTTAACCGACTTCAAAAAAAGGAGGAGGTTAAAAATTCGTCTGTATGTTTTTTTTTGTTAAAAAATCGGTTAAGAGATTCTTGATCAATCTTTATTTAATATCAGAAGTTAAGATTCCAAATAAAATGGTTAAAAATATATATGTTTTAAAGAGGTAGTTGGTTTCATCGTAGTTTCTTCACATGCCTTTTAAAGTATTTTCTTAATATAATGTATCTTCATGTAGCGACATCTATCTCGCCACATACGAACTATGAACAGACGTATCCTACATCGCGATATTAAAGTTATCAGAGCGATTGAACATAAATACAAGAACCCGACAACAATCTTTGGGGGCAGTAGCCCACCAAACACAACACCCGTCTGGTCGGAGGATCCTCCCTTTTCAATGGTGGCCATCCCCAAACTTCACAAAAATATTTATAAGCGTACCAGTGGGCAGTAAGTTATAAAAATATTTTTATAAAATATGTTAATTTAAAAAAAAACAATAATATTAAAGTAATTAAAAGTTTTGGTTATTATTATTGTTTTTCAGAACAACCGTTGGGCATATATTACTCAACTGAATTTCAAAAATATTTACTCTGGAAATATTGACGTAATGTGTATTATATTAAATATGTTAAGAAAAATAGATAGAAAATATAACAGAAAAATGCTGATGTGAAATCGAAAACAATAACATTCATTTAATCACTTACTAGCTACAGTTTTATAAAAAAAATATTTTGAAATTAGTAAACGAGATTATTTCTTTTATATTAATATATCTAATACCAATGAATAAAATAAATATAGCTTGTTACTGTTTTCATATTTATGTCTTATATTTTACCATTTCTTTTAATAAGAAACGTACCTCGAAAATTCTTACGGCAAAAAAGCCAAATCTGCTTGAATCGCTTCAATGGCACACAAAGAATATATAATTATAAGGTTTTTAAGAACACTTAACAAAGCTATCTCTGTTTAATTAAACTACCTCCGCTACATCAAAACGTCTTTTGTTTTTTTCTTAAGGTTACCGTACTGATAGGTATATCTATCTCAATAATTAAATGTAGGTAATTCACGGTAAAATTCAATAAAAATCAATTTTTAAGTATTGTATGTAGCCGCGCCCTGATGATGATGGTGCAAAAAGAAAATATGATCACCGTTTTTTGTAGGGAAATACAAATAATTCAGAAACTGTATGAGACACCAGTTTAACTTGGCGTTGTTATTAGGTTTCCAAGTCTGATTACGGAATCTTATTTATCGATTTTCTTTATTACGTTACCGGTTTATAGCAAGGTTCCACTAAGATTTTCACTTCCAAAAAGCAATGTTATGTTCCTTGTTGTGACGGTGTCTTGGATGTCAAGGTAAGCTAATGTCACATTCATTGGCTTAGGAACATACTATATCGAATCATTAAGTCTCACAATGCAAAGCCAATAATACCATTAATAGCTTACTTTATTATCTTTGACTTTCCAAAGGTAATCAGTAAATCATCTTGTTATAAAATAAAATAAATAAATTTACAAGCTTGTATAGCTAAAGTATTTTAAATAACGTTTATTCATGTCTTAAATATAACTAAGCAAAATGAGGTGGCATCAGACATGTGCGCAGTGAAATAAATAAACATAACTAAATGACCCGTATTATTATGTAAAAAGAATATTCTACGTTAGTCCATATAATTTTACTTGTTTAGGACAGTAATTAATGCCGCTTTTTACCACAGATACCGTTAAGAATGGCTCTATTTGTGTCTAACTTAAGTGTGTTGACGTAACCGTGAGAGACAATTATTTTTATTATTAAAACTAAGTTTGGTAGGTGTATCTTCTGTTATAATATATTAATAAAACACGCTGCTGTTTTTATTATTCTTGGTGGGTATTTCAAGAAAGCGTGATAGGCGAAATTCGAAGCTACAGGTTCAATAGCAAGAAATTCTCATGTGATATGATGTTGTACAGATTCCTTCATTTTCTTTATTAAAAAGGAACTAAATCGATTATCATTTATTATGAAATAGCGGTCTACAAATGTCCGAGCAAAGACTTGAAAAAGATTGAAGGCAGCCGCCTCTGCTTTGTTGTAAGTTGAGATTTAATAAAGATGTAACTCTATTACAACGATATACGGGCGGCTCATTTATCGCGTTTACTTTAAATTAGGAACATTTAACTTCTTACCCCAATATTTTCTTTTTTAGATAGAGATTCTTTCTTTTCAAGATTTATACGAATACTATATATGTACACGTACACGTTAGACCAAAACCTGTATCCATGTTCACGGTTAGCTATTGAGATTGCATGCTTCGGCAATCGAACAAAACATGTCAATAAAACATTTGAAAATAAAGCCCTGTTGAGTATCGCTGGTCTAATTGCTTAGCAACTGAATTTATAAATATTGTCAGAGCGATTACGAATAATACATATGTTTGTCGGTTATGCGCTGAATTTAATAAGGCTCTATCAACTGAGTATGCTTCATCTGGATAAGTGTACCTTTCAATTTAGGTGTTTGGTATGTTGTCCTCTACAACAATTTATAATATGTATTAGGTCCTTACACAATGATATTATAAGTAAAAAGGTGTAAATAGGTTAAATACATAGCATTCAATCTACGAAAATGACACTGTTACGCACACATAAATAACTTTATATTGCAATTTACACACTACATTACGATTTGTCGCTTAAGTAGGGTGGTATGATTTAAGTATCACGAGTGTAAAAAAGATGAATATATTTGCGAGAGTGCATCGTCTCGTGTCAAAGAAACGACATAGAATAAATTATCAGACAATACGTTTTTTCTTACCCGGATTTATGCCTATGAATGCGATTACTCATAAATTCATTTTGTAAAAGTACTAAAAAATCATTGAAAATAGGTAAATAAAAACTCAATAATTTTATAAAAATTTAATATAAAATAAACAATATCAACCCACTGGATGCACCTTAGTTCATTCGGTGGAAATCTAGAAACAATTAAGTAATTTCATAATCATACATCTAAACACTATTTATACACCTAAATCACACACATCTTCTTTACGACATACTGAAATAAATGTTTATTTATATTTTGATTTCAATTTAGTAATATAATATAATTAATAATTTAATATCCTTTTTCATTTATATAAACATAACAAACACATAAAATTATTATATATGTGCCAACTGCCAACACTGTTTGTGTTTTATTCTATGATCAATAACGTCGTCTATCTCTCTATTGCACTCGTTCATTAATATACTTTTGTTGCATTCATTCATTTCTAACGTCATATTTTGCGAATATAATATTTTATTTGTGAAAATATTAAGATAACTTACTAATGAAAAGTGATTCCTTAAGTTTAAGAAGTTTTGCTAGTATAATTTGTGCAATATCTCATAACACACGACGATATTTCCAATTATTTTGGGTCACTTTTAATTATAATTGTACTCGCTACGTGACGTCTATCCATTAACAATGGTGACATAATACTGAGGTGAAGTATGGATTACTAGTCTGATTTCGAACTAGTGCTCACGGAGTGCTTGTAACCTATCTACACCTTATTACTTATAATATCATTGTCCTTACATATGAAATTAGCGTTTTGTCCTATGACCACCTTGATCTGAAATATCTCCTCTTTGGTTAAAAATTCCAAATTTAAATTAATAAATTCATTTCGGTGGTACATATGAGTTTAGAAAACAGTCATTCACTTGTTTTTTCCTCATTATTTTTTTCTTTGGCGTCGCTTATTACCGCATAATGGAAAACATGAAATATCGGTATATTTACGAGTACGAGTTCTACCGTGACACCAGTGCTGCAGAAACAGCTCGAAGGATTAATTATGTGTACGGCACTGGTGTCGCAAAAGAAAGCACGGTACGTTTTTCGTTTCAAGGTTTTCGTTCTGGAAATTTCGACATTTAGAACCAATTTGGTCTCGGCCGTCCACGGGGACGCCCGAGACCAAAGTGGAAAATGAAGAATTAAAAGCTATCGTGGAAGCGTACCGATCACAAAGAACTTTAGAGACAGCTGCAGGCTTCGGGGTAGTGATAAAACTGTATTAATCCACTTGTAGCAAATTGGGAAAGTAAAAAAACTTGAACGATGGGTAACCTCATGAATTGATTGAATAGAACTTGCAAACACGCGTCGACTGCTGTGTTACTTTGCTCAACCGACACAATAATGAAGGGATTTTAAATCGAAGCATTGCTTGTGATGGAAAGTGGATACTGTACGATAATCGCAAGTACTCGTCGCAATGGCTGAATCCTGGAGATCCAGCCAAATCCTGCCCTAAACGAAAATTGACTCAGACAAAGTTGCTTGTGTGTTTGGTGGACTAGCGCCGGTCTCGTTCACTACAGCTTTCTAAAATCTGGTCAAACGATCACGGCAGATATCTATTGTCAGCAACTGCAAACCATGAAGGAAGAACTAGCTGCTAAACAACCGAGATTGATCAATCGCTCTATACCACTGCTGCTTCACGACAACGGAAGACCGCACACTGCCCAAAAAACAACCACTAAGTTAGATGAGCTACAATTGGAATGTCTGCGACATCCACCCTACTCGTCCGAGGAGTAAGTCCTTGCTCTAACAGATTACCATTTTTTTCCGCATATTGGACAACTCCGATGCGGCAGTCCAAACCGCCTTCAAAGAGTTTATTGATTCTGCGCCCATGGTTTTTTTTAGTAAAGGGATCAATGAACTACCTATGAGATGGCAAAACAATCAACGCTATTCAATTAGGGTATTTAGGATATAAGGATATATAAAATTATATGTACATAAAACTCTTATTTACAATTATAAAATGCCTATATTAAGATAAAATTAAAGAGCATCATTTCTTTGTTTTCTATTGATGGCTTCGATTAAATGAATGATATTCGGCCGAATACTGAAACTTCATTCAAAATGAAGTGGGATTTAATTATTTGGAACGTCATGAATTTCAAAATTTATTATGCGAAATTTGAAATTAATGGCGTTCCAAATAATTAAGTCCCACTTCATATTTGAAAGACGTTTCAGTATTCGGCCAATAATGTATCGTAAATTGTAAATTAAAAATTATTGCACACCTCAAACGCTTTTAGCGTAAGGGTGCTTTACAGATACTTCATGGCTCCCGGCTATTTCACTAACTTTTAGTTCCTTCCACTCTTTTTACAAAATTAAGCCTACATGATTTTTATTAAGATCCTCGGATGGTCTTTCCGGAAAAAGTTTCTCTAAATAATACATTATCATTATCTACGTTAGTTATTGTTCGTTAATTTTCACATTAAATATACGCGTACGTATCAAATGTGTTCGTGTCATAGTTTTAGGCAGCACAATTTGGTTACCTTTCTATCAAACAGACAATAAAATTGGCTTGACGATCGTAAAACAAAAAAGGAATATCAAAGTACAGAAAAAGACGGCCTAATAGATAAAATGACATAAGTATTCTGATGTCATATATTACATTACATTTTTTGTTTCGTATTTTGCTAGTGATACTTCAGAGCGTCGTGGTTTATTTTGTGATTTTCACACATTGTGCACACGATTGCACATGCATAAAAATAAACTGTTCGTTGTTGGGGAATCGGTTTTACTATACAATATAAGATCAAGTAGTTAAATTCACATCGGCTTTCTACTTTATTTATAAAAATAAACGACTGAGTTTTAATTGACGCCTAGCGAATAAGCGATTATATTATTAAATAGTAACTGTCTAACAGCCTTCTGACAGACAGACAGACGGACAGCAAGTCGGACGGAGTCTTAGTGATAAGGTCCCGTTTTACCCTTTGGATACGGAACCCTAAAAATTAATAAGATTCATAGAAGGAATAAACAACTGACTAAAACTTTGACTAACTTTTCCTAGAATATACCTAGTTTAAAAATGTTTGATGTTTTTACTAATTTTATGCAGCTAATTAATATTACCGTAATTGATGGCTTAAAAATGTTTTAAAAAAATAAATACGTAACACTTATTAATATTAACATTAATTGTCCATTGATTAAATTTTTTTTTCGTACTTTAGTTATTACTTAAATATTGAAACTTTGCATGGTTATTTATAAAAAAAAATGTTATACATTACAAATTACACAGGATACTTATAAATAGTCTTTTAGTAACAGATTGTAATCATTTAAAAAAATTATATTGATTAGTTTCTTCCCTAACTACCTACAAAATAAAAGATTTTTTGAGTCCTTAGGCGCCGAACACATCGCCCCGGCGGTCTGCGTTCACAGTTGCCCCGCACAGTCTTGCGGTCTGACTGCTTTTGTGTGTGTAAGATTCTAAGACAGCGCATACATTACAGTGAACGCGAAACGAAGAACTCGGAACTCTGACTGCTAGACCGCCTGCAGTGGGGTCGGCTCCTTAAATTACAAGAGCGTGACCCTATAGAACTGTCCAAGCAAAGTTTAATATTAAATACGATTTAATCCTACTATGGTTAAGCTGTACGTTTGTTCACAGTCCGGCAAGAGAACGAGCGGCTGATGCACGACGTTCTTCAGGCGGGAATCGCCAATCGCACCCTGTCGTCGGGGGCATTGCGCTGACGCCGCGCTATTCGCCGCGCCCGCGGCTCGATAGCATTCGGCCTGCTGCCGCACCGCCCGAGGAGCCTCCGGACATTACTACTAGCGTGGACTTACCTTCCACTCCCCACGACACGCAACCAATGCCCACAGAGCAGGATGTACGCAGAGCGCCGGTTAGCAGAGCCGATGCGGGCCCAGCATGATTATTCAGTTGGAATACAAAGGTTTCTGTTCCAGGCCTGCTGATATTACGCGCATGGAAATATAACGAACTGATCGTGTAGCATTGGAGAGCGGGTTCTATTCGAGAATTGTGTGGTTTTAAAAGAATACTTAGATGTTGTGAAATTGTGAATGATAAATACGAAATGTTAATTGTTATAATAGATAGTACTACAATGTATATTATGAGATTGTATTGACATAGACAGGCAGTACCTGCTTCCGGTATGAATAAGGATACAGATTAAATTATGTTAGTCGGTGGTTAAATTATGATGTAACCTTTTCACTGTATGAAATAATGAAACGAAAATTACATTAGGGTATAATCTAAAATTGTTCGGAAATAACGCATTAATCACACTAATTAAAGTGCACTATTAATCTGCATACAATAACAATCAATTTTGCACGAAATAATATACTAAATATAATATCTGTTCCAAAATACGGGATCAATTAACCTGATAACTACAAGTTTAATCTAGTTAATTTTTATATTTGCTTTCAACGGTCAATTTATATAAGCTCGATTATTTTAAATATTACCACATGATAGGTGATTAATATATTCTAATCTTACTTATAATAGTAATATTATAATTGTAAAAAAAAACGTTGACGGTTATTTCATGTCACATATATTCATTGGTCGTATGTGCCTAATTACATTGTGGTTATCTGGTAAGACTGCAGACCTTAAGATCCAGGTTCGAGTCAATAAAATGATAATGGGTTTTTCTGTTCTGATTTCACTCGAAAATCTCGTAAAACTAGATTGGTCATGTGTATGATATGTGATCGATTTAGTTGAATTAAAGTCCCATCGGACTTTGAGGATCAGGGAATATTGAATGCACCGTGTTTGCGCACACACTATTTTATCGTGCACAGTTGGCTAGCCTTTTAAATTGGTCGTTATAGCCAAAACGTAATCAAAAGTTTATTTTACATAACACAGTTTTACTAATGATTTCATTTTATTAAACTCAATTATTTCATTCAATTATTATTATAATTCAAATTTGATTTAATTTTAATTATGAAGTATTTTTTTAATAACATTGACTTTTTTCGTACAGTAATAAGACAAAATAATAAGAAACAATATTAAAAATATCAGTAATGATGGATACAGATAATTTCAAATAATATAATATAATTATTTTTTCAAAATTAAATTTCATCTATTAATTTTACGCTCCATCTTGGACGAGGTGGTCTCTCTTAGATGGTGTTGTGAGTAGCTACGCTAAGTTAATTTCTGTTTTTATGTGAAATTCTGTTGTTTTATTAATAAATATATATTTTGCTGAACTATCTGAAAATCGCTTATATCAAAGATCTGTTTATGTCCTGAAAGTTGAAGTGTATTACTAAAAAAATACTTTTCTTTTATAATATTGTATTAAAACATTAGCTTCTAATAAAACCCTCAAGAATTACTTTCCGTGCTAGCTGGCGTACTATGAGCATTGTTATGATGAAAAACAGTTTTGTACAAAAATACAAATCCAAAACTCGAACTTGTGTATAGCCTAACAAGATTAATTATATATTTATATTGAACTTTGATATGATATTTATTATAATTTGTCTGATCTTGAATAAATCGATTCTAATACATTTTGAATACTTTTAACGTTCCTTTTATTCAAAATATTAGTAATGATTACAAGAATATAAAAAAATGTACAATAGGTACAATATATTGTAATTGTAAAGGGAATAAATATTACAATTAGTTGTACCCATATTCCTAACCTTACCTAAATTCCTTGGTAATAAATGTTAATTGAATAATAAATTACTGACTTACATATTATAAAATATATATACAAAATGTGTGTTGACATGGTTTCTAGTCATGAAGAAAAACAAGTAAGCTATTTGAGAAACAGTGGTATAATACGAACAATAAAGTCTGTCTATCATGTCTAGTCAACGAGCTTCTAACCCGTGCTTGTATCTGATAAGAATAAGAGCTTTTGTATTGTAGTTATTGTAGACTATCAATATTGTTATACCGAACGGCGAGAATTGAATACTACCTATTCTTGTTATTGTACCGAGTAAAATCAATGGGTATGCTTCAATAGCGTTGTCGTATTCAACCACAACCTGAATGCACCCGAGTTATTGAATAAATACATATTTTACACTTATTCGTTTGTAGACTGTTATGATTGCATCACATGTTTCAGAAGATTGAAAGAATAATTTCTATTTAATTTTAATGACGAGTGGGGGCTTAAATTTATTTTCTATGGAAAGTTATCTTTATATTATTGTTGAATTAATTTCGATGTTCGAAAATGACAGCTCTATCGAGAATGCATAACAAAAGGTATCTAATATTATAACATTAGGATATTTTAATACGAGAATGCGTATTCTAAATTGATTTTTGTTTTCGCTTTTCGGAAAAATGCATTTACGCGTTTCCCCCACAACCCACGGGGTTCAGCCAAGTAGATACATTTTTCCTTCATATTTTTTACTGAAGCATATTATTTTAATTCATTAGGTAATAATTGGTATTATGTCTCATTATAAATATTTAAACTGACGAAGTTTTATAAATGTTACATAATGGAGTAGTAGAACAAAATTGTTCTAAAAATGTTTAATAAATGAATGTTTAGCTATAATATAACATTATTATTATTATATAAACGCAAATCAATGTACTAAGTATGTTTAACCTGTTCCTATAAAGGACGTTCAATATTTTTGTGATAAACTGTAAAACACTATTATTTATGTAACTCTGTTCTTACATATTACATATACATATAATAATATAACATCTTAATCCATATATTAAATTAAACATCAAGAACAGAGTTGCTAGGTAGATAGCTAAAGAAGTGAGTCTTCATATATATTATATGTATATTTGTTTAACCTGATAGGAAGTTCATCCGTCTATATACACTGTCTGTAGAAAACAATCAAAATATTGGTGTTTGTACTATACGAATTAAATGTTTGATGTAATCTAGTTTAACTGTTTCGAATCAACTCGTCTTAGCAACTTAGGGCTTATAATATTTATGAGACTTCAAACAATACCTATATTAAGGGTAACATATTGAATTATAATAAAATATCGGAAAAAATATTTAAAAAACTAAAAACACTTTTTAATTGATATTTAAACATGTCTTGATTAAAAATAGGTACATACTTATGTATTTCTTTATAATTTAAATTTTCATATTTAATAACGATTGAACGTAGACACGAAACAATAATCAGAAATACGAATAATTGTATGTTATAAAATAAATGAATGTTATAAAACTAAATCGTAATTTGGATTCCTTCCTGTCTTCAAGTGGTACGTGAGCTACGTGTTCAATTGGTATTTGGTAATCTCAAAGATTTTCACCTCGCACGAGCTGTCTCTAGTCGGCTATACCTACTAGAAATATTCTAGCTTAAGCGAGACCTATTAAAGTACTTAGCATTAGACAAATAAAACAAAGAATTTTATAGTTGTTTGTTGTAAATGTCAGTTTTAATTAATCTATTTTACAAACCAAAACATGTTTAATAAAATACTTTATAAATATGATGTTGTATTATTTATAGTTTTTCAATTGTTATGAAATGCGTCAAGTTGGAATTAATATGTGGGCGATTTGCTAACAAAGGGTAAACTTGGGAGAAAGGCTGGGGATTTGAAAAGGTAGGACGGAGCGGAGTGAGCATTCCTTTTGAGGCGCCATTTCAACTATGCGGCGGATGCTGCGCAGCGCTACCCGTGTTTCTCCAGGCACTTTATATACAACGATACGTTACAAATATTCGCATGCCTTCAATAGCTTACTAATAATATTTTACAAAAATGTATGCGCTATATATAATATCGCTATCGTAATAATGATTTAAAATGTGTTGACATTGGTTGAATACCCTAGCCATACCTCATAGTCTAACATATTTTTTTCAAAGTAACAGTCGGTTTTTAATACAAACATTAATTATAATTGTAGATATCTGAAACCTAATAATATAAAACAATCGTGTAAATTGATTTAGACTATTTTTATGTGTACGTGTGTTCCGCTCGATTTTAAGTTATGCCACTGCCTCTCCTCCACACTATTAATTTACAATAATTCATTAAAGTTTATTATATCAACAAACCTTACTATATTTTCTATACTATTATTACTATATAAGTGTTTTATTTTTATTTTTGAGAGATGTCGAGATTATCATAATTATGACTGCAAACATAATATGATAATCTCGACATCTGAAGTGGACACTGACAGTGCGTTTGGTCCAATATTTTGGGCTATGGAAGGGGCTATTGCTCGGAGTTTCTCCGAAGGATCGAATCCCAAATGTGGTAATCCGTCAGAGAACCAAAGCTATCGATATAGCCCAAAGGATTAGTAAGCTGAAGTGGCAGTGGGCTGGACCCAAATGTCGCAGAACCGACAACCGTTGGAGTAGACGAGTAGACGTGTTCTGGAGTGGAGACCACGCCTTGGCAGCGTAGCGCAGGACCCTCTCCGACTAGGTGAAGTGACGATATACGCAACGTGGCTGGCAGCTGATGGAGATCGAGAGCTGAAGATCGAGCTCAGTGGCGTTCCATTGGAGAGTTCTATGTCCAGCAGTGGACGACAAAGGGATGATGATGATGATGATATCATAATTATTCAATAGAATTTGCGCCATTAATTATACGTAATACGTATAAAGATGCGCTTGCGCAAGCGATGAAAGCACCTTTTCGAAGCCCGGGAGCTAATGAATTCAGTATGATATTTTTTTTTTTACGTTTAACTACTCAACCGATCATGCAATGATGATTTTGCATACCCATTGTCAGGGGCATAGAAAAGGACATAAAAATTACGTAGTAGGTGTTTAACTTGATGATAAACACCCTATAGACATTGGCACTATAAGAAATATTAACCGTTTTTTACTTCACCAATGCGGATTGAGAAATCAGATGTTATGTTACTTGAGATTGTAGAAATACTAGCTCAATCAATGTTTAAGCCCACAACACAACAATTCTAAGTATTACTGCTTAGCGATAGAATGAGTGAGTTAGGGTAGATGCCAAACTTGCATCTTTATGCCACCACCAAAAAGTAGTCCAACATCTGTTTTATGTAAAAAAAGATAGTTGTTCTATTCATTACGATACTGTAATAATATGCTAATGTTTTCCTCGTTGGGAGTAACTTTTATTTTATACTGTAGTTAAAATTTTAAAATTAAAATGTGCTCTGAACAAAATATTTTTTTTTTTACTGTGAGCATTTTTGTAGCTTAATAAGTAAACTTTTAATATGTAGTCGGCGTTACTTAAATGTTGTTATATATTTTAATAAGACCGTTTTAATAAAGAGAAATATATTGTTTATATCAAATATTACCTTAATTAATGTTTTCTAAAATATAATTTGGATTAATTAATTTTAAAGGTATTTTGCTGGGTTGTTGTATGTAACTCAATAAAGAAGCACGTGAAGCATAATCATTTTGGTTGTGTTACACATATTAGTACACGATCTTATTGTAAATGTAGTGTGACATCAACCCGATCTGATATTATGAAAACAAATATACTAATCCTTTACATTAATATGAATAAACTGACTTTTCAGAATTTTCACATACACATTCCTTTGGAACTTTCAATCAAAAATGAAAAATATTTATTATTTTATACTATCTCACCCAATAATAACGAAATTTGTTTTTGCCATCTTGAAACCAAATTATTTGTAAAACACTATTTATCTATCAGTGACTCAACATTTTTTTAACGTTTGTTGTATTGTAAGCTAACGACCAGTACAAGTATTAGAATGAAAGATTTTTATGTACGTAATTTAACAAAATTAATTAAAAATATAAAAAAATTAACAAAACAAAAACCGACTTCATAGGAAAAACAAATTAATATGCACTGAAAAAATTTCTCTTCAGAGCGCGTAATGAGTAGATGTGTCGAAGTTTTTAAATTAAATAAATATTTTAGTTACAAGTGAAATTGAATCCTCAAAGTACGAACATAAATTTCATTCTTATTTGTCGCAAATTGTGGGTCCTTACGTCATTTCTTTATCGCACTGTGCTAAACATTAAACGCAAGCGCAAGAAACAAGTGCCCCTGCCCCTTCATACTCGTGGTGTGAAAGAGACGGGCTCCAATAATTCATCCTGCTCAGTGCCAACCGTTCGCAAAGATAAGGCGAGTACCAGATTCTTAACGACGTCACATCTATTAAGGCGGGCTTACATAGCGGCAAAATACATGTCCTTTTTTTTCTGCCAAAAATTATTTTGAACACACGAAATGAGTTTTTTACCATCATCTACTGAATTAACAATACGAAGTGGATCCCAACCCGATCTCTCCAAACCACGTATGGATGAACCTGAGTTATCTCGTGTCACACTTCGGAAGAGAAAAGAACCTGATTCAGATCATGAAGGCTTAAAAACTGATTTTACAAATTTCCGCAAAGAACTTATGGCTACGCTTGATAGTTTTGTTCAGAAACAAACAACAATCATGAATAAAATCTCGGAAGATGTATCAAGTATAAGGGACGAAATAGAAAAATTGCAAAAAACTACCAACGAACTTCTTTCGGAACAAACAATAATAAAATCGGATATTGCTGACCTTAAACATGCGAACAACGCAACGAATACGAAGCTTATTTACTTAGAAACTGATATCAACAATCTTAAGACTAGCCCATCGGATCAGAAATCAGCAATAAATCTTAACTATGAAGATGTTGTTTCTGAACTCCATGAAAGAGAAATAAGGAGTAAAAATATAGTCATAGTTGGTATACCAGAGCCTACAGGAAGCAATAAAGAAGAAAGAAACGCAGCTGACAAGAAAGAGGTCAACAAACTGATAAAACTGAATTTTCCCGACTGTCCAGAACCAATCAAGATCCATCGAGTAGGGCAATATAAACCGAATTGAAATCGACCAATCAAAGTCTATCTTATATCGCAAGAAGCAGCAAGAAAAATTCTACGTAATAAGTCTATAATTAAAGAACCTATTAAGATATATCATGATCAAACTGCACACCAACAACAATATATGAAAAAACTGGTAGAAGAACTACAGCAACGTACTCAAAATGGTGAGAAAGACCTGACAATAAAATATATAAATAACACTCCTAGAATAATAAAACAGCAAACAAAAAACTAAACACAGTAACCCAACATACACATAATGCAGCACGTGATAAAATAACATATGAAATTACAAATAAATATGACAACCTTAGTAAATGTACGTCGTCATTAAAATTTTTATATGCGAATATCCGAAGCTTAGTAAAACCTGGCAAAATGGATGAACTCCGGTGTATTATGGAAACAATAAAAAATATTAATGTGGTTGTACTGGTGGAAACTTGGATTAAATCTGAAACTGAAGCAAAATCATTGCAAATACCTAATTATGAACATCACTATAACTATAGAACACATAGCAGAGGAGGAGGAGTATCTATCTTCATTCATAAGAACCTAAGACATGATTTTATAAGCGCCAAATGTGAGAATGATAATCATTACCTTTGGGTTCACCTAAAGAAATTTTCGTTAGATATTGGCGTCATTTACAAACCAGAAAGAACAAATACCGCAAATTTCCTCGAAACCTTTTCAGAAGAACTACAAAAACGGAAAAGAACTATCCTCTTTGGTGACTTTAATTTCAATTTACTTAATAAAGATCATAATACATCGGCATATAAAGAAACGTTATTAGAATATGGATATAGCATATTAAATAAAATAGATGCAAAGCATTGTACGCGAGAAACACCTACAACTAAAACAATATTGGATCATGTTGTAACCAGTTTAAAGGAACATAATTTTCACTTAACCATAATTGATTCCACCATGTCTGATCATAAGCAGATTTTCCTTGAGGTAATGCAATATAAACCTGAACCAACAAAAAAGATACAATACAAAGCTGTAAATTATAACAAACTATATAAAACTCTAGAAGCCCTAGATTGGACAGATAATGATGTAGACTACCTTAAATTACACCAAAGAATAATACTGGCTCTTAATGAAAACAAGATGAAGAAAACTAAAATTTTAAATCCCCCCAGGTCCGAATGGATTAAAAACGATATCATTAACAAAAAAAAATTGGTTGCCTGTAAAGTCGGTATACGGGCGAAAGTTTTACGTGACAACGACTTTGAGTGGTAAAATAATTTTAATGTGAATATTCATTCGTATAGTAGGAAGAAGGATGAAATAATAGTAACAATTTAAAACATTTATTTATACAAAGAATTATATTTAAAACATTAATTTATACAAATAATCTCGCACTGAATTTCACTTTTTATGTCTGTCTCTCTCGCTCTTAGGCGGGCTAACCATGCCCGAGTGGAAGGGACGCGTGCCTCTCACTCGCTCTCATTGTGAGCGCATAACGTGAGCGGAGCGTAACGCAGTTTCTTGAAGTGTCACCCGGCAAACCAATTTATAAGACGTTGTCACGTCAATAAATAGAAGAAATGAACTATGGAAGGAATATAAAGGTAATCCGCATGATACGGACATAATAGCGAAGTTTAAGAGAGAAAGGCAGGACGTTTTTGAGTTGATTCAAGAAAAAAAGAGTAACTATTATAATAAATCATTCAAAGAATGTGAGGGTAAGCCTTTGAAAGTGTGGCAGTTAATAAACAGATTAACAAATAATAAACTTAAAGAAGTTTGTGCTCCTTCTAAATTGAAAACTGTTTCAGGATTTGTTACTAATATAGAGGATATATGTGAAACATTCAATGATTTCTTTTCTAGTATTGGTATTTTACTAGCAAACCAAATACCAGCTATATATCATCACCACCATATTACCGAAAACACTACCTGTACACATAAACTAGCTAAAATAACACCTACCACTGTCACTGAAGTAGAAAAAATAATTGATTGTCTTAAGACAAATACTAGCATAGGAATAGATGGTATCAGCGCAAAGGTAATTAAGTCATGTAAAACAATAATATCTTCTACTCTAACTAAGTGCATTAATAAGTGTCTTAATGAGGGAATATTTCCAGACGTACTTAAGATAGCAAAGATAACCCCAATTTACAAATCGGGATCTAAAGATGATGCAGGTAATTATAGACCAATCTCGGTTCTCCCCGTAATGTCAAAAATATTTGAAAAGATACTACATAATAGGTTATTACAGTACCTCAATTCTTTTAATTTTTTATTTGACCAACAATATGGATTTAGGAAAAAATCTAACACCCTAGCAGCTGCAGTAGACCTTACAACAAGAATCAAAACCAATATAGACCAAAAACATATAGCCCTAGGCGTGTTTATAGACTTAAAGAAAGCATTTGACACTGTTAGCCATCATTTACTTCTTCGTAAATTAGCATCAATCGGAATTACTGAAAAGGCATACAACATCTTTGAGTCTTACCTAAGAGATCGTTATCAGGTGGTCAAAATAGGCGATCACACTAGTACGCCCAAGCCAATTAAATGTGGCGTCCCTCAGGGATCCATACTGGGACCATTACTTTTTCTGATTTATATAAATAATATACACAAAATAGGTATAAAAGGGCACATTTCTTTAAATGCTGACGATACTTGTCTTTTTTACTTTGGTCATAATATTGAAACTATAATACAGGACGCACAGGATGATCTTAATATATTAGAAAAATGGTTTTTACAAAATTTATTAACTGTAAATGCAGCAAAAACAAATTACATAATCTTTTCGGCCAAAAACAAAAAAATTCACGATCATGCACCACTAACTATAAATGGAATTATTCTGACCAAAGTAAACAAGGAGAAGTATCTTGGACTCACACTAGACAGCAAACTTCAGTGGAAGCCGCACATAGAAAGCTTACGATCCAAAATAAACAGTCTCACTGGTGCTTTACGAAATATATCGAATTACCTTCCTTTAAAAGTACGCTATACCATATACAACTCTCTGGTAAAACCTCATATTGACTATTTTATTGAGATATGGGGATCAGCTGCAAAAACCCACCTCGATAGTTTACAAAGAACACAAAATAAATTAATTAAAGCTCTTTTTAGATACAAACATCTAACACCAACCCATAAAATTTACGATGACACTAAATTATTTAATATTACACAAATTTACAAATACAATACAGCTATGTTGATAAGAAAAATTTTAAACAATAACATTCACACACAAATTAAATTAACAAAAAACATACAGATACAAACACGAAGCTCGCGACGGCCGCATAACATTCAAGTATACAGGGTGTAACAAAATTCGTGTCCGACCCGTGAAGTGGTTATTAGGTATCGTTAGTCGGTTCTATTTTTGTAATAAATTTTAAAATTTTAAGCAAAATTTTACCCCGAAAAAAAAATAATTTGACTAAATAACGACAATTATATTGCAACACAGGCGCGGGCGTCAGCGCTCGATAGTTTTTACCTATCGGGTAGGTCGGAGACGAGGTCATTACCTCAGTTGTCCATAAAATTTTCGTCATTTACAATTGAAAATGAAAAAAAAAAAATTTTTATGAGTAATTTTTTTTCATAATATTTTAATTTTTTTTACATAAATAGAACCTACTCACGATACCTAATAACCACTTCACGGGTCGGACACGAATTTTGTTACACTCTGTATAAACCTAAAACTAATTACGGAAAAAAATGTATTTTGTACCAAGGAGCACGAATTTATAATTCATTGCCAAATTATATAAAAACTGCAAAAACAATATATATTTATAAAAAATTACTTAAAGATCACATTTTCAAAGGTAATGCTATTAAATAATCATATTTCAAAAATAATGTTTTAAAAAAAATTTCTAACAACATGTAAACCGGCCTTTATGCTATTCTCAATAACAAGACAATTATTGAAATGTACCTACAATTCCTACATATTATTCACAAATGTTTTTGTTAATCAAGTTTTTTGTAATACCGTCTATTTATTTGCGCACTCTGTATATTAATTGTAACTAATTTGTTAAGTTTATTTATTTCTCCTCGAAGTGATTGTAATCTTGAGAAATAAAGTGATTTTAAACCGTAAAAAGTAAAAAAATAATTGCGTATTCTTCTATTATTTGATAATTGACTTACTATTTTCTACTCATCAATATGTAGGTACGAATGTGTTGTGTAGTTGATAATGTATTTACAATTATTGTTATTTTTGGAGTCGATGTCAGCTAAGGAAACAATATAATATTTATTTATTTTGAATTAAGTTTTAGTATTCGGCCGAATATCATTCATTTAATCGAAGCCATCAATAGAAAACAAAGAAATGATGCTCTTTAATTTATCTTAATATAGGCATTTTATAATTGTAAATAAGAGTTATGTACATATAATTTTATATATCCTTATATCCTAAATACCCTAATTGAATAGCGTTGATATATATATGATGTAATATCGTCAGCCAAGGAAACACTTTAATGTACCTAGCAATAATAATACGGGAATCCTTTAAAAACAAACAAAAACTTACACATTACAAATTGACTTTTATTCGCCTAGTTAAGTTGCGCGTGCGACACAAGCACATCTCAACTATAACTATGTATGTAGTTATTAACCCACCTTTGCTGACATCGACTCCAAAAATAACAACAATTGTAACTTATAATAATCCCGCGGAGTTTCTTTCGCCCGTTCTTCTCAGGTCTGAGGTTTATTTCCGAACCGGTGGTAGATTTATGACAATCAATAAGAAAGTGTATTTGTGTGTGAATTTGGTCATACAAACACGATGCAACCGCATGCGCGCCCCCGCGTCCCGCTGTTTTTTCTAGGAATATTTTGCTACTCGAGCGAAGCCGGGTCGGGTCGCTAGTAGATTGTATTGTTTTCTTTGCTGGCGATACTTTATTTATTTTGACGTGACAATGTCTAATAAATCGATGAACGATGGCTGCATGCACGAAAAATTGTCCCGTTACGCTCATTGTCCCGTTACGCTGATTGTACGCTTGCGCCGCATCTATCTCTCTTTCACTCGATTGCAGACAATTCATCAATGTTTTGTTATGACGTCACGTTAAGCTATCGTCCGTAAACCGACTTTACAGAAAACCATTTTTTAAAGGTGACTGCTAAAATGGTAATTATTACGATAAAAGCAACAATATAATGCTAAAAACATAGTCTTTAGTTTTTACCCTATCTATATATAATAGAAAACAAAACTCCTTATTTTCAATCCTGCATACGGATACATAATCCTAAATTTATAATACTTAGGTATTTTTCGTCCGTAACAGAAGACTCATCTCATGAATAGAAATGTGAGACAACTAGGGTTTTCTACCCGGGTACCCGGACCCGGGTATACCCGGGTATTTGCAGTTTTTAGGACCCGGGTAATATTTCATGTCGGATCCGGGTACCCGGGTACCCACTTTGATCAAATAATCCAAAGAAATTCTCAGAAAATTATTACTAAGCAGCGTTAGGTAAAAAGTATTTTTAGTTCTTTTTTATGTAAGAGGAGGCAAACGAGCAGGAGGCTCACCTGGTGGAAAGGGCCCACCACCGCCCATGGATATCTGCAACATCCGAGGACATGCAGGTGCGTTGCCGGCCTTTGAGGAAATAATACGCTTTCTTCTTGAAGGTTTTAATGTCATATCGGTTCGGAAAATTCGCCGTCGAAAGCTGGTGCCACAGAGTGATTGTGCGAGGCAGGAAATACCTTAAGAAACGTACTGATGTGAATTTCCAGACATCGAGGTGGTGATGATGGAATTTTGAGTTCTGACGCGATGTCCGGTGGTGAAATTCAGCGGCCGGGACTAAACCAAACAAGTCCTCAAAACACCAAGATCCTCAAAGTCCTCAAAAGACCAGAGATGAGAGCAGTACTCCATGTAGGGCCGAATTGCGCCTTGTAAAGTTTTAGGCGATGGACGGTCTCGCCTTGTTGAGCACTTCAATCTTTTTAGAAGCCAATTTGGCTTAAACTTCCAATTGACCGCGGAACTGAACGACGTTCGAAATCTCGACGCCAACTACGTCGATACTGGCTATGGCAGGGACAGGAGTGTTCTCAAAATGAGGGATATGACAAAAGGAGACTTTTTAGCGGTTAACGCGCAAACTTGAGTCTTATTGGGGTACAAAGGTACACAAGGTACAAAGGAATGTTCCAACTTTTACCTCGGGTAGGAGAGGAATAAGGTGTCCGCCGGAGATGATATCTGGCTCTCGGTCAGAAAGAGCCTAGTCCAAAAGAATTCAGTCCCTATATGTTGCAGAAGTCTACAGCGAGGGGTTGCTTTTAGATGCCTGCTCCGTTTGCCCCGACCATTTTCGCAATCATGAGTAGGTACTATTAATATATAGAACGCTAATTTATACATCGTCAACAGTTTTCGCAGCGCACACAAAAAATATAACTTTTATAGGCAACATTTTGATACTTTGGGTTACATTGTTTCATTTTATGTAGGGTTTGAAAATATAATATAGCCTATGATACTCGGTAAGGATGTAGCTTTCGAATGGGGAAATAATTAAAAATGGGTCTAGTAGTTTTTGAGTGAAATTGTAGCAAACAAACCAACAATAAAAAAAAATCTCTTTATATTATTAAGAATAGAAGACTATTTATCGACTATTTATATATTGTGTGAATGGTTATTTAGTTATATTTTTGTTATTTTATTACAGAATTTATTCTTGCGTTTGTGGCGCATTGGCGATGTAAGCGATATATAACATTTCTCACAACGCCATTGTCTATGGGCGTTGGTGACCACTTACCATCTCAGGTGGTCCATATGCTCGTCCGCCTACCTATACAATAAAAAAATGGAATTATATCGAAAACAAATAGTATGCAGCTGAGACTTGTTGACTTTCAGGCAGGATTGCAGGATATCAGGATATCGGGAGGCAACCCGCCTGGCCGAAGTCGGAACGACTTTAACCGTGGACCGGATGGAGATGTTGGGCTTGAGGGTCTCCATATCCAAAACGGAGGCCCTCCTCTTCCACAGTCCACGGATTGGCCCCCCACGAGGGGCGCGTATCACCGTCCACGGGACGGTGATCGCTGAGCAGGCCCAGGTGAACTACCTGGGCCTGACCCTGGACGGACGATGGAGCTTCGGCCAGCATTTCGTGCAGCTCGGCCCGAGGCTCATCAACGCTGCCGCCGCCTTAGGCCGCCTCCTACCCAACGTGCGAGGACCGGGATCGCTATGCCGGCGCCTCTATGTCGGCGTGGTGAGGTCGATGGCACTGTACGGTGCCCCGATTTGGGTGGACGCACTCACCGCTTTCAACCGGGCCCTTCTGCGAAGATCGCAGCGGTGAAGAGGGCCATAGCGGTGAGGGCGATAAGGGGTTATCGTACGGTGCGTGGTACGTATTGTGGGCCCCGCCCTGGGAGCTCCAGGCGGAGGTGCTCGCGGAGGTGTACCGCTTCCGGGCCGAGGCGAGGGAGCGCGGCGACTGTCCAGGGTTTGCGGAGGTCGGGCGGAACAGGGCTCTAGCAGGCCCACATGGTGGGCCTGGCGACAGTGGAGGCGGTACGTCCCCACTGAGTCGCAGGGTCAACAGAAATCGAGGCACGCTCTCATACAGGATGACGCAGGTGCTTACCGGACACTTACTATGCTCTAAGGACTGGTTACATTCTAATGAAATTTAGACTAGAAATTAGTGATTGCGTACAATTGTCGGATATATATTTCATTTACGTTAAATAAATCGTCGTTTTACCTTCCATTTTCATTATAATTCATAGCTTGAAAGCAATGCCTAAATGCCAATAAAGCTTATTTAAGTGAGGGTAACCAACGTAGTAATCTCGACTTAAGCCGTTCGACTTCCTTCGCGTATTCTTCGACTGTGGTATTTGAGAAATATTCTGTGTATATTTGGTACTATCAAAAATAAAACAAGTTATAGTGTACACATAGAAAACTCTTTGGTATAAAATCCACATAAGCTAAATTTATTTATATTATTATACTTATTAAAGGGAAACACAGATAGGTTTTTATACAAATTTGACTATTCATATAAATTTTAAATTTCTAATAATAATTTAAATTTGTAAGCCTATAAACAAAGTTTGTGCTTAAATTAAAGTGTAAGTGATCTGTGCTTACATGAAAATATTATATAACTCATGCCCACAGCGCTGCAGCGGAGGATTTATAATTACAATTAGTAATATCTAGACACTTTATCCATTTAATTGTACACAATGGTTACTAAAATGTGTTTTTAGTAACCATTAACCTAAATTACCGATATTAATTATTACTTTATAAAAATTTACGATTCAAGTTGATCTTATAAAAGTACTGATCTATAGTGGTGAGAGCGATAAGAGGATACCGTACGGTGTCTTGGATAGCAGCGACGCTGCCCGCAGGTGATCTGCCTTGGGAACTTCAGGCGAAGGTCGAAACCAGATACCGCGGCGATCGTCCAGGGTCGGCGGAGGTCGAGCGGATCAGGGCTTTAGCCCCGCAAACCCTGATAGTCCGATGGGAGGAGGACCTGGGGTTCTCCACGACCGAGTGTGCTGCGTGGGAGCTTCAGTGGCATACCCTGGCGGCCATAGTCGGCGGAGATCTCTCGCTGTTAAGCATGGCGTTAACCATGCATCAAGTGCTGGTTGGAAATGGTCTCCTTCTGCGAGAGTGTAATGTCGCAGCAGGAGGTCACAAGCGGCAGCGTGAGGAAGATACCTCCTGCAGATGCGATCCGTCGAAGAAGACCGGGGGGGGGGGAGGCGTCGGCACTATGCGCACCTTCTCCCCCGCCTTAACAGCCGCCGGGGCTAATTGGGTTCCCTGTATGTCATGCCCTGTCCCGGGAACCCCTTTAGAAATGTAGGCCCCGCATAAGCAGGCCGACCGTCGGGGTGGCATGGTAGCACGCGCAAGCGATCCAGTGACGACCCTCAACCAAATGGAGAGGATACCGCTAGCTTTTTAGTGGGTATTTATTTATGTGGGGGAAACGCGTAAATGTGTTTTTCTAGCGAGAAAAAAAAGTAGTGACCTACAGATCAATCTATAATCATTTATAATAGATGTCCTAGGATAACTATGGACACAACGAAAACAAATATGACAAAATATTTGTTAGAAAACTTTATCAACTTATTCCAATTTTGAAAAGCGAATGAATTACTCAAAACCTTGAAAACTAGTAATACCAGAATTGGATGCAATATCACTAATTACTTTGTATAATCGAACTCTTAAGTTACTAATTGTTCAACAAAATTACATCAAATGAATGTCAGTTTTCATTAATCTACATACGATATATGTAATTACTACTAACTTATTAAGTAGTTATTATGTAAGGAATTCGTTATTAAATGAACTCCTTACATATTGCATTTACGATGAGCTCCGAAATAAGTCCATTATGCAAGATACCTGATTATATAAATTAAAATAATTTAATGATTATATTTATAGGTCACACAAACATTATATTTTATATAATACATATTAAATGAAACAAACTCTAAATTGTACTCCAAGGATATATTTTTACGCTAAATTTTCTTTAATGAAACCTTAAAATTTAAATAACAACAAACCTAGTCACTTTTAATTGTGTATGTTTAATAACAATTTTTTCGTTTAGTGCCCACATTTCAAAGTAACTTTGACAATAGCTTGAGGTACTAACGAGTTGGAGCCTGGTTAATACCGACATTATACAAACGTTTTGAAAAACTGGATTATGAAACTTACTGGTGTTCTGACCAGATTGAAAATTGAAATAAACGCGACTTACTTACTATAAATAAAGTTGTACAGCGTTGAAAACTACTCTTTGTTAATTAAAGACGTTTTTTCATACAACTATGTTAAGATTATCTCTCAAATTTATTGTTTGCCATTGTTCTGCGGTTCGTGTTATTTTAATATCTGTGTAAGTGACAGCGCAATTTTGTTAACTTTACTCCTGTTGATTTATTTATGACTGACTCTTCTACGCTTTATTATTTTTAAAGTAAAACTATTGCAATATACATAGTTAGGTACTTCATTTTATTTTATATTTATATTATAATGGATTATTATTTTTTAATGTTAGTTTGTGATTTGTATCTCCTAAAAAGGTTTTTAGGCTTGTCGGAAAATAAACACTGAAAATGCTGGTCAGCTTAATTCTTTCTATCTCCCGAACCGCATGCCCAAACCAATTCATTATATCCCTAGTCTTTGGAGTGGGAGCTTGTGTCGCTTTCGCAAACGCATATTTATATACATACTGCGTATAATAAGTGACGACGAGATTTCTATTGTATCAGTGGAAGTGGACAAGTTTTGATTGTTTATTGATAAAATAAACTTTTATTATATGTATTATCGTAGCTTAATCTTATTCACGATAGTTTCTTGATTGGCGCAAGAGAGGCACCTGCTAATATGCGGCGCTGAAGCGGCAGCAAAGTTTAAATTCAAGATGTTGTCAAAATACTTAAAAAAAACAAAGCAAAAACATGAGATGATAAAAAAGTACCTAGATGTATTTGCAATACAGATACACAACTTTAAAAATGGATCATTCATATCTCTAATATTTTTTCATTATAGCTCTAATTATTATTGCTGAATTCAATCTATCTGGCCAATAAACAATATTGTATCTAAATTAAATCCTTGGACATTGTTGGTTAACCTTCGCCTGCTACACGTTACGTATCGATTCGGTTGATATTGAAGGTTCACAGTCGACCGAGGGATAAGTTCCGCTCCGCCGACTATCCATTGTTCTTAACTAAGAGCCTCATTGGACCATCCACCGATACCTGACCAGTGTTTAATGAGGAAAAGCCAAAGCTTTTAAAAATAAATCGTGGAAAATTTGTTCAACGATATTAAAACAAAAGCTTAGATTTAAAAAATGTAACGTAATGTAGTGTAAACTATGTATGGTATCACACCGACCACGGTGGCGAAGATGCGCTGTGGACACAGATGAAAAATGCACCGGAGCACAAATGGACGGACTAACAAGAAGATTCTATACCCCAGCAAGCATTCAAAAATCTTAATAACATACAACATTCCGCATCAATGAGGAAGTCGACATTGTAAATAATATAAATTCTGGACACCAGTCTATGAATAGTTTTTTTTTTATTATAATATTATAGTATGATGTTTTTGTATTATAGTATAATTCAGTAAAATATTGATTTACGTGTAACTTAACGTTGATGACATAATTACGTATTGCTTTAACCCTAGCCATACTGCGGATCAAAGTGCGATCAAAAGCTTAAACTTTACATCGAATTAAATATTTATGTTTAATCTTGTTAATGAATAATTGCAGCACAGGAGAAATAATATATTAAATTAAAAATAATCTATACAGGGTTATTGGTAATTCGATGTATTCCCGTTAGGAGGTGATAGGGGTGACTATTTGCGATGAATTTAACCTCCATATGCATTATGCAAAAGTGAACCAGAATCCAGATCATTTTTGATGTAAGAAGCATTAAATTTTATATACAAGCTTCTGGTTAGACATAAATAAATACGTATTTCAGGGTTTTTTAAAAACTACTCCGCGAGAAGTCAAAATACGGGGTTGAAAGTTTGTATGGCGACTCCGTCATTTTTCATGTAAGTAGCTTGAAATTTTATATACTAGCTTCTGGTTAGAAATAAAAAATACGAATTTCAGGGTTTTCGAAAATTTTAAAACTCCTGAGCAAAAATAAATACATACGTATTTTGGTATTTTATTTTTGAAAATTCAACCCTAAACGGGAGAAATGGGTAAGAAACATTAGTATAAAAAAATGGTCTGATCTGCTTGAAATTTACTGTTTTCACATATTTCTGATTATGTCGCGGGCAAAGCCCCGGTTGAATAGCTACTCTTAGAATAAAGACACCTTCGGTAGCGAAAGTGGATAACAATTACTTTATATTTAAACGCTTTAAATTTTAAACATAAATCAATTAAAGATAAATTCAAAGGTTTCTTACATTTTATAAAGGATAATTGATACATAGCAATGAGCTACATGAAGCAATATTAAACATTCCAAACTAAATATTGAATAACATAGGCTTTATATTTCTGAGAATAATTTACTTCTCAAAGATTTACAAAGATCATTCAAAGCCCTAAACTTTGTTTCACGAAGAATTAAAATTTACTTCAAAACTAAGGGTTGTGTTATTTTTTTTCAGAAAACATATTTTTACAGTAAATTGTAAGAAATGAATTAACTTTCAGATATTCTTTAATTAATATATTATCAAACCTTTTGATGTGAAACTTCTTTAGAATCGTTGTGATTTCAAACCGGATGCAACGGAAAAAACGACAGGTAAGAGACACAAATACAAAAATGTATAGGATGAAGCCAGCAAAGAATGAGACCTTGTTATATATATTCATCTCATTCTTTTGTCGATTTACTGAAGTTTCACTTCTATCGTGTGTGAATCGCACACACACCTTTTTTAAATATTATTACTCAAAAATAATTTTAACTTGTACCTACTTGTGTTAATAAAGTAGAATATTATACGTTTGTAATAAATTAACATCATATTTGTTCTTTTATTTTATTATGTAGCATTTCACCGGGATTGAATTTAAATTATACCTACTTACCTGTTTTATATACAAACACGATTAGTGTTTTGCCTACAGTTTGCAATATTGGTTTATGATTAATGCTCCGCTAAAGGATGTGAAGTTAAATAGCCTACCTAAGTAAACAGACTATCTAATGTCAATTTAAAATCGGACCGGTAAATATTAGCGCGTAGTTGAAAATATTCCAACTTTGTAATATAAAATTATGTGTTGAGTTTTTTACAAATGTATAATTATATACATAAATTACAATAAAAGCTTACATAATTCACTTAAAATATAAAATACATATTTTAAGCGAATTATGGTCAAGCCTTTATTAATTCTACTTCGGAATAATTTTACAAGAATTCAGCACTTAGCCAAAAGTATGGAACAAGATAAAATGTTTGCTATCCACTAAGGGCCGATTTTTTGATCGGTAGTTAACTCAACAAATGGTTGAAAATAGTTACAAATGGTTAAATTTTGCCAAAATGTGTTTTTTCATCAATAGTTAGTATAACAAATGTTCAAATAATGAACTATTAGTTATAAAATTTAACCACCCAACGTTGGAGGATTAGCATTCTGACTAATGGCTAACTCTCAACCATGACAACTGTCGACAGTTTTCTTGTTGTCAACGTCGTATTTTTCAAATATTATTTGTATTATTAATTATAAATTTAAATATAGTTCGATATTATAATATGTCGGAAAGTGTATCAGGCGATGATATTATTGCGGATTACGTGTTTATGAGAAGGCCGAAATTTTCCGTATATAGATGGCCATATCGGTGGTCCAAGGAAAAACGGTTATGTGTTTAGTCGGTCACATTGGAACCTATCTAAAAACTCCCACCACAAGGTAGGTAATGTATCTTTTTAAAGTTCCAATGATTGCATCTTCAATTGGCAAACTTATGTTCACAACAGTGCCTCTATCTAATCTCAAATTATTTCTTGCATTTTAGGATTTAAGTCATAATGCCTCTTAGCAAATATTGCTTATATTGCAACTCCCTGGAGATTTCTTCGGGACAAAATGATTAGCAATACAGAAGAAATTTTATAACAACATACGTTTTCTCTTTACTTAACTCTGAAGGAGCAATGTTATGTGTTGACCATTTGAACCACGCAAACCAAAAACCTACCACAGTGGCACCATGGAAACCTCCATCTCAGCAAGCTTTGTTCCATTGTATGATCGAACCATACCGATACATTATTATTAATTCTGTGATGTTATAAATCAATTATGTAACAAACGTTGTACAATTAAAATATTTCAAACAAATTTAAGGCGATCTCATTGCACCCTCGACGTACTTATTTGCTCAGTAAATATTATTATATTAACAATAATGCTACGCCTTGTTTTCCTATAGATCAGCACATACTTAAATAAAATATAGTTAAGTTTTATTTTATGAACTAGTTGCATAAAATCTAGTTTTGCCTTTCATATTGCAGTTTCATATTTACATTTTTCTAATAATCATACATTTTTTTAGAAAAGCTTGTTTGTTGAATCTCGTGTTATTTTATTTGACTTTTAATGGCAGTTCAAAATCTGTCAAAAAAGACGTTTTATTCACTCATTATGCATGTGTTGTCACATAGAAAAATATTACCCCCAAAAAACCATAGATATTTTAATTTTGATCCGTAGTCAAATGCCGTATGACAATTTGTTAGATTAACCATGGTTAATTTGTTAACTAATGGTCAAATGGCTATTTCGTTTTTCAATGTCTGTTTTAACTAAAGTCAATCTTAACTATTGGCTATTATATTGCTAGTGAAATCGGAAAAGATTTCCTTAAAATATCTATGGTTTTTTGGGGGTAATATTTTTCTATGTGATAACACATGCATAATGAGTGAATAAAACGTCTTTTTTGACAGATTTTGAACTGCCATTAAAAGTCAAATAAAATAACACGAGATTCAACAAACAAGCTTTTCTAAAAAAATGTATGATTATTAGAAAAATGTAAATATGAAAGGCAAACTAGATTTTATGCGACTAGTTCATAAAATAAAACTTAACTATATTTTATTTAAGTATATGCTGATCTATAGGAAAACAAGGCGTAGCATTATTATTAATATAATAATATTTACTGAGCAAATAAGTACGTCGAGGGTGCAATGAGATCGCCTTAAATTTGCTTGAAATATTTTAATTGTACAATGTGTGTTACATAATTGATTTATAATATCACAGAATTAATAATAATGTATCGGTATGGTTCGATCATACAATGGAACAAAGCTTGCTGAGATTGAGGTTTCCACGGTGCCACTGTTGTAGGTTTTTGGTTTGCGTGGTTCAAATTTTCAACACATAACATTGCTCCTTCAGAGTTAATAAAGACTAAACACATAACAGTTTTTCCTTGGACCACCGATATGGCCATCTATATACGGAAAATTTCGGCCTTCTCATAAAAATGTAATCCGCAAAAATATCATCGCCTGATACACTTTCCGACATATTATAATATCGAACTATATTGAAATTTATAATTAATAATACAAATAATATTTGAAAAATACGATGTTGACAACAAGAAAACTGTCGACAGCTGTCATGGTTGAGAGTTAGCCATTAGTCAGAATGCTAACCCTTCAACGTTGGGTGGTTAAATTTTATAACTAATAGTTCATTATTTGAACATTTGTTATACTAACTATTGATGAAAAAACACATTTTGGCAAAATTTAACCATTTGTAACTATTTTCAACCATTTGTTGAGTTAACTACCGATCAAAAAACCGGCCCTAAGTCAGAAAGGGCCTTCTACAACCATATTAATAAAACCTATTCATTTTGCTTTGACACTTTGACTCAGTCTTTTACAATTCTCTTATAATGAATAGTCATATTAGCATCACTTAAAGCTTTTTCATTTCACTTTTAAATGACTTAAACATAACTTTGATAGTTGTCTTCTCTCAAATGTTCATCTCCAATCTTTTCTCAAATGTTATTTACGTGCATTGTCTTAATTTAATAATTACTTTAATGACGATTGTACGTTGGAATCTATATCCTATACTATAGATTTATAATTGTATATTCATTTTCAAAATCATTATTTTACGTAAGCTTTAGCTTTGCGCAAGTAATTACGCTGTTAATGAACCAATGTGCGAATGTGCCAGGTGATCGCTTACTTTTCGCTTATTTTGATTGTAGATTTAATTTAAATTATTCAGTAGCAACGGTGGTCTAGAGGTTTTTTTTTTATAGCTCGGGAGGGCAAATGACTACTCCACCGGATGGTAAGTGGTAGTAGAGTCCAAACGCAACGACGGCTAGTACAGTCGGGAAGAATGATCTGCACTAGCCCGCCCCCGCCTCGCCGGCTCGCAAGATGCCGCTTCACGCCTCGGCTTTGGTTTCGGATTTTAGCACGACACCATAGCCATTAAAATTCACCGAAGAAATTACCAGCCAAAAAAAAAAACAAGTTATTTCTTGTTTAGGCCTGTTAGTTTGCCCTTATATAGAAATCCAAACAGAAAAAGTTTTTAAAACAAATGATCTTCTTAATTATTTATAAAATATATTTACTAAGTTTAATTATTTTTAATCTACGCCTAAATATGCAGGTATGTATAAAAGTGGAAACATACACCAAAACTCTTGGGTGCACATACAAACAATACCAACCTAGCAACCTACCTATACTTATAAAAAAAGAAAAAGGGTTTTTTTCATCCTTCGTCATAAGTCGAAAACTATACGTCATAAAAATAATTAAAAATCTGTTTAAGCTTGTGCCAATGAAGACCTTTCATACTATACCCCACATGACACGGTTAATTCAATTCAAACTTTGGGGCGCCGTTCCTTGCATAAAGACCCTGTTTTTATGATTTAATTACAAATGTATACTTTTCAAATGTTTCTCTATACTTACCAAACTGACGGTATTACTTGCCAAATTTCATATTTCTAGATCAACGGAGACTGCCCTATAAATTTCGGTTCCTTGAGAGTGTGAAAATAAAGACCCTTTATCTCGGGAACTCGTGGAGGCATCGAATTGAAATTAAAACGATATACTGAAGTCTACAGTCTCTTTAAGAGATAAAAAACCACGTTATATACATAGGTCATATGACCTTTATGATATATGAAAATTTATTTTATATATTTCAAAAAATGTTATTACGACCTTTATATTACGACCTGTTTACTCTTTTATTTATGTCGCATAAAGACGTGTAGGTATTTCGTATTTTCATTGCACATAAATAAGCTGCTTTCCGAGAAAGAGTGAGAAAGTTTATTTTTAGAGTACCTACATTAAGTAAAAGGAAAAAGTACTTATATTTTGTACTTTTATAAGTGCACCTTTTCTAATATCTCCTTATGTGATTTGTCAAATCATTCAGGAGATCCGGTTCAAGATCCACAATTAAACGTGCTTTTTGTGTCACGGAATTGTAATTAACTATTACAATATAATACTGTTTGGGCTCCTTTCTATTCTACTCATAGTGATAACATTGAACGTGTCCAAAAAAAGTTTCTTTATTTCCTATGTCATAAATTGGGATTACAAAGGAAGCTAAAGTTTTATGACGAAAAAATCAGTTATTTTAATATGTATACGCTTAAACAAAGACGTATATGTAATGATCTCTTAACCTTACATAAAATATTGCACTCCAAAATTGATTCTTCTACCTTGTTATCATGTCTTAACTTCAACATTAAATTTAGATCACGTCATCCACATCTCAATAGTTTTGTGCTAAGTGTTCACATTAATAACACATCATATTATAATCCTTATTGTAAGATTTTGTCGCACTTACAACGACTTGCTTTTAACACACAGCAAGATATTAGACATTTTCAATCCAAATTTCTCTAAATTTAAGAACACTGTGAGACGTATAATATCGACGATCCAATGATTGACGGATAATACAAAGCTTCTTATTTTTGACATTTAATATTTATACATAATTATTTATATTAATTAGTTGAATTTTATTTAATTATTAATTCCAATTTTATTTTTTTATTGTATTTGAAATTTAATTTTAATTTAATTTATTATTTGTTTAATGTAATTTTAAATTGTTAAATTATTAATTACCTGACTGAAATATTTTTAAAGCATGCCGTGTACACATGTGTTGGAATGTAATTTGCAATTGCTTTTGGTTCTTAATTATGTAATTCTAAGTCTTGATTACATTCCGTTTTGTGTAACTTAATAAATAAATAAATATACTTTTTGTTGCTGAAACCCCTAGTCTAAAGATTCGCAGTCCAAAAATATAAACTCTTGATCAAGACAAAGAAATCACACTGAAAATATCGAATACACATCAAATATATATCTATATCATATCATCAAATATATATATAAAATCAAATGTTTGTTGTGTGTTTTCAGTGTGAATTCTGTAATGACACAAACTAGTAATTGATACTCTAATAATAAAAAATAGGAATATCGGATGAAGATTCGATTAATAACAAATATTCTAAATGTAGCACAGACATACTTACATACACTTATCTATCACATTTTTTTTTTCACTTTTAAGAAAAGTTGTCTGTCATAATATTGTTGTTTGTTTCAGTCCATGTGATTACATTATACCACTTAGAACGTATAACTGTTCTGCGGTTGCGGTTAAACTCAAATACTATTGAGAGGTGGTTAGCGGTTGAACTCAAATACTATTGAGACAGGAAGTCGGACAGCATAACATTATTATCAGTATTTTAAATTTTACTGCCTTGTTGATCTAGTGGCTACATGTAAGGTCGCAGACACGGTGGTCCTGGGTTCAATTCTCAGGTCGGGCCAATAAAAATGTTATTGAGATTTTCTGCCGAAATTTCTAGTAGCAGCCCGAGCCCGGGAGTCTGTAAGTTCGCAGTGCGTACACTCCCGTGCCTCGGAATGCACTATTATGTGGGCAATCCTATTTATGTGAGCAATTTTAAAATATTATGCAAAAAAATTACCCTTAAAAATATTAATTGTCATTTTCAAATGTAAATAACGAAAATTTCATGGAAAACTGAGGTGAGGACCCCGTGTTCGAGCTACCCGATAGGTAAGAGCTATCGAGAGCTGACGCCCGAGCCTGTTTTGCATTGTAATTGTCGTTATTTAGTAATCAAATTTTATTTCGGGAAAAATTTTGGCTTAAGATTTTAAAAATGATTTCATAAATAGAACCGACTCACTATACTTAACAACCACTTCACGGGTCGGACACGAATTTTGTTACATTTTGTATAGAGTAAGGAAATAGAGAGTGTACCTGTTTGCGCACACACTTGTGCACTATAACAATACTTGGGTAATCATTTATTGGAGGACCATTTATTTTTATTATTTTAAAATTACAAATGCTATTTTTGCTATTGAAATATTACAGTGCGGGGCATATGCTATAAATATAAACTCTTGAATAAACTCTTGAATGCACTAGTCATAAAAATATAGTGATCGGTAATCTTTATTACGATTATTGTATACATGATTAGTGTTGTATACGAATAAATTATATCATAACTACATTACAGCAATAAATAGTTACCAAACCTCGTGTAATTTATTAATTAATAAATTTATTTTAATTTTATGAAAATATTACTGTTTCTTTTCTGTTCTAGTAAAACAGAGCTTCCGGAAAAGTGGAAACGCAGTCATATTCAATAAACGTAATTACCAATAAATTCTTTATCACAATTTTATTTTTATCAATTGAATTTGTCTATACGTCAACAAATCTTTGTCATTTGGCTCTGTAGCTACCACTTCTATCCTTGTACTTGTAAAATCATAATATAATATAACGTACTCGCAATAATTTGTACAGGTGCTAGGGCTTTGTGCTAGCTTGTCTGGTTAGGTACCACCTACTCAGCATATTCTACTGCAAAAAAGCAGTATTGTTGTGTTCCAGTTTGGGTGAGTTAGCCCATGTAATTACAGGCACAAGGGACATAACATTTTAGTTCTAAGGTATGTGGTGTATTCGCGATGTAAGGGATGGCTTACATTTCTTACAAAGCCAATGTCTATGGGCTTTGATGACCACTTACCACCAGATGGTCCATTAGCTCGTCCGCCTACCTATTCTATAAGAAAAATATTTATCCTGGATCGCCTCGACAATAGTCTGTTTTATCGGAACTACTGTGACTGTAAGGTAGTTATTAAAGTGGAGCAGTGGTGAAATGAAAGTCGTAAAGTTTGTGATTTATTATTCTTGTAAATGTACCGAGTGTGAGTGATCTACAGTTTGGCTAAGATGACGTAAGCTATTGTGTAGCGGATAGGATAAACTTATTTTACACGAACGATTTGTAATATAACAATTATACTCCCGTGTTATTGAATATACATAGCTTATGTAAAAAAATAGCTGGATACATAACAAGACAAAAGCCACAGACATGTAATAGTCACGGCGATCGGTTGAAAGGTATAACAATGGGAGTACTAAAGCGCCACTTAAAGGCGAGTTACAACAAAGTAAATGATTTTAAATAGATAATTTAATAGTAATAGATATTTTAATATACGTAATACGATACGATATATACATTTGAATATCCGTTAAATGTACAATTAGAAGAACGTATACTCGGTGGTAGAGCTTTGTGCATGCTCGTCTCGTTAACATCTCTTACAATACCATTGTCATTGGTGAACACTTACCATCAGGTAGCCCATATGCTAGTCCGATTCCCTATGTTACAAAAAAAACATGAAATTCACGCTTATCACGTCAATAGTCTCATTTTATATTCTTTTTAGTAATTAATGTGAGGTATTAGATGACTATTCCGTACAGATGTCACATTACATCCGGGAAGTCGGAACGGAAACATAGCCGTGATATTTGAACCGCTGATAGCGCTTCAGTTATCCAATCTGTCCGGAATTTTGTACATGTAACATTCGATGCGCAAATTAAACATGTATGTTGAATATGTCATTTCTATCTGTATATTTTATTTAATCTGTAAAATAGCCGTACCGTAGCCAAAGGGATAACCCATCCTCAAAAACATTATTCAGAAACTTATCGAGTTTTTTTAAGTATTAAAGACCTTATGGAACGAAGGGATTTTGCAAAACTCATCTAATGAGATTAAATGTGGGATGAAATAGAACAACTCATTTCTAATTTTAGACATATAATCTAACGTATTTAGGCTAACGTTAAAAACTATTGCTAAGTCCCGGATTTTGCGTTGTTCTGAATGCGTGCCGAATCTCAAATCTGAACACGAAATGAGGTTTTCTGTGGAAATGTATATATGTATGAAGTCGGTGTTATTCGGTTCTAATCGGTGGTAAAGTTTTGTGCAAGCTCGTCTGGGTACGTACCACCCACTCATCAGATATTCTACCGCAAAACAGCAGTACTTCGTACTGTTGTGTTCCGGTTTGAAGGGTGAGTGAGACAATTCTTACAATGCCATTGTCTATGGGCGTGACCACTTACCATCAACGACATAAGCAAACAATATATATTTTATACAGTCCACCGCCTCTCATTTAAGTCCACTTATGGCCTATACAATAAATTGTAATGATGGCAATGCTATTTATGGATTAGTTAATGGAACGAGTAAGAAAGCGCTACAACCAAAAATGTGTGTATAAATTAATATGAGCTGAACAGCTTACCTTATATTAACTGATAAACATATGGCATCATCTTTCCTATTGTCCAGTTTAGATTTATTTAACTGTCCACAAATCAGTTCTACATAGTAGCCTAATAATGTCCGGATTTGTAAAGAGAACTGCAGAGTAATACCATATCTGACAAAATTATATGAGTGTTTTGAGATATTGATATTATATTTTAAAAAATAAGTAAAATAAGATAAAATGATAATTTAGTAATTGATGTATGGATATTACCCAACCTATATTAATATTCAATCTTTTAGTTTGCAACTGTAGTCATATTCTTACTTGCTTGCATTAAGGACGTCAATGTAGTTGTTTTCATTAAGTAATTAATTTCATTTATTTAAAATAAATTAATAGTTAAAAAAAAACTAGAAAAACACGCTTTTATATATTTTTAACCTTGAAAACCTTCAAAGTCCATTACGTGGCCTTTCTCACAAGTCCAAACACGACTATGATACGATATTCCATCATGGAATGCCAGTGTCTATTTTCCGACTTCATATCGTATCAAAGTTAATTTCAAGACTTTTCTAAGAAATCCAAAAACAGCTATGATACGATGTTCCATCATGAAGTTCCAGTTCATATCTACCGGCTCCAGTCCGACAGTACCATATTATTGTATTGTCGTGTCGTGACTGCCTCGTTGGTCAGTGGCTTGATATAAAGCCGCAGACTCGGTGGTCCTGGGTTCAATGCCCAGGTCGGGCCAATAAATAGTTGGAAGTTGGAAGTGTGTACATTGGTCCTGCGCCTGAACTCTTTCCGGTCGTGTCGGATTGCCGTCCCATCAGATTATGAGAGCTAAGGAAAAGAGAGTGCACCTGTGTTTGCGCACATACTTGTGCACTATAATATATCCTGCGCAGTTGGCTAATCTCTCTTGAGATTGGCCCCCGTGGCCGAAATCGGTCTGGAGGACCTTTATTATTGTCATCAGAACATCATTATATAGTTACATACAGGTCGACCTAATAAAAGCGTGTTAAAAATGTTATATTATTACACCTTTAATAATTTCACTCAATAATATGATGTTTTAGCTATGTGATTTTATGTATGTTTTGTATTTGCTATTTTTAGTATTTAAGTAGATATTAATGGTAGAAACTTAACTTATTTATTAATATGAATATGCTAACAGTGTCATCACATTGTATGTTTCCTAAAAACATATTTAATAAACGCCAAAACTACGAGAGTGGTCAAACGAAAGCTGTTTAAATATTAATCAAATGTGTCATATGTTGCTGTTTTTTTCTATATTATACATTACATAGCTTTACAAGCTTATCGAAAAATGTGTGTCAAGTTTAAAGGACAACATTTGTTTTTAATTGCCTGTTTTTGTTTTAATAAAATATATAATTATTTTTTTTGTGTTAATTTTTTTATTTGTTTTATTTAAATGTTTCAACATTTGTTGTTTGAAAAAGATAGGCTCGTAACCTGATAAGGTTTTGACGAAGTCTTAAGTACAATAGAACCATTATAAAGTTCAAACCTAAATTTTAGAGAAATTGTAGTCGAATTGGGCGATCATTATTCACTATAATTACAAAGCATATAAATTTATATAAAAAAATTAAAGGAGCCTTTCAAATCTCTAATAAGTATACTTAATGTGTTTGTAAAGCGCCTGGAGCGAATTTCCTCTTAGACTAGTCGACTTAGTAAGCTATGTTTTAAAAAATACGCAACTTTATTACCTAAATTAACATGGGTACTATAAATTTTATCTAAACTATAAATTTAATATAATGCGATACCTATATATTAATCGGATCAGTAATTTTTGCGTGATTACAAAACAAATAAATACTTACCCGTTTCTGAAATTAAGTTTGAAAATTCTAAGAGAAACTAGATATAAATAGATTCCTATTATTACTATTTACTTGAGTAATAAAACCGTATCACCGTGAATGTTTATCTAAAGTATTTTAAATGTTACAGGCAATAAAACTTTAATTTTTAGTACGTTCGAAACATTAAATATTGTTAGTTACACTTACCATTTCTTCTACTAACAATAGGGCAGCTCATTTACTCGCCTGGCATTGCTAATATAAACGTGATAAAAAATACAATATATGTTATATTTATTAGTATAATATCAGTAAATATATCAAGACAAAAATTATAAACTTATAAGAGTGATTTTTGTCGCGCACGCTAATCGGATTTGTGTTTTTGTTCAGATAGACCAAATTTTTTATCGCAATATACATTTTATACACTCTAAAATAGTTTTTTTACAAAAATATTCTCAAGCGTCTATTCTTTGACACGAATCCTAATCGGCCCTAAATGATTTGTGTATAATCTTACATAATACACAAAATATAAGTCTACATTTACTTACCTGATATTTTTCTCCGCACAATCACATCACAAGCAAATATTTAATTGAATTATAGAAACTTAATTACACACTTTTAATTCCTTGTATAGTTCTATGTTGTTAGGCTATGAAGAGAAAAAGAAGCTTCCCTCAATTGTTTCATTTTCATTTGTCGTTCTGCATTCGAAATTTAAAACAAAATAGTTCTTCAATATTTTGCGTGTTACATGCCAGTAATGTTTTATGTCAGATGAGAAAAAAGTATTTATTGCTTATTAAAATAATGAAAAAAAAAATGTGACCCTGTATTTTAAAAATTTATTAAATAATGTTTTTTTATAAAAAACCTGAGAAGATAACCGCTTACTTCTACAGTTTTAGTGCTCCTGGACGGAAGATGGAGCTTCGCGCAACACTTTGTCCAACTGAGCCCGAAGCTCATCAATGCCGCTGCCGCCTTGGGCCGCCTTCTACCTAATGTGGTGCTGCACTCCATGGCACTATATGGTGCACCCATATAGGTGGACACTCTCACTGCGCGTAATAAGGCTCTCCTGCATAGACCATAGAGAGTTATAGCAGTGAGAGCGGTAAGAGGTTACCGGACACTTCTTGCAAGCGATCCGCCTTGGGAACTCCAGGCCCAGGTGAGTGCGGAAGTGCACCGATTCCGGGTGGAAGCCAGGATGAATGGCGACTGTCCAGGATCAGCGGTGAGGCGAATCAGCTCTTTAGCTCAACAAGCCTTGATTCGTAGATGGAAGGAGGACCTGAGGTCTCCATCAGCAGGCCTGGCGACATTGGAGGCAATCCACCCCCACTTGAGTCACTGGGTAACAAGAAGAAGCGGCAAACTCACGTTTAGATTGACGCAAGTGCGTACGCGCGTTTTTTTACCGCTCGAAAAACGCATTACGCTTTTCCCCCACGGGAACAATGGGGCGTATGTGGGGCTCGCCGTATGTCCAGGGCACTAAGTGCGCCTCGGTCATCAGAATACCCACTAAAAAACCAGCGGTACCCTTCCCGTCTTAACGGGAGCGCCACGGGATCGCTTGCGCATGCTACCGTGACGCTCCGACGGCCGGCCCGCTATGCGGGCTTCCATTCACTAGGGAGAAATCCCAGGGTACTGGGAACCCCCCTAGTCCCGGCGGCGCCTATTGTCCTACAACCGCCGCCAGGGAATGCCTCTGGGTCCCCCACGCGGCACATTCCGTCAGGGTGTGATGCGCCGTGTCGAGTGGCGCACCACACTCGTGGCAAGAGGGTGACACCTCCCGCGGTGCTATCTTGTGCAGGTACTTACCGAAGCTCCCGAGTCTGGTAAGTAGCTGCGTTAACCTGAACGAAAGCGTGCCTTGTTTCCTTTTGACCCAGCGACTCAAGTGGGGACGTATCGCCTCCACTGTCGCCAGGACCGCCGTGGGGGACCTGAGGTCATCCTCCCATCGTGTGATCAGGGCCTGCTGGGCTAGAGCCCTGATCCGCCCGACCTCCGCTGACCCTAGACGGTCGCCGCGTTCCCTCGCCTCGGCCCGGAAGCGGTACACGGCGAGCACCTCCGCCTGCAGTTCCCAGGGCGGATCGCCTGCGAGGAGGATCGCCGCTGTCCATGACACCGTACGATAACCCCTTATCGCCCTCACCGCTATGGCCCTCTGCGGTTTTCGCAGGAGGGCCCGGTTGGAAGTGGTGAGCGCGTCCACCCAAATCGGGGCACCGTACAATGCCATCGATCTCACCACACCAGCATAGAGGCGCCGGCATAGCGATCCCAGTCTTCCCACGTTAGGTAGGAGGCGGCCTAAGGTGGCGGCGGCATTGACGAGCCTCAGGCCGAGCTGCACGAAATTCTGCCCGAAACTCCATTGCCCATCCAGGATCAGGCTCAGATACTCCATCTGGGCCTGCACAGCGATCACCGTCCCGTGGACGGTGATACTCGCCCCTCGTGGGGGGCCCCTCCGTGGACAGTGGAAAAGGAGGGCCTCCATTTTGGATATGGAGATCCTCAAGACCAGCATCTCCATACGGTGCACGGTTATGGTTATTCCGACCTCGGCCAGGCGGGCCGCCTCCCGAAAGTCCCGCCCCGTCGCAGTGATGAGGGTGTCGCCAAACGACCTGCCCTGAACCCGAATTGGGCCTTTGAAAGACCCGGACCAACCTCGTCGAGGTGTTGAACAAGACGGGCTGCATCTTCTCAAACAACTTGCCCGTCTCGTTCAGCAGCACAATCGGCCTGTACGCTGAGCAGGAACCGGGTGGTCGACCATCCTACGGCAACAGCACCAACTTCCCTTGCTTCCAAGGCTTCTGAAACTGCCCGCTGATCAGACATTCGTCAAACAGCCCCCGTCGCACAGAACACGTCCTGGAACACCGTCCGGACCCGACGCCGTCTTCTTGGCCCTCAGGCGACCGTGGGCCATCTCCATTTCCCGCTCCGTGACCGGTGGTGGATCCACTGCATCCTCTATCACGGAGCGGGGGCCATAGGCGGAGGGACAAACTCACCTAGGTGGGGAAACAGTTCCCTCCACCAGGCGCAGAAGGAGCTCCGGCGACAGCGTTTCCGTCACGGGGGCGACTTGGGTGCGGAACTTTCCGCGCACACCTCGGTACGCCCCCATGGGTCTCGGTTGAGGCCCGCCAGCAACTCCTCTCTCGCCTTCTCCTTGGCCTGACTTATTGCCAGCTGCAGATCTTTTTTGAGCTGGCAATAAGTTGCCAAGAGCTGTCCCTCTCTGTCCGCGTCGAGGCCGTTGTGCCTACGACAGCGGACGCTGTTTCTTTAGTTCGGCTATTTCGGGCGACCACCAGCAAAAATTCCGGCGCGGAACTCTTCGCCGGGTCATCGTTATGGCCGCATCGCAGACCTCATTGAGGGTACTGCGCATGCGGCCCGCCAGCTCCTCGGCGCTGGCGCCTTCCTCCTCCCGTCCCGCAGAACCCCACCGCTGCACGATGGCAGACTCCTTGACCAGCTCACGGTCTAACTGGCCAAGAGACACCTCGGCAGCGTGGTCGGCACCCTCTGGGGTTCCGCCGGCCTGCGAGAGGTGGAGATCTCGAATCGAATATAGCGGTGATCCAAAAGAGTCTCCACAAGTCTCTCCAGTTTAACATTTTGCGTGCTACTACCGGGGTGGCGAACGAGACGTCCACCACGGACCCCCCGATGTGGCGCACGCATGTGTGTACCTGCGCCTTGTACAGTAGGGTCAGGCTGGAGAGTAGCGCCCACACTTGGACGGCCCTCCCCCGTGGTAGCGGAGGGACGTAATAGGGCTCGCAGGCCACAGCCAGGTCGATCTGCCTCTCCACCATGGACTGCAGCAGCAGGTCCTGCGCCGCAGCGCAGTGTTTGACATTCGTCTGGAGGAAGCTTATGTCCGTTCTCATGTTGACATAGCAGTTTCCTCCTCAGCCTGGCGCCGTTCGACATTTGTGGTGGTCTGGGTGCCTAAGACTACCGTACCCTTCGTGATGGGGGGCTTGCACTCCCCAGATCCCATAACGTGCCCAGAGGGCTTGCCAGCGTCTGCGCACCCTGCACAGAGCATTTTCTCAGTGCAGTCCGCTGACTTGTGACCATCTACTCCACACCGGAAACATAGCCCTCCTCGTTCCGCTTTGGATGGGCAGAGCATCTTCATGTGGCCAAGGCCCATACAAAAATTTCACTAAATTGCCATGTAGTGTAAAAGAGGTGGAAATTTTTTATTAGTAAGAAAAAGAAAGATTATTAGTATTCATCGCGTATGCGTAATAGGCCCATCGCTAAGTTAAGCAAAGGCTACGCCTTATAGGTACTTTTTTCTTAATTGTATTATCTTCAGGTACAATATATTAATTTTAATTTTCCTTATGAGATGTCTAGCTTATAAGAGCCAATCATATTGCAATATATAATATTAAATATAATACGTATTATTCTTAAATATTGCTGAAGAAAATATTGTTATTTTTCATATTAAATAAAAATATTCTATATTTTTAATCTTTAAGCAAGAACAATGACAGATACTCTTCATGGCGGGAAACAGATTAATTAATTATCTTACACGAGCATTGCGTGCTAAATTATACATCATTCAGGATTTTATGACTGCAAATAATAATTAATTTCATTGAAGTCTCGTTTTATTTCTGAGTATAATCTAGTTCTTTCAGCCGTAGCAGTATTTCAAAAAAAAAGTTCTTGAAAAAAGTAAAGTAACAAGCATAAAAAATATTCTTAATATTTCGTTAAAAATATGTATGTCTAAGAAATAAGATACCAGAATTAATTTGGGTAATTATTCGGTATCGAGCCACCAGCGATTTTGGAGCTAATTTTTTTTTACGGGCGAGTTATGCCTTCTAAACATCATAACTAGTATTATTATGACGGCGCATGACTTTTTTAATTAAAAAAATATATATAAAAGTGTCAAATATTCGACACGAAATTTCGAGTTTTTCGTGTATTTTTGTAGATTTTCGACGACTTTGGCTGATTAATGATAATTACACATCAAAATCTAGTTCGGGGTACTCGAATAATTACACATAAAATTCATCTAAACGATACCTACTCTGTCTTTGTGCTTTAAAAGTAACCTAACATAACCTATATGACTTTGGCCTAGACTTTTATGTGTCATTATTGGTGTACCCTGAACTAGATTTTGATCTGTAATTATTCAGGTGTAAAATCAGGTCCAACTTATCGTTAATCAGCCAAAGTTGTCGGAAATCCACAAAAATAGGAAAATTTCTAATTTTGGACATTTTTACTTTATTTTTTAATTAAATAGGTCATGCGCCGTCAATCGTCATAATAATACTACTAATGACGTTTAGAAGGCATTGGTAGGTACCACCCACACATCAGATATTCTACTGCAAAACAGCAGTACCTGCTATTGTTGTGTTTCGATTTGAAGGGTGAGTGAGCCAGTGTAATTACAGACACAAGAGACATAACATCTTTGATGCCAAGATTGGTGACGCATTGGCGATGTAAGCGATGGTTAACATTTCTTCCAATGCCACTGTTTATGGACGTTTGTGACCACTTACCATCAGGTAGCCCATACGCTCGCCCGCCTACCTATACAATAAAAAAATGTATTTAATATAAGTTTTTTCTAAAAATGTGTATTTCATTTGTTTAAATGTATTTTTAAAGATCCGACTCCGGTGTTCACTCTTAGAAAATTCGAAGCCATATTGAACTCGTACCACACGAGTAGGTAAGTACTTACATATAGAAATGGATGTGCACCAGATGGCAAAGAGGCTTCGACATTTCACGTATGCTTCTTGTGACAGGAATATTTACGTCATTACCTTTACACTCCGGGGACACTTGTATATATTTGAAATATTTTTCACTACCTACCTATTACATGAGCGGCAGGGCTTCTAACAAACAGAATATGGTAAATAATAAATATCAAATATTACAAATATTATATTGATAGCAAAGTAAACTTTAATGATATCGTAAAAGTACCTAATACAATGAAATCGTTTTGATATTTCATTTTTATAATTTTTTGTACTTTGTACATATAAACATTTTTATCTTTTTGCTCAGTGTCTTATAATAGTGATATTTTTATCTATTGTTTATTTCATTTTTTATCACTTTTACCCTGTGTAAATGTGTATACTAAATATAATATTATTTACCAAATAAATAAATAAAGCTTTAACGCTTCTACTTTCCCTTCATCGTCCTTGATCTTATCTTTTTCTACTGATAATAGATTAATAACCGTTATACCGTATGTTATTTACGGACGATAGTTTAACGTGACAACGTCATAACAAAACATGAAAAGACTGCATACTTTTATAAATAAAATTGAATCATTTTTATTGAATTATCATTATTCTAGTAGGTACTAATACCACATGTTATATTTTAATATAATACACCGATATGTATCTTTTAACTTCATTCCCACATCAGACAAATGAAAATGTAAGAAAAAACTTATATTAAATACATTTTTTTATTGTATAGGTAGGCGGGCGAGCGTATGGGCTACCTGATGGTAAGTGGTCACAAACGTCCATAAACAGTGGCATTGGAAGAAATGTTAACCATCGCTTACATCGCCAATGCGTCACCAATCTTGGCAACAAAGATGTTATGTCTCTTGTGCCTGTAATTACACTGGCTCACTCACCCTTCAAATCGAAACACAACAATACAAAGTACTGCTGTTATGCGGTAGAATATCTGATGAGTGGGCGGTACCTACTTAGACGAGCTTGCACAAAGCTCTACCACCGAGTAAACATAATTAATAAGATGCTATTTAATAATCGTAACAACTGTTTTTCCAACATTTTTCTTTACTATTTATAATGTTTATGGGTACTATAACCGGCTAATTATTTACATTTGTTCTAATGAATATAATGCTTACGATACATTACCGAATCGCTACCGCTTATATCCTACGTCTCTTCTGTGTTTCTAGGTAATAGGTAAAGCCTTGCGAGTAGTAGACAGATCGTACAGACACTTTGTCAACATACATTTTGTGCCTAACTTAAATACTATTGCGAAATATTTCCAATGGTTTAAGTTTTATATTTATAAATTTCAATTAAAAACCCAAAGCTTATTACCTTTAAATAATATTTTAATTAATTGTCAACGACGTATTTGAATAAACATTTTTCATTGTTAATTGTCGTAAAATGTAAATGAATGTTCACAACCGCTCGCGTTGTGAAAATGTTCTTGAATTATAGAGTCACTCCATGTTCACCCAGAATCTCGCAAGGCGCGATGAATATGTGGTAATTCTTCAACGCTAATTACATAAACAAACACTGTGTGAAGCTTCACTACGTGCGCTGTATATCTAATTTTCGAGAACTTTTAAGTATAAACTAGGAAATAATTTTGAAATACCGTTGGTGTTATATGTAAATATGTTTTAATTATTTTGTTAAAAGTTTAGTTCCTTTAAATAAATCAAAAGTAACATATATAGAAGATATTAATTGATAAATAATAAATACAACTATTCTAAAGTTCTAAGCAAAACTATATATTTAAATAGTTGTAACTAAATGGCAAATGGACGGGATATACCTATATGACAGCAGCTGATACACAGTTCTTTTGGTTATTCACATTTTGACAGATAGAACAAATGAGTGAGGAAATCCTAAGAGATTGATTGATTACTAAATATTCGATTGTTTATTGATAATTTACTTAGTATGAAATATCGGTTATTACCTGGGGGTTTCGGTCCCTATCCCTTTTGTTACAAATTTATGAAATTTATACGACTTGTCTTTAGTTATTTTCTATAATTGTAAATTAAAACTAGACTTCGAAATAATTCTTACTCTTCGAAAACTTCTGAGTTACATGATTAATTTAACCGTTGTTTTTTCATTTTTTTACTCCTATTTTTAAGTTGCGACTCTAGTAATAATCAATTTTCGCAGTTTTTATAAAAAATAATAATAAAACTTTTTACTTATTAAAGGATTCATGTAATAAAATTATCTATTATTATCAATAAAATTGTCAAGTATAGTGGAAAGCGTAAAAGAGAATTAATATTATACGGATTAAGAATTTTGACAATATTAAAGAGTAAGAAGTAAGAACCGACTGTAACAAATTTAGGTTAAGATTTAGCTACGAAAGCTCCATGTCGGAAAACTAAGGATAATAAACCCTTATTAATTAGATTAATCAGAATAATTACTTAATCGTATATTTATTTTAATAGAACTTGACTTTATTTATTTGGTTGTTTAATTTTTGATGTACTTAAGTTAACTTTAATTAAAATATTAAATTCAAAATGTAGTAAAGTAAAAGTAGCAGCCTGAGAATATCCCACTGCTGGGCTGCTGAGATGTTTTGGGCCTTATTGCGCCACGCTGCTCATTGTCGGCATGGACCAACTAATGGATACACATGAGATAGAATTTCAGATAAATTAGTTTTATGCAGATTTCCTTTCGATGAATTCTCGAATGATTCAAAATCTCTTTCATTGCCGAGATAAGAACTACATATTATAAACACAAATCAAGCACACGAAAATTCAGTAATGCTTGTCTGGACTTAAACCCTACGCGGGTTATCGGCTAAGATTCATGTGTCCATCATGTTAGTATTAAGCCATCTTGGCTTTTTTTTAAATTATTTATACCAGCATAGAAATTTACGTTTATCAAAAATAATTAATAAGTGCTTACACGTGTTCTACTTCAAAGATTATTATAAAAAGACATGTGCTTGAAATTCCTGAAAACAAATCTTACGGAAATTATAAAATGAATGATATCACTGCCGCTGTCCTACGAATATATAAAAAATGTTAACAATATAATATATGCTGTGATTAACTTACGATGAAGGTAAGAATTTATTTTAAAGACGAAAAATAACTTTTGTAATGCCAGCCGACCTTTTCCAAGAAAATGTTTTAGATGATAAAATTAAATATAAAAATGGTTTTTGTGATAGGAATTTTAAATAAATTGAACATCACTTGTTCAAAAAAAAAAGAAAGCTGTAACAAAATCATATGAGGTATTAATTCATATATATTATGCTCGAATTATTGTATCATATAAATCGCAATTCAATTTAACTCATCGAAATAATAACGTACAACATATATATAATACACAATATTAAACGTATCTAATGTCTATCAGTATTCCTATTTTAAATATAAAATTCCTACGAATCAGGTAAGCACATATTAAAATGAAAGACACTGATGCTCGAGTTACGTGGGAACGAAATTCAAACTATCACATTACAGAAATGTACGAGTACAACTCCTTCGTACATATAGTAAGGATGAGCTGTCGTTTTCGTCAATAAAATTTAAAAGATTTCAAACAGCAAAACGCTTAAGAATAGTGTTTATGACAGACTATGACACTACCGTATAAAACTTTTTTTAATTGAATTATGATTTTTTTTTATAAAAATATTTTTTTTATTTCATTATATCCTTCTGACCTACAGCGGTCAATCACAAGTGACATAAGCTAACTGTGCAGGACATAGTATAGTGCACAAGTGTGAGCGCAAACACAGGTGCACTCTTTATCACTCATATCCTCGATCCCTCTCGTGATCCGATGAGACGGACACGGAATGTGTCGAACACTTCCAACTTCCCGAATGCGGGCTGCTGGGATTAGAAAACAGGGTCTCGGAATCTTGGCCTTATATAATTACCATTAGACCGACGAGGTAGTCAAATGAATATAATATTACGTGTGTATCGAATAAAGTATTGAACGCTTACACTGTTGCCTTTAAACAAACCAAGGATTCCAAATTCCAAACCAAGGCTAGTGGTATAACAGACACTTCGAGTACAACAATGGTGGCTTGGAGCACATTGACGTTAAGAACTTAAGAAGTAATCTGAAAAAAAAAATCTAGCAATGCCAATGAGCGTAGGTGATCACTCTTCATTAGGCCCATTTGCATGATTCTTACGGGAAAAATATAAAGCAGAACAGTAGCTAGCATTCTACTAACTCAATGTACTAAAACAGTAAATGTTCACATTCTCTTCATTCTACGCTAACGCCTCTCGCGGCGAATTCAATTATGATTGTCCTCAATATTGTCTTTTATTTTACTTTCTTTCCGTTCGTTCGTACTTAGCAATGGTGATCATTGAAATAAAATAAGGTATTTTTATTCTCAAGCTTCGCAGGAGTGAGATTCTTGTATCTTAATATTTTCTTTTCTTCGAGGTATATTTTGAAATGTTTTTGTTTTATAAATGCTGTCAACATCTTCTATCAAGCGTCTATTGTTTAATGTTATATCAATGCAAAGACATTAAAATTAATATAAAAGAAAATTTTACATTATATACCAATGAGATTTGATAATTGATCCTAATATTATTATTCAGCAGTATTCCTATAGGTGTTTATATTCTATATATATTTGATAAAATAAATTTAAACAACATCAGCCTTACCCTTCAAATTAGTTTATAATACTTTATTTTTTATATATTTATTCATTTAGCACGTTATAATATTTTAAGGAGTCCTTAGCTGCCAGGTAATCAACGAAAAACTTCATGTGGCGCCATCTATCGGAAGTTCCGATAAGTGTTTAGGTACAGCTTAAGATGGAAGTGGCGTCATGCGAGTAATATATCCCTCATATATTTTTCATTGTTTAGCGACATCTAACGAGGGGATAATAGAAAATGAAATAGTAAGCGACGTAATTCCACAGTATGAACGCTATTACATTACTTACGTGACCTGGGGGCCACTGCCATTTCACTCTACTGTAAGCCGCGTAAAAGAACTTCAATTCAATAATGCACAATTCTTGTTCCGAAATTATTATGCTAAAACCTTTATTCCAAATAATTAACAAGATAAAAACTAACAATGTTGCATCGTACAACATATATATAATACACAATATAGTTCGTCCTATCTATGTCAACTTTATCACCACATGTGAAAACAAAAATTAAATAAAAAAATGGCCCTTATTAAATTATATTAAGTCATATACACAGTCATAACCTCTACTCTCATACAATCAATCTCAATTATAGTAGAAGATCCGAACCTACATCGACCTTCACCGAGCTGATAATAGAATACAACTTATTTTATAATAATTTTACTATATTAGAAAATATATTAAAAATGGTGTGTCAAAAAAAAATCCTGGACAGACGATTTTTAATTATATTATATTTTTTGCACACAACCGTATGTCAATGTGTTCACAATAAAACAGCGCTTATGCTAATATAAAAAGAAATATATGATCCTATCAAGTATAAACAAAAATTTTAACAAAACAAAAACCGACTTCAAAGGAAAAACAAATTAATATGCACTAAAAAGTAAAAAAAATAATTGCGTATTCTTCCATAATTTGATAATTAACTTACTATTTTCTATTCATCAATATGTAGGTACGATTGTGTTGTGTGGTTGATAATGTAGTTACAATTACTGTTATTTTTGGAGTCGATGTCAGCAAAGGTGGGTTTATAACTACATACATAGTTATAGGTGAGATTTGCTTCGAGGCGAATAAAAGTCAATTTGAAATGTGTAAGTTTTTGTTTGTTTTTAAAGGATTTCCAGTATTATTATTGCAAGGTACATTAAAGTGTTTCCTTGGCTTAAATATATATATATATATACACTAGCTGCCCGTCCCGACTTCGTACGGGTAAAATAAAAAATGTATTCCGTGCATTTGTTAATCAATAAGATATAAACATTCTCCAATCAATTTATTCGCCCATAGAGTACAGTTTATATGTGTTCAGTACAGGGCATATAATAATACTATTTCCTTTTGTATGGATGTATGGACATTTGTTACCCTTTCACGTAAAAGTACTGAATGGATTTTAATGAAACTTTACAATTATATAGCTCATACATCAAAATAACAAATAGGCTACAATTTATAAACCTATTAATTATTATTAATTTTTAAATTGACCAAAATATAACAATAAGTGTACGTGACACAGTCGGAAAAAATCTTCTATTTCCAAGCCATTCTGGCATGCCTTGCAAAACCATAAGAGGTGCACGAAAATAATGTATGAATGATATAAGATATGTATGTAAATATATATATCTTATATCGTTCTCCAAAAAATTCCGCGACAGCATAATATTATATCTATCTTTTATAAGTACGCCATTATCGCTTAAATTGTGAATCGAAAATACAATCAAATTATATATTATTTTCCGAAATGAAAATTTTGTATAAACAAATTGATTCATGTCAACAAAATAATAAAATAAATCAACAAATAATTTTATCACTTCCAATTTTTAAAGAAGATAACTTTTGTCTCTCACACTATTTCATTTGGACAAATATTTTAAAAGTTACGACGATGACAAAGTGAGTGCGCGGCACTATGCAGCATGCAGCAGTACACTGTGGGAGAAGAATTCGGTCATCGGCTCATCGCTGGGTGTGCGACTCGCATGCAGGAAGACGTCATTGATGGTTGTCCGTTTTGCGATTTTTCAAGTCCCTAGCGATTGCTTAAAGACGCACTTTACCTGTATGTCATTTAATAGGTAGGTTTTTATAGTGCCAGGCTGCATACTTTCGGGTTGCAGCGGAATGGGCCGGCACGCCCGGCCGGAATTACCACTCTCCCACGTAAAATCGGCGTAAATTGGTAGCTACGCTACCATAATTCTGAGTGCAAATAACAAAATGCTACTAAAGTTTTTTTTAACAGAAATGCATTTCATACATATTAATTTCAAATCACAGATTTTCAAGCAAACATTTATCCTTTACTTTTATTTATGCGGGCAAGAGCTAGCGTACGGGCGACAGCGGGACGCGGGGCGCGCAAGCGGTTGCATCACGCGTTTGTATGATGGGTGTTGGACCGCCTGAATTTATTTAGTGCGCGATAATTTTAAAATTACGATTACTCCTAAGATATTGATTTAAATTGGGTAGTGTAAAGGGCAATTATAATATACATTAAATGCTTAAAGTAAATAACGTATTTATTTTAATAAGGATTAATATCATATCCGTTTTTATAGCTTTCCAATTTTAACATTTTTATGTAACCATTTTTTAAACATTAAAATGGGTATAGTTAGCTATCCTTGAAAGATAGACATATGCCATCGCGGACTTTTTTGTAGATCTATGAAAGGGGAACAATTTCACCATACATTGTTTTGTTATAACTCAAAGGGATTGTACAGCGTTTTCGATGAAAGCTCCCAATCGGCTCGTTTTTTTTTCGACTTCTTCAACAATTATCGCTATATTTCAACAAATTTACAGAAAATATTAATGAATTATACACGTAAACCTTTCACTAGAATCACTTTATCTATTAGTGAAAACCGTATGAAAATCCCTTCAGTAGTTTTTTAGTTTAGCGCGTTCATACAGACAGACATGAAACGCGGGGGACTTTGTTTTATAATATTTAAGGATATATATATTTAATTTTCAAAATTAGTCTCAACTTTTAGGAGATGTTCAATTACAAACATATATACATATACATATATACTAATTCTTACATGCATAACTAATATTATAAAGAGGCAAGATTTGATTTTTTATTACAATTTAACTCAAAAACTACTCGGCCGATTTTAAAAATTCTTTTACTATTAGAAAGCTACGTCTTTAATGAGTAATATAGGCTATACTACATTTTCAAAAAAAATTATAGAACCCAGCCTAAAATGGAGCAATGTGCTGAACTCAGCGTGCGCTGCGAAAACTATTGACGGTATATAAAAAAGTGTTCTATACAATAGAACTACAATTACTTGATCATAACGATGTCATGGTAGGTGACTGAAAAATCTGGATAGCCTATAAATGATTCGGCCGTGTATCGTTAATTTGCTCCTAAGAATTTAAGAGTTCCGTTACTTTGTCATGGATCCCATAATCAGAATCTAACCAACTGTCATCAAACTAACCTTGAAGTACACTCTTTCCAATAAAAAAATCATCGAAATCAGTTGGCGTGATATTGAGTTATTCGTCCATTTGTCGCGCACATACTTGATGCAAATTTACTACTTATATGGTTTTCTCATGGATACCATTTTGCAAAACTGGACCAAATTAAAATGGGACCAAATGGGAAGCACCAGCTTTCAAATAAAAAAAAACAGCAAAATCGATTCACCCAGTCAAAAGTTATGAGGTAACAAACATTAAAAACAATAAAAAAAATACAGACGAATTGATAACCTCCTCCTTTTTTTGAAGTCGGTTAAAAAGTAACTGGCATCGACATACCTGTTTATTCCTGGCAACACAGTAGTTCGTCCAGGTAACTAATAGACAACCCTACGACTGCACATTATATGTTTTATACTTCTTACTACTGTATAAAATTTTCTTATTATCTTGATGTTGCAATATTTAATTTTTTAAATGATTCTTAAAAAACATATTTTTTTAAAAAATTATTAAAAATATTCTGTCCAGTATTTTTTGGCAACCCATTTTTAATATATTTACTAATATGCTAAATTTATTATAAAATAAGTTTTATTCTATTATCAGCTCGGTAAAGGTCGATGTAGGTTCGGATCTTAGACTATTAGGGCAGTCAGAAAATCTTTAATCAATATGGAAGAACTTTTTTTTTATCAAAATAATTGCTGTAACGTTAGTAACTTAGGACAGGAGGAAAACTTAGTATATTTAAAAGGGCCATTAAATCAACCAATCTCTTTCGCAAAAAAAATACCCTTTTTTGACCTATTACAAATCTGAAACTAATGACGACTGAGCTAATAACCAAGTAGCTCAAACGTTGAATTTATTATTTGTTTATTATGAAATTACTTGTTAGAAAAAAAAAAGGATGCTTGATGCTATATAATTTTCTTTGTTAAAAGATTCAAGAACGTTTTTAATGATGATCTCGAAGCATAAAACATAATACTAATCACGAATACGTTAGTTTAGAAAAATAATTGAGTATAATATTTATAGGGTAATGGCATACACCTGTATCAGTGTCACAACTCATATGACAGAAGCTGTTGTCTGTAGGTGTTAAAATGTAGAAATTCCAACGGCTTCATGATCATTATGAACACAAGTTTTAAAGCATTTACATAACTTAATTTTGATCTGAGTTGTCTTTGGTTTTATATATAATTACGTGTTTTAAAAAAAAATGCATCAATCAATTGCTATCTATAACCACGACAAAAAGTATAAATGTAGTTCTGAAACTTATAAATATGATTATTGACGAATTTTTATGTAACGATTTTATGTTAAGATGTAATCAAATTAAGTTCAATTATTACTAATGTAATGATATACGTCATCATATTTTATCAAATTTACGACACGTGAAAAATAGCTGAGCAATATTGCCCGAGTAGATCTCATCATAAGCTTTTAGGAATCTTTTGTACGATAAAAAGCTCATATAACTTGTTATCAAATAAAAGAAAGGTGTGAATTTTCACAGGCAGCTCCCTAAGCCCCACCTCTTAAGATGGCGTTATCCCCTCCATCTGGTAAACAGCCAGTAGCATTAGAGAACTTCGACGCGGTGATACCTACAGCTTCCACATCAATCTTAACGGCACCACCTATTTTCGGAAGCAATTATCATCTCTCACCTCAACGATACGGTCTACATAGTCTCCGATAAAGTTACATTTATGCGTGGTCGATGTGCACAGGACGCACAGTTGTAACTATGAATTAAAATTAATAAAACTCGCTTAGTATGATAACGTTTTAAATAAATAATGAATTCAATTGACGATATATCAAGCACATGTGAAAACGACTCTGGATCTTTATTTCGTGACACGCTCTCGAGTAGAGCTAATCTAAACGAAAAGACACGTTATAATTCAGAATCGGAATCTGAATTCGACAGTGAAAATGAAACAATTGACGTGATTTGTGAAAACAGTGATCAAAGAGAACATAGTGCTTACAGGTCAAACTCAAGCCCGATAAGTAACGTAGATAAAATTTACTCCTTAAGCAAAAGTTTATACGCAAATAAAATGACTATTAATTCCAGCAATCGGTTTGGTATTGATGCAATAAACTCTGTCAATGATAACAAAAATAGTGCAGTGAATAATAGAGGAAAAAATTTCTTAATTGATAACATTTTAGGTAATAATTGTCAAACACAATCAGTAATTAAAGAAAGTGAAGGAAATATAGAGGAAACTGGAGACGAGCACAATGGTATCATTTTTTAATAATTAACAACAAATCTATTCATTTAAAAGGCAAACTTGCAAATGGACCTGGTCGTAAGTGGTCACCACCGCCCATAGCCATTGACTGTGTTAGAAATATTAACTATCTATTTCATCGTCAATGTGTCACCAACCTTGGGAACTAACATGTTAAAATCCTAAATTTTTCTAATGCCTGTAATTACACTAGGCTTTCCTAGCCTACACACTTCAATACAACAATACTATATATATTATAATATTTCATGTGTGGGTGGTACATACCCAAAATTGCAATGTCAGTATTCCGTTTCTCAACGCTCAACATTATCTATGACGAGACTAAAACTAAAAACTATACCTAAGAGAGACTTGTAATTTGAAGCCCTTCTTCTTATAATTTAGAAGTGCATTTAAAAATGTATTTGCGAAAATAATTAGATTAAATAGCAGATTTCGTACCGCATAATTTTTGTGGTTGTACTGTTATAACATATGAACCACTTATTAAAGCAACTAAGCCGTTTATTTTCATGTAAATGTAGTATTTTTAAAACTTTGAGATAATTAATATCAATAAAAAGATTTGAATAAATAAAAGAGTTTGAATAAATAGTTTAGTCTATCGTGTATTCATCTCGTCAAACCTTTGACAGTTTCATCGACATCAACGTATCCGGACCTGAATGCGCTCAACGGCGCCGAGTTGCTGGCGGGCCATGCGTATGCTCATTGGCTTGCTACACAACAACCAACGTCCACATTTTATGGTATTTATTTGCATATCATTGTAAGAGTAACAGTCTTTAATTTTCCCTCTGCTGGACAAAGGCCAACCCTACCCTTGAGAAGTAAGCTTTTACACTACGCTATTCCATGCACCCGCATGGAATAGCATATTTTAGCATATAGGATACATATGTGACAGTATTTAATACGACACATGCAGGTTTTGTTTAAAGGTTTTTGTACGTATCGTCTCAAATAAAATATGTTATAACCTTATACAAAAAAATGTGAAATTTCGTTTCGTTTTCGTTTTTCTATTTCCACATTCAATGTTGTCTTGCTTGCTGAGACTATTCTGAACACAAACACACACTTTCTTCAATAAGTTTAAATAGATTGAATACTATCAAATGTTTTTTGTTAATCTCGGCTAAATGTAAATTTTTTCGGTGTTCTAAAACCCAAATCATGAACTGTATGACATAAACGCGTAATATATTAAATAATGAATTATATAATATTATGGCTCGCTTTCTTTTATATTCATATTTTTATGAACAATCATTTTTACTTGCAAATGATGAAAAAAGTGCCACTGCAAAAATATTGTGTGACACTCTTGATCTACGTCCAAAAAATGAAGCTATCTAAGAATATACAGCAATATCGAATGATTCCGCCTGATGGTAAGTTTTAGTAGAGTCAAACACGACGACGGCTAGTGCAGCAGGAAGAATGATTTGCACAGGCGAGAAGAATGATTATGAGGAGGGGAACAGGTGTTTTTCAGAAGAATTCCATGTTTTGGAGGTGCGACAAAGAAAAGAGTTGCCGAATTGCTTCGTGCGCGATGGAATTGATGCCACAGTTAGTCACAGTGTCACACGGTGACATCGAAAGCCAGCACGCGTAGACTTGTGAAGGCATGGGGATGCAGTAATGAGGGAGAAAAACTCCTCTGAGCGCTCACCGTGATACAGTCGATAGAAAGCGCTCAGTGCCGCTATCTCACGATGCAATTGTAAAGGCTCGAGGGTGTTGGTGATCTTTACGTTGCCAATAATGCGAACCGCACTTCGCTACAACCGATGCAAGGCCTCCAGTAAGTACTTAGCGGAGCCATCTCAGAAGTGCGCGCAATATTCGACGCAAGACCGTACCTGTGTTTTCTACAACAGAAGCAGTTGTTGTGGCGTGAAAAAACGCTGCACCTTGTTTAGTTTCCCTGAGCCTTTTATAACAGCCTCGATGTGATCCCTTGGATTGAAGTCTCACCGAACGTCAATTCCCAGTATGGCGACTTTGCTTTGTATCTCCAACGTAGTGCCATAGAGGGAGATAGGTGGGGAGAATGGTGACTTTTTCGCTGAGAAAGCGCATTACTGTGTTTTCTTGTTAAACTCAACAAGAAAACTCGTCTGGGTAGGTACCACCTAGAACTAAAACAGCAGTACTTGTTATTGTTATTTTTCGGTTTGAAGGGTTGATTAATATTTCTTACAGTGCCAATGTCTTTGGCCCACGATAACCACATACCAACAGTTAGCTAATATGGCCATACGCCTAGCTAAAAGCAAGGCCTGATCAAAGCAGATTCTTCGTTTCGAACAAAAACGAATAAACCCTAAACTCACAACTCAATTCGCCTTGATAATGAAAAAAACATATTATTTTTTCTAATAACTAAGGCCTTGTCACTATCATCACTATCACTACATATTATAAAACAAAATCCCCCGAGTTTCCTGTCTGTCTGTATGCACGTGATAAACTAAAAAACTACTGAACGGATTTTTATACGGTTTTCACCAATAGATAAAGTGATTGAATAGAAAGTTTTATGTGTATAATTTATTAATGTTTTCTGTAAATTTGTTGAAATATGACGATAATTGTTGAAGAAGTCAGAAAAAACGAGCCGACTGGGATCTTTCATCGAAAACACTGTAAAATCCCTTTGAATTATAACAAAAAAATATATGGTGAAATTATTCCCCTTTCATAAATCTGCAGAAGAGTCCGCGATGGCATATGTATATCTTTTAAGGAAAGCTAAATATACGAACTTTAATTTTTTAAAAATGGTTACGTAATAATGTGATAATTGGAACGCCATAAAAACGGATATAATATTAATCCTTACCAAATTAAATACGTTATTTTCTTTAAGCATTTCATGTATATTATAATTGCCCTTTACACTACCTAATTTAAATTAATATCGTAGGAGTTATCGTAATTTTAAAACTATCGCGCACTAAATAAATTCAAGCGGTCATACGCGATGCAACCGCCAGCGCGCTCCCGCGTCCCGATGTCTTTTTTGTATAATATTTACTCTGCTACTCGAGCGAAGCCGGGGCGGGTCGCTAGTTTAAATATAAATGACGAATTTTGCTGTATTAATTTTTAAGATCGTCAAAGTAGCTACTTACATTTCTTTTTCTTATTCTTATATGTTAGACATTTTTCGTTTTTGTTAATACAATGTAACGTATGCAGTGTAATATCACATTGCGATACGTGGGCTATCACAGTAACACCTAAATGTTCACGAAAATATAGCATGTGCCGCATCGCGTGATGACGGTCGGGTGCGAATCTTCACACGCACAATACTCTAATATTTCAACCACACGCAATCATCCCTTGGTCATGAATAATTGTTATTTCGTATTAAGGGGATGAACTTCATTATTTTATGTATACATCTATCTATATATATAGATCTGTCTAGTCCATTTCAATAGACCGACAGACAGATGGGAAATAAGAAAACTAAGGCAATATTATATATTTTTAACTGTTATATGTTTACTTTTGTTATTTTTATAAATGATTATGCTGAATTTGTGTATATTGAAATACGAGATGTTTTTTAGATTTTATTTAGGATTACGTTGACATACATACATAAATATCAATTTGGTTTGATTTATTAGACAATAATTATATGAATATTTACCTATTTAAGCGTAACCCCTGCTGGTTAAAACTTATATCAGATAAATTAAAAAGTAGTTATACTAGTAACTATATTCTTAAATACCATTTCAATTTGTCACCTATGCGTGCCTTAAACATCGTTAGTTTGTCAACTATTTTGTCACATTTGTCGCGATGACGACTCGGAATTTCGGTGGCTATAAAATTAGTGTGTCATGTGTAACATCCGAGAAGAGGCAGGAGGTCTCGTCGTGATAAAACATTTTTAACTACACTTACATGTCAAAGCCCATCGACACCTATGGAATTTATACTTTCGTAAAAAAAAATTCGTGCTGTCATTTATTTCCTATTTATGTATTAGTAATAATTAATTTAAAGCCACCATGTTAAAATTTGATTTTTAAAATTGTGTATGCCTTTGTAACGACTAGCAGAATTGTTTTAAATTTATCAGTCGTGAAAAATAATATTAGCACTCATTGATCGTAATATGCTAACATTTATTCAAATACATACTTTATTGGAGTCAACAAAGCACCATTTGCGTCACAATTTACCTAATATGATTGCTTTATAATAAGCAATAAATATTTCCAATAATAAAAATAGCGCTAAAATGTATGTCCACTTTTCTAACTAGTAAAGTTAATAGACCATACATGGCGTTCCGTTTAGTGTGATAAGTCCGAAGACACATTCGACGAATTGTCGCCAGCCGTCGGACGGTGGTCGCGACTTCGCACCCACGTGTCGGTAAACAGCTGCCGCGTCGATAATTACTGACAAAGCTCGCTTATTTACACCCCGCCTTAGCACGCTGAGCTGTTGGAACTATATCGAGAGAAGATGATACACGATTTTTTATAAATGGTGCTAATGCCACGCTCACATTATTGCTGGACTCTAATTCAATTTAAATATTTGGTATCATGAAATATGCAAATAAGCATATTAAAGTAATTTATTTTGCGCATGCGACCATTTATCATGAAGATATTATATGTTTAATAATTATTATTTTCAGCTACAGTATGAATATAAGATATGTTAAATTTCAGGGCAAGTTGTATTATAGGCACATGAATAAAATGTTACTATTGATTGGATGTATATAATAATGTAGAGTGAGGATACTTAATTTTACTGTTCAGTAAAAATCGCCATAGATAGATTACTTGGTGGTAGAGCTTTGTGTAAGCTCGTCTGGGTAGGTACCCACCCACTCATCAGATAGTCTACCGCAAAATAGCATTACTTGGTATTGCTGTTTCGGTTTGAAGGGTGAGTGAACCAGTGTAATTACAGGCACAAGGGAACATAAAATCTTTGTTCCCAAGGTCGGTGGCGCATTGGCAAGTGATCGTTAACATTATTATATTACAATGCTAATGTCTGAGGGCGTTACTGACCACTTTACATCAGGTAGCCCATATGCTTGTCCGCCTACCTATGCTAAATAAATAACAAACAAACCCTCAGTCATAAAATCATTATAAATGATTGTTGTACATAGTACTTTAGGATTTAAATTAACTATTATTATTTAGAAAAAAGTCATTCTCATTTTGTTTTCATAATAAACAATAAAATCGTTATTGATATTTGTTGAATCTTTAAGTAACTGTTCACCATTCAAAATCATCATCTCATTAATATCCATATGTCAGTAGTTCAGTGGACTATCTTGTCTCTTACAAGATGTAATTTAATTCATTTCTGAAATGATCTAAAATCGCTTACGTAAACTGTTAGCAGTCTGTTAGCGAGGCCATCACACGCCATACACCGGCCACAATGCGTTATTGACATATGAGATTTCGAACTGCGCAGGCGCAACGCAAATACCCTGATTGTGTTTATAGCCACTTAACAAGAGCCTGTGACAATTCTGATTAGTACTTGAGAAAAAAATTACCGTATGTTTGTTTTAAGTGAGAGCTGCTACTTTGTAAATTTAGGCGTGTCTTATTTAAGTTATTTTAAGAGTTCGTTACATATTATTGAAATCTAAATTAATAGTACTGAGAAAATATTATTAAGATTAAAGGTCATTATTTTTTAAATAAATTTAGTCATTCAGACCTATGCCAATAAACCCCCTCATCTAAAGTACGAAATATGTTAAACTATGAAATATTTGATACCATTTAGAATAGAAAATATTTAATTTATCATTAAATGAATTTTATCGTTAACAGATGATAAGAATAATAGAAGGCCACGTCGAGCTGGCCCTGAACGGAAACCACGTCAAGCATACAGTGCAAAACAACTAGAAAGATTAGAAGCTGAGTTTAAGCTTGACAAGTATCTCAGTGTATCAAAGCGTATGGAACTCTCCAAGGCTCTTGGCCTCACGGAAGTACAAATTAAGACATGGTTTCAGAACCGAAGAACGAAGTGGAAGAAACAACTGACATCTCGCCTAAAAATCGCACAGCGTCAAGGATTATTTTCGGGACACATCTTCGGACATAGTCCTCAAAATTATTCTCTTTTAAGCCCTTACGCATACGCACCACTTAGTTGTGTTTTTACTCCAGTCACTATCCCAGCGTCACAGCCGTAATGTCAATAATAAAATAAAGACTCAATTTGTATTGCGAAATTTCATGTTTTGCCATTGAAACTATACATCAGCCTTAACGCTGTTTTGTTAAACTTCTGTTTAAAAACTTTCGAAAGATGAAAATACCCAGCAAAATATGAATAGATTTGTAATTATTTTAAAATATTTAATGATTTTCAGCTCAAAGTACACTGAAAGTAAATGAGAAAATTTGATTGAGATGCATTACTAAAGATGGATATCATTGGGTATTCCGGCGCCTTCAGTGCCGGTGAGCCCCACATACCCTCCACCTCAAGAGCGTGAAAAAAAAAGATGGATATCATACTCATTGGGAAATTATTGAATAAATTAAATGTAAATCTGTTACAATGAAGGAATATTAAAATGACTGCCTCGTTGGTCTAGTAGCTACATGTAAGGCCATAGATATGGTAGGCCTGGGTTCAATTCCCAGGTCGGGCCAATAAAATGTTATTGCGATTTTCTGTCGAAAATTCTCAGTAGCTGCCCGGAGTCTGGATGTTGGATGTGTGTACACTTCCGTGCCTCGGAAAGCACGTAAAGCCGTTTGTCCAGCACTTGAACTCTTTCCGGTCGTGTCGGATTACCATCCTATCGAGTTATGAGAGTAAGGGAATAGAGAGTTCACCTGTGTCTGCGCACACAATCGTGCACTATAATATATCCTGCGCAGTTGGCTAGTCTCTCTTGAGATTGGCCGAAATCGGTCAGGAGGACCATTATATTAAGATATTACAACATTTTATTTCATTAAGTAATTAGATAGTGAAGAAAATATGACTGTTTTATTTAAAAAGATATTTTACAATTATTGTTATTAATATATCAAATTTGTTTTTATTAATATGGCTTTGCTAATATGTACCTGTAGATCTCTAATGATAGGTCGTGCTCACTCAATTTGTAATGTTTTGTATATTATTTACAATTTAATTACAGTGCTAAATGTACACAAGTATGCTGTAACTCGCTACTTTTGTCACTCTATTGCGACATCGTTAGTAATTTTATGACGTCAAGGAAAAAAGCTGTTGAAAACCATTGTCAATTTTTTTTTGTATAATAAATAGTTTTTAAAGAATATAGCTAATATATATAGTTTTCGACCCTTGAATACATTAATTCGTGCATTCGTTTTATAATTTATTAAAAAAACGAATAATTTTGTTGTAGACAATCTAAAGATTGTAAAGGCAAAACCTCCTTTAAGAACTGTAAATTTGTTAGTGATTCATTAATAAAATAATATCTAAATATTTAAAATTAAATTGACATATTAACATAGGGTTAAGTTAACGTTGAATTGTAGAAATGTTGATGTTAAATTGTAGTACCTATAATTAATTAACAATAGCTTAGTGAAAATGATAAAAATCAAGACATGCATATCACTACTTATAATATATTTCTCAGAACAGCATAGAATAAACTATATATATTTTGTATTAGTACCGTAAATAATATTGTTATAATAAATTAATGTCAAAAATGTAAAAAATAAATAAAACAAACATAAGTGCCGTATGTAATATAGAGCATAACATTTTCAAAAAGATAATATTCTTAAATCGTGTGTAATAAGCCAAATGTCAATATTAAACTGTACATATCATAATCATACTATGATTTATTATTTTCTATAACTCCTACACAATTTACTACCAATGATATATAATTTTAAAGTAACATTTTGTTGTAACAGTACTCGAAATAATACATGCACGTTCTGTTCTTGATGACAGAGTTCAACAGAATTTTATTTATTAAGTAATGATATTTTTTGTAATAGCAAGATTAAAAAATCTAAAAGTTTTTCAATAAAAAAAATATTTTTCATTTTTCGCTACCTACCAACAAAGCGATTATCGAATGAAATAAAATATATTTAAAGGATAGTTGTTTCGTTACATATTATATAACTTATAACTTGTCTTTTTATTAGTTTAAAGACCTTCGGAGTAACATAATTATTTAATAATACTTTGCTTGATGAAAAAAAAAATTCGAACTCTCGAATTGTCAACGATTGTGTTCCGTGTCCTAAATTGTTATTTGGTTTTCTCTAATAGTCTAATCGATAGTTGAAATTACAATATAAATAACATTTTTCTTTATTTACTAATGTTATCGAGAAAAATGTTTGAATAATTATTTTTATGATATTTTACAAAGTTAATTACAGTTGTTCTTCGGATAAACTTCTTCGCAGTCAGCTCCGCCAAGACCTAGGATTGATGCTCGGAGCGCACCGAGACCGCCGCCCCGTGTCCAAGCAACTCCCGCGCTTTAACATATAAATATTCAGTATTACTTCAGTCATTAGAAATAATTATAGTAAATTCAAATATTATAAAAACTGTCTCTAGTTACAACACATTATTTATAAAAATAATATTTGAGATATATATTAAACTAGAGACAGTTTTTAGTATATTTTTTACAACACATTATTTATAAAAATAATGTGTTGTAAAAAATATACTGTTTCAGAAGATGATTTTATAATTTAAAAAAAAATATTACATCAACTAAAAAGAGTAATAATCAAAGTTTAAGTTGCGACTTATCAGAAGAAAGCGATTTACTGCAGAAACACTTACTGCCATAACGCCAACCAATATTTGTTCCTAGCTCGCATATTCCTCGCATGTTTATTACCCATACACAATGTACGATACATGCAAGAAGTCGTCTGAGACCTTATTGCCATCAGGGCATGTTTGGCTAAAATATTGAGAGCTGAAATAGATCGCTTTGGCGGTTCAGTTTCTCTTTTATTACGAAAAACATCGTCGACATTAACCGTGTCTGTGTTATCCACTACCTGCATTAGTTGTGGTTGTGGATGATTCTGAAATTATGAAGTCATGTTTAATAATCAAGTATAAATGTCCGACTACACGGCGTATTAGGCTACTAAGCAATAAATATAGATAGGTACTGAGCACGAATATTACTCCATTTTTATCTTGCTTGTAAAAACCTTACTGTTGTTGCCCAAATGTGATCAACCAATCGACAAACCACCACTTTCTCAGGATTAAAGTTTAAAATAAGAATTCGTTTCTAGCATAATTCTAGTGAAAGTGAAAATAAAATAAATATAAATCGGAGGGATTGCCTATGTTTTTAAGAATTAATTCTAACTAATATAAGCATCGAATCTGATAGTAAGGGGTCCACACAGATATATATTAACGTCACATAATAATAATAATATGTAAGCGTTCCGTGATAATAAGTGTGATGTATAAAAGAAATAAATAGATGTGTATATACGTATAAGATATATTATTTTTGTTTTAGCAAATAACTAGAAAAATACTAACCATTGTAATGCACATTAGCACTTGCAATACGAACATGCCAAAAGACAAAAAAGCAATGCCTGTTAGTGATATTTCGAAGAGGTCTGCCAAGCCCAACCCGTGATATTCTTTCTCCACTGCGTATTCCTCGTGTATTTCGTTTACTTGTGACGACGGGTGGTGGTACAGTGGTGGCGGTGGGGGAGGCATAGAATACTCGTAGCCACCGCCTAAAAATATTAAGATTATATATTATGTATGCATTAAAGTATATATAGAAAAATAATTTACATATTTAATGAAAATTCCAACAAACAAAGCTTTGTTGTTCTTTAAAATCAGTTGTGATTTGTAATCGCGATAGGTGATACAACGCAGCGGCATTGTCAAATGAAAAAATCTCACCAGAGTAGCAAATCTGTAGGGCAGGGATGGTGTATGGATATTTATGTTATTTTTTTAAAACACATTTAATTCGTAGGCCTTATGACACATGTCTGAAGTTATACCCAAACTTCACTTAATTTACCACCAATTAATATAGCCAAAGGCGACTTATTTATCAGCCTGTCTTGCTTTATATTTGAAAACCATATAAATGAATTGGTTCTAAGAAGAAGCTAAATAAATAGTACTTTAATAGTAGTTTAATATCGTTTACCTGAAGCTTACACATTGATATAGCGGCCAAGACATTTTACACTAAATATATTCGATATTATATAATTTATTCCTCCACTTTTTATAAAACGATAATGAATGTTCATATACAAAATTTAAGAACACATAAAACGTTATATTATTTTTAACGGAACTATCGAAATCAGGCGAAATACAGTAAACAATAAAAATAAATTAAGCAAGACAATATGATCATACTGTGTTTAGAAACGTCGTACATAATCCCATCAGTGTCCCCGAGGGCTGTATCAGTGACCTCAGCAACGTACCCTTCCCGGGGTTGTGGACGATGCAATGAAGCCTGACCAGTGTTGTTAACGTTAGGATTGACAGATAAATTATAGTGTCGATAAACATCATTGAGTGCCATCACCCTGAAAAGAAAGATTAGGTAATTATTTTGGTAAATGTAAAAAATAAGTTGGTTTTAAAGCAAATAATTGTAATTAACAAATCTTTTTAAATTATTTAAAGTAAGCAGTTACAAATAATAATTTATCTACAATTATATAATGAACTACAATAAGGCTTTGCATCTGATATCAATTATAATAACTAATACTTACTTAGCCAACCAGTCTTGGTAATTTGAAGAACCTGCATCATGCAAAACGTTTTCTCTTAAATCATGTGAGCGCCGTGTCAAGACATTCTTACTAAATATAGTATCATTTTCAAATGGTTTACCGACACGGTTCTGTAATACGTTTTTACCCATTTCATCTAGTATTTGCTCAGCGATATAGTTACGACATTGGTATTCATTCATCATTTTCCTTAAAAAAATTAACCATGTATTTGGTTAATGTGATATAAACTGCGAAATTCATAACTTATCTTCGTTACTATTAATATCGCAATACTGTCTTTAGTAATTGGATTGAAGCAAACAAGAAATAAAATTTAATTGGAAAATCTATAACATTTACCAAAAGTAAGGTGTAATTATAAAATTTCACAGTTAAAAATAATTATTAAGTTACTCATTTAAACATAATAAAAAAATAAGCAGAGTGAAAACATTAAGTCACCAAACTTAAAAAAATACATACCTGTGAAAATCCAATGTAGATAGCGCTGCGTCTATTGAACCATTTACTGACTGCATTCTGCTACTCTCTCTTATTTTGCTTACATTGTTTTTACTTTTTATATCAACCATATAATATGTTGGCATTAAATCCGACCGTAAAATATCGTTCAAATTTAAATCATCTTCAAACACTTGTGAAGTTAAAACTATAGAAATAATTGATATACAGAACACAATTTGTAACATTTTTAAGAATAAAGCGTACCTATCTACGACGTTTGTAAGAATATGTATTGCTTACGTGTAAGAGAATGTAGAAACACAGAAAAAATACAAAAGATCGCCAAGCACTTCTACGCCGTTTGAACCAAAAGATTATACGGGTTATAGAGCAGAAAATTCTTAGCGTTAAGATTGTATCGTATTGTAACTGTTAGTCAGTGTGGTTAACATATACAAAGAAAAGGTTTTTTATGTCTATATTTTTTTTCGAAACGACAGGCTCAAATTAATTGCATGACCAAAGGTAGGTAGGTACTTACTTAATTTTGAAACGAAACATAATTTTGTACTTTTGATTTAGGTACCAATAACACTTTCCATTTAGTGAGCCTCCTACTCGTTTGCCCCCTCTTACATAAGCAAAAAACATGATGGTATTTTTTGCTGCGTCGGCATTTCATTTTTACACAGCTCTTGTAGTTTTATTTCATTTAATTTTTATAAAAACTTAAGTATAAGCTATTAACTAACAAACTTTATAATTCCTTTAAAAAATTGTCAACAAAATCTGGTATTTTCTTGTTTTGAAAGTTTCTAGGTAAATAATAAAGGGAATCCATTCATTATCTGAGGTAATTTTGGCGATTTTTCGATGAAGAACGCGAACAGCGAACAAATAATTATGTACACATTTCTTTAGTTTTTCGTTACTACATATTAAACTAGCTATTGCCTGCGGCTTTGCTCGCGCTCAAGTATAGGTAAAGGATAAATGGTTCTACGGAAATCTGTGATTGTGAAGTAAGAAACATTAAATATCATTCTGGTGGCAGTGAATTTACAACGATGTCTGTTATAGCTTGACTTACCTAGTGACGTAAATGGGTCGACCCAAATTTTACAATATGTATTCCGATCTTCGTTCCTGTAGCTCAGATGCCCGTCATCCCGACGAACGAATAATTACATTCTTTTTAAATAGAAACTACTAAAATTTGTAACAGAAATATTCTGTTCACTCTAATTCAGTCAACGGAGACTCATATATGATATCAAGTGACTACTGGAACCAACATGTCCAAGTAATTTTCAGAACAATAATCTGCTCTTTTAACGTCGCTCTGATTTAGCCATTCTAATAGCCGTTAGCGCTAATGTGTGCACACATTAGCCCAGTAGCTCGACGTGTGGCAATCGCTCGCAAAATTACACTGTTTCTTCTTGAAAAAAAAATTACGTGATATTTTCCAAGACCACCCTCTCCCCCACGTGAGATTGGGTGAGGTTTGGCTCGTTACTCCCCCCCCCCCCAAACGCCTCACGTAATTAATGGATGCCCCCTAATTTATTTTAGGCTAAACCAATAGTGTCTTAGTCACAGTACCTTCGTAAATACCTTATATTGAGCACAATATAAGTGTACAAAATAAAACCATTTAGTATTGGTGTGATTAATAAAAGAAAATTCTTGTTAAAAGTAAATTATAAAAGAGAACAGTATTTCACCCTCGCAGCTCTTAAGTGCCCCCGTAGAGAGGATAGAGGATCCATTATAATACCCAATATTATAAATGCTTTAATGTCAACGAAGAGACGTTTGACGTGAGAACAAACACAGGTTGCTTGTGCTATTAAAATGCTTTTTGTACTCAATGGTACGGAAACGTTATATAATGTAATTTGTTTTCGATTTTTAGTTACATACCTACCTCAAATCCACATTATCCAGTTACCATATTGGCATTTACCTAATTAAATATCGAACTTTGTTTTAGGTCGAGTATTGTATACGTAAATAAATAAGTGTTACTTTGTATTTGATTTGGACTATATTCTCCCTATTGAAAAGAGGCTTTTGCAAACAATTTACTTAGTATACTTTTGTCTTATTACTGTTTATAAAATACGGGTGTACTTATTTTTTAATAATAAGTACAACACAAATGCTTATTTAATATTGAATACTTGTGGAGTCAGTGCATAAGTGTATATAGAGTTCATAGGGTTTTTGATACCAAAAAAATGCTAAACCATTTTCAACGCGTAAATAATATAATTAACCAAATAACAATCATTTAATAATTTTTAATACAAGGTAAAACAAGGATATTGAGCTCTATGCTCTAGTTGAGATAAGCTACAACAATCTCACAAATAAATAGAGAAAATACTACAAATAATAATGATTATTATAGAATACTTAATATATTAATTACTAAACATCTCCATAAAGAGTGCCGTCGGTTTTGCGAGTAGATTGTAGGGAGTTTATTCGTTGCATGTTAAATATTGTTCAGTTTTACCAATTACATATACCTAAATGTAGGAAATATTATAAGTCTAACTAGATAAAGCGTTGTAAGTAGGTATCAATAGAGTATTTTAATGTGGGACTCGCCGGTGCTGAAGGTACCAGAATACCCAAAAAAAAACCAGCAGTACCCACTCCTTCTCTTCGAGAAATAGGTTCGTCACGTTAGAATGCACAAGCGATCCCGTGACATCCCGACGGTTGGCTCGTCTAAGCGAGCCTTCATTCCTGAAGGGGTTTCCGGGGTACAAAGTACACACCTAGACCCAGCGGCACTTACGGGAGGGTGTGTGCATAGCGTCGGCGCACATTCGCACTTCGCGGAATATTCAGCGGAGCGGGTCAGCAGAGGCACTTGTCTCACGCTCCCGCTCCACGGCCTCCTTCTGCCCCATAACACTCTCGCAGAGACCATCTCCATCCAGCATCTCTCTCGCTGCCGAGCATGGGGTTAATCAGGCTAGGAATCTGCCGACTATTTCGTATTTATTTATTTTATTTATTATTATAAAATCAGACAACCAGTAGTCCATTATATGTTAGTAAAAATGATAAAATTAAATTAAAGTTAGTAACTTACTCTATAATTTTACATATTAATATTTTATAACTAAACACGATTTAGTCCTCTGGAGAAGTTTTCCCATCAAAGGACTATCCGCTTTACCAGCTCTCATGCGCAGAATGCTGTTGGTGCTGCCACGGACTCTGGAAAGGAGAGAGGTGGTTTTCTTGCGCCAGACAGCATCAAAGCCATCTGTACGTGCTTTAGCAAACATATTGGAGGCACTTCAGAAGCGTGGCTGCCACAACAACACCCTGAACGCATTATTATATTGTATACGCAAGGCATTGTAATTCCACTGCGCATACCGAACCCACAGGCTCGCTGAGTATAAAGATGTACAGTACGCTTTGAACAACGTTATTTTAACCGTGTCTGTACATCTAGCAAACCTGCGGGCAACCATGTTCGCACGGACTGACAAAGCCCTACGTTCCCTTTCCGTATCTTGGACCTATCGTCTCCAAGATCATCGGTCACCAAGTACCCAAGGTATTTGAATTTGTAGACTCTCTATTAATAGTTACTCCATTAAGTCGTGAAGGTGGTACATAAATTGGGCGCCTGGCAACCGCCCTGAAGACCAATACTTCCGTCTTTATTACATTATATTGCAAACAATGTGAGGCTGCATATGACTCGCAAACCGCAATCAACTTACGCAACGCGCTGACAGAAGGAGTTAGTAGCACCATGTCATCTGCATAGCTGAGGTTACCGAAACAGCCTCGTCCGATAAGTATCTGCGTCAGCCTTTACCTGAGTATGCCGCTTCTTCTTGCTACCCAGCAACTTAAGTGAAGGCGGATCGCCTCCACTGTCACCAGACCTACTGTAGGAGACCACAGGTCCTCCCATCTGAGAATGAAGCCTCGCTGGGCTAAAGCCTTGACTCGCCTCACCTCCGCCAATCGTGGACGGTCGCCTTTCGTCCTGGCGTCTTATCGGAACCTATACACTTCTGTGAGCACCGCCACCTGCAGTTCCCAAGGCGGATTGCTCACGAGAATAGTCATGGACGGCGGCGATGGACGGGTAGGACTTATCCTATAAATTAACGGAAAAAGAGCAAAAGTATTCAAAATCCAAAACAAAACCTAATAGTTTGATGCGCTAATTAAACAACGGAACTATGAATTCATTGCGTTACTCCAGCAACCAACTGCACTGCCCATGCGTGCCCCTCCGTCTTTCATCTATGCATATGGACGACACGTGCAAATCTCGACTAGGCCCGAACTCTCAAGTAGCCTCTCACGTGTGACGGAGTCCGACGGACAAACCGCCGGGCGGCGCGACTCTTAGTAATACGATTGTCCCGCATCTTGATGTCTGTCAGACTTACAACCAAATAAGTTCTAGTTTTTTTTTAATAGGGTCACCCTTTTTATTTTCTTCAGGCATATAAAGTAAAAAGAAGCTAAAAACAGAGGCGACATGTTGTCAGGCCAATATTCACTGGCATTTTCCAGTGTCTTTCGGGTCTGCCAAGTACCTATGAACACTTCTTCTTTATTTATAAAAAATCTATAAACATGTAGGCGCAAGTAATTACGAAACGCATTATGTTTGACTGCTTTCTTTTAAAAAATACACTATACTTCATTATAAATTGTTTATGTATGTTTCTGAGGTAGATGTCGATTATTTTAATTTTTAGTCTACATAAACAAATCAATCACTGTTTATTATAACAGCGCTATACGGTAACAGACGCGATCACTATTAATATGGTTTGCCTTAAGAGCAAATTTCTAATCTCTTATACAAGTAAATCCAGTTCAAAGTTAAAATAAAATGTAGTATGTACTTTCAATAGTTGTGTCTGTGAATGATTTCAAAACATATTTATTTTAGATAAAATGATTTGATTTGTAGGTACTTCTAATCCATAACATTATTTTTGTTTTACGTTATCGAGACAAAAACTTTTTAATTATTTATATTTACGAATAATCTGGGTCCACTAGGGATTTTTCATTTTTGTTACACTCTTTCGTTTTCGTTATATTATAACCATAACTATTATGTTGGCCCTAGTGGCCTCTACAGCGCCACCGCGCGGGATAGGCGAGACAAACTCAGCCGGATTTTAGGAGCCCCCATAAGGGGCTGAAGGGCAACGTACGTTCTAAGGCATCCTGTGAGGCCGGAGGCCAAGGTGGGTTTATAACTACATGCATAGTTATAGGTTAGATGTGCTTGTGTCGCACGCGCAACTTAACGATTCGAATAAAAGTTAATTTGTAATGTGTAAATTTTTGTTTTTTTTAAAGGATTCCCGTATTATTATTGCTAGGTATATTTTATGTTTCCTTGGCTGACATCGACTCCAAAAATAACAATAATTGTGACTACATCAACCACACAACACAATCGTACCTACATATTGATGAGTAGAAAAAAGTACCTATGTTAATTATTGTTTATATGAGCGAATCAAACGACGATTGGCAATGCACTGGTTTATTAATATTATTATATTATAGCTTATTAATCTAAATTATAATGCCACCCTATACACATACACAACACTCCTCCCTCATAGCTAAGGTAATATATAAAATATACTATGTTCAGATATAACAGTTAACACAAAATTATCATTACTATTCTTTATAATTTAACCTTGGCAAGTTTCTTAATGACATATAATACCATAATTTCCGATTACATCATCACAAATGTTACAGTCTGTCTCTGATACTGCTTCACTCCACTCCTCTTCGACCCGTGTCTATGTCATGCCCTCTGGTGAAGATGTTGATGGCATAGGCGAATATCAAGATTGCGGTAGAGCACACACATCTAGAGACTCATTGTTCAGTTTGTTTGAGTCTGAGAGATTAAAATCAATGTCTTGATAGTTTTTTTCTCTACCGGCTCTTTTAATCCTTTTGTACGGTATTACTTGATTTTTATGCTTTTTCAATAAACCGTTCTTAACAATATCCTTAATTAAATAAACTACTTTGCAAAGCATTTTTTGAACTATAGGTACCACGTTTCACACGAAAGGACAACGCGACGCGTCGATCTTTGCGATGCGCGTAGATTTATAAACGTTCAAGCGGGAAATTAAATTAATACTTATTTTTGTATGAAAATAAAATGTAACAAATTATCAAAAGTCGTAAAACAAATGTTTTAAATAACCCTATATATACAAACATACCTTACTCAGTAATTGACAAATAATAGCTATTTAAGATGCTCAAAGAATCTGCCGTATATCAGTGGGTAGTGTATTCCGTAGTTTTATGGTTTTTGCAGAGAAAGATCGCAAGTTGTGTGTGCTATTACATCCAAGAAAATTAAAGCGTTCTTTACGTAGGTACGTTGGTGTCTGTTCGATATATAGAACACAGTAGAGATAAGGCGTAGGTACAGATTTAATCAAAGTGCCAATCAGCAGCCACTTTAACTGAGACCGATACTGGAAAAAGATACTGATCGCGATTCAAAGTTGTAACTGCCGACCTTATCGATTCTGTCTAAGAGAGCAGTAACCTAAATTTATAGATCATCAGCATATAGATGATAAGATGAAGAAATAAGTGAAAAGAGTGTATTAAACCGAGAGCGAAACCATTGAATGACAGTAGAATCTATGTTTAAAGACCTTAGGATTGCCAAGCATATGTCATAATCAATGTTATTAAAGGCATTCGAAGTCATATATAGTTACGAACATGTTATCAATATATAGCGAATATTGTCATTTGTCACATACCTTAAAAACGGCTGAACTGTACTATGGCCTAGTCTAAACCCAGATTGAAAAGGACACAAGATTATATCAATAGCGAGGAATTGGTTAATTTGAGAATGAACAGCATTTTAAATGAGTTGCAGTTTTTACTTGGTGGTAGAGCTTTGTGCAAGCTCGTCTGGGTAGGTACCACCCACTCATCAGATATTCTACCGCAAAACAGCAGTACTTGTTATTGCTGTGTTCCGGTTTGAAGGGTGAGTGAGCCAGTGTAATTACAGGCACAAGGGACATAACATCTTAGTTCCCAAGGTTGGTGGCGCATTGGCGATGTAAGAGATGGTTAACAGCTCTTACAACGCCAATGTCTATGGGCGTCGGTGACCACTTACCATCAGGTGGCCCATATGCTCGTCCGCCTTCCTAAGCAATAAAAAAAAAAAAAAAAAAACGGTATGTTTACCTAAGCCAAATGAAGCAGAACCCAATCTTGGGTTGTGTCTGTAGTTTGGTTGAGGTTGAGTAAAAAAGTGCGCCAGTGTGAAATAGTTCCCATGTCATTCTTTTATTTAAATTTAATAATATCCCAATTAGATTAAGATACATTATGTATATTATTATGAATGGGAAAAAGTAAATTAAAAAAAAAAAACAATTAAACCTGGATGTTAATTTTTATTAGACATTTTTCGAGATACAACTTTTTTATTCCTTATATATTGAAATAATATTACTATAAATACAACACATTTATTTCATTTCATTTACACTTTAGTGAAAGAGAAACACATCCTAATTTAGCGAAGATTAAGAATCAGAATGTTTGTTTACATAAGTTATGTTATTTATATTATATCCTTTTATATTATTATTAAGTATATTCTCTTTACCAAAACATTATCTTAAATAGCTTATTTCATAGTCAAATCAATTATCATTTATTTACAGGGTAAATAAAATAAGCAAAGTTATAGTAAACACCAAAAATATGAAGTAATTTTTTACATGATTTTTATTTTCATGGTACCTTATGTGTATAGAGAAAACAAACCAAGAATGAAATTACAAACAGTAAATCTTTTTTAAAAAATCTACAATATGTTTCTCTAAAATAAAGTGTAGTCAATTACTTGATATAAGTAATTATATTAAAACTAATTCATTCAAATGCCAATTTCTATAAAATATAAAACCAATTGTGCAATGTGAGTAAGTATAAGTACCTCATAGGTTTACACTGAAGTTTTATTATACACTACACAAATTCAATTATATAAATCTACATTCTACAATATTATTGTAAATTTTAAAATTCTTATTTTTCGTGACTGATGTTACCTCACTAATTATAGTAATTTATTTATAAACATACTTGAAATCATACATATCCACTAAAACTAATATAAGGATCATTACTTTTTTTTCAAACATCATGATAAGATACCCCGACATAAATACTTATTACATTACTGTTCTAGATTTGTCATATTACAGCTTGTGCAACATTAAAATTATGAATATGACTATTGAAATAACTTTTATATTAAAGCCAAAGTATGCTAAATAAATAAATGTTTACATAAAAATACATAGTCTGAGATTTCTAAAAACTTACTATCAGTTAATATTAATTACTGATTTCCTGAAATAATAAAGATAAAAGACCTAAATATCTCCTAAAATATGGAATTATAAATACATTTGGAAACAATACCATGCAATGCAAATAAAACTGTACATAGTTTATAAACATTTAAGTTACAGAATAATAAATTTATTCAATACTTTCGATACAGAAAATCTAGTTGATTAAAATAATATAAAAGAAAACATATAAATATGTGTCTTTATAAGATTTTATAACTTATTTGTTTCATGCAGATAGTAAAACATCCCAGTTGATTTCATTATTATATACTTCTTGTTCGAGCCAGAGTTCATAATTATTTTTAAATTCCTCATCAAGCTCAATATTCACATCTAGAACACTGTTAATGTCTGTGTCAACTGGTGATAATTCACTCTCTAGGTAATCAGTACCATATCTCCTTTGATTGAAACGATCTACACTGACTTTAAGAGCACATTCTTCATCTTGGAAGTCCCAAGGTCGTGCATCAATTTCATTTCCAAAAGCCCAATCGTCATTGAGTCTATGTCGTACTTTTGAGTATATTGCACTTATTGTTTTCATGTTAGTTTTCCTCCATTGGCGGCCTAAGTACTTAGTTTGCATTTTTAATAGCTTTAGTACATAGAACTGCATCAAAGCATGTCTTACTTTCAATGTACGCTTCAGTATTGGAGAACTTTTAACTACAACCAACATCATAATTCTGGCATTTTTCCACTTTGTTAATTTATTTAATATTCTCAATAGATTTATACATGAAAAAACATTCCTCCAAGAATATGGTACTGGAGAGTCACCTATTTCCAAACATTCTTTGGTAAGTTCAGGTTGTTCACCTATAACACAGGCAGGGAAGTCAAATATTGGTATTGTATTCTTTGCTCCTATGTAAGAAAGAATATTTTGATTAAAAAATTTCACTACTAAAGGCATGCAATTAGCAAACACCAAATGCTGTGACATGAATTCAAATTGATACACATGATTTAATTTAAAATGTTTCAAAAGTAATAGCAAGATAGCTGTCACAGCTTTGACAATGATCTCTTTGTGTCTGTTTACATCAATGCCGAGTTTTAATGACTGTAATACTGTCATAGGCATTTCTTCAGGCAATACGTCAGCCATTATATTCATAGAGTATGTTTTTGCTGTAGATGTGGGTGTAGCAGCTAAGAGTATCTTCAAGAGAGCAATCATATACTGTGGAAGGTTTGACAGCATAGCTCTGTACAAAATTTCTGCCTCTGTTTCTTCAACTTCTTTTTCACCTCTAGTGAGAGGGCTTCGAGCTATTTCTTGTTCTCTTTCAGCTTGGACTTCAGCAAGGCTGGTGTACATGTGTTTTTTTAATATCTCAATACCTTCATGAATTGGCTGTGGTAGACCTGCTATTGTCTGTCTATCACCAGGAAGCGTGTAACCAACAAATTTTAATCTTACATTATCTAAGAACATGTCAATGTCTTTTTGACGAACTTTAGACCTCCATGGCAAGCATCTAGGTAAGGGTGGCGGTGGCGGTGGACTATCAAACCGTTTTATGTACATGTAATCTGGACAATTTTGATTCATATTCTGCATGCCTTCATTGGACATTGACTGAAATTCCATAGAATAATCTTCAGAACCATTACCAGTTTCTTCTTTATCAGTAAACATTTGTTCATCAGACTCATCCAGAGAAGTTTGTTTTATAAAAGTTTGTCTTCGAAGTGCTCTTTCATTTTCTTTTAGTTTTCTCTGACCCGGATTTTGGTTTTCAATCATATCTGCTGCACTAGGAGGAGGAGAGCTTGAACGCATTCCTTTGATAACCTCAAGAGTATCTTCAGTTACAGGCGACAAACCATATTTTTCACGTAATTTGGCTTTTCTTTCTTTTATTTCTTTGGAACCCCCAAGATAAACTAGTAAAATTTTCCATAATAACAGTAATACTTTTTTCATAGGAAAATGAGGAGTAGTTCCTACACATAATTGAGTAACCATGCCCAAAAGTTTAACTGGCAGCAATTCTTCTCCAAAGGGTGTTCCTATTTCTTCTTTAAACGTTTTAAACAAATGAATGTACTCAGAATTAGGATTATCTTTTTCTGTTCTCATATGTTCTGTTATGAGGTACAAAACAGATAAAATTACTCTCAAGTTAGTTGAATCTGCCAAAGATTCTGCAAGCTTTCTAGATGCTACAGCAGCATAACTTCTAACGATTTCTAAATGTAAAAGTTCTACGAATGCAGAAAATGTTCCCATATCGTACAAAGTCATTATGTTATGACGAGCCCAATGGGCCTGCTCCGTATCAGACTGCATTTCAGCCCAACAACCTTGAGCCAAATACAATATACATCGCATTGCTCGCATCCGAATCTCAGTCACAGCAACATCCAGATGATCTAACAACTTCATAACAACAGAGCGCTGTTGTTGTTTAGTAAGTCTCTGCCAACTAGGAGGAAAATTAAATTCTTCCATTATATCCTCAAATGCCTTCACATTTAATTGGAACTCAGGATGTTCGGTGTAACTGTACAGTTCAGCAATTTCGTTTGCTTGTGAATCGCAATCATCATAAACAAAATCCAATTCCGGGCTCTCGTCATTCAGGCTCATACACTCCCCATCTTCCATGGGTCGCCGAACATCCAGTTGCTTAGCGCCTCCGCGACGTCCATTACCGTTGGTTCCCATTGTGGTTAACGTTTTGATTGGATTCGACAGATTTTTACATTTTTAAGACATAAGATAAGCAATAATACATTCAATTAAACAAGATTACTGCACAAAAAAATAGCACAGATTACAGACACAAAATACAAAACCACTCAGCTAATGATTCCAAATTCCGGTTGTCCAATTGGTCGATAGATAGATTAGATCACAGATACAGAAGTACAGATACCTAAATACCAATTCACAGACTACATAACTACTGCGGTTTGCAGATAGATAGTCTTAGGCAGCGCCCTCACGAGCAACTTTTGTCTCAACTTTTTCTCACCCTCATCAAGTCCATGGACTTGTATGGAGATGCGCTCAAGCGGCAACGAAATAGTTGGGTGACATTTCTGTCCCCTCGTTCACAAGGGTTACAAAATTTGTCACTCTGTGTTGCCAGCCTTAGCAAAACAAAAACAACAATCCGACTTAAAAACTTTGATTGCAATCAATTTGATTTAAATTAATTATGATGAATTCAATTTAAATTATTGTGATTGAATTTGAACTGATTTAATTTTATTTGATATTTTGATTTTATTCGAATGAATTAAATACAATTTATAATATGTAAAACATTATTAAAATATATAAAATTAAAAAGAAAAGTTTAAAAGTTCAGTTTAAAAAGAGGTAAATACATACAAACAAAAATAAAATATAAATTTTATTAGATTTATTTTTTTACTTATAGAAAAAGTGGAAAAAAGATAAACATTTAATGATAAAAAAGTAAAAAGAATACTCAGTTAGTGCAGGTTAAGGTGTGAAATAATTTATCAAAACTTGTTTTCAAAAAAGTTTTGTCACTGTCACCCTCCGTGAGCGTACTCCGCTTTGGATAGGTGACAAAAGTTGCTCGTGAGCGGGATCGCTAAATATTCCTAAAAAAGACATCGGGACGCGGGGCCAGGGCGCGCAGGCGGTTGCTTCACGCATTAGTATGACCGCTTGAATTTATTTAGTGCGCGATAGTTTTAAAATTACGATAACTCCTAAGATATTAATTTAAATTGGGTGGGTAAAGAGCAATTATAATATACATGAAATGCTTAAAGTAAATAACGTATAATTATATTAATTTGATAAGGATTAATATCATATACGATTTTATAGCTTTCCAATTATTATCACATTATTATGTAACCATTTTTAAATAAAATAAAGTGGGTATAGTTAGCTATCCTTAAAAGATAGACATATGCCATCTCTGGACTTTTTTGTAGATCTATAAAAGGGGAACAATTTCACCATACATTATTTTCTTTTAATTCAAAGGGATTTTACAGTGTTTTCGATTAAAGCACCCAATCGTTTTTTTTCCGACTTCTTAAACAATTATAGTCATATTTCAACAATTTTCAGAAAACATTAATAAATTATACACGTAAACCTTCCTATTGAATCACTTTATCCATTAGTGAAAACCGTATGAAAATCCGTTTAGTAGTTTTTTAGTTTATCGCGTTCATACAGACAGAAAGGAAACGCGAGGAACTTTGTTTTATAATATGTAGTGAAGTGATAGTGATGATAGTGACAACTGACAAGGCAAATGAAATTATAATACAAAAAATTAGATTTACAAAGACTGTAATAACATTTTTGGAATAGTATATAAATACTCTCCTTATATTAATATGTTGATATTAAAAAACATTTAATATTATGTTAATGATTTCTACGTAACTATTCTATTATAATGTACAAACAATGATATATTATATATCTTTGATAATATTAAATAGAATTTAGATAAAAACGTCTTTTACATAATATTTTTACATGTCTATTCTTGATTGCTATTAATTATTATTAAATGTTATAAGGCTTGAACCCACGGTCTTATATACAGGTCTAGCAACTGAGTCCAATTTCAGTGATGAGAGATAGGCGCGATTGTTTTACAACTTTTACTTCGCAGGGGCGCCCGCTGAAAATCGCTGATATCGCCTATCGAGTTACGTTCCTGCCGTTTTCCATATGAATCTTCAAAATTGTCCATAACGAATTATGCTTTAGTGCGAAAAAAAACTCAATCGTGAATGTGTTTATTAAATTTTTTTCCCAATATAAAAATATTTAAAATACTACTCTGAACTGTACGATAACGAATTTTACTTTAGCGCACAATAAAACATTTCGTGTTGTGCTTATTATATAATATGTATATAGCATCTAATGTGCTCATTATATAATAAACACATGTTTGAATATAACAATTTGAAAACAATATTTTGGACGATAAGTATAATTTTATCTTCCATGAACAATAATTTTTGAGTATCTGTATCCAGCACGCACCTATCGTCATGCCTCTGGCTCTGGCGGCCGTAAATTGAACTGAACAGCGTCATAAAGTCGACGTCGTATCTCCACTTCTGAATTTACAAGACCTGGATACAAGACCGTGCTTGAACCTTAAACAATTTTAAAATTAATTAGTGCAAAAAACAATAACATTATTTCAAATAATAACTAGTAACTACCCATAGTAGCCATCAAAATATATAGTTGTAGCATTATTTTCAAAATTAAATATATTTCACAGAGAACCACACTTAGGGATAGCGCTCACGAGCAACTTTAGTTGCGGCGACGGTCGTCGTCTCGTCACCTATCCAAAGCGGAGCGCGCTCACGGAGGGCGACAGAGACAAAACTTTTTTGAAAACAGATTATAAATTAGATTTAATTCATTCGAACAAAATCAAAATACCAAATTAAATTAAATCAAATCAGTTCAAATTCAATCACATTAAATAAATTTAAATTGAATTCATCATTATAAATTAAAATGAAATTGATTGCAATCAAAGTTTTTGCTAAGCAGAGTGAAGAATAGCTAAATTGACAGTCTAATACGTGTAACAAAGATTAAAAAATTAAAGGTAAGTAAAAGATTAAAGTTAGCTGTCTGTTGCATCCATTTAGACAGTAAGTCATTCATTTATTTTTTGATGTTATTGACGCATAAGTTTTTGGTTTAATTTTATTTATGATAAAAGGCACTTTAATACTTACTGCTTTTAATACGGAGATGAATATTTTAAATAATAATAACAGTAAATTATATATAATTTATTAAATTATTAAGCTATAAATTTAAATAGTAAATAATGGCATCTACTATTGAATTCGTACGAATCCATATGAAACACCATTAAGACAGTAGTTTAATGTTTTAAAAACACAATTTTCTATTTTCCGCTGTTTTTTTTTTTAAGTCGGATTGTTGTTTTTGTTTTGCTAAGGCTGGCAACACAATGACAAATTTAGTTGCCCTGGTGTTGCCTCTCCCTTAGGGAGAGCACTCACGAGCAACTTTAGTTGCGGCGACAGTTGCCGCGTCCATGGGCTTGTATGGAGGTGCGCTCACGCGGCAACGAAATAGTTGCTGTCACCGCGAACACAAGGGCAACTAAATTTGTCATTGTGTTGCCAGCCTTAGCAAAACAAAAACAACAATCCGACTTAAAAAAAAAACAGCGGAAAATAGAAAATTGTTTTTTTAAAACATTAAACTACTGTCTTAATGGTGTTTCATATGGATTCGTACGAATTCAATAGTAGATGCCATTATTTACTATTTAAATTTATAGCTTAATAATTTAATAAATTATATATAATTTACTGTTATTATTATTTAAAATATTCATCTCCGTATTAAAAGCAGTAAGTATTAAAGTGCCTTTTATCATAAATAAAATTAAACCAAAAACTTATGCGTCAATAACATCAAAAAATAAATGAATGACTTACTTTCTAAATGGATGCAACAGACAGCTAACTTTAATCTTTTACTTACCTTTAATTTTTTAATCTTTGTTACACGTATTAGACTGTCAATTTAGCTATTCTTCACTCTGCTTAGCAAAAACTTTGATTGCAATCAATTTCATTTTAATTTATAATGATGAATTCAATTTAAATTAATTTAATGTGATTGAATTTGAACTGATTTGATTTAATTAAATTTGGTATTTTGATTTAGTTCGAATGAATTAAATCTATACATATAAATAAAATTGGAGTGTCTGTTTTTAATACTGAAATAACCGCTTTTTACTACATGCATATGAATATATATACGGTACATACACCAAAATAACATTTTTTACAATTTTTGTCTGTCTGTCTGTCTGTCTGTCCGTCTGTCTGTCTGTCTGTTTGTTCCGGCTAATCTCTGAAATGGCTGGACCGATTTTGACGGGACTTTTATTGGCAGGTAGCTGATGTAATAAGGAGTAACTTAGGCTACTCTTATTTTAGAAAAAAATGATAATAAATATAAAAATGATTAACTTTTATGTTAAATTCTACGCGGACGAAGTCGCGGGAACAGCTAGTCTAATTTATAATCTGTTTTCAAAAAAGTTTTGTCCCTGTCGCCCTCCGTGAGCGCGCTCCGCTTTGGATAGGTGACGAGACGACGACTGTCGCCGCAACTAAAGTTGCTCGTGAGCGATCTCCCTTAGTCTTACATTTTGGCATATTAGTGTTCTCATATTCTGTGGATTTATTTGTCAATACTCAATAGTTCAATCACTACTCAAGTCTCAATTGTCTCGTTTTGGGTGGAGTGTTTATTTTATTAAAAGATTTAACTTTAATTTAATGAGATTATTAACATTTTATGTTTATCTCGAATTTGCTTAATTGGTGGGAAAAAGTATTTTTGTTTTATGGTCGTATTTAAAACAAAATTATAAAAAAGGTAAATTTAAAGCAAACATTAAAAGAAAATAGATTTTTATTAAATGTAGTGCAAATGATTACTTTCGTTTATTTATTTCGACGTCATACTGCTAAATTATCTTTGTGAGCAAAAAAAAAACTATTTAATAACTGATACTGAACTGATTTTTGTATCAAAAGTTTTAAGTAACGTACGTAAGGGGATTCTGCCCGTTGACAGACTGGTGAATACACGTGGTTTGATTGTTTACCGATAATTAGTGATAGTTTGTTTATATTTCATATATTTCTTTAGTTTCTAGTGGTAAGTAGTTAGTAGTACTGTCTATTTAATACGTATTTTTATAATAAGCTGTAGTTTTTTGGGTCAAGATGGGAGACGAGTCTCCCGGAGGGCCCCCTGATCCCTCGCCACCTATATTCTCGCAACGGGAAGATAGTTGTGAACGAGGAACTAAACGCCCTGCCAACAATAATACATTTAATCCTTCTGCTAAGAAGGTTATTTCGGACATGGATACCCCAGCTGCCTCTATTGAGACGATATATTCCCACCCTTCCCTAATTGTCGCAGAGCGTTCATATAGTGAATCAGACCGCGGACCATTCATTGTACACATATCGAGAGTCGAACCAGATACCGCGGCCGGTCTTACGCTTCGCCCGATAAAGGTAGGATTGACTCTAGTGCGTGGTGGAGTTAAAAATATTGTTAAGGACGGAGTGAAACGTGTTGGCAGGAATCGCATAGCAATTGAATTTAAATCCGCCAACGACGCTAATTCATTCTTGACACACTCCTGTCTTAAGGCAAATAAACTGAATGCATTTGTTCCTTCTTATAATGTTTCTCGTATGGGTTTGATTAGGGGAGTTCCTCAAGATTGGTCTATGTCTCAGTTAGTCGATGAGATAGATTTGACAGAATATAAATGTATCATATTAAAAGCTCGTCGACTGAATAGAAAGGTTATCAAGGATGGTAAAGCAGAGTGGATTCCAACTCAATCAGTAGTCCTTACATTCAGTGGACAGATCTTGCCAAAGCATGTTTATGTGTGTCACCATTCCATGGTTGTAGAAACCTATCTTTTGCCGACAATACAGTGTAACAACTGTTGTCGGTTCGGCCATGTTAAAAACCAATGCAGGTCAAAACCCAGGTGTTTTAAGTGCAGCCAAAGCCACTCAGGTGATAGCTGTGATGTTTCGATCGAGTCTGCGTCTTGCCTCCTATGCTCAGGCAAGCACTTGGCCACAGATAAAGTTTGCCCTGAACATATGAGACAGCGTAATATTAAATTAATAATGTCAGAGCAAAATGTGTCATATGCTGATGCTTCCTCCCAAGTTGCCCCAGTCCGAAGGTCTTATGCAGATGTGGCTTCAGTGATGTCTGCTCCATCTTCTGTGTCTTTTAACCCTGTCCATAATAGCATTCCTTCATCCTCACAAACCTCTTATAGAAAAACTGTTTTATCTCCTCACCGTGTCAAAACCCCTCTTGTCCCAGGTTATAATGTCCATGCTCACAATCTAATCACCCAAAATCCTTCATCATCTCTTCCTGACGGTTTTGCTCTAGAGCAGCTTGCCAACCTTTCCCCTGAATCTAGCAGTAATTTACTAAGTTTAATTTTGTCCCTGATTTCAAATTATTTATCTAAGAATACAAGAACTACACCGACCAACGTTGCACTTAATAACATGTCAGCCCCTTCCTCAGTCAATAACAATGACTCAATTACAGTATCTGCAATGGAACTGTCGGAGTGTCAACAATAAAAAGCATGAGCTCTTATTTTTAATTAAAAAGTACTCCATTGACATTGCTGCCATCTCGGAGACATGGTTGCACAGGGACTCTGTTTTTCGAGTGCCTGGGTTCGCATGCCTCAGGGATGACAGAGACGATGGATATGGTGGATGTGCCATTTTAATTAAAAAATCTCATATATACTCCCAAATTCCACTCCCACCTCATCCCTTGGAATTTAACGCTGTAGCCGTTAAGGCATTAAACATTACCTTCCTTTGTATATATATTCCCCATCCCAATGTCAATTTAATTTCCCACCTCTCTTCTATTATTTCCTCCCTACCTCCCCCTCTTATCATCCTCGGTGACTTCAACACTCACCACTCCTCATGGGGTTCCTACTTCTGTGACTCCTTTTCCCAACACCTCATCCAGTTATTTGATGACACAAATGTCTGTGTCATTAATGATGGATCTCCTACCCACAGAGTGTATCCCGGTCAAAACCCAAAATCTGCGGTTGACCTTTCCATATGCTCCCCTGATTTATCATCCCTTTTATTCTGGAAGACTCTAACCGGCACCTTTGGCAGTGATCACTTTCCCATCATAATATCCATGTCTTCCCATGTTTCTCCTTATCCTGCTCCTAAACCTCTCCTTAAGTATAAATTGTTAGATGCTGACTGGTTGGGATTCTCTGCATCTCTTGATGATAAACTTCGCCTCGATCCTATCCATATTATTTCTAACCCTCTAGAAAACTACTCAAAATTCATTAATTTTCTCTTAGAAGCAGCTGACTCTCACATTCCAATTAAGCATCCGGGTCAAAAGTTAGCCTCCCCTCCCTGGTGGGATAGGGAGTGCTCCCTGATGATAAAGAGACGGAATAATGCTGAGTCTCAGTACAACTGGCTAATGTCAGATGAAAATTTCATTATCTTCCAAAGGGCATCTGCTAAAACAAGGCGATTTATATCTAAAAAAAAGAAAAACGGGTGGAAAAGGTTTTGTGAGAACCTTTCACCAAGATCTCCGCCTGGCTTAGTTTGGAAAAACGTTAAGAGATATAGAGGCTCCCGTGTTCCGGATCTAGCCCGTTCTAACGATCCTTCTTCCTGGATAAATAATTTTGTTTCTAAATTAGCTCCTCCTTTTGTCCCTGATGAAAATTGTTTCCCTTCCACTATCCCATCAACCTCCAGCCATAAATTTGACGAGCCATTCTCCCCTTCTGAACTTGAAATAGTGTTGGACAACCTCCATGACTCGGCACCGGGAGATGATGGCATTCCCTACTCTTTCATTAAAAAACTGAGCCCCTTTGGCAGGTCCCGGTTTTTGGAAATAGTTAACAGCGTCTTTCTGTCAGGAAATATCCCGGTTTCCTGGAAAACGCAACTAGTAATACCAGTTTTGAAACCAGGGAAAGACTCTTCAAATGCTGAGTCATACCGTCCGATAGCGTTAAGCAGTACTATTTGCAAAATATTGGAACACTTAATTAAAAATAGGCTAGAGTGGTTCATTGAAAGTAGACATATTTTGGCAAGATCTCAATTTGGTTTTAGGAAAGGCAAAGGGACGCTTGACAACCTTAGCATTCTGAGCGCTGATATTCGTATAGCTTTTTCAGACGAGAAGTACGTGGTGGGGGCCTTTTTGGATGTCGCTTCCGCCTACGACAATGTTTTGCTTCCGGTGCTCAGGCAGAAAATGCTTGATCTGAGCATTCCAGTGAGGTTGACTCTTTTTTCCATAAATTTATTAATGGCACGCACCATTAAAATTCGGCTTAATGGCGAAATTGTAGGCACAAGAAACATTTGGAAGGGCCTCCCGCAGGGCTCAGTTCTTAGTCCTCTTTTATATAATTTGTATACTTATGATTTGGAACAGTCGGTTAACTCTTTTTGTAAAATCTTACAGTATGCTGATGATGTCGTTGTTTATGCCTCGTCCAAAAATATAGATGAAGCCTCAAATAGACTTAATTCTGCTATTCATTGCCTGAATACCTGGCTTAGTGACCATGGTCTATCACTCTCTGCTCGGAAGAGCAAGATAGTGGTTTTTTCCCGCAAAAGGGTTATTCCAAGCATAGAAGTTAGTTGTGAAGGAGTTCCCATACCTGTAAATTCTAAAGTAAAATTCCTAGGCTTAATTCTGGATTCAAAAATGGCTGGTGCGGATCATATTAATTACATTGCAGAGAAATGTGAGAGGGGAGTTAACATCATGAGATCCCTTTCAGGGGTCTGGTGGGGTTCTCATCCCTATTGTCAAAAACTACTATATAATGCCTTAATTCGTAGTCATTTTGATTATGGGTCATTGGTATTCGAGCCTTGCAACAAAACTGCTCTGTCTAAGCTTAACATGATACAGACAAAATGCTTGCGGATCATATGTGGCGCCATGAAATCTTCCCCTAAAATTGCCTTACAAGTAGAATGTGTAGATCCACCTTTAGACCTACGAAGACAGTATCTCGCGGATAGATTCATTTATAGAATTTCTCAATTTAAGAACCATCCTCTTTTATCACGCTTGGATAAACTATCTAACAAAATTGTTAACAAAAATTATTGGATTCATAAATTACCACCTAGACTTGTTACTAGCTTCCTAAAGCTTAAGGATTTACAGACGCCAATTGTCCAATCTTCCACCCTCCCCTTGTTTAACTCTAGCTTTGAATCTTTGATTTTTAAACCAAATATTATTTTAGATTTTGGCATTGGTAAGAATGACTCTAATGCAAATAAAAAGTTCAATGCATTACTGCTCGAAAATTGGAGTGAATGGAGCTCTCTTTTTACTGATGCTTCCAAAATTTCATTTGACAAAGAAGTAGGTGCTGCTGTCTGGTTCCCAAAATTTAATTTGGTTCTTAGTTTTAAGTGCCCTCCCCAGACATCTGTTTTTTCGGGTGAAGCAATTGCCATCTTAGAAGCTGTTACTTTTGTAGAGTCTCATAGTATTCAAAAAGCTTTAATTTTCTCCGACTCCAAAAGCTGCTTGCAAGCTCTATCAAGTAACCTTTTCAAGTCTAAAAATCAACAACATAATATCATTTTTCAAATTAAAGAACTCCTGCTTACTTGCCATAGCCGTGGATTGGAAGTAGTGCTTGCATGGATACCCGGTCATAGCGGTATCTCAGGTAATGAGTCTGTGGATAGTTGGGCCAAGGTTGCAGCTGCTACTGGATCCTTGTCTCAATATGTAGGTTTTGCTAAGGACCTTCTTCCTTTAGCCCGTTTAGATTTAAGGAAAACTTGGCAAGATAGGTGGCAAACCAGCCAATTAAATTTAGCTAAACTTTATCGAGGCATTCAGCCGCATATCCTCGGCAAGCCGTGGTTCTCTGAAATTCGCTCATTTAACAAAAAAGTAACATCTGTCATGTGTAGACTTAGGATAGGTCACGTATGTTCCCCTGTTCATTTGGCAAAGATAAGGGTGAGAGATCACTCCATATGCGAATGCGGTTTAGATGAAGGTACAATTGAACACATATTCTTTAGCTGTCCTTTGAACGGTCAATCACTGTATGACATTATACCTCTGGATATCCCTCGCCCCATTCACTTAACCTCTCTCCTTTCCATTCATAATCCCGCAATTTTTAAATTGGTCTGTAAATATGTATTATTATATAATATTAGATTATAAGTAGATAGTTTTAAGTGGTGTTGGTCTAATTATATTTTACATCAGTAATTAGTAATAGGTAATTCTTATATATATATAGGCTATATATTTATACTAAAATGTGTATTTGTTTTGTCCTATAGGTATGGGAATCAGTCACCGTTGTAGTTAGCGTAAAAGTAATGTATGAATTATCATTTTTGTTCCACAAATCAACCACCACTGTATCTCTTCCACTACGTTGACATTGGCAGAATTATTGCGTCAAGTATCTCGCAGTACCAAAGGCCATAAAGAAAAAAAAAAAAAAAAAAAAAAAAAAAAAAAACGTACGTAAGTGATACATTGGTTTAGTTATTCAAACCCTCGTTCTAGGACCGAAATGGCAGAATTAGCAGCATTGCTTCAAACTGATATACCGGAAGGGCGGAACCATTTAACAGACAGTCACACCAACCTCGAAAGGGTCGCCGAATATTGTGAAGCAAATTACTTTCAATCTGAAAACAAGAGATTGGCTTTAGAGAGTACAAAAAACTACACAACCCAGTCTTTAGCTAGTGTAGCATATCAAATAAATACACTGGCATACAACTTCCTTCAGCTACTGGAATTGCAAACAATGCAATTGGCGGAAATGGAAGGTCAGATGAACCATATTGCTCAAACAGTGGCTATTCACAAAGAGAAAGTTGCTAGAAGGGAAATAGGCGTTCTAACAGCTAATAAAGTCACAAATCGACAATATAAAATAATTGCCCCAGCAAACCCAGAGAAGCCAATTAAATATGTTAGGAAGAATATTGATTACACAGGTATATTTGCTTTTGTATTTAATTTGAATATTTATTTTGGCTATCTTGACACCAAAAATATTTTTAATACTACCTGTTACAAATTTCAAATACAAGAATAAAATTTTTGCTCCAGAAAAGAACTTGAAATTTACCCAAAAGTGTAACTGTAATTAATTATTATTAATTATAACTAGATTATAGATTATGTTTACTGTAAGATTATGACTCCAGAATCAAGATAATTCAATTAATCAATAGGTTATATTATTTTATACAAAATATGTCTCCAGTTTTTTACTTCAACAAGGATCTTTTAAAATTGGCAAAGCTTGTTTATAAGTGATGGCATTTATTATTTGTTTAGCTCTCGATGACATTGGCCACGGGGCCCGTTGGAGCAGCGGTAGTAATGGGACACCTCGTGGTCGTCGATCAGGTTCTGCTCCTGGAGCTACTCCACTGCCAGCACCAACCACTAAGCCTCCAACACCACCAGCAGTTGTACGCTCAGCTTCTGCTGCTAATACAGGCACATTAGGGAGAGGCACTCTGGGTATATAATATTGTTATTGCTAGTCAAAATTCTATTAAAAACTTCATTCTTATAGAAACTTTGTAATACCTACATACAATGTTGGTGATTTTAATACTGTAAATATAATAAAATGTTATTTCATTTTTCAAGACTAAGAAGGAATATAAAGTGATATAAAAGAATATCAATATTATCAATAATTTCATAAAAACGACACCTAAACCCTTAATCAATAATTCATAATGGCATACAATAACTCTGTAGAGTAAAAAATTATTGTTGACCTTTTTTATAAGCATCTGAACAAATTCTGATATAATTTGTACTATCAGATAATAATACCTATGATACATATTACTATTAAGAAATAGCAGCAAATAGTATATTCTTTTAGTTACTTAATTGTCAGCTAAGTAAATGTTGGAATATTGCTTTAAAGTTGTCTTTGCGAATTAATTGTTTTTTTTTTGTGCTTGTTGATGTGATTGACGGCTGCAGGCAAGTCGTCCCGCGAGTACCGCACGCCGCCGGCCGTGGCGCCGCCGCAGGTGCCGTCGCACTACGCGCCCAACTACCCGCGCCGCCCGCCCGGGTACTCCACGCTGCCCGTCGCGCAGCCGCAGGTGCTACAATATTCTATAACGATTATCATCCCAACTATTGTGGCTATTTAATTACTCACACGAATAATCAATAGATATTACAAGCAGCACTGAATTTCCATGTTCAGAATTTGTGTTTATAATTTGTCTCGTGCTTGGTGATGATGGAAGGATTGTGGGAACACCTGTATGCTTAAGATGAAATTAACTGAAATATATATTCATTAGAAGTAGAGCTTGGGGGAGTTTTTAGAGTATATTAGAATTATATATATTTTAAATTTATTTTAATATCTATAATATTACAGATAATTATTATTAATTTTAAGGTTGGCATGGTACATCCTAATCAGCACCAGTCACCATCGAACTATTCACAACAGGATTTGCATTCTAGTATGCCACGTAAGTACTTTATTAAATAGGCATTCATTTATAAAGAATAAAGATTAAGGTTACCTGAATATGGGAACTGCAAATATAACATTGTGTAATGTTATATTTTATAGTTCACATATAGTGTTATGTGAAAAGGTTACATTGATCATTTATATCATTAGTAGGGGACCTGTTACGGTAACCACATTTTAATTTCAGCTCCACCTTCTCCACTGATCGGCTCAGACGGAGAACACAGTCAACATTCTATGAGTCTCCCCGGACACGTAAGTTTAAATTGCAACTCAAGTAGTACAAGTACATGTATCTGTAAACCTTTTATTTTTTTTTAATTGCACGCGTGCAGGGCGTATCGCATGCAGGTCAATATTTTTTACAATATATGAAAATGAAATAGTAAGTAATAGACGAGGTGTGGCCGTGTGCCCGCAGCGCGCGTCGTCGTCGTCGGCGTCGGGCGGCGGGTCGGCGCGCGGCGGCTCGGTGTCGCCCCCGCTCCCCCCGCCGCCGCTGGACGACGAGCTGGCCGCCGACGCGTTCGGCCGCCCGCACGCGCCGCAGGTGAGCGCGCACCCGCGCCGTTAGTGGCAAGCTCGATTACACGACCTGTTGCCGGGCGCTATGAATTGGTACACGACATCAAAAGTAGGATACCTTAAATGTATTAAAAAAACATATATTCTTAAAACCTTTTTATTTTTTTAAAAACAAACTCTCAATACTCTTAACTGTTTAATCATATAAATAATCCTTATTATCTACTCCCTGTGCCCCGCGGTTTAACCCGCGTATAGATAATAAAAATCAGCCTAAAGCATTCCTCGATAATAGGACTATAAACAACACAAAAATATTTTTTAAATTTGAACCAGTAGTTCCTGAGATTAGCCGGATCACACAAACAAACGAACTCTTCAGCTTTATATTACTAAAGATATATAGGGTTTTCACTATTTTTTGTCAAACATTTTAATGAAAAAGTATAAATCGAATGAATCATGTCCGATATTTATCTTTGGGGCGCATCATGCATAAAACATCTGCTTTTTATTTTTAATGTTTTTTTTGTTTATTTTTTTTTATTGAAATGAACTGTACATTTTACAGTTAATTTTGTTATAATGTCAAACAGGATATGCTACGTGTGCATATTGTTATTTAATTATTTTTTTTATACAACAGAACAAGATGGGCAATCAGTATACTAATGCTGTGCCAGCAATAGTACCTGATGAAGAAGATTTACCCGGTTGGGTGCCAAAGAATTACATCGAAAAAGGTACTATCATATTTTGCTCACACACAAATGTGTGATATTCTTTTTATAAAATTATATATACTGGTAAATGGATAACTCAGCTTCTGACTTTGTAAGTCATCGACCAAATAAAGCAATGTCAGCCGTGGATCAGTTGAGATCTTTCATTTTTATCGACACTCAATATAAAGCCATGTTTTGATAGAGTAAGTAATGATAACGATGACCCAACATTATCCAGCCTTCAGTATAACAAAAACCATGTTTAACGTGACAAATATTTTCATTTATTAAGATAAATAAATTCTGATACATGTATATATCCCGACTTACATTGCAGCATATTGTGTGGTTTATATGACACTAAGGCCCGTATTACAGAATGCGACTCAAGTGACGTTTAAACTCTAATCACTCAAAACTAGTTTTAGGTACGGATCAAGACTCAAGCGTGCATCTTATTTTAGAACGAGTTTTAAGTATTACTCACTTGAAACTAGTCTCAAGTATAGCATTGACATCTGTTTAAATTGTCATTGGTTCAAGTCCGTTCTCATTTACCATTTTTTAATAATTTCAAATTTACTCCGTTTCTCGCAAAATCTAGTTAAAAGGTGACGAAAAATCCCAGTTCAAAACAGAACTTAAAAATACAAATAACGACAAGGTTAAGGTAAGGTAATTAACAAGAAAATGTCCAAACTATTAAGAGATAATAGCTTATTACATAATAATATAATATATTTTCATAAATCTATTATAAAGTTCATCCCTCAATCTAATGTTACACAAAGGTAAATAGGAATGTCTAATGTCATACTTGCCAAAAGTCAACATTTTTTTGATTATTCAAAAATACAAGAAGTTTGAGTTGTAATTGAATTTTATTTGCGTTTTTTAGTTATAAAAAATGTCGCGAAGTATAAAAAGAGGATTTTGGAGGCACGTATATTTATTATTACTAACGAAATAAATAATTCAGACGTATTCTTCTAATAAGTCTAGTCGAAGTCCTAGAAAATGTAAATAGGCAGATGAATCCACACAGAAGACATTAAAAATTAAATTGATATTATATGTTATTATTATGAGTTATTTTTGTATATGTTTTGCTGATCAGATCCATGCAATTACAGTAAAGCATATGGAAGAAATCCACCAACTTGAAATACAAATTTTAAAGAGAAGCTACAGGGCGGATGCCATAGCTAGGAACACCTAGAACATATAGAATCTGTGAATCTGTGAATCTTTATACCTATTAATATTTTCAATATGAGAAAAAATAATCTTTCTGATATTTCTGTACAGTCATGCATTTTTCCTTTAATTTTGTTTTAATTTTTGTAATTGTTGATTTATTAAATAAAATAAATAATTTTATATTAAAAATATTTTTATTGCCTACATAATTATTAATCAAGGTTTACTTTACAACGAAAATATGCCATTAATACAACATATTATAAAATATTTTATTCTAATATAATTGAATACCTACTTCATGGTTACCATGGTTACCCTTGGTTTTATCATTAATTCCCCTTGTTATATAAAATTTCTTGTATTATTATCTTCTTTTACATTCCATCTTTACAGGGGCCTAGCTCTCTTTCGTTTTTTGTCTCTAGGTATCCAGTTGGTCACCACTTGAGTCCATCTGTTAGCACCCAGTCTTTGTAAATGTCCTGACCATTTCCACTGAAGCATTAATATTTGTTGAATGACATTTTTTGCTTTGGTAATTTTCCTTATTTTCTAATTAATTTTATATTGAGATGGAATGATGACATTGTCAAAGTAGCTGGAAAACTTTCACTTATCTGGGAGGAGGCTATGTACTTCATTTTTGTTCTAGCTTGCTTCATACCAAATTTCATCAAAATCGCGTCAATAGTTAGCCGTGTAAGAGTAACAGACACACGGAGTAAACGTTCAAAGAAGACATACCAAGATGTCCAGTTCAGGTGGTATCGGTAGCCCGCGTCTATTTAATTTTTGCAAGTCGGTATCAACGGTATATCAACGTTAAAATAAGATTTTTTACCGTTTCCTGCGAACATCGATAGCTCACTTTAAACTTTCTTACGTCTATTGCATAAGGATTGAGCGTCGTGTAAGTATTTTAGCGGTATACCTACGTCCCTTCTATCTAAAAATAAATGGTCATAATATTTGATATCTTCGAAAATATTCATTTTTGCGTTTGATTTTAAAATGTCACTTTCTGTAATCTGTTGTCAAGACTGCTCTTGACGGCTCTCACGTAAACTCAGATCAAATCGTTACTTGAGACATGATTTGATGTCAAATATGGTTCTAAAATTAGACACTACTCAGCTGAGTTCTGATTGATGAATTTCGTTTTAAAAATCGTTCTAAAATAAAAGCTATACTTAAAACTAGTTTTAAAACTAGATTCACGACTGAGTGACGTTCTGTAATACGGGCCTAAGCCTCCCCTCTTGTCGGTTTGTCAAACTCTAATTAGTATGTTTCAAATGAAGCGTTCATGATGTAAAGTTTCGAATGTATACGCATATCGCCTGTATTATGAGGATCAAATCTTATTTTAATCAAGTGCCTATTCGTTAATGTTATCGTTTTTAATAGAGATTAAATAAAAGCTTTAATATCAATGATTCTCCTTTGGTTCCACAGTGGTAGCCATCTACGACTACTACGCGGACAAGGAGGACGAGCTGTCGTTCCAGGAGAGCGCCGTCATCTACGTGCTGAAGAAGAACGACGACGGCTGGTGGGAGGGCGTCATGGACGGCGTCACGGGGCTGTTCCCGGGGAACTACGTCGAACCTTGTGTTTAAATTTTATCTAAGCGCCTATATTATTGGTGTCGTAGCTGAATCATTTATTATATTTGTAATTATGACGAATTAAATAACGCGAGATTCCTGTTTTCCTGATACACCTTTCAGAAAGTTACTTTCATAGTATTTAGTTTTGTAGACTGCTCAGAAGTTAGCATATAAACTAAAGCCTATTCCAATCAAAGAAGTAGACAAACTTTCTCTACATAATTATTTTTTATTTATAATTGTCGGGAAGGAAATGACTTCACTCCACCTGTTGGTAAGTGGTAGTAGAGTCCAAATGCGGCGACGGCCAGTACAGTCGGGAAGAATGATCTGCATTAGCATTAGCCGTCCCCGCCTTGTCGGTCCGCGTGATACCTCTTCACGCCTCGTTTGAAGAAACCCAAGTTATAAGAGGAGAGGAACACGTGTGCTGACAAAGAATTCCATTTTTTATTGGTGCGACATTAAAAAGAGTTAACAATTTTGTCGTGCGCGATGGAATTGATGTGACGTGAGAGCCAGCACGCGTAGACTTGTGGAGGGAATATTTCCTCAGAGCACTCGTTCGCTCGCTATCTCTCGAAACGCAAAACTAACTGTGTTGGTGACCAATAATGCGAACCATGCTATATACTATAAACAGTTCTTGATTAATTAATTATTTTTAATACAATTCTACCTAAGTTGCTTGTCTACTTCTCGTGTGGTTAGAATATGCTATATAAAGCCTGTAAGTATTTTATTTAAAACAATGTTTGTTCAGTTATTATTTCAAATCATGTTCAAGAGCTTCTCTTAAATAAAAAATAAGTTATGAATGTTGGTAAGGGAGTGATTAGTGACTTCGTATCCATATAATATTTACAGTAAGTATAAAATTATTGCTATCGTTACATTTTTTAGTAATCTTTGTTATTATTACTAGTTTTAATTAGCTATATTACGACGTGTCAGTAATGAAATTGTTTCACGGCTTTTCCACTATATTAAAAACGCAAACGAAATTTAAAAAAGTAAAATACGACATAGTTATTCAAATTGATATCGCATCAGCATTGAAACCTCAATGCGATGCGACGGTCGTGGGTTCGATTTTATTTATTGATGTATGATAATATGGTGACATGACGGTGATACATAGAAATATAAATGTCAAAATGTTCTATATAAGGATTCCTACCGTGACTAGACTAATGTTATACTGGTGGTTCGCCCGTAGAAGAATAACAAATATGAATTGATTGCAATTTGTAATCATCAAATTGAAAAATCCAAATAATATATAATAATATATGTATAGTTTTTAAGTATCAAATAACCTGCTGGTTTGTGAGCATTTGTATTGTTGCCGCCTTTTTTGTTTGTCAGTCTACAAATCAAAATGATAAAGAAGACATGTACGCTGGTAACAATTCATTCTGAGGAACATACAATTAAATCATTTTACTTTGGACCTCTATCAAATAATTCAATTATTTGTATTTTTTTATGTTCAGAATTAAGTATATTGTAAAAAAATGTTTAACGATTGTAATTAAATAAATCTAATTTTATTAATTTTTTTCTAGTCCAGCCTAATTGAATAGTTAAAACTAACGTTAAGGTAGATTCAATGTTATCAAGATTTTTTTAAATAACAGTAAAATAAACCTTGGCAATCATCAACCTTGGAATCAAGAAGAGAAGATGAACATTTAAAACACTTAATGTTTTCCGTGGCCGCATTACGGAATATATTCAGCCCAATAAAGATTTTTTAAGACTTTTATTCAACAAGATCGCGAGCTTGTTCGATACAGTAACAGCTGCTTTAGTTATGTATGCATACGATATAACTAATATTAAAGAACACTTTTACTCGGAGACTGAAGGGGACAAATGCTTCATTTTAATCAACTTTAATTTTATCAAACCATTTCAAATTTAAATGGATAAGTATCACGATACCAATATTACCACTATTTGATTTGAACTTAATATTTTAAACAAAAAAATGAGTTGATTTAAACAACCACGGACTTTTTTGTGAGCAATCGTTAGTACTATTAATATATAGAACACTATTTTATATGTCGTTAATAATTTTCTTAGCGCACGCAAAATAATGACTTGTAAACAACATTTTGATACCATGGGAGCACAATGTATAAAGACGTTACATAAAAACGCATTTCTTATGGGGGCTCTGAAGACAAACTATCTGCGGACTGCGACCGAAAATGCCGCTTGGTCGCGTGGCAGTTGTTCCCCAGCGTATCTTAATAACGAGAGCAAGTGAGACGGAGAATGTCGCCAGAGCCGACAAACTACGAACTAAACTGGGGAGACCCCCCTTGGAATCGGCACACGAAATCCTTAAGAACTGCGCTTCTATGTAAGGTCTGTATTCACCTTGGGTCACGTTGTTTCATTTTAGGTAGAGATCTCTAATATTTTTGAAAATAAAATAAAAGCCTATATTTAGTCGGTAAAGACGTAGCTTTGGTGAAAGTATTGTGTAAACCGGTGGAGTAGTTTTTGTTATAAATAACAAGTAAACAAAAATCAAATCTATTGTCTTATAATATTCGTAGATTTTTTATTTTTATTGCACAGGAATGCGGACGAGCAAATGGGCCACCTGATGGTAAGTGGTCATCAACCCCCATAGACATTGGCATTGTAAGAGATGTCAACCACAACCTACATCGCCATATGCCTCCAACCTTGGGAGCCAAGTTATTTCCCTTGTGCCTGGCTCACTCACCCTTCAAACCGGAACATGACAAAATACAAAGGCTGTTTTGCGGTAGAATATCTGATGAATGGGTGGTACCTACCTACCCAGACGAGCTTGCACACAGCCCTACCAAGTATAATGGTATTGCAAAATTATTCATGATTTCTCACAACTTCAAACGCGTTTATCTCAAAACTGCATTTTTTGAGTTAATATGAGCGTTCGAGGTGTGCACTTTCGGATTTTCCAAATTATTTAAGACATTTTACGATACGTATTCGGTAGTAGGTCTCGTGCAAGCTGACGCAGGTGCTTACCGGACATGGCTGTTTCGGTAAGTACCTTCATGGGATAGCGAGGAGGGAGGCATCACCCTCCTGCCACGTGTGGTGCGCCACTTGACACGGCGCTTCAGACCCTGACGGAGTGTGTTGCGTGGGGGCCCCAAAGGCACAGACCTCTCGCTGCCGAGCGTGGTTAATGCCATGCTTGGCATCGAGAAATGCTGGACGGAGATGGTCTCTTACTGCAAGAGCGTTATGTCGCAGAAAGAGGCCGCGGAGCATGACCGTGAGGAGTCTGCCTCCGCTGATCCGCTCCGCTGAAGAAGACCGGGGAGGAGGGGTCGGCGCTATGCGCACCTTCTCGCCCCGCCCTAAGTCGCCAGGGCTAGCTGGGTTCTCTACTCCGGGAACCCAATTAAGAAAGGAGGCCCGCGTAATCGGGCCAACCGTCGGGGCGTCGCGGTATGCACACGCGATCCCGTGCCGCTCCACCAGACGATAAAGGTCCGCTGGTTTTTTAGTGGGTATTCCGGAGCCTTTAGCGCCGGCGAGCCCCACATACCCCCAACTCCCTGTGGGGGAAACGCGTAAATGCGAAAGGTCTCGTGCAAGCTCGTCTGGGTGGGTACCGCCAACTCATCAGATATTTTACCGCAAAACCAGTATGTACTTACAAAACAATAAGTGTTTTGGTTTGAAGCGTGAGTCAGTTCGCGAATTACAGGCATAAGGGACATAACAGACATAATTCCCAAGGTGAGTGGCGCGTTAGCGATATTTTTTTTAAGAAATTTACTACCACTGTATATGGGGACGGGCGACTACTTACCATCAGGTGGCCTGTATGCTCGTCCGCATACCTATACCATATTTTTTTTGTCGGAATCGAATCAGGAACGCAACATAATAATCGTTACAGATTTCGGCCCCATTTGTTCAATAAGGATTAATTTAAAAATTAAAACAAAATTTGTAATGTGACATGTTTATGGCCACCTCTTACAATTGGATTACTTAAAATGCAATTCAATCACACATTGACAAAAATATAATGATAACATACGATTAATCTTTAAACAGTATGGTAGTTTTACAATCATTGTTACCACTTGACAAGAAGATATCTCACAAACATGAATTATAATATTATAACCAATCAAATGTATATTTCTTTTTTATTTATCCATGTAATATTTTGATTTCTTACTTTTGTTGCTTAACTTTTAAGTTTTGATAAAAAATTACAATCTTCATTTGATTAATAATAGCTGTTATTATTGCTTTCGTGTTACAACATGTTAGTTAATATTTAAAGAGGTTTCTGAGGAGTTCCTCAATTGTCTTCTGTATTATTTGTCGTCGAGATCCATGTTTTCTGTCCCAATGATGTCACTTTCTTTACTGACCTTTGGTTTCTCCTCTTTACTATCAAAATTATCTTCAGTTTCTTTGCTATCAGTTTCTGTAGATTTGGCTGAAGGTTTATCTTCAACTTTATCTTTTTCTTCTTGTTCCACCCTAGAAATTAATTAATGTTCTTTTTATTTGCTGTTGTGTATTAAACTCATTGAAAGTTTGTCCGAAGACTAACTTTTCATTTATAGCTCACTTGATGGTAAGTGAAACCATTGTAAGACATTCCATACTGTCGTTATATACGACAGACAGAACCATTATTGATAAGCGAATACGCAGTTTGCGCACACAAGCTTATAAATTGAAAAAAATGTCAAGTGTCTAAAGATATTCAAAGTGCCTATGTGCTTTTAAGAAAATATATTATATGAAACTCGAGGTATTACATTCGTATACTTAATTACACCAGAAAGATGGTAACAGTAACAGGGATGTGAGGAACCGGATAAATGCAGGGTGGATGAAATGGCGACAGATCTCTGGGACCATTTGTGACCCCAGAATGCCCTTGAAGTTCAAAGGGAGGATTTATAAGACCGTTATAAGACCTGTCGTGATGTATGGTTCTGAATGTTGAGCAGCAAAAAAAAGAGGATGTAAAAAGAATCACATGCATTCGATGCGAATGTGCGGTGTGACTAGAATGGACAAGATTAGAAACGAGTATAATTATAAGAGGAAGTCTGAAAATAGTACCAATAGATGAAAAGTTGAAGAGTAATAGATTAGCGTGGTATGGGCATGTGCTGAGGAGAGATGAAAAGCATGTTACTAGAAGGGTGATGAGTACGAATGTTGATGGATATGGGACGGGGCAGGCCGAGGAAAGTGTGGATGGATTGCGGAAGAAAGGATATAAGTATGAAAGGTACTGAGATGACATGATAGAAAGAAATGGAAGAAAAATACACGTCGTGCAGACCCCACGTAGTGGGACAAGGGTAGGAAGATGATTTAATTATACTTTAAATAATCAATTAAATTGTATTGGCAATAATGGCTTAATAATAAAAATACGAAACTCACTTCGACGGTCCATTGACGACTTCGACAACGTCATCGTCCTCATACTTGATGTTCACGACCGCTTCCACTTTAGACTGTATGCTTTTAAGAGCAGAATGGAATATTTTCGAGCTGGCCTGTGAAAATAACAAAAGATTTAGTATGGTAAACGTTATGTATATATTCGTATGAAAGTAGTTCGCGCACCGTGAGCGAGGCGATGCGCGCGCGCGCGGCGGCCAGCGCGGCGCCCACGTCGTGCAGCTGCAGCTGGGCGCCGCGCTCGGCGCGCTGCGTGCAGGCGGCGGCGGCGCGCGCGGCCCGCAGCGCGGCGCCCGCGTCCGCCAGCGCCGCCTCCAGCCGCGCGCGCTCGCCCGCCCAGCGCGCCGCGCCCGCCACCAGCGCGCCCACGTCCACCACGCGCGCCTTGTACGTCACTATACCTGTTCGCATACGAGGGGGGCCGACGTTAGACTGACCATTCATTGTAATGTCGACGAATTTATTTTGTAAATCATTTCTTTCGTTCGTCATCAGTCGCCCGATGCACATGCTGCATCGTAATCATAATAAATTTTGTAATGCTGTAAGTGTGTAACTAAAGTGAATAATGAATTATTATAGTGATCAAACTAATGATACGAAAGATGTCTGCTGCCGTGCCGACATATACGAAACCACTCCCTAAAATCTGTTGGGCCGACCACCTATTGACGGTATCGCTTTGACTACAAAGTTTTACATTACTCACCACTATCACTGATATCTTTGGTTGCAGAAGATGTTTGACCCTCGTTGTTAGCCTTATTGAATAAAGGTAGGAGCTCTCGATTGCCTGAAGCTATTGTCGCTTCTAATTCAGTAATCTATTACAATTAAAATGTTCTCATTTAGTACAATATTCAAATTTTGAGTTGGTTAGAATATTTGTAATAATATATTTTTTTACAGCTCTACTTACATGTGCAGGTACTTCGTTGGTTACCACAGTACTGTCTAGCGGCAAGTCTTGTATGGCTTCTGGTGTTCCCGCTGCTAAATCTTTAATGGCTTGAATGAGAGACCTGGGAAAAAGTGCGCTATTTTAATAAAAAAGGACACTTATTAACTTGATCATTGATCTCTATCAATCTCTATACATATAATATATAAAAATGATCATCTGAATGCCTATGCCTGTTATATATTACCCATTATATATTAAATATACAAATTTATTTTATTTGTGTAGTTTTAATAATTTTTTAATTGTGATATGATGCAAGTAGGGTTTTCGCGTATCCGATTTTTTTATAATATATAAGTATTCATTTTAGGTATTATTTTTTTAAATACCCAGGTATCCGGATTTTTGCAATTTTTGCAGAAAAAGGGACAATTTGACATGATTTATTTTTGATTACGAAAGAGTGAATGAAGTATGTCAATAAGTCTCCTTAACTTACAGAGTAATCAGTTAAACAGTTCTTAAACAGTCTTGTTCTTATTCATTAACTAGCGCATGATGAAAACAAAATGATTTTTTATTATTTTATTTATTAATTTTTTGTTTGCTTGCTACGATTTCACTCCAAAATACCTTGATCCGTGTTTTAAAAATTCTATAACCATTAGAAAGCGTCATCTTTACCGATTTACATAGGCTATTTTATGTTTTCAAAAAACCACAATAACAGTTTTTCTTTAAATTATTAAGTTCTAATACCACCCCTATTGAATTGTGGTGATTTGGTATCATGCTTTTAATCCTTATTTAACCTTTCAATGGTTTGATATTTAAGGTTGATTGTGTACGTGTAAATTCCACATTCAATTATTCGGATCGGACTTTTCGTTTAGAAGTTATGACAGGTTTAAAAATTCTCCAAGTAAGAAAAAATGTCACAGTTGGAACAAAGTTTAGTCTATTAAAAATACTGATTTTCGTATTCGCGTTAAATAAAAGTTTTTTAATTGATTGCTTAAATCTAGCATTTTCATGATTTCATGATTAAGACCTAAAAATACTTTTTATCTAACGCTCCTGTCACAATTTTCCGAGAATTTAGGTGAATTCTTTGATCAAAGAATGGGTACCCGGATCTGACATGAAATATTACCCGGGTCCTAAAAACTGCATATACCCGGGAAGAAAACCCTAGTTGCGAGACAATAGTTACCAATCGACACTATAGAATCGCTTGGTATGGCGTCATGTACTTGGGCCTGACAGACAGACACTCACTTGTAACTGAAGTTGTCTCGGATGCAGACTTTCTCGAGTATGCTCCGTATCTGCGACCTGGAGAGCTGCAGGCCGAGGCTCATGAACAGGTTCTGCAAGTCCTTGCGGGTGATGGTGCCGCCGCGAGCGGTGTCGAAGTACACGAGCGACAGCAGCAGGTAGGGGTCGGGCGGCAGCTCCACGCCGCGGCTGCGGCGCCGAGGGGAGCCGCTGCGCTCGTCGTCGCTGTGGGAATCCTTACGAACCAAATTTATACTTTTAGTTCATCTATCTTCACTGGGTACTTATAACAAAATGCGATCTTACGTTAAAAATATTTGAGATGAACAAAAATCTACAAAAATATTATGTTAACATATTTTCAGTTAAAGCTGTGATTTATATTCTGCCACTAACCCGCCTGTCGCGTTTACGTAAATCACGTTTGTCATCTTTCTTTTCTTTGTCTTCTTTCTTTTCTTCTTTTTTTTCAGGCTCGGTTTTTTTGTCTTCTTTCTTCTCAGATTTTTCAACACTTTTGTCCTTTTCTTTCACTTCTTCGGCTTTTTCGGGTAATGTATAAAGTGTTTTGTAAACGTAAAAGCCAAAATCCCTCATTAACATCTCATTAAACAACTCCGCAAATACAAATAACTAAAAAAAAAAATTTATTGTAGATTAATTGAGTAATAATGAATGATTGAATATAATATGTAATGTTAAAAGAAAATTTAAATTAAAAGCTTACCTCGAAGCTGTGTTCCTTGTTGTCGGTAATACGATAGTCCAGCAAAAGTGAAAGTGTAGCAATGTTGCAACTAAATTTGCCACCTTTGGCAGAGGATGATGGGTGTACAATTATGTGTGGTGTACTAGGCATTTCATATTTGTTCTTTAGAACTTGTTTCTCTTTCTCTATCTGAAATTCATAATATATATAATGACAATATACATATATGAGTATTGTTGAGTTTTTTAATAAACTGCATCGTTGATCTATGGTTAGTTTTGAAAGATCTAAGAACGTAAGATTTGAGATTAAGCCTCAGGACAAGCTATTAAAAAGGCAAGAAAGTTGTCTGAGTCTAGTGTGTGGGATTGTTTACACTGTCTCATGCATCACAAAGCCGTTATTCGTACACCTCATCTCTCTGGTAATACTTAATTATGAAACTAAGTAAGAGAGAACCACCATACATCGTTTATTAAAAATATTCAGATGGCTAGCCTCCGTTGAGAGAATCCACCATGACTGGAATCGGCCATGAGAACATCTTCATCAATAAAAAATATTTATGAATGATGATAACATTACCACTAGTATCAGGATAAATTAAATTGTTAACCTTTTTCTTTTCTTCTTCTATTTCCTTCTCTGTTTTAGGTTTTTCTTTTTTCTCTTCACTTTTTTCTTTATCTTTTTTATCTTCTTTATTTTTATTTTTATCTACATCGTCTTTGTCATTCTTATCACTTTTTTCTTCACTCTCATCTGGTATGACAACTGGGGCTTCTTCCTCTGTTTTATAAATTTAACATAAAATTGGAATTAAATTTCGCTAGCTTTACAAACTATAGGTTATTAATATGAATATTTTGATTTGAGTGCAAAAAATATTTGAAGATTATTATATTTATACCTTTATATATTATATATATATAAAGGTTTTTTTTTGTGTGTCTTCTAAATTAAATGTTTTATATTTGATTTATATTTTGTTCGAAGTATATGATAAATAAAAGCATGGCGTAGATGCAATACTATAAATAAAGTCATGTGCACATGTTTAGTATTTAAAATGTTATGTTTTGCCTGTTTGTATTAAAAACCTTACAAAAGTTATAATCCTAAAATGCTGTTAGTTTGTAATAGCCCTTTTGCACCTACACACACATAGTCAATGCTTTCTGTGCATATTTACAAATGTGCTGAAATATTGTATTTAATTATTACACTATCATGGAAGTATAAATAAAGACAACACACGGATATTTGTTCACAAATAACATACATTATGGCATATTATAATAACCAATTCTAACCTATCCTTGGTTCAGTCTTATCATCTTTAATTTCAATATGTTCTTCTTCGGCTTCTTTTTTTTCCTGCGGCTCATCATCTTCAACTTCCATAACATCATCACTTTTAGATTCTTTTTCCTCTTCAGCTTTTATAAGTTTTGATAGTCTTGAAACTAATTGTGATCGTAATCCTAAATTTAAATTTTGTTGAATAATTTATATATTTTTTTATTTTATAAACATTATTATTAATTTTGATAATCAAAGATATACCTTTACAACTAACATTGCGCGCTCGAAGTTCTTGCCTTAATTGGTCCACTTTAATCGTCCTTAGATCAATTTTGGAGTAATGCGTCGGCTCAGGTTTGCCATCGTCATCGTCGTCGTTTTCATCAATCGTTATCGTACTGTCATTGCCATCGATCTCCTGAAAAAACACGATTTTTTCTATTTTCCATCGACGGAAGCTCCAGTGGGTCATGGGCAAGTGATTTTTGTTAAAATTTACTGACAACTGAAAACTACTCTCTACGAAGCTTTAATAGCAGAATTTTGAACGTATATGAACTGCAAGAAGGGGATCGGTTCTATCTTATGTAAATTAAGTTTTCAGGATCGAATTTGCAGCGAGCGGCGGGGCCGATGTCTTCGAGATACGGTAGTAGCGCAGGCGGCCGGAAACAAAACCAAACAAAACTGGGAACAAACAATTTGGGATTGGTCAGCCTTCCCGGCGGCGGGCGCGGCGGGCGCGGCGGGCGCGGCGGGCGCGGCGGGCTCGCCGGACTCGTCCTCGCCGGCCAGCCGCCGCAGCGCCGCGTCGCACGCCGCCTTATACTGCTCCTGGACCGTCGTCCACTCGATACGCGACGGCTGAGCGGACCACACATCTGGCAGGAACAACACCACACACTCGAGTCTCGATTTTCCGCCGCTGCCCTCGCGCCAGTAGTAAAACTCCACCATTCGGTACCTGCGCGGGTAATCGAGTTATAGTGATGCATACTCACACCCGCAGCCGCCCTCGGGCTGCCCGCCTGCCGCATGGACACGACACATCCCGTACGAGAGTCAACTAACTCTTTGTGAAGGACGGTACATCGACCTGCTTCCAATCGGCAGCGCCACTTACGATGTACGAACGCCTCTACTCTCCCATAGTGAATGTGTGCTGTACCATGTTCAACTTATGCCGCCGAGAAACCAAGAGTGTTTTCTTTCAATAATCAATCGCTCACAATTCTGATAGAGTTCTATCTATTATTTATTCCAATGTTTGAAGTCTCACTATTTATGTATTATTTTATGCTATTCGAGAAAATACTCTTAGTTTTGTCAGGAAAAAAGCAAAAGCACAAAAATCGATTCTCTGGATACAAAAAACTGCAACATTTTGAATGTAATAGAAAAGTGAAACTTACCACTGAGTGCAATTTGATAAGTCGATGCCTGTTAAAGCTTTGCAAGTACGAATGGCTGTTTTAACTAATACTCCAGGATCAGATTCAGGATTATCTCCATCAAGAGAAGGACTCCAAGGTCCACCTATAGCGAAATTTTCTCCCCCTTTACCCTTTTGTCCAACAAGGAATTTAATCAATCGAGTGGGATGTAAAGGTGTTTTGCTTGCACGTTTATCTTTTTCATCAACTTTTGTGAGTCCACATTTTTGATACAAGCTTTCCAATGTCGGCATACTGATCAACATCACCTAATGAATATTTATTTTGTTATTAGTCATATCTATTCTGAAATATATTAAAACTAAACAATACATGAGTGCATGCAATCTTATATTAAAAATGTAAAAATAACTCAGTTCCGCTTTGATGGATATATCTTGATATCAACCAAATTTGATAAAATTAGGTAAGAAGCAAGCTAGCTTGTCTAAGGATTTATTTTGAAAGAATACCCAATCTATCTATCTACCTGACACAGGGGCGAAAACTAGTATTCTAAATTTTCCATTTTTATATATCACAATAATGAATGCCTACCTTCGCTGAAAATCTATAGTCTGCATCTGGAGGTTCTAGAGTAGCCTCATTAACATTCGGATTAGATACTTCTCTGCTCATGATGTGGTATGCACAAGGGTTATTTATAGAAAACGGTGCTTGGGGAGGAAAAGTTTCTCCCCATTTTACATATGCATTGAAAAAGTCTGATGGTATATAAAGATTTGTATATCTCTGTGAAAGTGTGGGAACATCAATCTTTTGGCTGAAACAAAATTTACAGAATTATATATATTATTGAGATTGAAGTTAAACTAAAAAATAGACTCTCAAATGTTATAATCTTACACATCAAGAGGAATCCTAGGAACTCGAACAACATATTTGATTGGTGAAGGCTGATGGATAATTGGTCGTTTACGAGGAGGAGAGTCCCTGCGATTACGGCTGTCTCGTCGATCCCGTGAGCGTGACCGACTTCTTGTCCGCGATCGCTTCTAAAACAATATCAAACATATAGTATTAAATAGAAGTATAGATACTGTTTCTAGATATGAATATATTGATATGCAATATATATGACCATAGTTATTTTTAATAAGGTAGAATGATGGGTACTTACATATTAACGCCACCGCAGCTACAGATTCGGCGGGTTAGGTTAGGTTATTTTTAAACAATTTCCAAATATATGTCATATGAAATTAATTGTTTTTATTTTTCATTAATTTGTATTTGATAATAACCTAACCAAAGCCACTAAATCTGTAGGTGCGGTGGCATTAATATGTCAGTGCTAAATGTTATAATTTGTTCTAGTTCATTTAAATTATAATATTTATAATTAATTATTCTTGTTGAATTAAATTGTTTTCAATTTCCAAAATGGAAATTGAAAACTATATATGAACTATACATTAATTTATATTAATGTATTATATCATTATATGACTGCCTCGTGAGTACAGATGCCACACGTGATGTACAGGACCATTAAAATGTTATTGAGATTTTCTGTAGAAATTTCTTAGTAGCAGCCCAGAGTTGGGAAGTTGGAAGTGTGTACACTCCCTTGCCTCAGAAAGCACGTAAAGCAGTTGGTCCTGCATCTGAACTTTTTTGAGTTGTGTCAGATTGCCGTCCTGTCGAGTTATGAGAGTAAGGGAATAGAGAGTGCACCTATGTTTGCCCATGCACTTGTTTTTTTTTTTTTTATTGCATAGGTAGGCGGACGAGCATATGGGCCACCTGATGGTAAGTGGTCACCAATGCCCATAGACATTGGCGTTATAAGAGATGTTAACCATCGCTCACATCGCCAATGCGCCACCAACCTTGGGAACTAAGATATTATGTCCCTGTGCCTGTAATTACACTGGCTCACTCACCCTTCATACCGGAACACAACAGTACCAAGTACTGCTGTTTTGCGGCAGAATATCTGATGAGTGGGTGGTACCTACCCAGACGAGCTTGCACAAAGCTCTACCACCAAACAACTATAATGTGCACTATAATTAATCCAGTGCAGTGGGCTAATCTCTCTTGAGATTGGCCACTGCTGCCAAAATTGGTCAAGAGGACTATTATTATTATAGTAATTTTTTCAATAGCAACCATTCGACCTACACCATGTAGGTGTGCAATAAAACAAAAGCGCAAAAAAATTAAGTAAGTACAGCTTACCAATACAACATTTTATTGAAAACAAATATTGAAATTATTGCATAGATTGCATTAAGCATAATCAAGTAAGCATTATCAATTTAAATCTATATAAAGTAATAGATTAATATAGATTTAACTTATATCTACTGTGCTTATCTATACTAATATATGAAGCTGAAGAGTTTATTTGTTTGATCTGACTTTTTTTTTATTGTATATGTAGGCGAACGAGCATATGGGCCACCTGATGGTAAGTGGTCACCAACGCCCATAGACATTGGCACTGTAAGAAATGTTAACTATTGTTCACATTGCTAATGCGCCACCAACCTTGGGAACGAAGATGTTTTGTCCCTAGTGCCTGTAATTAAACTGGCTCACTCACCCTTCACACCCGAACACGGAACAGTAGAGGCTTTTCTCATGAACTACTGGTTTGAATTGAAAAATTATTATTGTGTTGTATAGTCTTGTATCTGGTATTGTATTGTTCTAGGCTGATTTTTATTCAGTATATTTTTATTAATAATACGTGGGTAAAACCGCGGGGCACAGCTAGTGTAATAATAAACACTTTAAAAACAAATTGCAATAATACTCACTCTATCATCTCTACGAGAGGTTCTGTCATCCCGTCGGTCGTCACGGCGAGACAACATAGATTTTTTATTAGGTGGGGGCGGAACCGCATTGTATGTGTTTGATTTAGGTGGATTAACTTTTTGGTTTGGGCCACCTTTAGGTAATACTTGAACGCGAGTTGCATTCCATTTAAATGGCATATTAGGATTGTAAGATGCTTCGACTAGTACCCTGTCATTTACTTTAGGTATTGCACCTTTAGCACACACAGAAGTCTGATAAAACACATCATGATCAACGAAACCAAAGTCGTTGTGAGTCTTTGTTACTGTACCAGTAAATACACGCTGTTCATTTGATTGTTGTGTCTGATTAGGCGCATTGTTTTGATAAATATTTGGATTCATAGAGCGCGGTGTAGGATAAGCTACAACATTTCCAGGATACATTTGACCTTGAGCCATTTGATTCATTGGCATTTGTCCCGCCATTGGCATTGCCATACCTCCTTGCGCTTGTATCATACTTGGATTAAATACTGCCTGGGTTTGCTGAAAAGGCATCATACCTTGTTGTGACATCATTGCTGCATTTGGATCCATTATCTGAGGATTCATGCCGGTCATGTTTGTGTTCACGTTTGATCGAGCCCATGGGGGGTTTTTGGTTCCGCTTCCAGTTTGCATTATGATTTATTATTAAGCAGTCACAATTGGCATTAGCTTACTAATTTTACAACGTACATTAATGTTAAAACCGAGACAAAATGGCCGCTAAACAAGAAGCCATGCACAAAATAATAAAACCGTGAGTGTGACGCTACTGCGAAGAAGCCGAAGAACGATCGATCGAACAAATAAGCACACGCACAGATACAGATACAAATTACAAGACTAGCTGACATTGTATCAAAAAGTTGCTAGCTCCAAAAATATTTAAATACATGTATAAATTAATTTAATTTATAGATTGCTTGAAATAGACCGTGCTTCAAATTACATACAAGACCGTGGTTACTAGCACGGTCTTGTATACAGGTCTTGCAACTTCCGTAGTGGGGGTACGTCGACAATCTACATAATGACGCTGTTCAGTTCAATTTACGGCCGCCAGAGGCATGAAAATTCGCGTAATAATAATACCGAACACTAAATAAAAGAGTTAAATAACAACAAATCCGCAAAACTCAACAAAACGATATAACAATTTTTTTATTTTTTATTTAGTCCACAAAACTGACTACAATTATACAGGCAACAACGATATACAGTAATACAAATAACCGAAAATATTTACAATTGTGTCTTCTCGATGTGGACATTACATGCTTAAATGAGGGTTAACAAAATTTATATATATGTTAAAAATAGTAACTACAGCGTAATCTTACAATTAACTTTACAATAGAAAAATCATAAATCTTTTACAATCTTTCACCTATAAAATATTTAAATAAATAAATTACAGAACAAAACTAAACAAAATAAAAATGAAATAATCTAAACTTAAAATTAATTAACAATGATTAAATAACACATTCAAAAGAATTCATTTAAAGGTAGCAATATTCTAAGTCATCAATTAGTAAGTATACCTATCAAACACGTTAGGTAATCGGCTATATATTTATTTATTCATTAAGGGACCATCAGCAGTCACTCACATATATAATAAACACATTCAGAAATCAGACGTCACACAAAGTGCACGATTCTTCAAGACGGCCATAACGTGCATTTTAATTTACATTATTATATTATTATTACTTAAAACACGCTTCTCATTCACTTCGGCGTGGTCGTCTATCCCCAATTAATAGATTAATTATCAAAATAAGAACAAAAATAATTATGACTGACATTGATATGTACATACTATTATGATAATATGTACACCTATGTAATTTTAAAAAAAAAAAACACTGGTGTATATAAATAATAATTCATAGTCTATTATTTATAAAATCATGTGACATGAACTGTTAATATTAATATACTTGGTGGTAGAGCTTTGTGCAGGCTCGTCTGGGAAGGTACCACCCACTCATTAGATATACCTCAACACAGCAGTACTTGGTACTGTTGTGTTCCGGTTTGAAGGGTGAGTGAGCCAGTGTAATTACAGGCACAAGGGACGTAACATCTTAGTTCCCAAGGTTGGTGGCGCATTGGCGATCTAAGCGATGGTTAACATCTCTTACAGTGCCTATGTCTATGGGCGTTGGTGACCACTTACCATCAGGTGGCCCATATGCTCGTCCGCCTTCCTATGAAATAAAAAAAAAATATAAATTATTTAAATTTAATATTTCCATCGGTATCTTAGTAGCTGCCCGGAGTCTGAATGGTGGAAGTATGTACAGTCCCGTACTTCGGAAGGCACGTAAAGCTGTAGGTTCTGTGCTTGATGTAATTGAATTAAATATGGTTGTAAATGTACAAAAATAAAAACAAATCAGAATCCAGTGTCAAAAAAATCCACGATTTGTATGGTGAATATCATTACATGAAAACATTAAAGAGTTATATAGTTGGCTGTCTCATAATACATAATAATATACATCTGACTAAGGTCCCTCTCCATTAAAAAAAAAGGCTTGGAGCTGTTTCTACCATGTTTCTATAATGTAGGTTAATGGACTCACATATAGCATTTTTTTCTCTGACACATGAAAGTTTTCTCATTCACTGATGCTTAACTTGGTTTTAATCCGCAATCAAAAAATTTGCTCAAATTACGATGAATGAAAACATTGATTAATGTTTTCATTCATCGTAATTTTTAGTTTTAAAAACTACGATCTGAATGAGATTATATGAGTTCTTATCAGTACATTATATTTATATCTGACGTTCAAATGTTGGAAGCGAAGATTTGGAGTTGGACTAGTTCGTCTGTAACTTTCAGCAGAGTGATATTGCGCGGCTGCGTGAGCAGACGTGACGGATAGACGTGGAACGTACATTTTTATCAACAACTAAGTTACGCACTCTCGTTGTCTTATTATTTTTAGTTTTAAATTTAGTTTTTTCGTCCTACATAATATAGTCGCCATGTTTACAAAGAACATTTTCAAGGTGTTATATTTCCGTGTTCTGGCACGACGCCAGTTTAAATAAGCAGATACGATTTTTGATTTCCTCACCAAATTTAATCTTTAATGTGATTTATTATTTAATTTGTTTAATTCAAAAATTGTATTGTATTCGATTCGAAAAAACTTGCAGTTAGACGTAAGACGTTATAGTGTTCGTATAGTTCCAATCAGTTGTGATATAAGTACATACGTTACTTAGATGCGATTCGGAGCGTCGTAGAAACCTTGGAACATACTCAATTTGTGTATTCTTGTAAAGGTTCATTTAATTAGTGGAAATGAAGTGAAGTGCCGAAAATGAGTGTGGAAATTAACCAAAGCAACCCGGAAAGTGGGCCTCGTCCGGCGCCTAACGTTAATAAAGGGACTACAATAAACAGATGTACCCCCAAGAAGTCATTAGAGTCGAAGTTGTGGGACTTGTTACAGCCCGTAGCTAGACTTTGGGGATTAATAACGGCTGTCGGTGAGTGTTTCGCTAATTATTATCACATCGGAATAATATAAATAGTTACGGGTTTAATGTGAAATAGCTTTATGTTTATTTTTTGTATTTTGTTAAATTAATAAATATCATTTTGACGTGACAACGTCTTATAAATTGGTTTGCCGGGTGACACTTCAAGAAACTGCGTTACGCTCCGCTCACGTTATGCGCTCACAATGAGAGCGAGTGAGAGGCACGCGTCCCTTCCACTCGGGCATGGTTAGCCCGCCTAAGAGCGAGAGAGACAGACATAAAAAGTGAAAGTGAAATTTGTATAAATTAATGTTTTAAATATAATTCTTTGTATAAATAAATGTTTTAAATTGTTACTATTATTTCATCCTTCTTCCTACTATACGAATGAATATTCACATTAAAATTATTTTACCACTCAAAGTCGTTGTCACGTAAAACTTTCGCCCGTATACCGACTTTACAGGCAACCAATTTTTTATCATATACTAAAATATTTAAAATTTAGCTACTTTATTCAAGCGTAGAGCCTATATTACCCACGAGCAATTTGAAATCGTCATTTCACAAGACCAAAAAATGTTATAAACGGTTCAGTATATAAGTTCTATTTTATTCTTTCCAAAAAATATATTATTTACAAGTAGGTACTGTAGAAGTTATTTTAACTTATCTTCTACTTAAATGTTTGATTTATTGAGTACCATTGTTGATAAATATTAAGCTAGAGTAGGCAATTTAGATAGGTATAAAAGTAAACTATAACTGTTATCGTATGTAGAGTTTTATTATTGCTTTGTTCAAACGCTAAATAGTACATACTTTCATTTATTTATAAAAAAACAAAAATTCTATATTCGAATACATACTTAAATATTAAGGTTTGGTACATTATTAATATTTATTGTAAGGTATCAGGATAAATAAAATATATGGACTTAAATTTATATCATTCGAAAGGTGAAATCGGCGAATTGGGACCATGCATAATATTCGTTGTAATAAAAATTAAGTAACTTACAAATATTGTTTAAAATTAGATTATAGTTCTATCTTGAATCTTTAGCGTTATATGTTCCCTAAATTTATTTGTTAAAGGTTATATTTATCTTACTACGTAACATATACAGACATATTTAGATACAATGATATTATTATGAGTAAAAAGGTGCAGATAGGTTACAAGCGCTCCGTGAACAGTACCTTGAAATGCGGCTTATTAACCACCCTTCACAGTTCACCTCAGTAATATCAATGAATAGTGAATACAGACGTATTATGTCGCCGTTGTCAACGGATACACGTCACGTACCGAGTCAAATTAAAATTAAAAGTAACCCAAAATAACCGGATAAAACTCATGGAATCTCACTTCGTTCGTAAATTTTCTATTTATCACAATATTTCCACAAATGCAACATTATATTATATTCGTAAAATATGACGTTAGAAATGAATGAATGACACAAAAGTATACCAATGAACGAGTGCAAAAGAAATAGACGACAGTACTGACCATAGAATAAAATTATATTAAACATGGCATATTATTTATAAAATGGATTTTTATCTTTGTTACGAGTATGTTGGTATAAATTAAAAAGAATATTAACTTATTAATTACATATAATTACTAAACATTTTGAAGTCGCACTTATAAGAATATGGGCTATACCTACTTGACGAGAATTGAAGAAATTGTTATTATAAAAAATCGTATTTTAAAAACATTTGTTGACTTAAATATTTAGTTAACTAAACGAACATGCCATGAGATAAAAATCCGACTTAAAACGACCGTTTGTTTTTAATAAAAGCTATTATAGAAAAGCATGTAAATGTCCGTCTCCACTCTGAACATAAAAATAACCCGATTCAAAAAATAATTAGAAAGACAAATAAAAAGTAGATTAAATTTATTTGAAGTCCACCGATACCATTAGAACAAATTAATTACAGAATTTTATTTGTTATTAATTTATTATAAAATTACTGATAATTCTTAATTAACTGTTTTCAATGCATTTTTAGTATAAAAAACAAATTTAATTTATGAGTAAATCGCATTCATAGGCATAAACGAGAGTAAGATAAGACGATGTTCATGTTCTGATTATTTATTTAATCTATGTCGTTTCTTTGACATGAGACGATGCTCTCTGGGAAACATATTCGTACCTTTTTCACTCGTGATACTTAACCTTTTTACTTATAATATCATTGTTTACATAACTGACATTATTTATTGTATTCGTATTAAATTACTTCTTTTGACGTGACAACGTCTTATATTTTTCACTGTTTTCTTTCTCGTATTGTTACAAACGCTTGCAAGTCCAGTGCAAACGTACAATTATATTTAATTTTGGCTTTTCTATTTTAGTGAAAAAAACAATTATCATGTATTACTTATTAACTAAATGTCGAGTCAATTGTCAATTCTACATTTTTCAGCCATTCAAATTTAAAATAATGTTAAGTTGATGATTGATTAGACCTATTTAATGAATCGAACGTCGTCTTAATGGCATGTTAATAAGTATGTAAATTGCGCTTGAATAAACATAACTAGATATACATTAAAAGAAAATTATAATCGAAATTATTATTATTTTTTAGTAAATTATTTATAAAAAAATTCATGCCACTAAATTTATTTCTCATTGTTTTTACTATTCTCAGTGATGAGTGGCGCAGGCGCAGAATTAATGGTCTTGGGGTACGAAGTCGCCCCAGGGTTAATGTGAGTATTATAACAATTATAAATTGCATTATATTGTTGGTGATCGTCATCGAGTAGAACCGGGCCACACTATCTCAATCGTTGAATGTCGTGTTGTGCGGAAACGGATATAAGTTTTTTTCCTATAAATTATCTTATTAGTGAATTATTATTGTAACGAAAATATCAATGATACCATACAAATATATACCGTACAAAGATAAAATAGTTTTTTTTGACGTGACAACGTCTAATAAATCGATTAACGCTGGCATGCACGAAAATTTGTCCCGTTACGCTCATTGTCCCGTTACGCTGATTGTACGCTTGCGCTGCATCTATGTCTCTTTCACTCGATTGCAGTCATTTCATCAATGTTTTGTTATGACGTTGTCACGTTAAACTATCGTCCGTAAGCCGACTTTACAGACAACCATTTTTTTTCAAATGTCATCGAAACCTTACACAGGTTTTCTATCTTTATTTATGCAGAGATTTGTCTTAAGTTATTTGTCTATTGTTGCCATATATGGGAAATAAAATGGACTTTAAATAAGTTATAAACGAGGACGAAAATACTGGGATAATAAATGCGTAAACACTTCACCGAATGAAAACTCTCACAAAAGAGGCCGAGGCGTACGTTTTATGTCTTTCTCATTTCTCTTTCTTAAAAAGAAAGTCTTTTCACTCAGTTTTTATACACTTCGTTACACGAATTTTAATTAAATACTTCTTGCCTAGGTTTTTATTGATCCAGCTCATTAAACATTTTTTTTTATTGAAAGGATGATGACTTATTAATTTGTGCATAGATTTTAACTTTCGAAATAGTGTAAAAAATAAGAATATGAAAGTTTGGTCGTGGTATATTGTCAGTTCCGTATTAATTCTCTAGTTCCGTATTTTTTTAAATTGGACCTTTTCTTTAGATAAAATATACTTTTTTATTTGTTTTATTATTATTATTATCCATTTAAATTTCCTAATTTTTTTAAATATATTTAATTTTATTTTGTATGTGATAAAGTAAATAGGGTTTGCAATAGTCTAGCAAATAATGACGTAAAGCATGAACTAACGCTAACTATTGGTGATGGAGACAGTATTATATCAACTAACAGTTTTATTACTTATTCACTCACGTTATTGTAGGACAAGCACATTGTATTCTAAATTAGTCTAGCTAGGATACGAACGTCGTAAAGAAAATTTTAAATACTTACAACCTTTTACACGTCCGACGCAGTACTAACATTAACAATTTTATTAGTTTCATTTTATATTATTTCAGAATGTATACACTTTGTATATTTAGTACTCATGTTTAATTAAAATACCGGGAAGTTATCAATAACTTTGATAAACAAATGCTTTAATGTTAAGATACCTTATACAATATTAAAATTTTACCGTTATCTTAACTAAAGCTGTTTGTCGTTGTAATCTCAATGTAATCGATCAGTCTGTAATGTGTACCATCCAACGTGACATTGGCAAACTTACGCTCATATAGAACAAGTAAGGCACTTTGAAAATATACTTTCAATTATATTACTTTGAGGTAGGGCTTCGTGCAAGCAAGTGTAGGTATTATCCACTCGTCAGATATTTTACAGAAAAAGCATTGTTCCGATTTGAAGGGAAATCTTAGTTCCCAAGGTAGGTGGTGCACTGGCGAAATGAGGAACGAAAAATTTATAGCTAATATCTATAGGCAGTTGTGAGCACTTAGCCTCAGGTGACCTATTTGGACGTTCGCCTACTCCAATTAGTTATCCAGACATTACACGTTTGTTGATAGAGTCAAGGAGGTTGAATATATTCACTCACTTATCTACAGCAGTTGTTGTATTCCGTTGTTGGTAGTGAGTAAACCATCTTAGTTTCCAAATTTATAAGTGCATATTTCGCATAAGGGGTGTGTATGGTTACTCATCATGCCAATGTGTATGGGTATCGGTGACCACTTAATATCACTCATCATATAACATACATACATATAATATACAATGGAATCTGTATAACTCAAACCTCGTTAAGCCGAAATCCTCAGTAAGTCGAAAAAAATGCCATTGACACCCTGCACATGAACCCCTAAATACGCGGTATTTCGAACTATTTAGACTTTGTAACTCGAACAAAATGCTATTTCCATATGAAGTATTGATAATGCATATTTATTCTCTATAACTCGAATTTCAAAAATGCGACTCCGTAATTCGTGGTAAGTAAAATATAATGACATCTTACTTGGAAGTCCCCGAAATAATGGCAATGAAATCCAAAATGAATGTTCGAGATAGGTTCGGTTTTAGGGCTTCAAATCTATTGTTTTTGTCTTGTACACGTGCTATGAATGAATATGTTCTGCTGTGAACCTTAACTTTGTTTCTCGTCGTGAGCTCTACGTTAAAAAATCGATGTTATCAATGCGGTAAAAAGTGGCATGAAAATTACAACACACAATATTTATTTTGTTTTAATTTGTAAAAATTATATACATATCATAAAACTTAGTTGAATTGTTATTTAAATATGACTACAAATCGAAAAATATACAAAGAAATCCCGCCTTTGTAAGTCGAAATTTCAACTGTTAAATCATATGTATATCGAAGTTCTTGTTGAAGTCAAAAACTCGTTAACTCGATTTTGTTAGCATTTCCCTTGACATTCGAGTTATAGAGATTTCACTGCACTAGATAGGCATATCTCCTTAGCTTTCATCTGCCTCATTTGGATAAATAACTTAAATTGCTTCCGTGATTAGGTATGTAATTTACGATCGGAAAGGAATAAGGAGGATTTTGAGGAAGGATTATATTGGTAGCAAAGCGATTCAAGTAGTTATATTTAAGTAGATATTAAATCACTCAATCAAACAATTAAAAATTTTTTTATCACATCTTATCATTTTAATTTAAAAATACAAATATATTCATGCTTTTGCTTCACTAAGACATACACCTAATTAATGAACGTGGTATTGTAACTTGTCAAAATTGATAAGAAATGTAGTTGTCAAATTTTTAACTTTTTCTTTAGCGCTGGAGCAGCCCTAGTATTCATATTGGAGACTATGTGGGTGGCGGCACTGTTCATAGACCTTTTATGCCGTCGTGGTGAATATTCCATGAAGTTGAGGTGCTGGGACTTCATGAGGTGGTCCTGTGGTCGCGCGCGGGCTCCGTTCTACGCGTGTGCGGCTACAGCTATACTTTTTGCTAATCTTACAATTTTGGCTACCGTATCAGGTAAGAAATAATCAAATAAAATTAAAATATTATTGTCATTTCATTGTTTTTAGTACTGCGTGCCTTGTTTGAGTTTTTTTACTTTTTCGCTGTTTTCATTCTATACAAAACGTAGTTAACGTCAATACCATCGAATAAAAAATCGCTCTAAGTATACTATAGGTGTTGAGTGACGTCAATAACACAAATAAGGCGGGTACTTTCTGAAAATAACGACTTAATAACTATACAAAAAACAAGCGCGGACGTCAGTTAAAACTCGCCACACCTAATATATCATGTCTGTGCGCAAGTATGTACGTAAGACGTCATAATTTTTTTTGGTCAATATTTACAATCGCGGCTTTTGCCATAAATGGCTCCAAACTTTTATGATTTTTCATGGCCAAGTCTTTTCCCTCCTCAATATTGCATGAAATATCATTCATCTATATATATATAAAAATACTTGTTCTGACTGACTTATCAACGCAGAGCCTAAACTACTGGGGTCCGAGACTTGAAATTTTGACAGTTGATGCATTCTATAATGAAAACTCCACTCATCAGATATTCTATCGCAAAACAGCAGTACTTGGTATTGTTGTGTTCCGGTTTGAAGGGTAAGTGAGCCAGTGCAATTACAGGAACAATCGCCATAACATCTTAGTTCCCAAGGTGGTTGGTGCATTGGCGCTATAAGTGATGGTTAACGCAAATCAGAGTTTTTCAAAATTCACCATCTAAGGGTGAAATGGGGTTTGAAATTTTGTATGGGGACTCCGTAATTTTTGAAATAAGGAAGCATAAAAATTTATATACTAGCTTCTGTTTAGTAATAAAGAAACATATGAGTAGTCCACTTTCAAATACAGCTATGTGGATGAAATTATTAATGTGTGTAAAGTAAAAAAAATATATAACTCTTTATCCAAATGGAACATTAATATTTTGTTTTGTGATAATTTTGAAGAAACAAATATATAATTAATATGACATAAATTAAAAAATCACGTTCCAATAGCATTTTTTTTTAATTTCTAAATTAAACATGGACAGTTTTGCATGAGTAATTTTAACATAGCTAATTTTGCAGGAGCTCCTTATTGAACTTAGACAGTTTTGAAACACTAATTTCTAGTCACTATAACTAAAATGTGTGATTAAAAATGCTAAAAGATATAAAACGTTCTTAATCTAGTCACTAAATTCTTATATCTATTTCGTCTTGCATTACAGACTCTTCATTATCTGTTTCTTCGGCAACATTGTCATTTTGCTCCTCTCGGAGAAATCTGTAATATATGAGGCTATCAAAATTAACCCAATCTTCACCAAAATGCTTGGTGAGAAGGTTTTTTACATCTCGTAATTTTGATGTCTTCACAGGAACTCCAATATTCATAATCATAGGTTCAATATTTTCAAACGATTTGCCCCTTTTACAAACAAATTCAAATTCAGAATACTTTACTCAATATTGAAGTATTACACTTACTTATTAACTGTCAAACTAGAAACTACTATCGGTTTGAAAAAGAAACACCCAGCCCTGAGAAGAACCGGTGAAAGAAACTCAGCGGGTTGTTGGTTTTTCTTTTCTCTTTTACAAAAAAAAACAAAACATTTCCGTAATTCACCAACTCTGATATATAGTTCGGCTCCCCTTTGACTCCAATCTTATAATTTTTATCCTTCCTTAAAAAAAAACTTTTTGAGGCATTGAATTGAAAACGCCAAGAACCAGGTACCTTCGCTACGTTTTTTACAGTGGTTTTTCAATCATAGAAATTTGTTATCAGCACCTAGCCTTCAACCGTACCATAAGTACTTCTTAAAAATATCAAAATATTTTGTCTCTTGTTCAAGAATGACTTCAATAGACCGTGTTTCTCTTTCTATATTGCCAAATACCCGATTCGAAGGTAAAAAAAGAATGCCCAAGAGTGACACGGGGCCTTTGTTTTAAGCCAATTGGCCAACATTCCCAAAACAATCGTATTTTTATTTTGGCCTCCACAGCCATCACAAAACAACCTGACATGATCAATTGTGTGTCAACCGCTATATGTTAACCGCTAGAGCTTATTCATAAAGAACATGTCATAAAATTTTGTAGCCATTTTTGGCAAAAGCCGGATCATAATACTTACTTTGTTTCTTTATTTATATATTTTATAAATTATTAATTAACTCAAATATATATATATTTTGTAATGGTAGAAACATCGACCACACAAGGTCGGTGGGTAGAAATTTAAAATTAAAAACAATCGAGTAAGGTTATTGTAATATATAGGGTTATTTTCAAATAGGTATACAGGTTTTAACAAAAACACATCCGCCATTTCAGGTTATTTTAAAAATTTCTCCAATACATTATGTAATTATTGTTTATTATACTTCAATTAATGACAGTTATAAAAATAAAATGAAATTATATAAGAATGGATATACAAATCTACGATACCCTATGGTTCAAAAAAGGGGACTAGGGGACTTCAAAAAAGGAGGAGGTTATCAATTCGTCTATATGTTTTTTTTTGTTGTTACCTCTTAACTTTCGACTGGGTGAATCGATTTTGTTGATTTTTTTTTATTTGAAAGGTGGTGCTTCCTATGGGGTTCCATTTTTTTTTAGTTCAGTTTTGACACTGGCATCCATGACAAAACCGTGTAAGTCGTAAATTTTCATAAATATGTGCGCGACAAATCGACGAATAACTCGATATCTATTCAACCGATTTCGAAGATATTTTTTTTTATTAGAAAGAGTGTACTTCAAGGGTTGTTTGATGACAGTTTGGTTAGATTCTGATTATAGGATCCATGACAAAGTAAAGGAAATCTTCAATTCTTAGTAGCAAATTAACAATACACGGCCGAATCTTTTATAGGCTATCTAGATTTTTCATTCACCAACATGATCCTTGATCATACCTTATATTGATGAAACTATATTGATGAACCTTGATCATAACATCGTTATGATCAAGTAGTTGTAGTACTATTGTATAGAACACTTTTTTATATACCGTCAATAGTTTTCGCAGCGCACGCTAAATAATGACTTTTATAGGCAACAGTTTGATACCTTGGGTTACATTGCTCCATTTTAAGTGGGGATCTATAAGTTTTTGAAAATATAATATAGCCTATATTACTCGGTAAAGACGTAGCTTTCTAAAGTTGAAAGAATTTTAAAATCGGTCGAGGAGTTTTTGAGTTAAATCGTAATAAAAATCAAACAAAAATCAAATCTTTCCTCTTTATAATATTAGTTATGCATACTAATGCTTACTGCATTAGTATATATGTTTGTAATTGAAACATATTTGAACATCTCCTAAAAGTTGAGACCAATTTTGAAAATTATATATATATAATTAAAATAATGTGTAAGTTTTTGTTTGTTTTTAAAGGATTCCCGTATTATTATTGCTAGGTATATTAAAGTGTTTCCTTGGCTGACATCGAGTCCACAAATAACAATAATTGTAACTACGTTATCAACCACACAATGCAATCGTACCTACATATTAATGAGTAGAAAATAGTAAGTTAAGTTAATTATCATATTATAGAAGAATACGCAATTATTTTTTTACCTTTTAGTGCATATTAATTTTGTTTTTACCTTGAAGTCGGTTTTTGTTTTGTTAAATTTTTTATTTTTTTGATACACCGTTTGCGACTTGCGTCAAGACTGTTATTTCGTTACGTGTGACGTAATATATGAACCAATCTTTATCTTACTTTACGCTTTAAATTACGTTTTTACTGTAATTCCGTGTAAACTATGTGTTTTTATCGTGGGGGATTAAAGATATATATTTAACAATAAAATACAGTGATAATAATAATAATTTATTATAAGTTTACAGCTCATTAGTAATCTTGCATAATATTTAATGTTTAATATTTTTTGACTTATATTAAATTGTTTGAATACTGTATTCAGCAATATTATAATCACATATGACAAAAGTTTTTAAATAAATTACTGTTTATGTGTCTACTTACTAGTGACATTTACGGGCTGTTATTTGTTCATATTAAAACTGGTCTCATATTGTTAATAATGAATAAATTGATTACATACTTAATCATATGCAGTAGTAAAACGATTTCGTTCTTGATAATCTTATCAGCCAGGACGATTAAACATGTTTATTCGAAAGGATAAAGGAGTCGTTAGCCCAGCTCTATATGTATACAGCCTCCTATTTACTCGTACTTAGACACCTTAATTAGATCACCGCATAATGCAACTCCAAGAAGGCGCTATGGTTTTTATGTTTCTAGGTCAAAATGAGTGTCTTGACCGATTAAAAAAAACTTGTTTAGTTACGAAGCAACCCCATCAGATCAACGACATCCGGCAATGCCTAGTGTTAGAAAAATCGAGATATCATGTTATAATTATATCAATGGAATTAAAAAAATATTACTAAATCTTAGTAACTATTCATCCAGTATCTAAATTATCACCAATTACGAGTCTATATATTACTGTCTGAATATCCCGTCCAAAATTACCTTCGACTGGAAAGACGGTCATAAGTATTTTTGTCTGATGCCATAGCTTAGGTATGCTTAGTAATTATTTTTGTCGTCTGGGAAATTATTATTATAGGACTAATTGTCTAATATACCAACTCTACGTATAGTCTTAGTCATTTTTTCAGTCAGTTTAACAACAATATTTACTTGTTCAAGAGTATCAATCTCACTGTTATCACGTCAATAGTCTAAATTTAAAGCGAGTGCAACTGTAAAGTACAGCTATTTATATACCTAATAATATTACATACTACCTTTTAAGAAACGCGCTGCATCTTCTAATATAGCTTTTATGTAATAATATTTATTTCATAATTTTTTAGGCATCAAAAAACGTCTCCCCTTTATTTGTACAAATTTTTATTAATGTTTTACACAAATTATAAACCATAACAGCCTTGGCCAAAGCCAACAAGACTTCCGAAACAGTCGATCAAAATAATAATAAAAAATGAGTTTTTTGTTAACCATATACATATACATTGTCTGTTTTGTTTGTTGTCAAATATTTTAGTCAATATACCTTGCAATAATGCTGTCATGTTTAATAATTATGCTTCGGTTAATAATTCACAATGATTATAATGTTTGCGTGAGTTTTGTCTGTAAATCTGTAAGGAGAGCTACTTTTCAAAGAACTGTTACCGTGTACTTAATAAGCTCATACCCCAGAAGGAGAGTTGGTCTCAGTCTAGCGGAGGGCTTATGGCTATTATTTATGGCTAGATAATTATATGCTACGATACGACCCTTGGGAGCGGAATATTTGTGATAAACATCACCCAATTTGGCAAGCTGTTCTAGTATTAAGTCAATGAGAAGCACATCGATTATGTGTATAAAAGAAGCAAGTATAATCAAAACGGAAAATAGACGTAACCGTGGGACACTATTAGTGATTATACAAACATAAATTATCTTTTTTTCTATTCTAAAAATCTTTATTTCTCATAACTAACAAGAGAATTTTCAAATTTAAATATACATTAATATAACAAAGAAGAATATTTTATTATTATTTTATTTTACATTGATTGAGGAATTTATATAGAGTTGGTAAATTTGACGTGATTGGACATTTGTAATACTTTAGGTAAAAGTATTTATACCTATCCTATATTGTTATAAGATCAATAACTTCTTAACTCAATAACTGACCAAATAATTGTCTAGGTGGCATGTTGCTCGTGCTAGCAGCGCTGCGGGCTACTGTCCCGTTCTCCCCGTACGCGACCCACGGGCCGCACTCTCCCCGCGCGGGCAGCACGCTGCTGAGTCAGCACGACTCGAACATACCCGACGTCTATTACAATGCAGCACAATCTGCTGAGGACAGGTTTGCTCACAAAACTGACCCTTTATGACGTTTTGTTTAATATATTTATGAAACTACAATTTATGCAAAAAGGTTTAAAAAAATTGTATATGTTTGTACCTCTTACTCATTTGATAATACACCGATAACTAGTGATTTGTCTTAGCCTAAAACTGGCTCACTTAGCCATACTGAATACTTAGCCATACTGTATTAATGGCACATAATGGGAAAATGAGCGTAAGATAAATATTTACTATAATGCCAACACATATTCTGTAGTGATACTTTAAATGTATACGTCCTTTGTTTGCTTAATATTTTCCGAGAAAATATTTTTCGTTTTGATATTTCTCAGAATACTGAAATGATATGTTATAGAATGCAAAAAACTATAAATGAGCTGCGGAATATACTTTGTAGATGGAATAATAAAGCATACTCATACTTTATATTTATATTTGACGTTTAGTTATTACTTAGTTCACTAAGCATTTGGTAGATACATAGTACATACATATATAATTATACTTACATCAAGTCAAAAATTCTAATCCAACCTTTAACCCGATATAATTGTTTAATTATTTATTTGCATATTTTTTTATTAATGTATTTTTTTCTTATAATTACAGATGTGAAGAAATGTCAGTTCTAGATGTGAAGTCATCAGACAGATCGCGCTCAGTAACACCGAGACCACGACTTCTAGAACTTTGATTTTTTTTTCATTAAGTAACAAAAATATGATTATTAAATTAATTCTACAAACGCAGTCTCAAAGATGCGTTACCAGACTTTCGAACTTCAGCGAGAAAACTAGCTCAACGAACTTCGTTCTTAAAAATGTAGTAAATTGCTACATAGAACTCTACTTTAAGTGGAGTGAACTTTTATATCAGCTTGTTTTTAAGTTGCTTGGTCAAAACTAAAGTAAGGTCCGTTTCAGTTAAATATGAGGCAAGATATTAATTATTTAAAATATAAAGCAAGATAGGCAATTGGTAATAAAATATCTACAAATCGATCAAAATATGTATTACATATTACACATAATTTGTCATCGATTTGAGAGAGAGAGATTTTTTTTGCCTTAATATTTTACGGCCACAAAAATGCCTCGACACCTGGTTAACCTTTTAGAAACGGGCCTATACATTATATATTTATTCAATTTTAATCTTTTTTATTGCATACGTAGGCGGACGAGCATGTGGGCCACCTGATGGTGAGTGGTCACCAACGCCCATGGAGAATGGCATTGTGAGAGATGTTAACCATGGCTTTCATCGCCAATGCGCCACCAACCTTGAGAACTAAGATGTTATGTCCCTTGTGCCTGTAATTACACTGGGTCACTCATCCTTCAAACCGGATCACGACAAAAGCAAGTACTGCTGTTTTGCGGTAGAATATCTGATGGTAGGTGGTACCTACCCAGAGCTTGCACAAAGCTCTACCACCAAGTAAAATTTCATATCGATATGATTCATAAAATATTATCTAATATTACTCAATTATATAAATGCACTATGTTAACAAGTAAGTTATGGCTTAAATTTTATAAGGTTAATAATACTAGAAATCAATTATTGAAATATTTACTTTCTACTTTTATATGTCCTTAAAATCTGTGATAGAATAGATTAGTTAGTTACATTTATGTTAAGATTTAAATCGAATTACATGACGTGAATATATGCGTGTAGTAATAAAATATTGTTTTTGTTTTATTTGTCCTCATTTTTTTCTATGGCTGCTTTTGACTCAAAACTGCATAATAAGAATATGCTGCTTTCATGATCTGAAAAAAAAAACAAAAAAAAAGGCTTTTTAAAGTGTAAGTGCAGGTTCTTTGTTTATAACTGGCCAAAATGTACCTTAATTTATTTCTTACTCTGAAAGGTCTTCAATGCAACAAATAATTGCTGTCAAGATATTTGAAAACAAATACGTCGCACAAAGGCTTACGAGTTACATAAGAAATCATAAGCAAAGCAAGAATAAGCAATATTTTAAATTGACATTATTACGAAATAACAAACCTGTTACTAAAATTTTATTAACCTATGTTAGTGTTTTGTATTAAAAAGAGAAATAACTTACTTACACAAACAAATTAATAACGACCTTAGTAAATTAAATTGTAAAAACATTAATTGCTATTTTTTCGTCTACGTTTGCGTGAAAGTTGGATGTTATAAAGATTTAGTTTAATTCATTGTATAATAATGAACTGACGTATATTTCAATGGTTTAATTACATATTTTATATACACGAAAGCCTTAAATAAATACAAATAAAAATTGAAAATAGTAAACGTACATTGTCCAAATCGCGACTCGACTCGGGATAGAAAATTTGATTTGATGGGTAGAAATATTTACCATAAATGTATCTGTCGGTGATGTCAATAAATAATATAATACGAGAGTGGTTTTGACGCTTCGATGGAATCTGGATGGGTCGCTCCGAGTTGACGACACTGGATTTCAGTGCCACCCTACAAGCAACACGCCTAGAAACTGGTTTAATACTACTAGTTGCTATAATTGTATATGAATTGTTATTGTGTAATAGTAAAACGTGAAAATGATTTCGGATTTGTTATTTGTTACCCGTACGTCACATTTAGACCACACATACGGTATGTGATTGTGAGGAGTGAGGACATCCGCTTACATCAACAACCTGATTTGAAATATCTATGAACAAGTCACAAACAATCAAACACACTTAATCGATACAATGTTTGCACATTTTTATAAACAACTAAAAATGTATTTTTATTTCGATTGCGATGAATTCTAACCACACGTTTAATTTTATCTGTAAATTATATTTTAATGAACTCATCCAACATTATTATAAACGAGCGACCCGCCTCGGCTTCGCTCGAGTAGGTATAAGCAGAGTAAATATTCCTAAAAAAGACATCGGGACGCGGGGGCGCGCAGGGGTTGCATCGCGCGTTAGTATGACCGTTTGAATTTATTTAGTGCGTGAGAGTTGTAAAATTAAGATAACTCCTAAGATATTAATTTAAATTGGGTGGTGTATAGGGCAATTATAATATACATGAAATGCTTAAAGTAAATAACGTTTTTAATTTGATAAGGATTAATATCATATACGATTTTATAGCTTTCCAATTATCACATTATTATGTAATCATTTTTAAATAAAATAAAGTGGGTATAGTTAGCTATCCTTAAAAGATATGCCATCTGTGGACTTTTTTGTAGATCTATAAAAGGGGAACAATTTCACCATACATTATTTTCTTTTAATTCAAAGGGATTTTACAGCGTTTTCGATTAGAGCTCCCAATCGTTTTTTTCCGACTTCTTAAACAATTATAGTCATATTTCAACAATTTTCAGAAAACATTAATAAATTATACACGTAAACCTTCCTATTGAATCACTTTATCCATTAGTGAAAACCGTATGAAAATCCGTTTGGTAGTTTTTTAGTTTATCGCGTTCATACAGACAGACAGAAAACTCGGGGGACTTTGTTTTAAATTATGTAGTGATGATAAGCTGAATTTTAACATATGATAATATTCGACTAATAAGTTTTTAATATTTTCAATAGATATAGTATAATATTGATTAAACTAATTATTGGAAATCAAAATTCAAACAAGCCGCGTTTGGTGATGTTTAAATCAATAGTTTCTCCGTGATATTACACGTCATGAAGCTAGTTACTCGTAGGATGTTATTGATTTACATATAAGTGGAATGCCATATACGTTAATACATATCAACACAACTAAAGAGACCTCTATGTATCCATTGATTGAGAAGCAATTGTTCCAATTAATGATATGAGACAAGATGGGGAATTAAATTTATAACAGAAATAGCTACTACGTATCATCCAATGTAATTTAACCGACTTCAAAAAAAGGAGGAGGTTATCAATTTGTCTGTATGTTTTTTTTTGTTATGTATGTACGCATAAATTACGTTTGATTCTTTTATAGACAATTGTAATGTATACGCCATATGTTTTTGAACTACAATATCCAGAAATATATTATCGCATACCGATATCAACATTAAATCATCAAAATTGTTTTGTCATACAGGAATAAGAGAAGCATGTGTGCCATTGTGTGCGAAAGGTTGTGAAACTACTGAAAGTATTTAAATGAACTGTGGTTTGTAGGTAGCGTGTTCATCATAGAAATACACAATATTTAGTAGTAAAAAATCAATGTTAAGATTTGAAGATCTTATCAAAAAAACTTTAGAATTATTGCTGATTTTGTTATATGATATTTTAATTAGTTTATCAAGTATAATTTACTGCTAGAAAGCAGTCGTTGTCCATATTGGTGAAACCTGCAGCGGTGAGGCGCAGTGGTCGCTGAGCTCTCATCATGGTCATTACCACCATGCGGCGCAGGCGTGGCGGCATGCGTTCCCATTTACACTGCATTACCGCTTCTGCTACTCGACCGGCCTGCCAGTTTGCAAATTAAATTGAGGCTCCATTAATTGCCAGTTTGTTCTTATTATAATTTATACCCAATGATATTATAAGTAAAAAGGTGTAGATAGGTTACATACACACACTGTTACGCACACATAAATAACTTTATAATGCAATATACACACTACATTAGGCATGATTTAAGTATCACAAGTGAAAAGAAGACGAATATATTTGCGAGAGTGCATCGTCTTCTCATCGTCATCGTTTTTCTTACCCGGATTTATGCCTATGAATGCGATTACTCATAAATTCATTTTGTAAAAGTACTAAAAATTCATTGAAATATAAACTATCAATGATTTTATAAAAAATTAATATCAAATAAACAATATCAACATCATGATCATACAACTAAACACTATTTATACATCTAAATAAACATCTTCTTTACGACATAATGATAAAAATATTTATTTATATTTTGATTTCAATTTAGTAATATAATATAATTAATAATTTAATATTCTTTCTCATTTATATAAATAAAACAAACTCAAGTGCTCACGGATTGCTGGTAACCTATCTACACCTTTTTAATTATAATATCATTGATTATAGGTACCTTATATATTTGCGCAAAGCGCTTTTATGAATTGTAAAAATACTTTCTTATTTTATATAAATATAGTGATTAGAATGAAATAAATACACCGTTATTAACTTTTGGTAGATTTATATCTACCAAAAGTTAATAACAGCTATTATTAGCTGTTAAAATAAACCGTAAAGATTTTAAGAGTTTCCTATAAAATCATTCTAGTATTAATTAATTTTGTTTAAAAATTTTTTTCGTAAAAGTATTCATCTAATTATTTTTTGCCCGATTTATGCGAAAATCCTTTTAGTTATACGACATTTATATGAATAAATGATAATTAAAATTGACATATAAAAGTAAAATTAATTACTAGCACTTACTTGATGAGTAAGTTCATTTCCAGTGAAGCATTGTATAGCGAGTTGTATGATCATGGCCACAAAGAAGGCTAGTGATGTCACTAAACGAATCGATTTGAAACTGGAGGCGTCTTGCTACAAAAAAACACAACAAGGTTTCACGTGGAATGGATTCCAGCATTTTTGTAAAATTACATAGTTCATATTTATAAATTATAAGCCAGTCAGTAGCTTAGTCTCTTAAAAAAGTTTTTATGAAAAAGAGTAGAACTTCTACTTAAGTTATTTTTTTTCTCTTATTGTTGAGAATATATAATTTTAAAAATGGATACTATTTATTTACTATTGATTTTTTCTTTATGCAATCTATCCTTATATCACAAATAAACTTTTTAATATTAAAAGAACAACTACAAAAACTTAAATTTTAACGTGTATTTTTTGTAATCGGTTAAAAACGAACAAGCATAATTAAAATAATGATCAAATTATAGAACTAGTGTGGATGTACATATTATATTTAATTTTACATTCTGTAATCGACGTAATGTTGGAAATCTCTTACGTTCTGTTGGTAATGTTAAATTAAAATAAAAAGTACATTTCTCATCATTACTAAAATTCGTAGTAAGTAAAAAAAGTAATTTGACTATGTTATCTTACCGAAACTTGTACCATTACCACGCAAATCGCAGCCATGCTTGAGAGGAGTTGAGTCATAAAGCCGTAGGAATAAGTCGACTTGAAATTCTGTACGCAGCTGGAAGAAAAATACTTCACTGAATACCGACTTATCGAAAAATATGAATGAACTCTTTCATTCTGTATGAAGGTGAATATGAAACGAAGATTATGTTGATTTAGGCGTGAAAAAAGTAACCGACTGACAATATTGAAACGGTAATCTTCTGATATTGAACCTTGTCATATCATAGTAGAGGCGGTTCCCCCATTTGACGTTTTTCATTAGGGTTTCTTACGAATAACAACCTAACACACAAGATCAGACTTTTTTTGGTAAATAGCATAAATATCTTATGAAAAACTGAATGAATTTTTAATTTCTTTCTCATTTTATTTAAAATTATCAATAAATTTAATATTCATATTATTTTAAAGATATAATATATAGTAGTTCTATAAAAATATGAAATATAATATATTTTTATGTTTTTTATATTAATATATTATTTCTAGATTAGCATCCATTATCAATGGATGTTAGTGCACAATATTTTTAGAAAGTTAGTTGTTGGCTCGTGTTACTTTACAAGCTAATTTACGTCTCACTTTATTGCAATTTAAGGGTCGTTGCCTTCATTCAGTTAGGTTGCCAGAAGTTTAGTTCGACTTACATTCTGTGACTTAAGATAATGGAGCTAGACGGTTAGCTTGTGGGAAATGCATTTTATACTTTTGATAAAATGCCCTAGCATTTTAGAGAAAAGATTAAAATATTCAATTAATTTACTACAATGGCGTGTATAGATGTAATCTAAAGTAATAACAATGTACAATTTAACGAATTATATGCATAATTATATTAAAATGTTGGGTTTAAATTGATGAATTTTATTTTTGACAAATTTGTAAAATATAGGTATAATTTTAATTTCTTAAACAAAATAAACATTCATTTCATAAATTGTTAAATTTATAATTCTCTGATATAACAATATACGCTTTCTACAATTCATGAAAATAAATTTGGTACACCAAATTATAACGAGTCTGCATTCGAGCTCTGGAGTTGATTAAATTAAAATTAATGTCATTTTTACTGCGATATAAATATTGGAGAGAATCAAATATATTCGCGATGATATTTATCACAATTTTAACACGGCGAAATACGAATAATACGAATAATGATTTTCGGTAAAAATTAATTACTACATGTAAACCAATTTAACCTACCTAATTAACATTTGGTGCTGACGAACGCAACTCTTTAAAGTGTTTTCTAAAGCGATCTCAATTTCTTTTTCTGTGTAATGCGTTCGCACAATTCTTTCGTAATAGATGTTCTCTTCCTCATTACAAGCATCGATAATAAGTGTGTCACCGATATTTATGCCTTTTGTTAAATGGACAATTGTGCGATCGTAAGCAGTTATTATAGCTTCTTGCAGTATTGCAAACTGAGAGCTCATATGAAGTATTACAGACCCAATAAACGTGTCAATTGTCATAACAATATGCCCCGTCCAAAGTAACCCAACTGTTTCTAAAAGAAATGTTGAGATATATGCTGTGTCGCTTTGATATTCCCACGGTATGTATATCGGTTGAGGAAGTGTTCTTGGCGGTTTAATATCAGTGTCATTTAATTTAGCGATCTCACCCTTCCACAGAAGATCTTGAACGATACCATATACGTTTGTGTTCCCGATAGTTATCCAACCAAAGAAGACGAATGTTGCAGTCAGTATTCTTGTGATTTTAATAGTCCGTCGGTTTTTATCGTTATTTTGATAGAATTGTTGTAAATCTATTTCCAAAGTGTGAACAATGTCTTGGATTTCACGATTTTTAAAGAAAAATATATAGAGTTTTATAAGGGTAAGATCGTGAGTAATGACAAAGGACAGACTGAACATGAAACGATCAAGATCTTTTTCACCGACGAACGGATCGATGGATTCTAGTCCAACGAAGCCAACCACCCAGACAATTTCGGTTATTATCGCATAAAAAATATAGAATCCTGGAAAATTTTCCGTATTTCCTTCATCTGGATGATGCCACCATCCTAACCCAAGGAACCGAAGCAAGACATAGTGAATAGAAAAATAACGTCTTGGCGGATTGGTATCGACTGTATCAGACATGGTTACTCCTTGAGCTAACAGCGCTCTTTAGTTTGTTTCAAGTAAAGGTAAGACTAAATAAATGAGGACATTACATAATAAAGATGGGCGTGATCAATCACGTAGGGCGTAGAAAGAAATGTCACCAATGATACTTCTGTGCTTGGGAACAAAATATAAGCGAGTGCGGTTGTTTAAAATGGTTCGATTCAAACTATAAAATATTTTATTAATTTTAGCAGTATAACGTATGTTATACGTACATTTATGTAAAGTCAATACAAATGGTCTTTACAGATAGGATTAAAAGGTTACCTATTTTATTATACTATACAATAATTTAAGCTTAAATCTTAGAACTGAAACTTAACTGACTGACATACTATTATGCAACATCAAATCATTCGTCAATCAATCAATTCATTCGATCAAAGCTTTTAATACTAATAAAAGTCAGATGTCAGATGGGTTTATATTTTTAGAAATTAATTTCCTAATCCTTAAAACAGAGGTGCCGGAAATAGGTGGCGGCTAGTCAACATAAATAAACATGAACGATAAAGAAAGTTGAAATAAGTAATTAGCTTGAAAATTAAAACAAAACACCTTTCCGTAGAAAGCATTAATAATTGATACGTTTATTTATTATTAGTCACTTTAAAATTATATACTAGCCTCGTAATAAGTGGTCTTTGCTTTTAACGCGAAACCTGTAATTTACACGGAATATTTAATCGAAGTAGATCTTTCTTAATTAAATAATAGATTTACTTAATTCCTTTTGTGAAATTTAATAAAGGTTGCTTTCGAATACGAAAGCAGTATATTTATTTGTCAGTATATGTTAAACCTAATATGTTGTACCTACGTGTTTTAATAATGGTATTAATTTAATTTGAATTTCTGAAATTCCTTGATTTGATTTGTTATTTGTCTAGATAGAGCGATAACGGTCTATGTAGGAAGAAAAATCATGAGATTTGGTTTATTAGCGTACTCGTCGCCCAGTGTCCTAACCTTCATTATGAAGAAAATTCGCCTTTTGAAATTACCACTGTGAATGAACGTTGAGCGAGCAGTTCCTTAGCGCTTTGTACCTTATAATCTGTTTGGTAATTATGGTATGCGATGAATTTAATTTAACGAAAAATAAATTATGTGACAATAACTAATATGCTATTATATTAGGTGTATGACTTAATTTTTACAGATTCTTAACTAGGTTTTTTAATTATAAAAAAAAAAATAGTGAACAACGAACTTAATCTTGGATATATTGTTCATCGTGCTCTATGATCTTGCGCCATCTATCAGGCAGCATACGGTTGCCGTCGCGAAAGAAACTTGCAGGCTTCGATTCTATAAAATCATCGACGAATTTATGCACATGATCTAGCGTTTTGAACTGTTTATCTTCCAAGTCGTCCTTCATTGACCGGAAAAAAAATCAGATGGGGCCAAATCTGGCGAATATGCCGCGTGCGGGAACTTCCCATCCCAAATCCAAGAGGGTCTTTTGAGTCGCGCAAGCAACAGGGTCGAGCGTTGTCATGTAGCGTAATGACTTGCCGGCTTCCTTCGCCAGTAAATGGCCTTTTCTGATCCAACTGTTCGCTCAATTTGTAGCAGAACGCTACAGTCAACTCTTGATGACTATAGCGTTCTGCTGTCATCGTCTGACCAGTTTTCAGAAGTTCATAATAAAGCACACCCTTCATGTCTCACCAGATACACAGAAGAACTTTCTTGAAGTGGCGGTTCGGTTTCGGCGCCGATGTAGAGGGTTGCCCGGGATCTCATAAAAAATGTACTTCTCATCACCCGTCCCAAGTTTCCACAAGAAGTCTTTTTTTTTGTTGCCGGGAAAGCAGTGAAAGACAAGTTGTTCATACGTTGACCTAAGTTGTGTTCGGTCAACACATGTGGGACCCCCCATCTTCCAACTTTATGATTTTTTTCCATTTGGTTCAAATTCTTGGAAATAGTTGTTTGGGCGACTCCTAATGGAGCTGCAAGCTCTTTTTGCGTTTGTGTTGCGTCCTCATCTAGTAAAGCTTGCAATTCTTTAAACTTTCGAGGCTGCTCATAGCGCGGCTGGTCACTAAGATCGAAATTACCACTTCTAAAACATTTGCACCAATAATTACATGTTTCATTAGATACAACGTCGTCACCAAGAACACTACAAATTTATTTCCGTGCTTGAGAAGCATTTTTTCCTTGTGGGTATTCGTATAAAATGCAGTTCCAGATATGCTGTTTATCAGATGCCATCGTAAACTTTACTATTCGGAGATGTTATTTTACTTGTGGAGACTTGTCGTTTGGTGTTCTAAACTCTTGTGTCCGATCCTTACAAAATCACAAAAGATCGCGAAATATTTTTGTTTTAAATATAAGATTAAGCTCTAAGAAAAATCTGTAAAAATTAAATCATACTCCTATTACTTCGAATGAATTAGTTTGAAGACATTATGCTTTTTTGATTTTTTAAATATGCAAAAAAGTCACAAATATTTCAACATAATTATCTTATTACACAACTTATGTATTATATCCTTAATTAATTTTGGCTAGCTCAAACGTGACAGGGTTCGCAGTTATATAATATAAATAAATATGCATATTTGAAATTTATATGTATTATAAAACCTTAATAATTGTGACGAGGAGCAACATGTATTAACTTGATATATCTGTTCACTTATCAGTTAACATTTGTTTAATTGAAATGACAATATTGAAACGTATTTGTGCGAACATTAAACTTAAACTGCTCTACAATATCAACCCTCGTTGATTACATATTTGCATCGTCTGTTTTCATATCATTATAATCTAAAAATATATACATATAAAAGTGATGTCTTGACTGATTTTATCAGCACATAATATTTGAAAATTTTGAGACAACTATTGTTTTGTAATTTAGCGGTTACGTTATGCAGATATTGCGTTTTCAACTCACCATTTCAAATAATATATTATTTTTAAGTTTTGGCTGTACTAAAGAGAGTAATATTCATTTGTTTACAATATACTATATATAGAATTGACACTGGCTGTTTGCCTTTGTTGTTAAGATTAGGTACAATAACTTTTAAATAGCACAGTGTATATTTTGAGACAATATTGTTCCTTTTGAGCATATTTCTATGTGAGTTGTTATTTATATCACTTTTTTAAATGCTTCCATCGATGATAACCAGACTGATGATTGTATTGTCAACATGCAACATGCTAGAATACTTTGAACTTCTCACAATCTTAATATTTTATATATATTGTATGTATCGCACACTATGCCCGATCAATTCTCTTGGCAAAATATTATTATACATATTATAGAGGTTGCCTGGAAGAGATCACTGTAAGTGATAAGGCCGCCTTTGCATACTATATTATGTAAAACTTGTTTTTTCTGTGTTATGTTATGTTATTGTAGTGTGTGCAATAAAGAATAAATAAATAAAAAATAACTTCTAACTATCTTTGTAGTTAATCTAATTTAAAGTCAAATGTAATTAACACCAATTAATATTCACTTTGAACTGTTGATAGCTACTTTTTACGTCGTTGTTGTTGCTACGTACAAAAATACATTATTGATCTTCATTTGAAGCGGTATTTTTAATATGATCAAGAAATTTTTTATTGTATTGAATCGTCTGCTTACGCGTCGGATGAAGTTCGTTTGGACGCTACATGTTTAGTTGTTAAGAGACTCACGTCTCACAACGCTTATGAATATGAATTCATGCATGATTATATTAGGTCCTTACATATGAAATTAGCGTTTTGTCGTACTGACCACTTTGATCTGTAATATCTCCTCTTTGGTTAAGAATTCTATAATATATTAATAATAAATCAGAGAATCCATATTATATGTTATTAAGAAACTTGCCAAGGTTATATTATAAAGAATAAACACTTACAATAATGATAATTTTGTTATATCCGAATATAGTATATTAAATATGCTACCTTAGCTATGAGGGAGGAGTGTTGTGTATGTGTATAGGGTGGCATTATAATTTAGATTTATAATCTATAATATATTAATAATAAACCAGTGAATTGCCACCCGTCGTTTGATTAGCTCATATTAACAGGTTTCAACGTTTTTGTTCTGGAAATTTCGACCTTCAGAACCAACCCCGTGGACGGCTGGAGACCACAGTGGAAAATGAGGAATTAAAGGCTATTGTGGAAGCGGATCCATCACAAAGCACTTCAGTGATAGCTGTGGTTTCGGGTTAAGTAAAAAAACTGTATTAATCCACTTGAAGCAAATCGGGAAAGTAAAAAAAGCTTGAACGAACGAACGAACCTCATGAATTGAGTGAATCGAACTTGCAAACACGCGTCGACTGCTGTGTAGTAACACAAAGCAAAGTATTGCTCAACCGACGCAATAATGAAGGGATTTTAAATCGAGTCATTACTTATGATGAAAAGTAGATACTGTAAACGAAAATTGACTCAGAATAAAGTACTTGTGGTCTCGTTCACAACAGCTTACTAAAATCTGGCCAAACGATTACGGCAGATATATATTGTCAGCAAATGCAAACTATGAAGGAAGAACTAGCTAAACAACCGAGATTGGTCAATCGCTCTAGGACACTGCTGCTTCACGACAACGCAAGACCACACTGCGCAACAAACAACCACTAAGTTAGATGAGCTACAAATGGAATGTCTGCGACACCCACCGTACTCCTCGGACCTTGCTCCAACAGATTACAATTTTTTACGGAATTTGGACAATTTCTTACAAGGAAAAACATTCAACTCCGATGCGGCAGTCCAAACCGCCTTCAAAGAGTTTATTGATTCTCGCCCCCATGGTTTTTTTTAGTAAAGGAATCAATTAACTACCTATGATATGGCAAAAGTGCATAGATAACAACGGTGCATACTTTGATTAATTAAACATATTATACAAAAAATAAAATTGACTTTATATTCCTACCATACAAAACGCCAATTTCATATGTAAGGACCTAATATTATATATCTATTCAAGACATGCGCAACAGCCATTAAAAACACAAAATTCAATTACGACTTTCATGGACTACATTCTAGAGCTACTCGAGCAGTACTATAAAGCTATACGAGAATTTCTTTTTTATAATGACATAATAAAGTTATGTGTCACGCATAGAAACCGTTGGCAACATTAAAATAAAACATTCATCTAAAAATTTGTATGGTTGTCATGCTATGCAATAATCTTATTTTTAACTGACTTCAAAAAAAGGAGGAGGTCATCAATTCGTCTGTATGTTATTTTATTTTATTTTTTTATGTTTGTTACCTCATAACTTTGGACTGGGTGAATGATGACTGGGACATGGCTGACATCGACTCCAAAAATAACAATAATTGTAACTACATTAGCAACCACACAACACAATCGTACCTACATTTTGATGAGTAGAAAATAGTAAGTTAATTATCAAATTATGGAAGAATACGCAATTTGTTTTTTACTTTTGTGCATATTAATTTGTTTTTCCTTTTAAGTCGGTTTTTGTTTTGTTAAGCTTTTTGTTTATAAAACATATATTTTTTTCTAAATTTCGATCTACTCTGAAACTACTGAACCGATTTTAATAATTGGCTTCATTTTATTTTAGTAATAGTAATACTTGTTCAATACTTGTGAGTTTAGTAATAGTTCATTTGGTGGTAGGGTTTTGTGCAAGCTCGTCTGGGTAGGTACCACCTACTCATCAGATATTTTACCGCAAAATAGCAGTACTCGCTATTGTTGTGTTCCAGTATGAAGGGTGAGTGAGCCAATTACAGCCACAAGGGACATAACATCTTAGTTCCCAAGGTTGGTGGCGCACTGGCGATGTAAGCGATGGTAACATCTCTTACAACTCCAATTACTACGGGCGATGGTGACTACTTACCATCAGGTGGCCCATATGCTCGTCCGCCTTCCTATGCAATAAAAAAAAACATACTTCGGCCAGAAATAATGATACTTCTAAATCAAGCCAGCCGAAAAAGTCGAGTAGTTTTTGCCCGCTTGGTTTTCAGTTTGTGACTAATAAATAAGTCATCATATGTACTTATTATAATAAGTAATCGCGAGCATAGCTACTAACACATGAAATGAGAACTTTTTATATAATACGATCAATTACCCGTGCTAATTTAGCTATTAATACATCGACTAATTGTTTGTTTTAAAGGACAATTGCAGGTCTCCATACTAAAAATGTCTGGGGGCAAATCGCAGCATCCCGTTATGAAAAATTGTCAAAGATTCGGCGTTAGTTCCAGAGTCTATAAATAGGTCCATTTTTATTTGGGAATGCCGGAAAAAAAGATAATCGGGTTTAATCTTTTGAAAGTATCTGAAAATAGCCCATTATAGTAAATACTTATACTTCATGCACATAAAATCAAATGGAAACGGATAGATAACATATAGAGAAAGCAAAAACGTCAATTGTCAATTCAAATTACCAAAATAGAGCTGACAGTGTGCTAACATGGTTGGATCCGACTTTGTTTAATATCGATACAATATCGTAATGATTCTTAGCTATTTTAATCAATTACGAATTTGATACGGGAAGCTTCGCTTTAATGATGTCAACATTTGACCACCATTTTCATTAAAAATAAATTGCCACTATTCCACGGGGTCATGACTTGTATAGTAAATTATTTGTAATTTTTATTTGTATATATTTAAGGTTTTAATGTAAATAAAGTATATTATATTTTTTATTAAAGATAAAAAACAGCACATTTCAATCAAAACGTAAGTAAACCAGTCCATTTTTCGTTTAATTGAATCGATGCAGTGACTACTTATACTAATACTTGTACTCTACATCCCTATTTGTTGGGATGACATAATATTATTGGCAATTTATACATCAGTTGATACAAGTTGATATACTTTTAATAAAAATAAATACCGTCGGCTCTAACAAAAATGAGGAAATATTTAAAAAATATTAAAAAAAAAGTTATTTTTTTTTGCTATAAGTGAAATCTAAGGACGTTAAAAAACTTCCATACATAGATCTGCAATTGTTCTTTCCTACTTATGTAATGAATACAATAATATGTCACTAGATGTCGTTATTAGTCTGTATAACTTTTTAAAAAATTAAAATATATTACTTAATTATAAATAAGATGCTTATGAAATGCTATTATTTTATTAAAAGTATTTAATTAACATAAATATAATTGATTTTAAAACTTGTTACTTTCAACTATTATCCGACTCTCTCACTAGATGTCGATAGCAGTTTTGTTTGAAGAGTTTATAAAACATATTATATCAAAATAATTCTATTATATACAAATAAATAGCATTCCGTAATTAATATTTTATTAAGCAGTGCTGAAAAGGTAACTTGAATAATTTATTGTACAATAGTGCCAGAGTATAAAAGGTAGAACTCAACACAGTAAACAATCAAGCGCTGTGAACTTCCTCATACATGTATAAAACGCCTTGTTTTATTAAAAAAATAAAGATTTCATTGAAACATTTATATTTAATATGATTAACTATGCTATTAAAACATTTTTTCGCAAAGTATTATTTGATTTATTTTTTGAAGTATAATTTTAAAATAATTAAAAAAAAAAGTTCTGTCGCAGCGCTTTATTTGCTGAAGATGTAAGTTTGACGTTTCCCACTCGTAGTCGTATGACAGTCGTATGATCAAAAATATAACCTAAAAGTATGAGTTTCAATACTTAATTAACCAAAATTCAAACTTCAATCTGGTAGGTGATTTCGTAGGGATGAGACGTCATGTATAATAATTTTGTATAATAATTTTTTGAAATAAATGTAGAGTCGGCGTAAATAAAAAAATTGCAAATATATATTCATGTTTACCCTTTAACAGTGATAAATATTGAAATGTTTTTAAAAATATTAGCAGATTATGTAGTTATGTGTTGTTAAATTGTTTACCTACTTATTATGCGGTGCCGAAGAATATAAAAGAAAAATAAGACTTGTGAAAAATAATCGAATTGATTCCTTAATATTTTCACCGCAAACATTAGTAAGTAAATACCTGGTTTTCATTTTTAATTATTTTGCCTTTGTATTTCTTCTAGATACATAATTTTTATTTTATTTAAATTACTTTAAGGAAATATATTTAATTCAATACTACAAAGATAATTGTATTTTAATTACAAAAAATACATAGTTTAAAATATTTCGCATTATAATCCAAATAATTTAAATAAATTAATGATAAGTTTTGGTACCTACCTCCATAGTTTCTTACGGCAGGTAAGTTTGAACTCTTTTGACCTCAAAATAATGTTTAGGTATTACCAACACATCACCTGACAACGACGGATCACAATTATGCCGTTATGTAAAATATATTTTATTAATATTTTAAAGATATATAGATCATATAATATAATCAATTGAAATAATTATTAAGTATATATTTTATAGTGTTATAATAATTATTATATAATTTATAGTAGACGCAAACATCGATGCTGGCATTAATAGCGTGCAAGGCAAACCTCAATGGTTTTTTTTGTATGTTTTTTTTGAGTGATAAATTATATTTTTTCTTGTATGATTGTGAAAGATAATAAATAATAATAAAAAGTTAGTTGTATGATTATTAAACAATTTCAATTTTAATTGATACGTCGCTTTGTATTTCCAAAAATACGAATGAAGTACATATGTATTTAAATTATTACGATGCGGTCAAAATGTTATCAGACAGCAATAATTGTAGTTTATTATATCAATACCGTTTTAATTTATTAGCAACAATTTTATATTATTTATTAAAGTAACCATGTTTAAGTATTTCGTTCACTACTTTATTTATTCACTTTTTCTGAACTCGATATCTTCAAAAACATCGCGAGGAAATGATACTAGTATGTTGGTAAAAATAGAGTCTCAGGATCAGATTTACTTGATTAAGATAATTTAAATTCATTATTTTCTTATTGGTAAAGGAAGTTAGTTTAACATACAATACTGTAAAACTCGAATATCGGAGTCCGGACACAATGACTTATAACGAGACGCATTAAAAACTATACCCATTTAAAATTGGTGTTTTTGTTCGTATAATGGATGTAAAATGAACATTTATTTATAATAATTCGCAATGTATTAATAATAATTTGCATCATATATATGAGCAAAAAGTATAGGTATTGATATATATTAGGTAGTCGACCTTATAGGTGATTAAAAACGGTTATCAATTTAGCCAATAGGGAAAGCAACAGAGGAAAATTACCGTATTACCACTTGTTATGGTGGTAGGGCTTTGTGCAAGCTCGTCTGAGGAGGAACCTAACCCTCAGATTCAGATCAGATTGTATTTTAATTTTGATGAATAGATTATAGTTTGAGGGTTGCCCGGCGTAGAAAGAGGAAAAAAACATATAAACCTGGAAAGATACGTCAATCAAATGCATACGCCATTACTTTTGGAATTTGCACCATAGACCAATTTATTTACCTTGCTTTGGGTAACACCTTTAACTTAAGTTTTATAATACCTTTATTACACCTTGATCGCGACGAAGTAACTGTCACATTCTGTAATAGTGTTCCGAGTATTAATAAAGTTAACTCAATGCATAATGTTTTGTTATTTCGACTGTACTTTTTAGCTCAACAATGAAATAATAAGTTTATAGCTGCTGGTACATGCGAATATGTCAAGTCTCAAAACTAGCTCATCAAATATATTATGCATTTCAGCTGTTTTACGCTATCTATTTCCTCAACATTGATACAACAGTGAACAAGATTATATCCATTTAAGTACTATCTATACATGTGCACTGTAGTAATTTATTAAAAATATTATTATTTCTGATTGTAATCTAAGCCAAGCATTGAAACAAATACGTAAGACAATACAATACAATAAGACAGCTATAATTGAAGAGCGTGTTCTTAATTGTTTAATTAATAACTGTTTAAGAGACATCAGCACTTGTGACTAATTATTTATTTCTTTTTATTATTTACTAAGAATTCAATCCATTCTTACATATGAAAAAATAACAGACTGCAGTACTCAAATTGGAATTTAAATCTTAAATATGACCTTTTGTCACTAACAAGAGAAATAAGTAGCTTTAAAATTACTTTTTAGGAATATGTCTATTTAATAAAAATAGTACCTAGTTGTCTATTAGAATATTTCAATATCAATGTTTACATTTCGGAATACCTTTTAATAATAAATGTGTAAATAGACTAATAACGGATATGTATGGACACTAGATCAAGAATCACAAATCAAGATCAAAAATCACACGTCTTAATTGCGTTTGGTGTTTGACCCAGATTTTTTTTTCGTGCAGGCAAAACATAATACAGAATATTTCTTCATATGTTGCAATGGTTTTCATCCAGAGGACATTTGGGTTATTTAAAGTGCTGACAATCTATTTCGTGCTCAGTAGCTTAGAAAAATATTGTGTCTGAATTTATGAAGAACATTTTTTTAAGTGGTATCGAAAGAAAACTCGAAATTACTAATTTAATAAAAATAATGTTTAATATCTTTTTCTAAAAATTATTACAAGGACTCCGAATAAATTAGACAAAGATTTCTTATTAATATTAGTGTACGCTTAGTTAAAAACTGAAATTGCTCTTGATTAATTTGTAACTCCTCAAAGAGAAGAAAGCTCAGCATTGTTTTATTAGTCACTTCTTACACTACATTTACAGGTAGAGCCATTAGTTGTACATTATAACTGTATTCAACATTTAAAAATAAATATAAACGTAAAATAGCAACTATTTTACGTTTAAACTCATGTTTATCCTTATATGTATTTAGTTCTTGTGGCAAAACCCGCAAGATAATTTACAATAATACTACCAGACAGTACTATTTGCTAATTTTTATTTTAATGTGAAGTAGAAAATACAGTGGGTTAAATCTGTGGACTTATTATATCTCCGGTCTCAGCATTTAATGATTTATTAAAAGTTGTGCACTGCATATTTAGTTCGTCTGTGTATGCACACAATGCGCGGAAATCTCAGCATTTTTGATGTCAACATTGCCTTATCATAGTTAATGTATAAACTTTAGGCTTAAAATAAAGCGAATAAACGAGAATTTGTCATCGAGTATTAAATGAACGCCCTTACTCGGGTGATTAAATATTAGGGTCTATAATTTGGATATTTTTATAGTCTATTATAATTCTCGAATGCCCTAATTGGTTCACAATTGAAGTGAGATTCGATCATTCAAACGGCAATCCTACGACCTGTATAAGAGTATCTCGTACTAAGAGACTTAGTTATTTTGCCCTTATATCTTTATAGTATATAAAGGTTTGCGTCTAGATAGTATAATTAACATTTTGCACGATTACTCAATACAGTACGTCTTTTATTTAATCATGTTATTCATATTTTATACTATAATTTTCATATAAGATGAATATACATTGCCATTTAACCTTGAAAATTAGCACAATATCAGATAATATTTATCACGAACATGAGATGTTGAAGATTAAGGATTCACTTCATATGATAAATGAAGTCGTTCAACATAATATAAGTTGATGGTATTAGTTCTTATCACCATTCTGTTTATAAGTTAAATCTGAAGTGGCTTACATCATTTTGTTATCTATTTCATGAATATGTGCTAAGAATATTTATAACGATACAAAACATTAACGGATTTAAAAAAAATGCTGTCGTTTTGTTTTGTATATCAAATAAATAATGACGGAGAGATCGAAATCAGTCGATAACTAAACAGCCGCTAAGCAATTTGCCTAGGAAAGGTGGAACACCGTAGTTTTGGGTCTAGTACTGCGATAATAGTTAATTAAATATAGCATCATGTAGGTACTACATTATTTCTAAATAATATAAAATTTGTATTGCCGGAAATCGGTTTCGGGCATAGTGGCATCGCCAGACCGTTAGACGTTCATCGTCGATCTAGTTTATAATTTACATAACAATTTGCAACATATGATGTAGTTTTAGTATCTAGATGAATTTGGCAGCAAACGATTTAATAAATAAACGCTCGTAAAATATTTCAAAATTGGCCTTTGTATTGTCAATTTACAATTTATGCTTATTTAACTCTTATCAAAAATATAACAAATGTTGTTTTGGTCACTTTCTTTTAAACTAAATATTAATAATCTTTTTTTTTGTTTTCGCTGGAAAAACCCATTTACGCGTTTTCCTTTTTTTTCGTTATGTAGGGGGGGGGGGGGTAATGTGGGTCTCGCCGTTGCTGAAGGCTCCGGAATACCCACTAAAAACCAGCGTACCTTTGTCGTCTTTGGTGGAGCGGCACGGGATCACGTGTGCATAGTGCATACTACCGCGACGAACTGTCGGTTGGCCCGATTACGCGGGCCTCCTTTCTTAATTGGGTTCCCGGAGTACAGAGAACCCAACTAGCTCTGGCGGCTTAGGGCGGGGCGAGGGGGTGCGCATAGTGCTGATGCCTCCTCCCCGGTCTTCTTCAGTGGAGTGGATCAGCGGAGGCAGACGCCTCACGGTCACGCTCCGCGGCCTCTTTCTGCGACATGACGGTCTCGCAGTAAGAGACTATCTCCGTCCAGCATTTCTCGCTGCCAAGCATGGCGTTAACCACGCTCGGCAGCGAGAAGTCTGAGCCAACTATCGCCGCCAGGGAATGCCTTTGGGCCCCCACGCAGCACACTCCGTCAGGGTGTGAAGCGCCGTGTCCAGTGGCGCACCACATTCGTGGCAGGAGGATGATGCTCCACTATCCCATGAAGACACTTACCGAAACAGCCATGTCCGGTAAGCACTTGCGTCAGCCTAAACGTTAGTGTGCCGCTTCTTCTTGGGTAACAAGCGACAAGTGGGGCCGGATAACCTCCAAAATTAATAATCTACTGTAACTGCCATAGCATTGATATTAAATGAATAACGTTCATTGTGTTCGTTGTATTCATTCGGTGTTGTAGTGGTTCACTGACTGTTAAGTGAGTCTCGAAATGATATATAAATAATTATTATGATTGATACAATTGAGTCGTGATATTTCTAGATTGTTTTCTTTATTAGGCTAGAAACATAATGTGAAACGTTTATAATAGTGGACTTGAATATATTATATATTTCAAATTTGGTTGCGGGTTCATTCGGTTGATTTGTTAAATTTAGAAACATAAACACTTTAATATTATTCTAAGGTTAATCTACTCATATTAAAATTTAGGTAAAGACAACCGTTCAGTACCTTTTTAACCGACTTCAAAAAAAGGAGGAGGTTATCAATTCGTTATTTCAGGTTTTAATACGATTTGTTAATGGAAACATTACGTGTGATGTAATTTTAATAACTTTTTAATGAATAATAGTTTTAAGTGTGACAGTGTGATTATTGTAACCGTACTGTCGTGTAATTAAATGTATTAATTTATTTTTCAATGTTATCACCTTTTTGTAACTCGTCCATCTCAATCAAACCCTCTTGACTGCGAACGGCTACAATTATGGTTATACCACGTGATATTTGTTTGAAATTATGAGAAGTAAATTCACCTTTAATATGATGTGTTGATAAATGTCACTGCAAATCTTTATAGCTTTGAATATCTATAACATTTCTAGTCCAAAGTGCAAATTGCTAACAAGTTGTTTCTATTTGTAGTTAATTTTTAATAAGTATAAAAATTGTTTAAAATGGTATTGAATATGGATGTAAATTTATTTAGACAAAACATAGCACATTTACTATTATACTAAGCTAAGAAGGACTTTCTTGAAATTATCATTTAAAAACTTCAATATTAATGGGATTAGTAGTTAGTTAGTTTTTATGTAGCACGAAAAAAAACATTAAAGCAAGTAAATAATATTGAAGTAATATTGATTTAAATTTTATATAAGTACCCTTAAATATTCTTAATTAGTGAGGTGAGGTGATAGATATAAAAAGTAGCCTTTATCTTTCCATATGATTCAAGTTAATTCCATGCTTAAAAAAAAAACAAATTTGATTAAGAAGTTATGCTTAAATGTATAATTATTAAAATATATAATATTAGTCTAAAACAATATTTCTTTTTTAAGAGCAGAAGAAATCTCGTTAAATGTAACAGTCACTATACTAAGTATGTAACAGATTATGTTGTGACTACACCGCTATTATCGCAATGTACAATCAAGTTTATTGATGCATGAATCGTTTGTAATTTGAAGACACAAAGTCTATATGTTTGCTTAAATAACTCTTTCAGGAATGAATAAATGTGAGATTCATAATCATGTTTCTTTGATGTATTTAATAAAGTATGTAAGTACGTACAAAATGACGAATATGCGGTCGTGCAGAATACACTTAAGGTCCACTATACACAGGACAGGTATTAAACCTTCCCAGAAATTCAAACCCGTTTGGCTCGACATCATTGGTATATGGAAGACAGTTCCTTCGTTATTAAGTCTTATAATAGAATAGAAATATTTGTGAAATATTTTTTTAATACGTCCTGTTTTAATACTATTGTATATCGTTATGATTACCATGTGGACACGGGATTAAATACAATATAAAATAATTATTAATTCAAAATAAACCAAAATGTTAATTCCTTTTTATAAACTGACTTATTGTGTCGGACTTCTAGTGTTCACAATAAGCAAGTTTTATGGGTGGATTTCAATAATCTATAGACTCGTTAAAAATATTACGGAATTGATAATAATATACCATTTTAAATACCTTTCATAATTTCTCAACTGTATTTAGTCAAAAAGACCCATTTATTAATACATGACACTTTGTAATCATTGAAACAAAATATTTCAATTATGTTCGAAAATTTTTACATTTCAAATAACAGCCAGCGTTCGCATTATTTAAGTCTAATGAGAATAATATGAAGATCATTGACAAACTATTATCTTAGTATCTTTAAGGAAGTTAAATTTTTTTATTACTTAATTTATGTTCATATGACGAGCAAATGTTATCAATATAGTTCGCTATACAAGTAGTTAAAGATAAAAGTATAGCTTTATAATAATAATAATTTAATTTAAGATTTTTTTTTAGAGATAATCATGGTTCTCACAATATTTGGAGTATGGGACTACGTAATAATGACGGCTACTATGGTAGCATCTGTCGCGATTGGTTTGTATTTCAGATTCAGTGGCGGAAAACAAAAAACAAATGACGTGAGTTTTATCGCACTCATGATATTTATAAATAATATTATACTGTTAATAATGTTTTTTTTTTCTAGGAATACCTATTAGCAGATCGCAACATGTCAATATTCCCCGTAGCTGTGTCACTGATGGCTTCGTTCATGTCTGCCATCACGTTACTTGGAGTATCTGCTGAAAATTACTACTATGGCATGCAATTCGTAATCATCAACTTCTCATACGGCATAGCCACTCCTATAGCTTCTAAATTATATTTACCAGTATTTTTTGGGCTACAGAAGACTAGTACTTACGAATATTTAGAATTGCGCTTCGGTCCCCAAATAAGAATGTTGGCGTCTTTAACTTATACTTTACAAATGATTTTGTACAATGGGATAGTTTTATATGCACCTGCAATTGTTTTGGAATCAGTGACGGGCCTTGACAGATTAGTATCTATCCTAGTAGTGGGGCTAGCGTGTACTTTTTATTCCACGCTAGGCGGAATGAAGGCCGTGCTATTCACAGATTTGTTACAATCGTTTCTAATGTTTGGTGCAGTGTTCAGTGTTGTCATATTTGCATCAATACAACTTGGTGGCTTTGAACAAATTTTCATTAGATCTCATGAAGGTGGCAGATTAGACTTCTCGAAGTAAGTAGGAACAAGATACTACCTATATAGTTATTGAAAACTGAGTCGACAAATCAATAACAAGTTTGCGTTCAGTTTCAGTGTAGACCCGACAGAAAGACATACCTGGTTTTCTTTGATTATTGGTGGCTGTATCACATACCTTTCTCTATATGCTGTCAATCACACTCAGGTGATTTATTCGTCACGAATATTATTTTCTAAATATCTTAAATCAATTATTTATATGAAAAAAGTGCAAAAAAATAGAGTCGTCAATAATATTTAATATTTAATATAGGTTCAACGTCTCCTCACAGTGAGCACGTTACAACGCTCACAGCAGTGTCTATGGTGGAGTTGGCCCGTTCTTTCTGTGCTCAGTATTATTACGTGTATCAGTGGATTGAGCATTTATGCTGTATATAAAGACTGTGATCCGCTGGCCAGCAAAAACATTGGATCAGTATGTATAAAATAATAATATTTTTCTATAATTAATGTATAACATAAATATAGTTTATAGATAGAAGTCATTAACATCAACATATTAGTGAAGTAGATTATAGCAGCAGAAATTATCCAAAATTATTTTAAAGGTACAAAAATACAGCTAAAGTAAGTACTATTATATAGGTCTATTAGAAATGTCTTCTTATCTATGACGAAGACATAGGTATAACATAATCCTGCATTGTAACAAGTTTACTTTGTATATTTCAATGATAAAACGTATGACACAAAAATATCAGATTTATGTATATGTAAAAGATCATACGATCTTTTTGTACATTAAGTTATTGTAAATAATGTAGATATACATTGTGTTAAGTGTTACTATTAAGGGATCTTTTTGGGCAATTTTAAATGAGAAAATATTTGCAGATTGATCAGCTGATGCCATATTATGTGGTAGACGCGATGAAGTCTGTACCAGGATTGGCTGGTTTGTTTGTGGCAGGAATATTTAGCGCTTCTCTGTCTACTATATCCGCTGCCTGTAATGCACTAGCGGCGGTTACACTCACAGATTATGTAAGCAGGTAAAGTTCATTATTTAATATTTATTTTCATTATTTATTGGCGATAAACGATACCATATAAAATAACTGTACTTAAATAAAAAAAGGTATTTATTTAAATCACTAATTCAATTTAACTTATTATTATATTTTAGAAAGTTAAAAACCTGTATTTTAATAGACTAATGTTGCATAATTATAATATTGCTAGTTTAAATCATCCTAATTATTATTCATTGTATAGTTCTAGTACTAAATAATGTGATGACATCAAAAATAACTAGAATACAGTAGTATATACTATATACAAAATATAATATAAATTCTACTTTTAAAACGATACCTATGTCACAAAAATGAGACACTTTAATTAGAGCAATGTTATCATATCTATTTCTATATAAATATAAACGGTTACCTTTGCAGTAATTTTTATGTTACTTAAAATGTGATAAATAATTTCGATGTTTTGCTTTATATGAAAAGTAAAATCTTTACTAAAACTTAGTTTCAATAAATACTTTAAAGAATTAAAATATAATAATTTATTAATATTAATTAAAGGTGGTTCAAAGTGAATCCTTCTTACATACCGTGGCTAACAAAGTTGGCGGCATGCGGTTTCGGCCTCGTGTTTCTAGCGCTGGCGTTCGTCGCCGAGCACTTAGGCGGAGTACTGCAAGCCGCTCTGACAATATTCGGAGCTGTAGGTGGTCCTCTGCTTGGTATATTTACTTTGGGAATGTTTACTACTTACGCGAATGAACGGGTGAGTTTTTATTTTATCATTAAGATTGATTGTATTTCTTTCCATAATCCATAATCAATTAAGAATAGTTAGCATGGATACCTACCGTAATGATTGAGCCCTGATGGGCCTGTACAAAGTACTACGCCCCTTAAGAAACTTTTAATGTTAAGTGCTTTATTAACAAAATGTTTTTACTTTTTAAAGGGTGTATCAGTCGCTCTGCTCAGCGGAATGGCAATAACTCTCTGGATAAGTTTCGGAGGTCCTCGTCCGTCCCCGGTAAAGTTACCGGTCAGCGTGGATGGCTGCCTGTTCAATATAACATTGCCTGATCCAGTTCCATCTCAACCGAGCGACTATTTCTACTTATACAGGATATCCTATATGTGGACAAGTCCGGTAAGTGAAGTTGTATCTTTTCAATTTTCATTTCATTAACATCGCAATAAACATTTACACAATCTCTGCAGTCTGCAGCTGATTAGGGACCATCGGTCGGTTGCCGTCGGGGTCGCTCAGCCAATGACATGCTGCAAATCAGCAATATTCACAGCTATGCGGATGATAGCACTGTAGACGTGCTATACACCGGCCTAGCGCTAACATTTCTCGGGAACGCATCGAAATCGAGACTTTATTAACCAAAGTCTCGGACACTTAGTCCGATTTAACCCCAATGGTTGTTGTTGGTTGTTCACTTCCGCGGTCAATTGGAAGTTAAAGCCAAATTGGCTTCTAAAAAGCTTGGAGTGCTCAACAAGGTGAGATAGTACTTCACGTCAGCACATCGTCTCAAACTTTACAAGGCGCAAATTCGGCCCCACAGTACTGCTCTCATCTCTGGGCGGGAGCTTCCCAATACCAGCTTCTTCCATTTGACCGCGTTCAACGTAGGGCAGTTCGAATTGTCGACGATCAGCTTCTCACCGACCGGCTTGATACTTTAGATCTGCCTAGAGATGTTGGGTCACTCTGTATCCTCTATCGCTTGTATCATGGGGGACTGTTCTGAAGAATTGTTTGGTTCCGGCTGCTGAATTTCACCACCGGACATCGCACCAAAATTTCCTTAAAGGCCGTTAACGCATCTGCAAGCCCTCGGATGTTGCAGGTGGTAGTCACTTTCCATCAGGTGAGCCTCCTGCTCGTTTGCTCCCTCTTACATAAAAAAGTCAACTGTTTCGACCGCTTTTAAGTTGGTTTTCAGTGTATCGTTTTATATATAATATGAAATATGTGTCCGAAAATTAAGCCTACAGAAATGATTAAGGATGGCATCGGAGCTCAACTTTTACCATTAATTGTCAATAAAATTGATTTTTATTCAGGCAATAAATGTTACAGTGTAAAATAAAAACATTATGAAACAGATGCATATATCATATATGTAAGTATAAATAAAAACAGTAGTCATAAAAAACCTTGATAAATTGAATATCTATTGAAATAATTTGATATGTGTAAAAAACAAAATAATTCTATGCTACTAAAATAAGCTATATAAAAGAAGACCTGATATTGAAAATACATATTATAATAATGTCCTCCAGACCGACTTCGGTCACGGCGTGCAATCTCAAGAGAGATAAGCCAACTACGCAGGAGATATTAGAGTGCACATGAGTGTGTGTAAACAGAGATGCACTCTCTCTTTCTAGCTCTCATAATCCGATAGGACGGCAATCCGACACGACCAGAAAGAGTTCAGGCGCAGGACGGGAGTGTAAGCACTTCCAATTTCCAGACTCCGGACTGCTACTCAGAATTTTCTGACAGAAAAACCCAACAACTAAATAAATATTTATTAGTCCGACCTGGGAATTGACAAGACAGGACCAAAGAGTCTGCGGCCTTATATCTAGCCACTAGACCAACGAGGCAGTCAATAAATATTATATTCTATAAGTAACTCAGTCAGCTCTTTTCCAAAATGTCGTTCTAGTGCAGTTTGCCGGATATACGAGTATGTAAGTTTCAGATTTTTTTTCGCAACAAGTCGGTTTGCTCGTAATTTCTTATGCATTGCTTTCAATTTGCTCGCTCTCATTAATTTTTTGTCAGACTTCTAAACTCTGCGCAGAAAAGTTAGCTACTCCATTGGGTTTGCAATTTTATTTTAATTTACATTGAACCATCATAAAACTTTTATCTATTCAATGAAATGGGTAACATTAAAATAGTTTAATAATCAGCGAAGGTATCAAGTGCTTAATATACATACATATAAAACAAGTAACTGTTAGTTTTCCACTCTCAGTGCACTTTTCAAATTTAATTCGAGCAGCTCGCGAAGTATAACGTGTCAAGAAATAATATCGATTCAAAATCGGCGAACACATCGGGGAACATATAAAAAAACTCGTGAATCTATTCTATGTTTGCAATGTCAGTCAGTAGACTAGATAGTAGAGACAGTAATTTCATAAATATATATTTACATACATATAAACGAGGAATGGACAGATAACCTTTAAAATTGCAGATCGGGTTCGTTTGGGTGTTAGTTGTGGGATCAATTATATCCCTTGCTTGGAAACAGCAGCAGCCATGGCAGAAGGCGGGTCGGGAGCACCCCGACCCCGCGCTCTTCACGCCCCCACTCGCACGCAGACTGAGGGCGAAAAATGAAAAGTCCGGCGCACAGGTATGACGAACGATATACTTGTAAACTCCTTTTTATAGCTCTTCAATTTTGCTTTTAATTTGCATGTTAATTAATAACATAATGTATTGGGTAATCGAATTTAAGCATATTTCTTCTATCTATCTAATTGAACATTGATACGTGTTCACCTTATATTAATTTTGTTGGGATGTAATACATATATATTTGTTCTTTTAACTGCACCACAGTTTTACACTATAGCAGTTTCATCGTTCACATTTTGTTAAAAATGGATAGGATGCTTTTTAAATAAATTATTATTATTATTATAAAAAATAAAATAAATTATTTACTGATTAATGCATTGTAATTAACTTGCAACAAGTATTTTTATTATTTTACACGAAAGAAGACCTTTAGAGGCTTGTATAAGTTTTTTTCTAAATACCAAAGAAAACTATTGTATCTCGTTGAGGAGATAATATTTTAATCATGTACAGTCAAATCACTTTATAGACGTTTAAGTGTTTGTAGTAGTGCAGCAGATGATTCAATAAATTAATACTTTTATAAATTTAATTTTTATAGGTACTTAATTCATAAATAATAATAATAAATGTTCTAATAATAATATAATAATAAAACTTCACTTACGGGTTCCCATCGACGAATGACATTTACTATGATAGCATTATTCTAATGAAAAGAAAGGACAATGGCAGGTCTCCATACTAAAAAAAGTCTGGGAGCAAATCGCAGCATTCCGTTATGAAAAAATTGTCAAAGATTCGGCGTTAGTTCCAGAGTTTATAAATAGGTCCATTTTTATTTGGTAAAGCCGGAAAAAAAAGATAATCGGGTTTAATCTTTTGAAAGTATCTGAAAATAGCCCATTATAGTAAATACTTATACTTCATGCACATAAAATCAAATGGAAACGGATAGATAACATATAGAGAAAGACAAAACGTCAATTGTCAATTCAAAGTACCAAATAGAGCTGACAGTGTGCTAACATGGTCGGATCCGACTTTGTTTAATATCGATACAATATCGTAATGATTCTTAGCTATTTTAATCAATTACGAATTTGATACGGGAAGCTTCGCTTTAATGATGTCAACATTTGACCACCATTTTCATTAAAAATAAATTGCCACTATTCCACGGGGTCATGACTTGTATAGTAATTATTTGTAATTTTTATTTGTATATATTTAAGGTTTTAATGTAAATAAAGTATATTATATTTTTTATTAAAGATAAAAACAGCACATTTCAATCAAAACGTAAGTAAGCAGTCCATATCGATTTTTCGTTTAATTGAATCGATGCAGTGACTACTTATACTAATACTTGTACTCTACATCCCTATTTGTTGGGATGACATATTATTGGCAATTTATACATCAGTTGATACAAGTTGATATACTTTTAATAAAAATAAATAAAGTCGGCTGTAATAAAAATGAGGATATATTTAAAAAATCTTTAAAAAAATAAGTTATTTTTTTTGCTATAAGTGAAATCTAAGGAAGTTAAAAAACTTCCAGACAGATCTGCCATTGTTCATTCGGTTGATTTAGCAATTAATTCGATGTAAATTCAATATCTTTTAATTTACGATAACAATTAATTAGAATTTGTCAATTAATAATAAAATGACACTTCTGACGCTAATAAGTAGCGAGGGTTGGAGCCACGTGTCGGTAGCGCAAACTGATTCATTCTGAATGTAGTAAATCTGCCGTATACTGAAACGTCACTTAAATATTAAATGCAACTTAATTATTTGAGGCGCCGTTAAATTCAAATTTCGCATGCTAATTTAGGAGCTTCTTAATGTTAAGAAGTGTTTAACTTTGAGTGACGTTTCAGTATTCGACCGTGTTATCATATTATAGATTCTACTAACGCAAAAACATATCCAAGTTTAGATTTACCCGTTTATGTGTATATATATATACTTGTAATATTTTTCTATGCTTTAAATTGTTTAAACCGAGATTTTTGATCATGTACTAATAATTTTGTTCATCACAACAGGCTTGTAATGTATAGGATTTGTAGATTGATTTACAAATAACTGATTTTTATTGCGATTTCAATTAAACATTGGAATGTTTCATATCGAAAATGTATATTTTTATGATTTTATGATTTGTGTTTTACTTGCTAATTTTTTACAGCGCTTTCATAGTCATGCTTGTCATAGTAGTTTTAGTTCATTAGACAGTTTTTTTTCTAGATGGACACCATCATTCCACACTGAATGCACACGCTTCCTTATGGATTTTTTTATGCTTGCCAAATTTTTTTAAGGTTGGTAATTTTCCTTTCTAGAACATCATACCTAAATACCCTATTATTAAAACATTTTATATGTACATTTAATTGAGTATTTGAATTAATAATAATATTGCCATTTAAATAAATAATTTCACCAGGAATGATACATCATTCCTGGTGAAATTATTTATTTAAATGCATTACAATGCTTATTATAATAAGAGGGTATCTACTGAGTTCTTCCTTTTTATATCATTAATCTGTGTTATTTTATATTCTCATTAAGAATTTACTTAAAAATAATGTATATAATATTCATCGTAATATCATCATACTCACACACAGATATATATATAAAAAAATGATTCTTTTTACAAAACAAAAACATTAAAGAATTCACTTTCTGTTGTATACTCTATCATCAAAATAATTTAAAAAAAAATAATGCATGCCGTGCGATGTGTTTGGTTGTTAATCGGTGATCACAAAAAATATAATTTAAAGGGAATATTACGTTTGCCTTTAGTTTTTGTATTTAATTCCTTTCCACTATTAGTATCTTATATACGTAAAGCCATTTCCATTGGCAAAAGTAAAGAAAAATAAAATTTGACCTTGAAATGACGTGACATCATTGGTCAAATAATCTATGGTGAGTACCACAGATTATAGAGATTTTGATAGATTGAGTGTTGTGGGTGTCCATTGTGTATATGGAGGGTAGAGGCAAGGAGAATCATCTCTTATAGCAGAAAACTTAAAAAAGTATCCAACTGCAAGCTGCAAATTGGCACTAGTGTAGACAAAGGGTATGGTATGAAACTATGAATATAGCAATAATTGTAAACGAATTGAAGTATGCCGAGTTAAAAATTTTAATATTATTGTCGACTAAAGTAGTTTCTTATTGAAAATTTCAACTACGTTGCGTAGTACAATGTAGTAAATATAACCTTAAAGAATTATTGATTTTATTTCTAGTAATTTTATTTTTTAAATTTGGCTCTACCTTTAAAATTTACCCTGATGCTAATGTGGCGCCACCCTAATTTACTGCTTTTGGGGGACATTTTTAATGTACACAGATGTTCCTCCTTTACCTCACCTCTACTCTCCATAATTCTGTAATTAATAATATTTAAAATAATAACAATCATAGTTTTGAAACATATTCGTTAACTTATTAAATTTGTTGTGTATATGTTTGTTATTTGTGTATTATAATTTTATATTATATTATGATGGGCATTTACAAGCTATTACTTTTTGTAAAGTTTTGATAAATGAATTTATTATAATATTTTAATAAATAAAAACTAATATGTAATTATTATATTTCAGTGTGAATTGCTGAAACAAGATTTACAACATTAATGTTCCTGTGCTTGTTATTGAATTTGTATTTAATATCGATGTGTATCGATATTACACACATTACTTACTATGTGCAAGATGGCGAAAATTTTAAGAACGTTATAATTAAATACTTCATTTAAAATTTAATTTTTCTTTATTCGTGTTAAGCTGTTCATCGGATCATTAATTTTAACTTGTATAATATGTTTCAATCAATGTTTAATTATGAATAATTTATTTTCTCTGTACGACAGACCTTCGGACCCTCTAGAAAAACACGTACTAAAATGTATGGAAATAAAATTAGATGAATATCTAATTTTGTATATCATATCACCTATTGACTACTAATACTACTACTACTATTACGTAGCCAATGGTTATACTATATTTTTAAGTTAACATTTTCTTCGATTGTTTCGTCTTTTTTAACAAAAAATAATTAATGTAGGAATCTCTACAGAAGTGAACTTAAATAATTGACTAATTAACTACTAAAGAAAACCGACAAGATAAAGTGAGACTAATGGCCGAATACTGAAACGTCTTTCAAATATGAATGACGTTTCAGTATTCGGCCGCTAGAATACTAGAGTCCCAACTGCACTGGTCTAAAGACAGACCTGACTAGGCTTTGCATATTCAATTAGCGATATTACCAGTGGAACGTTCTTCTCAAACCTAAGATACTTATCGCCACTGCCATAAGCGGCACGAAATTTAATTTGGAACGTTTTTCAGGCGTTCGCGAGTGTCACATTATTGTTCTAAAATATTTTACAGTTCGAATATATTATTATACTTTTATACATATAGATATTTTTAAATGATACATATTTTTATTTGTTTTTAATAACTTGTGATAGCACAAAACGCCTTAAAAAATAGGTTTAAAGTAAATTCCAGCTTAGGATACAATATAATAAAACTTATTTTATGTACTTATACATACTAATGACAAATACATTGGTATTTATCGTATTGTACTGCCGGATACTTTTAAGTATTGAATATTTATAACATAATACGGAATATAATATACTATACTACATATTATTGAATATTATTTTCCACTTATGCTTGTCATAAAAATGGGTATTAGTATTAACGTGTTCGAGCGAGAAGCTTGTAGTTCAGCTGTACTAAGAAATCAAATGGTGGTAGGGATTTGTTCAAGCTCGTCTCAGTAGGTGCCACCCACTTATTCTTCAGATATTCTACCGCAAAAGAGCAGTGCTTGATATTGTTGTGTTTTGCTATGAAGGGTGAGTGAGCCAATGTAATTAAATTACAGGCACAAGAGACAACATCTTAGTTCACAAGGTTGGTGGCGCATTGGCGATATGATGGCGAATGATGGTTAGCATTACTTTCATATGCTCGTCCGCCTACCTATTTGATAAAAAAACTGCCGGTGAAGGTGACTAGTATTTTAGTGATTTAGGTAACGTAAAGTATTACATTGTATAAGAAATATATACTTGTTTCTTGTGAGTTACTACTTCCATAAGAATAGACAATAAACAATTGCGTTGGCTGTGTACTATGCATCTGTTTTGATAGCTTGTGTAATATTTTAATTGGTTGCGTTAGACATTATAATACTGTGTGAAGTGTAAATGTGACATTTTACTTAGCGTGTTTGCGTTTCGATATCATTTGATTAATGACATATAGACAGCACACCAATATTATTTGTGTTATTTTTCAAATTCGTTCCTAAGAAGCATATACATAATATAATCAAATTGATCTTAAAGTTACTTGTGTTACGTTCGGAAAATGCGAATTCGTAAACACGCTAGGTCGCGAGTGACAAACATGATTTATACTTGTATAAATATTTTTTATTTATAATCTGTTAACTATTTAATTAAGAAACTATATGATTTAATTTAGGCCTCTTATAATATTTCTGTACTTATGAATTTTGTGCTTACAATTTGTGACTTAAGTAATAAGAAGAACTTTATGCTTTATTAAGGTTTAATGATGATGAAATTGGCTTATTTTAAACGAATACATTGTTAAATATTAAGATTATTGTTTCATTTATGCTTATCTAGATGTAGTTCTATGCCGACATGAAACCACCTTTCCCTTCCGTTACTTGATCTAAACGACGGCGGAGAAACATGTTCTAAAAAAAAGAATATCACAGTATTTTGTATCTTTGTTAATAATTCGTATATAAACATGCATTAATAATATTAAAGAAATGGACATGATTACAATAACTCTGGCCCAGAGTTGATAGACGTTAAATAACCCAATATGGCCGAAACCATAAACAACTTTATGATATCCTGTAACATTATTCATACAAGGCCATCTGATCCTAAACTAAGCAGAGCTACGGAATACTATGGAAAACAGACAACTGATATACTACATTTACTATTTCTCTTTTGTAAATAAATACTTTAAATATAGTTATATAGATAATTACACCCAGACTCAGGACAAACAGACATGTTCATGCACACAAAAGTCTGTCCTGGGTGGGAATCGAACCCACGACCTGCAGCGCGAAAGTCAAGCATCATCAATATCATCAATCATCTTTTATCAATAATTAAAATCAAAACGATTAATCTATACCTCTCTCAAGAGTTCATCTTCTCTTTCAGCGGCAACCCTCAACATGTCCTTTGATTTCTCCAAAAGTGCGTCTTTTTCTAAGATGCTTCGTTTAAGATTTGATATTTCGATACGATATGTTTCTACATGACTTCGAACCTGTAACATAAGAGCAACTATTATAAAACTGAAAATATATTAATTTTCTATTTGAAATTGAAATTATTATTGTATATAAGCTCTAGAAAAATATTTCATCCTTATCGATTCCATCATTTGAAGTGTCACTTTTAAAATGATTATGAATATCTTTAGTATCATAATACTCGTGATACACATTGACTTACGTTGTCGGACTTTATCTCCAATCAAATATCCATCCAGGACAGAACTTTTCTATTGGTCTAAGAGCTGGTGCTAGATCGACCTTCACCGATTTGATAACTCGATGAGATATATTTTTTTATCAAATATAATTTATAAACAGGCAAGCCTATATGATTGGTTTTGTAAATAAAATATCTTACCTATGATATCAATTTCGATTGGTTAACAGATCGGTGTAGTTACCTATATTAACTTAACTGTTCACGTCTGCTTGCCTGCCATGCACAGAAATAAGTAGGCAAGCCTACCTAGCCATACTCTGTGTGCTAAAAACTATGAAGGTGATGAAAGAAAATTGATTCAAATTAATTTATTTATAAATGGCTATGAACACTTTTCGAGAGGCAAGTCATCATAGGCATATTTGTTTATGTATTATATTTGATAAAAAATATATCTCATCGAGTTATCAAATCGGTGAAGGTCGATCAAGCACGGTCTCCTTTACTATATATTCACATAAATAATTTATTTAACAAAATAACTCGCTATTAAAACCTACAATTGCCCTTTAATAAGTGACATTATTATGTTTTAAAATTTAAAGAGATCAGTTTACTTTCACAATAAGTGTTCAGGCGTCATACCTTATCAGTTCCGCTTCGACCGCTACTAGGTCTACAGTCAACTCGCTTTTGAGTACTCGTAGATGACGATCTCTGGTCGGCTTGCAATTTACTTACAAGCCCTGTAATAAGCGAATAAATATGGAAAACCCTTTTTTATTTAGCTATATACGCCCATAGACTATGGCATTGTAAGAAATGTTAACCATCGCTTACATCGCCAATACACCACAATCCTTGGGAACTAAGATGTTATGTCACTTGTGTGTGTAATTACACTGGCTCACTCACCCTTCAAACCGGAACACAATAATACAAAGTACTGCTGTTTTGCGGTAGAATATCTGATGAGTGGGCGGTACCTACGCAGACGAGCTTGCACAAAGCTCTACCACCGAGTAAATGGTTGATAAAAGAATTTGAAACATATAAATAAATATGGAAATAAAATTAAAATAAACGACTCGTTAGGAAAATAAATATTCTTTACTTATTATTATAGTGACATAATATAGTGTCGAAGGGATTATAGAGCGGCGGCCGAGTGAAGGCTTAATGGCTTAAGATCATTCCATTTGTTCACATGTGAGTCGGTTTTACCCTCAAGACGCGCCAATAAATGTTTCACGTAAAAAATGAATAATATTTGTAGGTACCTCTTAATGTAAGGATAGTCTGTTCCAAGTCATTGATGCGATTCTGATGAGCGGATGTAGGTATGCTATCCATAGAGTTCACTTTCAGCGTCAATTGCATATTTTCTTCTTTTAACATATCGCAGTAACTGTGAAATTTGTTATTCTTTTAATTGAATTGTTAGGGGAACATAATCATCATCATAAAACTAATATATAACATGGATTAGATACAATCAGATTTCAGTTGCTGTAATTTTCCCATTGGAAAATAAAACAGTTTATTTTAAAACCACAACAGTTTTATTTTCAATAATTGTAAATTCATATATTTATATAATAAGATATATTATAATATAAGTTTTTTTTATGTGTATGTAGTACGAACAGACTCAATAAATTAAATACGTTTAATATGTTAAAAGTTATAAAGATCATATAGTGTTAAGTACCAAGTAACCTCAAGACATTTATTTAAATCTACTTGGTGGTAGAGCTTTGTGCAAGCTCGTCTAGATAAATACCATCCACTAATCTTCTTATCTCTACTACAAAACTCGTTGCTCTAGTGGCTAGATATAAGGCCACAGACTCGGTGGTCCTGGGTTCAATTCCCAGGTCGAGCCAATAAAGTTATTGGGTTTTTCTATCAGAAAATTCTCAGTAGCCCGGAGTTTGGAAATTGGAAGTGTGTACACTCCCGTGCCTCGGAAAGCACGTTAAGCCGTTGGTCCTGCGTCTGAATTTCTTCCGATCGTGTCGGATGCCGTCCCATCGGATAATGAGAGCTAGGGAATAGAGAGTGCATCTGTGTTTGCGTACATACATTTGCACTATAATATCTCCTGCGCAGTTGTCTAACCTCTCTTGAGATTGACCGCCGTGACCGAAAATCGGTCTGGAGGACATTATTACTACAAAACAACAGTACTTAGTAGTATCAATTAGTTATTAATCTAATAGTATCAATGCCACAGGTCAAGCAATTCAAGCGATTACTTACATTAATTGATGTAAATGTACAGTTATTAGCCAAGGAAAAGTTTTAAGGAAATAATAAGAATCATACTTCCTCCAGTATTGTAACTCTGGTTGGTTATCCGACGTTGATTTAAATGGCGAACGAAATTCAGCCTCGAGAAGTGTTGATTCGAGTTTCAATACTTGTCCTTTGAGGGATGTTATTTCAGCCAGAGACTTTTCGTATTCCGAGACTAAAGTTTCATTGCCCTGCAACGTAACATATATTTATTTTTAATGAGGCGTATTATATGAAAAAACTTAAATCATTCTAGTCAATCCTTTTATTGAAGTAGTAGATTAGCCTTTCCACACTATACATTTCACAATGTGGAAATATCACTCAAAGAGATTTCGCCATAGGCTAATTTTAACACGAACACTAGCTAAGCAACGTTGAAATAGTGGGATCAATCTTGATCCTTCAGGCAATTGTCATTAAGTATGCCACATGTTTCAAAGGATAAACGAAAGCAAAGAGAAAACGTTTGACTTAAATGTTATTAACTTATGAACATATATATTAGAGTTGCGATGAATATTTTATGCTGTATACCTTTTCAGCGAGTTCGAGCGCCGCAATCCTCCGTTGCTGCGCCTCGATCCTGCCAAGCAACGCGTGGTTAGATAAAGTTGAAGGTCCTTGGCATTGTTCGCTCCGAGAAGAGGCTTTCTCACACCCTTCCGCATCTTGTTTTTCTATTGCTAAATGTTTTTCTTCTACAATACAAAGCATTAAATAAATATTTGCATATACTTAATGTAATTGTTTTTATTTGTCGCTACTGCTATAAATTAGTTACAATTCTTACAACCTATAAATAAATCAAATATACTAGATGTAGATAATTATATAAAGCATATTAAGGCAAAAATTATTACGTCTTTCGTCTTCAAGTCTTGACAGAATAATACGCTTTTCCTTTTCTAATCGGCTCACGGCTGATTTATTCATATTTAGACTTATTTCTAGCTTCTTAACTTCTTGACATTTTTCTTCGTATCGTGCCTGCCATCGCTCTGACGACTGTTGCGCTCTGATAAAATATTTCTTTATGTAACAAAAATACTTTTAAATTTAAATAGAATGTGAATATATTAAAATATTAATCGTATTATTGCGTAAATTTTAAACACGAAAAATGTATTTTGTTAATAAAGACATTTGTTAAGTGTTAAATACCTTTTCCACTTATCCCAGAGTGCGACGTTAGAATTTACGTCGCGACGCGCGCTCGTGAGTTGAGTCTGCAACGACGCTATCTTACTTTGCAATGCTGCTGATTCTGCTGATGGAACTTTGTTACCGGTGGTGCTGCTAAATAAGCATATTTGGATATAAATAGGACTCATTTGTAATATTCTTGTTATTCTCATCGTTATTTATTTTTATTCAGTTGAACATTTAAAGTATAACAAATGTCAAGAGGAATTACATGCGGAATACTTGATTTTTTAGATTCTGTGCATCCAATCGTGACCTTCGTTCTCTTGCAGCTAGAACTTTGACCTGTCTTCGTAATATTGCATTCTGTTTACCCATTAACTGCTTCTCTCTTCGCAAACGTTCTATTAATGGCTCTTGCCTGAAAAATCGTAATGTATATTTTACTTACGAGTTATGTATGAATATTTCATTATAAATCATATTTTAATTTAGTTCTATACCATATCGCAGTAGAGCTACATGGTAACTTTGCAAAATCTTCTTGTGCTTCATTAAAATCGACCGTTGAATCAAACTTCAATTCTAGTCTATCCGATCCTTGTTGTGATACACCATCGCTAACTTCATCAACCTCTACGATTGCAGAGAGATCAAAGCTAGGATCATTTATGGCGAGCATAGTTTGCATATTTAAAATTTGTGTCTAAAAGAGAGAAATATTTGATTACAAAAAAGGATTCATGTTAATCACTAAACTAAACAGATTTTTTATTACTTATTACAACAAACAGTCTTATAAAAGGTGAGTCCCCAAGTGTTGTTATTGTGGTACCTATAAAAGTCACATTTACTAAATGTAATAAAAAATGCACAGACAGTTATTTTTTTCTATTGTATGCTGTAGGCGGACGAGTATATGGGCCACCTAATGGTAAGTGGTCACCAACGCATTGGCCTTGTAAGAAATGTTAACCATCGCTTACATCGTCCATGCGCCACCAACCTTGGGAACTAAGATGTTATTTCCCTTGTGCCTGTATTTAATTACACTTGCTAACGGCTGAATACTGAAACGTCATTCGAAATGAAGTGGGACTTAATTATTTGGAACGACATAAATTTCAAAATTTCGCATACTAAATTTTGAAATTAATGACGTTCCAAATAATTAAGTCCCAATCATATTTGAATGACGTTTCAGTATTCGGCCGTTAATCACCCTTTAAACCGGAACACAACAATACAAAGTACTGCTGTTTTGCGGTAGATTATCTGTTGAGTGGGTGGTACCTACCCAGACGAGCTTGCTTGCACAAAGCTCTACCACCAAGTAAAGTTTATAAATATAGTTTTAAAACTAATGAATCTATATCAACCTATAACCAAGATTTACCTTGAGATTGTTTACAACAGAACGAAGCTGATCAATGTGGTTGTCTTTCTCGGCCACCTGCTTTAGATGCAAAGTTCTTTGTTCAGTTAAACGGCCTCGTAAATCTATGTGTTCGCGTTGCGTCTCTTTTAATTGTGTTAGCCAATGTTGATTTTCGGCTTTATAAGATTCTACCTGGAATTAAAATTAAATTAAACGAGTAGTGAAATTCGTCAACCAGTAGGGTTTTTAATTAACATGATAAATTTACATTTATATATCATAAATATTATTATAATAAATGTTCATATATTAATAAATATACAATATAAGACTAAGAATAGCATATGTAATATCTGGTACTTCTTTATGAACCAAAAATTGAAAATCACACACACAAATCACATTTTAATTCTATAAATATTTTAAACTTACTTCATGGGTATGTCTTTCTTTTAATTGCGTACTAAGTTGTTCCATTTTAGTAAGTCTTTCAGATGCCAAGGTCTTCCACCGTTCTAATTCGCCCTGCTGATTTTCACTGAAATATATTTAAATATTTTTACAACTTACGTTTAAGAGTTTTAAATAAGAGAATAGAGAGTAAGAAATACGAACAAATCTGCTTTGTATCCATCTAATTCACTTTGGAGATTAAAACATTTTTCTTCTAAATTACAAATTTTTAACGTGAATTTAATGATTGACTCTTCATTAACGTCATTGTGGGATGTTATTACTTCAGTTTTTCGCCTGTAATAAATACATGATTAATTAAATTACATAAGACGAATTTCTGGTGTAACCTAAGATAAGATCATCGCTATCTACGGAGAGAGACAAGAATGATTGATTGTAAGTGAGCCAAAATACAGATCGCATTTCAAAGGCTTATTAGGAATTATTTTCAATTAAACTTACTTATCAAATTTTATTTGTAAATCTTTTAGTTTATTTTGTAAACTTTTCAAAGAATTGGTGTAGTCTTCTCTTTCCTTGCTTAATAACTGTGTGTATTCTTTGACTATGTCGTTTTTGTTATTTTCTATTTTCTTAATTTCTTTTAAAAGAGCTTGTTTTTCTTCAGTTACTGTTGCATTTAATTTGTTTATTTCCTTAACTTGATTCGATTGTAAGTAATTTAGTTCTTGTTTTAAAGATTCGTGGATCAGTTCTAGCTTTTTAATCGATTCCTCTTTTTGTTGACATAAATCCGTAATATTTTTAAGCATTGTACTTATTTCATGTTTTTCTTTATTCATATGTGATATTTCCTGTAATTGTTGTTTAACTAATGCATTACTTTCTTCAATAAGCCTCTCCTTTTGGATTTTCTCTGCCATAAGATTTTCTACAAGTGTATTTAATGCAACTTGGCTTTGATCAACTTCAGTTTGTATTAACTTTACATCTAATTTCGTCTGGTGCAAACACGTTTGTGTTAGTTGGCTTGTTTTTGCGTTGGTCTGGGTTAGGTTTTGAGAATAGATTTTAGGGTTTGTTTCTTTTGTATTACTTTTCTTTTCGTTAAAAAGCTTAACATCTATTTTAGGGTGAGACAGAGTTTGTGTACGATTTTCTGCAAGTGAAAACAAATATAAATAAATATATATCTATTGTTCGTTAGTATATATTCACAAAAGTTTTACTTTTCTGTTATACTTACTTCTACTACTCGAGTTATCATCCGATTGAATATCTTCTACTTCTAAGCCCATATCCTCCTGATGTTTTTTATGACATCCATTTAGCGGTTGAAGATCATTTTCTTTAAATCCTTGATTAACAACGATCAATGTTTTTTCTAGAAGGCCACAACGCTTTAATAATTCTGTATGTGTTTGTTCAAATGATATAATTTTTCTTTTGTAATGTTCTATTTCAAGTTTTTGGGTTTCCGCCTAAAATTTAGGAAATATATTTTTAAATAAATTACATCGAATATTTTAATAGACGCTTATAAAACTTGTAATCCTTACTGTTATAATGTTTTTAATTATATGTGGACAAAGATCTTCATTATCCGAGCATTTTGATGCAGACAAATTTAAAATTTGATTATAAACACTATGTTTTGTCATTAATGACGATTGCAAATCTTCTATTTCGTTCAGCTTATTATCAATGACATCGGATTTGCGTTGAATGTCTTTTATTTTATTTATATAGGTTTCAACAGAAATAAGCGGAAAGCTTCCTTGATATTGTTGTCTTAATATATCAATGATTTCATTCATATTCCTTGAAATATAACATAAATTATTATTTAAATTGATAAAAATATAACAGTTACAAAAAAAATGTTCAAAAATATAGTTTTAATAAGTCAATATATTACAATATTATTGTGAACATATTTTATATATTAGGCTTCAACCTATGTATATCGAATTAACGATAATTATAATAAGATATTCAACGTAGAAAATAATATTATACACTAGCTCTGCCCCGCGGCTTTCCTCGCGTATAATTAATAAAAATATAATAAATTATACACACACACACACACGCACACACACACGCATACACACACACACACACACACATACACACACAAACACACATATGGCTACTAGTAAAGAAATATGTAATTAACGATTTGAAATTAATTTTCATAAGATACCGTAGGGTTTTTATACTAGAAGGGCCCCCCCCCTTAGGTAGGTAAGGGGCTAGAATTATAAGCCGAGAAGGCCCAGTGGCTAGAACGCGTGAATCTTAACCGATGAATGTGGGTTTAACCCGGGCAGGCACCACAGAATTTTCAAGTGCTTAATTTGAGTTTATAATTCATCTCGTGCTTGACGGTGAAGGAAAACATCATGAGAAAACCTGCATGTGACAAATTTCACTCAAATTCTGCCACATCTGTATTTGGCCTACCCGCATTGGAGCAGCGTGGTAGAATAAGCTCTAAACCTTTTCCTCAAAAAAGGACAAGAGGCCTTAGCTCAGCAGTGGGACATTCACAGTCTGTTACTTTTACTTTACTTTACCGTAGGGTTTACCGATCTTATATATGCAACATTTGCGCCATTACATGTTCTTTGTGTATACCAATTTTCATCAAGATTGGTCAAGCCATTCTTGAGTTATAAGAAGATATACAGACAGACAGTCAGACAAAAATGAAAAAAATTACTTATCTCTCAAAAATAACAAAAGAAAAATATATTCAATTATTTAAGAAAACTTTAGTGTTCTATAGAGTTGTACATATCAGTACATAGTTGTACATATCAGTATAGTAGTATGATGATAAGCTTACAGGGCTTAGATGTTTCATTTCCTTTTACTTTACGTAATTGGTCTTACCTTAAGTTTGTTTCGTATCGAAGGGTATAAATATCGAACACCTTTTGACGGCTTATTAAAATTTCTTCGGTTTCAGCTCTCAGTTCTTTCTCTCTATTCAAAGCAAGCTTAAGAGATTCAATTTTGTTTTGATTGTCTAAGGTTTGCATTTGTGCTAATAACACTTCACCACTTATTCTGATCGAAGGTGAAAAAGAATTGAAATAGAATTATATCATAACTAATTATACAACCAAAAAATAACTTTAAAAAGAATTGTATAAAACCTTGCCATTGAAGCTTTAACTTCTCCATCAGACTGTAGATCTAGAATTTGATGCCTTAATATATTTATTTCTTTATCATTGCTTAGTTCTTTATTTTTGTATGCATGAAGCTGCAAGAAAATAAAGAAGCGCCTTATTTCCTTTAACTTTCTTAATAACGTTACGAAGTGACAAACATAATAATCTATATAAATAAAATGATAGAGGTCTGCAGTTGTGCGCGCATCACGGAAAAATTACTGGATAGATTTCAATGAAATTATCGAAATTTTATTTTTTATTTCTAAAAAAATTTGCGATATCTTCATTTGATAAAAAGTTATTAAAGTTTCAAGAAACAACGATTTGTATATGCACTGCGTGTTCAGTGATGTATGTTTAAACAAAGTATATTTTTGCTTGCGATCTTTTTGATGATTTTTCCTTCGTACATAAGAAAACTATGTTAATATATCAAGCAACGCGAATGAAGTCGCGGGTATCAGCTAGTAACATTATAAATGTATGCGTTACCTCTAACAGTAAATTATCTAGTTTATTTCCAGTATGCTGATATTGTTCTTTAAGTATTTTATTTTGTTCACTTAATGTTTGCATTTGTTCCATAAGAAAATTTACATATTCACGTGGTTCTGAATGTAAAGATTTATCTCTGAAAAATAAATGCATATAAGAATATGCAGCACAGTCTATTAAAATACATATTTATAACTAACAAAATACATTATTTCTGATTGAGAATTTTGTAATTCCAATATTTTCTTCTCTAATTTTTCTATTTCATTATTTTTATTTTGCAATTCATTACAAGTTTGTTGCAGTTGTTTTTGATAGACGGAGTGATCTATATTTGATATAATTTCTTCTGCACTTTTATTTCGTTCATTGTCTGAAATAAAATAAATAAAACATATTTTTCAGTTTCATACAAGTTTTATAAGATATAAAAGTTGTGTCATTTACTTACTAGTGGTATATTGAACTGGTTTGAGAGTATATTCTAATATTTCATTTTTATCTTTTTCTAAGCGTTTAAGGAAATCCTCTGATAGAATATATTTATTCATATCTATTTCCTTAGAATTTCTATGTTGTAGGGCAAACTGATTCATCATTTTATTTTGTTTTAAAAATAATTCCAATGGAACGGAATTTCGTAACTTATCACTTAAATTCATAACAGATTGTATTAAATTTTGAATCTTTTTCTCGTATTCATAAGCTTCATTCATTTTTTCCTTTGTGCTTTCTAAGTATTCATTTTTTATATTTTCGTTCAGTGTTCTAATTTGTTTATATGACTCCTCTAAAAATGTATACTTTCTGTCTACGATGTTTGATTTTGTCATACTTATTAATCCAGGAGAATGGATGCGACTGTTTTCATCGTTTTCATCTATTTGGGATTTTAAATTTTCTATTTCTGCTTTATAATGTTCTTCTTGAAAACTCCATTTAGTACGATCGTCAGTTGTACTTATCGTTAAAGCAGTAAGCTTATCAAAAAGTGTTGCAAATTTATTATGGAAGTATTGAATCACTTGTTTAAATTGATTTTCAAACCACATGTTTTCCTTATATACAATATTTCGGATTTCATTTTCATTTTTTAAGTCGATTTTGTCGAAATTTGTGTTTATCATCCAAGATCCAAATTCTCCCATACTGAAGTCAGTTGTACTCGAAATATTGTCTTCGTTGTCTTCCTTTAAATTGTTCCTAATTTCTTGTAGAGTTTTTTCTAATTCCGATGACTTTTGTTCTTCTGTATTCAGTTTTGCCATTAAATTAAAAGTTTCTTTCCTAAAAGCAGCATTTCTAATTTGTTTAATAATTTATATAAATAACATACAGCGCTTGAACATTAAATAATATGTGTGTTCGTTGTTTTCAAAGACAATAACTAAGCCAATTTGTGTACAATTATGTATATTTATTACTAGCTGTGCTCGTGGTTTCACACGTGTATATCTTATAGTATCTAAGATCCAGCTGCAAGATCACTACGTTCATAGCGTATATAATCAAAATCAATTTTTTTATGTTTAATTAAAAAATAATATATATGCTCGCTCGACTAAGCGAGCATTCATTCTTTAGACATCAGTTGCCCGATGCACATCTTGCATTATAATTATAAAGTTGTTATATAAAGTGTCTGTGTGTTATACAAGAATAATATCCGCCCCCCTTTTTTTTATTTTCGTGGGGAAATCCCTCATGTATACCCTCCATATGTGATGTAGAATGGAGGGTTATGTCGGACTCCTACCGACTAAAACCACCACGGTACCCTTCCCGTCTTAAGGGGAGCGCCACGGGATCGCTTGTGCATGCTACCGTGACGCTCTGGATGTCCGCCTCCTGCTCCGGCATATATATATATATATATATATATATATATTATATATATATTATATATATATATAATATAGATATATATATTATATATATATTATATATATATATATATATATAAGTAATAATAATAATATTTCAGTATAATAAATATACAATATTTTTAGTTTTTAATTTTCTGGAATCTATTGCTTTGCACCGTACCAGTTTATTTAATATATTAAAAATAATAATTTAAGTTACCTTGATTCATGTAATGCGCACAATAAGGCATCTTTGCTACCTAGCGCTGCTTTTAATTCCAATATTGTTTTCATATGAGGTGAAAACCAGCCTGCAGATTTCCGTGCCAACAATGAATTTAAAATAGCTTCTAAACCTGGACATTCCAATGCTAAGACACCGGAGCTTGTACTGCCTTGGATTAAAAAGATAAGAGAATAAAACAGCAATTTACTTCCATACTTTTCTAAAAATAAAAAAATGACCTTACTATTATCTTTTAACGAATTCAGAATTTCAGTAAGCCCGTTTCTAAGTCCTTCATTTTCTTCAATAATTGCTTGCATATCTGATCTGTTTTCACCTATTTTCATATTTTCTGGACTAAAAATTAAATATTTAATACAAACATTCAAAAAGTAAAAGTATTTATTAATGTATAAGCGACGCACTTCACCGTTTCATCATTATTAGTGACACCAATATTTTTATCAATTTCTGTCATATTCATCATTGCTTTTAAATTTGAAATTATTGTATTCTTCTCGTGGTTATCTATCTCAAGTGAAATAAGCTTATTTTCGTATTGTTTTATTTTTTGCCCGAGTTCTTTATTATTATTTTCTATATCATTAAATTTTTTTAGGATCCCATGGGTTTCTATCCTTTCATTTGGTGGTATTTGCAAGTTTTCTCTGAAACAAAAATAATTGGGGCATATTTAATCATAATTCTATTGATTTTAAGTAGCATAATAAATATTTTCGTACCTCATCGTTTCATTTTCTAGTTGAAGATCACTAACAAGTTTATTTAAATTGTTTACTTCACGCACAAGACTTTTTATACTTTCATCTTTAATTTTTAAATCTCTTCTTTTTTTCTTAATTCCTTCTATTAACGTATTTATACCTGCATCTGATTTTAATAATTGTAACTGCTTAGCAGTTTCGGTTATCTAAATGTCAAATAAAAGGTTTTGAAAATTATATTAGAAAAACTTCAAGTTATATAGTATATATAAATATATATATATATATTAGTTATATATAATTATATAGTCTTTAATGGTTACTCTTACCTCTATTTCTCTTACAGCTATCATATCTTCAGAATATTTAAGAGCGTCATTCAAATTTTTGATTTTTTTCTTAAGCTTAATAATCATATTCTTTTCTTTTCCATCATCGCTTTCATTTTTTTGGTCAGATATAGAATTATCTGCTGTATCATCAATTATAGATTTTAATTGCTTATTTTCCTTTGATAATGATTGTAATATGTCGGCTGATTTTATTATTCTATCTGAAGCTTCTGATAATTTTTCTTGTAAATCTGTTATTTTTAATTCTTCGTGGGAAGTTTTCTGTATGATATGATTTTTTTTATTTTAATGAATGGTATTTAAGATAGTTTTACAAAAAAATATACAACGTGACTTACTTTTGGAGACGTTATTTCTTTAGATGTTAATGTTAGGTCTTCTTTTAATTTCGAATTTTCACTAGACAGACGTGTGATTTCTTCTGTTTGTGATTTCAGTAAATTCTAATAAAATGTTTAATAATAAGTATTATTTAATCATTAACGAATAAAATACCTCGATTATTAACTAATATCATAGGAATCATTTTTATGACAGGAAGGAGGAAACTTCTAATTCTTTCCAAAAAAAAAACAATTTAAACTAAATATTTGATTGATCCCCAAATTGAATTTAAGCTTTTATTAAAATAGTTTGTTAAAGAATAACCTTTTATATTGATCTTTATCAATATGAAAAAAATACTTTTAACTATATGCAAATCTAAATTATAACAACTAACCTTTAATTGTTGTACTTTACTTTTAGCGTCCACTTCAACTTTTTCATATTTTAAATAATTGTCATTTACAACCTTTCTTAAGTTTTCCACTTCTATAAATAAGTTGGCCTTTTCTTCTTCAGTTTTACCAAGATGTTCTGAAAAGTATTTTTAATAAGACAGTAATAATAGACATGTATTTTTAATAGTTTTAACAGGAAATTACAGGTCAGAGTGACAGTTGTTGCTTTTCTTTTAGATAAGATATATCTACCTTTTAGACTTGTGATGTTGTTATTTAGAGTAAATAACTGTTGGGTTAGATTTTCGATAAGATGTGTAGCTTCTTTTAACTTTTCCTTTAAAACTGGTAATTTATTTTTTAATGAAGTATTTTCTTCTTCCAAAACCTAAAAAAAAATGTAATCAATTCAAAAATAACAATTTCAATAAATTCCTTTTTAAATACTTATAATAAGGTAAGTTCGCACTTTAACGTCAGCCAGTAATTTCCTTATGTGTCTATTTCTTTTAAATATTTCACTTTCCAACTGCGCGATCTCGTTAATTTCAGATAACGTATTTCGACTCGAATCGCTATCTTGTTGTTTAAGAGTTTCATCATTACATTTAATTTTCCGCCCTTTCAATTCAGCAATTTCTGCATAGAGTTGCTCCAGGACGTCCTTATTTGCCCTTATAACTTCCTCTTGATGCTCAACTGTTTCTAACATGCTTGCAGAACCCATTGTAGGAGAGTCTAAAGAAACAACACGTCGTAAATGTGTTAATACATAACTTTTCGACTCGAGTATTCCAAAAAACAAACTAATAGTCCAACCGCGGTGCGATCCGACTTTTACTTGGATCTATTATAAGTTTCACTCGGTGCTAGAGATTTGTGCAAGCTCGTCTGGGTAGGTTCCACCAACTCATCAGGTATTCTACCGCAGTGAGTCAGGTGAGTGAGCCAGTGTAATTACGGACACAAGGGACGTAACATCTTAGGTCCCAAGGTTGGAGGCGCGTTGGCAATGTAAGCGACGATTAACCTTTCTTACAATGCCATTGTCTATGGGCGTTGGTGACCACTTACCATCAGATAGCCCATATGCTCGTCCGCCTACCTATACAATAAAAATAAAGTCAATATTATTAATTTTGAGCTATACTTAGTATCCATAGTAGTTGAAATAGATTCAAGTAATTGAGATTAAGTTACAACATATTTATATAATAAGTTTTTCAGTTAATAGCAATGAAAAGCACAGCAGAACGAATGTGTGACACTCACCTGTATCAGTACATCTATCTTTAGTTTTAACTTTTTTTTTTGTTTTTCCCATGAAGTTATTAATCTGAAACACATATTTAAAATAAAAATTTTAACAAAACAAAAACCGACTTCATATGCAAAACAAATTAATATGCACTAAAAAGTAAAAAAATAATTGCGTATTCTTCTGTAATTTGATAATTAACTTACTATGTTCTACTCATCAATATGTAGGTACGAATGTGTTGTGTGGTTGATAATTTATTTACAATTATTGTTACTTTTGGAGTCGATGTCAGCTAAGGAAACACTATAATATACCTAGCAATAATAATACGGGATTATGATTTAAATCAAAAACTACTCGACCGATTTTAAAAATTCTTTCACCCTTAGAAAGCTACGTCTTTACCGAGTAATATAGGCTTTATTATATTTTCAAAAACTTATAGATCCCTACTTAAAATGAAGCAATGTAACCCAACGTATCAAACTGTTGCCTATAAAAGTTATTATTTCGCGTGCGCTGCGAAAACTATTGACGGTATATAAAGAAGTGTTTTTTACAATAGTACTATAATTACTTGATCATAACGATGTTAAGGTAGGTGAATGATAAATCTAGATAGCCTATAAAAGATTCGGCCGTGTATCGTTAATTTGCTACTAAGAATTGAAGATTTCCGTTACTTTGTCATGGATCCTATAATCAGAATCTAACCAAACTATCATCAAACAACCCTTGAAGTATACTCTTTCTAATAAAAAAAAAATCATCGAAATCGGTTGGCGTGATATTGAGTCATTCGTTCATTTGTCGCGCACATACCTCATGCAAATTTACGACTTATATGGTTTTCTCATGGATTCCATTGTCAGACCTGGACCAAAAAAAAATGGGACCTCATGGGAAGCAACCCTTTCAAATAAAAAAAAAAAATCATCAAAATCGATTCACCCAGTCGAAAGTTATGAGGTAACAAACACAAAAAAAAAAACATACTGACGAATTGATAACCTCCTCCTTTTTTTGAAGTCGGTTAAAAATCAATTTCGTTGAAGTTTTTGAAGTAAGTAAGAAAGTATAAAGTGAAAATCTAAGGTGAAACCATATTACATAGTAAATGTTACAGTCAAAAAGATGGGTTTTGCATCAATGATTGCTTAGACTTTTGTAGTAGTGAGTTTTTTTTTTAATTTTATTTATTAACATTTTTATATGAAAAATTTCAAATTTGAGAATCTCATGAAGGATTGTCCATATACAGGCTGTAAAAAAAACCCTGTCAGTCCCGAAAGGGGCATATTGGAGTATTAAAGACATTACTAAAAATAATATTATAAATGAAAAATTCATTATTATAAACAATTATTATAAAATTGTTATATACATTTTAGTGCCCTAATTCGCCAACATCGAGCAAATTTTTTGAAATCGTTTGAAATTTTTTTTAACACATTCAAGCTTTCACGACTTACTAGAACATAAACAATAACGTTAACCACACAGCTCATAAGAGAACAAGAAAAGGAATAAAAAAAAAAAAAATTACTTAAAAAAAATTATTACTTTTAATTGACAATTTCATTCTTATAATATTATTATTTGTTAAATTTGTTTGAAAGGTTTTAATTTTGTAATCTGTAAATTTTAATTCTATTGTGTATTTATTTTCTTGTAATTATTTTGTGCAACTTTAAAGGTTTTAAAAAATAGGATAATCTCGCTTTGTTAGCGGGCGTTAGTAACTGCACCACAATTTTACAATTTAGCTGTTATTATCGTTCACATCTTGTTAATGCTATATAAATTATTATTATTATCGATAATAATTTATCGACAGTTAAGGTAAGCAATTGTACCGATAGCTTATCGATATTATTGTCACGTGTAGATACTGTCAAGTATTCAACCATCGACTACCACCACCGGGCCACCTGACGGTAAGTGGTACCGACGCCCATAGACAATAGCATTCTATCATAATACATCGCCAATGCGCCACCAACCTTGGGAACTAAGTTGTTATGTCCCTTGTGCCTGTAATTACATTCGCTCACTCACCCTTCAAACCCTAACTCAATAATACCAATTACTGCTGTTTTGCAGTAGAATATCTGATGAGTGGACGGTACCTACCCAAACGAGCTTGCACAAAGCCCTACCACCGAGTTGATTGAAATGAACACGCTAGGCATGTAATGAAACGTCATCGATCCCAAGTCTTTTGCTTAGCTGTTTGATCAAATGGCTAAATATAATTTAGGTGGCTAGTTAAACGGCGCCGTTAAGTAAAGAAGCTAGGCTGTTGATTGAACGCCTAATTAGCGTTAGTTGGCAGCGACATATATAAATATATAGGTAGTAGATACAAAATAAAATGTGTTTTTTGTACTCTTTACTTACTTGTTCAGTTTTATATTTTAAAAGATCTTGAGAGAGACGAAATAAAGATTTTAAGTCACTAAAGTTTAGTTCAATATCATCAGCGTCCAGCCACGACAAACTTTCGCACAGTTTATCCTTCTCTGCTCGCTTGAGTTCTTTTTGAGAAGATCTTATCATTTCTCTCCAATCCATCTCCATTATTAATGCTACTGACTTAACAAATATAATAGTATCACTACGTCCTGCAACTAACTACTAGACTTGCTATAATAAAAGAGTTATGCTTCGAGCGTTGCAATGACAGCATATTCGATGTTTGTATCATATTTGGTTGCTAAGCAACGTTGTCATATTACATGTCGTTGCTAAACGAAAATGAGCGCTTCTTCACTGGTCGACCCGACACGACACCGGCACTAGCCCGACACCAGTGGACGCATAATACTATGAAATTGTACTGCACGCTGTCTTATTGGCCTGGCCCGGCGCCGATATGTCGTCGACAGCAAGCCTCCCGCTGGTGTCGGGCTGGCATCTTTATGCATGTGTTGTGTCGCGTCGAGTACTGTCGGCGTCGGGCAGGTGCCGGTGTCGGGCCGGCCAATGAAGAAGCGCCCAAATCAGTAAAAAGAGTTAATTTAATATAAGATTTTTATAAGCTTTCCGATGATATAAAACAAGTATATTATAGGTATTATTCTATCGTTCTAAACTTGTTATTCTGATTTCGAACCTGGTTTATTTATATTATATAACATTTTAACATACATTAAATAAATATAAAATAGCAGCAGCAGTCTTAGTCGGAGAAAAATTAAAAAAAATATGTTCACTGCAAAACGTTTGTCTTATCAATCTAAAGCATTACGTTTCTGACTTATTGGCTCAGGCTCAGGATGGGTTTGCTATATAGTTTTTCGTTCAAAAATATTTTCATATAAATTTTATAGAAATGGCAACTAACATATTATTTTGTATCTCATTTAATGTTAACAACAATACTAAATATGTTTTATTATTTCGCGGTAGAATATGACATGTTATATTTAAAACGATAATTGCCTATTGGGAGCAAGCACTCATAGAAAAATATCGAGAGGAAACCATGTGTAAGTTTCATTGTGCCACGCACATAATCCAAAATCCCATTTCAGGGCAGCGTGATGGATTGAACAAATAAGCCTTTCCCAGCAGTGCGATGTGAACGGACAGCTTGTTTTTACAGTATTAATTTTAGTTTTATCATTGGGATATGAGATAATTAAAACAAACACATAATAGAAAGGTTTTATTATTAGATGTGATGACATTGAACAATAGCAGTAATGTTACATTGCACGTCGAAGTGTCAACAACAAATAAACGTTTGTGCTTCTAGAAATAAATTAACAAAATACAACAATAGGTTAAAAATAAGAAATCTTTCAATCATAATATAAGCAATTACATAGGGCGAGAGTAAGTTTTATTTGGTTAAATAAATAATCTGTTAATAATGTAATTGAAGACATAATTGTCGAATTCATAGAATAACAAATCAACAGTAGAACAGGAAATGGGTATGCACTACTTCTGCTTACAGTGACTAGACAATGGAGAGCCAAGCCAACAAATTACTATTCTATCGTAGAGTTCCGAGTAAATAATACTCAATTCATATTTTATATACGATATATTATCTACTATTAAATTAAGCATATAAAATAGTATTGTCAAAGTTGTCAATATATTACTCGCCCTATTTACTCCGATCATTGCATAATGAGTATTTATATATTTGTATAATTATAACTACGTTAATGCGGTAACTAATTAAAAAACACGGCGGCTAATGAAGTATTGTTATAATTAGAGATAAATATATTAGTTTAGTGATGCCAATAGTCACAAAATATCTAAACTTTGTTATAAATGAAATATATCGAAACTACATTTCAAGTTATCAAAGTTTGACTTTTGTCATGTCATTGAAAATTTATTTTTAATAAATTTAAAATTCGAGGTGCTTTTCAGTAAATGATAAAACTTAATCACAGTTAAAATAGAAAAACAAGGTTAGTTGATGATAATAAAATTAGTATAATCATGCAAGGCTGCATACTTTTAAAAGTCACTTTTAAAAGAAGAGCTCCAACCGCGGCTTCTACGCAAATAAATACCTATAGCTAATGAACGACTTTACAGTTATGCATAATATTTTTATACAATAATACAACACCACATCCAATACACATATATTCTTTGGGCGAGCTTCTAACTTTGGGATGATTTTTATTCATAAGGTACATACATATATTTAATGATTTAAACATGCAAAAGCAATAGAATTTAAATACGAAATAAAGAAAATTGAGTTTATACCCGAATGTTAAATAACATACGGGTATAAACTTACAAGTCAGTTTATATTAAAAAAATCAATCAAAAACTTTAGTATGTACCAAAGCACATTAATGGTTTTTGGATAATATATATATATTTAATACATAGGTATAACACGATTTATTTATAAAAGGATATAAAAGTCATGGTTTACAATTTATTAACATTTAGATATCTATAAATTGTTAATACGTCGTCAAAATACCGATTCATCATGTTTTTATTCTACCATATCTACCATACCTTAAGACATCCTCACAGACACCGTATCGTGGATAAATTTCTATTTATTTTAGATATAATTAAAATCAAGTAAGTTTATTATTATGTATAATTAGTTACAAAGCATTGCAAACTCTGAATTTTTATTGCGGTTTCACCTCTGACAAATATTTAGCGGTATAAAAGAGAGGAAAAACAACCACGGCGTAAAATTATTGTCATCACCTGTCTCTTTCATAAATGAAGTTCGACCTATAAGTTAGAAAGAGACCAAAGTTGGTTGGTGACCGTGATGACCCGATTGCCTACGGCGAGCGTCGCGCGCACAGCGCCGCGCTGCGGATGCGGCGCAGCAGCGACGTGCGGCGCTATCAGATGCGTTCCACGTAGTTCCCTGCAATTATTTATTATTGAATAATAGTCCTCCAGACCGACACCACGGCGGCCAATTTCAGAAGGTATCAGCCAACTGCACAGGAGATATTATAGTGCACAAGTGCATGCACCAAACTCCGGCCCGCTAATGAGAATTATCGACAGAAAGTCTCAACAACAATATATTTGGTCAATCTGGGATTTAAACCCAACACCCGGGTCCGCGGCCTTACATGTAGACACTAGATGAACTAGGCAGTCAGTTATTTTTAATTGAGTTGAAGTATTTTATTATCTTTATAATTTTACGTTACTATCATAAGAAAACATATGCAGCAAAGTATATAGTAATAGTATAGTAAGTATATAGTAGTCTTACCAGGGAAAGTACCGAATCGTCCAGTCCTTTGACTGGAGCCAACGTACCAGCCGTCGTCACATTTCTCCAGTACATAAACTGTGTCTCCCTCGTTTAGTTCTAACTCGTCAGGGTTTTGAGGTCTATATTTGTACATTGCACGATATCTGAAAAATGTATACAGTAATTATGAAAAGAGTAAACTAGTGTAGTAAACTATGATTTCAAAGGATATCGTTACTTACGGGATGGCCTCCGCGTTAGTGTCCACGTAGAGCGGCTCGGTGTTGTTGAGGTCAACGCCGGCGCCGGTCGGCGGGCCGTAGCCGCGGTCCGCAGCCGACAGCGATGGTGATGACTTCGTGATGTAACCTGAATATGAGGAAGTTTTTTTTGTGTAATGCGCTTCAGGAAGCAACGCATAACGAATCTGACGGATCAAAAAATAATAATGGTAGAATTAAGGCTATTTCAAGATATAGTGCTTATGCTATAAAATCTGGGAGCAATTATTTATTTAGGAACAAAAGTCGATAGAAAAGAAATGGGAACATTGTCCGAGATAGGTCTGTGTTGAAGACCTAATGTGTCTTAAACCGTACTGTTATAGATACCGTAATATTATACATAGTTTTGACAAATAAAGATAAACAGATGCAGTTACTGTATTTTTCATTAGTAGTAGGGTATTTATGGAGATTACTTACTAAAAAATAGTGGCCAAGAAATAGAGAATCGGCGCAAATACATTATTTGCGCCTTTCTGTCTATTAAACCTTATTTTGTTCTAGGAAGAAAAAATAAAACATTGTATGGTTTAATAACAATTATAAAATATTTCAATATCGTAGCAAGATCCGAATTAAATATGTCGAATAAAATATGTCCTATTTAGAACAGGCGTTATTATTATAATTCTTAACATTACTCCCTTTTTCCCTTCGGCGCCACTAATATTAAGGCACTTGGATGGACTGTAGGTTTGTTGAGGACGAGTACACACCCGCGAGTGGCTGCGTGGCGGGCGGCGCGTTGGCGAGCGCGGGGCTGTTGGGCTGCGGCGTGTAGCGGTGTGCGCCCATGCTGCGCTTGTCGGCGCCGTTCAGCAGCCCGTGCGCCGCCGGAGACGCGACCGGCTTGCCGGTGTTGAGGATCGGGTGAGGTTCTGAAGAATGTTCATTTCGTTATTTTAGATCGTTCAAAAAGTAACAGCTCTTTGAGTCCTATTACTATTTATATTTAAAAAAAAATTTTCGTCTAAATTTAAAGGTATACTACATGTATACTTAACCTAATTAATACCTAATTAAATAAATATTACTTAATTAATTTTTGTTTACATTAAAACAATACCAACTAATATAACGAAAACCATAATAAAAATATATATTTTAAATGCATTTTAAATAATAAACATGACAACAATAAATAACATTTTTAAAGAAATGTTAGTACATTTACTGGCACTAGCCAGGAGTTGAAGAGCTTAAGAAGACATGATTAAATCAGCGACATCGCTGAGAAGGTATTTGTGAACAAATACAATGTTAATTCAATCGAATGTATCAAGAAATATGTTTTTGTCTATTTGATGTTAAGTTACAATAAGTTACGTGAAAAGTTAATATTTTGAGCTTATTCCACCACGCACCAAGCATGCGACAGATGGTTATCCGACGTTTGCTGCTTTCTTTCACGATGATTTCTTTTACCGCCGAGCACGAGATTATTTATAAACACAAATAAAGCATTTAAAAATGATGTTTTGCTTATCCGAGTTCAGACTACACTCGTCGGTTTAGGTTCAGGTGTTCTTAACACTCAGCGTTACAAGCAATGTTATATGTATCTTATTAGAAGTTTGTAAATTCAGATAATTATGATACTACTAACCCGGTTTACTTTGACTAGGCTCTTGCAATATTGTAACATAGCTGTCAGGGAATATTCCAGTTTTATTCTCATTTCTGCCTTCCCACCAGTTGTGATCTATACGTCTCGTCAACACGACCACTTCCCCCTTTTTTAATGGCAGTTCCAGGTTTGTCTGTGCGATAAAATCGAACTTCGCTCTAGCTCTGCCTTCCACGACAGCGGATTTTTTAAGGGTTTGTACTCCATCACCTTTTAATAACTGGAACATAACAGGTTTCATATGTATAAATATATAATATTAATAACCTTCTTCATAAGTCAGTTATAAACATTGTAAAATAATTAAAATATGTCATTTTGTGTGTATACATCTGTATGTATATGTTTAGGGATCTCATATCAACTTACCTCGACATAGTTATATGGGAATAGCCCAATTTTCCCGTGTACTTCACCCTCGTACCAATTAGAATCAATTTGTTTCCTAACATTTATGATATCTCCTTTTCTAAAACTTAATTCACGTGCAGTTTGACCATTAAAAGTATATAACGCTCTTGCTATAATTTTATCTGCTTCATCGTATCGGTTCAGTGGGACGACCGTCTTTTGTGATGGCATGAAATTATCTTGATGACGTCTGTTTTGCATATCCTGGAGTTCCTGAAAACGTGAGAATATTTAAATATAATTACAGAGTGCGAGAAAATAAAGGATTTAGAAGGTTAAATTATCTGGTCTTAGTTCCAAAAATAATGTTAATTTTGGTTTCAACGTTAACATCACGACGTTGATAGGAAATATTACGTATTGTTATGCACATTAAAGCGTTTAAGTTTACAAATTATTTGTAACGCCTCAATCACAAGTGAGACACGTCGGTAATTTTGAATGGCCAACGGTAGAGTATTAAATCAGCCAGATATTATATAGCACGTTTTGGATTAAAATAATTGGACACATGTGTTAATCAAAACCACTCGTGAAACGCAGTTTCCAAGTTTCACCTTGATTGAGGCATCAAATGCTTCTATATCTGCAGCACGTATATCATTTTCCTGTAATTAATAATAAATAAATATCTATAATTTTCTAACATTTCATTTACTTTATTCTTAATGTATTTAATTTTATTTCGAATTCCGATCTATACAGGTGAGGGGATAGAGCTTAAAATAAAATGTATCTGAATGAAAAAATACTATCCTTATTAGTATATAGTTATATACATATTATATGTGTATATTGAACTTATGTTGTTAAAGAATTCAAAGTTCAAGGTAATTTATTTAAAAACACGTATAGTTTTACGCTGTAAGTCTTTATCTAAATGGAATTTAATATCGGAACAGTGACCACGGACTGAGAACAAAATAATATTTTTTTCTGTTATATTTAAATGAATTATTAATTTATAAATTAATACATAATGTACAATTTAAACATGATGGATAAATATACAAATTATTTGATGAATCTACTATTTCAGTGTGTATCTAAAATTGATATATAAATTTAATGTATAATTTCATTTTATTGTATAATAAACGTAAAATTTCAGATGACTTTTGAAAGAAAATGCTTGAAGTTTTTCAAAATGATACTACTAATTAGACTAGATAAAAATAGATTATTATCTTTATAGGTAGATAATAATTACATATTTATTCGTTTCGAAAGATTGAACGATTTTATTACTCGCTTGAATTTCGCTCAAATTGTAAACTCAACTAATAACTTGTTTTTATAAGCTCTGTGATTGAAAATAAAAGTGGTTTTTATGACTTGACTAATGAATATACCCGGGCCCTTGAGTGAAAGCGTTTACGCGTGATTTCACTTGAATGGATTAAGATTATTTGTAATAGTAGAAGGGCAATATCTTTTACTTAAAATAGCTTTGGTTATAAAAATATTACAAAATAGAAATTTAGCTAGAACAGCCTTTTCCTATGGTTATAATTAGAAATGTCTTATTGTAAAGAGTATTCTGTATTCTACTTATTTGTGTGATATTGTTTATATATTAAATGCGAAGTAAATGATAGATTTGTCTGCATTATTGGCGTATGTATTTGTATTTAATTATATTATAAACTTTAATATTGCATACAATCAACAACTTTTAAAAATTAAGCTCTTAGTTTTTATGGGCTCACCTTAATGACTAAATCAGCAGTCATGTGCATTTTGGCAAACTAAATACCTCACAATACTATCACACGCTCACTATTTACACACACACTGACACACTTTCAACAATAAAATAACATAACGGTATGGTGTGCGTACGCGAACTGACGTTCTAAGCAGATGACCACAGCTTTAATGCGGATAGAATGAAAACCGACGCGCAAACAATCGAGGTGTGAAGAAACTGCTCTCTATATGCATAGAGCCTTACTCTATCGTGTAATTTAATACTACCGTTATGTTTAACACTTCTGACAGTACCTAATTTATCGCGATTATTCTACTTAAACCTAATAACTATTCATTTTATGACTTATATATGGGTTATTTTACTTAAACTACTAATTTAAGCTGTATGTAGTTAAAACGAGACTGACAAATTATGGTACAACAAAATTATTCATTCGTCATTTTTAAATAAACTCGAGCGAAACACTACCTACAGGTGAATTTGTAACATTTTTCTTTAAATTTTTAAAGGCATTTAACAAAACGATAATATATTTTAGATATAAAAACAAATAAAAATAAACATAGTAAAAAAATAACACGGTTGGTGGTAGAGCTTGGTGCAAGCTCGTCTGGATAGGCACCACCCACTCATCAGATATTCTACCGTAAAACTGCAGTATTTGGTCTGTTGTGTTCCGCGTTCCGTGTGAGCCAGAGTAATTACAGGCACAAGGGACATAACATCGTAGTCCCTAAGGTTGGTGGCGTATTGGTGATATAAGTGAAGGTTAACATCTCTTACAATGATGAATGGCATAAACATTGGTTTATTGGCGTTGGTGGCTTACCATCAGGTGGCCCATATACTCGTCCGCCTACCTATGCTATAAAAAAGAAACGCAACAATGTAAATAATTGATTAAACTTTTAGAATCTAAGGTAATTATTGAACAAACTGCACTCGCGTGCAAGCTGGTAGTGAGTCCTTGATAAGGCATTACCATCAGTCAACGTCGACTGACACGCTAATCGTATTCCCACATTGAAATCACGATCAGTTGTGAACTGGGAAATTCTCGGTAATTACGTTTACGTTTTAATGCAAAACTAGGTAAAATTCTTCTTTGGGGGATGACATGTTTGAGAGAAGATTGACCGCTTGTTTCACTACACTACTACAACAGTTCGATTAATTGCTATTTATTGAATAAAATATAGTTTACCTCCTAAGTCCTAACTTTCATCGAAGTCAAGAACGAGGAGAAATATGAAAACCTCCATGTGTTTTTTTTGCTTGACAACTTTAGTCGAGATCTATGTGTTAGTTAAATTAGCCATTTAAGTTTATTATATAATAAGGCAAGGCTGAGTTAAGTAATGGGTGTGATGTTTTGAAATATTTATTATTAATTTTTAATATGGGAAAAAATATAGTGGTGTATGTGTTTTTAATTTGCTATTTGTCTTTTCTATATAAATGTTGATTACTACATTCAACATTTATGTAGGTCAGTAGCAGTAGGTCAAAAATTATTAAAAAATGTTGATAAAATAATAAATGGGTTCTTGACGAAACACACGTCCAGGTATATGACGTCATGGCTATATATGTTTCATTTTGATTCCAAGATAATATATTTCATACATACTACATTCATTTAATATATATATTACCTTATAATAATTTCATATGTATTTTATATGGTTCAAATTAGCCAATGTAGCCCCATGTAGCCAAAGTCACAGAGAAGAGGTTCAGAATCAGCAACTCTTGAAGTATTGTTCATACAATCCTCAAATAAAACGCAGAACGCGTGGATAACATCGAATGATAATATGACAGCTCGATATAAGTGACCGTCACGTCTCATCTTACACCATATTTATCATTAGACGTTGAATCATTATGAGATATTCGTGGAAGATTTAAATGACAATAAAACCCAAGTTGCTGTTAATTTTGAAACATTACAAAAAAGCTATAGATGCCAATTTAGAATTCATATTATGGAACAATTATTTAACATAGTATGGGTAAATCAATTGTTTTTTTCATCAATTATCCATCTTTGTCGATAAATGAAAATTATATGTTTAAGATGTTAACGTTAATGAAAGTATATTTGACTGCCTCGTTGGTCTTGTGGCTTGATATAAGGCCGCAGACTCGGTGGTCCTGGGTTCAATTCCCAGGTCGGGCCAATAAATAGTTATTGGGGTTTTCTGTCAGAAAATTCTTAGTAGCAGCCCGGAGTCTGGAAATTGGAAGTGTGTACACCCCCGTGCCTCGGAAAGCACGTTAAGCCGTTGGTCCTGCGCCTTAACTCTTTCCGGTCGTGTCGGAATGCCGTCCCATCGGATTATGAGAGCTAAGGAAAAGAGAGTGCACCTGTGTTTGCGCACACACTTGTGCACTATAATATCTCCTGCGCAGTTCGCTAATCTCTCTTGGGATTGGCCGCCGTGGCCGAAATCGGTCTGGAGGACCTTATATATTCTACTAACTGATAATCGTTTTTTTTGACAAATTTCATTTAAATATGAATGGTGATTATAAATATACATGTATATTGTATATATTGATCTAAAACTATATACATAAAATTTATAACGGTTACCTGTAAATATTTATTTCTCTTCTGTTCCCTGTAAAGCCGTTTCATATGCTCTGCCTGCTGCCGTGCGAGTTCCCGCTCCGGTACGAGTGGTAACGGGTCGTGTCGCACGGGGCACCGGTAGTGGATGTTCACGTCGCTCTCCACGTAGCGGCGGCTTGGAGATTCTGTGTTAAAATAAATATATCATGTTATCACGATAGCATTTTGGGATTGTGGTTTGGAGGGATATCTATATATTTATAATGGATTAAAACAAATGCACAACAAAGATAGAAATAGTCATTGTGTTATTTGACACTTCCAAATATAGACACACCACGTCGCTTCCAAACCACTTTTTTATTGAATATTGTAAAGCATATAGGATATTAATTAGGCACGATATGCATGGCACGAACATATATTCTGTAGGCAAATGCCTAAGACACGGTGTATCCATAAACCATGTTGTAATTCCCTGTAACCTGTATCAAACAAAAATATATAATATACAAGTCTTGTTATCGGCAATCTTTTCATACAATACATCAATTTCATACTTCACTTTCAAAAGTATATTTTATTCAAATATGTACTTTGGAATCGTTATTTAGGGTAAGGCCGGGCAAAGTGGACAGCCCAGGCGAAGCGGATACCTTCCATTATTTCGAAACGGCAGGCCCTAGTCTACTTCCATCGCGTCACGAGGTGCTCCCCGTGCCCTTCAGTTATTTACATACAAATTTCTTATCGATCGGATTCTGGCATGTGTTATTTCTTAGTATGTGTTAAATATAAATAACACACTAAGAAATTACCATGCATATTATTTTTATTTTTTTAAAGTTGGCATAAAAATGGGATCTCCCATTGGTGATTTAGCACTTCCGTAAAGGATGAAAAAATACTAAATTTGTTAAATGTATCAAATTTTTGAGTAATATTGACAAAGATTCAAGAAATGTTGACACTACCGAAACGACTATAACGACCAAAGAACCAAAACTATCAAAATTGCTAAAATGAACATAAATTTTAAAATGACCAAAATTATTAAAGCTAAAAAGGATCTAAGGACAAAGAAAATGATAAAAGATTTACGTGCGATTTTTGTGGGTAGTATTATATGGAAATTAAGGAACAACTGGTTGATGATTTGATCCAATGCAATTACGAGAAATGCACAGCTTATGAAGGAAATGGCATATTTCTATGTGACAGCTGTACTGATGACTGATTATTTGTATTTTTTTTTCTCCTTTATTTACCTATGTTTTTTATATGCTTCGGTATCTGATCTTTAATTAACAGTGTGTGTTCACTTTGCCCTACGAGCCTGTCCACTTTACACGGTGGGTTGGGCAAAGCGGATAGCAGTACCAGATTTAATTTAATTAATAATTTTTAATAAAGTACTGATGTTACGTGTTCGTTGTTAGATCTATTAAAATGTTTAATTAATACTGTTCAGTCATAATTTTTTATTTGACTGTATCAGTTTTGTTCCCATAGCTCGCCAAAGGTTAAGGTGTCTACTTTGCCCGGCCTTACCCTATATGATAAATTATATTTTACGAGCACCTACTCTAAATAAAAGTACCTACTATTATTATAATTGAATTCCATCTAGTAACACGTAACATATTTTAAATATTAGGTTTATTTTTATATAAGATGCAATTACTATTAAAACGAAAAATAAAAATTATATAATCTTATATATACGGTTGTGTATGTTTCGGAATGTTATTTTTAGCTATAAATTAGTGAAAGTGCCCGAGCGGCGGAAGTATCATGGATTTCGATGTCGTAACACTTCTATTATGGGTAATATTTCGGATGCTGGTTATGTGACGCTACGCAATATCACAACTCGATCAAACCGGTTACGATTCACACTGCCATCTATCTTTACGAAGGCATATTGTATATATACGATCTGAGATAGTCTCGACATTTACATTTAAACAATTGAACAATTATTTATGTGCATATGAATAAATCATTTATTCTGAGAACTTAATAAACTATTGAAAAGGAAAAACATAAGTGAATAAGGGAATAATCTGGGAAAAATTAGCCATTTCTCTTGTTTTTATATTCAGCATACGTATAAGCTTTTGATACTATTTTGATAACGAACTTATATCTTAAAATCAAATAAATATCTAAAAATGTCAGAAAGTATTTCAAAATAAAAAAAAATAACTAAAATACGTACAATCGGTTAATATATTTATAAGTATAATTATAAAAACGTAACGCTTGTTGAATAAATTAAAAAAATATGTGTCATGGTATGAGATAATTATGAGAGTATGACTAAACTCTAACTTCTAAACTAGCATAGGAATATTATATACTGTTTATAAACTGGGTTAAGTTATGTATCATAGAATATATTACTCTTTTCAAATTAATATGAATTATAATGAACTGTATTAGAATGATTTTTAATAAATTTAATTATTGTAATTTACATCAACGTACCTATTGCGTTTTTTGTCCACGAAATAGTAGTTCTTCACATAAAGATATTTTTTTGTTTCCGCCTCATCGGAATAGGGCTTCCTAAATATATCAGTTCAGTCCTCAGTATTATATGTGTTAGCTAAAAAGTAATATATGTGTCGCTTTTATACTTTATGGTTAACAATATATAAATTGTCGATGCTCGTCCATGGCACGTGTGTACCTACGAATCAGAACGGAAGCGCGCCAGGGGGTCATTGTTCTCGTCATTACATACCTTCATTGTACGCCATGGACGAAAGTAACGAGATGATGACATGAAAGACATCTCATACTCATCAATGGAATGGTTTAATGTACAAAAAAAGTGTATAATGTATAAAATAATGTCAGAAACGAAACATATTGAAGTCGCCAGTTAATTAAATGCATACAATAATATTTACTTACATACACAAAACATAGTAAATTTGAGTAAATTACAATAATTAAATTTAACTCAACAAAATATTTGGCTAAATTGTACGCAATATTATTACGCTTTATTAATACAGTTAAACAAATCAAGTCAAAAATTTAAGAATGTTATCAATTGTTCATAAATAACAGAAAAAATTATATAAGTCATAAAATCGATTACGTTAAAGCAAAATACTGGAACGGTGTGGAAAAGGAAAGCCCTTTGCTGTCAAATCGTTTGTTAACTTTCACTTAATAGGCATTCGTGGCACGCGCCTGCCTTCATGTAAACACGCGTGTGCCTACATGGACGGCGTTCAAAGTTGGCTTTCTGTGAAAGGTGTTTTTATCTGTGTATTATTATATTATACATTATAAAAGTTATTAATTAAGACATAAATGTCTTATGGTTATCGTTACTTCGTTTTTATGTTTGATCAAATAATTCTAAATTTATTATTAATAATTATTTTCTCTTTGAACCGCTGTAACTCCAAAAGTAGTGTTCAATACAAAGTTATCATTTATTTTTATATCACTTATTATAAAAAAATATTAACGGAATAAATTGATTATAATATAAAAGTTACCACGTGACTCGTTGCAATGTTGTACAAATTACCTAACTACAACAATTACAGTAGTCAGTGTTATTTTTACTACGTTTTTATTTATGAATGAATGTTCTATGTATTTTTTTAACGTTTCTACCAATATACCAATTACAAAAAAATAATTACTTTAGAATTATATTTACTTAAAATAAAATAAAAATATAAGTATGATTTCTTTCACATCATTAAAATTAATTAATGATTGTAATAAGTGAATGCTATGACAAAATCCTATCTGTTTACGTTTGGGAACCAATATCCTGCAATGCCATGACAATGTAAATGTATGCAAAACTTATTTGACATCAAGTGATATATCGTATCAATATATCGTACGGTGTTTATGAATAGAATATATTTAGTACCGAGGAAACTTGGCTAAACAGAAATTCATGAAGTGTGAACAACAACAATAACAACATACATATTGACTGTCTCGTTGGTTTAGTAGTGGTAATATATAAATGCGTCATTAATATATATTTGTATATGTAATTCTCATACCTTTATATTATATTATTATAACACATTAATAAATGCACTTATCACATTTGAGATACTAATACAGGATCACAATATAATAAGAATAAATTTAAAGATAAACCAAAATAAAGTAAAAGGAATAAAAACTACACAATTTATAAACTAATAAGATTTACCGACGTAATAGTGCGCTCAACTTGAGCATATCACTATTATTTATGAAACTAATTTAGCAAGATCAGCTATTTCATTACAAGAGTACTTGTAGCGTTTTGTAATCAGTTACTGTAACCGATAGAATGTGTTGTAAATATTTAAGAGTTACTTAATATTTAAAATTTTTCAAACATCACATTTTATTTTATTATTTACACTATATTATACATATTAACCTTATTTTCAATTATAAAATTATACTTTCACGCATTTTCCATTTTCCCTTTACATTTAATTATTTATTTTAATATAAATAACAAGCTTATAAACTTTGCATATCATATTATTTACTATGTAATTAATTTTATATTTTACATTTTATGCTTTATTAGAAAGTTATATAATTATTTTAGGTAAACAAACCGGGTCTTGTTATTTTCTTTATCTGTTTCAATATTCCCATTGTATAGTCACTATCTAGTTCACATTCACTATTTACTTTATTCACAATACGAAATCGAGAGTCGGTGGATCGGCTATTCCGTCTGTCACCGTCGCGACGACTGTCTTTTATCAGATGAAATTTCATCGTCATCTCCCGCCCAAAAAAATTACACATCGGTTGTAATGCCTATTTCTTACCTCCCCTCCTTTAATAATTACATGAATTTATGTTATATTACTTTTGAAGTAACATATTAGTATTTATTTTTCTGACTTTTATATTTTACATATTCTACAGCTATACTATACTTACTATATATATTCTATACTAACCCTTTATTAACTATAAACGTTTAATGTATTTGTCGAATAAAACAAGCGAATTATTTTACATTTTTAACTAAATATTATTAATGATAATTATTTTTAAGTACTTACTATACGGCAGAGGAGCGTAAACGTCTGGGTATATATCTGTTCTGTTTCCCCATTCCATGAAATCGTGAACGGTATGACGATTTTCTTGTGCCTCTAGGCTGTTGGTTTTGTGCCTCATTGTTACGTTTTGCCGATATTCTCCATCGTTTTGATTTAAGTTACCATTTTTTGTTGTTGTTACAGTTTTACAAGAAAAAGAAGCATTACGCTTGGGAGCAACGGGAAGATTAGATTCGTTGTTTTTATTACTGGACAATAATTTATGTTCGTATTTTTCTACATGTGAATGATTAACTTCATGTGTAGTAGTATTTTCTAAAAGCTTATTAAATTTATAGTCATCTGTTAATGTTGTAGGATCATTAATTGAAATTGCAGATATTTCGTTATTTAACGGTGAAGCAAGATTATCTTGTTTTTCTTCTATTCGATCACTTTTTACGCTGACTGAGTCACATTTAGATATCGAATCATTCGGACTACTTTCTTTGGAAGAATAAGCACTGTCATTTTGTACTTCTTGATAGTCTTCACTTTCATCGTAAAAAATATTTTTTTTAACGTAACTATTTAAGGCTTTGAGAGATTTGGACATTGAACCAGACACGGGAATATTTCTGTATTGTAAATTATCATCGTAATAAAACAGTTCTGTTTTCACACTTTGACTGTTTTCATTTAAAACTGTTTCACTTAAATATTTTTTATCCATTTTTAATATACACGATTAGATCATATTAGTACTCAACACAAATTCCGAATAGTTGGCACAAAACGGAGCTTGCGATAAGATAGTCTATCAGTCAGTGTGATTGATAAAACTCGTCAATGATAATAAACTTGTTAACGGCACTGCACACTTTCACGCTATGTACGTATTATAAAATAACAAATAGCACTACCATGTAGTATTTCCGCGCTTGAGATACTGTTTATAGTGAGTTAAAGGATTGAAACTCGTTTCGACTCAATTTAGGTGACGTAAATATCTCGTCGACCTTTAAAATATCAAAATACACAAGTATAAGGTCACAAATAACTCATACATAGTATATTTACGTTACTAAAAACGTTCAACTACTAGCCGGCGTAAAGGCATACAAGCTTCGATCGGTTAAACAAAGGCTTTTGCTTATTTTTTAAACATGTAATAACATAAATATAAACCGCAGTACAACCGATCAAATCAAGTTGATTCAAAGGAAAATTAGAAGGAGCGATTAGACAATTTTTTATATTATGCACAATGCACACCAGCAGAAAATATATTCAATACAAGTGATATATTTTGTTTATAATTTAATAAATTTATTTTATCTTACACATACTAACGTGTTTTAAATAAGTTAAAATACATTACGACTATATTTTTATTAACAAAACACTTGCCTGAGTCTGAGTAACTGCCATGCGATGCTCGACGTGGCGGCTCAGGAGCGGAATCGGTTTCTACCAGGATACAATAAAATAATATGGTAAGGAACTAAAAAATGTGCATTTGTTATAACACAAAAATTAAAGATCGACTGATTACCAACTATTTCAATAATGCATATATACATGTTTTTAATGAGGAAAAACATTATTTTAAATTTTGGGTTCGATCGATCTTTATTGAAAGATGAAACATTCCACAAGTAACTCCAATACTAAACAATTAAGTCTGGCATAGTAAATAAATATTAACCTTGAAAAGTAACCGTGTGTCGTGATGGCGTGACAAAAGGCGCTAGACGATAGGGCCACGCTGCTGGTGGAGGCCGGGGAGGCGTACGAGGAGGTTCATAACGGCTAGCCGGACGATGGGCTGATGGATCGAAGGCTTGGTTTGCTAACGGCTCGTTTTTAAGAATTGAGTTTAATTTTACTTTATTTTTTTTAAATGATTGTTTTTTTTCATTTTTCATTGGCTCAGTGCGACCGCGGACTAATTTATTCGGATCTTTTAGAGACTTATTATTATCTTCCGGTTTCGGATATCGATGAGCGATCCATGGTCCCGCTAAATAAGATGTTATATTTGAAAGCTCGTTTACATCAGGTGTGGATGTATAAATTTGTCCAAGAAGTGACATCGCTTCAAAGCGCCGGCGAATTCGTTCCACCTCTCCAGGTCTACATTCTAATGCTTCTTCTGCAGAATGTGATCTTGTTGAATTGCGTCGTCGAAGAGCAGCTACCTTCGATATAATGTCGATGTGTGGCATAAAACGATTGTTCGGACGAAGTGGCATTCGCGCCACTGGCAATAAACCTCTACATTTCTCTTGTCTAGAGGCCCTTTCAGAAGGCCAATTATTTTTTATGTCGTTTCTAATAATTTCGGGATCGCTGCGAAATCTACGTAATACTGCACCACCGGCAGTGGGTGAGTCGAACCGTCTTGCAAGGCGACGTACTTCGCCCTCACGTGCCAGTTTCAGGTAAGCACGCCAATAACGCTCCGGATCGGGGGACGGGCTTCGACTACGCCAGATCGTCTCGTCACTTGAAAATCGCGTGTCAGGCGTTCTTCGATCGCTTACATACAGTTCCGATTGAGGCGATGTTGATCTTGAATTTAGGTCACCATTTAAAGGAAGCGATAAGAATTTATTTTTTTCACTTTCTCCAAATAGTTCTTTAATATCTGCACACGATTGAGATTGGAATATTTGATTATTTTCAAATTTTGTTTCCTTCTTTTCATCAAGTTTATGAAATTCATTTGATATATTTTTCTCATCGGAACTATCTCTTGCGTGGTAAATTATTTGATGCTGTTTGTCGTCTTTTACCGATTCGAAGTATTCTACTTTCTTTTGAACTTCTAGTTTAGGACCTTTATAAATAACCGTTTTTGAAGATATATCCGAGCTGCCGGTCTCAGTTTCACTAGCCGAAGAAGGGTTTGATATTTCGATTTTTTGTGACGATTTTTTTATAGACCCAGCTTTTTTTCCGGTTTGATTTATTTTATCTGTTACGATAATATTTTTCGATGTGTTTATAAGATTTGTCTCTTCAAACTTTTTAGTGTACTCCGTATGAGGTTGAAAATTATTTTCTTCTTTTAAAGAAACTGCATCGAATTTACTGATTCTATCCAAAACTTCTTTACTAAGAGATTGGGAAATTCTTTTCTTTTCATTTTCACTAAGTGTCATTTGCATTTTATTAACGTTATTTTTTAATTCTTTCTCGAAATTTAAAGGATATGCTATAGCGGCAATAGACTCTGATTTATTTAATGCAGGTTCAAGTATTCTTATTTTAGGTGTAATTAATGAACTACACCTTACATGCAAAGAAGGATTTTTAGGTGATTTCGCTTGGACTTCAATGGTATATTTTTCATTCTCCTCAATCGACTTGGAATTAAATTCTTTGCCGTAAATAGCATTTAATTGGTTTTTAAGTGCGTTTACTTGGTCCATCGATAAACTACTCCATAATCTATTACCAAGGCCAATTTTTTTCCTCAAATCAGTCATATAATCTAATTGAAAATTAATTTTGTTTATTTTACAAGGTTCTTTAATGTCTTTATTTTTATTATTTATATTAAAGGCTGTCTCCGCAACACTTGTTCCTCTCCAGAGAGGCTTGTAGTTATCTTTACAGTGCGAATGGTCTATTTCAAAGTCGTCTCTACATTTTTTCTGTTGTAGTTCTTCTTTTAAATCTTCAACTGACTTTTCTTTTACTCTTAACCCTCTCTCCCTATTAAAATTCCATCGAAAGTCATTTACATCTCTTGGATAAAAAAGGATATCATCTTCATTTTGAGCTTGTTTTAGTTTTCTATAAAGGTTATTAAGTTCTTCTTCAGCTCTCTCTATTGTTCTAATTTTTTTCCATCGATCAAAATCAATTATTTCCTCATCTTTTTTTCTATAATATAATAAATTTCTTGAAGATGTAGCCTTTTCTAATTCTGCAACTCTCTCCAAATAGGCATAGTACCGATTAAGTTCACGAAATCTATCCGATCTACCTTTGATATTTTGTACATCTTGAATATATTCATCATAGTCAGGATCATTAGCACTTATATTAGAATCACTTTTGGTTCTTACAATTTTTTTATTTACATTTCTTTCTTCGTTATCTGCACTACGAGTTCGGTATTCTTTTCTATCTATTTCAATCTTGGTATGAGTACGTGCATTATGTATACGACGACTTGATGGAGATCTAATAGCTGCAGGTGATTGGTTTCTGCTTACTGTTTTTTTAACTTTTGGTGATACAGGTCGTGATGTTTGTGAAAAATATATCTTTCCTTGATTTTTGTCGTTTACATCTTCTAAAGAGTTACTTTTAATAATTTGGTAATTATCTCTTAACCTCATAGAAGACGTTTCAGCTATTGAGTCAGAAAATATAACTCTAGATGGTGATGTTGATTTGCTTGATCTAACAGTCTTATCAATTTTTTGCAATAACTCAGGTGATGTTTTTGGTTGTAATAAACACCTTTTTGATGTTGGTGAAATCAACTTTCTTTCTAAAGGAGAATGTTTTCTGTGAAAGACTATTGTGGGTGATATGGGCCTAGTAGTTTGTGAAAAATATATTTTATTTATAGGAGGTTCACTTTTGCTTCTATTAGTCGCTAATGATGACGAAGATCCAAATTCACTTCCACATTTGGATAAACTATCAAATTTTCGGATTTGACCATCCATTTTTCCTGGCCATGAAATTGATCTAGTGTTTTGAATATGTGATGGACTTAATTGTCTATCCCACATTTTGAAACGAGACAGTGACACTGGCTTGCGATGGATCAAGTATGTGTTAATTGAGTTTGATGGGCCTAAATAGGTTTCGGGTAACGATTGGAATACTTTCGCTTTCTCCATAACTGAGTTTAGTTTGTTATGCTGCAGATCAGATGGAAAAACAATGGGTTTTCTTAAAAAAAGATTTTGAAAAAATGAATCAGAAACAACAGCATTTCTTGCTTGCTTTATATTTATATCATTCAGTTCAAAATTATCGATGGACCCAAAATTTGATACATCGTCTAAAACATCTCCAAATTGACTGCTGTCATCAGCTTTTTCCGGTAAAGTATTTTGAGTTTTCTTAGGAATATTCTTAGAATTCGGAGATTTCATGATGCGATTTTTATTTAAGGTCTTCGTTATTTTACTACTTTGTTCAAGACATGGCACACTACGAGGTCTACTTAATACGTTCTCTAATGATTTCTTTTTTCTTAAATTTGTTACAACTGCTGTTTTTATTGGATTTTTTTTCGATGACGTAGTTAAATGCGATGATGATTTAGACATATTCGTCATAGTTTGTAGGGGATTGGTAATTACTGATTTTGGTTCGTCCGTAAGACATTGAGTAGATCTAGCTTGAACGTTAGAAATTTTATTTATTTTTTTTATTTTTTCTGAAGTACGTATCATATCTCTACTTTTATGAGTTACACTTGTTGTTGCTAATTTTGAATTCACTGGTTTTACGACTTTCGACGATGTTTCTTTAGGTAAAGCTGCATTTTTTAAAACACTCTTAGGTTTTATTTTAGATGTATCAATACATTCATTTCTTTTTTGAGAACTCCATAACTTATCCAGAGAAGTAACTTTATCCAATATACTTGTTATAGGTGTTCTTCTACCTACACCGCCTTCAATTGTTACTGATTGAGAAGAATCGCCATATTTACAACCAGAATAATTAATCGGTAGTATTGTTCTTCTCGGTGAACTGAAGCTACTTGTTGCACTAGGTTTTGGATAACTTAAATTATTTTTTTGTTTGAATTTCGCTGACGACATTATTCTATTCGGTGCAGAAGAGGTAGATGAAATTCGATTAGGATACGTTCCTGGATTTCTTTTTATTATGACATGTGTATCTTGCCTTTTTAACTTGTTGCAAATTTTATCTTTTAAATAATCCACATTAGATTGTGCAAAGTTATCTCGTGGGGTTGAATTTGTTGTAGGCTTTGTTGATGTAACAAGTTTAAGCGTTTTGCAATTTTTTGAAGATCTTCTTTGAGGTGGTTTTGGAGGCGGTTCTGTAATGCTTCTTAATTCAGAATATAGTCTATCTTTCTCATATAATTTTTCGACCCCAGTAATAGGATAACATATCATTTCATGTATTTGTGGCGCTTTTTTATGTACACGTATTTTAGTTAAAGTTGATGATATTGGAATATATTCGATTTCTGATTCATCTGTGAAATTCCAATCAGTATCAATCTTCATTTATTCGTTAGACCAGTGCTATAGGTGTACTTCGTGCTCCTGTTATAAATAAAACGGTGTAAAGTGAAGTTCTCTATTTGTGGTAGCAAACGTGCCAGATTTATACACTGTGGATAAAATAGATAAAACTTCTAGCCAACGTGTTTGTTTAATGTTGGAGTCTACTCTAATCATGCAATCATTTGTTTACCTTTCCATTGCAGCCACAGCCGAACCAACACCGATGTTATTGTTATAATCAAAGAGCCATGCATACTGCGTAAAGACTTACCTGAAGTGAGAGCAGATACAAACTAACGTGATCGGTGTTAGTGAGCACCATATGTTGTAATTACGCTATAACCTTGTTTAACAATAGTTCAATTGGAAAATAACATCAGTAAAAAAATATATGATGCACTAAGCTTGACTTCCATTCATTACTTATTGTAAATTATAAAATTAATCTTGGAAATACCATTTACCTTTACACAATATAAATAATCTCACTTAAAATACTAGTAAATTAAATTATTTAAATAAACCAGCACCCGTATTCATGCCATACATTTTGTATTATTGTGTAACCATATTAAGTTAAATGAAAAGTTATTAAAAAAGTTAGATGTTTGCAGTTAAATTCTTTTAGGCGCCTGAAATAAAAAGTCCATTGACGACATATTATGTAAAACGTATTTTTGGGACATAAAAGTTTAGTGATTAATGAAAGAACTCTTAATTTTTAGCAAATATGTTAGTACACATATATTTAATGGAACCAATAATTTAAAACCATGTTATCTCATTAAACGAAAATAAATTTTACCTTGTCTAGGTGGAGCTGGAGATCGAAAGCCTCTAAGTGGGGGTTCCCCGCCTGCCTGTAAATCTTTGTAGGCGGCGCGTCTTTCAGCCGGTGACAATGGCGCCTCTGTATCTTCTCTGCGTCGAAATATTAACGTCGAGTCGGATTCGTATCCGGATTCTTTTAATGCTCTAAATCAAAAAATAAAACACAATTTACATATATGATATAATTTTAATTACTTTATAGTAAAACTTCTTTATTATAAAATAAAAGAACATTTAATTTTATAAGCCACACAAAAAAAAACACGTTCAATTTATAACTAATGTACTCTTTATTATTTTATATATGTGTTTAATCTTTATTATAATTATCGCGTGAATTAAAAAACAATAGTAACCTTGCCATATTAGATTTTGATAGAATAGCAGATGTAAGATCTTTTTTTTCCTTGGGTGATGCCTGGGATTGGGACAATGTGCTTGATTCATTTTGCTGAAAAAAATATAAAAATTAACTTTTGTATCGATCTAGTCACAAATTATTGCTTCATCGGAAGCTTTGACGTAAGCCTTACAATTTTTGCAATTGAGTTCAAGACAATTTTGAAAAGCATAAAAAGCGTCAATAATCATGTCAAAAAATTACCAACGAGAAACCAATATATAATTTTTTAATTGTTCTATGTTGAATCAACGGAAATCATCTAAACATTCATGCATTTTAGAATAGCGTCATTTATATAATATAACATTCCCCTAACTACTAAGAATAACACGTCGGCGATACTAACAATGAAAACTGAAGTGTGTCGCAAGATCATGGAACGTTACTATAAGTAACTGCTCTTATCTATTTTAATAAAGTATCCGCACGAATCAGAAACTAAATAACGTAATAACAAGAAAAAACCATGGCGTTGTAAATTTCAAAACATACACGAGTGAATTACAATCAATCATCTGCATAATACTATGCCTAATATGTTTGGAATGTATTTGGTATAATTTAAAAAATCATACAAATTTTCTCTTGCTTTTGTTTTTTGTCATAATTTTACTCCATATATTTTTATTTATTTATTTATTTATTATCCAAACACATAGAATAACAATTTAACAAAATAAGAGCATTATAAAAACCACAGAGGTTTGAGATTAATGCCCATCTGTGCTTATAACTATATATATATTATAAAACCTTCCATACGGTACATTTAAGAGTTTATACCAATCAACAAAATTACATTAATAATCAGAACTTCTGGAAAGTAATAAAACAACTTGACAGTATAGTAATTTTTATACTAATAATAACTCAACACATATAACACACAATTCCAATTTTTGTTAATTCATACTTAAATATACCTTTTAATTTGTTTAACGATTTCAAATAATTATTCTAGTTTGAAATATTATGCATGATAAGATATATTTAAAACATGCAGAAGCAACTTTTTAATCATATACTCAACGTGATTATTAACCCTAAACATTTCAAATCCAATCATAAGTCAAAATATACTTACACTTATAATGCTCGGCATGCCATTTATGGTAACAATTATGAATATATTATTGTTATTAATTGTAAATATTATATAATTTCGAAAAGGTCCGATGCGATCAAATAAACGAATCAGAACAAGCAGGCGGGTGACAAAAAATATAACAAGTAATAGTCACATTGAGCATTCGTTTCAACATGAAAGGCACCACAACATGCAGACATGTTAAGGAACCTTACACTCTTCTGGATAGCACGAGCGAGTAATGTGGAGTAAGGAGGCAGAGGGGAATTCTCGTCTAACCACTGTTAGTGCCGGCCGTGCCCAAGCAGCGATGTGGACATAGCATTAAATGCATCAGTGAAACCAATTACATCAGCGAGAACATAAACGCTTTGGTGTTCTTTATAAATAATTTCGGAATAATTTAATAAATATATAATAATAATACTGCTAAAACAGATTCTAAAATGCTTGATCTAAATTTTATTTACCGACAATTGTTTTAATGTTACTTTACTTCAATAAGTCAATTAAGAAAATAAAAATAGTTATTTTCTTATATAACACAAAGCGCTTATAGCATCGCTACTCTTACGGTGTTAAATTGCAACGATCATAATTTTATTTTAAATTTTTGATACATGTAAATAAAAATGTTTTTGTTCAAATACAACCAATTCTGTAACATGTTGTTTTAATTGTTATTATTTTCCGAGTTTCTTATTAGATCCCTTTAATATTAAACCGTGGACAAACATTTAATTAAGACAGCCGGATATTTTAATACGAAAAATGCAATAACAGTTAGTGTTATCAACAACTTAACAAAGATAACGATCAGAATTCAAAAAGAACATATAAAATATTAATAAATGCAGTCGGATTTAATTTGCTTTATTTATAAACTGAAAAGTAAAGCGAGTATTAAAATACAAAACAAATTAAAAAGTTACAGTAGTTAAATCACAGGTACACAGATAAAAAATGAAAATATCGTACCCCGTCAAAAATGTCCATGACCTCGTCCCACCACTAGAAAAGAAAACAAATCCAATTTGTGTTGCTGATCTAAAAGACTATGCAGGCTGTTAGTGTTGTAATTTAAAAAATATATAATTTGCGACTTTTAACCCTTTAAATGTAGTTTTGTATGATTAGGAATTAATGAGAATGGTCTGGAATTTAGTTTTATTTTATTTTCATTCGTGTTCCAAATTATGACTATGGTGACAAAAACTATCTTACCACAAAACCCATGTGAATGAAATGAATGAAAAAGAGCTATTATAATTTTTTATTAACCTGTTTGGCCTCTTTGTCGATTACAGAAGATTTCCCTGGAACGTAGTTCTCTATTCTGCCTGGTTGGCTTTTGTACACTTCCTGTCGTGCTCTTCCTGACGCTAGTGTGCTATATCTAAAAAATATAAATATAAGTAGGATTACGATATAATCTATTTGGTGGACATCCAAATCGATATCGGCTACGGCAGCCAATTTCAAGAGAGATTAGCCAACTGCGCAGGAGATATTATAGTGCATAGTAAACAGAGATGCACTGTCTCTTCCCTAACTCTCATAATCAGATGGGCCCACAATCCGACACGACCGGAAAGAGTTCAGTCTTCAGACGCAAGTCCAACGTGCTTTCCGCGGTACAGGACTGTACACATTTCCAACTTTCAGACTCCAGGCTGCTGCTGAGAATTTTATGACACAAAAACTCAATAACTCACACTAACGATAATAATAACTAACCTGCTTCGTGTCTGGACGATATTCACGATATGTTATATAAATAATAAATATTAAATTAAATTAGGTAATATTTCAAATTAAGATTATTCCATAATATAAAACGTTTAACTGTTTCTTTAGCTCATTATAAAAATGTATGCACAGCTTAATATTCCATACCACATTTATCATTAATTTATTCCTTTGCGAGACCCTACTACTTAGTTACAAAACAAATTATCTATTTTAATATTTAATAATGAAAAATGTGTTCAATTGAATGCCTAACTGTGACATCAATTCCATCGCGCTCGAAGAAATTTGGGAAATATTTCTTTGTCGCACCTCCAACACATGGAATTCTTTACCAGAAATCGTGTAAGAGGCATCTTGCGGGCCGACAAGGCGGGGGCGTCTAGTGCAAATTATTATACCCGACTGCACTAGCTGTCTTCGCGTTTGGACTCTACTACCACTTAACATCAGGTGAAGTAGAGTCATTTGCCCTTCCGGGTTATATAAAAAAATATGTAACAAATGTATACAAATACAACATTTTTGTTTTCATTTCCTAAACCTAGCCACCCACAAGGCATATTTGTATATGTACTTCTAACGTTAGTGAGAACGCAGTTGGACGCAGTACAAAAAAGTACATATAAATAATATTACAAAATTCTAATTCCCTGAGTCACTCACTTGTTATTCGCTACATAGGATGACATGTCGTCATATCGTCTGTCCTCCTGCACTGATGCTGTACGGCGCCTCGGACCGGAAGTGACGTCACTATCATATGCATCACTCCACGTGCTTGATGCTAGTCTGCTGAGACCACCCTCCGGTTCGCTGAGGTACCCAGAACGGGGATCGAAATACGCGTACTGCGACCTGTTGCTGTTTGGCCTTTGTAATTCACCTAAAATTATATCTCTAATTACATCACAGAAGTTATTTGCAGGAATTAAGATAACGAAATGTTTTGTTCAAAATTTTAAATCTTTTTATATTACTGAATACCAACGTTCTTATGATTTCATTCTTTATCTATAAACTTATAAATAAATGTAATTATAATACACGTTATACAAAGATTTTTTGCTATAAACAAAGAGTTTTATTTTTTAATATACATAATATATTATCTGGATACAGAAATATATGTATTAAAAAGTCGACAGGCATGATCAATCACAATACTACGTCCTCTTCTTGTAAAGCATTAAAGCAATGTCTGGACATCATTTATTTATATGGACAAAGATGCAAGCAACAAACAATGTCGATGTGTCGAAGCGAGAGGTGATTTCATTTAGTGTCAATTGTTTCTATGGAACTGCAAAAGTTAATTTGCAAAAAGTTAAATTGATATTAATCACAAACAATTATTAAAAAACGCATTACAATTCAGGGTTTTAAGAATTCATTAAACAAACGATACGTACACTTTTTATTCTTACAAATGTTAATTTTTATATCATTCTCATACAACCAGTTGTAAGTATCGATTAAAGTTGTTAAATCAAGGAAGCTGACATTTACATTTTTAAATAATGATATCGAAACAATTAAAACGAATTTATTTAATTTTGGATTGTTATTATTTAAAAGCGTTAATATTTTATGGTGATACAGCCACCGATGCATGGAATAATTTTGAAAATATTAAATAATCACCTCGGCGGTTTTTGTATCGTATTGTCACACAATCCTCTGAAAAATAAAATGTGTTTATGATGTTTGTGTATAATGTTACTGTAGAAAACAAAATTGTAAATAAAAAAGTTAAATGTATATTATGGACAGTTGGACAGTTACCGTCGTATTTGTTCTTGTGTATAGTGTCGTACATTTTTTTGTACCACCTCGATGGGTCTTTCACTTCCTACAAACAGAAATTTATTAATATACAAGTATAATATTAGCTACATACCAGTTATACTCTAACAAAAACAGATAATAAATAATTAATTGATGAACTCTTTAAAGGGTTGGAAATATTTTTAAATATCATAAGAATTGTAAATGTTTTCTTTTAATTATTTATGAAAAGATGATATTTTTCTCACAGATCTGAGTGCTACGGGCATTCCGTCTTTGGTAGTTGGTCCGATTCCTTCGATTTTCTTTTTAACATCAGTCATTTTCTGACTGCACTCGTAATCACTGCGATCACCTTCTCCTTCACTGGCGTATTCTTTCCGTAATGCGTGCACTGGAACATTATAACTTATAATTTATAAGTGATCATTAGATTAGATTATTCAATCTTTTAATTTTGAAATAAATATCTAGTAGACATTATTATTATATCCTAATCTCACGATATCGGATTATATAAAGTGGGCATCAGAGATTAACCTCAAACATTTTGAAGTTGTTATTGTTGTTATTAAATTCAAACTAAACAAAAAGTACACTATTTTAGCTTATAAGATAAAAATCGAAAATATATTTTTATATTTGTCTTTATAATATAAATATGTTACTTATTATTAGATATAAATATGTTACTTAGATTTATTTACCTGGGTCACCTTTGGGAGGAGATGGTCGATCACGTGGAAGGCGAGGATCTCTCTCCTGTTGGTAACTACTAAGTCCTCGAGAGATTTGACCTTCTGGAAAAGAAAGAGAAGAAACATACTATTGAAAATAATTTTAGTTAAGTGATTTATGTCGCGGGAAATACTACTAATTTTATGTAATTTATGTAAATTTTCTTCATTTTAAGAATAAAGACTTCAAAAAAGTTTCATACAAAATAAACATAGATTCTTGTTTATTCCACTCATTTTTATTTTCTTCGACAAAATTCAAACCAAACTATAATAAATTGTCGACGAATAAATATAATAATATTTATATTGTATACGTTTATTAAGTAAATTTAATAAATGTTAATATTGTCATATAACAAAATTTGGGTAGCTTGAAGTTGTAAAACTATCTGCTTGGTGCTTATTTATGATACTCATCGGTGTACCGAAAATGTACTTAGAAAATAGTTATCTCAGACGAAGCGAAACACCGGCTCCTCAATGCCATTGTGACACCCTATTAAACTTTAATAAAACTGCCGGACCCTCGTCAGGCATCGCTTCAGTCATAGTTGAACGCTACGGTCTCAACATTTTTCCATTTTCGATACTATATTGAATACATCAATCATTAAATTGACGGCTACCTTCCGCTATATTTATAAAAACCTTTGGTTGGTCAAAGAAAATTTATACTACAGATATACAGTCAAACCTGGATAAGAGTTCAAGGGGGCACAATCTCATTCTCGCTTATAGAGGTTTCTCACTAACCCGAGTTTCTCGCTAATGCAGATACATGGGTAACGTTTCTCTCTTACAGGGGTACGCAGCAATAACAAGTCACATTTTTAAATGCTTACGAAAACAAAACAAAAATTCATGCACTATGTAATTTTATTTTATTTAGAACTTATTTACACTTAAAAAATCCGTCAATTTCGTTTGGGTTTTTCTGTTTTTGTATTTTGAATGTTTTTCTCTAACTCATAAATTTTGTCGAATATTGCTTGATCAACAACCGCCGCGTATTCAAAGTACTCTTTAGTACAAAGTATTCTAAGAGTTCATAGTGTTCTAAGTTCAAGGTATAAAGCTCGGTTGTCGCTTATAGAGGTATAGATAAGTAGCAGTCTCACTTACGGAGGTCTATGAGGGAAAAACGACTCTCTCTTACAGAGGTTTCTGTATCTCGCTAATAGAGGTTTTGGGAGCATAAAATGACGGGTCCTGGCTATTACTCTCACTTATAGAGTTTTCTCACTTATCCAGGTTTGACTGTATAAGAAAACTTTTCGCGTAGATAGAAATGTTTTAAGCCTTCACATGTTAAGCATCCAAATAGCCCGTCCAGGCTGCGTATTAAAATAGGGATTTTATTTATTCCGAAATATTTTGTAAGCAAAGTGATATTAACTTAGGCTAACAGAACAAATCTATTGTAACGTAAACTATGCTAATAATGCGTCGTACTTGTATACAACACGCCCGTACTTTTTCAAATGCTTATTTAAATATATTTTTACGTATAGTTTCTGAAATTTAAAATTGTGAAAGGCATGTTCTACAGAAACGTTTTAAATTAATGCGTTTTTAATTTTGATAAGGATTAATACATGGGTACAATTAAAGTAAAAACTTAGAAACAGTCTAAGCTACAGTTGCAGTGATTTTTTTCTTAATAAATAAATGTTTACTAATAAAAGAAAGCTTATATGGAGTCGGTGGTTTTCTGAAGATATTTAACCACAGACCTCCAAATCTCACATAATATATTGTACACGAGCGTATTAATTGACACTGAAAAACAAAAAATCACTTCTTCCAATTTTTTATGATATCTGAATAATTCATATCGAATCAATATTAATTGAATATTAATTATTCTAAATTCGATGAATCTTGTCCTGAATCTTTCAATATTTATATATTTTTTCTTATTATTTGATATAAAATGTTTAAATAAAATTTACAAAATAATTAAGCAAATTTGTCGACAATTTTCAAACACAATTCACTTATTTAATATAAAATGAATACCTGCTAACTAGGCCAGGGTAATATTCGAGTTTCGCGTATTATTAATTAACGTTATTAAATTCAAAGGGATACAAATTTGAGATTACTGTAGGACGGATTAGGGATGACGATTCGAAGCAATTAGGAGGTAAACAAATCGTCACATTCGCGAAATATTTTCGGGCAACAGAACGAGTTATAGAGTAATTTGCTACGGGGGATACAGTTATCAACATTCCGTAGTTTGTAACGAAAGGGAAACTCGTAGTCTATTTATTAAACTTTACCGGTAATCAACCCCAGTTTTAACTGAATGGACGTGAATAAATTATAAAAGTTCTTATGCATAAATCTATTAAAAGTTGTGGCTAAACAGGATACTTATAGATTTTTTCTTATAGAAATCACTTGAAGTTTAATAGCATTCATTTTACACAGTAAAACGTAGAGTTCCCATAATATCCTAGCAAAGTCTAATTAAGTATAATCATTATCATTTTTATTTAAATACACAATAAAACGTTTCTATACTAGAGTAAGTAAATTAGAATAAGACAATACAAAATGAATTTCTTTATAATTATGTACCACAACAAATATTATGTAACTTTGTATGCGTAAGACAATAATAGCAGCGAATGGTCTTGGAATGCAATGCATTGATTGACATTAAAATAATAATTATCCTGAGTGATTAATTCATATTTAATACAATTCTCGAATCAATAATTTGATATTTTAAGCTTTATGACGATACAGTGTTATTTGACGGTAGTTTCTTGTTTTGTTAAATTCATTGATGTATTGAAAATACGTAGGTATATGTGTCGGAATGTACTGTATGTTATGTATTTATTATTTATTTATTTGCCACGAGGCTCGTCAGTAAAACAGGTAATTTAAATCGAACCCAAGACAGACATAATATACAGACATCTCATATACGGTTAGCCTATAAAGACGTTGATATAACCATGCTTTGATTTGTATTTTTCTTTTTAAATTACAAAGTAAAATAAACATTACCACGTGCTTTCTGCAACAGAGTCACGGTTGGGTTTTGTGCTCTTGGCAGACGGCTGGTACTGGAAGACCCCAAGGTATTAAGTCCAGTAGCTGGTGCGCTTAACGAGGTTCGGAGACGACCGTCGCCTTCTGAACCGCTTGTGCTACCGTTCTGGTCAGAACTCTGAAATCATATTTTTTTTTCTTATTTTTTGATAATATTTGAATATTATATTGGTAATATCTACATCAGCCACGAAGCTAGGCCAGACAAGATCTAAGTGGAATATTTATGAATCACGGCATGTAATCACAACATGACTTGAGAGAACGGCTGAGAGATTTCTTTGAACAAGAAATTACACCGACGTTAACCGAGCTAAGTTTCTTTAGAAATAAATACTTGTATTGGTTATAAATCTAGTTATATATAGTGCGAATGTTGTTATTGTGGTGACAGTCAAAATCTTTATTAATTATTCAAGCGTTATACTTACTTATTGACTGTCATAAATCTACCACCGGTTCGGAAATAAATACCTCTGACCTGAGAAGAATCGGCGAAAGAAACTCTGCGGGATTTTTATATATATCTCGTCTTTATGAATGAATATAATACATATGAATGAAGCGATCGTTTCATTCCCAATGTGTGCAATCCTTTTGCACATAAGCGTTCCTTAACAATTCTTTTAAATTTCAAAATTGCATATTTTTGAACGCTTTCTGGGATCCAGTTGTAGAAGCGTATACATTGTCCCATAAAAGAGTTTCTAGCCCTGTGTTATCTAATGTAAGTAATCTTATGCGACTTTCTTGTTATGATCCAGAGAACAGAGAAAAAAAAGAAGCTCCTTTTAAATCTATATGTTAAACACATTTTGTTGAATGAAAAAAAAAACAACCAGAAAAGTTGTGCTTAATTCATGATTCAACCAAACATCAACTTACTCCAAACTTTCGTCTAGGTGGTGGTGTGTCCTCAAAATGAACTGGACGGAAGGTTTTCCTCGGTGTCTGTGGTGATGTGGTGTTACTGCTCGGGGACCATACGGGCGGCGGCGGAGGCGGTGGTGCGCTAGGACTTTCCGCGCTTGGCGTTACGCCCCCCGCTGGCGCCCCGGGCCGCCAAATGACTAAAATAAATAATTTAGCTTATTAATTGCTAAAATAAGAGCACCTATTCTTTTATTGGTTTTGTACATATGTTTGTCATTTTGAAAATTATAAATTAAAGAATTGAAACAAATATATTATTAAAAATCAATTGGATTTCATTAGAATATTTATCGTGACAACATTAAAATATTGTCTTAATAGTTTATTCCATATAACGTATTATAGAAATAACACGCATGTAGAAAATTATAAAATTACAATAACCCTTCAATAGAACATTCCATTGAACAAACTGCTTTGCCGTTTCGTCATATAAAACATATTAACATATGACCAAAATACACAGCAGCAAATTGATAACAGTTCCAGTTGAATAACATTAGGTACTCGCTAAGGTTCGGAAACAATATGTGAGCAAATAAAACTGCGAGTAAATTCGAAGGTTGAGTTATACCTACTCCATTCAATTTGGGCATTTTCACACAGAGTACTGCATTTTACGACCTCGCTATAAATCTTCCTAAAGCGGACAATTGACGCGTGTTTATTCGGTCGTTTTGAACAAATTGGGTTAGCGGACACACCCTGTCTACATAATATAGACTGTTAGGTGATCGCATTTAAATTCTCATCGATAAATATTTACCTTTGCTTACATCAAATTAGTTTGAGTGTTTACTCAATCATAAAAAGTAGGTCAAGTGATTGTAGCCTCGCTATCATTTTGATATTTGACTGAGTAATATTGATCTTAAATGACAGTAAATAATGACTCCGTTCCCTAAAAAATATAGTCAATGTAATTTAAGTATTAATGCAGATAATAAAATCAGTATTGTCTTTAATTAGCCTGATATTTGTACAAACGTTCTTAAAACGTTCTAGTAAACCAAGTAGAATTTTATATAACAAGACACAGGGATTATCAGATTCAAAATTCTTACAAATGAAAACAAACCGTATTTATCTCATAAAATATGCCACGGTCGCTGGGGATTAAATCAGATCGAGATAATTGATTATTTATTAAATTGTATGGATTCGCACACCAGCATCAAAGGGAAACGTAAATAAATTAAAAGTAAGCCAAAGCGATTTCAATTAGGGCGAAATTGAGAAAGCATTGCCCGTATCCATACAAGTGACTTTAAGTGCTCTGCTCTGTGGTTAATCAATATGAAGATTTGTGAACATTCAGAAATTAAAGTGTGCGAATGCTAAAAGTGTAGTTGCATTAATTGATATCGCTTTTAGATTGTTTGTACATACTTTAAATTTAAATGTTCTAAGCTTTGAAGCATACGCAATAATTCTTTTTTGTTTTTTGTTTTGATAACTAAAAAATAATCAAACTTACCACAACATATATCAAATTTTTTATAATGTGTTAAATTTGAAAAATGATCATCAGAACAGTTGTTAGCTTTTAATTTTTATTTAGGTAGATGGAAATCGACACGATCGGACAGAGTTCAGCTCTAGAACTGTGTTTGGCTGCCCTTTATTTGTTTGGCTGCCTTTTTTGTATCGAAAAAGATTTTTCTTTAACCCTTGCTTCTGCTTTTATATTACTTTTTTTATAGTATAGGTAGGCGGTAAGAGCGTTTGGGGCATCTGATGGTAAGTATGACTACTTACCCACACCCTTAGACATTGGCAGTGTAAGAAATGTTAACCATCGCTAATACCAAGTACTACTGTTTTGCGGTAGAATATCTATCGGGTAGGTGGTACCTACCTACACGAGATTAAAACGAATACGACACCGAAGTTCGACTGAAATAATAGGAATTCAAAATTTTTACTTATTTTGTTACCCAACGTCGAACCGTAGTGTTAACAACTTTTTCTATGACCTAAAAGTCATGTACATTTAGGATTCCTGTCACAAAAACGGCCGCGCGGCTTGTTAATTTGCTATGCGAATGAAACTTTACTTGTTGACTTTCATGCTAAAGTTGTCGCAACTACAAGAAGGTTCTATTTAACTCAACATACAAACACATACACGTGATCGTGAAGATCACGTGCCATGAAACTTTTCGTGAATGGGCCTTTGGGCTAAATACCTACTCAAACCGAGCCGTTGGTATTCCTCATTTGTGTCCGTTTTGAACCAAAAAATATTAATAACTCTCATTTTAGTTATCAAATTTGTGTTTACTTATCAAGTTCAAAAACTAAGGAATGCATTATAATATGAAATATTGTTATATGTTATGTTACAAAAATATTTTATTTATTTATCTATATCAATGATTTCTAAGCGTGATATTATTGATTTTGCGGCGTATTCGTTTGAGTATAAATACAAAATGAAAACTGACTGAAAAATCAAAGAACAAACAACTTGAAAAGCTACTTAATAATAAAAACAAGAATATATTATACATTAAGTATTATATACGTCCCCGTGTACATCTTTCACATATTACCTACGTAAATAGGACAGGAAATATATGATACAAATAATAATTAAGTATATTATTTACATTGGTCGAAATACATTTTTTTTTAAATTATATCATACGTGATAATCCAGCCAAATTAATCACAAAACACGTTATAATATATCAATCATAATCCAATCCGGAAGGACGTGAATCCGAAACCAGCAGAGAGATCAAATAGTACAAATAAGATAAAGTAAGATAAAGTAACAGCCTTTGAATATCCCACAGCTGAGCTAAGACCTCCTCTGCTTCTTTTGAGAAGATTCTGGTACTTATTCCATCACGCTAACGCTAACGCTCACGCCGGGTTAGTGGAATGCGCATGGTGCAGGTTCCTCACGATGTTTTCCTTCACCGTCAAGCATGAGATGAATTATAATCACAAATGAAGCGCATGAAATTCAGTTGTGCTTGCCCGGGTTTGACGACGATTTCATTAAGATTCACGCTTTTTACCACTGGGCCATCACGGCATTTTTTCCTAAGTACGGGAGTGTCAATTCCTGGCTTTGAATTTCTTATGAGAATTATAATTCTACTACATAATATATGTATATACTATATATATAAATATATATGTATTATACAATTATATTTTGAAGGGTTGTGTGTCTGATAAAAAGAGTATACAATTTTTTCAAAGGGAAAAAATCACGAAATACCTCTAGAAATTACAATTTTGCTGATTAATACACGTTGATTATCCAGTTTTTATCTAAATAATCCGCTATGGATTGCAAAAACTAGAAAATATAATTATATTTACTAACTAGCTGATACCCGCGACTTTGTCCGCGTTGCTTGATATATTAACAAAGTTTTTTTATGTACGAAGGAAAACACATAAAAAAAATCAAGCAAGCAGGGAAAAATATACTCTGTTTAATTTTTTTTTTATAAACAATGTTATTCGTTTCTTCGTTTGTAGCTGAAATATATAAATTGTCTGGGTTATTAACGCGAAAGCAAGCGACGTACAGTTGATCGCGTGAAAGAAAGCTGATTCTTAGATCAATACCAGCTGGTTTCGGTAAGTACCTGCACAAGATAGCGAGGCAGGAGGTATCTCCCTCCTGCCACGAGTGTGGTGAGCCTTTGGACACGGCGCACTACACCCTGACGGTCTATGCTGCGTGGGGGCCTCAGAGGCATACCCTGGCGGCGTTAGTCGGCGGAGATCTCTCGCTTTCGAGCATAGCGTTAATCACGCTCGGTGCTGGTTGGAAATGGAATGGAGGCCGCGGAGCGGCAGCGTGTGGAAAGTGCCTCCGGTGATTCGATCCGTCGAAGAAGACCGGGAAAGAGGCGTCGGCGCTATGCGTACCTTCTCCCTCCGCCTTAATAGCCGCCGAGGCTAAGGGGGTTCCCAGTGTCCTGGAACTCCTTTAGAAATGGAGGCCCTCATAGGCGGGCCGACCGTCGGGGCTTCACGGTAGCATGCGCAAGCGATGCCGTGACGCCTCTTGACCAGACGGAGAGGATACCGCTGGTTTTTTAGTGGGTATTCCGGCGCCTTCAGTGCGGGCGAGCCCCACATACCCCCAAGTGCGGGAAACGCGTCAACCAACCAACAACAGCAAAAAAACCAACGCCAGTGGCATTTAGCGTCTGCCACTGTGATTTGTATAAATATAATTTCAAAATTTCGGCTTCAATTCAACTCCGCGAGAAGGAAACATACATAACTAAACACGCAGTGCATATAAGTGAAAGTGAAAATTGGACCTTTCGTGTGCGCGCCACCAACCGAAGCCGTGGCGGTCATTTGAATGATGTCATATTCCATACATAATGGAGTCGATAGACCTTCCAAATAAAAAAAAAAATTCGCAAATATCTCTCCTACATGTATTTTTTTTGCATTTCAAAGATCAAGCGCCCTTAATGGAAAACCCTTTACAAATCGTTGTTTCTTGAAACTTTAATAACTTTTTATTAAATGAAGATATCGCAATAATTTATTTTTTTATAAGGATAAGTGTCTAAGTGAAAAGGACATTCAAAATCTGGCAGTCCACAAGGTCAAAGGAAGATAGAGATGTGTATAAAACTGCAAAGAAAAGGGCAAAGAAAACTGTAGCCATTGAAAGGAGAAAAGCTTTGGGGTCTTTATATAACACGCTGGAAAGTAGAGAGGGAAAAAAGGAAATATTTAAACTCGCTAAGTCTCGTAGTAAGGCATCGGAAGATCCAGTGAAAACAAGGGTCATCAAAGGTTGTGACGGGGCAATGAAGTATGTAGACAAAGACATCTTAGCAGCATGGCACGCTGACTATGAGAAACTCCTAAATACTACAACTAGATCTCTTACTCTTCCTGAGATGAGAAAAAATTTAGGGCTCATACCACCGATAACAATTCAGGAAGTAAAAGCTGCACTTAAATTGATGGCTAACAAGAAGTCCCCAGGACCTGATAGAATACCTGTAGAAGCATGGAAATGCCTGGGGGACAAGGGGATTTACATTCTTAGGCAACCGGACTACCGGACGCGTGGAGATTAAGTACCATCGTTCCCCTCTACAAAGGGAAGGGCAGTAGGTATGAGTGCAATAACTACCGTGCGATAAAACTAATGAGCCACACGATGAAGCTATACGAACGAGTTATTGACGTCCGGCTAAGATTAGAGAGGTCGTTATCCAACAACCAGTATGGGTTTATCCTTTCCTTATCCACAATCGACCCGATGTTTGCCATCAGCATGATCTCCCAGGAATTCAGAGCGAAAAAAAACCGCTATATATGGCTTTCCTGGACATGGAAAAGGCATTTGACTGCGTACGTCGTCGTACAATCTGGTGGAGTCTTCGTAAGAAAAATATCCCAGAAAGGTACGTGGACATCATTGCCGACATGTACAGGGACGTAACATCGGTAATTAGAACTACAGTGGGTCTGACAAAACCAATAGCGGTGACTGAGGGAGCACTCCCTCAGTCACCGCTTGGTGCACACCAAGGTTCAGTACTCAGTCCATATTTATTCTGCAAGGTAATGGATGCCCTAACTGAAAGTGCTCAAGCCCTGACGCCGTGGACATTTATATACGCTGACGATGTAGCTTTCTGCACAACGTCCCGAGGTGAGCTGGAATATGCTCTTGGTGAATGGAAACAGCAGTTACTAACAGGCGGTCTAATGTTGAGTGTCTCAAAAACCCAATACATGGTGTGTAACGACCCAGATTCACTAAATAGCTCTATTGTCATCGATGGGCAGCAAGTTGCGAAATGTGATGAATATAAATATCTGGGGACTATGTTGCATAATACAGGAAAATTGGACACCAACATTCAACATCGAATTGCGGCAGCTTGGCTAAAGTGGCGAGAAGTGACCGGTGTAACCTGCGACCAAAGAATGCCAGTGAAACTTAAGGGACTTATATATAAAAGTATTATCAGACCAGTTCTCACTTATGGTAGCGAAACGTGGGCCTTGACTCAGCGCCATGTCCAGTCCATGCAAGTGGCCGAAATGAAGATGCTTCGGTGGATGTGCGGAGTGACCAGACGCGATAAAATTCGCAACGAGTACATTCGCGGTAGTCTGGGAGTACGTGACATCGCCGATAAGCTCCAAGAAAGCAGGCTGCGCTGGTTTGGGCACATCAGAAGAAGACCACCCGAGTATATAGGAAATGTAGCGACCACTCTCAACATTACAGGGTCAAGACCCAGAGGGCGACCTAAAACCAAATGGACAGATGTGGTCAGAAAAGATCTTAGTCACTGCAATGTTTCTGAAAACGATACGTCGAATAGAGCGAAGTGGAAGCAAAATACCAGGAAGGCAGACCCCACCATCAGATGGGAATAATAAATGCACAGGAGAGAGAGAGAGAGAGAAGGATAAGTGTCTAAGAAATAAAATTTAGAAAATTTCATTGATATCTATCCAGTAGTTTTTCCGTGATGTGCGCACAACTGCAGACCTCTATCATTTTATTTATATAGATACGCGGGTGAAACGTAGCACTAATAAAAACGTTATTTTTTTCTCATTCATTAAAACTTGGTCTTTTGCTATTCAAAGTTGTTAAGTATAAGAATGTTTGCAAACGTACTTTTTATTAAATTAACTGCGGACGTTTCAGAAGAGAATTGAAATAAATTTGACGCAGTTTAAAACTTATTTCATTAAACATTAACTTGAAAAAAAAAACGAAAAGCTACACTATCTACAATATTAAATATATTCTTCGAATAAATTGTCTATTTCGTAATTTCGTATTTTTGTACTTTTCTTTTATCTTTTCAATATAATATACTCTCTTTCATTTCATATCATTAAACATATGATAAATATAAGCTTACCGTAAATAACTAAATCATTTATTCTTCATAAACAAGATACATATTTAGTCTAATAAACAGTAAGTAACGATCGTAAAGATGCGTGATGTGCATTCTGTTGAGAAGAATACGGCGATCTATCATGTTGCTTGGCTGCGTAGTTACTGATTTACATGTTTCATTTTCTCTCAAGACAAGATTTCCTTCCGATATTTTCCTTTGCCGCCGAGCACCATACGAATTATTAAAATAAATTTAGCACTTTAATAACTGAGCCGTATTCGGGATTTAAATTCACCTCAAATTACGAATCATACATTAAGAAAAAGCTTTTGCAGCTTCAAACAACTGCGTGAATAATTAAAATTATGATTGACTGATTGTATACGTTTCGAATTCTCTACCATATTAACTTGTGAAGACTGACTTACCTGTAACAAACCAAAATAAAACATTACAATTATTACATAATAAAAGTTGTGTTTATTTATAAGTTTGTATTTTCGTAACGTTTACCCAAATAGAACCGTTTCCTGTTTTCGCTAACACCTTCTGCCAATATTATCCAACTTGTCAAAGTGCCAAAGCATTGAGGTGTTATGACCGCTATATTACTCTTGTTTTATTATATATTTATATGCTCACCTATTCAACTTATTTTTACATAGTATACGGATCCCATTGTGTGATCTACTTCGACGTCTTGGTAAGTATGAGTTGTGACTTTGTGAAAATGTTATATTTATTCCATTGTTTAAGTAATATTCTCTCTGTGTACAGTTTATTTCGGTAATTATATATTATTATATTATTGTTTAAATTGTTACATTAACATAATACATGTTATGTTACGTTAATATATCATCAGACTCTAAGAAATATGTATATTGATCAGTTCTTGCATAACAAAAGAATATTAATTGACGTTATACTTGTAACGTATGGGGAGAAATTTTATTATTTGTATAAAAGTCTTATTTGTTGAAATTATTTTAATATAATATATATCGTTGGTAAAATGAATACCATTATAATTTTACTTTCTTTGGAAAATACCAATTATACAAAATAAGAACTTAAATTAAAGTTACGCAGTTTTTATTTCTATAGCGTGTCATTTGTAATTTGTATCTTTTATTTGTCTGACTAATATATTATTCATAGGACGTTTTATAATAGATACTCGGATTAAATGCTACTAAAGAAAAATTATATAACCATGAATTTTTAAAAAATGTTGAGATAGCTTAATAAACATGAATTGTTTTTAAATTTTAAGCAAATTGCTTTGAATAAAAATCAGTTAATTTAGTGTACTTATATTCGATGTAAACTACATAAACAAGTGTAAGTCGTATCAATGCATCCGTTTTGTCAATATTAATTTAATGTACATTATATTCTTATCATGATACTAATGATTATTATTTTATAAAAGACATGATTTCCTAAAATTATGAGTTAAATTATCTTTTCCGTTGACACACATCTGTCTAAAATAGCTTCATCTATTTATATCTCCGTTCTCTTAATGACTAGGAGCTCGTTCACAAATTTGGTTCATTGCGTAACGTCTGCGCGTGGATTACGCATATTCTTATGATTTAAGATTAAAAACCATTTGTATTGTATGATGTAGATATTGACTTACTTTTAGATAGATACATTTTGACACAATGTTTTCAAAAACTATATGTAACTAGTTGTTGCACGCTTTTTCGCCTGCGCTTAAGAATACTTAAAGGATAAATTATTGTTTGGAAGTATGTGACTTTAAGTAAGAAGCATGAAATGTCATTCTGGTTAGAAAAAAGTATAGGAAGAGGTGTTTATTTTTAGATTGATGATTATTTTTTAAATCATGATTAATTACTCTTTAAATAATCATCAGTGAACTTATTGTTTTATTTCTGTACCTTGACTTAATATATTTAATAGTGATTTACGATCCCGTTCCTGAAATACCCCGCAATTTATCCACGCCGTTGGTATAGTAAAAACTGTAAAGCTGTGAGCAATTTATTCTATCAAACTCAGATTAAACAAAACTGTTCGAGTCACTGAAAACTTTATAAATACTTAATAATTGTTAATCATTAACAGGTGCTTCAATTATATTTGAAGCAACTTATTGTAAACGACGGTATGGCTACGTGCAAGCCATACCGTCAACAGTACTTAGTAGGTTGCATTCCGATTTGAAGGATGAGTGAGCCACTGTACCTACAGGCACAAAGGACATAACATCTTCGTTCCTACGATGTAAAGAATAGTTAATATTTCTTATATTGCCATTGTTTGTGAATAGTGGTGATCAATTAATATCAGGTAGCTCATTTTCCCGTCCGCCTACGTATAACATGTAAAAATACGTTTGCGATATTTCCCTTTGGGGCTAAAAATACTAATTTACTCGCAGAGCCCACTCTGGAGCATGCAGCATATAAATAAAAATTTTAACAAAACAAAAACCGCCTTCATGTTAAAAACAAAATTAATATGCACTAAAAAGTAAAAAAAAAATTGCGTATTCTTCTATAATTTGATAATTACCTTACTATTTTCTACTCATCAATATGTAGGTACAATTGTGTTCCGTGGTTGATAATGTAGTTACAGTTATTGTTATTTTTGGAGTCGATGTCAGCCATCGACCACACAACCTATAGACGCCTAATAACAGGCGAACGATTTTCACAAACAATCAGCCTTATAACGCTCATATCAATGTCCGCGCGAAAACATTCAATCAGTGTCGACCAGTACTGTGACCTGTCAACACGAGTGTCGGAGTGAGTTAAGAAAGTTAAAAAAAAAATCAAAATGCCACAGTGCAGCATTAAATGGTGCGGTAAAAGCAGTAGCACATCTAATATGAATAAAGATGGAATAACATTTCACTTGTAAGTAACTATTATCTTTATTTGTTTTCGAAAACTACGAATCTATTTCGAATTTTTTCGCTAGAACGGAGTTCACGGTTCACTGGTCGTGGTTTTAAAACAAAGTACTCAAACTATCGTGCCATCTCATTCTTTCCCGTTGCGTAAAGTAATCTATTTCTTTCTAACGTTTCGTGGCACGTGTATCTAGCGGCGTAGCAAATTCGTTGTCGATAATATATTTATTTTATTTTTATTATTTATTTTTATTCATAAATGTTATCAACGCTTTTGTTTTTTGTTTATTTATTTAATCAAAACTGTATTAATAATTAAAAAGCTGTTAAGCTGTAACTTTTATAAATTTACAAAAGTGTTGTAGTCCACGAATTTTAGCACCAGCGAATGCGTTCGTTCTGCATAAAATCCCACTACTCAATTTTTTGATTAGATTAGGTTAAGGGTGTCCCCTAAGCGTACATACATTTAATATTGATATACATACGTGGAATACATTTAATATTTTATCAATAAGTCTATCGACAATCATTAACTGAAAAATATGCACTGTACATTACTATCTTTCATTGTGGCCTTGAATTAGCCAATCACGGCGTTGCAACCCCGCTTCGTCTTACCTCGTCTTTCGGCGGAATGAATTCAATACGTGAAATCAAACATTAGGCGTCTATGGGCTGTGTGGTCGGTGATGTCAGCCAAGGAAACACTTTATTATACCTAGCAATAATAATACGGGAATCCTTTAAAAACAAAGAAAAACTTAGGAGGATGCAGGTACGTTGCCGGAGTTTGAGGAAAGAGTACGCTCTCTTCTTGAAGGTTTTAATGTCATATCTGTTCGTAAAAGTCACCGGCGAAAGCTGGTTCCACAGAGTGATTGAGGCAGGAAATGCCTTAAGAAACGCACTGTTGTGGATTTCCAGACATCAAGGTGGTGGGGATGGAATTTTGAGTTCTGGCGCGATGTCCGGTGGTGAAATTCAGCTGCAGGGACTAAACCAAACAACTCCTCAGAACACCCCGTGATATAAGCTATAGAGGATGCAGAGTGACCCAACATCTCTACGCAAATCCAAAGGATCAAGCCGGTCGGTAATATTTTTAATATTGATCGTCGACAATTCGAACTGCTGTACGTTGAAAACGGTCAAAAGGAAGAAGCTGGTACTGGGGAGCTCCCGCCCAAAGGTGAGAGCAGTACTCCATGTGGGGCCGAATTTGCGCCTTGTGAAGTACTGTCTCGCCTTGTTGAGCACTCCAAGCTTCTTAGAAGCCAATTTGGCTTTGACTTCCAATTGACCGCGGAACGGTCGAAAATGTTCGAAATTTCGATGCCAAGTATCCCGATACTGGCTGTGGCAGCGAGGGGAGTATTCTCGAAATGATATGAAAAATGGAGTCTTTTTCGGTTAACGCGCAAACTTGAGTCTTATTGGGGTTGAATTGGACCAAGTTCAGTCGGCGCCAGTCCGAGACTTTGTTTAACAAGATCTCGACTTCAGACACAAATTTGTTCCGACACTCGTCGACGTGTTGCCGAGAAATATTAGCACGGCCGGTGTAAAAGACGTCTTCAGTGCTGTCATCAGCATAGCAGTGAATGTTACTGATTTGTAACATATCATTGATATGCAGACGAAACAAAGTAGGTGAAAGAACGCAACCTTTGTGGAACACCAGAATTGACGAACTTTAAGTCAGAGCATGCACCGTCGACAACGACCTTGATGCTCCTGTCTGCCAAAAAGCTAGTGACCCACTTGCATAATTTCTCAGAAAGCCCGTAGGAAGGCAGCTTCGAGAGAAGCGCTTTAAGCCATACTCGATCAAGGCTTTCGCTGTGTAGATAATATAATATAAATGTAGATTTTAATTTATTATTGTTAGTGTACTCTTGCCTATGTAACAGCACAATGCGTGCATACACTCACTTTGTCATCGTCGTAACTTTTAAAATACTTGTCCAAATAGCATAGTGTAACGAACAAAGTTTATCTACTTTAAATATCAGAAGTGATAAAAGTATTTGATTTGATAAGAATCAATTTGTTAATACAAAATGTGCACTTTTGAAATAACTATAAATTTTTATTGTTATTATTCGATTCACTATTTTTGCGATAATGGCTTACACATCAAATTTATTGTACTTTATTATACATTTCCGCCATACACTATGTTCGTGTAACTCTTATGGTTATTGCAGCGCACACCAGAATGGCTCGCAGATTGGAAAACATTTTTCGAGTTACGTGACACTTATTATTATATTGTAGCAAATTAAAGCCTTTGCGTTATTTTGATCTATGGGCTATATTATTGTAAAGTTTCATTAAAATCCATTCAGTAGTTTTTGCCTGAAAGTGCAACAAACATCTATACAAACATTCGCGTTTGTAATATTATATTTATGTATATGTGATGTATATATGTTTCATATACCTAATGTGTTTCCATAGGATTAAAGGACCGATATAAATTTTTAAATTTAGTTTATTTTTTACGTAATTGCAACTTACTAATGGCGACGTGGTATATAATTCTTACTATGGAATTTACACAAATGTATTAAATTATTAATTATCAACAATGAATATCAAGATACAGCATATTTTAAAAATAAATAGCTACGCTTACTAGTTAAGGTAAGTTGCTCATTTAATATTTTGTTTTTGAATAAATTAGTAAATGGCATTTCAGCATTTCAGCATTTCAGCACCCGCGACTTCGTCCGCGTTGCTTGATATATTAACAAAGTTTTCTTATGTACGAAGGAAAATGCTGATGAAGTGTGCAGCGGAGCTGTCTCCTGTGTTGACGCGCCTGTTCCAACTGTCTCTCTCTACAGGATGTGTGCCGGATTCTTGGAGAGGAGCTAATGTGCAAGCGGTTCCCAAAAAAGGGGATCGCTCAGACCCGGCAAATTATCGGCCAATAGCTATCACCTCAGTTCTCTGTAAGGTGATGGAACGGATCTTAAACAACCAACTGATCCATTACCTAGAAGATCACTGTCTAATCAATGATCGGCAGTATGGGTTTCGACCAAAACGGTCCACAGGTGATCTTCTAGCGTACGTAACACACCTCTGGGGTGAAGCTATCGACAAGCATGGGGAGTCGTTGGCTGTCAGCCTCGATATCTCCAAGGCTTTCGACAAGGTCTGGCACAGAAGTCTTCTCTCCAAGCTGCCGGCATACGGTCTGCCAGCTCAGCTCTGCACCTGGATTGCTTCCTACACAAGCGTAGCCTTCGCGTTTTAGTCGATGGTTGCGCTTCACAATTCCATGTAGTGAATGCTGGGGTCCCCCAGGGGTCTGTGCTATCTCCCACACTGTTTCTTTTGCATATCAATGATATGCTGTCTCTCAGGAACATACATTGCTATGCAGATGATAGTACAGTGCATGGGGGATACCACGGACGCGCAGTAGCCGGGCGGGCGGAAACTGAGGAGAGGCGGAGGGATCTTGTTGTTGAACTCGATAGGACGTTAGGACTCATCGCCAAATGGGGCTCTGACAACCTTGTTGAGTTTAACGCCAAGAAAACTCAGGTATGCGCTCTCACAGCGAAAAAGTCACCATTTTCCCCTCCTCCTTCCCTCTGTGGCACTACGCTGGAGATACAAAGCAAGGTCGCCATACTGGGGATCGACGTTCGGTGCGACCTCAATCCAAAGGATCACATCGAGGCTGTTATAAAAACAGCCTCACGTAAACTCGGAGTCCTGAACAAGGTGCGGCGTTTCTTCACGCCACAACAACTGCTCCTGTTGTATAAAACACAGGTGCGGTCCTGCGTTGAATATTGCTCGCACCTTTGGGATGGCTCCGCCAAGTACTTACTGGAGGCCTTGGATCGGTTGCAGCGACGTGCGGTTCGCATTATTGGCGACGTAAAGGCCACCAACACCCTCGAGCCTTTACAATTGCGTCGAGAGATAGCGGCACTCAGCGCTTTCTATCGAATGTACCACGGCGAGTGCTCAGAGGAACTATTCTCCCTAATTCCTGCTTCTCCTTTCCTTCACAAGTCTACGCGTGCTGGTTCTCGATGTCACCGCCTAACTGTGACATCAATTCCATCGCGAACGAAGAAATTTGGCAACTCTTTTCTTTGTCGCACCTCCAAAACATGGAATTCTTTACCAGCACACGTCTTCCCCTCCTCTTATGACCTGGGTTCCTTCAAACGAGGCGTGAAGAGGCATCTTGCGGGCCGGCAAGGCGGGGGCGGCTAGTGCAGATCATTTTTCCCGACTGCACTAGCCGTCGTCGCGTTTGGACTCTGCTACCACTTACCATCAGGTGGAGTACAGTCATTTGCCCTCCCGGGCTATAAAAAAAAAAAAAACATAGCAAGCAAAAATATACTTTGTTTCAACATACACCACTGAACAAACCGTGCATATACAAATCGTTGTTTCTTGAAACTTTAATAACTTTTTATTAAATTAAGATATCGCAATCATTCTTTGTTTTGAAAAGGGCCAATTGCCAAGTCTAAGAAATAAAATTTTGAAAATTTCGTTGAAATCTATCCAGTTGTTTTTCCGTGATGCACGCACAACTGCGGATCTCTATCATTTTATTTATATAGATACATTCAAGATACGTGTATCAAAATCTAATTTATTCCAGTACCTTATTTCTGATAGAATAGGGAAATTGTCTAATGTGGTCACAACATGCAAAGATGACCTCGTCTGCTTGATTTAAAAAATATATTTAAAAATATACAAATCTATTATTATACTAACTTTTGCCCAAATAATCATTGACAAGATGACTGTTTAGTACCAGTTTAGTAGTATTTGATTTAATCGCACGTATAATTTTATTGTAACATAATATAACTTATTTATTAATAAATGTGTTGATAAAGAAATCGGAAAACAATAAAATCGACGGTCAAGTTTCATTACCTTTATTAGAATCCCTAGGCAAACAATTCCGGCAATATTGTATACAACGGTCGGTCTCAAATTTAACAGCAATGAACAATTAACAAGTCGGCTCGACAGATAATGTCTTTTTTTGCAATTATTTTGTTGCGACCCATGTAACCTGGAATGTTTACAAATTATTAATTGATTATAAGGATTAACTATAGAAATTAGCTTACATAAAGAACTTTTTTGTGGATAAATTTAAAAGATTATTTTAAGGACAGATATTTAAAGTAAACGGGACTTTTCTGTTCATACTTTCAGTTAATAATTATTTAAAATATTAATAATCAATCTGCTCTAAAATTTTATTGAGATATGCAATAGTGTAAGCTAATAAATCCATCGACGGGTGTATCGGTCGATAATAAAATATCCTTAAAATAGCGTCGTTGGTACATTTTGGTATAAATATTTCGCATCTTTTCTAAACCGTCAGTCACGCATTTTTATTTTAAATATATACTGTTAACTGTATTGAATGTATTTAACTCTCCTATTTGTGTGTAGAAGAATTGAAGATTGTATCACTTGAAGATATTTGCAGTGAAACTTATGAGTCATTTAAATGTATGCCTTATTCGATGGTGGGTGCTAATATATTAATTTATATTTGTTCGGGGATCGTATTATGTATGTATATCTGTGATACAATGATACCTAATTATCGATTTTTTTAACAAAAATAACGTTTTTTTTTTATTATTACTACAATTAAAATCACGATATTATTAACGATTGAAAGCAAAAATAATTGATACTTATCTGTAGTTTAGTTACACTTGTATAAGGACTGATCAATGTGGTTATTGGAATGTAGTTTGAAGATATAGGTACCACCATCAATCTAGATTCCAATTTGTGCATGTTGTCTTAGGTCGATTTTTATCTCGGAATGTATTGATAAGAGTGATAAAAATAATTTGTTTTATAACAAAATATTACGTATTAAATTGTTTATTTTTTCTTTTAATAATCGTTTAATTTTATTATTATCTAATTGATTTGATAATTCAAAAGCCGACTAAAAATAAAATAAGTATTATTATTTTCATTTCATTTTCTACGATGTAGCAGAGTATTGTAACATATATAAAACATTGTATATAAACGGGACACTGTATAAGGTCACAGGGCATCTGGCGTAAAACGAGCATATGTTAGCTATTTTTATCACAGCTGTTCACTGATATCATCTGTATTCGGTGTTCCTAAAATACGGAAAAAGTAGTAAACATTTATCTCTATATCTTTTTAAATAGAAATTATATACCTTTAGCTAGAACTTCGTATTTTATGAATTTTTGCAAATATGTCAACTATACAAACTTCAACAATAATATTTAGTTTCGTTTTAACAACGTTTTTATAATCATTGTCTGTGTGTATGGAAACAAGACTTTAAATTGTATTATGTTCCGTTTTTAAATTTTAATTAATATATAGTGTGTTTTAGCCTTATAGCACGTTGTAGTATCAAGATCAAGTTGATATAGAAGCAATCAAGACTAATTTATATAAATAAAAAATTTGAAATAATTGAAATCTATTAAATTATTTTTAGTTTATCCGTTTGTACCAAAGAGATTATTTTAATAGCCTTAATCAAATAACTATGATAACAAAGCTTTTTGGCTTTCGATCCAGACAGTGTCGAATGTCACGACACTCTTAGCCACATGTTGTCGTTAGCCCAAACACATTTTAACAAATGGCAATGTCATTATCTGTTACACTGACTATGGCGTAATACACTATTAACAGTTACTATATTGACTCGCTTTTAAACAGTTCTATAAAATTAATATTAATTTTTTAACTGTTTAAGAGCTTTGTCATAAATCGTCCTCACAATTGCTGCACCATGTATTTGGTACAGTGCCTATTCTATTGCTTACATTACTATTACATCAATACATCTATAATAATTCTCTGGGTAAAAAAGATATCCGGTGTGATGAAGGATTATTACAATTATAAGTGGCCTTTGTGACTTGACTACTAAAATCAATGATGATTCATTTAATATTTTAATTGCAGTTGCACCATATGATTATAACAGGCAGTCCGAATATCGAATTACTAAAAGAATGATGTCCATTTATATACTATCTGCGTTAATTTGAGTGAATGTCCCTTACTATGAACAAAGGGGGGCGTTATTGATAACATCGCTTTTGGCTAACAAAACGAACAATAACGACACAATAGAGCTTTTACGAAGATATACCTTTTGTGCGTAGTAAAAACGACAGACTTCTCTGCATAATTAGATGGTTTTTTTTATAGCCCGGGAGGGCAAATGACTGTACTCCACATGATGGTAAGTGGTAGTAGAGTCCAAACGCGACGACGGCTAGTGCAGTCGGGAAGAATGATCTGCACTAGCCGTCCCCGCCGTGCCGGCCCGCAAGATGCCTCTTCACGCCTCGTTTGAAGGAACCCAGGTCATAAGAGGAGGGGAAGACGTGTACTGGTAAAGAATTCCATGCTTTGGAGGTGCGACAAAGAAAAGAGTTGCCAAATTTCTTCGTTCGCGATGGAATTGATGTCACAGTTAGGCGGTGACATCGAGAGCCAACACGCGTAGACTTGTGAAGGAAAGGGGAAGCAGGAATGAGGGAGAGGGAAGCAGGAATGAGGGTGTATTTTGTTCCCACTTCTCATACGATTGAAAATGGTGAAATTATCGTTCATAATAGTTTTTCGAAAATAGCAAAAATTTAACTGTATTAATAGTTTTTTGTAAATATATAAAAACATTTTGAAAAGATAAATAAACAATATGTATACAAGCAAAATATGGCAAGAATATTTTAGAAAAAAATATTTATGAAGCATAAAACTACCTTACATTATATGTCGTTAAACTAACAATTTGTAAAACCTAATTTAAAGCTAAGAACCTAAAATAGGAAATCGCAGCAATAAGAATTGCACGTACTTTATCGAATACATATTTGATTACAATAAAGAAAGGAAATCTTATACATTATATTATAATTTTACTCGAGTCTGGCCTGGTCCTGGTAATTAAATTATAATTGTCTGTTTTTATCTCATATAGGCTAAAGTTTGTCCGTTGACTTGCCTGATGTAAATCATCGCAACTGTCAAGGATGTAGCACGATGCCTAGAACGTGTTTACTATATAATGAATGTCTTCATTTACATAAACGACCTGCCCTTTTTTGTATAAACATGACATAGTATTGTTTGCTGACGATACCTCTTTAGTTTTTAAAATTAAAAGAAAACAAGTAGCAGCTTGCAGTTGCAGTTCCCCATATTGACGGATTGGTGAGTAGACTAAGCTCAGCGGCTTTTGTGGTTAAAAAAATAAGATTTTTTACCGATGGTGATACGGCCCGCCATGTATATTTTAGTTACTTTCACAGTATAATGTCTGACGGCATTATGGGGTAACGCGGCCGCTATCAATACGATATTTGTACTGCTGAAGAGGGCAATTCGCGCAATCTATAGCCTGGAAGTTAAAGAATCCCTAAGACCGAAATTTAAATAAAATTTAAATATTAACTGTTGCTTCTCAATACATATTATGTATGTATGTATAGAAAAACATCGATAGTATAGACTCAGTAACTCTTTTGTGAGGGCAATGTATACGGTTCTACAACAGGATCCCAGAAAGCGTTTAAAATGCCTCAGTGGCTAAATTTAAAATCCCGGGGCTGGGCATTTTCAGAACCGGTGGTAGTTTCTAGAATGACTATCATTACAAAGTACATTCTTCAGTATTGCATAAAGTATTTTTAATTTGAATTTTGAGTCATTGAATTTCAAATCCAAATTAGTTCAACATGTATAAGCAGTGTTGTAAAATACATATAAAACTGGTAATTTGTCTCTGAGAGTAAATCTGAGCGAAGTAATGGAAAAAGTTGTGATAAATATTCATTACGCATTACGTAGCATTAATATTCTAACGAGTTGCCGGCAAAATACAACGAAATATTTACCACCTACCTCATGATTAGTGACATATTTTGATTTATTTGAAAAAGAAAAACAGGTACATTGTACATCATTACAATTTTACCAAATGGAATAGAAAACTCCAAATTGTATCCAAAATAGATTCGGTACTAATATAAAGGGTGCCTAGTTTAACTAGACATATTGGTGATATACCCAATTTTTTTTTTTTTATTACATAGGAAGGCGGACGAGCGTATGGGCCACCTGATGGTAAGTGGTCACCAACGCCCATAGACATTGGCGTTGTAAGAGCTGTTAACCATCTCTTACATCGCCAATGCGCCACCAACCTTGGGAACTAAGATGTTATGCCCCTTGTGCCTGTAATTATTAAGTGCAATGCCAATTTTTTATTTATTAAGTGCAAATTACAAAATTAATTTAGTCCGGCCTGATGAATGGTGTACCAAATTATTATGGCACCTAAGCACCCCGTAAATCATTTTTTGTAAAACTGATTTACAATAATATAAAATATTAAAGTGCATTGATATTTCAAACAACATTTTCTTCCTAGTGACCCACGATGAGTTTAGCTCGTATAATTTTTATATCAAATTCATTAAAACCTTAAATAAATATCTCTTTTATGTAATGACATACATTAATGAAATAAATATGTACAGAAGAAATTAAAATTTCCTCCTTTTAGAAGTCTATTAAAAATTATAATGAATCAATGAATAATTATTATTAGGAAAATATTTAATGATGATTCAAGAAATAACTATTAGGAGGAGATAAGCATAATATAAGGCAGTGTGGGTGCTACCCACATCAACTTTTAAGGGGAGGCTCAAGGTACATTGTGATATACACCCGATAATAATGGGGCCGTGTTGATGAACTCCATTTTCAACTAGAAACAAGTAAATGGGAAATATACAGTAGGTATATATTTTAAATATATACAGTAGGTATATTTCCCATTTACAGATCGACTTGAATCTTCAATTTTTTAAATTTTTACTGTCAATACGCACTATATTTTTAATCTACTTATTTTGATATCTTAATTCATTTCAGATCAACAATTTTAACGTAAAAAATCCGATTCTACTAAAATTATCATTAAAAAGTTTAAACCAGAACCAGTTTTCTTATCATCTTTAGAGCTGCTCTAAAAGATGTTTCTTTGTTAAGCTCTGTCGTTTAACCAATTATTAATGTATTAAATAAAAAAATATGTTGGGAAAAAAATGTACTTTTTCTATTTATTTAAATAGTGGAAGAGGACAACTAACGCTTGACGAAGATAGAAATAACAATTAGGTACAATCATTTTTTTTATTATTTAGACATACAATGCAAAATTTTTTTTTTAAAGAAATGTACAATTCCACTGTCTATGGGTGTTGGTGATCACTTACCATGAGATGGTCGCAAATGCTCGTCCCGCATATCTATCGCATCTAAAAAAATTTTTTTACAAAAAAAATAACATCTGTGTAGAATAATTAAAATATAAATTCATTATTGGGCAATAATATTTGAATGAGCGATGTGCCAAATATGTGTAAGTATTTAGCAATAACGTTATGTAGTAAATATTGCCAGTGTGTACGATGTCTACGTCATTTCCGGAAATGCCTTTGAAGCTTTAAATGTCATCAGACTAATAGCAGAATCTGTTTCGCAATACATCCACTTAATGTGATCTTATGACCTCGACCATGGAATTATCTAATCTAATCAATATAATGAATCGAGAAGTAAAATAAAATCGAAACTTGGTCTACATCTCAGGTCTACATAATAAAGATTTATCTTTATTGAAAAACACCCATTTATCGCATTAACCGCATTATGGCAGTTTTAAAAATTCCATGACATTAATTTCGCATCATAAAGGAATATGAAGATACAAAGCTTTACTGTATTCAAAACTGTTTTTTTTTTTATATTATTTAAATATTGGGCGAGGCCCAACTTAAAAATTGCTGTAATATGTTTATGAATAGCGAACGAGATTTCAATGTAAACCAATGTATGTATATTATAAGCTACATATTGAAAAATGTCTACCTCGAATCCTTGACTCTAATGTTTCACGCATTAGAGTTTACGACACCGCTTTTATTTTACGATGCGAGTGATATTGAACATTGACAGTGATGTCGGAAGTATAAAATTGAACATGCTGTAATAGTATTGTATATTAAAACCATTAATTACAAAGTAGGCACATTATTTTATATGTAGTGAGCGAGCGGTATCCCGTTTAGTTAGTTAATTTGGTTATAGCGACGTCTCTTTTTCCATTACAATTGAATCACATACAAGAGGTCATAAATGTATTTGTATCCCATTTAAGACGTAGGTTTTCACTTCTAAAAGTATATAAATATATGCATTTTTAAATAATCTTTACAGAAAGACTTTATTTGTGCCCATATTTTGCATTTTATAATTCCGCAAATTTGTCACATTGTAGCGCTAGTCAATACTTTTCTTATATTAATTTTTGTTTTTATTTGATTTCTAATATTTAATTTAATTAACACGATATATTGTGAATGTTATGTACACTAATCGATGTACATATCGGAAGTTGTTTTTTTTTGGATGTTGTATAAGCCGTCAATGAATATAAATAAATAAATATTTTGTTCCTCGTTCAAAATAAATGATTATTTAAAAATATCTCTTTTTATAATATTTATGAGTATCTCATGAATATTATAATTAGTATTTTGACATTTATTTGTACAACCTCATTTTTTAATATTTAAATTCTGAATATTTAAGTTCAAGTACTATAACAATAAAAGATTTAATATACTAGTACCTAAGTATGTAGAGTATAATAAGCCCTTTGTAGAATTCTAATATTATAAATATTTAGTTACTAATTTTCGCCCAAAGCCTACTATGAGGAGTAGGCCTTCGTACAAGTCCGCCAAGCAGCAATACTTTGTATTGTTGTGTTCTATTGAAGGGTAAGTGGGTTAGAGTATATATAGTTATAGGCACAAGCGACATAACATTTTAGTTCCCAAGGTTGGTGGCGCATCGGCGTTGAATGGTTTTCTAGCACCGTCAACGTCTGTGGACGGTGATGACCGTTTCCCATCAGGTGACACATTTGCCCGCCCGCCTACCTACGAGTGTATTAAACTCATTTGTCAATAGTATAAATCTTTATTCTTGAATGACATTCAGGATCATGGATTCGTTTTTTAATCAGTCTAATTACATTCAAATTAATGTTGTAAATTATTTATTAAGCACGTGATTAACTCAATAACCGACGCGTAATCCTAAATTGCCGAGTTTGCCAAGTACCGAGAATTAAGCTCTACTCTAAAATACTAATTCAAACATAATATAAAAATGAAATAAAATTTAAAGTGAAAAGTATGGTTATGTGCTGTTTTCATTGTTAGATATTATGTAACGGAATTAATCTATTGAAGTTAATATAACCGAAGCGCCTCATTTCCAGTTATTTTGAAACCACAGAGACTAGAGATCTTCTTACAACAATAAATACTTATTTTTGTCTGTCTCTGTTTGTCCGCAGTAATCAACAAAACGGAAAAAAATGCAAAATATAATCATTAATCTATTTATAAATTTAACACGGGTAAAATCGCAGGAAATAGCTAGCTGTTAATAAAAATACAGATGACTTTTTATTCTAATCTATGTATACAATGCATAATATACAAGTATCAATGGGTTATTAAGGAAAATAATATAAAAATATGGTATATTTGCTATTTGCCTCGCGTGAAGGAAGTTTAGTTACGCTTTATCAGTATGACGTAATATTAACTTAGAAAGGCCACCCGCGGTCTACTATCGTTACGATACCGGGTTTAACTCGAACGTTACTTTTAATATGACTACGTGACTTGCATTATTAAACTATGTACAAGCAACAGCTATTTCAACTTTGTTTCACGCTGTATACCAACATTCTAAATAGGTATTTCTTTTTAATAGCTCTTTTATAGTTAATTTTTTTTTAAACGTTATTTTTATGCAAATTGATATTCTGTTATATAAAGTATATTTTCAAAGTTGTATATTTTTCGAATAAATCCTTAGATTTAAAAATAACGTAAAGGCCTCATTTGCCCGACACCTTAGAAAAAGTTTAGGCTTAAGGTGAAAATTGTAGGGGATTTTTTAATTTACCGGTCTGTGTTAGGGCGGGTTTATGGAATAGGAAATGGATGAATTTTAAACGCTCCATACATCATAGCTCACTATGTTTCCGTGTGATTTCGTAGTTTAAAGTTAATTATTAAATCAAATTAAACTCAGTTTTGTGTGCCCCGGTTTGAACCCACGACCTTCGATTAAGATTCACTTGTTCTATTTGCTCGGCTATTTCAGCTCCTACATTAACAAAACGATAAACGCAAATCTATTTATATAAATTAGATTCCGTTATTGAATAAAATCAATCATTTTCAGCAGAAATATATTACAATACGTCTATGCATAAAAGCTATACCTATAATGTTACCAGGTACTACGTAGTAGTAGTACTAATACGTAGGTCCTTATCCTTATATATTTATATAACGAAAAAATACTACATTTATTTGAATAATAAAAATCATACGTATTTTTTTTGTTATTTTTGCAATAACGTTGGAAAACATCCTACACAGTTTAGCTACTCGTATACAATACACCAAATACAATTCGCAAGACGTATTCAGTAAGGAACAAATAAAATTATATGGTCAGAAGAAATAAAATCTATTATTTGAGTGAAATGTTCCCGATAAATTATTTTCCATTCGATTTACCCATATACGAAGGAAGGCCGTATCGTAAAAGTCCTGTCGTAATAACATGAAGAAATGCTAATGCCTTCTTTATGGGGCCCTTTTTATGACCTTTTAAGTTATGATTGCTGCTAAATTGAGATACTCATGTAGGTCAGCGTTTTTAATAATTAATTTATCGAATAGTATAAATAGATAAATTAAATTTGACGGATACTTCATCAATGGTATGATGACATTTGGTAATTATTTAAAGTTGACCAAAAATGAGTTGAGCAAAAATAATCCGCCGAAGACGGCAAAAATTTAGAATTCACCCGCGTGAACCGCCTTACACGCCTCCCTCGCGATGCGATTTCATTTTTACCACGAGCCACGAGAACGGCGCGGCGTTGCGTTGGGTAAAGCAGCAATTCGCGCGACGCGGTATTCAAACCACAGGCAAACACCGCTGCGTCTATTATAAAATATTATATTTGTCAACGTTGTCTCCACACTGGTAGAGGTATTACATTAAGAATAAATAGTGAAGGACACGATGTAATGTGAACATTTTGAACAGACGAGCCGGTTGGCCTGGTTGGTAGATACCCTGCCTTTCGCGCCGCAGGTCGTGGGTTCGATTCCCACCCAGGACAGACATTTGTGTGCATGAACATGTCTGTTTGTCCTGCGTCTGGGTGTAATTATCTATATAAGTATGTATTTACAAAAGAAAAGTAGTATATGTATTATATCAGTTGTCAGGTTTCCATAGTACAAGCTCTGCTTAGTTTGGGATCAGATGGCAGTGTGTGAAAAATGTCCCAAGATATATTCTATTATAATTTTTTCTTTATTTGTTCTCCATATCTGTAATTATTGCGAACTGCATGTAGGTAGGTGTAGTTAACTGAAAATTTGTCATTAAAAGCGAAGTAAAATACCGTTAAAATAATAAACTAAATATTCAAAACAAAAAACTAATAGTACTTAATATTGTATATTATATGAAAATAGTTTGTGTTGTATATGGATAGTTTCTAAATAAGTATATAATATAATAAATAACAAATTATTATTATACAGCTAATAGTTGTTTCAGCGTCGGCTGAACATTTTCCAATATATGTTGAAAGTTCAAGCATAGTATATTGTTAATGAGTTAAATTACCGCAAAACTTTAAAACAAACTCTCAAACATGCAGACATTCCAAATCAATTAGTTAAAATTAGTGTGTTATAGCGGATACAAACTCGTCAAATACCTACTTCAATGTTTTAAAATCAACTTTATTTCCACACTAATAAAATAAATATAATTTAAACCTCAATCACAATGAAACATATTTCACTTTAATTTGATGAGATGAGTTCTTATTCCTTTCCATTAGTTTCATATCAAGTTCATATGATATTTCTATCATATAAATCTAATAGTAGATATTTGTATGTAGTATATATATAATACAAACTTGTATACTGCCGATCGAGGAAAAAAATATTTTCATATGACTCGCAATAACACAAAAAGATAATAACAATATAATATAAATGATAAGATCAATTTAAAGGGGAATTAATGCTACTAGCATTTTGCCACGATTACACGCGTTCATGATTTGGACAGTTTTAATTTTTATTTGTATATAATTAAGGTTTTAAACTAAATTAATTATATTATTTTTTTATAAAAAAGTTCTTACAATTACAGCGATATAAAAACAGTTTCGCTTATATAAATATTCGCAATATATATATCTATATATAATAGAAGTGTGATGAGAATTGCAGTGTGATATCAGTAACACTTCACATAATTTGAAAGGAATAAAAAATGATATTTTCCTAGCCTTTAACATAATAAGCGCTGTACAAACATATTTCAAGGCTAATACCATTCTTATGTTAATATATTTTATCATACTTTGTCATTCGCACATAACTTGATATTTTCATTTCCTACTCAACATTAATATGCTCTTATAAATATATTTTCATGTTTTAATTCTTTTCTGATATTATAAATCACCGATACAACTATCGTACTTCTATATAAAGTATTTAATTAAAAAACGTAAATGTATACAATTTATGAAATGAAACCCAAAGAACGCAATATTTCATTTATGAATTTACGTTCGTTGTTTTATATTTAATGGTGATAATGAATTGCAATTTCAATTGTTTTAACACAACAGTTGAAATCGTGTCTGAAATTAATGTTGTAATTAGTAAAATGAATACTAGATATTATTATACAAAAATATTTACATTATGTTATTTGTGTCATTTATAAGCAAATTTATGTTGACTCTATGTTCGGGGGCCATTCAGAGGAAAACACAACAACATATTTCGTCAAACCAATACCTGGCGAGGACGAACGCGCTTTGAACGTCGGCGCTATCATCACGGTCTCTGCAAATTACAATCAAATGTATAAAATATATTATGTATTTGTATAAAACGAACGATAATCCTAGCGCTCGAAACGCTAGTTCATAGATATTTTTAGTACTTATTTTACCAATTGCATAACAAATAAGTGTTTTATTATTGTATGTAAGAATACCTAGTCTTGCCATAAATACTGATACAAAGTAAAAAAAATTTTTTATTGCAAATAACATTTATTACTTTTACAGTATGTTAGTTTAATACATAAATATAAAACAATTTAAAATATAAAATGCTTATTCGAAGTGGCCTCAATTGGCAGCAATACAGCCCTTTAAACATTGAGGCCAGTTATCAATAGAAGCACGCACTCTTTCCATGGGAAAATTCTTCACTGCCAATCATATGGATTGTTTTAGGGATTCCAAATTATCATGGCGTCTAGAGCAAGCCGTACTCTCTAAAACTGACCATAAATCATAATCCAGCGGATTAAGATCGGGACTAGACGATGGCCAGTCTGCAGCTCTGATGAAGTCCGAAACGTTCGTTTCCAACCAAGACTGCGTAGTCCGAGCTATATGACCCGGCGCCGAGTCTTGCTGGAAGGACCATTTTTGGTTATTGAACATGGTGTTGTTAAGGGACTTCACTACCTTCTCAAGAATGGTATCTTGATACACTTGTGCCGATGTTTTGATACCTTTTCTACAAAAGTATGGCTCAGTCACTCCTTCATAGCTAATACCCCACCAAACCATCACTGAAGTCGGATAGTGCCCACGTTGCACTCTGTCCACTAATTGGGAAGCTTCCTTAGAGCTCAGAGCTACAGTCATTTTGTTTGTTAAAATGTTGCTCAATTGTAAAAAAATTCTCACTCGTAAACGAAATTTTTCTGTGACCTCCCTTTGCTTACCGCTTCAGTAGTCGTCGTCGTAGTAATATTCTATTTTTAATGATCAGTTAAAAAATGACCAGTACGTCTCTGATAGGCTGCAAGTCTTATGTCCTCTTTTAAAATACGCGATACGGTTCTAGGTGCTATCTTCATCTCCCGAGATAAAATCTTTTGCCTTCGGACAGACTTTCTTCGAATTCTTTCCCTTACTGCTTTGACCACCTTTTTCATACGAACACTACGTGGACGGCCAATTATTTTTCTGTCACATACAGAGGAGGTCTCATTGTACCTTTTAATAGCCCGGTACACAAACATTTTACTAATACCAAGCGTATGGAGAGTTTTAAAATTTCTATTTGGCTCCATACCTACTTTGTGTAATGCAATCACAGCGATTCAGTTCTGTTTATCACCCCACTCCATTTTAATATCGCAAAATATTGTATAATGTATTGGCGCCAAAATGAGAAAACTCAATGAACAACCATATAAAAATGATGACAGATTGCAAATTCAAATTTAATATTATATTTATTTTTAATTTTAACAGTATTTATGGCCAGACTAAGTATATTATGTACAAGAATAAAATATTCAAAATATAATTACACACTAAACACAGTAATTTATTTAAATGATCCAACTATAAAACTTATCTAGCTATATATCTACGTACAAATTATTAATAGTACGAAAAACACAAAAATAATAACACTCCAAAGGCGGCGATAACCAGCGCTATCAATGATATTGTACGAGTGTTTTCCGTGAAGGTGAAGGATTTAGGTTAGTCGGTCCGTACGTCATTCCAAACGTTGCTGAACAAATATTGAATTAACGTGTACAGAATAATTGTGGAGAAAGCCTAGTTACCGACGAGAATATCAAGCGTAATTATTACAACAAACAACTCTACCGTCAGCGTGTTGTTGCTCTGGATATGACGCATCGATACGATATGTATTATAAACGTACATTATTGGTTAAATAAATAAAATTGATCACCATATAAACAGTGCAATATAAATAATGTATGTTTAACCTAATATAATAATTAGTTCAAAATTAATGGCGATATCGACATATTTTTAATAATAAAAAAAATTTGTTAAACTTGCTACAGATTTCATTAATCAATCTCATAGCGTTTAAGTACCTACTTACTATAATTGGTTACTATTATTATTATTTTGTTACTTTTTTAAGATTTTTTGTTGTATTAGTAGCTAAGATTGGATTATTAAATTATTAATAGATTAGTTCGGTTTATAAAAGTAATTTTTGTTTTTCCGGTAAATGTTGTTTACAACTTTAAAGATAAGAGAGTATGTTTTAGTTGTTAGTTTTAAGTGTTTAGTGATAAGTTGATGATGTAACTCTGTCAATAAATAAATAAACAAAAATAAAAAACTCTGTGTCTTTTTCTTTCGAATCAGTGATTAACTTAACAGCATTTTAAACAACATTTTAGATATATACATACATTGAAACAAGTAATTGAATATTTAATGTAAATCTTTTTAATAAATTTATATAACACTTTATACCGGTAATTAAATTCTGAATGACATAGGTATGTAATAAAGCCTTAACATAAATAATTTATAATTACCGTGGTTGAATATGGTTGAAACTATTATTTTATGAATAATTTATAAATTCCATGGATCATAAGCAAGGTTATCGACAAACGATTGCTTTGCTTAAATAAGAAGTTACATTATTTATTATAAATTAAATATCGGATAAAACATTTTAAAATTTCGATAAGTAAATAAAGTAAACAATAAATATTTAAATTTCGTTTCATTTATTTGAAATAGCTAAATTATAAAATAGGATAGAAAATCAGCCAGGTAGGTCTCTCTGCCAAATGGTTTTGGCATCGTTTAACTCTTGACACCAAAACAGTTGAATGTCAGAGCCGAAAATACAAAGTATCTTATTATATGAACAAGATTATATATAAAATGAGCCATCTGATATTAAGTGTTACCATCGCACATAAACAAGTTCACTGTACGAAATATTAAAAAAATAAATAATAATTTTATTAGAGAACTAAGATGTTATGTCCCTTGTGCATATAGTTACACTGGCTCACTCACTCTTTAAACACAACAATACTAATGCTATACTTTATTGCTGTTTTGCCGTAGTACACAGGTGGTACTTAACAAGGTGGGTTTGCACTTTGCACAAAGCCCTACCCAGTAAAATACATTGTAATGTGTAAAGGTATACGTATGATCAATAGTTATAGGTAGGAATAACTAACGACTGAATTTCCTGCTGGTGTTCTCGGTACATTTCGATGAGGCTATTAAATTTAATATTATAAAATGACGACTCGAAACTGCTAATAGAATAGTAGACTCCTACTTAAATAAAACATTTTATATTGATTTTCATCGGTCATATTTTTTACTAGATGTAACTGAATTTTTACTTTGCCTTATTTATTGAGGATGGTCGATGTCATTGACTACAATCCGTGAAAGAATCGTATTATGATTACGCGACTATTAGTTTTGCCTTCAACAAACAAATAGTTTAACAAAAAAATACAAATATTGAGCTCTGAGTGGTGGATAATGTGGACAAAGAGTTCGTATTTAGACCAACATTTTTCTATTCAAATTACCAATGCAATGCATTATGCTTTTCACGGTAAAACCAATTTTCGGTGTAATATTTCTTAATAGCGCAGATAGTTCAGCACGTACTTACGCGTTACGACTTGATTTACATATTCAAAGGTTTAACATCGATATGGGATTAGTGTGACAGGGCGCGGCGTAACGCATGGGTGCGCGCGCGCAACAAACGGAGCCCAGATCCTGTACGCTGTGTAAGCTGACCGCGCCTTATGTAATGTCATATGGATTGAATTGTCTCGTGACCATATCAATAAACACAATGTAATAAAAAATATATATGATACGTAATAAAATAAAATTGAAACAAATCGCTTTTTATTGATATTCACATTAAAAAACAACTCATTGTTGAGAAGGTAAGGTATTGTTAAAGTTGATAAAAAATGAGCAAATTGTCAAAATACAAATGAACGCAATATCTTCGTTTAAAAATCGCAACCTAATCTATATCCGAACAAAATCCGGTAATCTCTGAAAGCAATTCAACGTAATCCATGGACGACAAGTCAGGCTCCTAAACCTCGCTAAGATATATTACCACTCCACGTTGAATATTTAAATGTTACGTTAAGAAAAGTACCAGCGCAATTATCTACCTATTAACATTTTTGCAACCTTACCTCAAATGAAAATACAGGTAAAGAAATAATTTGAACAAATTCTTATTTCAAACCACTGACAGTCATAGTGGTAATACGAACTTTAACAGCGGAAAATGATGCTGGGTTTAGGTTAAATAATACATCGAATGATTAAAATTCATCAAATGTGCCTTGTATCGAATTAAATAACATAGCACTGACGTAATGCAACTCGATGCTAATGAATGAATGATTCATAGTGAGAAGTCAAACGATTAACCGACATTTCGGATGCCGCTGGTAATTTCCGCTGTGAATTCTAATGTCTATTAAATTTCGTCAACTGATGAATTTTCCATAGAGTCGGAGCTAAAAAGAATTTTCATACCTTTGATTTCTTTTAATGGAATACCTTTATAGCATATACTGACACGATATTTTTATATCGATTAATTGGTGTATTGGTTAGCGTACAAGTGCAGATTCAATAGTCATAACCGTTGTTAAATACATTCAGTTCATTCAGACCGTCATCAAAATGGCAACAATCAAAGCGCTACTGATTTCTAAGCATGAAAAGTATTCAAAAATATGGAACGCACTATTGAAAAAAAGTATATCATTATACAAACTATATCATTTTATGTACACTTAAAAAAGTTCAGTATTTTCTGCTTAATATAATTTTCTGACAGAAAAATAATATATAAAAAAAACGAAGGAGATATAATCTAAGGAAATATTCGCCTATAATGATACTGGACGTTTGATTAACTTCGCACATTGCGTAAACTAAACACAAACTTGTATAGTGTGGGTCGACTTTATTAGATTTACCAATTTCACGGATAATCAAGGATCATCTGAAAGAAAATGTCGGGGCTGTAACGAAGCATAGGCTCCGCGTCGTGTTCACCTTTGACATCGACAGTTCACATTTCTTAATCATGACATAGAAAGGAGAGACGAAGATTAGAAAATCACTCCATGGTTTCATCTTACGGCATAGGAACTCGTAAACAACAGCTGACGTGATGCGTGTTTTTTAACGAGAAACAAACAGATATTGTACTTGCTTTTGACAGTTAATAAGACGTCGTCGTTTTAGTAGCTGGTTTATATGGCTGCAGATGCCGAAGTCTTGGTTACAGATCCTGAGTCGGGCTAATTAAAGTTGTTAAGTTTTATTGTCTAACCACTGGACCATCATGGTTCTTTGATACAAAATAAGTGTTGATTCATTGAAAAAAAAATGCTGTCCTTTTACTAAAACATAATCATTTATCATCGATAAAATACGAAATTATGTGGTGCATTTAAGATATTAGAATTAAGCTTCTATAAGTATCACAGTATATTTTATAAAAATATCAAGAAAAACAGCTAAATAAGTTTTCACATTCTACTCAATAAATGTACAATCTATATTGACGAAAAAACAACGTTGCAACACAATGCAAACAGTTAAACTGTTACGATCATAGAATTTTTAACAAAAAATTCAATTGGCTTGAATAAGAAATAATTATCTTCAACTAGCATCTATTCCTCGTCGTCGTATCTCTAAAAGGCGAAGTCAGCCGACTTGCATCGAATGCTAATTACGATCACTGGATAGATGAGTTTGAGCGTTTATCTCTAATTAGGTATGAAGGAGGATTACGAGAGCGGCAAAGGTATTATCGTTAGGTTGGGCGTGTTCGAAGACCCTGACCTACATGTCGTCTGCACGCCATTGACCAGATCGTGGGTTTAGGTACTTTTTTGTATATTACATTGTTTATCTACTTATTATTAAAGATAGATGTCAACATACGACAATGATAAATTAAAAGCATATAATAAAATTGGTTCAGTGAGTATTGATATGTAGAAAATAATTTACGTGAAACAAAATGAATAATAAAAAAAATTCAACACCACGTACCATACGTTAGAATTAATATATATTTATAGGTTTCCAAGTGGTTTTTTAATTCATCATAGCATCACAAGAGTTTGGATAGTCTGCAGATTGTGTCGTGGCAACAATACAACATTATTGCCATATCATCAAAAAGCAGTGCGCCATATTTCAAGTCTAGCGGAAGAAATACTTATTGAACGAGGAATCCATACACCAAGTTAAAAAAGAGCAGATGGTCTTGAAACCAATTGATCGTGAGCTTTCTCTGCTTTAGTCGAATAATTAAAGTGGACTAAAATCCATTTGGGTTTGTGGTAGAATGTACTCCAAAGATAGAAGAACACATGCTTCCAACTTACAATACGCGGCTGAACCATAATGTCAGTATGACACATTTTAGGATACTATTTATCCCTTGCAATCACAAAGTCCCTGCGTGATAGTCCAGGTCTATAATTCTGTTCAATCAACACTATGGGTACGACACAATGGACTAGCGGACGTCAAGGGGGCTGTAATAGGATATCCTAGAAGATCGAGCAATTTATACACAATAGAGCCAGTAAATTCTAAATTAAGTTAATGAACAAACAAGTGATGTTAATGCAGTATACAGTTTAGTCGATGTTCTAGTTTGATGATATGAGTTATCCATCGATCAACATTTTTCTTTGGGTATTAATTAATAAAACGTTTTATTGGTGGTATAGACTTGCCTTGTGGATGATTTTATGCGACTAATAGTAGTACTGACTCATGATAAATAAATACAATTATTCTTACTTAGCGAGAATCTTCAATATAGATAACTACTACTACTACGATATATACGCTGGTGCATCGTATAGCTAGCCTATGGACATGGCCAATTACATAAGGACAAAGATACTGTTGGTCTTTTGTATTAGAGGTAATTGTGTGGTCCGAAGATTAAAGTTAACTCCTACCCTTTGAGCCATTCCCCGTTGCGATTTACCGGACGCTGTAATTCTCCGAGAATCACTCGAAGCGTTGGTCTTTACAATGTATTTAATTAACGAACCAGTTGTAACACGATGACAGTGTTGCCTTTTATTTTTGAGTAGTTTTCACATGCGTTTTCTCGCTCCCGCGTTGGTTTCTCTTTGTAGCGTATAGGTTAGCGTTTAATAAGCGAATTATTATTATTTGAATCCTTCTCCTCCAACCTCTTATAGAGCACAACTTTAAGTCGACCAATTTCGATTGTCGTGGTAATGGGACTTTGAATAGCTATTGTTTGCGTGTTACAACAGATATCGATGTAGATATAAAGGTATGGTATACAATCCAAGCGATTGCTAGAAATGCACAGTAAGCTCCTCTATTCGTTCTCTGTTATACATTTACTGAGAATATTTTTAGAAATTGCACTGCATATCAATATTCGTACATCGTATCAATATTGAGAATGATTTTCGCCACGATATATTTTCAAAACACATTTCGTGATGTAAATCAATAGTTTTATGATAATTTTAGGTAAGGGATTAGAATAACAGAAACAATTAATCATCAATTCTAAATATATTAAGCTAAACTACGAATAGACCTTACACTTTGATGACAAAATATGGTGTCGGTCAACCAAATTACTTATATTGATAAACCAAATGAAGTCTAGAGTTAATAAATTTTATACATTCGACATGTTTAACAAATTATGTCATTTATATTTGGCCTCAGTTCTCAAATGGTGTTGTTTCATGCGCTAATATATGCACATTCATTTCGTTAATGAAAACGGTCACGGTAGGACATCCTTTTTATTTGGCTTAATAAAAATAAATAACGATTTCCAAATAATGTACTATAATTGCGTCAATTATAATTATTACCGATGGATTCTGAATGAATTCTCAATGCATATAAGAAAATGTGTACTTCATTGCACTTTCCAATTGCAAAGTTATGATGACTATTAGTACAAATATAAGCCTAGTTATAAACGACGCAAAAAAAAACATTAAATCAACTTCATATTCCAGGTCATTTGTAAAGCCGGGCTTATAGTATCAACTGTCAACGGTGACGATCGTTATAATCTATATAAGTATGTACATATATATAAATATTTGGTCACTTTTGAAAATTCAACCCTAAACGGGAGAAATGGGTTTGGAATATTATTATAAAAAATGGTCTAATCTGCTTAAAATTTACTGTTTTCACAGCAAAACTAGACGTTAATTAACATATTTTGTTAGTTTTGATTATGTCGCGGGCAAAGCCGCGGGTGAACCGCTAGTTATATAAAAATATGAGCTAAACTTTTGTGCCTGAGCTGCTGTTTACTTTCAAAGTTTGTTATTAACCGACTTCAAAAAAGGAGGAGGTCATCGATTCTTCTGTTTGTTGTTGTTTTTTTTATCACGTACCCGGTAACATCATCCTTGTTCGGTATTAAGTAAGTTTCAATATCATCGATAACAGCCAAAAAATAATATCAATATGCAAAGTTTATAAGAACGTATAATTTGGTATTATTATCATATATTTGAAAGTTCGAGATTTTAAAAAGCGTAGTTCACGAATACCGACAAAATATTAGCTCTGTTAATTGCCGAAAGTTACGGTTGTAAACACAATAATGCAAAAACATTTTGTCACTTGCTTAGATTATATTATGTGATATAAATGTACATAATACGAGAATATGACTTATTCATATAAACAATATTCATAGCGGCTTATAAAATTGAAATGTCAAACATTTTATTACATCTCATGTTATGATACCGCGTCAGCTTTATATCAATATGCGAATATAACTTATTTCAATATTGCAACGATGATGAATCGAAGAATATAATCCATATAAACAAAATTAGAACTTCTTGCTTATTTTGTGCGTATGCGAATCAAGGAAAAATTTTATTCGGTTATGACGTGGCCTTTTAAGTTTCTTTGCTTTAATTTAAGCTGGGCGTAATGACAATTACACACCCCTTTTTATTAACTAAATATAAAAATAATACATACATATTTCCGATAATATAAAATGTGAAACATTACGACGATATCATTCATATTGGCTACGAATATAATCTATAGTTGTATACTATATGATTTATTTAAGTCAATCTTATTTCAGAATGTAACAACATCGTCGTAACGATTTATCGCCTTAGAAATTACACGTAGAGCTATATCTAAATACTTGATTGTTTTGTTTATATATTGCATTCCCTAAATTTAATTAACTTGATAAATTAAATAATGCTATCATAATAAGAAATCTAAATAAAATTTTCTTAATCGCAACAATAAGCAGTTTATAGTTTAATTTTTAAGAATGTAACAATGTCATTGCTTTTTACCGCAGCCAAATATAGAGATATTTTAAAAAAACAATTATATTTGGTGTGTAATTATTCGAAATATAAATAATAAAATGCTGAAAATTAAAGCTTTAATCAAGAAATAAATCAGTACCTTACCTATATTTTTAAACGTAATTTCAACGAAAATGAATTAAAATAGCTTTAACGTTGTCACCATTTTTATTTATGATATTACACCGTAAATAAAAAAGGCACGTAATTAATATATAAAATTCAACAAATTACATACCAGTAATTATTATATACTTATATTTACAATATTTATTACATTTAATTATTTAAAAAAAACGATTGGAACAAGTAAATTTAAATCAAAACACGGAGATAAGAGATAAGCACCTACCGACCTTCGACATTTATTGATAGTAGAATCAAACCCGCATTAACCGAACCAAAAAGTAATTCATTAAAAACTACCCTAACGTATTCATACTTACATTTATAAAACAATATCACTCGTTTCCGTAATCCGATGACGATCACGTGCACACACACGGGGTGCATACACACCCATTAACTTATCATTACGTCGATTAAATTCATTTACGTGTATGTCCAGTTTAATGTCATGGAAATAAAATTAAGTTTAATTATTTGTCATTATGCGATACGGTCTCGCGGTGAGTAAATTCGCGGAAAATCGATCTAGGTGACGCGTACGTGCTTCGTTTATGACGGTCGCGGTGCTACTGATGAGACTGCCGTTGATAACGCCGTATGACGCGATACGCTTGCCATACGGAAAATGGAAAACAATGGAAATTGTCGTAAAAATTACAAGCTGAATACGAATCTGAAAATATTCCCATGTTCATACAAATATGTATTTTATATTGAAATTAGCAATGAGTAATTTGCTCGATTATAATATTGTAACAAACGTACATGAAAAGTTTATAAGTAAGAAGCCAATATTCAGAAGATTATGTTTGATTAATATTAGATATATGTTTATTGAGAAAAAAATCGGATTTTCCCTTTAATTAGCACTTCCTAGGTAGAGCCCGTAAATAACTATATTCCAAAAAGGATTCTATTATAGTTTGTTAAAAATCAAGATAGACAGGAAGTATTGAATGTACCGTTGAATGTAAAATAAAAAAAAACATCGCGATCCCATTGTCAAAACTCGGTGGATTTATATTTATTATATAAGCTAGTTAACTTATATGAAATATATATCTATTTTAGTAGGAAATTTGCGTACTCTACCCGATTTTAAATATAACGTTTTATATACAAGAATTTTGTAGAATTTAACATTGATTTATTAAAGCAAACTAATTGTGATGACAAAATTGAGATATAATTCTTAATAGACATTGAACTCGAGTTTCAAATTTCACATATGAACTGTTAGTCCTGCAGCTGCACTCTATCCGGTTTTATCGGATTAACGCCCCATCAAATTACGAGAGTAAGCCGTATACAAAGCATAAAATACATCTACATATGTTTGCACGTACATATCCGCACTAGCCACTAAGAATATCTGATACGTAGTTTGCTCATCTCTGTTGGGAATAACCTTCGTCGCCGACATTAATCAGCAGGACATCATCATCACATTTCAAACCTAAACAAGAAACATTTGAATTAATGTTGTTTACTGTTACTATAGCGGGAAAAAGGACAAATTTTGCTATTTAACATCTGACCTACACATCTAATAATAATCGTTTCCATCGTAAGTGTCGAGGCGACCTTATGACCTCAATTCACACTCGATTACATTTAAAGATTCTTATATGACTGTCTTGCAGCCTTAATAGCTTTATGATGTAGGGGCGGGCTAGCGATATGAGTCACCGTTCAATTTTCTTGTGTTATTGTTGTAGTCCCTTGAGATGACCAATAACAATATCAATAGGGCATTGCACTAGTAGGAAAATATGTAAGGAATCAGACGTGCAAATGGATGACTTAAAGTTATCCAGTCCTCCCTTCGCTAATAGGCATCGACATTGCCATGACATTAATAAATATAACACCAATACTTGTGCTGATATTGCGCCCTAAGCTACGAAACCTTTAGCGACTTCACGAACAAAAACAATACTCAAATGTGACACCGACCATAAAATGAAGAAATGGGTGTAAAGGTTTAATAGTTTCAACCTAAACTACGCCTGGTTCCTGCGCAATAAAGTGCGGTTTAGATTGTATTGACATTCACTTGCGACGCAATGAATGACAGAAAGACATAGGAAATGTACAATAACGGCTGTTCCATATTCAACCTTATTTCCTCAGCAATAAGTTATGATTGGACCATACTAATTTGAAATAACCTCACAAACGTCATTGTATTATTACTTTTCGGGCCGTTTTTGAAGCGCTTACTGGCGGTAATCTAGTACATTATTGATTGAAGACATAAAAAAATTAAAGAAATGGTAAAATAACTGTTGATGAGTATGTTGATGAGTCGATTGCCTACAAAATTTCTTTATCAAGACTTGATTCGATTTAAAGATTGTATACGACTCCTTGTAATGCTACGCGATGGATATTATCCTAGCCTTGAAACAGCGGGTTATCTTACTTGTGATCATATTACTCTTACATGTAGTTATCATTCGAATGTTTCGATAACGTACGTGTTCGTAGTGGTGATATTAATGATTCTTCTTGATTAATTGTTATTTATCATTTTAAAATAATTTACCTGTATAATGCCTGTATATTTAAAAAAATATATTTGTTTCATTAATATTTCACATAATGTTAGAACAATCTTAACTTCTTGGTATAAGTGGAATTTAATAAAGAATAATATGTAACTTTGACAAAAACCCGTCCATGCCTTTAAAGTATTTACGTATAGCTTCTTATTTACACAACTGTTTTGTCAACTAAATTTAAACAATGTTTTGCATTTGCAAACATTTAAATTCACAAAATTTAGTATTTTTAATATTAATAAGATTTATTCAAACCCGCTACTTCAGCACAGCAGTATGACAGCAGTTATGTACTTTGACAGATGCCAATAAGCCATTATAAAAACAAATCATACGTCTATATGCATTACTATTTATAACTACCATTGATGTACCTGTCCCTAAATTAGATACACGTTTCAATTATTGTCATCGTTTATAATAAAACTACAAAATTAAGTTTGAAAATGTAAATCAACCATAAAATGTATATATATAAATAATGATGACTTTATGATAAGTAGTAATATGTTGTACGTTTATTTTATATTACATAATGTTCTGGCTAAGATTATATATAAGACTAGCTGATACCCGTGACTTCGTCCGCGTTGCTTGATATATAAACAAAGTTTTCTTATATACGAAGGAAAAACCATCTAAAAGATCGCAAGCAAAAATATACTTTGTTTAAACATACATCACTGAACACGCAGTGCATATACAAATCGTTGTTTCTTGAAACTTTAATAACTTTTTATTAAATAAAGACATCGCAATATTTTTTTTAATAAGGGCCAAATGTCTACGAAATAAAATGAAGAAAATTTAATTGAAATCTATCCAGTAGTTTTTCCGTGATGCGCGCACAACTACATACCTCTATCATTTTATTTATATAGATGGTAAAATTTAAATTTGTTGATATTTATTTAGGAAATAGATCTATTTATATAATATAAGAGTAATAATTCCGTTCATTTATTTAGTAAGAGTCGATTAGTAGATTGAAAGAACACTACTAGAAAAAATTGTATAGTATAGTTGCTTCTGATTGAGACTTCTTCTAATAAGACCATTTCTGATTTCATAAATTTCATTTGATTCGTACTTTGACGACTTTCAAGAATTTAGAATTGAAGTATTCAAGTAAGATGATTTAGTTTAGTTGTAAGAAATGCGCGATATTTACATCCTGATTAAATGAATCCCTAATTTCTCGAGGGTTGCTTATTGTGTTTATACAAGCGATTGCATATAATTGAAGATATAATAACTTATCCTTCAAAGCTTAGGGTAGAATGATTTGATTCACTATTATTTTGGGACTGGCGCGAAGTATAGCAGAGTAACAGCGTGACACATTTTATAAGCAATAAGTAAATTTTAGTAGTGACTGCAACTGTAACTACTTCTGTATATTTATTTTTGCTTTTGTTTTTATGTTACAGATATAAAGCCGAGATGGCCCAGTGGCTACAACGCGTGAATCTTAACCGATGATCGTAGGTTCAAACCCGGGTAGGCACCAGTGAAATTTTCAAGTGCTTAATTTGTGCTTAATTTGTGCTTATAATTCATCTCGTGCTTGACGGTGAAAGTAACAAAATTTCACTCAAAATTCTTCCACATGTGAAGTCCACCAATCCAATGCGGATTGGTGGAATTCACATGTGGCAGATAAGCAGCATGGTGGAATAAGTTCCAAACCTTCTCCTCAAAAAAGGAAAAGAGGCCTTAGCTCAGCAGTGGGACATTCACCGGCTGTTACTTTACTTTACTTTTTTATATTACAAATATATTGTAGGTGACTACATATCTTCTGCCTTTCCTACATTCTGTTCCTTCATAAATTATAAACGAGCACTATTTGAGGACAACATTATATTACAAGACCCAATATTAAGTTTAGTTTTTACAGATATATGAAAAAATGTTTTTTCATTTAGCAAAATATTTTCTTGTTCTTTGTTTTCTTATGTTCAGTTTATCCCTTGTATTATTATACCCATTACAATTCTCTAGCAGTGGAAGGCCGGCACATGTTTAGCCGTTATTAATTCAACCGCAACTTTAATTAATCTTACCCACTGCAGATTCTCCCACGGCCTTACCGTCCGACGATGAATTGCGACTGACATGACTTATCACTAGGACGAAGTTGTAACTTCTCTCAAAGCATAACATATCTTTGTGTGTTTCAAAATATTATTAGAGTACCTTACCAGTAAGTAATTAATGATATCTATAGACGGCATCCTACTATTATAACATTTATGGTGTTATTATAATAAATTAATAAACTAGTATATTATACAGTTGTATCCTGAAAAAAATCTGTTTGACTATATTAGGTTGTACCTACTTTTTATTGTGGTAACACATTTTTCTCAGCATTTCTATTCGTATGTTTGTTCGATAATTTTATACGTGCAATTCTGTGCGTGCAAAACAAAATTTTAATTTTAATTTTAAAAAAGTTTTAATTCTTCTTAACTTGTAGAACGGTTTATATTCCAATAACGAGCACGATGATCAATTTTCCTTTTCTCCAAGGGAGACATCATACGAGTTATCGATTCACAATACACGTAATGGCGCCATCACTCATGACTTTGTTATAACAGATAACACATTAGTAATATTTTTGGATGGAACGAAAAACAAGTAACATTTTTGTAGCTACGGCTTATAAATATAAATAAATATATATATTTTATTCCCGAAACTATTTTTATTACAAGTTTTCATTTAACTTCACCTGTTGAGTTGTAATGTGTTTATGTAATAAATAAAAAAGTGGATGGACGTGGGTTCAAATCCAGGCATGTATCACTGAAATTGCATTAATTTTTTTTTACCACACAACACATTCGTACCTACATATTGATGAGTAGAAAATAGTAAGTTAATTATCAAATTATAGAAGAATACGCAATTATTTTTTTACTTTTTAGTGCATATTAATTTGTTTTTCCTATGAAGTCGGTTTTTGTTTTGTTAAATTTTTTATTTATATAACTCGCGTTCGTGTTTGTAACTCGTGTTCGGCGATGAAGGAAAACATCGCGAGGTAAGCTGCTTGTGTCAAATTTCGGTGAAATTTTTCCACGTGTGTGTCCATAATTCGCATTGGAGTAGCGTGAGTAGCTTTCCCTCAAAGGGCTTTCCTTAGACCAGCAGTAGGGCATTTACAAGTTGTTAATTTTACTTTTAATTGATAAAAACAAAACAAAGTAATGTACGAATACTTAACAGTAGATTAATGGAGTTAACAGTACTAACTAAAAAAAACAGTATCTTGGTATATTATTTATGTTATTATATATATATATATTGCGTTTATTCAGCATTCTAAAACATCAGTGATATAATAATGGCAGGCTTAACTGAAAACTATATTTATCTGCGGTTAGTCAGACATTGTGTAATCATGCGTTTAGTGTCATAGCAAAATAGACATCTTGCGGCGATTTCCGAGGTTGACGTTTAGCGCTTCATCGATTTAAAGACAGGTGGCGCTTTTACAATCTAAACAATGTACAATTTGTATACAAAATATTATTACTTCCAATTTCAATGAAAAGATTGCCATTTTATGGCAAAATTCTTACAAACAAAATATTTAAAATCTCTTACCCTTAATACTTAATTATTTTTAATGATTTCCAAATTACAATTTTTTATTGAATTCACCTTCCCTTGTAAATAATTATCTGCATCAAATTCGTATTATATGTCTTAAATATTAATACATATTGTCACTATTATATTTTATGATTTTTACAAGTTTCCAAAAAACCGTTATATAACAACGTCTTGTTCTAGGTATACATAAGAAATTCTTATTATTCATCTTAAGAAGATATAAATAGACTTGAAAACATATGCATAAATTATAACATAAAATTTAATGCTAATTAAAATATTTTTCTTCATTAAAAATATACATCTGAACAGCATATAGGTCAGAGTTAGCATATAGGGTACCTATATGCTAACTGTCAGACGAAGTAATCATTGAATATCATATTTATTTATTTATACTAATATGAGTAACATAAATTAAAAAGACTCGAATTTTAAAAGATTTAAATTGTATAATTATGTACTATTATTTAACAAAACAAATTTTCACTTTCCACTTATCCATCAAGACGTCTATTTAGCTGTTAAGGCGCACGTTCATATCAAAAGAGAGTAGGGGTTTATCGTATTCTTGTAGATATTTCCTTATAAAATTATCTGTTTAATTATATTTAGCAACTGTTCTGATATTATTTAAAAAATAAAATCTAATACACCCTCGGACCTCAACTGTTCGTATTTACAAAAGTCAGTGTTCTCACCATTAAAAATAAAACAAGAACTGAGACGCTTCGGTCCATGCAATTAAAAATAATTGTTCAGGTAGAAACCATTTGTACGAAAGCAATGGCTACGTATTATTCGTTCTAATAGTAGGAAAATTCTTTGCTATTTTCATATAATTTATTTTTCATTCACAATATTATAATAAACTTTATCCAAACACAGCTAACTGTAAAAAAACTTCATGTTTTTAAAGGCATGACGTTTTAAAGTAAGAAACATTAGTACTGCATAGTTTTAATTATTATATATATTTTTCTTATAAGTATTCTACCTACCAGAATTATTATGATTTTAAAGATATATTAAGGTGATTTGTCCAGATATTTATATGTAATTCGATTTGTATCAGCTGTCAGTAGTGCGAGTGCGACTACAGATGACGTCACTTCCGCAGTCAAATCGTTTCCGGCACGCCTGCGGGCTCTTTGACATTCACTCTTTTGTTATGGACCCCGATACTTCGAATTAGTCACGTGGAAAGTATACTTTTGTTGCTTAACTTCATCATTTTATTTAGGTACTTGTTAATTCATGACAGTTGGCGAGCGCACGTAAAATGTATAAGATTACTACGTTTATCAATCATTAACTAACTCCTCGGTTTTATAAATTGGTAAAGATTATAATGGTTCGTCGTTACCACTCTTTTTTGAATGAGCTTTGTATAGAAAGTGTAATTTGAACTGTTTTTAGTATATTAAATATGGAGATCTTATAAGTGGTTAATAATAAATATACCTAAATGTGCACCAATAACAACAAATCATAATACGACGTTGTTTACATTTGTTAATATTGTTAGGTTCTAGAATGCAACGCGGGTGACAAACATGGGACACATCTAGTAATTGAAAGAATAGTTACAGCCAGTTAATAAATAATTTTTATTTTCAACAATACAATAAACAAGTGACATTCACGGTCATCTATTTTTACCGCATCGTTCGAAACAAACATTGTTACAAATCGTAAGAATTTTCCACCAAAAACCTAATGCAATGATGATTCACTGCGTAAATCAACATACTTTTTTCTCTCATCAGCTGCGAATATCTTAAGCTGAATTTAAATGTCTAAATTTTATGAATAGGGTGGCAAATGACCAATACTTAGAATAGAATCAAAATTGTTTTTACATTTAATTTGATATACATACATCAAGAATATAATAAAAATCATCATCAGTTCAATCATGTAATTGATAATTGCAACGTCAATATTACAAACGGCAGAATTACGAAATTTCATATGCGCTAAGTTAACTTATGTTTATTGCTTTTCATTATACTATCATAGTCTAGTTTATTCGTGAAACTATGCTCGCTTAATAAAGGTAAATGTGTAAATGTGTTTTGTTTTAATATAATTCAAAACATTTTTTAGTTCGCAATAAAGGTAAAAAATCCTCACAAAAAGTTTTTTCTTAATTAAGCGTGAAAGAAACAACACGGAAAGAATTTTGGATTTGACACAGTTTGCCTGCAAATTACGTGAAAAAATAACCTGGCACTATTATAGCTGGCCCGCCTGACGCTACTGTATGTTCTTGAAAATCCAGATGGATAAACTCATAGGATGACGCTTGTTCACTGAAATCATGCTGGTCGTTTTTAACAAAATTACCGAACCGAACAATAATCGACCGATATTGGACTACTCGGATACCCATCGGATCCACTGTTTAATGGATTTTCGAAATTTCGCGGCCTCAAAAAGGGAGAATAGCCTCTATGCTACTTTACCGACTCATCATATTGCTATTTATTTTAAATATTATTAACATCATAAAAGCAATATATCGCTTGTTACATAATGCATTCCAATATATCATTGAATCTATTCTCGAATTGGCTGTTTGGAACTAATATGTTATCACAGTATAGGTCATTTCAGGTATAATGAAGGTACAATCAAAGCTGTCTTCAAGATTGACGTAAACGAAAGCCTATCCATAACAGTGTATTCTAATTTAGTCAGACCTATTTACTCGATGCAACTAAACATGATCTTTGTGAGTGAATGGAGCGCCAGAAAAGTAACACTTACTGCCAACGTGTATATGTGCTAGAACATTTTTATTTATAGATAGTTAATGTTGTATTACGATTCACATTTTCAGAATCTCAAAGAATGCATATTTATAGAAAGTGGAAAAATTGAATTTCCAAGAATAACTACGGAAGAAACCAATATATAAATTGAATATTATATTACGCCCTGAATAGTCTGAATATATTATACACATAAAATCAATAACTTGCTAAACACTTATTGTGCTTATACGTAAGAAAATAGTTTCAATCATTGCATCATTTTTGCAAGTTTATAATCATACAGTTTCGATATAACTCCTGTCATAAATTGGACTTTAATTTTAAATGTATAAAACGTATATCGACGGTTATATTGAATCATGTATTTATCACATTAAGTAGATGTTATTCGATCGTTAATTGAAATTCCATCGCATTCCCTGCATAATTGACTGCGACGAGCAACTACGATCAAATGAGCTTATCACCATCAAAGTTAATTAAGACAGACAGCTACCAAATTCTAATCAAAATTCAGGATGAAATGCTTCTCATTTATAGGTATGCAATAAAACGCCTGATCGACTTTTCAAAACATTTTAAGTAATAATAAAAAGAGAAAAAAATCCTCGTTGTAGATTATAATATATATTTTTAAGTTAAAAATAACTTTATATGAATACATAATATATCTTATCATAGCTCAGAAAGTTTAAGACAATTGATACATTTATTTCTTAATCAAGAAGTGACAAAGGGCGTGCGAAACAAATCACAGGAATGAGTTTGCAGCTTTGAGTCACCAAAGGCCATTTAGTACCGATTTAGACGATCCAAATATTTCACGGACGACGCACTTTATTCACAGTTTCTTACTGTAGAAAATAGTAACATGAAATTGATTACGCTAAATTATTGGACTAAACAATTTCAAATCGTTAATTTATAGCACTTATAACCTAAAACTTAAATTGTACCAAGCTATATTATAACGTTGATTTATTGCAGATGTCCTAATGATATGTTTATCTGTTCATGTTTTCGTCAAAGTGATAACAGAGTTATCACGTCAACTGACACTTGCAAACTTCTGTCACTTAGACTATAATTGCAACGAAGTATCTAGCTCTCTGTATCATAAAATTATACATGGTAGACAGTAAATTATATAGGTGCCTATAATAACATTATTACAATTTTAATACGGGTACCCTTAATATATTATATGTGTATTAGCAACAAATACTATTATTATTATTATTTACACAATAAATGTAAATATATAGTATAAAACTTACCTGATTATTCTATAAGAAGTGTTGAAATTAATTGATTCATATAGTCAAAAATATTAGTAAAACATCCATGCAAAAACACACACGAAAACAACTAAAGCTAAATAATAATGTATTAGTGTCACTGTCTTCGTAAAAGTCTTAAAAGAAACTTGCCAACTGTTAATACTAATATAACCACTGCACAAAAGACCACAACATGCGCAGATGCTTGTTCGGAATCCGACTCACCGCTACAACCCTTTTCGTCGTCCTTATCATTTACAGTAAATCTCACAAATTCTTGCATATGACTAGGCAATTTTTGAACGTCCTTTTCTTCACCCGATTCAATCACTTTAATTTTATGTTCTATTACTCTTGGTTCCCTGAACACATTATATCCTTTATCTCGCTCATCTTCAGTTTCGGGATCTTCAATACCTAATTTATACCATCTTTCTTTGGCTTTCGATATAAATTCCTGTTCTATACGATTGTTCATTGAATTACAAGTTTCCAATGCTGGCATACTTTTTGATGTTGCGTTGCTGTGGATAGGCATTTGAGTGATCTTGATAACTTTTTGCTGTTTTCTTTGCTCTCTTGCAGCCATTTGGTTAACATATTCAGAATACATTTTTTCTCTAAGTAATTCTTCTTCACTACTGCTAAATAATGAGGATATTTTTCTTCTCTCTGGACGCGTAGGAGTTTGATGCATAGACACATATTTTTGTGAAAAAGTATTATTTTTTGATTCAAGGTTTTGATCATAATAGCTTTCTTTATTTGAATACATGGGAGCTCTAGGACCTCTATTTATTTTTTTGTATTTTTCCTGTTCTAAACGACGTATCTCTGCATCTACTTCTCTCTCTTTTTGGCAAATATATTGCATTTGTTGATCACATAAGTCTTTAGGCAAAGATGGTCTACGAGGTCTTACATTTTCGTTTTTTTGGTCTCTTAAGTTCGTACAATACCTATGCATATTTTGAATTGAAGTAATATCACTTTCAATTTCTTTGCTCAAATTTCCAGTGGAATAATGAAAATATTTTTTGTTATTATGCAAAGTTTGAAATGAATTTTCTCTAATTCCAGAATCGCTCTCATAACAATAGGAAGATATATTATTAGACCTGCGTGGTGCTACATTTTTCTGACTATTAGCAGATAAAAATAGTGGATAATGTTTATTTCTCGTCGGAATTTCTGTTGTATCAATTTCTTCTAACAGCCTTTTTGAATATGATTCAGTGTTTTCTTTAACTTTTAGTGATTTTAAATTGATATTCGGTACGGGCGATGAATTTAATTTTGGCGACTTTGATGTATCACGAAGTAAAGCTAACAATCTACTTCCAGTTTGTGACTTCATAGGTATCTTTTCTATCGTATTTCTACTAGTTAAATCGTTATGGATATTTCTGTCTTTGTCGTCAGTTCTGCTGATATATGCTTCAACTTTTGGAGCTAACTCATCTTTTTCGATAACCGTATTAGTCTTTTCCATCAACATTTTTTGAGAAGGAGATAAACATTCATATACTCCTTCATTTCGTGCTGACACTGGAGGCTTACTTTGTTCTTCTTTAGATATTTTCAACGATGACTTTCTTGGTTTTATTGGAGGAGGTTGATTATTTTCCTTACGGGAAGAAGTCATGTTTGGGATATTATCCTTAGGTTGTGAAGCAAGAACGGTATTTTGCAAACGTTGTGATACATAAGCTAATTCTTCTAATATCTTATCCCCAAATGGTAAAGAAGTAATTTTTTTAAGACATATATCTCTCAGTGTTGTAGGACTGATGTTTTCGTTATTAATATTTTTATCAATTAATGGTAGTTTTTTCGTGATACAATGTAGAACATCTTTTACATGACTAGCATTAGAGTTATTTTCTATATTATCTATGTTTATATTATCACATTCCTCATCATGTATTAAATTGGATACATCATTTAAAGAAGAATGTGTGGGATTATATTTAGCGGTGCATTGGGAAGAATCTATACTACTAGAAGAATCTTGACGTTTAAATGCGTCTTTAGAGCACTCATTACTATTATCAGAATCAGAAACAACTTCCTTTATTAAGTTATTTATAGCATCGTTAAGTTCACACTTAAGGACTTTTATTTCAAGATCGTATTCATCTATGTCATCCGGAGATTTTTTATTTATTTTTACATGTTCCTCTTTTATTTGTTCCAGGTCACATTTTTCTTGTGAAATTTGTATTTTTTCGTCATCCAAACCTTTGACAAATAAATTTGTTTTGAGATTATCAGTACTTAAAATAACAATTTCATGAGAATTTTCACTCGAATGTTCATTGTACGAAAAATCATATTGATTTATATCATCAGATTTTTTTTTATTGGTTAATTGAATATTATCATCTTTATTTATTTCTTTTTCTGAAGGTTCGTTAGTATTGTTATTATAATTTTTAACTAAAAATGAATTTGAAAGCATTGTTTCTGCATCGGTAACCTCAATAGTTGGAGTTATTATGCGCACCGATGTATCAGTTTCTTCACCTCTACTAGAATCATCATTCGCATCATATATGGAACTTGTACTACTAGAAGAGTCAGTTAAATAAACTAATTCCGCTCCAGCCAATTTTTCAACAGTCTTTACGGTCCAATCACCTCGGGCTTCAGATATTTCAGGCTCCTTAAGTTTTGCATCCACTCGTATACATTTTTGCGGTATTAAATGCCTATAAGAAGTTTTGCTAATAAAATCAATATTTTCATTTCTACTATCTTCTCCTTTTTTATATTCAAACACATCATCTTCCAGTTCCTCATTATCACTTTTTTTATCACTTATATATGACTGACGCTGTGATGTTTTAGAAGAACCACTACTGCCCTCTTCATCAATTACAGCTAAAGACCTGGATGTCCCTGCACGGGGATATATAATATCTTCAGCAAATCCCTTTCTTCGAAGTCTGTATTTTACTTCGCGATTAATTAATTGTTCTATTTCTGTTTTAATATCCCCCGCATTTAGACTTGTAGAATTCGTGGATAAATTCAGTGTTTGTAAATAATTTCGCAAAGATGATTCTTCTTCTGGGCTGAGTGTTTTAGTGTGCTCACATTGGGCAATATTAAGTGGTATTGTCGTACTTGATAGCACACCTTCGATGAATTCAGTTTGGGGTAATTTAAAATCATCAACATTTTCCCATTCGATACTTGATTCATCATGTGTTACTATTGCAGTACTATTGTCTATAAGAGGAGTGTTTATTTTTTTATCTATTTGAATATTTACGTCTTCAGTAATTTCAACTATTGTAGGGCTATCTTCATTATCACAACTCTTACTTTTCATGCCATTATCTAATTTTGGTTTTATTTTAATAGCTTGGTCAGGAGTTTCAACGATATACGTTGGTAGTACAAGACTGTCGTCAGTTTTTTGTGACTTATCACATTCTTTCGATTCATCTAAAGTACTTATTTTAGACTCGATGGCCAAAGGTAAGTTCTCACATGGTAAGGCTTGCTGCTTATCACAATCTTGTTTAAATATTTCGGTGTTATTTTCATTTATATCTTCCGTCGTAATATCAGAGCTGGATTCTAAAACAGTTGTTTCATTTTCTTCAGTATTATTTTTATTTACATCACTTCGATTACTTTTATTATTCCTCCGTTTATTTTTATTATTTTTACGTCTCTTCGGCCTTTCAGGCATAATTAAAATGAATATTATTCACTTTTATCACTATTTCACTTTGATAATAAATGAAAAACCTTGAACGTTTTTTAATCACTTGTGATCTCGCACATTACGAAATACCGATATTTCGCGTAGGAGTCGTTGTTTCGCTTACAAGTTACTTTTCATGTTAGGGATTCGCGTCGGTCGTCACTGTCTATGTCGCGTAACTCGTAAGGGTTCGTGTGTTTGAATTGAAACGAATTTCTTTTTCGCAAGCGCGCCCGGCCACGGCAGTCGTGCGCTCGCGCCGCGATTTACTAATAATTATAAATGAGTTGAAGTGCGCAGACGCGCGCTGTGAACTTTATTTTTACGCGGAGACGTGTACGCGAGCGGTACGCGCGCGACGAGCAGGCCACGAGGGGAGTCCGCCAGCGGCTGCTCCGTACTAACACACATCTATATTATCACCAGACGCGATTTAAATTAGTTATTGCTAATTAGTATTGCTCACACATTACTTTCCCATTTTAGGGGTGAATAACGGAGAGTAAGATTACAAAACAATGGACCATAAGTTATATTTGGAGTGAACCAACACGCTTAGCAAATATAAATTTATCTGTAAGCCTTCTTTGGACTTAACATATTCAAAATAATTCAAAACTTTTTATGACACGAATAAATGTAAAACTAAATAACTGTTTGTTCATTATTGTATTAAATATTCGACTGGTAAAATTTTATTTATAATCTTATTGTTTACAAAATGTATTTGTAAATTCACATTAAAATAAATAAAGGGATTAAACAAATGAACGAATAACATATAAGAATGTTATCACCTGATGACCTTCAGTGATATAATAAGGTATTGAATCTAAATGACGACGTCTTACGATATATTATGAATGCTCAATGTTACAAAAAGATAAAAAAATAAATTGTTTCAATAAAATATAAAGCACACAATATAAATTTTACAATAAATATAAATAACAAAGGAAGACTCAAGTTTGCATCGGCTCACTTTTATATTTATTTGAATATAAATTTATGTAACATTAATTAATCAATCACATTCAACTAAGACTAATAAAAATTGCTTAAAACAATGCCCTAAAACTAACTACATCTACATCTACAGTGACTTAAATTAGCAAATAAATAGTAGCGATAGTGTGATGAGTTCACCACGTTTTGACTATTATATTAATTATTAAAAAACAATTTGCGTAACTATGAATTACAATTCAACTTAAAATACATACCTAAAATTGAATAGATAAACACAATAGTTATCCATATAAAATACCTAAATGGAACGGTACATGACATTATATGTTTGTGGCTTTATAAACATCTATTTCATATCAAATTTCTGATGATAGCTAATAACAGCTTCTAAAATAAAGTATTAAAACTATATCTGAGTAGAGCTCACGATATCGTTTAAATAAAAAATATCATAAAAAATAGTTTTAGACTCCTACACGACGATTTTGCAACGAATTGGTACACAAAGCAACCCAATATGGAAATAAAGGATGTCGGATATTACATGTAGTTCGTTACTAGCGTGGGCTAATATTAGACTAACGAGCCCCTACGTTTCTAGACTTGCAGGTCATCTAGATTGATTGAACGCTTCCACTGCGCAACGTAATCATGCATGTTATATAGACGTTGAGAAAAAAGGCTTAGGATGCAAAGCTGTTCTTGATATCTTAGTAACATTTTTAATAAAATCTTTATTTATAAACAAACATTCTCCTCAAAAAAGAGGAGGTGCCAGTATGGCAGTGGAACAATTATAGGCTGGAGCAGTAATATAGATAATACATAAATAAATTAAATATGTCCATATATAACGTTTCAAATTTTAAATACTTATAGTTATTTTATGGTTGGGATTGATGTGTTTTCTTATACTTGATAGTACATAATTATTGAGTTTATATAGCTGATGTAACTCACGTGTACGTATATGTTCTGAACAACAGTTGGAATTCCAAATAAATAAATATTATAATATAGTGGAAATCACTGAACGATTTTATTTAGGTCAAGTCTTCTTTTTAAAGCATATTTAAATTGGGATTTGTTCCCATTCGATCCACATTCAGAGGTTTATAGTACAGTCCGCAAACAAATATATTTGTTCATTTTTACAGTGATTTTTTTGGGTTTCAAATTTCAAGTATAATAGCGTATTTATTTAAAAGCGAAGATCGCAAAATTAATGCTTTTCGCGTTGAGAGAGAGAGAAATCTAAAGGGCACGAAATTGCGCACCGCAACCGTAATCGATATAAATTTTTACTAATTCCTAAATTGTTAGTCGTAAATAGATGTATCTCCAAATCGTGACGCATTGCAATTCATAACAATGACTAACGTTTAATTTTAGAGGTTAAATCGAAGCAATGCGTTTTTGAGCTTGAAGCTATAAATCAAACGCAGAGGTGACCTTCCAGGAATATCATTCTATTCCGACATAGGTTTGAGTTAATAACTACATAACCATAAAGTTTCGTGTCATACTTGTTTGTGGCGACTGTAGAACAACAAATGGACGGACGTTCGGAATTGCGATGCATGACATAATCGCCGTATAGATCCGGACTATTGTGCCAAAAGGCCGGCACGATAACTGGTGGCGCTTTTTTGGCATACGTTCAAAGGGTCGTAAAGCAATTGTATTGACTATAAGCAGAGCTCTATGAATGTTGTATTAAGGTTATTACCATTTCTTCTTAGCGTAATATAGATAATTTAATATTATTTTTTTTTTTTAATTTCATTACGGAAATGATATGCACATGTGAAAATATATCATGAATATTTCAATAATTCATCGATACTTTATAAATTGTATTTTTATTTTAAATATCACCGTGATATTTTTTATCTAAATAAATTTTCTAAAAAAAGTTTTGTAAACACAATGTACTATGATTTGAAATAATGATAAAATCAAAAATCAAATAATTAGTCACACGATGATGAGTTTCCATGAAGATAAATAACTTCGTAAAAAAAATGAAATAAAATATCGATTTAATAATAATTATAAGACCGGTATCTGAAGTATTTCCATAAGGCCATATTAATATTTCAATACAACGCGACCAGCAACTCAACGATCCGTGGTTTTAATATACTATTTTGAATATTATCAATTTAATGAATGACTAGAACTGGCACCAATATAGGCATAATTTTTTTTAAAAACAAATCGAGGACAACTGATTAATATAATATGCTTACGAAACCTACCCCACGTATTAATTTATCCACTCAAAGCGAGGCAATATGATGCATGGACATTACTCATGGTCCAACCCTCGATTAGCAAGTGAAATCTCGTTATTGTCATACGCTTGGCATTATAATTTTGGGGTCAGTAACAGGATCGCCTGAAATTGAAATTCGTATTATTTCCTCGTATTTACATACTGTCCAGCTTATGGCATTTGAACCTAATATTAAATGAAAATTGAAACGTTAATATGTATTATCATCGTTTCATTTCATTATTCAAGCGCTTAATTAATTTTATGAATAACTAGAACTGACACTAATATATAGAGATAGAATATTAGTATAAAAAATCGTGGAAAATTAGTTAATATATGCTTATGAAAGCCTTTAAATGCCCCACAGCTGGACAAACTCCTCCTTTTAAAAAGAAGGTTTGTAGCTGATATCACCACGTCGCTCCAAAACGGGTAAATAAGATTTTAAAAAAACACACACACAACTATATTAATTACCGGGAGGGCAAATGACTCTGCTAAAACTGATGGCAAGCGGCAGTAGCAACATTAAACATCCATAACTAGACGTTAAACCCACGTCTTGAACTAGCTACCTGATATATTCGATTACAAACAAGGTCGGATCCAGAACAAAGAAGAAAGTATTCAGCTAACAAGCACTTAAAACAACGAGTAAAACACTTGCACATATTTAACTAACAGCTATTAAAAATATGGCATTGCTGTAACTATTAACAGCTTCAAACTTTGAACCAACCATTAAATTATAATTCAAATAAACGAAATCACACGTGATAATCATATGAATATCGGGTGGTAGCTACCCATCGACGAAGTAAATGAAACAAAATGATTTGTATACTATATTCCTATAACCTAGTATAATTCTAATCCGTATTAGAAACGGACTTTAAAATAAACTAGACGAATTATTTTCATCTTTATCTGAAGCACAAACATGGAATACGTATTTTTCTAAACTACACAAAAGCTTATTTATTTATTTATTAATTAAGTTACACAAAACGGGATGTAATCAAGACTTAGAATTACATAATTAAGAACCAAAAGCAATTGCAAATTACATTCCAACACATGTGTACACGGCATACTTTAAAAATAATTCAGTTAGGTAATTAATAATTTAACAATTTAAAATTACATTAAACAAATAATAAATTAAATTAAAATTTAATTTCAAATACAATAAAATAATAAAATTGGAATTAATAATTAAATAAAATTCAACTAATTAATATATATAATTATGTATAAATATTAAATGTATATATTATGATTCGCTTTTTACTAAAAGAAATAACGATAAACGAGAAAGGTTTTGGTTATATAATTTAAAAATACTTTTGTCTGAACTAAGCAATCTACTAGAAAAACTAAGTAACTGCCTATGAATGTCCCACGGCTGAGCTAAAGTCTGTCTTCCTTTTTTTTTTGGGGAACAGGTTATTTGGAGCTTATTCCACCACGCCGCTCCGATGCGGGTTGGTGGAATACAAATGTGGCAGAATTTGAGTGAAATTTGACACATGCTGGTTTCCTCACGATGTTTACCTTCACCGTCAAGCACGAGATGAATTATAAATACAAATTAAGCAATTGAAAATTCAGTGGTGCCTGCACGGGTTTGAACCCACGATCATCGATTAAGATTCACGCGTTGTAGCCACTGGGCCATCGCGGTTCCTGTACTCCCCTATCGGAGTGATACTACTGCATCTTATAAAATAAGAAAGCACATCGTAAAAAATATAGCTTTTTTAGTTTGGCACGAATGTGAACGATCGACTATATTTTCCAGATTTTTTCTGTATTCTGTCTTTAAAATATATAATATTAAAATTATGTACGACGATTTACGATGTTAGCGTATGTTATCGTATCGCATCATAATCTATAATTCTGAAAGTGTTGATAAAAATTTAAAATAATTTTATTAATAAAACATATTTGAAACTAATTTACTTAATCTAACATGGTAAGGTTGAATAATGTTATTATATAGAATAAGTGACGAGTAGGTTATTGGGTAGATCATGACGCGTTTGTACAAAGCAATACCACCAACTTGATTTGTAATAGTCTTCCTCTGAATTTCTTTCTTAAAACTATTTTTAGTTCATAATGTTAATTATTGCACAAGTGTAGTTTCAGTACGAGTAGCATACGATTATATAATCTAAATAGAAGGAACACATATTTGACACATTTTATATACTCTAACATAATATATTTTCTTTATATTGAGACTATTTCAGGAATCATTATAAGTATATAATGTTATATTTATCATAAACTATATTTTTCTTATATCACATGTACTTAAAAAAATGAAATATAAATATTTAAAAAAAAACAATTTTTTGTTTCTCCAGACTTTTCTTTTTTTGGATTTTGTTGAGTTTTTTAAGACTCCATTACATTTTTATTCAAAATTAATTTGCGATCCACGATATAATTGATTTACTGATAAGTAGTACTACTTATTGTTAATTACTTACCCCCAATATTGGGTACGTAAGAAAATTAAAGCAAGCTTTTATTATTAAATATTTTTTTATATTTTATACTAAAATAGTTTACGTATTGTTATAATACTGTATTCAAATATAATTATAAATTTATTTAAACAGCCAAGTTTCGTAACTTTTCTAACTATCGTAACGTAATAGTCCGTACTCATTGCGAGATAAATATGAAATTCTACAAATTACAATTGATCACTTACGTTTATTTGTCGGTGTCGTGGCTTGGGAAGATGAACTCGGAGACTTCACGCCCGTTTTTGACAACACTTCATCTGACCGGTCTTCTGTAGGAATGAAGAAAAGTTTTAATTTATTTTCAGCTACAAGATTCTCGTTATATTTTTTATATTGATGTATATTTTTTAATCATTAGTAACAATTTAATTAACTTACTACAAATTTTTACATGTATCACAAATTCACACCAGGAAAAAAAAACAAAAGAAAATCATCGCATGTTCCAAAAAAAAACATCTACATTATTATCCTGCCAGCAACAACTTACAATTTTTAGATGAATATTTTGATTAAAATATTATAATAGAAATATCCTACAAAAAAAAATCCATTAAATTGTTTATTTATAATGTTCAATGAATATTTCTATTTATACTAATTACAAATACAGGAGTATTATAATAAAAATAGTTTTTAATGTACCTATTGTTAGCAATAACTAATATTAATTAATAAAACTAATATAGATAGATGATAATGCGGTAGTTTTTTTTTATTGCACAGGAAGGCGGACGAGCGTATGGGCCACCTGATGGTAAGTGGTTACCAACACCCATAGACATTGGCATTGTCAGAGATGTTAACCATCACTTACATTACCAATGCGCTACCAACCTTGGGAACTAAGATGTTATGTCTCTTGTGCCTGTAATTACACTGGCTTCAAACCGGATCAATAGTAAGTACTGCTGTGTTGCGGTAGAATATCTGATGAAAAAAAAAAAGAATATCTGATGAGTGGGTGGTACCTACCCAGACGAGCTTGCATTATCATTTTGATAATATCTTAAAAAGCCTTAAATATCTTAAAAATAATCCTTCTCCTCATATCTGTCAATAAAGTATTTATAACTATTGGACAACATGCCCCACGCTTTTTTTACAATATATATTTTTTTTATATATATGCACTAGTCTTAATTCAAAATTTTAAAAAAATATTTTCCATTTTTTGTTGGATTTTCTATAAAAGCGTATTTTTTTAGTTTATTGAACTATTATTTATTTTTCATTTTTTAGTTGATTTTTCTATAAAATCGTATTTTTTAGTTTTTTAAACTGTTATTTTTATTGATTATCGGGAAAACTAAATTTTTTAAGGAAAAATCGGTCAAGACGGTTTGTTAGGAAGCCGAAAATGATTCCGTTCGGTTTGCAATGGTCAAATTAGGCGAAAATAGTTTTTAAACGAACGAAATCGGTAAATATTTAAAAATTTGTATATTGTCGTATTTAAAAAATCGCTAATCCTGACTATCCTAGTAAGGATCCTAGTAAGGTCAAACTGTTTAAAATATTGAATTGTCATCGGTCCTTAATGAGTATGCCAAATTTCGAGTTAATCCGACGTTTTGAAGGGGGTCAAAATCATGTTCAAAGATTCCGTTACATACTAACATACATACGTCTGAAGCTAATAAAGAGCGTATTAAAATAAAAAGCTGGCACTAGCCTACTTGGTGGTAGAGCTTTGTGCAGGCTTGAATAAAGTATACTTTGATTTGATATGAAAAATAAAATCAATTATGTATCACATTGAAGCATTATTAAATTACATTTCCATAATATGGTCGTGGCATTAATTTCGCTAATAATTTTATAATTATACAGAATTTTGTCAATTAACTAATTAATGACATATCATTCATGTTATATTGTAGGGCATGAAACAAATAAATTTCAGTTAATTGTAATATAACTGTGCATAGAAGACTGAATAAATTGCACTGAATTCTGAGAGATTGATTTGAGCAATATATACAAATAATTGAACTATAAACATTTATTGTATGATCGAATATATTTGGAACGTTTGATAAATAACTCAAACCTATGAAAGGAAATACTACTGCTAAATGTAAATTATAGCTAAAACAATTGTTACTCTAATTTTGCAATGCAACTGAAAGCTGGTCGATACACAGCTGCACGTTAATTTAGATTTAGAACATCATAACTGTTCTGATGAATTAAAATGTAGTTGATTCTGAGTCTGAAATTGAGCTTAAAGGTAGTATAAGAATTAAATTTATGAGTTCCCGTTTGTTTTTTTTAATAGATAACCAGACTTGTTTGATCTTGCTGGAAAAATGCATTTACACGTTTTCTCACATGTAGGGATTGCTGGGATAGTGAAAACCGCTCTAGTCCAGCGATGCTTTTGTTGTTGTTATAAATATTTTAGTAATATAGAAAAGAAATAATAACAAACGTGATATATGTCAATTGCATTGTACGTAGTGCAACCAGTACTTACCACAAAAAATATTCACAATAAGAGCCTACAAGTTATAACATAGCTAACCGAGTAAATTCGTGGAAATTATAAAATTTAGAGTTTAGACAGTAAAAATTATGTATTTATGAATTAATTAAACTGAGCATCTAAATTTGCGGAAATCCATTAACATTAAAATGAAACAAATATTTCCACTCCATCGTTATTAAGGGTTTATTCGTAAATATTCGATATTGGGTAATGTAGGTAGTTGTGATGGATTAATTTCGTCCAACGATGTAAAGCTGCGAGCAACAAACCAATTCGATACCATCAATCTTATTTGCTGAAAATATACAGCTTATTTGAAGGCAATCCATTCTCCATTAAATTATCGACTTAATCAAAATTTCATCCTTTAGATACTTCCGATACTAATTGAGCACAACGTCGAAGAAAAGCACCATCGTCTTTGTTATTAAATATTTTAATCGATTTATGCTGTTATTACCTTAAGTCAATTTTAATTGCTTTGGAGTTAACAATATTGTTCTAAATTGCTAGATAAGCAACTCAGCCTTATTTTATAAAAAAAATAACGTTTACTGTATTTATGTTGTTTTTTTTTTCGATTTTTTTATTAATATCTAGGGCATATAATATGTAATCATAAATAATATTAGTTTCATACCCTTAATTTTACAATAAACACTGAACAAAAAAGACGTCTATTTTGATTACGTATTCGTGATATAGATTTTCTCATGATTTTTTTTATCTCAATCGTAAGGTCGACCGAGATTTTTTCTTAATTTAAGACTCAACTATTACCGATTCTAACCACGAATATAACTATACAAAACGTCCAAGTTTGAATGTCTACTGGTCGAAACATTTCCAATGTTGGGCTCGGCTACATAATGGATTAAATATGTGATATATTTAATTTATATTGTTTTTTTTTAAGTAGGTAATTATAAAATTTACACAAAATCATTCGTAGTTGCCTACGAACTGATCGGTTCAAAAGCTACTTCCAGCTTTACATTTTGCATACATTCTTCTAAAATGACGACAAGAGTAAACATAAGAACTTCATGAAAAGAGTATCTTTCAATTTCAATTACTATACTTAACATAGAAACCGTCAATCATTGTGTATGTGACTACAAATTAAAATAAAGTCGTTACATCCTATCTTGTGTTCTTAAAAATCTTATTAGAACAACAAAAGTTTAAGTGAACACAGTCGCAAAATATTTAATATTTAATTCTTGTTTTAAAAAAATGTACAATCATTTATATAACAACTGCGTACATAATAATGAAGAGTAAATAGCGAAATGACAACTTTAAAAAAAATATTAAAACACAAAATAACTCACCAAAATATCGCGATTATTCGTTGTTAACGTCACGTAACATGTCCATCAAACTGTCATATCACGTGTTATACCGCGCGTCGGATTCCGCGCACACCGGTCCACTGTCACAGGGCAAGCCCACAGTGATACTTTCTGTATGTAAATCACAATAAAATACCTGCTTTGTCCGCTGATTACGACACGCTGTACTAAGCACCGGTCATACCATCCTAAACTCGATCAATGTTGACATAAAAAAGGCGAATGTAAGCTCGAGTTGCCTGCCCCATATCAGTTACACACAGCTTCGTATTATATCCCACATTGTTTATTAGGTAGGTACTTATTTAAAGTGCGAACGATTGAGGTATTTAATATCAATGATATAGTGGAATAACATTACTATAGAGCTCGGCAATGTTGACGGCAGAAGAAAGATTTTATTAAAATTAGTAGTGGATATTGAGTAAGAAAAAAACATTCAGTAATTAAATTTAAATAGATAAATAAATAGAAATATGGTATATGATATTTATTCATATTTCAGACATTTTTTTTTATATTTTTATAATTTGTATGTTTGATCCAAAGGATTCTACATGACATTTTAAAACATCATTCATAATTCAAATAAATTACTGTATTAGTAGAAGTTGAAGTACCTAATTCTACTGTAACTTATTAATTGAAATAAATTAAATATAAAACACACTTGGTGGTAGAGTTTTGTGCAAGCTCGTCTGGGTAGGTACCACCCACAAATCTCATATTCTACCGCAAAACAGCAGTACTTTGTATTGTTGTGTTCCGGTATAAAGGGTAGAGTATAATTACAGGCACGAGAGACATCTTAGTTTCCAAGGTTAGTGGCGCATTGGCAATGTAAGTCATGGTTAACGTCTCTTACAATGCCAATGTCTATAGGCGTTGGTGACCACTTACCATCAGGTGGCCCATATGCTCGTCCGTTTACCTATGCTATAAAAAAATAAACAAAAGCATCACTTCAACTTGTCAAAACTAACTCTTTACTGGTAAACAAACACTACGAGGCTTATACAGTGTGTTATATTTAATGATTCTATTTATGTCGTGTTCGAATACAAAGCAACGTAAATTACTGTAATGCACACTTCCGTGCGTGTCGCCAGTGATTGGCATACAATATATTGTCCAAAGGCGAGGTGCGGCGATTGTCAGTTTAACTGTACAAGACCAAATAGGTAAATTCTGTTCTGAACACTTTGACCATCCATCACTCGGAGCGTGTCATGGTCTGTTCCATTCAACTTCGTTTTATTACGCAATCAGAAATAGGTTACGTCAAGTAAGCCTAACTTAATTTTTCAGGCAGACTGCCTAATTACAAAAAAAATAGGTATTGATTTTTTTAGTGTTTTTGTTTTTTTTTTTATATCTGGCGATCTGATGATTAAATAATTTCAGTTACCGGCAAACGTGAAATCGTTTGAAAAGTTCCCATAATAAAATATGACTTTAAAATTTTACGGGTTTCTTCCTTTAAATATAATTACACCAATAACATAATATACCTTAATTACTATAGACAAAGCAAAACAAATTGAAAGGTCCCTTTAGAGTGTTTAGAGTAATGGATCCTTTGATCCCATTAAATGTAATCGTCATCGTCAAAGGAGAAAACCGATACTCTACCTTAACATTAAGATGTCTGACACTATATCACGATCACTATTATCACGATTGTAACATTAATATTAGAGTATTTTGAAATACTTGGTGATAGAGCTTAGTGCAAGCTCGTCTGGGTAGGTACCACCCACTCATCAGATATTCTGCCGCAAAACAGCAGTACTTTGTATTGCTGTGTTCCGGTTTGAAGGGTGAGTGAGCCAGTGTAATTACAAGCACAAGGGACATAACATCTTCGTTCCCAAGGTTGGTGGCGCATTGGCGATGTAAGCGATGGTTAACATTTCTTACAATGCCATTGTCTAGGGGCGACGGTGACCACTTACCATCAGGTGGCCCATACGCTCGTCCGCCTTCCTAAAGAAAAAAAAAAAAACAAAACGTAACGTTTGCAATCTGAATGTGTGTCTGTTATTATAATAACAACAAAAAACAAATTAAACTTAAGCAAACGAATGTAAACAATTGTTGTCGTGATCAGCAAATTCAAGACATCTGTCTCTTTATTCAATGAACTAAATTACATAACAACAATTCGATTCTCGTGGGAAGGCAACTCGGATTGCTTAGTCTTCATATTAATACGAAATAAATTAATGATTACAATTGACTGCTGTGCCAACGACAGCCCGAAGTCTGGAAGTTGGAAATGTGTACAGTTCCTTGCCTCGGAAAGTACGTTAAGCCGTTGGTTCAGCGCCTGATCTCATTACGATAGTGTCGAAATGCCGACCCATCGGATTATGAGAGCTAGGGAAGAAAGAGTGCATTTGTGTAAGAAGAAAGTGAGCACTATAATATCTCCTGCGCAGCTGGCTAATTCCCCCTGAAATTGGCCGTCATGGCCTAAATTGGTCTGGAGGACATTACCTATAATACTATGTAAAATTATAACACGCATTTTTTTTAATCTCCAACGTAGAGGGATGTTTAATATCAGTCTGTGTATCTGTTACTCAAACGACTGGACCGATTTTGATGCGGTTTTTTTCTGGTTGAAACCTAATGCTTTTGAGCTGGAAATTATGTAGATGTGTTCATGCGTTTGAAGATCTTCTATCTTCTGTAAGAAGATTTCCTACTTGACAAAAGAGAACTTTTACAGGTCTCTTAGGTACGAGATAGCGGTACCACATTGTAATTTATCGGAAAAAATGCTATTTTAAATTGTCAGTTTGAATTTTTGCGCGACCTATAGTTCCAATGACGTCATTCCTGTCACTGTCTGTTACTGGTCGTACTTGTTCGTTGTTTAGTTAGCTTTCACACTTTTGCTTATTTTTGCAAAACTAAGAAAAAAGTGGTTTCAAGCTGCGAAGAAAAATGACAATTATTCTCCAAAAACTATTATTCGATGCCGTGCAGATCACTTTGACGTAAGTCGGCGAATATACTTGTTATATGCTTGGTTAATCTTCTTATACGTATAAACACGTTAGTTACCTACCTAATACTTACAAAACTTGTCTATAACATATTTTTAATTTTACAGTTGGAGTACGACGTCCAAAATTGAATAAAGTTATCCCCAAAAGACTGTAGCTTTATCACCTGAGCGACAACAGGAGTGAAGTCACTAAACGTTGATTGGTGTTTTGACATACGTTTGTTTCACGTAATTTTTAATTCGTAATTGGGTTTTTGAAAAAAAAAATTTTTGTGATAAATGGAAAGATCATATATTATGTTTTATAAAAACACTATTTTTTTTTCGCTATAATTAAAAAGTTATATCAAATTAAAAAAAAATGGAATCCAATACCGAAAACACGCCGACAGTTCCCGAGCAAACCCGAGCGCGTGTGACGTCACAATGTTAACTCATTGTAGCACACAGCTGATAGTGTTTTGACGTTAAACTGATAATATCTCGTTAATATCGTCAATATGTCGATAAATTCCTTTAACATTGTGACGTCACAAACATGGCGACCAATCTAATTGAAAGAACTTTTTTTTAAAGTTTTTTGCATTAAATATCAATTATTAATAATAAAGTTTTAAAATACATAAAAAAAATATATTTTTTTTTCAAAACCCTAATTTTTATTATTAAAAATCAACATTATGTAAAATAAAAACGTTGCAGTGGCCCTTCTTTTACATTTTTTTAACATTTTAATCATAAAATTTTCATAAATATTATATTTGTCTAGAATACCATTTTTTGACTAGTTTAGGTATAGATATTATTGTAATATAACATAATATTGTCTTCTTGTACTCACTTCAGATGTTCAAAGTTCTATGTGTAATATTTTGGTGTTGGTTAATAAACATTACTTATTTATTAAAAAAAATTACATTTTAGCCGCTTTTTAGGGTCAACGGATTTTTTTATTACGATAATAGCTCAAGGTGACAAGATCGAAACCGCGACATCGCAACGCGACTGGTTAACCATTGCATTATTGAATCTTAATAATATAGTGCACATGTGAGTGCGCATATACAAATATACTCTATATTCGTCATTCTCATGGTTCTAGTTGATGAACAATGGCTTTCCGTGCTTTCCGAGATATGTAAAAATTGCCACCATTCAATCTCCGGGCTGTTATTGAGAAACACCCTCAACCTGGGGCTTGCAGCCTTAAAATATATGCACGTGATCAACAAGGCAGTGTCTAGAAGTAGTGTGTATAGTAATCAAAATATTTGGTTAAATAAAAAAAAGCAAGGCAAAGGGTACATTAATATTACAAGATACACAGAAATACCATTGCAAACCGAAATCATATTCAACAAGAAGAATATTATTCAAATGAACCACATATTTTGTACATTTAGATTCTGAGCGTAAGAAATAAAATAGATGTTGTGATGTTATATTCGTATCACGTTGATGTCGCGCCCTGTCGCAGCTACTGTCTTATCTCACAAAGTTAGTTGTTACTTACCTTAAATAAATGTTAACTGGGTTATACGTGATTCAATACGTTCAAATATTAAGCTATTAATTTTTTGTAAACATAATTTGAGTGTTTATACACTCATATTTTATAAAAATATATAATAAAAATATAAATAAAATTGTTGGACAGGATTAATCTGTATTAAATCCTGTTTTGGTTTAACTACAAGGTGTAAAAACAATACTGTTTCAACATGCATCCAAATAGTTTCCACGGGAAAATCGTGAATATTGAATCAGTTGTGCTAGACATTGATTGTCAGAAATGGAACACACGTTGTATAGTATCAGTGGAGCGAGGAAAGCACTGAACCAATCAAAGGGCGGAACTGTGCTTGTCACGATAATGCGATGCGTAGGCGCACCCTTTGCGTTTTATTGTGCAAATGTCGCTTATATCACTACTCACTAGTCATTTCGGATTTGTATGGTATACATCAATGTCAGTTTAGAATTGATTAATATCAGTTGGACAAGCATTAGACATTGATAAGTTTTTTTATTTACCTTAAATATTAGTATAGCAATTGATAGCTAATTTTAAGTTTGTTATGCTGTCTCGTAATAAAAATATAACGGTACGTTAAAATAACCTAATTCCAAGTTACAGAAAAGATACGCCAGACACGGACAACATATCTGTGGTGATACGATTATTCGAAAAAAAATCCTTAGATAGTAATTAAATAAATAAATATAAATATAGTATATGTAATCTTATTATTAAAAGCAGTGGAAATTTTGTGTTTTATACAAAATATTTAAAAAGAAATGAAGTATTTGTGATTCCGCGACAGGAATGTAACCATTATTTAGTTTCATACAATCGGATTAAAAACTTAGCTTAGAAATCACAACAAAGTGAAGGTGCATTGACCTGGCAAATATTCTACCGCAAAACAGCAGTACTTGGTATTGTTGTGTTCCGGTTTGAAGGATGAGTGAGCCAGTGTAATTACAGGCACAAGGGACGTAACATCTTAGTTCCCAAGGTTGGTGGCGCATTGGCGATGTAAGAGATGGTTAACATCTCATACAACGCCAATGTCTATGGGCGTTGGTGATCACTTACCATCAGGTGACCCATATGCTCGTCCGCCTTCCTATGCAATAAAAAAAAAAAAATAGATCCATTATGCAAGTAGCGTTACGGCGGCTAGAGATCATTCTATATAACGCGTTAATATTTAACTAATTTAATTAAATATAAAAAATAATAAATTTTATGAGTAAATTAACTAATATCAGGTGAAAGACAAAAACAGTTTAAAAAATATATACGTAATAAATAATATATTTTAATTGATAGTAGACGTTAAATCTTTTTAATTAAAATAAGTTTAATTTTAGGGCATTTGTAATATGCAATTGACGATTACAATATTTATTACAGTACATGAACACAGTCTTGAAATTTTAATGCTTGAGCCCTTTGACGTCACTCCAAAAAGCTAACCTCTCATTTTCAATACGTGAAGGACGATGAAGGGTCTTTTTATCATATTTTCCCACATAAAAGACGGCGAGAGAGTATCAAAGTTGCATACTCAGCAAGGATATTCAAAGTGCCTAGCGCCCGGAAAGTAATTGTATTCTGAATAGTCAACATATTTTACTTTTTATATAACTTGGCTGAATATATTTCAATTTGACGACATTCATCTTATTAAGCTTTAATTTCGTGTGAATTTAAAGTAACGACTCGTAAATGTAACAACGAAATTGAACGAAATGCAACAGGACAAAAAACACTCCTCAATTTATGAAATAGTTTGTTACTAATTGCAACACACCGCTCCAGAGTGGGTTGTTGGATATGCGTAGAATACGTTTCGACCCATACACGATCTTTTCTTTTGCATATGTCCACAATAGATATATAATAATCAATTTAAGCACAAATTAAGCACCTAACACTCAGTCCATCCATTCATCATGGCTCTCTAACTATAACACTATACAGTATATTCTACAATTTCAGCAATTTACTCTGTACACCTTTTATATCGAGATATCATCGTGTTGATCGTTATCAAAATCGGTCCAGGTTTAGTACTTTCCACACAACACAACACTAATAAGACAGATACACTGACATAATTTTCATTTTTGCCTTTTAATAACAAAAATTGTATGAAAAAATGAAATGTATCATATTTGACATATTTAGGGAGATTGTATTATAATTTGGTTAGGTTAAATAATTAAAAATATATTTAACAAAACACTCTTGAATTCACACCCTTATCTAATTAAATTGACACTTTAGAAGTTACATTATATTAAGAACATAGCCTTTTCTAATTGGGTTTCCCTTGTCAGTAATTTGTTTTTATATGGCACTTTCAAACGGGATTATGTACATCGAAACGCCCTGAATAAAAGTTATTTTTTTCAGTTTTTAACTTTCTATTTTTAAGTTTTTTTTGGGCCTTTTATATTAATTTAGAATAAACTTGCTGTTACATACCTGCTTGGCAGACGTTAATTAAATGGGAATTCCCATTTTTTTAAGCCTAATAAAGATAAAGTTTTGTCCTAGTGCCAATATAAAGTGTCATGAAAATATCAAATCAAATTATTTTTATTTGAATAAAAATATTTTATATACTTTTAGAAGCACTTAAAAAAATCTAGCTCTACCACCACGGTACAGAATCAGCCATCATATGGGTGAGCAACGCAACACACCGCAGGCTCTGAAATGTTATGTCCTTCAATGTTACTGCAACTACAATAGTATTCCGACCTATCTAGTCATTAAAAGACAAACAATTTGGAAAATCCAATAGTACCTACTCCTCGAACGCTCAATGTCTATTTTTATTAATTAATTTATTTTTACGTTAACACGAAACATTCGTTGACGGTACAATATCGACAATTCTTCATGATTTAATCGAAAAAATTAGTCGTAAATATTAAAAGAAATAAAAAAATTAAAAACGTTAATTTTTTTTATTAATTACCTACCTCCACCCTCATTCCTCCACTAAATAAAATTAATTACTCTCATATTTCGCTGAGAATTGACAATCTACAAATAAAAATAAACTATAATAATAACATATGGGATTGTGTATACAAATTCCAAACAAAAAAAAAATAAGTTGATTCAGTGAATGGTTCGCTAGATATCGTGCTTACATCCGGATATTCCAATAAACAGACCAATTATTATTGACGTCCAACTAAAATTGTTTTTCGATCAACTTTTTTAATAATATACTCAACAAGATGACTTTAAATCATTTTGAACTCCGTTATATTTAATTTTTAATAATTGTGCAAGCAAGGTGAAATTGGCTTAAGTTACTTTAGATATTATTTAAAGTTAATAAAATATCTGATGGTTAATAATATATGGCCTATGAAATTACTTGTTAAATTTATTACAAAGTTATTAAGTGTGTTATACATTGTTTTCTGTTACTAACCTCCGAGTCCATTTTTCTTTTCATTAGCTCTCACGTTCTTTGTCTTTGAGTATCGCTTTATATTACACGTTAGTCGCTCAATTACTTTCAGAATTTTTTTACTAACTTTGTTAATTGTTCGACGCTTGGGATCGTTATATTTCGTTCGTATACCGCCACCGACAGTTTTGTCGCACCCCGAGTCGGTACTGTCATCTGTTTCGGTCGCGGAGCAATCAGATGGTGGATGAAAAATATAAGGTGCGTTCGCAAAGCAAGGCGAGTTCATCTTTTTTGAAACCAGAATTTCACATTGGAACAACACTAATATTTAAGCTTATATTTATATGGAATTGAGAATAATAGAAACGACTATTCAGGACGATGTCAGGAAAACGTTGTGCAAAGTCGGCAGTGGGAATACTTAAGGATTTCGGGTGCGTACCCAGGTAGTCTTCAGAGCGTGACGCCGCACCCAGGCCGGCCCAAGACCTTGGTGTGTCTTGTTGAATTTAGAGCATAGACAATAATAGGTAATTTGTTATTACATCATCACTGTTCTTATTTCTACGATGTAGATGCTTAAGATGGTATTGGTTTATTTTCTGATATGCTTAATTCATTTTTCATCCCTATAAACATTAGACAGCTAACTGTAATCTTACTAATAATAATAAATTCTTTAACCACAATTAGACTCGAGCAAATAAATATAATCAACGGCTTGATCGACTAAATTATATATATCGATTAAATTATACTTTATTCAAGTAGAAGAGTCTCCTGAAAAAAGGGTAGCCAAGACAAAAACTTTCGAATCGTCATTTTACAAAATTAAGTACAATTTAACATCACCAAGTAAAGGGTTCATAATATAACTTTTATCGAGAAAAAAATGGCAAGAACGTAGTAGTTATTTTCTCCAAGATGTATTTACAAACTTCAAAATAATCAACGAATGCAACGAATCAAGTTTCAAGGGATCTTAAAAATGTAATGATTATATGCTTGTTAATAAATATCTAATAATTGGTCTGTATGAAATTTCTTTACAAAATATACTGTGTGTAATCATTATTTTATATTTATTATTTATACAAAATACCCGTTTCGACTTCGCACGGGTAGTATAAGGGCTTATATGGAAACACAAACATGCACAGAAAAAGTCGTTCTTGGGCAAATGTCTTTAAAATTTCATCACGATAAGATAAATGATTCAGGCACGTATATAATCATTAATTGCGATGATTATAACAAAACCGTTTTAACAAATTTTGTTTAATAATAACTTGATAGCAAAGTCTTGGCTTATTGCCATGCCCACTGCTAAAATATCGCTTTACGCTTAACTGGAGTGGAATTTCTTCTTCAACTTCAGACGAGGATATTTCACCACGAAACTATGATGACGGGTTGGTAGAAAGTGTTTACATTTAACAGTGAAAAAGTTCATTAAAAATTAAAATTTATAAATTAAATATTGATGAAAACTAGTTTGATGTTTTACATTATCTAGTAATTTTTATTGCATAGGTAGGTGAACGAGCATATGGGCCACCTGATGACATTGTAAGAGATGTTAACCATCGCTTACATCGCCAATGCGCCACCAACCTTGGGAATTAAGATGTTCTGTCCCTTGTACCTGTAATTACACTGGCTCACTCAGCCTTCAAACCGGAACACAACAATACCAAGTACGGCTGTTTTGTGGGTGGTACCGACCCAGACGAACTTACACAAAGTACCCTACCACCAAATAGTAGCAACCTAATTAAGCTTTTCATATAATGAATTCTCATGACAATGAAATACACTTCAGTATTCATACGGCGAAAATTACCGTTGCTGTTGTAAAGAAATTTAATATAGTTGAAGATAACATTTTGTTTAAAACTACTTTAGCCCTTAAAAAAGTGTACGGAACATAATACTGGTAAATCCATTACCAACGAATTTATCAGGAAGTTGACTCGGCAGGTCGGATTTCTATCATCATACTTACGTTCAGTTCGAAAATCTGCCAAAGCTTAGCGAGTGAAAGGGTATCGGTGAAATTAATGAGGCCATTATTTAATATTTCAAAATTTGCCCTAAAAATAACAAGAGTTTTCGACAGAACTCAACGGGAGAAATTAGGTATTGGTTAAGTGAGAAGCAAAGTTAAAAGATATAGAAGTTATAAATTCAAATTACTCTTTAAATAAATCAATTTATTACTATTCTAACAATGAAACTATTATCATAAAAGTGTTAGAATGGACGTAAAAAGAGTCTGCCAAAAATATTATTAGTAAACTATAGCTTAACATGTATAAATATGTAAATATTATAATAAATTTTATAAGTGGTTGTCGAGGTTGGTTTAAGGCCCAAACTAATCCTTTTTTACTTCTAAACCTTTCTTATTCCGTACTTTATAACTGGAATATCACTGAAAGTTGGTGATTGAATTTAGATTAGTAAGGTGAATATGTAGGCCATACCTGGAACATTAACACGAAACATTCACACTTTTAATATTAAAATTAAAAATTTAAATGGTTTTGTTACTAAAAAAACAATAAAATACATTATTCATATCTTTCCATGAATTCCTTACATAATTATATCAAAAACAGACTTTTATACTTTTATTTTCTCTATAATAATTTGAGCTTAATTTTAACTAATATATTTTTAGATACTTGGTGGTAGAGCTGTGTGCAAGCTCGTCTGGGTGGGTACCACCCACTCATCAGATATTCTACCGCAAAGCAGCAGAACTCGCTATTGTTTTGTTCCGGTATAAAGGGTGAGTGAGTCAGTGTAATTACAGGCACAAGGGACATAACATCTTAGTTCCCATGGTTGGTGGCGCATTCGCAATGTAAGCGATGGTAACATCTCTTAGAATGCCAATGTCTATGGGCGTTGGCGACCACTTACCATCAGGTGGCCCATATGCTCGTCCGCCTTCCTATGCAATAAAAAAGCAGCTTTCACCAGAAATATCCTTTCTGAATATTATAACCAGTGTCATATCAAACGAACGCTAAAAATTTGGAGAAAATCTCGGAGTGTGTCGGCAGTATTTATTTGTCACTCGCTAATAAAATTAGACCAAATAGACGAAGTATGGGAACAAAGACACCTTATATAGCAAAACGTTAGCAATAACATTAAACAATTTTAAAAATTATTTATTTACTGAGGGAAATAAATAATTTCTATAGAATACTAGCTGATACCTTCATCCGCGTTGCTTGCTATATTAACAAAGTTTTCTTGTATACGAAGGAAAAAACATCAAAAAGATCGCAAGCAAAAATATACTTTGTTCAAACATACATCACTGAACATGCAGTGCATATACAAATCGTTGTTTCTTGAAACTTTAATAACATTTTATTCAATTAAGATATCGCAATCATTTTTTGTTTTGATAAGGGCCAAGTGTCTAAGAAATAAAATTTAGAAAATTTCATTGAAATCTATCAAGTAGTTTTTCCGTGATGCGTGCACAACTGCAGACCTTTATCATTTTATTTATATAGATAAAGAGAAGATATGGGTATCTTCATAAAAATAAAGGAATAAAAATATTTTTAAAGGTGCATTTTACGATAACTCTTGTTAATTAAAACTGGAGTTCTCAAAACAAAACATATCAAACATTTATATTGTTTAAAGCAAGATATATTATAAAAAGAACGTGTAATACTATTTTATTAAAATAATTTTAAATATTTTTATTATAAACAAAAATTAAGTAAGCTTACCGCTTCTTCTTCTCATACCTAAATAGTTTATTATTTAAATGTTGAAATGTAGTTTTATAAACAATCGTAACATGCAATTGAAAATACTTCTTAAATATTTTGATCTACCTTTAAGTAATAATTCGTTATTAAAGTTGCTTTAATTTTGCACATAATAAATTAATAAATTATCTTATAAATGTAATCATTTATGCCATTATCAAATCATTACCAAATGCCCTGTTACTTTATCATTATCAATAACTGCACATTACCTAACACAATATACTACAACAAAGCTTCCCCTCCCTCATCAATAATTGGCATTGAAAATTTTAAGCAATTAACTTATACGAAAAGTAATAATTTCGTTAATTACACATAATCCCAATTATACAATTAATCCCATACGTCACGGGTATTTTTGTTTATATACTGATCACAACGGTGACATTACGCGTGTACGTAAATTTAATTGTTAATTGGATATTGTTTTTTTTTAATTCAAAATTGAAATTGTTTATATAGTAACGATTCGAGTTTTTCATATTGAATTTGTTATCATTTATCAATTGATTTAAATACATAAAGTAATAATACTTGTCAGTATAAACTACGAAATCATTTTTAAATATTTGTTGTGAGAAAAAATTACCTTCATACTATTAGGAAAAGTCATGTTGAAAAGATATATTAGCAGAAGATATCACTGATATTGTAATTATATAATTGTTAATTAGTTAGTTAAAGGCCGTCAATATCCCACTGCTGAGATAAGGCTTCTTCTCCGTTTTTGAGGAGAAGGTTTGGAGCTTTTTCCACATGCACATGTGGCAGAACTTTAGTTAAATTTGAATGAGATGAATTGTAAACACAAATTAAGTAAATGAAAATTCAGTGTTGCCTGCCCGGCCCGGGTTTGATCCCGCGATCATCGGTCAAGATTCACGCGTTCTAGCCACTGGGCCATCTCGGCCTTTTTTGTATTATGATAATTTTAAATAATAATTTGATAGTCAGAGCCTTAAATGTACACATAATAAAATGTTTCGTTAAATTTAATTGAAAAAAAAAAACACATTAGAAGCAAGTTTATTTAATAAAACAGAAATAAAGTACTTACCTACATTATATGCTTCAGGAGGAGATTGAAAAGTAGGAGTACGAATGCACCCATGACTGTTATTGTCCTGTTCGACTTCACTTCTATATAAATCTTCGTTTTGAATTGTAGCAGGAATCATTATTTCATTTGTGCTATTATGTAACGATGATCTCTCAATTGACACGCCATTTGTTTGCTTATGTTCGGTACCAACTGACCCATTAAGAGTTACTTTCTTTGTCGTCTTTATTTCTTCAACTTCATTAATTTTTTGCTCAGTTATGGATGAATGTTTTATTACTTCTTCACTTAATCGAAAATCACCATCACTTTTCGAATAATAAAGTTGTTTCGATCCGTTACTGGACGTTCCATTAATTTTATCACTGGACCTGTATTTGTCGCTTAAATTATCTTTGATTGATTTGAAAGGATTTTGCATATTGTCCTTATCGAAATCATTGCTTTTCCTAAGTTCTTTTGTTTTTATCTGATCATCGGGTAGTGAATTATAATTTGAAAATCCCTTTGGTAAAGTTTCTTCTGAATATTTATCCGCTTGTATGTCATGTATGGTCATGGTAGGTATACTGCTTGGTCCAGAGTCAAATTTCTTAGAAAAAAATGAGGATAGTTTTAGGTCATGATGACTGTTTTTATTATAGGAATCTGACGATCTATTTATTGATTTATTGTGTGCTGGAGATTGGTTTGTGGGTTTTCCGTTCGGGATAGGAAGTTTAGAACTACTCGTGTAATTTGGTAATGTGGAATAGAAAGGATTAGTCGGATGAAACTTTATAGTTTCCTCCAAAGGAGCTATGGACTTTACAAGCGGTGTTGAGTTTAGAGTAGACAATGGCGAGTTTAGCGATCGTATCGGAGAAGCAAGTTTATTATGCGGCGACTGTGGCGGCCGGATTGTAGCGTAGACAGGCGCTTGTGGCGTTGCTCTTCCGCTGTTTATCTCCGAAATTAGTTGTGAAGGCCCTGAAACACAATAGTTTGTTGTAGAATATAAATATGCCAACTAAAGTAACTTATGAATTGAATACTTTATTTTTCTATAAAATAAAATACAGCCCAGTTATTAATGAATAATAAATAATGAATACAGTTGAGTTGAGTACAAAAATTTAACGAAAATGACTTTCATAATATCTTATGAGTATAAAATTCAATTTAATTTTCTTTAAAGTATTGCTCCGCCCTAAACTAGATTTCATCTTGGATATTAAATTTCCTTCCCCGCCTGTCACGTGTTTCCGGAACGCATCGCATGCATCTCATTACATTAAGGCTAATAGCTGTTGGAAAGCGAGAAAAAAATATAGTTTTAAATTTAATCTTATTAGGTCTATGAACGTTCTTGAATAGAACATTCATGAACACAAAAACAGTAGAACATATTATGGTATGGTATGAAAATAATACTTTACCAAACATGAATACTTCATGAAAATTGCAATGATTATATAAAATCTATGTTAGCCATAAAGTACTTCCAGATATAAATATTGTAGCATTTTACTTTCATATAATAATACAGCTTTAGCCTTTTATGAATAAATACTAACTAAAATAAAGGAATCACGTGTTTATGAAATATATTACACCTATGAGAAATAATTATAATGATAAACTTAAATATTTAATAAATTGGTCATTGGTCATTGTAAAGACTGTTATTGAAAAGAAAAAAATGTACTTAAAATATAAGTTTTAACATATTATCATGGTTCTTGTTATTTATGCTTAACTGAATCATTAAAAACTTAATTTTTAAATGTTTGTGTGATATTAATTTAAACAAATTACAACTCAAAACGTGAATCCCTATGAATCCAGTACAGGGATGGTATATGAGTATTGTGAATTTGTATACACATGGGTCATTGCCCTTTTGCGGTTAGGATGTTGATTGTTGGCTGTTGAATGGGGTGCTACTCATAACGATTTTGAGGTTATTTGCTTAGCCACATGACTTGAGTGTAATAAGTACATTAGTCCGTTATATACTCGATATAAATAAAAATTTTCATCGACATCGACTGACATCGACTCCAAAAGTAACAATAATTGTAAATAAATTATCAACCACACATCACATTCGTACCTACAAATTGATGAGTAGAAATAAGTAAGTTAATTATCAAATTATAGAAGAATAAGCAATTATTTTTTTACGTTTTAGTGCATATTAATTTGTTTTTCCTATGAAGTCGGTTTTTGTTTTGTTAAAATTTTTATTTATTTTTTCGATTTTTAGTGAATCTGAAGTACACTCACTAATTTGTAGAATATGGGTAGACCTACTAAACGTGCAGCTCATATGAGACAGCGCCATTTATATTATTATTTAAATATATGAATCTAAAACAGTGAAACGTAAAGAAAAATGCATTTTGGTACTTAATTAATAAATATAAGTTAATATGGTTAAATGTATGAATATAAATTAACATGTTTTGATTAAATAGATTTAGTTGTTGGGGTAAGTTAGTTGGGCAGTCATAACATAATCAAATAGTTATTTCTAGTAATAATTAAATAATCTGTATGTTTATAGATGTTGTGTTATACCATTTTTCACCATTAAATATGACGGAATGTCTGTATATTAAAAAAAAGTGGAAGTATCTATATTATCTTAACTAATATTATGAATGCGAATGTAAGTTTGCTTATGATGCTTTCACGCCTAAACCACTAAGCCGATTTAAAAAATTCTTTCACCAATGGAAAGCTACATTATCAGGGAGTAATATAGGCTACATTTTGTCCCCATATTCCCACGGGAACGGGAACTACGCGGGTGAAACCGCGGGAAAAACACTAGTAATCAATATATAAATATACATAAATATAACATGTATATAAGAGTACTTATACGATTCTATATATATATATATATATATATATATATATATATATGTATAATTTTCAAAATTGGTCTCAACTTTTAGGAGATGTTCAAATATGTTTCAATTACAAACATATACATATATACTAATGCTTACATGCATAACTCATATTATAAAGAGGAAAGATTTGATTTTTGTTTGATTTTTTATTACGATTTAAATCAAAAACTACTTGACCGATTTTAAAAATTCTTTCACCCTTAGAAAGCTACGTCTTTACCGAGTAATATAGGCTTTATTATATTTTCAAAAACTTATAGATCCCTACTTAAAATGGAGTAATGTAACCCAACGTATCAAACTGTTGCCTATAAAAGTTATTATTTCGCGTGCGCTGCGAAAACTATTGACGGTATATAAAGAAGTGTTTTTTACAATAGTACTATAATTACTTGATCATAACGATGTTATGGTAGGTGAATGATAAATCTAGATAGCCTATAAAAGATTCGGCCGTGTATCGTTAATTTGCTACTAAGAATTGAAGATTTCCGTTGCTTTGTCATGGATCCTATAATCAGAATCTAACCAAACTATCATCAAACAACCCTTGAAGTATACTCTTTCTAATAATAAAAAAATCATCGAAATCGGTTGGCGTGATATTGAGTTATTCGTCCATTTGTCGCGCACATACCTCATGCAAATTTACGATTTATATGGTTTTCTCATGGATTCCACTGTCAAAACTGGACCAAAAAAAAATGGGACCAATGGGAAAGCAAACCCTTTCAAATAAAAAAAAATCATCGAAATCGATTCATCCAGTCGAAAGTTATGAGGTAACAACACCAAAAAAAAAAAAAAACATACAGACGAATTGATAACCTCCTCCTTTTTTTGAAGTCGGTTAAAAATTAGATTGTGTCTTGAATTATTTGATTCAATTAAAAGTATTTGGGTTTTTGCTATCTATCATCAGCAGCAAAGTTATAATTACATATATTCTAATTAAACTAGTTTTACATTTCAGAAAACTCCTCAAACTTACTTTTTAACTCGGTAGCTTTCCCAATAGATCTTCTTCGCGGTGACAACTCTCTGTCTCTGGCGACAAGAAAACTTACATTAAAAAATGGGCGCTAGTTAATTTCAAAATATTGTATTTTCATTATTTAATACAATTTTATAAATTTTTTTTATTGCATAGGAAGGTGGACGTGCAAATACGTCACCTGATAGTAAGTGGTCACCAACGCCCATAGACATTGGCATTGTAAGAGATGTTACCATCGCTTACATTGCCAATGCGCCAGAAACCTTGGGAACTAAGATGTTATGTCCCTTGTGCCTGTAATTACACGGGCTTACTCACCCTTCAAACCGGAACACAACAATAGCGAGTACTGCTGTTTTGCGGTAAAATATCTGATGAGTGGGTGGTACCTACCCAGACCAAATGTAAATGAAACTATGAAAATATTGTCACAGTTCAGTAGTAAAGTACGTACGACAAATTCGAAAATACAAAAACCCTACTGAAAAGCGTTTTATTTATATTTTATTGTACACCACAAAGAAAAATAGTTACAAAAATATTGAAAAGTTAAATAAATAATAGGCATACCAATTTGGCGGCCTTATCGCCACATAGCGATCTCTTCCAGGCAACCAACAGTGCAAGGAATATCCCATAGGATATGGGGTAGGTGGTGCATTAATAATAAGCAAAAGTAACATTATAATAATAAACTATAAAAAAATACTATAAATACATTTGAATATAAATATACAAAACACATAATTATAATATCTATCTATAAATAAATTATTATACATACTTAGATTACATGTATATAATATGTATAAATACATACAATAAATGCGACGATAAAAACAAATAAAAAAATAGTATTATTATAACAGAATATGTACAAATTTTAAACTTAAATAGCTCACTTGATGCTTAATTATTAATTTATACATACTTTGCCTTTTAATAAAAAACAAAAAAGATTTACCTAATGTATATATAGTCGTTATAAATTTCAAAGTAAGAGAAACAGATATGGAAGCATCTACAAAGCTTAGATAATTCGATTCCGACCACACCATTTGCTTCGCTCATTGCAGCCATATGCGCCAGAGAGACATTCATTAAAGCTTTGGGTTCAATCATTTCCAATCTCCAAAACAGTTCGAGTTCAAATATCGCGTGAAACGAACGAGGATTAACTAGATTAAAACGAGCCTCTGATACAGTCGCTCGCAAAATGTCGAGTTCAAAGATGGGAAATAAGAGTAACTCTCATTTAAAAATACTGCTGTATTTCATGGTACTTTACTGTCTACGTCACTTTGTATTCCTCTGTCTCGGTGTTCACTACTTTTGCACTTAACTGTACTGTTATGCAAATCTAGAGCGCAAATGTTTGCATTTGTAACTCTTGATTTAACGCAAACTCGTCGATTTTAAAAGAGTTTATATTTTATAAATTTAAATAGAATTAAGTGTTTTTGCTTAACCATATAAATAAAAACATTCAATTAAAACAAATCATACCATAAGTTTCAAGTCCTCAAACCATTTAGTCACATTAGATTGAATTTAACATAGATGGCAATTTGATTGCATAATTTTTTATTCTAAATGTGCAATAATAAATTAATGGTCTAAGGCATCCATATTTAAGCTACGGGTGTCTTTTTTGTGGGCCGAATGTTTGTTTGGTTTTTTTTTGTCTACTGAAAATACTCAACGAAACATGTTTTTATTTTAAGTAAAAGTGCATATAGCAGACAAATGTTTCCCATAGAATAGTCGAATCGAATATTTAAACTTCATCTAACCTAAAATCTGTAAACAAACTCATGAATAATAAATATTTATTATATAATTTGTATATGACGGCGCCGCCGCCTTTTTTTAAAAGCAGCACGTGCAATTGTCAACTACCCACCACTAAAACCCTATAAAAAGCAACGCACGACTAAGCGAGCATTCATTCGTTCGACATCAGTTGCCCGGTGCACATCATGCATAACAATTATAAAGTGTCTGTGTGTTATATAAAAATAATGTCTGCCATGCCCTGCGTCGACATATATATAAACTTTGACAAATAGATCGTAAGTTGTACAAATCACTCACTCATTCAACCCGAGTTTCAGTACTGGGCCAGCGGAGCGCAGCATCGCATGGGCGTCAGCGTTGGTCATGTCTTTGGTCTGCTTGCCGTTAATCGAAGTGATTACATTGCCCTCACGGATGCCACTCAATGAAGCTTTCCGACCGGGATTTACCTGAAATATAAAACGTATAAGATAAATGAGACATTTTTAATTATAATTAGCTAGTATTGAGGGAATAAATAGTAAAACAGATATGTCACTTAAACTAGCTTTGGTTTTTATGAAGCTTCCCTAATTTAAAATTGTTTTATTTTTAACTTTAGTGGAAAGGTAAAGTTAGTACCTACTTCACAGATTTATTTTGTAGTACGTACTTGTTAAGCTTTGACTCATTTAACTTAATTTTCGTTTTGTAAAACACATCTTCCTATGCACATTCATCGTGCAGAGGCTGATAAGCCTCTTTTATGTTATAATTATAACCGTAGTGGAAAAGTTTATTTTATTTTCTTATATTCTTTAATTGCACAAGCGTTGTGACTCGCGTTTTGTTTCACCCGTTTAACATTTAAACCGTTTTCGTTTTGAATTTGATCTAAAAAATCAATATGAAACAGTACATGTGATCGGTTGTCAGAATATTAATAAATTCTCACAACCGACAACCGATAACTGGTGTTAGAGTACAGTAAAGGGTGAAAATCGCTTATTATAATATTTACTGTTTGCGTTTTATTTCGTTTACAGTTCTTTTCGGGTACAGTGTAACGACTGTACTCACAGAACTTTCATAAAATGTTAAAATAATTATACATCTTTTGAATGTCAAATCAATATGACAGCAAAAGAGAAATCAGTGTTTAACTGAATACCCGCTAATCAACGTAACGTAAGTTTTATTATTATTTTAAAAATAATATTGTGCTGCATTTGCGGTGACTGTATGGTATAAGACAAAGTTTGTCGTTTCTTCGTTACTTAAGCTTAGTACTTAATTAGAATGCCTCGTTGGTCTAGTGGTTATATAAGGCTACAGACCCCTGGGTTTAAATTCCTAGTCGATCCAATAAAAAAGTTATTGGGTTTTTCTGTCGAAAATTGTCTTTAGTTGGAAGTAAGTACGTACCTCAAAAAACCTGTAAAACCTTTAGTCCTTCGCAATAATATGCCCTGCGCAATTGGCTAATCTATCTTGAGATTGGCCGTCGTGGCCGAAATCGGTCCGGAGGACATTACTTAATTAGAATAATACATTTGGAATATTAATAGGTAAGCTTTAAAACGGTAGTGCCATTATTAGTTTATTAAAAGTAATTTTTATGTTCTAATTAATGTTCAATTTTGTTCAACAGCAGCGTTTTAAAATTAATATTGAATTATAGAACTCTTAGTGTAACTTAATACCGACTATTTAGCAATTTTTTTAATTTATATCGGACTTTAAAGAAAATAAATGTCGTTTTTATAATGGCATTAATATTATCGACTGCAATAAGTTCTACTGATAATGCAATCCAATGTGAATGTTACCCATAAAAATAATATCATTGTACGGATGTAAGCGGACCGTAATTATGTGTCTCGCTTCCCTGCAGCGTTTCATATTTTACATGGAAACAAACAAAACGCTGACAGTAATTTAAATCAGAACAAATAACGCTCAAAAACGTTTTGTTTTACAAATTTGAACCTGTATTTAAATAAATTGACCCGCAAACGGAGTCGCTAACTGAACGAAAATTTTGTTCGTCATTCGTTCCTGTTTAATTACTAAACTATTTTCAATAGCATTTTATTTCAAAACTCGTTTTATAAACAGACGTTAAACTTTTGAAATTAATGTATATATTTTAGCGATACTATAACATATTAACGAATCGAGCATATTATTCATCATATTACGTTTATCATAAAATTATATATTTTTATTAATGAATAAAACTATATATTGTGAAAGAACTATTTAATATGGCAAGAAAGAGAAAAACTCATTAAGTCATACTGCGTATAATAGGGCACTTAAACTATTGCGGCACGTTGGAAATTCAGTAGTTACAAACCGCGCTAGGTTCACGCCGCCTCGCCGCCGGTGAACAAAACTTTAACATGTTTCCTTCCGGAGTGCACTCAGAGAATCCTTGCTCTTTCTACACCAGCTTTAATAATCACGCACACAGAGATACAGTCATTACAAAACACTTAAAACACTAACAAGGCAACCAACTGATATATAATATGACACATTACATGACAAATCAAACAGTTGTAAGCATTATTATAAATTTATAAAAATAACCAAATTAATTTAATCAAAAATCAAGACAAAGATTTCATACGACTATCGTCCAGTCACCCCGAGAAAGTCAAAGCAGACACTAAGCTTAGGAGACACGCGACAATACAGCCAATTTCATCGACACATTATATGGGCATTATTCGAATATGCATGCGCCGTGAGGACGTAGCTATTGTTGTATCGGGGATCGTCACCCGTTTCGAATATTAATCCTGTAGAAGGCAAACTCACGAGCTGATTCCATGTCTACGTGCAGAACCTCGGTGTATTTTTAATAGGCCAACGAACTCACATTGTATGTAAATAAATTGAGATATTATAAGTAACATTTAAATACAATTTTCATGAGAGAGCGCTAAGTTATTATCTCGACGTGTTGGGGTTAACGTGTTACTTGAATGTTCATTTCTATGACAGTCCTAGTGACTGCAACAAGCGCTACCGCTTGAGCCTTTTAACTCGTTATGGAATTACTCTTATCTGAAATTGTGCATTTATTTTTATAAATAAAATAAAGAGAAATTGAATTAGAACAAAACTTTATGAATCATTATAAGACACGTAGTTTAATAAAACTTATTTCTAGATCTTCTTTTCTAGAAAACTTACTTATCATTAACTATAGAAAGAGCTTCAAGAGAGTAGAATTCGAATCACTTTAATAAACCTTTTATCCTTGATGTATTAAAATCTTGATATATGAACTTTATAATGAAAGAACTTACAACCGGTCTCTTTCTTTCATTAATTATGTTAGTGCCTACTCTAAACTATTCAAACGAGTGTGTTCCCTAGCCAAGTCTTTGCATATTAAAAAAAAAATTGTAGACGCACCAAATAATATAAATATTACTTGGAAAATTATTAATAGTGAAACTGGAAAAGTCAAAAATAACACTACTGATTTCCCTCTGTCTATAGATAATATGCCAGTTACTTCTGACAAGAATGTTGCTACTGTTTTTGAAAAATTTTGTGTTGATATTCCGATCTCAACAACCAAAGCACTAAATTCCTCTCCTACCGTCGCTGAATCGTTACTAAAAAATAATGTAAGTAGGTGCAACATTAGCTTTAATTTTGAAACTGTAAATGTTAAAGATATAATCAGAACTTTCAACTCATTGGATGTTAAGAAAACGGCCGATCTGTGGGGGATTTCTGTTAAGGTAGTCAATAATTCCTATTTTTAAATCTGGTAGTACTTCAGACCCCAATAATTATAGACCCATTTCTGTACTACCAACGCTTAGTAAAATCTTTGAAAAATTAATGCTCAATCAGATGCTAGAACATTTTGATACATACAAGTTGCTACACAGTAAACAATTTGGCTTCACAAGGGGTCGCTCGACAACCGAGGCTGGTGTCGAGCTCGTTAAAAATATTTATAGAGCCTGGGAAGAGTCACAGGATGCCTTAGGAATATTTTGTGACTTATCTTGTAACGATGTACAGTTATTTTTTATATATATAAAAAAAAAAATACATATATATTCCGATAAAAATAAATATATAAAAAATTAAATAAACATACAATAAAACGGCACTATTTACATTTTAAATAATTAAGTACCTACATACATATATCATGGCAACATATGTATTTAGTTTTAAAATATTAACGTTCGTAATGCTCACGGCTAATAGCTCGCTTCAATGAATCATCCTCGACCGTTCCCCCCTACTCCCGTACCCCTCTCGGTGGCGGCTGCGCTCGCGCCGCCGCGCCGGCCGTCAGACACGATCAGCTTCGAAGGAAGGAGCACGTTTACGCTGTCCTGCCTCCCGCGACAACGTATCTTCGTACGAGCCCTTCCGCATACTCGACTATTGCACGCAACGTTTTTTGTGTTGCAATTTTGTTGTAAAGTATATATACGTTTGAACCCCGTTTCGGGTAAGTGTTGAACATATATTTTATACGCTTTCGTTGTAGGACAATGAAAGGGTGTGTGTTGTAACGGTTACTTTTTAAATATGTCTTTGTTTCCAAAGCCTATTGCACTTTTGTTATTTCATTTCTTGTAGCTTGGCTTAATGCTAAATTGATTATTATTTTATTGCCTTCCTCTTTTCAAATTCATAACCGTTATTTTTTTTAATTCTTTTGATTTTTTTTGATTGCGTATGAACAAATAATTAATCAGATTTAAATATAGCTTTCTTTTTTATTGTATAATATATAGCTCCGATCTGATTGTGACAATCACTCACCAAGATTAACGTATTGCACCGTACTTGCTTGCTTTGCTTTCGCGGCTTGTTTGTAAGGGGTCACATTCAGAGGAGCGTATGGTGTGCAGCGTTAAAAGTTCTGGGACGTAAATTCCAGGGTGCTACGTCATACTTGGCTGCTACGTCATACTTGGCTGCTACGTCATACTTGGCTGCTACGTCATACTTGGCTGCTACGTCATACTTGGCTGCTACGTCATACCGGGAATTTCGGCGTGTCGCAAGTTCTCCACCATCCCCTCTGGAGGTCACGTCTGGAGCCCGTCATCCTGGGACCATCAGGAGTACCAGCGGCTGTAGCGGATTTCGTCGCCACGCCCTGACGACGTGTCTCACCTGCGCGACTCCTGGATTCCTCCCGAACGACCAGCTGCGGGACAAGCAGGGCAGTACCAGCACGGCTGCCTTCTCGGATTTTAAAATTGACAGGCCTTTCCGAACCACGCCCAATAAATTTTATGTTGACTGAGGGTGTATCTTTTAATCACCCCCGTCACAATCTAAGGCTTTTGATTGTGTGCAACACGAAACGTTGATCAGGAAACTACGTCACTATGGCATTAGAGATAAAGCACTCAGCCTTCTGAATTCGTATTTGAGCGATCGGATTCAGAGGGTTGATATTAATGGAAAGAGATCTCCCGGGGCTCCAGTTGGTGTGGGGGTCCCTCAAGGATCTATTCTTGGTCCATTTCTGTTCCTCATCTATATAAATGACTTGCCCCATCTTTTAAATAATAAACATGAGATAGTATTGTTTGCTGATGATAATTCTTTAATTTTTAAAATTAAAAGACGCCTATCGATATATGACGAGGTAAACAATGCTCTCTCTGAAATAGTACAATGGTTTAGTGTTAATAATTTACTGTTAAACAGTAAAAAGACAAAATGTATTAAATTCACTGTTCCCAACGTGAAATTTGTAAAAACGAATGTACTTCTTAATGAGGAACCGTTAGATTCTGTAGAAGCCACAGAATTTCTTGGTATCACCATAGATTCTAAGCTTCAATGGGGCCCTCATATTAATAAATTGGCAAATAGACTCAGCTCTGCAGCATTCGCGGTAAAAAAAATTAGAATGTTGACTGATATTGAAAGGGCTCGCCTAGTGTATTTCAGCTATTTCCACAGTATAATGTCTTATGGCATTCTACTCTGGGGTAATGCAGCCGACATAAATACGATTTTTGTACTGCAGAAGAGGGCTATTCGTGCAATTTATAACCTGGGCCCGAAATATTCATTAAGATGTAAATTTAAAGAAATTAAAATAATGACTGTCGCTTCTCAATATATATTTGATAATGTTATGTATGTCCGCAAAAACTTAAAAGATTTTCCCAGAAATTGTGACGTACATACTGTTAACACCAGGAACAAGTATAAACTTACAACCACTGTTACTAGATTACACAGGGTTAGTAGGTCTTTTAAGCGTTCAAAAATATTCTATTGTGAAATTTAAAAGAGTTGTTAAGGAACGCTTGTGTGCTAAAGGATATTATACAATCAATGACTTTTTAGATGATTGCACACCTTGGGAATGAAACGATCGCCTCCAGGCTGTTTCAATTAAAGAAGAATATTATTATTGTATTGTTATTATATATTATATAAATATTGTAAAAAATGAGATGAAAAAAAAAAATCCCGCTGAGTTTCTTTCGCCGGTTCTTCTCAGGTCTGAGGTGTTTATTTCCGAACCGGTGGTAGACTTATGACAATCAATAAATAATTGTAACACTTCTACATTGAATAAAGATATTTGAATTTGAAAAAAAAAAATTTGACTTGAGGAATTATGTATTTATGAGCTTGCAAGAAACCAGTTTCCAACCATCAAAAGGAATGTGACGAAGTAGTAAACCATAAAATAAAGAGTTGAAAAATAATTTACCTTTAGTACCTACAGTACCTACATATACCTTTTTTTTATTACTCTGGAAAAACGCATGACGTGTTTCCCCCCACTGGTAACATGGGGGGGGGGGATGTGGGACTCGCCGCATGTCCAGGGCACCGAGTGCACCCCGGACATCGGAATACCCACTAAAAAACCAGCGGTACCCTTCCCGTCTTAAGTGGAGCGCCACGGGATCGCACATTCTTGCGCATTCAACCGTGACGCTCCGACACCTACATATACCTAACCTAACTAATATTTGTAATATTACGAAAGTGACTGTTTGTTACACTTTATCGTCTTAACTACTTAATTGATAATCATGAGATTTTGTATGCACGTTGTCAGGGGTACAAATAAATAACTAAGGGTACCCAAAACCCTACCAAACATACAGGCGAGGCCGTAAGCGGAAACTAGTTTATAATAAAAACAAAAGTTTGAAAACGATAACGTAAGTAATACAAAAACGCAAAACAAACGAATATCATGTTTACGAAAGTTCAATCCGACAAAACCTCTTCGTACATAAAGTTTTCAAGTTTTATCGTTGAAATTCTAAGGAAGTATGTTGTCTGGCAGTTAGTTTAATTAAAAGTATAAGTTCCACAATCTGTAATCAACCTTCGGATTGCTGCCGCAATACAGAAATATTAAACTTAAGAATTTATAGACGCGTTAGCAAATAATAGCAATAATATAGTTATAAGATTTATATGATTAGAGGTCAACAAGTCTTTGACACTCATTTGAATTTTATGACCTTAATAAATTAATATTTGAAAGAAAATTTATAACATATAAATGTTAATTATATTAAGAGGCTAAAACTCAAGTTGATCTAAATTATTAACAAAACAGAAATTATTTGCAAATTGACAGTAGCGCTATAGAAAGTATTAACCAATCCCAACAGCCTAATTTACCCTTCAAATTGGATTTTATCGTTGAAGAAGAGAATTATTAATATACTATTATTCTATAACTCGACGTACCTGTTATATAAAAAAGCACGATGACCTACTCAGTAGACAAGTGAGATATTATTCACTATATACTCGTATTACAAAGTACATCAATATGTATGCATTTTCTGTAATGTATAATACAAAAATTGTATAAAAAACTACGATTTGATAGAATATGTTGTTACATATCCAGACGCAAATGGTCCAGCTTAGAAAGAACTACGTTATCATTATTGCGTTATATAATAGGATGAGTGAGTTTGTGGATTACCGCAGTTCTTTTGTTATTGGTCAGACGGAAGTACGACATTGGTATTTGACGCACGTACACATGACTCTACGTGCACGTGTTTTGCTTACCCGATCCCATCTATCGGCCTCCTTGAACACCATAACCAATTTACCCTATTTATAACTAGCAGTACTCTTATCGCTGCGATTAATATTCGGTAGCTAAAATAAGTTTTGAATGTAACAATTTTGAATGTCTTAAGCATGTCTTAAGCGTTTTTAGATAATTCACAAAGAATCTTAAGCAAAACAAACATTTTTACATTCCATTTCAAATTTTAAAAATGGTAATACAAAACAAATGAACTCAAAATTTCAGTTGACTCATAAATTTATTACATACACGTTTAAATATACCAGTATATGTAATAATCGTGAATACCAGACATCAAAGAATTTTCCATGTGATGTACGCAGCCTTTTCCAGTGCTAAAAACGCATGGATTCCTATACGCTTTGTGCCGTTTCCAATAACAAGGCCGACAGCATAAAACCACTATCAGAGCCACACATCAGTATATATTGTAAATACAGTACCATTTTTAATGTATGTTATATTTTTGTCATGTCAATATTGATTAAAAAGGATTTACTTTTTTTATAAAATATGTATATAGTGTGTGTCTAAAATTTGAGAACGATTCGTGCCGAAGCCTCTGGTTGCATTCTAATGAATTCCAACATATTTTTTTAAGTTAAAAACTCTTTCACCATTAAAATGCTACATCTTTACCGAGTAACATAGGTTATATTGTATTTTCAAAAAAAAAATTGGATCCCTACCTACAATGGAAACATGTAACCCAAGGTATCAAAATGTTGCCCATAAAAGTCATTATTTGGCGTGCGCTGCGAAAACTATTGTCGGCATATAAAAAGTATTCAATATATTAATAGTACTCATGATTTCTCACAAAAAAGTCCGTGATAGTATACCACTAACCTAACTATTATAGTTAAGCCACAATAACAGGTTTTAGTTTAAATTATTTTGTTCAATTACGGGTGAAATCAAATAGTGGTGATATTGGTATATTTATCCTTTTCCATTTAAATTGTTTAAAAATAAAGGATGATTCTGTACGTGTAAATTCCACTTTAAACTATTCAGACGAACTTTTCGTTTAGAAGTTATGACGGGTATAAAAATTATTTAAGTAACAAATATGTAACGATTTGAACAAACTGTAACTGTCCTACGTTTCGTCTATTAACAAATAATAATTTACTTATTTACATTATATAACAGTTTTTAACTTTTCGCGAACGAAGTCGCAGACGAAGTGCTAGTTATAAGAATAAGATACAATCTCATATATAGCAAAAAGCATATTTAAAAAGATCTAACCCACGTATTATTTTGATAAGAATATTAAAATTGAAAGTGGAAAGGAAATCAGTGTTGCATATTATTATCTGAATTCCATGTCAAATAAAACGTGGCAACAGAATTCACGTACAAAAACTGTTAGGTAATAGCGTTCCGATTCTAGGAAAGGGGAATATGCTGAAAGCCTCCGATAAGACCTACGTATGAAACGAGGATGTGGAAATAACGCAGACTTTTACGCCTGCCGTCAAGTGCTCTAGAAATAAAGACTTACTCGAGAATTCTGTCTCTCAGTAAAGTTAAGATGCAAACTGAACAACGCCTTTGAGCGACCACTGGCAATCTTACTTTTATCACTTTGATGTAAAAAATCAAATAGAAGATTTTCGGTCGGAATTCAAAGTATTCTTGTTATAATTTTGGATGACCTGTTAGGAAAACTATTAAATATTAATTAGTAAAATAGTTCTCACAAATAAAATGTTAGTAGCAACAACACATATTAAAACAATTAGTTGAAACAAAACACGAGTATAAAAGCTTAGGCGAAATATTTAGTAAATAATGATAAGCAAACACTCGTTACTAAGATTGATTGGTGTTTGTTAAGGGAACAATTCGGCAAACTTTACTCACATCTAATGTTCGCTCGAGCGTGTCGCTGAAGCACTGTTGAAAGAAAATGAAGATATATTTTTTAGGATACCTCAGTGACTTTAAAAAATAGTAGGTATTACATATTATGAATATCAATGCACAAATATATTCAGCGCATATAACGTTAGAGATAAATTCTGCTTGTTTTATATTTTTGCTTCAGGACGTATAAGTGTCTATATTTTACGTTACTCAGGACATCGGCAAGTTTTTGTTTTCGAAGTGAAATATGTCTACACTTGAATACACATTTTTTATGAGCGTTACAATACAATCCAGAGAAAAACCGAGATTCTAATGCACAAATAAAATAATTCATAACTTTGAAAAAAAAACTTTTACTAAAGTGATTTTAAAATTGTCTCGATACAATAAACGATTCAATATTTTAATTGTGATTGTTTTTAAATTCTATGGTTTTTATATTGACTTTGCCAAAGAAAGATATTTATTAAATCTCCAAATTTCCTTTTTATAAAAAATAAATTTTCATTAAATAAATTATAATTGGGAAAGTAAGGAGGGATTACTATTTGTAACTACTCAATATCCTCTAGTGGTTATAATTTTTTCTCATAAGTTTTCTAGTAATCTATACAAACGATTCTACTATTCTAAACAAACGATTTAAAATAAGTGCCGTTATACAGGCGGATGAGATGATGTATACAAATATAGCCACATTATTTATTATACAATCATTGGCAAATTCGAACGGTAAGGAAATGTTCGCTGCCATTGACCCATAATAGCATTATGGATATCATTTATGTCCTATATTTTTAAGGGCGATATAGTTTGAATTATGCACGGATGATAAATAATAGAACAATGCAATACAAACTAAAATAGAATACGCAATACGCATATTGCCTGATCTGCCACATGATACTCATAAATAGATTTTAAATTTAATATCGTTTACGTTTATTTGTATTTTATCTAAAAAAATATGAAACTATCCATTGTGGGTCAGCATAAAAATGAAGTTGAAATGATAAAATCCAATAAAATAAAGGTTAAATAACTGTTTCATTTTTATAGTTAAAAACCAATCAAATGAAGCGTTTTACTATAGAGATTAGCACAGTAGATTTTTCTCCTTTGTTTTTATTATATTTATCAAAAGAACACGTAAAAATAAATATGCTTTTGCTTAAATATGCAAGGAGTGTTACTGTGACGCACCTCGCATTTTAATATACGAGTAATGATCCATCCAGCAGAAAAATAGAATAACATTTCGGCAATGATCGTTCAGAATAAAAGGATTCCGGCTAAATATATAAATGAATATTTTTTATACAAAGAAAACTTTGAAAGATAATTATATAAATAATATCAGAGAAATGTATCTAGGCAAAAGCATCGAGTACTCCACAGTGGCTACTCACACTAGTAAAACGATAAATAATATAATTGTAAATACATAATAAAATCTATTAAATCTGCTATCATTTGTTTAAACTTGCCCCCTGTGGAGGCCCCCATTTATTTTCCAAATAAAACTAACAATTTTTGTGTCCAGTTTTTCAAGAAATAACAAAACGGCCCAAACGGGCTCCCACAATAGACTTCGGAAAAAAAACTTTAAAGTTCCGACTAGTAATCGATCAACTTTTCCTATGCCAATGTCTTAGTGGGGTGGTAAAAAAAAGCTCAGCGACTGCACATCAGCATAAATGATGATAGGAAAAGTTGTTTACTAGTCGGAATTTTAAAGATACATACATGAACATCCTGCATCACCCAAGGATTTGCAGGTACGTTCCTAGCCTTTGAAATATATTACGTTATATTGTGCAATACGAGCTGGTTGGCGTGGTTGGTAAAATACATGCATTTCACGCCGCAGGTCGTGGGTTCGATTCTCACTCAGGACAGACATTTGTGTGCATTAACATATCTGTTTGTCCTGATGAAAAATGATGAAAAAATGTTTCCCGTCTTTTTAAACTCTTTTACATTACTTTCACCGTATAGATAATAATTATAAATACTCAAAATTAATTATTAATTATAAATACTCAAAATTGTTTAGTTTAGATAGTTTACTTATGTTCTTATCTTTATTTTAATTTATTGTTGTTATATAACGGTTTTTAATTAGCTTTTTTTACCTTCTGTTTGTTGTCGCTTAACTTTTATTTTGTGCATGCTGTTATCACCTATAAGTAAGATACCACTAGTCTTATTTTTTATTCATAAATCAAATAAATAGATAGATAGTACTATTCCCGCTGTGTTTGTAAGAATTAAAAATAATATTCCAGCTTACACTGAAAAACATATTAGGTACATTTCGATAAATTATTGTATAAATGAAATATATATAGGTAACTGCATGATACGAAATACCAACAGAATTCCTTTTTAAAATGAAAATGTATTATTACTTATATACTTGTACTTACTCTCGATATTCGGAGCGGTTGATTTTGATCAGCGCCGCCGTGCATTCGAAAGCCCCACGGCGCGCCGCCAGTCAATTCTACTTCCCGAGCAGACATTTCCAGCTTGTCATTTCATTGCAACAAAACTTAGCGTTTCAAAATGACACTTCAACTAAATTCCAACCGTTTTCTTCATTAAGAAAGAGCCCTTCATTATCTTTTCTGAGGTAGTTCGTGGAAGACAGTTTCTTTTCATTCACATAATTTACTGGAGGTAGGTCGGTTTGTTTCAGTGTTTATCTGAAAAAAGATTACGTTATTAATCACTAATTTCATATATTTTTGACTGCCTCGTTGGTCTAGTCTAGGCTACATTTAAGGCCGCAAACCCGATGGTCCTGAGTTCAATTCCTGTCGGGCGAATAAATATTTATTTATTTTATTTTCTGTTAGAAAATTCTCAGTAGCAGCCCGGAGTCTGAAAGATGGAAGTGTGTACACTCCCGTGCCTCGGAAATTACGTTAAGCCGTTGGTCCTGAGCCTGAACTCTTTCGATAGTCGTTCCATCGGATTATGAGAGCTAGGGAAGAGTGCACCTGTGTTTGCGCACACATATGCACTATAATATCTCATGCGCAGTTGGCTAATTTCTCTTGAGATTGGCCGCCGTGGCCGAAAATCGGTCTGGAGGACGTTATTATTTATTAATAAATTTGTGATTTGTTGTTCAGATCCATTTCTGTTTTATATTAAATTTACATAAAAAAGTGAATAAATGTAACAGCATATACATTTTCTCAACTACTCCTAAGAAAGTGCAGTTTCTATTGTTTGTTTATTTTTTATATATTTTTCTTATTAAAGTAAGATTACACAAATGAAGTAAATTTAAACCTAAAAAAAAAAATCCGACTCCGTAAAGTCAATGCATATTGCCTGAGTTAGGCTTTCGTTTCTAGAGAACGACACTACGGAGGACCCAGCTAGCATGGGCCCTGAGGAGTTGCGCGCGCTGGCTGGCCGCAACATAGCCACCATCCTTGAGGTGGCTAAGAAGTCCTCCAATCTGAAGGGAGGCTTCATCAAAATGCTAAAAGAGTCTTCAGCCTCCCTTGAGATTATCGTGGACGTGCTGACGTAGCGTACGGAGGCCGATGAGACGCGCCGGCTCCGCTCCGATAACACCCGTCTGCGGAAGGAGACAGACGGGCTTAAAGAGGAAAACAAGGCCCACCGTCGCGAATTCGCGGAGATGCGAGCCTCGGCGGCAGCGGCGACCAAAGAGACGCCGTCCAGCACGACACTCGAGCCCCAGGCCCTGGAGGCACTTCAAGCCTCCATTACGTCGGCAGTCGCGATGTTCAACTCGCGGCTGTCGAGCATCGAGGGGCGCCTTCCATCTGTCGGTGTGCCCTGTCCCGCCCCCGAGGCGGTCAAGAGAAGTGAGACGGTGCAACGAAGTGTGAAACGTGCTCTCACTCATCGAGAGGGGCTCGGGCTACGTTGTGGCGGGGTGGGGGGAGTACGCGGTCGTCGGAACGTACTTCTCCCCCAACCGCAGCCTTGCTGAGTTCGAGACGTATCTCGGCTCGGTCAGAGCTGCGGTGGCCAGGCAGTCGCCGATGCCTACCTTGGTTCTCGGCGACTTAAACGCGAAGTCGCGTGCCTGGGGCAACCCTGCCACGAATCCGCGAGGGAGGGCCGTCCAAGTGTGGGCGCTACTCTCCAGCCTGTCCCTACTCAACAGGGGGCAGGTTCACACATGCGTGCGCCACAACGGGGGGTCCGTGGTGGACGTCTCGTTCGCCACCCCGGTGGTAGCACGCAAAGTGTCGAACTGGAGAGTAGAGAAAGAGGTGGGGCTCTGTCGGATCACCGCTATATCCGATTTGAGATCTCCACCTCTCGCAGGCCGGCGGAACCCCAGAGGGTGCCGACTACGCTGCCGAGGTGGTCTCTTGGCCAGTTAGACCGCGAGCTGGTCAAGGAGGCTGCCATCGTGCAGCCAAGATGGCCCTCGATCGCTTGAGGGCCAAGAAGACGGCGCCGGGTCCGGACGGGGTTCCAGGGCGAGTTCTGTGTGTCGCCCTGGAATACCTAGGTGCAAGGCTTCGGGGGCTGTTCGACGCATGTCTGAGCAGCGGGCAGTTTCCGAAGCCTTGGAAAGAAGGGAAGTTGGTGCTGTTGCCGAAGGAGGGTCGACCACCTGGCTCCTCCTCGGCGTACAGGCCGATTGTGCTGCTGAACGAGACGGGCAAATTGTTTGAGAAGATTCTTGCAGCTCGTCTCGTTCAGCACCTCGATGAGGTCAGTCCGGGTCTTTCGGAGGCTCAGTTCGGGTTCAGGGCGGGTCGTTCGACGGTCGACGCCCTGAGCGCCCTGAAGACCCGGACCACGGAAGCGGTGGCCCAGGGGCAGGTGGTCCTGGCGGTTTCGCTTGATGTGGCGAACGCCTTCAATAGTCTCCCATTCGGTACGATCAGGGAGGCACTCCGATACCATGGGGTGCCGACCTATCTAAGGAGGCTGTTGGAGGCGTACCTCCAGGACCGAGAGGTCGTCTGGGCGGGGGGCGACGGCAAGCTGGTCCGGCGTCGGGTAGGCTGCGGCGTTCCACAAGGGTCGGTTCTCGGCCCAATTTTGTGGAACGTCGGCTTTGATTGGCTCCTGAGAGCTCCCGTCCTTCCCGGTATGGGGGTGTTGTGTTATGCAGACGACACCCTCGTCACCGCGACGGGGCGGGACTTTCGGGAGGCGGCCCGCCTGGCCGAGGTCGGAACGACGCTGACCGTGGACCGCATGGAAATGCTGGGCTTGAGGGTCTCCATATCCAAAACGGAGGCCCTCCTTTTCCACGGTCCACGGAGGGGCCCCCCACGAGGGGCGAGTATCACCGTCCACGGGACGGTGATCGCTGTGCAGGCCCAGATGAAGTACCTGGGCCTGACCCTGGACGGACGATGGAGCTTCGGGCAGCATTTCGTGCAGCTCGGCCCGAGGCTCATCAACGCCGCCGCCGCCTTAGGCCGCCTCCTACCCAACGTGGGAGGACCGGGCTCGCTATGCCGGCGCCTCTATGCCGGCGTGGTGAGGTCGATGGCACTGTACGGTGCCCCTATTTGGGTGGACGCACTCACCGCTTCCAACCGGGCCCTCCTGCGAAAACCGCAGAGGGTCATAGCGGTGAGGGCGATAAGGGGTTATCGTACGGTGTCGTGGACAGCGGCGACCCTCCTCGCGGGCGATCCGCCCTGGGAACTCCAGGCGGAGGTGCTCGCGGAGGTGTACCGCTTCCGGGCCGAGGCGAGGGAGCGCGGCGACCGTCCAGGGACGGCGGAGGTCGGGCGGATCAGGGCTCTAGCCCAGCAGGCCCTGATCACCCGATGGGAGGAGGACCTCGGGTCCCCCACGGCGGGCCTGGCGACAGTAGAGGCGGTACGTCCCCACTTGAGTCGCTGGGTCAACAGAAAGCGAGGCACGCTCTCGTACAGGCTGACGCAGGTACTTACCGGACACGGTTGCTTCGGTAAGTACCTGCACGAGATTGCGCGGCGGGAGGTTTCCCCCTCCTGCCACGAGTGTGGTGCGCCATTCGACACGGCGCATCACACCCTGAGAGAGTGTGCCGCGTGGGGGCCCCAGAGGCATTCCCTGGCGGCGGTCTTAGGCGGAGACCTCTCCTTGCCGAGCATCATCAACGCGATGCTCGGTAGTGAGAGGTGCTGGTCGGAGATGGCCTCCTTCTGTGAAAGTGTTATGTCGCAGAAGGAGGCCGCGGAGCGGGAGCGGGAGGAGAATGCCGCTGCAGACCCGCTCCGCCGTAGAAGACCGGGGGGAAGGAAGCGCCGTTTTGCGCACCTTCTCCCCCCGCCACAATAGGCGCCGCCGGGGCTAGGGGGGTTCCCAGTACCCTGGGACTCCTCCCTAGAGAATGGAGGCCCGCATAGGCGGGCCGAACATAGGTGGAGCGTCACGGTAGCATGCGCAAGCGATCCCGTGGCGCTCCACCTAAGACGAGAAGGGTACCGTGGTGGTTTTAGTCGGTAGGAGACCGACATAACCCTCCTTCAGAGGGTAACCATGAGGGTTTCCCCACGTTAAAAAAAAAAAAAAGGCTTTCGTTTCTACGAGTATATTAAACTTTCCAGACATTTTGACTTACTTCATCGTTATTCCGTTCACATTTGAATCCAATAATTATTATTAATGTTTGCATAAGCAGCCACTAACAAATTTTCCTAACACTCACACTCTCTTCCAAATTGTAGCGATACTGAGAGTGTTCTACAATATTAATGCATTCAATAATAGTAAAAAGTAATCAAATAATAATTTTAAATATATCACTGTAAATCAACATGGAACAAATAGGTAGTTAACATTTTTATGCAAATTTAAATAAACATCAATAAGTCAGGTTACTTACTGAAAAAAATATAATGTACTTTGCTCAGAGTAGCCATTGTTAACCCAATTGATAGATTTTTGACACAAGACAAAACCCAGATCTAGACTTTGAAAAATAGAAACTATTTTGCTTTGGTTCATTCGATTACAAAATTTCTTTTCAAAATTACAGTATTTTTTTGCAATCGCATAAAGTATTTATAAAAGAAATTGTAGTCAATCAACGGAGACGCTGTTATCTTAATTAAATATTTACACTTGTAAATTTTGATTTGAAATCTTACTCATTAAAGGTACGAGAGACGAATAACTTTGTGTTTTGATGTAGTTGTCGAACTAGGAATATTATTTGTATAAAATGACCTCGTCGTCTATGTAATAGGTCAAGATGTTTTTCACGAGATTACGTATAAACATTTGAGACATAACACATGTCTGAATGGAATTCGTTCAAAAATAAAATATAATACTCAGATTGATAGCTCACTGACGCAGACTCTGACAATACACGTTATATTTTATCGATGTTTATGTATAATTAGCTTTAATGTAGGAATATTTAAGACATTATATAAATAAAATAAAAATATATTTTAGAACGTAATTATGTGTAAAGTACCGTTGAAGAATAGTGAGTGAATGTCCTTAATTTTTATATTAATAGTAGCATGAATACCGGAATCAATTAAGGTTAATCTTGACATATATTGGGTCTTTTAAGGACACGCTTAAAGCTAGCAAAATTTCAGATTTCGTCCGCGCGTGCCTTACACGACGCTTCCTTCTCAACACGCCGTTATTATAACGTTGCTTTTGCTAAGCTTTTTCTATCAAAAAGCTTTAGTACCCATTTTACAAATCATTCTGAAGAATCTCGTACGGTTATTTTAACTACGATATGATATTACTACACTGTAAAATCTTTCAAAAATGAAATCCGTAGTCCTCCCGTTTGAAAAGCGCCGCAGAGTGATTTAAGAAACAAATATTCATATGTTTGAATTAAGAATAACATACGACAGATGTTATTTTTCGCGAAATGAAAATGTGTTTGGTAGGTGCCATAAGCTTTTTATTGTTATAAAACATAGAGAAGCCGCCCTTTGAATATTTGTAAAAATAATTCATTGACCAGTTTTTGTATCAATGCCACGACTAGTATAAGTCAAAGTAATATAAAAATAGATAAAGCAGATGTACCCCTATATCGTATCGTATATTCGTGATTTTTTTTGGAGGATAAAATTTATTCATTTGTGTTTTTGATCTGACTAGATATATGTAATGTACATACAAAATGTATTTTTAACTTTGAAATGCGAAATCTAATAAAATATTTTTTATACCTCACCTGGCTTTTGGCAATTGAAGCCGAGTTACACGTATTTTACTTACAAGTATTTTAGTTTAAGCTCATTTTAGTATTTATTTCATTAGAAATTCACAATCTAATTATAATTCAGGGTGTAGAATTTTATGAACCATTCCAATATACATATTTGAATATCATAAACCTTCGGAAAACCAATAATAAATTCTATTTTAAAGATACATGTTTGTTTATTTTATGGATCGTTTTGAACAAAATTAGATCTGAAGAATGTGTTTCGTGCTAGCCAGGCTAGTTAGGTACTTCTATATTATCAAATATTCTACCGACAAGCATCATACCTATCCATACAGAGTTCCGAGAGTTCCTACGTAAAACAATTGGAGATTCAAGGTCGATTTAGGTCCATTAGTCTTAGTCGTAAGCACCTATTATAGGGCACCGTCCTGTCTCAACAAGCATCTGCACATAATACTTACAAATTAACGAGTGGAAATGAGGTCATACCCGTCAAATTATTTTAGTCTATGATGTGAACTAACTACCGAAACGAAGGCTAAAGTGAGTGTAAAATATCGAACTACACACAGACAAGCACTTATTGGAACGATGAAAATAAATTTTTATTAAAATGAATTGCAAAATACTTCAATCGAGTAAATATACACTTTATAAAAAAAATCACAAGCTTTTTTTATTAAAATTTTAATTTTGCGGATAAAATCTTGCAACTTAATTTGCAATGAGGTCCAAACATGCTCTTTAGCCAAAATATTGCATATGATTGTATTATGACTATATAATATATGCTTAACAAATTTGGCATTTCAGACTCATATTTTTAATTTAACTGTCTTACAAACTCTAACAAATAAATAAATAAACTCATGTTATGATTGAGTACGAGTGATAAACATTACTATTAGTGGAAATTCAAATTAGTTAAATGATTTTATGAAGTGAAATTCAACTTACCTTTTTTATTTTTAATAAAAGTCTACTATTATGTAGCTACTAAGTTAGTAAAAAAATGACTAAAATTTTTGAATTTTATAACCAATTTTAACGGACATCATTTAATGAAAGTCATTTTATATTTAGGCTAAACAAAATACTCGAAAATAATATATAGCAAATAATTTCCAATGTACAAACGAAACGTACAAGGGACGAAAAGTCAACAACATAATTATTTAAACGTAATACACGTACACATAAAACACATCATGACAATGGACATAATATAATACATAAAAATTAAAGCGATAAATATCTGCTTTCGGAAACAAAGCGATGTGTAAAGATTTGCGTCACCCGCAGGTAAATAACTATTCATCCGTATTATAAAGCATTGTCAACATTTCATTTAATGACTATTTTATTGTTATGTTTCATTATTTTGTAATTAAGTAATGTTTGAATTAATTAATACACAAAACTTGTTACACAGACTATAATAATAGCAGACGTTGCTGAGTGTAAACCCTTTCTGGAACGTGCTTGTGTTGGGTCCACGTGTGAACCAACTCGCATTGGAGCACCGTGGTGAATTAAACTCCAAAACTAACTGCGCTAGGCCGGGCTCCTCTTTGAGGAGAGGAACCCTTAGCCCAGTGTTGGTACATTTACAGACTGTTATTTTTTAAGCATTAATTTATTTGTTCGTGTTTGTTTTTATTTAAAAATAAAAAGATGAAGACAAATTTCAACTAAGTTTTTGGAGACTATACAGATCGACCGAAGAACTTCAGTAGGAACGATACATTTCAAAGAGCGAATTTCATTTTGCAGCGTTCTAGTTTTGTTTGAAGGTATCGAGAAAAACGTATAAAATATATAGGACCCGGATATGGCATCGAAGATAAAATTTATGCGAAAATACTTATATTTGTCAAAGCATACGAATATTGCTTCCTTTCCTTTATCACACATTTTTATCGTTTTATGTAGTCACAAATATTTGATATCTAATAGAAACAAAATACTTATAATAATTCGTTTTGAGATAAGTGTCCAAAACGCGTATTAAAAAATGTTAGATTTCGTATTTAGGAATATTTTGCAGTAGGTTTACAAAACAATTTGATGTATTAAAATAAATAAAAAACTGTCTTTAAATATAATATATTTTACAGTCCTAATGTGTATGAGCGTGGTGACCACATACCATCAGGCAGTCGTGGCATAACTGCCAGTCTACCCATAAAAATATTATTTTGGATTATTTTGGACATAATTAAAAGTTTTATTCCACATTATAGAATTTTATTAAAACCCACAAATTATAGCTTAAATCATTTAAAATTAACTCAATTAAGTTTCTTCGATATAAGGGAATTTATTTATTAATGAATGTTTTGAAGACTAGCGGTGAACGAGCAAACTTCAATGTAGCGGAAACTTGAGATTGACGTTTGAATTGGACCCTGGCCTGATAGACAATCAGAAACAGATGTTTCACTCACAGTGACCTGGCCGAGCTTACCAACCGCATATTTTCGGCGTTGAGATTAAAAAATAATACTTATGTGTGAAAGTTAAACTTTTATTATTCATTTAATTTAATCACTAAATTTCGTTTATTTTTTATATAAATAATTTTGCCGAAAACATCAAGTCATGTTATCCGCATTACGTATTACTCATTTTCCTTTACATGCAACTGATAATAAACATTACTTCGCAAAAATAAATACGTTTAAATAAATAATACAGACATAAATCGAGTAAATCACTATTAATGTTTTACTTTGATATTACATATTAATTAAATAGACTTGGTCACTTGACCCAGTTGTGTCATGTTTACCCACGTTAATAATAAAACAGAACAGTTATATATCAATCACCTAACAATAAAGTACTAATCACACATCAACATAAGTTTATAAAACCGAAATACACAGGAAATGTTCGTTGAATAACTTGAATATCAGATTTAATTCTTGTTATTGGTTACATAAATATTTTATGTCAAACATTTTACCTGATAGCCGTCCAATGAAAGACAGGCGAACGATTTAAGTCGACCTGCGTCAAGACGTGACGGTTGTACAGACGCTCTTTCTGCTTCTGGCTTTTAATAGAGTACATGGACTGACTCACATTTCGTTAATCGAAGGTTAAATATAACTACATTACATTACGTAGCTTTATATCGACTGGGCGTTCGGTATGACTTAACGACGTACGTTCGGTTATGTTTGTCGACCGAGAAGAATCATTTTAATGCTTACAATTAACCCTGAATGATGTTTCGTAATATGCTCTATAAACTATGCTCACTTTAATAAATTAACTGTACTATTGTTCTTTATAGTCTGATAAATTTTATTTCACCCTGTGCTTGCTAACATTACGGCATCGATATGTTGAAAAGGTATTCTATCAAGCGTATAGTCAGCCAGCCGTCAGCCAATCAAAATCTCATTATATTGACCATTAAGAACTAACGGTAAATATTTCTATAAAGGATTCAAATTTTTGCGGATAAAACTAAATAATAGATTTTGAGCGTTTTATGTTATGTCTAAATTAGTTGTATTTATGTACAAATGAAACATATTTCATTAATACAAATATGCATACCCCAAACTAATTTGACTTACATATTACTGGGTACACATTACAAAAAATATACTCGAACCTTGAGGGAAACAATTTCGAAACGACATCAGCCGAGATGACTCAATGATTAGAATACTTAAATTGCGGAAATATTGCGGATCAAGCCCGGGCTAGCACAGTTGGATTTCTATGTGCTTAATTTGTGTTTATAATTAAACGTGCGCGGCGGTGAAGGAAAACGTTGCCAGAAAACATGCATGTGTTGGATGAAAATCTGCCGCGTGTGGATGTGTAGAGCTTGGTGGATCTACCTTCCTAAAACATAATAATCTTTCTCAAACGATAGAAGGCCTTAGCCCAGTGCTAGCATTACATAGTGCTAAAATACATAGTACGAATAAGTGACAATAATATATAACATAGTCGGAGCGAAAATGTGAAACCAAAAGAAATATAATATATTAAAAGGTACACGAAAACCTTTAACATGTGATTTGTAGATTTCCAATGTGTCTACTCACGTGTCACGTGTCACATGAAAACATATTGTGTATTTATAGATATATATTTTTAGATACAATATTTATGTACAGTAACCAATGTGATATTTACAAAACTGGGAAAAAACATAAACGGTATTTTAGTTTTATTTATTAATCACTTCGCATTAATCCTTACCAGAATTAATAATAAATAATTGTTTTTAATGTTTTTCGAATTGCAAATAATCGCTTTGCTAATTTGGAAGTCATTTTGAAAATAATATGATTTTTGGAAAAATGCCTACGAAAAGGAAGAGGATGCTCTTGGTAGATGGTAAGCTGTATTACAACAAACGGAGATATCGCTTTGCATATCTCAGTTTGTATTGAATAGGTACCACTCACTCATCAGATATTTTACCACTAAACAGCAATACTTGTACAGTACTTTTATGTTTCGGTTTAAAGGATGAGTCACCCAGTGTAATTACAGGCACAAGAGACATAACGTCTTCGTTCCCAAGATTAATGGCGCATTGGCGATGTCAGAATTGGTTAATATTTCTTACATCGCAAATATATATATATAAACGTTGGTTACCACTTAATCTCACGTGGCCCATTTGATATATTAATAACACAATCATATTTAAATAACTAGAATAGCCCTAGAATTAATAATCTTTAAAATTTGTTGTATGTATGGCCAAGAAAAAGAGTAAAACGTATTAAAACATTATGAAAAATCAGTGTATTGAATGTTTATATTTATTTATATAATACACATACATAATTGTATTAAACCCCAAATAATAATAGTCATTATTGTGAAATTCAGTTAGTTTACGTGTTTTGGACTAAGGATTATCATATACATAATACATAATTAATATACACTAGTATGGTGGATACCAGCGGGTGGGTACTTATATAAATAAATAAAAAGTAGTTTTAAAATAATAGTAGCAATTAACATAATAACATTTGTTTTTTATAGAAGTCCAAATCTTGTTAAACGAATAACAAAAAAAGATATCATAAAAATAGTTTCAATATATGATATAGAGTATTAGCCTTCTGCCCAACGACCGAGGAAGCAAGAGGGTAGCACTACCTCTACAATATCCCAATACTTTGTTTCATAGACGCCATTATATAAACTGTGTATCAGTAATATAATAATTTATAAATATTGATTTAAACTTAATTTTACAAGTAATTTAGGTACATTTGCAAGTAAGTTAGGCTCCTATGTATATTGTCTAATGTTAAAATGCTTTATAGAAATATTTATCTAGAACAAAAACGATAAATCATATTAAAAATATTTTATTATTAATGTTTTTTATATATCCTTAAATATGTATTAACCGCTTAGAACTGAATCAGGTCAAATAAAAACAAATTTATGATACACATGACCGTGTATTACATAATAATAATTCTAAGCTTTACCCGCATTGGTTTTTCATTATAATAATAATATAATTTTAATTATTTTATATTTAAACAATTGTTTATGAAATGTAATATATCAAGAACTTATTTTCATGGAAGCCGATTCGTATAAAACCGTAATCGTGTCGTCAGCGACTTCACCTTTTAGGGCCTTACGACTAAAATAATCATATTATAATAAAATAACATACAAAATGTGAGCTACTATTTCACCTATGTGAGAGTTAAGTTTCTATTCAGACGCGTTTTTTTTCTTACGTCTATGCGTCTAAACTCAAATAGCTTCGTTTGGTGCAGCAGAACAATGTTTTTTTTTTTAAATTATTTATTTCTTATACTTATAGTATAATTGAAGATGATCATATATTTATGTTAGGAAAACACGATTCCTAAAAAAAACTCGTTAAAAAAGGCACAAACTTAACTCGAATTAAAAAGTTCTTGTATTTAATTAGCACTTTAATACCAAAAGTAAAAAAGAAAAGTTTTATGAAAATTAAATTAATTAGAATGTGAGTACTACGTGCTTTTACAATAAACTATTTGTGTCTCGGTGAATACCCAAAAAAAAAGTCATGAGAGTTCACCAAACAAAGCACTGCTGGCTGCAAGCACCTTAAAACTTGTTTTTCATAATTCGCTCTCGGTCTAAACATAAACATTGTTAGTAATACTAAGTGTTTATTTAAAGATTATTTTTTCTCTTTCAGCCATAACTGACTTCACTTTCGAAAGTTCTTCTTTCAACTCAACATGTTTTATGATGAATTATTATATAACATTTATACGTAAAGGCAATCACATGTTACTTAGAAAAGTATTAAATTACATTGATGTGATTGACCTTAATACAAAATCAGATACAACCGCAAACTTATATAGTGCATTATATATAACATAGTCATAGATATTTGTCATTTATTACGAACACATATGTAGTTACTGTAAATATATCAAAATAAATACTTTAATAAGATACATACAGTTAGTAATCAATAAAATAATTCAATCAAGAACAAATAAAGGCCGACGAATATTGTCCGGATGTCTATTGTCTATCTATCTATCAATGCATATGTATATCGCGTTTCAAGTGCGTGACGTTTACTAAAACAGGGTTTCTGAGAACAATCGAGATGAATTTCTTGGGAAAACGGCTCGTGTTCAATATGGCTAAATTAGATTAGTATCCTTTTTTCCTCATAAATTTGTACCTTTACCGTGCAAATAAACTTTACAAACGGTTTTTGTAAATAGAAATTAAAAAACCGGTTGCATCAAACGCTCCATATTATATCAATATAGTCTCAAATGATAATATTAGATAACTGTGTTATTTGTATTTAATGTTATTAACATCTATTGATCTCGTATAATTCCGAGCAGACCGGTAGCGATTCCACGCATTCAAAGTATTTCAGTAACGTAACACATGAAACTACAAATTGGGTCAGTTCGGTTAGATTAGACAACCGTAACGTGTAAACATCAAATGCGTCGATTTACCCAACAGACAGATTTAAATCCGTAGCTTTTCATACAGATGTACGCGAATGAGTGTCGAATAACAAAGGAGCAATCAGTAAACCGACAAAAGTTTGTATAACTAGCTTAACGTTGTTTGTTAAGGTTCATTATTATTAGTAAGAAAGTGTCTTTATTGAACTTTACTTCAGAAGGGAAAATTTATTTTACATTATGTTCAAACACTCCTTTTATTTTAGTTTATGTATTATCAGAAACCCTTTTAAGACACACAAACAATGCCTATATTTGTATGCGTAGTTGCCAAACCTAAACATTTTTTACTTAAATGAATAACACCAGATATTAAAATTTAAGCTTGTTATTAATCAAAAACTGATAACACTTCGCTGGCATATTACCTAATAGGTATATAATATACTTAACAAGACGAATCGATAAATATAAGAGCTATGCTACGCTACTGAGAAATCACATATTGTACATTTCTAAATTTAGCATCATCTGTCCCATCGACGCTGCATCGACATCGCTCATATACACGTTACGCAGACTAGGTAGCCTACGTCAGTGCTTTCACAATTCACATAAATTTCACAAATCTTCATCGCTAATCTACTAACGAAACCTAAAGTCAAGTAACAGCCTGTGAATGTCCCATTGCTGAGCTAAGGCTTTATCAACATTTCTTACAATATTAATGTCTATGGGCGTTGGTGGTCACTTACCATCAGGTGGCCAAATTCGGTCGCCTATCAATGCAATAATTAAAAAATATAACCATATAATATCCTAATTGGTTCAGTGAAGGAATCAAATCTGATATTATCGATTTTGAATATAAGTATCCTCATGCCAGATTATCGGGGAAACAGAGTTTCGCATACTAAACAATTTTGCTCTCATCTTTGAAGCTCGTCTGGGTAGGTAAGCTAATCAGATATCGCCGAACAGCAATACTTATTGTTGTTATTTTAGAAGGGTAAGTGAGCTAGTGTATCTAGAGACACAATGAACATTTAAGTTCCCAAATTTAGTGGCGCATTGGCGTATTAAGGAATAGTTAAAATTTCAATTTATAATGATAACCACTTATTCTCAGCTGGCTCATTTGGCCCACAGATCTGCAGTTATTTTTGAAATACTCAGTAAAGTAAGGAAATTACTATATAACAATATATACGATACGAACAAGAATACGAGAAGATTGTAAGTTGTCGTACATGATGATGAAATGGTTGGTGAATTTAGACTGACTTTAGATTTATAATATAAAAAAAGTTGGTTACGAATCGTTCTGAGCAAAGAACACATTTCGAACAGCCACAGAAACTGGTTATTTATAATTCGCTATAATTTTACGTCATTGTATACTTAGGTATACATAAGAATGTTGATTGCTAAAGTCGCATAGCATAAACGCAAGCATTGTGTTAACGTTGTAATGATTTCGTTGTTCTCGTCCAACAAAGAGTTGCATATAAGTTCGTTCACTATAAAATATTATCGTTGAATTTAAAAAAGGCCTCTTTGAAGCATGCAACTAAGAGTTGAGAGGAGACCTTAAAACGAAATTGTGGCATCTGTTAGCAATTATGATTGTAATTGCTGGCAATATAGCCCATGTTCGCTCGTAGTTTAATTACTGCGGTCTATGCGATAGCATTGTATATGTCGGAATATAAAGGGGGCGTACATAAGCCCGTTTCAGTAAAAGCTTGGTTAACATTACATATTATATACTATATACCGTATATTGCTAAACTGCATATTATATGTACGTACGGTACGTAACATGTAATATAAAGCGATTGAAAATGTGTAGAACTTCAGTGTAACACCGAAATTTAGAAAGGAACTTCATTTTTTTTATGTTATAGATAGGCGGACGAGCAGATGAGCCACCTCATGGTAAATGGTCGCCCATAGACTTTATCAAGGCAAAAAATAATTACCATTCCTTAGATCGCTAATGCGCCACCAACCTTGGGAACTGAGAGGTTATATCCCTTGTGCCTGTAATTACACTGGCTCACTCAAACCAGAACGCAACAATACTAAGTATTATAATACGGTAGTAGTTTCCAGTTTGACAATCAATAAGTAAGTGTAATACTTCAATAATGAATAAAGTATTTTGATTTGATTTGATTTGATTTGATTGCTGCTTAGCGTCAGAATAACTGTTAGTGGGTAGTACCCACCTAGTCGGGCCTGCACAAAGCCCTACGACCGCACCACTACCAATGTAGTTTTCTACAAAGAGAATATCACAGTACAATATAATAAAGCAAAGGATGTTTAGTAAACAGGGATGAGTATTATCCAAGATACACACAGTATAAAATATTACGAGTTAGAGAGAGTACGAGTACATTGACACAAGAGACTAGTTTAATATCCATTACTTTGAATCAAAAGTATAAAAGATTCAGTTGCAATTTATTTTTACATGAAACCACCAAAACAAAGTTTGATAACAAAATCTATCGATTAAAGGGCGTGGAGTGCAAGCGTAATGGGAGCTGAGAGGGTGCCATGTACGGCCGAGGGTGTTAAACTGGACAGCTGATAAAATATTTTGGGACTATCGCTTGTGAATCCCGTAATATTTTTAAAGTAAATCCATATGTGTGTACTCGTAAGTAGTTTTTGTTATGTTAAATGTTATTTATTCCATAGGATATTTTAAATGATTGAAATCAATACCTAACCTTCAAATTATTGTTATGGTACATAAAAATATTAACCCTCATTTTGAAGGAATTAAACATTATCTTTACGAAACTCTTTGTACGACACACATAATTAACTAATGTTTAAATAGTTATATTAACATTTTTTGATAATAGATAAATTAGATAGCGACATTTTTTAATCGCAATATTTGCAAAGCACATCGTCATTCAGAAATTGAAATAGAGCAGTGAAAAGGGTTAGGTCAACCATAGATAACGCCAGACAGTTACCGACATCATTGCCGGATCGTAAAACTATTCTATCGGACCTTACTTATCGGAGTATCTTCGTAAATTTCAATTTGAAATGACACTGTTTGAATCCCTAGCGAAATTATATCATTCATAAAGAGATAGAGGCTAGCAATAAAGATCCACCAACTCCCATTAGAGCAGCGTGTTGGAATGAGCACTCACCCTAACATGATCTTTGTCCAGCCGTATGACATTGACGGGCTGTATCTTTGTGACAATAAATATATTTTTAACATAACAAGAAAATCTCAAGCAATTAATGAATGATGATATGACTTTTCAATTTTTTTGTTTGTTTTATTTGAATACAGTAGAAAATTATTATCAATATTAAGAGAATATAGTATCGTCACTTAAATTGCATAATACAACGCGTAAATCTTTGAATCTGAAATGAAACATTCATTTCCGATTCAAAGATTTACAGATTGCCAGCAAATAATAATGCTTCAATATAACAAAATCCGCTAAATCATTAAATTTCTAAATTAAGGTTCATAATGAACATCGTACATTTAATTATAATAATAGTAATTATAATAAATTATCCTATCATGCAAATAGAAATAAGTCTGTATATAAGTAAGCACGAATATTGCAATAAATAGATATATGTATTTTATGGAATATTATTAGTTGTCATAATATATAGTAACAATAGAAATAAATTATTGACGAAACCCCGTTTTTATTTACCTAATACACATATTTGTTATTTACACGTACACAAACAGCAATTAATTTAGACGCTGCTCTTGAAAATAACCTAGATATAGCCTAGTTCAACAAATTATAATTAATACAAGCATCAGATGATCCAATATCGAAGTTCTGCTTGAGATCAAATTGAGCAACTTAGATGGAAGCGAACGATGAAACTGATATCGAAACTAGCAAAGTCTTAATTTTCATAGTGAAGTTGATAATCTAAACCATGATATAAAGTTTTAATTTGATCTCCTCTTTTTGAGGAGAAGGTGTGGAGCTTATTCCACCGCTGCGGTTTGGTTAAAATTCAGTGAAATATGACACATGCAGGTTTCCTCGCGATGTTTTCCTTCACCGTCAAGTTAGAGATGAATTATTATCATATATTAACCACATGAAATTCAGTTGTTTAACTCACGATCATCGGCTAAGATTCGCTTGTTCTTACCACTAGTCTATCTCGGCTTTTTTACGATCGAAAAATACTTGACTAGAAGACTATTGTAATATTCATACATGTGCATTGATTCACAAAAAAATACTAAGACTTACAAAATGTTGTCTGCTATTTCACTACGAATGAAAGTTTATTACAACATGTAAACTTTTTTTTGAAGAGTAAGCGATTTGGATATTATTATTCGAGCAGCGTGGTGGAATAAGCTCCAGACCTTCTCCTCAAAAGAGGAGCAAAGGCCTTAGCCCAGCAGTGGGACGGTCAAAGTTACTGTAAGAATTTTTTAATTTTCGCGGCCGAAGTCGCAGGCAAAGTGCTTGTTTGAGATTACTAATAATAATACTACCTGTATTTTACCAGATAACAGTCGAAAAATCTTCATCCTTGCCCTATATTTTTAAAGTAAACTGTTTATATTATATCGCAAAACGGGAATATATTGTAAACGTTGCTCGTATTTTTGCATCCATTGTGTGGGTGCGGATGTACGGTTTTATATTTTTTATAGTATCTTAACACAGAATCTTGGTATAATATATATCTTCTATAATAAAATCTTAATCTGCATGAAATTAATAAACTTCTAAGCGCTACTTCGTGTAGAGTAAAAGGTAACTGGAAATTTCTAAGAGAAAAACTAAAAAGAAACTTTTAATCAAAGCCTCGAAGTTTTAATTACCTCAATGTAAACAAATGAAGATAGATAAATGAATAGAAATAGTACCAACTGTCTCTTCAACATAAATATACGTAGTCTAATCAATGAAATCATTTGAAGATTACAAGAAACTCTTGCACTCTTGCAAATACAACCCCACTGCCCCTCTCTCTCCCATGGGTGTCGTAAGAGGCGACTAAGGGATATCTTTTTTTCCTTTTTTCTATGTGAAGATGGGGCAAACGAGCAGGAGGCTCACCTGATGGAAAGTGACTACCACCGCCCATGGACACCTGCAACATCCGACGACTTGCAGGTGCGTTGCCGGCCTTGGAGGAAAGAGTACGCTCTCTTCTTGAAGGTTTTTATGTCATATCGGTTCGGAAAAGTCACCGGCGAAAGCTGGTTCCACAGAGTGATTGTGCAAGGCAGGAATTGCCTTAAGAAACGCACTGTTGTGGATTTCCAGACATCGAGGTGATGGGGAGGGAATTTGTAGTTCTAGCGCGATGTCCGGTGGTGAAATTCAGCTGCCGGGACTAATCCAAACAACTCCTCAGATCACTCCCCGTGATATATGCGATAGAGGATGCAAAGTGACCCAACATCTCTACGCAAAGCCAAAGGAAGCTTAGAGAGTAGCGCTTTATGCCATACCCGATCGAAGGCTTTCGCTATGTCCAGACTGACTGCTAATGCCTCCCCCTTGGACTCAACCGCCGTAGCCCATCTGTGATTAAGGTAAACTAGAAGATCACCAGCTGAGCGACCCCGACGGAAGCCGTATTGGCGGTCGCTAATCAGCTGATGCTCCTCTAGGTACCGCAGGAAGTGGCAATTAATGATGGACTCCATTACCTTGGAGAACAAGGAGGTGATAACAATAGGCCTATAATTTGTTGGATCAGAGCGATTGCCTTTTTTAGGGATCGTGTGCACTAAAGCCGTCTTCCAAGAATTCGGCACTAGTTCTAATGTGTAGGAGTGGCGGAAAAGACGCGTTAAGACCGGTGCCAGCTCGGGAGCACAAGTATGCAGCACAATCGGAGGAATGCCATCGGGCCCACTTGACTAATGGATGTCCAAGGAAAAAAGTTCTTTACGAACTGCACTTTGCCGGAATTTAATTTCCGGCATCGTGGTATCACACCATAAGATTGTCGGTGGTCTCTTTCCTTGATCATCAAGAGTCAGCAGAAGGTCTAGCAGGGAAGGTGTATGATCATCCACATCTGGGATTTACGTTGGCGAGGTAACCAGTTGTGTCAGATCATATGCCACGGCAAAATCGACCACAGATCTTCCTGCATGATATGCTGCATGATGATGGTGGTACGTGATCCAAGCCATTCGGCATGGTGGGCGTTAAAATCGCCAAGAATCACGATCTCTGCGGATGGGATCTGCTGCAGCACGGAATCTGTAGCCCGTTGAATGTGCTCAACGAGACGGTCAGTTTCGGCATTACCGCTATGGAACCTATATAGGCACGCGTAGATTCGCGGATGATCATCGCAGTCTACGCGCAGCCAGAGAATAGATAGGTCCCTCCATTCAAGATGGGCGAGGCGACGAGAGCAGATATCCTCTCTGAAGTAAACACACACTCCAGCCCGTGGCACAAAGGAATGTTCCAACTTGTACCCCGGGTAGGAGAGGAATGAAGTGTCCGCCGGAGACAATATCGGGGTCTCGATTAAAAAGAGCAAGGCCGGCTTCGCCGTCTCAAGATGGAAGTGGACGGCGTTTAAGTTGGAATTCAGTCCCCTAATGTTGCAGAAGTCCACAGGGAGGGTGGAAAGGGTTGCCTTAAGATGCCTGCTCCATTTGCCCTGACCATTTAAGAGCGCAAAATTGCCCCCCCCCCCCCAGAATTCGAAGGGCAGCATGGGCATCCCTGCTCAGGTGGTGTATGTCCTGAGTATGGATGTCCAGAGAGGGATTGTCCACCGCAGGCGCAGATTGTACCCTCCTGGGGTAGTTCTTTTTTATACTGCGCACTCATATTGTTGGGAGGGGTGGGGGAATTGGGCCTCCGGAACTCTCACATACCGGACGAAACGCGGTAGCATGGCTACCACTTCACGCCGATTTTAAGTGAGGGAGTGGTACTTCCCCGGGCGTGCCGGCCCATTCGGCTACAACCTGAAGGTATGCAGCATGGCACTACCACTGTTAAAGCGACCATCTGCTCAACTGGTCGTAGGATGTCAATCATCCGCCTGGCTTGTTACCACCGTACGCATGGTAAAAAACTCGTGAAGTGGCTTGCAGCCTAGTTTCGAGATCAGCCGGCGTACAGCCAGTGCCCGAGCGCGCATTGCCGCGATATGCGGTCCGGTGGTAGTTGCTATGGAACCAATGCCGGGGAAGCTGTATTGACCCGCCGGACAGGAACACCCGTAGAAATGTTTTTACCGCTGGCCGCCCGTGGCAGAATGCAGGGGCCCAAGCGTTCTTAATCAGCTCGCGAGGCTGCCCCACCAGGCCACGCATAATCTCGGTGTGTACCGTCGTGCCGGTTGGCGACCGGACGGTGGGGTCCTGGCGGCCACTACCGGGAGGGTTCGGTGGCCCTTCCGTCAGACAAATCAGTTTATTTTCCCTTCTGGCAGCTTTTTGGGGAAACACAGCTCCACTCTTTGACGCTTCCTATCGTGGCAATGTGACGCTCGCTTCACGGTCAACGGTCGAACAGCGGTGCACACCCCCACTATACCTTCGCTGTTTGAGGTCGAGTTCACTAACACCCGTGGACTCCAAGGATTACTCCTGTTACTCCTGTTATATAAAACACAGGTGCGGTCTTGTATCGAATATTGCTCGCACCTTTGAGATTGCTCCGTTAAGTACTTACTGGAGGCCTTGGATCGGTTAAAGCGACGTTCGGTTCGCATTATTGGCGACGTAACCACTAATTGTTCGGTCCTGTTCGAACCTTTTCAATTGTGTCGAGAGATAGCGGCACTGAGCGCTTTCTATCGACTGTATCACGGCGAGTGCTCATACGAATTATTCTTCCTCATTCCTGCTTCCTCTTTCCTTCACAGGTCTACGCGTGATGGTTCTCGATGTCATCGTCTAACTGTGACATCAATTTCATCGCGCACGAAGATATTTGGCAACTCTTTTCTTTCTCGCACTTCCAAAACATGGAATTCTTTACCAGCACACGTCTTCCCCTCCTCTTATGACCTGGGTTCCTTCAAACGAGGCGTGAAAAGGCATCTTACGGGCCGGCAAAGCGAGGGCGGCTAGTGCAAATCATTCTTCACGACTGCACTAGCGGTCTTCGCGTTTGGACTCTACTACCACTTACCATCAGGTGGAGTAGAGTCATGTACCCTCCCGGGTAGCATAAAAAAAAACTCCAAAGCACTCTCGTGGAAACAAGAAATTAACAAGAACGTACTTAAGATTAATTAAAAATAATTGAGTGTAATGGAACTTGAACATTTCTAGAATAAGAACAACAAACGTAAACGTATTTGGCGCTTAAAGCATGTTTAACGAGAAGAAAAGAACAGTGACCTGATTTTAAATGGAGCGGCGACAGCGTGGCTTCTTTGCGAATATCGAAATAAATTATTTTAAAAGAATTTTAATTAAAAATAGTTTAATTTCATTAATATGCAATAAAAAAAATATTAATATGCAATCAAAATTAATTTTAAATAAACTATTAATATACAAATTCAGTAATAAAAACAGTTATTATTAAAATTAAACACGATTTTCTTTGTCACCACCAGGTACCAGCATGGAACCTTTGCATGTCCGCGTAGGGGTCTCAAATATCCAGGTGGACAGATACGTACATTAAATACTTGGGCCTCACACTGGACGGTCGCTGAGGCTTCGATGAGCATTTCGAGCGCATAGGATCCCCCCGGATCGAGCGTGTACCATGCACAGACTGCTGCCTAATCACGGGGGACCGAGGGAGAAAGTTCGCTGTCTCTATACCGGTGTCGTGCGATCGATGGCTCTCTAAGGGGCGCTCTACGGGGCGGGGCGCCGTTTGGTTTCACAGGCTGTCGGGATTCCGCCGTTACAGTACTAATACCCAAAGTTCACAGCAGAGTGTGACCATTCGCATAGTGCGGGGATATCGCACGATATCCTACGATATGGCAACTGCCTTAGCGCGCTTTCCGCCAATTTCCGGATATGCTAGTGGATATGGATGCAAGGATCTATCAACAGACCTGCATCCTCCGTCAGAACAGTGAAAGCGCACTCCGAGTGCGCTCGAGGCGTTTCAGCGGCGGGAACACTGGTGGACTCTTGCGACGTGGTGTGACCGTCTCTGCGAAGAATAGTTCGAAGCCTGGATGAGACGAAAGCGGCGGGTCACCTTCCGATTAACGCAGGTAATGATCGGCCACGTTTGTTTTGGAGAATACCTCTGTAAGGTCGGACGCCATTGGACGGCGATGTGCCACCACTGTGGCGTGGACCGGGACTTTGGAAGCGTACCCAGCGTGAAGTGCGGAGAGGAAGATCCTAGTTCGTGAAATCAGACATGACCTTTCCAGTTTCGGCGATGCTCGGCGATGGAGGGCCGTAGCCTCCTTTAGTAAGACCGTCATGGTCCAGAAGGAGACGACGAAGCGAGAACGGCAAAGGGCCGATCCTGCTCGGCGGATGCATTATATTAACACGATCCCACAGACTTTCCGCTCCCTGCCGCGAGCGGCCATCGCAGTGGGTTTAGTGGGTAAATCTCCCACACAACCCGGTTTTCCATAACAGCATTCCCGTTGTTTAAATGTAAAAAGACTATTTGATCACGTTGGTCATGTTTAATGGTTGAGCTTTATTGAGTAAATTCAAGGGAAGCCGGGAGGTGCAAAAAGCACGTCGGGTATTAGTGGCAAATGGCATTTAGTTACTTTCACTTAAATAATAATAAAAATCGTTTACAAAATTTTGGTTCTTTTTTTATTGCATAGGTAGGCGGACGAGCATATGGGCCACCTGATGGTATGTGGTCACCAACGCCCTTATACATTGGCATTATAAGAGATGTTAACCATCGGTTACATCGCCAATTCGCCACCAACCCTGGGAACTAAAATGTTATGTCCTTTGCGCCTGTAATTACACTGGCTCACTCACCTGTTTTGCGGTAGAATATCTGATGCCTATCTGGTACCTACCCAGACGAGCTTGCATAAAGCTCTACAACCAAGTCTACCACCAAGTAACAATAAATTTTCAAAAAGCTTATAATTTTATGACTATTTTCATGGTGGATTTACAAACACAATAATGAACACTTTAGATGCCCACGAGGCGTACCTAATTATACCAAAAATATTCACATACTTAATGGAATTTTATATAATTATGCAGGCGCAGGACCGACGGTTTTATGTGCTTTCTGAGCCGTCGGGCCATCTAATTTGGACAGGGAAAAAAACATTAACTTTTTCTTTGGGCCAACACGGGTTTTGATCTCAGGGCTTTGAAATCTGCTGTCTTATGGGCTAACTATTAGACCCAGAAAAACTAATAGTATTTGATACAACCAATCAATCTACATTTCGCAATATGGGTATAATATTATCGTACTAGTTTAGGGGGGTATAGATTTTTTTGTGAAAACCCTTCTAAAAATATTTTCAAAACATGTAACATGCAATAATTTGCCCTAAACCTGATTTATTTTAACTACAACAATTTTAATTGGGTTCAGAATGCAGTTGCACTAATCACACTAATAGTAGGGACAGTGATGATTGTGGGGACATCGCCCTCATAACCAATTATAATTAAACCAAATGAGATCACATCAGCACGATTTTTTCATAACCGACAAAAAATATATTTTTAAAACCTCAATTATAACAGCAGTTGTCTTTTAGTTTCGTTTATATTTTTATAACGATTATTTTTCTTCTTCGATCTTTTATAATTATTTTTTTTTATATAAAGAGGGGGCAAACGAGCAGGAGGCTAACCTGATGGTAAGTGACTACCACCGCCCATGGACATCTAAATTAATTAGCTTTGATAGCTTTATAAATAAATAAGTAACTGATTTCGGAAAGATTTTAAAATATCTAGGTACTTATGAAAATGATATCGGAATATTAAAGAAGTAAAGCAAAAGTGCTTGAAAATCATATACCTAACTTGTTTGATTTCGCTCGTATTTCCACGACTTCAAATCTAAATATCTGTGTGTTTGTTAATTGTACAATACAGTATAACATATGTTATTGTACAATATTTATTAACAATTCTATATCGCATAGCTATATCCGCAATGAACCAGTGCGCTAACTCATCATAATAGATAACCCTATACCATATCTCGGCTTTTTCTTTATATATATTTACTAAAAAAAACATACTATGAACTTTCCGTAAAATTTCAATAATTAGTATACCATTAATGTCTACCAACAATTACCTCTATTTATTCCAAAATTAATAGTAAATGTATACCACATTTATGTATGCATATCAAAATAAAGTTAAGATTACCTATCTTATTTTTATTTTAGATTAGGTTCTAGCTTCCGCTATAATAGTTGTTTATACTACCATTGGTTTGGAATCGTTCGTCATCAGATAAAATTCAATATATTATGCAAGACGGTAGAAATATTCTCGCACACAAAAACTGTACAAAAATATATAATTGTTTACACGGTAAATCAGTGGAGTTGCTTAAAAGCAGTAAATCTCAGAATGTCAAATAAAGATGAAGTGAAGTTATAAGTGTAAATAGTTTATCTATTTAGATTTTTATCTAAAAAAAAACAAACAATATTTTTCCAAAATAAAATACTAACAATGCCTACTTTGACATAGGTAAACGGTCAATGTTATGTCCGTATATAAACTAATAGAGTTTTGAGAAACTATCGACTATAAAACTACGACTTTCGTTTCTCAATAAACTAGTAGATAACACAATAATATCAAATTATTTTTAATTATATTTTTTCACTAAATCGAATTGAAACATTTTGTAAATTGTTTTAAGGTTGGGTAAAAATGTATAAATAAATTAATTAATTAATATCATTTTTAATATAGAATAAGAATTTGGCTCAGTTATTGTTTAAAACATATGTATGTTTTTGTACGTACCTTTAAACGAGGATGTTATCCTTTTCTTTTAATTACATCGCCAGTTACGTCTACCAAGGAAGATAAAAAATCCTTAATAGAAGATAAGAAAACACAGCACAACACAAAACGTTTTTAAATCGTGTTATTTCATCGAGTATATCGAGATGAAAATCGCGACATTGCTGTTCAATTCATGCCGTTGTGTTACAAAACACGAGTTAACTATATGAAGCTCGCGAAGCCGGCCGCACAATCTGTTGTCTTTCAATACATAAACAAACTGACTAGCATCCTGAAGCTAGCTTCATGTGAAGTGGGGTTCGGAACCAACATCACAGTGCTGGTTTGAATTACAGGGCGCACTTATTTTGGAACCGAAGAAGTCGATGGACTTTAAATAATAACATATTTTGTATAGAGTCTTACTCATTTATAAAAACCGTTTTCCATTATAAACAAAGATTAGAAGCCAATACCATAGTTAAATGAAGATTTAGTGAACTTCAGAATATAAGCGCTAGTGTGACGTACGCGTAAACGCTGGCGGCTGCGCGTTGAGAGCAATGGGGGAACGATCCTTCGATTCTGGACCAATTTGTGCACTGCGGCCTTGCAACAAGGTCTATTTAAAATTGTATTGTGTTCCTTAACAAGTTTATCACTCTGCGCCATACTATTTTGAACTTTAACACGTGGTGAAAAGAGTTTAGATGAAGTGTATGGATAAAATTAAATGCAGCAAGCGGATACATCACGTGTGCTTGGGGATTTAGAGATAGAGTTGATTGCAGTAAGGTGAACACCCAACCCCGGACTTAAAGTTAAATTCATGGGTAATCTAATCACGTTATGCAATACACGCGCCACATCACAACGCGACATTGTTAGTGTAAATATAGCGCCCGACGATAAATTAATATTGAGCTTCTCAGATTTCAGGTTATAACGACGAATGATAATTCTATGTTAATAAAATACATTAATAATTAATCAATATAAATGCGTTTACTACGCATACTTTACGGTTTATTAGCAAAAACTAAATGGTTTTGTGGTAATTCTGTAAGAATTTTATTTTATAAACCACATAGGTAGGTATTAAGTTAAGCCTACACATTTTGCTGAGGGCAGGTTTTAACATTTACTTTCAAGACGGACATCATAGGCTATACAGTTATTATGGGTGTACTATTTTTTAATGATAAGTATCTACTATCTACAGCTTATTAGGTCATCTTCGAAGTTGAGTATATTTACAAATGCTCCACCGAAAACTGAAACAAATCGCTTTATACCTAGGTATAAGTAAGTTGTAGTTTATAAAAAGTAAAAACATATCTAATAATATTATCAAATAAAAAAAAAACATGTGTGCAATTCACACGTGGTAGAAGTGAAACCTTCTACACGGAACACTATGCAGGTAAGATTTGTAGATCTCCTAAATTTCTACAAAAAAAACCTAATAACAATCTAATAATATTTTTTGACGAGCCGGTTGGCGTGATTAGTAGATACCTGCCTTTCGCGCCGCAGGTCGTGGGTTCGATTCCCACCCAGGACATTCACTTGTTTTTTTTTTATTGCAAAGGAAGGCGGACGAGCATGTGGGCCACCTGATGGTAAGTGGTCACCAATTCCCATAGACATTGGCATTGTAAGAGATGTTAACCAACGCTTACATTGCCAATGCCCCACCAACCTTGGGAACTAAGATGTTATGTCCCTTGTGCCTGTAATTACACTGGCTCACTCACCCTTCAAACCGGAACACAACAGTACCAAGTACTGCTGTTTTGCGGTAGAATATCTGATGAGTGGGTGGTACCTACCCAGACGAGCTTGCACAAAGCTCTACCACCAAGTATGCATGTGTGCATTAGTGTGCATGAACACGTCTGTTTGTCCTGAGTCTGGGTGTAATTATCTATATAAGTATTTATTTACAAAAGAAAAGTAGTATATCAGTCATCTGGTTTTCATATTATAAGCTCTGCTTAGTTTGGGATCAGATAACCAAAAGTGTGTGAATAATGTCCCAAGATATTATTATTATTATTTTTTTAATTCACTGTGACTATTTTATGTTTATAATATGTAACTAGGTATATCTGTAGTTCAATGTATTGTTAATAATAAAGTCAAGTAGTGTTAATCGTATGACGTCAATAGATAAAGGTAGGTACTAATGGCATTTACTATTATATTAATAAAAATTGCGATCAGGGTACGCTATATATGGTAAGATTAGTACAAACAGACCCAATGTACTGTACAATCAGGACAAATGAAAAAAAGCACGTATACTTAGTTATTTTTTTATATTGTACTAACGCGCCCTAAGAGACTCAAGGGGTAGGTACAGCTGGTTTTAGTGGGTATTCCGGTGCACTCGGTGGGTCCCACATATTCCTTTTGTATTAGGTAGGCTTACTGGCAAATGGACCACCTGATGGTAAGCGGTCACGACTGCGCAATGGCATTGTAAGAAATATAAGCATCGTTTACATCGCTAATACGCCATCAACATTGGTCACTAATATATAACTATACGTAGTAGTCGGCCCAGCTTAACTGGCCCGCGAAGCTCTACTATATAACAAATTTTATTGGCTTTATATTTCAATGTTATTTAGGTAGTATAAATACCCCAATAAGTTCCTCCAGACCGATTTCGGCCACGGTGGCCAATCACGAGAGATTACACAACTGTGCAGAAGATATTATAGTGCACAAGTGTGTGCGGAAACACAGGTGCACTCTCTTTTCCTTAGCTTAGTCATAATCCGATGGGACGGCAATACGACACAACCGGAAAGAGTTTAGGCGCAGGACCAACGGCTTAACGTGCTTTCCGAGGCACGGGAGTGTACACACTTCAAACTTCCAGACTCCAGGCTGCTACTCAGAATTTTCTGACAGAAAAACAATAACTATGTATTGACCCGACCTGGGAATTGAACCCAGGACCACCGGGTCTGCGGCCTTATATCTAGCTACTGCACGGTTCATCGAGACAGTCAAATATTACACCCCTTAATATAAGTAAGCAATGTTGTCTTCTTTTTTAGACTAGCAAATTTAGAATGACAGGAAGAGAGATCAGTATTTAACTAAACATCCGCTATACATTGTATATAACTATAAACGTAGGTATATAATTATAAGCAACAAACACCCATCACCAGCTCCATGATTATCTTCATTTGTACCTTGACGGATTTTAATATAACTGTAGATAGAAAACGGCTAGGTATATCGTCGATTGAGAGGTAGGTTGAGTACATACATCTAATCTATATATATAAAAGAGGAAGTTTTTATATTTATGACATCGATTAACTCAGAAACTATTTGACTGATCATTATGAAAATTGGTGTGTACATGTAGTTTTCCACGGAGAAGGTTTATATGCTATGCCCATTGATGTAACTCGCCTCCAGGTGGCGCTGTAATATATCGACTTCCGCCCCGTTCAACCAAAATAATACTTCAAATATATCATATGTTATTGTAAATAATAAGAACGCACTTCAGATAATTCATCACCTAAGTGGGTGAAATAGGGGTTGAATGTTTATATGGAGAGTTGGTCATTTTTTATCTAAGAAGCATAAAATTTTATATACAAGCTTTTGTTTAGAAATAAATAAATATGTAATCAAGATTTTTGAAAATTTACCCTCCATGAGGGTGAAATAGGGGTTGAAAGTTTGTATGGCGGGTCTGTCATTTTTGATGTAAGAAGGATGACGTTTTATATACATGCTTCTGTTTAGAAATAAATAAATACGACTTACCCCATGTAAGTTTTAAAAACTACCCCGGAAGAAGGTAAAATACGGGGTTGAATGTGTGTAGGCGTGTAGTGGCGGGTCATCTATTTTGATGTAAAAAGTATGAATAATAATAAGCCTCTGGTTAGATATAAAAAATTTTTGATGTAAGAAGCATTTAATTTTAAAGCTTATGAGTAAAAACATACAATACATTTTGTCATTTTTGAAAATTTAACCCCAAACGGGAGAAAAGGGCGGAAACTTTACTATAAAAAAATGGTCTGATCTGCTCGAAACTTACTGTTTTTACAGCAAAAATTAACCATAATTAATCTATTTTATTATTTCTTATTTTATCGCGGGCAAAGCCGCGGGTGAACCGCTAGAACCCATAAAATAAATCTAATCTAATCTAAATTTCAATTTACGCGTCTCAAAGCAGGCGAGTAGATTTTACTTAAATATAAATGAATTTTTAGTATCTAGTAAAATGAAACAACATTTATTTTTACATTATAATTGAAATAGGTACGATTGAAATACATTATTCGTATAGCTGGTTGTACACAAATTGACACAGACTTGTGACTTGGTCAAATAGTTTTAACCTTAAAGTTAGACAATCCGAAAGACAAAGCAAAATTAAAATTTTTCAAAAGACATCCGTTTTTTCATTGCTTAAGAAACTTCAATACAATTAAATATTCAAAATAAAACTTATTATATGAATATATGATGATGTAGCTGTATCTGCCATTTCAATTATCTATTAACTTATATCAAGATAAAGATTAGTAGACTACACCATTATCTCTGCTCCAAAGTTGCTCGGACCTGTAGGCTGTAACTATCGCCCTGGGGTAAAGCGAATAGCAATTGTTCTAGTTGCCAGTTGGCAAAGAGCGTCAAAATGCTAGTGACAATATCAAGCAGAAAGTTGAACTGTCATGTTGAGTTGATGGCTTTGGATTTTATTTATCGGTAAGTCATAATTTAGACAAGATTACTGCAGAAGTGGAGGCTCTAACAATTGCATAAATATGTCAGGGAACTGAGGCGCCGAAAGGTAATCACGCTCGAACCTGATAAGCGCTAGATTATTACTTTATAAACAAACTAATCTGTAAAATACAGTAAATATTTGTTCAAAATTCAATTTGAAATTGATATTCTATTTTATATGACAATACAGGTGTGATGCTTTTGTTTCGAACGTTTGAACGTTTTTCGTCTTAGGACGCCATCCATTCATCCCGACTATGAACGTATTCCGGCCGCGTCATGCGTATAAGAGCGTACGGTTTGATGGAATGGTTGAATAACGAGGGACCTCGACCCTGTCGGCGGGATAGGAGCGTGTGATAGTTTAGTTTTCAAAGTAAAGACACGCCAAGTTAGCGTTGGCAAATGTAATTTGCCAGATTCGGGTACCTGAAGGCTTGAACCATGTAGCAGTTAAAGCATCCCCAGGAAGAGTTGGCATCAGACTGGCTGCCTGATGTACAATCCTACCATAGCGATTAAGTCACACGCTACGTAAAACCACAATAAATAAGATCTTCATCTTGAGCTTATTTAATAGATATCGCATGTAGACGATAGTGATATAGCCTGTTCTAATATATGGGATATCAATGTTTTCTAATTAAATGTATTCCGGGAGGTAGACCCGTTTTTCATCATCCCGTAGCGAATGCTGTGTCATGTATGCTACGAATATACAAATTTCATAAAGTTTATGATGTCACTTGACCAAGTGTATAATTTTAAGACAAATATTATAGTATAGATAAATATTGATAAAAGCTGTTTGCTTTGTATAATATAATTTTATTCAGCTATAAATATTACATAATAAGTTTTCAAATGTATAACTAACAATTTAAATATTAATTTAAATAAATATATTAACATGTATAAGTGGTATCATGATATGGTTTGTTGTATTGTTACAATTAAATTTTACAAATATTTATGTTTCTTATAAATTGTTGTAAATAGAAGTTATATTTTATAGAATTCAACTTCCTAAATATAAATGCTATTCTAATATCATAAATTTGTGCATATTAAAAACACAAGTGCATGGCAAGAAATATTAGACGATACATTGACAAAGAGAAAGAAACAAAAGATAATTATATCTTGTTAAGTGACTACAACAATTTACCCTGCACTTACAAAAGTAGACAATTCGATTTGAACTTCAGTAAAATAAAAAATAAAAACAATTGGGGAATATGACATTAATATAATTTGGCATTTAATCTCAATTTAATTTTAATGCGACGAAATGGAATGTTTTAATGACTTATATAAATAAAAATCAGTCTCAAAGCAGTTCAACTCTTGTGGCATTAATTCTCTTACTAGATAAATACAAGATATTCATAGAGACAATTTCAGATCAAAATTGAGTTATTACAAAGGTAAAAAGGGATGTATCAAAATCGCAGTTGTCACTGTGCTAGCAGGAACATAGCTTTCGGTCCTGCATCGCTTGGAGTCTTTGAAGCGATTGACGTCGCCGTCCTGAAGCGCAAAGCATTGCATATTCCACTGATGTTTCCATTCTGAGAACAATAACTTAAGTAAATGAGCAAAAGATGTGAAAAAGTTAATACGGTTCCGTAAGCTAAAAGTTATTCCGTTTATTTGCTATAGACACATATATAGCAAATAACTGGAACCATCACTCAGTAATATAAGTTAATAATTTTATTAATTAATATAAAGCTTACGAAGAAGATTGATTTTAACTTCTTAAATAAAATCGATTACGAAAAATCTAATCAGTATAATATTAAGACAAAACTAATTGATAAATATTCAAACTGTCAAAAGTATAATATACAATTGGACGTACTATAAACAGAATAGTGTAAAATAATAATAAATATTAATAATCAGATAGAAATCAAGAACTGGTTGTAGCCCATAGCACATTAGCAACTCACATGTAACATGTATATTAAAAAGTTTCTTTATTCTTCTATGATTGGAATGGGCTGTACACAAGTATAACATTAATATACATTATATATTTTAAGATGTGTGATCTAATTGGAAAGTGGTGCGCCCGTGATACTTCAGACAAAACGGACTTCTTAGATCAATTATTATTTCTGGATGTATCATTTGTATGAAGTATATAATTTTGTGACCTAGCTTAGGATGGTCTAAACTTTGAAGCGACACAGTAGCATGCGCAAGTGACCCCGTGGCGTTCCCCGTTAAGACGGGAAGGGTGCCGCTGCTGTTTTAGTAGGTATTCGGTGCCCTGGACATACGTCGAGCCTCACATACCGTGCGTAAAGCGTGTTTCCAGCGTTAAAAAAAATGATGGTATAAGCTTAACTTACATATAAATTCAACCATCATTTTAATTTAAATTATAATATATATATATATATATATAATTAAGTTATTATAAAGCTTGTTTTAAAGCACTCACCTGTACATAATTTTATCAAGTAGAATCTCAATGGCTCGGTCAATATTCTGACCAGTTTTGGCACTAGTTTCCATGTATAGCAAATTATAATTTTTGGCAAATTCTCTGGCACGGTTTTGGTTCACTAATCTCTTCTCTTGCAAGTCACATTTATTTCCACATAGTATGATGTCTGGATCATCACTAAGACTATGTGTCTAAAAAAGTTGAATAATTAAAACAGTTTTCAAATAACGTTTTACTTAATTATGCCGGCACACAAAATAAGTGTAAATACCGAATTGTTAAAATAAAATACAGTAAAAGCTCTTTATTTGAGGGGTAAAGGGTATATGTTCCGTAAATAAGCCGCGAATATGGAATGGTAATTTATATGGGATTATATAAATACATTCCCAAGTGGCAAAATAAAAAACAAAAATATATACTTTAGTAGCAATTTTCTACCATATTGATTACTTATTATCGTCAGGTTTAGGCAATGGCTTAAAGAACTGTGTAAGTTTTTTTGCTTGATAGTTTAAAAAGCCCCTTCAATTCAGACTATTATTCAGCAGTGGCATTAGCAATTACCTCTTAAAATTAAGACCCCGTTCCATAGAGAGATAAATTTTCATAAAGAAATCACAATGGCACGTAGTTTTTCTTTCAGTGCTGGATGAAGCCTCTTCTATAAGGGCCTGCGGATTTAACATTTCCTGCAAGTCCGTTTCAGTCCAAACTACATCTTGGGATTCAAGTAAAACTGGCATATTTGATTTGGCACTTGATTATATCTGTTTGAAGCTAATCTTGTCTTTATATGTTTGAAACTAATCTTGTATTCTATTCGGAATTTCGATATTTTTTACAGTTAGATTGAATTTGAAAAAGCATAATATGGATGCAAATGAGTCTCAAAGACGAAAAAAATCAAGCATTTCTATTTTCACTTTTGTATTTGTAGTAAGGTCTGTTTTACTTTTTTATTACTCCATTTGCCGACGCGTTTATAAAGGATACTAAATCCTTTTTTATATGTACCGATTAGATCCGTGAATAAATAAATCTTTAGCCGCGAATATAGGAGTCGAGTCGCAATTTTTTAATCCGCGAATAGTGAAAACGCCAATAAAGGAAGTCTCAATAAGGAACTTTTACTATATATTAAAGTTCATAAGTAATTATTATTGGAGTGGTTAGTTTTTTAATAAAAGATAAAATATTTAAGAAACCAATGATATTATAAGTAAAACGTGTAGATAGGTTACAAGCACTCCGTGAGCACTAGTTCGAAATCAGGCTAGTAATCCACAATTCCACAGTCCACACCTCACCTCAGTATTATGTCACCATTGTCAATGGATAGACGTCACGTAGCGAGTACAATTATAATTAAAAGTGACCCAAAATAAACAGAAATGCCGTCGGGTGTTATGAGATATTGCACAAATTATACTATCAAAACTTATTAAGCTCAAGGAATCACTTTTCATTAGTAAGTTTACTATTTATCTTAATATTTTCACAAATCAAATATTATATTCGTAAAATATGACGTTAGAAATGAATGAATTCAACAAAAGTATATTAATGAACGAGTGCAATAGAGATAGACGACGTTACTGATCATAGAGTAAAACACAAACAGTGGTGGCAGTTGTCACATATAACAATTTTATATGTTTGTTATGTTTAAATAATTAAAAAAAATATTAAATTAAATCACTAAATTGAAATCAAAATATAAATAAATATTTTTTTCAGTATGTCGTATGTTTATTTAGGTGTATAAATAGTGTTTAGATGTATGATCATGAAATTAATTAATTGTTTCTAGATTTCCATCGAATGGTTTCCACCTTAGTTAGGTGCATCCAGTGGGTTGATATTGTTTATTTGATATTAAATTTTTATAAAATTATTGAAACTATCAATAATTTGCCTATTTTCAATGATTTTTTAGTACTTTTACAAAATGAATTTATGAGTAATAGCATTCATAAGCATAAATCCGGGTTCCACGGGACCCCCATGCGGAGCGCGTACGAATGAGCTTTGGGCAGCACTTTGTCCAACTAGGTCCGAGGCTCATCAATGCTGCTGCCGCCTTGGGCCGCCTCCTTCCCAACGTGGGAGGGCCGGGATCATTATGCCGGAGCCTTTACGCTGGAGTGGTGCGCTCTATGGCACTGTATGGTGCTCCCATATGGGTCGACGCTTTCAGTGCTCGTAATAAAACTCTCGCGGTGAGAGCGATACGTGGTTATCGTACGGTGTCGTGGACGGCAGCGACACTTCTGGCAAGTGATCCACCCTAAGAACTCCAGGCTGAGGTGCTCGCGGAAGTGTACCGGTTCCGGGTGGAAGCCAGGACGAATGGCGACCGTCCTAGATCAGCGGAGCTGGGAGCGAATCAGGCCTGGCCAGGAATTAGCCCAACAAGCCCTGATTCGCAGATGGGAGGAGGACCTGGGGTCTCCATCGGCAGGCCTGGCGACAGTGTAGGCTATTCGGCCCTACTTTATTCGCTGGGTAACAAGAAGAAGCGGCACACTAACGTTTCGGCTGACGCAGGTGCTTACCGGACATGGCTGTTTCGGTAAGTACCTTCATGGGATAGCGAGGAGGGAGGCATCACCCTCCTGCCACGAGTGTGGTGGGCCACTGGACACGGCGCTTCACACCCTGATGGAGTGTGCTGCGTGGGGGCCCCAAAGGCATTCCCTGGCGGCGATAATTGGCGCAGACCTCTGAGCGAGAAATGCTGGACGGAGATGGTCTCTTACTGCGAGAGCGTCATGTCGCAGAAAGAGGCTGCGGAGCGTGACAGTGAGGCGTCTGCCTCCGCTGATCCGCTCCGCCGAAGAAGACCGGGGAGGAGGCGTCGGCGCTATGCGCACCTTCTCGCCCCGCCCTAAGCCGCCAGGGCTAGCTGGGTTCTCTGTACTGCGGGAACCCAACTATGAAAGGAGGCCCGCGTAATCGGGCCAACCGTCGGGGCGTCGCGGTAGTATGCACAAGCGATCCCGTGCCGTGCCGTGCGTGCGTGTGCCGTGTTTCTTTGACAAGAGACGACGCACTCTCGCAAACATATTCGTCTTTTTTTCACTCGTGATACTTAAATCATGCCACCCTACTTTAGCGACAAATTGTAATGTAGTGTGTATATTGCAATATAAAGTTATTTATGTGTGCGTAACAGTGTCATTTTCTTAGATTGTATGTATGTAACCTATCTACACCTTTTTAGTTACAATATCATTGTTAGAAACAATAAAAGTATGCAATGGTTTGACAATGAGCTTTGACGATATCTCAATATCAATATAAAAAATGTAATAAAATGAATTTTGTTTAAATATGGAATAGAATATTACTCAATTAGAGAAATGATTATGGAAAAGTTAATACTTCCTAAGCAACATAAAAGTGCAACAATTTAATCAATTATTTAATTCATATATTTTTTGTACCTTTAACTGTTCTATCCAATTTCGAACTTCAAGGAATGAGGCTTCATTAGTCAAATCAAAGAGAAGCAAAAAGCCCATTGCATCACGATAAAAAGCTGTTGTCAAACTTCGAAATCTGAAATATATAAAATATATCACTTACTAACTAAAGCTGTTTTAGAACATAGTATTAACAAAATGTTGTACATTTGCATGATGATGCACATTTTCTTAATATATTTTATTTTAGTTTAAAATAGACTGGCATTTTCTATACCCAATTATTTATAACTTATATTAAATAAGTTAGTAGTCATTATAGATTATTAACATAAGTTACTTAAAGTTTATTTAAACTACATAAATAGAAATTTACATAAAACTTCATCTACATTAACTTTAATAAATATTGTTGACCCAGGTCAGTCAATAGATAGGATGGGAATAGAGTTCTTATTTATAAGCCATTATTTAGACTGCATACCTTTCTTGTCCTGCAGTGTCCCATAGTTGTAAATGAACACGGTGTTGTCTTGTATTTTGCTGATATAACTGTAATGAAATAATGGTGTGGTAAAAAAAAAAAAATACTTAGTATTTATTTCGATCATTCTATGAATGCATAAGATAAAAAAGAAAACCGATATTATTTATGTATAAAAAAAGCGTAGCAATTAATATATTAATAGTATCACACAAAATCATATTAATTTTGGTCATGAGACTGTACAGGAGTTATTCGTATAATACAAAACTTTAGCATACCACAGTTTTTTCCCTGAAATCAATCCCAACTGTCGAAATAAACTGTGTGTGAAATACTCCGTCGGTATATTTGTACAAAAAACTTGTCTTTCCAACTCCGGAATCCCCAACGCACAAAAGTTTTATAAGATAGTCGTAATCCATATTGGTGACCATTTAGATTCCAAGCAAGTTTTCGAGCATAATTTCGTATAAGAGACCTTATTTTGTAAATATAATTACTATGGATAATTATGTAAAAAATATGTTTTCCATTTTGATTTATTAATTACACTTTATATCGTAATGTAATACCTATTGTTTAACATTTGAAGTATCTGCGTACCAGAGATCCAGAGAAGTAATTTAAGTTAACCAAAATTTGAATGAATGAAAATGCAATGAGCAATCAATACTTCTGCGTTCTGACAGCCACCTTGACAACTACTAATGTCAAATTGTTGTCACAGAGTCCATTTCACATTTGTGACCCATTTGCCGGCCCATCTTCCTATTTAAAAAAAAACATGATGGTCATCATCATATATTGCAGTAGGTATTTCAAATTTCATTACATAACACAGGATTTCTTTTATGGCGTGGAATCAAATATATCTAACAATCACGGTCTTGTATGCAGGCCTAGCAACAGAGTCCAATATCAGAGATAGGCGCGACTGTGTAAACTTTTATTTCGCAACGGCGCTCGCTGTACGTCGCTGCTATCACCTATAGCACTGTCTATAATCTATATGTATATCTCTGACTATCGTCAATGTATTCATTTTTTTTTCTAGATATATAAATAATTAAAATACTACTCTGAACTGTACGAGAACGAATTTTACTTTAGCGCACAATAAAACAACTCGTGTTGTGCTTATAATATATGTATATTACATCTAATGTGCTCATTATACAGCGTTATTTGTAATGACCCAGCAACCTCGCAGGACTAGATAGCTAACACCATATTTAAGCAACAACTTTTGTTCTACGACTTCTCGCAAAAAAGTCAACCGTATTACCCTTTGCTGGAAAAGTGTGTAAAGCGAGGGTATCCGCCACATAAACATCAATCGTGATATAATTTTGAACAAATATTATAGGTAGTCATATCTTCCATGTATTCCAATAATTTTTATCCAGCACGACCCTATCTTCATGCCTCTGGCGGCCGTAAATTGAACTGAACAGCGTCATTAAGGCGACGTATCCCCACTTCCGAAGTTGCAAGACCTGTATATGAGACCGTGGTCGTAGCGTAACTCATGTTATGTCATAAATATAAAATGTCTTAAATCTTAATTATTATATTATGTACCTCAGTCTTCATGATCTTGTACATGTAAAATTTTATAAAATTACTGACATAGCTACATAAAATATTAATAAAAAAGTGAATGATTAAACGTCCTTAAATCATGAAATATTATATATTAATTTATTGAAATATTATTTATTGTATACTAGCTGTGCCCCGCAGTTTCACCTGCGTATAATTAATAAAAATATAATGAATAGAAATCTGCCTAGAACCTTCCTCGATAAAAGGACTAAACAACACAAAAATATTTTTTGAATTCGAATCAGTAGTTCCTGAGATTAGCCGGACCAAACAAACAAGCTCTTCAGGTTTATAATATATATATTACTATCTATTCTATTCTATATATATTAGTATAGATTTTATTAATTTATTAAATGATGTCAAATCAAAACAAAGTTCGAAATGTTAAAGTTGAAATAGAATTTTGGTGAGTAAATGTATAAACAATACTTTGAAAGTTATTATAAACATAAACAAATAAAAAATAAAATAGCTTAATCTAAACTGATTTATTTTATTTCTTTCAGTAAAATTTGTGATTATGGAGGACATTGTTTAGCTTTGGCTGAACAAATTAAAAGTAGTAGTCCAGAAGCAGAAGTTGGTTGCAAAAAAGGTCGACAAGGTACAATATTTGTTTATAAATGATTTGTATTACTACACCATGTCTTTAATTAAGTTAATTAAGTTTTTTTAATATTTCAAATAAAATAAACCCACTAATCTTAAAATTTAAAAAAAATGTTTAAGGTTCATTTGAAGTGGTAGTTAATAACAAGCTTGTTTATTCAAAGTTGCAAACCATGGCATTACCAAATTATGAGGAAGTAGCTGAAGTAGTACATGAAGTGTGTGGAGGTGCAGAACCAAGAGAAATAAAAGGACAACAAGAAGTAAACTGTGCAATATCATAACATTTAATAAATCACAGCACCATATTTCATAAATAATAAAAAAGGCAAGCTTATAAACATTAACATTTGTAGATAAAAATACAGGCTTTATCTTCAACAAAGTATAAGTTTAGTCCATATAAGTTTAGATCTGTTTTGCATAAGTCTTATATATTTTACTATTATACTTTATACTATTTGGTGGTAGAGCTTTGTGCAAGCTCGTCTGGGTAGGTACCACCCACTCATTGGATATTCTACCGCAAAAAAGCAGTACTAGGTACTGTTGTGTTCCGGTATGAAGGGTGAGTGAGCCAGTGTAATTACAGGCACAAGGGACATTACATCTTAGTTCCCAAGGTTGGTGGCTCATTGGCGATGTAAGCGATGGTTAACATCTCTCACAATGCCAATGTCTATGGGCATTGGTGACCACTTACGATTAGGAGGCCCATATGCGTGTCCGCCTACCTGTGCAATAAAAAAAATGATGTGGTACATTATACCAATAGCAATCAAGTCAGTCTTATCTTATGTGATGATATACAGGGTTATTTTTAATGACTCAGCAAACCCGCAGGACTAGATAGTTAACACCATAAAGCAACAACTTTTGTTCTATGACTTCGGGCATAACTCAATACATGAGAAAAAAATGATTTTACAAGTTTTTTGACGTACTGTAGTGACATTTGTAGGTCTATATTTCATTCATACACATAAGGATGATGCGACGCGTCGATCTTTGCTTTGCGTGTAAATTTATAAACGTTCAAGCGGGAAATTAAATTAATACTTATTTTTGTATGAAAATAAAATCTAGCCCTGAGGTCATAAAAATAACCCTGTATAAATAAATAATTTTTCACTTAATCAAAATAAAAATTACCATAGTATTAATTATCAAAAATTTACATTTCAATGCTTCAAAGAATTACTTCTAACAGGGACTTCTTAATGAGACAGAAATAAAATTATTACTAATATCCTGAACATACATACATAATAATTTTTTTTTATAAAATGATATAATAATATTAATACAACTTCTGGATGTATACAACTTCAAATAAATATTTGTTATAGCCACTCAATAAACTTAAAAAAGAAAGAAACCAAGCCTTACTACTAAATAGTGTTTGTAATATTATTAAGTAAACTAGTTTTATTTATTGAGCAATGATTGTTAGAGGCAACAACATTTCAATATGACAGTGGCATGTCCAGCAACACCATAGTCATCTCAAAACATAAAGCATTTCTCAATAAAAAAACAAATAATAATAAATTGATTTATCTTTTTAAGTACAATCAGAAATTAGTGTAAAAATAAAAACAATCTTTTGAACCTGATATCCCTCAAGTATTATAATGTTTGTTAGATTATGTTATTTTGGAATTCAAAAAAGCAAAAATAATTCCTTAACATTATAAAGTGTAATTACCAAAATAAGCAAGTTTTTTAAACTAAACTGTTAATACAAAACTAATTTTATTAAATTAATTTAATTGATTGCTTGGATCTATAGTGTGGTAATTTTAAAAAACATTGTTAAATAAATAATATAAATAAATGTTTGAAAAAAAAAGTGTATGACAATTACTGAAGTTACACAACTTATTCAGTTACAAGTAAAATTTAAACTTCACAGTACAATTTATAGTACCTAATTAATATCCAACATTTAAGGATTAACTTCGGAATATGTTTTTAACATGCGATCATTACATCTATAAATAGGCCCAATGTAGCTTAAGTATATACCAAAACGAAGCTTTCCACCAAACTCTTGAGATATTGTTCTCAGTGGTTCAACAGTTTTTTCGCCAGTTCTTTGATCAATGCACACCATTTGACAACGAGAACATTGGCCTTCTACCTAAAAATTAAAAAAAAACTATTCATAATTATTTTTGATTTTATTTAGATTTCATACAATTTGATAAAAAGACAAAGCACTCTCATGGTTAATTGTGACAGCACATAGAGAGTGGGGTTTGTGTTATCTTTCTTTTGTATTGTCTTATCATATATTCATCATCATCATGTTATTCTTTATATTTGTAGTACCACAATGATTTTTCTATTGGATAGTACAACACTCTGTTCAAGCTTTTCTGCCTGGCATTTGATAACCTTCTATTATTTGACCCTAGCTTAATTTTCAGCATTGGTTTAGCGCCAAACAATGTTGCCCATTTTGTCATAATTTTTTTGTGCTTAACATATCAAATTATTTTTTAAATTTTCAACTACCTTTGTACGTAACCAAAGCGATTCAAAATATATACCTTAAACTCATGTTTTCCAATTATTACTCTTTGCCAGTCTCTTTCTATAAGTTCTTTTTTTGAATCAATAATTAGGTTTCCTCTAAATCGATCAACTAATGAATTGATATCATCTGAAAATGAGTCATCTGTTATTTTAGCCTTTAACCATCTAACTGTTGCTTTATTAATCAGAAGATATTGGGCTTGATTGCTTAAAGACAGTAATGTCTGTTCTTCACTAGTTTTCTTTTTCAGGAATCTGTCAGATGATTGCCTTATTAATCTTAGGAAGGAAATGCCTAAAGCATTTGATATCCAATCTGCAACTTCATCTCCACAATCATACCCTTTTATGATGTCAGTACAAACTTTACTTTGACAAACTTGTGTCTCTCTATATTTACTAGTTATAGAGGGATCTAAAGGAATCGAGATAGATTGTTGGCCTGCAAATATTATTAAAAATAAACATAAAAGTTATTTTACACAATAAATATAAACAGTTTTAGTTCAAAAATATACAAAGCTACCACATACCATCAAAATACAATGTAAGACATCTATTCCCAAGGTCTATAAATGGCTGTATCTTACACATCAATGGATTTTGTTTTTGTGTTAGACAAATACCATTTTCTTTAACAATCATCCATTCTCTATCAAATTCCAATCCTTTTATGCCAATTTTCCAGCCTGATTTTATTTTAAAAGCACCACATGATTTGATTGGGAATATAGCAATTTCAGTTAATGTCATTTTGTAATCATTGTTATAATACTCTGGTATTTCATTGCCACTGCAGAAATTGTTTAAAACCAAGGACAACTGTTCATTTGGAGATAGTCCATTAGTTCTTTGTGTTATACTTTTTTTAAAATTGATCATTATGCGACATGGTTTTTGAATTTGTTTTCTTAGAAAACATTTGCTTATCATTGAAACTAACTTATCTACATCATCAAATGTATTATAGTAACCAAATGATACTCTAATTGCTCCTGTCGGTTTTCCATTAATCAAATCTATTTCGTCTCCACATTTGTGTCCAGCATTATGCATGGCTTTCATTTCTTTATTAGATATTTTCAAATGTCTTTGACAAGATCCTGAATTGCAAAAACATCCTGTTCTAATGCTAATATTAAATAAATCTGCCATATGTTGAAACTGAAATATACAAAATAATAATAAATGTTAATACCCACAATAATAGAAAACATTTATTAATAAGTACATGATGGCACAGAAGAAATGTTTGTATTAAAAAAATAGTTTATTTACATTTACCTCAACATATCCAATGTAAGATCCATTTTTTCTTAATAAATTAAATGTTACTATTCCTCCTTGTGTCTTTATGTCCATAAAATCTGTATCCATATATAAAATAGCTGCTTTATTACCATTTTCATGTTTCAGATTCTTTAATTGTTCATATAAATCTTTTGCTAAATAGTATGTATGGTAAGATATTGTGTCCATGACATTGTTATTGACAACTTTAGGTATCAAAAGGGAAATTATATCAAAGCAATGTTTCAAGGCAATAATGGAGAGAAATGGCTGGGTTCCGTCTTCAAATCTACAATAAATCCAGTTTGTGTTTTAAAAAAAACAACATACAAATTAATCAGATTAATGTTATCTAATGCTGCGTGCATTGATGAATGCACACAGTAATTGTTTCACTTATAATGGTATAAACCAGTTACGCTTGTTTGATAATTGTGTAAAATATTACCATTGTTACTAATTACATAATTTACCTTTCATAAAGAATGTTTCTCTTCACATGGTAATCCTCACTGCTTAGTACAATGTCCACTGTTCCTCCACCAAAATACTTTTTTTGACTGAGCACATCTGCACTATTATTCTTCACTAATAGTGCACCTAACCCAGTAGGAAAGCCAAATATTTTATAAAAAGACAGACACACAAAATCAGGTTGTGTGACTGCCAAATCTAGTTTATTTGTAGCAATCAAAGACGCAGCATCCATTAAAATGTACCAATTACAATTAACATCACATAGTTGTTTTTTCAGATAACCTTGCAGACATCCATTTCTTATATTGTCTAAACGGTCTAAAGGATACTTAAATCCATTAAAATTACTTTGTGCAGGATATACTAGCAAAGTGTTGCTTTTATTCTTGTTTCTTTCTTGCCAATCATTTGAGGGCTGCGTTACTTTTAAAGATGACAAAAATTCATTATGGGATATATGAACCACATCAACATTTTTATTTTCAGCTAATTCTCTTAGGCCAATAACTGAAGTATGGTTATCTCTAAGATAAATAAAGGACCCTTTTAATGCATCATCATTATTATTATGAAATTGAAATGCTTCTAGGACAAGTTTTAGTGATTGTGTTGTACCAGATGTAAATATTACAGTGTAGGTTGAATTGTCTGTATTGAAATGGTTCAAAACCATACATCTTATTTGTTCTATACAGTCTCTTGTATATTTGTCTGAGTGAGGATTCATATACACATTTTTAAGTAGATCATCATTTATTTTGTTTAATAGCTTTTGTGGGTATAATGCGGTCCCAGCATTATCTAAGTAACATTTATCTAAAAAAAAAAACACAAAATAAGAAAGAAAAGAACAAACTTGACAGTATCATACAAATTTAACAAGATAATTTTGATAAAAATAAGTCAGTGCTGTTGTTGTTTCTTAATTTATAATAAAATAAATTACTTAATTTTCTTTAGTAGTTACAAAATTATTTATAATTATTTATTTAAAAATAAAGTAGGTCTATGATCAATCAAACCTAAATTTATATTTAAAGGTCTATTAATTTAATAGAATTATTTTATATGACTGTACTTTATATTACTTACCTTCTAATCTTACAAATTCGCTTTTTATTATTTCCATCCGATGATCGTCAATAACATTGCTTAAAACAGACATTTCTTCTTATTATGATAATCTTCTTGTAAATATTGTTATTACTTCCACCATTCATAATGTTTCTGACGAAATGGTAACAATTGTTACTTAAATTCAGCCTTGAACACAGTTGTTTATGAGAGATAACAACTGAAAGTCGAACACTGCGATATAAGGCTACATTAGTACATATTTAATTGAAATAATTACGCTGAAGTAACAAATAAATTCTACCAGCCCAGAGGGTTTTCAATTCTTATTCTATTAAAATGTACTTCATTGTTTTTGGCAAACCGCACAAAAATCATAATTTGTTGCTAAGTACATTACTTTAAAGTTGAAACTATAATTATTGAACTTGTATTATTTTTTATTTGATTAGCTTGATGTTTTCTTTTGGTTGTTGTTCTTCCTGCCAACTTGAAGTTGGAAGTTTGAACTGCCAAGTGCCAACAAGAGGGTAATTAACATTTATTATTTTGTTTATGTATCAAAAACTGTACTGTCAATGTCAGATGTAATTGGTGATTTGAATTCTGAACGCGAAATGTCAAGATTGACACCATGCTCGGTTTTGTATACAGATCTATCCACGGAGCCCAAATTCAGTGGTGAGAGATTGGTGCGATTGTGATATAACTTTTATTTCGCATCAACGCCGCTATACGTCCTTCCTATAGTACGTGACACGCGGCGTATATTTTTCACTCCCAAGTATTTTTTTATATAGTTTTTTAGTTAGAATATATTTTAGGGCTAAAGTATTACCCTCCTACTAGAGTTAAAAATAAAAGTTTATAGAATATTTTCACAAACAAATTAGTAATAAAAATTACTTACCACATTTATAATATTTTACCATAATTTCATTTTATTCCTTGCACAATCATTAATGGTTTCGTTAGTGCTATTGTTGTTGTAAATTTTATATACATAATTTTCCGTATTTTAAAATAGCATGAATTACGCGCCGCTTCACAAGTATATAGATTAATATTAAATAGAAATTACTAATGGTAATTAAGAAAATAAATACGTATTTAAAGTGTTTCCTTGGCTGCCATCGACTCCAAAAATAACAATAATTGTAACTACATTATCAACCACACAAAACAATCGTACCTACATATTGATGAGTAGAAAATAGTAAGTTAATTATCAAATTATAGAAGAATACGCAATTATTTTTTTACTTTTTAGTGCATATTAATTTGTTTTGCCTTTGAAGTCGGTTTTTGTTTTGTTAAAATTTTAGTTTATTGACTTATTTAATAAGTTGTTTTGTTCCTATTGGTAGATTTCTATTTATTCCAGAAAGTTCGTCTGTTAGCAACAATTATTAGGCACATACACTAGGGGAAAGTCGTAGGGGAAGGTGGTCCGAAGAATCATTCGAACATTCGATAAAAATGCTATAAAATAACTGTTCAGTTGAAAGTTTAGCTACTTTTAAATGATAATCTGTAAAATGAATGAAAGTTCGTAGAGACAAAACAATATTTAAAAATTGTTAGTTTCTCAGATTCAGATGCTTATAATGTAAGTTGAGCTCAGATCATTGTGATCAATCTTATTAAATAGGGCTCAGCTTATGATGGTACAGTTAACATTGACCTGGTAAACCACTGTCTGTATTCGTTTGCAATGTATTTAGTTATGTTAAGATAGTAGCTTATTAAAAAAAGCTCTACATTTTACGGTAAAAACATAACAAATATATGTAATACACATTTAATTTGTTATGTCGGTATTATATATTATTTAACAGCATATTGCCTAGAAGTGTTGTTATTATTCATGCACAATTATCTAAAATTATCTATAAGATCTAGTTATACATAATTATCAATAAGTAATAAAATTTAAATTTCAATATGTTCATGTTTATCGGTATTCGGTACAGTATGTACATTTCGTTGTACGATACATGCGTAAGTATGTTGGCACGGTTTTTTTTTCGTTTTATTAAGGTTCATATTTTAATAAGGTATAAATAATATTTTATAATTTTAAAATCATTGATTAAGAAACACGTCTTCTTACATGATGTATATGTATTTTGGTACCTAATCTTTTATTTATTATTCTATTTTAAAGAATTTAATTACGTACTGTCTGATATTTATAAAACTCTCAATAATATAAAATACTTCAACGGTTTTATGTATTAGGTAAGTACTAAGTACCAATTTAATTAGTTATGCATTTTTGGAAATAAATATTTTATGCGAGATATTTGTAGCAATTTTTATTTAAAAATATTTTAATATTATTTTTGATATTTTTTAACAATTTTACATTCTTTACAATGTAACAGATACATTTACGGTAAGACGGTATATAAATAAGCATAGAATTTTAGAGATTTTCTCTTATTTGAATTTATATAAATAAATCTAATTCAAAGATAAATATGAAATATTGTATGTAGACATATTATTAAGGGATGTGTCTGACACACAATAATATTCTCGATAGAAAAGAATCACGAAACGTCCATAATCTTTATATATTTCTGAATAACTCCTAATACTATGGTTTATTAAGACACACGCATCCAGTGAATTATATTTCGAATAATCTCGGCATGTTACTGCGGTTTTTTTGTAAAATTATTTGGCTTTATTTCTTTTTTTTTTGGGAATGAGTGAATTATTTCTTTATTTATTATAAAAGAAACCGAATAGAAATGTTCCTATTGGTTACGCGCGACTATAACGCCACATGCGTTGAACTACTCTCTTTATTGATATCCGGATTGATTGGACTATTTTATACGCGCTTTTATGAAAACTTCGATCTGTGTTCTTTGTGAGTTCTATCATGATACATATAAGTGAGAACGAAACTCCCTGATTCCTTCAGCAACTGTTAACCTGTAATCTGTTATGGAAGACGTAAAATAGAACAGCTAACGAAGTCGAACGTTTACGAAGTCTGGGCCCAGTACATGTCATGTACTGGGCCCAGACTTCGTAAACTATTTGGTACTTTTGAAGGTGCTTAGGCTAAATTCCCTATTGTACGTTACATAACGATATAAAGCTTTGTGCGTGTACTAATTATATTTTTTTTCGTGAAAAATCATATCACTTGTAGTATGTCCCCCCACTTCTAAAATATAAAAAAAATTACTGCTTCTTTTATTTTTATTGTTTAGAAGTAATTGTGAATGTATTGAGCACTATAATCAAAAAACAGGAAATGAGCTAAAAGTAACCTTCAAGTAAGAAATTTAATACATCATTATTATGATGTCAAATAATACGTTTTACTTACAAAGTGATGCTGCACAGACATAGGTTCGCCATAGCACCTTCCACGGCTTCGCCTTAATAAATTGCTTTACGCCAATTTAATTATTGCTTTTATGGAGGGCTTTTAGTAGCTTTTAGTAGCAAGCGAGTGTGATCGACTCCTTTAAGTGAATTGACGTTCACGATAGACGACATTCAATTTACTATTTCACTTTAGATAGATGTTCCATGTAGTAGGTATATTTCAACTGAAGTTCATAAGTAACATAATATTTCTAAATTATAATATACATTAAATGGTTCGCGTTTAAAAATACCAACGTTACGCTGGAAGGTGAATACGCCTACGCCCGTACGCCGTAGTAAATACGGCCTACATTAAACGGTATTATTAAATTACTCGTGTATATTTGGCACACATTTTTCAAAGATTTACTTTGTCACTATCTACTGAAGTAGGGTACCTACCGTTAACTCGGTACCTATTATTGTACATTATTACAATGATATTTTATTCCAAAAAATATACCCATAAAGAGTTTTGATAATTCGTGCTTTTCAAAAATATATTTCATTATAAAAAAAAAACTATACGACTTATTAGCTTTTTTCACTTTTTGGAAACATAACATTGTTTTTACTTACTACTATAATGAAATATACTTGAATCGCAATATTTCACGATAAAATACATTTTGTAAATTAGTGACGACACATTTAAACCTTTTAAAAACACACCTACCTGCAGCATTCTGTGCGTGAACTTCAGTTGAAAAACTATAACCGTTGAATGGAAGTTATTCATGAGTACAATCGCTTTAATATAGAAAACATTCAATACCTTATTGATAATTGTTTGAATTTGTTTACAATATCGGTTCAAACAATGCCGTAAACTTTACAATAACATTTCGCTAACCCTCACTAGATGATGAATGTAGGTTGTCGTTCATCGAAATTCAATTTGTTTACAAACAAATGAAAATAATCGATTCATTGTTAATCACTTGTACATTAATTACTAATTGCCTTGTTAAATTAAATTAAATTCATTGATTCTACTACTTGTTCGTAGATTCTACTAATAAGCGCCGTGAGTTGGGACTTGGGAGTTAAAAATAGGTACTCCAGTCGAACTGCAATCTTATCAATATCAGAAAGTACTTTATTACAATAAAGCACTGTTTCGGGTTCGTTGCAAGTTGGTTTTTCTTTTTTATAACTGCCGGGAAGGCAAATGACTACTCCACCTGATGGTAAGTGGTAGTAGAGTCCAAACGCGACGACAGCCAGAAGAGTGTTCTGCACTATTCGCTCCCGTCTTGCCGGCCCGCGAGGTTCCTCTTCACGCCTTGTTTGAAGGTTATAGTAAGAGGGGAATACGTAAGCTGCTGGAGAATTCCATTTTGTGCAAGTGCGACAAACAGATTTATTGGTTCAGCAGTTTTGTTATATTTGTAGCTGTCATGCTTAGAATATTTTCAACATAAAATCATTTTGAAACATAAAGGGCACTTTTGCTTAAAATCATATGAAAGTAATCATATTCAGTTTTTTGCAAATAGTATTTCAATCACTTTACTTATTTCAGTAATACAACAACAACAAATTAATATAGTCTACCGTTTACTCATTGTAAGTTTTATGGATGCCCTGGAATGTTATAATAAGATTACAAAACATGCAGTCTCTATAAGTTGTTCTATGGCAATATATATAAATTAAAAGAAATGGAAAGTGGACTGGCAAATGGTTATAAATGGTTACCATCGCCCATAAGGTCAATGCTTGGTGCATGGTAGTTACACTGTCTCAATCACCTTATAAACCGGAACACAATAATGATAAGTACTGTTGTTCGATGGTGGTAACTATTTAGTTATTTTTTGTCACGTATGTACTTCTAATTATATTTAGTGGTTATAGAACCACTTTACTTTATGATGTTAACATCATTATCATAAGTCTGGTTTAAATATAGCTCATGAAAAAAAAAAACCAAAAGAGAATACTCTGATTCTCTGATTACTATTAATCAGAGAAGGTATTGTCGGTCAGAGCGTTTTTCAATAGTACGAAATTATTTACACGAATAATATGTAAAACGTACTCAAAACTCTGTACTCGATTCAAAAGTACTTGTAAAATATATTTGGCTAAAATATTTGATTGATATAATTAATGATTAAACGAACTTACCTGTACGTGAAGTTTGGTACTTACCTGTACGTCAAGTGGTAATATATATATATTCTTCTTATAATCAACCAATAATTTGACAAACGTAAATTTACTTTTACAAAAGTAAACTTTTGACTATAAATGTGGTGGTAAAAAGTACATTCACAAAAAAGTACTCATAGATACTAAATATAATGTTCAATAAAAATTGCAACAATGAATATGAATTTTAAGTACCATTTGTCAACTTCCACCATAGTGGGCTACAGAGAAAGATAAATACTCATCAAACCATTTGACATTTTATATCAAAATCCTCATCTATACTTATTGATAGCAATCTTATTGAAGGATTTTATGAGAATGCTTACGTCTAGAATTGGCGTTGAAATGCCGAGTTTTTGGAGTTTTGTATTTATTTCAATTTAATTTCTTAATTTTCACGACTATAAAATACCACAACTCATTGGTGTGAATTGAGTTCAATACCTATGCAAATCGCCATACAGAAAATGGTCATGTTCTTGAGAAGGATATTACGTCTAAATATAAAAGTATATTAATTTTGGTGATCGTTTAACTGCGAACATGTTTATTTTTTACGTAAGGTCGTTGAGCTACTATTATGTTTATTTAAAATTCTGGCCTTGATTTATTTCACATGTTCACTTTTGTTTTTTTAATATATTTTTAGGTGGTCTATAGTCTGACATGCATGATAACGAAATTATTGTTATCAGATCAACAATATTTTAATACCACATTCTAATATTAGTTAATTTCTTTGTTTTGAGGTTCTTTTTGAGCTAATCTACGTTTATTATTATTTATAAACAGTATTTATATATTTATAACAAATAATAGTATTTACATCATTTTATAAGCTTGAACATAATTATATACGTAATATGTTCGTGACCATATTTTTGTCATATATTTTGTCGTATGTCGTATTTGATAATCTATACCAAATTCTATCATCCGACGCATAATGTCGTAATGATGACCTAATTTAATCGGTGTAGGTGAGTTAAATCGCGTTAAGAGTTAAGACTAGCGTGTAATATGATTATATACATGAAAATAATACCTATTTTTATGGATATCACTACCACAGTTTTAAATATGTTTTGTCTATTTAATGATTAATGAAGTATATGTCATTTAGTAGGTCTACTAAATAATCAATTTTGATTGTTTCTTTTAATTAAATTAAAATTTATAATATCTGACACAAAATAAGAATACATATAGTAGCACAGCTGATTATCCATTACCATCCATCGCCATTGCCAAGTTCGATATCAAGCTCAACCAGTTTTGTTTTCATGAATATAATTATCGACATACTAACATTGACTTTGGCCATTCGGTGTCATTACCTTTAGCTTCGTGATTCCGGTTACTTGTATCACACTTATCGTTACAAAATGAATATTTTTTACGCGAAAATTATGTGGTTTGTGTTATTTTTTTTAAACATGAGTAGTGTTACTTCTTTCCTTAGTTACAATAATATAAGAAAATCAAATAAAGAAAATAATAAAAGCTCTGACATCTTTCTGAATTCTTTGCAACTGTTGCAAAAATACAATTATTCTGCAGAAGAGCATATGATAGTCACCAAAGATGGATATAAATTGAGAAGTTTTCGTATACCAAGGAAAGGACCACCAGTATTGCTGGTTCATGGAATCGCTGACAGTTCTGACTGCTGGCTGGTGCTCGGACCAAAACACTCTTTAGCTTTCCTATTAGCAGATGGAGGGTATGATGTTTGGATATTTAATGCAAGAGGAAACAAATACAGTAAGGAATGTACTAAAAAAATTAGTCAAAAGCAGTACTGGGACTTTTCTTACGAAGAAATAGGATCGCTGGATGTTCCTGCTACAATAGACTACATACTTCACGTAACACATCGCTCAAAACTGACATATATTGGATTTTCGCAAGGAACAACTGTATTTTTTGTAATGTGCAGTATGCTACCCGAATATAATTCAATGATTGAACATGCTATATTATTGGCACCGGTGGCATGGATGAAATATTCAAAGTTTCCTTTTATAGATTTTTTTTCACGTAACTTAGACAATTTAACTTTGTATGCGAAAAGTAAATTGGTGTACGAAGTTTTTCCTTTTAATTATAACTTGAATAGATTTCATGCTACCGTGTGTCAAGTTAACTCACCTTTTAGATTGTTATGTGAATTAGAATATTATTTCGACTTTGGTTTAAAAAAAATTACGAATTTATTGCCAGATCGATTGCCTGTAATAACTAGTCACATACCGGCCGGTTCATCGGTAAAAACATTTTTTCATTTTATTCAGGGTTATGCAAAGAAGAAGTTTCAAAGGTATGACTATGGCATAGAAATCAATAAAAAAACGTACTCATCATCGTCACCACCTGCGTACAATGTTTCATTGATAAGTGTACCAATCACTCTTGTTGTTAGTGAAGTTGACTGGTTTAGTGACAAAGACGATGTATACATATTGAAAAGCAAGCTTAATACCGTAGACAAATTCATTAATATTAACGAATCTGTACAATTCACACACCTTGAATTTGTTTATGGTTCTCGCGTCAATTCCATAATTAACAAACCTGTATTAAATATTTTAGACAATTTAAGAAATAGATGACATATTATGGTAATTTGTCATTGATAAAGTTGCCCAATATCTAGCTATCCTTAAAATGTATTGGTATATTATAAATTATCAACTAAGCTATGACTGATTTTGATTTAAATTATTGTATACCTATGTTGATTGAATTGTTTTCATAGCTTCAATAGTCATGTCGTTATTTACTATTTGTGAAAAATAATATTTAAGTGAGTTAAAGAGAATAATATAGTTCAAATCATATACCAACCAATCGAATCAATACCTAACATAAACAATTGTGTTACGTGTTAAGATATTAAAGAAATTAGCGAAATTATAAATTATCTAGTGTTAACAATTGAACATTGAAAACGTTGAAAATATTTCATAAGATATGATATGAATACCATTGATGAAAACTGCGTCCTATTGATCTTGATGCGTTAGGTTTAATTTATGAAACTTTTTAATATATTTTATTTTATTCATAACTAATACTAACAATGTGAACACGCATTTGGGGGTCGTAAATCATGTTAAAATAATATTATTGCAGTGTAATAAATCATAATGAATACATAATCGTGTGGTTACTTTTTAATCAACTTGTATACCTTGGTCGACCAATGTAACAAAATTTAACTAGCCTATGCTGATCAAGGTAAATTTATGCAATAATAAAATATCTCAGAATTTTAAAGACACTGTTTTCTTATTAAATTTTTAAAAGATGTTTAACAAATAAACAAATAGTATGCTATATTTATTTAGACTTTAAAGGTCGAACAACAATCATGATACTATGGCAAATATTTGTGCATATGATCAAAATAAGATCATAATCTTCGATAAATCGAATTAATTACAACTCTGGAGATGTATGTACGAGGCGTACTCATGCATATTATGACGATTACGACATTAACAAATTTTTGAATTGTTATATCTCAGAAACGGTGGCTCGTAAGAAAAAAAGTATTTTACGTTTTTTATAGATAATTTTATGATATACAATTTTTGTCTAAAGTATTTTTATGATAAAACTTACCGTTTTGCTGAAAATCACGAAAAACTTATTTTTTTACCTTTGAGCTTGAATAAAAAGAAATCCATACAGGGGAAAAATGGGGAATTTACAAATTTTATTTATAATTACATTTTGAACAATTTCATAAAAATTTTAAGCTTGTTGTAAATTTACGTAGCTTTACTCTTATTTTTTGGTTTAATTTGACAAACACATAATTTTAAGTGAACTCAGCTTTTAGCCAAAATACATTAATGAAAACCGTATTTAAATCAATAAAGCTTTTTCTAAGATTAGCGTCAGTCCAACAGTCAAACAGATAAATAATTATACAAACATTCTAACAATATTTTTTTTGTGTTTTATTGCGTGATAAAGACCCCCGATAATAATTTTACTCAAATATCTTCAATATACAGACTGCAATCAGTTATATTTTTTATTTGTAGACATAGATGTGACTGTTGGTAAAAAATATTTCTTAAACGTCGGTCGGATTAGAGACTTAGTACAATATAATTAAACTATAATTACTAAATAGACTTATTTCTTATTATTCTCAGACATTAGCATAATACAGAATACTGATCATCGAAGAATAAACTTGGCGCTTATAAAAAAAAAAACAGTTAAGTACGTGTTAAGGTGAGTGGCAGTGGTTATTTACAAGGTTGTCGGTAAATATAAGTGTATTAAAATACTCCTAGCAAACAATAATAATTAATTTATGAATTCAAATTACAATAAGATCAAATAAATGAAATATTTTAAATAATAGTAACTTAATGTTTTCTGCATATTTTATATATTTAAAAAAACAGCATATTAAATCTTCTTATAATGTTATAGAAATAATTTAGAGTTACAAAGGATATACGCTTAAATAATAATAATGCAAGTAATATCTGAATATATACCTACAGCCTACATCTTGATAATCATGATTAGCATATGAGATTATAATCTAGTATACTTTATTAGATTTATTTATTTAATTTTAATTTTATTTATTTGTAGTGTTAAGATGTACTCGCGGCTCCTGAACTTGTGTGAGGAATGGCTATTAAATTGCATTTAACCTCAGCTGACTTCCTAGAAGTTCTACGTACATATTCTGCTTATGATATTATTTGATCAGGGTCTTATTCTAACTGTATGTTTTATTATTATACAGATATTCTTAGTATTCTTAGAAAATGATTGTATATAATTTTAATATCAATAATTATTATTAGCCTTAATACCGGGTTCAGTACACAGTAACGTTATTTAGCGTTGCGAATTAAAGGAACAGTAAGCCAATGTGCAGGCAGAAAGGATATAACTCTTAGATCCCATTGTTTGCGCTACATAGACCTGAAAAGAACCTGACTTCTTAACTCGGCTGCCTCACTAATAAATATAATACATCTATTTGATGAATGACCCTGACTTTACATGTTACTGTGACTTATTTTTTTTATTTACATGTTATGTTTATTTTTGATTTGCAGATATTGATGATTTCATCGGCGAGGATTCTAAATAATTCAATTTTATATTTTACGATAGAAAACTTAAGAAACTAAACTAAGAAACTAAAGTTTCAAGTTTATTGTGGCGACATTTAAAATTTATTTTAGCCTCGAGACAAATGAGAGCAAACTCACCCTGGCTGATGGAAACTACCTGAACATACCTAATATGATAATATACAACCTTGTTAAAGAAATATTACGGAAAAAGGAAGAGAATATTGTTGCTTGCAATTTATGTAAGTTAGTATAAGGCACTAATTGATATCACTTAAAACATCTACATTGAACGGTAATATTTCATCTTTTATATTATATATGTAACTATTGAGACGAGATGAATCACGACAGCTGAGGAACCAAATAAGTTATCATAATTATATTATATGTATATCATATTTACCATCATTCATCAATAAAATCATAGCGCTTTTAAACAATTACCCATCACCATCCATTTTCATAGACTGGTATCCAAACAATCAGGATTTTTGCCGAATCCCAGAAATTTTTCATTGTATGGAAACCAAGGAGTAAAACTAACTATACATATTTCAATAAATTGTCAAATAGAAGAAGAAGTCAAATAGTCAAACTTAAGTAGTTGGAACTGCGTGAGATATAAGAATATTAACTTATAATGTTTTGGTACAAATACAATTTTCAATAAGAAGTTTCTGTACAACTACAAAGTTAACGTCGTCGGAATAGTCTGGGCCGATCAAACTTTGGAGGAGTAAATATTTCATGAGCCGTGCTCTGGTTTGGTCGTTTGAGGGAGTGCGCTCTCGATGGAACGGACTAATTTAGCTTTGATCAAAGTATAAATACTCGAAACGCCGAACAGTATTAATAACTGGTTTTTAAATGTTATAATTGAAATTATATAACTTGAGCTGAATTTGAATATTTATTTCCTCAAAAACATTAATTTAATATTAAATTAATGACTTGGTTAATAATTGTTTTGTTACGGATATATTTATTTATTTATTTAAAACTTTATTATCACCACTGACAACATGGGACAAAAGGCGGACTTAATGCCTGTAGGCATTCTCTACCAGTCAACCTTTGGGTCAACCAGAAATCCACGAAGGCGGTAATTAATAAATAATATATACTACACAAAAATACACGTACTTATATATATGATATATAAGTTATTATTTGTCTAAGTAACTAAGCAACACACAATTATTCGTATATATATATTTTTTTACTATTATTTTTTTAAGTATTGTAATTTGAAATTTTGATTTAATCTAAAAATCCAAATATGGGATTATATTTGGATTTTAAGTCTGTTGCCTCACTATTCATGCAGTTATCACCTGTAATTGAGGAACCACTTTTATTTTCTCGGCACTGTACTTTCATGTACTTTTTTGGTAATCTAATTAAATAAATAAGTAACAAAATGTTTGTTTTACATTTACGAGTAAAGTAACGTAGGCTAACTTTAATGTCGAAAAAGCGTTATACTTCCCTGATTATACTTGGTGGTAGAACTTTGTGCAAGCTCGTCTGGGTAGGTACCACCAATCTCATCAGATCAGATTCTACCGCAAAACAATAGTACTTGTGTTCCGGTTTGAAGGGTGAGTGAACCAGAGTAATTACAGGCACAAGGGACATAACATCTTAGTTCCCAAGGTTGGTGGCGATAGCGCCTTGGCGATGTAAGCGATGGTTAATCTCTTACAATGCCAATGTGACCACTTACCATCAGGTGGCCCATATTCTCGCCCGCCTACCTATGCAATAAAAAAATATTTTTTATATTAATAATTTTTATATTCTATTGCTATTCGCAAACGAGACGAAGCTAACTGCAAACGTTATATTATATTACATCGAACGTATCTAATTGAAAACTGAGTTGGCAACGAACACAATGTGAAAAACGGAGAGCGAAACAACGGCGGATATACTCCACATACCTGTGTGTGTGAACGCAGGACCAAAAATTAAAAAACTCGATCTGTCTGTCGGTGTCGGAAACAGACGTCCCGTTCGGATTGCCTCTCTACACTCAATTTAACGTGGAAAACACTCTGCTTTGTCCAGATAATGAACTCGACGGGCCATGTTGGTCCGGTTAACGGGCTCTTCTTCATTGTCACCTCGGCTATTGACGAGGCTTTATAATTGTAGGCGTAAGCACACGAGTGCAATGTATAATTAAATATGACATTGGCTTACGATTTTCGAGTTTAATTCGTTTTGTCAGAGTCCAGAGACGGCATCATTTTGTCTATTGCAACACGAAATTGCTTTATTGCACATTAGAAAGAGGAGTACTTTAATTTTAAGCATTATGTATATGTAGTACATACCTAATCGCTACGCGATTATATAATTATTTTCTGTTCAGATTACCATATTTAATTAGCATTAATGAACTTTGATTAAAAAAAAACAAGTCTCAGGATATTATTCGTTAAATTGGGTCGCCGTACCTACTCCTATGTATAACTATAACCTTCTATAACCTAGGCGCTAAAGAATCCCTAAGACAGAAATTTAAAGAAATTAAAATATTAACTATTGCTTCTCAATACATATTATGTTATGTTATGTATGTACGGAAAAACATTAATGATTTTGTGAGAAAATGTGAACTCATAACATTGGTACAAGGAACAAACACAAATTAATTACTCCCGTTACTCGACTGCATAGAGTCAGTAACTCTTTTGTGGGGCTATATTGTGTATGTTTCTACAACACGATATCAGAAAGCGTTCAAAATGCTTCAGTGGCTAAATTAAAAAAAATGTAAAGGAACGCTTGTCTGCTAAAGGTTATTATTCCATTAATGAATTTATGAATGATAGCACACCTTGGGAATGGGACGATCGCAGTATCGCTATTTCTTTTTGTCTTTATTTTTTGTTGTAAAAGACATAAAAAGAAGTAAAAAAAAACAACCCGCTGAGTTTCTTTCGCCGGTTCTTCTTAGGGCTGGGTGTTTCTTTTCCGAACCGGTAAGTAGTTTCCAGTTTGACAATTAATAAGTAAGTGTAATACTTCAATATTGATTAGTATTTTGAATTTGAATAACGTTTTTACAAATAATATTATATCATAGTAGAAAACTTGTTTATGATGTTTCCATTTAAGTAGCTATTAAATTTATAGTATATTACTATAGTAAGATAAATTAATATTGGGGAAGCATTCTTTATGTTTTATACAAAAGATTACATTAGATTTGAGTAAGATAATGATGTCGTGCTGCCAACTTAGATAGTCGTGTATAATAGTGAATTTAGGTCACTATAAAATATATAAAGTCAAACTGCAGGCATCGCTGTAAGTTCATTGATGAAAAAGACGCCGCAGGAATTACATTTCATGCATACTTTAAAATCACAGACCATTTTTATCGAAAAATTTGTAGGTCTATTATTTCATTCATACACGACAGGACGATGCGACGCGTCGATCTTTGCGTTGCGCTTAGATTTATAAACGTTCAAGCGGGAAATTAAATTAATACTTATTTTCGTATGAAAATAAAATCTAACAAATTATCAAGTCGTAGAACAAAAGTTTCGACATTGATTTTTATCTTATTATTTAACAACGTGTATTTTAATAAAAAGACCTTATGGAGGAGTGTTAAAAATTCTAACAGATGCACTTGTCTTATATTCGGAATCAGCTTTGGCAGAATATAAACCTTATTTATGATCCTTTTATTGAAATAGTACTTTGAATTCGGTAGACGTCATGTTTTATTTAGAAAGAACGAAATATAATACATTTCGTTCTTTCTAATTTTAGTTTAACATTTGAATTGTATATACGCTACCACACTATTATATAACTGTTCATCAAGCCCAAATTGTAATGGGATAATATTTCGACACAGGTTTGTAAAACTTTATAAAATCAAATGTCGAATAATCTGATGAATAAACTAAGTTTATTGAAAATTGTTAGCATTTTTTTCTAAAAATGTATCTCGAAACGAAATAACGTGCCAGATTTTTCGATCAAACATACGCTTGTTTTAACGTGGTATCGGTCAGTGCAGCGTTTAAAAAACCTCAGGTTTACAATAAAAAACCTCGTTTCGCAAACCAGAGATCCGTGTTTCTATTTCGATTACAGGAGTATTGAAAATAAAATATAACCACTATCATATTTCCACGCGACAGACGGAAATAAAGCCTGCCGACAAATCGACATGGCTCCATCGCTTCACGCTCTCGGCGACAAAGAATTCATGCGAATTGTACTTACCTACGAGTATAACTATATCTCTAGTCATCTTCACGGTTAACAGACTCCTAGCTTTTATTGTGCTCAATACTGACATACGTGGCAGTATAAATAGATTTATTCTTATAAATTGAAAGTTCATAATAGATACTGAGTAGGTAAATTCCTGCATATTTATTTTTAAAGGAATATTTAGTTTCTTAGGTATACGAATAGAAAGTCGTTTAAAAAATACGAAGTTATAAGCAATTTGTTCTAAAGTTTAAAATGAGTTGGATGACGTCATTGTTACGATTGAGACTCCAGATATGGGTTACTAAAGAAAAAAAAATCGTCAATTTTCGGCTATTTACAGTGGGTCACTTAAATGGATAAATTAAATTTTGTGCGTAAATTACATTTTTTATTATATATTGTTACGTTCATACTTGCTGAAGAATGATAGGCTGAACGCGCTTATCAGGAGCTAACTATCCGATATGAAAAATATTTTTGCGTTAGTTAGCCTTTTTATTAAGGAAGCTTAAAGGCTACATAACTTATCCTATATATGAATGTAAGCTATTCAGAAATTCATACCGGCATAATAATCATAATATAATTATGATGTTTCATCATATGTATACATACATACATACATATGATGTCTGCCCGTCGCTTATTAATAAAACCAACTATGTTAATAAAAAAAGCGCAATGTTAATTGATTTTAATTTTATTTTAGTCTTTAAATAAAATGACTAAGAAAATATATAATAGCTAGTCCGGGAATGTGGTTTCATCATTTTATTAGAATATTGAACGGAGCCTTCATTGGATGAGGGCCAACTGTAATAATAGCTTCGTAAGCCAAAACTTGCAAGCTTATAGGACATTCGGTATTAAGTTCAGGTAAAGAAAATAAATTAACTTTAATACGACTTAAAATATAATTGTAAAAAATAGACTTATCATATTTTTTGCGCTCGACATATTACTTGAAACACCGAACTTAACCGTTATTGAAGGAAACTGAAAAAAGGGTTAATTCACAGAATACGAGTCGATTTTACTTCAAGGAACGCATATAAACGTTTCAAATGAATAATATAATATTCAGAAAATTATCGTTATGGGAGCGCATAGCGTTAGTCTATACACGAGAAAACGTAAGTCCTTAATCAATAGCTAGAATATTCCGATTTATGTTTTTGTAGCAGATAAAAAAAAACAATTAATTTTGATATCAAATAGCTTAGAATTGCGGTTGAAATTCCTAAAAAGAACTTTTCTCTAAGTGTAAACTTGTATTTGTCTCGTTATAAATCGGTCCTTTGCTCAATAATATGTTCTAATTTGTTTAACGCGATCACTTGGTTCACTGGTCGTGTGAATCTTTCACTTAATTAACCCTTTCAGAGGAGTGCTCCACTTCAAAGTGTCGTAAATAAAACATAATGTTTATAACCTGTGACCGATTGAACCGATGTGCTTAGTGAAGTGTTTTATTTGCCTAACTTAACAAGTGGAATAGTGTGCTTTGAAATATAGCCATTAAAGTAGCAACAGGAGTGGATACACCTAGGTGACCTAGGTATTAATCTATTTTTATTTGATGTTTATTTTTAATATAATATGACTGATTAATAAACTCGCAGTTTAAGAAATTGTTAGAGACAGATTAAATAATGTTTGTACACTACAAACTAAACTCTCACCTATGTTGCAAAACAAAAAACAAATATTTAAACACTAAACTAAGTTACTTTATTACTTTTTGCAATGTTTATAACTTTTATAATGTGGCATCGTTCTATTTAAATTAAAATTACTTGATGTGGTAAAAAAATCATCGTCGGCTAAACATTGGAATGTCCTAACTAGCTTAGTTAGAAAATTGCCACGGATAACATCGATGATAAATAAAATATTTCATGAAATATATGCAGACGCAAGCTCAGTTAATCCAAGAATAAAATCCATGAAATAGTAATTCTTGAAGGATCAAAAAAATTAACAATGAAGGTAAATTTATTATACACGATGCGTAATCCGATCTTTGATTTCGCATAAATAACTGCAGGCCTAGGCTTACATGTCGAATTACATGTCGAACACGAATGTCAATCTCATACATTGATTATTATTTTCTATTCTATTATATTAACGCAAACCCACTTGTCTACAGGCCATGACCTGTTCAACTTTAAATTATATAAGAGAAGAGACGAATGAAATAAGTATATCAACAAATTTACTTATTTGAACGTTAGTAGCGTAACACAGCAATTGTTTTGAAAGCTTTGTATCGAATAACCACTCTATAGGATTTTCTGATGAAAGGCTTTGCGCATTATACAATTAGCGAAAAAAGGTTTCAGTTATACAGATTAATAAATTGCATCGACTTTTGGCGTTTTAAAAAATCGAGATCTACTGTTCATCACTATTTCATGCATTGAATTTTGATGAAATTATGAAATTATTTTGATGAAATTATGTTAATAGATATATAGGCCTTTGGTTCGTTTACGAAATATTAAAAAGCATTTAAGTGATAGCTACAAACATAAACATTTCGAGCTAAATTAAACTTATAGTACATAGATGAAGGAACCGTACGACGTAGAGTGATGATCTTATTGGAGATTTGATTAAGATTGCTTGTCGTTAGTATGTTTATTTGTAGTACTAAACTAGAAAGGCTTTGTGCAAGCCCATCCGATTTGGTATAACCCACACATCATATATGTTATTGAATAAACTCCAATACTTAGTATTATTGTCTGATTGGACGGGTGCGAAACCCAGTATAACTATAGGCACAAGGTTCGACATCATACTTCCTGCTATTAAGTCGTTATGACGGCAATCGGATGACTGACCTGATCGACTGAAACTGCTCCCCTGGGAAAGGGAAAGGGTCCTAGTGCGGGACGATACATGCATTGGACCCTTTTCATATCAGAGAGATAATGTTATAGGCGCCGCGACAAAAGCTGAAGCGCACAAGCGAGACATTTTTTTTTTACATTGTATCTACTATAGGGTTTTCCATTAATAGCGCTTGATCTTTGAAATGCAAAAAAAAATACATGTAGGAGAGATATTTGCGAATTTTTTTTTTATTTGGAAGGTCTATCGACCCCATTATGTATGGAATATGACATCATTCAAATGACCGCCACGGCTTCGGTTGGTGGCGCGCACACGAAAGGTCCAATTTTCGATGACTCTGGCGCACAAATCGGGCTGTATTTGATCGATGGCGTGGCGTATGTTGACTTTGAGGGCATCGGTGGTTTGCGGCTTGTTGGCATAGACCTGCGACTTAAGAAAACCCCACAAGAAAAAGTCCAGCGGGGTCAAATCGCACGATCTCGGTGGCCAGTTCACGTCGCCTCCGCGCGAGATGACCATGTCCAGAAATTGCTCGTGCAGAACTTCCATCGTAGCGTGTGCTGTGTGGCACGTAGCGCCGTCCTTTTGAAACCACATGTTGTCCAGATCCATATTCTCGATTTCAGGCCAAAATAAGTTGGTTATCGACCGGTATCGCTCACCATTGACGGTGACGGCCACACCATTATCGTTTTCGAAAAAATACGGACCAATCAAGCCTCCGGCCCAAAATCCGCACCAAACAGTCACTTTGTGCGGGTGCATTGCCACTTGGTGAACCTCGTGTGGATTGGTCTCGTCCCAAATACGGCAATTTTGCTTGTTGACATAGCCATTCATCCAAAATGCGCCTCGTCGCTGAAGATGATTTTTTTGCCAAAATCGGCGTCAACTTCCAACTGCTCTAATGCCCAGTCAGCGAAAGCACGGCGCTGTCTATGGTCATTAACCTTGAGCTCTTGGGTCAGCTGGATCTTGTACATATATTAACGCTCTTATGTGAACAATTTTTATTAAATAATAATCATTATTTAATATTACACTCCATCTTATGGCCTCTACCGGTAACAGGAGAAGTGATTTTTCGCCCAGAGAATCGGAATTGCGATTCAAAGCGGAAACACTGCTAGCATTCTTGTCACCGTTCCAATCCACGCAGTCACGATTTGTACAATATATAATTTCATTTAGCTGGTACATTCGAGTTTTGAAAACAGTTATCATTTGTTTTTTCCTCTTTATATTTTTCTTTGGCGTCGCTTATTACCGCACAATGGAAAACAAGAAATATCGGTATATTTACGAGTACGAGTTCTACCGTGGCACCAGTGCTGCAGAAACAGCTCGAAGGGTTAATGATGTGAACGGCGCTGGTGTCGCAAAAGAAAGCACGGTACGTTCTTGGTTTCAACGTTCTGGAAATTTAGACCTTCAGAACCCACCCCGTGGATAGCCGGAGACCAAAGTGGAAAATGAAGAATTAAAGGCTATTGTGGAAGCGGCGGATCCATCACAAAGCACTTCAGAGATAGCTGTAGGCTTCGGGGTAAGTGATAAAACTGTATTAAGCCACTTGAAGCAAATCGGGAAAGTAAAAAAGCTTGAACGATGGCTTGAACCTCATGAATTAACTGAATCGAACTTGCAAACACGCGTCAACTGCTGTGTTACTTTGTTCAACCGACACAATAATGAAGGGATTTTAAATCGAATTCGAATCGAATAGAATCATTACTTGTAATGAAAAGTGGATACTGTACGATAATCGGAAACGCTCGTCGTAATGGCTGAACCCTGGAGACCCAGCCAAATCCTGCCCTAAATGAAAATTGACTCAGAAAAAGTTACTTGTTAGTGTTTGGTGGACTAAAAGTAGTTTCTAAAATCTAGACAAACGATTACGTCAGATATCTATTGTCAGCAATTGTAAACCATGAAGAAAGAACTAGCTGCTAAGCAACCGAGATTAGACAATCACACTAGGCCACTGCTGCTTCACGACAACGCAAGACCACAACTTTGCTTTGCACAACAAACAACCACTAAGTTAGATGAGCTACAGTTGGAATGTCTGCCGGACATCCACCATACTCCTCGGACCTTGCTCCAACAGAATACCATTTTTTCCGGAATTTGGACAACTTTTACCTCCTAATAAGGAAAAAATTTACCTCCGATGCGGCAGTCCAAACCGCGTTCAGAGAGTTTATTGATTCTCGCCCCCATGGTTTTTTTAGTAAAGGGATCAATTAACTACAAATGAGATGGAAAAGTGCATACATAACAACGGTGCATACTTTGATTAATTAAATATATTTTACAAAAAAAAAATTACCTTTATATTCCTCCCGTACAAAACGCCAATTTCATAATATGTATTGGCTAATATTACTTAATATTATGTTGATTATTTCGGAATTGTAAATCATATATTTATTTTGTACTATTTTGATTTTATTAATGTGTCATCAAAATTGACTTCTTTTTTAAATTAAATACGGCACTATTTAAATATAACTCAAAAACATCATAATTGAAGAAATTCACTTTACAATTTTGCTTCTAGGACTTACTCTGTCTAGAAGTTGATCTCACTGACAAAGGAAGCCGCTAGGTTTAGTTTGCTGTAATGCGATGACAGCTAGAAGCTATCTACTTAAGCCCGGAAATGTATTGCTTGGCGTATAATTTTAGCCTTCTATAAAAACATTATATTTTATATTGTATTTGTATTTTATTTTATATTACATTGTATTTGAATACTTCTTTTTGTTTGATTAGTATATTGTTACGTGTTGTTTAAACAGACACACACACACAGAGAGAGATAGGAGTTGGATCGAACAATTATATTCTGTTTTAACTGTGATTCTACTTTTTTTCAATTGCCAGTTAGACATATTGTGATCACGAAAAATTGAAACTGTTTGCGACAACGTGGACACGTCCGAAAAAAAAAATACGTTTGCGGTTAAAACCCAATTATTTGGGTTACAATATCGTACAGAATGAATAATATCGAGGAATGATTGACATGTTTTTGAAAGACTACGGTTAAATCGTCGATTAATAATAATTATTACCTTGCATTACCTATGTATAAAATAAACTCAATAAGTTAACTTTTCTATCTACAAAATTTGAGTCAAATCGAAATAGAGCCGTTTCCAATGTACACAAAAATAAGCTTCACATATCATACATCTAGGACCTAGGTGTTAAATCATATTGAATATTCTATTTTAATTTATGTATATTTATATTCAACAAATATTAATAATAATTAATCAATTCGTTTTGTATTTAATCAATTACTAAACGTCGGAACCTCAGCAACGAGACATACGTTCAGTAATATTTTATAAGGTTACAAAGTTAAATTATCAAGTATCTCAATTGGAAACACCTTAGTCCCCGGTTTAGAGATAAAGAGCATGTAACGCGGTATTAAGCGGGTTGATGAGGGCCACGAGCTCGCCTGTTCATGAATTATTAACATGCCGCGACTACAGATGAGGCTGCTGTGGCTTCAAGTTTTTAGATCGCTTTGAGAGCAAAGTGTGGTTCCTTGTATTTTATGCAGTGGAATAGTATAGTATAGAAAACCATGTAAATCTTTTGACACGTACAGTTTTGTACGTTTCACAAATTATTTAAATAGTCAAGAAGATACAAATGAAACCACATTGCATAGGGCCACCTGATGGAAAGTGATCACCAACGCCCACAGACATTGACATTGCAAGAGATGTTAACCATCGCTGACATCGTCAATGCGCCACCAACCTAGGGAACTAAGATGTTATGCCCCCTGTGCCTGGAACACAACAGTACCAAGTACTGCTGTTTTGCGGTAGAATATCTGATGACGTCTTACTGTTTTTTATTTTCATGTTTGTTACTTGAAGGTTTTTATTTTTATGTTATATTTTTTGTATTCCTTAAGCTGTGTCGAATTATCGTTATACATTATAAATTATATCGGTATAAAAATACTATGTAAACGTTTAAGTTAAATTTATATAGAAAATAGATACTACGTACAATTATGTATATTCCTGACATGATATAACTTTAGTTAACAAATATTTTTATTGAAATGAAATAAAATGTGTATACATAAGTATCTCAAAACCAATACAATTTAAACCTGAATAAATCTGACACTTGGATTCTTAATCTTTATGAACAGGCACTCGAAACAGTTTACTTAACAGACCGTTAAGACATTCTCCACAAATATTAGCTACGTACGTACGAGTTGGGGATGCTCGTGTTAATAATTGATCATGGCTAAAAGTAACTGGTTGCTATTAGAGATCTGATCTGATCAAATTTCTTAAATTAATATTTACCGATTAAAATATATTTCAAGTTGTAATTTTATAGTAAATCAACGTTTAGTTATGCTGTTCGAACTTAAAGTTGTCTTATGGTGTACTATTAACATATTTCAATATTTATGACTAAGGAACAAACTGTATGTGGCAATTTTAAAAGTTTAATGTTAAAGTTGAAGGATATATAATTATGCAATGTATCGGAGTTGCAGCTGCATGAGTTGTTTAATATAAAAATAGTTTTATTTAGATTGTTCATAATTAGAGTAATACATTTTTAAATTGCTTGGTTTAAATAAAATTAGAGCCCTAATTTTTGTATGTCGACATAAAAAGTAGGTTTCAATTTTATTCAAAATGGCACGTCCCCAGGTTTCCGCTGCGTTACAACGGAATAATGTACGTCCCCATAGCAGCGGCATCAAAAAGCTCCACTTTGAGGAAATAAGATGTCACTCACTGTTTGGCGGCGATGTCTGGCGGAAGCGCTCCGTGTCCTCTCATGCTAAAGAGCTATTTTTACTGACAGTGAACTATACTTTGAAATTTATGAAATTTATTTATAAATAGCTGTCACATGCTTTAAATTTATATCGTTTTTATTATCGTACTGCTCCACTCATTAAGGCAATAGAAAGTTATATTTTATAATATTTGTCAGTAGACATTGCTGTTTTAAACTATTAATTAAAATTGAAATAGAAGAAAAGTAGCGTTTCGGTAAATCCTGTTATATATTTCAAATGTAAAATGTTTCTTTGTATGTCGTTAAGTTGGTAAATAGTGATTTCTTATTATTTGAATAGTGTTTTGCTATTTGAGGGGTGTAGAAACAAAGATGACAATCTCCACTTTTTTACGGAAATTTACTAATAACGCCATGTAGTTGCAAGGATTGAAGGCTTGTGATGAATCAAATCATTCCAAAAAAAACTTGTATAAAGAATCAGTCCACGAGACAAGCCAACTATCTCATTCGATCAATTTTTAAATCTAAAGCATACGTAGGTGAGACAAAACAATAGGTAATTTATAAGTTTTTTTTTATTGCATAGGATGGCAGACGAGCCTATGGGCCACCCGAAGGTTAGTGGTCACCAAAGCCCATAGACATTGGCATTGTAAGAGTTGTTAATCATCACTTACATCGAAAATGCGCCACCAACTTTGGGAACTAAAACTGGTGCCTGTAATTAAACTGGCACAAGGAACATAAGATCTACTACTATTTTTGAAATATTGACTCCAATTAATTTTATTTAAAATTATAAATTTAGGACATATTATCATCAAATTGTATAATATTATCATAAATTATATAAGCCACGTGTTGACAAATAAAAAGAGTGGAGTAAAATTTAATACCGGATGAACGCGAAGTTTGACCTAAAGCGGGCGACACATACTTACTTTTTTGCAGTGTTTGTTGTTTCTAAGAATTAATGTAAATAGACAAATGTCGTATAAAGTACGTTATACTTGCAAATCAAATGTTTAGAAAAAACAAGACGATGATACCAAACACAGGTAACGCCCATAATAATAAATAATATTTTTCTCCTAAAAACTGTCTTAACAAAAAACCACAACATTTTTATCAGTTAATACTTCAACTCTCGAGTTCAAAGGATCACGCCTACATATTATATTTAAGGTGATTTTAAAGGATAACGTAATTGACATGTCATGACCAGTAACGGCTACAAAAGGACGGACGAGATTGTAGAAAATTTTCCGTACCGATAATGTCTGTCCGGCAAATAGGTTTTAGCGTGACCGCAAGCGGGGTGGGGTCGACAACGAGCGAATGCAGATGTTACAGAAAATCTCATGTTCACAAACGAGATTTATCACAAAGACTTGGCGGTCAAAGTTGTGAAGTGGTTGTAATGTCTGTAAAACTCGTGACATAAGGCTATTCACTTTTAAGTGGATGAAATTATGAGATAATAGAGTCAAAGATATGTTTAAAAATCCTTAAAACAGTTGATTATCTAAAGACTTCATCATAAATTATAATACTAACCAACCGACGGTTACGTCTATCTTAAACAATGTTAATTAGAATATTGAAATGTCAATAAAGCACCGTTTGTGTTTGTCAAATAGGTCTGTGATATTCTATAGTAAACAAGGAGTAGGTTTATAGGTATACCCTTAAAAGCTGATGTTAATTGAATTGGCTGCAGATTGCTAGCCTTCGGGGGCTATAATTGTGTTAGTTGGAAATATGTCAGCGCTCGACTATTAACTGTGCCCAGTCAGTGAGTCGATTTTTTACACAGCACCTGCCAGTCGTTATGAACTTTCTACCTAAGCCTCTTTGTTCAGTCTTTCGTGACGATACCTTTGTGTGTGTGAATCCAGACGAAATGATTAATTCATTTGTTTTCAAAATTGATACAAAACACTGCTGAGTTTTATAAAATATTTTGGTAATTTGTTCAATTATTTACTTCAAAGTTTAAACTAACCTAACCTTCTGTCGTAATATTTGACATTACAGTAAAAGATAAAGCTATGCAATACTTATAAATAATTACATTCTAATGTTCACATCAAACGTAATGTAATATGTATTTGAAAATATGATTTGCTAGTGAAAATGCTCTTATAATATTGAATTAGTATTGTACCAAGATAACTCGTTCAAAGAAATGTAATTACGCTCTTTGACTGCACGTGCCTAGTAAATAGTCTATTTGTACGTTAATGTACAAAGCAATTTCTTGATATGAAGTTTATGTTTGGTCTTTTTCAGTTATAAAATAATTAAATGTATTCTAATTAAAATTTAAATTAATTTTAGTAAAAGGCTTACACAGGCCCACAAAGGCTTTTTTTTACAGCTTATCGCCGTCCACTGCTGGACGAAAGCCTCCCCCAAAGAACGCCAACCACCCCGATCTTGGGCAACGCGCATCCATCCCGAACCTGTTATCTTTTTTAAATCATCGGTCCACCTCGCCACAGGGCGCCATACACTACGTTTGCGTGGTCTCCACTCTAACACGTGTCGGCTCCATCGGCCATCAAGGCGCCTGGAGACATGACCAGACCACTTCCACTTCACCGAGCTAATTCTACGCGCGATGTCGGTGACTTTAGTGCTCTGGCGAATGTCCTCATTCCGGATTCTATCTGCCAGAGAAACCCCAAGCATCGCGCGTTCCATTGCTCCCTGAGCGACCTTAAATTTGTGGACCAGTCCTACGGAGAGTGTCCACAAAGGCTTGCAAGTATAAAATCCTAACTAACTTTCACTTTCACTTGCTGGTACGGCTTAGTGCAGGCTCGTCTGGGTAGGTACCACCCACTCATCAGATATTCTACCGCAAAACAGCAGTACTTGCTATTGTTGTGTTCCGGTTTGAAGGGTGAGTGAGCCAGTGTAATTGCAGCCACAGGGGACATAACATCTTACTTCCCAAGGTTGGTGGCGCATTGGTGATGTAAGCGATGGTAACATGATGTCTATGGGCGTTGGTGACCACTTACCATCAGGTGGCCCATATACTCGTCCGTCTTACTATGCAATAAAAAAATATATAAATGTGAATGTAACTTTGTAAGTTTGGGATTCTTGATTGAATTAGAAAAATGATGGGGTTTTATTAGTATAGAGGATACATATAGCACCTTTGAAATCAAAATTTCGTTAATGAATATCATATGGCACCCATACATTTAAGTCGCACGTCGCACGGCGTCTATTAGTACATTGGACGACGTGCAAATTGAATTGGAGAAGAACAGTTATTCGATACGACTTGCAGATTATTGTTGTACATTGATCACTGCTAAATGTTTTAACTACTACTTAATCCATGTTTGTGCGTGAACGCATCAAAAAGTTAGATAAATATTAAAATTTATTTATAAGATTAATGCATTCGATTTTTTTACGGAGTGAATTTTTTGATAATAATGATAATTTCACCTAAATTATCATTCTAAACATGATAGCCAGAAATAAAAAAAAACAACATAATAATGTAATTAATTATATCTTACAAATAAAATAGCGAATGGAATTATATTTCCTTCGAAATATAAATATACAATTAATTATTAGTTGTAAGTAATCCTCTTATCTGACTGTCTGCGATTCGACGCTGGCCGCCACTTCGAGTATAATTCACTTTATCCATATTCAATATCAGATGATGCGACGGGGAGCAAATAGAGCGACTCAAGTGAGAATTATTATTGGATAAAGCTCGCTTCATTTCTCCTTGTCTTTTTTCAATGTTCATCGAAGCATCATAATTTACATGTTTTGTTCGATATTGCGCTCAGGAGTTGTATTTTATTGTATGTTGAGAGTTTTTATGAGATATTAATATAGTTGAATGTACTTTATGTTATGAAAGTTTTTATGAATGTTTGTTTATCTATCACACTTGTTGCCACGGTGTTTTTATTTATATACTATAAAGCCGTAGGTTGTGTTTTTGACCATATTCGTCGTCCAATTTGACGTAGCACGAACTATTGGTTTTGTTAGCAAAACAGTCTAGTGCAATATTACAGGTTTATTACATCACGAAATTTCGTATACACAAACTATTGAAACTGGAAAGTATAAACGAAGTTTACTTCAAATGCTTATTGTGAAAATATTATACATAGGTAAGCATAGTAAGCAAATTTTCGTTCAGTATAAATTAGTATATACCAATATAATAAAAATATCAACATCACATTGAATTTCACATTTATCTGTATCAAAATCCAAAACAAATATACTGGAACAGTGGAATAAACGGAGACGTATATCAATTGAATAGAAGTGTGTTCATTCTGGTCACGTAGACGCGGCGGCGTCGGGAGGTGAGACAAATACGTAGTCGGTACTGGTACTTATTTGCTCTCTAATTTTGTTACCTTCTCCAATCTTAACGGATTTATCCGTTACAATAATCACTTTTTGAGTAAATTATACATACACATGAAACTCGAAATAGGCCATACAGCCAGGTGTAACAAAATTGTTATTTTTTTTAAATATTTTTTGGACGAACATCGATTTTTATTTTTGTATCTATTAGAAAACTTTCATTTTGTAAAACAAAATTATAAATGGCTAAATATGTGAGTAGTATCTATGGAAGACGTTTAAATCATTAGCTACAAAGTAGTCAACTGTGAAAATTTATTCTATACACTAGATCACTGCGTAAAGAAAATGAATTTTGTTGATATCTTGTAAATATGGCAAATGTAGTATTAAAAATATTATTGTACGCAGTAATTAAATTAGTTATCTTAAACATGCTCAAATACTCAGTATATTAGTTACGTTTAAGTTTTTAACTATATTAATCAGCGTACTTAAAATATACAAGGTTTCCTTTTCGATCAGATTTTTCAGTCACCTACCGTAACATCGTTATGATCAAGTAATTGTAGAACTATTGTATATAAAAATTGATGTGTATATAAAAATTTTAACAAAACAAAAACCGACTTCAAGGTAAAAATAAAATTAATATGCACTAAAAAGTAAAAAAACAATTGCGTATTCTTCTATCTTCGATAATTAACTTACTATTTTCTACTCATCAATATGTAGGTACGATTGTGTTATGTGGTTGATAATGTAGTTACAATTATTGTTATTTTTGGAGTCCATCAAACCAGCCTTGAAGTGCACTCTTTCAAATAAAAAAAATCATCGAAATCGGTTGGCGTGATATTGAGTTATTCGTCCATTTATCGCGCACATACCTAATGCAAATTTACGACTTATATGGTTTTCTCATGGATGCCATTGTCAAAACTGGGACCACAAGGGACGCACCAGCTTTCAAATAAAAAAAAAATCATCAAAATCGAGTCACCCAGTCGAAAGTTATGAGGTAACAGACACAAAAAAGAAAAACATACAGACGAATTGATAACCTCCTCCTTTTTTTTTAGGGTTAAAAACGAAAAGAAAATTGAGGGACAGATTTTTTCAGCAAACCAATAACCTTACATAAATGATTTATCTTAATGTTCTTTAAAAAAATAACGTTGAATTACATGTAAATCATTTTACAGCTCATAAAAATGTGTAACATTGTTATCAATGATAAAAATATGGTGCTTTTGTGTAGTAGTAGTGTAGCCTTTCATATATTTAGTTGTCTCAGCATATTGAAATAAGAATACGCCGACGCCATTTTCTGTAAAAATAAAATAGTTTGTTTAGCAATTTGTTTCTTCGAAATAAATTAAGTCTTTGTTCATAAGTTTTTATATTCTTATTGCGCGTTTAGTTAATATTTTAGTTAATATTAGTCGTAGGGGATAAAATACAGGTATTTTGTTAGGTCACAACAAGAAGTAATAAGAAGAACCAATGTTCAAAAAAAAAATTCGTAAGGAAAACAGTAATTTTATTAATTGATTTAAAAAATGTATAATTTACTAATGGGAACTTGAGAAAATAAATTACTTAATTTAAATAAAGCCATGACAAAGATTTTGTTTTTGTGTGAGAATGAATAATGAGAAAACTTACTTTAGAAAATGTTTCCATGGACACTTCTTCGAAGCCCGGTGCTTTGAGTGGGAGAGGTCTGAGAGATCGTTGCATGATAAGCATTAAATATGGTCGTATCGCTGGACCAGCATTCCAAAAGGGTATGTCCCAACATGCGTAAGAAATTGAGGTGACCTGAAAGAAGAAAAAAAAGTGCGTTAAGCTTAATTAAAAAAAATCCTGTTGTAGTTCAAAAATGTACCTTGTCTACTATATATTAATCGTAACTGTCAATATTATATATAATATATCATTTGTGCAATGAAACAACTTTGTGCGACGCTCTTTTTACATAAAATGTAATACTCTGGGGTCATGCTGCCGATATTAATACGATTTTTGTACTGCAGAAGAGGGCTATTCGTGCAATTTATAACCTGGGCCCAAAAGATTTACTAAGATGTAAGCTTAAAGAAATTAAAATAATGCCTGTCGCTTTTCAATATATATTGATAATATTATGTATGTATGCAACAACATACAAGATTTTCCCAGGAATTGTGACGTACATATTGTTACACCAGGAACAAGTATAGACTTACAACCACTGTTACCAGATTACACAGAGTATACGCTTTTACAGGATTATCCCAGACAGCGTTAAAAAATATTCAATTTTGAAATTTAAAAGAATTGTTAAGGAACGCTTGTGTGCAAAAGAATATTACACAACCAATGACTTCTTAGATGCTTGACACCTTGGGAATGAAACGATCGCCTCCAGGCTGTTTCAAATAAATAAGAAAATATATTTAAAATTAATTATAATTGTAAAGATAGAGCTAAAAAAAATCCCGCTGAGTTTCTTTCGCCGGTTCTTCTTAGGTCTGAGGTGTTTATTTTCGAAACGGTGGTAGATTTATGACAATCAATAAATAAGTGTAATACTTGAATATTTAACAAAGATTTCGACGTGACAACATCTAATAAATTGTTCAAATAAATAAATCGATGAACGCTGGCTGCATGCACGAAAAAGATTGACTCATTGTCCCGTTACGCTGATTGTACGCTTGCGCCTCATCTATCTGTTATGACGTTGTCACGTCTATCGTCCGTAAACCGACTTTACAGGCAACCATTGACTTTGACTATGGCAGATACCGTTTCTGTTATCGATAATAACCGTTAAGTGTTTTTCTGGCCTATTTAGTTTCTTTATACACTATCTTACTTTTATTTAGGTTTTTGAATGCTTCCTGAATTTGAGACAGTTCTTTAATGCGTTTAGGGTTTCAGATCTTAGGCTCTATTTGCCAAAGAAGTATTTACTTACGGTGGTCGCACGATTATTAAAAATCGATAAAGATATTATACATATGTACATCGTTTATTTTGTTTCCGATTTTTACTTTATATTCGGGCAATGAATGCAATACAGGCTGGGAATTAGTGATTGCATTGAATAGAGTTTTAACTTTAATTTTGATTTTGCAGACTGAATGGCCTAACCACGATTTTCCTGTCAATGATTTTAATGTTTACGTAAAATATATGTGCTAATTGAGTTTTATTAGTCAATTGGTAGTAGACGAACAAAACTCGATCAGTTGACGCTGGAAGGCACCCAGTTATTCAAGACCACAGCGAGCAAATCGAAATATCGTGGAAAGTTAATGAAGCGTGATTGTCAAGTATACTTAGGGCTATTCTATATAAAATAAAATTTTAAGTTAAAATTAATTACAATGAAACAGGCCATAAACTGAAAGAGGTATACCTACCTTATTGTAACGTTAGACGCATTGAGCAATTAGTCGTTCCAAAGCTAACAAATGTAGGTGGAAATAAGATTGATATTTTATGTTCAAATATTGATCATGTTATGTGTTGAATGCATTTGTAATTTTATAATACTTATATCATCATTTACCTTAATTGACAGGTAAGTGCATAAATAATTCGGTATAAAACCTAAGACTATTGCTCCAATACAGAGAATCATCAAAACCGCATTAAATTCTCCCATTTCCAATTTCTAAAAAATAAATAAAAATGTTAAAACACATATGTCCTATTTCAACGTTTTAAATAGTAACAAAACATTTAAAAATGTTAAAATATTATATTTAACACGTAACCTGGGTCGCAGAGTAAGCGCTCAGACAAACAATGGGAGCGATAATTATTTGTTCGAACAACAGCAGTTTCTTATAAACTTTTGCATAATGTTCCATCAAGCTATAAAAAAAGTAAAGTATACTCTAGTTACATTATTAAAACAAGCAGTACATATTATCCTCTTAAAACTTAAACAAAGTAATTTTTACATGCTACTTTTAAGCGATGTACAATATTTATGATAATGTTAGTTAGCTTAAGCAATGTAAAGTAACTAGCGAGACGTGCGGGGAGGCAAGATTATTTTCGCCCCCCGAGGAGAGCTCCGCCGAGCTTCGAGCGAAGCACAGCACGGAAAGGGCAGCGGATGCGTATATGAACACGATCCCGCAGCCTCTCCAATCCGTGCCGAGGGTGGCCATCGCAGTAGTTTTAGTGGGTACGAATCCCACATAATCCGAACCCCCAGCCCAAGAAAGACAAGACCTTTCTGAAGGTTTCCACAGCGTAAAAAAAGACTGTTTTTTTTTCTTGTTAGGATATTGTTATATTTAGTTCACTCATGGTTATTACTCATGTGTAATTACTAGAATTATCTATGTAAATATGACAAACCTTGCCTTTGCATATAAGTCATACAATCAGACAGCAACCATTTGGTCGGAAGGGCGAGTAAGCTTGTATAGTTATGAGCAAAAGTGACGTCTTATTTCAGGTGCCATAGTAGACGGCGCGTTGGTTTGGAATAGCATGATTATTACTTCTTACACTGACAATGTCTATCGGCGGAGTGATCATTATTACTAGTGGATAATTCTACGAATTTATAACGGGTGCGATGCATTCTCGATTCAATCTATACTAATACTAACACATATTATAAATGCGAATGTGAGTTTGTTAATTACGCTTTCACGCCTAAACCACTGAACTGATTTTAAATATTCTTTCACCAATGGAGAGCTACATAGACTATATTTTATCTCCGTATTCCCAAGGGAACGGAAACTGCACGGATGAAATCGCGAAGATAAGCTAGTAATATTATAAAGTAGAAAGATTCGATATTATTTTGTTTGTTTGTTTGTTACGATTACATAAAAACTACTTAGACGATGACAATTAAATAGCTGTATAATAAAGGTTGATTATTTAGCCACTTGGCCAACGAGGCAGTCACTTTACTGTACATGCGAATATACCGATTGGAGAATGTTTATATATATAGATAAATGTGCAAATGGATTTATTACTTATTACCACTCTCTCTATAATTTTTATTTCTATAGGAGAGCGCATATGAAACATCAATAACCATCAGTTCCCGAAGTAACCGATTTCATGATGTTTATATTGCTAAACTAGCTGCTGCCCGCGGCTTCTTTCGCGCGTAATCTATGTACTAATAAATAATAATATAAACATGCAACATTTGGTTTTTTTATGTTTGTTTGTAATATTTTTTATAGTATAGGTAGTATGACGAGAAAATGGCGAAACGAGAGTTAGGGAATAGAGACTGCACCTGTGTTTATATCGCACACACTTGTGCGCTATGATATCTTCTCCGCAGTTGGCTAATGTCTCTTGAGATTGGCCGCCAGGAGAAAATAGGTCAGGAGGACCATTATTATTATTATATAATTATTGGTGTTTAGTCAATCATAATATGTAGTAGATACAAATTATAGATTCTTACGCAATCATAGAGCGGTGATGCTTGATAATGTTCTTCATTCGATTTTTTATTAACATATTGAAATATTTTTTCTCATTATCATCACTAGTTGGGTATATTCCATCCATTAGGTCCTGGATACACAATATAATAATATCTGCTTTGACCGCTATTTCTCTGATCCATATTATTTGAGTTATAAGCATGACTAAATTTTATCAAAAACATTAAATTAAAATTACAACATCATAAATAATAAAATATGAAACGTATTGAACGTAAATTAATTTTTAGAGAAAGTGAAGCTGGAAATAAGGAATCACTTTAAATAAATATTGTTAGTAAAAATATTCTGATACTCACAAATAAAATTGAATGAGTATGCACAAACACACGTGTTTGCAAATATAAACGCCATTTCGTATACTGGCGTCGCTCCGAAATCGGTATCAAAGGCCCAGAATGGAAAAAGCAGTGGTCTATTTCCTTCACCACGATCATGAGTTAACAGATAGTATACAAGCGAAATTATACCCATGAGTACCATGCCTATACCTACAGCAACCATAAAAATCAACGCCAACTTGCATATTTTACGTGTTTGTAACTGTTTGAGAAAAAAAAACTTCCTGAAAAAGATATCAAAAAATCTTAATTTTTATTTGAATTTATTTGTGTCTTATTATACCTATATTAGTTCAATTAAAAATATTTGATAACATTTAAATTATATAATATGTTACCTATATTTTTCACCCTTATTACATGCAAATATAAAATCCTCTTTAATGCTACGTTGCAAACTATAGTAGCTGTCAATATTCAATTTCGTGCAGGTAAGTATCAGTAGCTTGTATGACATCACAATAAAGTAATTTCCCGCTTCTGTTATCATTGGTATATCAAAATCATGCAAACCATGATAGACACTCATCGATAGAAACGTTTGAGCAGAAATAGCACAAAGCACCATGAAAATTTTAGCCAAATATCTAAAAACATATTATAGACCATTATAGAATTTATTAAAATTAACTAAACATTTTAGAAGATTTTAAAATAAATGAATGGACCATCTTTGATTGACTATTGACCATCTACTTACGTCCATTTTGGTATCGGAGCGTCCAGTACTTGAAAAAATTTCAAAAGCACGTAAAAATGCTTGTAAAATATTTGAGGATCAATAGCTCCTGTCCCATATTCTTGATATTCTTCGTCGGTTACTTCCGTAAAAGTTTTAAACATTTTATATGCTGGAATTCCAGCATAAATTTTCTCCAATAATAAAATATATAAATATATAAGTATTTATTTATATATTTCCTATAAAAAATTGGTGATTACGTTTTACTATTATCTCAAGATTATTTCAATTTCAAACGCGATAGTTATTTGTTTTAAGTAATCAATTTAGCAAATATATAAATGTTTTTTTAAAGTATACAACGAAATTTGCTTTTGTTATTGAAAAAATAAAACAGAAATTTTAATGCGATGGCAATATATAAAACGATTTGTATCATTGATTTGTCGCTACTACTAAGAGTGACATTTTGTTGAGAAGTCTTGTCTTTTATTACCAGCCCTCGACATTTTCTGGGTCATAATTTGTAGTTCCAAATAGCATTTGCCGCATCGCCTTGAGCTCTGACGTATACACTGAGCAACTAAAATAATACACCTCGTGTTCTTACAGCGTTGAACATAGAGAATAGTTTACAATGAACTATTAGTGCTCTGTACAAAGTGCTTATAAAATCGAGTCTTTTTCTACAATTATTTCGTTTGATGAAAGGGGGAAGGTTCAGTTGATTATAGTAAAAGACTTTCTATAAAACTTTTACCATATTATTTTTTTTTTAATGGCATAGAAAATAATTTTATATTCAAATCAGCCTCCTTGAACGTTTGTGATTTAATTAGTTTTAACCGATTTTAAAAAAAGGATTATGCCTTTTCAAATTTTATTTGTGATAATAATTACAACACTTTATTTTATCTTATATGCTCTTTTTATGGATTTTTACATGAAAAACTGTTAGTTTTTATGCCGGCGCTTCCATCACAAATTTAATTATTATATTACCTGCTGCATTTGTAGTAACATTGTACAGAAACGGACAATATTATAAATCTTAGGAAGGAATTGTATTTAGAATCTAGTTTTATTTTCTCTCTAATTCGCCCAATTTCTCACTCTACCTTTTTAATGTTAGATTTTTAATACGCTTTTATTAGCTTCATACGTATGTATGTAACGGATCAGACGTATGTATGTAAAGGAAGGAAGGTTAGTATGTAACGGAATCTTTGAACATGATTTTGACCCCCTTCAAAACGTCGGATTAACTCGAAATTTGGCATATAGTCCAGTCATTTTAAGCTTAAATTAGGTAAGAATCTCGGAATGCGAGATACCCAGCTGTAAGTCTGTAAATACTTGTATATTGACACCCTAAATGTTGTCTCAAAACCTTCATATGGTAGGGTGTGCGCAACTATTAAATTTCAAGGTCAAAGGTCACAAAAAACCTTTTTTTGCGCTTTTTTTGTAAAAATCTCATTTCCTATGGGTTTTTTGCTATTTGTATTTATTACCAATATTGTATAATACAAAATTCTCTACAAATTTTGTTTAAAAAAATTTTCATGCGGTGAACCGTTTTCGAGATAGAGGGCGGAGAGCGCGCGGTCACAGCATCACTTCAGGTCAACCGGTGCCTCCGGTCGTTTGATAAAAGTTTTGATAATTATCCTCATTCCAAAACACATATTTTATTTCTGCACGCATTAAGTGTTTGTGACACAACTTCTGCGCTTTTTAAAAAGGGAAAAAAATCATTTTTAAAAGTTTTTGAGAAACTAACAAATTTGGATGAACTAGCTGCAGCATTTGAGGAAGAAAATTGTTCGGCCCAGAGATTATTAGAGAGTGGAACTCAAACCTTATTGGCAGTCTATAATGCTCCAAATCTGTGAAAAGTCCATCATCATCGTTATATGCATTACGTCAAGTCTACAAAACTTAATAAACCGCACAGGTTTCAAATATTCCACCAACAAGTGCAGCTGCTCATCAACATTTCAAACGTGTATATTACCAAGTTCAAACTTGGTTAGGGCATGTTTTGGAACCTCAGGTATGGGGTTGGGCAATGCGAAACGATTTTCTGGAGCCTATCATGACAATTTTACCACCTGCTCCAGAAGATTTGCTAAATACAATTCTGCAACTGCAAGAGTGGTTGTGGTTCGCGATGCGGATCAGGAAAGCGGGCTTGCAATGCTCTTTAGCTTATGGCCAATGTAATGGGCAAGCTTGTCTCAATGCTCTACCATATCAGACCGACATTAACGAAGATGGAACATTTGACCCCGAAAGCATGGAAGAACTTGAGACAAATGTCGTTGAAGACGATAATGAAGACCAGTTTGAAATTTACCAGCAGCCGGAAGACGACGATGAAGAGGAAGAAGATGATTAAAATTATAAATTGTAGTTTTTGTACCCTTTATTACATTTTTTTACTTTTAATAAAAATAAATGTATTGAATGATATTTTTTAATAAGAAGATTAATTCATAATTTATTTGTTTTTTTTCATCATGTAGGTTATTAATATTAATTGGGTTAAAATTCAAATATAATTCGTATATTTTCATTAACAATTCTGCAATTACATGGGTAGGTAAGTGTTGTTAAATAAATTAATACTGAATAAAATGTGGATAGGTTAGGAAAAAAATTATAAAATATAATATAATAGTTAATAAAAATTGAGAAATATATTTTATAATCATTGATTTATCGATAGTTCATCAACTATATTTATGGCGCGTTTTCGACCGGAGATGATGCTGTGACCGCGCGCTCTCCGCCCTCTATCTCGAAAACGGTTCACCGTATGAATTTTTTTTTAAACAAAATTTGTAGAGAATTTTGTATTCTACAATATTGGTAATAAATACAAATAGCAAAAAACCCATAGGAAATGAGATGTTTACAAAAAAAGCGCAAAATACCGATTTTTGTGACCTTTAATCTTGAAATTTAATAGTTGCGCACCCTACCATATGTAGGGTTTGAGACAAAATTTAGGGTGTCAATATACAAGTATTTACAGACTTACAGCTGGGTATCTCGAATTCCGAGGTGAACTTACTATAATGACTGGACTAATACTTATTGAGGACCGATGACAATTCAATATTTTAAACAGTTTAACCCGTTATCCTTACTAGGATAATCAGGCTTAGCGATTTTTCGTTTTCCTGATTTAAATACGACAATATACAAATTTTTAAATATGGACGGGGCGTGCTTTTTAAGATATTATCAAAATGATAATCCTTCTACTCATATCTGTTAATAAAATATTATATTATTAACTGTTGATAACATGCACCCCACGCTTTTTTTACAATAACAAATATTTTTTTCTTATATACACTATTCTTAATTCAAATAAAAAAAATTGCTATTTTTAGTTGGATTTTCTATAAAAGCGTATATTTTTAGTTTTTTTTAACTAATAAATTTGTTTGTAACTATTATATAAATTCTATTTTAATCAATATAAGTGTTTTCAAATGATATTGATAGTTCAAATTACATCGTTTCTATTAATGTTGCATATTTTCAGTTGAAACTTTTTTATTGCTTGTATTTCTCTTTTCCTGTTTCTGTATTGTAAGGGTAATTTTTTTAACAATTCCATAAAACTTGAGTTGAAATTTTTCACATTCTGCATGATCGCTGACAATAAAGTATTTGTTTTTATTCCTGTTTGCACATGAATATTAAATACAAGTTTATGTTCAAAATATTTTTACAACCTCCGAAAGTTAATAAGATTCATATTCATTTCTACATATTAAAACACGTGGGATATTTGCTACAGAACTAACTTTTATTTGTATTCACTAGATGGCGTTAGTGGTTGTTTTTTCTATCTATCTATACATATCATAAAATTGTATCAGGTCGATGTGTGTACATTAGAAAAATACTTTAATAAAGTCACAGAAGCCAAAACAACAATTTTTAGAAGTTTTGTTTGTCTGTCCGTACCTTTTTACCCGCATCACGCAAAAACTACTGCACAGACTTAAAACATAAGCTATCCGGTTGAAAGTTTGCCTTTTTTTCTGTATGTTTGTGCGCGCTAATCTTAGAAACGGCTTCTATGATTTAGATTTGGTTTTGACTAATGTGTTATGACAAACTTTACTAGAAATTTTGCGTTTCCAGGCTGGATTTTACATATGTCATAGTATAAACTATATATTTTTATAAAAGTATTTGTTTCAGCCAGCACACTGGAGTACAACTTTGTTTTTTTATTCTTTTACAGACCACGTACACTCTATATCGAGAACTGTATTTTTTGAAAAGAAGCTGAAACACGCAAAAGATGAAAATAATTCGCATTTTTATGAATTTATTTATCTTTCATCTGACTTTGGCGATATCACTGAAGATAGTTAAAGAGAAATAAAGTTGAAAATGTTCATGTTCTAATAAAACACAGCCTTCTACATCATCCCTACATACCTCTATTGCAGGAAGAATAAAACAGTAAGTTAAGAATTAAATGGGACTCATTGTAGATAAACCAAAGCCAGGATTGATTCATCAAATGATGGACACACAGCTCGTCATTTGTTTGAGAAACCTAAATAAAATGCTCATATCACAGGACTGGATGCTGCGCTCATCAAACAGTTACCATATTGAAGACCTTGTCTTCTGGGTACGAGATAAACTTAGTTGAATTAAACAAAAGTCTTGAAACAAGATGCCATTACCAAAGTCTCTATTCATGGTACTATATACTAAATTCTATATTTTTTATGCTATTGTACACAAAATTCTTATCCACAGTACAGAGATAATTAAAGCTGCACTGCTTCCAATTGGATGGCTTTTAGAAGAGGATCAGGAAGCACGCAACAAGGATTGCCGCAGATTTCAGGAGCATAACAGCTGCAAGTGCTCACGTGTTGCCACGAATATAGACTTGTTGTCCATTTTGATTATAACGTTCGATCCTTTGATCAATAGAGAGGTTCCCAAGAAAAAGACCGAAAAAAATGTCTGCAGTAGTGTTAAAACCGATTGTAGCTCTTAGTACAGAGTCGCGATCAGAATCGGCGCTATATGGTCATCTACTGTCACAAGAAGACGATTAAACTTTAGAGGATTAATTAGAAGACTGATAGTAAAATATTCTTTATTCCAGAAGGTTCCATTTTAATACTAAATAATATGCGACATAACAAATCCGTCTCATATTTGCTTTATACACTAAATTAAATTATAATTAATTCACATAGATATATATAAATTAATGAAAACTAACAATGATAATTATTAATAACAATACAAATATATTAGAAGACAGAACAAAAATAAAAACAATGATAATTAAAATTAAAAATTGAAATTAAATTATATTGAAAATAAAAATAAATAATTTAAATGACAAACTTATAATAATTAATGAAAAACTTATTTTATATATTACTAGCAGTTCACCCGCGACTTTGTCCGCGATTTTTGAAGTTATACTTCTTTAGGCGCGTTATGAAAAAATGATGAGAGTGAAATTTTAAGATGCGCGCGCATCTGTGACACAAAATTAACAGTATGAAGCTGTCTGCTTAACCGCTCAATAAACACCTGAATTCTACAACGTGAAGTTAGTTCTAGGTGGCATGAAAATCGATAATTATGTTCAAGTTGTATATTCTAGTATTTTTATTCCGTTAATAAAACCTTTTTTATTTAAATAAAATCTTTTTTATCAATTTTAATATTTATCGTTAATCACTACTGCATTTTAGTTATTTTTTTTTCTATACGCCAAAGAAGTATAATTTCTAACGCGTGTATTTTATACTAAAGTTTCCGATCCATTTCTCCCATTTGGGGTTAAATTTTCAAAAATGACAAATTAAGTATGCATTTATTTTTACTCAGAAGCTTTAAAATTAAATTTCATGCTTTTTAAATAAAAAATGACGGACATTTAATACAAGCTTTCAACCCTTATTTCACATTCTTAGGTGGTGAATTTTGAAAAACTCTGAATTGCGTTCTTATTATTTACAATAATAAATGATATATTTGAAGTTTTATGACAATCGGTTGAACGGGGCGGAAGTCGATACTTTACAGCGCCACCTGGTGGCGAGTTACATCAATGAGCATAGCATATGAACCTTCTCCGTGGAAAAATACATATATATACCAATTTTGAATATATGAATAATGATCGGTCAAATACGGCCGTGGCAGTGGTTTTAGTAGCTAAGGATCCCACTATAACGCGGTCCTCCCATAAGACTCAGGCACTTTTCTGAAGGTTTCACGACGCGGAAAAAAAATTAATAATATCGGTTTAATTTAGAGCCAGTATTCATAAATTAATTGGTTTTATGGAAGTAGGAATAATAAGAAAACTTACTATAGAAAATGTTTGAAGTATCCGTTCAAACATTTTCTAAAGTAAGTTTTCTTATTTTTTTTTTATCTTCGAAGCCCGGTGCTTTAAGTGGGAGAGGTCTGAGAGATCTTTGCATGATAAGCATTAAATATGATCGTATCACTTGACTAGTATTCCGAAAGGGTAGGTAGTTCTCAACACGCGTAGCAAATGGAGCTAACCTGAGCGAAGACAAAAACTGCAATTAGCTTAATTTCATAAAATCCTGATATACTACATCAGCCATTCACCCAGAAATATGGACCTTTTCTATTTTATATTTAACATAACTGTATATAAGTCGATTCATAGGTATATACTGTTTATAAAAGAGAATGGAATCATAATCGTGTCCTGATAATACTTTAAATTTAAGGTTATCCTTACACAAGCTGGCATGATTCCGAGCTATTTATATTTTATTTACAATTAACCTTTCTCTCTCTACACTTTTGTAGGTACAGCTTACGCAAATGATATATTTTTTCATTCCAAATTGTCATGTCACATGTCAAATTTGGATTTAAACGGCGATTATATTATGAGTTTTTTCGTCTATCATTTCAGTTGTATTGTTTTCAGTTTTATCCAGGTTATTTGTAATGACCCAGCCACCTCGGAGGACTAGATATCTGTCACCATAAGCAACCACTTTTGTTCTACATACTCAATAGATGAAAAAAAATATGATTTTACAAATTATTATTACAACAGGTGTGCCGATAATAACATACAAAATGTATTGAACGTATATTTATTATTATTATATTATCACTCGGTAGTAAAGCTTTATGCAATCTTGTCTGAGGTAACACTCATGAGGTGCCAGTGTAATTACAGACAAAAGGGACATAACATCTTATTTCCCTAGGTTGGTGGTGCATTGGCAAATGTAAGCGATTGTTAACATTTCTGATAATAATAAGGTCCTCCAGACCGATTTCGGCCACGGCGGCCAATCTCAAGAGAGATTAGCCAACTGCGCAGGAGATATTATAGTGCACAAGTGTGTGCGCAAGCACAGGTCCACTCTCTTTTTCTTAGCTCTCATAATCCGATGGGACGGCAATCCGACACGACCGGAAAGAGTTCAGGCGCAGGACCAACGGCTTACCGTGCTTTCCGAGGCACGGGAGTGTACACACTTCCAACTTCCAGACTCCGGGCTGATACTGAGAATTTTATGGCAGAAAACCCCAATAACTATTTATTGGCCCGACCTGGGAATTGAACCCAGGACCACCGAGTCTGCGGCCTTATATCACGCCACTAGACCAACGAGGCAGTCAAACATTTCTTACAATTCTATTGTTTATGGGGGTTGGTGACCACTTACCATCAGGTGGCCCAAATGCTCGCCCACCTATACAATTAAAAAAAAAGCTATTTGGGTACTCACAAAGATAATTGAATGCGTATGCACTAACGCACATGTTTGCATATATGAACGCCATTTGGCGTCGCTCCGAAATCGGTATCGAAGGCCCAGAATGGAAAAAGAAGTGGTCTATTTCCTTGACTACGATCATGAGTTAACAAATAGTATACAAGCGCAAGTACAGAAATGCATATATGTAAAGCAACCATCAAATTGACGCCAACTTGCATATTTTACGTGTGTAACTGTGTGAGAAAAAAAATCTTCCTAAAAAATATTTTTTGTATTCAAGAAATCTTAATTTTGGATTTGATATTATTTGACAATATCAGTAGGTAAAATTTTATTTCAATTAAAAATATTTGCTATCATTTAAATCATAAATGTTACCTATATTTTCATCCCTTGCTACATACGAATATAAAATCCTCGTTAATGCTTCGTTGTATATAGTAGCTGTCAATATTCAATTTTGTACAGGCGAGTATCAGCACAAAGCACCATGAAAATTTTAGCTAAATATACCTAAAAAAAATTTATATACTGTTAGAGAATTTATTAATATTAATTAATTATTTTAAAAATTTTTGAAAGTAATGAATGGGTACTGACCATCTACTTACGTCCATTTTGGAATCGTACGTATTTGAAACTTTTTCAAAAGCACGTAAAAATGCTTGTGAAATATTTGAGGATTTACAATTCCTGTCGCATATTCTTGATATTCTTCTTCGGATACTTTCGTTAAAATATTAAACATGTTTTTTAATGTTGGAATTCCTCCAAAAATAAATTAACATATAAGTAGATTATTTCCTAAGAAGATTTGATTTGATGATTAAGATATCGTTTTTCTATTATATCAATTTCAAGCCCGATAGTTGTTTTTTTTTAAATAATCGTTTTAGCAAATATAGAATTTTTTTTGAATAGTATACAATGAAATGCCTTTAATATTGAAAAAATAATATAGAAATTTTAAAGCAATGGCAATTTATGAAACGATTTGTATCAAGGTAGCTTAACGCAGTAGTTGTCGCTGCTACTAAGAGTGACAATATGTTGAGAAGTCTTGTCTTTTATTACTAGCCCTCGACATTTTCTGGGTCATAATATTTAGTTCCAAATAGCGTTTGCCGCATCGCCTTGAGCTCTGACGTGTACACTAAGCGACTAAGAAAAAACACCTGTGGTTCTTACTGCTTTGAACATAAAGAATAATTTTCAATAAGCTATCTGTACAAAGTGCTTATGAAATCGAGTTTTTTTTTCTGTAATTATGTCGTTTGATGACAGGAGGAAGGTTCAGCTGATTATATTAAATTATTTCTTTAAAATTTTTACCATATATTTCATTTGAATATAATATTATTTTCTATGCCATTAAATGGCATAATATGGCCATTGTTATATTAATATGGCCATTTAATGGCATAGAAAATAATATTATATTCAAATGGATCTCCTTGAACGTTTATGATTCAATTTGTTTTAACAGATTTGAATAGAAGACTAATTCATATTTTCCTTTCATATTTTATTTGTGATAATCACTTACTTTTAGTGAAAATTTAGCTAAAAATTTAGCTTCTAGAAATACTAGAATTATTAATCGGAGCTTACAACTCCCGAGGCGCAGCTGGGTGCAGTTAAACCTTAGCTTTATGTTCTGGCGCTTCCATCAGAGACTTAATTATTATGTAACCTGCGAATTTGCAGCATCTGTAGTAACATAGTACAGAAGCAGATAATATTATAAAAGTTAAGAAGGGATTTTATTTACAATCTAGTCATTTTCACGTTCTTTCTATTTCGCCCTACTTTACTTTTTACCGTTATTTTTTTTTTAATCTTAATGATGAATTCGCTTGTTACTTTTATATAACTGTTTAAATGAATAAAATTGTTTTATAATGTTAAATAAGTGTTGAATACATTTATAAAAACTGAAATAAAATCTATTAATAGGACTTTTTAGGAATTTTCTCGTTACAAAACATGGTGTTCTGAATATGGACTGTTGCAGATTAATTTTGAAACAGTTCGACAATCCAATAGAGTTTAACATTTGAATCCAAGAGAGTTGTTGCACATTTTTTCATGCCACTGACAATGAAGTACATTTATTGTATTTCTATTTGTGCATAAAAAATAAATACAAGCTTATATTTTAATACATGTTTTTCAATCTTGAAAAGTTGATTAGATTTATATTTTCTGTACAAAACTTTTTAGTCAATCCATTGGCTAATACCTAGCCACTGTAGCATGTGCAAACGATCCTTTGGCGCTCTTCGTTAAGACGGGGAGGGTACCGCTGGTTTTTTAGTGGTATTCCAATGTTCGGGTGCTTTGGACAACGGCGAGCCCATATGTGTTTTTAAAAAAACAAGTCAGTGATGAGGAAGATCTTTTCTATGGTGTTCCTCAAGGCAGCGTACTTGGTCTACATTAATGATCCGTGCAGTCTTGAATTACCTAACTGCAAAATTATAACATATGCTGATGACACTCAATTGTCCACGGTGTAAATTGGTCAAACGCTCGAAATATGTCAGAATCTGCCCTTTCTATTGTAATGAATTGGTTGTCCTGTAACTCTTTGACTTTCAATATAGATAAAACGCAGTATATTACTTTTGGCTCCAGTTACACTCTACCAGTAACGTCACTTCCTGTTGTCGCTCATAATTGTTCTGAATGCCATGATACTGTTTCTTGCAACTGCAATCACGCTTCTCGCACTAAGAGCATTAAGTACCTAGGAGTAAGGATCAGTTGGAATGATCACATTCAATCTATAATTTCACTTAAAAGAAAAATAATGTATGCATTTTTGCAGTCCAATATCACTTACTGCATCACAGCATGGGGAAGTGATTCTAAGATCAATATACTCCGTTTAGAGAGAACGCAAAGTCTTTTGTTAAAATTGATGATCTATAAACATATTCGTATGAATTATATAAATCCTGTAAATTTCTCAAGTGTGTCAACTGTATATACTTAATATACTAACTACTGTATATTATAATTTTAATCTAGCACTTAACAAACGCAAAAGTAATAGGGTTTGCCGGACCATTCCATGGAAATCAGCGGTAATAAGTCAGCAAAATAATTATTTGAGCTCGATTCTATATAACAGAGTAAATAAGAAGATCAATATTTACTCAATTACAACTTACCAATGTAAAATGCAAATCACCAACTGGCTTCTTAAAGTGGGGTATTATGAGACTAAACTATTAATCAAACATTCCATCCCCACCACCTCGATGTCTGGAAATCCACAACAGTGCGTTTCTTAAGGCATTTTATGCCACGCACGATCACACTGTGGAACCAGCTTTTGCCGGGGACTTTTCCGAACCGATATGAGATAAAAAGCTTCAAGAAGAGAAGCGTGCTCTTTCCTTAAAGGCCGGCAACGCACCTGCATGTCCTCGGATGTTGCAGATGTCAATGGGCGGTGGTAGTCACTTTCCATCAGGTGAGCCTCCTGCTCGTTTGGCCCCTCTTGCACAAAAAAAAACACAACATTGAGCTACCTTTTATTTTCTTCCTACCACATCCCTTCATTATTATATCATTTATATGGAGGTATCTGTTTATTTTATTCAGAACTTATTTATAAAAGAGATGTTACAATATTCCAAAGCAGTTAAAAAAATGTGTTTGTCAATTTTATATTTCCTTTAATTAAACTATATTTTGTTATTTAGTTTATATTGAACAAATTATACAATGAAAATGTGTTGTCGATTTGGAGGGCGTTAGTTACTATCGTATAAATTGTTTATGATGTGTATTCATTTCCAAATCAATAAATGGTAATGGGCTGGTGGAATGGTATGAGGTGAATTATTATGACAAAAACACGTGAAAGCTTAAGTGCTTAACGGGATTCAAGCCCGCGATGTGCGGTTAAGAGCCATGTTTTCCATCCACTAGGCGTTTTCGTCTGCTGTAAACTAACTAAGTATATATTAGAATACATAATAATTGATTTAAGTTTGCAAAAGGTTTTATAATTGGTTATTAAAATCGTCACTTTAACATTGTTCGTGTGTTAAATACCAAACAAATTAATCCGTGTCGTTCAGTTTCTATGTTTAACCACTTTAATTTACTTCCATTTGAATCCAATCCCGTGCTTAATTGTGCTTCACCCACAATCTACTATTGTGAACATATTGACGTAAAATGTAAACTCCACACAAATATATATATATATATAAGTACATATATTTGAGATATCTTCTTAAATGGTTTGATTACAATGTGTGATTTCATTAAATGAGCCGAATGGTACACATAATGATTACCTGGAAAGGGAAACATATGTTCAAAACTTAAATTAAGTCTGGTAAAAAAGGTCGTGAGAAATGAATACTCGTGTTTTCGATAATGAGCTAGAAGCGGCCGTCTATCTCAACGTCAGACTCCGGATAGGAGGCAGAGAACGATTTGTGGTCAGCGCTACCTCAGTTTTAGCAATTATATTAAAACGACACACATGTTCTCATATTACCTAATATTTAACAACGCTTTATTAAATATTTTGTGGATAATCGCCCATTTTAAAAGAGAACTAAATTTTGAAGATCCCCTTTACTTTACCTAAGTTATCTGTTTACAATTATTTTTTGTTTTTGTTTTAGAAATCAATAAAATTAACACTGAAACTTATACTAAATAAAAAAAATCATAGTATTTATTTTATAAAAGGATCCTAAACCTTACTCGTTATTTTCATTTTTTAACAATAATGGTAATCACCATGATCAATGTCCAAGTGTTGGCTGTTGCTTCACGAACATCAAGTATCTACTGGATTAAATAGAATTGTAAAACGCTTTTGACAAATAACTTTAGAGATCCAACGGCTTACTTACAGAAGTAAACTGTTTGGTTTCTAAAGCAGAAGTTCACTTTTATTACAAATGTTACCAAATAATAATGGATCGGTCATTGGATAATGGAATGGATTTTCCTGCTTGTTATTAGACTTAAATATGAGATAGCGTCACAAAGCGCTTTCTATCGACTGTATCACGGCGAGTGCTCAGAGGAATTATTCTCCCTCATTATTGCTTCCCCATTCCTTCACAAGTCTACGCGTGCTGGCTCTCGATGTCACCGCCTAACTGTGACATCAATTCCATCGCGCACGAAGAAATTTGGCAACTCTTTTCTTTGTCGCACCTCCAAAACATGAAATTCTTTACCAGCACACGTCTTCCCCTCATCAGATCATTCTTCATGATTGTACTAGCCGTCGTCGCGTTTGGACTCTACTACCACTTACCATCAGGTGGAGTAGAGTAATTTGCCCCTACCGGGCTATAAAAAAAAAAACTGTGGTAAAAGAAATTGTTTTAAATATTTTTAATTAACGGCTGCACGATAACGCAATCGGGAGGGTGGGGAGACCCCTCTCCGTTGTCACCGGTCTTTAATACGTGTCCAAATTTTCAAATCGATTGGACGTCTGGAAGTGGGTGATAATTGCGTTGAAAGATTCCGTTACATAGATAGCTAGATAGATACATACAGATATAAAGATACATACAGGTCAAAATAATATAAGCGTGTTAAGACATGAATGAATTTTTTTCTACATACAAAATAATCTAAGAATATCGATAACATTAAAATCAAAACCGCACTGTCGTTTGATTTATGCTTTAGAATTCACATTTCTAAGCTCTGTACGGATCTATTTGTGGAGGCAATGCTCTTTCTAGTCGTATTTTTATTTATGACATTTATGACATCTACGATTCTAGATTTTAAATCAATTTAAAAGCTACATTTGGAGACGATGATATCCTTTATTAAAAGAGAAAATAAATATACAAAAAATCCTGTTTTTTAAAATTTACTTGTTAGCAGTATAAGCTAATAGACAATTAATGTTGTAAGTTTACAGATAAGACGTTAGTAATATATTCCATTGTATAGATGTAACTTGTAAGTATATAAAATAATATTCACATGTCCGCATACGTTCTAGCTTAAGACAGGTTCAGCTGAAGTTCGTGTAATGAATACGTGACTTATCTCAGAGTCGCAGGCTTGAAGTGTCGCTGTTCATACTTCGCAAATGCTGCGCGCTTACAACCCTGAACTGATCCGCTACCAGTCACACGACAGTGTATTGTTGAAGTTTTATAAGGATCGTTTACAATCTACTTAGAGTTCGTAAATGTAAGCCTCATTTTTATTATGGCGGCATGAATTCAATATTAATGTTTCTTTGTCATATAAATATAACATGAATTTTGTTTTTTTAATTTAATGTTTGGTCACACTGTAACATTATATAAATTTTAAGGGTTTTAATTTCATTAAAATGATGTTGTGGTTTTTGCATTTAGCGGCAGCATGTTTCAACAGTGGCGGTATCCTATAGTTAATGAATTCACATTGAGGAAATAAGACGTCACTCACTTGTTTGGTCGCGGCGTGTGTCAGATATTTATTATAATTATTGCGTATATTTAAAGCTCAATTTTGACAAAAAATTAACACTGATTAATATGATCTCTATTGATTTAAGAGTTTTAATAATTCCATCAAAGTAGTTATGTAAGATTATATATATATAATATATATTCTTACTTTTTTAATTTATTGAAATATGCCTATATACCTATATAGAATAAATAGAAGAAAAGGAAAACAAATAAGTTGATAGAGAAACTAAAAGGTATAATAAATATTGTGTAGGTAAGAAAGATATTTTCGAATAACCATTGATTTGCACTTCTTCTTTTTAAAATATTTCCTATTGGCATTGGGATATGTTTGGTTTTTAATTTCTTGTTGAACCATACAAAGTGGACAATCTTTTTCTTTTGTAATTATTTTGCTTCCTATATTTTCTATAAGAACTTCGCCCGCGACTTCGTTCGCGAAAATTTAAAAAATATTATTTAACGTAAATAAGTATTTGTTAAATATACTAAACGTAGTAGGTATAGTTCCAGTTTGTTCAAACCGTGACATTTTTCTTACTTAGAACATTTTTATACCCGTCATAACTTTTACACCAAGAGGCCTATACGAATAGTTTAGTGGAATTTACACATACATAAAAACTGTTATTGTGGCTTAACTATAATAGTTAGCTATTACTATCACGGACTATTTATGAAAAACTATGAGTACTATTAACATACAGAACATTTTTTTATATATCTTCAATAGTTTTCGTAGCGCACGCAAAATAATGACTTTTATTTTTTATATGCAAAATTTTCATATCTTGGGTACATCGTTCCATTTTAGGTAAAGATCTCTAATTTTTTTGAAAATATAATATGAACGATGTTACTCTGTAAAGATGTGGCTTTACCCATGGTGAAAGAATTATTAAAATCAGTCGAGTAGTTTTTGAGTTCAATCATAAAAAACAAAACAAAAAATCTAATATTTTCATAATATAAGTATATATTAGGACCTTGAAAATCGCAAAACAGACACAACCATCAACCATAGCTACCCTCACGCGTCTTCGTGCGTGCCGGTCGTACACTGGGCAATGAGCGGTTGCCCGATTTCTTCTCTCACCACTCCCGCAGTGTATCACTGAGCCATCGTCGTAATTTTTTAAATATTTATCCAAATAACATAGTGTAAAGGTGATCTACATTAAATATCAGAAGTATTTGTTTTGATAAGAATCAATGTGTTAGTACAAAATGTACATATTGGAAATACATATCCAATTTTATTGTATGGGCTATATTATTGTAGTTTTATTAAAATCCATGCAGTAGTTTTTGCGCGAAAGAGTAACAAACGTCCATACAAATATTCGCATTATATAATATTAGTAGGATAGGATGGGAAGTAGGATTCTTATTTGAATTACACTACTTGCGAAAAAAAAAACATTTCAATCTAATCAAGTCACAATAAAAATTTGTATTTCATTTCAAAAAGTATAATATACACTTATGAATTATAAAAAGGAATATATAATATACTTTGTCAATTTTTTCTCAGTAAGGAGAACAGTTTTAACAAAATTTGAAAATACAATTTATAATAATAATATATAATAGTTAATATACGAAAAGTGCGTCGTTTCGCACTACCGGGAGTTTGTTTTCGTTTTCGGTTTTGTATAGTTTTGTTTTCTTATCTTTTAAAATCGGAGGAAGTGAATAAACAATGTAAGGTTACGATAGAATCTTACATTATTTATAAACTTCCTCTGATATAATGTATGTCGAAATAGAAATAGTATTGTATATAGATATAATTATATAAATTATTGATAATGGAACAAGAAGCGTTTGCATGACCTCTTACTAATACTCACCCAAATCGTACATTTGAATGAAAATAAGTACAGAACTTATTACTTCGAAAGGATCTTCACCAACTTCAAAACTACGCGGACATAACGACCTAAACTCAGTAATAAAGTTACTCAACCTTGCACCACCAGTGCCTTGCAGCACACATTTGTTTGGCCATAACTTGGCGTCACCGCATCCTATCCGACAGAGACGATATCACGATCGTCTCATTTATCTAAACGAGTTATGTCCCAATGATCATTAAAGTCCTTTATCACATAAAATTTAAAATAGTAAAAAGAGTGCTTTATTAATTTGAAGTTTATTTTTACCTTTTAGAGGATTTAAACAAAAGCTTGTTTTGAAATCGTATTTACTATTTATTAATGTTCGATAATTTTGTATTCTAAATCGACTAAAAATATTTCAAGGCTCTAATAAAATAACTGTAGTGTGCATACTCGCATTATATGTTAAATTGATCTATATGCTATAAAATTTGTTTTATATAAAGATAAAATAAATACATTATTGTTATTATAAATCAAGATTTTTTTATTTGAAATAAATTAAAAAATTAAAAAAAAAAAACCTTCTCCTCAAAAAGAGGAGAAGAGGCCTTAGCTCAGCAGTGGGACATTCACAGGCTGTTATTACTACTATTACTTATTTGAAATAGACAAATTTAATTCTAAATAGATACATTAATATATAAACGTGTCTCAAATATTACGTCGCACCGCGTCAAATATTTCCGACGGTGTAAATATTTTCTTCAACAGGAAATCGAAGTCGCTTCACTACGATAAAAGCAGCTCTATTTTCAATTTTGATCCGGAAAAGAATGTATCATTGTTAGCTTTTAAAATATAATTATATTCTAAGTGAATTTAGTAAGTGGATATAATTATTATATAATTATTTATAAGTATTTCAGTTTAATTCGGTTTCACAATCGATGTGTCCATATTTTGATAAGGTTTGAAATTGAAAATACGCCAATGATTGTAGATGTTTGAAAAAATAATATTAATAATTATAGAATAATTATTTAAAATATTAGCTAGTATACAACAATACCATTTTTTTGTGAATAAATTTCGCTTATAGGAAATTATTTAACGAACACTTACAATTCCCGTAACACAGCTGCTCGCTCTTAAACCTTGGCTTTATGTTACTTAGCGTCTACGGACTTAATCACAATGCTACATTTGAATTTGTTACATTTTTATATAAATGTAGTTAGTGAATGAACTTTTGTATTTATTCAATGCAGTCTACTATAAAACATATGAATGATACAAATAATTGTGTCGTTTAACTTCATTTATAAAAGTAACGTAAGTTCATCTTAAGATAGGTATAGGTAGTGAATGCTTCTTTAGGTAATTGCGCTCAATCAAGGGTCTAGCGGAGCAGGTACCAGTGCAATATTGTTTTCGTATTGGTAGCCCAGGAATTTAAGCATAAAAAATGCGTTCGTTCTGACATAATCCATTAAAAAAATCAAGTAGCGGGCGGCGGGAGTTTATGCAGAGCGAATGTCTAAAAATCTTGGACTATGGCGTGACCGCGCATCACCGATGACGCTCGTCGACTTATTTGCCGCACGCATTTTATTATTTGGATTTGGTAATTGATTTCAGTTTTCAGCAAGTGCAATTTTTCGACGAAAAATGAACGATTCTCCACAACCTTGAAATAAATCACACAGTTACTCAATGAATGTAACTTGCACCTGAAACATTCAAATTTAAGATAGATAAGATATATAGATAAGAAATGAAGATTTCATGGGCCTCCTTATAATTTAAACTTTATTACTTGATAAAATTTATTTCAAAATTTTTAATAATTAAGACTCAGTTCTTACAATACGTGAGTGCGATTTTCACGTTTTTATTGATTTTCTGATTTTTTTACACTTATCCATAAGCATTATCTTACATTGAAATGTTTCAAGGACAAGTTACATTCATTGACTAGCTGTGTGATTTATTTCAAGGTTATGGAGCATCATTTTCTATATAATTCTCTCACATTCCCGATCTTCGATTGCCGAAGCCGGCCCTGAACGACATTCCACTAAAAGGACATAAATCTTTTAAAAGCATGACCATCCGCGTCGTGGATCTATGAAACAAAAGGAATACTTTAGATAATTTTTAAAATAACAAAGGCTTTCCTACGACGAATGTGGAATTTTCATGGGATTATTTTGTAAATAAAGTATGCTACATTAGCTAATACTCGCAGTTTCCACTCGCGATTTTTTTATTTACAAAGATTTTGCTGCCCTTTCGGTGCGATTCTAAAGCTCTTAAGAACCAAATCTTTATAGAACGTACACAATTCTAATGAATCATTATTGTTGTTGTATTTTAATATAATTGTATTGATATAACAAGTCCTGACTGACTGACTGATGCATCATCACCGAGCGTAAACTATCAAAGTTAGGGCCCTGAAATTTTATGAGTAGGGTTGTTCTATTGAGTAGACGCCCATTAAGAAAGGAATTTTGGAATTGTTTCCCCTAAGGGGGGGAAATAGGGGTTGAAAGTTTGTATGAAAGTCCGTCATTTTTTAAGTGAGAAACATAAAATTTTACATACAAGCCTCTGGTTGGAAATAAATAAATACGTATTTCTGGGTTTTTTAAAAACTACCCCGCAAGGAGGTAAAATACGAAGATGAAAGTTTGTATGGTGGGTCCGTCTTTTTTCACGTAAGAATTAAACAAACAGGAGAAATGGTTTAGAAACCTTAGTATAAAAAATGGTTTTACTCGGTGGTAGAGCTTTGTGCAAGTTCGTCTGGGTAGATATCAACCACTCATTAGATATTCTACCGCAAAATAGCAATACTTTGTATTGTTGTGTTCCGGTTTGAAGGGTGAGTGAGCCAGTGTAATTACAGGCACAAGGGACATAACATCTTAGTTCCCAAGGTTGGTGGCGCATTGGCGATGTAAGCGATGGTTAACATTTCTTACAATGCCATTGTCTATGGGCGTTGGTGACCACTTACCATCAGGTGGCCCATATGCTCGTCCACCTACCTATACAATACAAAAATAAAGAAATAAAATGGTCGTCTGCTTCAAATTTACTATTTTCTCAGATACAATAGACTTTAATTAACATATCTTATTATTTTTGATTATGTCGAGGCCAAAGCCGCGGGTGAACCGCTAGTATTTAATAAAATAAGTACGAAATACATAAAATAGAATATAACAAAACATATGAAATATAATAAAATTTTAATAAGGAATATTTTTTATGTTGGAAAAGTTTATATATGAGTGTTATGTAGAAAAAGTTGTAAATTAGTTATTATGATGTGGGAGCTAATTTCTGTTCAGTAGAAAATAGAAGAGAAAATCCAGGGAGCATAGATCGAATGTCATCATGACACCTAACATCTAACAAGAAACTTGACGACTTCATGGGGAGATGGCGGTGCCTGGTACCTAAGTATTTATTATAATATGCTGTTGTCGACGACGACCATGATAAAGCGCCGTCGCTTTGCTACGAGCAATGACGCTTATCAGTTACATAATTACGGGAATGATGGTAGGCGGAGCATAAGGTCGGCGATGCCGAGAGTCTGAGGCTGTGATTGTGATATATTTTTTATTATGATTGTTCTGGGTTCAAATCAAAGGTCAGGCCAATAAAATGTTATTGAGATTTTCTGACGAAAATTCTCAGTAGCAGCCCGGAATAGAAAGGAAGGAAGTTGGAAATCTGTACACTCCCCCGCCTCGGAAAGCACGTTACGCTGTTGGTCCTGCGCCTGAACTGTTTTCGGTCGTGTCAGATTGCCGTCCCATCGGGTTATGAGAGTTAGGGAATAGAGAGTGCACCTGTGTTTGCGCACATACTTGTGCACTATATTGAGATGGGCCACCGTGGCCGAAAACGGTCAGGAGGACCATTATTATTATTATTCATATTTCCCGTGCTCTATAAATAATGCCCTCAATAATTACATGGTCCATGAAATACACGATCACCACGGGACGGTGATCGCTGTGCAGGCCCAGATGAAGTACCTGGGCCTGACCCTGGACGGCCGACGGAGCTTCGGGCAGCATTTCGTGCAGCTCGGCACGAGGCTCATCAACGCCGCCGCCGCCTTAGGCCGCCTCCTACCCAACGTGGAAGGACCGGGCTCGCTATGCCGGCGCCTCTATGCCGGCGTGGTGAGGTCGATGGCACTGTACTATTTGGGCGGACGCACTCACCGCTTCCAACCGGGCCCTCCTGCGAAAACCGCAGAGGGTCATAGCGGTGAGGGCGATGAGGGGTTATCGTACGGTGTCGTGGACAGCCGCGACCCTCCTCGCGGGCGATCCGCCCTGGGAACTCCAGGTGGAGGTGCTCGCGGAGGTGTACCGCTTCCGGACCGAGGCGAGGGAGCGCGGCGACCGTCCAGGGACGGCGGTGGTCGGGCGGATCAGGGCTCTAACCCAGCAGGCCCTGATCACCCGATGGGAGGACACCTCGGGTCCCCCACGGCGGGCCTGGCGACAGTGGAGGCGATACGTCCCCACTTGAGTCGCTGGGTCAACAGAAAACGAGGCACGCTCTCGTTCAGGATAACGCAGGTACTTACCGGACACGGATGCTTCGGTAAGTACCTGCACGAGATTGCGCGGCGGGAGGGTTCTCCCTCCTGCCACGAGTGTGGTGCGCCATATTTTTATTATTTGATACGGCGCACCACACCCTGAGAGAGTGTGCCGGGTGGGGGCCCCAGAGGCATTCCCTGGCGGCGGTTGTTGGCGGAGACCTCTCCTTGCCGAGCATCATTAACGCGATGCTCGGAAGCGAGGGGTGCTGGTCGGAGATGGCCTCCTTCTGTGAAAGTGTGATGTCGCAGAAGGAGGCCGCGGAGCGGGAGTGGGAGGAGAAAGCCGATGCAGACTCGCTCCGTCGTAGAAGACCGGGGGGAAGGAAGCGACGTTTTACGCACCTTCTCCCCCCGCCACAATAGGCGCCGCCGGGAATAGGGGGGATCCCAGTACCCTCCCTCCCTAGTGAATGGAGGCCCGCATAGGCGCGCCGGCCGTCGTATTTAGTATAGTATAGTAGATACAGGTAAAAATAAATGCAATTAGTTATTTAATAATATCGTATGCATGCAATATGAGACATGTTATTTAATTTAAATATAATTAATAAAGCGTGTTGTTATGATATGATAAGATGTCATATCCATCGGTTTAATTACGTTTTTTTACGTCTTGTTGCTTATGTCGCGATCACGTGCAGCTGGTGAATTCAATTTTTACCTCAGTTCTTAGAATAAACTTCGAATTATTATTGTGTCATATATCATTTAAACAGTTATAATTTTCAATTTTGTATGTCTCATGGTTCAAACCTGTAATAAAGCGTATCTTTTATTATTGAATAATGGATCGTTTCAAAGTTGATTGACGTTGACTATAAAATACATTAATTGGTTCTCTGTGTGGTAATTTCAATCATTGTAAATATTTTCGTTGTTTTTGAGTGATTATAAAAACGTCATCGAACTTAATCTTAGTTCGCAACACCGAACAGACTTCGATAAATTTAATAATACGTTTCAAATGCGAATACGATTAATACGAAAGTTTTATTTATAATAACTTTGATAAACTTTCTTAATAGACGTAATGGTTTTAAGGTATAATACTGTATATTTTATCTGTAATAGAGTTTTATTATTATAGTAATATAATGTTACTAGTATCAAATAATGTCACGGTATTTGAAGTCAAACGTCTCCGTAAGGAGTTGGTATTGTGCTATTATACTATAAGTTATAATTACTGAACCGTTAAACATGTCTTTGTTATATATCTCTAGCAGAGCTGAAATGCACGTCGTGGTGATGTAAAGTGACATAAAGGGACAGGGTAAGAAGATGCAGGTATTTCTTGTACCGTATATTTTCATCAAATGCAAAACGTTCACAGTTTACAAAACACTGACTTCGAACAGATGCAATTATGATTTGATAGTGAGATTTTATAATTTGTAATTTTTTTAATCTTTTGACAGGTTAAGTTAAGCTAAAGTAGCACACTTGCGATTTTATGCGTGCAAACTCTTTTAAATATTGACGGTACAAACAAAATAAGGTATATATATTTAGATTTATGAAATAAAATAATAACTGTAATGAATAATTCATATTAATAGTAATGTTGTGGATTCGAAAATACAAACAAACCATAATTAAAACTTATTATAAGTAGGTATTACATCGAAGGGTTTTTAGTTAACTCACTCTATAATTTAAATTTCAGACGAATTGGTTATGGGTAGTGAAATAGTATTTATATATTTGGTTTTAATTAGCAGTTATGTTCCTTCAATGCATTTTTAATTTGGTTGTGTCTATATAAATCATAATAGCAACTATGTATATTTTTATTCTATTATCATTATACCAGAAGCGAATTCACATGAAGACTACTTGGAGTTTTGTGCAAGCTTGTCTGGGTTGTCACCACCCACTTATTAGATATTCTACCGCAAAACTGTAATACTTGGTATTGTGTTCTGGTTTGAAGAGTGAGTGAGCCAGAGTTATTACAGGCACAATGGATATAATATCTTAGTTGCCAAGGTTGGTGGCACATTGGCGACGTAAGCGATGGTTAATATTTCTCACAATGCCAATGTCTAGGGGCGTTGGTAGCCACTTACCATCAGGTGACCCATATGCTCGTCCGCCAACCTATGTTGTAAAAAAAAACATCAAGACTGACGAGGCGGTTACTTTGATTAGTTTAATTAGTAGTTAATAAAGTATTATGTGAGTAATGGATTTATGCATAATATAGATTTATACAAACATTTGATATAAGAAACAACTTATACAGTTTCTAGACTGTTGGACAGTTGCACGCATAAAATGTTTCATTAAAAATCACGACTTTTCGCGGTTTTGCTCTTTACTATTTATTTTTCAACAAAAAGTCAAGACAATATTTTACTATAATATTTAATTTCATATTACATTACCTGCTTTATAGGATATCACATATCTCCGTATTTGTTATGCTATTTATGCCCTATTTATGCTTATTTATTTTTTCCGTACTTTTTCTTCGTAAAGGTAAAGAATGCTTTTGACATTAAGTCCGCCTTGTGTACAATATATTATTCATGTTGCGCAGTAAAGTATTAAATGAAGAAATAAGTTTCACTTGATATTACTTTTCAAATATCATTAGTCCGCAGCTTTTTACTACAGTCAACTATCAACTAACGCATACAACAGAGATATTTGAAAGTAAAAAATGAATAAATACACGTAGCGACATTCAAACCGTCTAATCTCGCTAATTATCCTTTAAAAAAGAGTCGCCTAAAAGATGTCTGTCCTGGAGCAATATAAAATACTTGAAATATTCTAATTGCTGGAGTATTTAAGTCGTTTGCCTAAATGAAGCATTCGTTTCAATGCAAAGTGAACAAAATATCGCAGTGAGAGCGCTGCTTTATGTGATGCAATAATGCATCCTTAAATTTACGGGAAAACAATACAATATAATAGTAATTAATTACTTATTTAAACTGCTACTAACTTGATGGGCGGCTTTGTTCAAGCGTGCGTTTCCACCGCTAAACAGCACCGTTTATTATTGTAGTGTGTGAGTGAGCCAGTGTTATTAAAGGTAAAAGGAAAACTACTTGTTCTATGTTAACAAAGTTGGTGGGGCATGAGCAATGTGAGAAATTGTTAATATTACGAACAGTGCAAATTTCTCTATGCATATAATATAATCATTTTTGAAATTGTAAGCAAAAAAATGACCCCGAATATATATTTTTTAATTTTCTTTATATGACGAAAACTACATGTCAACACAGGCGCGGGCGACAACGCTCGATAGCTCTTACCTATCGGGTCGCTAGGCCACGAGGTCATGACCTCAGTTGTCTATGAAATTTTCGTCATTTACAATTGAAAATGTCAATTAATATTCATATGGGTAATTTTTTTTCCTAGTATTTTTAAAATGATTACATATATAGAACTAACTCACGATACCTAATAACCAGTTCCCCGGTCGGACAGGGTTTTTGTTACACATTGTATATATTGTAAAATGCATAATGAAATTTAAGTAAATGAATACTTAATAAGAACAATTTAGGGAAATGGAACAAGATCGGTCACTCTTGCCTAGACAAATAAAAAAAAATACTTTTATCTCACTGGTGCAGTTCAAGTGCGATTTTATAAGTTTCACCATTTCAAATTCTACTTTATAAATAACAATTTAACAGAATGATGAACATATAAGTTATTATTTGTTCTGACGACTTAACAGTTTGCCAAACAAATAAAGAGTATAGCTAATTATAATTCTCAAGTTTTACACGAATAATCAAATCAGTAAGGTATGATCGACTAAATTTAGGTGATAAATAATTCATAATAATTTCATTGCAGTAATCTAGATTGGAAATGATGAGTGATTTAAATAATGCCATTTCAAACAGTGGCTGTTCTATATGAGTAACAGTTATTATATTAGGCACATGAACACAAATATTGGATACATATCTCTTTAGGCATAAACCTGCAATCTAAATTCATGGGTTGATCGTTTGAGATTCAACGGCACATTGCACGTTGATATTTCTACCGCGATGCACTTTTGGGTACGAAGAGTATATTGACACTATTTTATGCACAACCCCTTGAAAGGCTTAGTTTATTTCGCGATCAAAATATGTTGATGGTTTCACTTCTACCTACTACTTTGTTTAGTTGTTGTTCTGTACTAGCTGATACCCGCAACTTTATCCGCGTTGCTTGATATATTAACAAAGTTTTTTTATGTACCAAGGAAAAAACATCAAAAAAATCGCAAGCAAAAATATACTTTGTTTACAATTTTTTTTTATACACAATGTTATTCGTTGCTCCGTTTGTAGCTGAAACATATAAATTACCTGGGTTAGTAACGCGAGCACAAGCGACGTGCAGTTGATCGTGTGAAACAAAGCTAATTCTTAGATCAATACCAGCTGGTTTCAGTAAGTACCTGCACAAGATAGCGAGGCGGGAGGTATCTCCCTCCTGCCACGAGTGTGGTGTGCCTCTGGACACGGCGCACTACACCCTGACGGAGTGTGCTGCGTGGGGGCCTCAGAGGCGCTATGCGCGCCTTCTCCCTCCACCTTAATAGCCGCCGAAGCTAAAGGGGTTCCCAGTATCCTGGAACCCCCTTAGAAATGGAGGCCTAGGCGGGCCGACCGTCGGGGCGTCACGGTAGCATGCGCAAGCGATCCCGTGGCGCCCCTTGACCAGACGGAGACGGTACCGCTGGGTTTTTTAGTGGGTATTCCAGCGTCTTCAGTGCCGGCGAGCCCCACATACCCTCCACTTCAAGTTGGGGGAAAAGCGTCAAAGGATTTTCCAGCGATAAAAAAAAACCAATGCCAGCGGCATTTAGCGTCTGTCCCTGTGATTTGTATAAATATCATTTCAAAATTTCGGCTTCAATTCTACTCCGCGAGATGGAAACATACATAACTAAACACGCAGTGCAGATACAAATCGTTGTTTCTTGAAACTTTAATAACTTTTTATTAAATGAAGATATCGCAATAATTTATTTTTTTGGATAAGTGTCTAAGAAATAAAATTTAGAAAATTTCATTGAAATCTATCCAGTAGTTTTTTCGTCATGCGCGCACAACTGCAGACCTCTATCATTTTATTTATATAGATTGACTATTAAAATAATTATTTACTATTTCATTAGCTGCTTCTGCTATGTACACATTATACTGAGTTATAGGTGAGTTTTTGGGGGAATCACCATTGAAATGGGAGGATCCTCCGACCAGACGGGTGTTGTGTCTGGCGGGCTACTGCCCCCCAACGATTGTTGTCGGGTTCTTGTATTTATGTTCAATCGCTCTGATATCTTTAATATCGCGATGTAGGATACGTCTGGTCATAGTTCGTATGTGGCGAGATAGATGTCGCTACATCACTCCCCTCCGAGACCGGAGGTCGATAGCAGGTTGAGTCGTTCATATATCTTGTGATGCTTGCCGGGCCAGTGGAATGTTCCAGTGAGTCGGAACCAGATGCCGCATAGTTCACGGTGAGTCGGAACTGTCTGCGGTGATGCCCCAGTGAGTCGGGGTGATGCTGCAAATGCTCCAGTGAGTCGGAGTGGTGCAGTGGTGCGTAGTGGCTGGCTGCTGCGTCGACCAGGAGAGAAGTGCGTCTCTGCTTGCTGACCGGCCGAAGTGCAGTGTGCTGTGCCAAGGTCGCTGAGAAGGCTGTGGGTGATGACCAGGAATGCGCGTCCGCTGCATGCTGGTAGTCAGGATACCCGTAGTAGCCGTGGATGCTGGCTGGCTGTATGACTCGCTGCTGGAAAGCTTGAGGAAGTGATGATGACGTCACGATGACGTAGATTTGCGAAGGCTGCGCTGACGTTCATCACGTTGGGGTCACCAGTTTGGCGATGATTCACCATTGAAGATGGGAGGATCCTCCGACCAGACGGGTGTTGTGTCTGGCGGGCTACTGCCCCCCAACGATTGTTGTCGGGTTCTTGTATTTATGTTCAATCGCTCTGATATCTTTAATATCGCGATGTAGGATACGTCTGGTCATAGTTCGTATGTGGCGAGATAGATGTCGCTACAAGTTCAAAGACATCAAATCGATATCTTCAACAGTACAGTCACTGTCACTCTTAGAGGTGGCTGTTGTCCTCTATTTTTTTTCTTTTTCACGGTCTCTCAAAACCAGCGTTGTCAACGATGACGATTTAAAATGTAATTACGCCAAAAAAATAAGCTGACTGAACAATCTTTTTGCAATAAAATATTGCGGTAGAGACACCATATTTATTTAATATTCTTCTTTTATTATACAATTATTTATGTTTTGTTTTTTCTTTTTTTCCTTTCCGTTTTATTATCAGGTTTATATGTATATATTTTTATAACTCATTGTGTTGTTTGTAATAAGGCTATCTATCTGTCTATTTCCAATCGCTATAACATCAGTGCCACTATTTACTTAAACATGATGGAAATTCAAATATTAATGTTTAATCCTCATTCGGATTATTTAAAACTGTGTTCGTATTAATTATTAAAATAAGCAGAGGTTTTAGAGGGATCATATTAAACATATTTAGATTTATATATAACGCTTATAATAAACATTATCAGTGTGGTATGAAATTAATATATTAATGTATTTAAACATGCGATGATAGGGTAGATTTCAAAGAAAGTTTGTTGAATAATTTTGATTACAATGTTTGGACAAATAATAGTGGCATAAAATATAGTGACAATGAAGTCGCTATCTTGTATGCATGGCGGGAAACTCACGGGTGATTGAGCTGCAGTCGAATACAAATAGAATGCGCTATACTGCATGATAACGTATGCCACAATATAACTTTATAATATAGACGAATATAAAAGGTTTCAACAATTTGTTTAGCTGGTGTTAAGTAACATGATTTGTTTCTTTCTGCCATAATTGATTTTGCATTATATATATATAAGACACAGAATTTCTTAAATATTTAACTCCTAAACAACATTACGGCAATTAATGTTTTTATTTTCAACTTTAAATAGTTCATACGTTTGTTTTCTAACCGAAAGAGAATAAATTAAATGACAAACGTTGTTACGTTACTTAATATGGTTAAAACTAGTTAAGTGCTGAGTCGTCGTTTATGTTGTAAATATAAACATGTTTTTAGTTCGGTCAAAGACATGAAGGAAATGCGATTACAACAGGAGCGGATGTTTGTTAACTTAGGCGAGAGAGTATTCGCGGAGCCTCCGCTTTTTAACCGACTTAAAAAAGGAGGAGGTTATCAATTCGTCTGTATGTTTTTTTTTTTTGTGTTTGTTACCTCATTACTTTCGACTGGGTGAATCGATTTTGATGATTTTTTTTTTATTTGAAAGGGGTTGCTTCCCATGGGGTCCCATTTTTTTTTAGTCCAGGTTTGACAATGGAATCCATGAGAAAACCATATAAGTCGTAAATTTGCATGAGGTATGTGCGCGACAAATGGACGAATAACTCAATATCACACCAGTGATAGTTTGGTTAGATTCTGATTATAGGATCCATGACAAAGTAACGGAAATCTTCAATTCTTAGTAGCAAATTAACGATACACGGCCGAATCTTTTATAGGCTATCTAGATTTATCATTCACCTACCATAACATCGTTATGATCAAGTAATTATAGTACTATTGTAAAAAACACTTCTTTATATACCGTCAATAGTTTTCGCAGCGCACGCGAAATTATAACTTTTATAGGCAACAGTTTGATACGTTGGGTTACATTGCTCCATTTTAAGTAGGGATCTATAAGTTTTTGAAAATATAATAAAGCCTATATTACTCGGTAAAGACGTAGCTTTCTAAGGGTGAAAGAATTTTTAAAATCGGTCGAGTAGTTTTTGATTTAAATCGTAATAAAAAATCAAACAAAAATCAAATTTTTCCTCTTTATAATATGAGTTATGGATGTAAGCATTAGTATATATGTATATGTTAAAAGTTGAGACCAATTTTGAAAATTATACATATATACATATATATATATATATATATATATATATATATATATATATATATATATATATATATACATATAAGAATCGTATAAGTACTCTTATATAGAGATAAATTTAGAATTTTCTCTAAAGAATCTTTAAGGATGGCATCGATTTTATTGGTAAGGCCAGGAAATTTACAGACTGGGCTCACGCGTAGAATGTACAGTATGTTTGGAACAAAAAGACAGTGTTTTAAAATAGTATAAGCAATATGAGAATTTAAGATGCCCAATCTGTTGACGTTGTCTAAAAATAATTTTATTTTATCATTTAAAACAGGTTCAATACCTCCGTCAAAAAGTGGTGCACCAAGAAGGCAAAACGTATTTTTATGAAGGATTTTAATATTAGGTGCAATTTTAAAAAATTATTCCTTTGCCGAATAAATATCTTTTAAAGATAAAGTGTCTGTGAAGTAAATTTCACATTTTGAAAAATTCAATTTGAGACCAACTTTATCAAAACGTTCTTTAATTATAATTAAATCTTCAATAACATCATCCACTTCACCTCCTATGGTTCCATCATCTAGGTACCATATGTTTAATTTAGATTTTAAATTTGAGATGCAGCTATGGATACCTAGGCTGAAAAGAGCAGGACCCAATGGATCTCCTTGCTGAACGCCTACATTAGAATTAATTGTATTTTCGCCAAAAAAAGCTTTGATGATGAACTGTAACATTGCCAAACATAAGGGTAAATTTCAGGTAAGTAAGACGAGACTTCGTTAAGCAAGGTTGCTCTATCTAAGGAATTAAAGGCATTCTTTACATCAACTTTCAGAAGTGCTTCGGCCTCGTTTCCTTTTAGAAAGGTACGAGTCGAATGTACTGCGGCTTCACACCCACCTCTACTTCCAAATCCGAGTTGTATAGGTTGAAATTTAGGTTTTAAGGTGGAAACTATGTGCCTACAAGCTAATTTAGATGCCAAACGGCGGAAAGTGGACCCGATTGCAATTGGACGAATACTTCCGTCTTTTTTATTAAAGGCACAAAGTCTTGCACCATAAAGATGTGGTAAAAAAGATGAAATCACCTTACCGGATAGCATAAAATTGCATAGCTTAGTTATGTCACTTAATAGGGCCCTGCCAGCGTCATATAGATATATATATATAGATAGTTTGAAGCAGTATTCGTTTTAAATATTTATGAAACTATTTACTTTCCTTTTTTTTATCTAAAATGAAAACAATGTTATTCATATAAAAACTACTGTTCTATCGTTTATATCGTATTCGTATCGTAAGTCAATATAACTACAAAAGCGGTACTATTTATGGAAATCTTTAAATTAGTGTTCCGTGTATGTACGAACAGAGCGTTTTCCGCAAAAAAATTTTAACAAAACAAAAACCGACTTCATAAAAAAACACTAAACACTAATGAAGTCGGTTTTTGTTTTGTTAAAATTTTTATTTATTTTTCGATTTTTAGTGAATCTGAAGTACACTCACTAATTTGTAGAATATGGGTAGACCTACTAAACGTGCAGCTCATATGAGACAGCGCCATTTATATTATTATTATATATTAATCTAAAACAGTGAAACATAAAAAAAATGCATTTTGGTATTTAATTAATAAATATTAGTTAATATGGTTAAATGTATGAATATAAATTAACATGTTTTGATTAAATAGATTTAGTTGGTGGGGTAATTTAGTTGGGCAGCCATAACATAACCAAATAGTTATTTCTAGTAATAATTAAAGAAACTGTTTTGTTTGTGACGCTTTCACGCCTAAACCACTAAGCCGATTTAAAAAATTCTTTAATACATAAATATAACATGTATATAAGAGTACTTATACGATTCTATATATATATATATATATATATATATATATATATATATATATATACAACTCGGATTTGGAAGTAGAGGTGGGTGTGAAGCCGCAGTACATTCGACTCGTACCTTTCTAAAAGGAAACGAGGCCGAAGTACTTCTGAAAGTTGATGTAAAGAATGCCTTTAATTCCTTAGATAGAGCAACCTTGCTTAACGAAGTCTCGTCTTACTTACCTGAAATTTACCCTTATGTTTGGCAATGTTACAGTTCATCATCAAAGCTTTTTTTGGCGAAAATACAATTAATTCTAATGTAGGCGTTCAGCAAGGAGATCCATTGGGTCCTGCTCTTTTCAGCCTAGGTATCCATAGCTGCATCTCAAATTTAAAATCTAAATTAAACATATGGTACCTAGATGATGGAACCATAGGAGGTGAAGTGGATGATGTTATTGAAGATTTAATTATAATTAAAGAACGTTTTGATAAAGTTGGTCTCAAATTGAATTTTTCAAAATGTGAAATTTACTTCACAGACACTTTATCTTTAAAAGATATTTATTCGGCAACGGAATTATTTTTTACAATTGCACCTAATATTAAAATCCTTCATAAAAATACGTTTTGCCTTCTTGGTGCACCACTTTTTGACGGAGGTATTGAACCTGTTTTAAATGATAAAATAAAATAATTTTTAGACAACGTCAACAGATTGGGCATCTTAAATTCTCATATTGCTTATACTATTTTAAAACACTGTCTTTTTGTTCCAAACATACTGTACATTCTACGCGCGAGCCCAGTCTGTAAATTTCCTGGCCTTACCAATAAAATCGATGCCATCCTTAAAGATTCTTTAGAGAAAATTCTAAATTTATCTCTTGATGAGTATTCCTGGACACAAGCTACAATCCCGATTAAGCATGGTGGCATCGGTGTGAGGAAAATTTCAAGTGTTGCCCTTCCAGCCTTTCTCTCTTCTGTACATAGCATTTCAGACCTTTGTTCACATATTTTAAAATCAAATACACAGAAAATTACAAATGTTACAGAGGCAATAGAAAACTGGAAGGTAAAATGTCCTAATGACGATATCCCTAAGGAAGTTACCAAACAAAAACTTTGGGATTCGCCACTAGTTCATGTTACACAACAAAGTTTGAATCAAAATTTAACAAGTGCCAAAAACCGTGCACGGCTTCTAGCTTTATCAACTAAAGAGTCAGGTCACTGGTTACATGCGGTACCTTCTAAAAATCTTGGGACGCTTTTAGACAATGAATGTTTTCGCGTATCAATAGGTCTCTGGCTGGGAACGCAGCTGTGTATTGAGCACAGGTGCCCGTGTGGAAAAGAGGTTGAATCTTTCGGCTTACACGGTCTTTCTTGTCCAAAGAGTTCAGGGAGGCTTTTCCGCCATGGTTCTCTTAATGATATTATTAAAACGGCTCTTGCCACCATTGACGTTCCTGCTCTTATTGAGCCTCATGGAATTAGTCGTGATGATGGCAAGAGACCTGATGGACTGACATTGGTTCCCTGGGAACGGGGACGGGCCCTTGTGTGGGACGCAACATGTGTTGATACACTGGCCCCGTCTCATATCAGGGAAATAATGTTAAAAGTCGGAGCTGCCGCGGAAAAAGTTGAAACGAACAAACGTAACAAATATTCGTCTCTTATTCCAAATTATATTTTTGTTCCGTTTGCAGTTGAAACGCTTGGACCTTGGAGTAATAGTACCAAAAAATTCATCCAAAATATTACTCCCCGCCTAATTGCCTCCACTGGTGACAGGAGGACTGGTTCATTTTTCGCCCAGAGAATCGGAATTGCGATTCAAAGGGGAAATGCTGCTAGCATTCTTGCCACCATTCCACGCGGTCACGACTTGTATAATAATTATTTTTAAATGTTATTTGTATTTAGTTAAGGTTTTAATGTAAATAAATAAATAAAAAAAAAACTATCTAAGTAACTACTATAAAAGTGAGAAGTCCTTTATCCACCTGTAGGGCATTTACTACTACTACCAGTGATACTAAATTTAAAATGAAGAAATCTTATTGTAATAGACGATTAGGATCAAAGCGACTTATAGGAATTACGAACGTTCAACTTTTAGACGTTGAACGTTCGTAAATGAAATAAAGTGTTTAGGTATGTATAGGTATTTACAATAGAGTTAAATTAATATACGTTTTTTAGCTAATATATTTTTGAATTAAAAATTTAAATAAATGCTTAGGCCATTAGATTACAATAATATGAAATATCAAATGATCAAACAGCATTGCATGTCTACTGACTAGGAGATTTGTGATCGATTTGCGGTGTGACGAGTAGGCATCATGCGATGTCACGCGTGCATTTGCTGATGTACCGAACATGATATCGTATAACAGATGTAAAGGTAAAAGGTATATTATGATTAACAGATTATGAGAGGGTTTTACATTTTTTTTACAAACAATACTTATAGAATGTTAAATGTCAAATAAGGTTTTAGATACAAGTTATAAAATATATAAATATTTGTGGAAACTTGATTGGTTTATGTGTTATTTTATTGTTTTATATTGTATATGTATAGCAGAACTGTTTGTTTCCCAAAAAATATATAAATAAATAAATAAATAAATAAAAATAATGGCGTAAAAGCGTATGTATGCAATTAATATAGTATGTTTTGTTTCTTTCTAATATAGATGATAACATTATGTCAATTAATTTACACCTGGTATATAAATTTTGATTGCATATGACTAATATAAAACGGAAAGCTAACTTCACTCGTACGATAACTATATAGTACAATATAGTTATAGTACGAGTATAATTTAATCTGATTTAATAGCCCGAAAAATAAATGTAGTTATTTGTATTAGAATACGGTACGGTATACTTAACAGAAAAATAATGATTGTTCGATGTCGTATGGAGTTGTATATTTTATTATAATACAAAGATTAATAACCGAGTTTCAAAAAAGATATTTCAAACCGGGAGGCGAGCGGAACCCTATGTTTGACTATTCAAAATTCTTTGGTAAATAAATTAATTTAAAAATTTGTATCTTTTTTTAGAAAATTTGTAGTAGATATGTGTAATCAGATTTCCTCGTTTCCTATAACTACTAGATATGTGTTTATAAAATGTCGTGATTTAGTTCATAAAAGAATATATATTTTTTATATGACAGTCGCATAATTTAGCGGGTACACTTTTTCGACTAATATTTGTTAAATAGTAGTAAAAGTAAAACATGTACTAAACATATCAATTACTTTGTATAAACATATCAATTACTTTGTAGTAATTGATTATAGGAGATAATCAATAACAGACATATTATATACAATTTTTTTATTAGTATTTTTTTTATTTGTGTTTATTAGTATTAATAGGAAGGCAGACGAGTATGTGGGTCACCTGATGGTAAGTGGTCACCAACGCCCATAGACAATGGCATTGTAAGAGATGTTAACCATCGCTTACATCGCCGATGCGCCACCAACCTTGGGAACTAAGATGTTATGTCCCTTGTGCCTGTAATTACACTGGCTCACTCACCCTTCAAACCGGAACACAACAGTACCAAGTACTGCTGTTTTGCGGTAGAATATCTGATGAGTGGGTGGTACCTACCCAGACGAGCCTGCACAAAGCTATACCACCAAGTGGTTTGTGTTGTGTAGTTGATAATGTAGTTACAATTATTGTTATTTTTGGAGTCAATGTCAGCCAAGGAAACACTTTAATATACCTAGCAATAATAATACGGGAATCCTTTAAAAACAACCAAAAGCTTACCGACTCCACCGATTTTAAAAATTCTTTCACCCTTAGAAAGCTACGTCTTTACCGAGTAACATAGGCTATATTATATTTTCAAAAACTTATGGATCCCTACTTAAAATGGAGCAATGTAATCCAAGGTATCAAACTGTTGCCTATAAAAGTCATTATTTAGCATGCGCTGCGAAAACTATTGACGCTATATAAAAAAGTGTTCTATCCAATAGTACTACAATTACTTGATCATAACGATGTTATGAACCACCTCCTCCATTTTTTGAAGTCGGTTAAAAATAAATAATTATAGTTTATTTTCAACGGTAAGTTCATTCACAATTTAAGCGAATGATTTAAATATGAATAACTAACAATCAGGTAAGAATTTCCAATACTAAAGCTGTGCTCGTAGTAACGTCTGTAGTTAGACCGTATCGCGGTTTGGAAGGATTTATTTGAATATCTCATTTAAGAGCACAATTGAAGTTTCTGTCGTAGTATTCCAATAAAACGACGTGAATGCTGCTTGAAACTGGCAACAAAGGCTTTCATATAGTTTCAAGTTCGGTCAGATCGAAAGACGAACCGTTAAGGATGGGTATGAGAGCTACCGCAGTCCACTTAATAACACAAAATAAAACTCTTATTACTAAAGTTTTATTTTGTGTGTGTGTATTTTAAATTTCTTTATTATTATAGAACTTATCCTACTTATATTGATAATGTTTGTATATTCGGATTCGGATTTTAGTTACCTACTCAATCACGCAAAATTGGCTGAATGGATATGGAGAATTTGTTACAAAGAATACCCCTGCGGTGGCACTTACGGTGGGATGAGTAGGTAAGTAGCGCCGACGATTCCTTTCCGGTCTTTTTCACTGATGAGGCTATAAGACTATCTCCTTGATGAAAATAGAAAGACCATACGACACCAGGCTAAGCCAGTGTGACTTGCACTGAAGGTAGAAGTATGCCATCGCAAATTTTATACATCTTCTAACACCGTTAAAGCCAGAAAAAAACGCACATATGGTAAAGTCTAGTGCGTACTGTGGGCTTGAACGGTTGCGTTTTAGTCGATCACTAAATGAATTCTACGCGCGCGAAGCCGCCGGTTAGTTAGTTAGTAGTGTTTTGGTAATATATTAATGCAGTTTTAGTTACTATATTATAGGTATTGAGTTTTAAGTGATGCCAGCTATTTTTATAAGTTATAATTATTGTACTTTTAATGTATTAAATTATTTATCTTTATATTTTTTACGTATTAACTTATCCGTTCAATTCGGTACATATTGTTTTTAATTACCATGAAAAACACAATACTTACACCAGAAAAGTAAAAAAAACATATGAACAAAACGGGTTAACATTTCGGGGTTGCAGCTTGTTTACACACTGTTCGCTCCGCGGCAACTTCCGGCATGCACTGAAATGTTACCGTGAAAATGCTACTGACTACCCCCAATAGCACGTAATTTGTTTGCTTACGTAACTTGTGTAGTTATTTACCTGGAACTTTTGTAAGTGTGAGAAATAAGCCTTACTTAAGAGATAAAGTTTCATTTATTTACTGTTAGTTGATGATCATTTATGCTATGTAGATAAATCGATGAAAACGATAGTTACATTTTATTCAAATCGAATCGATTTTCAGCAGTTCATATGTTGACAAATCTCTTCGTTTGGAAGAACTTTATTTTTGTAATTTTCAGGTCAAAAAAGTTCATAAGAGTCGTTTTTGTTGGGCTTATGTTGAGTACAAACACGACATTGACTTCAAGGTTATTTTATCCATTGACATATTAAGTGAATAATTAAATTTTCACTTAACTTGATTTAGTGAGTTTTTATCCAACAATAAAAATAATAGATTAATATCGTAACAAACCACTGCATACGCAATTTAACTTGTGCAAATATTCTAGCCTTTCGAAAACCCACCTCATTCTTGAAAACCCTTCATCTTGAAGATGTTGTGCATATAGCACAAAATTTTTCATGAAATTTAGTCAATAAGTTTTTGTAATGATGATATTTTTAATGGAAACGTTTGCTTGTTTTATATTTTTAGTCATAGAGCATGGCTTTTTTATTCGTAATGAATTTAAAATTGTAGATGCTTAACAATATATTTTTTATTATTTTACCAATTAAAATTAGCTTGAAAGCTTTTGACGGTAGGACAGTGTTATATTATGTTTACAGAAACACCCGTATGACTGACAAACTAAATTCCAAAAAAAAACGTATATTTTTTACTTTTGAAATATTTTGACTACACTCTAATTCATTTTAAAACATATAACGATGATTTATCCAGGGCTTTATGCCATTAATGCTTATTGTGGAAAACTAACATAAGTTACAAAATAATGTAGAATTATAAAGAAACACATGCAATATAAATACGTCCAGGCCATTGACGAGATATATTTAATCTTTTAAAAAAAATAAAAATAGTGTGCAATGTGCATACGTTGTTGCATAGTAAAAGCGCTGGCGTGTTTCAAAAGCTTACTCGAAGGAGAAGAAAATTTTAAATAGTACAATACACGACGTAACGTTGCATAATATGGCGCGTGTTCAGCCAAAGTATTCGTTATGGTATTTGCTACACCTAGCCAACCGGGGCATATGTTTCGCGATATGACGCCGAACGTCAGGTGTTCATCCTATGCACTTTAATCTAGAATCGACTTTATTACGATAATTTTAAGTCACGAAATCGAACAACATTGTCGATGCTATATATGTCAGTTTCGTATCAATAAAGTGAAAACCCTCCCTCTCCGAACGAACGCTGCCAACTGTGAAGAGTACTTGAGACTCTGGCTAGAAGATCAGAGCGGCGATATTCGCGGGGCCGGGGGTTAGTTCGCTGCATCCTTTTTGCTCACGGGAGCGCGCGACGCTAGGCGGGCGGGAGGCCCTGGTTCAGCGTCACTCACGTCGACTCGGTCTCCTCGGTCGTGTGTCCTGTCCGTGACGTACGATCTCCGTATCCTACCGGTACTAGTTTGAGCGTGCCATTTACCCGAAGTATCATCTTGAAAATAAATAAACCTTTTATTCACTAAAAGATAATATTTCATCGTTTTCATCTCGTTACCGTTTATTTTACAGTTTACTTCAGTTTTAAAATTTATTTAAAGTTTATTTTGTTGTGTCTATTACACAAACATTAAATTAATTACTAGACATTTGTGATCGAGAAAAATAATATTTGGATTATCGGAGTAGTGAAAAGTGAATGAAGTCAAAGGCACCAGTTTCAAGTTGCCGATCTCATTTACATCATTTAAGTAGGTAAGAATTTGTCTCCGTCTGCTTTTTTCAATGTCTACCTTCTTAGTTTGCTATTTAAAGATGCAAAGATCGCTGAAGTTTTCCGTAGAAACTATACTATACTTTACTATTATTATTTGTGTTATTTTTATTCTTTTTATGTTCTGTAAGTTGTGTGTTGTTTTTTATAGGATTGATATTCAATGCAGACATGTTTCATTACGTAGCTATTAACTATCAGCTTGTATTTTTTATTTGCTTATAAATGTTAGATAATCGTATTGAACAAAAATATGTCAATTAAAGCAACGTTGAAGAAATTCATCATTATTTCTGTACAAAAATATAGCGAACAAAACCTTATAATAAAACCTAAATTGTTTAAGTAATTATTATTCATTTCAAACGATTTTAGACGAAGGCAAAGCGCGCCAAAATGACATTGAAATCCTTGATATGACATAAAACCAATTCTCTTAATCGCCCGCTCCACCACAGGCTTGAATGACATGATCGTATCATACATCAAGTGGTGGAAGTGGTCATCTATAAATTTTTTTTTTTTTTAAACAAATGTTTGGCGAACATCACCCGAATATGGTATCAATAACATCAATAACTTTCAGTAATGAATGGAAAAAGAACAACTTTTGTCTGTTTTTTAATATAACAAACAAAAATCAAGGATAACCATTTATTAATAGAAAAAAGAAATTTATTTTTGAAGTAACTATTCACAGTTATTTAAACAAATTTTGAAGAGGAAGATTAGTAATAGACTTGTACTATTTTAAATATTTTCTGTTTAAGAATTTGCAAAAACAGTACAACAAGTGTTAGTAACATTACATACAAACAAGTATTGAACGCTATTGTACAAAATTTGCTAAAAGGAAGCTTACAGGGGGCTAATTTTACTAACAATCTTTATCGCAATCGGATTGAAGCATGATCGTTGCCGTTTCTCAGTTTTCCTTTTATTTAATTTAATTATCGACGATTTGCGTAAAAGTTAACAATTATGATTAGTTTTAACATAACGGTATACGCTCACCAGGGCCGGATTTTCAGGTGTGGGCCTCGGGGCAAGAAAGGAAGCCCCCTGACCCAAAATTATTTTTCCAAATGAACAAATGTTTTCAGTCGAGTTTTTCAACTCGGCGCGGCTAAATAAATATAGGCAAGATAGGAATATCCCCTCTTTTGTGGAAACCCCGAGGCTGTAGCCCCGTTTGCCCTCCCCTAAATCCGGCCCTGATGTTAACATCATATCGGTTCAGTTCCGTAGGAACGTATCGTATTCCTTAGGGCTTATTAGAATTCGGCCTCTGAATACTCTTTCATCGTTTTAATTTCAAATTTATCGAATTTTTACTGAAGTGCACTGTTGAATTTAAAAATATATATGTATTGAAATTACTTAATAATATTAGTATTGTTTTAAGCATTGGTAAATTTATTAAACGTGCTAAATAAATTCAGATCCATCAATTATGCTACGAACGCCATCCATGAACGTAGATACATTATCTATTAAGAAAAATCGCGCCATTACAACGTAGGACCTAATAATAAAATTGTATAACTTTTCTTGAAATTTGTGTCGGTCAATAAATAAACTTAGTAAGTTGATTTTTGATACATAACCTATACTTTCCTAAAAAAATGTTAAACAGTTTTATAAATTTAAATCGTTGCTTACTCTGTATTTAGAGAGAGTTGAATAAAACAGGTGGAAGCGCTTTCCCATATTTTTGTTTAATATAATATTCTATGTACGTTTTTCGTTGTTGTTATTTCAAAGAACTTTTATTTCATTAATTTTCTTTTTAAAATAAGTAGCGAAACGCATTAACTGTTTCGTTACAAAGTTTTCTGAAAATAGACTTAAGTACGTTGAAAACTCTCTCCCTTACGGTCTTTATGAGTTAAATTATATACGCTTTGGGGCGCAAAAATGGAGACAAATTTTCCTATTGGGACTCTGGGAGCATTGTTGTCGACTTAGATGCCCTACTACTGTAGATACTACTTTATCTCATTCATATTTTATACACAATGACGTGCTGAAATTATGTGTACCAAAGGGCGCCCTGTTTTTATGCATCTTTGACAGTTTTGTGGAAAAAAACATGAGATCAGAAGATTATTAAGCTTATTTTTTGATATATTTGTTGAATTATTTAATATTTTTTAACTATTTCATAACTTAATTTAATTAAATCTGTTAAGAAATATAAATAACTTTCAATAAATATATAACTTTTTAATGGAATAAAAATTATTTTAAATGTGGTTTGGTTTCATACCTGTTAACTTTTCACACCAATGGACAAAAATACAAATATAAATTTGCAAACGCTTCGCTGTTTAAAACTGTTTATTAATATATATCTTATAAATAGAAGCGTACGCGTGTTCCGAAATACTTGCAACAAAGCTACTTCACGCGATGGTATAATTTATTATAACTTTTTGCTTTTAAATTCATAACAATATTTAAATTCCTCTATAATAAGTACAATATATAGTTACTAAATAAATATAGTAATGTTATTATATTATTTTGATGTCAGATAATCTTGAAAAAAACATTGCAGTAAATAAATACAGATAGTACAATAGTGTATAACGTAGCGAAGTATCTAATCTGTGCCCTATTATAATTTTTTTTTATATCTTATGATCTAATGATAAATTATAACTTTCTACAACACTTTGTACATTGTGTTTATTTAACTGGATAAAATGTGTTTTGATAATACTCCGTAAGCTATAATAACAAGTGGTAATTATTTAATTTATTATTTATAAGATAAGAGAAACGGACTTTTTGCTACTTAGTCGAAATAATTTCTAATCGAAATATAAATATCATATTTGTATTTACACACGAATTTATACATATATATATATTTGGAGCAAATCTTCATTCTATTTAATTCTACTAAAGGAAATGAAAATCACCGTAGTATTAACATAATCTTTTTGCAGAATCCTATATTACAATAACGGATTCTGTAAAATGATTATAATGAAATTCGTTAGTGATAAATAATCATATGCATGATACATCATATATCATAGCATATACATCATACAGATAGCATATTACATTAAAAAGCAAACAGTTAATTCCGAGTAACAAGCGCGACAAGTCCAACAGTACGTACGGTGAAATCCGGTACCTACTGTGAATTGAAAGCCACAACGCAACTTCATAGCTTAGTTTTTGTACAACATGACGCATAGTGTATGGTTGGCATGTAAAACTTGAATACATTTTTTTTCTTATACGTAGGTGTACGAGCATGTGGGGCACCTGATGGTAAGTGGTCACCAACGCCGATAGACAATGGCATTGTAAGAAATGTTAACCTGGGAACCCAACCTGGGAAACTAAGATGTTATGTCCCTTGTGCCTGTAATTACACTGGCTCACTCACCCTTCAAACCGGAACACAACAATACAAAAGTACTGTTATTTTGCGGTAGAATATCTGATGAGTGGGTGGTACCTATCGATTGATCGGTGTATCTATTTATTTCTTAAATAAGTCGATTCAAAATGGTTCCAAAGATATGAACCGATCTTTGATTAGAAATATAGTAGTGTGTGTGTCTTACGTGTAGCCTTATGGCTCTGATATATTCATAACGAAAACAGTAATAAAACACATAAGTGTTTGACAAAAGAACAGTAAGTAGTATCATACGCTAAATTCTACCATCAGTTTTAAATAAAATTACTGTTATTGTAAATATACCAAAACTATTTGATTATTGTTTAGTATGACCTATAACTATCTATTCCTCGTATTCTTGTCTTTGTAAACAATGAGTGTCGTTTATTTATAACGGACAACATTTTTCTTAATTTTGGTTTTAGACCAAATAACTTGAGCTCCTGTTATGGAAATGTGTTTTGATCATCTTTAGATTATTCTGTTTATTATCAAAGTCCAAACAAAATACATTTCAAGAGAGTCTATTGAACTTTGTACTGTAGAGATTTTTCATATCGTTTTCGCTTTGTAAAACCACTCTTCCATAAAGTCAAAGTTTTCATCTCATCAAGTTTGAAGTATGTTATAAAAATGCTTTTATTGCTTTCCGAGCATAAATTTTCAAATGCCATGAATTTTATATCGATCGTGATACTGTTCTGGGAACTTGAGAATCTTGAGGGTCAAGCGGCATTAATACGGGTTTTGTGAGATCCTTTATATGTACGATCCGACGTAATTAGTGGCTTGTAAGGTTCTGAAAACGTTTAGGCATTAATGTATCCGCTGACCTTGTTAAATATATTTGATTAATCGTTAATACGAATCAAAGTAGCGCTAATAAGATCAAACCGTTCAACATTTATAAATCTCAAGATATGTTGTTTCTTACAAATTGTGTACTTTTATAGTATATTATTTTGCTAGTACTGGTTATAGGTTTGGTAGTTACTGGTTATTTTTAATATGTTTCTTAAATTTCAATAAACTTGCAGATTTCAGGCGAATTAGATATTATTTAGTATATAATATTAGATAATATTTAGAATTAAAATATTACAATGTTATATAATACAACCAAATGTTTATTAAGTAAATGCGGTAACTTATAAGCTAGCTATTTAACAGATAAGAAATATTTCAGAATACATAACTTTTACAGTTTAAAACATATTTTGGCTTTTATTTGTGTTAAAATATAGAATAATAGTATTAACATGAGACGTTTATCAAGAAATATTATATGGTTTGTAATATTTAAAAACGCACGGGCTTTAAAACAGAATTAACTTTGTAGTCCAATTGGATATAATATGAAATAAAGAAATTCAAAATCTTAAATACAAAACATATAAGTTATAATTTTTCTACCAGTACCTACTTGAATAACTGTAAGGGCAGCTTAAGGAAGACGATAGTGTGAATGACCTAACAGATAACTAGTAAGCCCTAGACAGGTTTACGGAGACAGGCTATAGTTGATTCCGTTATAAAACTGGAACAATTAAATTAATGTGATTGTAAAGGGATTTTTTTGTATTGATGGATAAAAAATTGTGTTTTTAATTATTTAATGGAGATTTTATTCACAATGTACTTTAAAATTGTTGCAATATAACAAGTAAGTTAATTTACATAAATATATATAAATATATATATATATATATATATATATAAGATAAACAGTAGAAAACTGTGTTAAATATTCAATTGCTGTTATTTTAGTATAACATTTCGTGAGCGTCAATGATGAAGACGTACAAAAAACATGAATGTATTTGAATTCAAAGCACTTTGAATAAACTTCGTGTATTATTACGGTATACGAAGTATAACTTCTATTTATGAATACCGTTCATAACAAGAAATTATACTTTTTAACAAATAATATTACCGCATAGGAAGGAATGCATAGGAATGCATAGGAAGGAATGCATAGAATAAAAAAGAGACGCTAAGTAAAAAAAAAACCGATATGTAGTAAAGCAACAGACTATGAATGACCGTACTGCTGGGCTAAGGTCATCTTTGATGAGACGGTCACAGTGGCTTCTAACCACTGAGCCGCTATAACCTCGCGGTTAGAACGCGTGAATCTTAACCAATGATCGCGGGTTCAAGCCCAGGCGAGGGCTATCACTCAATACTAATAATATCTTATATCAATGTTAAAACCTACTACATTACCTAATTTGATAATAAAGTAATATATGTTCTATATTTTTTATGGTATAGAAATATATTGCACTCGTTTCCATTATCACAAATTATTTATATGAGCAAAGCAATATTTTTTCCGATTCTCATTCTTTATCGTGACCAAAACGTTCACGCTTTAAAGCTATTATTCAGTGTTTGACGTAGGTAGATTGTAGACGTTTTTTTTTTAACGTTTTTAGTTTTATACTTAATACATTAGCATATCTTGTAAATTGCTTACATTGTTAAACATACTGATGGTCTACTTCTTTATTTTTTAAAAGGAAAGGATTTTCAGCTTAAACCGCCACTCCGTTTCTTTGAGTACAAGAGTAAGTAGTCGTTTTAGAACTTCTAGAGATAAATGTTTCTTCACGGTATCTTCCTTTCCTGCAAATGAATTGTAAACACATTAAATACTTAAGATTGAGATACCTGGATTTGAGTTCGCATCCGTTCTTTGCAGCAATGTATTCTTTCTACTAAGCCTTGTCGGCTTTTCTTAGAGTTGCGTACTGAATTGTTATTTTTATTAAAGTTTATTGTAAATCTGATACGCTTCTTTAATCTATAATATTGTCTTATTTAAAGTTACGTAATTGATTGAATTATAGATTAAGTACACGGTTTTATTTAGCTTGCCCTGTTTTGTTCGTCTCGGTCTAGTAATTAAAATTTGACCTCCTTCCTGTTAACAGATTGATCTGATATTTGGTACACTCTTTTAGTTCTAATGACAATAAGAGTGCCGCTGCTACAAAATGGCGGATTACATATTTTAGCACAACTAACTCAATATGGGTATCAAGTGAAAAGGCTTGACTAGTAGAATAGAGTTATGAAAAAAAATGAAAACCCAATATGACCGGCAACAAAACGGCGGATTAAGTAGGTACATATTTTTTCAAAAAGCCTTCAATTTGTGTATCAAATGAAAGGACTTGACTAGTAGAATACTGTACGCTATGGCAAATTTCAAATCTAAGATGGTCGCCAGCAATAAATACCAGATTTAATATTTGTTTCGATATAATAGGTATCAAATAAAAGAACAAGTGGAACAGTAACAAAATTAAAAACTATTTACTTGGAAATAAAAAATTAAGTAAAAAAATAAATGCACTAAATTTTGACTGCGTCGTTGGTCTAGTGGCTTGATATAAGGCCGCCGACGCGGTGGTCCTGGGTTCAATTCCCAGGTTGGGCCAATATATAGTTATTGGGGTTTTCTCTCAGAAAATTCTCAGTAGCAGCCCGGAGTCTGGAAGTTGGAAGTGTGTACACTCCCGTGCCTCGGAAAGCACGTTAAGCCGTTGGTCCTGCGCCTGAACTCTTTCCGGTCGTGTCGGATTGCCGTCCCATCGGATTATGAGAGCTAAGGAAAAGAGAGTGCACCTGTGTTTGCGCACACACTTGTGCACTATAATATCTCCTGCGCAGTTGGCTAATCTCTCTTAAGATTGGCCGCCGTGGCCGAAATCGGTCTGGAGGACCTTATATATGCACTAAATTTTTATCAAGTCAACCGCTATATGAATGCTATTTATGTATTTACTCAAGTTGCGCTTCGCCAAACGATTTTATTTTTTGCCTGATCAATGCCCTAGATTGCTGGGGAGATTTGTGTGAACACTGGTGCCTAGGATCTACCGAATTATTTTTTAGACTTTAGTACATTATCTACATCATTATCTTTACACGCAATAAAACCGTTTAACCTAAAAACATTTTTTATTTAATTTTTTTGAGTAGTTCCTTAGTTATAGGTATGATAGCTGTACCAAATATATTCAATACAATAAAAAATTGGTTGCCTGTAAAGTCGGTATACGGGCGAAAGTTTTACGTGACAACGACTTTGAGTGGTAAAATAATTTTAATGTGAATATTCATTCGTATAGTAGGAAGAAGGATGAAATAATAGTAACAATTTAAAACATTTATTTATACAAAGAATTATATTTAAAACATTAATTTATACAAAGAATCTCGCACTGAATTTCACTTTTTATGTCTGTCTCTCTCGCTCTTAGGCGGGCTAACCATGCCCGAGTGGAAGGGACGCGTGCCTCTCACTCGCTCTCATTGTGAGCGCATAACGTGAGCGGAGCGTAACGCAGTTTCTTGAAGTGTCACCCGGCAAACCAATTTATAAGACGTTGTCACGTCAAAATGAATAATAATAAAATGAAGGTTATTAACTCATGAAAATATACATACATATTATATTATATTGTATTAAGAATGATGTCACCAAACTCAGTTGGATTTATTCGTACATCGGTGTTCATGGTCAACACTTTTATACACTTAAGCTATACAATTATATATATTTTAAGCCTAATTTCATAACGTGCGACGTCTGTTTCTTTGGTGATATTTTAAAATAAACAAATAAGACATGACGATGACGATGAAATTTAATCTTAAAAGAGATCTTCATAAAATATCCTATTCTATCATAAAATTAAATTAACAATTGATATTATTTTAACAATATCATATTCTAACAACTATATTTGAATGAAGCTTGTTAAAACTTTATGATAACAGCATATAAAAGTTAAACAAAACAAAACTCGAGGACAAAGGTTTGTTAAGAAGGAGCATAATATTAAATAAATTGGGTAAAGTTTGAAATGCAAGTGGTGACCTCATTAGTTCCAGGTGACAGAACTTATTATATACCTTTGTCGTTTGTGTGAATGCCACAAAAGAAAGCCAAAATTAAATTTAGTTTCAATATATTTTACTTCTTCTGTCCTGGGTTCAATTCCCAGGGCGGGCCAATAAATAGTTATTGGGTTTTTCTGTCAGAAAATTCACAGTAGCAGCTCGGAGTCTGGAAGTTGGATGTGTGTACACTCCCTCGTCTCGTTCCTCGAAAGCTTGTCAAGCCGTTGGTCCTGCACCTGAACTCTTCCGGTCGTGTCGGATTCCCGTCCCATCGGATTATGAGAGCTAAGGAAAAGAGAGTGCTGTGTTAGCGCACACACTTGTGCAATATAATATCTCCTGCGCAGTTAGGTAATGTCTTGAGATTGGCCACGAGAGTGGCCGAAATTGGTCAGGAGGAACTTTTTATTGTATATAAAATCCATATGTATCTAGTTAGTTTATTTTAAATCACCTAGTATTTTGCCTATACTCTTTTTAGATCGCTTTCTCTCACCCCAAATTGTATGTATATATGCAATTTATTTATTTATAATATAATATTATATTACGTACTTGCTTTCACCGTGACAGTTTTGTCTCGTAAAGCAACTTATTGCATAATTATTATTTATTATTAATTATTATTATAATATTTTTTTTATCCTTACTTAATAAGCCAATGTACGCGTAATAATAAAGTGTAATAACATTTTTTTATTAATATTAGAATTAATATAAAATAATTATGTATTCATATTTTTTTATTATATAATAGCAAATACACAGCTCAGTCAATATTATAAAAATTGCAAAATAGTTTTCTGAAACAAGTACGATTCTTGATAAGATTTGTTCTGAAAATATCTGCGCTAAAAGGATTTTTCTGATGAAAACGTGATTGAAAATAACCATGTTTCCGCATGGCAAGGCGAATATTGCATTTTCACTCGGATGATGTGTCGACTGCATTTTAAATAACTTAGCGGGTTCCGACCGACGGACGGACGCTCTGTATTGATTTGGGCTATTATCAGAAACTGTAGACAAGCAATATTGGCATCGCTTTTAATTTTAATTAAAATGATTTGATTTCCATCCAATCCAGTAAACTTTAATGAATTTATAATTTCATAAAGTAAAGTTTTTCTATGCTGTTTTTGAAACAAAATAATAAAATGATAATATACAAAATAATAATTCGTCGATACTCCAGTACAGTATATGTTTTACTCTTGGGTTCAGGTTTGGTCTCCCTTAAAACCACTTTATAACTTGGTGGTAGAGCTGTTGTGCAAGCTCGTCTGGGTAGGTGCCACCCACTCATCAGATATTCTACCGCAAAACAACAGTACTTGGTATTGCTGTGTTCCGGTTTGAAGGGTGAGTGAGCCAGTGTAATTACAGGTACAAGGGACATAACATCTTAGTTCCCACGGTTGGTGGCGCATTGGCGATGTTAGCGATGGTTCTCATCTCTTACAATGCCAATGTCTATGGGCGTTGGTGACTACTTACCATTAGTGTCCCATATGTTCGTCCGCCTTTTTTTTTTTTTCCTATCGCTGGAAAAACGCATTTACGCGTTTCTCCCACGTGAGGTGGGGGGGGGTATGTGGGGCTCGCCGGTGCTGAAGGCTCCGGAATACCTACTAAAAAACCAGCGTACCTGCATCGTCTCGGTGGAGCGGCACGGGATCGCTTGCGCATACTACCGCGACGCCCCGACGGTTGACCCGATTGCGCGGGCCTCCTTTCTTATTTGGGTTCCTGGCACGCAGAGAACCCGCCTAGCCCCGCCGATGCTTACGACGGAGAGAGAAGATATAGCTCCGACGCCTCCTCCCTGGTCTCCTTCGGCGGAGCGGGTCAGCGGAGGCAGATGCCTCACGCTCACGCTCCGCGGCCTCTTTCTGCGACATGACACTCTCGCAGAAAGAGACCATCTCCATCCAGCATTTCGCGCTGCCAAGCATAGCGGTAATCACGCTCGACAGCGAGAGGTCTGCGCCGACTGACGCCGCCAGGGAATGCCTCTGGGATCCCCACGCAGCACACTCCGTCAGGGTGTGGTTCGCCGTGTCCAGTGGCGCACCACACTCGTGGCAAGAGGGTGATATCTCCCGTCTAGCTATCCCAAGAAGGTACTTACCGAAACAGCCATGAAATTGTTCGTCCGCCTACAAATGCTATAAAAAAAAAAAAATTGGTTGCCTGTAAAGTCGGTATACGGGCGAAAGTTTTACGTGACAACGACTTTGAGTGGTAAAATAATTTTAATGTGAATATTCATTCGTATAGTAGGAAGAAGGATGAAATAATAGTAACAATTTAAAACATTTATTTATACAAAGAATTATATTTAAAACATTAATTTATACAAAGAATCTCGCACTGAATTTCATATTAACAAAATTGTATTTTTACCTTTACACATACATACGTATTTATATACAAATATACATACAATAACTTGCAATACATTTGCGTACAATGAAACAGCGTTTACTACAACTTAACTTGTTCCTATCTGAGTGATTTTGCCCGAGTGGAAGGGACGCGTGCCTCTCACTCGTTCTCATTGTGAGCGCATAACGTGAGCGGAGCGTAACGCAGTTTCTTGAAGTGTCACCCGGCAAACCAATTTATAAGACGTTGTCACGTCAAAACAGAAAGCTTACAGGCCATTCCACCACGCTACTTAAATGAATGATGAATTATCCTGATGATGAATAAATTTGGAATTGTATGAGACTAAACGAAACCAACGTACTGTTTTTATTGTTTTTATTTTAGCGTAAATGAGCCAATGAGCCATCTGGCACTAAAATAAATAATAACAATTCCCTGCATTGTCAATGTGCCTCATAGTAACCTTCAAAACTAGATAAGTTACACTGGTCCACACCCTCTTCAAACTGGAACACAACAATAATAAGTATTGCTGTTTAGCGGTAGGATATCTGATGAGTCAGTATTACCTACCTAGACAGTTTTGCATAAAGCTCCACCACAAAGTAAGATCTCTATCTCCACCTATCTTTAAGTACTTCTAAACTCTATTTTTATCTATCTCTAGTCGCAGATTCAAATCCCATTTTCATATTGGCAATTTAAGTTTATATTTCATCTCATGCTCAGCAGTAGAATTTACCTCAAGAAGAAACCTTATTTATCGCATGAAACCCTGCCACTTGTCAATTCATCAAATTGCACACAGGGCATACACAGTTCGTTAGAATAGGCTACAACCATTCTCCATACAAGAAGAAGAAGCTGTAGTCTTGTGGAACATTTACGGGCTGTTAATTTAATCTATTTTTAGTATTTGTCTATAACGTTATGAAATTACAAAAGCCACATATAAATTTATCCTGTTTTTACCTTAAATTTTTTGTCCAAAATTCCCAATTTCATTGAGTATTTTTGCCGGTTGTCAATCTGCTACGCGTGAACGAATCGCCCCGACGAAGGCGTCCCGACTTCGCGCTTCACTGCCGTGGCTGGATTGAATTTGCCTCAAAACGGATACGTTATTATCCTTAATAAAAATGTTAGAGATGTTATTATTTAATGAAAATATTCTATTAATTATATAATTTAATATTTTTTAGTAAAATAACACATTATGTACCGTCTGGTTTTATTTGTCACATACAAGTATACCATACTTGAATGGTCAAACTTACGATTTTCAAGTATATTTGCGAGGCTTAATAGAATAAGTGATACGTCAGTCATACCTAAGGAGATAGATTGGAAAAAAGGTACCGAATAAAAACGTTAGTTCGTTTTATTTATTCGTTTTAATTAGAGAGAACCTTAAAATAAATAGTATTATTATTATTTAAGTATAAAACATATTTATGGAACTTCTCCTAAACTATAACAGTGACGTTACATGTTGTTTTATATTAAAATATATTTCATTAAAAAAATTGTACATTTTTAATTACTTTTGTGTAAAATATAGTTTTGTGTATAAAGAATATTACTGCTTTTATTTTCTAGTAGTCTAAAAGTTTACAAAATGCTCGAGTGTTCGGGTTACAAAATCTAACAAACTACAGCTTTTATTGAGTAATGTCTACCAAAAAGTCGTATTTAATGTTTCATTGCTGTAGTTTTAATATAGTTTTTATTGTTGTTATTTGTTTAACTGGTTATTACAATCAGATTACTCTTACTTGGTGGTAGAGCTTTGTGCAAGTTCGTCTGGGTAGGTACCACCCACTCATCAGATATTCTACCGCAAAACAGCAGCACTTGGTATTGTTGTGTTGCGGTTTGAGGGTGAGTGAGCCAGTGGTGTAATTCCAGGCACAAGGGACATAACATCTTAGTTCCCAAGGTTGGTGGCGCATTGGTGATGTAAGTGATGGTTAACATATCCTACAATGCCAATGTCAATGGGCGTTGGTGTCCACTTATCATCAGGTGGCCCAAGCGCTCATCCGCCTTCCTATGCAGTAAAAATAAAACAGATGAAATATTAATCTAAAACTGTCACACAGTATCCGTATGATCACAGTAACATTTTATAATCTATTTCGGTTATAGTGTAAAAAATATATCTTCTCTAACAATAATTCCAGTTTATAAGATTTTTAGTATTAATACTTTTCTGTAAAATGTAAATTCATAATAAAAGCAGTTTCATTCTTCTATGATATAGACATCTTTGTCAAAGTATTTGAGTTGGTAATAGCGGAATTAAAAACGAGTATTTCTTCAAAATGTTTGGTACAATGTTTTATGTATATGAAATTTTATTCATACAACAATACTCTATAACATATTATAAATAAAACACCTCATTCGAAAGCATTATTTTTATTAATTAAGATTAGTACAAAGACAAAATATTCTAAACCAAAAAAACATCCAATATTAAATTCGAAAATATTAATCATATTATGCTAATATATGAAATAAATACACATAAATCTGCTAAAAATCATCGGTGACGTACTGATAATATCCTGATCGTGAGCAAAGCGTTCACGTTTTAACTACTCCGCCGATCGTTACTTAATTTTGTTTACACGTCATCAGAAATACAGAAAAGATCATAGGCTACCTAACTATCGTCCCCCATTATTGCATCTTCACTCCTGTAGTCGCGGTCAGAAGTAGTAAAATATTTTTTAAATTCAGCCGTGAAAACGACCCGATCAGCCAGAAACTGACAGTGAGTGAAGCAGGTGCAAACAATACTAGATTACCACTGGGCGGGATAGATGGGCGTTGGTGACCACTTACCAACAGGTGGCCCATATGCTCGTTTGCCTACCTTTTTTATTGTATAGGTAGGCGGACGAGCACGAGCTATTCAATAAAAAAAAAGACACCGCAGAAATCGGTCGTGAAATGTCAGGAGGTGATGCATCACATTGATCATAATAATTTTAAAATTTCACGAACACACGCAACAAAATTGTAATTCACAATATGTTTGCTGTGAACGAAGTGAGTCCATATAGCATGGAACTGCAGATTAAATTATTTTTAAATCTATCACATGAATTATCTGGAAGAGTTGACTATCTAGCTATAAGACCAACCATTAAAGTTGCTTAAACTATTTATCATTTATACACATCATTCTGTATTGTGTTTGTATTATAATAAAGTATGAAGTTAAAGTGAGCAACGTGTGCATAGGTACATAATAGCTTACAATACAATATGTCTACAAATCAAATTGCAATAAAATGATTATATATGTCACACAAACATTGATTATTCCTGTGGCAAGACTTATGTCAAAATTAAACAATCCATATATTGTATATTTAGGAGGACGCATTCCGAGATAGTATAGTGTAGTAAGAATCTCCTCACGTAAGTCTTCATCTATAAAAATATAAATAAAATTAAATATTACTTGTAAAGGTTGTACTGGGTAGGCACAGGTTTGAAAACAGCCAATTATAGGAGGGTCGTGGCGGTGGTAGGTCGGCAGTGCAAGCCCGTCTAGCTAACTAAACCCACACATAATCAGTAATTCGACCAAATCCGTACTGAGTAACATTTAGTTTCAGTTTTTCCAGTTTAGAAGGTGTTGAGCCATTGTTATATGTAAATTTAAAAAAAAACTTGTTAAAATAGCTTTAGGGGTCACAACGTTTCTTACTTTTACATCACTTAGCATCGCATGTTATTAGGCTTAGCCATTAATCTATAATTTACCAAATAACTTCGTATAGTTACTTAATTTACTATTGCGATTAGAAGCACAAATAATGTAACATTGATTAGGCTGTTTACGAGTCAGAGAACAGTCTGTTTATGAGTAGGGGAAACCAATTAAAGTCAATTAGTTTAATAGCAGGCACTCCTCTGTATCCTTTTTTTAAATTACCATAATAATAGGAAATATAGCATTACGTAATTATACGTCAATGGTTTTTTTATAGTTTAGGTAGGCGAACGAGCATATAGGCCACCTGATGGTAAGTGGTCACCAACGCCCATAGACATTGGCATTTTAAGAAATGGTAACCATCGCTTACATCGCCAATGCGCCATAAACCTTCGGCACTAAAATGTTATGTCCCTTATGCCTGTAATTACACTGGCTCGCTCACCTTTCAAACCGGAGCACAACAATACAAAGTACTGCTGTTTTGCGGTAGAATATCTGATGAGTGGGTGGTACCTACCCAGACGAGCTTGCACAAAGCTCTACCAACGAGTAAATATCTATTTATATTATTTTATTTTGAACCTGCGATTTTCAGTTACTGTATATAGGCGTTGGTAACTTATAATCAGGTAGCTCATTTGCCAGTCTACCTATAAATAATATTTAATACATATTTGTGAATATTACATAGTATTCATAGGTAAACTTTGCGAACTGTCAATCGTTATACTTATAAACGGATTAAGAATCAACTTACCGTCACAAAGGACCAATTGATACGCTAAAATTTCTTTGATCTTGTCGTACTCGTTTAGCACCAATTCTGCGAATACCGCTGCGTTACACATCAGAATGCATCCCATTACAGCTTCAATAAATAGCACTACTTGTATATTCTGATATCCCTAAAACATTTTTTGGTTACAAATAAACAATTAAATTAACTAATTCAATATCTTAATAATTTTAGGCAAAAAAATTAATATACTACTTACATTGATTAAAATATTTTTTATGTTAATATAAAAGAAGATGATCAATTTAACAACATGAGCCATAGAGCTGATAAAAATCTGAAAATTGACAGTTTCTATTTAAGTTCATGTTAATTTTACAGTAAAAATTAACTTGGAAGTTACCTCAAATTTTAAATTAAATTAATATTAAGTTATTACTAAAATTTTATGAAGGTATTAAAAAATTTATACCACCAACTGTATACCGGAACTTCTTTGATTGATACAGTCCAGTACCAATTTATAATTGTGCGTAATTTTTATGCTATATATTTTTTTGTCTAACGATATGTTTTTAGATGTAGTTTTTTCATATAAAATTACCCTTAAGTGTCTGATACGGGACCAGAAAAAATTAAAAATTAAGTTTATCGTGGAGTAGGACAAGTAATTTGTTATCGTCATCATAAGCAAAACCGAACATCTCAATGGGAAATATTCAGTTTCTTCCGAAAAGAAAAAAATGCCACATCTTATGGTAATAATGAATAAAAAACCAATCAAAGATGCTTTCATATTTTGATATTTCACATCGAATTTAGATAAATTGTCGAATATCATTAGATCCGTATAAAAGTTCATACAATATTTTGACTTTGAAAACAAAGCGAATAAGATATTAAAAGCAAATTTAAGAGTAGAAATAAGTACTAATATGTTCAATCGGATCGGGAAATAAATATAAACGATAGAAACGAAGAAAGCACAATATAATACGCAGTACAGTCGTGAAATATAAGAATAAATTAACGAAGAACTAATGTCGCTGTGTAAGCCAAAGATCATTCTCAACATTAAAAACGTTTTGAACGTTATTTGCTTTTTCAAATTCATTGATATTCGTAACTGATTTTATTGACCTAATTTCACCACGACACTTATACAGATGTATTGACGAAGCCGTACTACATTATAATAAAGAAATATTGTTACTTAGCAGATTAAAGTGCCACTTCGGCTTATATTTATATTTAATCAGATTGTCGGTCTGTACCATTAAAACAATTGCATATCACAAAATTAAAAATTGTCACTGTGTTGTCTTTTTTAAAGAAAATAATAAACGTGTATTTTAATTTTTCCGTATTTTTTATTTTTTATTTCTGATACTAAAAAAGTGTTAAAATTGAAACTTTACACAACTAATTAGGTGGTGGTGGTAGGAATTCATGTAGGCTTCATCACGGGTGTCTAAACAATAGTTAATATTTCTTAAATCGCCAATGTCTGTGGACAGTAGTGACCACTTAACGTCAGGTGGCCCATTGGCCTGTTACTTAAAAAAAATATGTTAACTGTAGGAGAAGGGAGAAGTTGTATCACATAAGAAATTGTATTATTACCATACACTTTGTAGATTTATCATAGATAATAAACACATTAATATAAAGGATTGTGAAAGAGTTTTTTTTTTTTTTTTATAGCCCGGGAGGGCAAATGACTCCACTCCACCTGATGGTAAGTGGTAGTAGAGTCCAAACGCGACGACGGCTAGTGCAGTCGGGAAGAATGATGTGCACTAGCCGCCCCCGCCTTGCCGGCCCGCAAGATGCCTCTTCACGCCTCGTTTGAAGGAACCCAGGTCATAAGAGGAGGGGAACACGTGTGCTGGTAAAGAATTCCATGTTTTGGAGGTGCGACAAAGAAAAGAGTTGCCAAATTTTTTCGTTCGCGATGGAATTGATGTCACAGTTAGGCGGTGACATCGAGAGCCAGCACGCGTAGATTTGTGAAGGAAAGGGGAAGCAGGAATGAGGGAGAATAGTTCCTCCGAGCACTCGCCGTGATACATTCGATAGAAAGCGCTGAGTGCCGCTATCTCTCGACGCAATTGTAAAGGCTCGAGGGTGTTGGTGACCTTTACGTCGCCAATAATGCGAACCGCACGCCGCTGCAACCGATCCAAAGCCTCCAGTAAGTACTTGGCGGAGCCATCCCAGAGGTGCGAGCAATATTCGACGCAGGACCGTACCTGTGTTTTATACAGCAGGAGCAGTTGTTGTGGCGTGAAAAAACGCCGCACCTTGTTCAGGACTCCGAGTTTACGTGAGGCTGTTTTTATAACAGCCTCGATGTGATCCTTTGGATTAAGGTCGCACCGAACGTCGATCCCCAGTATGGCGACTTTGCTATGTATCTCCAGCGTAGTGCCACAGAGGGAAGGAGGAGGGTAAAATGGTGACTTTTTCGCTGTGAGAGCACATACCTGTGTTTTCTTGGCGTTAAACTCAACAAGATTGTCAGAGCCCCATTTGGCGATGAGTCCTAACGTCCTATCGAGTTCAACAACAAGATCCCTCCGCCTCTCCTCAGTTTCCGCCCGCCCGGCTACTGCGCGTCCATGGTATCCCATGATAATGTCTTGAGACCTCCACACCAGTTTAGTGACCATATTTGCTATTAATAAAAAAATTAACAAGAAAAACAAACCAGGAACAATTGGTCGGAACGATATTTGATCATTTTACTTATAACAAGGAAGTCCGAATAGAATTTAAAAAAAGGTTTTTCTTGAAAATATAAAGAAAAAAAATATTAAAGTAAATTTGATTAGACTCGGAGGTATGAATAACAAAATTTTCGTTTGTATTAATTTCCAGTACTGCTATCGTGATATACACACAGTATCAAGTAGAATTTTACTAAAAGCAAAGAATTTGAACTGAAATCAACGTATAAGCCAAAAAATACTTTTAACATAAAAGGGTATTTTATCGATATTTCCTTCGACAACATTTATTTATTTTATTTTGTCACACATCTATCGTATACGATACAATGTACATACAATGTTATTACTGTGTTGACAGTAATTTACATAAGATTGTAGGTAGATTAAAAGCTAAAACAATATTGTTAATGTATTTTAATACAAGAAAAAGTAGAATAATTCTATATTGTTTTAGTCTTTTTTATCATTTCACGAATTCTTTATTTTATTATGCAATTATTCAAGTGTAAAGATTATATATACATATAAAAATATTTTTAATTGGCTTAGTAGAAGCATCGCATTATATGGAAAAACAAAAACAAATATCTTGGACAACCTAGTGGACCTACTACTAGTACTCGTAGATCTAGCTTTACCTTCCTATCTCAATTGCCTTAGATCTGCTTTTGAATGTATAGTTTCCCGTTTCACCTCGGACATTTATGAAATAGCGAAGCGACTACGGATGCATTGTTTCGGAAGTTCTGCATTCACTACTACACGTAAGGGGCTTAACCAAACATTTTGTTCGCTTATGTTTAAATAAATACACTATACAGATATATATAATTTCTCTAATTAACTCAATTATGTTTTAAGACATATAATTGGATAGTGTGATAGTGTGATGTGTGTAGTTTGTCGCATATAATGTGAGAATTAAAATATGATAAAACAACAATAGTCGTTGCAATATCGCGTCACGGAAACAGTTGAAGACTGCATAAATGGCGACTACCAAGGAGATTCTTGCTAACAACCTAGAAATCGCAAATCATACTAGACATGAGCGGATTATGGTGAGTCTTGCTTACCAGTTGCATAAATAATCCCAGGTAGGCAACTAACAATTAATTAATTTAATTATAAACCCCTACAAGGAAGTCAACCGGCAAATATTCTGAGTCTATAAAGAAGTTATCTAGACTCAACGATTTTAATATTCATATTGCAAATGAATACAATATTTTAATTGTGATGCTACCTGGTAATATTAACGGAGGCACATTAAAATAAAATCAATATAAATTAAAAATAAGGTACACCAAATACACGGTCATCCGCGGAGATGATAATAGGTAAATAAATACAATTTACTTCATTTTAGTTGACATGCAATTATTTCAAATTCACTATAATTATAATATTATACGTTTCATTATCATTCCGATAATAATAATGATAAGAAGGTGTCATAAGCAAACATCCGGACGAAGCCGCGGGTGTAAACTAGGGTTTTAATAAAAATAAAGTTTACATTTACGAAAACAATATTTTATTAATTTACAAACTTTAAATATCCGCTGCTTTTGAAATAGAAGTGGATGGAACTTAGATTTACATATTTTAGTGAGGTGGCCCTTTTGGTATTAAACTACTACGACTGATTAAAATTTAAAAATGGAACAGGTACACAGTTTAAATTTATACAAAATATTTTTTTTTCTTCATTCAATCATGGTTATGAAACCAACCCAAAAACATATTTATAAAAGTGGTTATACTATTTTTTTTTCTAAACTTATTGATAATATAAACAAATTCTCTACCTGGCTAAAATAAATAGCTCTATTATTTATAATTAATAAAGTTGAAATATGTGGAGATGTGCTCTATCTTTGTTTTTAAAACAAGAGAATATTTAAGAATAAGAAAATATTTCACTAAAATAAAATTCAAGGTGAGGGATTAAGAGTTGGGTATATAGTTGTTGCGAGGAAGACACACAATATCTCTCTTTTCCTCTGAAACGATGTCAATTTGTTAAATAGCTAAAATACATATATCACAAAAATGTATACATGGATTGGCGTACTATATTGATTACACATGGTTTAATGGAAGATTACATTTTGTTAAGTATTAGAAATATATTAATTATAAATTATGATATTCGTGATTTTTACTACTTGTTATGAATGTTACGTAAATCGTGCTATATGGTAGAGCTAGTCAAGGAATGTCATTACATACTTCTTACTACTTCTTTATTAGGATTTTTATATTGAACGATAAATCCTATTTGTATTTTTTATAACAATGTTCATTGACTCGGTGATAGAGCTTTGTGCAAGCTCGTCTGGGTAGGAACTCATCAGATATTCTACCGCAAAATAGTAGTACTTAGTACAGTACTTCGTATTGTTGTGTTCCGGTTTGAAGGGTGAGTTAGCCAGTGTAATTACAGGCACAAGGGACATAACATCTTAGCTCCCTAGGTTGGTGGTGCATGGGCAATGTAAGCGATGGTTAACATTTCTTACAATGCCATTGTCTATGGGCGTAGGTGACCACTTACCATCAGGTGGTCCAAATGCTCGTCCGCCTACCTATACAATAAAAAAAATATGATTATAAGGTCCTCCAGACCGATATTGGCCAGGGCGGCGAATCTCAAGAGAGATTAGCCAACTGCGCAGGAGATATTATAGTGCACAAGTTTGTGCGCAGACACAGCTGAACTCTCTTTTCCTTAGCTCTCTCATCTCGTCTCAATTATTTTCAAAGGCTTAAATTTAGCCTGCGTTTTTGTCAAACTGTACCTAAAATATTGTTGCTGTTAAAAAAAATTAAATTTACTTTTAATTTAAAGTGATTATAATTAGATTTTCGTAAATAATGCCCGTACAATTGCGCCCGTACGCTATAAGTTGCCCGCTGCTTCAACCGCGCATAAATATAAGTAAAGGATAAATGTTTGCTTGGAAATCTGTGATTTTAAAGTAATATGTATGAAACGCATTTCTGTTAAGAAAAACTATAGTAACGGTTTTTTTTTAATTTTAAGTTGATTATTCTTTAATAATCATCATTGAACTTATTATGAGTTCCTGTAGTTTGACTTAATATATTTATAGTTACTTAAATGGCTTGAAGTAAAATTTAATTTATAAAAATATTAAATACCCCCACCGTCTATCTATGACGTTGGGTATAGTTAAAACTATAAAAGAGCAAGCGTACCCTATTTTTTATTCTATCAAACTACAGGCACATATGGCATAAAATCTTCGTTCCTACGATTGATGGCGCATTAGCGATGCAGGAAATGGACTTTGTTTGAGCATGCACTATAAAAACTGTCCATGTGATAACAGTTCTCACTAAAATCAGCCGAGCCGGCCATTGTCAACGACAGGTCTTGGGAATTTTGGTTGTCATAGGGTAGCAGTATGACATTGTGTATTTAGCATTTTGTTATTTGCACTCAGAATTATGGTAGCGTAACTACCACTTTACGCTGATCTTAAGTGAGAGAGTGGTCGTTCCGACCGGGCGTGCCGGCCCATTCCGCAACGCAGCCCGAATGCAACCCGAAGGTATGCAGCCTGGCACTATAAAAGTCTACCTATTCAGTTACATACAGGTAAAGTGCGTCTTTTAGCACTCGCTAGGGACTTGAAAAATCGCAAATGCGATGCGCGATGACGTCTGCCTGCATGCAGGTTGCGGGTTGCGGTATGAGCCGATGACCATGTCGTAAATATTTTTTTTTTTGTCCAAATGATATAGTGGAAGAGACAAAAGTTATCTTCTTTAAATATTGTAGTGATAAAATCATTTGTTTATACAAAATTTTCATTTTATCCAAAATAGATAGATAGATACATAGATATAATATTATGCTGTCGCGGTTTTTTTTGTAGAACGATATAAGAGATATATTTCCACCATACATTATTTTCGTGTACCCCTTACGGTTTTTGCAGGCATGCCAGAATGGCATGCAAATAGAAGCATTTTTTCCGGCTGTGTCACGTACACTTATTGTTATATTTTGGTCAATTTACTCAATAGCTTTATAAATTTATTAACCTATTTGTTATTTTGATGTATGGGCTATATTATTGTAAAGTTTCATTAAAATCCATTCAGTACATTTGCGTGAAAGAGTAACAAACGTCCATACATCCATACAAAATTTCGTGTTTATTATATTAGTAGGAAGTAGAATTATTATATGCCCTGTACTGAACACACATACAGTGTACTGTATGGGCGAATAAATCGATTGGTGAATGTTTATATAAAAACGCACGAGTTAAAATTCTTATTTTACCCGTACGAAGTCGGGGCGGGCAGCTAGTAAATATAATTATAAGGTTAAACTTTCACCATTTATACCCTATCTAATATAAATTGTGTAATGACGTTATAAATTCATAATAAAAGTTTAAAGTAATAGTTTATTTTTTCATTTTAGCGCATTAAATGAAAGCTTGTATTTTAAAAATGTTTTTTACTTTTAATTATTTTTTTACTTTTTAGTTATCGCTGGTTTGTTTCTCTGTCTGTTCATCTCATTAAAAGCATCTTTGTTGCAAGATCGTAGGCCGGTTAATTTCGAACAATCTAGCTTTTCAACAAAGAGACCTAATGGTTTTACCCGTACTGTTAGGGACACGTATGCTTGACCAGCAGCGAAGAGCATCGAGCCTAAGTATACGACGGCATGTTCGACGGTACTACCCTGCATTTTGTGTGCTGTGCAAGCCCAACATAATATCATTGACATCATTCTCCGTTCTGCAGTGCCATGACTATATTTTTCTGGAAATTGCAGTCTTGGGTTGAATGACGTGCTCACGTCGGTGTTGGCGAAGTCTATACGGATGGATAGTATGTCAGTTTCATACATTTGTGCTCTCCGGAAGCAGGGCCATATGATTTCTGTAATATGTCCAAAGGCATCAATTACCAGACCTTTGGACACATCTACGTTGTAAGGCAACATCACCTTGGCCCAAACGAATATTTCTAATTCGAAGTGTCATCAAATTGAAAGTCCCTGCTAAAACATAATCACAATTTCGTTCCTGTAGGTGTAGATGGTTCTAATATATGACATCAATACTTTCAAAGTCCTTTTACAATTTATTTACCTTTAGATGTATTTTTTACTAATAATAAATTTACATGTTTTTATTGAATAGGTAGGCGGGCGGCATATGGGCCACCTAATGATAAGTGGTCACCAACGCCCATAAACAATGGTGTCGTAAGAAATGTTAACCGTCGCTTACATCGCCAATGCGCCACCAACCTTGGGTACTGAATGTTAAGCCAGCTCCGTGTTGAATAAATTTAATACTGAGCAAACGTGATATTTACCTACACTCATTTTATCCATTTTAGTATAGAGTTTATAAATCTTTATTTTTTTCGTTTGATTTCTTAATTCTAACTTCGTCATTTATAATTAGTATTATAAACACTAAAATTGTATATATATATTTAAGGGTAAGGGTTTTGTATTTTAATTGATGTACTAAATATTTTTGACAAAAATATTTAAGTAAATATAATAAAAAAAATATGTTTATAACATAATGAGTAACATGAAAGCTTAAAGCGCTTAATAAATACAAATATAAATTATAAATAGTTACTGTACAAATGATCCATCAATATTTAAGTTGTACCTTAATATTAACGAAGAAATATCATTAAATATTTAAATTCCTAATGTAAGTGATACAACTTCACCGACTAACTTCAGCTAAGTTGTCAGTGTAGATTTGCTTTACTAACGACAGATCTATCCTCGCAGTTTCCCGCGTATCATAACGCTACATAGAAAGCCTTTTTATAGGTCGTCGACCTGCCAGCGTTCATAACCTATGCAATTGGATACGGTTCCAAGATTTGATCTACTAATAAATATTTAATGGTTATTTTGACCAACTCTCTGACTATAATTTCTATTTAAATAAGATTTACAGGGAAAATAAAAAGCTACTTAATAATAATTGATATCATAAAAACAATATTTCTAGTTCCGTTGAGGAAACTTTATAACGACAATCCTGATATATTACATAATTCTTCTGCGTGTACTCGCTGTAATTGGGTTACATGTAAAATATTACACGGACGAGGTCGAGCGACATTCAACGTCTATAATATAAAATTATTGTTACGCAATGAAAACTATAGTGAATCAGTAACCACCACATCAACAGGTTGATGATAAAACGAGAAATAAGAAATTATTATTAATTTCAGACGTTACTTAAGTATTCTTTCATGTAGCTATTTTTAATACGCTTTTATTAGCTTCAGACGTATGTATGTTAGTATGTAACGGAATCTTTGAACATTATTTTGACCCCCTTCAAAACGTCGGATTAACTCGAAATTTGGCATACTTATTAAGGACCGATGACAATTCAATATTTTAAACAGTTTGACCCGTTATCCTTACTAGGATGATCAGGATTAGCGATTTTTTGTTTTCCTGATTTAAATACGACAGTATACAAATTTTTAAATATAGACCGATTTCGTACGTTTAAAAACTATTTTCGTTCAATTTGACCATTGCAAGCCGAATGGAATGATTTTCGGCTTCCTAATAACCCGTCTTGACCGGTTTTTCCTCCAAAGTTTTAATTTTCCCGATAATTTTCCGGGATCGAGTGACTTGAGTGACTCGAGGGAATTGAGTGACTTTTGCAATAAATTCGAATATAACAAAGTGATAGCGATGCTTTTTAAATATTGTCTTACAATTAAACATCAACATGTCAATAAAAATAACAGTTTAAAAAAACAAAAAAATACGATTTTATAGAAAATTCAATTAAAAATGAAAAATATGTTGTCAATAGTTATAAATATTTTATTGACAGATATGAGTAGAAGGATTATCATTTTGATAATATCTTAAAAAGCATCCCACGCTTTTTTTACAATAAAAAATATTTTTTTCTTATACATAACACTATTCTTAATTAAATTTCTTAAAAATTTATTTTCTATTTTTTAGTTGGATTTTCTATAATAGCGTATTTTTTTAGTTTTAACTATTATTTATTAACATTTTGTACTGTACAGCAAAAGGAGTCAGTAATTTATGTCAATTATATAGTGATTGCACTAAGGGATTAAGAACTTTGAACGTAAGCATGGCATTGTAATTGCTTAGCCACAACCGTGCCATGACCTTTTTACCTAAATCTCTTATTGGAATAATTGCTACGTATCTTTCAATTTAATATAAAATAATTGTTTTCGAAAATATAATCTTATTTTCTTTTAATCTTCTGAAGAATCAGGCATCTTGAATTTAGATGAAGAGATGGTGCTTTTTTCAGAAATAGCTTCGTTTATCGTCGCTTGTAGTATTTTACGGGACATGATGAGGTAACAAAGTGGAGACACTATTGTTTTGTCTGTTGGATATTACTGGAATAAACGCAATGGTAATATTTAGGGTAAATAAAGTTGTGATACAGAATAGGCGAAAATGTTTACGTGATTGGGCATGGAGCTAATAAAGAAGTATGTCCAAAGAATTTATTCAATAGTAAACCTTCCAACAAACCTAAAAAGAAACATCAGAACTTTTGAATGAGCATGTTGAGGATACGGTAATGAAACAAGTACTTGTACCAGCTAAACACGCAGAAGAAGCTGCAAAATATGCCCAGCAAAAAAACGGATGCAAATGAATACTTAATGCACATCACGCCACAGAAATATTTATAGAAGCCACACTACCTTCATTTGCAGTTAAAGTTATTTTGGCGAAGACACCGATTTTGATGAAAACTAGTCACATGATGATGGTAATTTTAATCATGAAGCCAATTGACAATTTGATTTTTGTTCACAGAATGGGTTTTTAATAGAAAGAAAAGCTAAGTTGAAATTTTTGATTTTATAACTTAGTTTTAATTTAAGTTTCTTTTTTGGAAAAATCAATGTTCTAAAAAAAGATGATTAATAAGTTTTTTTTTCTATGATATATCCCATACTTCGATCAATAATGTACTAGATTAGCGATAAAGGCTTCGAAAACGGCCCAAAAAGTAAGAAGATAATGACGTCTGTGACGTTATTTCAAATTAGTATGGTCCAATCATAACTTATTACTAAAGAAATAAGGTTGAATGTAGAATAACCGTTATTGTACATTTCCTATGTCTTTTTGTCATTCATGGCGTAAGATCGTAAGTGAATGTCAATACAATCTAAACCGCACTTCATTGCTCAGGAACAAGGCATAGTTTAGGTTGAAATTATTAAACCTTTACATCGTTTTCTTCATTTTATGGTCGGTGCCACATTTGAGTATTGTGTTTGTTCGTGACGCTAGTAGTATTGTTGATCGAAGATCCTATAGGTCCTTTAGATTACGCGCGACCGCTGCCGTTACAAATGACCGCGCGCCCGCTTGAGCACATTGCAATCGCACAAGAATCGCACTATCAAATAGCATATTTTTCCTATTTTTTTTAAATATGTTAAAAACTTTTAAAATCGGTTAAAACTATATATTAATAAGGATATAAAAGCAGTAACGACGCCAGTACGGCGTTACTTTACATCATGTCTCGTGTCGTGTGTGTAGATACTCAGTTTTAGTCTGGGAACGTGATATTTACATTAAAACTAATGATTCCCGCCACGAGCTTCAAAAACAACGTAAAGCACTCAAGCAAATTGCGTAGTTTTTCTTGAAAAACCTTTTATTAGATGGCATAACAAATTTTAAACAATATTTTTATTTAACTCTTTTCAAATTATCGGAAGCGACTTACTGGGACGTACTGTGGACACTTAAGTTCAGATTTAAATAAGCACTAGTAACTTTGTCACATGCAATATTTGTGTTTACATCTCATTTCGTAACTAAAACAAGAATTCAAACAATTCTACTAAGATAGATTAACTAACTAACTAAGTATAATATCTGCTAGCTCGCACTTTAGAACTACAGAACAAGCTCTGCATTCTTCGTCAAAGCATTTAGCTAGAATTTATCTACAGAATATCTTAATAACGCTTTCGAAGTTTGGGCCCTGAACCTCGGGATCTGAGCAATCAACGAGGCTGTCATTCATATCATAGCAATAATGGGACATAATTATGATATACAACAGTTAAAATAACATCAAATTCTACTTCAAAATGTATAAAATAATTTACTACTTAAAAAAACTGTAATCAAAGTTTATGGCTTGTTTTTATAATAATTATTTAATAAATAAGATTTAATTGCTTATTTTTTTTAAATATTAGGTGAAAAATTATTTTTAAATCTATTAGTAAATTAAGTCAAGTTGTAAGGATACAATATTATGAATGCGGTGCGGCGCCGTCCACCGCAACTCAGCAATTTGTGGCGTAAAACGCACCGCGCATTCCGGCATTGTGACGTCGCACTTGTTGACAAGACTTTAGTAACTCAGCGGAATGTGTGTGAACGCAAGAAGGAACACGGCTCTAAACGGTGTTAGTTTAAAATTTTAAATGTCAGGGATTGATAAAATCTAGCATTTCCAAAGCAGAAACAGATTTTCTATCTCTATGATTTGTTTCTGTGGTAATAACATGCTAAATATAGCTCTTCAAATTATGTTACGATTTTTCTTTAAAAATTATCTAGTTTTTTATGCTTCGTATTTTTGAGGAAAGATGTTTATAAATAAATGTATACTTTACTTTATTTCAAATATGAGTATAATCAGATCATGCGGCATTTCAGCTTATTTGAGCGTCAATGTGAAAATGGAAGATAAAAGCCAATCATTATTATTCATTTTTGATCGCCGCTTTTAACCGATTGCTCTATAATACCAGATTATTATTATTGACATGAAATTGAATAATTTAATGTATCATTTATATGATATTTATGGTTTATTGTGTACTTAGTGTACTGTTTGAAGTTTTTATCGATGGACATAAAATTTAATTATTCTTTTATACTAGGGCAAATAGACAAACGGACCATCTGGTTTAAAGTGGTCATTTTTGCCCATAAACATTAGCACTGCAAGAAGTATTAGTGTCTATGGGCGAAGAGGATTTAAGTAGTTCATAAGCTTACTACAAGATATTTGACAAAATACCTACGTAGAGGAGACCGTAAGATATAATGGCAGTAAATGGTAAAGTGATTATGAGAAGTTAAGCCAACTTATATTCCAAGTTTAACTCTGATTAAATCAGTTTATTTCTTGTTTTTTTTTTATTATTATCACCTAAGTCAGCAGTGAACTATTAATAATAACCGCTAAAATGATTTTTGACATTAATTGCATTTATTCGATAATCTATTTCGGAGCAACTTGCTATAGTAGCCTTAAAAAACATTTTTAAAGGGGATTTATAAGTTAACTCATTTGAATTTTACTTTACCTAATCATTGTTGACAGCGCACCCTCCGTTGTCATAATTGTGGGATTATTACTTTCTAAAAAAACACTTCGATAGCCGTCCTCAGCACGGATCGTAGAGGCTGTGGGATGTGCTCCATTCGTGGCTCGGCGGAGCTCTGTTCACGGCCGAGGGTAATCTCGCTTCCCACAGTCATCGTTAGAGCGTACATCAGCGCGAGGTTATCTTGGCGGCCGTCCTCCTCACGGCCGTCAAAAGTAAGACACGTGAGGACCCCACCTCACCCATCCAGGGCACCAGGGAGGGTCGAGACGACGCCGACGTTGTCTCCGCTGATTATACGACTATAGGAACACTATAGATGGAGTCTTCTCGCCATTGTCGCTTCAGATCTATGATTTTTTTATCTGTTAGTTTCAATTCTAGTGTGTATTTTTTTCTTTTAATTCATTTGTACAATTTAAATGTTTTAATAAATAGAGCAATGTCGCTTTGTTGTCAGGCGTTAATAACTGCACCACAGTTTTACGCTTTAGCTGTAATTATCGTTCACATCCTGTTAATGACATAATATGATGCTTAAATAAATAAGGTCATATATAAATATACAATAAAGGTCAAGCTAAATCAATAAAAAATAGTTCTGAAAATTTGTCGTGCAATCTGACACCGGGCTTATTGAAATACACGGTTTTATTAAGTGAAGATAGGAATAGGATATTTAGAGGCTATTATTGTATTTATTACGTCCGAATATTAGAAAGATTTTCCGATTTTGACTAAACATAAAATGTCTTTATTTGAAGTCCTCGAATGAGGTTAGAACTATTTTAAAAACCCGAAAACAATAAACTGAATATAATTGATGACGCATCAATGCCGTCCATTGGGATCGATCAAACCGTAACAACGCATCCTTTAATATTTTAAGAATAGAAAATTTTAAGAGCATCTAAAAATAATACCATTTTGGTAAACATTTACAATCGCGACTATTGCCATAAATGGCTCTAAATTCTTATGACATGTTTTTTTATAATTAATGAATGATATTTCATGCAATAATTAGGAGGGTAAAGACTTAGAACATCGATTGTAAACATTTACTACCATTTTTAATAGCTTACAAAAGTTTGAAGACTCATTATCTCGCTATTTACTTACCTTTATACTTCGGTAAAGCATATTTATTGTTAAGACCTTTAATTGGAAATTTTAACTTCTATATTCATTATATAATTAACAGTCTGCGAATGTCCAACTGCTGGGCTAAGGCCTCCTTTTCTTTTTTTTGAGGAGAAGGTTTTTGAAGGTTATTCTACAACGCTACTCCAATGCAGATGCAATTCAAAGTATATTACTTTAAATAATAAGCTAGTATTTTTTTTGGTGTCCCCACTGCGATATTTTTAAAATACAACATTGTCGCATAAAAATATAGGCCCCGAAAAAAGACCTTTAAGATAATGTTATTGTAATTAACATTTAATCTCATATCATATCAATGTGTCTATTATTATAGGTTTTAGTCGACAATCGAAGCCCAACTCCATCATATATTACTAAATTACCTACTTTGTAAGCGAGGCATTAATCAATAGAGTATGATTAATGAAAGCCAGCGTACGATCCTGATCGTTTGATGGATTAGCACCCCATATGGGTGATGATAATTTTCTGAGTGCTACCACCTGCGGCTGTCTATCATCTAAATTCAATATTATCAAATAATATTTGCAACATTACTGTTTTGAAGCATTTATGTTTCAGAACATTCAAAATAGTTCACAAAAATTAGCAATCTATCGCTGAAAAGTTCTTGGATTAGCTTGTTAGAGTACTTATGAATATATTGTAGCATCAAATCAGCTATCCAAACAATAGCAAAGTTTACGATGTACATGTAATGTACCATCAAATACATTGGTTGATGCTACTTAGCCTACTATAAAGATAATTATGTTACACTCCGTCGTGGATGTAGTAGCTTGCTTTTACGGCTGCAGATCAGTATTCTGGTAGCTCGGATTTAGCAAGCTGTAAGTTTACATTACCGTGCCTCGGAATGTTAGTTAAGTCGCTGGGCCTAATGGATAATATGGGTAAATATTCGTAAAGATATCATCTTTATATCGATTTGAAGTTATTTGTGCACCTGTTCTTGCGCATAAACTTGTGCACTATTATACTATCAAATCTCAATCAATCACAGTACGATTAAAATCAGTATGGAAGAGAAATATTTAAATAGCCTAAAAGATGCAGCAACTTCATTTTGAAATTCCACTAATTACACAAAACAAGATAATTGAATTATCATATAACATTATTTTCTTGATAATACGTCGATTTGTAGATGAGTAATGGTTTGTGTAAGTGATTAGTCTGCTGTGGTATTTATTGTTTGTTTATTTTCGTGCTTATGTGTAAATGAATTACTTATATTAGATGTTGATATAATGTAGCCATAGGCCCAGATAATCTTGAATCTTAACCGATGATCGTGGGTTCAAACCCGAGCAAGCACCAATGAATTTAATGTGCTTAATTTGTGATTATAATTAATCTTGTACTTAAAGGTGAAGGAAAATATCGTAAGAAAACCAGCACGTGTCTTATTTCACTGAAATTCGGCTGCACGCTGCTCCACCGCGGGTTGGTGGAATAAGCTCCAAACCTTCTCAAAACACGAGAAGAGGCCCAGCAGTGGGACATTCACAGGCTGTTACTGTATGCTCCTGTAATGTTGCCATTTTCGAATTACACAACAATACCAGGTAGTGCTGTTTTGCGGTAGAATATCTGATGAGTGGGTGTTACCTACCCAGACGAGCTTGCACAAAGCCCTACCACCAGAATGTAATTGAATTGAAATATTTATACTGTGTGGCATATATTTAAGTTAATTAAAATACAAACTTCTTTTAAATTATTCATGTCATTTTTTCTGGTTTACGACAGAATAAATATGTTTTGTAAATAATATAATCTATACTTATATATAAAGCTGAAGAGTTTGTTTGTTTGTTTGATCCGGTTAATCTGAGGAACTACGGGTTCGAATTTAAAAATTCTTCTTGTGTTGTATACTCCTTTTATCGACGAAAGTTCTAGGCTTACTTTTTTTTCTTCATTATATTTTTTATTAAGTATACGCGGGTGAAACCGCTGGCCACAGGTAATATAGTATAATAACACTATTTATTTAGTATAGTGTTTATTTTCAACGTATCTTGTAGATAACTTTTTTTTAAATCAAATTACAATATCAATTTTCATATCTTGAACTTCCAATATGAGAGAATTTTGTCACAAACTCCCGACCCGTATTTTTCTCTATATTAGTAAATATCGAAAATGTTAATAATGCTAGTTTAAGTAAAATAAGCTCTGCTTTCATAACGACTGTCCGCGTCAATTCGACTTACTAAATTTAATACGTTTAGATTCCAAGATACGGGAAAAATGGTAAACAAATACTAGTGTCAAATATTTTATAATACTTTGTGTATGTAATAACTCTAGTGAATCGCCACAATCATCAAAATATTTTCTCTTCATCTGATTTCATATTTACTAATTTATAGTCATCACACATTATTTTGTTTTATATCATTTTGCTTTATCTAAATCTAATTATAATCTATAAATCTATACTGCATTTAACTATACTATCAGTAGAGATTAAAATTTCATAAGCATTGGGTAATTATTGAATACAAAGACTACGAACGGATTACGCAGGAAGTCTTTCAGAACAAATTATATATTAGATATCAAAAGCTTTTTGTTGTTATTTTCCCTTACGAGATTGCTTTAGAAATCTGTTGATGCGATCCTGATATTGGATCTCTTTGCTCGTTCAAAGTATCTAGCGCCACTAGGTCTTTCCACGGCAGAAATTGGCAACGCCCAAATCCTTACAAATCCTAATTACAAAAAGAAGCCTTTTGCTTTTGAAAAAGACATAATCTTATCAAACGCTGGATAGTGTGTTGTCGGGTTGCTAAGATGTCTGTGCTTTATTGTGTTTTAATATTATTATAATTTACAAATAAAGTTTGTATTAAATGGATAAACGAAGAGAAATACGTTAAACAGTTTGATTATATTTCTTTGTAAAACACAATTATAATATTGTCTTTCAATACAATAAAATACCTTATAATTTACTATAAATATATTTTGATATATTCATTGTAACAAGAAACCAACAAAAAATCCCTCGCAACACAATACCTACTCTTAGTTTTGTAATTACAAACCCAACATTTTATCTTTAATTAAAATATCCAATTACGTTCAAGTTTAAATTCATATGAGAATAAAATATATGTATGAACACATTTTATTGAATTAACTTGTTTTTTTCGTAGTCATATGACAAGTGTTCTTGCTAGTACGAATATAATTGGAATGAACTATCTACACTCGCCGCCCACACACGCACAGCCGCTCGACTGGGGACAAAGACGACACTACAAATACAAGCGTTAAGGAGTCATAGCGTCACTGCCCTCGTTTAGTTAATTTTGCCTGTATTTTTAACTGGATAATATATTGCATAGATATGCTTTCACTTGGACTAAATATGCATTCGCTTTGGAGCCATTATATTATGTTTTGGGAACGATGTCACATACAATAATAATATGTCAAATAAATCTATCCCACATGTCTGTCGCAATGTTTTTATAACATGTCCCGAATTCGATAAACCGACTTTACAGACAACCATTTTTTTATTGTATAGGAAGGCGGACGAGCATGTGGCTAAGTGGTCACCAATGCCCATAGACAATGGCACTGTAAGAAATGTCAACCATCGCTTACATCGCCAATTAAGATAATATAGCCAATGAAAACAGAAGAAACATTCTTATTATTATATTAATCCTGCAGTTAAATAGCTACAGGTTGATTATACACAATACACGTCATGTCTACGTTGTCACCTTCATTTGAAGGCGAATTATAAGTGAAGACTGGTAACATCATGCGAAAAGGTAAAAAAATGCCGCGATGTAAACGCACCATATCGGGAGCGAACAATACTACGCTTAGTTTCTTATTTATCTACCAAAACGTATCTTAAAATGTAGATTTTTATTGATTAATTATATATATCATAAAAGAATTAAATAATTCAAAGGGCTAATGCTGCTAGCATTCTTGCCACCATTCTACGCGGTCACGAATTGTACAGTATTTTTTTTTTTTGTTTTTACTTAAGATTTAATATTCTTTTAGAATGAAACTGTTTATATTATGAATATATATTTTACAGAAAAGTATTTTATTAATAACATTAATATAATTTGAAATATTATTAGAGAAGATATATTTTTTAATATGAATAATACACAATAAGCATTATAGATTATAAAATTTTACTGTAATCATATTGATACCGTGTGACAGTTTAAGATTAATATTACATTTGGTTTTAATATCCACTTAAAAAATAACAAAAATAAAAACTATTTTAAGACTACAACAATGACACATTGAATACGACCGAAATCACCTTTTGGTAGGCATTACTCAATAAAAGCTGTAGTTTGTTAGATTTTGTAACCCGAACACTCGAGCATTTTGTAAACTTTTCTAGTAAAAACTAAAAGCAGAAATATTCAATTCTCATCTTTGCTATTCACTTACACATGATACTATACACAAAAACAATGAAAAATATTTCAATACAAAACAATATATAACGCCACTATTATAGTTTACGGTAAGTTCTATAAATATATGTTATACTTAAATAAAATAATACTATTGATTTTAAAGTTCTCCTTTATTGAAACGAATAAATAAAACGAAGTAACGTTTTTATTCGGTAGCTTTTTTCCAGTCCATCTGCTTAGGTATGACTGACGTATCACTTATTCTACTTAGCCTCGCAATTATACTCGAGTGATACTTGAATGATCATCATGTGACAACTGCGTTCCAAAAACGTTGTAAGATTTTATCGACATTCGTACATTTTGGATATAAATTAATATATATATATATATTTGGGGAATAAATATATATATTTGGGGTAAATTCATTTTATATATATATATATATTCCCCAAATGAATTTACGTGAACTAAAAAACTAAACGGGTAAATTTTACATTGATTACTCGGATCCGATTAGCACTTGGCTTTTAGTTTGAAACGGGTTTTAAGTGAAACAAGTTCTGATGCCCGGCGTCTGTATTTCAGTAACGTTATTGCTTTTACAGCGAATGAAAAACGTCGGACTTCATAAAACGTTGGCTGGAAGCACTTAGTTTAATAACAGCTATATTTGTTTCGGGAATCGTTTTGTAATCTGCTTACCATGAGTATTATTTAACTAAATGTCATGACGTCAATAATTTTACATGTACCTCATTTGAAACAAAATATTAATTGCGTGTACTCATACTGAACTTTGAACACTTACTATGCTTGAAGTCGTTTTTAACATTTATTATGGTGTATAAAAAATGTAAAAACATAATTGATTAAACCTCAAAATTTTGTAAATTAATAAGCAAGGAATAATTTTCATAATATGTTTTATCATAACAATTGGTATTCGGTCGAAATGTAGTTTAAAGCTTTTAAAACCTCAGTCAAAATTTTTAAATTGCAATGTACCAATGTTCAAATGATTAAAACTTTTTTGTATTGTATATTTTACTGGCAGCAAAATAAACTATACTGATCGTATATTTGCAAATGAATGTATAAAATTGTAGCATATGGTTAAATATCCAACAGCCCATATCATATACATACAGTTAATCCACATAAATAAATAACGTTTAGGTGTGACTGATTACAAAACAACTGCCCCTTTTTACTTTGATATACGAGTACATAATTATATAAAAATAATAATTTAATATTTTGTACCTACAAATCAATATATTACGTTAAATGCCATTAATTTCCTTAAAATGATAGGAAGGATAGAATTGTGAAGGATTTTCGTCACAAACTAAATTCAATTGGCGATGTCGCGTATTTTGATAATTTGGAATAAAAGGAATAAAATTTCGGAAGTTTATAATCTGTAATATTACATGGTATGGAAAATATAAAAGAAATTTACAGAACATACATTTTATTTATTCAATATTCTTAAGGTATATCAGGCAAATATAAATGTAATACTTTTTAGTATGAGCATAAACAGGTGTACGATCCTTACTTACATTAGCTCAAAAGGAAAACGAATTTAATTAACATTTCATGAACGGATAATACAAACGCAACGCGGTACAAACTACATTGTTAATGTGCGTTATTATGTGGTCAGGTGCTAAAAGCACTTGTTTGTAATGGTGTACTGGACACGGGGCTCTAGTTTAATTTTGTAAATGCTATCAGTACGTGGACCTTAGAATATAATTGTAGAAGAAGTGACAAGTAAATTTAACACGAGGGTTTGTTTGTTTTTTAAATAAAATTAAATTCCTTGAGGGATAAAAATATTTAGGTAAGATTTCAAAATGTTACGATTGTGATGTTGTCTGGAAATAAAAGCAAGTAGTCACATCAAACTACTAAAATCAATCAAATTTATTTACCAAATGTATGTGTCAGTCGAGACTTAGTTATTAGTATAAAATATAAATATTAATAACTCATTATTGCCTTACGATGTATGTCACTAAGATGATTCTATATTTGTATCTATAGCCAGTTTATATCTATAGCTTTTTTGCTAGTATATTATTATTTTATTGAAGTCGCTAAAGCGACAGCAGCTTAAACCTTAAACTTTAGAATTGCCGTAATCGTGTCCTATATGTCACTTCCACTGATCTCCGATCTGTCACCGCCACATGCTACGAGGCTACTGCATGACGCAGTGTTGACCTGCAAACAAGCTATAAAGGTGACTAATTAAGCGACTGGTATACATTTCAAGCATCAAAATTAACCGATAATCCCTTTCAATACAAAGCAATTGCAAATGAGATGTTTCAGTTTTACTGTAAAAATAAATGGAAAATTCACCTTCATATACACGATATACGTCGCGATTATGCGTATATATATACAATTATATTAATAAACATACTATTTTGTCTTAATTTTTCTGACTACACATATATATACACATATACGGCTTGACGGCTTGACATCCGATTTTGTATAAAAAGTTATATAAAGTTAAAAATCAGTTCAATGTACGTATGTGTTTATTGGCACAAGATTGACCTTATAGCCTCTGAGCTTGGGATTTTAATTTCTTTTAAAAAAGAAAGTAATTATAAATTAAGTTATTATTCTATATTTATTTTATTATATTATATTTTTATTAGATTTTTTCATAAAATGCTCTTTAAGAATAAAAAATAACGTTTATAATTTTCATATTGTTTAGAAAATAAACTGAACATTAAGTAAAAAAAATATTTATCATTTTGGCATTACCCAAAAGTATGATACTGGGAAAGAGTAATTTGAGGCGCTCTGTAATTGATCCAAAATTGTTTGCTTAAATTAAGGGGAAAGCTACGGGAACTTATTTTTTAAATGGAAATTATTATTGAAGTTTAAAGAATGAATGATAATAATAAGTTCCTCCAGGCCGATTTCGGCCACGGCAGCCAATCTTAAGAGAGATTAGCCAACTGCGCAGGAGACATTATAGTGCACAAGTTTGTGCGCAAACACAGGTGTAATCTTTTTTCCTTAGCTCTCATAATCCGATGGGACGGCAATCCAACACGACCGGAAAGAGTTCAGGCGCAGAACCAACGGCTTAACGTGCTTTCCGAGGCACGGGAGTGTACACACTTCCAACTTCCAGATTTACCTGGGTGAATTTTCTGACAGAAAACCCCAATAACTATTTATTGGCCCGACCTGGGAAATGAACCCAGGACCACCGCGTCTGCGGCCTTATATCAAGCCACTAGACCAACGAGTCAGTCATGAATAAATGATAATACGATATAAATTAAAAATAACCTATAAAATCGTACCTGTACCTGTACCGTAAAGGTTGAGGAGTTATTAAACTGACATATGCAACCACTAAGACAGGATTTTTCGAAACCGAACCCCGAAACGAGTTTGAGGAGGGTTAAAAAGGTTTCTATACGAAAATCAATAAAATATACTTGCAAAACTGCGGTCAACCATTACTTAGATATTGAACATTATATTTACAGTTACATACTAGAAGACACAACTGAACAGCTTAAATTAATTTAGAATATAATGGTGTAAAAATATGTAAATTGGCCATGAATGCCATTGTATTGGTTTTAGTGGGTAAGAATCCCACATAACCCGGCTCCCTGGGGTACATGGCGGGTAAATGAACCCTAGGCATATTAAAGAATACCGCTCCTTAATTCTTAATGAACAAAAAATTTAACAAAACAAAAACCGACTTCAAGGGCATAACAAATTAATATGCACTAAAAGTAAAAAATATTTGCGTATTCATCTATAATTTGATAATTAACTTACTATTTTCTACTCATTAATATGTAGGTACGATTGTGTTGTGTGGTTGATAATGTAGTAACAATTATTGTTATTTTTGGAGTCGATGTCAGCCAAGGTGGGTTATTACTACATACATAGTTATAAGTAAGATGTGCTTGTGTCGAACGCGCAACGGTTTTTGTTTTGTTAAAATTTTTGTTTATTTTTCGATTTTTAGTGAATATCAAGTACACTAACTAAATTGGTAGTATATGGGTAGACCTACAAAACGTGCTGCTCATATTAGACAGCGCCGTTTATGATATATATATATATATTAATCCAAAACAGTGAAACGTAAACAAAAAATGCAGTTTTGTACTTAATTAATAAATATTAGTTAATATGGTTAAACCATTATAAATAAGTTAGCTTTCACCATTAGAAAGTTACGTCTTTACTGAGTAACATAGGCTATATTATATTTTCAAAAAATTATTGATCCCTACCTAAAATGGAGCAATGTAACCCAAGGTATCTAACTGTTGCCTATAAAAGTCATTACTTAGCGTGCGCTGCGAAAACTATTGACGGTATATAAAAAAGTGTTCTATACAATAGTACTACAATTACTTGATAATAACGATGTTACGGTAGGTGACTGAAAATTGAAGATTTCCGTTACTTTGTCATGGATCCTATAATCAGAATCTAAGCAAACTGTCATCAAACAAGCCCTGAAGTACACTCTTTCCAATAAAAAAAAATCATCGAAATCGGTTGAATAGATATCGAGTTATTCGTCCATTTGTCGCGCACATATTTATGCAAATTTACGACTTATATGGTTTTATCATGGATGCCAGTGTCAAAACTGGACTAAAAAACCACACCACATGGGAAGCAACCCCTTTCAAATAAAAAAAAATCATCAAAATCAATTCACCCAGTCGAAAGTTATGAGGAAACACTAACAACACCAAAAAAAAACATACAGACGAATTGATAACCTCCTCCTTTTTTTGAAGTCGGTTAAAAATAATCGTCGCGACACCACACTGTTCAATGCGAAACAGATAGACGAAATGAAAATATCTGGCTTGCTTTCTATAAGAGAGAGAGAGAGAGACAGAAAGAGTAACATGCGCACGCCGCACGGCTTACAATAGCTTACTATAGCAAAAAGTATCGTTACAACTTTTCGTATGATTTTTTTCCGTCTAGCCCAACAACTTTCAAGCTTTCACAACGGGCGATAAGGAAATCGTTCCAAAAAAAACTGAGTTAAACATATACCATGTTAAATTTGTTTTGTTAATTGTATACATTTCTTTGCATACATTTTAGGCAGTTTTGGAGTAAATATTAAACCTTTTTATTAAAATCCAGTCAGCCTATTTTTATTATTATTGTATTATTATGTAATATATTTATTATTATGTAATACTTTCTGTAGTTGTTAACACTGATTGACCCAAATAAAAGTTCTGAAAGATTAAGGTCGGTAATTCTCCTATCACATTTGCTTTATGTCACGATTTTTTTAACGTATTTGTTATAAAATTATGTCACATTGATATCTTATTTTAAGAAAATATTTATTGTACTTATGAAAACTCAGAGGGAAGGTATATAAACCTTCAGTGATTGTTGAGTGCTATTTTTAACATGTTTAAAATTAAATTACTGATATATTTATATCCAATAAAAATCCATTTGGTTCATTAAGAAAACTCATTAAGGGAAGCTAGTACCTTGATCAATTATAAGAAGCGAATAGCGAAAGAAAATAAATATTTGATTGTCACACATTTGTGGACTTATAAAATATTTCCTGCGCAGTTGGCTAACGCAGTCTTTGGGATTGGCTGCCGGGAACGAAATTCCGTCGGGAATAAATGATATTAATATATTCTTATTGATCGACTTTATAACAACGGGAAAATGTTCTCAATTCGTCTGTATTAATAACCATTGCATTAAACCAATTGTCTTCTATTTTCTTTTACAATTTATATGTGACAAAAATGACAATTACTTGTAAAGTTTGGTTAGTTACACACATAATGTATTGTATTTATGGAGTTTTCAATTTATTCATACGCGCCGTGTTCATTGAATCCGAGTAATTAAAATCATTTCTATTTGAAGCGAGTTGCGACCAGCGATGTTTGACGAACGTAGTATTCAGTAAATTAAAATTGTTTTGAAGATAACTCCCTTGATGAAAATGTAGCTAGCTTATATTTTTATTATTACAAAATCGTACGCGAATAATATTTTTAAAATGAATTCGTAACGTGTGAGTAAATACACCTTCATATGACTAAACCAATAATGATTTTAATCTTGTGATATTAAAATACTAATACAATTTCTCATTCCCATCATCGCGGATCTCTCTGGTAAAGTGGACAAAAAGTCAATAACTCTTTCGCAAAGAAAAACAACACAATAAGAACACTTATGGAGACACACGCCTGTTTACACTTTTACGATAATGACCCTTATATTATGTAACCTTTATTGTATGTATTATGTATATACTCTAGTTGTAATGACTTACGAAGATGTTAGGTGAGTCTGTTAGGAAAATTAGCCTGTTAATATAACTATCTCGGAGATAACATTTGTTGAATATTGTGTATATTCAACGTCTTTCTCGTTCCTTTGACTTTGATTATATGTACATAGCTACTTTCATGATTACTTCCTGCACTCATGATAAGTATCAAACATAGGCGATAACGTGAACAAACGTAAATAAATAATCTTGCACATTTCCTGCACTAAATAATATAAAGAACTAAATAATATAAAGAATAAATAAATACCGTTTGTTCGATTGTTTTGACGTTTATTGCTCCGTTCCTTTGGCTCGTAGTGTAAAGTAATGTAGCTTTACTCTTAAATAAGCAAACGTAAAAAAACTGTTTTCAAATCGGCGTTGAATTTGAAAGAAACCGACAAGATTTACCATTTTTAAAATAATACAAAATACATTAACTCACACTTTTATATTCTTATATATTATTCTTATAACTGTCAATAAGTTAAGTGATTTTAAATTGTTGTTAAATGGTATTTAAAAATATTTCAAATATGTAACATATAACCGTTCAGTAAAATTCAAGTGTAAATATGACTAACTTTTATATTAAATAAAAGAAATATTACACGAAAGAGTAGAGCATTGCCGCTGCACGACCTTCTTTATTTATTTAATAGTCGACGTGTATTTGGATATTTTAAAGTAATTACATGAACACATACGTTCGCAACTATTTTAGTTTACACTTGTTCATGTCTACCTCGTCATATATACACAGTTACACACATTATTTAAATGCAACATAATACCTTTTGAATCCTTTTGTATAATAAATTGAATGAATAAATATATCTTAACAACATACTTGGTTATCGTAATAGAACTGATATTTTTATCAATAGAGTATGAAAGCGCTTCGTCCACTCGTAAAGTGACGGAGAACTAATCTATAATATAAGCTCTAGGTTGCGATAAGCTAGTCATAAGAAGAAAATAGTAAATACAGATTTTATTTCTTTGTGTCATCATAATTTCAGGATCAAACGAAGATGATAAAGCATCGTGTAACTATACAACAGGAAGGCAATGTTTTTTTAGTATAAGGTATTATATTCGTAGGTATTCATTTAATTTAGTCCCAGAACTAATACATTTTCTGCTTTTGCACCAACGGTATCATAGATTGTGACAACTATACATATCCTACTTCTCTCTTATAAAAATATACCGTTACACATCGAATACACCATCAAATGCAGGATCAAATGTGTTATTTCTAATATATATTGTGTATGTAATATAATGCACTTGCGCATCTACACTCCGAAACCGACGAGAAGCTACGTGCTTACTAATATTTACTAAAAAATAAAACAATATGACTGAAAAAAAGGTTTTTATTACAACTTTAAAGGTACTCTATTTATTATTCATATCACAAGTTGGTCCCTACTAAAAACTTCATCCCTTATATGACGTTATAAAATTTTATGTAATTTTCAACGCATTCCATTTAAAATAGGTGTTACATTTATCGAGAGAAGTATATTAGCATATCCTTATTAATATAACAATATATAGTATATATTGTTTGTTTGTTTCGCTTACGTTTGCATGCGTGTTATTAGAGGTACATAAAAAGACGTAGGGTAATCCCTCACATGCTTGAATATTACAATCCCTTTAAATTTTTTTCACCATTTGGATGTGTCCCATTTAAACTACTTCTTTAATTTTGTTGCCTATTTTCATTTTCATAATTATTCTTTTATTTTATGACTCCATTCTTTTTATAGTGCTTTCACGTACACGTACGTATAGGTTTTTTTTTTTTTTTTTTTTTTTTTTATGTAAGAGGGGGCAAACGAGCAGGAGGCTCACCTGATGGAAAGTGACTACCACCGCCCATGGACACCTGCAACATCCGAGGACTTGCAGGTGCGTTGCCGGCCTTGGAGGAAAGAGTACGCTCTCTTCTTGAAGGTTTTTATGTCATATCGGTTCGGAAAAGTCGCCGGCGAAAGCTGGTTCCACAGAGTGATTGTGCGAGGCAGGAAATGCCTTAAGAAACGCACTGTTGTGGATTTCCAGACATCGAGGTGATGGGGATGGAATTTGGAGTTCTGGCGCGATGTCCGGTGGTGAAATTCAGCTGCCGGGACTAATCCAAACAAAGGTACATAAAACGACAAGCCGTAAGGTCTGTGTATTAGAACCTGATCCAGAGTTGGTGCTATTAACAAGTTATTGGGTTTTTCTGTTAGAAAATTCTCGCAAGACTCCCTTGAGAAAGGCTACCGCAGCTGAAATCGGGTGTATATAAACAGCTAATATCATAAAATGATGTCTCCAAGTTTAGTGTGTTATATATTTGTAAATAAAACTAATAAGAACTATAGGAACAATTTTAAGTATATTTTTAAATATAGATTTAAGTTAGAAAATTAGCGTAAGCAAAAAGTGACATAATTATGCAATGATATTATAAGTAAAAAGGTGTAGATAGGTTACATACATAGCATTCAATCTACGAAAATGACACTGTTACGCAGACATAAATAACTTTATATTGCAATATACACACTATATTACGATTCGTCGCTAAAGTAGGGTGGCATGATTTAAGTATCACGAGTAAAAAAAGACGAATATATTTGCGAACACGACATAGAATAAATTATCAGACAAACGTTTTTTCTTACCCGGATTTATGCCTATGAATGCGATTACTCATAAATTCATTTTGCAAAAGTACTAAAAACTCATTGAAAATAGGCAAATATAACTATCAATAATTTTATAAAAAATTAATATCAAATAAACGATATCAACCCACTGGATGCACCTTTCGATGGAAATCTAGAAACAATTAATTAATTTCATGATCATACATCTAAATATACATCTTCTTTACGACACTATAAAAAATATTTATTTATATTTTGATTTCAATTTAGTAATATAATATAATTAATAATTTAGTAATCTTTTTCATTTATATAAATTATACAAACATAAAATAATTATATATGTGCCAACTGCCACCACTGTTTGTGTTTTACTCTATGATCAGTAACGTCGTCTATCTCTATTGCACTAGTTCATTAATATACTTTTGTTGAATTCATTCATTTCTAATGTCAAATTTGACGAATATAATATTTGATTTGTGAAAATATTAAGATAAATAGTAAACTTACTAATGAAAAGTGATTCCTTAAGTTTAAGAAGTTTTGCTAGTACCTATAATTTGTGCAATATCTCATAACACACAACGGCATTTCCGGTTATCTTGGGTCACTTTTAATTATAATAGTACTCGCTACGTGACGTCTATCCATTGACAATGGTGACGTAATACTGAGGTGAAGTGTGGATAGTAATCCTGATTTCGAACTAGTGATCACGGCGTGCTTGTAACCTATCTACACCTTTTTACTTATAATATCATTGTAATTATGTATATTTAGTACAAAGAGTAATCTGCGTCCGAGGATGATGAACTCCAAAGAGTCAAAGGCCGGCAACGCACCTGCTAGTCCTCGGATGTTGCAGATGTCCATGGGCGGTGGTAGTCACTTTCCATCAGGTGAGCCTCCTGCTCGTTTGCCCCCTCTTTATATAAAAAAAAAAAAAAAAAAAAGCACGGGCGATTACATAGTGAATATGTTAAATATTTATCACCTCCATTAGCATTCTTTATAACCTCTCTCAGCACACAAGAAACATTTTCCTGTATATTATACTTGTGTTGCGAGTGGCTAACAATTTTATGACTACACTATTGAAAGGACTTTTTCACCCTGAAAAGGTATTTTTAATATTGAAGTTTTACCGAGCGACATTCAAATATTCGCTTTAAAACGAATTTGGAATAATGTTAGTAGAATTCGGAACATAAATGTACGTGTTGATTTTTCTTTCTCACCCGCTTTCGCGTGAAGTAAACTGTTACTATATAATAAGGTCCTCCAGACCGATTTCGGCCACGGCGGCCAATCTCAAGAGAGACTAGCCAACTGCGCAGGAGATATTATAGTGCACAAGTGTGTGCGCAAACACAGGTGCACTCTCTATTCCTTAGCTCTCATAATCCGATGGGACGGCAATCCGACACGACCGGAAAGAGTTCAGGCGCAGGACCAACGGCTTAACGTGCTTTCCGAGGCACGGGAGTGTACCACACTTCCAACTTCCAGACTCCGGGCTGCTACTGAGAATTTTCTGACAGAAAACCCCAATAACTATTTATTGGCCCGACCTGGGAATTGAACCCAGGACCACCGCGTCTGCGGCCTTTTATCAAGCCACTAGACCAACGAGGCAGTCAAATAATGTATGATTTTGCTTTTTCAATACAAATAATTTACAAGAAGTTGTAACTCACCGACGAGATCTTTGCAAATACAATGGTTTCTTTAATTTATTTCTTCTTAAATAAAAAAACAATAACGGTCACTAAAATAAAAAAAATACTTTAAATTATTTACAAGAATCTTTAATGCTTATTTGAGAGCTGATTTAATTCTCGCAATATTGGAGAAATACGTTATGACAAGGCAGCATTACGTCGTGTTTTAAACTGACAAGCTTTCAGAGACCTTGAGACTTACACTTAAATAGAAGAAGTCTTCGGGGCTACTTATCGAACTTTATAGCTTATACCAATATTAGTAATAACAACTTTACAGCAATGAATTAACCGGTTAAAAAATACAATTATTATTGACGTACCGATATAAATTAATATATATGTATATGTATATATATATATATATATATATATATATATATATATATATATATATATACATATACATACATACAAATTCATAATAAATTATTTATGACGGATTTACTACATAGTGTAGGTGTGTGGGGTGCATAGGTATCGTGCAAAATGAGGTGGCGTTTCGACTAAATAATTGTATTTATAAATAGTTACAAGAGTCACAAATTAAAAATCACAACTTACGTTCACTAAGAAACTGTCCGAACGGATGACGATCTGAGAGTCATCTAGGGAGGTACCACCCACTTATAAATCCTACCGCCAAGCAGCCGTACTTAGTATGGATTTGTTCCGGTTTAAAGGGTGAGCCATTGTAACTACAGGTACAAGGGAAATGTCTTAGTTCCTAAGTTGGTGTCAAATTGGCGATGTTGGTTAATATTTCTTAGAGCTCTATGGTCTATTAATGTCGATGAACATTAGCCATCAGGGGCCCACTATACTAATACAAAAAACTTGTTCAGCATCTGCAATACGAAGAGTAGCGTGCTTAAACTAACGACCGATTGATCTTTATAACATTAGTATGAATATCATTATGAAGATTAAGTTCTATATAATTATGTTGTATGTATATAGATAATAATTGTATTGTAGTCACAGTCAGTTGTTGGTTTGCGGCTGCGGTTGAAACCACAGGCTATCGGTCGGGCGTTCATGTTCGTGTGTAAACACGACTTAGGTAACCTAATATGTATATGTTACGCGGACTTTCTAATAATTGCAAAATATCTACATGACAGTAATATATTTAACTAAGACAGGATAATGTTAAAGATCCACTTAAAATTGAACAATAATTGACTGTGAATGTCCCACTGCAGCTAAGGCCTTCTCTTGCTTTAAGAAGAAGGTCTGGGGCTTATTCTACAATATACATCTATTACCGAAACAACTATGACGAAATAATTTATGAACACAAACTAAGCACATGAAAATGGCTTGCCTGAGATTGAACCCACCATCATCGGTTGAGATTCACGCATTTAAGCTACGGGACCATCTCTTTAATTTATTTATAAATATTAATTATATATTAATTATTTTAATAACAGCCTGTTAATGTCCCACGGCTGGGCTAAGGCATCTTCTCCTCTTTTTGGGTATAAGGTTTGGAGCTTATTCCACCACGCTGCTCCAATGCGGGTTGGTGGAATACACATGTGACAGAAATTCAGTGAAATTTTACAAATGCAGGTTTCCTCACGATGTTTTCCTTCACCATGAAGCACGAGATGAATTTTAATGACAAATTAAGCACATGAAATTCAGCGGTGCTTGCCCGGGTTTGAACCCACGATCATCGGTTAAGATTCACGTGGTCATCGAGTCACTAGGCCATCTCGGCTTTTTAATATTAATATTATGTTCATAAATAGTTTTATGAACATCTGCAGTTCATTTAATAGTTAAATATTCTCGAATATAAACCACGAGCTTTTATGTGCAATATTGTTGAATTAATAGCTAGTTTTCTTAGGGGCTGGGTTTTTTTATGTCTCTGATTTTTTGTTTTATCTTATGTCACGACATGTTACGCACAAATTGCCTTTATTAAATGAAATACAATGTGGTTTATAAAATGCTCCGTGGTTTGTCTTACACTTTTCTTAAAAGCATTATATCAGATTATGACTCAATATTCCCTTGAACCCACTTCAAACAAACTGAAGAGGTTTTGAATTTCATTACCTCAGTATACTTTGTTATTGGATTTCATGAAACTGACTACAAAGATTCAACAAACGGCGTTTGTTTTTTCTTATTAAACATTACAATTATAAAACGTATTCTGATTTCTGTTTGAACTATTCGTTCCTTTAATATTCTTAACTAGAATTTATAAAACTCTACATTTATTAAATTGTAGAGTTTACATTTATTAAATTGTAGAGTTATGAGTTAAACAGAAAAAATAAATAAAAAATAAACTAGACATTAAAATTGTAAAGGTTTTTAAATTATTTCAAATGATTTCACGGCTTATGAAATTTTGTCAGAAATGTTACAATCGAATACATTTTTATTAAAAGCCATTCATTATGACAATGTTTTGAGTCATATTTGACAATTTTATTCATGCGAAATCTATCTATTAAAATTGTAACAGGTCGACGTCTGCTTGTTCATTAAAGATAATTGAAAAATACTTTTATGGGGGTCTTTATTAAAGCAACAGAAGCCAAAACAACAATTTTTAGAATTTTTGTCTTTCTATGAAAAGGCAGCAGGTACAACATTGCATTATTATTACAGTTCGTTATATGGACACATTATTAAAATTAATGTTGAGGTACTAATGGCACCATTACGTTTGCCGTGGGGTTTCTTTCAAAACAACGAAAGCTTCACGAGCTTGCCAGAAACCTACAAGTCCTAACTACTTTTCGTATGAATTCGGTTACAGAATAATTTAATACTTATTAAGCTTACGGTACGTTGATAGAAAAAGACAAAAGGCGATAGTATAATTGTTTTCACAGATAATGTAATAAGTAATTGCCATGTTAGCTATAAATTATAAATAGATCAACCTTAATAATTTGATTACGACATATTTAAATTAAAAGTGGTTAAGGTTCCCATTTCAAAGAATTTATGATCCTATTGTCAAAGAATAAGTGTACTAAGCGTAAATATAATAGCTTATAGACATTGAAAACATAATATTTTACATATTATTTTATAGTCGCGTATGATATGTCAGTGTAAGGATTCTCAAAGGATTATTAATTTTCAGTGACGATCCTGCGGTGAATTCATGCAAGCTTTATTGGAAAGTTGAATAGCCTTTCAAATGGTGGTACAAAAGAGATTCTGAACAAGTAAGCAGAATTCATCTCCGTCAAATATCAAAGAATTTTCAGGACGTATGAAATAACGATTTATTTTTACATAAATATATTTATCGATTTTTTTAAATGCTCAAATCAAAACTTAGTGAAATTATTTTAAATAACTACGATTATTTGCGAAAAAAAATAATTTAATGGCGTAATGTTACTTAATTTATTTTGTACGGCTAAATTGTGCTAAGACTTCGAACAATAATGACCTTAGATGAGATTACATGTTTATTGAAATGGTAAGAAATCGTCTTGCGAAAATTTTATCTTATCTTTTGTTTTAATAAAAGTGTGTGTGCAGGGTGCACACACACTCCCGCAACTTCGGAAAAAAATTAAAAACTATTACCCATTAAACGTAAATTAACATTTGATAGTGGTAATAGACTAACGTAGGACGATTACAGTTTCGTCAAACTGTGAGATTTTTTTTATTCAGAGAATTTTATACCCGTCATTACTTCTAAGCCAAAAATTACGATCTGGATCATTTAAAGTTTAATTTACATATAAATTATCCTTAATTATCAAACCATTTAATCATGGATAAGGATGAATAATATTCCACCATGTTGGAACTTACAAAACATAAACAAAAACTGTTATTGTGGCTTAACTATAATATTTAAGGCATTTACCAGCGCGGACGTTTTTATGATTAATCAACAGGACTATTAATATATAGAGCACTATTTTAAATATCGTCAATAGTTTTCGCAGCGCACGCAAATAGTGACTTTTATGGGCAACATTTTGATACCTTGAATTACGTTGTTCCATATTAGGTAGGGATCTCTAATTTTTTTGAAAAATATTATAGTCTTTGTTTTTAGGTAAAGATATAGCCTTGTAATGGTGAAAGTTTTTTTTAAAATCGGTCTAGTAGCTTTTGAGCTATATTGTAACAAACAAACAAACAAAATCAAACTTTCCTTTTTATAATATTAGTATAGATTACATATTATAGAAAATTGAAATAATATTAAACGACATTACCATTTTTAGAAGATTGGAAAATGCGAAATTTTAATAAGAATTCCATAGTGAGTGATTTGATTATTTACGAAAAACAAAAGTTTATATTTGTGGTTTGGAAAAATCCAGGGATTTTCTTTCCGATATGAAAAAGCTATGAGTACGTCTCACAAAATAACAACACTACTACATAATACAGTTTATAAGCAGTTTGTAAGCAATCCTAATATGAAACTTATTATGATGGCTTTGGTTTACTTATATTTAGTACTTATATCTAAATCGACTTACTATATTTTATGTTAATCCAAAAAAAACACCTAAAACCTACTCAAATAGAATATAATAATGGTTTTAATATAGTATGGTTTATAAGTTTAATAATAATGAATTTAAAATTGACACTCAAGTTACTAAATAAACTGAAGTTCCACGGACATTGGTTTTGTTTTGATCTCTTGAGACATTCGTACTCTTACTGAGTTTAAACTTGTAGTTAAATTAATTAGTGCTCATAAGTTTTGTAGTTAGTTTGTTGTATCGTAGTAAACATAGCTTAGAGCTGTAACTTTATTCCTCACATAATTAAAATTTGATAGAAAATATTTTCATTGCTCAAATAATACTCATGATATCAATAGACACAATATTCTTCAAAATGTAATATTTTTTATTATGCTACGAACTTCGAAACACGTCTATTAATCTTTCAGAATGTTCTTTCGTCATTTTTAATAAATCGGGGAGGTACTTGGTCTTAATATGTACGTAATCGGTATTTCTGATATTGTTTGAGATTGAAACGTCCATTTTGTGATAAAGTAGATTATGATTTTCTTTTATTTATCAATTATTATTATTTATAAAAATTGCAATTTATCATTTTATCACTGAGTTCTAGGAGCGTGTTTTAAATTTACGCTAGTACATGAATGTATGAGTGAATACCGTAATTGAATATTAAACTAGACGCTAGGAAGCATGAAACTGTTCCTACGTCGTGAATTGGATCATATTATTGAATAAGTGCACCCCGATATACTACGTCGCCTTCAAACAAGGATGTAAGACAATACTAGAAACGACAGCGACATAAATATTTTCGTATACACATAAGATTCTTCTGTCACGTTTAATATTCAAAACATATTGCTATTATAAATTGTTATCGTACTAACATTATATTAAAGCATATATAGAAGTTTCGTCGTTAAAGATAATTTGGTTCAGAAATTCATGTCATACCAATTTAAATTTACATATTTAATTATGCTATGTAATTTTGTGTTTATTTAATTATGTTAATATTGTGAGAGGTAAAATACATATAAATACGAAACAAAAAACCATTTTTCATTATGAACTGTTATTTCAGTGATAACAAAATTACAATAAAATACCATGGTTTAAGGATGAATCATGTAATTTTTGTCTGGTTTAACACAAATAATCAAGAGGTCAATTTATAAATGAATACTTTCCTTTTAATTTGTTTGTCAATATTCCCTATTTATATGTTAATATATAATGAATATTATAAATTAGCTGTTTTATTTTATTATTTTTAATGTTTATTTACGTTAAAATCTTAAATAAATACAAATAAAAATTAAAAATATTTTTTATATAAATCGTGACCGCGTGGAATGGTGGGCGAAAAATGAACCTGAGACCCTAGCCAAGTTGACATTTTACAATTGTAAACGCTAATAGAAAACTTAACAAATGTATGAGAATGACCACGAGACTTATCGTTGAGAGATGTCATAGGGCCTCTGATATGTGATTGGGGCCAGTGTGCGTCAGACATTGCGTCCCACACAAGGGCCCGTCCTCGTTCCCAGGGAACCAATGTCAGTCCATCAGGTCTCTTGCCATCATCACGACTCCACGAGGCTCAATAAGGAACGTCAATGGCAAGTGCCCTATAATATTATTATGACGCTTATGTTTCTAGTATAATGTTGTTTATATTTCGAAGAAACTAAACAAATTGAGTTATCTACGGAAGTGAAGCTGCGAGCGAAATTTTTTTTTCACTTCCGTAAAAAATTCAATCGCAATATTTGTTTAACACTATTTCTATTTAATACATAATATTATATTATTTTAAAAGTATTATTTTTGATACTTTTGTTATTACCTCCAATTGGTAATACGAAATTTATTAGTTAAGTTACGAAGATTTATTAGTCTGGGTAGGATGAGTGGGTCATCAGATATTCTACCGCAAAACAACAATACAACTTGCTATTGTTGTGTTCCGGTTTGAAGGATGAGTGAGCCAGTGTAATTACAGGCACAAGGGACATAATATATTAGTTCCCAAGGTTGGTGGCGCATTGGCGATGTAGGCGATGGTTAACTTCTCTTACAATGCCAATGTCTATGGGCGTTGGTGATCACTTACCATCAAGTGGCCTATCGGCTAGTCCGCCTTCCTATGCAATAAAAAAAAATATACATGATTTTCTGAATAATGCCTCGTGGTACAGAATGTACTTTATTAAATTGATTTATTTGATTTCATAAAGGTATATATTTATGTTGTAAAAAAATACCAAAATGTAATTTAATGAGCAATAAATAAGATTAATATATATTATAGTATAATATACATATATATGTCGGAGCGGGGCATCATGTCTTCTATCATTATTGTTGTACATAGTGTGGGCGTACAGTGGGTAGTCGTGAAATGAATAACACTCAGTCAATATAATCACATCACACTTTAATACACTTCACAATTAGGCTTACACACCAAGTAATAATAATGACAACTAATAACACACAAAACACTTAAGGAACGGTGAGACAGTTCCGTGACCTCACCCGGCCGATGACTTGCAGTAAGTGATCTGCCCGGACCCGAGCGATGCCTTCACGACTCTGTCGAAAGCGCCCTGAAGTTCTCCCGAACCAAACCGAAGTCATGTTCACAACCATAGGCGCGCTTTTCCGTTCCCTTGAGCGTCTATATGAATGACCGGATGCGACATATATTATAAAAACATTTTTTTGAAAGCACTTTACTTTTTTTTTAAATATGTTTAAGCCATAAATATCACAAGGGAAATAGATATATAAATATGATATTATAAACATAATTAAATTTTTATTTCAAACAAGATTGGAACAACTAATTACATAAAACATTTGTTCTCGACATGATTCGCTAAGTTACAGAGCTAACGAAGAGATTTCTTACCGTCTTCGAATCCTTCTAAATAATAAAATTGTAACAGACCGATGGCATAATATAATTATAATAGCCGAGTTGGCCAAGGGGTAAGAACGCGTGTCGGAGCGCCACGGTAGCATGCGCAAGCGATCCCGTGGCGCTCCACTTAAGACGAGAAGGGTACCGTGGTGGTTTTAGTCGGTAAGAGTCCGACATAACCCTCCTTCAGAGGGTACCCATGAGGGTTTCCCCACGTTAAAAAAAAAAAAAAAAAGGGGTAAGAACGCGTGAATCTTAACCGATGATTGGTTCAAACCCGGGCAAGCACCGCTGACTTTCATGTGCTTAATTTGTGATGCGATATTTCATCTCGTGCGGAGACGGTGAAGGAAAACATCGTGAGGAAACCAACACCACTATTCCATGAGGTATTCCACCAACACACATTGGAGCAGCGTGGTGGGATATGCTCCAAAACCTTCTCCTCACAAAGAGAAGAAGAGGCCTTAGCCCAGCAGTGGGACATTCACAGGCTGTTACTTTACTATTTTAAATCAATTATTTATTTTTTCACAAAGATAACATTCATACTATAAGCTCGAAGACATACTTTTCTGAAGATATTTTCCTACAGCACAATTCTAATATATTATAATACAATAATTGTATTCTCATTTAAGATTTTAGTAAAATAGCACATAAATAATACGGGCATTACTGTGTTAAATACTTAAAATATCATTATACATTTTATACATAAACGTACATAATATATAAATATGTACGTTTATGTATAATAGGTCTAACCTATCGTCGGCTGCTGCTCAAGCCGTACTAGTTTGTACGATTGAGAAGATCCACCGTCTAGCAGTGTTTTAGAAGTGCCACGTCTGTAAACGCGAATCGGTCTTAATGCTACTAGACGCTGTCACGTCACAAAACGATGTGAAGTAGCGTACAACATCACAGGCTATTGAGTGCAGACCGGTCTTGCCACGCTGAAGCACGTAATTTAGCGAAAACACGGGTAGAACGTGAGATTCGATTAAGCTACGATCGTCGATACCACGAGATTTATCGGACTGTAGAGACAAATTTCGAGTTGGCTGATGACCGGTCTCGCCACGCAGAAGCAAGAAATTTAGCAAAAACTTGGGTAGGACGTGAAATTCGATTAAGCTACGATCGTAGACACCACGAGATTTATCGGACTGTAGAGACGAATTTTGAGTTGGCTGGTGACCGGTCTCGCCACGCTGAAGCACGAAATTAAGCGAAAACTCGGGTCGAACGTGAGATTCGATTAAGCTTCGATCGTAGACACCACGAGATTTATCGGACTGTAGAGACGAATTCCAAGCTGGCTGATGACCACAGTGGTTAGCACATTTCACGGTCTCTAATTTGTCTGCTGACCGCATCCACCTTAAAATATCACGTTCTCTAGAAACGCACGAAAAAAGTGAGTCATTTCTTGCTAAATGGATTTGACACATTCCCATTCACATTTCCATCCCATTCACATTTCACAACAACATCAAACTACTTCAAAATTTAGTTTTCAATAAATTTTGAATTCATCGGCGATTGTAAAATAAATATGCAAGAAGTAGGTAAAAATTTAACACAACCTGATTCAATAAACTGCAAACCTTTTGCTCTAAGGGAAAGAAGGCCTTACCCCAACAGTGGTTTATTTACAGCCAATTACTCGATTATTCATATTTTAAGCCCTTGAAGAGAATATAAAAAAAATATCAGTAAATATATGTACATATGTTGTTAAATAATTGATGAATAATTAAAAGTAATATGCATATGAATTATCTACAACCATGCTCTCACTGATAAACGTCAATATCCAATTTCAACATTAATTATAAGTCCTTTGCGAGGGCATTTCGGTTGATAATTCCTGATGTATAAATATCATAATATGTCTTGATTTAAAAGCGTAATATGAATTATTCAATATGACCTAATTTAAAAGTAATATTTATTATTTATTAGTACGATATTGAATATTTCTTCTTCAATTCTTTCATGTTGCACACATTCTCTTCGACATTTGCCATTATTGCTTACAGGTCGATCTTATGGCCAGGAATCGAAAATGATATAATTATCAATTTATTTGCCAAAAAATATATTTATAATCATATATGATTTTCCTTAATGAAGTTTCTTCTGTGCATTGAATATCATAGTATAGATTAAGTTAAACTACTTAATTATGCGCTTTGGTGGCCCACGCAAACGCTTTCAAACGGAGTCGGAACGGAAATTATGATATAAGACGTAATAGCGTTATGACGTATAAGATACATCGTGGTCTAAATGTTTACAATATAACTTCTAAACTTTAAATTTGACTGCAATAACCTTTTATCTTTTAATGTTGTGTTTTACAACGATCGTTATGTTCGTTTTTTTTTCAACCCACTATTAAAGGTTTTTTTAAGCCCATTAGATAAAAAAAACTAGGTTATGAAAACATTTTTATGAAATGCTTATAAATTCTAAATGACCTATTTTTACAACCCACGTCAAATACCGCAATAATACCCTTAACTATTTTTTTATTAATTATTCATTTAAAATTTAATAATTGTTGTGTTTAAAATGATAGAAGCCTCGAAATAATGATATAAAGCTTTGTCCTATTAGAAATTGAAATAATGATTACGTAGCAAAGCGTAATTCAGTGTAACGTCGAAATACATAGTGATTATGTTAATTAATTTTGTCTTTTACATTTTGTACGAATGTTAAATTTAACTTGTCTTTGATAAAAATTTAATATTTTCGGAGTAGTAGTAAAAAAAATTAGCATCTTATCGTAATTTCGTATTATTTATAAAAAAAAATATGATTTTCGGTTTTATTTCTTTCATATTATGTATTTTTGACAAATATTTAAAAGTATGGGTATTTCTTTTTTATTATATATAAATCACTGGTGTAACTGACATATGAATTTGTCTATTTAAATTATTTCAAATTGTGCTTTAGGAAAGTTCGAGTCATTAAAAATCAAATTCCCTAAAGAAAGTAATTCGGCAGAATCGAGGTTATTTTAAAAGACAAATTTGAACGCTTTAAGCGGGTTGCTCGGTTACGCGGTCTGCGTGCATTCGGACCCTTATTATAAAACTTTTAAGAACGTCGATAATAAAAAAAAATCCAGCGGCGTGTATATATATATATATGTAAAGTATTATAAAGAGCGTGAGTGAAATGGATAAACGTAGATGACGCGATCTTGAGCAAAAGTATTTTTTTTATAAAAAAGAGTTTTTTCTTATAATAAATATTCGTAGCAAAATAAAAAAGCATTGTATTGTATTAAACTTTAAACAGATGAAACGAGTTTTTGAATAAGCCCTTAACACTAGTCAAAGAAAAGGGCGGCTTATCTTTTATGTTATAATATAATCATTTATAATGAATAATATAAAATACTCTAATTACTTGCTTAATAAGACAAGCTCTGACTATTCTGAACACGATACGAACTAGGGATTGCTATAAACATGATTATTTTATGTTCATACGTATGTCGAATTTTGACCGGATAAAAAAAGCGACAAAAAAAATATTTAACATGCTCAAAAATTTTAGTTTTGACATAATTCACGATTTTATTGTCATTCATAATATTAAATTTTTATTGTATACTCTATACTCTTCGATCAATAATGTGCTAGATTAGCGGTAAGCGCTTCAAAAACGGCCCGAAAAGTAAGAACACAATGACGTTTGTGAGGTTATTTCAAATTAAGGAAATAAGGTTGAATATGGAACAACCGTTATTGTACATTTCCTATGTTTTTCTGTCATTCATTGCGTAAGATCGTAAGTGAATGTCGAAACAATCTAAACACTTTATTGCTCGGAAACAAAGGCATAGTTTAGGTAAAAATTATTAAACCTTTACATCGTTTTCTTCATTTTATGGTCGGTGCCATATTGGAGTCTTCTTTTTGTTCGTAACGCGTTATCGAGTATTATTTTTGATTGAAGATTGTACTATAACAAGAAACGTTTAATTATTTTATAACTTTAACCTTATATTAACTTGCATTGTCTGTTATTAGTTCGGATGGAATCTTGCAACTCAATTTAGAAGCAGATGTCTTCAACTGATTGAATTGAAATTTTGTATACACATTGAGTTTGGACAATGCATGGTTAACTGTATGACATCGTTCGAAATCTAACATGGCGGCATACCCAAGATGGCCGACTAGTTATTTTGAATACACTCCTATAATATGGGTATTAAATGAAAGGGCTTGCTAAGGGTAACTCGAAAATAAAGTGACATCACTCTAAAATCCAATATGGTGGATTTCTAAAGTTTCAAACTCGAGCTGAAATTTTGTATACACGTTCAGTTTGGATGACAATGCATGGCTTACTGTGTGACGTCATTCTAAATCCAAAATGGCGCCAGACCCAAGATGCCGGACTAGTTATTTTAATGCACTCCTATAATATGAGTATCGAATGACGTGGCCTGTTGAGAATACGAACACTAGCTTTAAAAAATAAGATTATGAACAGAAACTCCAATCCGCCTGGAATTTTGGTGTACTGGGGTTATCGGAGTCCTCGATTATGATATTGAGGTCGAATTGTTCAAGTTTGTAGCAGCGGTCAACCTCTTAACTGACTTGTTGGTCAGGCGTCAATAACATGGATGAAATGATATAATACCATCCTATTAAATTAAATGTGAAGTTCTGGTGAATGTTTCCGGAGAGCACAAATATATGAAACTGACATACCATCCGTCCGTATAGACTTCGCTAAAGACGGTGTTCACCTCATTCAACCCAAGACTGTGCAATTTCCAGCAAAATATAGTCACGGCACTGCAGAACGGAGAATGCTGTCAATGATATTATGTTGGGCTTGCACAGCACACAAAATGCAGGGTAGTACCGTCGAACATGCCGTTTTATACTTAGGCTCGATGCTCTTCGCTGCTGGTCAAGCATACGTGTCCCTAACAGTACGGGTAAAACCATTAGGTCTCTTTGTTGAAAAGCTAGATTGTTGGAAATTAACCGGTAAACGATCTTGCAACAATGATGCGTTGAATGAGTTGAACAGATTGAGAAACGTGTCCAGCGATAACTAAAAAGTAAAAAACCTTTTATTTAAATGCGCTAAAATGAAAAAATCAACTTTTACTATCAACTTATAACATTATTACACAATTTATATGATATATGATATAAAAGCTTGAATTTAACCTAAACGACATTTTAAAAATCATACTTTTACCTGACTTGACAACAAACAAACAATAGTGCCAGCAAGCAATACCTATGAAGTTTCAATGTTGTATTTTTAATAGGCTCGTTAAGTTTCACTGCATCAGGCTGAAAGATAGAGAGTTAAATAAAATGTATATCTTTTGTAATCTTCAAATTGTTATTGTGCATGAGTTGTTATTTAATATCAGCGAGGTTTATTAAAATATACTTACAACAAAACAACTCAAATAACGCCAGCTGCAAACTCGGATGAAATATTCGAAAACAATGTTGCCATTTCATAATAATAATACTAAGTATAAGTGAAACAGTCTCAAATGTCACAAAAGGCAGTATTAGTAATTCTAGTCCCTAGTATTCGCATCCTCATACGATAGGATTAACTCAAACACACTCGGCTCAGTAATAAACAAGTTACTGTTTTATGTTTGTTTAATTGTTCCCTTTATTCAAACGCCAGAGCTCTACGTTCGCAGATTTTATTTCGACTTCTTCAAATGCTAATACACCCTCTATTTTCTTTGTAAAATGTTGAGAATCAAAGAAAAATGATTTTTTGCAAAAATAATACGAGATGAAATCGGTTTTGCTTGACCCTGATTTTATTCCTTCTATTAGCATTTCTTCAACATGAAGTATTATTATTACGGGGATTTTGGTTTGTGTATTTTTTTAATACAAACCTTACGTTATTATGAATTATTCATTTAATATTGTTAATACGAAGTCATCAAATTCTCATAATAATAAAATAAGAAGTCCACTAGATTATATAGCTTTTTACGTGATCGCCTCAGGTCTTAACTTGTTAATGTCTTAATTCAACATGTCAATTTTGGTTTGAAGCCGTAATTAAAAAAATATAAAAATTAATTGGTTGCCTGTAAAGTCGGTATACGGGCGAAAGTTTTACGTGACAACGACTTTGAGTGGTAAAATAATTTTAATGTGAATATTCATTCGTATAGTAGGAAGAAGGATGAAATAATAGTAACAATTTAAAACATTTATTTATACAAAGAATTATATTTAAAACATTAATTTATACAAAGAATCTCGCACTGAATTTCATATTAACAAAATTTTATTTTTACCTTTACACATACATACGTATTTATACTTAGAAGGGACGCGTGCCTTTCACTTTTTATGTCTGTCTCTCTCGCTCTTAGGCGGGCTAACCATGCCCGAGTGGAAGGGACGCGTGCCTCTCACTCGCTCTCATTGTGAGCGCATAACGTGAGCGGAGCGTAACGCAGTTTCTTGAAGTGTCACCCGGCAAACCAATTTATAAGACGTTGTCACGTCAAAATAAAGCGAAACATGTTTGATACAATATTTAGCCGATTTGTCTTCCTTGTTAGAGTTATGTCGCTCATAATTTCAATTAAACCTCATTTTCATTTCATTATTTGTAATGAAGTATTTATAAATGCCTTATCTGATATCTTAAATACAGTAGTATAATATATTATGAGTATTAAGTATAATTTAAGGTAAATAAGGTGTATTTAGTATATCTTAACTATAAGTAAGGATAGAAACAATAGGGAACGCCAGCAAATGTCAAAGACTTATATTAACACTACATAGAACGTAGGTATACCTTATGCGCCGGATCCCTTTATTTGTCAATCAAATTATATTATGTGAGCATCGGTGTACGCCTAATCCCGTGTAATATTGTGATAGAAACCGCCATCTAAGTTAATTTGCTTGTTTCTCAAACGGATCAGTACATCTGATGATGGCTACATATCATTTGTATGATCAATTATCTCCTCGAGCGTATTACAAAATTATTCCTAAATAATTCTGAAATCACTAATTTTAAATGCTTACATCATTATCATCTTTAAATCAATACAATGTTTTATATATTAAATTTATTTATTTATTATCTTTATTTATTAAAAACCATCCTTTGGTAGCTGCTATTTAAAATAATTATTTTTTTTATTTTAAATAAATTTGAATAACCATAACTAGTCATAATATAATTTTACCTCTTTAATATTACTCAAATGATTTAACTGACATGGATTACTTAGTTTTATATAAGTCTTAAAAACTGTTTAAAAAATATTTTACGTAGATATCCAGGGATTCGTTATTAAATCTACCCCAATGAAACTGATTAATGAGTTTTCCTGGTAACTTTTCCGCACTTCTGGCTTAATCTGGCAAGGTAATGGTATAATTACTCTATTTAGTACGCGTAATTATTTATGATATAAGATATATGTTTGAATATTAAGTATAATAATAAAATTAAAAATAGATATTGTTATTGACACTAACCAACATAAAATAACTAAAATAACCAACAAAACTTATATGTATAAACGATAATAGTATCCTTAGTCATGGGCCTCAAAGACGTAGTAATTATGGTAAATTTAACGGAATACAAAGCAAAACAGTAATATGAGAATAATTTTATTTACTATCTAAATTTAGGGACATATTCATTTAGTATTCTATTATGTGCTTACATGTATATTATAGCTTAAATAGTTCATTAGAACTGTTAATGCGGCTTATGGCGGCAATGAACTGCAGCTCAAACTTGTAAGTTAGGGTAACTTAGTTCATAACTTGGATCTTCAAATCTTCAGATCTTCAAAGCTGAGGACATACTTTCAATCAGTCGTCACACGCTAGACTTGTTAGAACTATTAAACTATTAATAGTGAAAAGTGAGTGTAAAATGTTCATCGCTAGCGATTTTGAAAACAAATCATATAATTAAAAAAAAAGAAATATAATATACACATATATGTATACAATAAATAATTGTATTTATTAAAAATAACAAAATCTAATCTAAAAGGTATATTTTATTTGGAGTTCAATTTTTAATATTTGTTTGATATTGTAAAATCAACTCCTCTGCAAACTATCTGTTGCGAAGTAACGTTTGAGTTTCATGATAATTTAAATTGAAATGAAAACGTTTTTTACAGAGAAAATATAAACAGCGCACTCAGCTGTTAATAAATTGATGTTATTATATCTAATTTTTGCTTGTTAGCTACGTCTCATTGCCCGACAAAATAAGGATTTGTTTCTTAATAATTTATTGGTCATTCATTTACAATTGTATAAGCAGTCAGCGGAAAATCAAACACAACTTGGAAGTAGTGTTTGATTATATTTGAGTAGTGAAGTTAGAGTTGGAACTCCACTTTTCTGTATTTTCAAATCTGTTATTTAATGAAAATTCATCATTAAATAACTTTTGTAAAATTTTAAATGATTGTAAATAATTTTAGATTTTACAACTATTTAGTTGAAAAACGGTATTCGAAAAAAAAAGTTGCTCAGTATTATAGGTATGTACAAATGTATGTGTACAAAAGTTTTATCGAGTTACATTGTAAAATTTTTCGAGGTTTCCCATATTATGTTGGACAAAGTCCCTGATTATCGTTTATCAAATAAAAGCAATAGTTTTTTCATGCAATTGACCATCAATTTTTTTTATATTTAAGATATAAGATAATTATTTAAATAAATAAATATCAATAATATTTATGATTATCTAAATTTAATTTAAAACACACATTAAAACGACATATATCAACATATCACAATAATTATCTTATCATCAATTGTTATTAACAATAATGAAATAAAATGTATTTTATACGGATCTGCTTGGAATGTTTTTAATTAGTTAGATTTGTTTGTTGCTTTAATTATCACTGAATATTTTCCGGGTGAAATCGCTTGACCTCAAAATTGTTAGAGATATTGTTTGTTTCTCTCGAGAGGGCATGCTCAGAACAAAGCTTTTTTGTAAACAATCTGCGATGGGAGCAGGTAATGAATATGCCAGAACAAAAAGTCGAATGCGGAGCCTCATTAACCATTCTACATTACTGTTGTAGTTGGCTTAAAAATCAGTTATAAGAGTAAATGAATAACTATGTAATATAATTTCTACGCTAACTATGAATTTAAGTTGCATTTATTCGGCCACCTCTGAAGAGCGTTTGTAAAAGTAATAAAATACGAACAAGTTTTTCTTTGTTTCTAGCATACGTAGATGCAGTTCTGAACTTCCATCCTCTAAAACAAGTCTATCGCACCTAATCATTACATACAAATGACTTGTAAAGATTACTATCACACACTACTAGACATATTAGCAAATTTTTATATTCTTGTAAATGACAGGAAAAAACATTATTGAATGTAATTTAACTGATAAGTAAAAAACTATATTATTCAATAAGAAAAAATCTATTAACTCAGAGTATAACCATAAGAATCTTATATAATAAATAGACAGATAAAATAATCATAATTACAATCATGTGTCGATACTAAATATTTCTATTACAAGAAAAAAAATGTTCTTCATAAGTTATCAGCTATAATGCAATTTAAGTAACAACGCTAATTGAATTATAGACTTCAGTAGACTTGGAAACTTTTATTCAGTCGCTAAGAGATAATCACTGCTTTGTAAAATTGTCCCTCTAAAGATGAAAAAAATGGATGGCAGCTAATTAGGCGTTTATATTTTAAATATTCACCATTGTTTGGATAATTGTCTCTTTAAGATTAATTAAAAAAAAAAAATATATTAGTGTTATTGGTAAGTCAAATAATTATAATATCCTTTTTGTTTAAAATTATTCTCACAGATTCTATTAAATGTTTGAGTGTAGTGTTTAGTTACCTTTGTTAACATGTAAGTTGTAAAATGTAAAATGTAAATACCTGTAATGGTGTATCACACTGTACAAGTTTTCTTTTGTTGTTTTTCCTAAATATGATTTGTGAATATGCCGATGGTATTTCTAAAGCAATAAATAAATAAATAAATAAATTAAGATTCAAACGGTATTATTGTCCCGACGGAACGTGACACAACTCTGTAAGATGAGAACATCTTTGTATATTATGTGAACAAATCAAATAAATTTTACTTCATTTTTAACCGACTACAAAAAAGGAAGAGGTTATCGATTCGTCTGTAGTTTTTTTTTGTTGTGGTTGTTACCTCATAACTTTCGACTGGGTGAATCGATTTTGATGATTTTTTTTTATTTGAAAGGGGGTGCTTCCCATGTGGTCCCTTTTTTTAGTCCAGTTTTGACACTGGCATTCATGACAAAACCATATAACTCGTAAATTTGCATAAATATGTGCGCGACAAATGGACGAATAACTCGATATCTATTCAACCGATTTCGATGTTTATTTTGGAAAGAGTGTATTTCAAGGGTTGTTTGATAAAAGTTTGGTTAGATTCTGATTATAGGATCCATGACAAAGTAACGGATCTTCAATTCTTAGTAGCAAATTAACGATACACGGCCGAATCTTTTATAGGCTATCTAGATTTTTCAGTCACCTACCATAACATCGTTATGATCAAGTAATTGTAGTACTTTTGTATAGAACACTTTTTTTATATACCGTCAATAGTTTTCGCAGCGCACGCTAAATAATGACTTTTATAGGCAACAGTTTGATACCTTGGGTTACATTGCTCCATTTTAAGTAGGGATCTATAAGTTTTTGAAAATATAATATAGCCTATGTAACTCGGTAAAGACGTAGCTTTCTAAGGGTGAAAGATTTTTTAAAATCGGTCTAGTAGTTTTTGAGTTAAATCGTAATAAAAAAAAAAATCAAACAAAAATCAAATCTCTCCTATTTATAAAATTACATATTATGTATATGTTTGTAATTAAAACATATTTGAAAATATAAAAAGTTGAGACCAATTTTGAAAATTATATATATATATATATATATATAATTGTATAAGTACTCGTATATACATGTATGTTATATTTATGTATATTTATATACATCTTTACGTTTCACTGTTTTAGATTAATATATTTAAATAATAATATAAACGGGGGGGGGTAAGGGGGGGAACGACAATACCATCTAGTCGACCCCAAATGTCAACCTCACCTGCCCGTGGTGCCCCCTGCTAGATAACTGACGAGGCCCTGGCGACCGAGATGTGGCGGTATAACCACTAACACCTGGCTGGGTAACCTGACAGAAGAGGCTTCAGCAGCCTGGGGATTTAAATAATCTCCAAAAAGACTGGTGCAGAAGGCAAGGGGAAACCACTGTAACTATCTTTCCCAAGAAAGTCGACATGAGAGTACAAACAGAGATAACACGACCATTGCCATGCGACCCGCGTAGGAACCGGCGCCGTTCTGCGTCCGGGGCGGGCGGTGTGAAATATGTTACCGGCCACGGGGCAGTAGGGAACCAGGCTCCCCATGGAAATTTAGCTACTGGAACTTCTGTTAAGCTGCGTCAAATTCAGACGATAGGGACATGGAATGTGCGCGGACTACTCAGCCCCGGGAAACTAACAATCTTGGAAAAGGAGTTAGTTAGATGCGGTCTTAACATCTGTGGACTCAGTGAAACCCACTGGAAAGGCAACGGCTACTTCCTCACTGATTCCCACGCAGTATACTTTTCTGGAAATGACAACAGCAGCCAGAATGGAGTAGCGCTATTAATACCTGCCTACAAGAGGAATTGTGTGATTGGCTTTGAGGCAGTGAATGACAGAATATTAAACGTCAAACTTAAAGCATCACTAGTGAATCTGAACATTATGCAGATATATGCACCAACTAGCACTGCAAGTGAAGAGGCTATAGAGAATTTTTACTCCGAAATGGAAACTGCCATCTCTAAACTACCTAATAGAGAAATTCTAATAATAATGGGCGACTTTAATGCCAAAATTGGAGTAAATCACCACCAGTCTGGACATTGCGTGGGTAAATTTGGACTTGGAACGCGCAACAAAAGAGGAGAACGTCTCATACAGTTTGCTAACGAAAATGACCTGGTAATAGCCAATAGCCTTTTCCAGCATCATCCACGCAGGCTATACACTTGGACATCGCCAGATGGTAAATATCGCAATCAAATAGATTACATCTTGACTAGATCGCGATGGAAAACATCGATTAGAAATACCCATACACTACCCGGTGCAGATTGTGGATCTGATCACCAACTTCTGATGTCAAAGTTTAAATTAAAATTAAAAGCTGCTCGAAGTCACCAAAAACAGAGGAGAATTGAAGTTCAAGACAGCTCAAAGTTTTACGCAGCTGCAAAACGGAACTGGGTAGAATGGGCGAATGCAGACCTTATAGAGGAGACGCCTGAGATGTTGTGGGACCGAGCCAAAAAATTAATCATAGAGTCTGCTTCGGCCTCTGGATCATCAACTGTAACATACAAACGACAGCACTGGATGTCAGACTATACCTTAGAACTAGTCGAAAAGAGACGCAAACTAAAGTCAACAGGGGCAGGCATTAGTGACTTAAACAAACTGTCAGCACAAATTCAAGCAGGTTGCAGGAGGGATAATAATGCCTATCTTTGCAAATTATGTGAAGAAGTCGATGCTCATGCAAATAGACATGAGTCCAGGGATCTCTACCGTAAAATTCGACCTATCACAAAGTCACTTCCTTCCAAGACCTGGGCTATCGAAGACAGTGATGGTAGAATTGTTAATGAGCTAAGCCACATAACTGACGTTTGGAGGAAATACTGCCAGTCCCTGTTCCAGGACAATCAGTCAAAAAACTTTCCTGATACAGAGCCCGGAATTGAAAACGAAGAGCCAGACATCCTACGATCGGAAGTAAAAGCCGCCATTATGCATCTGAAGAAGGGTAAAGCCACAGGAAGAGATGCAATCCCGATCGAGACTATAAAAGCCTTAGGCGACATAGGTATCAATATCTTCCATAACATCTGCAACAAGATATGGCATTCAGGAACATGGCCAACAGAATGGTCTCATACCGTTTTCATTCCTTTGCACAAGAAGGGTTCGACTAAGAAGTGTAGCAACTATCGCCTTATAGCCCTCATATCTCATGCTAGTAAAATTTTGCTACACATTCTCAATGAACGGCTGAAAAACTTTCTGTCCAAGGAAATTGCACCAGAACAAGCTGGTTTTGTAAAAGGAAGGGGTACACGTGAGCAGATCCTTATCGTTCGCCAAATAATAGAGAAAGCACGAGAATTTAACAAACCTACTTATATTTGCTTTGTCGATTTCTCTAAGGCATTTGACTCAGTGAAATGGCCCAAACTATGGAGGGTATTGCTGGACATGGGTACACCTAAACACTTAGTCCATCTTCTTAGACGTCTTTACGAAGATGGCACTGCATCCGTGCGGACGGATGATGTTTTATCTGAAGATTTTCATCCGAGTGCTGGAGTCCGACAAGGATGCATAATATCACCGCTCTTGTTCAATGCTTACACAGAATTAGTAATGCGTTTTGTTCTTGAAGACTGGACTGACGGTGTTGCAGTTGGTGGGCGCAAGATTACAAATCTGCGCTATGCCGACGACACGACCTTGTTTGCGACTGACGCGGTTCATATGGAAGAATTGCTTCTTAGAATGGAGCGTGTATGCGAAAGATTCGGACTAAAGCTTAACCGCAGTAAGACCAAGGTGATGATCGTTGACCGGGCGAAAAACAACTCGCCCGAAATCACTCAGATTGCGAACTGCGAGGTCGTCCAATCCTACATATATCTTGGAGCTTTAATAACGAATGGTGGCGGATGCGCAGATGAGGTCAAGCGACGTATGGGAATCACAAGAACTGCAATGGACAGGCTGAAGAAAATATGGAGGAACAGGAACATTACCAAAGCTACCAAGATCCGGCTCGTACAAACGCTTGTTTTCCCCATATTTCTATACGCTGCGGAAACGTGGACTTTGCGAGAGGTCGAGAAAAAGAAGATTGATGCTCTGGAGATGTGGTGTTGGAGGCGTATGTTAAGGGTCTCGTGGACTGAATTTCGCACCAATATCTCCATCCTTCAGGAACTCGGCATCAAACGGCGTCTTTCGGCGCTGGTTCAAAAACGCGTATTAACATTTTTTGGACACGTCTCCCGGCAAGGAAATGACTCGATAGCGCGCTTTATCATACAAGGCAAGGTGGATGGCACTAGACCGCGTGGAAGGACGCCCATGCGATGGACCGACCAAGTGAAAACGAGTGTTGGCGGTCCTTTGCATGAGTGCACCAGGATCACCAATTATAGAGACACATGGCGATCGCTCGTTAGGCGAACAACATCCCTGCCGATAATTACTTAATCACTACATGGCGACCACGACCACTCTGACAAGAGTGCCACGACGAAGAAGAAGAAGAATATAAACGGCGCTGTCTCTTATGAGCTGCATAAGAATGCGCTTAGTAGGTCTACCCATATTCTACCAAATTAGTTAGTGTACTTCAGATTCACTAAAAATCGAAAAATAAATAAATTTTTAAGAAAACAAAAACCGACTTCATATGAAAAACAAATTAATATGCACTAAAAAGTACAAAAAATAATTGCGTATTCTTCTATAATTTGATAAATAACTTACTATTTTCTACTCATCAATATGTAGGTACAAATGTGTTGTGTGGTTGATAATGTAGTTACAATTATTGTTATTTTTGGAGTCGATGTCAGCCAAGGAAACACTTTAAAATACCTAGCAATAATAATATGGGAATCCTTTATAAGCAAACAATAACTTACACATTACAAATTGACTTTTATTCGCCTCGTTAAGTTGCGCGTGCGACACAAGCACATCTTACCTATAACTATGTTTGTAGTTATAAACCCACCTTGGCTTGATTTGAACCCACGATCATCGGTTAAGGTTCACGTGTTTTTACCACTGGGCCATCTCGGCGTATGCTATGTTTTTTATCCTTGGCTTTACCTGATTTGTCTTTCTAGTCTACTAGAATAAGGAGTGTATCGGCGTGTCGGCCAAAATTAAATGTAAATCTGCATTTACCTGCAATATTGGTTATTGTTTGAGTAAATAATAATAATTATTTCCTCTTGTGATTTCATATCATTTAACGTTCAGTTATAAAAATGTTTTGGGTTAATTTATTAACCATTCTAAGCTTATCCTGCATTCGGAAAAAAAGACAAATTTTTTTTTAACAAATCCAAATATAAAAGTCAAAGTCAAAAAACTTTATTCAATATTCAAACATTACACTTACTTATTGTTCGTCATAAATTTACTACCGGCTCGGATATAAAAACCTGACTTCAGACCTGAGAAGATTCGGCGATATAATATAAACGATAATGACCAAAAACTTAGAAATAAAAAAAACACGGTTTTTTTTTGTTTTTGTGTCTGTTCTCATCTCCTCTTACTTTAGATTAACACTTTAAATCGAATCTTTATCTATACTAATATATAAAGCTGAAGAGTTTGTTCGTTTGATCCGGCTAATCTAAGGAACTATTGGTTCGCATTTAAAAAAATTGTGTTGTATATTCCTTTTATCGAGGAAGGCTTAAGGCTGATTTCTATTAATTATATTTTTATTAATTATGCGCGGGTGAAACCTCGTGGCACCGCTAGTCAATAATAAATGTTCAGATAGGCATCACAATTTGTTCTTTCAACTCATTTATTTTTATTAATTAATTCTATGTTATTGATAAATATTTATTTTTCAATCGTATTTATAAGGGATTTTTTTTTTCGTATTTTTAAATTCATAATTATGCTAACATTGTGCTATTTTTAAATGAATTACCATTTCCAATAATTGAAGTACTTTGTTTTGATATAGATTTTACATACATCAATATTATATTTATTGGATTTTAATGTCCTTTAGCTTTCATGTGTTATATATAATAACATAGTGTTCAGCGGTTCAATAAAAATGAATACTTGTATATTTGTTCCCTATTCATCCGATTGTGAACTTTGGTGAGGTATTTTGCTTACGTCAGAAAAGGTCACTGCCAAAAACAACCAAAAACATTTCTATGTATGCCTATCCTTAAAGCAAACGTTTTACATCAACCCTTATTTTCTCGGTGTAAAGCCCGGGACGAGTAGCTAATACATTTACTATAGATTAAAATCATAGATTTTAATATATAGACCAGTGCCGATAATGTTAGAAACGAAATTAAAATATAATAGAATGTAACCCATTGAAAAAGGAAGGGAATATAACAAAAATAAAAGGAAAAATAAATTACGGGCGACCTGAGGTCGGGAAGTGGTTGGGGGAGGAGGTTTAATGGTGAAAAACGGTTTATCTCGATTTACGGCAAAACTACAAGTCCTATGGAAAAAAGTTAAATGGCAAAGTTGTAGATAATAAAAAGATCTACAACTTATATATTTACACTTTTTTCATATAACCTCAAAATTTACATGAAAAAATCAAATAACAAAGCTTTTTGTTTTTTATTTTTTATCTTTTACAAATAAATTTATTTTTTCACTTTATTTTGACTTAATATTAAAAAATGGTTCATCAAGAAACGTGTAATTTAAATTCGTAAGAGGAAAGCGTCCTAATTATCGTTCTTATTATAATGACAATCTTCATTCAGAATTTTGATTATAAAAAGATAATAAAAAACAAATAACTATAAACTAATAATATAAAAAGCAAATATAAGTCATATGCCTATCATCCTCGTAAAAGCAGCGGGTTAGTGCGAGAGGGTCGCAAACGTACATAGAGCCTTATGCAAATATAAAGATAACACGCCTTTAGGGTCAATAAACTGTTACCTACTCACTTTTACGACATGATAAATATTTTTAACCGACTTCAAAAAAAGGAGGAGGTTATCAATTCGTCTGTATGTTTTTTTTTTTTTTTTTTTTTTTTTTTTTTTTTTATGTTTGTTACCTCATAACTTTCGACTGGGTGAATCGATTTTGATGATTTTTTTTTTATTTGAAAGGGGTTGCTTCCCATGGGGTCCCATTTTTTTTTAGTCCAGGTTTGACAATGGAATCCATGAGAAAACCATATAAGTCGTAAATTTGCATGAGGTATGTGCGCGACAAATGGACGAATAACTCAATATCACGCCAACCGATTTCGATGATTTTTTTTTTATTAGAAAGAGTATACTTCAAGGGTTGTTTGATGATAGTTTGGTTAAATTCTGATTATAGGATCCATGACAAAGTAACGGAAATCTTCAATTCTTAGTAGCAAATTAACGATACACGGCCGAATCTTTTATAGGCTATCTAGATTTATCATTCACCTACCATAACATCGTTATGATCAAGTAATTATAGTACTATTGTAAAAAACACTTCTTTATATACCGCCAATAGTTTTCGCAGCGCACGCGAAATAATAACTTTTATAGGCAACAGTTTAATACGTTGGGTTACATTGCACCATTTTAAGTAGGGATCTATAAGTTTTTGAAAATATAATAAAGCCTATATTACTCGGTAAAGACGTAGCTTTCTAAGGGTGAAAGAATTTTTAAAATCGGTCGAGTAGTTTTTGATTTAAATCGTAATAAAAAATCAAACAAAAATCAAATCTTTCCTCTTTATAATATGAGTTATGCATGTAAGCATTAGTATATATGTATATGTTTGTAATTGAAACATATTTGAACATCTCCTAAAAGTTGAGACCAAGTTTGAAAATTATACATATATATATATAGAATCGTATAAGTACTCTTATAAACATGTTATGTTTATGTATGTTTATATATTAATTACTAGTGTTTTTCCCGCGGTTTAACCCAAGTAGTTACCGTTCCCGTGGGAATATGGGGACAAAATGTAGCCTATGTTACTCCTTGATAATGTAGCTTTCCATTGGTGAAAGATTTTTTTAAATCGGCTTAGTGGTTTAGGCGTGAAAGCGTCACAAGCAAACTTACTTTCGCATTTATAATATTAGTTAGGATAATATAGATACTTCTCCTTTTTTTTAATATACAGACATTCCGTCATATTTTATGGTGAAGAATGGTATAACACAACATCTATAAACGAACAGTTTATTTAATTATTACTAGAAATAATTATTTGATTATGTTATGGCTGCCCAACACCCCACCAACTAAATCTATTTAATCAAAACATGTTAATTTATATTCATACATTAGTTAACCATATTAACTAATATTTATTAATTAAGTACCAAAATACATTTTTCTTTACGTTTCACTGTTTTAGATTAATATATTTAAATAATAATATAAACGGCGCTGTCTCATATGAGCTGCACGTTTAGAAGGTCTACCCATATTCTACAAATTAGTGAGTGTACTTCAGATTCACTAAAAATCGAAAAATAAATAAAAATTTTAACAAAACAAAAACCGACTTCTTAAAAAAATTAATATGCACTAAAAAGTAAAAAAATAATTGCATATTCTTCTATAATTTGATAATTAACTCACTATTTTCTACTCATCAATATGTAGGTACGAATGTGTTGTGTGGTTGATAATTTATTTACAATTATTGTTATTTTTGGAGTCGATGTCAGCTAAGGAAACACTATAATATACCTAGCAATAATAATACGGGAATCTTTTAAAAACATACACATTACAAATTGACTTTTATTCGCTTCGTTAAGTTGCGCGTGCGACACAAGCACATCTCACCTACAACTATGTATGTAGTTATAAGCCCACCTTGGCTGACATCGACTCCAAAAGTAACAATAATTGTAAATAAATTATCAACCACACAACACATTCGTACCTACATATTGATGAGTAGAAAATAGTGAGTTAATTATCAAATTATAGAAGAATATGCAATTATTTTTTTACTTTTTAGTGCATATTAATTTTTTTAAGAAGTCGGTTTTTGTTTTGTTAAAATTTTTATTTATTACTATATTATATGTCCTACTCTCACTCGTTTATATCGTAAGTTTGATATTCACCGTTTCTTTTTGTTATAGATTGGAACCAGAACCAGAGAAGTTCTAAAGGTATGTGTTTAGACATATATTTTATAACTGAAACAATGCATTTTCTATAAATATCGTAGTAAATAAATCTCAATACAGTATGCACTAAGATTTTTCTGTTCTATTTCGTGACGCAACTTATCTCTATATATCTACTAAATTCCACTTGAACCAGGTTCGAAAAAAGGCTTACATCATATTTTCGACTACAACCTCTACTCTCATATACAATAAATACATATTATATTAAATTTGTAATTATTTACTTTTGACAATAATTTTATATTCATATGGGTTGTACGTGTTTTTTGGGTTTTATAATATTACAATATGAACTAACCTCTCAAGTGTCAACCGGTTTGTGTCTGGCCAATGACGATGAATGGTGTTAAATGTTGTAATATTATAGTCTTCCATCTCTTTCTGACATTTCACAAACGTCTTCTGAAGTGAGCTTTGAATCGATCCGTGATAATAATAGTCAAATATAATACTGTAATTTAAAATAGATATAAAGTTTCTTGGAGTATTATAATCAAGCTTTTTATTAAATCATTCTATGCAGGTACGGTAAATTTATTGATAAATATATATATAATTACTATGTACTAACATAGTAATTTGCCAACTTTAGCCCTGATTTTTTTTATCTAAGATATCTGCGAGTAACCTTGATGCAATTAAATTAAAGAAAAGGTCTGGAATTTTTTAAAGTCATTTTGTAATGTATGAGAATAAAATTTCAAAGTGTAGGATTAAAATCCTAGCCCTAAGACGGCAGTTAGAGAAGGAGAAATACTAGAAGTTCTTGTCTTCATTAAAATATTATATAGTCAAATGAAAATAAAATCTCTAGTAATAAAGACAATGTAGCTTTTTCGTTTAATTACACAATTCGCTCAGGCAATTTTCTTCATTGTAAGGTTAAATTAAGTCATTCATAATCTCTGCTCCAATGAAAAAAGAATTTGTGAATCAAGGTAGGTCAAGCGTCGAATTTTAATATAATGTACTTTCATTAAATTGCGAAGTTATTTTTAATTTTAAAAAATCACACTCAGTTTTATATTTTTTGTTCCTTACATAAGCAAACGCCGCTGATTAAGCAATAACATTAATTTCAACATTCAATTAAATAAAAATGCAAACTAACTTTTAAAACTGAATTTTACATATTTCAACGAACATATTATTTTGAATTATCTTTTCATCATTATAATCAAATAGCAACCTTTTGTTACTATTAGTTATAACTTGTTAACACAGTAGTAGATTAATCTATCACGTAGTGTTAGGCATTTGTGCGCTCATCCATTTTCTACTACCAAACAGCCCACCACCTAGCTATTTAAAATAAAAAGCTTTATATATATTCATTCTATACTAATACAAATAATATAATATAATTGTACTTTAGTTTTTTTTATTGCATAGGAAGGCGGACGAGCATATGGGTCACCTGATGGTAAGTGATTACCAACACCCATAGACATTGATATTGTAAGAGGTGTTAACCATCTCTTACATAGCCAATGCGCCACCAACCTTGGGAACTAAGATATTACGTCCATTAATTACACTGGCTCACTCACCCTTCAAACTGAAACACAACAATACCAAGTACTGCTATTTTGCGGTAGAATATCTGATGAGTGGGTGGTACCTACCCAGACGTACTTGCACATAGCTCTACCACCAATTAAATGAACAATTTAAAATTTCAGATGTAAGTTAAGAACTTATTGAAAACAAGTTGCTTTTATTTATTTCGTGTTGTAAAAAAAATACATGGTAACCAGCAACAAAAACATCAAACTGATTTAACAATTTTAAAATAAGTATGAATTTAATTTAAGACTAAACATAGTAATTTAACTATTTTATTATTTTGTTACCGCGAAATGTGAAAGCATGTTGTCGTTATAAGTAACAGCGTGTGAATGTCTCAATGCTGGGCTAGGGCCTCCTCTTCTTTTTCGAGGAAAAAGTTTGGAGCCTATTGCACCACGCTGCTCCAATGCGGGTTGGTGGAATACACATGAGTCAGTATTACAAATGAGACACGTGCAGGTTTCCTTTACCACCAAGCATGAAATGAATTATAAGGACAAATTATGAACATAACAATTCATTGGTGCTTGCCCGGGTTTGAGCCCAAGATCATAGGTTAAGATTCACGCGTTCTAACCACTGAGCTATCTCGGCTTTTTTTTGGCCATATAGTCGTTAACGAAAAGCAAATTATATAATAATAATAAAGCCATTTTAGCCAGCTTAGTGCATAAGAGGCAAGTACACTCAGTCAGAGACTATTTAATGCTATTAATATACATGTGCATAATACAACGTGGTTGAATAGCCAGAGGTAAATAGCTATAACGCTTATGTTAGACTCAATGCCTTATAGAGTTAGAGAACAAGCTACTTGGCCAGCCAATCACATTACGCGTGATCATGTATAATATGCATTTACAATACAACAGTAGGGGAGTATTAGTCCATTGCTGGCTGATTATTACTTATTCGAACATATTATTAAATATTATCTCATGTGTCGTTACAACTCTATGTGTAGAACTTCTTAGATGACTGCGCAACTTGCGAATGAAACAATCGCCAAACGATCCAGGGTATATCAATTAAAAAATCTGTTATTGTATAAATTGCCTGTATTGTAAAGATGAGATATAAAAAATAAATAAAAAAAACCCGCGGAGTTTCTTTGTACTAATAATACTAATACTAATAAGTGCATACCTTGCAAAAGAAATAAGAAGAGAATTTAAATGTCTTTAAAATTACCTTGTCTCTATTATTGTTAGTTTAACGAAATTACGATATATCTCAAATGTCTTTAGTTCACTAGACCAGATTTAATATTTGATAAAATAAAGTTGAAATTTGAAGCATATTTTCTGTGAAATGTAATAGAAAATTTAATTTATTTGCTTAATTTGTCCAATCCATCTAAAGAGATCTGGGCTGACAAGTACGTAGCGAGGACAAACGCCCCAATATTGCGAATACGCTTGAGTGAAGACTTTTAATTAAAGCAGTGCCGGTGGGTACTATCGTACCCACGTGTAAATCTATTTATATACCTATACAATATTAAGCCTTATTGCATAGCGCTAAGATATTAACTTTAACACGGCTTTAATTCTGTTTTGAAGACTGTTGTCTGTTTGACCAGATTTATTATCGCAAATACAAAAAATCTAAATATTTTGTATTTAAATAAAAAATAAAAATAATTACTATACAAGTCGTGACCGCGTGAATGGTGGCAATTATATACATTATAATTGCCAAAATATTGAATGTTTATACCTGAGACAAGAAAACCAATAATTACCTTCTTTTTTTTACAAAGTAACAAATTTGTATCATTGTTATATTATACACGCAATTTTTTTCGATACTATATGCTAGATGCTTTCCATCTAAGAAAGCTATTAAAAATACATATAAAATCAAATAAAAGTACGCAGATATATACAATAATAGCATTCATTATACAATAAATTATTTGACTCAAAACAACTAGAGTTTAATACGTAATGAATACACAAATGAAAAATTTCGGTAGAATATAAAACAAACAATAAATAATAATTAATCAGAATATTTTATTTATAACTTCTTCAAAAAATAATTCAAATCTTATTAAAAGTAACTCGAAACAAAATCCTTGCATCATAATAATTGAGTTCTTTTGTATATGTACTTGCAACATTATACTGAAATATTATTTCTCGAGGGAAGAAATATTTATTATTATTCGAAGAAGAAAAGTTTGGACTAGATTGACGTTAAGTGATATCCTATCCTATTATCCCATTTGCTCCCTCAATATGCTTCCCACACACGTTAGACTAATGCTGAAGTTACGGACATAACAATATTAACTTATAATTTTAATACATATATTTGAGGAAAAAGCTATTTTTGTTAATTTTCTGAAAGGAAGTGAGTGGTATGGTTTTTGAAAGCTAAATATTTATAATCGATATTCCGCCCGCCGGGATTTTGTGGTTATACTTAGCAATTTTAAAAGATAATGCCATGATTTTTATGAATTTTGGTCCCACCTCCAATAGCGACGTGTAAATATATCGTTGCAAAAAGTTGCGTCCTCTTTGTAATAATCAATATTTTTTGTTTGCGGCCCGCGCACAGTTGAGTCGAATCCGTGATTTGTCCAAGTTTGTTTTATCAGTTTTTTCTTTATGCTAATCAATAGAGAACATTAACCCAAATAATAGTTGTCCTATACGTTTTTTACCTAAACACAGACAGAAAAAAATAATCTTTCTTTTATTGTATGAAATGCATCAAATAATATTAAATCGTGGCGAAGTCTTTTTAGATCTCACCTTCTAACCTTTTTTATCTTAATCTTAGTCCAGTCTATTATCGTAATACATAATAATCATATGCATATGTTTACACCTATATGTTTGCGCCTATATATATTAGGTCTTTACATATTAAATTAGCGTTTTGTCGTACTGACCAATTTGATCTGAAATATCTCCTTTGGTTAAGAATTCCAAATTCAAATTTATAAATTCATTTAGCTGGTACATTTGAGTTTTGAAAACAGCCTTTAATTGGTTTTTTGCTCAATATTTTTTCTTTGGCGTCGCTTATTACCGCACAATGGAAAACATGAAATAACGGTATATTTACGAGTACGAGTTCTACCGTGGCACCAGTGCTGCAGAAACAGCTCGAAGGATTAATTACGTGAACGGCGCTGGTGACGCATTTCGACCTTCAGAACCAACCCAGTGGACGGCCGGAGACCAAAGTGGAAAATAAAGAATTAAAGGCTACTGTGGAAGCGGATCCATCACAAAGCACTTTTTTGTAAGTATAGGTAGGTACCTAATAATTTTGATGTATGTAGTACCTAACAGTGTGCAATGTTATGCATACCTGCTTATTTAATTTAAAATTTTGTAATTAAACAAAACCTATTTTTTCCTTTTTCAGTCACCAGTTACAAATCCGGATTAAGTTTGATGTTTAAGTAAATAAAAAAACTATTTTTGATAAAAATTATGTACTTACAAATTTAGTAAAATACTGGCTTTAGTCGCATTCTTAGATTCAAAAAAAGAACTACAAGCACATTAAAAAATATAGAACCTATATACAACATCCAGCCATCTCAAAGCAGAACACTAACAAGAAACACGTATACACGCAGACCTACCTCGACGCTGTTGTATAACTTTCCAGTGTCAGTAGTAATGGAAGGACTAAGGGCACTTGACCTCTTCGTCTTCACTCTCCACAAAGACGTTAGTGACCGAACCGTCGCTTTTAGATGTTAAAATCGGAGCTTGGATTTGAGAAGTCAAGGTGCTTGTATAATTCATAATCGGAAATTGAAATCTTGAATATTTAAAACAAATTATCTGACAAGTGCATATGCGCCACCTGGTGGTACTTGGTCACATTGGCATTGTAAGAGATGTAAACCATCGCTAACATCCAATGGTGGTTAGTAGCGCAACCTTGGGAACTAAGATGTTATGTCTCTTGTGCCTGTGATTACACTGGCTCACTCACCCTTTAAACCGGAACACAACAATACAAAGTACTGCTGTTTTGCGGGAGTGTACACAATTCGAACCTCCAGACTCCAGGCTGCTATTGAGAATTTTCTGACAGAAAACCCCAATAACTATTTAATGGCCCGACCTGGGAATTTAACTTGTGACCACCGAGTCTGCGGCCTTATATCTAGCCACTAGATCAACGAGACAGTCATTAACATAATAAACGTTATATAACGGAATAACTAGGTAAATAAGTTTTTTTATATACCAACATATCACATGGTATAGCCCGACGGGTAAAAAATAATAATTGGCTGCAATACACGTAACTGTTTGAATAAACTCAAAAATTATAACGTAACGTCTGTCTCTGAATTTACGAAAAGTTACTAAGTTAATATACCAAATACGAAAATGAAATACACCTTGCGGACTTGTCTCGTGATGTTACGCTTAAATAAAATATTAATATTGTTTGTATCCCTAGAGGGTCAGGTGCCAGCGAAAATGTAGCTTAAAATTTTGTTGTACATAATATATTATTATATGTAATGTAATTTGTATATTTTTCTGTAGTGCTTATTAAAAAGCACTGCCTTTATGTAAGTGTATCAAAAGTGGTCAACTATTAATACAGTAATATAAAGATCACATAGGTAACATTTCAGTATATTAGTATGGCAGAATGTCGAACAAAAAGTTTTGAATTTGAATCAACAAAAACTAAGTAGGTACAATGTACATTTTGCTTTGATCTTAACCATCAATTATTTATATTTTTGGGTAAGCTGTATACGATCTGGATGTTAATTATTTATGTACATGCATTAAGCATGGAAAATTAGGGCGTTGTATAGGAATATTAAATTTTCTTCCGTGTCAGAATCGTAAATGTTTCGACAGTAACAAAACAAAACATCGCTATTTGGTTGCTTGCACCGAGTCGTTCCCGCATTCATTTAGATAATGGTCCATGAGTCCAAATTCTCCGCAATGGTAATTAAGATTGATCTGACAGAACATTGACATTTTAACCGGTTGTATTTTCAACAATAAATGTCTTCTCAAAGGGATATTTTTTAACTATATTTAACCATAAGTTAATTACAATCTTATATCTTTTCAACCGTCAATTAATTAAATAATTATTATTTTGCAGAGAAAATCAAGTCAATAGTCAAGGTTTGTCTGCAAATATCAAATTTTTTGGTCTGAATTTATTAAGATGAATATCTAAAGACGTGTGCAAGTATTTTACTAAAAAAACAAAACTCACACTAGGAAAGTTTCATTGACTTCATTGGACTGGCGAGGTGGAAATTTTGTTGTTACAAATTTATGGCTAGTTCAATCCACGAAGACTGGTCTATCTATATTTGGTTTGCTTGTTATATTAATCAGGGTTTATATCAATAATAAATATTCTTATAGAAAAACATATTGTTGTAAATATATAGTTGTTTTGACTTTTTACAATAAGAGTGTTTGAAACATTAAAATTAAAATCAAGCTCGAAGGATAGTTACCTTAGAAGGGTTACAAGGGTTATTGGTAAGTTACTTAATAAAGTGGCATATGTAAATCAAAACATGTTAGCCGCCGTAAAATTGTCGTAAAGTGGTAGATATTTCATATTCACCGTAGCAAACAAGTCATTAATACGTGTCAGTTGCCTGGGAGGTGAACCAACAGTCGAAAACACTACTTTTAAATTAACTTTATTCTCATTTATATTACAGGCATGTTCATAATATAGATGTTTATGAATTGTTTTTGTTAGTAGCATTCTGTATCAAAGATTGTATTAACGTAGAATTCCAGCATGCAGCGAGTTAAGTACTACTCGTCAAACTATTGTGATCAGGTTCTCCTGGAAACTAAACTAAACTGGTTTATTTGTGTGGAATAATATCAGAGCCTCTATTTTACATAAGAGATACTTCAAAACCCAACATGTACAAACCTATAATCTTACTTTTATATCTTAATAGACATGTATTTTAGATTAAAATTAGCCAGTCATAAAGTCGTCGATTGTCAGAATATATTTGTCTATGTTGAACACAAGGTCATGCTTAGCATTCTCCAATCACACAAAACAACATCAATCAAACAATTTAACAATCAATGTATAGTCATAGATCTCAGTAGATTTCCACGTTTACCTCCTTACTTAGTGGAAAATACATTTTTATTTTATATATGTCGGAGCGACATGCGACATATATATATATATATATATATATATATATATTAATAATATGTGGATAATGAATATATTATTATCATAATAGCCATGTTGATTACGGTATTGTTTGTTTATAAAAGACAGCTAATTGATAATTACGCAAAATCCTATCTGCAAATAAATAATTTTCATTTTGATATAATATTTAACCAACCGAGTAGCATGTAATGACAATAGCATTAAGAGAACAAATTAATGTGATTAAGGTGATTGATTTATTACCATAAACAACCACATTAGTAGTATACCATCAATCATCTTGAAAATCATTTTTTATTCAAAGGGAATCGTAAAGGAAAAATATTTAATAAAAAAATATGTCGTGTTAAAACTGTTGTTTTGAGTACTAAGCCCAATATGAAAACATATAGCGGAAAAAATACAAGGAACATTGTTACCCAATGCGCGCCCGCTTCACATTTCTTTTGAAAAATACAGTGAAAAGTCGAGCTACGCATTTACCGCGATTACATTAGTATTAGAAACTATGGTTTGTGTCTGTCTGACATGTCAATGCCTAAACATTGAATCTATTGACCTTAATTGGCGATGTAAATAATGTTTTTTTATGTAAAAGGGGCAAACGAGCAGGAGGCTCCGGCGAAAGCTGGTTCCACACAGTGGTTGTGCTAGACACGAAATGCCTTAAGAATCGCGCTGTTGTGAATTTCCAGACAGCAAAGTGGTGAGGATGGATTTTTGAGTTCTGGCGCGATGTCTGATGGTGTAATTCAGCGACCAGGACTAAACCAAACATCTCCTTAGAACATTCCCCGTGATACATGCGATTGAGGATGCAGAGTGACCCGACAACTCTACGCAGATCCAAAGTATCAAGCCAGTCGGTGAGAACCTGATCGTCAACGTTTGAACTGCTTTACCTTGTGCCATGACATGATCAATCGTGGAAAAGCTCACGAAAATATAGAAAGATCGCTGCAAAACCAAAAACACCACTTCCCCTGCCATATATAAGTTATTAACAAAATATATGTATAACAGCCTGTGAATGTAATGCCTCCCCTCCTCTTTGGAGGAGAATGTTTAGAGCTTATTTCACCACGCTGCTCCAATACAGGTTGGTGGAATACACATGTGTCAGAATTTCAGTAAAATAAGATAATTTTTTGACGTGACAACGTCTAATAAATCTGTGAACGCTGGCTGCATGCACGAAAAAGGATGACTCATTGTGCCGTTACGCTGATTGTACGCTTGCGCCGCATCTATCTGTTATGACGTTGTCACGTTAAACTATCGTCCGTAAACCGACTTCACTTCACGGTGGACGAGCGAATGGCCCACCTGATGGTAATTGGTTGGTGACCCACAGACATCACCAATGCGCCACCAACCTTGGGAACTAAGATGTTATGTCCATTGCGCCTGGAATTACACTGGCTCACTCACCCTTCAAACCGGAACACAACAATAGCAAGTACTGCAGCAAGATCATCGATTAAGTCTCACGCGTTCTTACCACGGCTATCTCGGCTTATGTGGCCTGAGGACTCCCGAGAGCAATAAAGTATTGGAGGCTCCTAATTATTTACCAAATAAATTGAAGTATTGCAAAGCAAATTAAATTCCTTTTCCTTTGAATGAAATATCATTATATTTAAGCTGTTTACTCGTCAACATTTTGATGTATTTTTTCTTAGAAATCTCAATTGCGGATCTGCCCGGAGATCTAGCAGGATAACGTACTATACATATATTTCCTCAATGGAATTTGCAATCCACTACAGTTAAGCTGGACTTACCATTTAGTTTATTAGGCCTCCTGCACATTTGGCCCCTCCCATATAAAATACCTAATCAATAAAAATTGATTTATTTGAACAGGTTATAATTCTTACAAAATAATACACGATAAATTTTAAATGAGGGGGTGTTAGCTTGGCATAGTTACTGGTATAATATATTAATAAAATCTTCCCTGAGATATGATATATTAATATACAGTTTTCGTTTATTATAATAATAATTAAAAAATTAAAAATTCGTAAGCCTACCTATATAATATGTGAATATGTATATGAATGTATTCGTTACATGTCACTTACTGATTCAATTACTTGATATACAATATGATGTAGATATGAGAGGTTGTAGTTCGTTATACATATATATATATATATATACTAGCTGCCCGTCCCGACTTCGTACGGGTAAATTAAAAAAATTATCCCGTGCATTTTTTAATCAATAAGATATAAACATTCACCAATCGATTTATTCGCCCATACAGTACAGTTTATATATGTTCAGTACAGGGCATATAATAATTCTATTTCCTACTAATATAATAAACACGAAATTTTGTATCGATGTATGGACATTTGTTACCCCTTTCACGTAAAAGTACTGAATGGATTTTAATGAAACTTTACAATAATATAGCTAATACATCAAAATAACAAATAGGCTATAATTTATAAAGCTATTAATAATTATTAATTTATAAATTGACCAAAATATAACAATAAGAATTTTAAAGAAGATAACTTTTGTCTCTTACACTATATCATTTGGACAAATGTTTTAAAAGTCACGACGATGACAAAGTGAGTGCGCGACACTATGCAGCAGTACACTGTGGGAGAAGAATTCGGTCATCGGCTCATCGCTGGGTGTGCGACTCGCATGCAGGAATACGTCATCGATGGTTGTCCGTTTTGCGGTTTTTCAAGTCCCTAGCGATTGCTTAAAGACGCACTTTACCTGTATGTAATTTATTAATAGGTAGGTTTTTATAGTGCCAGGTTGCATACCTTCGGGTTGTAGCGGAATGGGCCGGCACGCCCAGCCGGAGTTACCACTCTCTCACTTAAAATCGGCGTAAAGTAATAGATACGCTACCATAATTTTGAGTGCAAATAACAAAATGCTAAACACACAATGTCTTACTGCTACCCTATGACAACCAAAAGTTCTAAGACCTGTCGTTTTCAATGACCGCCTTGGTTGATTTTAGTGAGAACTCTTATCACATGTACACTTATTATAGTGCATGCTCAAACAATGTCCATTCCCTGCATCGCTAATGCGCCATCAACCGTAGGAACGAAGATGTTATGCCCTATGTGCCTGTACTTTGATAGAATAAAAAAAATTGTACGCTTGCTCTTTTATGGTTTTAACTATACTCAACGGCGTAGATAGGCGGCGGGCTATTTAATATTAACTATAAATATATTAAGTCAAACTACAGGAATTCATAATAAGTCCACTGATGATTATTTAAAGAATAATCATCAACTTCAAAATAAAAAAAAAACCGTTACTAAAGTTTTTCTTAACAGAAATGCATTTCATACATATTAATTTCAAATCACAGATTTTCAAATTTCAAGCAAACATTTATCCTTTACTTATATTTATGCGGGCAACAGCTAGAGTACGGGCGACAGCGGGACGCGGGGCGCGCAAGTGGTTGCATCACGCGTTTGTATGATGGGTGTTGGACCGCCTGAATTTATTTAGTGCGCGATAATTTTAAAATTACGTTTACTCCTAAGATATTGATTTAAATTGGGTGGTGTAAAGGGCAATTATAATATACATTAAATGCTTAAAGTAAATAACGTATTTATTTTAATAAGGATTAATATCATATCCGTTTTTATAGCTTTCCAATTTTACCATTTTTATGTAAACATTTTTTAAACATTAAAATGGGTATAGTTAGCTATCCTTAAAAGATAGACATATGCCATCGCGGACTTTTTTGTAGATCTATGAAAGGGGAACAATTTCACCATACATTATTTTGTTATAACTCAAAGGGATTGTACAGCGTTTTCGATGAAAGCTCCCAATCGACTCGTTTTTTTTCCGACTTCTTCAACAATTATCGCTATATTTCAACAAATTTACAGAAAACATTAATGCATTATACACGTAAACCTTCCTCTTGAATCACTTTATCCATTGGTGATAACCGTATGAAAATCCGTTTAGTACTTTTTTAGTTTAGCGCGTTTATACAGAAAGACATGAAACGCGGGGGACTTTGTTTTATAATATTTAAGGAAGCGGTTGCATCACGCGTTTGCATGATGGGTGTTGGACCGCCTGAATTTATTTAGTGCGCGATAATTTTAAAATTACGATTACTCCTAAGATATTGATTTAAATTGGGTGGTGTAAAGGGCAATTATAATATACATTAAATGCTCAAAGTAAATAACGTATTTATTTTAATAAGGATTAATATCATATCCGTTTTTATAGCTTTCCAATTTGACCATTTTTATGTAAACATTTTTTAAACATTAAAATGGGTATAGTTAGCTATCCTTAAAAGATAGACATATGCCATCGCGGACTTTTTTGTAGATCTATGAAAGGGGAACAATTTCACCATACATTGTTTTGTTATAACTCAAAGGGATTGTACAGCGTTTTCGATGAAAGCTCCCAATATGCTCGTTTTTTTCCGACTTCTTCAACAAATTTCGCTATATTTCAACAAATTTACAGAAAATATTAATGAATTATACACGTAAACCATCCACTTGAATCACTTTATCTATTAGTGAAAACCGTATGAAAATCCCTTCAGTAGTTTTTTAGTTTAGCGCGTACATACAGACAGACATGAAACGCGGGGGACTTTGTTTTATAATATTTAAGGATTAAATAACAGGTTCTGCCTGTCTGACTGACTGATTAATCATCGCCAAGCGTAAACTATTAAAGTTGGGGCCATGAAATTTGGTAGGTTGGTTGAGTAGGGTTGTTTTATTGATTTGATAGTCTGTATGGAAGACCGTCATTTTTTTTAGTTAGAAGCATGAAATTTAATAAACAAGCCTCTGGTTAGAAACAAATAAAACGTATTTCCATTATGTATATCCAAGGAAAAAGTTACTATTATTCTTGTCACCATTCATATAACTAAGTCCTTAATGTAATAAATTCTTATGTTAATAAAAAAAGTAGAAATAAGTAAAAAAGTAAAACAGAGAATTAAAACAAAAAGACATGAATGTAGTGGTAAATCAAATAACGTTGATCTTACTCAAAAGAGTGAATTATCCGTAGTATAAGCAAAAATAATATGTAGCGCCTAGTTATTTGCATATTGAGTCGCTATTATTTAATTATATTTGAAGTTTATCTTAAGAATACAAAACTATCAAACAACAAAGGCTATATGAAATAGGTATGTATTACTTGTGAGTTATGTATATCTCGAATTAAAGCGAAACTTTAAATAATTGAAAAACAAAATCTATAAATGTATTCCTTATTTCATTTGCTTTATTGTTATACTCGTATTAAATGAAAAGGAATACAATAGACGGAAATTAATGGAATAAGCGTATAAGATTTGGACAAAAGACATCCCAACAAAATACCTAATTTTTCCCCGATCGGTTAACTTATAAAAATTGAGTTAGCAATTCTGTTGAAGTTTTAATTACAATCCAAGTGGCGTCAATTGATTGCGATTGGTATTCGCAACTACCGCATCAATCATACTACCTACAGAACTTCTATTATTCGTTAGATTTACTTTGAAAATATCAATTATAATATTTTCTAAATTCAAATAGAACCTTTCGTTACGAAATTTGTTGGAATACTTTTGTTCTTATCCACTTATAAGTCCATTATTTCCTGCTACTTCAATAGCGAACACTTTAATGTACCTATTTTTAATGACCTAGAGCTTAGTTCCGACCGAGCACTGATGATCATATCCGCGGGTGGTATATACTCTAACTATATAATCGTAAAATGCTCTAATTTGGCCTACCTAGCCTTACTTTGCCTAAACAGTTTATTTCAATTTCATTAGTAAACTATTCTAGCTAAAGGTTATCGTTAATGACACGATTATTTATGCATGGCAATACTTATTTTTGGTTCTTGCAAGAAATATGACAAATGTCAGAGAACGTCAGAATTTTTTAAAATGTTGGTCCCTGACTTTTTCGCTCCACTTCAAAATTTCATTGTGTGAGTATTTTAAGGTATTATTACCGGTTTTATGGAGTATATTAAATGAAAAATAGTCCTCTGTCTTTTTATCTATGTTTAGCACTTGTAAAGCGAGTTTTAGTTGGTAAAATCGAGAAGAACAATCGTAAGTCGCTTTTTATGGTCCAAGATCCCAGAGCTGCCAGACGTCACGTATTTTCTGACGGATGAAATTTGGACGATTGAGTAGTGTTAGTATGTACTATGATCGTATGCCTACCTGCTAGCTTGGTCAAACGGCCAATTTCCAGGTATCAGGTAATCAAGGTACATATAAACATTACTTACTTCACGTAAATTCTCATGGCTGATTTTCATATATGTTTTCGAGTGTATAGTTAAAAATAAATTGTCAATACTCCCAGACACTTTCCGTCGGCCATATTGCTTGACAGACGCTTTAAGGGTCTCAAAATAATTAGTTAACTTCACGTAAATTCTGACGCTCCATTTTTATATATGTTCATCCGACAACTATTTTAAAACCTTTGACAAGAAGACAGACCGATCCAAGGGGCCAATCATCCCCTAAACTAAATTTTAATATCTATGTGAGTGGGAGCGCGAGAGCATTATCTACGCGCATGAGACTGAGTGAGACCGACTGCGCTGTTAAGGCCATGAAAATTACTTGAACTGATATTTTATAATTTTTAGAACTTTTGTTGACAAGTAAATTATGGCAACAAAAATAAGAAAAAAAATTGACATATAAAAATAATACTAGTTAGCCGTCATTTTTAAATATTTTTTCTATTTATTAATTAGAAATAAAAAATATTTTTTAAAAATACCACTTATAGTTTTTCAAATTTTTTACAAATGATAATTTTTTTTAATAATTTTTTTAATAAAAAAAATTCTAAAAATTTTTAGATGTCGGCTAATTTACTTTCATTTTTTTTACTAATTATTTTTAAATAATATAATTTTTAAATAAAAAAAAAATTGGTCAGTTGACAGCTAACTTTATTGTAATTTAAAGGCCCTCTTGCGGCCAACAGCTAAAGTCACGTCAACGTTACGTGAAGTTAACTAATTATTTGAGACCCTTAAAGCGTCTGCCAAGCAATATGGCCGACGGAAAGTGTCTGGGAGTATTGACAATTTATTTTTAACTATACACTCGAAAACATATATGAAAATCAGCCATGAGAATTTACGTAAAGTAAGTAATGTTTATATGTACCTTGATTACCTGATACCTGGAAATTGGCCGTTTGACCAAGCTAGCAGGTAGGCATACGATCATAGTACATACTAACACTACTCAATCGTCCACATTTCATCCGTCAGAAAATACGTGACGTCTGGCGGCCCTGGGATCTTGCTCTATTATGAATAACCGACAAAATTTTGCCTGGTGGTAGGGTTGTCACCTTAAAGTTGTAGTATAGTAATAAATATTATATTGTATAGAAATATAATATAATATTTATTAGACAATATTTTTGACATTCTTTTACATTGGTAATTAATATGGGAATAAATATAATACCAGGTATTTAGATACCTAAAGTCTAAAATGTGCCTCTGATTTTTACAGAAGTCTCAAAACAAGAAAAGCACTACTTCTCAAAACAAAAACAATCATCGGCATTACGTGATTTACTCTACCGATACGCTAGACATCGCCGTTGATCTTGTAAAATTAAAGAAACTGTCATCATATGAGGCAGAAAAACAATTTGGGCTTCCCAGGCGTACCATTTTAAATAAAGTTAACAACAATGTCATGAAAAATCTAACAGGCATCCTACAAAACTAAGCGAAGGCGACGAAAAAACAATTGCCGACACAACGCGATTGCGATTTTCCATAACTATATACAGTAATTTTATATCTGCAATGGGCGAGTGAGATAGGGGTTTAGCTGTTGTCATCGTTTAAGCATAAATTCCGCCCGCCCGCCTTATTGTGTTGATTTATAAAAAGTCTAAAATCATTTCTAAAAATTAAAACTACTTTCCGACCTAATTATTTTAGTAATAAAGTTGAAAAATGCTTCACATCCAGTGTCCGCGATGGTGCCCACCCATTTGCAAGAGATTACACTTATTTTTTAATATTATTTTATAAGGTGCGATTAAATCAGCTAATATTTTGATTTTTTTTAAATTTAATTTGTTTTATTTCCCATGGTGACAGCCCTTAAAGATTCTCCTTAATGCTCAAAAAGCCTGCCTAGCTTTGCCTACCTTCTAAAAAAGAAATAAAAATGTTTTGGATTTTGAGACATGGCTTAGTTATGAATATTAACCCAATTCTTTGTGAGTACAAAATCGTTTTATTAGGAAATATTTAATTTAACTGCGACATTATTGCCTAGGCAAAATAGAGGAAATGCCATTAACTTTGCCTACCTTTTGCAAAGCTTATTTCTCATAAGAATGAGGTGTAGGCTATTAAAGAGTTGTTTTACTAGGAGCGCAAAGTTTTGATTTCCATTTTGTCTTAACAAGTCATTAATGAATTACCTACTCACGTCAAATTAATTTTGAAAAACCTCGAAATCCGTGCAAAGTTAGGGCATTTTAGGTATTGGAATTAGCTATTTCGTAAATAACAATACTAATTACTAATACTTAAAAAATATTGTTTTTTATATTTCTTTCTAATTAGTTGACCATAATTGTTCATTATGATTTTATATTGTTTTTCCAATAAATGATAAATCGTTGAACATATTGTTGTCCTATTTATTGTTTAATTTTAAAATTAAAACGATTGCGGTGAAGTATCTTACATAATGTCAAGGACCGTTGGTAGTGTTTCTTATTATAAGACCACCACTGTATTATACCACTAGCTGTGCCTGTAACTATGTTTTACCCATAGCAACCTAAATATATCCTATATTATCAATTAAGTACAATTGGACCTTTCGCAACGATAACGCAGTACTAACAAATACAGTTGCTACTTTGAACAAATATATATGACATCTCGTTATATTATAAATGAAGAGTAATGAAATGTTACAAATTCACCAAGGCATGTAAAATGTTTTACAAAGCTTGCTTCGCTGTAGTAAACGGCACATTATATAAGATTTGGCGAAATTCCCACGAAATTTGATCCTCCTCGAAAATCCCAGGGATTTGAGTTCCACCGGAGTAAGCTGATAACAGCTACTAATATACAACTGCACAACACAAATATAATTTTATTATTTATGTTATACATTCACTTTCTTGTTCAATATTAATAACGTCACGAAAATACATTTTATGAACCTATCGACGTTTTCTTCATTGCAAATGAAAAAACTCGTTGATGAATTTTATAGATACATTTTAACATAAATCAAACAAAAATCATAACAACCTCACATTATTAATTTTATAATAGGTCTCAGTAGTACCTTTAGAATTAGAAACCTTTTGACGTGACAACGTTTTATAAATTGGTTTGCCGGGTGACACTTCAAGAAACTGCGTTACGCTCCGCTCACGTTATGCGCTCACAATGAGAGCGAGTGAGAGGCACGCGTCCCTTCCACTCGGGCATGGTTAGCCCGCCTAAGAGCGAGAGAGACAGACATACAATAAATACGTATGTATGTGTAAAGGTAAAAATAAAATTTTGTTAATATGAAATTCAGTGCGAGATTCTTTGTATAAATTAATGTTTTAAATATAATTCTTTGTATAAATAAATGTTTTAAATTGTTACTATTATTTCATCCTTCTTCCTACTATACGAATGAATATTCACATTAAAATTATTTTACCACTCAAAGTCGTTGTCACGTAAAACTTTCGCCCGTATACCGACTTTACAGGCAACCAATTTTTTTTTAAGAGAATCCAATCCTGCAGCTTGGATACACACGTGGCACAATTTCATTCAACTTGGAAGTTTGGACATTTTACTCACCGAACACGTAATTAGTTTTAAACACAAATTAAAAATCAGCGATGCTCAGCCGGTTTCTATACTTGAATCGTGAAGATTTCGATCGTCATTTTTTATTCACGCTTTGTATCCACTAATCCACCTCGATTTGTAAATAATTAAATTTTATCAATAAAATAGCTTACATTTACGTCTTACGAAGAATCTAATTTTTTGATAAAAAAACCTTAGTAACAGCCTGTGAATACACATGAGGCAGAATTTCAATGACATTTGACACATGCAGGTTTCCTCACGATGTTTTCCTTCACCGTCTAGCACGAGATGAATTATAATCACATGAAATTCAGTGGTGCTTGCCCGGGTTTGAACCCACGATCATCGGATAAGATTCACGCGTTCTTACCACTGGGCCATCTCGACTTTTAACCTAACCTAACTTAACCGGTATATTACATTCTAAATCAATTGTAGTGTAACGCTTAATTTAATTTGTGGATTAAAAAGCGCTGATAATAAAAAGGCTCTTCGTTTTAAATCAAGGGAATACTAATAGGAAGAATAAAAACACATACCTTATATATTCACTTGTTTTGCTATAAGAGGTGGCAAAAATGTGTCTTTAAGTGTGATAAGAGTTGGTCTCATTTAACGAACCAAGACCGAAACTCAATAGGATTTGACCCCACCCGATAAGTCGTGTGAGCTAGCATGTTGTATGTTGTATATATAATAATTTTATTATAACTTTATTATTTTATTAATAATATTTCCACCATTCCACGCGGTCACGACTTGTATAATAATTATTTTTAACTTTTATTTGTATTTAGTTAAGGTTTTGTTGTAAATAAAAAGTAAAAAAAAAATCTAAAAATGAAATGAAATGTTATATTACATAAATTAGAAAAGCGTATCTAAAATAATATCTCACATCGTATTTGCCATATAAATAATAATTTATCACGATAGGCGAATATTTTCCGCGACAAAATTTAATAATAAAACAAGTTGTGTACAAAGTGAGCAGATAATCGAAGCTGTTGAATAATTCAAACAGGCGGGACTTAAAAAAAATCATCATCTAATATATATGTGTTACTTTCCGCACGATTGTTTATCTTTACTATTTTAATTCATATAATTATAACCTTGCATATTTCAATTTTAAAAAAATGTTAGTTATGATTTTACTTTAAAATGTTTATATTTGTGCTTTGTAATTTGTTGTTAATTTAATTTGTGGTTCAAATTACATTTCTAAACGCAATTAAATACAGTTTCTTATACATGAAAAAATCAAGCTACAACTCTTGAAATTAAGATTTAAATAATTTATTGTGGTACTTTAACTGTGGAACCTTCTAATAATTAAAATCTAAGTTCTTGAACGCATTGATATGCATGTATGTACAATAAAGCAATTACTTTACGCGCTTAACAATATTATGACTGTATGGATATAATATTATGGAGTAGAACCTTCCCGTCTCCCGTCAAAATATCGTCTACGTATATTAAGGTCGTGTGATTTGGTTTCAATAAATACACACCTGTGTGAGTGAACGAGGTTATTGATTCATGCCATGGATATATGCCTACCCTCTTTCTCTTAATCAAAACGACGTCAGAAGGACAGAGACAAGCTTGATGAAATATCACAGCAACCATCAATTAATCTGAAAATTGTTTTTAAGCAATTCATTAAAAGTGTAATTTTAAAAAGAATTGTACATTTGAAAAGAAAAGTATCACTAACATTTAAAACTAATTTAAACATGTTTTAGTGGGAGTATTTTTTCTTATAAATCATAATACCGTATAGTTTATAATTAAATAAAAAAATACATTATTAATCGAATGTCACGATTTTTTTACAAGCTTAGTAATTGTAATACAATTCGTGAAAAACAATTGGTTTGGTTTCGATTTTTAAACGGAACCTAAATTAAATAAAGTAACATTAAACAATCTCTGTTTGGTCAATTGTAATTAAAATATCTTACCTATGATATCAATTTCGATTAGTTAACAGAGCGCTGTAGTTGACATACCTGTTCACATCTGCTTGCCAGGTAGTCGTGCACAGAAATAAGTAGGCAAGCCTACCTAACCTAGCCATACTCTGTGTGCTAAAAACTATCAGTTGAGATAAAGCTCATTCGGTTGTCAAAAGAGTGAAGGTAATGAAAGAAAATTAATTAAAATTAATTTAATTAAAAATAGCTATGGACACTTTTCGATAGGCAAGTCATCTTACGCATGGCAGTCATATTGTATTTTGTACGGGTCATTTTTCACATCAGACATCACTTAAGGTGACTGAGTCTGCTAAAACTAGATAATGAATTATATTCACAAATAATTTACTTGGTGGTAGAGCTTTGTGCAAGCTCGTCTGGGTAGGTACCACCCACTCATCAGATATTCTGCCGCAAAACAGCAGTACTTTGTATTGCTGTGTTCCGGTTGGAAGGGTGAGTGAGCCAGTGTAATTACAGGCACAAGGGACATAACATCTTAGTTCCCAAGGTTGGTGGCGCATTGGCAATGTGAGCGATAGTAACATCTCTTACAATGCCAATGTCTATGGGCGTTGGCGACCACTTGCCATCAGGTGGCCCATATGCTCGTCCGCCTTCCTATGCAATAAATAAATATTCTTGTATTTTTTACACCTATCAGATTACATTGTCATTCCAAAATTGAAAGTTTGAGCAAAAACATGTTACTACAAATTTCGAAATTATTTTTCTATTCTTATTTCCAATTTTTATGAAAAGAAAATCGGTTGAGCGGATTGAAATGCTTAAATTTTAATATAAAAAAACAAAGCGAAAATATTTCATGTTAATAATTTATAAAATATTAGCAACAATGCCGCTTACATTTCACTCTCGTAAGTTCTGGAGAGAATTAAATTTTCATGAAATTACTTTGGAACTTTTCTACTCTCAATGACGTCAAACTCGATTTCGAAATGCATAGTTCAAAATACATCGTTCGTATTTCAATAACCGATACGTTAAGCTCCTTATACATTTATAAACACAGTGTTAGCATAATTAAAAAATAAAACTTTTATGCGCTTCATGCAATGTGATTCAATGGGTTTTTGTGCACATTTCGTTACCACGTTTATATTATTTCGTAAATTCATTCGAGATACGATATATCCATCGCCGTAAGTGAACAAATTATTCTTCATTCAAGCAGGCTTACAGAAGCACTTTTGATCGGCATGCGTCTCGAATTCGATAAAGATTTTTTGTATGTAAACTCGCTATTCTAACTATGTAATAAATACGAAAGTGAGCCTGTTAATTTAAAGGAAACAAGGAAAAAGGCCAGAGAAAAAATCATTTGTTTGGAATAATAACAACTAATAAGTAACAAACAATTTAAGATGGAAAAAAATACATAACAGCTATATAAGCATTAAAAATGCCTTACTGATTATTATTTAATATTTAATATCCAAAATGGTCACTCAGGACATTATGTCATGTCTGTTAGGGTGGTGTATTTATTAGACTTACTAACAATTCCTTACACTAATACATTTATGGAAACAATAAATACAAACTTATTACCTAAGTTTAAAGAATTATTGTAAATAAACACAACTTGCTATTGTAAAAATGTAATATATATATATCTCGAAAGTGAAACTCTTAACTATTTACCATTCAGGTACTTGTCTACATACATCCTAAAATTTTGATCCATATCCAGCTGGAACTCTAAGTATGCGTTTGTTTGTATATATTTGTTATGCGTTAACCTTTCAACTACTGAATCGATAAAAAAATAAGACAGAGTTATAACATTAACATAGGATAAGTAACTATACGCAAGTGCGGGTGGTAACTATGCGACTCCCTCGTTGGTCTAGTGGCTACGTGTAAGGCCGCTGACACGGTGGTCTGGGTGCAAATCCCAAGTCAGGCCAACAAAATGTTATTGAGATTTTCTGTCGAAAACTCCAGTAGCAGCCCGGAGTCTGGAAATTGGAAGTGTGTACACTCCCATGCCTCGGAAAGCTTGTCAAGCCGTTGGTCCTGCGCCTGAACTCTTTCCGGTCGTGTCGGATTGCCGTCCGATCGTATTATGAGAGTTAGGGAATAGAGAGTGCACCTGTGTTTGCGCACATACTTGTGCAAGATATTATAGTATCTTCTGCGCAGTTGGCTAATCTCTCTTGAGATTGGCCACCGTTGCCGCAATCGGTCAAGAGCATCATACGCGGGTAGGCATCGCCATCTTCGATAAATAAGATACACTAAGTCTTAAACTAAGCTAAGCCGAGGATAGCTTTGCAGCTCGAAATATATTCTGTCAAAGACGAAATTAAATGCATGAAAACAACGTTTCCCCTCTCATTTTCCAGACCTTCTGGACTCCTTTGATAATAAAAATATCCATGCCATTCTTATCTCAGAGACATTTCTAAAGCCTTGTTTGCCCTCCACGTCTTACTGTCTGCCGGGCTTTAATTTAATCCGGAATGATCGTTTGGGTAAAGGCGGTGGTGGTGTTGCTATTTATCTACGTAGCAATATCCCGTTCACAATTTTAAACAAATCTCCAGCTCAATACTCAGAATCTTCGGAGCACCTCTTCATTGAAGTTTCACTTGGTGGTAGAGCTTTGTGCAAGCTCGTCTGGGTAGGTACCACCCACTCATCAGATATTCTACCGCAAAACAGCAGTACTTGTTATTGCTGTGTTCCGGTTTGAAGGGTGAGTGAGCCAGTGTAATTACAGGCACAAGGGACATAACATCTTAGTTCCCAAGGTTGGTGGCGCATTGGCGATGTAAGAGATGGTTAACAGCTCTTACAACGCCAATGTCTATGGGCGTTGGTGACCACTTACCATCAGGTGGCCCATATGCTCGTCCGCCTTCCTATGCAATAAAAAAAAAAAAATTTGGACAGATAAAACTTTTACTTGGTGTATTTTATAGCCCATCTCTTCATATCAACTATTTCGAAGACTTTGAAAACCTTCTTGAGCTGCATATACCTGCCGTAGACCATACAATTATAATGGATGACTTCAATATATGCCATGAGGCAAACGACAAACGAGCTAATTGCCTTAGAAATCTTGTAAACAGCTCTAATCTTAATATTCTTCCAACGAATGCTACTCATTTCTTTCCTATTTGCTTTCTTTCTGTTTTAGACTTGATGTTAGTGTCTTCCGTTGGTCATGTCGTGACACACGGCCAGTTACCTGCTGAAGCGTTTTTCTATCACGATTTAGTTTTTCTTTCCTACAGAATACGTCCACCTAAGGCTAAGCATACGGTTGTTATGCGCCGTAGCTTTAAAAATTTTAATAACACTCACTTTCTTCATGACTTAAGTCAAATTGACTGGGATTCGGTTTTTAACTCCCAACTAATAGAAGATAAATTAAATATATTCAACTCTCAGCCTGTACAATTGTTTGATGTGCACGCGCTTATGAGACCGGTGAAGCTTAAACATCTTCCTGCACCATGGTTACCTGAGGATATTAAATTACTGATGGCTAGACGCAATACTGCTAAATTTAAATATAAAATAAGGATTTTAATCATCTTAAGTACAAAAAGTTACGTAATTACTGCAGCAGAGTCTGCCATGATGCGCAACGAATGTTTATACACTCTTCCCTTCAGCATAATATCTCCTGTAAAACATGGTAATTTCTAAAATATCTAGGAATCCGACAAAAAAGTGAAATCATACAATTAAACATATCACCTTAAAATATCTTGCCACATTACCTATCCGGAATTGTCCAGCCTTTCAGTTTGATCCTGTGTCTTCTGAAGACGTCAAAAAACACATTACTGCTATAAGGTCTAATGCAGTTGGCAGTGATGGTATTAGCAGAAGAATGATTCTCTTATCCCTTGATTATGTTTTGCCTTTCTTATGTCATATAATAAATTATTCACTTTCTACTAGTATCTTTCCTAGCGCCTGGCGCACGGCCCACATAATTCCTATCCCGAAAACCCCTAATTCATCTAATAACTCTCATTTCCGCCCAATTTCCATCCTGCCATTTTTATCCAAAGTCCTTGAATGTGTTGTCTATTTTCAACTTAACCTATATCTAAACAGTAACAATTTCCTTAGCCCACTTCAGTCAGGTTTCCGTAAAGGTCACAGCACAACTACTGCGCTTGCCAAAATATGCGACGACATTCGATTTGCTATTGACAATAAGCTCATTACAATTATTGTTCTTCTTGACTTTAGTAACGCGTTTAATAATGCCGACCATGATTTACTTTTAGCAATGTTGCGTGCGCTTAATCTATCACCTAGTACCTTAGACTGGTTTCGTACATACCTATGTGATAGGCAACAGTACGTGAGTTTTGACAATATGTTATCCTCTCCTTGTTTTCTTCAATCTGGGATACCGCAAGGTAGTGTTCTTTCACCGTTGCTGTTTTCTATTTTTATTAATTCTGTCTCATCAATTCTTTCCTGCTATTACCATCTTTATGCCGATGATCTGCAGTTATACGTAACGATATCAATTAACAACGTTGTTAATGCTATTCAAACATTTAACTCCGAAATTGAAAAAATTGCAGTATGGTGTCATTCATATGGACTTTTAATCAATCCGAACAAATCGCAGGCTGCTATTGTCGGCAGCTCCCAGCAATGGTGTAAAATCAGTCAGTCCCGTATCCCTCCTATCCTTCTTGATGGTAACGCACTTCCACTGCTCCCTGAGGTTAAAAATTTAGGGCTTATTATAAATAAATCGCTTTCTTGGGCCCCTCAGGTTGCAGACGTTTGTCGAAAAATTTTAGCCACCATTGGCTCTCTCAGGCGCTGGAAAAAGTTTCTCCCGCATAAAACCAAACTCGCCTTAGCTAACTCTCTGCTATTGCCCCTACTGGATCATGCCGACTCGGTCTATTTGGACCTTTCTGAGGAGCTGTTGAATAAGCTGGAACGGTTGCAGAACATGTGTATTCGCTTCATATACGGTTTACGCAAATACGATCATATCTCCGAGCATCGTAAATCATTAAAGTGGCTGCCAATACGGTTGCGTCAAAATATGCATGTTCTGTCGCTACTCTATACCATACTCTTCCACCCTCAAACTCCAACTTACTTGAAAGAGCGGTTCACCTTTCTTGGCTGTCATACAGCAATCAATCTGCGCTCTGAGCAAGACAACAAATTGCTGATGCCGCTGAGTTATACTAAAATATACAGTAGTTCATTTACTGTGAAGGCTGTCAGACTATGGAATTCCTTGCCTCATGAAATTCGTCACGCTGAATCCGCACACATTTTTAAAAGTCGTTTACATAATTATTATTTATCAATATAAGTATGTATGTATAAGTGCATATGTATGATTATATGTGTATAAGAGTATTTATGTAATTATGTTATATATATTTTATGTATCGATATTATATATAATATTTTATATATATTGTATGTATCGCACACTATGCCCGATCAATTCTGCTGGCAAAATATTACTATATTATAGAGGTTGCCTGGAAGAGATCACTGTAAGTGATAAGGCCGCCTTTGCATACTATATTATGTAAAACTTGTTTTTTCTGTGTTATGTTATGTTATTGTAGTGTGTGCAATAAAAAATAAATAATAAATAAACGTTTAATTCAGTCAAATAGATTTTTATCTTGAATAATTTACAGTATTTTCATTTCGCTGGAAATTCCTCAACCAGTTATGTGTCTACAAGTCTACAATTAAGACGTATCTAACGACTACTAATACGGCCCAATCTATCCAGCCTGACACATACATACACTTAACAAAATGTTCCTCCTTCGAAGGTAGTCCGGTAAATATATAAGTTAAACCTTATTCCTGTGGAGGATTGTCTAATAATTTAGTTTTAATAAATAATTTATTTATTTAAATCGGATAGACTGCGGTCATACGTCTCATTTTAAATCGCTCATGCCAACTTAATATGTTAGCTACTTTAGCCTAGTGTCAGAATTCTAAATGAACCGGATCTGTAAATGGACTACAACGTATGTATGTTTATATACCCGAGTCGAGTCTGCCTGCAGCCAGACCTACGAATTTAGCTCGCCAGAATTGCCTTAATAATTTAACAGTGCAATGCTTTTACAAAACCTGTCGGCGTCAATCCTAATTTAGCAGCATCTATCGACTCGCTTCTGGAAAGTGTCGCTAGACAATCGTAATGGAAGTCTCCTGTACCGAATTTGTGAATTTGTTACGGCACTGTTGTTTATAAAAGCGATTTTACATTGCAATAACTATATTTCGATCAGTGGTCAATTTTAAATTAACATGGGTCGAATTTTGAAGGTTTAATTCTAATTATAAATAATATTTAAGTTTATAATTTTTTATATTAATAGACACGACGTATAATATCGACTAGGCGCTTGACATTTTGGCAGTCGCGCAAATACATGTGCCTTGCGCCTCTGATATATGGCGTCTTATTAACTGTTTTAATATTTATAATTTATTTTAATTAGAACTGTAACAAATTACTGACACAAATACTTATCAATACTTATTATTTATTTTAAATAATTTAGACTTTCACTGTCTTAATATTACAGCTGATAAAACAAACGAGAATATTTTATTGTCATAATCGTACTGTTAGTAACACGCAATTCCCAAATTCACAGTTTAATAATTTCACCCTAATGATTCTCAACATATCATATTAATGCCGATAATTAGGCAGTAAAAGGGATGAAAGGGCCCCAAGGCAGTGAGGGGTTGAATTTCCACGTACGCAACATTCGCATAACTGGTTTTATTTTGAGCAAGAAGCTCCCGTGACTTAGTTCTAAGTCATCTTTGCCATAAAAACTGTTGTTTTATTTTTCGGCTACGTTTTGTTTCCTGATAACAGTTATGTTTATATGTTAATCCAGCTTGGCAAAACTTAAACAAATATTTTTAATACTCCAAATATCGTTTCATCATTCATAATAATACTTATTTTTCTACAATATGGAAACAAAATTAATATAATTATTAATTAGCAATTATACTATTGTTATTATTAAATTTGTAAACGAAATATTTTATAACAATATACAAGTCGTTTCATTGGTATTTACAATTGAATTTGTTAGTATATAGACATGTTGATATAATACATTGTAAAAGCAACAACATTCTGTCATCATAACTTCGCAAAGACATCTTTTCAAAGCCTTGATAGTCCCGTTCACAGCGTGAATGCTGAAAGACAACATTCCACTATATGTGTACATACGAGACTCCACTTCTCACAGATAAAATAACTAGTTTTATTCCTTGGTACATTATTTTTTTATTATGAGGTAACAACATAATTGGTATTAAATTATTTGAGCTCAATTATGTATTGTTTATTATTACTTAATGATAAAATATAATATGTTGGTTTCTATCGTCTAAATATTAAATCGTTTTTGTTAGAAATCTTACCTCTGCTTTTTGAACCTTTGTGATCAAACAAACTATACGAAAATGAAAAAATAATACAGGTGTAAGCTACTCGTAACTTCGCTCTAGTTTCAATATCATTTTCTCGTTTCCTTTGTCTCCTAACCTTACTACTAGAATTCTATACTGATTTTTTATACTGTACTGTATCTATACTTATATATAAAAAGTGGGATAATATATTGCTATTATATAGATGTAAGTTTTGTCTACTGCAGATTTACACAAAAGCAGCTACAATTCGATTGATATTAAAATTTTTATTACGTTAAGTTTAAAGTTTTGGAAAATGTATAGGCTACATGATACATATTTATTGAAATATAGCTTATTATGTCATTGTACTTGTGGACGAATTCTATTAGAACTATAATTGATAAATAAAAAGTTTTAATAGTAAGATTTCTTCAAAAAGTTAACAGAAAAGTCCGTGACTGAACACATTTTTAAATCTATTTATATTTTTCAAATGAAAAGACATTGCTGTATTATATTTTAAAAAACAATAATTTGTCTTGTACACACGATATCTATAATAAATAATTAATTATTTAATAATGATTTATTTAGCCATTAATTTATTCGGTTTAATTTCAATTTCAAATGCTAATTTTATTAGTGGACAAGCTTAATTGAGTTTTTTTGTAAGATATTTTATGAAGTCACGGCTCGAAAACTTTTATTGTAGACTTTGTCGCAGATAATTTAAAAATGTTTTGTATGTATAGCGTATAATTCATTGTAATTAACAAAACAATAATAATATTATATTTATCTATTATGTTAATTCCTAAAATCCTTGCTTTTGCAAGTCCAAAAAATACACACAATTACAATACAATTATTTGAAAATACTTGGCTTTATTGGTAAAATAACTTACGTTTTAATTCAGATTGATAGATAAATTGAAAGAGATTCTTCTGTTAGCCAGCATATTGAAAGTATGAATCAATTGAATTGGAATGTTTATTCTCTTTGCTTTAAAATGTACACTCAATCAATAGGTATAGACTTTATAACGAAGCCCCTGAAATAATAATAAATGATACCAAACCATACCAAACAGGTATATGTACTTCAAAATTTAATCGAAGTGAAATATAGTTTGCTACTGGTTAGATTAAATTTGTTTAGAAAATAAGTTTTTCGAATAAATACACGTATGTCAATTTTCATTCAAGTTAAAGACTACTGTACTAACTTTGATTAGTGTACTAATGTAGGACACTACATACATAGGTACACACACATACATATAATAAATATAAACAATTAATAAAATTAGTTATAGTTTTAAAAGAAGAAAAAGCATTTTTCGTGTATTACATTGTGAACGTTACTTGCTTTAAATTTGTATTACCAACTCGATAAAATTATATACAGTAAGGTGCAAAACTGAGTCAAGTGTTTTTTTTTTGTCATATCAAATATAACCATACTATTTAAAAGCTTTCGAAGTCATATGTGTTATTATTATATAATAAAACCCACTAATCACTTAACCCGTACAATTTTTATCCAACATCTACGCTTTTAAACTTTGTATATTATTTGTACACATAGGGAGTCGTAGGTAACAACCTACCTCATTTTATTTTATCATGGCCTTCGTTTCTACGACTACATGTCGCTTAATAATTGAAACATCTCATATGGATAATAAACATCTCATAATATATATTATAATCCATCATTTACCTAATATATAATTATTTATATTACAAAAAAATTTTTCGTCAATAAAGTATATTAACTCAGATAAATAATTACATAAAACGTAGTTCCGTTCGACCCTTAACCTTCTGACATAAATAAAATCGCATTGCGGTTAAAGATGTTCAATAATCCAGATTAAAAGTCAACATATTAATACGAATGATTATCACAAATAATATTTTAACTTACATAGTTGTATTAATAAACTTTTTAATAATTATTTTAATTTCACAATATAATCTCAAATATATTATAAAATGCTTATATCACAATATAAAGAATTGCTTATATCACATAATAAAGCTTCATGATTTTTTAATTATTTTTTTTGTAAGGAAAGAGCCATAAGATCAAAAGACCACTCCAAGAGATATCCTTTGAAATGTTTGTCTACGCACTTTTATAAGTAAGTACTTACTTACAAAGCATAAGCTGGCATTTTCAATTACCTAAACTCGACCGAGGGTGAGAGCCGACCGCTTATTACCGCGCCGTGATTGTCTCGATAGTGTAGATGATTTAAGTCCGTATTCATAATGATGAAAAAGCGTACGACTGTCACAGTCGTATGCTCCTTCTAGGGAAGAAAGATCATTATAGTCGTTCTGCTTTTAAAATCTAAATTATAATTACAGGAAATACAAGATATGAAGTGAATTTAAAAATATATTATTGCTAAATTGATTGAAGTTGAAATTCGTATATTAATTTAGAAAGTTTAGAAAAAATTAAACAAGTTATTAAATTTTTCTGTTAATGACAGACAGAACTTTTTATAATTAATATGTTTCTAAATTTATATATTTTACATAAAAGTTGAGTAAGCAAATAACATAGTATATGCCAATCACATAGTATAAACACATATTATATTAATACTACGTATATCGAGGATAGTAACAGCAATAAATTATATTAATTGCACAATGTATTATTTTCTCTAACCGCATAGCCAAAACCGCATGTTTGTAAGACTAGTAGTGATATTTATTGCGAACTCATTGACTTCATACTTCCTAACACGCAACTTTATTTAATAATATTTCGTAATTTCATTGAATAAAACTTTTATTATGGAATTCAAATTATTGAACCGATTATTAAAAAATGTTTAAGAAATTAACGACCAGTAACGATTTTTTGATTTAGACTCAGTTAAGTGATTACTTTAATTTTATATTCTTAAGATATTATCTAGAAAACCATTACCTACCTATATATTATAAAAAGTAAATTTTTAACCATTTAAAATATTATTTGTTTTTTCAAACAAACACGATCGTGTAGAATGGGAAAAAAGATGATGGACAAAAAATTAATACAAACAGATTAGTTCAGTGACTTTATATAATACTAGCTGATACCCGCGATTCGTCCGCGTTGCTTGATATATTAACACAGTTTTCTTATGTACGAAGGAAAAAACATCAAAAAGATCGCAAGCAAAAATATACTTTTCTAAACATACATTACTGAACACGCAGTGCATATACAAATCGTTGTTTCTTGAAACTTTAATAACTTTTTATTAAATGAAGATATCGCAATTTTTTTTTTAATAAGGGTCAAGTGTCTAAGAAATAAAATTTAATTGAAATCTATCCAGTCGTTTATCCATGATGGCGCATAACTGCAGACCTCTATCATTTTATTTATATAGAAGATAATGAGTAATAATTTGACAATTAATGTCAATTCATAGTATTATTTAAAAATAAACCCTACGTTAGCCAGCCAGCTCATTCGTGGAATTAGTTCAGCTTATCTAATAGGTTTATCTTCGTATGATTATTTGTAAACAATATTATTGTTGACAGGTTAATACTTTTAAATTACCATTATGTTTTAATAAAATATTTTATGTTTCAAAGTTCGAGATTTATCTTATGTTTCATTCAATATTTTCGCAGATAATAAAACCAATTCATAAAATATATATTTATGGTTGGTAATGGTCATTTAAATTATGAAAGTAACAATATCACTTGGTAGTAGAGCTTTGTGCAAGCTCGTCTGGGTAGGTAACACCCACTCATCAGATATTCTACCGCAAAACAGCAGTACTCGGTGTTGTTGTGTTCCGGTTTGAACGGTGAGTGAGCCAGTGGAATTATAGGCACAAGGGACATAACTTTTTAGTTCTCAAGGTTGGTGGCGCATTGGCGATGTAAGCGATGGTTAACATTTATTACAATGCCAATGTCTATGGGCGTTGGTGACCACTTACCATCAGGTGGCCCATACGCTCGTCCGCCTTCCTATGCAATAAAAAAAAACGTAATATGGTGTTCACTATTTCGTTAGTAATTCAATAGGTGCATATTATATAATATATTTAAACTATATGTGTAATCGTATGTTGGTAAATTGGTGTTGATAAGGTATGTTATTACCTGGTGGATTAGCAAATAAATAGGCGAATTGATCTGCTCCGCGTCAAACCAAGGCTGAGCAGATATTACAACCCACTACAAAAGTACTCCTAGCTAGGTTTTGTTAATATTTAAGTCATACATATTTAAAAATATAATTTTGAAGTTTTTTGTTAAATTGAACATATATTATATAAACTAAGTGTACGGAAATAGGTACTTATCTCCAATTACATATTATGTACACTTCAGCTATTATTCCTGTTATTGCCACACTTTTAGGGTGCCGTACCTCAAAAGGTAAAAACGGTACCCTTATAGGATCACTTTGTTGTCCGTCCGTCTGTCAGTCTGTCTGTCTGTCAAGACCCTGTATCCCGGGAACGCGTAGAAGTATAGAGTTGAGATTAAAACTATGTAGCGACATCTATCTCGCCACATACGAACTATGAACAGACGTATCCTACATCGCGATATTAAAGCTATCAGAGCGATTGAACATATATACAAGAACCCGACAACAATTGTCGGGCAGTAGCCCACCAGACACAACACCCGTCTGGTCGGAGGATCCTCCCTTTTCAATGGTGATCACCCCCAAACTGGTGACCCCGAGCATGAACGTCAGCGCAGCCTTCGCAAACCTACGTCATCGCTACGTCATCATCACTTCCTCAAGCTTTCGAGCAGCGAGTCATACAGCCAGCCAGCATCCACGGCTACTACGGGTATCCTGACCACCAGCATGCTGCGGACGCGCATTCCTGGTCATCACCCACAGCCTTCTCAGCGACCTTGGAACAGCACACTGCACTTCGGCCGGTCAGCAAGCAGAGACGCACTTCTCTCCTGGTCGACGCAGCAGCCAGCCACTACGCAGCACTGCACCACTCCGACTCACTGGAGCATTTGCAGCATCACCCCGACTCACTGGGGCATCACCGCAGACAGTTCCGACTCACCGTGAACTATGCGGCATCTGGTTCCGACTCACTGGCCCGGCAAGCATCACAAGATATATGAACGACTCAACCTGCTATCGACCTCCGGTTTCGGAGGGGAGTGATATAGCGACATCTATCTCGCCACATACGAACTATGAACAGGCATATCCTACATCGCGATATTAAAGTTATCAGAGCGATTGAACATAAATACAAGAACCCGACAACAATCGTCGGGGCAGTAGCCCACCAGACACAACACCCGTCTGGTCGGAGGATCCTCCCTTTTCAATGGTGGCCACCCCCAAAACTATATACTTAAGTCTGCAGTCCCTTGAAGCTGTGAAAAATCAAACATCTAAGTTAACGTAAAAATATATATATGGCCGGTCAAATAAACGTATATTTCGACACTCAAGGAAATCAAAATTGAAAGGGTATTTCCCGTTGACCTTGAACTACGAAGTTTGGCAAGTAAAACTGTCTTATACTACAAGTATAGGGAAAATCCGAATTCTATACATTTGTAATTAAATCATAAAAAACAGGGTCTTTCTGCACAAAACGTATCGTAACAGATATCGTATGAAAGGGCTTCATTGGCACAAGCTTAAACAGATTATTAATTATTTTTATGATGTTTAATTTTCAATTTATGACTAAGAATAAAAAAAACTGTTTTCCTTTTTTGTAAGTATAGGTAGGTACCTAATAATTTTAGTGTATGTAGTACCTAACAGTTTTTACTGTTATGCATACCTGCTTATTTAATTTAAAATTTTGTAATTAAATATAACCCTAAATATGTACCTACAAATTTGTACGGAACCCTCGGTGGCCGAGTCCGACTCGCACTTGTCCGGTTTTGTTTTTCATTAATATTAAAATATTAAGTAAATTGGTAATTGGAATTTAATTGTTTGACACGAGATATTGGTCGAAATAAACTTTAAGGAGTGTAATGTAGTGTTACTAAAAATTTTATTAATTTTTAGTTTATTGAATATTTTCTACACTACGCATACAGTAAATTGGAGTGGAATCTTTTTCATGCTGCATTAAATTTGTATAAACGCCTTCGATTTACAGTATGTTATCTAATGTACTTGGAATTATAGTAGCCGCGTTGGTATTTATGTTAAAAAAACGAGCTTCCTAAGCGCATTCAGGGCTCGCGCTGCTTAAATAGATTATTTAAGGTAAAAATAAAGTACGTTAAATTACTTACTAAAATAACGCTATAGAAAAGTACAAATCTATTTTATTATAATAATATACATCATGTATCAGTTATCACGCATACAAAAGGTGACGGCCTGAGATGATGCCGTATTCCGTCACATATGTAGGTATGCAGGAGTAGTTCTAACCCCTGAGGCCAATAGATGTTTCACGTGAAGTATCGCGACCTTTACTAAATTTTGCCATCAATACGCTTTATTTATTTATAATTAAATTAGACGCACACAAATACAGTTCTACAATTCATTATAAAAATGTATATTTGAAAAACTTCACACGTAACGTAACCTCTTTATAAACGAAATATAATTAAAACAACATGAACTAATAAACACCACTTCGATGTCTGGTACTCCACAACAGCGCGATTCTTAAGGCATTTCCTGCTTCGGACAATCACTCTGTGGAAACAAGCTTTCGCCGGCGACTTTTCGGAACCGATATGGCATAAAAACATTCAAGAAGTGAGCGTACTCATTCCGAAAAGACTGGCAACGCACCTTCAAGTCCTTGAATGTTGCAGAAGTCTATGGGCGGATGTAGTCACTTTCCATCAGGTGAGCCTCTTGCTTGTTTGCACCCTCTTACATAAAAAAATATAGGTAAGCTGAAAGTTAGCAGCCACAATTCATACAGTTCGGCAACCGATCTAAATGTTTGCCAATAAACTACAAAGTCAACTTGTTTAAATCACTCTTTAGCAGTATGAATATGTTAATTTCCGCACTTTGTACGTTAAATATTATTTAAGAGCACACATTAAAGGCTTACGTGTGGCTTATTTCAGGCGATATGTGCATAACTTTCTTAACTCCATTCTCATTATAACGTTAAGAAAATTGAAACGTCTTTTAAACTAATTATAAATAGTTATAAAGTTGCTTATCCGAACGCTTGAAACTAAACCGATGATCGTGGGTTCAAACCCGGGCAAGCACCACTGAATGTCATGTGCTTAATTTGTAATTATAATTCATCTCGTGCTTGACGGTGAAGGAAAACATCGTGAGGAAACCTGCATGTGTGAAATATCACTGCAATTCTGTCACGTTTATTCCACCAACCCGTAATGGAGCAGCGAGGCATCATTTATTAGAAAAACAATATAAAATAATAATGAACAATAATGGTCAACTAATTAGAAACAACAACAAAAAGTACCTATAAAAAACAATACTTTTTTAAGTATTAGTAATTAGTATCGTTATTTACGAAATTACTATTCACAGCCTACCAATAGTTATAAATTATAATTAATATTTAGTGGCGTATACCTTATTTTCAATAACAGCACTGCAACGACGTGGCAATGATTCAATAAATTTCATACATTTATCTAGGGGGATTGAATTTGATTGAAGCATGGATGCTTCAAGAAATGCTTCATATAGTTCGTTTTGACTGGTGTTACGTTTGTTTGAGACAATTTTTAACCAAATACCAGAGATTTTCTATCGGCCTTAAATCCGGACTATTTGCTGGCCAGTCTAAAATGGATATACGTTGTTCGTTAAGGAAACATTTGACGTTATTGGTCGTGTGTTTAGGGTCATTGTCATGCTGAAAGATCCAGGTTATAAGCAAATTATCGTCCGAGTAGGGAACCATTGTGTGCTCTATATTTTTGTATTGCCATTGATGTATTGCACCTTCAATCTTCCGAACGGGTCCAACACTTCCGGAAAACCCCCAAACTTTAATGTTACCACCACCGTGCTTGACTTTAGTCCTTGTGTATTTATAATTAAAAGCATTGTTAACAGGACGTCTAACATAGCGGAATTAATAATCCAAAAAATAAATATGGTAGTATTTATTTTTGTTTCATCTGAAAATAATACTTTTTTTCCATTCTCGTACCGTCCAATTAACATATTTTTTACCGAATAATAACCGCTTCTCTTGGTGTTGCTTGGTAAGAAGCGGTACCTTTCGAGAGATTATTCCAAACAATTTACTTTCCACTAATCTTCTGCGTATCGGAGCCTTTACTTGGGTTTTTTTTAGCAACACGAACGATTAGCGTATCTTCGCTGGGAGATGTGTTTCTTGGCTGAGCCTTTCTAAGAACATTTTCAACAGCTCCATGTGCTTTATAATGATCAATTGCATTAAAAACTTCCTTAACAGAACAATTTAAATGGCTCAGCTATTTTTCTGTACGCCCACTAATGATCTATAATTATGTAAATTAACAATTATATTTGCCTAGTTGACGCGTCACATCTTTTATTTTTGCCCATATTGAATAAAATAAATTCAGATTAAATTTTGAATTGCCGCCAAAATAATAGAAAATGTCAAGAAAAAAATGTTATTCTCCAATTTCAAAAAAAGAACGATGCACTTTGGATGCTCTTTTTAAATGTTTCTAATTAGGCGTCCAAGCGTCCAGTAACCGAAAATAAACTCCTACATGTGTAATTTCTTCATTGTATATATATATATATATATATATATATATATATATATATATATATATATATTATTTACTTGGTGGTAGAGCTTTGTGTAAGCTCGTCTGGTAGGTACCACCCACTCATCAGATATTCTACCTTAAAACAGCAGTACAAGTTTGTATTGTTGTGTTCCCGTTTAAAGGGTGAGTGAGCTAGTGTAATTACAGGCACAAGGGACATAACATCTTAGTTCCCAAGGTTGGTGGCGCATTGGCGATGTAAGCGATGGTTAACATTTCTTATAATGCCATTGTCTATGGGCGTTGGTGACTACATACCGTCAGGTGGCCCATTTGCTCGTCCGCCTACCTATACAAAAAAATAATATTTAAATGAATATGAGATAATTTTTGAGTTAATAAATTATTTTTTATATAGTATTGTAATGTTTTGTTCCATGCTTGTTTTTTTACAAACTTATAAACAAATATTGCTTTAGGATGTCTCCTTAAGCAATATTTAGTATGGTATAATATGCGACTTTAGGTACACCTAATATCACGTGGAAAGTTTGTCCAAATCTCTAACGGAAAATATCTAACCCAGGAAAACATTAAACGTTACTTTCGTTCACAAGCTAGTTTATAATCAAAATGTATAGTAAATTTTCGATATGTGATTTATATCACAGGTGATATAATTCATCGAATGCCAACTTGTAAAAACCATTGGCCGGCTACAATACCTTGGCACTGTTCCTGTTGTTCTTGTTATTTGATGACAGCACATAAATTAATATAATTACTAAAACAACTAGCCTTATTTTAGAATCAAATCCAGACAAATTATATTTGTATAATTTTTGATTGTAATTATAATTATCTACACGGGCGTGTTGTTTCTTATTTCTAAATTATTTCATTCTATTTAAATGTGCCTTAATGTTTTTTACAAGAAATAATTGTGATATCTATTCTATGTCAATTCAGATTAAAACATGATTGAGATATTGTATTAATTTGCAAATAAATATCGGTTTCCATTTGACGTCGTAGAGTACTTAGAATTGATATTATATTTAAAGTGCTCCTCAATATACCCACCTACCTAACAATTAAAACGAGAATATATTATTGTTTTTTTATATAGGTATTCTTTTTCAGGGACATGTCCACACAATTGCCCAATTAATTTCAATGAGAATGAAGAATGTAGTATGTATATAACTATTTCATAATCAATTATGCTCTTAATATCTAACCTAAAATTGTGAATAACAAGCTTCGTAAATTAAAACTACACTATCATTTCGTGATGTCACTCCGATACACACATGTTAGCTTGTTGAACGTTGACTACGAATCGTTTTGGCAGTTTTCACTACATGCCCAGTTACTTATATTTACAATCATCATAATACGCGCAAGCACTTTACAATATGTCATGAGAAATAATATGTTCTTTCGTTCAATTATATTGTACGCTGTGTCGGTGTCCACTTATACCAATTGCGTTTCAACTAAAAGTAGTCTTTGATTAAGTCAAATCAAATCAAATCAAATCAAATATCTTTATTCAATGTAGAAGTGTTACACTTACTTATTGATTATAATATAAGTAGCATTGCATTATTAAATCTAACGTTAATAGTGAAAGTTATTCGGTTTTCTTGTTAATTTATACGGCCTAATCGCAACGGTTTGAATAATTATTGTCAAAGAGTGCTATAATCAACCAGAATTATATATCATCTAAGAATTGAAAACTAACGATTATAGATATTTTTTTTAAATCGTGCTTGGCATGGTACCTTCTTGACATGCGAGATTAGTGCTTTTAATCATACAAACACTCCCGCCTCATATATGCTGGTAAATTTAAATATACAGTTTGCTGATTTATGATTAATAAAAAAGATAATTTTGATTCTGGAATATATATATTTCATCTTTTTTTATTCAAGGCTATATTATTAAATAAAATAATTTGAAATCCGTTCAGCCAATGCATTATATTTTTTTTTTCGTTGCTTGAATACTATTGATCATTATTAAAATATTTAATAATTGCGTATTCTTCTAAATTTGATAATTAACTTACTATTTTCTACTCATCAATATGTAGGTACGAGTGTGTTGTGTAGTTGATAATGAAGTTACAATCATTGTTATTTTTGGAGTCGATGTCAGCTAAAGTGGGTGTATAACTACATATATACATCGTTATAGGTGAGATGTGCTTGTGTCGCACGCGCAACTTAACGAGGCGAATAAAAGTAAATTTGTAATGTGTAAGTTTTTGGTTGTTTTTAAAGGATTCCCGTGTTATTATTGCTAGGTATATTAAAGTATCTCCTTGGCTGACATCGACTGGCTCTTTCTAATAAAAAAAAATCATCGAAATCGGTTGAATAGATATCGAGTTATTCGTCCATTTGTCGCGCACATATTTATGCAAATTTACGACTTATATGGTTTTTTCATGGATGCCGGTGTCAAAACTGGACTAAAAAATGGGACCCCATGGGAAGCACCCCCTTTCAAATAAAAAAAAATCATCAAAATCGATTCACCCAGTCGAAAGTTACGAGGTAACAACACCAAAAAAAAACAAACATACAGACGAATTGATAACCTCCTCCTTTTTTTGAAGTTGGTTAAAAACCGAAGGCGCTACTTATGACCATTGCTTAGCAGCTGTTTTTTTAGATCCTTTCTCTTTTTTTCGTAATAAATTAAACATTCGAAAGAAGAAGACACAGCATAGTGGAACTAACCACCCATTAAATAACGTTTATACGTAGGTAGGTAGGTATCAAACTTCAACAATTTAAAAATACATTCAGTTCTTATTGAATCGATCTCATAGAAGTAAAATATGTAATTTCATTACTTGGTGGTAGAGCTTTGTGCAAGCTCGTCTGGGTAGGTACCACCCACTCATCAGATATTCTACCGCAAAACAGCAGTACTTTGTATTGCTGTGTTCCGGTTTGAAGGGTGAGTGAGCCAGTTTAATTGCAGGCACAAGGGACATAACATCTTAGTTCCCAAGGTTCGTGGCGCATTGGCGATGTAAGCGATGGTTAACATTTCTTACAATGCCATTGTCTATGGGCGTTGGTGACCACTTACCATCAGGTGGCCTATATGCTCGTCCGCCTTCCTATAGAATAAAAAAAAAAACAATTTCCATTTTGTTATTTAATCACATTCATATAAGATATTTAATCACAATCACATTCATACTAGCGTTTTGTCCAAGGTTTTACTGTTCTCGTGGGATTACAGGGATAAAATGTAACCTATATTACTCCGCGGTAAAGTAGCATTCCATTGTTGAAAGAATTTTGAAAATCGACTCAGTGGCATGGGCGTTAAAATGTAACAAACAAACAGAAAAACTTTCGCATTTATAATGTTAGTTAGAATTGTTATCTTTTTAACGTTTTAATTTGCTTAATTTTAAAATCGATTTTATCCAATTTATGTTAGGTTTGAGTTATGCATTTTATTAAGATCAACTTCATATAATTACCCATTCTAGTTGTTAATTTTAAGTGCTTAGTGATAAATTGATGGTATAACTAAATAAAAGATAAAGGATATACTTCCAACTTTTCTCGGTATTTAATTTTTTGTCTACAATCTTTAAAAATATATTTCCTACAAAGAATAAGCTTTTAGTTGAAACGCCTTACTTCTCTTTGAGGAAAACGAGTCCCATTCGTTTTCTTTGAATTATCTTTCATTTGTTTTAAAAGAAAACGTTACCATATCTTTTATAAGCACAAATTTCGGTTTGAGTGTTAAAAGTTTCCTGTCATTTATATAATATGTTATAATATGTAATCTTTAGCCATCTTAAGACAGACAATAAAGAGATTAAATTTGTATGTGCGTCGTGTAACATTGATTTCAAAAGGATTACAGACATGTACTACAATTATCAGTTGTCAGTTGAATAACGATTAAAACGAAATGTTACAATGAATAAAACAGTAATTTGGGTGGGTTTTCACGATCTGACGGGCACGACTAAATACATTAAAATTATAATGATACAATGTAACTTGGTGGCAGGGATTTGTGGAAATCCGTCTGTATGGGTACCACCCATTCGTCACATATTCTATCATCAAACAGAAATACAGAATTATTGTGTTCCGCTTTGAAGTGCGAGTAAGGAAATAAATCCAAATCAAATTCTTACTTTTGCAACATAGCTTGCTCTCGATATCAAATAAACAACTCTAGACGTTGTTTTAAATATTTAAATATGACGAAGACAAATGATCAGGTTAACGATAACTGAGGGTCGAAGCAAAGTACACGATGTCCCATTTACAACGTACATTTTCGTCATTTAATATTTTATTCCCACAAAATATTTCCGACTGCTATGGGCGCTTGGCATTTTATACTCCAGCTGCGATAGGTTGAAATGCGAGCAAGCGGAAATGAGGGCACTCTAGTGCGCGAATATTTTAAACTTTTACGGGATGCAACTAATTAACAAATGCAGGTATTCAGCCATGTTCGACTCATTTAAACTTACATAACCAAATATTGATTTGAAGTTTTATGCTACGTTCCAAAGTTTTGCCACAAAATTTATTCGAAAAATACATTATTAGTACAAGGCAAAAATGTAACAAAAAATTTAGTAATGTATATTTGTCCTTAGTTCGGAGCTTAATAGAAACATAGTAACATCGCCCTTGATTGATTACGAATCCGAAAGCTTGGTTTTAACTATTTCAATCAATCAATCTCGCAGTACAGATTCAGATAATAAATAATAATTTTGAAAACACTAAAATATCAAAGAAATATCTAACATAATTTTTTCATAGTTCTATTTTAATAATAAATTTTAAAAAATTTAAAATTTTAAAAATAAAATCACAGACAATAACGGCAGAGAAAGATCAATAAATCACGTAATAGCCTCTTTCCAGACGAAATAAAATTAGACCAAACAATACCGGGGAAAAGAGAGGTTCTTTCTATTAAAAGCTTTTCTACGTTTAAAATCATGTATCTAAAATACAATGCATCAAATAGACTTAATTGTTAATCTTAATTTACCTTTTTAAATATTTTTCCTTTTGTAATTAGATTCTATTTTGTAAATTTTCTATAGACATAGGTAACGATTTATATAATGGTTAATGTTATCAAGATAATAAAAAAAAATAATAAAATAAGTTAAACTTATCACTTTTCTTTATTAAGGGATGTTCTTCCTTAATAAAGAAAATTGGTTTCTAAAGAAGAAGAAGAAGAGAAAGAAGACATACTATAAATTATCACGTTTCTTGATTGATTTTTATTACGAAAGAAAAAATATCGCCATGTCTTCCTTTATAGCCAACAAACTTTTCTTCTAAAACGTAGAGGATACATTTTATTAATAGAGTTTATATATAAGGCACAAACTATTTATAAAACGATACTTTTGCTACAATAGCCTAACAAAAAAACAAACAAACAAACAAACAAACATGGAAGAGCTGGTTGGCTTGTTCCTTAATATCGTTGTAACATAATAATCCTTTGTATTGCCATGTTAAGGTTTGAAGTGTGATAAAAGGCTCACGGGACCTCTTAATTCTCTTAAATCTTAGTTCATTGGTGGTGCATTGGCTATATCATTTATAAATGATAGTGTAGGTGGTGGCTACCAATTATCGCCAGGTGGTCCATTAGGACGGTCGCGTACTTATTTTATATTTTAAAAAATCGTAAGAATAAAATAAAATTGAGCCACACAAACTAATCAATGAGCTACACAATCTAGATACAAAGAAATAATTGTATATTTAATTAAAATAATACAACTTATTTTATAAGGTATTGGATTTCTTGTTAAGAATTAATGTATGATGTTCGTTTCAAATTCTTATTTTATAAAATAATATTTATTCAAAAGTTCATTCATCCGCAGCGTCTCTCGCTAAATCGTACTGTGCGGTTATTCGAGAGGCTAGTGTCTCAGACTACAAATATACTTAGTCTTTGGTTTGATTGTAACTGGTAATTGAGTGTAAATTATATATCATGATTCAAAGTATTTTATTTGGTATCTAATACATTAACTGAGACATGTTCAGAGTATATACAGGATAGGTCTTAGGTTACATGAGTTAATTTGTTTCAATTGTCGAATTTTTAATTTCAGCAAATATATTGACTGTTTCAAAATGAATACACATCAATTTTATATGTTTTGAAGAAAATATTATAAATAAAAAATATTGTTCTTCTCTTCCATTATTTTACACAATCCGAGTGTGTTAAATGTTAGTAAGTACAATGATTTAATACGATCATAGAATGTAGAATACAAACAAAGAGTTTACTCGTCGGTCTTTTCTTTTAAAAGTTGAGAGGAAATATTTTTATCTCGACAACAAGAAAAATAATATGTTTCATATAATTTTCACAGTAACCACAACGTAGCGTTGTGCTAATTTTTTTATAGGATGGTAAGAATTGTTAACCATCGCTTAGATTGGCAATGCGCCACCAACCTTGGTAACTGAGATGTTATGTCGCTTGTGCCTGGCTACACTGGCTCACTCACCCTTCAAACCGGAACACAACAATACCAAGTAATGCTGTTTTTATGGTAGATTAGGCATCTGATGAATGAATGGTACCTATCTAGATGAACTTGCACAACACCTTACCACCAGTGGACCAGCTGAGATAAAAATTCATAAAGTTTTTTTTCTATAAGTCGTATCGTATTTAAAATTAGTAAGTATGAATTTAATCATTAATTTGAATCAAAATGATATTGACCTCTTGGTCCACTTCGGCCACAGTGGCTAAGGTTAATAGTAGCAAGATCTCCTGCGGACGTTCCGCAGGAGATCTAACAAAAGTGTGAGCAAACAAAGGAGCATTCTATTACATCACTCCCACAATCTGATGGAACAGCAATCAGATACGACTGTACAATAATAGCTGAAACTGTTATTATTTATAACTGTCTAAGCTAGCTAACTGTAGTAAAAATCGAAAAAAAAAAACAGTAAAATATTGAGTTTTTTGTAAGCTACTTACTTTGTCATTTCATTTGATTATTTATTTACTACTATAATTGAACTAACAGTTACGGCCTTCGTATTGTATAAAACCAAAAAATCAATTAAAAATAAATTATATTATCAGCATTTTTATCACTTTATTGAGTAATATTTGTTGACTATATATTATTTTAAATAAACTTAAAATATAATAAACATATTATTTAAAATAAAAAGTAAAGCAACAACGAAATTCTTGCCTGGGTTTGAAACTGCTTTGCTTAATACTTACGAGTTCTATGAATGTATCAAGAATTTCTCAAAATTGAAAATGTCACTATCTAATGATGAAAAAGCCGCTTTAACCCCTTTGACGAAGTAAATTTTTGTAAAAATTATTATATGGGATCCGCTGTTTAACGAAGTAACTATATTAAATAACATCAAAGGAATATCTTGATATGACATTCCTGTGACAAGACGTGATCGTAACGGATATTACAAACGTCAGACTTCAAACTAATGTTGAACATCAATGACGCCGTAGATGAAGAATATTCTTAAAAAATAATAACCGTTTCGATACTTTTTAAAATTGACTTCAAAGAAGCTACAATCACTACTTTTTCAGTTACTCAGAACAGAACATTCACTTATTCAAATTTCAAATAAATGGATTCAATAATTAAATATTCGATATGAATTAAATTGATACACGAAAATATCTCTGTCATATACTATATTATCAATAGTAATAAACACATTGAACATTTTTGTAATCTAAAATAAGAAATTTATTAATTTCACCTTTAAATTTCTAATGTGCGAGTATGTTGGTTTGGTTAAAGAATTTATTACTCATAAGAACAAATAACATAGATCACTTAAAATGAGCTTAAAACTAAAATAATATATATATACTTTTTTCTTTTTCTACTAAAATTTTAATTTAATTTTACTACTAACATTTTAATTCTTTGATTTTATAATAACCCCAGTACGTTATTTTAGTTTCCTTTTGAATATAGGTATTCACTTTTTAATTTGTTTTTAAGTCATCAGGCAATTGATTATATAGCTGTGCTCCCTCAAACAAAGTTTTTTATACCATATTGAGTTCTAGTTGTTAACAAATGTAGTTTAATTTTATTTCTTAAGTTATGTGTTATTGTTTTCTTATCTAATTTTATGTTTGTAAGGCATTAGTTGTAATAATTTTTATTAAAACGCAAATCTTATATGTGAACAGTTGCTTGAGATTAAATAATTTAGTTTTTTTGTATAATAATTTTGTTGGCATTAAATAGTGATAAATACAGTGAAGCCGAGATGGCCCAGTGGTTCGAACGCGTTAATCTTAACCGATGATCGTGGGTTCTAACTCGGGCAGGCACCACTGAATTTTCAAGTGCTTAATTTGTGTGTATAATTCATGTGTCTGTGCATGTTTTTATTCCATCCAAGCTTAGGGTAGAGGTAGCCATTGAACATTAAATGTTTATATATTTAATACTTAATACCTCTTAAACTCCTATCTTTAACTTATAAAAATCAACTGTAGAGAAGCAAGTAAATTCACATACTAAAAAAGCAACAATTTAAAGTGGCTTGCAAAGTTGAATGCGTACAAATTGAAGAATGAGATTGAATTTGCGTCAGAATTTTCTTGCGTTTCAATTTCCAACACTGTTTACATCTCGTATTGTTGACGTTAGAAACTCCGTCAAATCGATGGTTCCAAGCGAGACGAGCTGTCTGTGAAGTAACGTATTTTCCATATTGTAGATACACCCTTATGAGCTAATATAAATAACCATTTTATGGTATGCACAATACCTTTATTACTTCAAACAAGGTTAGTATAGAACAAGCATGCTTTGTAACACAGAGCATATAACGGTTCATAATTTACGTTATTTACGAGTATACATAATATATCTATATATATTTAGTTACAAATTACTAAAAGCGCTATTTAAACTACACTACTACTTCCCCACAAAAGATTTATATAAGCAAACAAACACACTATCCATTAATCAATTACATAAATACAAAACATGCATACTAATTACAAAAATACTAACGGGTTCAGTACACGCACAAATAACCTTTAAAACAAAATCACATAAATACAATACACGAAACAAATACAAACTACAATTACCGAAAGCCAGAACAAAAAGTTATGGCTCAAAAACCATATTGTTTAAAGGGGCACTACTGTACAATAGCTTACCTAAAAAAATTGTTAATGAAAAATCTTTTGAAAAATTTAAGACCGAACAGAAAAGACACTGTCAGGATTGAATTAAGAAAAGATATATAATATATGTATACTCACTTTTGTTTTTATATAGACACCGATAAACATAACTATAATAATAGATATAAGAAAATAATGTAATTAGTTTCTCGTGTAAGCGAACTTTTGTTCTTAATGAGAAATAAACTTCTTAAACCTTAAGGTAGTTTTGTTTCAGCAAAATTATTATATACCGTTTATATCATATTCAACATTATCAAAAGTGTTTGATTATTATATGCTTAACTTTACCAAACTTCAAGTAACCATAAAAAGTATAGTCAATTTTAATACCTATATGAATAAATAAATACGACTAGTATTCATTAACAATTGAATACTGAATTTTTAAAATAACGTTTGTAAAGTTGTAAGTAATATTACTATGTATAATCATGATTAACATCAGTAACACTGGTGCAGTTCGATCACAAAAGTCGTCGCTCTAAATACGAAAGTACATGTTCAATAATAGACTATGAATTTCTAAAACTATTTCTGTGACTCGTCGCTGCCAGCTGGCGGGGCGGGAGGGTGTCGTCTAAAAGCACCGGCAATATTATTGCCAAAATAATAACGTACAGCAGACAACTTACGGTACACCGTCTTCCCTCGTTAGGCCTGTGCTTACATAATATTTATGGACAAATAAAAGACGTTTTTCCATGTGAACGCGAATTAACAGGAGGTTAAGACTCAGAACTCCTTGTATAATTTATTTAGAGATGAAGAAGAAAGATAGTTTAGTTTACACGGAACTAAACTTTCTTTCTCCTTTCTCCTTTCTCCATTGTTAACAGCAATGTAAATAATTTTAAATGTAAGATAACCATTTTCTTCTATCTATTTAAAAGTATATAAATAAAATATTTGCCCATTAAAATAATATAGATATTTTATGATTATATACGTGTGTATGTATGTATACATGAAAATATTGCGCATTAATAATATTTACTATTATGGAGCAAGCCTTAGAAAAGATATTAATATAAACATATTTTAACATTATAAACTAAATTTAGTTAACTAGGTTTCGAAACACAGTTAGCGAGAAGAATCGACAAGTAACTTCGTGTTTACTCTTTTCCATTAATCAAGTGAGAAAAGAAAATGTACAGACAGAATAGATTTATATAGTAGTATAGATATAGATTTATTCTATGGAAATTATTACAATCACATATAATTTCACTTTAAAAATATTAAACATCAAAAGTAAGCGACGAACGTGTGTTTTCATGTAAACGAACTTGCCTCTTAAGCGTTGCTTTTTCACCATACGTGATTCGTTACGCACACAGACATTCATGCATCTATAAACCTTCAATTGTAGCGATGAAACAGCTTGTTATCTTTTATTTGTAAGCTGCCTGCTAGGCGATTGCTATTTCATGTGTGCCACTATTGAAATCGCAAACAGTAATCAATTCCTTTTCAAAATATATTTTATTCATATTGTTAATTGTTTTACTGTCATATGTATGAATACTTCAATTATTAAATAACTATATTTTCTGTGTTATACTTATACGATACGTCTTTACTAAGTTTATGTCGGTTCTTGATAGAATTTACCATAAGTTTACATCCAAATTGAAGTCTGTATCTCACACTTTATGATAGTCAATCAGAACATTATGGGGCGTGCATAAAAGGCGTGTGTAAAAACTCGACACAATAAAAATTGTGTAACAAAACACGAAAATGCAATGATATTATAAGTAAAAAGGTGTAGATAGGTTACAAGCACTCCGTGAGCACTAGTTCGAAATCAGGATTATTATCAACACTTCACCTCAGTATTACGTCACCATTGTCAATGGATAGACGTCACGTAGCGAGTACAATTATAATTAAAAGTGACCCAAAATAACCAGAAATGCCGTCGTGTGTTATGAGATATTGCACAAATTATACCATCAAAACTTCTTAAACTTAAGGAATCACTTTTCACAAAACAAATATTATATTCGTAAAATATGACGTTAGAAATAAATGAATGCAACAAAAGTATATTAATGAACGAGTGCAATAGAGATAGACGACGTTACTGATCATAGAGTAAAACACAAACAGTGGTGGCAGTTGGCACATATATAATAATTTTATATGTTTGTATAATTTATATAAATGCAAAAGAATATTAAATTATTAATTATATTACTAAATTGAAACCAAAATATAAATAAATATTTTTTATAGTGTCGTAAAGAAGATGTTTATTTAGATGTATAAATAGTGTTTAGGTGTATGATCATGAAATCAATTAATTGTTTCTAGATTTCCATCGAAAGATGAAAGGTTGATATTGTTTATTTGATGTTAAATTTTTATAAAATTATTGATAGTTTTTATTTGCCTATTTTAAATGAATTTTTAGTACTTTTACAAAATTGATTTATGAGTAATCGCATTCATAGGCATAAATCCGGGTAAGAAAAAACGTATTGTCTGATAATTTATTCTGTCGTTTCTTTGACACGAGACGATGCACTCTCGCAAATATATTCGTTATTTTTTCACTCGTGATACTTAAGGTTAGGTCAATACGAATCAAAAATAACATCGCCAAAATTTGCTAAGAATTCATAGAATTAAATCTAAAAAAAGAAATGTTATCCACACCCACAATTTAATCAAAATACCAACAATGTAAACAATAGCAACGATATGACAGACCTAATATATTAAAATAATAAAAACTATGTAAGCATTTTGAGATATTAAAAAAAGCAAAAGAACTAGTAATATATTTTAAGATGTCCATAAAAATATATAAATTTATATGAAAGTTCTATATATATAAAGTATAGAATATTCTCAAAATGTCATAACTCTAGATCGTGTACACGGGTACACAAACCTATCACTACATATTATAAAACAAAGTCCCCCGAGTTTCCTGACTGTCTGTATGAAAACGATAAACTAAAAAACTACTAAACGCATTTTCATACAGTTTTCACCATTAGATAAAATGATTCAATAGGAAAGTTTACGTGTATAGTTTATTAATATTTTCTGTAAATTTGTTGAAATATGACGATAATTGTTGAAGAAGTCGGAAAAAAACGAGCCGATTGGGAGCTTTCATCGAAAACGCTGTAAAATCCCTTTGTATTATAACAAAATAATGTATCGTGAAATTGTTCGCTTTCATAGATCTATAGAAAAGTCCGCGATAGCATATGTTTATCTTTTAAGGATACATAACTATACCCACTTTAATTTTTAAAAAATGGTTACATAATAATGTGATAATTGGCTAGCTATTAAAACGGATATGATATTAATCCTTATCAAACTAAATACGTTATTTACTTTAAGCATTTCATGTATATTATAATTGCCCTTTACACCACCCAATTTAAATTAATATCTTAGGAGTTATCGTTATTTTAAAACTATCGCGCACTAAATAAATTCAAGCGGTTCCATACCGATCATACTAACGCGTGATGCAACCGCCTGCGCGCCCCCGTGTTCCACTGTCGCTTACTGTGGCTAAAAATTTAAATATTATTAGATATTTTTTTAGGAATATTTACTCTGCTACTCGGGCGAAGCCGGGGCGGGTCACTAGTATAATTATATGGTCAAAGCCGCCTGAAGCTTAATCCCTAGGCAGGTGCACATGACACGCATCGCAATCTATTTATTGCCGACGACTTTGATGAGGCCGACGCTTTGTGACCGATTAAATTGCCTAGTACGTTTACTAAATCGAATTGGTATGCTTTTGTTCTTTGTAGTTGAATTGATTGCTTGAATTTATAGGTCCTTTACATATGAAATCAGCGTTTTGTCGTACTGACCACTTTGATCTGAAATATCTCCTCTTCTTTAAGAATACCAAATTCAAATTTATCAATTCTTTTAGCTCGTACATTTGAGTTTTGAAAACAGTCATTCCTTATTATTATATTTCCTTATTTTTTTTTGAAAAAATGAAATATCGGTATATTTACGAGTACGAGCTCTACCCTAGCACCAGTGCTGCGGAAACATCTCGAAGAATTAATGCTGTGTACGACGCTGGTGTCGCAAAAAAAGCACAAAGGAAAAAGTTTTTGTTTTCAACGTTTTTGTTCTGGAAATTTCGACTTTCAGAACAACCCCATGGTCGGCCGGAGACAAAAGTGGTAAATGAGGAATTAAAAGCTATTGTGGAAGCGGATCCATCACTAAGCACTTCAGAGATAGCTCCAGGCTTCGGGGTAAGTGATAAAACGGTATTAATCTACTTGAAGCAAATCGGGAAAGTAAAGAAACTTGAACGATGGGTACCTCATAAATTAAGTGAATCGATCTTTCAAACACGCGTCGATTGCTGTGTTACTATGCTCAACCGACACAGTAATAAAGGGATTTTAAATCAAATCAATACTTGTGATGAAAAGTGGAGACTGTACGACGCTGTGTCACCTAAGCAGGCGGCATATCGCGCGTGGATCAATGGCTGCGTTAGCGGGGCATCCAACATTGACTCACTGAAAGCAACATACAATAAAAGCTGCAAGTCCTGCAGGAAGGCATACACAAGAGCGAATGCACAGCGCATTGTACAGATTGGCCATGACCTTGTTTCGCATCCTAAGGGCTCCCGTAGCTTCTGGCGTCTGACCAAATCTGTGCAAAGCAATTTCTGTCAACCTTTGCTGCCACCGCTCAGGAATCCGGATATATCGCTAGCTCACAGTCCGCAGGAGAAAGCCGATCTTCTGGCAAAACTCTTTGCGGATAACTCTGTGATCGATGATTGCAGTGCGCTACCACCTTCAGTACCTTCTTGTGGCTACGCGATGCCTGACATCAAAATCAGGCAGCGTGATGATAGAGCTTTTGTGCAAGCTCGTCTGGGTAGGCACCAACCACTCATCAGATATTCTGCCGCAAATCAGCAGTACTTTGTATTAAATACGTTTGTACTTCTTAATAGCTCCAGTATTCATAGAGCTTTGGATAATAATAAGTGATTTTAAAATATTCTTATAAAAGGTACTAAATACTCAAATAGTACCTACAACTATTGTACCTAAGATGTCATTATCTTTTTCGAGAGCGCGAGACGAACTTTGGTTGTTTGTATATTTTTTTTAAGTTACTTCAGTTTACGTGCTTCTGTTACTGTACTTTGTATTGCTGTGTTTCGGTTTGAAGGGTGAGTGAGCCAGTGTAATTACAGGCACAAGGGACATAACATCTTGGTTCCCGAGGTTGGTGGCGCATTGGCGATGTGAGCGATCGTTAACATTTCTTACAATGCCATTGTCTATGGGTGTTGGTGACCACGTACCATCAGGTGCTTACCCATATGCTGGTCCGCCTTCTAATACAATAAAAAAAAAAGAAATGCGTGCAGAGCTGCAGTCACTCGATGTACGGAAAGCTAGTGGTCCCGATGGAATAGTAACCATAGTGCTGAAGAAGTGCGCAGTGGAGCTGTCTTCTGTGTTGACGCGCCTGTTTCAGCTGTCTCTCTCTACAGGATGTGTGCCGGATTCTTGGAGAAAAGCTAATGTGCAGGCGGTTTCCAAAAAAGGGGATCGATCTGACCCGGCAAATTATCGGCCAATAGCTATCACTTCAGTTCTTTGTAAGGTGATGGAACGGATCTTAAACAACCAACTGATCCATTACCTAGAACATCACTGTCTAATTAATGATTGACAGTACGGGTTTCGACCAAAACGGTCCACAGGTGATCTTCTAGCGTACGTAACACACCTCTGGGGTGAAGCTATCGAGGGATCTTGTTGTTGTACAATTGCGTCGAGAGGTAGCGGCACTGAGCGCTTTCTATCGACTGTATCACGGCGGGTGCTCAGAGAAGTTAATCTCCCTCATTCCTGCTTCTCTATTCCTTCACAAGTCCACGCGTGCTGGCTCTCGATGTCACCGCCTAACTGTGGCATCAATTCCATCGCGAACGAAGAAATTTGGCAACTCTTTTCTTTGTCGCACCTCCAAAACATGGAATTCTTTACCAGCACACGTGTTCCTCTCCTCTTATGGCCTGGGTTCCTTCAAACGAGGCGTGAAGAGGTATCTTGAGGGCCGGCGGGGGCGGCTAGTGCAAATCACTCTTCCTGACTACACTTGCCGTCGTCGCGTTTGGACTCTACTACCACTTACCATCAGGTGGGGTAGAGTCATTAGCCATCCCAGGCTATTATAAAATTATAAAAATTGGAAGCGCTCGTCGCAATGGCTGAACCCTGGAGACCCAGCCAAATCCTGCCCTAAACGAAAATTGACTCAGAAAAAGTTACTTGTGAGTGTTTGGTGGACTAGCGCCGGTGTCGTTCACTACAGCTTTTTAAAACCTGGCCAAACGCTTACGGCAGATATCTATTGTCAGCAACTGCAAACCATGAAGGAAGAACTAGCTGCTAAGCAACCGAGATTGGTCAATCGCTCAAAGCCACTGCTGCTTCACGACAACGCAAGACCACGAACTGCACAACAAACAACCACACAGTTAGATGAGCTACAATTGGAATGTCTGCGACATCCACCGATCTCCCCAGACTTTGTTCCAACAGATTACAATTTTTTCCGGAATTTGGACAACTTCTTACAAGGAAAAAAATGCAACTCCGATGCGGCAGTCCAAACCGTCTTCAAAGAGTTTATTGATTCTCGCCCCCATGGTTTTTTTTACTAAATGGATCAATGAAATAACTATGAGATGGCAAAAGTGCATAGATAACAACGGTGCATAGTTTGATTAATTAAATATATTTAAAAAAAAAATGACTTTATATTCCGTACAAAACGCCAATTTCATATGCAAGGATTTAATATATATATATAAATTTTAGATATCATTAGTTCACACGAAAAATGAAGCATAAGCATATAGCAGCTATAATATTGTATTTCATATCTACCTATATAGAAAAAATAAATCAATATAAACTACATGTTGTGAAAAATGTAGGAAAAGTAGAGAGTTAGAGAAGCCGAGATGGCCTAGTGGCTACAACGCGTAATCTTAACCGATGATCGTGGGTTCAAACCCGGGCAGGCACCACAGAATTTTCAAGTGCCTAATTTGTGTTTATAATTTCATCTCGTGCTTGACGGTTGAGGAAAACATCGTGAGGAAACCTGCATGTGTCAAATTTCACTCAAATTCTGCCACATGAGTATTCCACTAATCCGCATTGGAGCAGCGTGGTGGAATAAGCTCCTAAACTTTTTCCTAAAAAAAAAGAGAAGAGGCCTAAGCTCAGCAATGGGACATTCACAGGCTTTTATTATGTTACTTTACTTTACTTTATCGGAATTAGCATATTTCCCTACGAGTCAATAATAGTAAGTTTCATTTTAAAAATATGAACCAATGTTTATCGGTATTTGCATTTTCAGTAATTATTGTTATGCATATATTTTAGTTTTAAATACGTTTGTACTTCTTAATAGCTCCAGTATTCATAGAGCTTTGGATAATAATAAGTGATTTTAAAATATTCTTATAAAAGGTACTAAATACTCAAATAGTACCTACAACTATTGTACCTAAGATGTCATTATCTTTTTCGAGAGCGCGAGACGAACTTTGGTTGTTTGTATATTTTTTTTAAGTTACTTCAGTTTACGTGCTTCACTAAGTAGGTACAGGAAAACCATGTCAAATTTGAGGTGGATTTTTATTTAAAAGTAATCGTCCTATCAACTACGTACATACAGTAAATGGTCTAACATGTATGTATACATTGAATTCCTATGTGGTGACGTTAAGCGAGAGTTGACGCACCTCATTCCCTAGCTCCGCTTGTCAGGCGCAAAATGGAGCTGTGCTGAGCCTTTTGTACTTGTAGGCTTTGTAAAGTAAGCTTCCTACCGACGCATCTGTGCGATGATGAAACTTGCCAGACACCGCTTTTAAGCTCGCTTTATGTCTCGAATTAAAACTTTACAGGAGGAAATTAAACGTCGGAAAAATGTCCCTTGTGAAATTCGTCAAAAATCTGCTTCAAAAATACGTTAGACATGTTAGACTTTGTTATGCAATATTTATAAGATGCCTTTCCCTAGCTATGAGAGTTTTCGCGATTTACACTACATATTTTTCAATAATTTTTATTACTCCATTTAAACTTATTTTTTAAACAACAACACAAAATGGCAAAATGTGCAATAAACTTTAAGCGATGCGAACTTAATTTGAAGACCATTCAAATACGTAATGGCTTAAATTTTATATTTATTAACCGACTTCAAAAAAGGAGGAGGTTTTTTTTTGTGTTTGTTACCTCATAACTTTCGACTGGGTGAATCGATTTTGATGATTTTTTTTATTTGAAAGGGGTTGCTTCCCATGTGGTTTGGTTTTTTAGTCCAGTTTTGACACTAACATCCATGACAAAACCATATAAGTCGTAAATTTGCATAAATATGTGCGTGACAAATGGACGAATAACTCGATATCTATTCAACCGATTTCGATGATTTCCTAAGGAAACACTATAATATACCTAGCAATAATAATACGGGAATCTTTTAAAAACAAACAAAAACATACACATTACAAATTTACTTTTATTCGCCTCGTTAAGTTGCGCGTGCGACACAAGCACATCTCACCTATAACTAACTATGTATGTAGTTATAAACCCACCTTGGCTGACATCGACTCCAAAAATAAGAATAATTGTAAATACATTATCAACCACACAACACATTCGTACCTACATATTGATGAGTAGAAAATAGTAAGTTAATTATCAAATTATAGAAAAATACGCAATTATTTTTTTACTTTTTAGTGCATATTAATTTGTTTTTCCTATGAAGTCGGTTTTTGTTTTGTTAATTTTTTTATTTATTATATTAAAGTAGACAAATGTGCTATCAAACAAATAAATTGACAATCTGACACAACCAAAGAGACAAGAGGCAAGAGCAATGGCTTTACTTGTTTTTAAATAGCCATGAGAGAAAAATTCAATAACTTTTCTTGTCTCGACCATATGTATCAACAAAATGTCCTTAAAATTTACAGCAATATATACTACCACTAACCTAACGACACATAAAAGATTAATTGAATTAATATTAAACATATGTCCTATATTATGACGATAACAGAGTAAATAAAACATAAATCATAATATTAAGATTATATTTTCTGTGAGCTACATTATATCTTTTTATTTACTAAACAGTCTGTTTTCTCTATTCGAATACCTCGAAAACTCGTTAAAACTTTTCAGTACAGATGAACTTTCCAGTTAGTGTCAATTATTTGGCTTGAACCATTACCGTAATTACCGTAGTCGGTAACATTTGAGATTCGTCGAAGGTTACTAAGGAGTCTTGACAGCAACAATACGTCTTGCAAACTTTCAACATTTTCTATACAACGTTAATAGCTTAGTTTATATTGTACAAGGGGATAAGAAGGGAAAAGGCCAACGGCCAAACATATAAAGAACACGAACGTTGACATAGGTATACGCTCATTATATATTCATATATACAGATATATATGTATTGTTTTTGTCTACATCTGTTTCTATACTTATTTTGTTTTGAATTTTTAGTTTTAATTGATTCTATTGATGAATGATGAGAGCAAACGTTAGCTGATATTAACATAACGACAGGCGTTCTTACAAAATATGTAAAAATTATATTCCTTTACGTCATATCATATTTTGAAAACAATTCAGATATTTTTTATCGATTTTACAATAGGATGATATATACAATAATATTACAAAAACATTAATTTATTTACTAATTTACACCAACAATGTAATGAAAAACTCTATATAATTTTATTGCCGGTGTGTTAACTGGTCTGTTTTCATTCTGAGCCTTTCTATTCAAACTGCTGTTTTTTCTTTCATTTTGTGATTACATCTATTGTCCCGTCAGTCGGAGAATCACGTTTCAAGCAATTCACCTCCGCGTAACCCTGCCAGGGTAACCTGAGTTGGGCCTTCTCCGGTTTATAAAACGATTTAGCTTATTTCAGCCGCGTCGGAAAGACGAACTTCGTACTCGATCATTGGAATAGGTGACACCATGAAGTTGAGATAAAAACAATTCTGATATAAATGTGATGCGGAAACGTCGCTAAATTTTCATTGTTTACAAAGAATTAGTCTATCTGGTATGATATAAAATTAAACAATAAATAAAAATGAACAAAATTAAAACCTATCTAAGGAAAGTTATTATTTTCTATCCAATATAATTTCTTTTTTCATTCACATACTTTAAAAAAAGGTTATGTTATATATCGACATCGACTCCAAAAATAACAATAATGGTAAATACATTATCAACCACAAAACACATTCGTACCTAAATATTGATGAGTAGAAAATAGTAAGTTAATTATCAAATATTAGAAGAATACGCAATTATTTTTTTTACTTTTTAGTGCATATTAATTTGTTTTTCCTATGAAGTCGGTTTCTGTTTTGTTAATTTTTTTATTTATTTTTCGATTTTTAGTGAATCTGAAGTACACTCACTAATTTGTAGAATATGGGTAGACCTACTAAACGTGCAGCTCATATGAGACAGCGCCGTTTATATTATTATTTAAAAATATTAATCTAAAATAGTGAAACGTAAAGAAAAATGCATTTTGTTACTTAATTAATAAATATTAGTTAATATGGTTAAATGTATGAATATAAATTAATATGTTATGATTAAATAGATTTAGTTGGTGGGATGTTGGGCAGCCATAACATAATCAAATAGTTATTTCTAGTAATAATTAAATAAACTGCATGTTTAAAGATGTTGTGTTATACCATTCTTCACCATAAAATAAAATATAAAATATGACGGAATGTCTGTATATTAAAAAAAGGGGAAGTATCTATATTATCCTAACTAATATTATAAATGCGAAAGTAAGTTTGTTTGTGACGCTTTCACGCCTAAACCACTAAGCCGATTTAAAAAATTCTTTCACAAATGGAAAGCTACATTATCAGGGAGTAACATAGGCTACATTTTGTCCCCATATTCCCACGGGAACGGGAACTACGCGTGTGAAACCGCGGGGAAAAACACTAGTAATCAATATATAAATATACATAAATATAACATGTATATAAGAGTACTTATACGATTCTATATATATATATATATATATATATATATATATATATATATATATATAATTTTCAAAATTGGTCTCAACTTTTAGGAGATGTTCAAATATGTTTCAATTACAAACATATACATATATACTAATGCTTACATGCATAACTCATATTATAAAGAGGAAAGATTTGATTATTGTTTGATTTTTTATTACGATTTAACTCAAAAACTACTAAACCGATTTTAAAAATTCTTTCACCCTTAGAAAGCTACGTCTTTACCGAGTAACGTAGGCTATATTATATTTTCAAAAACTTATAGATCCCTACTTAAAATGGAGCAATGTAACCCACCGTATTATTATTTAGCGTGCGCTGCGAAAACTGTTGACGGTATATAAAGAACTGTTTTATACAATAGTACTACAATTACTTGATCATAACGATGTTATGGTAGGTGAATGAAAAATCTAGATAGCCTATAAAAGATTCGGCCGTGTATCGTTAATTTGCTACTAAGAATTGAAGATTTCCGTTATTTTATCATGAATCCTATAATCAGAATCTAACCAAACTGTCATCAAACAACCCTTGAAGTACACTCTTTCCAAAAATCATCGAAATCGGTTGAATAGATATCGAGTTATTCGTCACTTTGTCGCGCACATATTTATGCAAATTTACGACTTATATGGTTTTTTCATGGATACCGGTGTCAAAACTGGACTAAAAAAAATGGGACCCCATGGGAAGCATCCCCTTTCAAATAAAAAAAAATCATCAAAATCGATTCACCCATTCGAAAGTTATGAGGTAACAACACCAAAAAAAAACATACAGACGAATTGATAACCTCCTCCTTTTTTTGATGTCGGTTAAAAATAATAAATATAAATTATATATCGTTTGTAAACGTGTAGCTACCTACCTATTGGTATGTGTATTAAAAACCTTTAGAATAATGCTCATGTTAAACCCTATACGCTATCGGTCTACATATAAACGTTGGTTAGTTTTGATTAATTAAACAATTTTATCTTTTTCTATACATTGTCATCCAATAATAATGATAGATCGTATAACTATTATTAATATCAACTAGTCCAAGACGGGAATAACTTGAATCGAAATACCGAGTTGGTCTACACTCTAATTAATTTAATATTCAAATATTGGTTTTCTCTGTGGGTTAACCTGCCATTGTTATGTTATGCTAGTAATATCTGTCAACCCCTTAACTTGTACTAATTAATTTAGTATATTTTATTAATAATAATAGAATCTAAAACTATTTATAACTATATATACTAGTTATAAAGTTATGAACATTTTATATATTTTTCTTTAGTAATATAATAAATAATAGAGTATTTATTTAATGTAGATATAGATTCCTGAAATAAAAATAAATAAGTAGTTATAATAAGTAGTGATTATTTTAAGGAAATGGTTGTTAAAGATCTCAAAGTATTTTTTGTAAGTCAAAAGTTCATGTTCAGGCAAGCACTACTGTATTTTGTCTGATTTATTTGTGATTATAATTGTTTTTTCTGGGTTTCGTATGAAATTATGTCACATGTGTATAATATGCTTACAGACATTATTCTCATGAATTTTATTATTTTTGTAGTAATAACTCAATTTTTGTAAGTGTCGAATATATATTTATGTTATCATAAAAATAAAGTTATATTATTAGTATAGTTTTTGCCTGTAAACTCTTTCAGGCTATCCTGGATAGGGTGTATTCGTCTAGAATTGATACATCGATCGATGCATTGATAAACCTGTCAAAAAATGCATACATTTCAAAATTATAGTGAAGATCTCTCATAAATGAGAAACGAGTTTTAAGACTTATTTATTTACATTTAAAATATTACGCTTATCATATGGAGAATCAGTTTTTTGTAACATCCTTAATAGTTCAGCGTGAAAAGTAAAATAAATGTTACCAAGAGGCAGTTGCGGTCCGCAAATAGACTATAAAATAAAGCTAAGTGATTTGTCGTGTCGTGGTCAATTGTGGTCCGTTCTGATGCTTCACATTTTTAGATAGCCTTAATATATACTATACTACTGAACCAAATAAACCAACTAAGTATAAAATCATTTCATTAGATATTATGTTTTATGATGTATCAATAAGCAAACATACTTTATTCCGCTGTTAAAGAAGCCTTTTACTCATAGTCATACAACGAAGCCTTATAATTCTGAACTAAATATTTATAGTATGTAGTCTGTATCCCTATTAATTTACAGTTTAAGAGAGAACAATATGGACGTTTCTGTTATTATTTAACAAAATTATTGTGTCATATATATAATATAACCCAAGGCATCAAATGGTTACATATAAAAGTCATTATTTGGTGTGCGCGAAAACAATTGATGGTATTTAATATAAACTTCATAATAGTGTTCATGATTGTTTTCTTTTAAATTATTATATTATTATATATTATAATTATATATATATTATATTATATATTATAATTATATATATATTATATTATATTATTATAATTATATTTGACTGCCTCGTTGGTCTAGTGGCTTGATATAAGGCCGCAGACGCGGTGGTCCTGGGTTCAATTCCCAGGTCGGGCCAATATATAGTTATTGGGGTTTTCTGTCAGAAAATTCTCAGTAGCAGCCCGGAGTCTGGAAGTTGGAAGTGTGTACATTCCCGTGCCTCGGAAAGCACGTTAAGCCGTTGGTCCTGCGCCTGAACTCTTTCCGGTCGTGTCGGATTACCGTCTCATCGGATTATGAGAGCTAAGGAAAAGAGAGTGCACCTGTGTTTGCGCACACACTTGTGCACTATAATATCTCCTGCGCAGTTGGCTAATCTCTCTTGAGATTGGCCGCCGTGGCCGAAATCGGTCTGGAGGACCTTATTATATATATTATTAGTTCAAACACTGGAATCGAATAGTGATGATATATGTATAATGATATAATTAATCCTTATCTATTTAAATGGATCGATAATTTAGGATTAATATTTACACGTAAATTTCACTGTATATGATCAGGATCAGACATTTTGTTTAGAAGTTATGACGGGTATAAAATTCTTTTGTTGTTGTTTGTTGTTTGTTGAAAAATGTCGCAGTTTGAACAAACTGTATCTGTCCTACGTTGAGTCTATTACGAAATACTAATTTACGTTATATAATAGTCTTTAAATTTTCACGGGCGAAGTCGCGGGCAAAGGGCTTGTAACCTATATTTATACATCGTGGTCGTAACTTTTCTTTCAATAGACTAAACTTTTTCGAAAATCTAATCGTTTGCACATAAAGGTCATTCAAGTTTATTTATAATAGCTTATATAGTAATAAGTTCTTATAAAGTCGTCATCATTTAAAATAGGGTGACAACAAAAATAACTTGTTTCATATTATTAGCCTAGCTAAGAAGCCCTACAGTAGACGTAGAGCAACACAAACTTGACCGAATTTTATATTATACTAGCTGATACACGCGACTTTCTCTGCATTGCTTGATATATTGATAAAGTTTTTTTATATTATATGATTTAAGGAAAAAACATCAAAAAGATCGTAAGCAAAAATATACTTTGTTTAAACATACATACTGAACACGCAGTGCATATACAAATCGTTGTTTCTTGAAACCTTAATAACTTTTTACTAAATATATCGTAATGTTTTTTTGATTAGGGCTAAGTGTCTATGAAGTAAAATTTAGAAAATTTCATTGAAACCTATCCAGTAGTTTTTCCATGATGCGTGGACAACTACAGACCTCTATCATTTTATTTATATAAATTTATTGCGGCAAACCATTTTACAGTAGCTTTTGTTTGACGTTAAACTGACAGAAATTTTTAAAATAAATGTTTATATTTTATTGCTTTTTTTTAAGCATATACTTACCAATAGATACATCACATTGTTAGCGTCAGTTTGTTCCCTATTCTGGTTAAGCAAACAAAGAAAACGGATAATTAAATTCAAAACGTTTTTAATGAACCTCGACGTTTGACTGCCTCGTTGGTCTAGTGGCTTGATATAAGGCCGCAGACGCGGTGGTCCTGGGTTCAATTCCCAGGTCGGGCAAATAAATAGTTATTGGGGTTTTCTGTCAGAAAATTCTCAGTAGCAGCCCGGAGTCTGGAAGTTGGAAGTGTGGTACACTCCCGTGCCTCGGAAAGCACGTTAAGCCGTTGGTCCTGCGCCTGAACTCTTTCCGGTCGTGTCGGATTGCCGTCCCATCGGTTTATGAGAGCTAAGGAAAAGAGAGTGCACCTGTGTTTGCGCACACGCTTGTGCACTATAATTTATAATATCTCCTGCGCAGTTGGCTAATCTCTCTTGAGATTGGCCGCCGTGGCAAAATCGGTCTGGAGGACCTTATAATGAACCTCGACCCTCCCTTAATAGGACTTTTTTATAATATAATATCATTCAATTCATATTTAAAATATTAATATATTACACCTAATTTCGTTTCATGAAATTACATAATTATTTCAATAAAGACCAAATCAAGAGTTAAATCGTAAATAAATATTTAACGAAAACAAATAGAATTTTCTGTACAGCTAACATCAAAGCTATCTCAAAGGCGCCTGCTTCGCATATAAATTGACGAATTTGCCTCCATTTACACCTTCATGTCATCCAGGCAGACAAACTTCGTCAGTAATTTATAATCGCTTCACTTTACACGCGTTGATGCTTTCAATATTACTGAATTTCATTTAGTAAGCCTATAAATGTTATGCCTTTATGATGGTGGGAGCAACGTCACTATAATTATATATATATTTATCAATATTTTACATGACATCTTAGGCCGACCGATTAGTCCGATTTCTCGCATATTTTTAAATATTAATTTGCAACTAACTTTCATATCAAATATATTGTGACGATTTTGTAAAAACACGGCTTTAATAACATTTAAAAATGAACCATACTAAATGTGCAGAAAAATCGATGTGCTGAACCAGCAGTAGTTAGACTGCCTGATCAACACTGTACTACGAATGATATTACTCATAATAAGTGACGTCCTTTTAAGTCACAACCAAGATGGTAGCTATCTATCTTCTACCATAGACCCGCAATACTTAATTTTTCATGTAATTCCTCGAGTCCTCCTTTATTCACATATCCCTAATTAAAGATTACGAAACGATTTATATTTATAAAACTCATTAAACATTTTATTAGGAAAAAGTTATTTATTCAAATTCAAATATAAAATAGAGAATTACATAAAAATAATCAATTCATCAATTTTATTTTTTCACTATTGCACATAACTCTTGTATAAATAAATAATAAATATTTATTTTATTACACATACCTGTTATAATACGTATAGCAATCAATATAAGCAAACATTATTTGAACTCTGCTCACAAGAGAAGCTGCTAACAGAACTCAAATGGAATTAAGTTTTACTTATTGCGTAAAATAATTAAATTTACAAGAAAAAGAGGTCAACTGTTTAGTATATTTTTTTAATTATTTAGTCTCTCGGAAGCTCAGATTACTTATATCTATTTCATATTTATGAATTTTGCTAGATTTACATGAAAAAAATATGGATTTATATTGTTATATTAGGCAACTTTTTTAATTTATGAATAAAACTTTTGATTGTATAAAATAGTTTAAATTTCTACAAAGAACCAAAATGCATTGTTATTGCTTGGATCTATGAACCGACATACAGTTATTAAAAAAGATCGTGCCATTGCAACGTTATTTATTGCGGCTAGAAATATTATTGAATTTCATAAAACCTCAATCATTTTACTGGTGGTAAGGCTTTGTGCAAGCTCGTCTGAACGGGAGTGGAAACACACCGAAAACTGTGTACTGACTTTTGATCCTCATAAACTTTTTTTAACCATAATATGTACTCACGGCCGGTGATAAAATACTACCGCTTACCGCTAAAGAATACCGCTTACATGAAAATATTCATTGTTTTAACTTTGATATATTTAAATATTATTATTTTATGGATAAGGAAAGTTGTAATGAAACGAAGCGCCCATTCAATGTTTCCTAGTTAGTCCTAACTTCCCACAAATTTAGACTGAAGTTTCGAATCAGCTCAGACAGTACCTGTAGACTAAGCAATTCAATGACAAATTGAAATTTAGCAAACGTATACCTCCAAACTCTAATTCCACTTTAGTTTCATTTTAGGTAAACACGCCTAAGAAAGTTAGGTTTTGCTGTGACAAATGGCATGAGTGTTATCTCGTTGATCTGAGAGTCGTGTTAATTAAAACACATTAGTTAACCAATAAAAACTGTACCAAAATTATTATAAACATAAAATAAAATAAGACATAAATAAACGGTATCGGACGTTTTAAATTTGTAGAAAACGTGTTCAAGTAGCAAATCGTGCTGGCTCATAATAAGATGGTTCCGTCAATGCGGCCTTCGAAAAATCGCCATATTTTTTGTTATCTAATCATTATGCCCTACCTGTTTCGTCGTCAAGTGTGTGTTGGATTTTCTTTAAAAATGTATTTATAAAGAATTATGCTTACTTGTCACCACTCTAGACATCGAGGTTGTCTGATTGCACGGTAAAAGATCAAGTTCGTGTATACTATAAAATAAGTTAGGTAAAGTCCTTGCTATTGGATACTTTCGTTATTGCTACCGTAAAACACTTTTATTTGCCTGCTCGTCTTAACAATACAATTTATTTGATTTATTCATAAGCGGAATATAGTGTATTGAAACAATTAAAATTCTATTTTAAGATACTATTCAATATTTTGATTAACCGATAGAGATTTCAATTTCTCTTAGTCACGTGCACGGGGATATCAGATCAAGCGGCTGGCTTAGTCGGTAATGAGAGTGCGGATGGCAATTTTGCTAGATGGGCTTTTAGTTACCTACTCGATATGGTTTTTACGCCAACGTTCTTTTAATATGAATCTTCTCAAGCGTCATTATAAGGTAATTTTAGCTATTTATAATTTAAAAAACTTTGTAAATATAATAAGTCAGTTAATTGCTTACACAATATAATGCGACGTACGGCCATAGATGACTAAATTTTAAGATGTAAAGTTATTTTGTGTGGAATTTGTAATCATTTCAACTGATAAAATTTAAAGACTTATAAATAAATATATATTAATAATTAATAAAATATTATTTGATAAAGTTAACATAATTTACTGCACCGAGCGGCGTCTCTCGGGACGCAAGTTAACTTGTTTAAACATGCATCGAACATTATTTTATTCAGAAACAGGAAACATGGGAGGCTACACTATAGGTAAAAGTACTTCTGCAGTACATTAAACAAAGTACTGGAGCGGTGCGCAGACATTGAATTTCTTTTTTTTCTTTTTTATCGTATAGGAAGGCGGACGAGCATATGGGCCACCTGATGGTAAGTGGTCACCAACGCCCATAGACAATGACATTGTCAGAAATGTTAACCATCGCTTACATCGCCAATGCGCCACCAACCTTGGGAACTAAGATGTTATGTCCCTTGTGCCTGTAATGACACTGGCTCACTCACCCTTCAAACCGGAACACAGCAATACAAAGTACTGCTGTTTTGCGGCAGAATATCTGATGAGTGGGTGGTACCTACCCAGTCGAGTTTGCACAAAGCTCTACCACCAAGTAAAAATATCAAAAATCAATATATCAATATTTGAAAAATATCACCAACTTGAGCCATGAAAACGTTCCATGGCCGAACACTCTCACCAAAATCAATTACGTTAGGCATATGAGGTGAAGTATTCAGAGAGAATATGTTCATATCACTACATATTATAAAACAAAGTCTCTCGCGTTTCCTGTCTGTCTGTCTGTGTGAACGCGATAAACTAAAAAACTACTGAAAGTATTTTCATACGGTTTTCACCAATGGATAAAATGGTTTAATAGGAAAGTTTACGTGTATAGTTAATTAATGTGTTCTGTAAATTTGTTGAAAAAGAACGATAATTGTTGAAGAAATTGGAAAAAAAACGAGACGATTGGGAGCTTTCATCGAAAACGCTGTAAAATACCTTTGATATACAAGAAAATAATGTATAGTGAAATTGTTCCTCTTTCATAGATCTACAGAAAATTTCGCGATGGCATATGTCTATCTTTTAAGGATAGCTACATAGCTGGGCACCGTTAATCAAATAGTTAACTTCGTTAATCGTTAATCCGCTACAAAAAAAGTTAGCTTCGTTAAGCGTTAAAGCGTTACATTTCGGAAGAATTAACGCAAGTTAACGTTAATCGTTAATCCGTTAATATGTGTAAAATTGCATTTTTATATCGTTGCGTTAGTGAACTTATACAACTTGTTGGTTTAGGTTCTGGAAGTTAACAGGTTAGGAATAAAACAAAATACTTGTATAATTCAAATGTGTAATTTAATCGTCGGGCATAAGGTGCATATTCCCCTTCATGAACATTAACATGTTGAAGTTCTCGTCTGAAAGCGAGGCTCGTTTTGGTGTTAAAATGTCTTTACCCGTGGAAAACAGACGTTCAACTGCAGCGCTTGAGGGTATAGCAGTATTGTATTTAATAAATAGAATAGTATTAAATAATAGATTTATGAATATCTGTTCCCCGAATAATGCAGCATCGTTGAACGAGTCTTTTGATTTCATATCCAGCCACATTTTAACGAGACTTTGCGCTTTACTCTTTAAAGAGTTGGAGCTCTTTGGTTTTTTTTGTTTGTTTTTCACGCCGCGCCGCGGTGCCGTGCGGTAAATAGTAGGCATTAGATTAACGATTAACGGGCTTCTGCATATTAACGGAAGTTAACGTGTCCGTTAACATTTTTAAAAGTTAACTTAAAAGTTAATTCGTTAATCAAAATGTTAACTTCGTTAATTAACGATTAACGGATTAACGAGTTAATGCCCAGCTATGGATAGCTACCTATACCCATTTTAATGTTTAATAAATGGTTACATAATAATGTTATATTTGGAAATCTATAAAAACGGATATGATATTAATCCTTATTAAAATAAATACGTTATTTAATTTAAGCATTTGCCCTTTACACCACCCAGTTTAAATTAATGTCTCAGGAGTTATCATAATTTTAAAACTATCGCGCACTAAATAAATTCAAGCGGTCATACTAACGCGCGTTGCAACCGCCTGCGCGCCGCCGCGTCCCGCTGTCGCCCTTACGCTTATACAATACTCTGTTGCCCGCGGCTTTGCCCGCGCGTAAATATAAGTAAAAGTAAATATAAGTATAAGTATAAGTAAAAGTAAAATGTTTGCTTGGAAATCTGTGATTTTAAAGTAATATGTATGAAATGCATTTCTGTTAAGAAAACCTTTAGTAACGGTTTTTTTTTTAAGTTGATGATTATTCTTTAAATAATCATCAGTGAACTTATTATGAATTCTTGAAGTAAAATTTAATTTATAAAAATAATGTTTACGTTGGTTATAGTTAAAACTATAAAAGCAAGCGTACCCATTTTTTTTAATTCTATCAAACTATAGACACATAGGACATAACATCTTCGTTCCTACAGTTGATGGCGCATTAGCGATGCAGGGAATGGAAATTGTTTGAGCATGCCCTACAAAAACTGTCCATGTGACAGTTCTCACTAAAATCAACCAAGCCGGCCTAAGTCAACGACAGGTCTTAGGACTTTTGGCTGTCATAGGGAAGCAGTAAGACATTGTGTGTTAGCATTTTGTTATTTGAACTCAGAAATAAAATAATAAATATAAAAAATAAATATCCTGGGCATTATTCACACACGGCCATCTGATCCCAAACTAAGCAGAGCTCGTACTATGGAAACCAGACAACTGATATACTACATATACTATTTCTTTTTGTAAATACATACTTATATAGATAATTACACCCAGACTCAGGACGAACAGACATGTTCATGCACACAAATGTCTGTCCTGGGTGGGAATCGAACCCACGACCTGCGGCGTGTAAGGCCAATGTCTTACCAACCACGCCAACCGGCTCGTCGCTCGTCAGAATTATGGAAGCGTAGCTACCACTTTACACCGACTTTAAGTAAGAGAGTGGTACTTTCAGCCGGGCGTGCCGGCCCATTCCGTTGCAACCCGAAGGCCTGACACTATAAAAATCTACCTATTAAATTACATACAAGTAAAGTGGGTCTTTAAGCAATCGCTAGGGACTTGAAAAATCACAAAACCGACAACCATCGATGACGTCTGCCTGCATGCGTCAATTCTTCTCCCACAATGTACTGCTGCATAGTGCCGCGCACAGACTTTGTCGTCGTCGTAACTTTTAAAATATTTGTCCAAATGACAAAAGTTATCTTATTTAAATATTAGAAGTGATAAAATTCATTTCGGAAAATAATATAAAATTTTATTCTATATTCGATTCACAATTTAAGCGATAATGGCGTACATTTATCTGTCGCGGATTTTTTTGTAGAACGATATAAGAGATATATTTCCACCATGCATTATTTTCGTGAACCGCTTACGGTTTTCGCAGGAATGCCAGAACGGCTTGCAAATTGAAGTTTTTTGTGAGAGACAAAAGTAGACCTAGACCTAGTGTAAGAGACAAAAGTTATCTTCTTTAAATAATGGAAGTGATAAAATTATTTTTTTATGTATTTTATTATTTTGTTGACTTGAATCAATTTGTTTATACAAAATTTTCATTTCGGAAAATAATATGAAATTTGATTGTATTTTCGATTCACAATTTTAGCGATAATGGCGTACATTTAAAGCAGAGCATTTGCAGAGTATCCCAGAATGGCTTGCAAATAGAAGATTTTTTTCCGTCTATGTCATGTACACTTATTGTTATATTTTGGTCAATTTACTCAATAGCTTTATAAATTATAGCCTATTTGTTAATTTGATGTATGAGCTATATTATTGTAAAGTTTCATTAAAAGCCATTCAGTACTTTTGCGTAAAAGAGTAACCAACGTCCATTCATCCATATAGCATTTCGTGTTTATTATATTAGTATGAAGTAGAATTATCCCTGTACTGAACACACATACACTATACTGTATGGGCGAATAAATCGATTGGTGACTGTTTAAATCTTATTGATTAAAAAATGCACGGGATTAAATTCTTAATTTACTCGTAAGTCGGGAAAAGCAGCAGTTAGTTATATATAATACCACGAAAATTTAGCTAAAATGTAAGTGCTTGAAGTTAGATTGACTGTCATTTATAATTTGCTTACAATGCTTGCTTAACACTTATGATTCACACATACATTTTTGAATATGTACATATTGCTGCTTAACAAATTTTGTTGCTTCTTGAATGCGAAATATGCCAAGAAACCTGTGTTACTTGAAATTCACGTATACGGGGTTTTATGTTAGAATATACGGTCATACAGTTGGATGAATATTAAATTTCATTAGTCAACTCTAACAATTATTTTATAGGAGCTTAGTATCATAATCGACTTTCCTAATTGCAAGAGTTCTAAGAGGATTAAATACTTAGGATTTGATTCATTCTTAAGCCGAACGTAAATTGAAATATCAAGAAATATTATGAATATGATAAAATTCTGTAGTTGTTAAGATATTGTACTAAAACAAAGGGTTGGTAAAATACTTTTATTATTTCGTTTGTCATATTATGCATCATGAACACGTCAATACATGTCAAGACATACATTACGTGAGCGATACCGTTATTATGAAAGTGATTTTCGGGGACGTCAAAAATCAGGCGTAACTTTAGTGAGGGATGTATAGACGACCGTACGTGCAAGGTCGCGTTGGTAATGTTTTTGACTCGCTACCTTCTAAATGTCACGTTGGTGCTAATTCTATTGTATACAAAACACTGTGTGTAATTTATTTACTCTATTTCTTTTATTAAATAATAACAAATACTTCGACTTGTCATAAAAGGAACCTATAAAAAGTTTCATTGTCTGTAATTTTTTTTAATTTTATTAAGGTTTATAGTTTTTTCATTAATTCTAAGCATATTATTGACAAACACGATAAAATGTTTTTAATTTTAATTATTCTTGCAATAACTATAATAAAACTTTCATGAAACTTAAAACCACTTCCTTTTAATAATAAAAAAATAGTAATAATTACCACCTTGTAAGTCTAAAGTGTTTACGCTTGAAGTAACAGTTGAATTATGTAGGAAACATGGAGAATGTTTTTGGCAAGTGAAACAAAGCACAAAATACGAATTAGGGGAATTATCCCTGTTTTTGGAGCAGGCGTTGCTTTGCGGAAACGCCACGACACAAAGAAGTAAATAACTCTCATGCTAATAACTCCAAAGAAAACATCGTTCTCTATTTACACGTTAATTTTATAGTATTCAAGGAATTCATGAATTCGTGTTGTAATTATTCTCTTGCATGATTCCGATAATCTTATTAATTTATAGATTTCATTTATTAATAATCTAGACTTGTCGTATGACGTAAACTATTATAGCAAGTCCCGATTTATTTAGATAAGGTATTTTTGTACTCTGAAATGAATACACATTTCTTATAAGGGCTTTTTTGTCTCCTGTCCAACAACATAAATACTGTTTATCTAGAGATTACTTTGTGTTGGAATAATTAAAAAATGTTTATTTTAGCTCACTGAATTATCAACTAGAATAACTCTTTTTATGAAATCCAAACACACTGAAAGCTATTAAAACCAAAATTCATCAAAATTAGAGATTTAATTAAACTGTCATGAAATTATGTTTACTCTTACAGAGAGGTCGGCCCTTACTCGCTGTGAGTGGCCGTATTCATTTTGGGAAAACACGCCGTGATTAAAACTCACTGACGATATAATTTTACACTAATTTACATCTAAGTTACTCTTCAATCCGCGGTAGCAAATTTGTTTCATGTATAGTAAATTCTCTATTAGATGAATGAAGGAATTTGTAATATTCTATCTCCCCAGTAATCTTTCTTTGTAATTAAATAAAACAAAGCTTCAGCGACAAACGGTTGTTTAATTAATCTTTATTTCGAGTCGATGTCAGCCAAGGTGGGTTTATAACTGCATACATACGAGTAGTTATAGGTGATATGTGCTTGTGTCGCACGCGCAACTTAACGAGGCGAATAAAAGTAAATTTGTAATGTGTAAGTTTTTGTTTGTTTTTAAAGGATTCGTATTATTATTGCTAGGTATATTAAAGTGTCTCCTTGGCTGACATCAACTCCAAAAATAACAATAATTGTATCTATATTATCAACCTCACAACACAATCGTACCTACATATTAATGAGTAGAAAATAGTAACTTAATTATCAAATTATAGAAGAATACGCAATTATATTTTTAGTTTTTAGTGCATATTAATTTGCTTTTTCGTTGAAGTCTGTTTTTATTTTGCTAAAATTTTTGTTTATTTTTCGATTTTTAGTCAATCTGAAGTACACTAACTAATTTGGTAGAATATGGGTAGACCTACTAAACGTGCTGCTCATAATATGAGACAGCGCCGTTTATATTATTATTTATATATATTAATCTAAAACAGTGAAACGTAAAGAAAAATGCATTTTGGTACTTAATTAATAAATATTAATTAATATGGTTAAATGTCTGAATAAAAAATTTAAATAAAAATTTATGTCTGAATAAAAATTAAATGTTTTGATTAAATAGATTTAGATAGTGGGGTGTTGGGCAGCTATAACATAATCAAATAGTTATTTCTAGTAATAATTAAATAAACTGTATGTTTATAGATGTTGTTTTATACCATTCTTCACTTTAAAATATGACGGAATGTCTGTATATCGTTAAATATTATAAAACAAAGTTCCCCGCGTTTCATGTCTGTCTATATGAACGTGCTAAACTAAAAAACTACAAAACGGATACGGTTTTCACCAATGGATAAAATGATTCAATAGGAAAGTTTACGTGTATAGTTAATTAATGCGTTCTGTAAATTTGTTGAAAAAGAACGCTAATTGTTGAAGAAATCGGAAAAAACGAACCGATTGGGAGCTTTCATCGAAAACGCTGTAAAATACCTTTGAAATACAACAAAATAATTTATGGTGAAATTGTTCCCCTTTCACAGATCTACAGAAAATTTCGCGATGGCATATGTCTATCTTTTAAGGATAGCTAACTATACCCATTTTAATGTTTAATAAATGGTTACATAATAATGTTATAATAAAATTGGAAATCTATAAAAACGGATATTATATTAATCCTTATTAAAATAAATACGTTATTTACTTTAAGCATTTAGTGTATATTATAATTGCCCTTTACACCACCCAATTTAAATCAATATCTTAGGAGTAGACTTAATTTTAAAAATATCGCGCACTAAATAAATTCAGGCGTTCCAACACCCATCATACAAACGCGTGATGCAACCGCTTGCGCGCCCCGCGTCCCGCTGTCGCCCGTACGCTAGCTGTTGCCCGCGGCTTCGCCCGCGCATAAATTTAAGTAAAGGATAAATGTTTGCTTGGAAATCTGTGATTTGAAATTAATATGTATGAAATGCATTTCTTTTAAGAAAAACTTTAGTAAAGGTTTTTTAAATAATCATCAGTGGACTTATTATGAATTCCTGTAGTTTGACTTAATATATTTACAGTTACTTCAATGGCTTAAAGTAAAATTTAATTTATAAAAATATTAAATTCCCCGTCGTCTATCTATGCCGTCGGGTATAGTTAAAACTATAAAAGAGCAAGCGTACCCATTTTTTTTATTCTATCAAACTACAGGCACACAGGGCATAACATCTTCGTTGCCACGGTTGATGGGGCATTAGTGATGCAGGGAATGGACATTGTTTGAGCATGCACTATAAAAACTGTCCATGTGATAACAGTTCTCACTAAAATCAACCAAGCCGGCCATTGTCAACGACAGGTCTTAGGACTTTTGGTTGTCATAGCCAAGCAGTAAGACATTGTATGTTTAGCATTTTGTTATTTGAACTCAGAATTATGGTAGCGTAGCTATCATTTTACGTCGATTTTAGTTGAGAGTGGTACTTCCGGCCGAGAGTGCCGGCCCATTCCGCTGCAACCCGAAGGTATGCAGCCTGGCACTATAAAAACCTACCTATTAAATTACATACAGGTAAAGTGCGTCTTTAAGCAATCGCTAGGGACTTGAAAAATCGCAAAACGGACAACAATCGATGACTTCTGCCGGCATGCGGGTCGCACACCCAGCGATGAGCCGATGACCGAATTCTTCTCCCACAGTACTGCTGCATAGTGCCGCGCACTCACTTTGCCATCGTCGTAACTTTTAAAATATTTGGCCAAATGATATAGTGGAAGAGACAAAAGTTATCTTATTTAAATATTAGAAGTGATAAAATTCATTTCGGAAAATAATATAAAATTTGATTGTATTTTCGATTCACAATTTAAGCGATAATGACGTACATATAAAAGATAGATATAATTTTATGCTGTCGCGGATGTTTTTGTAGAACGATATAAGAGATATCTTTCCACCATACATTATTTTCGTGAACCTCTTACGGTTTTCGCAGGAATGCCAGAATGGCTTGCAAATTGAAGTTTTTTTCGACTGTGTCACGCACACTTATTGTTAAAGTTTGATCAATTTACTCAATAGCTTTATAAATTATAGCCAATTTGTTATTTTGATGTATGAGCTATATTATTGTAAAGTTTCATTAAAATCCATTCAGTACTTTTGCGTGAAAGAGTAACAAACGTCCAAGTAGTAAGTCGTAGGAAGTAGAATTATTATATGCCCTGTACTGAACACACATACACTGTACTGTATGGGCGAATCAATCGATTGGTGAATGTTTATTACTAATTTTTTGGCACTATTACTCCAAGGTCCAAGCCTTTCAACTGCAAACGGAACAAAAATATAATTTGGAATCGGCGACGAATATTTGTTACGTTTGTTCGTTACAGCTTTTTTATTTATTTTTTTCATTTTATAAATTTAAAAGCATATCAATAGGATTAACAATTTAAGAAACATCATAGTATTGATTCATCAATAAATGCTTTGATAATGGAAAGTTAAGCTTCGACAGCATCAAATTTTATTAAGATTCGTTACAAAATAACGGCACTTCGAAAGATTTAATTTTGGTAAAATGTTATTCTGAAAACTCATTATCGTTCTAACCGACCAAGCAATCTTATTAATCTTCGCCTTTAAATTGAAAATTGAAAATCTTGAATGTTATGAATCAATTAACACGTGGCCGCTTTATCGAACGTAATACCAATGAAATGAAGAGTTTAATGAATCGGCTAATATTATATATTTTAATTAGCAACGAAAAATAGTTTTAAAATGTTAAATAGCTAAATAATAGATTTTCCTTAGTTATATAAAATTATGTGAGAAAGCCAGGCGTCATTCTATGAAATGAATTCAAAGTACCTCTATTATTATTTTCATGTAGCTGAGCCGATAAATAAAGTAGATGTTGCAACATGTATAAATCTTAGCAAACAAGATAGTTTTATTTAAATTATACCTATAAATTGAAATAATAAAAGTGTTTAATCCATTATATATTTTTTTTATTTGATTGTGATTCATTCTTTATCTTCTTATTCAAATCGTCTTTATAACTTAAGATAACAACTTTTATAGAATATACCATAAGCTATAATAGTACAACCATACTAATATTATAAGCAGGTAACTTTTTTGTTTTCTCTCGATTCCCGTAAAAACTATTCATCCGATTGATGGAACTTTAATATATATAAAGTCAGAGCTTTTGAAGCAAACCCTGAAAAACGCAGAAAACTTTATAAAAACGATCTATAGACGTTCTAATATTAACAAAAAAAACAATAAAAATATAATTCCGTAGATAAATCAGCGTAACCATAAAATTAACGAAAACTTTAGTTTAGTGAAATTATCAATGAGTAATAATCTTACTTATCATGATAAATAACGTATTAATTCTATACGCCTGTATAATATTATTAAACGTAATGAAATTGATAGTCAAATTTATCCTTTTAAAATTTAATCTATACATATGATATAGCTTTAAAACCATGTTTCTGCACAGTGAATAAATTTATCAAAGAGTGAGTGTCGATAAAGAAGCAATAACAGAAAAGTAATTTTTTTAACTGTATGTCTACACTTATACGCTAATCTATGGAACGGATTGTCTTGTGATTTTCACAGAAAGACTGAGCTCAGCATGATGTAATAATTAATTAGACTTTGTGTCATTGAAATCGGATCGCAATAAAAAACTTGATCAACATTCACTAGTTCAGTAATTTTAATATGCCAAACAATACATACGTCAAACAGAGGTATTAAATAAAAAATACTTTGATGCGGATAAAGCCGCGGACACCAGATTGTACCTACATATTACACAATATATATGTAACTGAAGTTTCTTATCACTCATATATATCCAATTAGAAGGCACACTTATAGTCATTTATATGTAAATTGCAAAGGAAAGTAAATAATGTAAAACAATATAATTATTTTAAAAATACTCGTTATATTAAACTACTTGAAAAAACACCTGGTTTCTTTCTCAAAAATGAATTTAAATTATGTCACTCCTGTTCTTTCATTATTCTCATTATGCAGCAAATAAAATGGACGCTGTAAATAAAGTTAGTAAATAATAAGACGTCCGAGAAAAATTTTTCAAAGCTTTATTCACTTAATAAAACAAAAGTATATTGTCCAGAGAAACTCCTAAGTATTAGTTTTATTATATCCTATGTTCATACTTTTTATTCATATCCTTATTTTTATACAATGGAATATCCAAACAATAGAGTAGAATGAACCACTGTACCACAAACTTATTCAAAATATCATTAGTCACATATTTGCCAATATTGACACTCAATTTAATTCGTAAAGCTTTATTTAAAGCAAAAGCGGATTTTTAAAAATATTTCAAGCGACATTTTAATTGATATCGGAACGACTAACTTTTCCGATTGCCTATATGAATAAAACGTAATCTAATATTAAGCATCGCTGTCATTACAAACAGCGAATAGTAAGCTAGTAATACTTAGACAGAACACAATATTATTATAAATAAAAAGAGTGTGTGTACTTATGTACACGCGTTAGAAGTTATACTTCTTTGGCGTATGGAAAAAAAAATAACTAAAATGCAGTAGTGATTAACGATAAATATTAAAATTGATAAAAAAGATTTTATTTAAATAAAAAGTATATAAGCACAATTTTTTTCACTAATATTCACAAATAGTAAGTAATATCAATCAAAATATTCAATTTAAATCACTACTGAATATAATTTATTAGCACATATATAATTCGCACTTGTATGAAACTAAAACACGTGTTGTGAATGTATAAACTAGAAACATGTTGATAAATATTATAAATATGAAAACAGTGATCAGAGGTGACGAGCGTACCAACATGCGCGACTAATATCGAGGTTCAATTTCTATTTTGTTGGTAGCTTTGCGGTTAAGCAGACAACTTCATAGTGTTAATTTTATGTCACAGATGCGCGCGCATCTTAAAATTTCACTCTCATCATTTTTTCATAACGCGCCTAAAGAAGTATAACTTCAAAAAAAATTAACTTTATTGTTATCTTACTTTATGCAGGAATCAATGTATCATAAGGCGGAGATTTTCCTTTGGATTTTTATTTTTGTTTAGAAGTTATTGACGCCGTTTTCCATAAAAAAAATGAAAACAGGACGTTACGAATGTTATCGTTCGTGTTGGAAGAGATTTTCGATCATTTGGTGAACACTAGTTATTTTCAATAGCTCAACCAATAAAGTTTTAAAGTTTACGTAGTCGGTTAAACACACCTGCGAAATGAACTCTTCTTGTTGGAGTAGCTTTATGAAACTCATATCAGCTTTTTCAAAGCGAGAACGCGTTTGACTAAATGAACGTAAAACAAAATTTTCATTGCATAAACGAAATAAAAACTTTGAACCGATCCGTTTGAAAGTTCGTGAATACAGATACCTTAACCTCTTTTGTCTCTTTGTGATTAAAATTATACCGGGCGAGGGTAAAGAGTTTGAAACGAGACCTCCAACTTATGCGTTGTAGTTTGAAAACAGGTTCGAAGGCACAAAATAAATAGACTCGGCGCAAGCTAATGTAAAAACTTCTAGCGGCAACGGTGTATTGCTTTGCATCCAAAACATCACGGATCGAGTACACTTATTCACTTTTTATGTACTCACACATTATTAGCAGTGAGCGTTCATTGTCGATAACACAATATTCACTTCATTACGAACTTCGCTACATTCCAAAAATATATAATTTTTAATATAAACGCACTCACTATAAATTCTAAAGCAATTTGTTTAACAAATAGAAAGAATAGAATTTATAAAATTATCTTGGTTATAATTATTTTGATCATATAGTAATATTCGTTTCCATGAGGGGTTTCTTGAGTGGGGGGAAGCGTTAGGTACCCTATCTATTTTTCTATACCCCTGAAAACGTGTAAAATCATTAAATAATGATGATTGGTTGAGTAGTTATGATGTAAAGGTGTATCAAATAAACAAACAAACTCACATTCGCATTTATGATAGCTTCCTGTTCTTATTAAACTTTTTATATATAAATTATTTTCATATTCATTTTATTCATTCATATTTCACATTATTTTATATATAATTTAATTTATATATATATATTTTTAGAGAGAGATTTATCTGTTAAATGTGGATTTTATTTGAGTCCCGTTATAGATTTTAACTAACCGTTAAGATTATATTAAGTGTCGTATTAAATTAAGCCGACACCACCTACAGCATTCATTAAGTAGAATTTTATCCTGGAGTTGAAATATTAAGAGGGGCTTCTTTTTACCGCTTTGCTAATAAGTTCTGTTTTCAAAGCTCCTTTTACTTTTTATGTATTCGTTTCTGTAAAATGAATATGCAAGACATTTTGTATTGTCTTTTGGATAGCGGCCAACGGTTCGCGAGTCGGTAATATTTTTTAAATTCAATTTCGGTGAACCCACAGGGCTTTATACAGTCGGCTTAATGTGCACCTGGTGAACGCTTAAATGAGATACGACAGAACTACTTATATATTTATGTTTGAATAAAAAAGTAAGCGTATTTTTTCTTTATCTAGAAAAAATAATGAATACGATTGTTATAATCACTATTAATCATCACATTTAGATCAGAATGATTAAGATAAAAACTGATTACTTTTTACAACCACAATGTGACTTTATTATGTATGTTTCGCAAAATATATAAAATATTTATATTTTTGTTGGGTCTGATTTTCTAATAACTTATTAGAGTATCATATTATTAAAATCTTCTCATAAAAAGAGCGTTCTGGGTCAATTTCCAGCACTAATATATTCATAATCCCTTAATAAAAAAACTCATTACCGCTTACTCCAGCAGAACGAAACATTTAACTCAATCTTTATTAAAAAACGAACATACTTCATTAAAATAACGGTATTCAATCGTAGGGTGAAAACAAATCATTTTAAAAAAGACTGATGTTACTTTATTCTCTTAAATATTTAAAGGTTTTATTTAATATTTTGCTTTTGTTTAATACTTTATTTAATATTTTAATATTTGTGCATCATGAAAGCTGCAATGAAGTTTTATTTTATATTATTTAATGCCATCTGAAATTTGTTTTGAAAAATGAATATTTAGTATTCAATGACATGGCTTCATCGGATTATTACCAGCTATTATCAGCTAAGGAAACACTATAATATACCTAGCAATAATAATACAGGAATCTTTTAAAAACAAACAAAAACATACACATTACAAATTGACTATTATTCGCCTCGTTAAGTTGCGCGTGCGACACAAGCACATCTCACCTATAAGTAACTATGTATGTAGTTATAAACCCACCTTGGGAAACCTTAAAGTGTTTCCTTGGCTGACATCGACTCCAAAAATAACAATAATTGTAAATAAATTATCAACCACACAACACATTCGTACCTACATATTGATGAGTAGAAAATAGTAAGTTAATTAACAAAATTATAGAAGAATACGCAATTATTTTTTTACTTTTTAGTGCATATTAATTTGTTTTTTCTATGAAGTCGGTTTTTGTTTTGTTAAAATTTTTATTTATTATCTCTCATTTACGTCGAACTTTTACAATAGGTATTTCTGTTTAGTGAGCCTTTTGTATCAATTTTTGAAAAACTACACAAATTTAATTTCATATACAATCAGAATTCCTTCAGGGCATTTACTTTATTAATAACGTCACCCTTAATAATACGGCCTTACTTATACTTTTTATGTTAAGCAGTATAAATATAATGAAAACAGTTATTATAATTACTGATTAATATTAACTAACTATGGATAGCAATAAATTTAATATTTATCATAAAACGTGGCAAGTAGAATATAATAAATAAGAAACCTTTCTCTTTTGAGTCGGTTAAAGAAAAAACGAATTTATATAACATCGCATCCACATATTTAATGTATGATATTATGACGACGTGTCGCGTTACTTTTCTATTAAAATTTGCACATAATTATAGCGTAAATGACAGTGATATGTGATTTATCTTATAAGCGACGCTTCATGAGACAATTTACATTACTTATATTGGTTTATTGTATGAAGTTATTGTTATTCAGCCATTATACAATAAAATAAGTCTTTGTACTTTCAAGATATACTTATGTATAGTATTGATAGAAATATATGTTACACGTTGTCACGTCAAAAAGTGATATTAATATAATCAAATGAAGTATAGCTGTTTTTTTGACGTGACAACGTCTAATAAATCGATGAACGCTGGCTGCAGGCACGAAAAATTGTTCCGTTACGCTCATTGTCCCGTTGCGCTCATTGTCCCGTTACGCTGATTGTACGCTTGCGCCGCATCAATCTCTCTTTCACTCGATTGCAGTCATTTCATGAATGTTTTGTTATGACGTTGTCACGTTAAACTATTGTCCGTAAACCGACTTTACAGACAACCTTTTTTTTTCATTTTGTAACATAGCAGTTTTATATTCACGTCATAATAATAATCCTATAAGGAGGCGCTTGGAGGTCGTCGCATCGTGAAAACCGCGTTAATTACGACTTTTCTCGCAACGCGCTATTTAAAAAATAAACCATCCAGACCGCCAGCCTCTATTACATAGTTTAATGTACTTTAATCCGCACCAGGTAAACGAGTTGGTGGAAGTTCCGTTGTTCTCATTACTGGTGACCTCGACGGTTGAATGATACTCGCAATTGAAATTTACTTCTCACCTCTTTCACGACTAATATAATTTTATATTTCATATAACGAATACTATATTAAAAAACAGTCAAGAGAATTTAATTAAATATGAAGGTTTTATACAAATAACTCCTTTGGCAAATTGCGCGATTAAAATTTCTTGTTGTTATATAAAACTTAATATTAATAAAGTCACTTATTGAATGTTTGCTTTGGTTTAAACAAAATAATTCAATTCGTTCATTGAATGTTCTTTGAAATATAAAAGATTGATAAATTAAATACAGTTGCTTATAAAGAACACGATTTATGTAATTTCATTCCCCAGAATAAAGGTATAACGCAGACTTGATCCATTTATTTCCAACAAACTATATCAAATCATTGAAATATCAAATGTTCTCAAATGTTTTTTCTTATTAAATGGTACAGATTATTATGTTCGAAGAACGTTTTCTCCCTAACTTTCATACGCCATTTATTCCGAGTTTCTGTTTGCGTTTCACTCCAATACCGGGGCCGTTCGTCTAGAAAGTTTATTTATATGCCGTTTCATACGAACACACAAGTAATACGGCTAATTTTCATATATGTATCGACAAGAATAGAAATCCGTGAATATTTACATGATATATTCTCGTAAAAAACATCAATCAACAGAAATACTTATCGTCACCTTATCATTATAAAATTGATTTGAGGGAGTATAAAAAAATAACATAATAATACAGATATACTTTTATAAATATTAGCTTACTTATAACAGCAGAAGATGACTAATTATATCATTATAATTGAGAATATCATCGAAACTTTTCGTCTATCATTCAAACTAAAACAATCTAAACAGTGGTCTGCAATCGAACGACGACTATCTTGTGACCCATCAAGCGCACTTAATTGAGATCTTTATCATAGACTACTTTGGCACAACAATATCACAATAATACAGAACTTCGAATATTGGTCCAAGTTTGTTTTGTAATAATAATTATATAAATTATATTTAAAAAATCCTAGCTAGGCTGGCATACAGGATAGCCTTGTTTAATTATATAAAGCATTGATGATGATTATATTAATATCATCATCAGATAATTTCTTCTATACTGTACAAACGTACCATTACATTCACTTTTTGTCAAAATCTGAACGGACTGTAATCTTGATACGGCCGGAGAAAAATAAGGCAAAGAAAGGTTTTATGTAATTTGGGAGATGAGACGGGGTGGTAAACGATGTCACCTTCCAAACTTCAGAAGACTATAAAAACTCAGAACTATTTTATTGTCCCGACTCATGATTGGAACACTTATAATAGAATCTGCATCATTATAAAACATTAATCACTTAGTCAACGAGGCCTTTAAAGTAAAGCGTTAATTTATTTTATTTAACGCTTTGTAATATTTATGTAATGTCCAGGAAAATTTAAATACTAAACTGGATCGCATCAATATTAGTGTGGCTTTTTATTTCTTAATAGTTGTAGCCGAAATATGTAGGAACGCAATTAAGAAATATTTTTTATTCAAAATCTTCATCGACGTACAGTTTTAATGATGTACTTGATTGTCACGTGATTTTATGCAAATAAAAAATATATAGCCAGGAGTCTCTGCATTGATTATATATAATAATGACTTGTTGTGAACAAATATGAGTACTATTAATATATAGAACACTTTTTTATATACCGTCCATAGTTTTCGCATCGCACGCCAAATAATGACCTTTATAGGCAACAATTAGACACATTGGGTTGGTTCCATTTTAGGCAGGTGTGTTTAGATAGGTAGGAGATCTTTAATTTTGTCGAAAATATAATATATTCTTTGTTACTCGGTAAACATGTAGCTTTCTAATGGTGAAAGAGTTTTTAAAATCGGTTTTAAAGTTTTTGTAAAGTTGTTTTCGTAACAAACAAACAATAAATTAAAATTAATTTGGTTATTTTCATAATACCTTATGGCATATTACCTTGGCAATAATTGGAAATGTTTGTCAATACTAAAACTCAAAAAATCCCTTTGAGATGTGAGTTACGGTCTCTTTATTAAGCTTATCTATTATAATTGTTATTCTTCTTCTTCGTCGTTACCTCACTAATGAGGATCGTGACCATATACGATTTGTCTCCACTTGCTTCTGTCCTACGCCAGTTCAATGGATCTTTGTAGAGTTTCTCCTGTTGTCTCTACAATTACTTTACACCATCTTGTTGGAATTCGGCCCCTGGAACGCTTCCCCTGCATCCGTCCTACGATCAACTGCTTCTCGAGCTCATGCATATATGAACGCATTATATGTCCAAAGAAGCTTAGTTGACGTTCTCGACATATAGAGGTAAGTTGTTTTTTGATGTGGAGCTCTTGTAAGATGGATTCATTTGTCCTCACTCCTCATGGCTGTCCATGGTATCCTTAACATTCGCCTCCGGCACCACATCTCAAAAGATTATATCTATTATAATTACGACCATATAATTACTAATTTCAGATAATCAGTGAAAAATACTGTATAAAAACAAGAAGTAAAGATATGTTTTCATTATTGAGTACAATATGAGTACAATATAAATAATTATGTTTTCTGGGTAAACATCATACAATTGTTACATATTTGAGATTATTAACAATAAGTGATGGTACTTATCAAATTTTATGTTAATAAAATTTATTTTAGAAATCTTCTTCAAACCTATAAGCTTTTATTGTGTTGAACATGAATATTTTTATATTGATGTACCTTATATCTCGTATTTAGTGCTTCGTATAGTTTTTACAAAACACTTAAACTTTTACGAAAATTAAACGTCAATCAAATGCCAAAGGATCTTTGTTCGGCGAATGAAACAAAAATGGATTTTGGAATTAAGCCGTCCGTTATAAATTTTCCATTCGTATGTATTTTTAACCGACTTCAAAAAAAGGAGGAGGTTATCAATTCGTCTGTATGTTTTTTTTTTTTTTTTTTTTTTTTTTTTTTTGGTGTTGTTACCTCATAACTTTCGACTGGATGAATCGATTTCGATGATTTTTTTTTTATTTGAAAGGTGGTGCTTTCCCATTGGTCCCATTTTTTTTTGGTCCTGTTTTGACAGTGGAATCCATGAGAAAACCATATAAGTCGTAAATTTGCATGGGTATGTGCGCGACAAATGGACGAATAACTCGATATCTATTCAACGGATTTCGATGATTTTTTTTTTATTGGAAAGAGTATACTTCAAGGATTGTTTGATGATAGTTTGGTTAAATTCTGATTATAGGATCCATGACAAAGTAACGGAAATCTTCAATTCTTAGTAGCAAATTAACGATACACGGCCGAATCTTTTATAGGCTATCTAGATTTATCATTCACCTACCATAACATCGTTATGATCAAGTAATTGTAGTACTATTGTATAAAACACTTCTTTATATACCGTCAATAGTTTTCGCAGCGCACGCGAAATAATAACTTTTATAGGCAACAGTTAAATACGTTGGGTTACATTGCTCCATTTTAAGAAGGGATCTATAAGTTTTTGACAATATAATATAGCCTATGTTACTTGATAAAGACGTAGCTTTCTAAGGGTGAAAGAATTTTTAAAATCGGTCGAGTAGTTTTTGAGTTAAATCGTAATAAAAAATCAAACAAAAATCAAATCTTTCCTCTTTATAATATGAGTTATGCATGTAAGCATTAGTATAAATGTATATGTTTGTAATTGAAACATATTTGAACATCTCCTAAAAGTTGAGACCAATTTTGATAATTATATATATATATATATATATATATAGAATAGTATATGTACTCTTACATACAGGTTATATTTATGTATATTTATATATTGAATACTAGTCTTTTTCCCGCGGTTTCACCCACGTAGTTCCCGGTCCCGTGGGAATATGGGGACTAAATGTAGCCTATGTTACTCCCTGATAATGTTGCTTTCCATTGGTGAAAGATTTTTTTAAATCGGCTTAGTGGTTTAGGCGTGAAAGCGTCACAAACACCCTTACTTTCGCATTTATAATATTAGTTAGGATAATATAGATACTTCCCCTTTTTTTAATATACAGACATTCCGTCATATTTTATGGTGAAGAATGGTATAACACAACATCTATAAACATACAGTTTATTTAATTATTACTAGAAATAACTATTTGATTATGTTATGGCTGCCCAACACCCCACCAACTAAATCTATTTAATCAAAACATGTTAATTTATATTCATACATTTAACCATATTAACTAATATTTATTAATTAAGTAACAAAATGCATTTTTCTTTACGTTTCACTGTTTTAGATTAATATATTTAAATAATAATATAATCGGCGCTGTCTCATATTATGAGCTGCACGTTTAGTAGGTCTACCCATATTTTACTAATTAGTGAGTGTACTTCAGATTCACTAAAAATCGAAAAATAAATAAAAATTTTAACAAAACAAAAACCGACTTCATAAAAAAACATTAATATGCACTAAAAAGTAAAAAAATAATTGCGTATTCTTCTATAATTTGATAATAAACTTACTATTTTCTACTCATCAATATGTAGGTACGAATGTGTTGTGTGATTGATAATTTATTTACAATTATTGTTATTTTTGGAGTCGATGTCAGCTAAGGAAACACTATAATATACCTAGCAATAATAATACGGGAATATTTTAAAAACATACACATTACAAATTGACTTTTATTCGCCTCGTTAAGTTGCGCGTGCGACACAAGCACATCTCACCTATAACTAACTATGTATGTAGTTATAAATCCATCTTGCCTGACATCGACTCCAAAAGTAACAATAATTGTAAATAAATTATCAACCACACAACACATTCGTACCTACATATTGATGAGTAGAAAATAGTAAGTTTATTATCAAATTATAGAAGAATACGCAATTATTTTTTTACTTTTTAGTGCATATTAATGTTTTTTTATGAAGTCGGTTTTTGTTTTGTTAAAATTTTTAATATAGATTTTTTTAAAACAGAATTTTAAAATAGCAATTTAATAGAAAACATATTTAAATTATTAATGCTACAATGATAGTGTTTGGTAAGCTATATGCTATGTACAATTGTACATGTATAATTTTGGTTATATACTTAACTTTTTGATAAATGGCATTTTGAAATAATGACCATCAGGGATCACTAATTTTAAGCAAGGTTTATTCAGGTTACAAACTTCTGTTCCACCCAAGTGTCGCCTATTATTTGTTTTCTAACCGCTAACGTCAAACAGTAACTAGTATCAGTGTTAAAGACCATACGATAATTTTTTACATATGTATAATTCAAATCACAATGGCTTTGTCTAGTGGCTTCAAACTATTTAAATATCTTGAAGATTGCCTATAACTTTCAAATAATATGCATTTACACCAGGTAAAAAGCCGGATAAAATAAAGTTTTTTTGTATATTACAGTTGAAATTGTTTTATGTTATTCGTAATCATTTATTAAATCCGACAAGTAAGTGTTAAATATCGATGTAAGTAAAGAAAAGCACATTTTCATTGGATAACGTTCGAAGCCTTTGCCATGAGCGATAGTGCTTAATCAAAATTTCAATTAAATTTTGATAGTGCCTTTCGTTACACAACGGTATTAGAAATATTGCACAAATGAATGCTCTCCCTTTTATTTATATACTGATGAGTATGTAGTCGAATTACCAAACATTTTTATTTTAAGTATTATATTTATTTTGAGCTGATTCTATAAGAAAAAAGGCACATGACTAATAGGCCAGTATATTTTATTAGAATTATTCATTATAATCTCAATACTCTTATTAACCCTAGAACATCTAGTCTAGAGAGTCGGTTATTTCAGGGCTTAGTGTAAGCTCGTCGTCTATATTCTACAGCAAAACAGTAAAATACTTGCTATTGTTGTGTTCCGGTTTGAAGGGTGATTACAGGCACAAGGGACATAACACCTTAGTTCCCAAGGTTAGTGGCGCATTGACGATGTAAGCGTTGGTGACCACTTACCATCAGGTGGCCCATAAGCTCATCCGCCTTCCTATGCAATAAAAAAAACATCTCTTTTTCCTTTAATTATATCTTCTCATTTAACCTTCAATAAAATTAAAAGAAAAAGAAAACCTTTAAAAAAACAACCTTTTATTACTTGTTAATAAAAATAACTAAAAAGTTAAAAATAATTTAATAAATAAAAACGTGTTACATTGTGATTGCAAGTAATAAAACCTTGTTTTTAAAACGTTTTTCTTTTTATTTTCTTTTTACCTTTTTAGTATTTTCGATTTTTTATTTGGTCACTTGATGAGAATAACATCTCTTGCTGCAATTATTACACACTTTATCGCAAAAGGTATATATCGCGTTATTAAAGCACTCAACGTTACCACGTTACATATTCCTCTGATTAGCCTCTATCTGGCGTTTATTCTCTGCTTTTACAATGCATTCTTCTGCCGTTTGTGTTAATTGACTTGCTCGCCCGAGCATTCTGTTCCTTTCGAATCTGGCCCAGTGTTCTTCTTGTGTTTCTTTTTTCTATTCTCATGCAGTTGTGTCGCTTAATTATTGAGTTCCTATGGCCATCTTCCAGCTCCATCATCAGACACTGGTTACCATCTAACACCAAAGAAATAGTCAAGACGATTCAAACGAGTTCAAACTCGATGAGATTGTATAGTTTAACTACCGAGTTTCTATGGCCACCTTCTGGTTCTATCATCAGATCAGCTCCATGGCATAATAATTTTGCATCTACAGATTAACACATGAATGAAAATTATCCGCTCAATCGGTAATCGGGAAGTGGATCAAATTTAACTTGCAAGATTCGATTACTGACAAACATTTCGAGATATTAGATTCGATTACATCGGGACAGGTAAAACTAAATAAAAAAAACAACGGGTTGCCCTCGGGGAGTGTCGGCAGAAGTGAAAACTTGTATATTAACGTTATGCATTTTTGACTTTTTGGAATGGTTAGGGAAAAAATTTGTATGAATTGCTTTCATTATCAGTATAAAAATATTATCATTTACAATGATATTATAAGCAAAATGTGTAGATAGGTTACATACACGACATTCAATCTACGAAAATGACACTGTTACGCACACATAAACAACTTTATATAGCAAGTAGTGTGTATACACTACATTACGATTTGTCGCCAAAGTAGAGTTATATGATTTAAGTATCACATAACTCTACTTTAGAAAAAAAGAGACGAATATAGTTTGCGACAGTGCGTCGCTTCATGCAAAAGAAACGACATCGAATAAATTATCAGACAATATGTTTTTTCTTACCCGGATTTATGCCTATGAATACGATTACTCATAAATTCATTTTGTAAAAGTAATAAAAATTTCATCGAAAATAGGTAAATAAAAACTATCAATAATTTCATAAAAATTTAATATAAATTAAACAATATCAACCGACCATAGTTCATTCGATGGAAATCTAGAAACAAATAATTTATCATACATCTAAACACTATTAATACACCTAAATAAATATTCTCCTTTACGACATAACTGAAAATATATTTATTTATATTTTAATTTAAATTTAGTAATATAGTAATCATTTAATATTCTTTTTCATTTACAAAAACATAACAAACATATAAAATTATTATATATGTACCAACTGCCACTGTTTGTGTTTTACTCTATGATCAGTACTGTCGTCTATCTCTATTGCACCCATTCATTGGTATACTGTTGTTTCATTCATTCATTTCTAACGTCATATTTTACGAATATTATGTTTGATTTGTGAAAATATTATGATAAATAGAAAATTTACGTATGAAATGTGATTCCATGAGTTTTAGAAAAAATCCTTGAATAATTTGCGCAATATATCTTAAACACACGAAGGCATTTCCGGTTATTTTGGGTCAACTTTCATTTTAATTGTACTCGCTAAGTGACGTCTATCCATTGACAATGACATAATACTGAGGTGAAGGGTGGTTTGCTACCCAAATTTCAGCGCTCACGGAGCGCTTGTAACCTATCTAGACCTTTTTACTTATAATATCATTAATCATTTATGTGATCAAATACAATATTCATTTATTGCGCTATCGTACACAAACATGACAATTTATATTACATTAAAAATGTAACTTCAGAATCCGTCTTACGAATTTTCAATCAGGGTCACGTGACCTGACGCGAGCTTAACATTTTTTTATCCCATCACAAAAAAGTGCACAACACCGCTAAAGTTTTCACTTCAAAACCTTGTAAAAAAGATCATGACTCTCAAAATAAAGCTTTGAAGTAAAGTGTAAGAGCGAGGGACGTGAAGGTACTGAGTATCTTTACAAAGCCCTAATATGAGCCAAAACGCATCGCTTGTCTGCCTGTATGTCTAATTTCACTGATGAAGTATTTTTTTGCCTCAAAAGAAAAGGAGCCCAGCAACGGGACATTCACAACTTATTACTTATGTTTTTTTTTTTTATTTTGATTATTTGTAAAAATGTAGGCAATATAATATAATAGCTAGCAGGTAAATTTAACTAACGAACTCATTTTAAAAGAGCACCTGAAGTTTAATAAAGCAAGCGATTTGACAGGTGAACTAGAAGCAAATACAATTCACCGAAGAAATCTCCTAACGCGCTATTGGTGTGGGTACAAACACTTGATGTGAGAGTGGTTTGCTTAGGACCCTCGATCGTAGAACAGACAGCCGGATTACGTATTGAACGAGCTATCGTGTCATTGTAAACATGATGAAACGATATTTTTACTAAAAAAAAACCATTAAAAACGACAGGTATTGAATAAACAATACTGTTCTACTCGTGAGCACATGCTTCCTCTCATATTGAGGAGAAGGTTTTGAGTTCATTTGTCTGGTTTTTTCAATGCGGTTCGTGGATATACGTGTGTCAGATTTATATAAAACATGCAAATTTCCTGACGATGTTTTCCTCTATCGCCGATCAAAAACATTGATATGTAGATAAAGCAAATTAGAGAGAACTTTGAAAGCAACTCAACTGATTGGAATAAAGCAAGAACAAATCAAAGGTATCAAGTTTTCGCCTATAATAATTGTTAAATAACGTCTATTTAATAGTACCTTCTAAATAATTCACCTTTTTTAATGGAATGGGACATTTACCGGAACTATCGTATTACTATCCGCTGCCACGAAGTGAGAGAGGGCCCTATGTCCTATTCTGTACCACAGACAACGTACAAACAAACAAACTTACTAATCTTATATTAAGCAAAATGTATGTGTTATCTTATCCTGATGTTGATGAATAATTTACATAGAACTGGTAAATATTTACAATCGCGGCTTTTGCCGTTTGCTCCAAATTTTTTGACATGTTTTTATCAATAATGAATTATATTTAATTGGGAAGATTTCGAACATAACTTTTAAAGCGTTGTATGAAATTTCAAGAAATAATTAAATTTATTGTTATACGTCACATAATTATGTTAAATATACTTTGCGGGTATTTAACAAATTTACAAACATATAAGAGATAATAATAATTTATCTTAATGATTTCCATGTGACATACGAGACTTGTAGTTTGTTTTAAATAAAATAAGAGTAAAAGAAATACTATATTTTCAAGCCGGAGTATCTGTTTATTTTCTCATACGCGCAGAGAGCCCTGTCAAACAATTCATTATTAGTTTAGACTCTCGACCGCAATACCAACAGCGGAAAACTTCACCTCTTAATTGGTTTGTAAATTATCATTTCTGTGGTTTCGTACTATATTTAGGCATTATATTTAATTTAATTAAATGAAATGCTTTAGTGTTATAAATTATTCATGCTTATTACCTTTGACGCATATTATTATTTTTAACATGACGATGTTGTTAGGTTAGAAAAAATACTAAGACTCAAAGAAAAGGTCCAATTATCAAAGATTTATCTGACACAGAACTTTTTTTCATTCCAGATAATAAACGAAACGTGGTTCAACTAGAAGTTCTCTTTTAAATTTGGAGAGGTACGTAAATTTTTCATTGTAAAATTTATTAGTATTACAACGACAAATTAATATTAATATTGAAATTTTTAAATGGCATTATAAAAACTCGAAAATCAAGTTCACCTTACGTAAGTTTTCATAGTGCTTGAGCTATTCTTCTGCGCCAAAATTTTAATTCAATTCCACAAAATAAAAATCTTATATGGCTCGCACCGTTCGGTACTATAGTAAAATTATAATATAAAAGACAATTAAACAAAAGATTATATCTAAGGCAATCCAAACAAGATGTGATGTCGAGTAAATTTCCTATCGATCTGATTCATCATTTTTAACCAAAACTAAATGCATTAAATTATGTTTGCGGGTGCCCGAGTTTCGCTCAGTTTTAACAAGAATAAGTTTTAATAAAAAGAAAGCCGTGTATCTGACTGAATATCATCGATAACGTTATTTAGTAACCCATCTTTTTAGACATAGTTTACTAAATTATAACTACTAAATTTTGTTTTTGTGACATGCATTACCCACCCCTAATTATACTTCGGTCACGGTACACTATCTGTGTAACTCTGCTAACAAAAATAAATATGTGGTGAATCAACTATAAGATTGCCTCGGAACGCATCATTTTGAGTCTAAAGATTAAGGAGTTAACACGGTATTGATTAGTTAACTGACGTATTATAATCTAAGATATGAACGTAAGGATTTTTTTTTTGTAAAGTTATTACTACGCTTAATTTGATAATTATTTCTTCATGACAATTAAAATTTTATATAAAGCTGGTTATATTATTATTTATATAGTCCATCAATCTCACGTATGCTTAATACATTTATGTAAATTTAGACGTAACAAAATTATAAGATAAATGATGAATTACTTATGGAATAGAATATAAGAGGATTTTACTTTTTTGATTATTATTTAAAAATTACTTTTTTATTAATTAGCAACTAACAATTCTTACCGAGTATTGGGAATCCCGTCAGTATTTAAAAAAAATAATTCAACCTATTAAATTCGACCTTTTCCGAAGCGTCACTTCTTTTCCACGAAGGTTCTATCTATGTTCAAAGTAACCTAAACCTCTCTAGTTTTGAAAGCCTATATAAGTTTAAGCTACGTAAGAAGGGATGATGGCCAGATTTTCTCTTCATGCACCGGGGCCCTAGTCCACCTAGCTGCGCCATTATGACATCTAATAGTACTGAAATCACATGTTTGATACTATAGATATAAGTAATATCGATAAGTGCCTCATCGTTCTAGTTGCTAAATAAAAAGCCGCAGAACTCCTTCCGGTCGTGTCAGATTACCGTCCCATCGAATTAAAAGAGTCAGAGAGCCTATATTTTTCCTCTTTTCATACCTTTGTCTTTATATTTATTTTCACACTCAATTTAAATATAAAGCTAAATTATTTATTTAAGTCTTCGAGTTTGCAACAAATCATAAATTTATCATATAATAATCTGCGAAAATAACCAAAAAATTCAAAGAAAAAAAATATTATAAAAAATAACATGAATTAAGGACTCTTCTATATTCACAGTCACGATTTCAACGAGTCTGTACTAAAAACCGCAACCTGTTTAATTGGCGTTAAAATAACGATGTGACTGAATTATAGCGCTGTAATAAATATATATTTTTTCACATCCTCTCATCAAAACATTTAATATTTTGAGGCTTTAATGTGTGCAGTCACTCAATCGAATATTGATACAATGAAAATGGAAATGTTGTTATATGGCATATCCATCCTTATTTTATGTTCATTCGTAATTTAAACGGGAACATCTATGTGCCAGCGATTAATATAAGTACGTTCGTTCTTCTACTGATTTTCTACTCATTTAGCTAGTCTGTTAGACATTTCTACAGAAACTCACAATTGTTCGTGTCCTACCTAGTAATTAGATAGGTAAACTTTCCTAAACTTAAAAGACCTTACAGAAATATCTTATAATCCGAAAGACTCCATCTCCTTTCCTGTGTCCCACTGAAAGACCTTTTATTATGCGGCACTATTCATCTTCTAAAAGTGTCCTATGATTTAAAGAACGTATCGCATGTGACCAGTGACCTGACTCTTTAGTTTATAAAGTTTGGCGCGGATTTTGATAGCTGTTAAATTTTTGTCTCAAATTATACTGTGAAATATAAGCCAATGTTGAATTAGGAAGTTTGTGTTTTGTTCCTGAGTGATATCGACTTTCGGATACTTTACCTTCTAGTTTTTCATCGCCTCCGATACATTGTACAAATGTATGCTATAAATACGGATAATATATTTAGACAACAATTTTGCTTAGTTTATTGAATAATTAAGAAAATAGAGTCTTACAAATAATTCTAGCTATCAAATTATAACGGTGCGCTACCATGGTGGTACAGTAATCTTTCTTTATTATATCTTGTTTTACTAAATTAGTGATGACACTAAATTATAAATGAATGTTATTAGGCAAATCTACAGACTGCGTACTTATACCAATTTTTTAATTTTTTTCATTTACCAGTATTTTACGTAAGAAGTGTTTGACTTTAATAAGGATACGAAAGTGACTATTATTATTTAAATTTTTTACTACCTATCAGTTATTAGCAATAAAATGTATTTTTTATAAACGACACACCTATTTACAAACATATTCATATGATCAATACATTTTAATATTAACTAATTTATGTTTTATTTAGTTTCGCAAAACAATCATACAACTCATTCTTTTGTTTTTATTTGTTACCACCACCCAATCGTATTTTTGAACAAAATGGGCACCACTATTTCACCATTATTATTTTTGAAATTCGTGTAATAAAATTTTGGAATATTTGTATTCGAACATCGTTAATTTGGACATAATATGAAGTTCATTTTAAATAAGAAATATCGATTAGTTTTAACCAAAACTTATGTGAGGGACCGGTTTTAATAAGAAAATGTTCAAGTAGATTTAAAATTTACTAATCATAATTCAACTATTTTAATGAATATATAAAAACATTTTAAATTTATTCCTATTAATTTATTTCCTTAATAAAAAATATATTCAAATAAAAGTATTTATGTAAGAACCGTGACTTTGATTTAGAGCCAGTATCGTCAGCATACAGACATTTGTACACTGCTCCCTGATGTCGTATCTAGGTGAAATATTTTGCTATCAATCCTGAACTGTTAGCAATATTTTATAGAAAACACTATTAAAAAGGCTATAACACCCAAAACTAACCTTTACTACTCTAAATCTAAATTATAAAGTAAAATATTTTAATAAATTAAAATATCCCTTTACTATTGTAATGTTCCCCTAAGTTATCTTAATATTTTGTTTAAGCATTGAAAAAAAACTTTAAGAGTAATAAAATTATTTTCAATTTGGTACAGAGTATACACTATGAGTGCCCTTGACCATACCATATATTATTAAAAAAAAAATTAAATAGATATGATGAAGTATGAAAACTTGTAACCGCAAATTGTGTATAAATCACTTTCGAATAACACTCATAATACTCAGGAAGATTTCCCTAGCTGCCGCCACTATTAATCTTTCACATCTTACTTATTCGGAAAAATAATGATTCATGTGAATTCAAAACAACATTTTTCGAATAGAAATAATATTTTTTTTCTCTTAAAATTTTATTGCACATGAGGCTTGACTCACGTACTTAGATCAAATAGAAAATGTGATTAAAGCAAAATTGTTAATATATTATTCTATTTTTTGAAAAGTACAAAATTAAGTAATGTATGTAAACTAAAGTATTACAAATGTTTCGTCTGATCTAAAACATAAAAGCAAAAAAAAATCATGATAGAAATAGAGTATTGAAACAAAAATTGGGTAATTAATTTACTTTTTGGGTAGAGCTTTTTTTACTTGGTGGTAGAGATTTCTGCAAGCTCGTCTGGGTAGGTACCGTCCACTCATCAGATATTTTACTGCAAAACAGCACTACTTGGTATTGTTGTGTTCCGGTTGGAAGGGTGAGTGAGCTAGTGTAATTACAGGCACAAGGGACATAACATCTCTGTTCCCAAGGTTGGTGGCGTATTGGCAATGTAAGCGATGGTTAACATCTCTTACGATGCCAATGTCTATGGGCGTTGGTACCACATACCATCAAGTGGCCCATATGCTCGTCTGCCTGCCTATGCTTCTAAATACTTAAATATCTTTCCTTGCGACCTATTCAACCTAATCGACCTATTCAACCAGATAACCTTTGTTTTAAGTAAGACCTCTAGCAATACATCGGTGAAAACCGCTTTCAGTTCTGTGCCGTAGTTTTTGCGTGAGAAGAGGTCTGTACCTTTGCACCCTTGAATATTTATACAAATTTATTTTTTAGACAAAAATCCTAAAAAAAATTATTTTGGCTCATGTTGCTTTAATAAGACCCCCATATAAGTATTTTTCCAATAAATTTTATGTACAGACATCGGCCTGTTACAATTTTATTATTTGTTTAGATAAGGTTCTTAAGGGCTTAAATTCCAGACTTTGCAAAGACAAAAACATAGTTTTTATTAAGATTGAGGTAAATCTTCGATATGAATGTAAAATAAGCTATTTCAAAAAGAACTTAAATTCATATTACCAAAAATAAGTAACATAATACATAACAAACTACGTGAATTTATCGGAATGCTGTTGACACGGACGTTTGGGATAATCTCATCGGAAGATTTGATTTTCCGCTAAATTTGATAGAAACACTCCCTCGGGCGTCAGCCCGATCCGACTCAACAGAATGTAGGACACTGGATTGTTAAATTACAATAAAAAAAAAGAAAAAAATATATCTTTAAAATCTCTGAATAAGAAATAACTTTTTTTTGTAAGAGGGGCTTTTGGGCAAACGAGCAGGAGGCTCATCTGATGGAAAGTGACTACCACCGCCCATGGACACCTGCAACATCCGAGGACTTGCAGGTGCGTGCCGGCCTTGGAGGAAAGAGTACGCTCTCTTCTTGAAGGTTTTTAAGTCATATCGGTTTGGAAAAGTCGCCGGCGAAAGCTGGTTCCACAGAGTGATTGTGCGAGGCAGGAAATGCCTTAAAAACGCACTGTTGTTGATTTCCAGACATCGAGGTGATGGGGATGGAATTTGGAGTTCTGGCGCGATGTCCGGTGGTGAAATTCAGCTGCCGGGACTAATCCAAACAACTCCTCAGAACACTCCCCGTGATATATGCGATAGAGGATGCAGAGTGACCCAACATCTCTACGCAAAGCCAAAGGATCAAGCCGGTCGGTAATAGCCTGATCGTCGACAATTCGAACTGTTCTACGTTGAATGCGGTCAAAAGGAAGAAGCTGGTACTGGGGAGCTCCCGCCCAGAGGTGAGAGCAGTACTCCATGTGGGGCCGAATTTGCGCCTTGTAAAGTTTTAGGCGATGGTCCGACGTGAAGTATTGTCTCGCCTTGTTGAGCACTCCAAGCTTTTTAGAAGCCAATTTGGCTTTAACTTGCAATTGACCGCGGAACTGAACAGTGTTCGAAATCTCGACGCCAAGTATCCCGATACTGGCTGTGGCAGCGAGGGGAGTATTCTCGAAATGAGGGGATATGACAAAAAACTTAAAAGTTTAAAATAAATTAATAAATAAAAGCGCGTTACATTTTGATGGAACATTAAAACATTTAGCATATTATACCTTCATTATTTTTTTTTGTAATCACAACTTAATTTAGTTTTTAGTTCATTCTATTCACAAGTAATAAAAACTTGTTTTTAAAAAGATTTTTTTCTTTTAATTTTATTTTTAACTTTTTAGTATTTTTGATGTTTTATATTTGGTCACTTGATGGGGATAATATATCTTCGAGCAAATATTACACTCTTTGTCGCAAAAGGTATTTACCGCATTATTGAAGTACTCAAAGCTACCACGTTGATCCTCCACATGTGGCAGAATTTGAGTGAAACTTGACACATGCAAGTTTCATCACGACATAAAGCACTTGAAAATTTAGTGGTGTCTGCACGGGTTTGAACCCACGATCAGCGGTTAAGATGCGTTCTAGCCACTGGGCCATCTCGGCTTTTTTTCACTCTATACGTGAACGGTCCGAGAACGAGTCTCTTTATCTGGATGAACTCCACTTTATGGGTCAACTTGCAGTGCCAAACGATTGTTTTACTTGAAAATATGTTTTCCTAAGCAGTTTATATATGGCTGAATATAACGTTAAAATATACACAGTTTTAATTGTTTGATATTTCCAAAACCTCGAAGCCCATTTCTTCGACCACAGGCAATATTTTGGGATATAATAAAGTAAAATTGAAGTAATTTGAAGCTTACATACAAAATTTTAATTCAATGCAGTTGTTCACATTAGATTGGGCATTCGCCTTTTATGCATTTTGCCTGTACAATATTGTTTATATTAAACTAAAAAATGGACTTTGCAATAGTTTGATTTTAATAAAATATTTATAAATAAACTAAAAAACTTGGATGCATTGTATATCTTATACCCAATTAATATTATTATAATTAGTATATTCCTCTTATTCAATTTACTAGTGAATCTGTTGGTCAAGCTTTATTATTTCTTATACCAAGATTTAATTCACTTCACAGTGAAACCTTTTCGTGGGGTATAAATATATTGGCAACATTTACTTTAAAAGTAATTCATAATACTTTTACAGTAAATGATGCCTTTATATTAACGAACTAACTTCTTTTTTTATAAATATAATAATCGATATAATAAATAACTAAATTTATTATACATAAATAAACAAAAATAAATTGTATACCTTTTAAGGTCAAGAAATCAATCTTATAGCGTGTCTTATTGATTAGTTTAAAACTAAAAAAAATACACTTTGAAATAGAATTGCTTAGTGAGCCAACAATCGAAGTACCATTCGATCGACCATCAAGATTATTGGATCACAACATAACAAGTTTCCTGCAAGCGACTAGTCCTTCCTACAATAGGTTCACTTAACGTGAGCACTGGACACTCTTCTCGGTAAATATTTGCTCAATAATTGCACGTCCACCATGACGTCTGTAGAATAAATATTTCCATCCCTTGAGGAATGTACGGATGTGACACAGATGGCTTCGTTGGCAATTTCTTTCGCCGTGATATAGACTTTATCACTAGTGTGACAAGGGAAACAGGTAATGCGAGGCTTACTGTACAAAATATTATACGCTCGAAGCATCTCTTTATTGAACGAAATTATGCTTCATTACTTTGTTTATGCATAACTGGCGACATTCTTAGCGGTTTTTGTTTAGTGACATTAATATATACAGGGTTATTTTTAATGACCCAGCAACCTCGCAGGACTAGATAGCTAACACCATAAGCAAAAACTTTTTTCTACGACTTTTGATAATTTGTTAGATATTATTTTCATACAAAAAAAGTATTAATTTAATTTCCCGCTTGAACGTTTATAAATCTACGCGCATCGCAAAGATCGACGTGTCGCGTCGTCCTTTCGTTTATGAATGAAATATAGACCTACGAATGTCACAACAGTACGACAAAAACTTGTAAAATATTTTTTTTTCATGTATTGATTTATGTCCGAAGTCGTAGAACAAAAGTTGCCGCTTATGGTGTTAGCTATCTAGTCCTGCGAGGTTGCTGGTTCATTAAAAATAACCCTGTATATTAAACATTTTTAAAAAATTCTGCTAATTAATTATAAATCTTAAAGTTGGAAAAAACATTAGGACTGTGATATGTACTTGCTGATTAACTTTTACTATTTCCGCTTTTATTATTTCCCGTTGTATCTTTCGTTTCATATATATCTTTCATTTCGATCTTACTTTAAGCCTCGCAAGTAGCTCAAATAATTCTGCGTTCATTTTTAAATCTCAGAAGAAAATATCTATTTTCTCTCATCGTGTTCTTTTTTTTATTGCATAGGAAGTGGACGACCATATGGGCCACCTGATGGTATGTGGTCACAATGCCCAAAGACACTAGCATTGTAAGAGATGTTAACCATCGCTAACATCGCCAATGCACCACCAACCTTGGGAATTAAGATGTTATGTCTCTTGTGGCTGTAATTACACTGGCTCATTCACCCTTCAAACTGGAACATAACAATACAGAGTACTGCTGTTTTGCGGTAGAATATATGATGAGTGGGTGGTACCTACCCAGACGAGCTTGCACAAAGCCCACCACGTACCACCAAGTAAAATTTTCCAATAGAATTTCTTATTTCATGAGTTTGATTTATATAACCCGTTTTACTTTCTAACTTAAACCCTAATTACCATAATACTTCCACTGAATTCACATAAATAATAAGTAAAAAGTATATATTTATATTTTATACGTATAAAAATTATATAATTTAATTTAATATTTATTTTTTTATTTATAAAATGTTATTATATAAAAACAAAACGTTAAACTTATCAGTTAATTTCAAATTTATCTCCAACTCGTCAATAACAATTGTTTGAAGCAGTGGCCAAAGCAATTACTGACTCCTTCGCTACCGATCTCTGGTTTGAACCCCGCTGAGACAAAAGTTTGTATTCGGAATATGGATGTTTGTCATTGGTCTTGGTATTCATATTTGTGTTTAACTTGTGTCTGAATCCTTGACACAGTTCCCTACTGAGGGATGAGAGTTTATTTAATTTTACAAGCCCGACCTACTTTTAAAATCATTAATTATAGGAATAAAATAAAGCATATTATGAAACGATTAATCTGGTGATTAGTGAGTTGCAATTCAATTATAATATGTACTGTGTTACTAGGTAGGTAGGTTCGAACTTCGTACGGACGATATTTGCTGAAGAAGTCGAAAAAAAGCGAGCCGATTGGAAGCTTTCATCGACAACGCTGAAAAATCCCTTTGAAATATAACAAAATAGTTCCCCTTTCATAGATCTACAGAAAAATCCGCGATGACTAACGATAATACCTACTTAATTCATTTTCTAAATGGTTACATAATAATGTGATAATTGGAAAGCTGTAAAAATAGTTATGATATTAATCCTTATCAATTTAAATGCGTGATTTACTTTAAGCATTTCATGTACATTATAATCTGGTCATATTTTAATAAAGGACAAGTAAATACATAGGTATTATTAAAATTTACACGAACCATAATTTAGAATAAGTAAAAGAATAGTATTTAATAGGGTTTGCATCGAGATGAATCAAATAAAAAAAATAATGTTATAATTTAGTTAAATGTATATTGCAAAACAAATAGTTATCTTTATATTTTTCACTTTATATTTTTTCTTTGTTATTATATTTATTATTATAAACCGGTTTGGGGACTCATAAACTGCATCAATGCTCTAGACGCCTTTGAAATAAACATTGTAACCAAGTATTCAAACTTTTTATACAAATTTAAATTGAAACCTATAGTTTCGTTCGTTAACTTCATAACAGCGTAGTCCTTAAGTGTATTTTTTTAAACTGGAATTCAATTTTGTTTGAAAAAAAAAAACGATAAATTTAACAAAAATCGGTTTTGGTTGGTTTATTGAAAAATTGGACTTTACAATTTAAAAAACTTAAAGCACAGGTTATTTTTAATTTTAATAAAGTGCATTGCCTCTACGCGCCCTTAATACAGACTCTAATGGGTTCCGCGTCGATCTGATAGGGTTATTAAACGGTCTTGCGGAATATTGTTCCATTCTTGTAAAATTGCTGTTCTTAGTGGTGCCACTGTTATGGTCATTTTTAATAACGAAACAAACCCCTATTATGTAACATAAACTATGAGTCGTTAGGTTACGAGAATAGATCAAATTAAACTAGTTAACTAGAGTTTAACTTTAATGCCATTATAAAATGTCTAATCACTTCATAGGTAACAAATAAAATCGGGAATATATCTCGATCTTAATCGGTTCATGTTTATTTATTAAAACCTTAAAGGATTCTTAATAATACGCCGGGCTCAAGGAATTTGCATTACAATTTATTCCGTTAAATCACACTTAACTAAATCTTAATAAATATAAGAAAAACATTTGCATTAATGTATGTTTTTTTTTAAATTTATTATATCTGTATCTCCACAGACGTGTTGTTCGTTCTTTTAGTTTATCTTACCGTCAATTTGTATTGAAGTTATTTTAATGAGCTTGCATGTATTTGTTACCAGTCCTTATCCCAGTCTAAGTTTTAGGTTAAGCTTTAGTTTAGTTAGTTTTAGTTTAAGTCACATTATTTTCGGTTAAAAATAAGGGTGCTTTTTCGATATTCAGGCAAAATAAGGTGACAAAATTAATATTTTAAATCAAAAAAATCACAGAGTGACATAAAAAGGATAGGCTTCGTGAAAAATAAAATCTTTTTGTAAAATATAAAAATTAAAAACCAAAAACTTGGTTATTTGAATTTTTCACATAAATTTTGAGGTTATGCGAAAAAAGTGTAAATAAAGAAGTTGTAGACCTTTTTATTACCTACAACTTTGCCTTTTCATTTTTTTCGATAGGACTTGCAGTTTTGCCGGAAATCAAGATAAGCCGTTTTATACTATTTATTACTTACCCCCTTCTACTTCCCGACCTCAGATCGCCCGTAAATTATTTTTTGCTATATTCTCTTTTTTTTTATAGCATAGGAAGGCGGACGAGCATATGGGCCACCTGATGGTAAGTGATCACCAATGCCCATAGACATTGGCGTTGTAAGAGATGTTAACCATCGCTCACATCGCCAATGCGCCACCAACCTTGGGAACTAAGATATTATGCCCCTGTGCCTGTAATTACACTGGCTCACTCACCCTTCAAACCGGAACACAACAGTACCAAGTACTGCTGTTTTGCGGTAGAATATCTGATGAGTGGGTGGTACCTACCCAGGCGAGCTTGCACAAAGCTCTACCACCAAGTATATATATATATATTCGTTTATCAAGATTGTCTGGAGTTGATTGATTCCTCCGATAAATAAGAACTAGACAGCTTTAATAATACGCATTATAATATTAATGGTTCCGAACTGGTTCATGGGTGCCTCGTCGTTTTTAATGCCATTCGCGAGAATCGATGCTTGTGCGTGTCTTCTTTGTTATCTACGCTCCCACCCAGCAGCTGATCTTATCTCTTAAGTTTTTCTTCGCCTCTGTTGTGATTGTGGCTAAAACGTCTTTAATATTAAAGTTGTGTATGATCTCCGTTGTTTTCCCACATTTATTTATTATATACATAGTATTTCGTTCACTCAATATATGTCTTAGGAGGATCGCTTTTCGTCAGTGATTGAAGTCTTGCGAGTAAAGCACCATCCAGTCATATCTCCGTGCCTAGAGTTCATGCGACAGGTTCGTTTTTTGGGATGTATAATGTATTTTTTCCCGAGCGCTTTGTTACACTTTCGTCCAGGGTTGAAGATTCTCATATTATGATTAATCTGTTTCCTTTTTATGACGTCTGAGGAATTATTGTTGTTCGTGGTTGCTTCACTTCTCTTATTCATTAATTATTATGATAAGTCTAAGGATGTTGCTGTTTTGGGATTTTTTTGTGGGATATTGTCACATAACTCGAAGAAGTTGTTGTATGTGATCTACAGGTTTGATTGATTGGTTGGATTGATTTATAATAAAGACACATAATTTTATAAAACTTTATCAATGAAAAATGTTAAGTAAATATTATAGACATCTTAATGTATCCGTAAAATGATTCATTTAGTTCTACTTTTACTATTGAGTTAGACTATATTATCGACAAATATAAGGGTATAATCGTTTTGTATTAATCAGTAACTTCATACCTGTCAGTGTTGGCATTAAAGGTGCCAACAAAGGTTCAATACAAAACAAACTACGATACAGAACATTTTATCGCTACAGCACGAATGACAGTGACAAGTGCTTCCGTGAGAGTCCGTCGTTACACTGAACAAAGGCTACCTTACAGCCCACTATCGCCTTACGACCGTCTTTCTACGCGATTTGTAAAGGTTTCCTGCTTCGTCCCTATTCGATAGTGTATCAACTGTCAGCAGTCTACGCTGCGGTAATTGTTTGCAGATTTGCATTTCATATTATTATGTTCAACTTTATCGTCATAGACAATTCCGCTTTGGTACATAGATTAAAGTTAAAAAAATAAATGTTCAAAATGAACTAAAAGCAGTAGCTAAAAGTAGTTTGAATACTTTCAGTTGGATATATAATTTAATATATATTTTTAACAAGAGTCAACTTCAAAAGCACAAGCTTATTCTTTATCATAAAAACTGATAGTACTTCGTATGGATGCTTTAAATTGCATGATGACAAAACTTTTCTCATTACAACGAATGAAGAACTTCTTAATTATTAAAATTAGCCGAAACAACTAAAGTGTCAAGCGCGCTTGACCTGACTGTAAATTTACTTTTCATTCCCTTCTCTGCTATTGTATAGAAATGTATAATTTTAAACTTAACTTAATCGTCAATGATAATAGGAGAGCAGGTGTAGTTTGTTCTTTCTCAAGAGTAATCGCAATACTTTGATATTAGTAATGTATGTACATATATGTAATATACTAGCTGTACCCCGTGGTTTCACCTGCGTATAATTAATAATAATATAATAAATAAAAATCAGCGTAGATTATTCCTCGATAAAAGGACTATTCAACACAAAAATATTTTTTAAATTCGAACCAGTAGTTCCTGAGATTCGCCGGATCAAACAAACAAACTCTTCAGTTTTATATATTACTAGCGCTTCACCCGCGGCTTTTTTTCTTACAAAATTATAATGTTCCAGAATGAATATTCCAGACGTAAGTTAAATTCATTGGCTAACTGTGTGATTTATTTCAAGGTTGTGGAGCATCGGTTTCTATATAATTCTTAACAAATCCCAACCTTCGATTGCCAGAGACGACCCTTAACAAAGACGTTATCACATCTACCTTTCAAATTGTAATAAATTAAACATGATTTTATAATACGAAACTTTCTTCCAAAAATAACAGTCCCCTGGCGCACAGTCCCCTGTCATTTTATGTCACAGGGGACTGCTTTATACTCCAGGGGACTGTTTATTTAGGCATGATGGAGCCCAAAATGCCAAACTGAGCAGAAACACCTATCCTATCCAAAATATTGATTTATTTAAATTTCCATTCTACAACTGAAAAATAAATTATCTAAAACAAATAAATATATTTTAGAACCAAAACGTATAGCAGAACGTTTCATGTAATGTCTTAGAGATTATATTCAAGAAAAAGAAGATATAAAAGAAAAGAAACATTAAAAATGCTAGAGGAAGAAAGAAAAAGGCATAAGAATTACTTAAGGACAAGAAGGCTTCAAAAACAACTTGGAGGGATCCGACTAAAATTTTCTTTTGAAATAATTAACCAAAATTTCTGAATAAATTGTTTGATTTGTAGTGTAGTTGTAGTTGATCCCGCCTCAGTTGAAAGAAAATAACAAAAATATCTTAAGAGTCATCATGGCAAGAGTACTACTAGTGGTGGTTGAAACGCCGTGCAAAAATAAAAGCTGGTGAGATTGTTGCTACACGAAGTTGAAAGCTCGAAATCATTTAATATACAATACATACATACAGTTCTTCGTCACTTGACGATATATACTAGTACCAGTGTGTGCACAAACAGGTTCACTCTGTATTCCCTAATCTCATAATCCAATGGGATGGCAATCCGACATGAACAGTTCAGGCGCAGGACCAACGGCTTTACGTGCTTTCCAAGGAGTGCACACTCTTCCAACTTCTAGACTCCGGGCTGCTACTGGATAGAAAAACCCAATAACTATTTTATTGGTTCACCCAACCTGGTAATTGAATCCAGGACCTCCGAGTCTGTGGCGTTCAGATCTTGAACAGTTACTAGCCACAACCACGACCAAGGAGGTAGTCAAAATATATTAAGTTAAGGTTTACACATAAAGGGATAAAATATAACAGACTTTGAGATACCACAAGGTTTTAGCGAAAAGTTTGAGCAGCTCTCCTTAAAACGAGTTCTAGCATTTAACCTTAGTTAGGAAGCATCGAAGATGTTTACGCGGACTCCGAATATTAAGGTGAAATGAGACTAATAATCGCAAAGTAACTGTCTCACAGAAGACGAAATTTCATGACCTTGGATAAGTCGAATAATGCAGTCTCGTAAAATCAGCAAAACAAAATCGGTGATTACGTTTTAGTCAAATTTCCCATCAGGATTACGCAATATCAATATATTGCGGTGGCTCGTCACATAGATAAGGAAGGTAAACTAATAGTAACTTTTATAAGATGATGATCAGCTTAACCACAAGTTCTTTACGAAATTATCTTTCTGATCAAAACAAATATTAGAAAGGTTACCAAACCCAGATCTAACCCATAGAGGGGACATTCAAATGCGAAAAGTTTTAAAAAATCTCTGTTAGCGATATTGGTCTTTAAGAAATAAGTAAATTTTTAGTAAGCTCCATGGAAGAGAATTCTAAGTATCTTATGTTTAAAGTCAAAAATAATATTAGTAAGTCAAACCAAAGTGATGGTTGTGAGATTACATATAAATAAATTGCAAAGTAATGTTATTTTCGTTCTAATATTAATCTTATAACTCCATAAAGACTATAGCGCTATAAGTTAAGTTACTTGAAATACTGTTAGTCAAGAAGTTGATTTTAACAGTTTTAATAAAAGCGTTTTACTACATTATTTAGAAAACGATATGTGTTTTAGTAGATTGTAAAATTGATATTTTTTTATTGCATCTATAAAGTGAAAATGTGTTTTCTTTCGAAATAAACAGTCCCCTGGGTGAGTTGAACAGTCACGATTGTCAAGATTTTTGTTAAAATCGGCCATAAGTCAAAAATAAAGAAAATTTTGCAACGGCTTTTTCGCGATACATATTTCATTTATGAATGTCTTTCATTGTATTTTCATATTTTCTTAATATTCAAAAAACTATGCTTGGGACACGCTTGTGTGGGTCAGTTTCCAATTAGTGGAGAAATGCTCAATTATGTAAGTAAAAAAACGGTAATATTAATCTCGGTTAATAATAATCTTTAGTGTTATTATTCGATAAAAATAAACAATTAATATTAATATTATGATATATACATTAATCTCGTAAAACCTAAACTATTAAATCTGATAAATTACACACCACAAAATATTTATATTTATCATATGAGAGCGCATTAAATGTGTGCCATAACTCATTATAATATATTGCAAGAAAGTAGTCCAAGAATTTTGGGTAGTCGCTGCAAAACTAGTGCTGCACTTTCTCGAAATACCTTATATAATAATATTATGTATACAATATATGATATGTAGGCATATTTTAAGTATTATTAATACTTCTTTTAGGAATTTTACCAATTTTTTTTTTAACAAAACATGTTATTAAATTTTATTATTTATATTGAGAAGTATTGTCGTAAATAATATAGTGGAAATTTTCATAAAGATATCCTGGGCCTCTGGGAATGGGATATAAATAAAATACTATGCTGATACCGGGATCTCCCTCTATGTCTCTTCACGGGAATGTTTCGATGAATTGTTTGTATTAATACCAGCCGCGAATGTTTATTATAAAACATCGCGTTAAAATTCCAAATCCCATCTACTTCGATGTCTGGAAATCCACAAAAGTGCGATTTCCAAGGCATATTCAGTCGCAGTTTTCCCGGACCGAATTTTGCTCACCGTTTTTGCAGTTGTCCATGGGGGGGGGGGGATAGTTACTTTCCATTTCACCCAACCTATGTGCTCGCTATACCATAAAGATTCAATAAATAATGCACCCACGTCCATTTTTTGGCCCGCTTTAACCAACTTTTAGCTCAGTGAAACTATCCTAAGCACCCTTACCCTTACCCTTACGGTGACAAGTAATCGTTCAACTTAACAAGCTCATTGCTTCAATAAACGAATTTTGGATACAATTTTTCAAATAACGTAACTTTATTCGATAGCTGCTTTCGACCGCTTGCGTTGCATTTCTGTTCGGGCGCGTTTTGGAATATTCTGTAAATTTACGAGTTACAAGTTGTTTGACAGGTTCACGAAAATTAAATGTCGCTATTATTTCCCAAATAGGCTAGGTTGCAAGTGGTCGCTGACAAAGTTACCTACCGACCTAAAGTTACGGCTGACTGTCAAACTACTGAAAATTAATTCCGAAATTGCGATGAAAAGTTTAATTGCTTCTTCAAAGTCAATATGTTCCTGATGCTGTTAGCTTAGCGGAGAAGTCCTTATGGAACTAATTTTGACAAAGAGGGTAATTGAATTGGTGCTTAGGGAGTGACATGTTACAATGTTGTCTATGAACAAAGTGAAATATAATATATTATAAGGGCCGGCTTCGGAGTCGCGCCGCGCGAAATATAGGTTTTTAGCGCAACTCTCACAATGATCGAGGCTCGTGCACCGCACACGCACACAATATGTACGTGGTACAATATCGATAATCGATATTTTTTTTAAATTAATTTTTATTTTTAATTTAATTTTCGTAATTTATTTGATCTACAGAACCATCTGTACATTGAATTTACCGTATTTTATTTGCACTATATTATGTTTTTTCTCTATTCCTAGTATACTTATTAGTTATTTACTTCCCCGCTTCAAAAAAAAAAAAGCTGGTGCTAATGCAATATCAGATATATCAAAATAAATAATTGCAGAATACAAAATAAGATGAAATCGTTCACCTACAGTAAGCGCTTCTCCACGTGGAGCAAAAAAAGTAACTTCATCATTACGGGATCGACGTGAAGATATTCACGATAAACTGTGTAATCATTTTTGGGCTGACTTACATTTTTTTTAAAAAAGAACATAATTATATCGGAATGTCGATATGTTTTTTTGTTACGAGAACAACACTGTTTGTACACTGATTTTGTGTAAGTACATGGTTCGATCGCGATCTGTCAATGTGGCGCAGTCAACGTGATCTCGCTTCGGAGGCGCGTGGCCGAATGCTCTCTGCGAGGGCGATCGGCGGCTGGAATAAAAAAGCGCGCCGCTTCATAGTAATTTATATGGAGATTTTGAGTCCAAAAACATGGACAAGTTTATGATTTTTTTTAAACAAAAACAGAATATGTTAATTAAGAAATGAAGACTTAATATTATTTGATAAAATTCATTTAAAATTTTTGATAATTACATGATATAAAAAGATTTCATTAGAATTTCGTCAAACACATTGTGTACAAGGAATTGTCGAGAATTAGTAAAATAAAAATAAATACTCCAGCTGTTGTTGTTGGGGCCCCATTCTTCTTTTCCACGGGTTTCTCTATCTGATTAATAGTAGTAATATTCGTGCACGCTACGTATGGACCGCAAGAATATTGTTCTCCGTATCCGTTTGCGCTTCACAACGTAACTCAAACATTGTCCCATTAATATTTTATTATTAACGGAATATATTTTGATCGTTATAATAGGGAAATTATTACAACATTTACGATAGAAATTTAGCATGAAATAGGATGATAAATTTCAGTATTGTGCAGCATTTTATTTGAAGTTTTTTGTGGATACACGTAGCAGATCCTCCATCCTCACGATTTTACCTTTACTATTTATTGTTAGGCACTATTAGTTAGTTTTAAGCTATTCCTGATTGTCCACTGACAAATTTGTTCTAGATAGTTGTTCAGGTCCACATTTGCTATTATATACGATATATCAATACTTGACTCCCCAGAAAACGGTTATCCTATAGTTTTAATACATGGCTTTTTAACCGACTTAAAAAAGGAGGAGGTTATCAATTCGTCTGTGTTTTTTTTTTGGTGTTGTAACCTCATAACTATCGACTGGATGAATCGATTTCGATAAATTGTTTTTTATGTGAAAGCCGGTGCTTCCCGTGTGGTCCCATTTTTTTTGGTCCAGTTTTGACAATGGAATCCATGAGAAAACCATATAAGTCGTAAATTTGCATGAGGTATGTGCGCGACAAATGGACGAATAACTCGATATTTATTCAACGGATTTCGATGATTTTTGACGATTGATTTTTTATTGGAAAGAGTGTACTTCAAGGCGTGTTTGATGACAGTTTGGTTAGATTCTGATTATAGAATCCATGACAAAGTAACGGAAATCTTCAATTCTTAGTAGCAAACTAACGATACACGGCCGAATCTTATATGGGCTACCTAGATTTTTCATTTACCTACCATAACATCGTTATGATCAAGTAATTGTAGTACTATTGTATAAAACACTTCTTTATATACCGTCAATAGTTTTCGCAGCGCACGCGAAATAAAAACTTTTATAGGCAACAGTTTGATACGTTGGGTTACGTTGCTCCATTTTAAGTAGGGATCTATAAGATTTTGAAAATATAATATAGCCTATGTTACTCGGTAAAGACGTAGCTTTCTAAGGGTGAAAGAATTTTTAAAATCGGTCGAGTAGTTTTTGATTTAAATCGTAATAAAAAATCAAACAAAAATCAAATCTTTCCTCTTTATAATATGAGTTATGCATGTAAGCATTAGTATATATGTATATGTTTGTAATTGAAACATATTATTTGAATATCTCCTAAAAGTTGAGATCAATTTTGAAAATGATATATATATATATATAGAAACGTATAAGTATTCTTATATACATGTTATATTTATGTATATTTATATATAGATTACTAGTGTTTTTCCCGCGGTTTCACCCGCGTAGTTCCCGTTCCCGTGGGAATATGGGGACAAAATGTAGCCTATATTACTCCCTGATAATGTAGCTTTCCATTGGTGAAAGAATTTTTCAAATCGGCTTAGTGGTTTAGGCGTGAAAGCGTCACAAACAAACTTACTTTCGCATTTATAATATTAGTTAGGATAATATAGATACTTCCCCTTTTTTTAATATACAGAAATTCCGTCGTATTTTATGGTGAAGAATGGTATAACACAACATCTATAAACATACAGTTTATTTAATTATTACTAGAAATAATTATTTGATTATGTTATGGCTGCCCAACACCCCACCAACTAAATCTATTTAATCAAAACATATTAATTTATATTCATACTTTTAACCATATTAACTAATATTTAGGAATTAACTACCAAAATGCACTTTTCTTTACGTTTCACTGTTTTAGATTAATATATTTAAATAATAAAATATAACCGGCGCTGTCTCATATGAGCTGCACGTTTAGTAGGTCTACCCATATTCTACCAAATTATTGAATGTACTTCAGATTCACTAAAAATCGAAAAATAAATAAAAATTTTAACAAAACAAAAACCGACTTCATTTGAAAAACAAATTAATATGCACTAAAAAGTAAAAAAATAATTGCGTATTAATTACGTATTCTTCTGTAATTTGATAATTAACTTACTATTTTCTACTCATCAATATGTGCGATTGTGTTGTGTGGTTGATAATGTAGTTACAATTATTGTTATTTTTGGAGTTGATGTCAGCCAAGGAAACACTGTAATAAACCTAGCAATAATAATATGGGAATCCTTTAAATACAAACAAAAACTTACACATTACAAATTGACTTTTATTCGCCTCGTTAAGTTGCGCGTGCGACACAAGCATATCTCACCTATAACTATGTATGTAGTTATAAACCCACCTTGGCTAGGTCTTAAGTTTAGAGGCAGCTTTTCTAATGTGTTCGGGTACTTTGTTCCATAATCGGACAGCTTGAACGGAGTAAGAATTAGAAAAGAAACCAGAAGTATGAAAAGGGACAGAAAGAAGGTAAGAATCCTGAGAACGTAGCTGACGATTGTGATTATCACAAAGAAATTTGAATTTTTCTTTCAAATAATCAGGAGAGTGAAAATCAAAGATAATAGAGAAAAGATTATATATATTTTTATTAATTATACGCGGGTGAAACCGCGTGTCACAGCTAGTTAATTATAAAAACATATTCGATATAAACAACCAGCCTTTTGTATCATTGATTTACCTTGGTTAAGTATGTGGGTACTCACATATTATAAAGTTGTAAGATACATTATACACACATTCGAATACATATACATATACAAAATGTTATAAGCACAAATAAAAAACACGAGAAGTTCATCACGTCCTCCCGACGCTGCCCTAATTTCCATTTACACCGACTGCTACGTCAATAGCCATATATAAATGGCAACTACCATTCATCCGGATTAAACGTGTTTCCGAATTCAACACCGGCTATTGAAAACGATCACCCTGTTGAGAGTATTTATTTAGTGGCCCCGTGGGATAAAACAGGGTTGCGGCGAGCAATAGCTTATGCTACCAATTTGCATCATTAATGTGGCGAGCTTTATAATTGATTTATTATGCAAATCTGGAAGTGTTTTTGTTTTAAAATGACGAAATGTTTTATTTTTTATATTTTTACAGAAAATATTATCCTATTTACGTTATTTTATAAATTAATTTGTTTGCGCAATGTTGCCCCTTTTCATTATTTATTAAAAATATCCTGCAATAAACATAGCGTTTTCGTTGAGTTTGTTTTGTTTTCGTTGAATAAGTAGACATGAAAACAATATTCATATAACAAACAATAGCCAATAAAACGTATAAATTCACTCGTCTAAAATTCTTAAGAAATGTAACAACTAAAAGCAGCTCTTTACGTCAAATGTATACAACACCTTGAAGAAAATAACCAAAGTAGAAGTTGGTAGGAGTGAGCCATGCATTTACGTGGCTTGCTGAGTGCATTAAAACAACTTTTAGTTCTCAAGGTACGATAAAAAGAGCCCGAGTAAGATTTTCATGCATATTTTCCTATGGCTTTTCACTTTGCGGTGTGACTTTTTAGATTTCCTCCAAAAGTTCCGATTGAATTAACATTTATTGACTATATATTGAATTTACCAGCGCTTTGATAGCAATTTTATTCACCGATTTGGGAACAATGCCAGCGAACTTGTTCAGTTTGGCAGTTGGACGAAAATCATCCCTTCAACCATTGATTTTTTTTAGGGCTAGCTAATTCTCTGCATAGATTGCAATACTCCTCCTTTAATATTTTTTTTTTACAAATTATTCTAACGCAGCTTGCAACCAGAAACCTTCCCGGTTACAATAACATACAAAAGTTTCATAGCATTCACATGAATAGTAAAAAAATCATATGGGACAAGCAAAGAAAAAACGTTAATTTGTATAAACGACAAACATATGGTAATTTTTTTATAACCGTCCATATATAGCAATTATTGTGTTATATTTATGATATATAATATAATATACATTATCAGGTTCTTGTGGTGAATATGACTTCATGAAGTCTCATCTGGCTGAGTAACAACTACACATCACTTACTCCATCGCTAAACGTATAAGGTCCTCCAGACCGATTTCGGCCACGGCGGCCAATCTTAAGAGAGATTAGCCAACTGCGCAGGAGATATTATAGTGCACAAGTGTGTGCGCAAACACAGGTGCACTCTCTTTTCCTTAGCTCTCATAATCCGATGGGACGGCAATCCGACACGACCGGAAAGAGTTCAGGCGCAGGACCAACGGCTTAACGTGCTTTCCGAGGCACGGGAGTGTACATACTTCCAACTTCCAGACTCCGGGCTGCTACTGAGAATTTTCTGAGAGAAAACCCCAACCCCAACTATATATTGGCCCGACCTGGGAATTGAACCCAGGACCACCGCGTCTGCGCCAACGAGGCAGTCAAACGTATACAGACTTTGTATTGCTGTATTCTGATTTGATTTGAGCTTGATCCATATTAATCAATTAATTCAATGACTATAGTAGTTTCCAGTTTGATAATCAATAAGAAAGTATAATATATATTGAATAAAGCATTTTAAATTTGAATTTGAATATCTTATATCCAGTTATTGGCGATTGGCGTTATTGATTCAGCAACAAGCGGTGTATGTATGGATCAAACAACTACTAGTAAAGGCGATCACTTCACTCAAGTAACTCTTCTAGTCATCTGTGTATCTAAATAAATTAAAAAAATATATGTAAATAAAGTTTAGGCATATAGAATAATAATACCTAAAATCACAGCCCTGTTTTAATTTATGATCCGACATGAACTTGGGCCGGTATTTTGAATGAATGAAAGAAATTTGTAAAGCATTGAATGATATAGTCGTCGTTGATTTAGGATTACAAATTCCCTACATCGAATGCATTGAGTTCTTTGATATTTTATCTATTGGTCTTCAAACCAGAGGCGATGGGTAGATAATAAATACGTGTTAAGACAACAGAAAAATTAATCCTTCACTATATATGCACCTTGCGTCAAAGACATATCCGAATAAACTTCAGAATGATGTAGAATTACACTCAGTAAAGCCGATATACTACAAAGTAACCTTTGTGTTATATCAATATTGTAAAAAAGGGTCAACAGCCTAAGCCAGTATCAGAAACACTACAATAAACTTACACATTTCGTAATTTTATTTTATTGTAAAGACGTGTCTGGGGTTCTAAACCTTTTTCGACCCTCTTCGGATTTCCTACACTATTGCTTTCCAATGTCTTCTTACTTTGTTGTCACAATACTTTTGAACATTTAAACAGTATATATCGATATCAACGCTATGTGGGAAAATGTTGACATTATAAATAGAGAAAACGTTTAAAAATAAGAAAACTCATTGTTGTTTCTTCAGTTCATACAATTTAAAATTGAATCAATAGTGTCCAAACATGTTGACTGAGGCTTGATAACTTTTGTTCCGTTGTAAATCCAATATGGTAGATTACAGCTCACAGCCACCATGTGACTTTAACTCATTTATTATGTTAAAATTTATAAAACCTATGTTTTATGAAAATATGATTATTTAATATATAACATAGTAAAAATATCATTAATTTTCCCCTGCTGATGATACACCTGTAGCAACATTTAATTCAAAACAGCTTGGACCGCAGATTTATTATAAATTCATTGAAAGACACACATAAAGCTTAATAGCTTGCAAAGCTAATCGGAATATAAAGGGCTATTATTTCTCAAATTTGAAGCCTAAATTAAAAATCCCTTTTAATATTAAATATTTTTCTTAATTAAAATTTGTAATACGTATACGTCTTCGCATAATATTGTTTAAAATGTGTACATATTTTTTGGCTTTAGTATTATCAAAAAAGTATTTTTTAATTATTGCGATAATTTAATAATGAGCTCTTTGATCTTGCCTATACTATATTATACTACTATATAAGCTGCATTATTAGAAACAGATATTTTTGTTGCTAAAAAAACGTAACATTAATAGTAAGAGGAATAGTTGAAATAAATTCAATATGAAGTTAACAACATATATAACTAAACATATATTTTATTGTTGTTGTTAATGTGTTATATTGCTGTTTTATTAAATGAACTAGATAATAAAGTAGTATATTTAAATGCACAACTGTGCATTCTTCACTAGATGAACGCCCCACCAGGACTTAATAAAAAATGTATGACAGAAAAACATCGATTAATGGGGCCTTGTCGAACCTCATAGCAGTTTTCTGCAGCCTAATACAAAAACGTGACAACCCCATTAAAAACTGAATTTAAGAGTAATTAAAATATGTATTGTTTACATTATTAAAACATCGAAAACAATGTTAATATTTTCAAATGCTTTAAATGGAATTTCAAGTAAAAAGCTGTGACTAAATTTCACAGCGTTCGATAGTAGCTATAAAAATACAATGAACATTTCAACTTTCAAATAACTAACTCTTTCGTGTCGCCTTTCGTTCATTTTTATTAAAAAGACGTTATTTTCCTTACCTACTTGAAGTGAAGGATGTTTTTAACAAATAAACAGTAACGAATCTATTTTTTTAAGCTAGTAAAGAGTAATGTTTTACTTACATAAAATTTATAGTGACTAGTTATGATTATCGTTAAAAACATTTTGTAACTTACACGCAAAGAAAAACGAAGGCGGGAAAATTCATAATATTAATATATTGACCTCGAAGCTATACCGGGTAAACATCAATCTTGAAATTATTTTTCGACTGAGTTTCTTAATAATAAAGAAGACTGAAGGCCCAGCGAAATTTTACGTTGGCATTCGTACAAAGAAATTTTTAGCAGGCTTTCACGAAAAGGTTTAAGATTTCAAGTCCAGAATTCCAGATACAAAGAGTCGAAGGGCAACTGATCGCTGGATCGCTGAATACAGATTACAAAAATAATCCATTTGCTAAAGAAATCATTTTCAAATTGAGGATAAGGGCTATATTGTAATTGATGTCTTAACAAATTATGTTTATAAATGAAACATCGTTTTCTTAAAGACTTAAAATCATTCGATTTATTACGCTGTTGCGTAAAATGTAAATAGTTCGAAGCCTTCGTACCCAGAGCTATTCTTTAGAACTTTAAATTATATTAAGCTACAGACTACAGAAGCGATAATCTGGATTAATCACTAACCGTTTACTGTCGCGTAGAATTAATAATACTTACTTGACTCAAATATATATAATTATACATTTAGACTAATACATTTTAACTTTCTCGACATGGTAGACGTTAATTTTATTATAAGATTATTCGAATAAAAAGGCGGTAGTTGTAATTATAACAAATCAGATTTGAAAAATTTTACGTAACCTATACAACGCCGATTCGTATTTATTTGTGTGTTTGAAAATATATATAATAAAGTAGTACTATTAAGTCTATACTAATAATAATAATATCCTGGGACATTATTCATATACGGCCATCTGACCCAAACTAAGAAGAGCTTGTACTATGGAAACCAGACAACTGATATACTACATATACTACTTTTCTTTCACCCAAACTCAAGACAAACAGATATTTTCATGCACCCAAATTTTTGTCCTTGGTGAGAATCGAACCCACGACCTGCGGCGCGAAAGGCAGGTATCTACCAACCACGCCAACGGGCTCGTCATAAGGTCAGGAAGAGAAAGTGTATTTTATAATAGCAATCGAATGTGACAAACAAATAGAAAACAAGACAAATTAAATAGCCATCCATTTAATATAGTTGTCACATCAGACAAATATATCAGATGTATTTATAGTAGATATGATTATCTATCACGATTTATTTCAATGGTATCTTTGTATACGAATATTACGATGAGTGTAATTTATTATAAAAACCATTCTTATAAGTGAAAAAATATGAAACATTTTAAATAATTGAATTACATAAATTTTGTCTATTATATAGTTTGCCACTTTATTCCTCTATGTTTTTAAAATAGGTTAACAAAACAAAACAACGTATTTTATTTAAAAATTCAATTAAAGCAAAAGAAATACTGTTATATAATAGTATAGAGAATAGCATAGCGCCCGCGGGCTCTTACTCCAAATTACATGGCCCAGATATTATAAGCCTTTGTCACCATCATATGTTCATTTTATAACAAATGTATTATATTTTATATTCCAACAATATATTTTTGTGGATAAGACTACCAGTGGATGTGGATAAGGTTACCAATAATCTTGTTTTAACTAAATTACATAGGTAATATAAATATTTTTTAACTTATACAAGAATATTATATTATTAATTGAATATACTCCAACGCAGCGTTAACCAATCGATGGATAGTAAACTTGCTATTCAAAGTTTCATTAACCCCCCATTCAACCGTTGTATCGTGATTGAGTACAAAATGAACTCTGTTAAAAACTAATACTTCAGTTAACTCTTCGGTGATAAATAGTTTATTTTGTCATTTAAATTGAAATATCTATAAAATATTTTGAACCGTATTAATATGGTGATTATTATGCTTATGATTATTCACGGTGGTAGGTCTTTGTACTCTGTCTGTATGTATAAGTACCACCCACTCATCAGATGTTCTACCACAAAACAGAATAAAGATGTAGGTATCACTCATAAAAATAAAAATAAATCAAGTAAAATACCTCATATATTTTACTAAAATATTTGAAATTATACTTTTTCAAGTGATCGTCAACAAAATAATTCTACAATTCTCTCAGTAATCAATGACAAAACGAGAGTTAGAGACCATTTATGTTTTTAGCAATGTGAAACCTTATATTTACATAAATTTAATTTCTACTCTTACCCAGTTTAATAATGCTAGTTAACACCTATTTTAATTAAAATTCTGCCTACATTGCTGCAAGTTACTTCCCGTTGTATTATAAAAAGTAATGTTAATAAGATTCAGTCTCAGGTTTTACGTACGCTGTAAATCAGTCTCATTTCATTTTGGAAGGGATGTCGGCACATTTCTTTTCCGGACTGTTACTACGGATGGAATTAAAGCTATCCCATTCCAAATTTTAGCTTCACGCCTTTTCAAATTACTCGACACCAAAGCTGGAATATTTTTAATTACTTCGTAAACCTTTAAATAATTATTTGTTTTGTAAAAATAATTAATAAAATTAGAAGCCACGCTTACATCGCCAATACGCTGCCAACCTTGGGAACTAAGATGTTATGTCCCTTGTGCCTGTAATTACACTGGCTCAATCACCCTTCAAACAGGAACAAAACATTACCAAATACTGCCTTTTTTGGGGTAGAATATCTGATGAGTGGGTGGTACCTACCCAGGCGAGCTTTGCACAAAGCCACCACCACCAAGTAAAACCCTACCATCAACTTTTTTTAATAAACTTTGTTTAATTTTATGTTACTTTGTTTAACTTTGTTTTATTTTATTTTATATACTAATATTAAGATAAATAATAATTATTATTGGTCACTAAGTTAAATTATTAGAAGGAAAGGCACACTGGCTAACAATCTTAATAAATAGCATTTAAACGTCACATTGCTGAGCATTCTTTCTTTTTGCGGAGAAGGATTAAAGCTTATAAGATCATGCTGCTTATACTATATTTATATTATAATACGGATTGGTAGATACGTATGGTAATTTTTTATCCAACATCTGCAGGCTTCTTCCCGATGTTTCCTTCATCGCTGAACACGAGATTTATTAACACAAAAAAGTAATAAGTATTAGGTGATGCTTGCCTGGAGTTAACCAGTAATGTTCGGTTAAGATCCACTGGCTCTATCTGCCGAACCATTACCAACACTATTATACAAAATTAAAAAAAAACCGCATTATGAGTGTTTTACTCAATAACAGAGTGTGTTTGTTACTACGTTTAACAAAAACAAAACAAAACTCAAATTATAACTGATGAAATTCTCTACTTGACTTTGATAAGATATACCTACACGTCAAATAATATTTAAAAGTCGTGGTGAAAATCCTTTACGCGTTCTCAATTAAGCGCTGAACGATCCAGATCTCTACAATATCAATATTGGCTCCAATTAAAATATCTTACAGTATCAAAACAGTTACATTTATAAACACTATTGCTTACTGTTATTACTATTTCCACTATTAAATTTGTTGACTTTACAATCGATAATTCATCGAGTACAACTATGTAACATTTATTATTTAATTGAAAGAACACATATATTTGAAAACATTATTATTGTACTCGTAAGTTTGTTACTTTTGTATAAAAAATTGCCGCATCATTTTTAGGTGAAATATTCTGAGAGTATTAAACGCGGGCAGGCAAGGGATGTCAAGACAATTCAGCCGAAGCAATTAAAAGTTGCAATATAGTGTAGTGAAATATTCTAAGCTGAAACACATTGTTCAATTTCTCCTAAGGACGGCTACCCATAGTTTTTCATTGCTTAGGTATATGATTGTAAATTGTATGGAAAAATCACGAAGTAAATTAATGAGTGTTATTTTTTAATTAAACAAGACGTACAAATATTAAATATTCAGCTTTTTTGGCAAATTTTCAGCAAATTTGATTTAGTCCCGGGTTTCATGTCAGAAGAGTACATCAGAATTCTCGTGAGTGATTTGAAAAGTGTTTTTAGTTCTTAATCAGTTTATGAAAACTAGTAACTCAGTAAATTTAAATAACTATTATTTTATACAAATACGTAAATTAGTATTTACTAATAGTAGTAGTAGTATTTAATAATAGTAGTAGTATTTTTTAATAGACTAAACGTAGGACGGTTGCAGGTGAAATGTCCGAACCGAATAATTTAAAGTGGAATTTACACGTACACATTCAACCTTAATTTACTATTGAAATGGGTTAAATAAGGATTAAAATCATGATACCAATATCATCACTATTCAATTCCACCCGTATTTGAACTTAATAATTTAAAGAAAAATTGTTATTGTGGTTTAACTATAACAGTTAGGCATATACCATCGCCGAATTTTTGTGAGCCATCATGGTTATTATTAATATATATGTATAACACTATTTTATATATCTTCGATAGTTTTCGCAGCGCACGCAAAAAAATACTATTTATAGGGAACATTTTGATACCTTGGGTTATATTGTTCCATTTTAGGTCACAAAGGATCTCAATTTTTTTTGAAAATATAATATAGCATAATTATGTTACTCGGTTAAGATGTAGCTATAACGATGAAAAAGAAATTTTTGAAATGGGTCTAGTAGTTTTTAGTGAAATCGTAGCAAGCCAACAAAACTATATAACTGTTTATCTGAATGTGAAAGCTTATACATATGTGTATATAGTTATATTTTTGTTATTTTATAACAGAATGTACTGTAGTAAGAAGTCATTTTAATTCATAATTAGTTAATGAGAACAAGACTTTAACTGTTTAACTGGTCGGACTATAATTTAAGGAGACTTATTAACATACTTTATTCTTTCGTAATTAAAAATAAATCATGATTATAAGAAAATTGACACCCGTTTTTTGCAAAAAAAAATGTAACTACTCGGGTATACCCGCGTATTTGAAATAATAACACACGATAGCCGGATATTCAAAAAAGTCGGGTACGCGAAAACCCTACATCAAAATACAAATATTCTCCATCCTGAAATCAGAATGGCGACTCACTTTGTCGTAACGTTTTCTAAATATACGATAACGTACATTTATATTAAAAATAGTAAATTCCCGTACATGATAAACTTTATGAATTGTTTTTTAAAAAATGGAACTATTTCATGTACTCTGACGTAGTATAATTAAATACTGTTTAAATATACATTTACAAGAAAATTAAGGATTTGTTTTTTCCTGTATATAATTAACAGTGTCAATTAACTTGGCAAGCTTCTGATGAAATCCGACAATAAATAACAATGTTCGAATAATAGTTAGAAGAAAACTATAAAACATACAAAATAGTGTTATTTTACTTACAAACTGCTTGATGTGTAACAACGAAATTCGGAAACGAGGTTATTTTCTGATTGATTACACGTTGAAAACTATAGTTTATAAATAGTAAAAATACGTTGGCCTAGATTACTCGGATTCATATTATATTCGCCGTCGAATTAAATCATCCAAAACACAAAGAAGCCCACAACAACGGTTGTGTTCTACATATAATATTAGTTTTAACTAAAAAAACAATTTCGTCTTATCATAATGCTACGTAGCACGTTGTTGTTAGTTTGAAATTGATTTCGTGTTAATTGTGTGAATTTTAATATTTTCCTTCTTTCTTTAATCTTACTTATTTAGCTGGTAGCTTATAAGCAACAAGATGTACTTGTCCAGCAAATCTATTTTGTACAATGATTCTTTAAGAAATTTTGATCAACTGTATTTATTATATACATACATATGATCACAATTCACTATTAGATACAATCTGAAATGAAATAACGTTTGAACTTGAAAAAAGTCAGACAAAAACTGAAATCGCGTACCGTCGAACCTTTCCTTGACATAGCAGGGTTTGCGATTTGGCCGAGAAACCAATGAATAATATACCCACTTAAACATCCTCGAGCGATTCAAGCGCTTGATTGCTTTCCGCTTAGGAATTTGACTTGATATACATACATAGGTTCTAGCATATATATGGCGGGAACTGTTTCAGAAATAATTAATAGCTAACGACTCAACAGTACACTTTATTAATTACAACATTGTTATTAATAAAATAAACACTATTATCCACAGGAAGTATTTTATTGATATCGCTTGTGATTTAAAATCTGGGTACTCTACTTATTTCGGATTAGGTGTACTATTTGGTATGTCGTAATGTCGATAAAATATATTTTCAAATGAAATTTTACAAGATTAAATTAAGTGTAAATTATGTACTAGTCAATCAAGTCATAAATAATATATGAGTATCAAATTTCACACTAATTGCTTAAAACAGTAAGAACTGGTTCGGGTAAAAAATGAGAAGTAATAGAAATCTATGTTGTTTCTCTCAATGGAGTTTTAAAAAACTTTGTCTTTCGTATCTTTCATTTCCAAAATGATTAAAAGATAAAAAGGAAAATGTAATAGGGTCAAGGAATATAAAAGAAAATAGCACTTGATGAGTCTTAAATTAAATTAAAATTATATAAAAAATTAAATTGCATTGATGTAATTCATGTAAGATGTATATAATTAAACAATTGCAAACGCATGTAGATTATCGAGTTAGCTTAATACAAGGAATCATGTTAACTGGGATATCTGAGATAGGTTCCGCAGTAAGTATACACGGTCGGGAATGCGATATCTCTATGCAACTCTAGCTGCTCACATAGATTCCTGCGGTGAAACAATATAATGCAATTCTATAGAACATATCTAGTGTGTAATTAAGTTATTGAAATATAATGGCGTCGACGTTCTGATATCACAATAATCGTATCAGAAACAAAATATGAACAATGATAAAAATAATAATAATCGACACGTTTTTTTCAGCCACGTTTAACGATTTCTTTATTAGATATTATATTATTTATACTTATTATATTAGGTACATTATTGTAAAAAATGCGTTTTTATTAATAATTCTATCATATTATATTCTATTTATTATACACAATTTAATATAATTTAAAAGAACAAGAACTGCAATTCATGCTTATAATATATATAATATAAAATTAATTCTGATACAGATGTAAAAGTACGTAAAACATCTTATCTCCTAACATTTGCATGCAGCATATATTTGGTTAGATAAATAGTATTTTACAATGTTTAAATACAGTAGCTATAATAATGTTTACCTATTACTTTTTATTTAGATTTAAGGATGTTGTAAAACTGACTAGAATATATAGCCAAACTAAATTATGAAATCATTGGATATTCAATTTTAATTCTAAACGAAAGTTACTACTTTCTTAAAATTTGCAACAATCATAATTTTACTAATTATGCTATGTTTATTAAATAATTATGACATTGTCATATTCTTAGAGATCTGCTTTATAAATGGAACAATGCAAGATAAAAGAATAAAATCCGTTTATTTAAATTGAGAACTGAGCTATGCTAGTGGATTATTAAGTTAAATTACTCAGAGTTCTGAAGAAAGATGACGCCTATTGTATTAATGCTCCCTTAATTATAGATTACCATCTTATTCTTCCACGGTTCAGATAAAAATTCAATTTAAGTCCACGATTTTAATATATCAATATCATCATAAGAAGATCCCAATGGAACCTCAGATATTAGATCCCTTTCCTATTAAAATAATATACTCGTATTTGCTATGCAAAGCGTTAATCAGTAGAACACGACATGACAATTCCGCTTAATAATTTTTTTCCAAATAATTTAGTTTAATTAAGAACATTATTTATGCGTATAATCGTTCTAGCCGCATTATTTTGATATGATTATTCAATAAAAAACAAAGTATTATTAACTAAAGTTTATATATTTTTGTTAATTGGTTATTTTGATTCAAGAACCAAATTAGATTTTTTGTTTCTTAAACTAAAATATGTTGAGAATATTATTAAGACTCACCTTTTTTGCTTTTTTCACTCACCCTTATTTTCTTGTTTCTAACTCACACATAACTCATAAAAATATTATTTCTGCTAAAATATTATTTTTAATTTTAAAATATTACTCATAAACACAATACGTCACTATTTTTGCTTTAATCTTTTCTTTTGTTTGCTTAGTTCCACGTTTGAAAAAAAAATACTTTTTTTGTGTCTAATGATCCGTGCCAGTGATTTTTATTATTTATATTTAACCTTATTATATACGCACCTTCATCGTACACCTTTTTCTGTGACTAAAATGGTTTACTGAGCTTTTGTTAAGTATGACCTGATTAATTATCAAACTATTTAAAATGAAAATAAATAATAGAACTTTATTAAACTTAAAATACCACTTAATATTATTTACCTTGAAAAGCCGCTATTGAAGGAACAATATTCATATGTATTAAACTATAATTAATTTATCATTTAATAAATATATACATATAAGATATTAGTTACATTAAATAAATAAATATCCTGGGACATTATTCACACAAAACCATCTGATCCCAAACTAAGCAGAGCTTGTACTATAGAAGCCGGGCAACTGATATACTACTTTTATTTTGTATTTTTTTTAATTGCATAGGTAAGCGGACGAACATATGGGCCACCTGATGGTAAGTGGTCACCAACGCCCATAGACATTGGCACTGTAAGAGATGTTAACCATCGCTTACTTCGCCAATGCGCCACGAACCTTGGGAACTAAGATGGTATGTCCCTTGTGCCTGTAATTAGAATGGTTCACTCACCCTTCAAACCGGAACACAACAGTACCAAGTACTGCTGTTTTGCGGTAGAATATCTGATGAGTGGGTGGTACCCAGACGAGCTTACACAAAGTTCTGCCACAATGTACAAAAAAGAAATGAAAAAATACTTATATAATATTATTATATAAATACATACTCATACAGATAATTTATATATATATATATATATATATATATATATATATATATATATATATATATATAAGCAAGCGCTTGACTGTTATCACACCTGATGGGAAGTGATGATACAGCCTAAGGTGGAACGCGCTTGCCTATTACTATTATTGTAATACTAATATTATTAATACTAGTGTAGTATAATAACTGTAGGGTCGTGAGTCTAGAAACACTATATATTTGTTATATAATTGAATATTAATGGCATATTACATAGAAGTGGTATTCCGTCAAAATGTAAACATTCTTATGATAACTTCACCCTCAACAATGAAAGCATTTATTTAATAATCATCTAACGACATTTAATGACGATACTCTTTTGTTTTAGATTTGAACAACATCAATCAACTTGGATATAAAATGTAAGTATAAATTTATTGTATTTAATAATACATACATTGTCACTTGTTAACAGATGACCGTGGGTTCAAACCCAACTGAATTTCATGTGCTTAATTAATGATATAATTCATTTCGAGCTTGACGGTGAAGGAACCTCGTGAGGAAACCTGCATGTGTCAAATTGCGTTGAAATTCTGTCACGTGTATTCCACTAACCCGCATTGGAACAGCGTGGTGGAATAAGCTCCAAACCTTCACCTCACAAAGAGGAGAAGAGGCCTTAGCTCAGCAGTGAGACATTCACAGGATGTTACTTTACTTTACATACTTGTCAATTATTTTATAAAATTATTATATACAATTATTTTTAAAAAAATCATCCACATTTTTATTCCTGAATTCCAAATTTAAGAAATATTCAATATTAGGTTGCATTTAAATTTTATATTCTCACCTTTAATAATATTTTATTTTGATTCTATATTAGTAGATACCAACGTCTAGTTAAAAATTACTTTGTTCTAATATTTATGAACAACCATCTTACTAATACAAAGGAAATAATATTATACAAAAACTCATTAAAACTTTATGTCAATGTTTTGGTTACCTACCGTACGCCGTATGTATTTATTAATGTGATAATTATTATTTACTGATATACTGAAATCATTAATGTTAAATTAATAACTTAAAATATAAATATTCATAAAAAATACCCCTAGTAAAGTCGTACTAGTAGTAGTGTCGCGTGAAAAATGGAAATTTCGCTATGAGTAATACGCTGTCTGTCTAGTAACATGACTTCAATGTTTTCAACGAAAATCGCAGAACGTAAGGTACGTTGTATTTAATTGTTACGCTATTATAATTATTAATTATAATTAAATTGTTATTCCAAATTAATTCCCTTTCTCTTACTTCGCTTTTACGGAAATATACATGTCTAATCGAATAGTAATATCCTCGTGTATACAGTTACTAAAAATATTGTTACAATCAATGATATTATAAGTAAAAAGGTGTAGATAGGTTACAAGCACTCCGTGAGCACTAGTTCGACATCAAGATTACTATCAACACTTCACCTCAGTATTATATCACCATTGTCAAAGGATAGACGTCACGTAGCGAGTACAAATATAATTAAAAGTGACCCAAAATAACCAGAAATCCCGTCGTGTGTTATGAGATATTGCACAAATTATACTATCAAAACTTCTTAAACTTAAGGATTCACTTCTCATTAGTAAGTTTACTATTTATCTTAATATTTTCACAAATCAAATAATATATTCGTAAAATATGACGTTAGAAATGAATGAATGCAACAAAAGTATATTAATGAACGAGTGCAATAGAGATAGACGATGTTACTGATCATAGAGTAAAACACAAACAGTGGTGGCAGTTGGCTCACCTATAAAAATTTTATATGTTTGTATAATTTATACAAATGAAAAAGAATATTAAATTATTAATTATATTATATTACTAAATTGAAATCAAAATATAAATAATTATTTTTTCAGTATGTCGTAAAGAAGATGTTTATTTAGAAGTATAATTGTTTCTAGATTTCCATCGAAAGGTGCATCCAGTGGGTTGATATTGTTTATTTGATATTAAATTTTTATATTTTTGATAGTTTGCCTATTTTCAATGAATTTTTAGTACTTTTACAAAATGAATTTATAGTAATCGCATTCATAGGCATAAATCCGGGTAAGAAAAACGTAGTGTCTGATAATTTATTCTATGTCGTTTCTTTGACACGAGACGATGCACTCTCGCAAATATATTCGTCTTTTTTTCACTTGTGATACTTAAATCATGCCACCCTACTTTAGCGACGAATCGTAATATAGTGTGTATATCGCAATATAAAGTTATTTATGTGTGCGTAACAGTGTCATTTTCGTAGATTGAATGCTATGTATGTAACCTATCTACACCTTTTTACTTATAATATCATTGGTTACAATAATAAGAAAAATTGTATGTAGATGCAATAAGAATGCTAAATCTGTTATTGCAGAATTTCACTTTCAGCTTTTACTGTTTAACGTTTAAAATATGTCATTAATAATAAAATTCTATAATACATAATTTATAAATAGAATATAATACGTATTATTTAAATATAATATAATATGTATTATTATGCCATTGCTATAATAATTCAAGAGTAAAACCTTTAACTTTTCTTAAAACATCTACTACAATTACGATTGAAATTAAAATTGTTGTATCTTGTCCTAGTTCCATTGAAGGGATTTATTTAAAATGATCGTCATTCTAATTCGTCTAGCGTCATGAGAACTGAAAATTCAAAAGGGTACGCAAACTAATTGATTCCGTTTCGTTCCAAATTCCAATGTTAAATTGAGAGTCACCAACACTAATAACCTTTTGTATAGCCGATGCCCGGCTGTTCCGGCACAGCGGCGGTGACGGCAATTCATTCTGTATAAATTTATCATATGTCATCACATGGAGAGCTGGACGCAACGTTACCAAAATTATTTTTGGGGACAAGTTTAAGCCTAGAATTAATTATCATCGACGATGTTCTCTGACCTTTTATGTATTGTTTATATCATTTTTTTTTAGAGTAAAGTTACTTTCGGTTTTGTCCATGTCATATAGTAATATTACTTTACTATACGTTGCTATACTAATATTCTAAAGAGGTCAAATTTTATTTGTCACCTCTTATTCTTGCAACAGGTTATAGATATATAATTTATATTGTTCTTATGACAAGTCCTTATCTAATACAGTCAGTGACAAGTAATTTAAGTGGTTATTGTTAACCAACAGGCCTTCCAACAATCTACACAATATTATGACTTTGTTAACTAAAGCCTCTAAGGACTGCCTGACTCTCGTTTTGGGTTACAGTGATTTTCTTAAGAATAGTCAGTTAATTTGATAATGTCACGATTCAAAGGTTGAATGTGCAATCCAAAGTAAAGGCAGTAATATGAAAGGTAAATTTTAATTAGGAATAGTTAATACAATAAGCAACATGCTTCAGTTGTTATCATATTTTAATTTTAAAAAACATAACATAATATATTTTTGAAAAAATATTTTGATTGCTCCACCATACTTTTTTACGAAATTAAATTTTATGAAAGTATATCGATCTATATGAGTCACAAACTGATCGATATATTTTCCTACACTTCCACCAGGGTGTTCGCTTATACTGACAGGTTTAGTAGAAAAATGTAAACTAAATAAAGATAAATTATTAATTAAGGATAAATTATTTACACTATCATGTTTTGCTTCATTTAAATCATTCCAATAAATACTTTTCATGTAAGTTATAAGTAAGACGCATAAATACACGCCAACATGCAGCTGATAGAATGAGAAACTATATGTATGTATATAAGTGATTGTATAGAAACTATGATATGTATGAGGTAAATACATAAAAAATTAAAAATATAAATTTTATTAGATTTATTTTTTTACTTATAGAAAAAGTGTAAAAAATATCAACATTTAATGATAAAAAGTAAAAAGAATACTCAGTTAGTGCAGGGCCTAAAGTGTGAAGTAATTTATCAAAACTTGATTTCAAAAAAGTTTTGGCACTGTCATCCTCCGTGAGCGCCTGTCCGCTTTGGATAGGTGACGTGACAGTGACAAAAGTTGCTCGTGAGCGGGATCACTTATCGCTAAAAGCCACAGATTCAATAGCAAAGTAGCTAGCGTTCAAGTCAAGGCTCAAGCAAAAGCAAAACAAGTCTCGTTGTCTATGACAACTACAAGCTTCACATAGACGCGTCATCTGCGTCGAATTTTATTATTTTTATAATTTAGTAATGTGATTAAGAAAATTGTGATAAGTGTGATTTTATACAAATCTTCGTGATAATATTAGTGTTAAGATTTGTTATGTTATCTTTGTTCTTCGGAATAAACTACGAGGTAAGAAAGCTGCAAAGTCAGTGTCGTCAAGTTTTGTTTAGAATTTGCGGGATCGATAACCCGGTCGGCTAGCCATGAGGCGCGACGCTGAGGTTATGTTGCGAGTTGCGAACCAGTATCCGAGTTCAAGTAACGGTCCCGCGGACCAGAGCGAGCCGACTCGTATTACAGCCGCAAAATCCGGTCGGACTTAGGACAAGTTAGTTTATAATAGCGTCTAGATCCTCATTAGCCGCCCTCATTCCGTTGCGCTTACCATAGATAATCACTGTAAATAAATACTTAAGTATTTAGCTTCGCTTCAAAACGAGGAATATTTCCTATGCCCCAAACCTTTAGCGCTCGAAACCTTTGGATATTCCTCATGAGATGTGCGCCTGTTTTCCAGCTTACCCTGCCTGCAGTGCGTGCCAAGAGCCCCAGAGTCCCAGCCATTAGATTGAGTGGAGTGTCCCCTGCCCACACATAGCCCTGTACGCAGCCAAAATTCCACGAGATACAACGGACACCTCCTCCAGCATGGATCTGGAGAAAGCCCCCACTCTCCATGAAGAGGACTCCAAAGTTACCCTCACTATCAGATTGATTATGCAGGGGAAGGTAAGAACGTTTGCACGAAAAATAATAACAAATACTAGGTATTTTCACTTAAATTTTATTCCTATTTCATGTAAAAGTTGCACTTTACTCGTACATACTTTTCTTCGATATTTTCTAGTCTTTATAATAATATAAGGTTGTTTATAGATTAGACTTTTGACTTATAATCAATACAGATGAAGTTTTACTTTATTCCAATAAAAGATGATATGCTTACCACATTACAGATGTCATATAATAAGAGCATAAGCAGAAATATTTGTTAAAACTTTATAATAAACTACCTAATTACTAATAGATGAATACATACAATACATTCACAATAATCGTCTTTTAAACGAGTTGTGTTACTATAATGTATGTTAATCTTACATGACATTGATATTTAAATCTTGTTAGGAAACAAACACTTGTATGGATGCCTAACATAAAATCCTCTTTATACATTACCTCATTTGCTCGTTTAAAATAGTTTTGTGTAGCTATTTGAAATACAATATAATATCTTCTTACTTTAAGTATTAAGTTATAATTCTTATTACATAACTGTAAAAACATAATTTTCTGTGCTTTAACTTTCCATTAATTGTTTAGAATGTGTTTAAAACCAGATCTATTTTACAATCAGACAATCAATAAGTAGAACTGTAACTAATATAGTTAACACACATTACAACAAAAGCAGTTTATTTGAAATAGTAACAATGATAAAATCCTTTGTTAGTATGGGAATATTTTTATAGAGATCAGATATTGTGATCAAATGCTATATATTGTTGCATATAATAATTAAAAAACAAAACCATAGGAAGTGAGTCACAAAATTATAACCTTATTTCAATTGTATTAAACTTACCAACAAATTCAAAGATTCAAGTATTGCAAACCAATTTCCAAAAACCAACCAACATCTTAATGAATAATATAATTCTTTATTTTGAAATATTAATGCTTACCTTATTTGTAATAATTAATTTTAAAATAAAAATGAGTTGTAAATAAAGTGGGTTATGTTCAGTTACAAAATTCCATATAAAAAAACAATGAAATGAACATCAAACTCTTTAACACAATATAAACTTACTATTCTTTTTTTTATTAAGGATCAATATTATATGAAATAAAATACCTTTGTTGTTGACAAAAGAAATTAATTCCAATGAATATAACAAAAATGCAATTAATAATAATTTAAAGTTAATTAGTAATTAAGCATTAGTAGTATAAATACAAGTAATTAACAGTAGAAAACAGGAAAACACTTCAAGGAATTATTTTTATTGTGCTCATAAACCGTAGCTAAATAGTTTCTAATTAAATACTTAAATGTGTCTCAGCCGTGAAATGTATTGATGTGAATGTCTACCTATGTGATATGTCTAGTATCCAGTTTTAATTGGCTGTAATCCAATATAAAGTATACTTGGCATCTTTCCAGCTATTGGCACTCTCCCTGTTGATCGAATATTTTGATTTGTACCTTTTACTTTCTAATTGAAATAATGTAAGTGATATTCACTATTCAGAGACCTTTCTTTTTATTTCTTATATTTCATGGTTGTTTAGTTTTTTATTTTAAATCGTGATTCATTTAAACTGCATGCACGATTTGTATTTAGTATCAAGTCTTATTGCCTATTTTACATTACCACTCCACACTTGTAAATATATATCTCCAATATGCCAACAAGACTCACAAACAAAGCACAGTCTGACCTTGTTTGTGAGGTCAATATATATTTGCATGTTTGCATTAAAATGTTTAATGATTAAGCTTGAAAAAAATGTATAATGCTTAAGCGTAAGGTTCTTTGACCTGATAAATACTTTCGCCATCAATCCCACTTCTATTTGCGTCTTTTAAGATGTATTATTACTTGAGAGGCTAGACTGACGCATGTGCATTGTTCACATACTACAGAAGTCAACTAGCGTTGCTGCCAGGAACGAACGAGAGTTACGTCGCCAACACTCTAAAACTGTCAATGTGCATCCCTGATACTATTATTGCTGTAAAGAATTGCTATGCTGCATCTATTAGTAGATCCCAGACAGGGAAATCTTTTGTATGAAATAAATCTTCGTGCAGTTGCATTAATCATGCGTGCGCTTGTTGCACAATACTTGCCAATGCTAACTGCATTAATAACCGACTATTTAAATAATTGTTTAAATGAAATATAATCTCATATTTTGTAATTAAATGATTTATTTTTTTGTTATACAGGAAGTTGGCAGCATCATTGGCAAAAAGGGCGAAATTGTTAAGAGATTCAGAGAAGAGGTGTGTAAAAGAAATATTTTCATAACTTAACTATTTTTACATTGAACCTTAACTATTTTTTTACTTTAAACTTTTAATATTAATTAAACTAGAAAAACTTAAAACGCATTTATGTACCTACTAAATATCACATTCATAAAATTAATTAAAAACATTAACAAGTCAATTTTATATTTAATAGGATATTTTTACCAAAATAAAAAAAAATACAATCAAATTAAATTCTCTATTTATAAATTTTATTTTAAATTTGAAGTGATTTTATGATATTTTTCCGTCTTTTTCAGTCTGGAGCTAAAATCAATATATCAGATGGATCTTGTCCAGAGCGAATTGTTACTGTTACTGGCAACACAAGTGCTATATTCAAAGCATTCACACTCATATGCAAGAAGTTTGAAGAGGTTTGTATATATATATTTTAAAATATTTATTTTGGGATCGGAATTTGTCGTAAATATACAAATTTAAACAAAAAAATTCCATACGCTATTCTTATGTATATGAATGGTACCTCGAAAACAAAAATAGGTAATTTTACATAGAAATGCCTTAAGGGATAGTCAGCTCGATAGAAAGTACCACTTAAAATAATAATAAGTAATATGAACATACAAAAGACAACAAATTCCGATACAATCAAAGAACATATGCATATAGTGCACGTCATTAAATATTGGACAACGACCATCGACATCGATTGAAAGTAGAGTGTTATCTCTGTCGCATAAAACACTAACAGTCCGGTATTTTCTCGGTGGTAGGGGTTTGTGCAAGCTCGTCTGGGTAGGTACCACCCATTCATCAGATATTCTTTCACAAAACAGCAGTACTTTGTATTGTTGTGTTCTGGTTTGTGGAAGGTGTTTGTTACGTATGTAAAATTAAAAGAAAACAAGTACAATATGACGATGTTAATCTCATCAGATTGTATACAAATTGTATAAATAGGAAGAAATTGTTGGCGCATAAGTTTAATGTTAATGTTCCGTTAATATATACAAAAAAAAAACTATACGATTAATTTAAAATGTAAACGTATTGATTACGCTAGTATGAGTTAATTTAAAGTAGCTTCAAATGAATATGTTAATCTTTTCTCAGTATCTATGGATATAAGGTCCTCCAGACCGATTTCGGCCACGGCGGCCAATCTCAAGAGAGATTAGCCAACTGCGCAGGAGATATTATAGTGCACAAGTGTGTGCGCAAACACAGGTGCACTCTCTTTTCCTTAGCTCTCATAATCCGATGGGACGGCAATCCGACACGACCGGAAACAGTTCAGACGCAGGACCAAAGGCTTAACGTGCTTTCCGAGGCACGGGAGTGTACACACTTCCAACTTCCAGACTCCGGGCTGCTACTGAGAATTTTCTGATAGAAAACCCCAATAACTATATATTGGCCCGACCTGGGAATTGAACCCAGGACCACCGCGTCTGCGGCCTTATATCAAGCCACTAGACCAACGAGGTAGTCGTTGTAGTAATAGTAATCGTAGTAAACTAGTGGTAGTCGTAGTAAACTATGGATATAGTTACGTAAACAATAAACAAATAGAATCAAACACAATTTTTTTCAATTGATGGTTTTGTTAAAGTTCAAAACTTCAAATACCATGTAATAGTGATCTAATAATAACAAATACTTATAATTCAAATGTGGTGGTTATAGTTACTTTGACTATCTATCGGAAAGTATAATACATAGAAGTATCATATAGAATAATTTAATTTTATTATCTAAAAATTTGAACGGGCGAGGTAGGTATTTTTTTTAAATAGTAATATAGGTAGGTGGACGGCTAAATGAGCCACCTGATGGTAAATGTTCACCACCGCCTGTATACATTGGCGAAGTAAGAACGTCGCCAATGCGCCACCAACCTTGGGAACTGCGATGCGACATCCCGTGTGTCGTCAATGACGCTCACGGTACGTATACGAAACGTCGAAACCGGAACACGCGCGCTTGCCGGACACGATCGCATGACGCATGGGTCACGTTGCAGTGGTGCTCGCAGTTCAACGAGGGCGGCGGCGGCGGCTCGCGCGCGCCCATCACGCTGCGCCTCATCGTGCCCGCGTCGCAGTGCGGCTCGCTCATCGGCAAGGGCGGCTCCAAGATCAAGGAGATCCGCGACGTCACGGGCGCCAACATACAGGTACCGGACGCCAGTACTTTCCTTACGCACTATTTTGAATTATTATATCCAGTGGTGGTCGTATACTTTAGAAACACTGCCGACGGTCCTTGACATTATGTAAGATACTTCACCGCAATCGTTTTTATTTTAAAATTAAACAATAAAGAGGACAACAATATGTTCAGCGATTTATCTTTTATGAGAAAAAAAATATAAATCCCATTACACAAGTGCAGTTTCAGCATTACATTACGGACAAACATTTAAATCAGTTTTAAGGTTCATACCTTAATGGTCAACTATTTAGAAAAAACAACAAAAAGTATAAAAAACAATACTTTTTTTAAGTATTAGTAATTAGTATCGTTATTTACGAAATTACTATCCACAGCCTACCAATAGTTATAATTAATATTTAGTGGCGTATCCCTTATTTTCAATAACAGTACTGCAACGACGGTCGACGTGGTATTTATTCAATCAATTTCATAAATTTATCTAGGGGGATTGAATTCCATGCTTCAACAAATGCTTTATATAGTTCGTTTTGTACTACGTAACTGGTGTTACGTTTGCTTGAGACTTTATTTTTAACAATATACTACTAGAGATATTCTATTGGGTTTCAATTTGGACTATTTGCTGGCCAGTCTAAAATGGATATACGTTGTTCGTTAAGGAAACATTTGACGCTATCGGCCGTGTGTTTAGGGGCATTGTTATGCTGAGTAGGGAATCATTGTGTGCTCTAACATATTTTTGTATTGCCATTGATGTATTGTACCTTCAATCTTCCGAACCGTCTTCCAAAACCGCCCCCCAACTTTAATGTTGCCGCCACCCTGCTTGACTTTACTCCTTGTGTATTTATAATTAAAAACATTGTTTACAGGACGTCTAACATAGCGTTTTCCATCGGAATTTACCATATTTATTTTTGTTTTATCTGAAAATAACACTTTTTTCCAATCTCGTACCGTCCAATTAACATATTTTTAGCGAATAGTAATCGCTTCTCTCGGTGTTGCTTATTAAGAAGCGGTACCTTTCGAGAGATTCTTCCAAACAATGTAACTTCTACTAATCTTCGGCGCATCAGTCTTGACGAGATGTTTCGCGGGTCACCAGGCGAAAAAACGTTTCTGGTTGGAGTAAAGTAAAAGACCCAAGTCTTTACTTGGGTCTTTTTTAGCAACACTAACGATTACCGTATCTTCGCTGGGAGAGGTATTTCTTGGCCGAGCCTTTCTTAGAACATGTTCAACAGTTCCGTGTGCTTTATAATGATCAATTGCATTAAAAACTTTCTTAACAGAACAACTTAAATGCTATTCTTCTGTAGGCCCAATTTTGATCTATAAGTAAATTTTCAATTATTTGCCTAGTTGACTCGTCACAACTTTTATTTTTGTCCATTTTGAACAAAATAAAATTCAGATTAAATTTTGAATTGCCGCCAAAATAATAGAAAAAGCCAAGAAAGGAATGTTATTCTCCAATTTCAAAAAAGAACTTGCTATGGATGCTTTTTTTAAATGTTTCTAATTAGGCTTTACATGTGTAAGACTCATTTTGTAATTAAAAGTAAGATATGTTTCATATTTTATGCATTTCATGAGTTTTTTATTTGAGTGGCTATATTATTGCATGATTATTAATTATTGAATGTGTATATTTTTTACGAACATTTGTACGTTAAAGTTATACTTTCTTTATTCAGAAGAAATGTGTCTAATTGCGTGACCACCACTGTATATCACTTGGAAGTGTTAAAAAGATGAAAGAATGATTTTAATAATAATAATATTGTTGAATGTTTTGTCTAAAATTCATTAAAATCTTATGATTTTAAATGTATCCATATCAAAATGAATATAAAAATGTTATCCATATCTCAAGTGCAACTATTTTATTTTTAGTAGTTCATTTTAATAGATGCCTTTTTTAAAATTGATTGTGGTATTTGTATACTTTTAGATATGAATAACATAAAAAGTTTATTAATGTTTAATTAATACATAAAATATATTTTATTAAAGGTTGCAAGTGAGATGCTTCCAAACTCAACTGAGAGAGCGGTGACAATCAGTGGCACATGTGATGCTATAACACAGTGCATTTATCACATTTGCTGTGTTATGCTCGAGGTGAGTTCAAAACTATATATAAATGCTAGTCCAACTTATGCTCAACGTCTTATACTTCGAGTATACTTTTCATTACCACTTTTGACCCATATAAGTATTTAGGTATGATTCATTTATTCTGCATATGTGATATGAATATTTATAACATGTTGTAAATGGTATAGACTTATTACGGATATTGTAAACAAACATTTTAACGCTATTTTTGTATTCAGAGTCCGCCAAAAGGTGCAACAATTCCATACAGACCGAAGCCAAATGTCGCAGGACCAGTCATACTAGCTGGCGGACAAGCCTACACAATACAGGGAAATTATGCCGTGCCGGCGCAAGATGTAAGTTGAATTCTTTTGATTTATACATAATTATGTATTAATACGGGACGGCACAGACGGCAGAACATATGAGTCTTAACTGATGATAGCGGTTGCAAGCTCTACTGTATTTTCACGTGCCTTGTTTGTGCTTATCATTCATCTCGAGCCTGGTGGTGAAGGAGAACATCGTAAGGAAAACTGCATGTGCTGGTTGAAAATCTGTCTCATGTAGCAGGGAGCAGTGTGATAGAATAAGTTTTAACCCTTATCCTCAAAAGGAGAGGAACCCTGCAGTGGGAAATTACTGCTGTTACTTAACACACTTATTTAAACATTGTATGTAAAGGATCACTACATATTATAAAACAAACTCCCCGCGTTTCCTGTCTGTCTGTAATCTGTATGAACGATAAACTAAAAAACTACTGAACGGATTTTCATACGGTTTTCACCAATAAATAATGTGATTCAATAGGAAGGTTTCCGTGTATAATTCATTAATGTTTTCTGTAAATTTGTTGAAATATGACGATAATTGTTGAAGAAGTCAGAAAAAAAACGAGCCGATTGGGAACTGTCATCATCATCATCATCGACAACAAAATAATATATGGTGTAATTGTTCCCCTTTTATAGATCTACAGAAAAGTCCGCGATGGCATATGTCTATCTTTTAGGGATAGCTAGCTATACCCACTTTAATGTTTAAAAAGTGGTTACATAATAATGTGATAATTCGAAAGCTATAAAAACGGATATAGTATTAATCCTTATCAAATTAAATACGTTATTTATTTTAAGCATTTCATATATATTATAATTGCCCTTTACACCACCCAATTTAAATTAATATCTTAGGAGTTATCGTTATTTTAAAACTATCGCGCACTAAATAAATTCAAGCGGTTCAAAACCGATTATACTAACGCGTGATGCCACCGCCCGCGCGCCCCCCGCGACCCCGCTGTGGCCCTGTGAGGCTAAAAGCTATTTTTCTTCTCGCTGGAAAAACGCTAACACTAAAAACCAGTGTTATCCTCTCCGTCTGGAGGGGGCGCCACAGGATCAATTGCGCATGCTATCGTGACAGTGTGGCTAAAAGCTGATAACCACGACAGATTTTTCTTTAGGAATATTTACTCTGTTGCCCGGGCGAAGCCGGGGCGGGTCGCTAGTATTTGTATAAATTTTCATACCTACAATTTTTCAAAATACCTATAATATCGTTAATTCCAAAATCTAAACTATTTTAATATAAAATTAAATCATCATCATCAATAGCCAATCGTTGTCCACTGCTGAACATAGGCCTCTCCCAAGGTGCGCCAAAGCTCCCGGTCCTCCGCCTTCCGCATCCAGTCGGTCCCCGCCACCTTCATGAGGTCATCGGTCCACCTGGCTTATGGACGCCCTACGCTGCGTTTGCCGATTCGCGGTCTCCACTCTAACTCTAACTCCAACGGCCATCGGTCCTACGACATACGTGACCAGCCCACTGCCACTTCAGCCTGCTAATTTTGCAAGCTATGTCGGTGACTCCGGTTCTTTTCCGGATAATCTCATTTCTGATCTTATCCTTCAAAGATACTCCGAGCATAGCTCGCTCCATAGCACGCTGAGCGACGTTGAAAGGAAAATATATGAAATATTTTTATTTCATTTAAATTTATATAAAACCCAAACAGTTATCTTATTTTTAAAGTCGGTTTTTTCTATCCAGAGCAGGACAAGGAAAGGTCACTTACGGCCGAATACTGAAACGTCATTCAAAATGAAGTGGGACTTAATTATTTGGAACGTCATTAATTTCAAAATTTTGTATGCGAAATTTGAAATAATTGGCGTTCCAAATAATTAAGTCCCACTTCATATTTGAAAGACGTTTCAGTATTCGGCCATTAATAATTTAATTTAAACTTATGAATGTCAATATATATTCATAAATGATTATAATTGTTATCTATACTAATATTATAAAGCTGAAGAGTTTGTTTGTTTGTTTGAACGCGCTAATCTCAGGAACCGCTGGTCCGATTATAGATTATATAGATTATAGAACAAAACAATGTACTACCACTTTGCAGAACATATAATTGTCTACAAAAAATATTGCGTCACCATATGTCTAACTATTGTAGTTGTCTCACAATAAGTGTTTTCTTTTATAATTATATATAAGGTCTTGTTATTCTTGCCTTGGCCGGACAGGCTGCGAAAACAACTAATTACTCATAGGTAGTCATTCAAATACAGTATACAATATGTTTATGTACTGCCCGCTTAACTTTTCTTCAATATAATTAAATATGTTTTTTTAAGTTGTACTGGAATTGTCGAGCAGACAAATTATTGAAACACATTTAAATATATCCCTATTCTCAAATTTTTATTTGTAATTAAATGTGACTATTTATACATTACAGAAAAAATTCAAAGCAAACAAGTGACAAATTTCCTAGTTTTCCAACATTATTTTACCTGTACTGGTAATTTTTTTTATCAAATATAAATCAGTCCATAACAGCCCGATTACAGTCTGAGAAGATATAGGGTGGAACATGCATAAACGGTTGACTATAATAATGATATTGCTTTTGAGCTGGAAAACGATATGCGTCGTCGTCGTCGTCGATAAATATGCCCGTGTACGCCTCACAGCCCCGTTTACGGAGATCAGTGTCACGTAGAGTTTTTTTTCACTTCAGGCCTGTGGATAATGTGTGTCAAATCTTTAAAATGTTAAAAACTTTTTATGTATAGCTTCTAACTTTTATTTGTATGTTACATCGAATTTAATCAAACTTATTTAATAATAGTGTCGTAACTTGGCTTGGCCTACTAAATTATGTACCTTGAGAAATGCCTTCTCTACTATCGAATAATCGCGGGCTATTGATAGTTCATATGAAACCATCGACACTATCGATAGTTTCTATAGGGTTTGGTTTAACTTAATGGGCTTTGCAACACTATCGATACTATCGATGATAGTTTTGTTTACGGAGTGCATTCGATAATATCGACAGTATTGACTATAATATTGATAAACTATCGATGATGTTAGCTATCTAGTCCTGCGAGGTTGCTAGGTCATTAAAAATACTCATTATTTTTAATGACCCTAATGTCTATAGCATAAGAACTGGCGCATTATGTTGGCTAATGGGTGTGTAGAAGCGCAGACAAATGAACGAGAACGAAAGACCATAATTATTTAGTTTCGATACATAAACTTCAACGAACCACATTGTTGGATTGTGTTCATTAGGGTGTAGAGTATGTACGAACCAACATACGTGTGTGGATTAACATACGAGGGAATGTCCAAAAAACGCCGATTGAAGGGGGATTGCAAAAACTACTTATATGGCAAATGGAAACAAATTTAAGTATATGTTTGTATTATGTTTTTGAGTATTTCGAGACTTTATAAACAAGGCTGCAATAATGGATATAACTTATATTACATTCCAACAACAATAAATTTTGACTTTTAACCACTTTTTGGGACTGCGTTTACTGGGAACTGGACAGTGATTAAAGATGAGACGTGGGTACATTACTCCAATTCGAATAGATTGATGAAAATACTACAGGTTCGACGCTAAAAATTTTAAGATGACAGAATCAAAGGAAGAGTTTTATTACTGTCAAAGAAAGAAAAATGCATCACAAACATTGGAGAGCAATATATGCTCTCATGTTTGCGGGAATAACTATTTTTAAGTTAGATCACCCTACAGTCTTAATCTGAGCCCTAGGGACTGAAACTTTTTCGGCTTCGATTTTCATATTTTTTTTCAAATTGAGCACTTAGGTAACAATAATTCAAGGTTTTTTTTTCAGCATAAGATTAAGTTAAAAAAATGAAGATTTCAAAAATCGGCTATTCATTTGATATACAACCATTCCATTCCGCGGACTTATGAACCTTCCCTCGACTAATAGGTCTCTTTCGTTGTGATTATCTCTCTTTAGCTACTCTTGCCTTTTCATAAATCATTTAGCAAACATTGGAACATGCAACGATTCAAGAATAAAATTTAATATCTGAAACAATATTTTTATTATATTAGAAGTCGTTATCGAGAGTTAGCTCAGTTTAGGTAGGAACTTAGGACGTTGGTGTGGTAGTGAGTGGGTATGTGACGGGTGTGGTGTGGCAGGCGGTGTGCGCGCCCGTGTACCCCGTGCTGGAGATGAAGCCGCCCCTGGTGGGCGCGCTGCCTCCCGCGCACCTGCTGCCGCCGCTGCACGAACACCACCTTGTGAGTGACCGCCGCCCGACCTCATAGAGCCCCGATAACCCTAACCACCACTTCTCGAATCTTCCGATCTCTAGGCTGTCTTTACTGCGACCGCGGGGGCCGGCTACTCGTCAGTAGCATTAATCTCGTTGTACTTTTGGTGCATTTTGTAAATTAAGAAATATAACATAATTTGTTCTATAAACGAAACTACAATTGCTCTAATAAGTGTAAACAAAATATATATAGTTTATTTATAATTTACCCGTGAATAAAATGTTATTATGGTCTAACTAAATAGATTTTGTTTTCTACGATAATTAAAAGTTAATGTTAGCTTTCAAAATTTAAATCCTCATATTATATTCGTAATTTATTAACTGTTAAAGTAGGATACGGGCAGCCGGTGATATACCATATCTCTATGAGGTTGAGTGGGATGAAAAGTGAATTTATGTGATTGGTGCTGCCCCATATCCCCGAGTTGGCTTAGATGTCTTTTCATTCCCCGTAGTAGTTAACAACTAAATATGAATGATGTAGATCTCCCATGGTGTGGAATGTTCTCATAATATATTTATTTATTTTGCGCTGTTACCCAATGCTTTGCTAGGAAGTACATAATATGATATCCAATTCCTAGGTCCGACATAATGCACGTTACCCCGGCCTCTATAGTTAGTGCGTAATATTTAACAGCCTGAGTATTTAAAAGTAGATATCCTACCATTTTTTCAGCACAATTGTACATTCAATCATTACGTAGAAAATGTATTCGTTGTAGATATTATTCGTAATATATCAAGCTTTATCTGTTTGTTTTCTGGCATCGCCGAGACAAGCTTTAAGTTTCAAACATTCACTTGCATTAAGATGACGCAAATGATTTTTTCAATGTTCCTATATTTGCACCTATCCCTACTTAGCCTTTACCACGCCTTAACCGATTTTTTTTAATACATTATAATTCAATGATTAACCGCCGTGAAAGTGCATGTTAAACATGACACTATTTGTTCAGTTCTAGAATTCAAAATGAATTTATCCTTCTCCTGATTATGGCAATGCATTTTTCGCGGGCAGCACCACTCGAAACTCACAACGTGGTGTACTTTCGAGCAAAGACTATTCGCATTGCCTTTTTCACGAAATAAATTACATTCAAAGACTATTATTATATTTCATAAAAATAAAACATAAGTGTTTTGTAGTTTAATACTTAAATCAATACTTCAAAGATAAATGCGAATTTTCTTTGGAATCATAAATATTACTCTAAAATTTAATTTTTACCCAGGCAACCCTTTCCAGCGTTCCCATCCTCATCATATCAACGAAGATGAAAACAAGCAGCTGGAGCTTGAAAACAATATATCAATTATCTTTTGCTCAGTCATAAAACAGGACACTTACAATTTATTATTTTCCAGATGGGAGGACTAGCTAAATCTCCGCTAGCAGGATTAGCTGCTCTCGGACTTGGAGGTCTCGGACCAGCGAGTACTGGCGGTCTTAATCCAGCAGGTAAATGATAAAAAGTTTAAAACGTTTTCTGTACCATGGCTTTGTCAAGATTTTTTTCACGGCGTGACGTACAAATGCAAGTTAGGAACACAACTGTTAACGTATCCTCTGTATTACGCGAACTTACATAGAAAGATTATCCGTAGACTCACAAAACTAGCAATCATTAACATAATTTCAAATGTGGCGCTTACTTAGTTTAATTGAGGTTTTTAAGAGATTGTTTGTTCCGTTTTACTGCTCGAGGCACAATTAATGACCTCGGCAATCGTAGTAACCTCGAGTGTCCTCAGCGCTGGCGGCGCTGGCCGGCTCGCAGCTGCGCACGTCCAACCAGACGCGCAACGCGCCCGCCACCAACCAGCAGTCGCACGAGATGACGGTGCCCAACGAGCTCATCGGCTGCATCATCGGCAAGGTCGGTCGCTGTCTTGAGCCTTTTTTATAAATATTTGCTCATACCGACTTATATACTGTTTTAAGACGACTATAATATACAGTTTTATTAATATACGTTACTTGATGATATTTTTTCTCCTAAAGCAACTAAATAAAAAAAATAAAAAAATGGATATCAAGAATTACTTTTTCTTTGGTGTTTTACAGTATGCGTAAATACTAAGTGTACATTTTTAGGGTGGCACCAAAATCGCAGAAATTCGCCAAATCTCAGGTGCAATGATCCGGATATCGAATTGCGAAGAGCGCGAGGGGGGAAGCACCGACCGCACCATCACGATCTCCGGCAACCCTGATTCCGTTGCTCTGGCCCAGTATCTCATCAATATGAGGCAAGTGCTTTAATATTATTTAAACTAACAAATCCTCTTAAATATCCCTACTTATGCCCCACGAACAAATTGTGACCCATTCATCCAAAACGTTATGCCTAGCCCACCTTTAAGCAACAGTTTATTTGTCATCCCTGACATTCCTTTGATTTGTCTCTACCTTTTATTGGGGCGTTTCGATGACCGAATTAATTTCAACGATACACTTCGCCTTCTGATCCGATGCGCTACCACTATATTACATAAAGAATTAAAAATGAATGCCATTTCTTTGAGATACTTTTATCGGCGGTTTATCTAATGGATGGCGCTGTGAGATAATTTATGTTTAAACTAATGTTAATTTATCTTATTTAAGATGATTATTATTATTATCTTACTAACTAGGAAATGGGCGCTTGTTAACCTATGCATATATAAGCGAATCATGAGATATCCTTAATTGACTTGTAATTTGTCGCGGTTACTCCTTCCCCGACGTAGACGCAGAACTGATTCTAAACTAATCCTATTCAAAATTAATCTTTCTTCTTTTCTACCCGTGCGGAGCCGGGATGATTAGCTAGTCAATTGTATAATTAATGTCAGTTTGTATACTTTTTCAATAAACTAAGTAAACACTTATACTAATATCACCGATATTATTCGAAGGCTCTGTGACTTAATTCATATTTTCCTTGAAATTTAAGGCAAAAGAGGAATGATTTCGGTATCTTATAATGTTACTTTTCCTTTTAAATATAAGTCAGTGATAAATATTTAATCAACCGCCGATAAAATGGAATAACAAAGTATACAACAACGATTAAGTATTAACGAGTAATAAATGATTACTTGCGCACAGAGACATTGGTCGTTATCGGACGCTCGGAATTCAGCTCGGCGATGATAAACCGTATGCCGGACAAACTCTAACGGGAAATGCTGATATTTTTGATTGAACATTTATAGATCACATTCACATTTCTGTTAATCTTATTAAAAACCATAAAATAAGAATTATTACTAAAATTTAATATTCTACGTTCCGACGTCAGCTCGGTACGTTTGCATACAAAAATATGTCGCGGCGCACACAAATCATCGGACATGATCCTCCACGCGGTCGACATCAGCGAAAAGGTCGCGCTCGCTCCCCCGGCATCGAGACGTCCCAGGTCGTCGCCCGGCCCTTTACGAGAGTCCTGTCCCGCCCCCGCAGTGTGGAGCTTCAGAAGGCGAACCTGGAGGGGGGTAGCGCGTCGGGCTCGGGCGGCAGCGGCGCGAGCCCGCTGGCGTCCGCCATCCCGCTGGCGCAGTTGCTCAGCAAGAGCGGCGCGCTGGGCGCGCTGAGCTCGCTGTCGGCGCTGGGCGGGCTGTCGGAGCTGCTGGCGGGCGCGGCGCCGCCCGTGCAGACCACGGGCGTGCACCGCGCCCACAAGTCCTTCGCGCGCCGCGCCGACGACGAGCCGCCCTCCAAGACCTCCAAGGAGCGCAATAAATACAGCCCCTACTAGGCCGCGTCGATGTCGTTTTGGGTCCCGCCGGATCGATTTCTCTTCCCCGTATCCCTCTCCCTTTCCGGGGTCGACGTCGCTCGTCCGAAGCACGTCGATATCGATTCGAGGAAGACATCGGGTGCGCTTTCGTCGTGGTCGGTCCCGGTTTTATTTTATTTTAGGAACGATTTCGAATCGCTCGTTTGCGACTGTCGTATTAGGAATCGATGAAATATACTTTACACGTTTTAGAAATGTATTCCTTAAAGCGAGTTCGTAGTGAGTCAAGTCCGTATGAGCGTGAACTATAGCGTCACCGTTTATATGTGACGCACTGTGAATCTCGTTGTCGGTGTAAAATTTTAAAAGACTGTTACGTCTACTCAAAGTATACACAGGTTGAAAAGTAATAACGGGGGACATTCGAAAACCAAAAGCAGTCTTAGTTTATTCGCTATAAATAAACTGAGTAACTTATAATTTTTCAAAATATGTTTCACTAATAATTAATTTTAAGATTTAAAATATACTAAACAATTTGTCTTATCTGCGAACAGCGTTAATATACATTCCCATTAATTCAACAAAATGTAAAATTTTATTAGGTACATAATGAGGGTCAGGAGTGCTTGTATAACGAGCTGTATCATTTACTTGTATTGAGTATCTTGTGGTTTTATCGTACGATAAATACACGAAAACTTTAGACTGTATATAGACTATATATAGGTTTGTAGGGAAACAATAAAGCGACTAAAAATTTGCATTATTTTTATTCCTTTTTCAACACAAAGTGATAAAATATCGTTCACTTAATTCGGCCATGTGTCTTAACCAACATACACATGTATGTCTTGAATTTACAAGGTTATACACATGCCTATAGACAAACAATTAGGTATGTCTTATCGATTCTGTTGTTATATTAACAAACATAACATAATCGTGGGCAACACAATGTGGAAGTATACTAGACGTATTTATTTTTCTAAAGATCAACGAATGAGAATCGAATGCACTGGTATGGGTCCGGGTACTGGGTCGCGTATTAGAGTCGTGTCTAAAAATGAAGCATAGCTAGTATTTTTATACCGTCGGTAATGATATAAATCCAGATTTTAGCTTAGATGTAAAATTTAGATTCGGTTTTCATCGGTCCTTTGTTGGTCGGTCGGTTATTTTACCGCGTTTCTATTGTTGTCGTGCGGTAATGTTCCCCACAATTATTACTTTTCAATCTGACGGTTGAACTTTGTAGATTTTTTTGCATATATATATATTTATATTATTACTTAATAAGTCCTGGTTTATATCAATATAAACAAATGTAATATTCATTTTTATAAAATCTATTATCATATTTTAAGTCTTAAAATATTTTTCAATTACTTGAGACGAAAATTCAAAATTTTACTTTTATTAAATCGCTTTTATTTTGACTAATATTTTCAATCGTTGCTACATAAATAATTTTAAATCTATTTATTTAAATAACACATAAAAGCAATAGTCATCTAACGATAACTAGGAAAGTGACAATAGTAGAAATACGTAGAAGCTTAAAGGATGTAGGTATACAGAGTGCTTCGCGTTTAAACGATTGTATAGAAGTCTAATGTAAAACAAATACAGGGTGTCTAGCGATGACATCAAACCATACTTCAAATTCTAGTAACAGTTTGTTCTGGTAACTGATATCAAAATCAAATCATTGACAAAACAAAGTAATTTCGTATATTGAGAAATAGAATGTAATATAACTGAAGTATAGTTTGATGGCGATAGATGAGTTTTAACTCTGTATATTTTTTTAAAATAAATTAAATTATCGATAATAAGGTTAAAATGTTCGAGGATAACGGCTAATTGATAGTTATATCAATCTAAAAAAATGATTGATGTTTTCTTAAATTATTATCGGAACACTTTCATAATATTGTCTTTTTAATATTTCTCTTTCACAGCAATAATAGTATTTTATAAAAGTAATTTGTGAAAACTTGTCATCAGTTAAGAGGTTAGGTTAGTTATCGTAGAACGGAATGTTTTGTATTTCACAATATTAAGAAGAGTTAGTTAATAGAATGACGAGTTATAGACAAGTAGATAATGATGAGGATAATAACTACGTTTTACCTTTACGATATCTCGTTAGTTAGGGCGAACATAAAATCGAGGTCCAATTCGAATGTTTTAATGTTAGATATAGTATAGTTCCAGGTGGAAAGCAGATTATTTGCCTGTCAATATAATTTTATTCGTAATTAAAATCATGTTAACTATAAGATAATAGACATTTCTTTTCAGGAATCGTATTATTCGCTAGTATTGTTAAGAAAAAAGTGTTAAGAACTTACTTAATAAAATCATAACAAAATGTGTGTTTTCCTTTCTCCCCACACCACCGTTACTTGTCTAATGTGTTTTCGTGTCAGGTACAGATAAATATTTTAATACGGTCTGAAATACAAAGCTTCCTCAAGACCCACGCCACTTCCCTGTCTACTTAATATTCCTGTGATACCTGAAAAGCTGACATTCGGTCCAACGTGTACCTTCATCCTACAGCTCACTGGATCATCCAATATCCTGGTAAGATGTTTCTTTCCCTACATTTTAATTTGTCTCCTAGTTTTTCCACAAATACGGACGAGACGCCTGTGGCGTCTACTACTCGTCCCGTCGAAACTCCTCAGTGTTTCCAAATCCAATTTACCGTAACATTATTGGAATACGTCCGTAGGTCGTATGCATGTGACTGAGCAACTCTCTCCCGTTGCAGGATCACGATGGAGACGGCGGGCCTGCCGCTGCCCGGCTACCACTACATCGCGCCCAACCACATCGTGAAGGCGCCGATCCATTGAATGGGGCTCCGTGGCCAGACTTCCAATATTGCACCCCAGTTCTACACCGACCGCTACTACATCCAACCGCAATATGGGAATCTGGCCCCGATGTACTTCTTCAAATAAAAAACTTCGACCAAACGATCTGGTAACGAGAGGAAAGCGATCGGCGATTAGCTGAATGTATGTTTACATTTGTTACGAGTTTATAAGTATTTTAGATATTCTTATATTTATTCTCCAATGTATGTTTGATTGGAGCTCACCCGTCGGTCGGAGGAATTTGCGCGCGAATGATAAAAACTAATTCAAGGACTGAAATTTTGAATATTTATTCGGCCCGTGAACAGTGCGCGACGATAAATATAAAGAGCGCATAATATAATGCTATGATTTTTTGCCTTTGTTCACTGTTCAGGGAACAAGATTTCCGACGTCGGGAGTGACTAAGCTGATCGAATTTACTACAGATTTAAGCGGTCAACTAATTTTGTATTCGGTTGGATTTTTCCTTATTTATGATCAGTTGAGGACTGATCGGAAGTAAACAAATGTTCGAAAATATTTAATCGGGCGTCGGCGTACATTAGATGTAGATGCGTTACAATCGACCTCGGAACCGCTGACGTAGCTTAGCGTTAAACTAGCGAACAGAGTGAGAGGGTTAAAGACAATATTTGTAAATAACATTATCGTAATTACCTGGAAAATTAGGTGTTACAGTAAGCACTCTTACACTCTTGCGTTTAATGGCAATTTTGTTCCAAAAATCGAATGTTTCCCATTATTATTTGACCCGCACTGAAGACCTTTTTTTGTTTTAAGGTGTCAATTAAATTGAAAAAAGATTGGACACTCTTAAAATTACGACACATTGATCTTTCTAGCGATTTTTGATATATGCTACTCGTACAAAATTGACATTAATAGCCAGTCTGTAAGTTTTACAAGGTCCGTTGTGCGAACATGACGCGGCTTTACGAAACCGATGGGATCAAATCCTTTAAGAAACTTACATTAACAGAGAAACGATGTCGAACTGAAACATTCAGTATATTATATTTTAAAATATCGTCTATTATCACAAAAAAGACGTTAGATATTAAATAGTGTTACTAAATGTGATAGTCTTCTAATTTATTTAACATTTGAAGAATTCTAACATAATAAACACTTCGTGTACATCGGCAACAGCGTTTTAAGTCGAATAAATAATATTGGTCCAGGGATCAAAGCCAAAGATTGTTGAATTTGTTTAACATTATGAATGTTGTGGATTTATTGCTAAATTATTCTGAAAGTAGTTACAATTTAGGGAATTAAGAACACTTAATTTCGATTACTTTATTTACCCTCTCCAGACTGCTCATGATATTTAGTCTTAGATTGAGATTTTAGATTGTCTATGATAAGCAACATAAAAAACAAAAATTTTAAAAAAAAGTTTAGATTTAACTAGACTAAGGTAAGTATAGGACCAGTGTATTAAGATGCTTTCCAGTAAAGTATTTTTGATCATTTAAGAAAGAACAGTGCCACATTTAATCAAATATTTTGTGCCAAAATACATGCAACAATGCCAATAATATAAACATTCAAGTTAATATTTTAAAAATAACTCACTGCTCAAAACTATTCGATATCTTAAAAATTGAACTCATTGAACCACCAATAATATTATTTCGCACCCTAGAGTAAGTCTTCTTTCACAGTTAGGATAAATAATCTTGAAAACATATCCCTAATGTATCCCTCGTGTCTTCCCTTCCAGTATTTAATTGTGAATTTTTGAACTTTAGTGCCAAATATCTATATACAATGATTATTGTACTTACTTTGTGTTTGTGACGTTCTTAAAATTATTATAATTACAATTAATAATATCTTTAGTACTAGTCAAATTGGTCTGATAGTAAAAGACAAAACGTTATTTAATAAATTCTAGTCAAAATTATTGTTTGGATTGGTTATTTTTTTATTTTATACTGTATTTTATTAAACTATACTTGTGTATGTTGAAAAAAAAATATAAAAATGTTTGCGTGCTCTCACTTAAAGTTTTTTATCTTAGCAATAAAAATTATAAACTCAATTATTTATATAAAATATATATACAAATAAGACAATGTATAGAGCTTTTTAACTTTAAGTAACACGCAGGTATAGTAGATTATAATCTATACAAATAGCTCAGTAACGTTAAGAGTTACTAGAGAGAGGGGTAATTCTATAGCTGTAATGTACGATTGAAGAAGCACTTTTGTGCGGCGGCTACGTCATTTGAAACTGAAGATTCGTCGGCAGCCATGTGAATAGTTCTAGAGGCAGTTTCAGTAGTAGGTCACGTGGTCATATAATTCGATGGCATGCTATTAATGGCAATTAGAACGCAGATACTTTCTGATAAAGAAGTAGTTATTAGTCTATTGGTGTTGTTGAGTTATATATTTAGTACAATGATATTTTAAAATATTACTTACGTACTATTTTCAATACTTTAAAAATCATCCAATATTATAATCGTATTATCTTAGGTATTATTGTTACTGTTATTTTGATTTGCTCAATTATTTAAATGTTTATATAAGCTAGATCTGAAGTAATCGTGTTAGTTTTGTTGGAATTTAATTGTAGTTGAAATATTTAATGTGACGCTAAAATGTTTGTCGTCTCTGGATGTGTGCAAAAATTTTCCACTAGGAAAACAATGCAGACGGTATTCGTGTCTACTTAGTCTTTATAAATAAATTATTAAATATGCGTAATGTGCACTTCTAATGTTGTTATGCAGATCAGTGTCGTGTATTAATGTTTTAGGGAACACGTATTTACATTATTAAAGTACCCCTAATAATCCAGCCAAAGGATAAAAAAATGTATTAAATAATATTTGCAAGGTTTTTAAGTTTTTGTTGAAAATTTAGCGCAATATGCTTAATAAAGCAAAAAACTGCGTGCATCTTTATTTATTTTTGTATTTGCTTCGTTTCGGTATCTATTAGCCTTTTATAGACAGGGTCAAACTGCGCTGAAAAAAATAGGGTTTTAAAATCAATTTTAGCAAATATTTACTAATTGTAATAGTAAATTTTTATTCGTGTTAGCACCTGAATCTTTTATTGTTACTGCACCTTTTTGGAACTCATTGAAACTTTGTGACTTAATCACAAAGTGAAAATGAATATCACTTGATTTTTTTTATTAGTATGATACGCATTAATTCCTCGTAGGCTGCATTATTTAAAAAAAATTGTTGCCTGAAAAATATGTGGAAATTAATTTAAAAATCTCGAAAGATTTACGATGATTGGGTAAAAAGGGTTGTGTAGTTTGTTGTGCTTGTACAATATGCAACTCAATATAAATTTATATAAATATTCATTTAATTCTTCAAACACACTTCACTTCGAGTTGCAAATCTCGATTTATAATATTGTAGAATACCAGGGTAAATAATAATAATAATTATAGTCGAAATAAGTTTACTTCACAAACGAGTTTAAAATCACTATACAAATACTTCTAAAGCTTATCTTTATCTGTTGTAAAATTTTGAGAATATTTAAGAAATGTACTTAAAATCGTATCTTGTCTAAAACAAATATAACTACTTAAATTGTATAATTTTTGAAGGCATAGTTGACGAGGTATACGAATGATTAACTCTTAGACTCTTTCCATTGAATCTAGAGAGGGCTGCGCTATTTACTTAAATTCATTTAATAATATAGACATTCGTACCTTGACTGATTTCGAGTATATTAAGATCTATATCAGAACAATAAATAATAACAAGAAATCTGTCAATCTCTTATACAATTTTTATAAGCATTTAAATTATTTAATATCGTTTTGATCGACATTGTGGCTATCTCATCTCTCTTAAAAGTTCTTTGCAAATTAACATTAGATCCATTTTTACAATATATTAATCTATATTATATGTGGTGTTCAAATTCTAAAATAATTGATGTATTACAATTAATAGAAAATGTATGCAATTAAATGAGCTCTGAAAGGTTCTGTCTCTATATTTAAGTAACAATACTTTTGAATTATTTCGATAAAGCGACAATTACTTAATGAATTATTTTACATACTAAAAAAGACTTATGTTATTAATCCTTGTATCGCTATTACATAAAATATGTCTACATATGTATGTGAAGAAAAATATAAGAGTATTGTAATATATTTTTGACTACTTATACTAGATACTTAAACTTGATCCTACTCCGATCTACCCTTATACTCTCTTCAATATAAATACAAAAGACAGAGCCTTCAATTAATGTAGGTAATTATTATGTTTTTTGCAAATCTTTAGTGGTACTGTAGATAGGTGACACGTAGAACGTACAGTTAGATTTTCACTTGTCATATCTTTCAAATATCAATGTAATTGTCAACATATCTAATCGTTTTGTGAATTGAATTGATTAATGTTAATATAAATGTTGTACGTACGGTTACAGTATACTGTCATTATGGTTAGTTTCGATATAATTAATGTTTGTTTTCATTATGTTTATTCATTAAAGTGTGTAAATAAAATACAAGTATTTTATTCACGAAATCCTAATTTTAATAAATAATATGGGCTTGATGCAGATCTTACTTGAAGATTTAAACTTCGTCTGTTTGCGGCTTCTAGTGGAATAATATGATTCATTTACATTTAAATATTAATGTTTTTGTGTAATATATGCTGAAAAATAGCTCTATAATCATCTAACACTAAATGGTTTTGTTCTCGAGCATCGCTCGTGGGGACCTATTTGATTATGATTAGATGGTAGACTGAGTCTGGTTGTTTATTTATTTATTATGATATTTAAAAAATAATACAAGTAGCTTAAATATAATTCATAATAGGAATTCAAAGGATCTGGTCCAGTGGTTAGAACACGTGAATCTTCACGATGATCCCCCAGGCAAGCCAATGAATGAGGAAGATGAGCTTATTTTTAACTACTAAACTAACTACCTATTAAAGCCATCGCTTTGCTCAAGTCCGCCTGGGTAAGTAGGTACCGCCTACTCATCATTGTTGTGTTTTGTTTTGTAGGGTGAGTAAGAAATTGTACCTGCAGGCACGTGCCACATAATAACGTCTTAGACCAAAAAGTACATGGCATATTCGCGGGGTGCGTAAGGCATAGTGGGGGACATAAGACTGATGTCAGCGCGCACTGCGGACAATACAGAACTAAGGGTGGCTCTTTATTATTAAGCCTATTAAAATAAAACGTGTGTCAGTTTAATTAAATAAATAAAATGGGTCATCAAAGTTGTGTAGTCGATTGCAAAAATACTAGTAGAAATAGCAAGAGTACATTTTATAAGTTTATAAAAATACAAGCAATGATAATTGTTGTATGTAAGTATTATAAAAATTGTTATTACATTCAATGATGTTGTGTAAAGCGTTGAACTGACGGATGCTTGTCGAATGACGCGCGATTTAATTAAATAACTTTGATTCAATTTTCGATGTTATTTAACATATCTCACATGTTCAGCCAGGACTAAATTTTTACCCTTTATTAAAGTTTGTGGTCAAAAATTAATATTACGGGTAATAAGTAGATTGAAAGCCGGTTCTTAACACGAATTCCATTTATTATCTGCAAAATTAAATAAAGAAAATAAAAATTTAAAATACATTTGTAAATATATAATTATGTTAAATAGAGCTATTCCTTATTTTTTATCTAACTTCAGATTGTTATATATTTAATAATTAATACTGATTTTTCACTTAATAATAATTTAACAATAAACATTTCGACAGATTTTAAAACTGCTTAAGCTAATTCACTTGAGACTTGTTTTAGTTATTGTGTTAATTGTACTTACTGTTTTCAGCTGACCCAAGGATTTTTTTTAATTTAACGTACACTTTGTGTAATATGTCACGATTTACTTTTGAAAAAAAATTTTTTTCAACTCAATTTACTTTTTTCAATAACTATTTGGCATCCAATACATGTAAATTTTGTCATAAGACCCACCGTAAGTTGTATCGTTAGGTGGCGCTGGGTTCACGCACCCAGCGAATTGCCAATGTACGGAATATTTCTTACAATGCCCGAATCTATTGGAGGTGGTGAGCACTTACCATCAGATAGCCCACTGGTCAGTCAGTCTGCAACGATGGCAAAGAGTCAGTACCCCTTTGTGGCGTAATGTAAGGACGGGACCAGGTAAATAAAGTAGATGTTTAAGGTTTGAAGATAGATTTATTACTGCCCCTTAATACCATCATCTTATAACATCTTTCAGCTCTGAGTAGTTGCGGGCCGCTAAAATAGTGCTTAATCGACTGTTTCTCAAACCTCCGGTGAATCGCTGTATTGCTAATTTTTCGTTTACGGGTCTCAATATTTTAAACGCGTTATCGTCACCGTTAGCTTGGGAAATAGTCAATTCAACAAATAAATCCTCAAGTTTCTTACCAAATTCCTCAATACTCTGCGAACCTTGTCTAGATTTTAACATTTCTATTTGTAGTGCTGTGGCTGACTGCTTAGTCAACAGATTATTTTTCATGTCGGCAATAAGTTCTGTGGAAGATTCATAGTTAGATAACAAACGTAATTTGGCATTTTTAGTTAAACGAGTTTTAAGGACAAAAGAAATAAGTAACTGTTCATGTTCTTTCCTAATGGTTTGGCTATAGAATTCGATACAATCTATTAATTTTTTAGTAACTTCTTCATCTTCTGTCATAATAGGTAGGAGAGAAGTAGCAGTTTTCTTGTCAAAGTTTTTGTTTTTTATATTTTTTAAGAGGGGTAAACCGTTTTTAGTAAAATTTTAATTAATTTCTGGTGAAACTTATTAAAAAAAGGTATTAAAAAAAACAACAACATTTATTAAATAAAAAATTAATTCTTAATAACTTTAAAGTTAATATCAGTCTTAATAATTGCTGTTTTTTTTTTCTTCTATTCACACACAGATTCACTAAGCGGTTGAATATTATAGTTCAAGTTTGTCAACCAGTCAGTCTTTTAAACAATTAACTAACACGTTAAATAGACTTCTTTGATGATATAATAAAATAGGATTTTGACTGCCTCGTTGGTCTAGTAGCTAGATAAAAGGACGCAGACAGCTAGATAAAAGGTCCTGGGTTCAATTCCCAGGTCGGGCCAATAAATAGTTATTGGGTTTTTCTGTCAGAAATTCTCTTACTATTGATCTCTCTGAAATTGTATTACTATTTGTGTATGTGCCTTATTTAATAAGTTACCTAATTAATGATATAAAATAATATTTATTATAAAAGGTCCTCCATACCGATTTCGGCCACGGCGGCCAATCTCAAGTGAGATTAGCCAACTGCGCAGGAGATATTATAGATATAGTGCACCTGTGTGTGCGCAAACACAGATGCACTCTCTTTTCCTTAGCTCTCATAATCCGATGGGACGGCAATCCGACACGGCCGGAAAGAGTTCAGGCGCAGGACCAACGGCTTAACGTGCTTTCCGAGGCACGGGAGTGTACACACTTCCAACTTCCAGACTCGGGGCTGCTACTGAGAATTTTCTGACAGAAAACCCCAATAACTATTTATTGGCCCGACCTGGGAATTGAACCCAGAACCACCGAGTCTGCGGCCTTTTATCAAGCCACTAGACCAACGAGGCAGTCAGTATTTATTATACTTAAAATGTAAAATAGTATTATTATAAAAATAATAAAGAATAATAATAGTGAAGCAAATTGATTTCAAATTCAAAACATGTTTATTTATTTTTTTGTAATATTTAATTATAGGAAAAGGATAAGGGAAGGTAGGGGGTAAACTTTAGATTAAAGGCGTAATTGAATTTTCAGTCCCATTATAACTTAAATTAAGAAGCCACTCAGTTACTTGGATTTTACATTGAAAAAGGTTTAGTGAATAAATATTTATCTCTTTATTTGTTTTATTGTACAGTTGAACTGAGGTAGATGTATTGGCCTGTCAAGAGAGATACGTGTGATACCCTTCAGACATTTAGGCCGCTTGTTGTCTAACTATTATACGAGACACATAATAATAAAACAATGATTATTTTGTTAAAATAGAAAAAAACTTCATGTTCAACTAATCAAGTATAAAAATGTATTTTTTAAAAAGAATAGAGTTAATAATTCTACCTAAATAGTCGTACATCGTATATTCATATTATAAGATAACATGGTAGCCTCTTATAAGTATAAGCTACAGTTGCACTTGCACTATTACCTACATTAAATCAAAGTTCAAACTAAAAGTGTTACGAAAAAAAAAAATATTATTTACTGATGGCCGATTTTTCGTGTTGGTAAGCAACTTGTTTTTAACCGACTTCAAAAAAGGAGGCTATTTTTATTTTATATGTTTGTTACCTCATAACTTTGGACTATGTGAATCGATTTTGATGATTTTTTTTTATTTGAAAGCCGGTGCTTCCCTTTTGGTCTCATTTTAAATTGGTCTAGTTTTGACAATGGTATCCATGAGAAAACCATATAAGTCGTAAATTTGCATTTAGTATGTGCGCGACAAATGGACGAATAACTCAATATCACGACAACCGATTTCAATGATTTTTTATTGGAAAGAGTGTACTTCAAGGGTAGTTTGATGACATTTTGGTTAGATTCTGATTATGGGATCCATGACAAAGTAACGGAACTCTTCCGTCCGTCAATAGTTTTCGCAGCGCACGCTAAGTAATGACTTTTATAGGCAACAGTTTGATAACTTGTTGTTGGATCTATAATTTTTTTGAAAATATAATATAGCCTATGTTACTCATTAAAGACGTAGCTTTCTAATGGTGAAAGAATTTTTAAAATCGGTCGAGTAGTTTTTGAATTAAATCGTAATAAAAAATCAAATCTTTCCTCTTTATAATATTAGTTATGCATGTAAGCATTAGGATATGTATATGTTTGTAATTGAACATCTCCTAAAAGTTGAGACCAATTTTAAAGATTATATATATATATATATATATAAAATCATATAAGTACTCGTATATACATGTTATATTTATGTAATATAGATACTTCCCCTTTTTTAATATACAGATATTCCGTCATATTTTATGGTGAAGAATGGAAACACAACATCTATAAACATTTAGTTTATTTAATTATTACCAGAAATAACTATTTGATTATGTTATGGCTGCTCAACACCCCACCAACGAAATCTATTTAATCAAAACGTGTTAATTTTTATTCATACATCTAACCATATAAACTAATATTTATTAATTAAGTACCAAAATGCATGTTTATTTACGTTTCACTGTTTTAGATTAATATATATAAATAATAATAAAAAAGGCGCTGTCTCATATGAGCAGCACGTTTACAATGAAACACGTACCCATATTCTTCCAAATTAGTTAGTGTACTTCAGATTCACTAAAAATCGACAAATAAACAAAAATTTTAACAAAACAAAAACCGACTTCAAAGGAAAAACAAATTAATTTGCACTTAAAAGTAAAAAAATAATTGCGTATCCTTCTATAATTTGATAATTAACTTACTATTTTCTTCTCATTAATATGTAGGTACGATTGTGTTGTGTGGTTGATAATGTAGTTACAATTATTGTTATGTTTGGAGACTTATACTACGACTTGTAATTTTTTTTTAGATTTTATCTTCATACAAAAATAAGTATTAATTTAATTTTTTGCTTGAACGTTTATAAATAATGCGCATCGCAAAGGTAGAGCCGTCGCGACGACCTTTCGTTTATGAATGAAATATAGACCTACAAATGTCGATATTACGACAAAAGCTTTTAAAAAAATCATGTATAACTATATTCAGAGTCGTGGAACTAAAGTTGTTGCGTATGATGTTACCTATCTAGTCCTGCAAGGTTGCTGGTGTGTTACAAATAACCCTGTATAAAACTGAAGAGTTTATTTGTTTGATCCTGCTAATCTCAGGAATTATTCCCCATTTATTGAGGAGGCTCTAGATTATATAACATCACGCTACGACCATCGATCTACGATCATTTTCAGAGCTGCAGTTGCGTGCACTACGTAAATGGTTAAAGTTAAGCAACAATCATATAAGGCGGTTTTTTTAAAGTTCTAAAAAAGTCCGCAGTAGCACAATTATGTCTATCATTTAAGGTTGACACACCCTCTCGTTTTTCATTGCAAACAATTTGTTCTAAAATATAGCATTATTTGCGTTGTCGTGGTCATCGGTACCGTTTCTATAAGCATGGTAGGTATTAGTTCTTATCTAAATAAATACGATATTTTTTTCAAAGTATTTAATTTTTTTTAAATAATTATCAAGTGTGCCGCGCGGTGGCAGGGCGTGGTAGCGAAGACGGCCAGTAGTCATGCTTCACACAGGTAAAACCAAGATTGTACAATGATTGAACATTTTTTTTGTCGCTGGAAAAACGCCTTTACGCGTTTCTCCCGCATGATGTGGGGGAGGGGGTATGTGGGGCTAGCGGTCGCTTAAGGCGCCGAAATACCCACTAAAAAACCAGCGGTACCCACTCCGTCTTTTCGGGGTTTACCTCATGGGATCGCTTGCGCCTGCTACCGTAACGTCCCGAAGGTAGGCCCACCTCTGCGGGCCTCCAAATCCTAGGTGTTCTCAGGGCACAGAGACCCCCTAGCCCCGGTGATACTTACGGCGGGAGATGAAGGTGTGCATAGCGCAGACGCCTTCTCCTTCAGTCGCTGCCGAACATGCGTTTATCACACTCGCCAGCACGAGGTATCTGCCTACAATGGCCGCCAGGGAATAGCGCTGAGGCCCCCATGGGGCACACTCAATTAGGGTGTGACGCGCCGTGTCCGAAGGCGCACCGCACTCGAGACAGGAAGGTGTCACCTCCCTCCTCGCTATCCGATGCAGTTACCGACCGAAACAACCGTGCCCGGTTAGTACCTGCGTCATCCTGAATCCTTTACCGTGTCTTCGTTCCACCCAGCGACTCAAGTGGGGACGGATCGCCTCCACTGACGCCAGGCCAGCCGAGGGGGACCCCAGATCCTCCTCCCAACTGCGAATCAAGGCTCGCTGGGCTAGAGCCCGAGCCTGATGCCGCTCGACCTCGCTTCCATCGGGTACCAAGTGTCGCCGCCGTCCACGACACCGTGCGGTAACCCCGTATCGCTCTCACCGCTATGACCCTCTGCGGTCGCAGAAGAGCCTTGTTACGAACCGTGAGGGAGTCCACCCAAATGGGTGAACCGTGCAATGCCATCACACCAAAACGGGTTTCCGGCTTTCCTACGTTGGGTAGAAGGCGGCCCAAGGCGGCAGCAGTGGTGAAGAGCTTCGGGCTGAGTTGGACAAAATGCTGCCCGAAGCTCAATTATCCATCCAGGATCAGGCCCAGATACCTCATCTGGGCCTGCACCTTAGACACCGTCTCCTAGACGGTGACCGAGGCTCCTCGAGGGGGACCTCGACGTGGACCGTGGAAGAGGGCCTCCGTTTTTATGACAGAGACTCTCAAGCCCAGCATCCCGATCCGATCCACCGTGAGCGACGCTCCGACCTCAGCCAAGCGGGCCGCCTCCTGAAAGCACCGTCGTCGTGATGAGGGTGTCGTTCGCGTAGCACAACACTCCCATCCTGGGCAGGACAGGTGCCCGCAGGAGCCAGTCAAAGCCAACGTTCCACAGGTTTAGGCCGAGAACCGACCCCCGTGTAACGCCACACCCTACGTCATAGCGGGACGCCCGGCAGATGTGAAGCATCAAAATTTTACCTTTTAGAAAGAATTTACAACCAGAAAAAAAACAATAAATAATAAAGTTATATAAATAAAAACATAATTTCGCTATTTAACATAATTTCACTATTTAAAAAAAATATGTTTTTCTTATTATTAGAATGATCTATTAGTTTGAATAACATTTAATTGATCGGTTTGTTTTCATTGTGACTCATATTCAAAAGATATTTTTGAGATTAACGAATCTTTCATATACAGTAAAATAGCCCAGACTTACGCGATATCTGGGACCTAGCGATAGCCGTGTAACTCGCATTTGCGTAAGTCGGTGTTCAACTTTGCATATAAATACGTATAAAGTTTGTGTTATCGGGACCAGAGTCTAAAGAAAACAATTGGTAGTTTAGAAGAACTACTACTAGAGTTACTATGAATAAAACAAGGAAAACCGAAGTCATTTTGATGTTTAAATAATAATTGAATATTAAGCATTAAGTCATCGCCACTGAATCTCAACATCATACAGGTATATGCTCCTACTAGCAGGTAGTGAAGACTTAGAAGCTTTCTACATTGATCTAGAAACTGAGATAACGAAGATTGCGAAAAGAGAACTCCTAGTCATTATGGGTGATTTCAACGCGAAAATAGGCTCAGACTTTCATCTACTAAGTCATTGTGTAGGAAACTTCGGTCTTGGACAACGCAATGAGAGAGAAGAACGCCGCATACAATTTGCTGCAAACAACAACTTGGTAATATCCAACAGCTGCTTTCAAAATCATCCAAGAAGACTCTACACTTGAATATCACCAGATGGCAACTATCACAACCAGATTGATTACATAATGATTGGAATACGGTGGTGGACATCAGTTAAGAACACACACACGTTGCCAGAAGCTGATGGTGAATCAGATCAGATAGAACAAAACTGGCAAGGGACCTCTTATATCGCTCTATAGAAAAAACAACGCCGTCAACGAATAAAAAACAACACTGGATGAGTGACGATACACTGGCCCTACTGAAGGAGAGAAGAAAGATAAAGACTGAAGGTTCTGATGTGAGAAAACTAAACAAAAAATCTGCACGTATACAATTAACATGTAGACGGGATTAAAACACCTACTTACAGAATATATGTGTTCAAATCGAAGACCATGCTGTCAAACATGAAGCTAGATCTCCATCAGAAAATTCGACATACCTCTTTGTCTCTAATCTCTAAAACATGAGTGATAGATATAGAAAAAAAACTCGGAGACATGGAGAGAATACTGTCATTCACTATTTAAAGACCCACAATCACAGTGTGTCGTGTCTACAGAACCCAAGGACGACGAAGAAGAGCCAAACATCCTAAACAACGAAATCAGAACAGCAATTAAACATCCGAAGAAAGGGAAGGCCACCGGTTCAGGTTCTATTCCGATCAGACTATTAAAAGCCTCAAGAGAATATGGTGTTCAAATCTTCCATTCACTCTGTAATAGGAAATTGCTAAGCAGGACCATGGCCACAGCAATGGAAAAATACCATCTTTTTTTATTATTGTATAGGTACGACCATTTGGGCCACCTGATGGTAAGTGGTCACCAACGCCCAAAGACAATGGCATTGTAAGAAATGTTAACCATCGCTTTCATTGCCAATGCGCCACCAACCTAGGGAACTAAGATGTTATGTCCCTTGTGCCTGTAATAACACTGGCTCACTAACCCTATAAACCGGAACACAACAATACAAAGTACTGCTGTTTTGCGGTAGAATATCTGATGAGCGGGCGGCATGTAAATGCATCTTCGTCCCTTTAGATAAAAAGGGTTCAACAAAGTTGTGCAGCAATTACCGTCTTATTGCTCTTATTCCACATGCCATTAAAATTTTGCTGCACATACTAAACGAGCGACTTAAAGCTTTCTTGTCTAAAGAAGTGGCACCTGAGCATGCAGGCTTTGTAAAGGGAAAAGGTACTCAAGGGCAAATACTTATAGTTCGCCAGATTGTAGAGACATCCTGGACCCTGCGAGAGAGTGAGAGGAGGCGGGTAGACGCTGGATAAGAATGTTACAAATACCCTGGACCGCGTTCCGCAGTAATATTTCAATTCTTACTGAAAATAATTAATCCACCCCTAAAGGGGCAAAACAAGGGATGAACCGTAGTATGTAAATATACGAATGTCATTTTCAAAGTTAGAGCAATGATATTTTATACACAATTTACAGGTTAGAAATAAATAAGTACACAAATCAGAGTTTTCCAAAATTCACCACCTAAGAGGGTGAAATAGGGGTTGAGAGTTTATATGGGGAAGTCGTCATTTTTGATGTAAGAAGTATGAAATTTTATATACAAGCTTTTGGTAAGAAATAAATAAATATGTAATACATTATTTTTGAAAATTTACACGCCAACAGGGTGTTATAGGGGTTGAAAGTGTGTATAGCGGGTCCGTCATTTTTGATGTAAGAAGCATGAAATTTCATATACAAGCCTCTGGTGAGAAATAAATAAATACGTATTTCAGAGTTTTTGAAAATCTACTCCCTAAGAGGGTGAAATAGGGGTTGAAAAATTGTATAGCGGGTCCGTCATTTTTGATGTAAGAAGCATGAGATTTTATATACTAGCTTCTGGTGAGAAATAGATAAATACGTATTTTAGGGTTTGCGAAAATCTACTCCCAAGAGGGTAAAATAGGGGTTGAAAGTTTGTATAGCGGATCCGTCATTTGTAATGTAAGAAGCATGAAATTTTATATAATAGCTTTTGGTTAGAAATAATTAAATATGTAATTCAAGATTTTTGAGCATTTACCCTCCAAGAGGATGAAATAGGGGTTGAAAGTTTGTATAGCGGGTCCGTCATTTTTGATGTTAGAAGCATGAAATTTATTATACAAGCCTCTGATTAGATTTGATTTGATTATATATATATAAATAATATATATATATATATATATATATATATATATATAAAGGGATGTCGATGGTATATTCTTTATCTTTTGACTTCATGCTTGATCTTCAGTAGACGTGGGCATTCGGGCGAGGAGAATACTTCAACAACCAGTTGGATAACGCTCCACCAAACACGTAGCACGTTATTCTTGACATCCGTCGGTTATGGCGGTCCTGTCAGATCTGTTGTACTAGCGCTTAGTGTTGCGTTAGAGTAAACGAGACTGTCAGATAACCGTTGCTAGGCTACCATTCGTGCCAGATCGTCTACTCTCGTATTCAAATGCGCCGACATATATATATATATATATATATATATATATATATATATATATCTATTTCTAATCAGAGGCTTTCCACCAATATATTGACTCATCACCATATCTCTTGAACCATTAAGCGTAGAGACTTGAATTTTGGTAGGAATATTCCTTTCGCCGAGTAGAGGTCAGATAAGAAAGCTGATTTTGTTCAACTCTCATCCAAAACAGATTTTTCACATAATATATCTTATCATTCACTTTATATATAGGAGAGCCCATACCAAACATCATTAACAGTTGCCATAGTAACCGATTTCATTATGTTTTTATTGATGAACTAGATGTTGCCCGCGGCTTCGTTTTTTAACTATACTAATACATATTTTAAAGAGATAAAAATTGTTTTTCTTTGTATGTTTGTTTGTAATTTTTTTTTATAGTATGGTTGGGCGGACGAGCAAATGGGCCGCCTGATGGTAAGTGATGACCAATGCCCATAGACATTGGCATTGTAAGAAATGTTAACTAACGCTTATATCACCAATGCGCCACCAAACAAATTACGTTTAAAATGTTTCAATTTTGTAGTCTATCAATTTTAATGATATCGTGTCTTTTTCTTACTTTTATTTTATTTTGTACAACTCAAACGTTTTAAAAAATAGAGAAATGTCGCTTTTTGGCGGGCGTTAATAACAGACTACACCACAGTTTTATACTATTGCAGTTATTATCGTTTACGTTTTGTTATTGATCTGATAATTACAATGCTTTTGAAAAAAATTTATTATTTTTCAATTAAAAAATTGGTAAAATTGGTTATTTTGTATGTTTGTTTGTATCCTAATTTAACATTGATTTAGCATTGAAAACCATACAAATGTACAAACCAATAAGAATGAAGTTGAAAAAAAGAGGACAACGCTGTTTAGTGTGACAATAAAAATAATAATAATGCCCTCCGGGATAATTTCTACCACGGCGGCCAATCTTAAGAATGGTGTGCCAACTGCGCAGGACATTATAATGCACAAGTGCGTGCGCAAACACAGGTGCACTCTCTTTTCCTTAGCTCTCATAATCCGATGGGACGCAAATCCGACACGACCGGAAAGAGTTCAGGCGCAGGACCAACGGCTTAACGTGCTTTCCGAGGCACGGGAGTGTACACACTTCCAACTTCCAGACTCCGGGCTGCTACTGAGAATTTTCGGAAGAAAACCCCAATAACTATTTATTGGCCCGACCTGGGAATTAAACCTAGGACCACCGAGTCTGCGGCCTTATATCAAGCCACAAGACCAACGAGGCAGTCACCTAATTATAGTAGTTAGATATATAGATATATAGCCTCCCGATCTATTTGTTTGTTAAAGATAAGTAATATAAACATGTAGTACATTATTTTTAGTATCTCAAATAGTTTTCGTTATTGTTATTTTTTTTCTATTTTTTATAATCCTCATTTAGATAAATATGTTAATAATTGTTATTATAATTATTAATACCTTGGCCACTTAATATAGATCAAAATTGTCTATTACACTAATTTGAATGAATACTTTAGAAGATATGTTCATTAAACCAGAATCGATGGTAACATGATGCAGTTGGATGAAATGCAGGGTGGATGAAACGGCGACAGGTGGACGATTTGTGAATGCCCTTGAAGATTGAAGGGAAGATTTATAAGACCGTTATAATACCTGTCATGATGTTCTGAATGTTGGGCAGCTAAAGAAGATTATGTAAAAAGAATGCATGTGGCAGAGATGCGAATATTAAGAGGGATGTGCGTTGTAACTAGAATAGACAATATAAGAAACGACTATATCAAAGAAAGTCTGGAAGTAACACCGATAGCTGAAAAGTTAAAGTAATAGATTAGCGTGTTATGGGCATGAGAAAGGATGTAAACATGTTACTAGAAGAATGATCAGTATGAAAGTTGATGGATATAAGGGAAGTCGAAGAAAGTGTGGATGGATTGTGTAAGAAAGGTGTAAGTACGAGTGACAGAAAGAAGTGAAAGAAAAATACATATTGTACCGACCCTACGTAGTGGGATAAGGGCAGGAAAAAGAAGACTTTAGAAGATATCATCGATTCCTTAACATTTTCTTTAGTGGTTCTTTATTACATTGCCCTATACTGAACATACACGGTAATGTACGGGCTAATAGATCGATAAGTGAACATTTAAACGTTATTGATTTAAAAAATGCACGGAATAAAATCCTTATTTTACCCGTACGAAATCGGGACGGGCAGCTAGTAATATATAAGTGTTATGTCAAAAGCACGTACCTACCTAATTTAAGCATATAAATATATTTTCATCGCATGTCTACGCCTAATTGAGCTATTGAAAATTAAATGAAAAAGCCAACGTCAATAAATGTATTTCAAACCTTAAGACTAAAATACGCCTGTATAAGTTCAATCGATCATAAGTCAAACCGATGTAGTATTATAATAAAGAAGAACATAGAAACAACATGCGAGGCATCGGATATCAATATTAGGTATTTACCTTACAACATTTAAGCAATTTTTCGAAAGTTAAATTGTAACTCACATACCTAATTTCGCTTACAATTGAATTTTCTTTGTCATTTAAAATAAATCATACTTCCAGAAAGTTTATATAAAAACTAGCTTTACAAACGAGGCCGCGGATAAAACTCGCCTGCCGCTTTGCCATTATCGTGGTTCACGCGATGTCTTAACGCCCTGACCTCCAGCCACTTTTGTTATTGACTTTCTTATGCCTTACTCACTATGGATTAAATAGGACGAAGCGGCAAGAAATACACGAATCCTAAAAATAATAAGAAAATAAAACAGACACTTTACTTGTAATACGACATACCAATAGCCGATCTTATTAAATATTATAATCAGAATTTAATGAAAAATGATGGCTACAAATCACATGTTTGTTACAGCATTGCGAAACAAAGGACGTTAAATTAGTTTGTGGACATCCTGTACAAGCTTGGATTGGAAAGGCAAAAGTTATTAAAAGTAGGTATGTACGTTTTTTACAAATGAACAAAAAGCAACACAGGTCAACTTATTATATTTCTTAATAATCCCAAACAATAAATATGTATGCGTCTGAAAATAAAACAAACGACAGTGTAGTGATGTGTCGCAGAGGTGGAAAGTGCGCATGCCCGCCACTGCGCCACTAGGCGGCGCGCTGCCCCCTAGCGGACTCGCGTCGCAGTGAATTGCGTAACAAAAGCACACTCGCCTTCAGACGCTACGCTGAATACTTCAGCTCCGTGCGCGCCAACGGTATGGGGAAGCGTAAATTGCCATTAAACTTTCCCGCGATTCGCGCTCAATGAAAATAACGTTTTTTTTTCTATTTATCAACTGATAAAACGCATTTGAACGCTAGCAGTATTTATAGCTTGCAATTATTAACTTTTTAGAGTTTTGTTCGAAAGTTGACTGTTTCGAAAAGTGAGTCGATGCGGATTTCGCCGGTTACGTATGAAATAGTACGAACGTTCTAAGTGTGTGTGTTCATTTGTTTTGTTTTACTTTGTTTGGTAGCAAGTGGTGGCGGAGCCCGGTGGGACCGCGCTGGTGGTACGAAAGAATCGATACTGCGGTGGGAGCGGCAAGGTAAACTTTTACTGTCCTTTATTATTAAGCACTAAGTTTCTTTCTTTTGCGAATAGAGCATAAAAGGCAGTTTCATTTAGAAGAAATCTATATATTTTATGAAATAAATACGATTTAGAAGTTTTAAATTTTAGTCTTATATTATACTCGATCCAATTTAAATCAATCATCTTACGATCAAAGTTAACTAACAAGAAGTACTTATAAAATATGTAAGACTAGGAATATTTCAACCAAAAACAAAGTCTAAAAGTCAATCTATGTAGCTATTTCTATTCATAAGAAAGCATGGAATGAAATATAGATACACGTCACGGTATTTATAAAAAAAATGTTTCAAGAGATATAAGGGATTATATCTAAGTAGTCCGTTATATATATTATACATATGCGTAATAATTAACAATACATCGAAGCATATTACGCACTTTTAAATTTCTATTTTCATGGTATATTAAATGTTAGTTTCATTTACACGTCACATTCTAAAACACTTTTTGTAGACGTTATTCTTATCTCACTACAGTCTGGTTTTGGGTACTTCTTACTACTTAAAATCAAAACGTTTTTGTAACGAGAATTGTACATGTAAATATATTTTATTCAAAATGATAAAACGTAGCATAGGTTCGATGATATACATACTAAATGGGTTTTTGGAAAAAAAATCTTTTGTGATAAATGGAAAGATCATATAAAACATATTCATCATACATTCCCGAGCAAACCCGAGTGCGTGTGACGTCACAATAATTTCTACTCATTGTAGCACACAGCTGATACAGTATTTTGACGTTTAACCGATGTCACAGTGGTAGTGTCATGCTGCATACCTTCAGGTTGTAGCCGAATGGGCCGGCACGCCCGGGGAAGTACCACTCTCTCACTTAAAATCGGCGTGAAGTGGTAGCCAAGCTACCGCGTTTTGTCCGGTATGTGAGAGTTCCGGAGGCCCAATTCCCCATGAGTGCGCAGAATAAAAAAGAACTACCCCAGGAGGGTACCATCTGCGCCTGCGGTGTACAATCCCTCTCTGGACATCCATGCTCAGGACATACACCACCTGAGCAGGGATGCCCAGGCTGCCCTTCGAATTCTGGGGGGAGGGGCAATTTTGCGCTCTTAAATGGTCGGGGCAAACGGAGCAGGCATCTTAAGGCAACCCCTTCCACCCTCCCTGTGGACTTCTGCAACATTAGGGGACTGAATTCCCTGAACTTAAACGCCGTCCACTTCCATCTCGAGACGGCGAAGCCGGCCTTGCTCTTTTTAACCGAGACCCAGATATTGTCTCCGGCGGACACCACATTCCTCTCCTACCCGGGGTACAAGTTGGAATATTCCTTTGTGCCACGGGCTGGAGTGTGTGTTTACGTCAGAGAGGATATCTGCTCTCGTCGCCTCGCCCATCTTGAAGGGACCTATCCATTCTCTGGCTGCGCGTAGACTGCGATGATCATCCGCGAATCTACGCGTGCCTATATAGGTCCCATAGCGGTAATGCCGAAACTGACCAGCTCCTTGAGCACATCCAATGGGCTACAGATTCCGTGCTGCAGCAGATCCCATCCGCAGAGATCGTGATTCTTGGCGATTTTAACGCCCACCATTCTGAATGGCTTGGATCACGTACCACCGATCATGCGGGGAGATCTGTGGTCGATTTCGCCTTGACATATGATCTGACACAACTGGTTACCTCGCCAACGCGAATCCCAGATGTGGAGGATCATACACCTTCCCTGTTAGACCTTCTGCTGACCTCTCATCCGGACGGGTACCATGTTTCCGTAGAGTCTCCTCTTGGCTCGTCGGACCACTGCCTTGTCCGGAGTACAGTGCCGATCACACGCACCTCACGGCCTCGGTTCGTGGGTTGTCGCCGTGTGTGGCACTACAGGTTAGCGGACTGGGATGGGATGCGGTCCTTCTTTGCATCCTACCCATGGGGCAGATTTGTTTCCCGCCGGATGATCCCGATGTCGTTGCTGACTCGGTCGCTGATGTGGTGTTTCAGGGTATGGAACTCTTCATTCCGTACTCTGCAATACCCATCGGTGGCAGATTCCGGCCTTGGTTTGGTCGCTTCTGCAAAACGGCGTCACGTCGAAAGGTAGAATGCTATCAAGCTTGGGCTGAATACAACTCTGCCTCCAGGTCTTTCAAAAGAGTTATTGCCAAGGCGAAATCGGAGCACATAGGCAGGATTGGCGAGAGATTTGTGCGTCTTCCTTCGGGAACACGCGCATTCTGGTCTCTCGCTAAGGCTGTCTTAGGGAATTTCTGTCAGCCCTCCCTTCCATCTCTACACAGGAGCGAAGACTCGGCCCATTCTGCGAAGGAGTAAGCCGACCTTTTGGGATCTCTCTTCGCGTACAACTCGACACTTGATGATCAAGGAAAGACTTTTTGAAAGAAGCACTTTTTTCCATGGACATCCATAAGTCGAGTGGGCCCGATGGCATTCCTCCGATTGTGCTGCGCACTTGTGCTCCCGAGCTGGCACCAGTCTTAACGCGTCTTTTCCGCCACTCCTACACATTAGGCGTTGTCCCGAATTCTTGGAAGACGGCTTTAGTGCACCCGATCCCTAAAAAAGGCAATCGCTCTGATCCAACAAATTATAGGCCTATTGCTATCACCTCCTTGTTCTCCAAGGTGATGGAGTCCATCATTAACTGCCAGCTCCTGCGGTACCTAGAGGAGCATCAGCTGATTAGCGTCCGCCAGTACGGCTTCCGTCGGGGTCGCTCAGCTGGTGATGTTCTAGTTTACCTTACTCACAAATGGGCTACGGCGGTTGAGTCCAAGGGGGAGGCATTAGCAGTCAGTCTGGACATAGCGAAAGCCTTCGATCGGGTATTGCATAAAGCGCTACTCTCCAAGCTTCCATCCTACGGGCTTCCCGAGAAATTGTGCAAGTGGATCACCAGTTTTTTGGCAGATCGGAGCATCAAGGTCGTTGTCGACGGTGCATGCTCTGACTTAAAATTCGTCAATTCTGGTGTTCCACAAGGCTGCGTTCTTTCACCTACTCTGTTTCTTCTGCATATCAATGATATGTTACAAACCAGTAACATTCACTGCTATGCGGATGACAGCACTGTAGACGTTCTTTACACCGGCCGTGCGAATATTTCTCGGGAACACGTCGACGAGTGTCGGAACAAACTTGTGTCTGAAGTCGAGACCTTATTAACCAAGGTCTCGGACTGGGGCCGACTGAACTTGGTCCAATTCAACCCCAATAAGACTCAAGTTTGTGCGTTAACCGCTAAAAAATCTCCTTTTGTCATATCCCCTCATTTCGAGAATACTGCCCTCGCTGCCACAGCCAGTATCGGGATACTTGGCGTCGAAATTTCGAACACTGTTCAGTTCCGCGGTCAATTGGAAGTTAAAGCCAAATTGGCTTCTAAAAAGATTGGAGTGCTCAACAAGGCGAGACGGTACTTCACGTCGGACCATCACCTAAAACTTTACAAGGCGCAAATTCGGCCCCACATGGAGTACTGTTCTCACCTCTGGGCGGGAGCTCCCCAGTACCAGCTTCTTCATTTTGCCCGCTTTCGACGTAAAGCGGTTCGAATTGTCGACGATCAGGCTATTACCGACCGGCTTGATCCTTTGGCCTTGCGTAGAGATGTTGGGTCACTCTGCATCCTCTATCGCATATATGACGGGGAGTGTTCTGAGGAGTTGTTTGGATTAGTCCCGGCAGCTGAATTTCACCACCGGACATCGCACCGGACAGAACTCCAAATTCCATCCCCATCACCTCGATGTCTGGAAATCCAGAACAGTGCGTTTCTTAAGGCATTTCCTGCCTCGCACAATCACTCTGTAGAACCAGCTTTCGCCGGCGACTTTTCCGAACCGATATGACATAAAAACCTTCAAGAAGAGAGCGTACTCTTTCCTCCAAGGCCGGCAACGCACCTGCAAGTCCTCGGATGCTGCAGGTGTCCATGGGCGGTGGTAGTCACTTTCCATCAGGTGAGCCTCCTGCTCGTTTGCCCCCTCATACATAAAAAAAAAATATCTCGTTAATATCGTCAATATGTCGATAAATTCCTTCAAAATTGTGACGTCACAAACATGGCGACCAATTGTAGCTCGTTCTTAGTCACCTGGCTATTTTTAAAGTTTTATTAACTTTTAATTGTTTATAATTAATTGAAAAAAAAAAATTGGTTGCCTGTAAAGTCGGTATACGGGCGAAAGTTTTACGTGACAACGACTTTGAGTGGTAAAATAATTTTAATGTGAATATTCATTCGTATAGTAGGAAGAAGGATGAAATAATAGTAACAATTTAAAACATTTATTTATACAAAGAATTATATTTAAAACATTAATTTATACAAAGAATCTCGCACTGAATTTCACTTTTTATGTCTGTCTCTCTCGCTCTTAGGCGGGCTAACCATGCCCGAGTGGAAGGGACGCGTGCCTCTCACTCGCTCTCATTGTGAGCGCATAACGTGAGCGGAGCGTAACGCAGTTTCTTGAAGTGTCACCCGGCAAACCAATTTATAAGACGTTGTCACGTCAAAATTTTTAAGTCTTTAATATATGTAATTAAATATCATTATTATTAATAATAAAGTTTTAAAAGACATAAAAAAAAAACAATTTTTTTTTTAATTATGGATTAATATTTTTTGCAATTATAAATATTGGGTTTCGGCCAAATTGTGACGTCAAGTAGGTATTCTCTAAGAAGTAGGTCATAGAGATGCCCGAATTCGTATTTACGAAATGTTTAGTAAAGATCTAATTGTTTGTTATTGTAAGTTAACACAGCTACGATTAAACTAAAATAAATTTCAGTATATCATTAGGACAAAATCGTTTTATAACTTACAACTAGCTACTGCTATGCTCAATTTTTATGTAAGACATAAATTTAAATTAATAAACATGATAACATAATTATTATATCATTAGCAAATATATTTGCAACTATATTCCTAAAAAAAACTGTCGTAGTATTGTATCAGATTTTGACAGACAGAGGTCGCGGAGGCGGTTGCATCACGCGTTAGTATGATCGGTGTGTGACCGATTGAATTTATTTAGTGCGCGATAGTTTTAAAATTACGATAACTCCTAAGATAGCTATCCTTAAAAGATAGACATATGTCATCGCGGACTTTTCTGTAGGTCTATGAAAGGGGAACAATTTCACCATACATTATTTTGTTATAATTCAAAGTGGAATATGAAATATGAAAAACAGGTGTGAGGTATGTAAGCAGCAGACTAGTGGAGCTGAACTCTCCGGAACATTACAGTTGAAATCAACTTCAACCTTTATATTATAAACTAGCGAACCACCCCGGCTTCGCCCGTGTAGCAGAGTAAATAGTCCTAGAAAAAATATCTGTCGTAGTATTGTATCATCTTGGATCAACAGTAGGTGACAGCGGGGTCACGGGGGCGCGCGGGTGATTGCATCATGCGTTAGTATGATCGGTGTGGAACCGCTTGAATTTATTTAGTGCGCGATAGTTTTAAAATTACGATAACTCCTAAGATATTCATTTCAATTGGGTGGTGTAAAGGGTAAAAATAAATAACGCATTTGATTTGATAAGGATTAATATCAAACCCGTTTTTATAGCTTTCCAATTATCACATTATTATGTAACCATTTTTTAAACATTAAAGTGGGTATTGTTGGGTTGGGTTAGCTATCCTGAAAAGATTTTCACCAATTCACCATATATTATTTCACCATACATTATTTTGTTATAATTCAAAGGGATTTTACAGCGTTTTCGATGAATGCTTCCAATCGGCTCGTTTTTTTACGACTTCTTCAACAATTATCGTCATATTTCAACAAATTTACAGAAAACATTAATAAATTTTACACGTATACCTTCCTATTGAATCACTTTATCCATTGGTGAAAACCGTATGAAAATCCGTTCAGTAGTTTTTTAGTTTATCATCATACAGACAGACAGGAAACTCGGGGGACTTTGTTTTATAATATGTAGTGATTAACATTAGAAAACCATTATTAATGTTCTGTATACCTATTGTTCTTTAAGGAAAAAACTAGTACATTGAAGTAATTTGTGTCGATATTACTATAATTTCCAAATCGATTGTAACATAAAACGCGTCAATAGTCAACACTCTAAATGAAACACTGTTTTATGAATTAAAAAAACTTTTCTTAGAAGTCTCACAGACTTCCATCCATTCCAGCCATCACCGTTCTACCGAGCGAGCGAGCGGTCTAAAGTAACGTCGCTTGATCCAAATCGCTCTGTTGTTCATTAATAATTAATTCGACCAACATCTACATACCGATCGTTAACTGTTTCGTATCGTTTGGGTTAAGGTCTTTGCACTAAATACGACCGTTATTGTCAATTTTCATATTCAGCAATTAGAACAGTAGCTATTTTCTATTATTTTTTAAATTATCAATGTGCTTAATTATCATAGTGCCAAACAATCATTAAAAAAAATGACTGATGCAGTAGTGTTTTGTTACAGAACTATAAAATACATTTTCAAAATGAAATGTCTCCACAAAGTCGAAAACATATTGTCTTCAATATTTAATAATTGTTAGTTGATGTGTGTGTCTATTTTGAGACAAAACATTTTTTTATTTATAAGGAATTATTTTTATAAGGAATTTTAGTGCAAAGTTGAGCAAAAAAACGTCTATTTTTACTGGCCTAGTGGCGATCCCTTGATTTGTGGAACTTTAGAGTTACATGAAACATACAACTTTAGTTTATAGTGGGCTTATGTATGGTACAGTTCACTTACCATCATGTGTTCTATTTGTACGATTGTCTATTTTAAAATATATACCTACATCGCTTAAAACGCAAGATATCATTATAGGTCACTGACAACCTATGTAAGATTTGTAGGCTTCCAAAAGTCTACTACAGAAAATTGGCGACATCGCAATTTATCTTTAAAGGACTAATAAATAAATAAATAAATAATACTTAATTTGTTATTAATTTACTAACTACAAATATGTACTTATTTTATTTTTTTACAATTATAAACTGAAATTAAAGATATCTGAATTAAAAAAATAGCACATGGATTGCAACAAAGTAAACACAGTATGGATCAATCTATCCGAGAATGAATTTATATCTCAGTGTTAAAAATATCATAAGATATATATTAATAAAAAAACGACCCTGACTTTCCTACTAAGAGAAATCTGATGATTTATTTTAAGTAACGAAGGATCTACTTCTTATTTTTAACAAACTTAGGAAACTGTAAAGCCCTAAATAAATTTGTATTAAATTAATCAAATACTTAACTTCATTTCTCATTCTCGTTTCATAATGTCGCCATTGTGTTGCAAATGATTTTGCAAAAACAATTTGAATAAGTAGATAGCAAACGTTTCGTACGTACGTAGTTTTATTTCTTACAGTTTAATTATTGCATTCCTTCCAAAATGTAAACGCAAATCTATATAACTGATATTTACTCACAATCGTCACATTTAGGTACACTACAACATAAATTAAAAGAAGGAAACGAACCGCCACTACAGGTATTTTTAGGTACGGTATTTATACTTCGATCAATAAGTAGTACTTATATATATATATATATTTATGTATATTTATATATATATATATATATATGTATATTCCATAGGGATTGTCAATATTTAATTTAGCATTTGTAGCATTAAAGTAGAAATCGTTTAAAATATAATACTTACGCGTAGTATGCTGTTTTTGTTAAATTGTTGATACAATACATTTAAACATCGGGTTCTTCATAATAGCATACACGTTTTCAAAAATAGGTAGTAGCGGCATGAAATAAAATTTGCGAATAGTGTTCGTCGAAATGACATAGGTATTTAGTAATTCATTTACTTCACAAATAATTAAATTATTACGATTATATACGTGTTTTACTCATCCAAGTTCTTTTAAGATTTATTGCTACGACTATATAAATAATGATTAAATTAACAAGTAAATATGGAATAGCATAAAATACCAATATCAGATATTTAATATCTAGTAAATAAAATAGTAAAGTATCGTACTTTTTTATCAAGTCTAATGTGTTCAGTGCAACGTCATTTCAACGACTCTATCTGTTGTCCAATTGAGTATTTATATATTGCAAAGAATTACACATCACTAGAATTTGGCAAAGCTTTGCAAATTTATGGCGTCTGTAAAATATAATGTTGTTCGCAGTCATGAATAAAATACAGAAGTAAATTATCTAAAACATATTCCTTGTGACTTTAACAAACAATCTCACAGATATAAGATTATTCTAAAAATACAAATTATGTTTTAAAACAGAGACTATCTTCTTCGTGTCTTTGTTATAATATTATGTTCTTATAAATCTAGAAAAATATTTAGAATTTCGGTCCCTGTTAAAAAAAACATTATGTGACATGTAACAATTGATGTATCACCGTCTAATGTTATACGTATAAACAAAGTTTTGATGAGATTACTTGTCTTGGACACTCGTATCGGCGGCGAATGTCAAACGTTATAATTAGAACGGAGACGAACGGCACTCGCCCTTGAATTGTACTGAATGCAAGAAATGAAAAGTACATTCACAATTGAACAAGCATTTACAATTTTGCTGTATACCTTTTAAACTTAACAACACTGAAATATAAACATGATTGTCGTATGCACGTATGAAACGGTCGATCATATAACTAGTAGGTACTAGGTTCGCTTGACCTTTACCTTTATTGCATGAATCGTTTAAAAACACAGTAGAAGCAATAACGTACGTGTAACGTGTCAAATGACTTTTATTTTTATTTTAAACTGTCAACATCGAACGTCAAACGCTTTTTAATTAAAAGAGTTGATTGCCTTTCTCTGCACCAAATATAGATTTCATTTTGATAGAATAAATATTTGGACGGGTTTTGTTACAGTATAGATAAAATAAGCCCCTTTGTATTTTTTTATCAATGAGTGTTATGAATAATTTCGAACATCGTTAAATATTTCAATTTTAAGAAACTTGAAATAGGTTCTTGCTGTTTCATACTTGCGTGGGTCAAAATTTCTAAGCTTTTTACTCCGGGGTAGAGCTTTGTGCAAGCTCGTCTGGGTAGGTACCACCCACTCATCAGATATTCTATCGCAAAACAGCAGTACTTTGTATTGTTGTGTTTCGTTTCGAAGGGTGAGTGAGCCAGTGTAATTACAGGCACAAGGGACATAACATCTTAGTTCCCTAGGTTGGTGGCGCATTGGCAATGTAAGCGTTGGTTTACATTTCTTACAATGACATTGTCTATGGGCGTTGGTGACCACTTACATCAGGTGGCCCAAAAGCTCGTCCGCCTACCTTTACAATAAAAAAAGCTCCTTCGAAGATACCATAGGACAAAAGCACCACAATATTTTCTATTGCTTCATTTGAAAAGAGATAAGACACCATAGCGTCACGTAAACACCGTTCAGTACCGTATTTTACGTACTTAAAACACGTACGAAACGATATGCTACCTCGTTTCTGATACGGACCGTTTAGGTCTAGAATACCCTTCCGAATTGTAATCTTATAAAATGACTTGAACTTTCGCGAAGCTATACATTTTATATACGACAATGTTACACCATAATATTATGTATTCACAAATAGAAGACATACAAAAAAACGTCGGTTATACAATCGATATTAGATAAATAATATTGATGATATATTGAAAACAGATTAACATATTATTTTCATTCTAATCACTACTAACTTCTCTTCGCGAGGAATCTGCATTATCATGCATAACTTCATTGCCGCGTCCGCTCCCGGTAGGTGTTTCGATCAGCTCGATCTCTTAAGTCTTTCTTCGCCTCCGTTGCAGTTACTACGATGTCTTCTTCAATAATAAAATTGCTTATGTTACACGTTGTTTTTGCTCATCATGGTACTCCCTATTTCGTTGCCGACTTTTTGGTACTTGTTCTGTCCAGAGTAGGGATGTTGCGGATGCCGATTTTTTCACATCCGCGGATGCGGATGCGGATGCGGATTTTTGAAGGCTCACATCCGCGGATGCGGATGTTTAAGATCTTATGTAAATATAGTATATGAATGAAGATTTAAAACAATGTTAAAGCAATTATTAACATTTTTATTAATAAAAACTAGTATTAAGTATAATGCTACAATTTTTATATAAGTACTTATTTAAAAATAGACGAAGTTAAAAATAGGAGCATTATACTTAATAAAAAGTAATATTGCCGCTCTTCCTCATGTTCTTTTCTTGTCACTTGTTCTTTTTTAATATTCCATTCAGAAAGCATCGTGTTAAATTCTTTTTTTTTTTTATGTAAGAGGGGGCAATGGATCAGGAGGCTCACCTGATGGAAAGTGACTACCACCGCCCATGGACTCCTGCAACATCCGAGGACTTGCAGGTGCGTTGCCGGCTTTGGAGGAAAGAGTACGCTCTCTTCTTGAAGGTTTTTATGTCATATCGGTTCGGAAAAGTCGCCGGCGAAAGCTGGTTCCACAGAGTGATTGTGCGAGGCAGAAAATGCCTTAAGAAACGCACTGTTGTGGATTTCCAGACATCGAGGTGATGGGGATGGAATTTGGAGTTCTGGCGCGATGTCCGGTGGTGAAATTCAGCTGCCGGGACTAATCCAAACAACTCCTCAGAACACTCCCCGTGATATATGCGATAGAGGATGCAGAGTGACCCAACATCTCTACGCAAGGCCAAACGATCAAGCCGGTCGGTAATAGCCTGATCGTCGACAATTCGAACTGCTCTACGTTGAATGCGGTCAAAAGGAAGAAGCTGGTACTGGGGAGCTCCCGCCCAGAGGTGAGAACAGAACTCCATGTGGGGCCGAATTTGCGCCTTGTAAAGTTTTAGGCGATGGTCCGACGTGAAGTACCGTCTCGCCTTGTTGAGCACTCCAAGCTTTTTAGAAGCCAATTTGGCTTTAACTTCCAATTGACCGCGGAACTGAACAGTGTTCGAAGACTCGACGCCAAGTATACCGATACTGGCTGTGGCAGCGAGGGGAGTTTTCTCGAAATGAGGGGATATGACAAAAGGAGATTTTTAGCGGTTAACGCGCAAACTTGAGTCTTATTGGGGTTGAATTGGACCAAGTTCAGTCGGCCCCAGACCGAGACCTTGGTTAACAAGGTCTCGACTTCATTCTTTAATCACATATTCTTCGGAAATTATGTCACCAGTGTGACGGCCGTCGAATATCTCGCATTTCAATATAATCGATGATCTATCAAAGTTTTCTGCAATACCATGGCAAGTCAGACTAAGCAGAAGCATTTGAGCTTGTAATCGACCAAATGTCAGACGACAATCGACGTAATCGATGTAAACGACATGTAATCACATTTTCGATTAATTTTTGTCGTTGTTAATTTGACGAGGTGGTTCAGCCCTTGCCAGTGTAGCTTTTATTTCATATTTTCTTTCTTGTCGCAACTTGTATGACATCCGCATCCGCATGAAAATCCGCATTGATTATTGCGGATGCGGATGCGGATGCGGATGTCCAAATCTATGCGGATGTTCCGCATTTGCGGATGCGGATGCGAATATTCGCAACATCCCTGGTCCAGAGTAATGTTTAAGCAGTATGTATTCCAAAAACCTTAAACTTATAAAACTAGAAATATTTAGACATGTCATTGCTGTCAAAGGATTTATTTTATGTAGATATTAACCAGAGAGAGCTCTAAACTATACAAACTAACATCTATGTTGCAGTATGAGTTTAAAAGTGACATGGTAAGCAATTAGAGTCCTTAAGACGGAGTAAGAGGCGTGGTCGAACAAACCAATAAATCCAGATATTTCCATGTTTCCGACTCGCAACATTATTCTCAGACAAGGCTTTTATAGCCGAAATATATTTTATTTTGTTGTCCCTAATGGACTTTATTTTCGTTGACAAAAGCATTTATTAACTCCGTGTTTTCGTAAATTTGTCACTATCTCTAACTACTTTATTTTTACCATTCTCTTTTTAAGACTGTTAATAAATCAACAAACAACATTGCGACACCATAAAACTGTGATAACTAATGACTTTGCTAGTTATTATTTAGATATTCATAAACATTCTATAAGTATAATACAGTATATTATACTTATAGAAATATGACATATGACAATGCTTTGTTTCAAAATATATTCTATATATTTTATAAAGAACTGTGTACAGCACTAAGGAAACTCTCCGCCAATGCCGAGTGCTAATATATTATTGCAAGCCCATTCTCTTTTTTAAGCTTTTTTTAATGTTCTAAAATAAAAGTGGTAAATTCCATATTACTACCTGGGTTTTCCGTTTAAATGTATATACTTAATATATAATGAAACGTCGGTAATTTAATTTTAATTATAACGAAGTTACTAGTATTAAAATAATATAATTTTCGTCAGTGTATAAAAATAACAAAAATATCTTAAATTGTTTGTTATTATAACCCATTATTTCATAATAACCTGCACATTTTGTAATATGTATTCGGAAGCAATCAAAAATTAATAAATGTTGTATGTGAATTCATTCATTTAAATCTATTTTCATGAAGTATGATAACAGCGTTTTTTTATTGTACAAATATATGTTTGATTATAAAGAGAAAATTTTAACGCATTAACGTATCGTACCGATAAAAACATAGTGTTTCTATTTATATTATGTAGTTTATTTAAGAGCTGTTGTTCAAGTTCAAGTGTTGTGTTGAGTACAATAAAATAGGATGTTGCTGATTTAATAACTGTAATTATAATAGAAAGATTTTGATTTGATTTGAAAGAGAATCGAAGATCTTAATGTTCTATAGCTGTGCAAAGGCTTTTGTTTTAGTGCTTTCTTACAAATTAAACACATTAAAATTGTATTGTTCTTCCCTAGATTCGTACCATTAGTGACTTATTATTATTATATTCACTGTATTACATGGAGTTGCTTAAACCAAACCACCAGCAAATGTATTGTCCCCAAGGAGGCTTTTCATTAAGAAAACAATCGATCGCCTGCAATTAAAAGCTACCGAGCTTTAACTCACCTGCATAAGAGAAGATGTGAAACAGTCGTTTACTTAGCAACAATGTATAAATAAAAGGGTCATAGAGAACAGTTTTTATTATATTTATATTAATTGAAACATAATCTCATTTTTCAATATTAGATTAAATAAGCGTCTTTGCTTCGTTGTTATTTCAATAAAATGTTTAAAAAAAACATATACATTTTATTAAGAAAATTTACATTAAAGGGTGTCATAGTAAATTTATAAAAATATATTTGTTTCGAAAATTCTTGATTTTATCCGAGAAAGCATTTTACTAAAATTATAAGATTGCGAGTTGAATAAAGCATAACGAGACTCCAAGATGTAATGAAAGGGCCGGCAATCTGACTAATGAATAATAAAAATGGTTAGAAGCAGTCGTACTCTAGACAATCTAATCCCTTTTGTAAAATATGCTAGAAGGCCTTTAAGATATTTAAAATAACTAAGAAATTAAAGAATGCGATTCGTGCAACATGCGATTATGCTCGCTTCCTGTACCTAATCTTGCTAATTTTTAATATATCGTGGAAGTAAATTCAAGACTCAAATGACTGTTACAATATCATGTGCTGGCCTGGATAAAAATCTCAATAACCTGGTAAGAGGTCAGGATACCTTTCTGAAGGATTCCACTTCAGTCATATTAAAAACAGGTGTGAGGTATGTAAGCAGCAGACTAGTGGAGCTGAACTCTCCGGAACATTACAGTTGAAATCAACTTCAAACTTTATATTATAAACTAGCGAACCACCCCGGCTTCGCCCGAGTAGGTGACAGCGGTCGCAGGGCGCGCGGGTGATTGCATCACGCTTTAGTATGATCGGTGTGGAACCGCATGAATTTATTTAGTGCGCGATAGTTTTAAAATTACGATAACTCCTAAGATATTCATTTAAATTGGGTGGTTTAAAGGGTAAAAATAAATAACGTATTTGATTTGATAAATATTTAATATCAAATCCGTTTTTATAGCTTTCCAATTATCACATTAGTATGTAACCATTTTTTAAACATTAAAGTGGGTATTGTTGACTTGGGTTAGCTATCCTGAAAAGATTTTCACCAATTCACCATACATTATTTCCTCATACATTATTTTGTTATAATTCAAAGGGATTTTACAGCGTTTTCGATAAAAGCTCCCGGTCGGCTCGTTTTTTTCCGTCTTCTTCAACAATTATCGTCATATTTCAACAAATTTAACGAAAACAGTAATGAATTATACCCGTAAACCTTCCCGTTGAATCACTTTATCCATTGGTGAAACCCGTATGAATATCCATTCAGTAGTTTTTTAGTCTACCGCGTTCATATAGACAGCCAGGAACCGCGGGGGACTTTGTTTTATAATATATAGTGATGATGTTTAAGTATTTTTAACTGGTTAAAATTTGTCATCATTTCCATGTTTTATCATACTTGTTTATTTATATTCAATTAAAAGTAGATTTATGAAATTGTATTGCAGTACGTAGATGTAGGTAATACAAAAACATATGAATTTGAATATACGCGATACGAGCAACTAATTAATCAGTATTAATAATTATATCAAATTCAAAAAAATATCTTTTAGGTTGTATAGTTCTTTTATCGAGGAAGGCTCTGGGCTTATTTTTATTCATTATATTTTTATTAATTATACGCGGGTGAAACCGTGGGGCACAGCTAGTATTAAATATAATAGAAGTCCAGATTTTCATAAATCTAAGAGACAAATACATTAAGTGTTTTAAAAAAAAAAAAATTTTTTCTAATAATCAAGTCTAGGATAAAAATCAGAAAGAAAAATAAAATCTATGGATAGGCAACGGTCTAACGGTGTATATAACACAATTCACGAATGATTAAACAAGATAATGGGCATTGACTCAAAAACATCTTTTAAAACTAAGATCGTGTCAAAGGGGAATTGAAAGGAGTATGTTGGGCGTGACGTTAAAAGACCGTAAAAGAGCAGCAGACATTAGATCTACAACAAAAGTGGAAGACGTACTGAAGAAAATAAGACGGTTAAAATGGCGATGGACAGGACATATGACAAGGGAAAGTGGAATGAAATGGACTACAATTATAACAGAATGGCAGCCACGTAGTGGCAGAAGAAAAAAAAGGAAGACAAGCTAAAAAATGGACAGATGATATCAAGATGATTGGAGGGACAATCTGATCTAGAAAAGCTACCAATAGAGAAGAATGGAAGCAGCTGGCAGCTGGCCTATGTGTCGCTGACGAACTCACTTTGCACTGTCATTCACTTATATATGTATACTTGACTTGTCCACACAACGATTACAAACGCTCAAACAAAACAGTATATCTTATAAAATAATTACGCAGATAATCAATATCAAGATTATTATATAGATATTTATAAACTAATGAAAACATTACTTTTGTTTCCTTCAGTTGTACGACGAGTTTATATGCACGCAAACGCGCACAAATATATTTTATATAATTATAAGCAAATGTATACCATAAATAATAAAAATCAAACAATTAATGGGAAGTTTGTCTATCCTCTTAAATTATAATATGTAAAAATGGTTTACGGTCAAATCAGCGTAGAAATGTTTTTTTTGCGTTTGTAGTAGTGTAATACATACGGTGAGTAAATCTAAAATAAGCCAGTTTGCGCTTACCACGTGCCTCGTGAAGCCAGCATTACAATATTATTTGCCCAACAGTGTAGCGAGCAAATTGGTTAAATATAGATATGTCACTTCCACCTGTTAACGTGCCATTTGTATCATCGCAATTTAAAACAATTTCAACTACTGTTTGAGTTAACTTAAAATAATTACAATTGAATTATAATCAGATGACAAAATTATTATAATCGACGATTTTTGAGCATTTATCAAAAAAAATTAAACAACAAACAATTGAATTTACTAATCGGGCGGAAACTGAGGAGAGGCGGAGGGATCTTGTTGTTGAACTAGATAGGACGTTAGGACTCATCGCCAAATGAGGCTCTGACAATCTTCGAAAATCACAGGTATGCGCCCTCACAGCGAAAGAGTCACAATTTTCCCCTTCTCCTTCCCTCTGTGGCACTACGCTGGAGATACATAGCAAAGTCGCCATACTGGAGATAGACGTTCGGTGCAACCTCAATCCAAAGGATCACATCGAGGCTATAAAAACAGCATCACGTAAACTCGGAGTCCTGAACAAGGTGTGGCGTTTTGTCATGCCACAACAACTGCTCCTGTTATATAAAACACAGGTGCGGTCTTGCGTTGAATATTGCTCGCATCTTTGGGAGGGCTCCGCCAAGTACTTACTGGAGGGCTTGGATCGGTTACAGCGACGTGCGGTTCGCATTATTGGCGACGTAAAGGTCACCATCACCCTCGAGCCTTTACAATTACGTCGAGAGATAGCGGCACTCAGCGCTTTCTATCGAATGTATCACGGCGAGTGCTCAGAGGAACTATTCTCCCTCATTCCTGTTTCCCCTTTCCTTCACAAGTCTACGCGTGCTGACTCTCGATGTCACCGCCTAACTGTGACATAAATTCCATCGCGAACGAAGAAATTTGGCAATTCTTTTCTTTGTCGCACCTTCAAAACATGGAATTATTTACCAGCACACGTGTTCCCCTCCTCTTATGACCTGGTTCCTTCAAACGAGGCGTGAAGAGGCATCTTGCGGGCCGGCAAGTCAAATGCGGCTAGTGCAGATCATTCTTCCCGGCGGCACTAGCCGTCGTCGCGTTTGGACTCTTCTACCACTTACCATCAGGTGGAGTAGAGTAATTTGCCCTCCCGGGCTATAAAGAAATTTTATAATATTCGCATGTCACCTATCTGCATTTGTTGATTACAATGAAGTAATGTTTAAAGACAAATGTGTATAAAAGCTATCGACCCGGCTTCAAATGGGTGCAATTTACTAATTGAGAAAATGAGAATTAAAATTAACAAGAGAAGGTGATAAGTTAGGTTGGTAAGTGGACACAATAGCCCATAGACATTGACATTGTATGAAATGTTAACCATCGCTTACACCGCCAATGCGCCACCAACCTTGGGAACTAACATGTTATGTCCCTTGTGCCCATAATTACACTGACTCACTCAGTCTTCAACCCGGAACACAACAATCCAAACTACCTACTGCTCTTTTGCGGTAGAATATCTGATGAGTGGGTGGTATCTACCCAGACGAGCGTACACAAAGCTCTACCAAGTATAGCATAAATAACAAATATATTAATAATATAAAAGTGAATTGGACTTTAATTTGAATTTTGACGGCCACATGATACGGCATTTACATTTGTATTCATATTAAATCCAAATGACAGAATATTATCCTTTTCACAGTTTATTTTTTAGTTGCATGTAATATAGAATCGGTGACATCGAATTACTGGTATTATTCATTAGAATTATATATATATATATATATATATATATATATATATATATATACAATATATATAAGCCTACGGTAATTAACAATAAGTTGGAGAAAATGGTTGCGCAACTAAGCTGTTGTTTTTTTTAATAATCTCTAACAGAAAAAAATATGGTAGTTATTATAAATGTATCTCAGAGGATGGACACATGCTATATCAGACTTTTGACTTAATTTTGTTAAGATCCAAGCTGATACAATACTACGACAGTATAGTACTATTTTTAGGATTATCTTTTACTTAATTTAAATAATTTCTTAGTTAAATATGCAAAAGCTGGTGAATATAAACTTTACTTTACTTTTTCATTATTATATCGCGGAATGCCCTATTAGTAGTTTTTTATTTTAGCGTTATCACAGTATTGCCGATAAATTGTCGGCAATTTGCTTCCTATACAAGAAGTAAAATGTAGGATCAATAACGTTTCGACCTAAATGATTCACTTTGCCGCCTGGTTGTCTAGCGTTAAAGTCAAAACAGGCCACTATGAATAGACTTAATGCTGCCAGTTTTTATCTGACAATATAGACCTAAAGTAATAAAATATCCATATATTTTATTACAGTTAGGTCTCTTTAACTATTATTTTTTTGTATTACATAGATAAATTTAAGTCGAGATGGCCTAGTGGTAAGACCGCGTGAATCTTAACCGATGATCGTGGGTTCAAACCCGGGCAGGCACCGCTGAATTTCATGTGCTTAACTTGTGATTATAATTCATCTCGTGCTTAACGGTGAAGGAAAACATCGTGAGGAAACCTGCATGTGTCAAATTTCACCGAAATTCTGTCACATGTGTATTCCACCAACCCGCATTGGAGCAGCGTGGTGGAATAAGCTCCAAACCTTCTCCTCAAAAAGAGGAGAAGAGGCCTTAGCCCAGCAGTGGGACATTCACAGGCTGTTATTACTAGATAAATTTACTTGGTGGTTGAGCTTGGTGCAAGCTCGTCTGAGTAGGTACCGCTCATCAGATATTCTACCGCAAAATTTTGTACTTCCTATTTTTGTGTTCCGGTTTGAAGGGTGAGTGAGCCAGTGTAATTCCAAGGCACAAGGGACTTGACATAACATCTTAGTTTCCAAGGTTGGTGGCTAATTGGTGATGTATGTGATGGTTAACATCTCTTACAATGCCAATGTCTATGGGTGTTGGTGACCACTTGGCACTTATCATCAGGTGGCCCATACGCTCGTCCGCCTTCTTATTCAATAAAAAAACTAATAATAATAATCGATTGTATATCTATGAAATCATTATATAAGTGTCTTTTTACCAATTAATGTTAAACATAAACATTTCACGGTACGGATAGAGTACGCCCATCCCCAATGAGTGTGAAGATGAAGACAAATAATTAATTCTAGCAGTGCACGAAAACGTCACTATTCTAGTATAGTAGCAAATAGACAATTTCTCAAAACTATTTACTACATACATACAATGCTCTGTTTTATTGTTTCACATGAACGTGAACATGAACATGAGTGTTCTACATGAACCTGGAAACTTACTGGTTTGTGGAATAAAGAACATTAAAAAAAATAACTAACATGTTGGTATATATGAACTTTCATAACAAGCGGATAGGGTGCTATGGATCGATATAATTAACCAAGCGAGTGGTGCCAATTTGGCCGGTGCCCGTGACCGAGTAGACTAGGGCATGTTCGAGTCGTACTGGCGATTAGTCTGATCCAGAAATTTGTCTCACTAATGAGCCGTTACTAGGAGACCACATATTTTTACTAAAATATGGAATACGTAATCTTTTCGATGATATTTTTCCGTAATGATCTTTACATTTTAATAAATATATAAATTACTACATTTATCAATTACTTCAGCTATGAAACTTAATAATTGATGAACACTGCTTATCCAGGCTTTAAGCTTACTCCATAACAAATTATATCCAAATCAGTTTAGTGGTTTAGCCGTGAAAGCACAGACAAATAGATTCATTTCGCAATTATTAATTAGTGTAGATGACAAAAAAAATACAATTATAAGATTTTCTCACATACTCTATTAACGCTCTTATCGATAAAGAAAGGGGTTTACGTAATATTCCACAGCCAACGAAAATTATCGCTTTAATTATGGCCAACCCTCGTCTATCGCGAAGAAGCGCAATGTATACAAAACGTCTCGATATTAATATTTTATGCGGATACTATCGCAGGATATCAATTTTCGAGTGCTTAAAGAATCTCACATACACATGATAATCGACTGAATCAATATAATTAAAATAGGTATCTTATCACTTTAAATTTGAAAAATACTAGATTTTGTTTTTAAGAAACTAATATTATATTTTGATGTTTTATTCTAAAAAGTGCATTACTGAAGGTCGTGTCCACTCTGGTCTAGGGTCTGGGTCACGTTCTTTATGAGTTTTTTCCATTCTGTCCTGTCCTCAGCTTTTCTCAGGACTGTGGTCACTTGGAGAACTGTGGTTATGATTATTTACTTGGTCCAGCCACCGTGTGGGAAGCGGTCACGTGGTCGTTTCCCCTACACTGCCAAGCACCATCATCTTGTCCAGGCTGTTGAGCTGCCTTCGCGCTATGTGACCAAAATACAAGGTCAAGCTGGTAGCAAATAGTTGACAGTCTCGCTTTTATGTGGAGTTGTTGCAGGGTCGACACATTGGTTGTCTTAGCCGTCCACGGTATGCACAGCATCCTTTTCCAGCACCGCATCTCGAACAGGATTCCGAGCCGTAAAGAAAAATGGAGATGGAGTCTACACAATCCGTTTTTTCATTATATTTGATACTCTCTTGTTCTGCCACAATCGATAATAGTTTGGCCAGATTTAAGAAAGCTGTAGTGAACGACACCGGCTCTAGTCCACCAAACACTCACAAGTAACTTTATCTGAGTCAATTTTCGTTTACGTACCATTATGTGTACTAGTTTTATTGTGTCCTCAAGCAGCCTCTAAAGTTACAAATTTCAAATGTATGTGTCTTTTTCATTATTCTGAACAATTTTTTTTTAGTGTTGACTGTAAGGTAAGGTAATACGGTACTGTGATGATAACAAAAAATATAAGTTTAACAGTAAATCCACACTGGACCCGCTTAATATGATTGAGAGAGGACCATAACTAAATTAACTTGTTCTACTGAACAAGTTTACTAAATTACTCTTCCCCTTTGAACGCTTTAGTCCGCCGTAATAAGTATTTCCTGAAATATTTATATATACCTCGTACCTTATATGGTCTCTTTGTACCCACTCATAATGTACTTATAATTACTCGGCGAGTTAGTTATTTTCAACCTTGCCTTTATACGTTGGATAATTTAATGTGAATATTGATTAGGATAACCTCTTACTATATTGATAAATATAGTAATATATATACTATTGAGCTTGAAAAATAATAGAAAACTATTTTAGTTGTCTTATATAAGTTACATAAGTCTTTAGATGTACTATGAAATCTATAAAAAAATATGATTAAGTTAGATTTAGGTTATTATGTAAGTATGTTCGTAAGCCGTTACGACTCATGTGTTCACGGTTCCATCATACAAGATTAAGCACTTTTAAATAATCCGTGTTCTACATAATATTCTTTTTGAACGTTAGTAAAAAAGTTTGATATTATTGGACGTACTTCATGTGCTTTACATTTTTAATAATTAATTTAATTATTCCCAAACAGATATTATATATTTAAACTTAAAATAAGAATGTTGATTTTACTCCATGAATATAATTTTTTGAAAAACCTGGGTTCGTATAAACTTAGTACGATGAACGTAACGTTAACAGTATTAATGTACTTATACTTTACTTCTAGGTTACTAACCTTACCTACCTTTCATTAAAATGTGACCCTAGACCATGCTCTTATTCATAAAATTAGCAAATATTGTTTTATGCTTACCAGTTAATAGCGTATGAGAATGTGTAATTATTAAAACATTTTGTTAGAAGGCCAAAAATATTTTACGCTTAAATCTAGCAACACTGTCTTACGCTGTTTTTCGAAAATTTAACTATATTAAAGACGAACATTCAATGCAATGGACCTAATGCTAGTCATTTTTATAAGGCAGTAAGTACTTATTTCTAGCCTTTTTTAACGCAGTAAAGGTTTTAAAAAAGGTAAGGTAAAAAAGGCCCTTTAAAGCGGAAATGGGTTACGTGGGATTTGTATTCAGTAAAACAGTCTTTGGAACGGATCGGAGAGATTGCGTAATCGTGTTGATAAAACGCATCCGCGTTCCCTGCCGTGCTGTGCTCTTTTCGTGGCTCAGTGGAGCTCTCGTCAGGGGCGAAGGATATGTCACCCCCCCGCACTTCTCACTTGTTCGTTCGTCAGATCGAGGCTATCCCGGCTGGCAACCGGGATGGCCTCCTTTTCCTCAGGGCCGTCTAAAATAAGACACGCGAGGCCCCCACCACGCGCATCCATGTTTCAGGTAAGGCCAGGTATAGTCTATAATATCTGTACAAGTCCAGAATCGAGTTACGTAAGGTAAATAAAATTGTCATTTGGCGTTATGTATATATATCATGTAGTGTTTGTATACTTGTCTCGAGTACACGGGTAGTGGGGGACAGTCGCGCGCGAGCCGGTGGTGAGAGCGGACGTGTAATCCCTAGCTACTGGTGACATAACGAGCCAATAACTCATATTTGTGATAGTACGAGTACTACAAGTGGCGACGAGTAAAAAGGTTAGTACAAAAATATATTTTGTGCTTAATAACTTCATTGAAAACTAAAATTAAATTAAAAAAGAGGGTGTAAATAAAAATCAATTTTGATAAATAATTTGATACATTGTTAAGGTTTGTTTTGTTTTACATTAAAAAATAAAGACAAAATTATATTATAAATTATAGAAGTAAAAATTTGTAGGTGAAAATTTTTATTTTGTATACAGAATTTGCGTTGTCGTATAATATTAATGCAAGGATTATAATAAACAAAAATAATTAATAAAATAATTCATATGGATAGCTAGGGTAAACTAATATTGTCATTAAATATTATATAGTATTAAATACGCCAGTAGAAAGTATAATATTTATTTATTTCAGGTTTTATTTTTATATTATTGCCCCGAAGTTTACAAATCAAATCTTTTACAATAATTTTTAAAAAATGTCGTTCCATGCGCGACTTTCTCTTGTTTTTTTTTAATAATCCGTTTTCGCGGGAAAACATCTTGTATTATTTTATACAGCCATACCAGTTCTAAAATCGATTACACTTACGAAAACGGATACACTAAAAAAAATATGAGTTTATTAAATATATATAATTATAATATAAATGTATTAGCATGAGTTTATTAAATATATAATTATAATATAAATGTATTAGCATAAAGAATTATTTCTAACAATAGGTACTTTTGGAAATACGACACACATTTTAATATGCATACCAGATACATATTTCTTAGCTTTTTGTGACAATTAAGATCTTCGATCGATAAGTCGTTTGATGGACTTTATAAAAAGTTTAATGCTTAATAACATTTTGAATAAGTTGGAATTTACATTATTGATTTACATATATAATTTTATTAGTTAAAGCTTAACACTAAAAAAAAAAAAATTCATAATAATAAAAATAATATACAAGATTATACAATGAAATAAAAATAAAAATAAAGTGTAAACTGTATACGTAGTAACCCAGTTATCACAAAGAAGTTTTACTTACCTGTGATTCAAATATGGTGTGGAGGCAGTACGGGCCCTCATAGAAATGAAAACCGTGCGTTGTTGTTAGTTGGCATTACGGGATCTTAAGTGAAAGACAACCGTACCTACGTATTTGTGTGCAGGCAGTATGGGCCTTCATATAAATGAAAACCATGCGTAATTGTGTGTAGGCAGTGCGGGCCTTTAAATAAATAAAAACTGCACGTTATTGCGTAAATGGCAGTATGGGCCTCATGTTATTAGAAACCATACGTACAAAAAAAAAAAAAAATTTTGTAAAGTTGTGTTTTGTGGTATAGGCCATGTGAGCCTTTCCTAAAAAATGCAGTATGAGCATTCCTGTTTAATGGTAAATCATACGTACTTGAATGTTGTGCATAGAAAGCATTTCGGTTTCAGGTTGCCAAAATCACTCGGATATGGCAAATCTACTTCCACCCCCAGAAAAACTTGACCTAGAAGGTGACAACGCCACGATTGCGTTACGATGGGAAAAATGGAAAAGGTCTTTTAATATTTACTTAGACGCTACAGAAATTAATGGACCTGAAAGAAGAAGGGCTACGTTATTACTATTAGGTGGATCAGACCTACAAGAAATTATTTACAATCTACCTGGAGCATATGTAGATGCCTCCGAAGGAGTTGATGTATTCAGCACTGCAATCGAAAAACTTGATGGATATTTTCTTCCAAAGCAAAATAAAATCTATGAAAGGCATATTTTTCGCCAAATTAAACAAGAGGAGAATGAAAAATTTGAAAAGTTTGTTGTTAGGCTCCGAAATCAAGCAGGGAAGTGCAAATTTAGTAATGCCGAGGAGAACTTGATTGACCAGATTGTAGAGAAATGTTCATCTTCAGAACTTCGTAAGAAAATATTGACCCTAGGAGATAATGTAACACTTGATAAAATTATTATGGAGGCTAATACATTAGAAGCTGTGGGGTATCAGCTAGAAGGATATGGACAAAACAAGACTACCACTTCGAATAGCTCTGATATTAATGCAATAAAAAATCGCTCTATTAAGCCAGGATTCATTAAATCAGGAAAAGGGAAATGCGGAAGATGTGGACACATTACACACACCTTGCCAAATCAAGAGTGTCCAGCAAAAAAGAAAACTTGTCACGCTTGCGGCAAAATAGGTCATTTCAGTGCGTGGTGCAGGACAATACCACAGAGACGGAAATTTGAAAATAAGCAAAATGAAGACAATAAATATAAAAGAAAAAGGCAAGAGAAAGATGTAAATTCTATTGAAGAAGAGACAGCTGAAGAATATGTTTTTAATATGAATGATGATGAAGATGCTATGATTGAATGTCTATTGGGAGGTGTTAATCTAGATATGTTAATAGATTCTGGCTGCAAACTAAATCTAATTACTGACAAAGCTTGGGAAATGTTAAAAATGAAGGGTGTGAAAGTATGCAACCAAACCAAAGGTTCAAATAATAAATTATATCCTTATGGAAGTAAAACAGCATTGGATGTTAAGGGAACTTTTAATACCACCATTAAAACGAATGGGCGATCTGTGTACACTAAAGTTTATGTAATTAATGGCGGATCAAGAAATCTATTGGGAAAAGAAACCGCAATTGGGTTAGGCGTCTTAAAATTAGGCATTGGTGTACATGAGGTCAGAGAAAAAAACCAACCTTTTCCAAAATTAAAGGATGTTCTGGTCGAAATTCCCATTGATGAGAAGTGCAAACCAGTATCACAGCCATATAGAAGAACACCTATTCCTATTGAAAAAAAGGTTGAACATAAAATACAGGAATTGCTTGAGTTGGACATTATAGAAAAAGTACAGGGACCTTCTCAATGGGTTTCACCTGTTGTTCCTATACTAAAAGACGACAATGATTTACGGTTATGTGTCGATATGAGGCGGGCTAATATGGCAGTTATGAGGGAAAATCATCCCTTACCCTGTATGGATAATCTATTGCCGAATATTAAAAAAGCCAAATTCTTCTCCAAACTAGACATCAAAAATGCTTTCCATCAGGTGGAAATTCATCCCAATTCCAGACACTTAACGACATTTATAACATCTAAAGGACTATACAGATATAAGCGATTGATGTTCGGAATCACCTGTGCACCCGAATTATTTCAGAAAATATTAGAGAAAATACTAGCGGGATTAGACGGAGTAATAAATTTTATTGACGATATTTTAGTTTATGGCGAAAATGAGCAACAACATGATGAAAGATTATCAAAAATTTTGGAAACCTTGAAAGGAAATAAGGTTTTGCTTAATGAATCTAAGTGTGTGTATAAGGTACAGAAAATAAATTTTCTTGGGCATGAATTGACACCAGACGGAGCGAAACCACTTAAAAAATACATGACAAGCATTGCAGAGTTTCGTGTTCCCAAGACCATTGAAGAACTTCAGAGCTTCTTGGGGTTGGTTAACTACATCAACAAATGGTTACCAAATATTGCAACTACGACTGAGCCATTGAAGAGATTGTTGAGGCAAAAGAGAGGAAAAAAGGCAAATATTGAGGATCTATGGAAAGACGAACAAGATAGGGCATTCGATCAGTTGAAGGAAGCATTATCGAATGTCAAGTCATTGGGATACTATGATGCTAATGATGATACAGAGGTTATTGCTGATGCTAGTCCGGTGGGCTTAGGAGCAGTATTAATTCAAAATGATGGTAGTGGTCCCAGAGTAATTGCATATGGCAACCGAACATTGACGGACTTGGAACGTAAATACAGTCAAACGGAAAAAGAAGCGCTTGCTTTAGTTTGGGCTGTTGAACATTTCGATATATTCTTATTTGGAAAAAAAATCACCCTTATTACGGATCACAAGCCTCTGGAGTTTTTATTTGGACCTAAATCAAAGCCTTGTGCGAGAGTTGAGCGATGGGTGTTACGATTGCAGACTTATCGTTTTGATATTAAATACAAACCTGGCAAAACAAACATTGCCGATCCTTTGTCTCGACTTTGTAAATATTCAAATGAACATTCGGGAACTATCGAAGATTATGTCCAACATATAGTAGAACAGGCACGCCCTTGTGCAGTTCCTATGCAAGATATCATTAGGAGCTCTGAAAACGACCCAGAAATAAAAAATGTCAAAAGAGGGATTTATAATAATAATTGGGATGACTCTATTAAAGACTATAAAATTTTCGAATCAGAGCTGTGTTTCTACGATAAAATTTTACTAAGGGGTAGTCGGATTGTCATACCAAAAGAATTAAGACAGAGGGTTTTAGAAGCAGCGCATGAAGGTCACCCGGGAATAGTTGCAATGAAAAGTCGTCTAAGGTCAAAGGTTTGGTGGCCACGTATAGATAAAGATGCCGAGATCCTTGTAAAACAATGTAAAGGATGCACTGTTGTCGGTTTGCCTACCCCACCAGTTCCAATGAAGCGAAGAGAACTCCCTGTTGCTCCCTGGGTAGATATTGCAATAGATCTACTTGGACCTTTGCCAAATAATGAATACTTGTTAGTTATTATTGATTATTATAGTCGATACAAGGAAATAAAATTTACTAAAATAATAACGAGTTCAAAGATTATAAAATTATTAAAAGAAACATTCAGTCGCTTTGGCTATCCTGTTTCTATCACAGCAGACAACGGTCGTCAATTCATAAGTGAAGAATTCAAAGAATATTGCAGACAGTGTAATATAAAACTATTTAACACCATTCCCTACTGGCCTCAAATGAATGGCGAAGTAGAAAGACAAAACAGAGATATTTTAAAAAGGTTAAAAATAAGTCAAGTGCAAAAAAGTGATTTGAAGGAAGCTGTATGGGAATATTTAATGATGTATAACTCGACACCACATACTGTAACAGGCAAAACACCTGCCGAACTATTTTTTAAGGGAATGAATAAAGACAAAATTCCTTCATTGTTATATAGTGAACGTGTATTGGACGATTCAGAAGTTAGAGACAGGGATGCAATACATAAAGAAAGAGGAAAAGAGTACGGAGATAGAAAGCGAAGAGCTCAAGAAACAATGATCACAGAAGGTGACAAAGTAAAAAAGTGTGAAGGACATGGAAAAGAGGAATAAATTATCAGTTAATTACAAATTAACTCCGCACATAGTGGAAAGAACAGAAGGTGGAGACGTACTCGTGAGAAATGAAGAAACTGGTCAAACACTTAGACGCAATGTTATACATTTAAAAAAAATTGAAGGTGAATGGAAAGTTCAAAACAATGGTGGAAAGGAAATTGAAGAGGAAAAGGAGGAAAATGAAATGGATCAGAGTGAAGAAAAATAGTAGATTTAGTAGTAAATAAATAGTACGCCTGGGTTTATTATCTAAGTTTATTCTTTATAGTATAAAATTGTCTACTAAATATTATTACAAAATTTAAACTTCTTGATTATAGTACTAAGTGATTATTATTAAAATTTCTTGTTGGAAAATTATTCTGTGTTTTTATATTACTTATCTTTCAGCAATTATATTTGGTATATTTATAAAAGGATATATTTTCAATAAATAATTATATTAAGGAAGGGATGTAGTGTTTGTATACTTGTCTCGAGTACACGGGTAGTGGGGGACAGTCGCGCGCGAGCCGGTGGTGAGAGCGGACGTGTAATCCCTAGCTACTGGTGACATAACGAGCCAATAACTCATATTTGTGATAGTACGAGTACTACATATCACATATTATGAAATTATCTATTCTATTCTAACAAAATAACCAAAAGAAAAAGAAAACAAAGAAGTCGTCAATTTTCGTAAAAACATATAAGTCGGGCCATACAACCTCAGTAAGCTCTTCAAAAGTGTTTGGAGCCATCAAATCCGAAAGACTTCAGTCCGTTCATAAACTCCAGCGTGGAAAAAAAACCTATATTTATTAACATAAAAAATAATTTAATAAATCAAAAAAAAATAAACGAACTCTTTTATTTTTATTTTTTTATTGTAAAACAAAATGATGTATAACAATATTTTCAAGTTTGATTTTTATTAATAATCAAAATAACGTTGATAGTCTAGACGTCATAAGTGCGTAGTAATAAGAGGTATTTTGTAACAATAACGGCCGAATACTGAAACGTCATTCAAATATGATTGGGACTTAATTATTTGGAACGTCATTAATTTCAAAATTTAGTATGCAAAATTTTGAAATTAATGACGTTCCAAATAATTAAGTCCCACTTCATTTTGAATGACGTTTCAGTATTCGGCCGTAAGAGTATGGGTCATTTCATTACAATTTGTACAACATCTTGTACCTAATTATAAAGGAACGTCACAATAACATCACCTAACATTAAAAAATATACTTATATAAAAATTAGCTTACTTTTTTTTAAACTTAGATTGTTGAATGCAGATGTTAAACTATAGTGATATTCTGTTACAATTCATTTTGTTCGTAGGTATTTATTTTTCTTACAAAAACTTTCAGCCTAAAAACAAACTAAATTGAAATTGACTTGTGGACTGTAATCTCTCATGATATTTAAAAATTACTTTGTCTAAATTTTTCAAAACGTCACTTGATTCAGCCTCAGAAACTAGATTCATCAGTCATCACATACGATATGTTCAAATGAGTTATTCATACAGCTGTTCACAACAGATTAAAATCGCAAGCTCTTCCTTATGATGTTTAAATTTGCATTTCCCAATAAATATTTCTATTTTAGCACAATCTAAGACCAGGGCGCGTTGATATTCGATTTATTTGGCGGTTTTAAAATATGTCTTTGTGTATTCGTACTTAAATATTAAGGTTTCGACGACAACTAATTAACCGTGTGACAAAATTTAAATCGTTATTATAAAATAATATGATGTATATAAAATAATAATATAATATTCCAATATATTTGGCAAACGTTATAAAAATGTTTGTGCTTCAAAGAACGTATACGATTGAAGTAGGTACTTGTTTCAACTCTCACGTAGGTGATAAAAAACAACTAGTGTCATGAAAAAACCAAGGGTTAAGGTCAATTAATGGCTAACTCGATTTTAATTAAGTGAACCCTCGTGCGAGTTTCTAGGTGGTATTTACTTGAAAGTGTTTTTTAATATTAAACGTATATATTTTTTCTCGTGGCAGAATTCCAAAATAGACGAAAAACATAATTTGATTTTTTATACTTTACTTCCTTTACAAATTAATAACTTAATTCTACAAAACGTAATGTATTGTATAAAAGTAGGTATTATATTTATCGACGTATCAAAGAGACATTACGTACATCAAGACATTAGGTAAATCCATCTCATATTTTCAAACGTAATTAAAATTAACGGTGATACGTCGATGACGTCCAAACACGATAAATGGCTGTCCAAAACAATAAGTCTGCTATCATTATCGTCTCAAATTTATACACCAGTCTTAATTCTATCTAGAATTATATGAACTATATCATCGAAATATATGATAATATAACATAAACATTTTACAAAAAAAAACCTTTTAAAAATAATTTAATTCAAATATATTAACTAAATTTAATATATTTGAAACTTTCAATAGCTACTTATATCAAAAGCACTTCAAAAATACAGCTTATGCACAAAAAGCTGGTTTAACGAAGCCTAGTTCTATTGTTTACAAGTGGCTGGTAATTTCAAGCTAACTGAGCTTACGTTTCTAAAGGAACAATTAAGTACTATTTGGACAGAAACAGTAGACAGACAACAGAAATTGCAATTGTTTCAAATCAAAATAAATAGAAAGTTATTAAAGATTATAATTTCTCTTTGTTTTGCAACTTTTATTTTATAATTAGAAATGGCCTTGTAAATGGCGACAAGTCACAAAGATTATTTGCGATTCCTGAGCCTTTATACCTTAAACTTTATAAGCTATCATAAAACATGTTGTCACGGATCGGAATTTGGGCCCACTAATCGTGGGAAATCGTGAAAGGAAATTACCTCGAGCTGAAATACATAGATATAAATCGGTTGTTATGGTAATAATAAGGCCTCTAATGAGGAGGGAATGTACATGAATGTGGATGGCTGATATGCATGGCATTATGTTGTTTAAATATTCAACTTAAGAAACAACACTACATATCCTTGTTATAAAATAAAAAGAATAATTTACCCTAAAACACGTATACTTTGCTAACTCTACATATTGTTGCCATTAGCCTTGGCACAGTTACGTTTATATCTCATTTACACAATTCTAACTTGAACATAAGCCCATTGCTAAACGACATGCTCACTTTGGTTTTTACACATAAATAAAAGAATAATACGTATATGTACCATAGAAACGTTTAATATATTTAAGTAAGTTGTTTAGTAAGTAAAGTAACAGCCTGTGAATGTCCCACTGCTGGGCTAAGGCATCTTCTCCTCTTTGTAAGGAGAAGGTTTTTGAAGCTTATTCCACCACGCTGCTCCAATGCGGGTTGGTGGAATACACATGTGACAGAATTTCAATGAAATTTCACACATGCAGGTTTCCTCACGATGTTTTCCTTCACCGTCAAGCACGAGATGAATTATAATCACAAATTAAGCACATTAAATTCGGCGGTGCTTGCCCGGGTTTGAACCCACGATCATCGATTAAGATTCACGCGTTCTTACCATCTTAGCTTTTTAAGCTTATTTAAGTTTACTTCATATAAAATAACCAAATAAAAAAATTTAACTAAAATGTATTACAAGAAATTCAGTAACCATTGCCTTGTTACATTTATTATTACATATTATCATATAACTTTTAAGACTATAAAATATATAAATTAATTTAATCGGCTTTTTTAATTACAAAACTTCATAAGACGTCCGCGAACAGAGAACAGTGTGATGAGTTATTCTCGACAAGAAAAAATAATATATGAAATATACATACTTTAATATTAAACGTCACATATATACAAAGATATCACATTTCTCATAGATGAGACTTATAACGCAAAGAAATCGCACTCCGAATTTTGTCAACTGAGTCCCCCGTTTCATAGTCATTTATATGGAAACTTTGAGCAAAAAACATGGGCAAGTTTGTGATTATATTAAACAAAATAAGAATAATATGTTTATTAAGAAATTAAGATTTCGTGGGCTTCTTTATAGTTTAAACTTTATTACTTCTCAGTTGTTACGATACGGGAGTGTGATTTACACGTTTTTATTGGTTTTCTGGTTTTTTTTACACTTATTCATAAGCATTATCTTAAATTTGAATCTTTCAAGGACAAGTTACATTCGTTGACTAACTGTGTGATTTATTTCAAGGTTGTGGTGCATCGTTTTCTATATAATTCTCTTACATTCCCGACCTTCGATTCCCGAAGCCGGCCCTTAATTCATACATATACATTTTGAAACAAGCACGTGAAAAAATATCAGTAAATCTAGGGCGATCCCAGATCCGCCTCACCGAATAAACGTTTCACGTTATGGCACGTATCTCGGTTGGGAAAAAGCAACTTATAAGAAAATGTTATTTGTAAAATTTAGTAATTTTACTTTTTTATACCTTTATTTTTATCAATTTTGTTTATCAGATTTATAAGTTTTTAATGTCTTACAATACTCTTACGATGAATTGGTTGCTATCAATTAAATTGCATTGTAATGCAATATTTAGAAGAAAATTGCAAAATTTAGAAGAAAAAATACAGTGCCACAGTTTTTTATAATTATGCATGGAATTCGTTTCGTGACAAACTACCTTGTTGTGGTTGAATAAGGAATTGAAGTAATTTTAAACTATAATTGGGATTCCAGTAAGAATAGTGGGCTATGGATGCCGCCCCAGTTCTGTGATACGAAATTTGATGTGGAATGGAACGAAACCAAAACAACAACGTCTGTTATGAAAGCAAAAAACACTAATCTATAAAGTAAACGTACACTTTTTTACTGAATTTGTCACCTATTACTCAGATATTGCAGTGAAAACATAAGAACACACACCAATCACGAGGCATATCGTACAAGTCAATGATATTCCTCTCAACCCTTCAGTAAACCACCCTTCACCTCAGTATTATGTCATCATTGTCAATAGATAGACGTCACGTAGCGAGTACAATTATAATTAAAAGTGACCCAAAATAACCGGAAATGTCGTCGTGTGTTATGAGATATTGCACAAGTTATACTAGCAAAACTTATTAAGCTCAAGGAATCACATTTCATTCGTAAGTTTACTATTTATCTTAATATTTTCACAAATCAAATATTATATTCGTAAAATATGACGTTAGAAAATGATTGCAACAAAAGTATATTAATGAACGAGTGCAATAGAGATAGACGACGTTACTAATCATAAGTAAAACACAAACAGTGGTGGCAATTGGCACATATTATATAATAATTTTATATGTTTGTTTTATTGATTTAAATGAAAAAGAATATTAAATTATTAATAATATTATATTACTTTATTGAAATCAAAATGTAATTAAATATTTTTTTTCAGTATGTCGTAAAGAAGATGTTTATTTAAGTGTATAAATAGTGTTTAGATGTATGATCATGAAATTAATTAATTGTTTCTAGATTTCCATCGAATGAACTAAGGTGCATCCAGTGGGTTGATATTGTTTATTTGATATCACGTTTTTATAAAATTATTGATAGTTTTTATCTGCCTATTTTCAATGATTTTTTTAGTACTTTTACAAAATGAATTTATGAGTAATCGCATTCATAGGCATAAATCCGGGTAAGAAAAAACGTATTGTCTGATAATAATTTATTCTATGTCGTTTCTTTGGACACGAGACGATGCACTCTCACAAATATATTCGTCTTTTTTTCACTCGTAATACTTAAATCATGCCACCCTACTTTAGCGACGAATCGTAATTTAGTGAGTGCACAGTTCTTCATTTCAATTATATTTTTTTAAGTAATTGTTATTTTATTTTCTAGATTATATGTATAAAAATTTTATAAAATGTAGAAAATATATATTATATATACTATTACTACTGTTATAATAATATTATTACATTTTATATATTTTTTAATTTTATATAATACTAGCTGATACCCGCGACTTCGTCCGCGTTGCTTGATATATTAGCAAAGTACGAAGGAAAAAAACATCAAAAAGATCACAAGCAAAAATACACTTTGTTTAAACATACATAACTGAACACGCAGTGCATATACAAATCGTTGTTTCTTGAAACTCTAATAACTTTTTATTAAATGAAGACATCGCAATCATTTTTTCTTTTGATAAGGGCCAAGTGTCTAAGAAATAAAATTTAGAAAATTTCATTGAAATATATCCAGTAGTTTTTCCGTGATGCGCGCACAACTGCAGACCTCTATCTTTTTATTTATATAGATGTATGTTATATATTGTGCCTACATTCCTCTTAACATTAAGAGTTGATTAAAATACACTCATATTAACTTGAGCCGTTATTTTCTTACATCCTAAAAATAGGATATAAAATAGTTAATAATGCTTCTATCAATTCAATTAAGTTTGATTAACAAAGGAATTTGGAATATTCCAATTAATGATGACCTTGAATTTCACAATGCGCCACGGTTTATCTATGACACATAATTCTATAAATACATTTTTAAATATTATACAAACGAGTCTTATTCACGAATTAAAAGAATTAAAACTGATCTATTGCTAAATTGGTTCCATGAAAATGCTCCAAAACTACAACTGATTAAATTTAGGACAAGGTCAAGGCTTTTGCCGTTATTATCTTGTACGAAGAGGGTTTAAAACCGTAAATGAAGACACAACAGGACAAAATAAATGGAACAAATTCGATAAATAAAATAATATGCATGATAAAATGTGCTGTCTTAGTCGAATGTTTATTTTTCAATTAAACTACAGACTACAAACATAGCTTGACTTATAACTTTGTGTCCCATTGAAACCTAACCGTAGTCAATGTTCTTGCAACACTATGGCAAAGTAATCTTAAGAAATTATTTGATATAACAATAGTATTATATAAAAAAGGTCGAGACTTTTCAACTCTAAAAGTATTGTACATAAAGCAAAAACTGGCCAGCACATCATTTATAAAGGGTAATCATGCCTCAAATAAGTAAAGAGCTTAGAAAACGCAAATAACTTTATTTGTATATTAAAACGTTCAATATTAAGAAACTTCTCTCATTAAATAGACATCATCAGCGTTAAGATGACTAACGAATGTCCCACTATTGGGCTCTTCTCATTTTTTGAGGAGAAAGATTGGAGCTTATTTCACCACGCTGTTCCAATGCAGGTTAATCAAAAAGGAAAGTATTTTGCATTTGTAAAATTTTTTCTTGGTAAGTAAGATGTAAAATTATTTATTCCATTTACTGGATTTACATTTACCCATGTGGTCCCATTTTTTTTGTCCAGTTTTGACACTGGCATCCATGACAAAACCATATAAGTCGTAAATTTGCATAAATAAGTGCGCGACAAATGGACGAATAACTCGATATCTATGCAACCGATTTCGATGATTTTTTTTTTATTAACTCGTACACACAACACTCAAGTTTACACTAAAAACTAATTAATGTATAGCAGTAAAAAGATGAAACACCAAAATAAAAAAAGGAAAAATATATATAAAACAATGACTAAATTGACAAATGCATTATGCATACTAACTTTCTTTTTAAATGTATTGAGCGAACAAGAAAACATGGCCAAGTCATTAAACTTCCAATTGTAATTCTGACAAGAACGATAAATTAACTCATTCTGAGCATATTTTGTTTTAGTAAAGGGTAAATGGAAGGCATTATAATTATTATTAAATACACGCATATTCAGTTTTGTACATCTCAAATAAACTTTTACTTAAAAGACTTTTCTTTTCTGACTGACTGACATTTAAGTTATGTATTTCTTTAAATAAAAAACTTCGATCTCGCAGTATTCGACGCTCCAATAAAGAAGTAATTTTAGGCAAATTTTGATTCAGTGTGAAACAAATAGATATATATATTTAACAAATTTATGTTGTTGAATCTCAATCTTCAATCTTTTAATTATATATTGATCCAATTGAAAAGGCCAAAATGGCGCATTTCTCTTGTTACTAATTTTAGGGCAAAGGCTTAGTCAGATTGTATTCTACATATCAGTTCATTAAAAAATAATACTGCTCTTATATCCAATGATAAAGCGTTCACCCTTTTAAGACGATCACTCGCTATGGCACAGGCTGAATCGCGGGAGTATGTGACCTATTCATTTATTTACATGGCGCGTCAAGAATACCGCGCGTTCGGACGTAACTGCTTTTATAATCATGACGTGATGTGATTAGAAAAACAAACAAAACCAGAAACATTTATTTTTAAAAATTGTAAAGATAAAGAAAACAAAGTCCCACAATTAATTTGACCGCTACGGGACGTCCGGAAGGTGCAAAGGCATACGAGGTGGCTTAACCCCGAGTCGCGATTGATGTTTCACGTCAAAAAATTATTTGCAGTCCATGCACCAATCATAAAATAATAGATATGTTAAATACTTTCAATATTTCTAAAATTAATTAATTAATAAAATTTAAATCGATAGTTTAGTAGGTAGGTAGGCTTTCAAAAACATGCATAAAATACGTTCAAATTAGATACGTCATACAAATTCGTAATTGAAGGGAGAAATGTCCCATTATTAACATAATTAGGGGCATTATGCAAGTACTCAAAGTAATAAGTAACTTCTTTCTGAGATACACTTCTCCTTATATTACCACCCCGCTTAATCACGCTTTTGGTAGATTTATGTTATTTAATTATATCTATAGGCTTGTATATGAAATTTAATGCTTCTTTCAACAAAAATGACAGGCCCGCCATACAAACTTTCAACCCCTGTTTTAAAAGGCCCTGAAAAACGTACTTTTTTATATCTTACCAGAAGCTAGTCTATAAAATTTCATGCTTTTTACATGAAAATGACGGACCCTCGATACAAAATTTCAACCCTTATTTCGCCTTCTTGAGGAGTAAATTTTCAAAAACCCTGAAATTTCTAGGTAGAAATAAATAATTACGTATATTTATTTATTTCTACCCAGAGGCTTACATATAAAATTTCATACTTTTTACTAACAAATATGGAAGTCCGTCATTTGAAATGAATTTCAACCCCTATTTACCCCCTTAGGGGCAGAAATTCCAAAACTCTTTCCTTAGTGGGTGTGTACTCAATACATTAGTTTTGTAAATATAAGTTAACAAAACAAAAAGTTTTCTTGAAAATACTTCTATTCTTAAAATGTTGATACCTTTCTATAAATGACTTAAAATTTTCCGGATTGATACAGGCGGACGTATATTGAAAATATATACATTAAATTATTACTAACTAGAATTCATATAATTTGAATACACCAATGTAATACATATTGATTTTATACGGAACTCCACATGTGTTGTGAAGGTTATGACTACTACATAATTATGTTTAAATGCAAAAATATTTAATATTCCGCAACTGGAAATCAAGGTGAGTCATTTATAAAAGAGAATAATATATCATTTTAAAATTAAATTTTCCCTTTTTATTTCAATGAATCGATTTTGATGTACTGATATACTATTAAGCAATCTATTATAAATCCATATTTTTCCATATTTTTTTTTTATGTAAGAGCAGGCAAACGAGCAGAACATCTGCAACATACGAGGACTCGCAGGTGCGTTGCCGGCCTTTGAGGAAGGAATACGTTCTCCACTTGAAGGTTTTTTATGTCATATCGGTTCAGGAAAGTCGTCAGCGAAAGCGTTCCAGCGATTGTGCGAGGCAGGAAATGCCTTAGGAAACGCGCTGTTTTGGATTTCCAGATATCGAGGTGGTGAGGATGGAATGTTGAGTACTGGCGCGATGTCCGATGGTGAAATTCAACGGCTGGGACTAAACCAAACAACTACTCAGAACACTCCCCGTGATAAATGCGATAGAGGATGCAGAGTGACCCAACATCTCTACGCAAATCCAAAGGATCAAGCCGGTCGCTAATAGCCGGTTGGTAAAAGCTTGATCGTCGACTCGAACTGCTTTACGTTGTATGCGGTCAAAAGAAAGAAGCTGGTACTGGAGAGCTAATATTTATACAGCGGCGTGCAAGTTTCGGGCCTACTTATTTTTCAAACACATTGCACAAAAATATGATGTTGTGGGTGAAGAAATATAAATAACTGATTGTAACACGTTTTCACTTATATTAGGAATTAATGAATCCTTTACATTAGTATTGCTTTTGAGTAATTAATGGTTCAAGAATTTTTCATTTATGGCTATGAAAAAGTATCGGGCCGCATACAATTTCAGCGAAATAAAACAGAAATAACTAATTATATTTAGGAATGCTTTTCTATCGTTAAGTTGCTAAATACCGAATGTTTTGTTTTATTTGTCTTCAATTGAAATTTCGATTCATCGGAAAACAGCACATTCCGCATTAACGGTATCTTATGAACAAAGTTGTGTTTTTTTTTTCGCTAATACCAACAAAGCCTTCTTTACGCCGTGATACGTCTTTAAAGGTGTGAACAACATTAACCATTATAACAAAAATATTTTAAAACAAACTAGCCTATATAAAAATATGAAAATCCAATCATAATTACTAATACAACAGAATTAATCAAATTAAAAAGAAAAAAAGCAACAAAGTTATTATAACATTTTTAGATAACAATTTATAAAACCAAAACAAGTACTTGTACACTATGAGATCGATTAATGAGATCTTTCGCAAGTTTAACACAATTTCGGGTGTGTATTTACCTAAATTTGTCTAGGTTGAAGTGCAAATGTTTTCATTATTGTTGGATTTCTTGGAATTATACGAGGAACTGCTAGATTGTTATGCTGGAGTAGTTCAGGCGATATATGCATACATATGTAAACATGTTTTTTATATGAAAAATAATACTCGGTATATCTGTTTCATCGTAAAGCATTTAGATCCCGTAGTTGACAGCGATTATGGTCAATTACTATCAAGTGATTTATCTACTCTTAAAAATTATAAAAGTGTAACTCCCTTCACTGTTATAACTAAAAACAAGCAATTATATGGAAATTAAAAAGTCTTATTAGAAAAGGAATTCTAAAACGTAATCTTACGTGTAATGATGTTGCCTTTTCAAGAATTTGCTCTTCAGAACCCACGGCCTTATTTAACATTTACACATAGCTCGGCTGAATAATTATCTTCTAATAATTCTACAATCTGCTTAGACGAAACTCGCATAAATTAAACGTAAAAGTGAACATAGGTGAGCAAGCCCATAATTAAATTACAGAGTCAATTTTCAATTCTATGCTGTTTGTTGACGCGGGTTAAATTCTATATCTTAAAAATCACAGAAAACAGCAATATATTCATTGAAACAGGAGGTATGTGTTTAAGAAAAAAATATTACGAATTCTAAAAATTGAAGCGAGGTCATTAATGTATATGGAAAGTATACCTTTTTGAAGTGAAACTTCGCTGAGAGTAAAAGTTTTGATGCAATGTTTTTATACGTTACGTTTGATTACAACGATTTTCACACGATTAGATACAAAATACATGCTTAAGTTTAATTCTAGTCTACCTTTATAACTAGTGCAACGGTCGCGGCTTAGCCCGCTTAACAATCGGAAATCCAGTTAAGCTGGATAAAATGGCCAAAATATGTTAATTATGTTTTATTTTAACTTTGATTAAAAGTGGTTGTTTTGGGTTTGTTAACTTGCAAATAGCCATTTTACCATGAAGAGAGACAGTTATTTTAAAAAAGCAGAAAGACACTTCAATTAAATTTATTTATTTTGATGTATAGATGAGCCATTTAATAAAGAAATGTAGTTTTAATAAAAACGCACCAAGGAGGTTTACTGACCCACTTCTATTCTTATTTGACATCATTGTTTCATTCCATGATTTTTATCATACATACTTTTAAGTCTATTAATTTTATTAAATATACTGCTTAAACAATATGTTCTTTCAATTTATTCGTTTACTAGTTTATTACTCTAACTAGTATGTACAAATACATCACTTTACTACCAGTTAAAAATACAGTATTCACATTGTAAAAGGGTCGTATGAAATTTCCGCATTAAAAGGCAACACCTATTTTGATAATGCTCATTAATTCCATTACGATAAGAGTTCATGTCGGAACGGCTTTTTTATGGAGGTATAGTAAAAACATAGAATAATGACTCCATTGATACATACATGAGTAATTTTATAAAGATAATTTCATTTTAATTATAATTAATGAAAACACATTCACTCTTTATTAGGAATTCTTTCCTTTTCTTGAAATTTAATTGAAATAATTCAAAGTACATCAGAAACAAATGACAAAAAAATAGTTTAACTACACAAAAAAAACATACGTCATTGGTAAGCAGATATTTTATATATTTAAAATAATTTCTTTCGCACATATTGGAAGAAGTGTTTATATAAATAATAATTTTTATAACGTAAATATAGTCAAAACCAGCCACGAGCTGTGAAATATAACTATATTCCAAAAAAAATAAAAAAAATATCTTGTGACATTATTCACACACGGCCATCTGGTCCTAAACTAAGCAGAGCTTGTATGATGGAGACCGGACAACTGATATATATATATTTTTTAAACTTTTTTGAACATCACAGAGAGCGTGGGACAACAGGCGTACTTAATGCCTGTAGGTATTCTCTGCCTGCCAGTTACCTTTAGGGTAATCAGAAATCCACAAGGCGGTAATTAATAAACGGGAGGCAATGATGTTAAGCCTAGATTAGTTACAAGGCGTGAGCTCCCAATAATGATCGCCTGACATTTAGATGGATTGACCATTATTCCAAATTTTTGAGACCAAGTATTTACACTAGCTAGATTGTTATTAATTGTTGCGACAGCATTACTTATATCATCCAACTTAGTTTGACAGTAGAGCTGCAAGTCGTCGGCGTAAAAATGATAGGAGCAGTTGATTTGAGTCGTAAGCAGATTAATAAACAGAGAGAAAATAAGAGGACATACTACATAAAATACTTTTCTTTTATAAATACATACTTACATGGATAATTACACTCTTTCTTTTGGAATGATTTGCTCTCTCTCGGGAACATACATTGCTATGCAGATTATAGTACAATGCACGGAGGATATCACGGACGCGCAGTAGCTGGGCGGTCGGAAACTGAGGAGAGGGATCTTGTTGTTGAGCTCGATAGGATATTAGGACTAATTACCAAATGGGGCTTTGATAATCTTGTTGAGTTAAGCGCCAAGAAAACACAACATAGCGAAAAAGTCACCATTTTCCCCTCCTGCTTCCCTCTGTGGCATTATGATGGAGGTACAAAGCAAAGTCGCCGTACTGAGGATTGACATTCGGTGCAACCTCAATCCCAGGGGTCACATCGAGGCTGTTATAAAAACAGCCTCTCGGAAACTCCGCCACAGCAACTGCTCTTGTTGTATAAAATACAGGAGCGGTCTTGCGTCGAATATATATCGCACCTTGATGCGGATGGCACCACGGATGGCTCCGCCAAGTACTTACTGGAGGGCTTGGATCGGTTGCAGCGACGTGCGGTTCGCATTATTGGCGACGTCAAGGTCACCAACACCCTCGAGCCTTTACAATTCCGTCGACAGATAGCGGCACTGAGTGCTTTCTATCGACTGTATCACGGCGAGTGCTGAGAGGAAATATTCTCCCTCATTCCCGCTTTCCCTTTCCTTCACAAGTCTACGCGTGCTGGCTTTCGATGTCACCATCTAACTGTGACATCAATTCCATCGCGCACGATGAAATTTGGCAACTCTTTTCTTTGTTGTACCTCCAAAACACGGAATTCTTTACCAGCATACGAGCAGTTCCCCTCCTCTTATGACCTGGGTTCTTTCAAACGTAGCATGAAAAGGCATCATGTGGGCCGGCAAGGCGGGGGTGGCTAGTGCAAATCATTCTTCCCGTCTGCACTAGTCGTCGTCGCGTTCGGAATCTATTACCACTTACAATCAGGTGGAGGAGTGGTGGAATGCAAACAAATATCTAACCTGGGTAGAAATCGAACCCACGAACTGCGGCGCGATAGGCAGGTCATCTGCCAACCACGTCAGGGTAGAATGCTCACGCGACCCCTTGGCACCCCCCTAAAGACGGTGAAGTATACGCTGTGGTTTTAGTGGGTATTACGGCCTTGCACTTCAGCCGTCGAGTCCCGCATAACCCCCCCCCCCCCCCCCGCTTTTCATCTTGCGTGGGGTATGCGTAAATGCATTTCCACAGCGAAAAAAGGTATCTGCGAACCACGCCAACCATTTCGTCAAAACCTAAAAGAAAAAGTATGTATGGACTGCCCTGTTTAAGGCGCTTTCATTCGCCACGGTGCGGTGCAGAGACATATGTTGCCGTGGAGCAAAGGTTGAGTAAAAATTATGTGTAACTTTATTAGAAAACAAAAAAACAAACATTATTTACTAAATCAATAAACATGTAAGGTATACAAATACATAGTAATTAAGTTACAATAACTTGTAACAATAATATACAAATATACATACAAACATACATATTTATAAAATTGAATACAATTTATATAACAAGTTTTAATATATTTATTTATTTCAGAGGAAGCCAACGTTATATATTAAGAAAAACATTTGTCAAATTACATGTATAAAAATATTGTAACAAAATATATAAATAAAAAATTAAAAAATACCTAAATTGACGAGAAACAAAAAATATCTTTATCTTAAAGAAACCAAAAAAAAGTGAATTCTGGTATAAATATTAGTGAATAGCATTATTATGTTAATTTAAATCAATAGTAAAAGGTAAATAATATAACTGTTCTGTAAATATAAACAACAAATTAAATTAAATTATATTAAATAAAATCTCAAATTTAAAAAAATAATTAACTTAAAATAAATGTCATATACATTAAGAGGTATTTTTATACATAAAAACTATTATAACATTTTCTAGCTCTATTCAGTGGTGCATTTAAACCTAAATTTGTTCTGGAAAAATTACATTTAAAACTGTCTGTATTAATTACTCTTGAATTTAGCCTAGGAGTCACTAAGTTTAATTCTTGTAAAATTTTCGGACAATTTATATCTCCTGCCATAATTTTATGTAGAAAACAAAGATCTGCAATATCTCTGCGATGAGTTAGTCTTACGGTCTAATTCATAATATGTTATCGGCGGCTTATAACCTCGCTACAAGTATTAAGTCTTAAAATGTCATTCATAATAGGTCAAAAATTCTTACAAGTTCTATAGCGCAACGATAAAGTTATACAAGCTAGGACCCTACTATAACGCTTCGATATTAGCAAAAAACTTGGTCAACTGACGTTTGCAATTGACATTTGATTTCTATCTGTATTTTCAAAAACTAAACAGAAGTACATTTATTATTATTTTATTGTGTAAATAAACTATATTTTTTTTATTTAATACTTATTTTATTTATATTAAAATTACATATATATGGGTGTTCGACTGTGCTGCCATCTGGTTTCAATGTAAGTAACATATTCAATTAAATCTTTATATCTGTAAAGTGCCATCTATTAGCTAATTCGGGACTTAAATAACAGAGGAAATATTATTAGCAACTTTTTGTTCTAAACAAAATGTAGAATAATAAGTTGTAATTAATAATTTAGAATCAATTCTAGATAATACCAAGATTAATTTTCTTATTTAAATCATTTTGGTATGTAGAACGCATTAAGCTGGTCACTAACATAATACAAAATAGTAAATACATATAAAAAAATAGCGTCTTAAATGTCGGCAAAACTGTTTTCGTAAGTTTGGAAGTAAAATTAATGTGGATTAAAGTAGTTAAGTGAAATATTGTTGTGTTACAAATGAAGATATATTAATCAACAACTGTTTGTAGTGCATTATATAGCGGAGTTATCAGCAAAACTCTTGGAATATTGAAAAGTATGATTTGTTTACATTTATTTCTATTTTCATTGGAATAGAGTATATAACGTTAACACTTGTTCTCCGGACAGATTACTATGATAAGTAACGAATTAAAAATCATTTTAACATTAATTATGTCTGTAATAAAGCAATCAAGGGATTATTATTGATAAAAATAAAATTTCCGTAGTAAGTCTCACAGTAAAGGTTTGAAAATATCTTATTTCTTTAGACGATCGTTGTTAAGTAATGTTGTTAAAGAGAACATATAATTCAGTTTATTCCTATTGAGTGTCTTATTTTCTCATGGATCCTTGAGATAATTCTGATGAGGCGACGACATATACTACTTTTCATTTGTAAATATATACTTATATAGGTAGATAAATAAGTAAATGTAAATGATTAAATAAAACAAAATAAGATTTTATTTTATAATATATTTTTGTAATATTAAATTTTCTGTTTTAAGAGTACTGCCTTTAATATCAAGTTTTTACTTCTAATTTTCTCATTTTCCATTTGAATTGCATGCAGTTCCCTCTAGTATTCAAGTTCAAATGCAGCAATTTGTTCTGCAGGTGATTTTAGTCAATTGATTAGTGGATCTGAAACACTGCATATTGAAATATTTTAGTATTAAAAGAACATAGACATTGTAACCTGGGTTTAAATTACATCTTTTTATTGATATTAATATACTTTTTTCTTAATTTTTCTAGGTTTTGGACCCATTTAAGAATTTGCAGGCATGGCAGGCGGTGATGGATCCAACAATAGTGAGAAGGTATTGGAGGAGGTGGTGCCGCTACTGTGTCCACAAGTACTGAAATAATAAAAATGTATTGATAAATAAAGTGATTTCTGTGTGTATTAAAATTTATACAATAACATACTGCTTTAACATAGCTTGTTTTGTTTTCTTTTCCACACTCATTCTAAAAAAGATGATTAAATCAATTGATTCCATTATTACACTACATCCATAATAAAAATATTTGAATTATACTTACCATATCATTTGAGTTACCGCTGATGTTCTTTCGCCGGATCTTCTCAGGGCCGGGTGTTTCTTTTACCAACCGATAATAGTACCCAGTTTGACAATCAATAAGAAAGTGTAATATAGTATAAAGTATTTTGAGTTTGAATTAAATTTTCCACAAGTGGAGAGATATAACATTTCCTGTAAAGATGAATTTTCATATAACAACACAATAATATTTCTTAAATAACTAATTGCAAAAAGCATGAGTGATTTGTATCTCATTATCAAGATAGAAATTCCTACCATGTAAAAACAATGGGATGCAATATAAATTACATGATTTATATTATCAGAGTCAAATGCATTCTAGTCAATAATGAACTCGTTAGGTCTTCAGATCCTTTATCAAATCTATTAAGAAAATTTTAGAAAGCAAAAACAGTTAATTTTACAAATGCATGCATGAAAACTAGTGAAAAATTATTGACTTGCGAATATAACAAAATTGTAACACTAACCTTATCTTCCTCTAGCCAATTTTCACTTCTCTGCCTTTTTTGTATTCGTTTTCATTTTAAAACTTTCCTCGACAATATAATTATTATAATTTGTTGATACGATTAAAAATCATAATAATGACACAAGATGTTTGATATTTTTTAAATTGTACACAGATAAAAACTCGGTGAAACCATTCTCTATCATTCAATTCATTCATTCCATTTTACCATTTTTTTACGAAATGGCAATCTTGTGTACGATAATAGCATTTTACTTGTCGGAGGTTGTTCAAGTGATTTTGAATTGAAAATGTTATCGAACGTTTGATAGGCTATAATGACGTTTTAACAAATATCGGCTTACACCTTCGATAGGGGTTTTATTATGAATTAGACCGTTAATGTTTTATAATGGCGTAACAAGTCTTCGTAATTGCTTAGTTTATGAGTCAAACGGTCTTTGTATGATAAAAAAATTAAGATTTTTTTTGTATTCGTATCTAATCTATCTATATGTTTTTTATAATATGGATTCCAAGCTACAGTACAGTATTCTAACTTGCTTCTTATTAAAGAATTAAATAATATTAATAAAGTGTTAAATTTTTTAAAAGATTTAGTGGATCTGATTATAAACCCTAATGTCTTCAATAATATGCTCACAACATCGTCTATGTGTGGAATAAAAGTCATCTTTGTATCAACAATAACACCCAAATCTCTAATTTGATCCACCTTTTTAATTGTGTAGTTATTTATATTATAATTGAAAATAATATCAAAGGCTTTTCTGCTAAAAGTTATAGTGTAACATATAAAGTTATTTAATTTCATATGATTTTCACAACACCATGCTACAAATCTATTTAAATCTTGTTGCAAAAGCTCAGAGTCATCTATAGTTTTTATTTGTCTATAAAATTTGATGTCATCAGCATATTATATCATGCAGTACCAGCGAACAAGATACTGTTCGGGCCATTATAAAATTTTAGGGATTTGTCGTCGAAATATTATCAGTAGCAGCTCGAGATATACTACTAAGAATATTTTGACGACAAATAGAGATTGGCAGGGTGCTTAATGCCGTGCCTCCTCCGACCAACGGCTTTACATTTTTTAGCTTGAACTCATTCCGATCCTGTCAGATTTTAGCTCTGAGAGTACACACTCTTAGTCTTACACTTGTGTACTATAGTCGCGCAGTTAGAGTCTCTCTTGAGAATGGCCACGGTGGCTGAAATCAGTCAATCGATCATTAACATTATCATCAGCACCATTTTATTATAAAATGTGAGTACGGCATACATCAGCTATAAATAAACATAACAACATACAGTTAAATACAAGATTTAGCAAACATTTCACACTTCCTGGTATAATTTATCATCGCACATGTCACCAACCCATTGAGGCGTGAGGTCGTATTGCGTCATAGATTTCTCACGTACTAACAGGTGCTCATTGAATTATGTTTCATGATCTACGTACGTGATGGAAATGCAATCATAAAACGTCATTTGCTATATATTCTGCATGTGGGATAGATGCCTTAAGTTCATGTAAATTTTTTACATGAAGCTTCCACATTACCAGCATATGTTCATCATTTAGATATATGTTCTAGATAACTTTACCAGCACTTTAATATTGAATTATGCTTGACGCTACAGTATGTTAACGTCGTGGTAATTTTTATGGCCCCTATAACAGCAAACGGTCGCCCAACCTCCGGGGCTTCATTCAAAGTTCTGTCAAATAAAGAATCGACTTATTTGTAAGACTCTAATAGAGTAACCATTATATTCGCTGTCTGACTACAATTCATTTCAATTCAGTAAATATTTCGGTAGAATTGTACGGTATAGACACTAACCATACCATTAGCTTATTTATATAAAAAAGTATTTTTTTATTGCTTGGTCATATCAATATAAAGTACTTAGTTGCTAAATATAATTATAGCAACTAAGTTAATAAAGGAAATGTCTCAATTTGAGGGCTTTTAAGAAGAAGATTATGAGTTTATTTAACTACACCATTCCACCGCTATATAATCACACTATTAGGGTTGAATACAAGTGTAACGGATTTTCAACCGACCCATGCAGGTGTACATATGTGTTTTCCTTCACTGCTTACCACAAAATTTATCACATGCACAAATTAAGCATTTCTGTAGAAAAAAATAGTTACTTTCAACAGTACTAGACTTGAAACCATATACGTCAACAATTTACGTTTTCTTACGCCGCATTGTAATTGTTAAAAGATTATTAAATTGCTCAAATTTTTGATTATTAAAATAGGTTGTTTACATCTTTCTGCTTGTATACTTTATGCTGTTCTCATATGACTCGATAAATATTCAAATTTTCCTTATACGCACCGACACTTCACCTAGAGCTTCGTATTTCCATGGTGTATTACGCAACATTTTTGTTCGTTGTTTGCAAGGTATTGAAATATAATTATTTTCTCATTTTATTTTATATTGCTTGTAATAATTATTATGACCTATGTTTTTCTATAATTTCATGGTACAAAGCCGAGATGGCCTAGTAGTTTGAACGCGTAAAAGCGTTGAAGAAGTGAAAGCAAGTACATTTAGGATATAAAAACCTAAGTTATCACCAAATATCGTGAAAAAATAAATTTATTTGTTAAAGATAAAAATAAAAAAACCAAAAACTTGGCTATTTGAATTTTTGACGGACATTTTGAGGTTATTTGAAAAAAGTGTTAATACAAAAGTTGTAGATCTTTTTATTATCTACAACTTTGCGATTTAACTTTTTTCCATAGGACTTGTAGTTTTGCCGTAAATCGAGATAAACCGTTTTTCACCCTTAAACCCCCTCCCCCACCCCACTTCCCGACCTCAGGTCGCCCGTAATTTATTTTTCCTTTTATTTTTGTTATATTCTTTTCCTTTTTCAATGGGTTTCATTCTACTATATTTTTTTTTCGTTTCAAAAATTATCGACACTGGTTTATTATAATTCGTCTCGTATTTTATGGTCAAGGAAAACATCGTGAGGAAACGTGCTTGTATCTAATTTACTGAAATTCTGCCACATATGTATTCCGCCAACCTGCATATGAGTTGAGTGGTGGATAAGTTCAAAACTTTCTCAAAAAAGGAGAACAGGCTTTTGCCCAGCAATTGGACATTCACAGGTACTTTACATTTTTACTAATTCTGGTTTTAACAATGGTTTTGGTAAAACAGGTTCTATTTATAAGCACGAATCCGTTTTGCCCGAGTTTTCTTCCGAAAGAATACATCTTCACTCAAGGAAAAAGGTTCGACCGAGCAAAGCAACCTTCGGGTATATTTATCTGGCTTACTGTAATAAGCTTAATATTATTACATTATCTATGTGCAACCTTACTTAACTTGCAATAAGCATACTGTGTATTGTAAGTAGGAATCCTTATAGCATCTACGATGTCACTGTTTTTATCTTACCGTTCAAAGAATTCTGCTAATGCCTTCATTTAATTCAATTATTTTATTCATACTTCCTAATAATTAATAGTTGTTATCTGTTTTACATTTACACGACGTTTTGTCTTCTTTCATGGCTAATTACACGCTTAATAAGGTGCAGCGAGATATTATGAGTATGGTAATTTAATGTATACTATCAATATTTTGCATATGTCTTTTATAATAAAATTAAAAGAAAGGATTAGTAAGCTGAAGTGGCAGAGGGCTGGACACATATGTCGCAGAACTGACAACCGTTGATGTAGACGTGTTCTGGAGTGGGGCCCATGCCTTGGCAAGCGTAGCAAAGGACCCTCCGGCTAGGTTGAGTGACGATATACTCAATCTGGCTGGTAGCGGATGGAGATTGAAAGCTGGAGATCGAGCTCAGTGGCGTGCCATTAGAGAGGCACGCTATGTCCAGCAGTGGTCGACAAAGGGATGATAATGATGATAAAATTTAAATTTAGAACTTTTATATATAAAATGCATTGGTCGTTTTCTTGCTTTGGGTGCTTTAAATATGTATATTCTCATTCAAACAACAAATTTTGGTAAAATACTTTATTAAATCTATAAAATACTTATTAATTTCAAAAGGTATTAGGATATGTATTACGGTTTTAACAAAAACTGTGCCAGTAATAGATGGCCCAGTGGTAAGAACGCGTGAATCTTAACCGATGATCATGGCTTCAAACCCGTACAAGCACCACTAAATTACAAGTACTTAATTTGTGATTGTAATTGGAGGAAACCGGCATGTGTCAAATTTTACTTAAATGCTGTCACTAGTGTATTCCACCAACCCGCATTGGAGCAGCGTAGTGAAATAAGCTCCAAAAACCCTAAGGGGAGAAGAGGCCTTAGCCCAGCAGTGGGACATACACAGGCTGTTACTGTGCCAAGAAAGATGATTATTTATTTCAATCATCAAATTCACAACATAATATATCAAGTCAATTGAATTAATAGTGGTAATAGTCCGAGAAAAGGAATGAATAGCTTTTATGTTAATAATATTTTAGTACATAATATAAAACCTTTTAACGTAATGTTTTACAGATACGAGAGGAATGCTCCTAGCATTCATTTAACAGAATGCACTGTTATTGCTTTTCCATTTTTTAATACGACCGAGCATCCTTTTTTCACATGGGTTCAGTAAACTGTGCGCTTACTAACATTTCACCGCACTTTGAAAAGTATTTAATCGTGTACAAAGTGCAGTATCATGTAACTTTCAACACAACTCAATGAGTGATACTTTTATTTTTTTTCAACAAATACACGCTTGGCATAACCAATACTTAAAGTAGCTTATAGAAAGTACACTAACTTCATTGAAATAAATCTAAATATTTAGTATAATATATTTTAATTAGGCACTCGAAAGTTATACGTAATTGTGTGTTAATTTAAAATATACAATCCTGTACGGTCTAATATTCCGCAACATCATGTCGTAGATGTTAAATTTTGACATACAATTTTTTAGTTAAGATATCCCGAGAGTTCATTCCCCTTTTTAAGCGACTTCAAAAAAAGGAGGATGTTATCAATTCGTCTGTATGTTTTTTTTTGGTGTTGTTACCTCATAACTTTCGACTGGGTGAATCGATTTTGATAATTTTTTTTCAAATTAAATTGGGCTGCTCCCCATGTGGTACATTTTTTTTAATCCAGTTTTGACACTGGCATCCATGACAAAACCATGTAAGTCGTCAATTTGCATAAATATATGCGCAATAAATGGACGAATAACTCGATATCTATTCAACCGATTTCGATGATTTTTATTGGAAAGAGTGTACTTCAAGGGTTGTTTGATGACAGTTTGGTTAGATTCTGATTATAGGATCCATGACAAAGTAACGGAAATCTTCAATTTTTAGTAGCAAATTAACGATATACGGCGGAATCTTTTATAGGCTATCTAGATTTTTTATTCACCTACCATAACATCGTTATGATCAAGTAATTGTAGTAACATTGTATAAAACACTTCTTTATATACCGTCAATAGTTTTCGGCGTCACAAACAAACTTACTTTCGCATTTATAATATTAGTTAGGATAATATAGATACTTCCCCTTTTTTTAATATACAGACATTCCGTCATATTTTATGGTGAAGAATGGTATAATACAACATCTATAAGCATACAGTTTATTTAATTATTACTAGAAATAATGATTTGATTATGTTATGGCTGCCCAACACCCCACCAACTAAATCTATTTAATCAAAACATGTTAATTTATATTAATACATTTAACCATATTAACTAATATTTATTAATTAAGTACCAAAATGCATTTTTCTTTACATTTTACTGTTTTAGATTTGAAATAATAATATAATAATAAAGTATAATATATTTAAATAATAATATAAACGGCGCTGTCTCATATGAGCTGCACGTTTAGTAGGTCTACCCATATTCTACAAATTAGTGAGTGTACTTCAGATTCACTAAAAATCGAATAATAAATAAAAAATTGAACAAAACAAAAACCGACTTCATAGGAAAAACAAATTAATATGCACTAAAAAAAAAAAAAAAAAATTGCGTATTACACTATAATATACCTAGCAATAATAATACGGGAATCTTTTAGAAACAAACAAAAACATACACATTACAAATTGACTTTTATTCGCCTCGTTAAGTTGCGCGTGCGACACAAGCACATCTCACCTATAACTAACTATGTATGTAGTTATAAACCCACCTTGGCTGACATCGACTCCAAAAGTAACAATAATTGTAAATACATTATCAACCACACAACCCATTCGTACCTACATATTGATGAGCAGAAAATAGTAAGTTAATTATCAAATTATAGAAGAATACGCAATTATTTTTTCACTTTTTAGTGCATATTAATTTGTTTTTCCAATGAATTCTGTTTTTGTTTTGTTAAAATTTATTTAAATTTTGTTATGATGTTTATTTATTTATAAATAATATGATGTAAGCCAGGAGGGTATTGCTAAACCAAGTTTTGGCGATATACTTGCTTTAGCAATACCCTCCTGGCGACAGTACTCAAATTCTGCACAATTATGTTTTTATTTATTAAGTAGGGCTCTGAAGATCTCACACACCGAGCAGAACGCGACGGCTAAGATGTCACTACGTCGGCAGTTGTAGAAATATTACAAGACATTTGTTAATGCGTCTAAAATACTTGAATAGATAGAAATATCGTTTAGGTTCAAACTTATTTAAAAAAATATTACGGCAATCTGGACGTCTAGCTAGTATAAAGTAGGAGTACAAATAAAACAGTAAATGAAGGCACAGTCGTACTTAGATCGTGACGTCGCATTCAAAATACGAATTCTTTGTAGTTATTTGATTAATAAAATTAAGATTGGTAATCTCACGTCATTGACTCAAGAGTTTCTTGACCGCAATGCCTTCTGAATTCTTTGAAGATTTCATCTATATATTGTAACTTTTTTACTTTGATTGCATACTAAATAGTTTATTTATATAATTCAATTTGGCATTATTGCAGTCATATTGGCTTATAAAAAAGATCTACTTAGATTAATTAGAAATTTGTTCCGCTTTGATGTTTTATACGTTTCTATTGTGTCTTATTAACGTATACAGTTAATAACCAGTTAACATCCAGTGTCGTCTAGAAATTATTTCCAGTTATTATTTGTCACAACGGCTTATTTTGCAAATAAAAAAACATACAGACGAATTGATAACCTCCTCCTTATTTGATTAAATAATAACAAAGTAACTGTTATATTTTACGACGAGAGATTCAACATATAATACACATTTAGAAGTACGATTAATGTTAAAAATACATACCAACCAAAGCCAAAACAAAATACAATAGTGTAAAAACGAACATTTTGATTCGCTGTAATCCGGGTCAAGCACGGACATCGCTGAATTTATAATTCATATTGTGCTTGTTGGTTAAGGATTATCATCGTCAGGAAACTGAAAATGGAATATGTCGGATGAATGGATGTCACATGTCACCAACCCGCATAGGAACAGCGTGATGTTATAAACCGTTACCTCAAAAGTAGAGAAGGGCTTAGCCAAGCAATGGGACATTTGTAGACGAAAAAATTTCGAAATGACGTTTCTTATTACGAAATTCTATAAAACATTGATATTTTACATATTGAATTACATTTCTTAATATTTAAAAATATAAAATAATCGATCGGTACAATTTTTCAGTAAGTCGAATGAATATGCAGTGAAAATGTACGAACAGATAACAATGCTACAGAAACTATAGTAAAACCGGCAATGGATATTGCTTATTGAGCAATGAAACCTGTTAAATTTAGATGGTAATAAACCTTCAAAAACTGATCAAGATTTCATCAGCCAATCGCATTCCGATGCTGGCCATAGGCCTTTACCAATTTGCGCCGCTTCAACAAGATGCCCGTAGTAATACATCCGCTATATTCATAGAACTGGCGACCCACACTGGCTTCGCTCGGTTAGGACTAAGCCGACGTACAGTAGTAACAGCCTGTAAACATCCCTCCTGGGATAAGCCCCCTTTCCATTAAGGGATTCCATTAAAGATTATACCACTTCGCTGCTCCAATGCGGGTTAGTGGTAGTTGGTGCTCCAGTGCCTATAATTATAGGTACATACGTTTAATTTAAAAATAATACTGTCATATTATTGAAGATTAGATTTTTTATATTTTAAAAATAATATTAATACTCAGTTTTAAATAGAATAAAGCAATCAAGAAGATTAAACAATTTGTTATAAACTAATGCATAATTTTAAGCATTTTTTTTTAAATTAAAAAACAAGCATGTGTATTCTTTTTTGAGTTTTTTTTTCTATTTTTTATATAATTTCTTAATTAGGTTTTTCATTTTCCAATGCCTTAAATTGTTAATAAAAAAATGAAAAATCAAAATTTTTAATTTTTCCAACGGCGATTTTGTTTAAACCGTTTCAAGAAGTGAAAAAAAAATCAGTTTTTAGTTTTAAAAAAAACACGGTTTTTATGTAAACTTTCAATAGGTAAAAAATAAAAATTAACTAATTAACAAAAGCATATTAAATTGAAAAATCGGCGTAAATTTTTTTGTGTTATGAAAGTACGAAATTTTTTCATTCCTTAATATATTTTATAGGTTAAAATCATTTTTAACCGACTTCAAAAAAAGGAGGAGGTTATCAATTCGTCTGTATGTTTTTTTTTTGGTGTTGTTACCTCATAACTTTCGACTGGGTGAATCGATTTTGATGATTTTTTTTTTATTTGAAAGGGGTTGTTTCCCATGGGGTCCCATTTTTTTAGTCCAGTTTTGACACTGGCATCAATGACAAAACCATATAAGTCGTAAATTGGCATAAATATGTGCGCGACAAATGGACGAATAACTCGATATCTATTGAAGCGATTTCGAAGATTTTTCTTTAATTGGAAAGAGTGTACTTCAAGGGTTGTTTTGATGATAGTTTGGTTAGATTCTGATTATAGGATCCATGACAAAGTAACGGAAATTCTTCAATACTTAGTAGCAAATTAACGATACACGGCCGAATCTTTTATAGGCTATCTAGATTTTTCATTCACCTACCATAACATCGTTATGATCAAGTAATTGTAGTACTATTGTATAAAACACTTCTTTATATACCGTCAATAGTTTTCGCAGCGCAAGCTAAATAATAACTTTTATAGGCAAGAGTTTGATACGTTGGGTTACATTGCTCCATTTGAAGTAGGGATCTATTAGTTTTTGAAAATATAATAAAGGCTATGTTACTCGGTAAAGACGTAGCTTTCTAAGGGTGAAAGAATTTTAAAAATCGGTCGAGTAGTTTTTGATTTAAATCGTAATAAAAAATCAAACAAAAATCAAATCTTTCCTCTTTATAATATGAGTTATGCATGTAAGCATTAGTATATATGCATATGTTTGTAATTGAAACATATTTGAACATCTCAAAGTTGAGACCAATTTTGAAAATTATATATATATAAATATATATAATCGTATAAGTACTTTTATATACATGTTATATTTATGTATATTTATATATTGATTACTAGTGTTTTTTCCCGCGGTTTCTCCCGTGTAGTTCCCGTTCCCGTGGGAATATGGGGAGGGATGGGGTGGTGAAAAAAATTTTTATATCGGCTTAGTGGTTTAGGCGTGGAAGCGTCACAAACAAACTTACTTTCGCATTTATAATATTAGTTAGGATAATATAGATACTTCCCTTTTTTTTTAATATACAGACATTCCGTCATATTATGAATGGTATAACACAAAATCTATAAATATACAGTTTATTTAATAATTACTAGAAATAACTATTTGATTATATTATGGATCCCCAACACCCCACCAACTAAATCTGTTTAATCAAAACATGTTAATTTATATTCATACATTTAACCATATTAACTAATATTTATTAATTAAGTACCAAAATGCATTTTTCTTTACGTTTCACTGTTTTAGATTAATATATTTAAATAATAAAATAAACGGCACCGACTACAAAACAGACTTCAAAGGAAAAACAAATTAATATGCACTAAAAAGTAAAAAAATAATTGCGTATTCTTCTATAATTTCTTAGAGAGAAAAGCAGGTTAGATATTTGTTTGCATTTCACCACTCCTCCACCTGATTGTAAGTGGTAATAGATTCTGAACGCGACGACGACTAGTGCAGACGGGAAGAATGATTTGCACTAGCCACCCCCGCCTTGCCGGCCCACATGATGCCTTTTCATGCTACGTTTGAAAGAACCCAGGTCATAAGAGGAGGGGAACTGCTCGTATGCTGGTAAAGAATTCCGTGTTTTGGAGGTACAACAAAGAAAAGAGTTGCCAAATTTCATCGTGCGCGATGGAATTGATGTCACAGTTAGATGGTGACATCGAAAGCCAGCACGCGTAGACTTGTGAAGGAAAGGGAAAGCGGGAATGAGGGAGAATATTTCCTCTCAGCACTCGCCGTGATACAGTCGATAGAAAGCACTCAGTGCCGCTATCTGTCGACGGAATTGTAAAGGCTCGAGGGTGTTGGTGACCTTGACGTCGCCAATAATAATACGGAACATATCATATCAATAATAGTACTGAAAATAATAAAGAATAAAATAAACGGCACCGACTACAAAACAGACTTCAAAGGAAAAACAAATTAATATGCACTAAAAAGTAAAAAAATAATTGCGTATTCTTCTATAATTTGATAATTAACTTACTAGTTTCTACTCATCAATATGTAGGTACGAATGTGTTGTGTAGTTGATAATGTATTTACAATTATTGTTATTTTTGGAGTCGATGTCAGCTAAGGAAACACTATAATATACCTAGCAATAATAATACGGGAATCTTTTAGAAACAAACAAAAACATACACATTACAAATTGACTTTTATTTGCCTCGTTAAGTTGCGCGTGCGACACAAGCACATCTCACCTATAACTAACTATGTATGTAGTTATAAACCCACCTTGGCTGACATCGACTCCATTTTCACCGTTAAATTAAAGTTATAAATATTGTCGGTACAACTCGGAGAGGTAAGACTTTTTTTAGGATATTTCCTCCTCTTTATGGATCTTTTTTCACATTTTGGATATCTCAAATATTTTTCGAAATATTTGCAAAAAACCAAACCATTTTTTTTTCACTATTTTGTTTATAACTTTTACAATTTTTGCGAGCCCGAATTTTCGACTTGAACTTTTTTTCTAGATGCCATTTCGAATCGAACGAGATGAACGAATGAGAACAAATTCATAATTTTCGATGAGGTTTAACAGGTTTTCGTCAAAAAGGCACTTGTTGACTAGACTATTGCGCTAAGTCAGATTTATACATTCGAATATTTATTGACCGAAATGGAGGTCGAATAAAATAACATATTATGTAATAATTCCTATTCGCATTATTAAGTGAACCTCAATACAGTACATTATAAATTATCAATACATTATAATTTATTATTAATAGGATACTTTATAAAACAAAATATTTTTACTCATCATCTGTCTAAAACACGTTCAAATTTTTTATTTTTGAGACGATTTGCGTTTCAAGCACAACTGAATTACAAGTACTTAATTTGTGATTGTAATTCATCTCGTGCTTGACGGTGAAGGAAAACAACATGACGGTGGAGTTAAACCTGCATGTGTTTCATTGAAATTCTGTCACATGTGTATTCCACCAACCCGCATTGGAGCAGCATGGTGGAATAAGCTCCAAACCTTCTCTTCACAAAGAGGTGAAGAGGCCTTAGCCCAGCAGTAGAACATTCACAGGCTGTCACTTTACAATAGATTTTAATATTACAATATTACGGAACTACAGTGAATTGAAAAACATAATTGCTATAGTCTCATTGTTTTCATATATTTATTTTGCCATGCTGCATACCTTCAGGTTGTAGCTGAATCATTGGGAAGTACCACTCTCTCACTTAAAATCGGCTTGAAGTGGTATGTGAGAGTTCCGGAGGGCCAATTCCCCCCCCCCCCCCCAACAAAATGAGTGCGCAAAATAAAAAACAACTACCCCAGGAGGGTACCATCTGCGACTGCGGTGGACAATCCCTCTCTGGACATCCATGCTCAGGACAAACACCACCTGAGCAGGGATGCCCAGGCTGCCCTTCGAATTCTGGGGGGGGGGGGCAATTTTGCGCTCTTAAATGGTCGGGGCAAACGAAGCAGACATCTTAAGGCAACCCCTTCCACCCTCACTATGTACTTCTGCAAAATTAGGGGACTGAATTCCAACTTAAACGCCGTCCACTTCCATCTTGAGACGGCGAAGCCGGCCTTGCTCTTTCTAACCGAGACCCAGATATTATCTCCGGCGGACACCTCATTCCTCTCCTACCCGGGGTACAAGTTGGAACATTCGTTTGTGCCTCGGGCTGGAGTGTGGTTTTACGTCAGAGAGGATATCTGCTCTCGTCGCCTCGCCCATCTTGAAGGGAGGGACCTATCCATTCTCTGGCTGGCTACGCGTATACGATATATAGGTCCCATAGCGGTAATGCCGAAACTGACCTGCTCGTGGAGCACATTCAACGGATACGCTACAGATTCCGTGCTGCAGCAGATCCCATAGTTAGAGATCGTGATTCTTGGCGATTTTAACGCCCACCATGCCGAATGGCTTGGATCACGTACCACCGATCATGCGGGGAGATCTGTGGTCGATTTTGCCTTGGCATATGATCAACAACTGGTTACTTCGCCAACGCTACCTTCCCTGCATTACCTTAAACCTATCAAAAATATATAACATATGTTTTTGTTACTGAATCAAAAATCGCGTTGTACTGTCCTATAAAATTAATTGAAAAGGAAAAAAGTAGGTTACTGTGTTAATTTCTTATAAGTTTTACAAATATATTAAAAGAAGCAATTTCCAACAAATATTTTATTTAAATGTCACATCTAAGTGCTCTTATATTGCGTTGTGTGAACTCAATTAAACTTCACCCACTTCTGACTAGCTTCATAGGAAGGAAGTACATTATTTAAGTGCGAGTAACATTTGGCACCGTTTTCAATTGCAAACATAACCGAGCCCTCATAAAGTTGGCTGAGGTTCAACCATTCAGTCACATCAGGGTTTTCATTTATACAGTGTCGTTGTTATCGACTTATTTAAGGTCATTATCATTATAATTATTTAACTGAATGTTATTATAATTAAATGTTAATCATCAATGAATGTAGATAAAAGCTTACTTCTGTTAAACTCGAATAATATAAATATTCATTCACGTGAATTCTTCACTGTGGTTAATAGCCGCACCAGTAAATTGTAATTTGTGTTTTTTCTTTGGTGCTCAGTGGTGCTGGATATCATCGTCAGAAAACCTGACTGTGCCGGATAAAAGGTCGGTGAATGGTTTCACTTATGTATAAAAAGAGGACGAGCCTTAGCTCAACGAACGTACGGTCTGAAAATGCATTTATCAACTTTTTTTTAAATTTTATAAATAAATGATTATATCAGACATCGTATACAGTCAATTTTTTTTATTAATGTCGTTACACTTTTGTTTAAACAATTTAATCCCACGAGAGAATGGAACCAGCTTCGGACTTAATTTCATCAGCGACTTGTTTTTGTTAATTAAAAAAGGGAGTGGACCAGTTTGTTTCAAAATTCAACCTAGCATAAAAATTTTGTTGTTTCAACTACACAAATAAAAAGTAGATACAGAATAATAGTATTCGTTAAAATACTATGCACAACATTTTTGTTTTCTATTAATAATTCAGTTACTTTCGTCTATAATTTTCCCTTCGAATAACGAAACATATTTTTCTGTTATTTTTAAAAGCTAGGTTACTTTGAAGCAGGCCAAACGAATGGAGTCAACAAATAAAAAAGTTACGGTTTGCAGAGCCCGGGCTATTTTAAAAGTTGACCTAAACTTCTCTCTTCGTTACGAAACAAAATTCCAAAGTTTGAAAATAGAAATATTTAACCAAAAATAGACTTCTATTTAGTATCTATATTTTATTTAAAATATATAACGAGATATGGTTGTGACGAAGATACTTTAATTAATGAATTGGTTTTCATGTGCTTTTAATTATTACACGAAAATATTTCTTAGATATCTTATCACAGCCCAATTAAACAAAATGGAAATAAACATTTACATAATATATACATATACAAGTAATATATTAAACAAATATTTTATGAAATAGGTAGATTGTATGCATTCACCACCACCCATAAACATTGTCACTGTAAGAAATATTTACGATACTCACACTGCCAATGCGCCACCAACCTTGGGAAATAAGATGTTAAAACCCTTGTACAAATTACACTGGCCCCCATTGAAAACGGAACACAGTAATACTATTATATACAGTACTAGGGTTACATTATCAAATAATAATAATAATAATAATATCCTGGGACATTATTCAAACACGGCCATCTATCTGATCCCAAACTAAGCAGAGCTTGTAATATGGAAACCAAACAACTGATATACTACATACTACTTTTCTTTTTTTTTTGTAAATACATACTTATATAGATAATTACACCCAGACTCAGGACAAACAGACATGTTCATGCACACAAATGTTTGTCCTGGGTGGGAATCGAAACCACGACCAGCGGCGCGAAAGGCAGCTGTCTACCAAACACGCCAACCGGCTCGTAAAAATAATAACATATATTAATTATGGTCTATTTTAGCTGTGACAACAGTAAATATCAAGCAGATCAGTTTTGGGAAGAATGTCCAAAAATGACAAAATACGTATGCATTTATTTTGGCCAAGAAGTTTTAAAATTTTCGAAAACCCTGAAAGCCGTATTTATTCATTTCTAACCAGTATATAAAATTTCATGCTTCTTACATCAAAAATGACGGACCCGGCCTACAAACTTTCAACCCCGTATTTTACCTTCTTGCGTGGTAGTTTTTAAGAAACCCTGAAATACTTATTTATATATTTCTAAACAGAAGCTAGTACACAAAATTTCTTATTCTTACATGTAAAATGACAAAATACCTTCAAATTCAAAATACCTTACTCATCTTTGAAGTATTACACTTTCTTATTGATAGTCAAACTAGAAACTACCACCGGTTCGGAAAAGAAACACCCAGCCCTGAGAAGAACCGGCGAAAGTATTTAATATTTATGTATTGTTTACAAAAGGGTAAATAGAAATAGCCATGTGGCGATCGTCTCATTCCCAATTTGTAGGTTTATGGATGATAACATCCATAAAATCATTAGTTGTGTAACATACCTTTAGGACACAAGCGTTCCTTTACAATATTTTTAAATTTGAGGCATTGAGCCTTTGAGCCACTGAGGCATTTTGAACGCTTTCTGGGATCCTATTGTAGGTACGTACACATTGCCCCACAAAAAAGTTACTGACTCTATGCAGTCGAGTAACGGAAGTAATTAATTTGTGTTTATTCCTTGTATCAATTCTGTGAGTATCACATTTTCTCCCAAAACATTAATGTTTTTCCGTACATACATAATATGTATCGAGAAGCAACAGTTAATATTTTAATTTCTTTAAATTTCTGTCTTAGGGATTCTCTAGCTCCTAGGTTATAAATTGCGCGAATAGTTCTCTTCTGCAGTACAAATATCGTATTGATAGCGGCTGCATTACCCCACAGCATAATGCCGTAAGACGTGATACTGTGAAAATAACTAAAATATACAAGACGGGCCTTATCGACATCGGTAAAAAATCTTAATTTCTTAACCGCAAAAGCTTAGTCTACTCGCCAATTCGTCAATATGGCGCTTGGCACTCCCACTGCAACTTGGCATCAATAGTAAGGCCAAGAAATACAGTAGACTTAACTGGATCCATAGACTCCCCATTGATATGTACATCAGCAACAGCATAGATGTTAAAATATTAACATTTGGTGCGCTAAATTTTACAAATTTTGTTTTTATTATTTAACATGATTATTCACCCTAAACCAATTTACTATATCAGAGATAGCATCGTTTACATCGTCATACTATACTTGTTTTCTTTTAATTTTAAAAACTAAAAAGGTATCATCAGCAAACAATACTATGTCATCTTTGTTACCTCCAAGAAAGGGCAAATCGTTTATGTAAACGAGGGACTCCCATACCAACTGAAACCCAAAGAGATCTTTTTCCATTAACGTCGACCTGAATTCTATTCTTGAAATAAGAATTCAAAAGCTCGAACGCACCTCTGATTCCAAAGTGATTTAATTTCCTGACCAGAGTTTCATGTTGAACACAATCAAAGGCTTTTTAACGCTTCTTACATCAAAAATAACGAACTCCCCATATAAAATTAATTCACTTATTAATTGCATCTACCTGTTCTCTTCCAAAGCTTCATTCACCAAACGTTGTCTGTGAGAGATCGTTATAACCGATAAGACGCCACCGCACCATTTCGGTTGTGTCCTATTACTTATATGTTTGTTTTTTTATTTTTTTGTTGTGCAATAAGTGTTTAATAAAATAAGAAGAAATAAATAAAATTTCAACCCCCATTTCACCCTTTTAAGTGGTGAATTTTGGAAAACTGATATGCATCCTTATTTATTTGTAACCAAAAGCTTGTATACGAATTATCATACTTAGAAGCTTTGAAAATGACAGATTTCCATACAGCGGTTCATCCCTTATTTCATCCTGTTAGGGGTGGAATTTCCAAAAATCCTTTCTTAGTGCACGTTTTCATTATAAAATGCATCAACTGTCAAAATTTCAAGTCTGTAACCCCAGTGGTTTAGGCTCTGCGTTGATGAGTCAATCAGGACAAGTCTTTTTAACTGACTTCAAAAAAAGGAGGGTTATCAATTCGTCTGTATGTTTTTTTTTTATATACAATAGAACCCGCTTAAGACGATTTCTCAGGGAACCAACCAAAACGCCTCTTAAGCGAGAAAGCGTATTATGCGGGATAGGGAAAATAAAACATTCTACATATTATTATGTATTTTGTTCTTATTTCGTATACGTAGGTATTAAATTATACATTTATAAATTACATTAAATACATAGTGTAATTATAATTACGTTATTTAAAGTAATCACTTATTCTGGTTTTACAGAAAGATTTTGATGCATTAGTGATTATAAGAATTTCAACATAATTTAACTTTTGCAGTGCGTCTTCGCTTTGATTCAAAGAAGCTACATAGCGTCTTAAAAAAATAACAGCTGATAGTGCCTGGATGTTTGACAAAACCAGAGTTGACTCATTTTCGTTTTCATCACTATCACTTAGGGCCTCTTTTCGGGTGCTCAATAAGATCTTCAATTGATTGAATTTCGTACGGCGCCACATTTTCAACAATGAAAGAATATCCAGGGAAACCGTGCAGTATCACTGGTTCTTCTTGGGCGGCGTTAGAGCACTCGGTTAGTGACCCGTACCCGCTGCCCCAATAGATACGTGTTGTTGGTGGCGTATTAGGCGTATTAAACGAATGATGAATCGTATTAAGCGTTAAGAAATGTATGAAAACATGTCTCAAGTTACAGGGACTGGCGTAAAGTGACGTATTATGCGAGAAATTGTATTAAGCCTGATCGTCTTGAGCGGGTTCTATAGTATATAGATATAGATTGCCGCTTGGCCGTAGAATATCTGAAGAGTTGCTGCCCAGCGAAGTTTAGATAAAGCTCAACCTTCAAGTAAATAGTTACCGTTTGACATTATTACAATAATTTGCAATATTGGAATATTCGCATGGTTAATATTTCATACACTGCAATAGTCTATGGGTGGTAGTGACCACTCATTAGGTAGCCCTTTTGCCATACTACCTATTTAAAAAAAAATACATTTTCTTTTTTTTCGTAAAGATACAATAAAGAATAATCATAATAATTATACGATAAATAGGACAAGTAAATCGCAAATATGCTGATTTTTAGTACAGGAGAGTGTCCTAAGTAAGCTCTGCCATATAAACGTTGTACAGTTACTAATAGACCGACACATTAAAAAACATAGGTACTGATATAAATTAAAGAAATAATGAGCAACACTTAAATAAGTTATAAAAATGTTGTAATAGCATCAACGAACTTTTAAAAGGCAACAATATCTGACATTGTAATGAAAATGTTATGTAGGCGTAGAAAATTTCAGCAGTTATAAGTAACAATTACAGTCATTATATTATTTCTTCACAGATTAACTTAGCTCATCATGTTGCGGAGAACTAAAGCGACTTGGGCAGGTTGAGCGTCTCTACACAAGCCGACTACTCTCTGCAGTCAGCAGAAAGGTTAATTACTTTGAAATTTTATGAATTAACCATTTTAGGTACCTTGATTAATAAATTTATACTCTGTTAAATTTATTATAATCAAATTAGTATATTTTATTTCCTTGTATAATATTACTTTAAAAATCCTGATACAATAATATTTTATGTTCAACTTCATATTAACATGCAAAGCAAAACCAATTGCTTAGTGTAAAAAGGCTTCGTCAATGTAGCCATACCTACAGGACGAAACTATACACAATATTCTAGTTCGTAGCAAATACCTACATGAATCGGTCGTTTTTCCATAAAAGCTATGTAAATCTAATTCAGTTTTAAGTAAATCAATGTAGCACGTAAAATAAAAATATATAATTTAAATCTAAGCATATTGTAAGCTGTCTAAAACATATGAACGTAGCATTCCATTTACATAAAACGCATAAAATTATGATGTTTGTATTATTCAAATCAAACATACCCATGATGTTAAAACAATATGATCCATTCTTTACAATTATTCGATAACATATACATACTGTACTGTTTTAATCCTTTGATACGAAAAAAAATATTTTATAAAAAGTACATATAAAGAAAATTTATTGAAAGAAATGAATGGTACGATTAAAAAGTAAACCGAAAAAACAAATTAATGGAGAACGCAATTACGCGACGGTATTTGAAGTATTTCAAAGGGTTCAAAGACATCAGTATAATAGGACGTAGGTGCAGTGGAAACGCTGAGAAATGACTTCGTCGAGCATTCTTTTGTAGTCCGAGAACATATTTGCGACGCTATTAGGTCTTATGAGATTTTAGAATTCCACTTATTTTACTACTCACTAACTTCATTGGTCATTATTATCGGGATAATAATAATAATAATAATAATCTTTAATCATTTAGACTGAGGACTTATGGTTTAAAAATTTATTTCTCAAAAAATTCAATTCACTTTAAACTTAAGTCTTAAAATTATTTATAACTTAAATAATAATATTAATATATTTTTAGTCGAAGTGGCTTGAAGAAAACCGTTTCATTAACAAGTTGTATTATCATATCGCTAGTTTCGGAAAATAATATAACATATAGAAGCTTCTGGTTTTTTTAAATATATTTGTAATAAATAAAATTTGGAACGGTTTTCAAGTGGAAAATATTTTCAAATTTATTCTTTTTCAATTCTAAGTGGTTGGTCTTCCCCATAATAATTATGTAAAAAAAACTTGTTATAGACATCCAATACAAATTGTGCTTTCAATCCAATCACACCACTGAATTTTTTAACTACAAAATGTAATTGACGTCATAGCATTTCATATTCAATGTAGGTCATGTTTTTAATTCGAGGCTGTCAGAAAAACCATGTTACGAGGTGGCCTCGCTACACGTGAGTTAGTCGACCGTGCTATGCATTCGCATCACTAACAGATTTAATTTGCGTGGGAGCCAATATCGGAAAATACGTAGCGTATTTTCCGATATTTGCGCCTACGCAAGTTCAAAGTTACGTGCAATAGTCGCGTAAACATGGCTAATGTAATTGATCCCTTATTTAAGGGTTAAAATCATGTTGAACAATTTATATAAGTGTATATATTATATATACGTATATTTGAAAAAAAATGTCATGCAATACGAACATTCAAATTCATATCTTAAATTCAAAAAATGCCAACGAAATGAAAATAATGCGAACGAGCATTGGAACAAATAGATTTTACCCGAACAATTCCCTTCCGAGTTAGATTAGATAAAATGATTGATCCTTTTTCCCATAGTTGGACTCACCTAGTTGGATGTACTGTACTGGGTAAATATAGTTGTCTACAACTTCAAGTGCAGAGTTGCCAAACTTTACTTGAGTGGGTGCAACGTGGACGTTCGACGTGACTTTCGGCTTGTCCATACCAACTAAACAGTAATTATATGTTAAATGAACTTATAGTTATAAATTAAATTAACTTAGGCCAAAATACCAGTTGTGAAGATATTCAGTTGTGAAGATTCTTAGAACAGTGCAATTGTAACTGATAAATTGTTTTCTTACTATAGGCCCGCAACCATTTTAATATTTATTGATATATCGAAATATATTTATAAATATTTTTTTTCTATCAGATGTCCTAATATGGGGTGGTCATGCGTGGTGGCACGCGCCGTGGCTTTTCTCTTCATCCTCAGCAGAGCAACTGCGCTAACGTCCGACATGTAAGTATGTCTTTATCGTTATTTGAACTGAGGGACTCTCAATTAAAGAGAAGTCTAAGAAGTACGTCACCAAAAACTTGTATGTGTATACGTGTGTTCAAGGAAGGAGGTTAGCATGGGAATATTGACGGACTTCTACTGAATTTTAATTAATTCATGTAAAACTAATTTCACATCTAATATCACTATAATCACTATCACTACATATTATACCTAGCAATAAAGAAAAGGCAAGGAAACACTCTAATATACCTAGCAATAATAATACGGGAATCCTTTATAAAAACAAAAACTTACACATTACAAATTGACTTTTAATCGCCTCGTTAAGTTGCGCGTGCGTCACGAGCACATCTCACCTTTAACTATGTATGTAGTTATAAGCCCACCTTGGCTGACATCGACTCCAAAAATAACAATAATTGTAACTACATTATCAACCACACAACACAATCGTACCTACATATTGATGAGTAGAAAATAGTAAGTTAATTATCAAATTATTGAAGAATACGCATTTTTTTTTTACTTTTTAGTGCATATTAATTTGTTTTTCCTTTGAAGTCGGTTTTGTAGTCGGTGCCGTTTATTTTATTATTTATATATATTAATCTAAAACAGTGAAACGTAAAGAAAAATGCATTTTGGTACTTAATTAATAAATACTAGTTAATATGGTTAGATGTATGAATATAAATTAACATGTTTTGATTACATAGATTTAGTTGGTGGGGTGTTGGGCAGCCATAACATAATCAAATAGTTATTTCTAGTAATAATTAAATAAACTGTATATTTATAGATCTTGTGTTATACCATTCTTCACCATAAGATATGACGGAATGTCTGTATATTAAAAAAGAGGTAAGTATCTATATTATTATCAATATATAAATATACATAATTATAACGTGTATATACGAGTACTTATACGATTATATATATATAATTTTCAAAATTGGTCTCGTATATTTGACAAGAGCAGAGTATATATATTTTTTTTTTAAAACGTCATAATACGACAAGTGCGCAATAGTCATAATAGATGGCGTTCAGTGTTGCAATTAATCATTTCAACACTGAGTAACATAGGCTATATTATATTTTCAAAAAAATTAAAGATCACTACCTAACATGGAGCAATGTAACCCAAGGTATCAAACTGTTGCCTATAAAAGTCATTACTTAGCGTGCGCTGCGAAAACTATTGACGGTATATAAAAAAGTGTTGTATACGTCTTTATCATATCAAGTACTACAATTACTTGATCATAACGATGTTACGGTAGGTGACGGAAAAATCTGGATAGCCTATAAAAGATTCGGCCGAGTATCGTTAATTTGCTCCTTAGAATTGAAGAGTTCCGTTACTTTGTTATGGATCCCATAATCAGAATCTAACCAAACTGTCATCAAACTACCCTTGAAGTACACTCTTTCTAATAAAAAAACAATCATCAATGGGTTGGCGTGATATTGAGTTATTCGTGCATTTGTCGCGCACATACTTAATGCAAATTTACGACTTATATGGTTTTCTCATGGATACCATTGTCAAAACTGGACCAAAAAAATGGGACCACATGGGAAGCACTACCTTTCAAATAAAAAAAAATCATCAAAACCGACACCCAGTCGAAAGTTATGAGGTAAACACAAAAAAAAACATACAGACGAATTGATAACCTCCTCCTTTTTTTGAAGCCGGTTAAAAAAAAACAAGCTTACCCATTTCAAACTACAGGCACATAGGGCATAACATCTTCGTTCCTACGGTTGATGGCGCATTAGCCATGCAGGGAATGGACATTGTTTGAGCAGGGACTACAAAATCTGTCCATGTGATAACAGTTCTCACTAAAATCAAACAAGCCGGCCCAACGACAGGTCTTAGGACTTTTGGTTGTCATAGGGTAGCAATAAGACATTGTGTGTTTAGCATTTTGTTATTTGCACTCAGAATTATAGTAGCGTAACTATCACTTTACGCCGATTTTAAGTGAGAGAGCGGTACTTCTGGCCTGGCGTGCCGGCCCATTCCGCTGCAACCCGAAGGTATGCAGCCTGGCACTATAAAAACCTACCTATTAAATTACATACAGGTAAAGTGCGTTTTAAGCAATCGCTACGGACTTGAAAAATCGCAAAACGGACAACCATCGATGACGTCCAAATGATATAGTGGAAGAGACAAAAGTTATCTTCTTTAAATATTGGAAGTGATAAAATTATTTGTTTATTTATTTTATTATTTTGTTGACATGAATCAATTTTTTTATACAAAATTTTCATATTCGGAAAATAATATAAAATTTGATAGTATTTTCGATTCACAATTAAAGCGATAATGGATACATATAAAAGATAGATATAATATTATGCTGTCGTGGATTTTTTTGTAGAACGATATGAAATTTATTTCCACCATACATTATTTTCGTGTACCTCTTCCGGTTTGCAGGCATGCCAGAATGGCTTGCAAATAGATTTTTTTTAACTGTGTCACGTACACTTATTTTTATATTTTGGTCAATTTACTCAATAACTGTATAAATTATAGCCTATTTGTTATTTTGTTGCATGAACTATATTATTGTAAAGTTTCATTCAAATTCATTCAGTACTTTTGCGTGAAATAGTAACAAATATCCATACATCGATACAAATTTTCGTGTATACAAATTAGTAAGAAGTATAATTATTATATGCCAGACATATATACACTGTACTATGGATATACGTAAATAAATCGATAGGTGAATGTTTATATCTTATTGATTAAAAAATGCACGGGATAAAATTCTTATTTTACCCGTACGAAGTCGGGTCGGGCAGCTAGTATAACATAAAACAAATACAGGTCAACACAATAGATGCGACATACGAGTAATATGAAGATTATCTGTACGTACTTTAGACTAAAGGCCTCACATTTATAAAAGATTCGTTTTATTGCACTCTGCATTTAAACTTTGTGTAAACATAAATATACACAGTAAACAACCTGCCGTGTTACGAAGCACATGAAATGTCGACACTAAGACCTCCATCCACCTCATTGGAAACCGTTTAAGTGCTATATTTTTATTTTTCATGTCTACATTTTGTGAAACAACTATTTTGTCACTATATTTTACCAACTGCGCAGGAGATATTATAGTGCACCTGTGTGTGCGCAAACACAGGTGCACTCTCTTTTCCTTAGCTCTCATAATCCGATGGGACGGCAATCCGACACAACCGGAAAGAGTTCAGGCGCTGGACCGGTGCTGGACTCGTCTGGGTAGGTACCACCCACTCATCAGATACTCTACCGCAAAACAGCAGAACTTTGTACTGTTGTGTTCCGGTTTGAAGGGTGAGTGAGCCAGTGTAATTACAGGCACAAGTGACAGTACATCTTAGTTCCGAAGGATGGTGGCGCATTGGCGATGTCAGCGTTAGTTAACATTTCTTACAATGCCATTGTTTATGGGCGTTATTGACCACTTACCATCAGGTGGTTCAAATGCTCGTCCGCCTACCTATACAACAAAATAAATGGCGGATAATGAAGTAAAGATTAATCGAATTGAACGCAGTGGTGAGACGGCAGGGTACACGACAAATGAGAAAGGTGTGTGGGACGAGTGGGGGGCGGTAGAGCGAATGTAACACGGTAAACATCTGTTCAAGCGTGAAATACCCCTCTACCTATTTATAGAAGTTTTACTATGAAATTTAAACTTCTGAAATGTGAAGCTGTTTCGTCACAAACTCTTTTGTTAATTAAATATTCTGCACGTGCGTTTATTAAATGTTTCTCTATATAGTGATAATTAATTTTACGATAAAATAACCAATACTAAATATTAGAATATTTCAATTTTCTTTTTCTTTTTTAAGTTAGGGACGTTTGTTCTACATAGGCACGTCAGTTCCATAAATACATATAAACAGTCAAAATTTTTTCAAAAGTATGTAGCTTATTTTTATACAGTTTCGATTTTACCCCTAAAAATATATTAAATAAATATACCATTGGAATTAATATAAAGATACCTTCTATGTTATGTTTTTTTATAGTATAGGTAAGTGCACGAGCATATGGGTCACCTTATGGTAAGTGGTCATCAAAGCCCAGAGACAGTGGATTGTACATTACTTAAAAAAAACAATATTGCCACTGCGCCATCAACCCTGGGAACTTAAATTTTACCTTGTACCTTTAATTACAATAGCTCACTCATTTTCATACCGAAACACAACAATACCAACTACTGGTGTTTTGCGGTAGAATATCTAATGAGTGGGTGGTACCTACCCAGACGAGCTTGTACAAAGCTAGCACCACCGAGTAAAACATATTTACAAATATTCTGCCAAACACAAATGTTTTATATTTATTTCAGCTTTGCAGCGGGCAAGTCGGACAAAGAGATTCTGGACAATCTACTCAAAAACTCCCGCTATGATAAGAGACTGCTTCCACCAGTAGATGGTAATTAAACGTTATATTTACATATGTTGATATAGATATCAGCTAGCTTACTGTCGGGCACCATCTGAATATTAATACCTTTTATTTCAAAACTTTAAGCAAAAATACAAATGAACGCAATCAGCATTAAAAAACAAAGAATGTTCGTATGTGTTTTTGACTACCACAAGCAGTGCAATAATTCGAAGATCGAAAACATCGTTTAGACTTGTTGAAATTATAGCTTATAATATGTTAAATGTATAATCTTCATTTTTGATTTAGTTCTCGAAGGGATTGAATCAAAATTGCAGCTACAAGACTGTATTAACTTACAGATCCAGATTTTTGTTGTGGTCTAACCTCGCCGAACGACAGTGTTGACCAAAATAATATTGGGCTACCCTCGCTCCGGCCTCGATCGCACAATCGCGGTTCGTTGTGTCTATGTTTTTGAAAAGAGAAATGTCTTCCCCTAATAATATTGTTTTTAGTTTATTGTGTATCACCGCAATGATCTCTGCACAAGATTGATTTTGTTACTTACATTACACAATTGTTACATGTCCCAAAACTCAATGTCAAGAGGCTAATAAGCGAGAGGCCAGGCTGTAGGTACTTGGTTATTTTGATTGTAGTTTGGCTAGTATAGCAAAACTATAATATTTTAAATATTTGCAACTTTTCTTTTCACACAATATGCATATTCCCAATGGACCGTGTTTAAAAAAACATTTACATATGTTACTGTATTATGAAAACCGAAGGCCAATATTTTGAATACATTATTCTTTTATGTTTATAATAACAACAAATTATTTTTTAAATAATGTTGATGCACAAATTATTTTTTTCGGTATAAATACAGACTCTATAACATCTCAGAAGAGATGTTTTCACCAAACATGCTAATCTTTTTGCATTTATATTGTTTATTTTTCTTATTTTGCCAGAGCTGGTAAAACCTGGCCTCTCACACAGTATCCACTTAATATTGATTATATATATTTATAACTCGATTTTACCTTGCACTCTTAATAAAAAATACAAGATAAATATCGTAAGGCGTAATCGACATGTAAATGTTAATTTTAAAGAAGATCTTTATTTATTTTGGTTTTATTATATGCAATTGTAGTTCGCTTTTAATTCACTTTTATCACGCACACACAAATGCAACTAATGCAAAGTTCATTAACTATGTTTATTACTTTACAGAAGAATTATGAATCCTGATTCATAACACATTTTTAAATATCAATGTTTTGTTTTAAATCATGATTTCATGGATAGACTAAATGGTATTAATCTACATAGTCCTGGTAGATTCATAAGTTAATTGTTTAACATGGAATAGTAAAATAGAAATACAAATTAATCTATATGTAATAACTTGAGTATAAGTTCTAAAACACTATCGACGTAATTTTTTTGATTATTTTTTATTTTTCTTTCTCTTTTCACAAACATAAAACACAAATCATGCTAATATTTTAAATGGAACAGTAAAAATAAAGTAATGGTGTAGTAAAAATAAATTATATTTTGCATACAAACGCGAAATAAAAACATTTTTATTTATTAACAAAGCACTTTGATGTTTTCCTTTAGACTCTAAGCATGCGTTATTCTTTTCGAGATACATGTCTGCTTGTTTAAAGTCAAAAAGTGTATGAAAGTGTAGTTCTATCCGCTATTCTCTATAAATAGTCTTTTATGTTGCTCTTCTTCTTTACCATAAAAAAACTGGTTTAATAAAGGAGAATAACTTAAGAGTAATCTGTAATTGATCACAAACACTGTCTGTATTTGATTTGCAGGTGTCCTCACCGTAAATGTTAGCGTGCTACTTCTTAGTTTAGCCTCTCCAGATGAATCTAGTCTTGTGAGTTTCTTTTATATTAATTAAAATTCGTATCATGTATATAATTTATTATAAAATATACTTGATTCCAAAATCATGTTTCCTAATATAATTATATAATTTGAACTTTTCAGAAATACGAGGTGGAGTTTCTTCTGCAGCAGCAGTGGTATGATCCTCGACTTCGGTATTCTAATCAATCGCATTACGACTTTCTAAATGCCATCCATCATCACGAGGACATCTGGTTACCTGACACATACTTCATAATGCATGGGGATTTTAAAGTAAGTTCCAATATTACTTAACCTTATCGTCTGTCGTATATTTCATTAAAATAGAACGTCATTAGTTAATCTAATAGATATGATAGAGATGCATTTGATGATTGAAAATGCTGTTAGTTGTTAGCCTTGGAAAATGTTTTGTTTAATTTTTTTCTCATTTTAAAGAAAGCGTAATGGTAAATCTGCTATACACATAAATCGCATAACTGTGAAAGATAGCATCTGTACGTCTTATTATCGTATACATCACATAATTTTACTGTAATATTTCAGGATCCGATAATACCTATGCATTTTGCGTTGCGCATATACCGGAATGGCACAATCAACTACTTAATGCGGCGTCATCTCATACTGTCCTGCCAGGGGCGGCTCAACATCTTCCCTTTTGATGACCCTTTGTGTTCATTTGCATTAGAGAGTAGTGAGTAATGTTATGTTACTTCTAGAAGCAGATGTTAATTAGCACCGATATGCAACAAATAGTGTTATTACTTGGTGATAAAACGCTACAACTGATTCTATTCATGTTTACATAGTAAAATAAATTAACAGTATTAAACAAAATATTATATAAATTATGCCGAATATAATTAATCTGAAGATAGTGATTCAATCCAATTGTAACAACTTTTCTCCTTCATGGTACATGAGGGGAACACAGCGCTAATTAATAATGGTGATTAAATAGAGCGTCTTGGAGACCTACCGGATTTTGAAGATTATCTACGGATGGTAGAAAGAAAACCAAACCCCCTTATGCTAATTTGCCACCGTAAGCTTTTCTTTACACTATGACTTTCTGCGATATTTCGGATTATTCGGATAATTTACTCATTTGTATTTGTTCACTGGGATGTTAATGTAGCGATTTATTGCTTCGATTACATGGTATCGTTTAGTGTGTTGAAACGTCTTTATGTTGTTTATGGCTTAACTTTTTTTCTGATAGTTAATCGTATCATTTAGAATTTTAGATAAAAAAATACTAGAACATGTAGAAACATATATACAATTTGTAAAACAAACCCTTATTGTCTCAATTTCAAATAATAAATGCTTAAATATTTTTTATTTCAGTATCCTATGAGCAATCGGCTATTACGTATGTATGGAAGAATGACGAAGACACGCTAAGGAAGTCGCCATCACTGACGACGCTGAATGCGTACCTCATCCAGAACCAAACCATTCCTTGTCCGATCAAAGCTAGCTGGAGAGGTAAAATGATAATTCTCCTCCAGCACTTGTATATTGCTTATTATGACATTACTGACCAATAAATCTAAGGTATACAGGGTGTCGATGAACAAGGGTACACAAATTTGTATTCGACCTAAAGTCAAGAATCGGAAAATTCATACAGGATTTAGTATTTATATAATACATTATTATTGCAAAATTTTTAAACTCTCGGTATTATATAGATGTGTGAAAATGTGAATATAAAAAAAATATCTACTCCAATGTTTATTATTACATATATATACATAATTGTCTTTTGTTCAATAGTTCATATATTTGTTTACCTAGATTCCAGTCAGCAAAGGAATTTTTTTCGTTTCAAATTGGAACGAGAGCTAAACTTGTTTTTAATTTATACCCTTAAATTAACCTTATTTCCTTATTATCAAATTGTCTTTCTTTGTATTTAATTACATGCCTAGTTTCGGGACTCCCTGTATATTTGCAGCCTACCGGTCGCGCTCAAATTATGTAGATTAGTATTCCCAACATACATTCTTTTGTTACAAGCACAATCCTGTACATAAATAAAACAAACTCTGATTAACTCTTTTCAGCTTGGTCTTGGTTAACTGAAACATACCTTTAAGTTTTTCGTGCTATATCAAGATACAAAATTACCTAAGAGTATATATGTATTATATATGATAGCTTCTTATTGCAATGTTAGATGATAATCAGATAAGGGTACAAAGTATCAAATAATTTAAGTGTAGTTAACGTAGTTATGGCATGTTCATTTTATTTATTGGTTTAATAAACACATTTTGCATTACTTGTACAGTTATTAGTAAATCAGCTTTTATTTGTTAAACAAATTTTATGATAAATATTATAGAAGTGACAATGTGGAATGTAAGAGTTTATTCACGTCTTTGCAAGCAGCTGATGGTATTTCACTTTACGAGGACGATGAAGAGCTGACATGTAATCTTTGCCAGAGACGCTTTGAGGAGCAAGGTACCTACCTCTTGAGTTGGGATTCCGGTGTTGACGTATTTTTACAGTATTCTCCGCTTATGTGTGAGTAATTGCGTTGTTGTGTGATAGACAAGTAAAAACCGCTAAGAGAACTACTTGTCCAGTACTTCCATCATTCACTGTCATCAAACATTTACTTATAATTTGTGTTACTTTTGTGCACGTAACTGTTTGAATGCACGTGATAGATTTTAGTCAATTCTGCTGTTTAAAATGTTGTTACACTCCGCTCGTACACTCTGATACACAACACGCATTACTCCTGCATACGGGAACGTAGTTGATTAGAAGTTATTTTAATTATAGTTATTGTAAATATTCTACAAGGCCACTGAATAGAGTTACTTGGAAAACATCCGACAATTACCCTAACCGTTTATTCTATTGAACAACCGAATACAACACAAAACATTCCGAGCGAGCACGTGTTGTATGACGTTCAACCGTTACGTATAATATTAACTTCACAGGTAACTACAGCTGTCTAAAGGTGGACCTTATTTTTACGAGAGACCGAGCATTCTACTTTACCACAGTATTTATCCCTGGAATTATTCTGGTGACCTCTTCCTTCATCACATTTTGGCTGGAATGGAACGCGGTTCCAGCCCGTTCCATGATAGGTAAAATTGGCAGGCGGATGGAATGTTCTCGGTCTTGCATCTTCTCTCTTCTTAGTTGTGGTTGCGGCTGTTACATAACACGCTAACTGTACCTGTCGCAGGGTACTTTTGCTTTCCAGTTGGCATTGTAGAACTGTTCTATTGTAACACCGACGTCTTCAAGCTACTATTAGTGTCTACAAGCGCTTTTTATTATTATTTATTTTTAGATATTTGCTTAACATTTTTAGGTAATTACAGCTGCCTGAAAGTGGATCTCATCTTCACGCGAGATAGATCATTTTACTTCACTACCGTTTTCATTCCGGGGATCATTTTGGTGACTTCGTCTTTTATTACTTTTTGGCTGGAATGGAATGCAGTGCCTGCTAGAGTTATGATAGGTAAAACACTATTTCATTTGCATATATCACAAGGTACGAATACCAAACTTAAAAAAATATCTTTGACAAAGTATATTATATTTTTTTGCCAAATTTAACAATCGAGGATAAAGTTGCTCTGCCATTTACCAAATAAAGCTATGGTGCTTACTATGTGAGTAACGTAAAGATCCCGAGTTAATATTTCTGCATATACAATTTGCATGATTTATTAAGTAGGAATTATTGCTTTTAACAAGTAGATAAAAAGTAATCACTAGCAGAATGATTTTAAACTTTTAATATTTTTATTGTAATATTCCGCAAAGCTTTACTACGTAAGCACTTATTATAATTAAATAATATCAATAGGCTTACAATATATTCAAGATATGAACATCCAGCGAAATCTAAGCATGTTTAGATCGACTTTTTATGCCAAATAACATAAATATGCCCTTACAAATAAATACACAGCAAGCCAATAAATATTATACAAAGAGACTGTAATAATATTATTTATTAAACGCTGCCACGCAAAACGCCATACTGCCTAAATTAAAAATAATAATCTGCGCTATTTTATTTAGTTCCTGAGAACAGCAAAGTATTTTTTAAATGCCTGGTGCTAAATAGTAAATACGTCCGCTGGAATGTTCATATAATAAAAAAATATTGGTTAATCTAATTAATTATATTTTAATACAGGCGTAACAACAATGTTGAATTTCTTCACGACATCAAACGGCTTCCGGTCAACCCTACCTGTGGTTTCCAACTTAACAGCTATGAACGTTTGGGACGGGGTATGCATGTGCTTCATCTACGCGTCGCTGCTGGAGTTCGTGTGTGTGAACTACGTCGGTCGAAAACGACCTCTTCACAACGTCGTGTACAGACCAGGCGAAAATCCGGTGACACAGGTGAGTTATTTTTATTTCAACATATAAACATTATTCGTGCCGTTCGTATCTGTGTTTTAAACAAAGTGTGAATTATAGCAACGCTTAGTTGTGATTAATGCACCTAACAAGTTTTAATAATAATCGTTAAGGTACAAATGGGCCGAGTACTATTTTAGAGTTAATATAAGTTTTAAAGTTCAATCTATCATTATACATGATGTTTAAATTCTAGAACCGTTAAGTACCTACACTAATATTTTCTTTACGTGCGTTTACATTCTACATATTAAACGTCACCTTAAATTTATTTTCTTTTTTTATTGTACATAATATCCTTATATACTAAAAATATCTTTAACTTTTAATAATATCAAATGTCTCTAAAATAACTAAAGCTTTTTATTTTCATTTTACTTCCGAATTTCATAATTTATAATCAATTAAATTAACTACTTACATATTATGTATTTAAAATTGGTTTTAAAATAGGTACGCTTATTCATTGGTTTTTATTTTTATTGACACAAAGCATAAGTAATAATTAATTCCTTGATGAATGATATTTTACACTTTCTATTCTTACTCTTTGCAATGTTTTCTTTCCTTGACTAAACTATTACAAATATATAGCATGTTTTATAATTCTTCATATTTAATATACTTTCTACTTTATTTCGCATGTTTTTAAATTAACCCTCGCACGCCTTATTCATTTTCCTTTAACAACGATACATTTATATATAGATACTATATGCAATATCCCATCACCAAAATACAAAGACTTTTTTGTGTGGCCATAGTCTTTCCTTCCATATAAGTTGTCGTATTCATTAAAACATAATACACGTAAATGTATGTATGTGTGTAAATATAGAAAACATTGCAAAGAACCTTTAAATGACCAATCTAATGAAATAAAGTAAAAATTTGACGAGTTTTGTATAAAAAAGCGATGTGTCTACTTTGTGTTGATAGATTTTTTAAATGTGGCCACATCAATTAGTCAATGATCACTTATGCACTCCGGTAGACCATATGTCACAAGTGAACGATGTGTCTGTATAATGTGTTCACAGCGACTGCCCGCAGTTCTCAGCAGAATTGGCATTATACTGGCCAGCCCTTTGGTAAGAACATTCGCCATTATCATTGGCACATTCCCGATACGAGACTGTTATATTTCTTAGTGAATCATTTAATGACAAAATAAATTAAATAAATGTACATTTTAAAAAGAAATGTAACAGTATAGGACACCATTGCAACCACATCACAGTATCACCCGATGACGCATGCGTAGTCACAATTACATCGAATGTTTAGAAATAGAACAATTTTAATTCGCTTTGTATTTAGTAGTAACTGTCTCATATATATTTTTTAATAAGTAGTACTTTAAAAGCATTAGGCTTTTTCATTTTTTATATAATCTTGTATTTAGTATACACCATTAATTGTATCATTATATATCGTTATTTTATAAGTGAACAGGTTTACCTTATTACCTATACCTCACAATAACTATTTACAAGAAGAATACAACGCCTTGGATCTTACGAAACAGATATTTTACATATAAAACAATATCAACCGCTAAAATACGATATTACAAGGATACTTTGTTTAGTGACCATAAAATAACATTGAGCTTCTGCAAATCACGTTTACGATTTAATATTCATCCACGTAGGAGGCGATGGCACTCCTCAATTGGGCTAAATCTGAAACGCCCCGACCGGAGTCTAGCGGTGCTGTAAGTGATGTCAAAACGTCGCAACACATTCCGCCAAACACCATACCATCTCAGATATGATATCACGATATCTAACGCATATTTTTTCTTTAATGCCACTTCGGATTGCTACAGCCTGTAAGTAGCCTATAGATTCGTAGTTTTTATCATAGCATTAACAACGAAACCTTTTCATTTCTTCATTCCAGTACCAAAGTTTTTTTTATATAATTCCATAGACTAAATTCAGTAGAACTTTAGATATTTAATTATTTAATCGTAATTGTAAGTTTCGTGAAATAATTCAGAAGTGTCATATTAAAAGATAAATTGACCGCAGGGAGATAAAAAGCGCGAGTCGCCAGGAGCGGCCGACATGGTCACATGTTCGGCCTGCACGGGGGCTCCCGGGTCGTGCACCCACACATCTAATAATGGCGGTGTATCAGAGGTAATTTTTGATCATATTTTCTCTGAATATTCTCGTGATCCTTTTCTTAACTATTGTAGGTTTCCAATATTACCTACAAATCAGTATCCTAAATTGAATTTTCTTATTCTTCAGCTATCTAACATTTATTACTAAATATCATTCTCCGCCAAGCACGAGATGAACTACAATTAAGCACATGAAAGAATTTTCATCTTCATTTGGTGCTTGCCTGTGTTTGAACCTGCGCTCAACGGTTAAGATTAATGTGCTTTAACCCCTGGGCCATCTATCCCGGAAATTTTGTAATAGCTACATATACAGTGAAACCTGGTTAAGTGAGACCTCAAGGGACCTGCATGTCTCACTTATAGAGCTATTCCACTTACCCAGTGTCTCAGATATCCAGGTACAAATAAATATCTCTCATTTACAGAGGATGCAACCCTCTGATTACAGGTAAGAATACTGGTTATTTCAGTAATAGAGGTGCGATTATTAAATAAGATAACGTATTATATAAGCATTACACGTTTAATCTTTATTGGGACTCAAAAAAAACATAATAAAACTAATAAATATAATAGACAAAAATATTCAAGTATATATTTTTATAAATAGAGGTAACTATAACGAATCCCAGATATATAAGTTCGCATCGTCCCACTATCAGAGGTAATTCAGTGCCAAAGTGTTGGGATCTCAGCGTGAGTTCCAGTTATGGAGGTCTCTCAATTATCCAGGTCCCACTTAACCAAGTTTTACTGTAATATGTACAAAAATATATAATTAGTCTGGTTTGGTATTGATACTATATCCCATTTGTTTCATTTATAAATTTACCTGCGAAAAATTAATTACCACATGTTTTTACAATACCAATATTTTACATATGCTTAACTGAATATTATTTTCCACGTTGCTTTCATTATTAGTACCCACTAGTAGCAAAAATATTAGTTACGTATTTTTTTGTTCGCCATCACCATTCATTTGCAAAATAATTTCTTTCAGCCATGTTTCGTCCAGGTCCGTAAAAAGGAGCCGCCCCATCCGATTCGTGTGGCGAAGACGATCGACGTCATCGCCCGCATCACTTTCCCGACTGCCTATGCTGTGTTTCTTATCTTCTTCTTCATACACTACAAGGCCTTCTCTTAATGCACTACGCGCTCTGAGGTGCCTAACGTGCGTTCGAATATTAGTGCGGCTTCGTATTCACGGCTATTAACTAGGTAGGTAATATCACTCGCAAGATCTGATAACATTATTTTTGATGTCTCAATACAATTTTAGTAATTGTGATTGTACTAAAATAATTAAATGGAACATAATAAGTCACGTGTAAGAGCCGCAAATAAATAGATAATAGAAGACTATAGTAAGATTTCTGTTAATAATTTAATCAAGTAAAAATTCAAATATGATTGCAAATATCTGTTTGAAAAGATTTGAAATAGGTTCCAAGTATCCCATAGGGTCCGTTATTCCATCGAATCTGAAGCTAGATTCCTTTTTCATGAATAATCTTATGATTGGTTAAAGTGGGAACAATTCACTTATAGTCTCGATGATGGTATGTGATTTTGTATAGTAGTTAGATCGAGGTCGGAACGTGCGTTTTTGTCGTCCGTTATGTGAAATCTATTTCAAACCTTAAAAACAATCCAATTGTAGGAGATTTATTTAGTATAAGACAATTTAATGTTGTAGTTGTACACCACAATTGTTGTGAAATCACCAATATTATAAATCGCTTCTAGAATATGCATGTCCCGCTAGCTATTAAATCATGTTTTGTTAAATTTGTGTTAGAAGAAAATATTAAGCAAAGATATTAGACTTGGAAAATAAAGCTCAAATAGATATTTTTTTAGACTTAGAAACCAGTCAGAAGAACACGTTGTTTCCATTTAGTAAATTATATTTTTTCATGTATTTGCGTTATTTTATGTAAAACCATGAAAAGCCTTCTATTACTTCTTTTAGTCAAATATTAATTTATTTTCTGTTTACTACCCATCTACTAATTCTAGATAATTAAAACACAATGTAAATAAAGTAAAAACCTTTCAATACGTAAGAATTTGAGTTGTAATGATCGATAAGTGCATATAGTGAAATTGTGTTCTGCAAATGTCTTTAATTATTTATTCCAACAGATTTTATAAAACAATTGTGTGATTTGTAAAATAAGCTCAAAAAGCTTAATTTAAGAAACCCTAGGTGTAAGCGTACCTTGAAACTATATTATCTAAGTTTATTATTAATATGCATCACCATTAATCTCATAAAGTATAAAGACATAGCTGTAATGCTTCCATCCGCATTAAATTAACATTGCTGTTATAATTTAATTTTAAAACGATTTTTATCTTAAACATTAGCAGAACATTTTTAATATTTCAATATAAGTATATTATTTTTAAAGCAAACAATTTCATTGAACACTGTTTTTGTAAGAGTTGCAACTTGCAATTAATGCTAAAGCATAGGGATATTAGGGAACTCCTAAGACGTGGTAAATAGAAAAGAGTTTTTATAATCAAATAATTATATTTCATTTTTTTCTTAGAATTTTAAAAATGATTACATAAATAGAACTGACTCACGATACCTAATAACCACTTCACGATTCGGACACGAATTTTGTTACATTCTGTGTATACTATGTGCCCGTACCGACTTCGTAGGTGTAAAATTCATACAACGTTACTCATTCAATTTCCTTTCTTAAGTTTGAAATTTCTAAAAAATATTTCTTAGCCTTATAATAAATTCAGGAGACGTTTAAATATTAAATAAATACTATAAAAGAACTCGTAAATTATACACTTATTACTGAGCTCTTCTAAGGTTGAAATTCCAAAAAATTAATAAATAAGTAAATTAAAATCAATATCGTTAACATTTCATCATAAAATATACAAACTGAAAATGTAGCTCAGTAATTAATGAAGTTTTGAATAAATAAAAACGATTGTTCCTCTTAAAGAAGGGAAAATTTCTTCAATGACCTTTAAAATTAAAAAAAAAACTAAACTTATTTCTACATACTAAAATATTTTATATTTGTCCATTTTAAATAGTGACTGTAAAGATCCTAAGCTTTTTATTCAATTACAACACGAGCGTTCAATCCAAAATTATAAGCAACGCATTATAATAAGCCTTTTGCTTATTAAAAAAGCGGACCAAAGAGTCAACTTTTGGTAATCATATACCTTATCTATATTGTATGTATAGTTAAATTGTATTTAATAAGATACCCGTTTTGGCTGTGCTTGAATATTGTAAATTAAATTGTATAATATTATGATATTATTTTAATTATTAATGTTTTCTTTCTGTTCGACATCATATTATTAAAATACGTGTTTGGCAACGGGTAACAGAAAACTCCTCGATTATTTTTTATTAAAAACATCTCTAAATGCTCAAAGAATTTTTTTATTAATTTAAGAGATATTGACCAATCAAAAATCAATAGCCAGCGACTGAAAATGCAATTACCAATTTAATGGATTAAAAGTATCTAATATATCAAATCATAATGTCGCTTAAGCGTCGATTGAATAATTCAAGCACTTCATTTATTCGTCTTCTTATTATAGGGGTAACTAAAAGAGGATAAATCCTTTGGCCTGTCTCCTGTCCTTCGCTTTAAAGTAAGGCGATATACTCTAAGACATGCCGCCCTATTGATTGACGTTAATAAACTATAAAAAAATTATAACTTTATACTTGGACTTGTTAAAGTATTGTTTAATAATTACATCACAATTGAAGTATTCCACATCAATAAATATGACGCGATTAATTCAAAAACAGAAATATATAATTATATTTAACAATATCATTAAACAATTCAAGTTGCGATTTACTTCAAAACAAAGATCTCCTATTTCCAATTGAAACTTTTGGTTACCACGAAAATTATTAGTCATTCCCAAATTTTATAAAAATATTCGAAGTGAAACTATTTTAATTCGCCATGTACAATTGTATAACTACTGTTAAAATATAAGATAAAATTAACATATCATTCGCTTTATAAGACACAAAAATAAATTTATTGTCTATATTCTGTTAAAAATATATAAGATGATATTATGCCGTTGATTCAACAATATATACCAACTGTTAAATTATAAAATCTTTATCCTCTGACCTTGTTTATATTTATATTATTATTTATAAAATATCCTATTTGTTTTAATGGAATTTATACAAAATAATCCAGTGCCACAATGTGATATAATGATGTCTAGTCACCTAAATTGATTACAAAATAACTTAATACCTAATTTCTGCATATTATCTAATTTGCATATACTTGCTCACTGTTTGTAATTAAAAGAGAAAATCTGATCAAACAAGTCTATGATGTTTAGTTATGTGCTTATAATTTATGTGACTTGAATTGTCAAGCCACATAAATCACACATATAAAAATGATCATTCACATTTTAAAAAAATAATAATTATGATTTCAGTAATATTTGTATAAATTCCATTTAATTAGACTACAAAATCAAATATATTTATTACAATAATAAAATTATTGTTATTAAAAGGTTGTTTTGTTCTAGGAAATATTATATTTTTAGCGCCACACATCGTTATTTTATAAGATAATTATATTTCGAACATTGTTTAACATTAGATAATTATGTTGCTTACACATAGTGGTAGCGCATGGGCTTAAAAACAAATAAACCTATAAATCCTTACGTTTAAATATATAATATACACCAATTAAGAAATAATTCACTTCTTATAACTTTTAAGTGGTTATATTAAATGTTAACAGCAATTTAAAACAAGTTGATATGTTAGGAAATAATTAACGTTTTATAATTTTCTTGTAATTCATTTTCAAGATAAAATATTAAGTATACCCGACAAATTGCAACGTAACCAGAAAACATTGTATCATAGAAAAAACAAGTATTTTTCAGATTCCCTTACCATAGTCGTATGAAAAAATGCATTTTCTCTAAGAGTGGGCATAACGCTTTGCCCTTTTATAAAAGTTCAATTTGCTTTATATTATTATAAGTAGGTATGTTACCATAATTTTTTCAATTTATTTTAGGTCATAAGTACCTATGCTGTAACTTGAAAACAATAAAATTGAGTAGACATTTGGTTTTTTTTAGCGAACGCCTCATCAATTGTTGCGTTGTTATGTGTTTGTATCTGACAGTTATATAAAAAATATTGTGATTTTATTATGATTCTGTTTCATAACAATGACAAAATATAGCTTAATATTTCAATCGTAAATAATGCAAATGCTATATGTAAATAAACTAATCATCAGAGATGTTCATAAATTATCGTAATTAATAATAATAATCTGGTGTGTTATCGAGGATTCCATGTAAAATTGAAATTAAACATATATATATATATATATATATATATATATATGTAATATGCCGCTTGACTTTTTGAAATAACAATTCCTATGGTAAATCAACTCGAGTTTAAATAAATAAGATATAACTGTGCCAAAATCCAAATCAAAAGCAATAATAGACAGGTAGTCGTTTAAAATTCATTGTGAAAAACAGGCCAACTTTGATATCTGTTTAGACACCGAAATCATTTAATCCTTACTAATATTATAAATGCGAATATAAGTTTGTTTGTTACGCTTTCACGCCTAAACCACTAAACCGATTTTAAAAATTCTTGGAACCAATGGAAAGCTACATTATCAGCGAGTAACATAGGCTATATTTTGTCCCCGAATTCCCACAGGAACGGGAGCTCCGCGAGTGAAACTGCGGGCAAAACTCTAGTCTTTATATAAAAATATGAATAATAGTGAAACCTACAATATTTTCCCTATATATCTGTCACAATTAATCCAATTTACTGTCTTAAACAAGACCGTGATCCAATTCCTCAAAGTACAGATTAACTACGACTGTGCATAATTATTATCAAGTTTATTTGTGAAAACCTTTTGTATAGTTTTCAATAGAATTCCGTCCAGTCATGCAAGAGAGCTTGCTAAATTATCATTAACAATATTACGGGTATTTAAGAGATAAGTAGGTAGGTATGCGGTTTTTACCGTAACATATACCTAACCCTTAAATATTATTAATGCCTATTTATGTACCTATGTTTTTTCTTTAAAAAGTAATACATTTACTTTGCTTTAAAGTTTGTCATTTTATTCGTATGTATTTAATTATTTAAAAATTAAAAATCATGACGTGAAAATCTTCCATAAGATCATAATATATATACATAAAATCAACCTACAATTTTAGAATTAACTTATGACACCTCCTTATCGTTAGAATATTCCACTTTTTATTCCCTATTATTTTTTTTGTAATCAAACGATTGTTAAACCTTTTATCTTTTTAATCAGTACTTTGAGGATATCGGGTACTACTCTGAATAAGTATACCGCATGTCTGAATGTATTTCAAGTTACAATTTTAATATTTAATTTCACTATGTTAATTATTAATCTGCATATATTGTATAAGTAGGCATGTTTTAGTACACTAGGGTTAAGAAGCACGAAAAGACATTAGTGAGATAAATACCAAAATGAAGTGAAAGCTTTTTAAGACTTTCCAAGAAAATATAAAACTGTCTACCTTTATTTGTTATCATGCAAATTGTATTTGTATATTTATTAAGCAAACATGAACTTAATTTTATTTTAGCATACGCATTGGTTTCATATTCATATTTATTCAACATAATACTTAAGTTACCCCACTTTTTTAAACTGTGTAGGTACTAATTGATATGACACAGATAATACAAAATTCAAGTATTATTTATTGAAAATATTAAAGACTACGTTGGTTTAAGTGTTCAATAAAGTTATAAAAGTATTTTTATAGTAGGTTTGCTAATACAGAACAAATCAAATAAAAAATAGGTAAAACACATTTGATAACCTTTGAAACATTTCATTTCACATTTGAAAGTCTCTTTTTAAAGGCATTGTTCTTTACCAAAAAACGTGTGACCTACATATTTATAAATGTATAAATGAAATTTGGTACATTAGATTATAAGAAATTATTATTTGTACAATAGTGTTCTTAATCTGTTCACTTTGCATTAGAGTATAATAAAATGTAGTACCTGGCTGTTATTTTTTTCTAATCATATTACAATTTCCTATAATAATCGGTAACTACCAACTTACTATACCAACTTATATGAATAAAAAAATTGCAATTCACGCATCACTTGTATATAAATGAATACAAGTGGTAATTGTATGTTGCGTTGTAAATAATTTTAATATAGTATATATGATTACAATTTTCAAAGTAAATAAAACACAATTTCGGACTAAACTACATACTTTTATTTTGTCCAATATGTCCTGATGCATCATACAGACTGAGCGTTTAAGCTCGTGTGGATGTATAAGTATAAAACATTCAATAAAATAAATAAATATAAAATAATACTACCGCAAAACAGCAGTACTAGGTATTGTTGTGTTCTGGTTTGAAGGATGGGTGAGCCAGAGTAATAAAGTAAGAGCAAGCACAAGGGACAAAGCATCTTAATTCCCATGGTTGGTGACGCATTGACGATGTAAGCGATGGTTAAGATTTCTTACACTGCCAATGCCTTAAGGCGTTGGAAACCACTTACCATCAGGTGGTATGCTCGTCCACCTACCTACAAAAATAAACTATAAAAAAGTGAGTTTTATATTTGATAAAATACCAAAATAACTTGGTTATTGATAGATAAGCATAATTTTTTTTTTGTTAAATTTATTACAAATTATAAATCTCCTGGGAACATCAAAACGTCTTAAGTTAATGGAAAATGTAGATTTTAATTGATTATATTATTATATTTTTGTCACGCCAAAAAGCACCCCAACTTCCTTGATTTCGACCTCCTAAATTAGAACGCCCAACGCAACGCATTTTGTAGTATTTGATACGCACAGTATGAAAGCTAATTCGTTATAATTATGACGTGAATTTGGGCAATTTCACTCTTCTGTAAGCTGCTTGAAAGAACTTCGTTCCAAAAATGTTTTCTTAATTTTTCGGAAAAGTACTCAAGTAATCGTAATCTTGATGAGTTTATTAAAATTAATAGGTAATTATCAATTATCGAATATAAAAACTATCGTAAATCTGTAGTCGTGATTAGTACACACACATTATAATCGAAAGCTTTAATCATTAAGTCTGATTACATTTTGCCCAAGTCTGAAAATAGAATTCAATTATTTTCTTCAGAGTTTTGTTTTAAATTCCTGTTTTTACCTTTAATTTTGCATCTGCACTTTATAATATTTTAAGTTTCGATATGTCAATGGGAACAAAAAATAATTGGTTTTAAATAGAAATAAATTTTGGTAGGTATTCAAAAATGGTATGAGATGTCTTGTTTTCTTAAATTAAGCGTTACTGATAAACACTACATAATTGAAACACCGGACACGGTCATTGTCTTGCAACGCAAGGCGGCGATAAATAATTTGCAAATATAGATTCTATTCTCTTTGGATACCGACAATAAGTACTTTGCTCAGTAAATCGCACGTGTAACCGTAAAGTTAATAAAAAAACCTCGGTCTCCTAAATTGAACTGAACAGCGTCATTAAGTCGACATACCCCCACTACTAAAGTTGCAAGACCTGTATCAATGAATACAGACGTTACATAGAAGCGCAGTTCTTAAGGGCGCTCTGAATACAATTTTTTCTGCGACCTAAAATACCGCTTGGCAGCTTGGAAGTCGTTCCCAACGTATCCTAACTACGTGACCAAGAGAGACGGACGTTCCCCAGCGTATTTTAACTACGAGAGCAAGAGAGAAGGAGGATGTCATAGCCGACAAACTACGAACTAAACTGGGGAGACCCCACTTGGAAATTGGAATCGGCACACGAAATCCTTAAGTGTATCCTTCTATGTAACGTCTGTATGCATTGCCTAGATACAAGACCGTAAAAAAAACGTTATGACATTGACATTTCAATGACAGGCGACTGTCGTGCAATTTTGGCATAAGTAATAAACTAATAACTAAATTGAAATACTAATCGTAATCAGATTTGCTATGTAAATAGTAAGTTTTTCATAACTAACAGAAATATACGCAACATAATGCAACAAGCTTAAATCATGAAGTAATAAAAAATGTTAATGTAATTTGTAACAAGTTGATATATAAAGTAAAATGGTCTTGTTTAATCTCTGGTCAGTACTGCAATGGTATTTACGGCCTTTCATAAAATGGTTTTTAAGAAAAACTACAAAGCTTTGCGAACTACAGAGGATATGTTATGGCGATAGGGCTGGAGCCGAAAGAACGTGTAACATTGAAAAGTCATTAATGTTAAGTCGAACGCAAGATATTAAGGAGGTTGTGTCGTTTTTTGATACAGTTGTAAAACAACGAAGGTTTATGTCATCACAGTTTCATGAAATTCTTGATCCATCTATAAACATAATATTAAGAGTTAAACAGATAAATCCAAAATTACATGATGCTTTTGTACCTTCATTTCGGAGAAGCTTAGAACAAATTTGGAGTTATCGACAACTTTTGGATGAAATAGAAGATCTTCGTCGCACACAGTTTGATAGTAATAACTTAGACCATGAACATAAATTATTAAAATTGTGGGATTTATTAGTACCTAATAATCCTTTAGAAGCCCGGGTGACAAAAGAATGGCAATACATTGGTTTTCAGGTAATAATTAGTAGTATCCATACTATAATAACACTTGTATAGAATATTTAAATTTTACAATTATTTTATTTTTCAGGGAGATGATCCAAAAACTGATTTTCGTGGTATGGGACTTCTTGGCTTAGAAAATCTATTATTTTTTGCCTCTGAATACCCTGAAGTATCAAGTCACGTATTAACACATTCAAGACATCCTAAGTATGGCTACACTTTTGCTATTGTTGGTATAAATTTAACTTCAATGGCTTATTATCTTCTTAAAGATGGATCTGCAAAAACATATATGTTTAATGCTAAACCGTATTTGCCTTGTGTCAAATTATTCCATAAGTTCTATTGTTATCTCTTTTATGAGTTTGACAAACTATGGATAGAATCAAAACCTGAAAATATTATGGAGTTTTCTGTAATTTTCAAAAAATTTGAAAATGCAATTCATACTGAATTAGCTGACCCAGCATCTGTGTTCAGAATAAATATAGAAGTAGATACAATTTAACAAGTAAAACTAGTCATCACTTTTGTTTTATAGATCTTATATCTCATATTTTAATTTATTATTAAAAATATGCAATTAGATTATTTAGCAAATAAAAGATTGACATTTGATCTCTAATATGTTGTCACGCACACAGATATTGAAATATGGTGCTCTTATGAGTGATGATGCTTGTTCTAATATAATATATATTTATGTAAAATAAAACAGTTGGCATGTCAGTACCATTATGCAGGGAAATTTAACACTACACAACTATTTATTTATGATAACTATGATAAAAGAAACGCTTTTGATTAAGACATTTGTGTATAACTCCATGACGTTATTGTGATATAATAATTATCTTACGGTCGAATACTGAAACATCATTCAAAATGAAGTGGGACTTAATTTATTGGAACATCATAATTTTCAAAATTTCAAAATTTGAAATTAATGGCGTTCCAAATAATTAAGTCTCACTTCATATTTGAAAGACGTTTCAGTATTCGACCATTAGCCACATAAATGCACGATAAGAATGATTGCAAATAAAATTCACATTAGCACAGCAAGTTGTTTAATTATTTAACCATGAAATAAAATTAGAAAATAATAATATAATCCATTTATTTACTATAAAAAGTACAAACTGTTCACCTATCGTAAACCATTACTTAAAGTGTGAATATGGTCTCACTATAAGGTTATGCAAAAAATATGCACATAAAATATATTTAAACCCAGAATTTAAATAATAAACCATGCTTCACATAACAAATAAATGTGGACGGAGGAATGACATGCAATATTACTACCCTGCAAATATGAAAGCACTTGTTTCTACTATTTTTAAACATATAAAATCTTTTAATAATTAGTGTTTTATTTGCTCTTCTTGCTTTGCGTCTGTTTGTCTTTTTTAATAGATTTTGGTTTAGATTTTCCAGACTTGATAATTGCAATAAGAGCTGTAATAGCCACTAAACCAAAACCAACAACACCAATTTGCCATATCCATGGATATTTTGCCAATATTTCCAGTCCAAAAGCAATACTATACCTTATCATCTCTACACACCAATCAACCAATTCATCACTAAAAAGTAATAATAACAGTTATAATACAAGTTAAATGTACATAGTGATCAAGACTCTTAGCTTAGAAAATAAAAAAAATATAATATCAGTTATTTTTATATCATGATTTTTATGTAATAAGTACAATATTTTTGATAGAAAAAGAATAATATAGTTAAAAGAAATTTTTGTAAAAAAAAATATTACAACTTAATTTCTTAATTAAGAAATAAAAGAAATTATATAATAACATTAAATTAAATAAACTCATTTAATAAAAATTAACAAAAGATTACTTACAATGGTGATGAAAGTAGGGGTACAGCTTCAGCCTTTGAATTTTTATACCAATCTTGTGCAAATGTTACATATGACTTAATATCATTTTTGGGCAAATCATATCTGTATACTTTGCCTAAACGGAAACTGAAAATAGTATTAAAAGTATTAAGACATTAAAATAATTATTTATTATTTTATTTAATACAATAGAAATTTAACTTACAATAGAAATGTTGGTAGCTTTTTGACTTTAAAACGTTTAGCAGTATTAAGACCTGCTAAGTTAGCATCCATCCTGGCAACATTAATCCTGCCACGTAATGTGGCACCAACGCCTTCCCAAACAGCATGTAATCTTTGACATTCCACACAAGATGCACCATAGCTGTCATAAAGTGAGAATAAAAAAATAGTTTTAATTTACCTCACTTTAATTAAAAATTTATGTTTTAAATATAAGATGGTAATACCTTTTACACACATTAATATTTACTTACAACATAACAAACCAATCCCCTGTGGTGGCACCAGTCGCAGCTTGAGTCATATGTTCAAATATTTTATCTGTTAATTCCTTGACTGCCGGTGACTGGTTCTTTTCCAAAAATCCATAAACCTCGTTTTCATCCGCTTCACCTATTCAAATCAAACTCAATTATCAAAGTAAATTTCTTGCAATACTTTGCTAATAGTCCAAGAGCCCACGACGGCCAGACCTTCGTTATTTTATAAAAGCTGATTTTTTTTCTATGCATATCATCTATACAGGTAAGAACGACCACCGACGAACGATCAGAAAAAAACATAACCCTTATGAAAAAATGCTTAACTTCTGATTGTGAAAATTCGACAGAACAGTGAAAAAAAAAGTTAGCCAATGTGTCAAAAGACAATAGCTCAACAACCTCGTCGTCGATACCTTTTTTTTTTCGCTGAAATATCGTATCACGCGTTTCCCCCACGGATAAAGAGGGGGGTATGTGGGACTCGCCGTTTGTCCAGGGCACCGAGTGCACCCCGGACATCGGAATACCCTCTAAAAAACCAGCTGTACCCTTCCCGTCTTAAGGGGAGCGCCACGGGATCGCTTGCGCATACAACCGTGACGCTCCGACGGCCAGCCCACCTATGCGGGCTTCCAGCCACTAGAGAGGAATCCCAGGTTACTGGGAACTCCCTAGTCCGATCACCCGCGAGGACGGTCGCCGCTGTCTACGACACCGTACGATAACCCCTTATCGCCCTCACCGCTGTGACCCTCTGCGGTTTTCGCAGGAGGGCCCGTTTGGAAGCAGTGAGTGCGTCCACCCAAATCGGGGCACCGTACAGTGCCATCGACTCGTCGTCGATACCTAAGTTGACCACAAAACCATCTCATTTACAGTCTTCCTCTACAGAATCTTTAATAACATTGCAATCAAGTTTAACTGACAAAGAAGGTGATATTGACGATGATGATGACGACTGGAGGGGTAGTGACGATGAAAATGAAAATATCGACGACAATGATGAAATATAGAAAAACCATTTAATTATTTGGTTTTTTTTTTTTTATAGTATTACTTTGTTTTTGTATTTTATAATAATAAAATAACATTATTTACTTTATAGAACATGGCTGTGAACGTAATAAAATTATGTTTTTGTTTTAAATCTTAAAAAATCGCAATCGACTAAGCACTCCCGCTCGCACCTACAGCGGACTTTCAATGTGACTGGCAAGATGTAAAAACCAATCAAACTGTCCGGCTATTGGGGTAAGATTTTTATATAGGCCCCCAAGTAACATATATAATATTTAGCTTTTATACTATGACGAAAGTATAACTATAATTTATTAAAGTTTAGGTGTGTCTGGCAGGGGATATCAACTGTCATAAGTGTCCGGCAATGACGATGACGAGATTTCTAAAGTTATCCCGAAGAAAATATAAAAAAATTGAGCGAAACTTTAACGAAAGTAAGATTCTATTTTATACACCTTTAATATCTGTTACCTGCCAAAATAACCACAACCCAAACTCTATAGTCGCTGGTCGTTCTTACCTGTATAGGCATGGCATATGCATAGAAAAAAATTCAGCTTTTATAAAATAACGAAGGTCTGGCCGTCGTGGGCTCTTGCTCTATAATATATGGTGACTATTTCTCATTGATAACTAGAGCATTAATCATTTTAAATAAATTACCATCATATAATAAAGGAACTCCATGTCTAAAGAAAACAATTGCTGGCTCCTTAGTTGGACTATACAGTCTTGCTAAATGACTATTTACTGCTTTTATAGTTTCAGCATTCAAGTGCTTCTGAAAATCTTCATACAAACTGTCAAGTGTTTTTTCGAATTTGTCACATGTAGCACAATTTTGTTTTGCTGAAAAAAATGAATACTACTATAATGTGATAATTTTGTTAATAAGTTTTACAGATGCATAGCAAATTAAACAAAACTGTAATATATTATGAAAGAAGATTGTTTCAGTTTATTTGAACATGTGAAGGATAAAAGATGTACTTATGGTTTAAAAAACATCTTATCAGTTAATTTAAAATATATACTATATTCAAACATAACTTGGCCAAAATTTCAGTTGATTGTTCCATTTGAATTGCCCGTGCCTTTTTTTATTTTCGTTATTTTATTATTAAATATTTTTATTTTTGTAAATCGTAGGTATCGGACGAGCCGGAGCGGCTGAGGCTGGTCGCCGAAGGCGACCAAAAAGCCGAAGCTGTGGAGGCGAGGATGGATGCCTGCGATTTGTTACGCAAGGGCCTAGAGGCTGCTCTTCCCGCAGCCCCGGAGACGTTGCAGTCTCAAAATAGATACAGATATCACTTTGAATCAGTGCTCCTATTTTTTTAATATAATTCTTTACACGCATTTATATAAAATAAAATGTTACGAAACGTGTCAACTTAACCGTAGGTTAAACGAAACGTTATAATCTGTCAAACTCCCTACCGGATTGACGTAAATACTGCAAAAATAATTTATTTTCAATAAATTTTTTCTCAAAAACTACACGTTTCCGCATGTTGAAACTTTGTGTGGGTGCTTATAATAATGTAACCTTTCTGTAAAAACAATATCAACCCCCAACTCGACGGCAGTTAATGTAAAGTCGTACCTAAGTCTTACTTAAAGCGATCTTATTATTTGTTTTACAAATACTTTTGTATACTTACAAAATAATACTATAAGCTTTTCTTCTTCTTTTATAAATTGTAATAATTCATCATCACTTACACTTTGCAAACTTTGACATTTGACTTTTAAAAGAGCAAAAAGCAAAATTAGCCAGCAACTTTTTATGTACATTCTGCAAGTATGGAAAAGAAACACTAAGCTTAGTTTAAAGCAATGACAATATACTTGTAACCTTATAAATTTAAAACAATGATGAGACTTTATTTAGGATCCCTCAACTAAATATAGTTTTTTCGAGAAATCTACTAATATAAACTGTTTTATCAAGGTCGAATATCAATATTATTCATAAGGTTAAGGTTAGGAAATAGAAATCAATGTTAATGTTAAATTATTAAACCCTATTTTTTGACAGCCTTGACATTGACAAGTCAGTTGTCATCACGTTGTCATAGTGTTGTTGCCACGGCCTTGTATACAGGTCTGGCAACCGAGACCAATTTCATTAGTGAGAGATAGGTGCGATTGTGTCACAACTTTTATTTCGCAGCGGCGCCCGCTGTACGTCGTTGCTATCTAACTTTGTTGAGTGACACGCGGCATATTATATTTTTCTCTCCCAAGTATTGTTATTTAATCATTGTTATATCGTTTTGTTCAATATTGCGGATTTGTTGTTATTTAACTGTTTTGTTTGGATGTGAAAAAGTATTCGGGATAATCATTATGCGAATTGTTATGCCGCTGGCGGCCGTAATTTGAACTGAACAGCGTCATTAAGTCGACGTAACCCCGCACTGTTGTTGTAAATAGTAATACATACAAGACAGTGTATGGTTTTTATAAAATAACGTAGGTCTGGTTCACGGGCTCTTGCTCTATAAATGCTTTTCAATCGGAATGAACTAAGAAATTAATAAGTATGTTGAACTATATAAATGCTTTCCAATCTGAATGAACTAAGAAATTAAATGACAATTGTCATAATGAGTAATGACATGACGTATAGTCGTATAGTAATTAGTAGTTCGTTGAACGAGAAACTGTTGTATTCATAGATAGATACTGTTTGTATTTAAATATTATTTTTTTACTTATTAGGACTGACAGACAAAAAAAAAATTTTGCCCCTAACGTAACTTCTTAAATTTTGCTTGATTTGTTATTCAACTATAGCTTGTTGCTATAGTTATTTTTCCATTTATCATACGTATCCGCCCTTTGATTAAAAGTCGAGAGTAATTGATCTAACAAGTGAATAGAACTTAAGGTAAGCCTGTTTTAACCTAGTGCCTTAACTTTAAAGTAGGTTGTTAAATACCATTTGCTAAGAAGTCTTTAATAAAATATATAAGACTATGAATCATCGCTTGCTTTACTAATACAGGAGTGAGTAACGACTACGAATTAAAGAGCTGAGAGTATTCTAATTGGAATTGTGAAGACATAATCATGGCAGAATTGGAAGAAAAAGTTATAATGACCCCAAAGAGTAAAACACCCACATCTACTATATTGATAGTTGAAAGAAAGATAATAGAAGCAGAGCCTAGTGATAAAATACATGTAGCTGGAGGTGATCATACTGGCATAATAATAAATAAGGAAAAAGTATATGGTAAGGTTCAAATTAAATTATTATCAATTTATGTGATAATTGTTATTTTTTTAAGTAAAACATTTTAATTAAAATCGGTTAAATGTTTTCCTCTCGGATTATACTAATAAATTATATGAAAAGGAAATATAACAATTATCTTGTCTAAACTCTATATAAATTAATTTTATTAATGATTAATTTTTACTTCTTTCTAGAAAATGGTGTAACCGAACCTTGCCACGCTCAGCTAGAGTTCTGTGTTTACTTAGTATCTGCTGTAACTGGTAACCACACACGGGAAGCAAGAGCCCTCAGATTTTGGTTCAAACCTGAAGTTACTCAAAATGAATGTCCCCATCAAGCACAAGCATTCTTCCGTGAACTAGTTAGCCCCCAAGATTTTCCTAAAGGTGAATTATTTTTCATATTCAAATATCAGTTATCAGTCTAGTGACTGATATTTGAAGAAATATATAAATAAAATATATTTTGCACGTACATTTAATGTTATTTAATAATTTCAGATTATGTTGGCTTCATAAAGAAGATCATAAAGCTGATGCAAAATAAGTATCACCAACTGAAACTTTTAGAAGTTGAACTAAGACAAGAAGGAAGTGGTCCACCGCCTCCAGGTTTGTTTATAAAATATTTATACATAAACATAAATAATATCATAATATATTTCTCAATAAGACAAAATGAAAGGTACTGTATCCCTCCTAAAATATAAATAAATATTGGAATTTATTATTAAGTATTTCTTTAATTTTATTTATACAGATATATTGTTTTAATTTTATGCCACAGAAGCAAATGGCGATATTACGAGTAAGGCAATTATATACAAGTATTATAATGGTTGTATGTATTTTATTTTTAGAATATTAAGCATGTTGTGTTTGAGATGATATATCTATATATATTATTATATAACATAAGATGTTAATAAAAATATAGTTTTTAACTAACATAATAGACTTGATATCAGAAGCATGTTTGTAATTACACATAAATATAGAAATGATTTGTTTCACTTTCCACTACACCGTCTAATTTGCACATAGCTTGAGTGATCTATTCCAACTAAGGCTTTTTAGTTTATTTTGTATTCTATGGTATTGCAACATAATTACATACATATTTATATTATATTGTATTAATTATATTGTATTGACACTTGCACCAAAAGCGTGTGCAAAGATTTTGCACTAGTGATTATGTGGAAATGGTTATAATTTTTTGACCTATTAATAGTTGAAGTACACTAATAAAAGTTTGTAAATTACAGTAATATACTATAAACTGCTGTTTAAATATTTCTAATAAGTAATCATTAATTTAGCTTTATTAACTTGCTAATTTCTATAAATACTGACTTTGAAAGTTAAGAATAAAAATAAAATTCCACAAGACTAATTTTGAAAATTGGTGGGGCACCAATGTGTAACATTTTGCGAAAATTTTACATTAAGTATTTTTTGTAGGTTAAAAGTTGATTGTCTTTTGTAAAATTCATTCTTACATTTTTTATCGCCAATAAAAAAGTAATTAATTCATTGTTTTTATATTAAAAAAAAAATATATAGTTATTTCTACAACGGCTTTGTATTGCATTGCATGAATTTAGGTTTCATATTACGCGTTATTCTAAAGCGAATAATTTTTTAACTCATTATACATTTTTCAGCTTTCATTGAAGACAGCATAGTAAACCAAACATTTATATCCGAGCAGAAAGTACTAGATATGATCGAAAATGCCTATCCTAATCCACTGTCTGTCGAAGATTTTGTAACGTGAGTATCTTAGCTAGTTTTACGATCTTGTTCACACTGTGGGTGTCATCAACATGTATGTTACGATTACAAATATGCAGTACCAAAAATGCCATACCAAAGGATGTATCATTTTATTTTATACTGGTAACAAGCGCGATAAATGTAAAGATTGCAGGATTTTTTTAATTATTCATCCGAACCTAAGAAATTATGTCGCCACTGTGAACTTCTACCGATCTAATAAGATTTTTTTAACTCAACATCGCAACACTATCTTCTCTATTGTGGAGTTGATAGAATTTTTTGGATTCATAAGTAAATGTTGATTTAAATTAAAGTAGAATGTCCATATGGTATGTTAAAGATTCATATTTAAATAGATAATATTTTTTAGTGCTGGAAAATGGTCAAAGACTGAAGTAAAAGATGCTCTAGAGTCATTGGAAGAAAAAGGTTTAACACGTTTAATGTCCGACGGTGTGTATGTACGTCAGCACAGTATCGATACACAAGTAAGAATCATTCATATTACTTTTTTACGCCTAGTGCCATGATATAATAGTGACATAATATAAATAATTATTGTATTATTTGCTCACGTCAACTTTGATACAGTGAGCCAGAAAGTAATCCTTTTTATGCACTTATGGGACATGGATTTTTATGGAATAAAATGTAACTAGCTTATTAATTTATGTAAGCTGCCCCGAAATTGATTAAGATTGATTATGATTCTTAATGACATCAGAAAACATTAATGACAAAAAAATCTCCGTAACTAGTTATTTGTGTCCTTAGCTATTAGGTATTGTGTTCAATCTTAATATTTCCGTTAGGTGGTGAAACAAATGCCGACATTGTGTTCGTCGCGACAACCGACTATAGCCGTTGTGACGGCTCTGTACTGCGAGAAACAAGCCGTCGATGCGATGATGGACAATCAAGAAACGTATGTCCGATACACAACTGTCGGTAAGTACAGTAATATATATTAATTGTAAAAATTTGTGAATAATTCGCACTGGTACTACTCACCACTTTTTCGACGACTATCGGCCGAATACTGAAACGTCATTCAAAATGAAGTGGGACTTAATTATTTGGAACGTCATTAATTTTAAAATGTTGTATGCGAAATTTGAAATTAATGGCGTTCCAAATAATTAATTCCCGATTTATATTTGAAAGACGTTTCAGTATTCGGCCATATATGTCCATTTTTGTGTTCCCATAAATTAAGGTGAGTAAGCAAAAAATTACCAATTCTGCCTTCTATTTATATCTAACATTTACTCTTAGCTTTACACGAGTAAAATAATATATTTACTACATTTTTTTAATTCCTCTTTGTAATTGTGTTTTGAAGCTAAGATAAAATGCATTATAATACATGAAGAACAAAACATATGTATTGATTAATTTGAAATCATACTAACTGTTTTTTATTATATATTTAATTTATCTGTTTTATATTATCTGAGACAGTATAATTTGTTTGTATATAAATTGATATTTTAGCTATAGCTAATGTCTTAACTGGTGCTACAGTTACTTTATTCTTTTTTCAATTTGCGTATAATCGAACCTCGACTGCCTCGTTGGTCTAGTGGCTTGATATAAGGCCGCAGACTCGGTGGTCCTGGGTTCAATTCCCAGGTCGGGCTAGTAAATAGTTATTGGGGTTTTCTTTCAGAAAATTCTCAGTAGCAGCCCGGAGTCTGGAAGTTGGTAGTGAGTACACTCCCGTGCCTCGGAAAGCACGTTAAGCCGTTGGTCCTGCGCCTGAACTCTTTCCGGTCGTGTCGGATTGCCGTCCCATCGGATTATGAGAGCTAAGGAAAAGAGAGTGCACCTGTGTTTGCGCACACACTTGTGCACTATAATATCTCCTGCGCAGTTGGCTAATCTCTCTTGAGATTGGCCGCCGTGGCCGAAATCGGTCTGGAGGACCTTAACTTAATTAAAATAATCGAACCGGATACATTATTTGGATGTTAATATCTTTATTTAACTTTTTAACACATAAACAGATTCCTGTCAGCGATGGAGAGAATAATTTTGGACACGAACATTTTTATATTGTTAATGTGCCACCAACTAGTGGCACATTAACAATATAATAAAAAATAAATGGTTAATAATTCCTAGTGCCAATGGCTATAGCGGCCATTTACCATCAGATGGACCATATGCCAGTCTGCCTAACATTATAAATTTAAAAAATAGAAAGAGTAATTATGATAATTATATCAATTAAATAAATAAAATCACATTCATAGGACATTAAATGAATAGTCACATTAACATAGTACTCTTTAATAAAAATACAGAACAATAACATTTCACAGAAGCATTAGATATAAAATGGGTGGGCTCATTCTTAAAAATATAATATGTATCGACTATAATAAAGATTATTTTAAAATGCTTGCTGTTCTTAACAAATTAATACTGATATATAATGGACACATGTTGTGTGCAACACAAAATATACTAAATTGAAAAATAATATTGATCAACAAATACACAAAAAAAATTAATAATAATAAAAAAATTACACATAAGTAAATGTCACTTCTTCAACTTTGATTTCACTGCTTAGTGTAAAAAATGTGATGTTGTCTAATGTATTTCTATCCAGTTGTAAAGAATCGAGAGAGTAATCCCCAATAGCGATATCTATAAGTATTGAGTCTTCATAATTTCTTATTTGTAATGTCAACTTGAAGTTAGAATCTGGAATAAAAGTTCATAAATACAGTTAGATAAATGTGTAGAAGATATTTTAAAATATATTTTAGGAATATCTTAATAATAAAATTAAAACAAAATGTAGTTCTTAATAATTCTCAATTCTTCAAATGTAAATGCTATAAGGCAGTGCCCTGCCTTGACAGTTTCAGGACCCGCTTAACTGTGGGTGTGTCACATACATAATACAGTTTCTCTATGAATGTCCCACTGCTGGGTTAAGGCCTTTTCTGTTTTTTGGGGAGGTTTGGAGCATATTCCACTACACTGCTCCAATGCTGGTTTGTGGAATACACATGTGGCAGAATTTAGTATTTAGTAAAATTAGATACATGCAAATTTATTTTGCTATGTTTTCCTTCACTGCCAAGCTCAGGATGAATTATAAGCACACATTAAGCAAATGTAAATCAGCAGTGGTTGTCTGTTTGTACTTGTGATCATAGATTAAGATTCATGCATTTTAATCACTAGGCCATCTCATACATTACATAATACATTATATGTATTAATACATTTATTTAAAATTATACATGTATATCAGTCAGTTGTTATATTATAACACAGGTATTAAGTTACCTACATTTAAAACAGCCAACAAAGCCTGAATTTAAAATAAAGGAAAATATATATATATATATATATATAAATATTTTATACAAATACATACTACTTTGTTTCTAATAAATTAAACAATAAAAATAATTTGAGATGATGAATGCTATAATATGAAGTATATAAATAATTTTACTAACTGTTCAGTATTCTTGAAGGCCTTTGAATTTCGGGATCTCTTGGTTCACTATTATTTGTTGCTAATGTAATAATGTCCCCTGTAAAATCTATTCCCATTTGTAAAGCAAAATCTTGATTATTTTGTGAAGGTATACCAGTTTTTAAATTAAATATCAATCTGAAAAACAAACAATTACATAAAAGTTGTTTAACTGTGCTATTTATATTTTCTTATCTATTGATTTTATCTTTTACTTAGAAAAATATGTCTTAAGGTACTTCTTAAAGGCTATATTTTATTGCAATCAATTGCTGCAGAATATGACTGGAAAATATATATCGATATGTAAGATAAGAAAAACGAAATATAATTAAAGATTTGAATGTATGACCTATATATTCATGGCATTATTTGTAAACATTGTTTAGCTGCTGCTTTGTTAAACACTGATATCACTTTTTATATTATTGATTTGATATTTGAAAGAAGACAGCATAGATCTTATTTGCAATCAACTATTAAATAATACTTTTTTCACCCGATAAGCGAGTGTGACATACCTGCTTGATTGCATTTTCTATCAATATATTTTATGATCTAAATATTATCTATGGGATTTTCTTAACACACTTAAATAAGCAAATTACACTGCATACTAACTGTCATCATAAACATCATATAATGATAATAAGGTATAAGGTCCTCCAGACCGATTTCGACCACGGCGGCCAATCTTAAGAGAGATTAGCCAACTGTGCAGGAGATATTATAGTGCACAAGTGTGTGCGCAAACACAGGTGCACTCTCTTTTCCTTAGCTCTCATAATCCGGTGGGACGGCATATTTTAATAAATACTATATTTATTTACTATCTATCTAGATTAAGGTTGCAAAAATGAAGTGTATACATACTTATCGTTATTTCCTGTCATGTTTCCACGTATACTTATTATGTCGTCAATATTCAAAGGTCTTGGTAACTTAAATATTTCTTCGTTTCCTAGTGTTGACCACATCGTTGTCTGCGTATGTCCATTTAATCTCGTCTCGTATGTATCATGTTCTACGCGGCTGCTAGTACTGAAAGTATTCAGGCAATCAGTGAGTGTAATATGTAAACATACTTCAGATTAATTCTAAGCATTTATAGTCGCATTGATACACTGCAAAATTGGTATAAAATTTCAATTTACTTCAATTCAATTTTACTCCGACCAATAACGTACCGTATACCTTAATAGAAATTGCGTTAATAAGGTATTTCCTTTTAGTCACACGATTGAATGACTGTATAGCGTTTTAAATCATTATTTAGTTTAGTTTTCATTTAACATTTTATAATAACTTAGTCATTTTATACAATTACACATAACACTGGCGTCAGGCGTGTCTTTCTAATAAATGTTTGACATATAACGTTTTGACATTGACATGTTTCGACTTTCGTAAACTGAAATAAACCTAAAAAAATCATAAACTCAAAATGTGTCTGGATATATAAATGTGAATTGTTTTCTTAAATACATCTACTATTTTAATAAATTATCATTTATCCAATTGTGCGTATATATAAATTTAAGTAGACACATTGACCTAAAAGGAGGTTGAACTGATTGAAAAATTGAGTTATAAAATTATACATTTCTGAAATGCGCATCGATCATTACATTTGTATAATAGAACTGTACAGTTAGATTATACAATATACGATTTCCTTTATTAAATAATAAGTTAATATAAAGCAAAACTCTTTTACATACGACGTAAATAATCTCACCCTGTTAAGCACTCAAAACAAGTTTTAAGCATCGTTTATATTTATTAATATACACCAACTCAATCACACGCGTCAGTTTCTATAAACGTTTTTTTTCCACTAGCTATCAATAAAGATTTACAGATGGAATGTAGCATTGACGGAGATGACGTAATGTCCAAAACAAACGCGCTCACTGAACGGTATATATATGGAAATACAATACACACCTTTGAGATTACAGCTACCTTCGCACCGCATTCACTACTACACAGCGAGACGTCAGTCCAATAGCACAACTAATGTAACTAGAAATGAATTTCTTAGATTGAGCCTTATATATAAACAAATATGGTTTACATAAAGCGAATAAAATTTATTTGACTACGCTAAGATTATTTAAACCGTATTGTACCTAAATATATTCTTTTTTAAAAAAAAACATTAGTCATTCATACATACGGTGATACGGAAATTTAGATTTAGTGACACAAATGTATATAGTAATAAGTATTCAATAGCTTATTAAAATAATATATTAATAGCAGTTAAAACTTGAATTTCTCTCAGCCTTAACTTTTTTTATACTTAGATTGATAGAATTAAAAATGAACTAGAGCAATATCCAAGCTAGGTACCTTCCTTATATTCAATGCCAATGATTTATCAAAAAAAAAAAACAAAACAACAACGCAACATCAAGAGGCTGTGCGGCTTTGAGTGGTAAGCACACAATGGTTTTTTTTATCTCAAAAACATTAAACTGCTCAGCACGACAATATCTACTTGTTTTGTTGAAAATATATATGGAAAAATCATTTTCCTGAGTTATATTTATTGAATAAGAATGCAATGGTACTGTTTAATAAATATGTGAAGAAAAAAAATTGTATTAACTGAAATATAAAAAAAATCAAGAATAATGCGAGAAAATGCTGGCGAAATTGTATGGGCCGTCGAGCCACGTTGAGCGACGTGGATTTGGATGGTAAGAGATCTCTACTGAACAGTTTCACTGGGCGTATATTGTTTACACCACAAATGAATGAAACCGAACATACGATCTGAGACCTTATGTCCTTTGGTCTTGTAATTACAGCTGTTTACCTGCATTTATTACACCAACAACTATACTAAATAATCTATATAAAGTGTGGAATAACTTGTGGGTGGCACCAATCTAGATGCCTGCAAAATGCCTTGGCACGGGTTTTGCAGTGAAGTGTTGCTAAGCTAGTTAATAAAATGCTTCTTGATAATACATAATTAAAAAGGTCAAAGATGCACGATTTTTATTAGATCGGTCAAAGATCAATTGAGTTGATTAAGAATAGTTAAGAATTTAGTTATGATGCATATTACAAATGTTCTTAACATTTGAGGTGTAGGATCAAGTATCAACTTGAAGGCAGTATAGACATCTACTATTTGCTTAATGTTCACTATTAAGTAAAAAAATATATGTAAATAACAACACCAAACAGTCGCGTGGTTTTGTTTCTAAATCATTCTTGGATTGACTAATATAAGCTAAAATATATTTTATTATAAATTACTACTACTTGTATAAATACTACTCCTACTAGTATAATTTATGTCCTTGATTGTTTTTTTTTTAAACTTTAACAAAAATAATCGAATGTTATCAAAATGGAATTGAATGTGACTAACATTCCACTTGGGTGACTTTGAATCAATGAATTAACAATATTAAAAAATATGTCATTCTATATGTTTTTTGAAGTTTCGTAATTTACCGTGTCTATGTACTAATCGATGGATATACGAACAGCTCAGCTTTGTACACTTGTTACAAATTATATTAATACCATTAGTACCTGTTTGATTTGCATTGCTTTACATAATTTAATGTAGGTGTAGGTATGTTTACGATTGTATCAACATATAATAATAATAGTTCATTTTGCTCTGAATACATAAAAGCTCATTTTATATAATAACTATGATGATTATATGAAGATGTTTAAGATTTTCCCATTGCTTTGCATTTCATAATCAATTGCACAATTTTACAAAAATGGGATATTGTTGTATTAATTATTTATTATTTATCAAGAATTATATACATATGTATGGTATGAATACATCCGTATGTATATAACAGGTAAACGTTGTCGATCTTACGTTAGTTGCATACCCATTAATAGAGTTTGGGAATTCTCAACAAGTCACAAGACATGAGCCATCCTAGAGTCAAGGACACCAGACGTCGGAGACTTCGGTACATCCCGGAACATCGAGACTTTTATAAATGGACAGAAGGGAAATTCATGCTTCAATGGCTAAATAGCCATTTCAGTGTATAATAAACATTCATTTTATATTTCATTCTCAAAATTCCAGATTATTTCTTGAAAATAAGTTTTTATAATACTAAAACTTAAGTAAAGTAATTAATTACTAATAATAATAATAAGTCATTATATATTATAATATAATATAATAGCCACAATTAGTCAATGTCTCATATTTATTTTTTAGTTAATATTTAATATCTTCCAATTATAAGGGTAACTTCACAATGCCACCATCATACATATCATATTGGTACTGGGTTTATTGTACCGTATAACCGAGTCTAGCGTAACGAAGAATATTTTCGATAGAAGTTCGCAAAAACAATGAGTGCAACTGTATGAATAAAACTTTATTTACACACAGCCTCGATCTGAAAGCCCTGGAAATACGACAAAACACGTACAAAACAGGACACAAACCCAAATACGTAGATCATATATATGTACTACATCATAATTCATTCTAAGCAACCGGTTTGGACTTAAATATTCGACCATTAAAAATACCTTACTAATGAGAAAATAATACGAGCTTCAATTGAAATATATGCGTTTTAATAAATATATCTAATACTAAAACAAGAACACTGTGGTAACATTAATTACATTTCAAATTATAAGCGCGGGATAAAACTTTATTATGTACCAGTTTTTCAAGGTAACTTTTTATATTGTATGTGCATTTATAACCTGTTAGCCTAGGCATCATGGATTCTCCGACCACTAGAAATTCAAATCGAGCCGTGCGGTTGATTTCAATTACAGATTTTATAATGACTTTTAAATTAAAAAAATAATTAATAAATTTGTATGCAATTTGGAACCTAACATCATATTACATTCCAAGTAAATCTATATTTACAATTCATTATAAAAATAATAAAACGTGAACTTATGTATTTTTTCAACTTTGATTACACCTGTAAATAATAATTAAATGATAAAAATAAAATATTTCATTCAACCGTCATACGTGCCTTCGTTTAAAGTTTAAGGACAGGCAATGATAAGCGCTAAACTGAATACTAGATTGAACACACCGAAGTGACTTCGATGCAATGAAATTAAACAAACGTTCTTGTTCGAATGAATGCGTAAATTATAACATACAAGGATGATAATATTTCGAAAACCCTGCGTCGCGTGTAAACGTGAGCTATTAAGGAAGACATGTGACGTAATTGTTTATTCGAAGTTACACTTGTTTGAGTTCTTACGATACGAATTTGAAGATCTGCTTATTATTATGCTAATTAATCTGTACCGTTTTCTAGTTATGTTGATATCCAGTTCATACGGACATGGTTTCTGTGAAGCATACTACCTGACAAAGTATTTTTATGCTAATAATATACTTTATAAAACGATATTATATTGATATGATATGATATTCATCTCAATTCTAAGTCAAACTTAGAATATAGGTCGATCGGGATGAAATTATACGCATTTATTTATAAATAAATATTGATTTATTAAAAATAAAATTTTCGGACCAGCCGAAATACATTAACCTATTTGACTTAAAATTTTATTGACTAGATTCATTAATAGGTACAACTCGAAACTTGCAACAGACGGAAAGTTACTTTCTATGTAATGCTTTTAATAAATGCTTACTTTTTATCTAGCTACGTTTCTTCTCTTTTAAAGCTAAACGTAACATTATGAACATTTGAGAATCCTTTAACAGTAATAGAATCGACTAAATCAAAAGAATGGAAGTTAATAAATTCTCCTAGAGACCCCCTGACGATTCCGGCTCCTTCGTAATACAATTCCATTACGTGTTTATCTGTATCATTTTCAAATACAGTTCTGGCGTTGAATTGCAAAACAAACGGTGAAGGATCTGCAACATATGTATATGTATATTAATAAAATTTGCAATTATTAATAATAAAATACTAAGCGATCGTTTCCTTCATTGATGTGGTACGATAAGTAGAATATTGTTTGGTTATTATGCTTACATGATATAAACTTCGGTTTCGGCAAGGAAACAGAAGTTTCAATGCCGTCTTTTGTCAGGAAAAACTTTTTTTTTTCAGGAATGTATTTAACGTGGCACTCGTCTTGTGGACTCATATTTTTCCCCGAAAATGTTAAGCTTAATCTGAAAAATTAAATAATTAACATACATATACGATAAAACTACTAAAAATAAAACATGATATATTTAAAACTTGTCAAATTGATAAAACTTTATTTTCTAAAATGATAAGATACAAATAACCGAAAATCTTTGAAATTACAAATAATAATAGTCTGCGAGTCTAAGCTAGATAGTACACTTTGTGCTATTTACGAGACTCATGATGGCTCAGTTAGAAATTCCCACAGAATTGTTCAAAGTAATAATTCCTATTAGGAAATAATGTGTATTACTCACTGGTCACGTTCATTGGTTAACATTCCCCCAAGTATGATGTTCATTCCACTTTCAATAGCTATAGGAAGTTTAAGAGTAACACTTTCGTCAATCGGTTTCAATTCGGTCCGAATAAAGAGATAACCGAAAATTATTGTATATAAATAAATCTCCATAATATTTAACACTTTTTATTAAATCCAAAACAAACTTGTATTTATATGAACTACTTGATTAATTTTCACTGAATGTCAACTACGTGTTTAATGTTTCATGAATAAATTACTAATGATACATTTACAAATACAATACGTACATATATATGTTTATATATATCATTAAGTATTATAATGATTCATAACAAATATTCATTTCGTTTTGTGTCTAATATGCACGTATCAGTTATACAATACTTGTTAAAGTAACTAATTCCTTTTATAGGTGAATAAAACCTCAAAATCTATATAATATATTTGATACTATATAAGGCAAAAGTCTTTTATGACTAAATATGAGCCCAACTCTGATACTTAAATACATAGAGACTTGATATTTAGGGTTAAGTAGAGGCGTAGTAAAAACGTAACCGGTCAAAACTACGGAGATTATATAGTTTTTTTAGAATAACTGAAATTAAAAGTATTAGTTTAAATATAAACGCTCGAGTTGGAAATAGCAAAAATGTATTTTTTGTCAAAAAAGTAAAAATGAATATATAATGAATCAAATGTATTATACTAACCATTCTTGTTAAATCACGATAAAAATTTTAATATTGAAAAATATAATACTATTAGATTAAATAGTTTTTAATCTATTTTATTTAAGAGAACAAGAAGTATATTTTTTCTAAGGAGGTCCATAAAAACTTTAAACTAAGGGGCATCTAAGAGGTTATTTTACTTATGATAACGTGGAGAATGCAGAATAAATATAATTGTAATAAGACAGTTTTTTCATAACGAAACATTTGCGTTTTGTTATAATATTATTCTTAAATTGTATAGAGCGAATAAAATGGTTAATTTTTACGTTATTTCCATCTTATATTTATGATGTATGTATATTTCACAGGTGAATCAAATGTCTATACTTTGGGTACTATTGGCAGTCATCGAGTTGTCACCACTAAATTGCCATCAGTTGGAAGAACTAGAGAAGCAATGACAGCTGCCGGAAACACTACAACCAGGCTTCTCGGAATTTTCCAGAAGGTATAATATCGAAATCCTCATAACGGTGCGAGCGCGTTCGTGTATGTTTGCTAAAATTTATTTTTATAATGATTGCTATACAATGTATTCGTAAATCATCTTCCATAACTCAATTCCGCACCAAGCAATTCGGTAAAATAAATTCGAAATCGATATTAATCGATGTAAGCGATGGTTAATATCTCTTACATTGCCAAACTCTATTGGCGTTGGTGACCACTTACCATCAGGTGGCCCATATGGCTCATCCGCCTACTTATGCTGTAAAAAAAATGCGGTTGGTATTCAAAATAGTAATGCTCTCCTGACCGATTTCGATCACGGCGACCAATCTCAAGAGAGATTAACCAACTGCGCAGGAGGTATTAGTGTACACGTGTGTGCGCAAACACAGGTGCACTCACTATTATCTAGCTCTCTTAATCCGATGGGGCGGCAATCCGAAATGACAGAAAAGAGTTCAGCCGCAGGACTAACGACTTCACGTGCTTTCCGAGGCACGGGAGTTTACCATCTTCCAGACTCCGGGCTGCTACTGAAAATTTTGTGACAGAAAAAAACCAATAACTTTTTATTGATCCGACCTGGGAATTGAACTCAGGACCACCGGGTCTGCGGCCTTATATCTAGCCACTTATCTCTATATTACTACATTATAACCACTTATAATGGTTGCATCTAGCTCATCGCTAAAATACTTTCTTATCTCGAAAAGCTTAGCTTCTCTCTCTCTCTCTTAGCTTTAAAAAGTTCCTTAAGTTTTTTTATTAAACATTAATTAAAATATTTGCAAAAATGCGTCTTAAAAAATAGCATCAAATTAAAAATCAATGTAAGGATCTTTTTTGAGTGACCTCAATTTTAGTTCCTTTTTCATGGACAAACCTTCTCCTCAAAAGATGAAGAAGCCTTAGCCCAGCAATGGAATGTTTACAGTCTGTTTACTTTACTTTTACTTTATTTAATTAAATTAAAAACCTCTCTTCTGTGTGGAGTCGACAAGTCCTTCGAGAATTTTGTAATAAGAACTCCTGGACCAAATTCAATTAGCCGGCTGATGTTACTATATTTAGTGTGCCCTCGCATGGTAATACAAAGTCTACTTTGTACGACCATGTGAAGTGGCTGCGGGCGTAATTTAAATCTGTAAATGTTTCGGTACAGATGTTTAAATCGAGACGCATAGTTCCGAAATAACTAAACGATTGCTTACGAATTCCAATGAGATTATGATTATTTCAGGGACGTTTTTCAAGTGAAAAATTCGTTTAAAGAAATTTATGATTGTCTACATATTTCTGAATATGTTTATTTAAATGAATAAAGAATTCAAACCATGACGTTTATATTTAGAAGATATTTAGATTGTTTAATTGTTTGTGAAGTTTAAAAATGATTTTTTATTTGATGCATTTTTTTACATATCTTAATCATTTATTTATATTTGTGTCACTTAATTTATAGTTATTTCATTTGCAAATATACTTTAAAGAACAAATAAAATCGTTATTGTTAATAAATATAAAGTATACTTATTATTATTTTATATCTAATATTAGTCTTGAGAAAAGTATTTTTCGAAACGTTAGCTTGGAAATAGTTATAAATTTCATAACGCGCTAGGAACATGACGTGTTCCTACGTTTCAGCGGTATTGACCTTTTTAGTATTTGTACGTTATTCGTACCGTTGTATATCAATGTTATTCTTCGTAGGTGGATTACGTGTTTTTGGTAGGCGTAGGGGGAGGGGTTCCACACTACACAGACTACTCGAAGCACGTGAGGCTCGGCGATGTTGTTGTTTCGACGCCAGCTACGGATTTGCAAGATAAGTATGTTATCAATTTTTAAACATATTGTAATATACAAGTGTTTGAGGAAACACAGGTGCACTTTCCATTCTGTCACTCTAGTGATAACAGATACAGCTCTATCAGCACATACCCGGGATTTGAACTTGCTTATATAGCTTGGGTTCATATAGTGAGAGGTTCTCACTATATGAACCCAAGCTATACCCTCGGTGGCGTCATAAGGTCGCCACTAGATCAACGATGTATTTTTTTGCTCGCCAGCTAATTAATAAGTATAATAAAATGGATTAACAAGGTGAAGCCTGAAATTATTCAGTAAAAAAATAATCTTAAAATATTCTCATTCCTTACATCAAGTATAATTTCGGTCTGTATAAGTCGTTCATTACACGTGTTAGCATGTTCACGCGAATAAGAAAACCTTCAATTGCGTCTAATAACCATATTTCAAGACTAGGACGTAAACTATTGTAATATACTAAAGGGGAAACACAATCATGCTGTTAGGCACCTTTTCATTTCTCTGAGTCAATATATTTTTATTTACCTAATTGGAATTAATTTATATCGTGGACGTGACTTAATAAATGCCCCGTTTTGGTATTTAACAGGACCTTGGACTGTTGGTCATACTATTACCTGTTCAGTCACGTCACTATTGACGTAGAGACTTCTGAAAACGTAGCATTAGGGAAACTGTTTAACTTATGCTTATTGCTAATTATATTGAAAAACTGTATCGGCATTCCTGGTAATGCTTTATGCTATAAATATTTTCATTCTGTTACGTAAGTTATCCTCTACAAGTAGTAGAGTTTGTTGTTTGTTTGTTTTATTTGTGAAATCTCATATTTGTTAATGAAATTAAAAATAAATTATTTTTATAGTAGGTAACGGAAAATTAGCAGTACAATACGGAAGAGGATCAGCAGTATAATTTGAAAGAGACAGGTCTAAGGCATAAGGTGCCTTATATTTAAGGGCATTGAGCTGCACATTGGTCTGTACATGAAGTAGTCGCTTGTGACTTCAGTCAACAACATTCGTGTACCTTTTACATTAACAGTACAATATATTAATCTCTTCTCATCTTGTCGGATTATAGCTTATGGAAGCAAACCACGTGGGATTAATTTATTTTGTTTCATTAAAATTGTAAATATAAAACAAATGGAAAATTTTATTTAAATAATAATCAAATTATATTATCAGGTACGTGTATATTTTCTGCGAAAAAGCTGAACGCAATGACAAGGGCGGATTCGACTACGAGGTGAAACCCTACAAGCCAGCGGACTACCTCTTGCAGGACATCGCTTTGCGGCTCGCAAGTACATCTGCTTCATGGAGCACATACGTTAAAGAAGGTAATTTTACATTTCAACGTTTTATGTGATCTTGCTGAATTATTTACAAACATATGTGTATACAATTCCCATTCAGTATAAAAAATATTGATCGCAAAACAACAGAAACAATGGAATTATTTTTTATTTCTTCATTCTTGTCTTATTATAATAATAAATAGCTGTATCCACTCACTTCGCTGACCGTATTTTTTTTATATACATTTAATATATCGTGGGTTGAAATCCGAATTAGCACAACAAGTTTTACTGGAAACGTGCATGTGTCGGATGATAAAGATTCCACCGACAGGCACTGCCTCAGTGTGAATTGAAAAGCTCAATCATTGTCCTGATTAGAAGAGAAAGCATTTTTTTATTATTGATTCGTGGGTTGTCACTTAACAACTTAATATCCTGTTGTTATGTATGATATCTTTTTAATCCGTCAAATATGACAACTTATCACTGATAGACATTCTTATATAAAATTCACAAAAGAAAAGAGTAATGGATGTCCATTGTCCTGTAATCGCCATTATCTGCAAGCACAAATATAATATCTAAAGTTAAAGCTGTTACAGTTCGTTCTAAAAAAGATGCCTAACTATGATATCTTCTAAAGGATAAAGTAGGTATCAAATTCTGTAATTTTCCTTGTTATTCGAATTATAAACAGTTTTGTGTGATGATTTATATATAGATTTTCCCGACATTTAGTTTTTCATCATAATTATATTTCCTACTTATAAGTATTCATCGTAACATCTTCCTGAAATTCATTAGTACTGCTGTTTTGCAGTAGAATATCTGATGAGTGGGTGGTACCTACCCAGACGAGTTTGCTCAAAGCTCTACCACCAAGTAATAATGATACAATACTATGCAACGCGTGTAGTTTTTGGAACATTAACTTCGTCCTAAATTGCCCGCCGTCTGTACATTCGTATCACGGCGTTACAGCTTGTATTTGTAAATAACGAACTGTTTAGACCTTTTCATTGTCATAGAAACATTAAAAAATCCAAACACAAAAAACAAATCAGCAATACCTTTTTTTAAAAAAATATACCACAGTTGTATAAAATGGATTTTAATTTGAAATTCAAATATTATATTTACAGGACTAGATCGTCTACGGGGCGTTCCGGGAAGATGGGAGCCCCCGGAAGAAGCCACGGATCGCTTGTGCGTGGATGTGGGTGGAGGAGCTTTCATAGAAGTGTCTCACCCAGCCCCGCAAGGGGAAACGATGTAAGTGTAATTTAAATGTAATATTAGAAACTGGGTACACGATCACACTTCGCATTAGTTAACTTGAAATTTTATTAATTCTGTTAAATGTAGTGAAAATCATATATTACATTATCACACATTACCGTATCATGTTACGATACCCATTGTTTATACAACTCTCCGCACACTAAATCTGACACTAACTTAACTCCTGTCATGTACATGTTTTTTACTAACTACTACGTAATTTTTTTGAGCGGATCGCTCGATCGATTTGAGATTTTTTTTGTTTCTAATACATTATATAATTCTTATACGTATCTACGCAACAACTGCTTGGAATGTGCTATTTAGGAGCTGCAGTAACGCTGCACAATAATTTTATTGCTCGATTCGTTGGTCTCTGCGCCTCTTGTATATGAGAGGTTCTGTGTCTCAGTTCCCCGCGGCCTCCCTCGATTGCCTCCCATAAGGTGCTAAGTTCATGATATATCGCTTGGGCTATCCATACGGCATTTGTGCTGCAGAAAGAGCTTACTGTGCAATAGTCTAGAAGTTAAAAAAATCTTTGTCGCATCAATTTAAAAAAGTTAAAATAATAATTGTTGTACCGATAATATTAACTGTATGTAATTTTATATATTGTAAACGATGGATTCGACTATTTTTAAGAATGAATATATAGCATCTCGTTGTATTTGGTACGCTTGTGTCAGCCGCGGCGCGCGCGTGCACTGCGCGCCGGTGGCGGGCGGGCGCGCCGTGGCGAGCGCGGGCGAGGCGCGCGCCGCCTTCGCCGCGCACGCGCGCGCGCTCGCCTACGACTGCGAGCTGGACGCCGTGCTCGACAGCGTCGTCGGCAACTGCAAGGACTGCTTCATATCGATCAGGGGCATCTCCGACTACCGCGACGGCACTCGCGGCAAGGACTGGCAGCCGCACGCCGCGCTGGCCGCCGCCGCCGTCATGAAGGCGATCATCGGCGCCATGGCGCCGCCCACTGACTGAACACGGAGACGGTGACGATATCTTTCATCACAGTAATTGTGGGCCTTAAATACTTTATAAACGAGTTATTTATTAATTTATTGGTCTTTTGGACCGTCTCAACACACGGCCTAATGTTTATATTTAACACACTTCATAGGAACCTTTCTTGTATCGATGTTTCTATCGTTTTAAAAATGTAAAACTACATACTAACATTTGAATAATAATTGAGTACAAACAAAAACGATCAAAACCATTCAGAAAAAATCGGAACTCAAATACATATTTAATCGAGTACAGCATTTTGAATCTAGCATTTAACCGGACGACGTGTTTGTAATAACACTTTTATATAAAAGTAGAAGGAAAATAGTTGTAGTTAATAATTAGACGAGATTACAGGTTCACTTGCCTTATTTTACTTGTTAGAATTCTAGTATATAACTTGATTCTTTATATTCTATTAAACAGTAGTTATACATCCGTTTTTTAATGTTACAACTTTACTAACGTTACTTCTTTACAGTAGAATTCTTCTCATTATCGTTTTAAATATCTTCCATTAAGGTATCAGCTGTTAAGGTGTTGAAAAATGTACGTTTTGTTAAGTTTTGATAGTTCTTCCTTGAATCTATTTGATATTATTGTATTTAACTAATCTATAAAGAAACAATATTTGGCATTGTTGTTTATGATTTCAAATTTTCCATTTAACTATTATACACTATTACCAAGTGTCTTATTATATTTAAATAAGGCTTACTTATCACGCTAATAGGTCTAAACGAGTTGAATATGAGGGTACAATAATTGTAGCTAGCTATTGTTAAACCCCCCCTTTGATATTTATAATATAAAATCGACGCGACGTGCTAATGGAGTTCACAAAGTTACCAAAGTTTTTATAAAGTCACTTTATTCATTATTTATTTTTTGGACAAATACCTTTTTATTATTTTATTGCCAGAACATATAATGTAGAATAAATTGTAGACTAACTATAACTATTCCACTGCCATAAATGGCCTATTTATTGTAGGAAAATATTTATATTCAGAAATTGAAATGTTTTACAATTTGTTGTGAAAACCAAAGGTTTTATACTTTCGGCTGTTTTACACAGGTCTAGTCGCCTGGGATGTTACATTTATTTACACATAATATTAAACTTAGATATACCTTATACACATTATATAAAACTATTTGATGTATATGAATGTTGTTACAATCATTCATTAAAATTTGTTACCCCATGTGAGCATTGTTGTGATTAACATTCGTTTTATTACGACTTGTACAAAATTTATTTCTCACATATAAAGTTATATGTTTTTATTTAAAGATGACATTTTAAGCAACGATGATAAATTTAAATTTTACATTAGTTTAATTTTACATAAACAGGAAAATAGACAGTAGTTGTTTCATTTTGTACAACTTTAACGAAATGAGTGGACCATAAGTGTAGTTTATAGCTTTTTCTACTAGTTTTATTTAGAAATGTAGATAAGATATGAATCATTACTCATTACACACATTTTATTACTTAACTTTGACATTTAATCGTTGACCATATTTTTGTCTTTATATTTTGTACGAATTAATCTAATATAAAGATGATATTTAAAAATTGTTACTTGGCAATGTGATTCCAATTTTAATGTGAAATATTCGTTCTGTATTCAAACTAATAAGTTTATTTAAAATATTAATTTAATTACAAATGATTACTGTTGTATTATTTTATGTATATTTGAGTGTCTTTTTCGTGTTAATCTTTTGTATTCGCACAAATAAATGATTAGTCTAAATATTTAAGATTTTTACTTCATTTACCCGAAGTAATTAGTCATGTGGCTCTTCCCCTTGAAAATAAAAGACAAAATAGCTAATCTAACTTTTATTTTGGAGGATATCCAGATCAAAATAAACAATAAAATGTACTACATTCTAATTTCAAGGGTTGTCGTTAATCAAGTAATCAATACATTTTATTATTCTTAACACCATATTGTTAAAGTAGAAACTCATTCTGTTTTTTTTTAATTTATGGTAGTTAAGACAATTAATTTTGCTGTCTGATGCTTAAATGGCAAATATCAATAACCCATAAATTTTGCAATATCTTGGTTAGCCTTGACTCAGTTTTTAATAGTAAAGCTAAAACTAAAATGAAAATATTTACTTGGTGATAAAAAATTTATTATACTTCAATCAAAATTCATAGACCTTCACAAAATCAATCTGAAAAAAAAACATGATTTTACATTACAAATTAGTATTGTTTTATTTGGAATATATGTAACAACAACATTTCAACAAACTCACCTCATAGACCTTTAGTATTTACACTTTCATTCTGAAAAAGAAAATTGCTAATTACTATTGAAAACTATAACATTAAACCGGAAATTAAATAGAACCAAAACCAAGCTTAACCCAGGAACAATGTGAATATTTTATCTTTAACTCCAAAATTTCAATGAAGTTAAACAGATATAATATTCAATTTAATAAGTTTTTCTTTTCTAAAAAAATCAATTCTGACAGTTAATAAAACAACATTCAATGGGTGGTATGCATATACATGCAACATTTTGCTATACACAACTAAATTACATACAAAATATGATTAGACAACAGATAATGTTAGTATAAAATACTACATAATTACTTACATCACATCTTTGAAAAGATGTATGTATGCTAAAATAACCATTAAGCAAAAAATACAAGCCAAACTAATGAAACTACTAAATAAACCAATTAAAATAATGCTTAATTTCTTTAAATTTTCAAGTGTCTTTAGTCAAAATGCTTTTGAAAGACATTACATTATGTCTTATTTCAATTATATAATATGATGTATATTGCATTATATTTATTTTACAGTTTTAATAATTATTAGAATTAATTTGAATAACCAGACACCATGAGAGTATACCAAAAAGTTAATTTAATTTCATTGTAGCATATGAATAGTTAATAATTTAAGCATTCTTTATTTGGCTTGTGTTAAAAATATATTTATTACACCACCATTAACCAATGACTATGTAGGACTCCCCAATGTTCATAACATATAAAGAATAATATGTTGTTTTTAGTCAATTGTGAAAATAATATTTCGATTCATTAAATGTCATTAAAAATTGTTTATTAAATCATAGACAAAGGTTAGTCTGTGGCTTGACATTAGTAAATAATATTAAATACCAAGCACAAGTTTTATTAGTGAAATTAATGAATAGTGCTAACACAAAAGCAATGTGTCAATATGTAATAATGTTACTTGCATCAGTCTGAGAGCATGATGTTGTTTGACCACCAAACTTATTGTTGGTCTTCTATAAGTTAAAAAAATACATCAAAACACATTCTCTATTAGATTTTTAATTAGTTGAATTCATTAATAATATAATTTTATATTTATTAGTAAATATAATTTATTTAATTTTTTCATTATCAGATTTTACTAGAAATTTCACCAACTTTATTATAATCAATATATGAGGTAATCTCATTAGATTAAAAAAAAATACATTATTTATGCAAATATTTAAAATGAAGTCTAATTTTAAAATAATGCAACTCAACTTACCAACATACTTGACTTCATCAAAGGCTTTTCTGGCTTTTTTCAGCTCTTCATTCATGGTCAATAAATCCTTGACTCTAGCATATTTCCTATGATCTTTGCGAACTAAAAATATTATATCTTCAACTTGAACTCTGCCTGGTCTACCAACTTCCATAGCTCTATAAAGTACAAATGCAAAATAACATATAAGAGAAATCTGATATTGAAAGCATTTTTAATATATCAAACAATATTAATAATATAATGTCTCATAGTTTTAGTAGAGTAGAGACACCATGTGGGTGGCTCAACAAGTTGACATTCTTGGGATGAGTGCATGAATAACATTCACATTAAATATCTCACAAAACCCAAATGATGGCTGGAAACCAACCTACCAATAAAGATGTTCCTATAAACTTGGTGACTGACTTTGAATGACTGAAATATGCATTTTACTTGCAGGGTTACAAAACACAACCACACTACACCAACTTGTTATATATAATAATAAATGTTTGTTCTCACCTGTGGGTAGTCTCAGTTATAAACTCTATTACAAGGTCCTCTAAGAAATCAACACTTTCAGTATACGGATTCTGGTCATCACCAAATCCATACATCATGCAGCGAAGTTCTTTGCTGAATAATCTTTTCCTACCAGAAGCTGTTGCTCCCAACTGTTGATCTCCGTCTTCATCATCAAACTACAATGTTAAATTATTATATACTTTGCATTATAAACGATGTTTATATATGCACATATTTCAATTTCTGGGTTGGCTTTAAAAATTCGCATCTCGATTTAGGGTAGAAAGTGGGGTTGGTTCAACGTATTGAGTCCCAGAGGAGAGTATTAAAAAGATTCTTCTACAAAGACAACTACAATCATACAGAAAATTGTAGCGATCACAATTGGGAGGTGTACATATACTGGTAGGGTCACCATGTAGGGAAGCGAGTATTAAAACACACAGTTGTTGAAATGATACTGTCTGTTTCATTATAAAGTCGCTAATTATATAGTCTTACAGCTATAGGATATATACTAAGTTATAGCTAATACAAACTTTCACACTACAAGGGGCTAAACAAAACACCCCTATTAACTCTTTTTTTACTCTGAAATGATAGGAAATGATAGTTGAGAGGTGACTTAACCTCAAAAGTTTTGCATGAATATCTCGGTGACCATGGGTTCCACGAGGTGGAGAAGTATTACAAGAGGACTGAAACCCTCCTCCCCGTACCCACCTTACCCACTTCCCATCCAAAATCGCGATGCGAATTTCCAAACCGTTCCCCAGTTGGTTTCATACTTGGTCAAACTGATCAGGCGTTTCTGCACTCATTATAAAGGAGACAAATTTTCAAACTATGATCGAAAAACGATTTCGAATTTTAACCTAAATTCTTAATACATAGGTCGTAATTTTTTCTTTTCTGTAAGACAGGAACTAAGAGACTTTTTTTCAATATTATCAAAACAACCATAGCTTTGAGCCCGAATGAGCGCAGCCAGAGTCAATAACAATTAACAAATAACCAAATAATCACATAAGAAATAAGAATACGTTGCTCGTAATGCTCGTATACAACAACAACAATAGTAGTGGGGACAATGAATACAGAATTACAGACGTTATATAGAAGCGCACTTCCTCATGATTTCGTGAGCCGATTCCAAGTGGGGAAGTCCGAAGTGGGGCCTCCGCCTCCCCAGTTTAGTTTGTCGGCTCGGCGACATTCTCCGTCTCTCTTGCTCTCGTAGTTAAGATACGCTGGGGAACGACTGCCACGCTACCAAGCGGCATTTTGGGTCGCAGAAAGTTCGCCTTCAGAGCGCCCATAAGAAGTAAGAACTAAGCTTCTATGTAACGTCTGTATTCACTGGTGGGGGTATGTGATACTTGGTAGTTGTGGATACGTCGACTTAATGACGCTGTTCAGTTCAATTTACGGCCGCCAGAGGCATGACGATAGGGTCGTGCTGGATACACATATTCAAAATATTATTGTACATGGAAGATAAAATTATATTATTTGTCCAAAATTATATCACGTTTGATGTTTATGTGGCCGATGCCATTTTTTCTTCTGCCTTTCACTCAATAACACTGTAATTTAAAATATTGTTATCAAAATGACTGTGACATGTGTTTATTATATAATGAGCACATTAGCTGTAATTTACATAATTATATAATAAGCATAACACGAGTTGTTTTATTGTGCACCAAAGTAAAATTCGTTATGGTATGGTTCAGAGTAGTATTTTAAATATTTTATATCGGGAAAAAATTGATTGAATAAATATATCGACGATTGAGTTTTTTTTTTGCACTAAAGCCTAACTCGATATGGACAATTTTAAAAGATATTGAAATTATAATATACTATTGGCCGAATACTGAAACGTCTTTCAAATATGAAGTGGAACTTAATTATTTGGAACGCCATTAATTTCAAATTTCGCATAGTAAATTTTGAAATTAATGACGTTTTAAATAATTAAGTCCCACTTCTATTTGAATGACGTTTCAGTATTCGGCCGTATATTATTGTAATTATAAATATACGCCGCGTGTCACTCAACCAAGTGCGATATGTGATAGCAGCGACGTACAGCGGGCCCGTTGCGAAATAAAAGTTGTAACATGCTGTATGCCGATTGCCGTTGCTATCGAACTTGGTTGAGTGACAGTGACATGCGGCGTATATTTTTCCTCCCAAGTATTGTGTTGTTATTTTTGTTTTGTTTGAATTTGAAAAAGTGTTCGGGATAATTTTTACGCGAATTGTCATGCTTCTGGCAACCGTAAATTGAACAACAGCGATACGACCGTGGTTTACAATATCTAGTTGTTTTTTATGAAGCAATAAATCAATTGCTGATGACTGATGAGGTTATGTTTTCAATTAATGTGAATTTAAATCATTAAAGAAAACTTCGAATATATTTTACAATGAATCCTATGACGTAAGTTGCTTATATCAAAAAAAGTATTAACTAGTACAAATAATAAACTAATCTCTCTTATTTCTTTTTCATACAGAAATGTAAAAAATGTTTTAAAGTTAAGTGAAAGAGAACTTGCGGGAAATTCGAAAAGTTCTTGGCATGACCAATATAAAGACAGTGCTTGGATATTTGTTGGAGGCCTGCCGTATGATTTAACAGAAGGAGATATAATTTGTGTATTTTCACAGTAAGTTAACAATTAACAAACAAGACTTATTGGGTGATCTTTTGTTCTAATTATATTTATTTTCTAATTGACAGGTATGGAGAAGTAGTTAATATAAACTTGGTCAGAGATAAAGCTACTGGTAAATCGAGAGGTTTTTCATTCATTTGCTATGAAGATCAAAGGTCTACGATTCTTGCTGTAGATAATTTAAATGGCATCAAGGTAAGCATTAAATTCGGAGTTTTAAAAATTTTATGATAGTAAATTTTGGTTATAGTCCAGCCAGGTGGACCGATGACCTCATGAAGGTGGCGGGGACCGACTGGATGCGGAAGGCGGAGGACCGGGAGCTTTGGCGCACCTTGGGAGAGGCCTATGTTCAGCAGTGGACAACGATTGGCTATTGATGATTGATGAAATTTTGGTTTACATTGATCCAGTGCAGTAACCTGGGCTTTGAACCAGGCCCTTGGAGTCTGTGGTCTTATTTTCTAAGCAGTAGATAGTTAATTTTTATTATATCTTTATAGATCTTGGGTAGAACAATTCGTGTGGACCACTGTGAACAGTACAAAGCCCCAAATGCTGACATGAGTAAGATAGATGAAATTACCGCATCAATTAGAATAGAAGGATGTGCACCTGTTGTTCCCAAACCAGAGATACTTATCAAAACAGTAAGTACATTTTATTCATCCCTTTTGACAGTTTGTTGCATGCGGCTTACCACCACAAGAATGTTAATTTTCAAAAATTAAGTCCTTTATTGAGAACCATGAAAGCACCTAAAAATTAATTTCACTACAATAGGCTTTTTATGATTTATCAGACAATTTTTTTTCATGTAATATGGTGAAAACCTTTAAAATATTCTGTAAAATCTTTATAACCATCTTCATCAGTTTTGTAAATGTACTGATTAAAAAATAGTGTTTAATTGAAATTGTATTATTTTAGGAAAAATCTATAAAGAAGGAACCTAAAGAAAAAAAGAAAAAGCATAAAGAAAAGAAAAGTAAAAAAAAGAAAAAGAAGAAGAATAAATCTGAGACTGAGTCTAGCTCTAGTGAATAAAATAATGTGTGTAATTAAATAATATTGACATACGTTATTTTATTTTTATAACCTCACAGTTTAAAAATGAAACAAGGATAATGAAACAATTTTTATTATAATATTTAAATGAGATCAAAGACTCAGGTACATGAAGATTAAATAAAATCCTTAGCTCGTATTAATAATGCATTAGTCTTATCAAAGGTAAATTAAGTATATGATTTTGACATATTTTCTATGATTCCTTATATAAAAAACTAATGAGCTGTTAAGGGTCGCCTCTAGCAATCGAAGTTCGGATTAAAAAAACACTAAAAACGTGTAAATCGCACTCCTGTATTTTGACAACTGAATCGCTTCATAGTAATTTATATGACCCATTACTTTCCGATTTTTTTTACACTTATCCACAAGCATTATCTTAAATTTGAATGTTTCAAGGACAAGTATGTATTCATGGACTAGCTGTGTGATTTATTTCAACCCTTAAGTTACAGCTTTAAGTTAAAGAGTTTATAATAATTATTATACATTAAACAACAATCACAGTCTTGTATATAATAGGAAACAGATAAAATTCAAAAATTGGTTAAACTAAGTTTGAAATATTTTAAATAATAATATTTTTTAGTTCATTTAAAATCGATTCATCAGTGTAAGCTATAATTCCATCTTTATTGCAATATTCCATTGTATCAAGCTCTTTACCATCATTGTATGTAATTGGAGAAAAGTTTTTGTAACTTAACACATTACCACCCTTAGCTAAGATTATAGCATGTGGTCCACAAGTATCCCATCGGAATGTTGTTCCTTGTGACACAATGTATGCAGATACCTCTCCTGCAAATATAAAATTAATTATTATTTGCCCTTCCTTGCCTTATTGCTGACTAAAGAAAGACATGCAAGTTCCAATACAAACAAAAAGAAAAAAAAAGTTTTCATGTAAAGTAACTTTAAGGATCTACCATGTTGTTATAATAAATTATAATAATATAATATTTTATTATATCATGTAAATTAAGTTGCCTTAAATAAAAATGTAGATTTTAAATAAGTTAATATAAAGAATAAATAGAAAGTTGTGGATAATGTTTTTTGTTTTTATCTTGTTACAATAGGTAACCTTTAAGAATATTAACTTTAACAAAATATACTAAGTAATGCATGTTTTCATGATTTATGACTTGTATGGTTGTATATATTATTTTATTAAACTTTGTATTTTGCAAAACATTGTTGCAACTTAATATTAAGTTTACAGACATTTATGTTTTATGGAGGTAATAAGATAAATATATAGGTTTAAATAACCTTGAATAAGATAAATTAAATGACACAAACCTAAAGCTACTTTCATGAGTTTATGACCGGCACCAGGAACTGACTTTACATGCCACCCTGAAATCTTGAAGTTTTCCATAATATCTGACTTTTCAGCTCCACTCATTAAAATTATTTTCTCATCAGAAGCAACATGTTCATTTTTAGACCACTCCCTGACATTCCCAAAATTAAAACCCCAGATAATACGTCCTTTCCCACTAATAAAATAAAAAAAATATTTTGTAGGCATTAATTGTTTTTAATTATGTAAAAATAATGTTAAAAAGCCATTAAAAAAACATATGTTAATAGACAAAATACTCAATGCACCTTACTTTTCATAAAATGGTTGATTTATTATGCCAATTACGGGTTCACCCGTGGATTCCAAATAGGCTCCGATTAAAACGGTCACATTTTGAAGCCCATGACCCAATTTTGCTTCATTTTTTACACCTGCTATAAATTCTGCAGTAGCATCTGTTTATTAAATACAAGAAACATGTTTAATACATAATATGTAAGGTATTTACAAGTTTTAATTACGTTTGTATTAATAAAATAAATACATATTTTAAAGATCTTAAAATTTAATTTCAAATTGTTATTTACCTACCTATAGGGTCAATCCATATTCCTAAATTATCAAGATCAAGTTCTGGAAGAGAAGTCGGAACATCTAAGTTAAGATTGATATTACAGTGTGCTGCTTCTGCCATTCTTTTAGCGGTTACAGGCGGTATCAAACAGCTTAGTAATTCCCTGGTTTTCTCTACATTCTCTCGCAATCCAATATTTACGCCGCCTATCTCGGAACATTCTTCTCCTCTTACGTGAGATGCGAGGTTTGGAAAGTGAGAAACTATAAGTGCTTTCGCAGATTCTTGAGCTAAAACATCTGCTATTGTCTTAAAATCTTTATCGAAACGGGTATTCGCTTCAGTTTCACATTTTTCAGCGACAAGTAGGTTCTCGGAGTTTTCACAACACGATTTGGCTACGCGTGCTGCTTTTTCAGAAGCGTTTATTAAAACGTTTAAAATATCGGTCATTGTGATTAAATTACATTAATTTATTAAATTTTTTAACGTAGATATTATAATAATAATTATTAATTAATGAAACCAATCTATCACATTAATCACTTTACCCACGGTCTTGTACCGTACCTTTACCACTTGCCACTTGCTGAAATTGAAATCTGTCAACTGTCAGTGCATGAGTGCAGGTGGAGTGCAGCAACAATGAATACAGACGTACATGTACGTCTGTATTCTATTCATTGGCACTTGGCAGCACGGTCTTGGCTCTCTGAAATTGACCGATACTACCGATAGACCGCGTTTACAACATTACAATAACTTTTGACAATTTGTCAATTGTCAAACATAACAGCCCTATTTTTTAATAAGACGGTGAAGAATATTTCACTTTCAATGCCAGTAAGAGTTGCATACAATTAATTTAAGCGTTTTCAGGCCGGGAATTTTGATGTCAAAGATGAAGCTCGCTCTGGCCGACCTACCACAAATAAAGTTGATGCCATTTTTTCAAAACGATAACGCCAGGCCGCACAAATTCTTAGCCACCCACATTGAAATACTATGTACTAACGTACCCTCAATGGCCACTCAATAAATATTAAGCGAGCTTACGATTAGCTGGAAGTGCTTATGCATCCACTATATAGTCCAGACCTCGCACTATCAGACTTTCACCTATTTCGCTCTCTTTAGAATTCTGTAGGTACGAGAGGCTAGTTTTCGTTGTGTCGAGTTTTGCCTTTTTTGTAATTTAACTTCAAAATGCATCGAAATTCTTCTTTCGTTTAACTCATTTTGGCGGAAAAAAAAACAATAGCAAAATGGTGGCAAATGGTTTTTACTTTTTATTTTCCTATTTTTAAAATGTCATGTATTTAATGGTAGTATCATAATCAGCCGATAAAAACAATAAAATCAAAGATATTTATTGCAATTTTTTTGTCAGCCACTGGTCTTTCCAGTGATTTCTGTGAAGGGAGTGTGAAGAAACGCACGGGTTGTGCGATGTTGATTATGTATCTCGATGAAGAAAATAGAGAATTACTGATAATTTTTAATTTGACTTGTAGCAAAGACAGGCACTGTCTAGTATATTTGTCTAGCCGATTAACACCAAATAGTAATAAAATGACTATATTTTATAATAATACAATTGACTATTATTATTATCAGTAAATTAGGCTTATATGAAATATAATTGTTGCTTTATATACTTACTTAGCAGAGGAACATTTATAGTTTACTTACAAATCATATGTCATTGTTGCATAATTATTATACCTTTTATGCTCCAAAATCTTTTTTGGTCATAAGTAAAAAACAATAGTTTTTCTAAAGAATGAAGTTTCCAATTTCAACATTAGTAGAAGTCGCTAAATTCAATGATTTTACTGGCTTTAGTGCAGGCACCAACCTTTCATCAATTATTCTACCACTAAGCAAACGGTATAAAGTTCGAGTGAGACAATTAAATAATAGGCTCAAGAGATATACAAATTTAGATCGCGTGGTTGGCAGCTGTTTGAAAATTTAAGAAATGTCTCTTCCATTATTTGACCAAGGCCAGACGTGACGTAAGGTCGACTCATTGATTGACTAGTTAAGCTATGTTTGTTTTCCTTTAAAAATTAATTCCTCGTCTAGGTTTTTTAGTTAATTTGTTATTTTTTCGATTAATTTAATTTGCGGGCGGGAGTAGGATCTGGGGTTTCCATAATACGATTTTAACAATTATTTAATCAGGTTCTATGATTCAATGTTTATTTTGGTCTATGTTATAATGTATTTTTTATAATAAATATTAGTTGAGATCTGTTGTCGATTTCATTTTGGCATGTGAACCGACATCAATCCGACGTTATACAATGTAAATCTGACACGCAGATGATAATACCCCTTCCATTTTGGACCTTTTGGTCTCCATAGTACAATACCGGTTACGATCCCTAAATGATCTCGCTCTGAGACCTTAAGATATCATAGGATCAAATCAATCAAATCAAATCAAAATACTTTATTCAATATTGAAGTATTACACTTACTTATTGATTGTCAAACTGGAAACTACTACCGGTTCGGAAAGAAACACCCAGCCCTGAGAAGAACCGGCGAAAGAAACTCAGCGGGTTTTTTTTTTTTTAACTTTTTTGTTTTTTTATGTTTTTTACAAAAAAAAAACGAAAGAAATAGCCATGCGGCGATCGTCTCATTCCCAAGGTGTGCTATCATCCATAAATTCATTAATTGTATAATATCCTTTAGCACACAAGCGTTCCTTTACAATTTTTTTAAATTTAGCAACTGAATTATTTTGAACGCTTTCTGGGATCCTGTTGTAGAAACGTACACATAGCCCCACAAAAGAGTTACTGACTCTATGCAGTCGAGTAACGGGAGTAATTAATTTGTGTTTGTTCCTTGTACCAATGTTATGAGTATCACATTTTCTCACAAAATCATTAATGTTTTTCCGTACATACATAACATTACATAATATGTATTGAGAAGCAACAGTTAATATTTTAATTTCTTTAAATTTCTGTCTTAGGGATTCTTTAGCTCCCATGTTATAGATCGCGCGAATAGCCCTCTTTTGCAGCACAAATATCGTATTGATAGCGGCCGCATTACCCCACAACACAATGCCATATGACATTATACTGTGAAAGTAACTAAAATATACAAGGCGGGCCGTATCAACATCAGTGAATAATCTTATTTTCTTAACCGCAAAAGCTGCCGAACTTAGTCTATTCGCCAATCCGTCAATATGGGGGGCCCACTGCAACTTGGCATCAACAGTAATGCCAAGAAATACAGTAGACTCAACAGGATCCATCGACTCCCCATTGATATGTACATCAGCCTTTACATTTTTTACGTTCGGCGCGCTGAATTTCACAACCTTTGTTTTTTTATTATTTAACAAAAGATTATTGACACTAAACCAATGTACTATATCAGAGATAGCATTGTTTACATCGTCATACTGTACTTGTTTTCTTTTAATTTTAAAAACTAAAGAGGTATCATCAGCAAACAATACTATGTCATGTTTGTTCCCTACAAGAAAGGGCAGGTCGTTTATGTAAATGAGGAATAGAAAAGGACCGAGAATTGATCCCTGAGGGACCCCCATACCAACTGAAACACCAGGAGATCTTTTCCCATTAACGTCGACCTTCTGAGTTCTATTCTTAAGATAAGAAGTCAAAAGCTCGAGCGCACCTTCTCTGATTCCATAGTGATTTAATTTCCTGACCAGAGTTTCATGTTGTACACAATCAAAGGCCTTGGATAAGTCACAGAAGATCCCTAAGGCGTCCTGTGACTCCTCCCATGCTTCATAGATATTCTTAATAAGTTCAATGCCTGCGTCTGTTGTTGAACGACCCCTTGTGAAACCAAATTGTTTTCTATGAAGCAGATTGTGTCTGTTAAAGTGAGCAAGTAATTGATTTAAAATAATTTTTTCAAATATTTTGCTGAGGGTTGGTAGAATTGAGATTGGCCTGAAGTTATTGGGGTCTGAAGAACTACCAGATTTAAATATTGGAATTACTTTGCTATGTTTCATCAGGTCAGGAAATATACCACTCTGAACACAATTATTAAATATTATCACAAGGTAGGGTGCAATCACATCAATAATTGAATTTATAACCTTTACAGATAGACCCCACAAATCAGCTGTTTTCTTAATCTCTAATGATTTAAAAGTACTTATTATATCATTACTGCTTATACTAGAGAAGTTAAAGGTAGCACTACATTCTCTAACATTTTCTTTGATCAATGACTCGGCAACAATTGGAGAGGAAATAAGTGACTTAGTTGTCAAAACTGGTATGTCAGCAAAAAATTTTTCAAAAACAGAAGCAACTTCCCGATCATTACTAATGACTTCCTTGTTACTAATAAGAGTCATTTCGGAGCTGCGGTTATTAATTTTCCCAGTTTCACAATTAATAATGTTCCATGTCATTTTTATTTTATCATGTGCATTTTTTATTTTATTTTTAATATATAATGATTTTGCCAAAGAGCATACTTTTTTAAATAATTTTGAATAATTTCTTACATAGTTAGCAAAAGTAGCACTATGATTGTATGTTCTTTCATAGTAAAGCTCATACATTCTCTGCCTACTCTTATGAATTCCAATGGTCGCCCAGTCACTGAATTTTGAGAAGGTTTGTTTATTAACTGTTTTAGAAGTGAATATGGCGTTGAATTTGTTTTTAATTAATTTAAACAAGGTATTATATAAAACATTTGGACTCTCATTATAAGGTAAGACGGGGAGACTTGCCACAATATTACTTCTAAACTTCTCAATACGGCTTGTGGTCAAAGGAACAAACACTATCCTTTGCGATTTGCTTATTTCTTTTGTATAAAAATTGAATGAAGCTAATTGTCCACAGTGATCTGAGCTTAATCTACTAATAATAGTTTTATTCTGTGGTATAAGATTTGTGAATATATTATCTATACAAGTTGCTGTGGACTCTGTAATTCTAGTTGGCTCGATGAATAAATTTACCAGATTATATGAATTTAACAAAGATCTGAATCTAATAGTTGTGGCTGAGTTATCTAGTAAATTTATATTAAAATCACCACAAACAATAATTTCTTTATTAGATCCAGACAATTTAATTAATGCATCTTCCAATATTTTTTCAAATAATTCATATAATCCACTGGGGGGCTTGTATACGCATACAACAATGACACGCTCAAGCTCTGCACAGGCTATTTCTATAGTTTGCTCAATAGAAAGGCTCACAATATCTTTACGTTCTTTGAATTTCAATTTTTTACTGATAAGTATTAAAGAGCCACCGCGTATAGCTTTTTTCCTACTGAACAGACTAGCCACCTGGTGCCCATTGAAGTTAAACATAATTTGATATTCTAAAAGCCAATGTTCAGTTAAACACAGAATATCAATATTGTCACAGTTCAGAAATAATTCAATTTCTAGTCCCTTTCCCAGCATTCCTTGAATATTCTGGTGCACCAGGTTTACAATTTTATTTTGATTTTTATTATTAAATTTTTTAATACTTTTATTGGCTTTTACAGGGACTTTATCATAAATACAATTTTTATTTGATATATTATAGTTATTGCCAGAGACTACCTCTATTGTCTTATTATTTAATTTAAATTATTTGGAACGTATTCCAAGTTGCAAGATGTCAAATTATAATTATTGTTACACTGCTCAATAGAAGCAGTAGTCTGGTTAACCAAAAAATTGGTTGATTTATTAATAATAAAATATGATAACAAACTTGTTATCTGTCTTTTATAAAAGATTGATAGGTGATACCTATCATATGTCAATATATAAGATTTATAATTAATAATATTATTAATGTCAATTAAATTTATATTTTTACAATTATTTTTTGTTACATAATTGGAATGTGACATGATATGTAACAGATTATTTAATTTATATCTATTATTATTTTCCTGTGGCATGTCTTTAATGTAAGGAAATGTAAACATTATAATTTTAGCAACATTTAATTCTAATAATTGAGTGTAATATTTCTCGGATCGGATTTGATTTCATCATTCTTTAGGTTTCCGAGGATCCAGACGAGTCGGTAGCTTATGTGGTGCTTCAGGTCCTACAGTTCCTATTAGTAGAAATTCCTAGGCTTCGTTTGGTCTCCGCAACGACTTGAGTCGCTGGGTAGCTAGAAATAGCGGCACACTTACGTATAGGCTGACGCAGATGCTCACCAAACATGGCTGTTTCGGTAAGTACCTGCACGGGACAGCGAGGCGGAAGGTCCTCCTGCCACGGGAGTCGTGCTCCACTGGACACAGTGCACCATACCTTAACGAAGTGTGTTGCGAAGGGGCCCCAGAGACATTTCCTGGTGGCAATGATCTGTGCAGATCTGTAGCACAATGAGGCCGCGAAGCGGCAGCACGAGGAAAACGCCACGCTTACTTGGTGGTAGAGCTTTGTGCAAGCTCATCGGGTAGGTACCATGCCATATTCTGCCGCAAAACAGCAATACTTTGGATTGTTGTGTTCTAGTGTTCCAGTGAGAAAAGAAGGCTTGCATGGGTCGCTTCTGCAAAAAGGAGAGAATACTATTAAACCTAGGCTGACGTATCGGCGTCTTGTGATGTAAGTACCAGAGCTAAGGAAAAATCATTGAAGGCTTGAAATTGGTGCGTCTTTCTTCGAGAATGCGTGCGTTCTAGTTGCTAAAGTGCCTTTGGGAACTTATGTCAGCCTTAATTTCCGTCTCTGTGTAGGGATGACGAAGGAGAGTCATCATTGACAATCCTCTGCCCATCAGAGGAACATTTGTAGGCTGCTTAATATTTTTTACGTATTCCTGTTAGTTTCCCCTCCTCCTTCTCTCTGTGGCACTACGCTGGAGATACAAAGCAAAGTCGCCATTTTGGGAATTGACATTCGGTGCGACCTTAATCCAAGGGATCACATCGAGGCTGTTATAAAAACAGCCTCAAGAAAACTCGGTGTCCTGAACAAGGTGCGGCGTTTTTTCACGCCACAATAACTGCTCCTGTTGTATAAAACACAGGTGCGGTCCTGCGTCGAATATTGCTCGCACCTCTGGGATGGCTCCGCTAAGTACTTACTGGAGGCCTTGGATCGGTTGCAGCGGCGTGCGGTTCGCATTATTGGCGACGTAAAGGTCACCAACACCCTCGAGCCTTTACAATTGCGTCGAGAGATAGCGGCACTCAGCGCTTTCTATCGAATGTATCACGGCGAGTGCTCAGAGGAACTATTCTCCCTCATTCCTGCTTCCCCTTTCCTTCACAAATCTACGCGTGCTGGCTCTCGATGTCACCGCCTAACTGTGACATCAATTCCATCGCGAACGAAGAAATTTGGCAACTCTTTTCTTTGTCGCACCTCCAAAACATGGAATTCTTTACCAGCACACGTGTTCCCCTCCTCTTATGACCTGGGTTCCTTCAAACGAGGCGTGAAGAGGCATCTTGCGGGCCGGCAAGGCCCCGCCTTGCCGGCCCGCAAGATCATTCTTCCCGACTGCACTAGCCGTCGTCGCGTTTGGACTCTACTACCACTTACCATCAGGTGGAGTGGAGTCATTTGCCCTCCCGGGCTAAAAAAAAAAAAAAAACTATTTAGAATTTTAAAATTTAATTTGAAAAAATACCGTACTTACAGAATACTTTAATTTAAAAAAAAGTTGCAGACTTCGTTTATATTGGTTTATTTAATTTATTAGTCTGCTGCTTCACTTGGCTCTTTTATTGTAATTTGTGTAAACAGTTGCTACTTCAATTTTTGTTTGTTTTGAAAAATATACTTACCTACTTAAATAATATACGTCTTGCTTAGAAAAAGTCAATATATGTGTATGTATACATATATTATATTGACTTTTTCTACTTAAAGATTATATATATATAGCATGCAGAAGTAAAAATTGATTTTATAAGGACCTCGAATTGATTTATTTATAAATATAACACCAAATGATATAAATTAATGTTAGTTACTCACTCAATTACTCTATAAATCCAAATAACACATTTGAACATGTTAAAAATCATAAGTCATGCCAATAATTAATTAATTATGTTACATCTTTATGCATTTTCAAGATGGCGACGATTAAAATTAGCACGCTAAATGCCGCGCTTAATTTTTTTTAATAACGCTTTTGTATGGACCAGGTGTTTCCTAACTCGGCCTTTCCTGACATCGCGACGCCCTCGTAGCGCCGGGCATCGTTGAACTGGCTTGAAAAAGCCACCACTTGTTCCAAATCAGCCAGAATATTCGGCGTCAGGATACAAGCCCACCAACAGTCCTGTTTTTGGATAACATTCGTCATTATGTAAAATATTAGCATATCTGGGAATATGCTACAATTCGCATAACTAGTATAGTAACTTACTGTTTCTTATAATTCGCATAGCTAAGTAAAGCAACACACAGTAGCAGTAGCATCAGTAATCGCACTCAGCAAATTAGAAAAAAAAAATAACAAAGCAACAGACAGAAGGCATACCAACTGCCTGAAAGGACCATGTCAATTATAACCTAGGTCATACGTCAAAGAAGTCATTTGTCGGTCAAGATCACACATCTACCATGACCAATAATCAATAAAACATCGTGTGTCTTCCACATGTCATGTCATACGTAAGCGAAGACATGCGCCACTCGTCACTCGCAGACTGGAATAGGTGCACGCTGGCACGTTCGTGACGCTCCACACTCCACGCGACACGCACTGACTCAAAGAGGTGAACACGCCTGTGCGCTCGAGACGCTTGGCCATCAGCGTCAGTACCACGCGTCTCACGCAGACTCGTGGAGGTGAACACGCGTGACGCGCGAGGTGCACGTACTCTTAACAGATAATTACGCCTGCACGCTTGTGACACTCAGTCACCAGCACAACGTCCGGCAGGCTGGAGAGAGCTGGCCGGCGATGTTTCAGCCATCAGCACCAATTGTGAGAAGACCAGCGATCTGAACATGAAGCTTCACTTTCGGCTATACCTGACCTTGAATGATAGTGCAACCTAAGAGTTCTAAATTGGTTGCTATAAAACACATCTTTAAATAAATAGAGAAACCCGCATCTATCAAAGTCTGCAGCGACTTAGAACACAATATCAACGCATTTGTTTGTAGTGGATAATTAATATTTTGCACTAACAGCGACTTGACAAGCCGTCAACGCTAAAGACTAACTATATTAGTAGGGCCAGTACAGTATTTTACTTTCAATCGAAGAGCGCAGTACATGCTTAAAGATACCACTCATTGCGTCAGGCATCGCTTCAAACAGTTACAAATGCGAGACAAACATTATCACTCCATTGACTTTAAAAGTTAAATGACGATTAAAAATATTGATTTGATCTCACCGTAGTATTGAAAGATTGTATGATATAATCGGTCACACCAGCATCGTGGTTCGCAGCTGCACTCACGGAATGCCATCGCCATGTCTGAGACAGTGCTGCTGAGTCGCGATGCTCCACCATAGCCACAATCATTACCCGCGGTCACGGATGCGTTCCGCGTGAAGACGAAAGGTTTATTCCTCCAACGACGTCAATGGCTTTTGAATTAAGATATGTTGTTGGTCGTTTTGTGCTAGAACAGACTTACTATGGCGAGAACGACAATAATTTCGTGCTCGAACTTCAACCCGCGACATATCAACGCGACTTGTTCTGAGAACTACGCTGTTCATTACTCAATATAATAGTAATTAACAAAAATTAAAACATCATAAGCGCTACACTAATAAACGTTTCTTTATTACATTTCAACTATTCGAATTGTACAGGATAAATGGCCTAAAGTATCTTTATCCCACTTCTGAATTTAGCATCCAGAAGTGAAAATTGATTTTACAAGGACCTCGAATATTACAAATCATAAGTCGCGCCAATAATTAATTAATTATGTTAAATCTTTATGCATTCACAAGATGGCGGCGATTAAAATTAGCGCGCTAAATGCCGCGCTTCTTTTTAATGACGCTGTTGTGTGGACCAAGGAGTCTCCTAACTATATATTATCTAATTGATATTATGAGCTGAAAAAGATCAAATCTATTTCAGATCAGATCGTCTTCAAAGTTTTTACATTGTCAATTTATAATTATTTAGTTCTGTATAACGAATTACTAGGAAAAAAAGAGAGATGTCTACTAAAATGGTTAAATAGCATGTAATTTGTTATTTGTTTTTGTTTTTTCATTAGAAAATTAACGAATGATTCATTTAAGATTTCGTTTTATCATATAATGAAACTCATTTGCTGTTTGAAGCTTAATATATTCATAGTCTATGTCTGGTAGCATGGTGCTTTGTGTTATCAATGCGATAATATTATATTGGGCAACGAAAACTTCTTATCATAAAAGTAATATAGTTACAAAACCGGTGTACAAATTTTGGAATCACTCTTAACACGTTTTAAGACTTTGTCAGTGATATTGCCTTACGAACAAAGTCATAAAACAAATAGATAACTGTATTTAAGCAGATGTCTCGGTAAATACTGAAGGCATTGCTCGAATTACATTTTAATACGGAACAAAAAATTTACAAAACATGTAAGTTTTAATCTTTATTTTTTGGAAATATATTTGATTTTTGCTTCCCACATCATCAGTGCCAAAGTCGTTGCCTTGACACCAATGCTTATGCATCTGGTGCCTAGAGCGACTGCTCCATGTCTGCTATCCCTAAAAAAATCTACTTACTACTAATTTTCACTTTAAGAGTCCAGACTTCCCAGTCTCACCTCATAAATGAAGCGTTAACATTATATTCATTCGGTTTAAAAATAAGTAATGGTAGTAATGGAAGAAGACGAATGGAAGAAGTTTATTTCTGAATTATTTTATGTTCTATTTATTGCTTTTTGAATTGTTTAAATTGTTTCTTAAACTAAGTAGCATAACATGTGTAATCGGTGGTAATAATTATACATACATTATTTATATATTATACGCGGTATCTACTTATTCCATGTTCACGATGTTCATAATAGAGAAATCATAATATGTTAGTTTTTCTTTATAGGCTGTTTCAAATTCAATTTAAAAGTCTATATTAAAAGCTTACAATACGTAAGCATAGTTTTTTTGTTTATAGTTTTATAATTAATGTTTTAAAATTAATTACGTAAAGGAATTTGATGATTGCCGAGTGAAGTAGCGGAAACCTATTGCTCTACAATTGGACATTTAGACTATTAGTCGTTACTACAAAAATACACGTAGAGTCCATAATTCTGCTTTATTTTAATAAATGATATTTCATGAAATTCCATTTACAGTCTTAAAAGTAAAAAAAAACATACCATTTTTAGTTAAAAACTTAGTATTTAAAAATATTTTAAAACTACTGATATCTATACCACTAGCGACAATGCTGTCGAATAAGTAAAAAAAATTCACACTAGGCACACTGATAAATTAAAGTTAAAAATGTTTTTCAAAAGGGTTTACAACTTTACTCAAAACCTGAAATACTGTACGAGTGGAATGAAAGTAATGTCTTATTGAATTCATTAAGATAACAGTTAATGACAATTTATCGTGAATATAAAAATGCTAGTCATATAAAAACGCCTTGTACTTTAAGTAATCTATAATACCTTCTTAATTATTTTTGTTCATAATAAAAACGAGATCACGCAAAATTGTTTTCCGTTTACTTAACAAATGTAATGGACATAATAGCTTGCAATAACTATTGTTGAAATGTTCCGTTTTGTCACATTAGTATATTGAGAGTTTAAGAAAGTTATAATATAGCTCAAGGTCCCTTTCGCAGTGTTCGCAGATTGAGTTAAAACGACAGCACTTCAAGCAATTCAAGCATACTAATACTATTATATTATTATATTTTCAAATAGCGATATAGAGATTTCCATAACTTATGTAAAATAAAAAATAAGGTCGCAATAACATTATTAATGATTATTAATTTTATAGTATGCTTATTTCAGTAAATATTAATATTACCTATAAATTATTTTGATTTTTAGGTTTTAAGGATTTAGTTATAAAGCTAAACTCTCTCGTAAAGCTAAACGCTCGTCGCGTGTTAGGTCTTGACCAAAAGCAAAATATTAGAATTTCATTAAGTTTTATTAGTCACGATTTCGAAACAAGTGACGTCGGATACGGTATAATTTTTTTTTAAAAAAACAATAGCCTTTTACTTTGTATGGTTTTATAAAAAGTCTATGTATATTTAATTTAATTTAATTTTGCTCACGTCAACATTACGGAGTTCTTTATTTTCCATATATCTACCTAGAAGAGAATATTTTGGTGTTGTTAATATTCGTTTAATTTTCCTTTCAATTCAATAATTTATCGAAGATTCTGTTAAAAGCAAGCCAATAAGTATATATGACTGCGAATAATCTTTCAAATTAGTAGAAATGTAATTACTGAAAATGTAATTCTCACCGTAAAATTACCGGTTTTTTTGATCCGACATGAAATTCACGTTACAGAGTGATATCAATAAACAATTATTATTTTATTGAACCTGTTAACTATTGTATGTATAATTTTGCAACAGTCCTTTATTAACAACCTTCACGACTTCAGTACTGTGCTTGCTATAGGTTTGCGTGGGCCGGTTTTCTGCGATACAATCAAGTAACTATCGTTCGATTTTAAATACGTTAAAATTGAATTGTATGTAACATGTATTGTATTGTCTAAGCGATTGTGATAATTAAACGTTATTTGTTCCTTGCTTTGTGTTGAAAAATGATGAAGGCAACAGAAGTGATCTGGTAAGTTTATTTTGTATATCTTCGTTTCAGTATTATTTATATTTTTTAATCAAGTTATATATGTTATATATTATGTATACCTATATCAATTGATATAGCCTTAAATTAATAATTCAATTATTTATTTTATCCTGTGTAGTGTAACTTTAAATCAGCATTCTCAGGCTTTGACTACAAAAACAATCTTTTAAATTTATTATTTTAAACTATTTACAATTGTACGTTGGAAAGACTGAACGGATTCTCTAACTACATTTATTTATCATTTTCAAATTTAATAAAATGGATATGATAAATAATAATGATTAATTAAAGGTAGATTATATAAAGAAGAAGTTTATAACATATTTATGATAATAGACGTTTATATCTTAATAATATCAGGCAATGCTAAGCTTATGCGCAAATCCAGAGAATTAGTCTTCAAAAAAAGGTACAGGCAAATCACATTAAAGACGTGTTTGCGTTTATTGTAGTGTAGTGTATTAAACGTATTAATTTATATAATTTATCCAAAGCCTCTTAAATTTATATCGACAAACATTTCTCCATTCTCTTGTAGTTGTAAAAATGGTTTTTATAGTTGGCTTATACCATTGTAGTATTCATATTTAATGTGACATGTATGTGTGTGTATGTCTTCACTATCGCCCATTTTCGGATTAAATTCTAAGTTTTATGGCGGTAAACGGAACAAAGTATGATTGTTAACCGCCAATTTTAATATTTCTTCTTATACTCTAGTAGCCTCGACTTATTTTGTAGAATCTTTTCATATTTATGAGGCTTAGGTATATCCGATGAATATTGAATATTTCGAAATGCCGTCAGTCATTCATTTGCTGTTTTCTAATATTAGAATTCGGTGCAGGATTTTTTATTATCCAGCTCGCCATCAATGCTATTCGGTTTAAGGTTGGTTATTAATTCTGTTTGGATTCGCTATGAAAATGTTCATGATAATCATATCTTTTGGTTGGCTTTAAACAAAAAAAAAAATCGTCCGGTACGAAATCGTCCGGTACGAAACCATCTATATCTCTGGTGCATCAAGCAGTTGCCCTTCGTTGGAAGTAACATATTTACTTCCAACCAGTGATGTATCAGGAGTAGAACATCATTTAACTTTTACGAACTACATTACTAATTACAATTAATCCCACCTATAATTGAAAACGGATATCTAGCATACGGTAATAAGTACCTATAAAATTCGAATTTGAAAATCATAAACAGCTAAATATGAGACTTCAATTGAATATCTATCAATTAATAATAAGAATAATTTGTATTTGACAATTGAACAATTTACAAGAATTTCAATATCACATGAGAGCGACCTAAAACAAATAATGGAATAATTCAGTAGTTAATAGTTAGAATATATTAATGAATTTTTTAATATTACCAAACGGTAAGTCACTTTTAACTCTACTTATGCGATAGCAAGACGCTACTTATGGGAGAGCACGTGGTAGCTCGCGCAAACTGGTTTATACCGGATTTCGTCAGTGTATGACATATTACATAGGTCATAAAAACGTCTCCAATCAGATTTAGTTGTACATTTCCTTCAGGTAACTTTTGGACTATCCTCTGGAGTAAAGCATAAGTACTATATCGTAATGGTAATAGTATCGTAATGGTAGTAGTAGTATCAGCGTTTTTTTAATTAATTTTTTTTTTTTCACGTTGTTACCTATATCTTTCGACTGGATGAATCTATTTCGATGATTTTTTTTTTATTTGACAGCTGGTGCTTCCCAATTGGTTTTTTTGGTCCAGTTTTGACAATGGAATCCATGAGAAAACCATATAAGTCGTAAATTTGCATGAGGTATGTGCGCGACAAATGGACGAATAACTCAATATCACGCCAACCGATTTGGATGATTTTTCAAGGAAACACTATAATATACCTAGCAATAATAATACATCTTTTAAAAACAAACAAAAACTTACACATTACAAATTGACTTTTATTCGCCTCGTTAAGTGCGACACAAGCACATCGCACCTATAACTATATATGTAGTTATAAACCCACCTTGGCTGACATCGACTCCAAAAATAATAATAATTATAACTACATTATTTACCACAAAACAAAATCGTACCTACATATCGATGAGTAGAAAATAGTAAGTTAATTATCAAATTATAGAAGAATACGCAATTATTTTTTTACTTTTTAGTGCATATTAATTTGTTTTTCCCTTGAAGTCGGTTTTTGTTTTGTTAAAATTTTTGTTTATAAAATAGATAACCAATAGCTAACCATTGTATAATGTTGTATGGCATATTATTACTATCTGCGTATAACTTTTTTAACTGCGTATAACTATATCTAATAATTTTATACATAGAATTTGTATATTATTTTTATTATACATATTATATCGTTATAATTTTATTATCATCTTAAGATGTGATTTTTAATGAAACTGTGATATTGTTTCCTTGACGTTTTTCTATGTTTATAATTATGATTCGCGGTAGTATGCGCAAGCGATCCCGTGCCGCTCCACCGAGACGATGCAGGTACGCTGGTTTTTTAGTGGGTATTCCGGAGCCTTCAGCACCGGCGAGCCCCACATACCCCCCCACCTCACGTGGGGGAAACGCGTAAATGCGTTTTTCCAGCGATAAAAAAAAAATATTTATAATTATGATAAAACCCGTTGTATAACGATCACATCTATATATAAGCAAAAGTATATCTATATATAAGCTATAACATATGGAAATTGAAATGAAAAAGAACACAAGGTTACGTACCTAATTGTTGCTGGTCTTCGACTCATTTTTATCAGATAAAAATATATTTTTATCATACAGAACAATAAATAATTGTAAACAACGCGTTAAAGTTATCAGCTGTAAATTTTTTTATTATTTATTTTCGCTATTTATTGAGCTTATATATTTATTAAAAAGCTATAATAATATAAATAGAAATCGTTTTTATGATATAAAAACAATTGTTTTTATATAAAAACAATATCTATTTAAATTATTATCAGGATAAGGATAAACCGAATTGTTGGTCTCTTTGCTAGCTTATAAGGCAAAATATTCTGACTCTTGAGTTCAAGGCTATATCTAAAGTGTACTGATTTGTTCTAACTCGAAAGAGAGAATAGAGAAAGTACTTGTCATTGCACATACACTATATTTCCTGTGCATTTTTCAGCAATATGATTGACTATAAGATCTCATTCATTCATAAGGATAAGATTATTTAATAACATACTCGTATATCTTTTCAAGGCGATTAAAATTATATTACTTAGAATGAAACTACTTTGTCCTTACTTTTCTTCGTAAACACATGCTTGTTTGTTGCTGTTCACTGTTATTTATTTACTAGATACTGTTTCCTTATAATTGTGGTTAAATGTTCGGCGACAAGGAAAATAGGACAGTATTCATCTGTTCTTAAAATATATTTTGGAAAATCAGTTAATTGAATTATGGTCTTATGTGTATTATACTGTTTCGAAAATATTGTCTGTCTGTGAAATATGAAGTTCTCGGTGCACTTTAATGAAATTCAGTATTATGGTAGCTAGTGTAAATACTATATCCTGACTGCCTCGTTGGTCTAGTGGCTACAGTTAGGCCGCAGTGTGGTTCTGGGTTCTGGGTTCCGAGTTTAAAACCTAGGTCGGGCCTAGAAAATGTTATTGAGAATTTCTTTCGAAAACTCTCAGTAGCCCGGAGTCTGAAAGTTGGAAGTGTGTACAATCCCGTGCCTTGGAAAGCACGTAAAGCCGATGGTCCTGCGCCTCAACTCTTTCCGGTCGTGTCGGATTGCCGTCCCATTAGGTTATGAGAGCTAGCGAATAGTGAATGTGTTTGCGCACACACTTGTGGACTATAGTCGACAAGTGTGTGCGCAAGATATTATAATATCTTTTGCGTAGTTGGCTAATCTTTCTTGAGATTGGCCGCCGTGGCCGAAATCGGTCTGGAGGTCCATTATTATTATTAGTATATCCTGAGAAGTAAGAGACAAGAGAGATGAAAAGAATATTTTATTTTATCATTCTCCGGTTTTATTGTGTGGTTGATAATGTAGTTATAAGTATTTTTGGAGTTGATGTCAGCCAAGGAAACACAATAATATACCTAACAATAATAATACGAGGATACTTAATGCAAATTTACGACTTATATTGTTTTCTCATAGATTCATCACATCTCATTGTCAAAACTGGACCAAATTAAAATGGGACCACACGGGAAACACCAGCTTTCAAATAAAAAAAAACATCAAAATCGATTCACTTTACTTGGTGGTAGAGCTTTGTGCAAACTCGTCTGGGTAGGTACCACCCACTCATTGGATATTCTACTGCAAAACAGCAGTACTTTGTATTGTTTTGTACCTGTTTGAAGGGTGAGTGAGCCAGTGTAATAACAGGCACAGAGGACATAACATCTGAGTTCCCAAGGTTCCCAAGGTGGCGCATTGGCGATGTAAGCGATGGTTAACGTTTCTTACAATGCCATTGTCTATGGTCGTTGGTGACCACTTACCATCAGGTGCCCCACATGCTCGTCCTCTTTCCTATACAAAAAAAAGTTGTGTGAAGTATTTAATGATGATTTTATTATTTCTGTAAGAGTCAAATATTAATTAATAATATTTTTTCAGGTTACAATGGTTGCCGTTTCTCTGTATTTTATGTGGAAGTGTATACTCAAGCAAATGTCCCCATATATTGTTCATAATGGTAGATGATATGGTACGTATCAACTTGGTACTATTTACAAAATTTGTATATGACAAAAATAAGGATACATGTCAAGTGGAGTATTTCGAATCTAATGAAATAAAATTATTATTAAGTCATATCATAATATCCTATTACGGTATTAGGCATTATTTCGGTAACAGTTACGATTTCAATTCTAATACATATTCGACTTTACTTGGTGGTAGAGCTTTGTGCAAGCTCGTCTGGGTAGGTACCACCCACTCATCAGATATTCTACCGCAAAACAGCAGTACTTGTTATTGCTGTGTTCCGGTTTGAAGGGTGAGTGAGCCAGTGTAATTACAGGCACAAGGGACATAACATCTTAGTTCCCAAGGTTGGTGGCGCATTGGCGATGTAAGAGATGGCTAACAGCTCTTACAACGCCAATGTCTATGGGCGTTGGTGACCACTTACCATCAGGTGGCCCATATGCCCGTCCGCCTTCCTATGCAATAAAAAAAAAAAAGACTTAACTAAGACGTTCGTTGAATTACGTCACACATGGTTAGCGTTAGCTTCGAATACTAATAAATTAATGAGAATCACGTGGCTTATCTTTTTCCGAAAATTGTTTATATACTCTTGACCTATGTTAAGCTTGTTAGTATTTTCGTATGCATATCTTGAGATAAAGTGAGTGACGTGCTCGTTAATGTTTCGCAAATCTGATTATGTCACCTTTTGTTGCCGGTAACGCCAAGGGCACTTTGGTTCTCTGTTATCAGTTACGTAGATAGCAATATTGTTTTCTAACGATTGAACTATATTAATATTATCTAAATAAGTACTAGTTATGTCGAATAGTAATTAATATTAATATTAATGACTAATAATAAGTCCACTAACTGTTACAAATATAGACACTCACTAATTGTATGTAAAGGAAAGAAAACTTTTAAAAAGTTTGAAAAAAGAACACTATAATGTTGACAAGTATATATACATTTTTATGCTTAGGGTTGGAACGATGTATCTTATCATGGATCGGATCAGATTATGACGCCAAACATCGATAGCTTGGCAACGCAGAGCGTCATCCTTCAACAGTATTACAGCGAAGCAATTTGCACACCGGCTCGTACAGCGCTCTTGACCGGAAAATATCCAATGAGATTAGGTTGGTATTAAATAATTTAATAGTATTTTTTAACATCGATATGCTACGGGTTAGTAATTATTATGGTACAATAGTAGTTCTCTATCTAATTAAGAAATATTGTGTCTGTTTGTGTGTGAAAACATTCACATTACATTTATGTAATACAACTAAAAATCATTTGAATTATATATATATATATATATCCATTTGAAGTTTTAATGTGCCATTAGTTTCTTTAAATGTATTAAATTTTCGAAAGGGTTTGAAATAACTAGGTAAATGACACTATAAGTATCGAACATTATTTTATCGTAACTGCCTAATTTGTATCAATCCTGGTGTCTTGTAGTAATACGAATAGATCTTACAACACATTTTCGTTCCATACTTCACGCGTACCAACGAGTCAGAGTTTGGATCATTTGTAGTTTTGAAACAGTCTATTATGTCGAAACTAAGATTTAACTGACGAATAAGATATGAATGTTCTACTTAGACAATTGCCATTATTTCATCATTTCATCTAGAACCAAACTAAATTAAATAATAAATGTATGTTCATTATACCTATTATTAGTTTTTTACATATTAAAAACAAGCATTTTTTTTTATTGTCATTAAAATCAATTGTCATGACATGTCATGTTCTTAGTCCTTATATATACAACAATTAGTGAAAAAGAGAGAGGAGCGAGGTAGAGAATTTTATACCACATAATAATATTTAACCATCTCGTTGTTCTTCTGTGGTTAGCTTTTAATGATGCAGATCCCAATACATTGGGTTTCATATGTCAAGAATTTTGTAATATGGACTCAAAATTGAGAATCTATTTCATATAATTAATGAAATTATTATTATTTTTTATAGTATTTAATATTGGTGTGTAATCGAGTATTATATATTTCAACACTGACACAGTCTAACATAAATATGTAAACAATGAAGTACAAAGTCATTAGTATTCAGTTAACTATAATGATGGTATAATTTCTGGGAAACACAATGTTTATAATTACACAATATTTTTTACTCTAGGTACAATAATTATTCGTAATTAACAATAATTACGTACTAGCTGTACTCAGTGACTTTGCGGTCATTTCTTTTCTGTAAATCCCTGAATTTGCAATCCTTATCCATGTCCAAGGCTGTCCAAATAACAAAATTCATTTTGATCGGTTTAATGTTTTTATCGGTATAAGATAATTAGCAGATAAAGTTACTTTCACTCTCGATAGATTAACAAGCCAATGCCACGTGTTTCAGGCATGCACGGAATGCCACTCTATAACTCTGAAGACCGCGGTATACCGATAACGGAGCAATTATTACCGGAGTATTTGAAGAAATTGGGATACAAGACGCACTTAGTTGGCAAATGGCATGTTGGTATGTCAAGACGACAGTTCTTGCCTTTGGCGAGGGGATACGATTCCCATTACGGTACTAGAGGCGGCTTCGTGGATTTCTATACCTATAATAAGGTCGAGGCGGTAAGTTAAGCGAGAGAAGTTTGTAGAAAATAGAATGTTTTATACTTATTTATATTTCATTATTAACCGACTTCAAAAAAAGGAGGAGGTTATCAATTCGTCTGTATGTTTTTTTTTTTTTTTTTTTTTTTTTTTTTTATGTTTGTTACCTCATAACTTTCGACTGGGTGAATCGATTTCGATGATTTTTGTTTTATTTGAAAGGGGTTGCTTCCCATGGGGTCCCATTTTTTTTTAGTCCAGGTTTGACAATGGAATCCATGAGAAAACCATATAAGTCGTAAATTTGCATGAGGTATGTGCGCGACAAATAGACGAATAACTCAATATCACGCCAACCGATTTCGATGATTTTTTTTTTATTAGAAAGAGTATACTTCAAGGGTTGTTTGATGATAGTTTGGTTAGATTCTGATTATAGGATCCATGACAAAGTAACGGAAATCTTCAATTCTTAGTAGCAAATTAACGATACACGGCCGAATCTTTTATAGGCTATCTAGATTTATCATTCACCTACCATAACATCGTTATGGTCAAGTAATTATAGTACTATTGTAAAAAACACTTCTTTATATACCGTCAATAGTTTTCGCAGCGCACGCGAAATAATAACTTTTATAGGCAACAGTTTGATACGTTGGGTTACATTGCTCCATTTTAAGTAGGGATCTATAAGTTTTTGAAAATATAATAAAGCCTATATTACTCGGTAAAGACGTAGCTTTCTAAGGGTGAAAGAATTTTTAAAATCGGTCGAGTAGTTTTTGATTTAAATCGTAATAAAAAACCAAACAAAAATCAAATCTTTCCTCTTTATAATATGAGTTATGCATGTAAGCATTAGTATATATGTATATGTTTATAATTGAAACATATTTGAACATCTCCTAAAAGTTGAGACCAATTTTGAAAATTAAACATATATGTATATATAGAATCGTATAAGTACTCTTATATACATGTTATATTTATGTATATTTATATATTGATTACTAGTGTTTTTCCCGTGGTTTCACCCGCGTAGTTCCTGTTCCCGTGGGAATATGGGGACAAAATGTAGCCTAAATTACTCCCTGATAATGTAGCTTTCCATTAGTGAAAGAATTTTTTAAATCGGCTTAGTGGTTTAGGCGTAAAACGTCACAAACAAGCTTACTTTCGCATTTATAATATTAGTTAGGATAATATAGATACTTCCCCTCTTTTTAATATACAGACATTCCGTCATATTTTATGGTGAAGAATGGTATAACACAACATCTATAAACATACAGTTTATTTAATTATTACTAGAAATAACTATTTGGTTATGTTATGGCTGCCCAACTAAATTACCCCACCAACTAAATCTATTTAATCAAAACATGTTAATTTATATTCATACATTTAACCATATTTATTAATTAAGTACCAAAATGCATTTTTCTTTATGTTTCACTGTTTTAGTTTAATATATTTAAATAATAATATAAATGGCGCTGTCTCATATGAGCTGCACGTTTAGTAGGTCTACCCATATTCTACAAATTAGTGAGTGTACTTCAGATTCACTAAAAATCGAAAAATAAATAAAAATTTTAACAAAACAAAAACCGACTTCATAAAAAAACATATTAATATGCACTAAAAAGTAAAAAAATAATTGCGTATTCTTCTATAATTTGATAATAAACTTACTATTTTCTACTCATCAATATGTAGGTACGAATGTGTTGTGTGATTGATAATTTATTTACAATTATTGTTATTTTTGGAGTCGATGTCAGCTAAGGAAACACTATAATATACTTAGCAATAATAATACGGGAATATTTTAAAAACATACACATTACAAATTGACTTTTATTCGCTTCGTTAAGTTGCGCGTGCGACACAAGCACATCTCACCTACAACTATGTATGTAGTTATAAGCCCACCTTGGCTGACATCGATGATGTTTTTTTATGAAGTCGGTTTTTGTTTTGTTAAAATTTTTATTTATATACTGTTCAAGTTACTTTACTTGGTGGAAAGGCTTTATGCAAGCCCGTCTGCGTAGGAACCACACAATCACTACTTATTCTACCTCCAAAGAACAACACAGTTCTGTTGTGTTCCGGAATAACTAAAAATTAAATTAACAATCTATAAAATATTCTAAAATATAGGTATATCTTATATAAATAGCAAACGATGATATCCGATTATCCAAAAACAGTAATGACATTCTAGACGTCCATCTTAACTCTAATATCTAGATGTCTCAATAAAAGAATATACAATTAAAAATTAAAAAAAGTTTTGATTTATCTATCTATGAAGTGAAAGTATTAATTAAAAATTATATCGCATAAATATAGTACACTAATATTTAGTTGTGTATTCCTTTTTATATATAAATATATTTATACATATTTGGATTTATTAAAATAATTAATTTATAATATATAAATAGAACATCACAACTTGTCATTCTTTGTAACTCAAATCAACATATAGGATATTATATTACATATTTAAATTCAATAGTTTGTTGACAAAATTCAGTAAATAATGAGAGATGGCTTAATGGTGATATCGAGTACTATATAGATAAATAATAAAAACATATTACAGTGGCCAAATGGGAGACAACTATTCGGGCTCGATTTCTTCGATGGTGTAAGCCCACAAATCAAAGAAGAAAGATACATAGTAGATGCTTTCACGGACAAGACTATTCAAAGTAAGTACTGTTACATTGCGCTTATTGAATGTGTTGCAACATTGATTAATTGATCGTAAAAAGAACACAATATCAATATTTATTTTCAAGTTTTTAAAGGCGAAAGAAACTTTCTTGAACTTCGATGTAATAATTACATACGTACATTAATCAAAAAACAAGCAGAATTCGTAGAGACTTCGGAGTGCTTTGTTAAAATTTTGTTTCAACAAATTTATTGTTATTTGTCCTTCCAAATGTAAATTTACAAAACAGTAGCTGGGGTGCCTTCAAATTGCTTATAATCGATTGTTCTGAATGTAACATGTTTTCAATCCGTATGCTGTCAGATATGACTGATATTGACGGACCGGTTGGCGTGGTTGGTAAGATACTTGCCTTTCACGCCGCAGGTCGTGGGTTCGATTCCCACCCAGGGCAGACATTTGTTTGCATGAAAATGTCTGTTGATCCTGAGTCTGGGTGTATTTATCTATATAAGTATGTATTTACAAAAGAAAAATAGTATATGTAAGTATATCAGTTGTCTGGTTTCCATAGTACAAGCTCTGCTTAGTTTGGGATCAGATGGGCGTGTATGAATAATGTCCCAGGATATTATATTATTATTGTATGGACGTACACGAAAATTACATTCGATGGTCTGCTTCATCATAACACACTTTGTAATACACTCAAATGGTTTGAACATGAACTGCAGACTGCATGAACTTTGTTGTTACAGTCCTAATTGACTTTGGCTTAACTGATTATAATATAGTCAAAATATTTCAGTTGATATTTAGGAAATAAAAGTCTCGGGTATTATATCTGGGACCCGTACATTAATGCTATTTTACTTAAAATACTAACTTTTAATAGCATTAGCATAGGCATTAAGTGATACGTAATTGAATTTAAGGTCTGCAGTCTTAAACAGTATAAATTTAATCAAAAACGATTTCAATGACTATATTTTTTTATATATAAAATGTATAAAAGGAAACGATGCCTTATTTTTAGCCATTTATAAAATGAGAATGATGTTTTAGTTATTCAAAATCACAACGACTCTCACCCACTATTCCTGCACCTGGCACACACGGCGCCACACGCGGGGAACGAAGGTGGTCTCTTACAGCCCCCACTTTTTAGTACAGTCAAGAATCGACATATCGCCCACTCTGATAGACGTTTATATGCAGGTATGTACCTAGACAATAAGACGGGATAACATACACACACATACATAATAATTTTCTATTTTGATATCCTGTTATAAATTGATGTATAAGTTACGTGAACAATTTGTAGTAGACTTTCACTAGTTACGGGCTCGTGCTTGTTTATCTTATCATATCGTGTTAAATATTTCTGGGGTTCGATGTGTTATATTCTCTTGGCTCGGAAAGCACGTAAACCTCTCAGTCCTGCGCTTGATCTTTCTCCGAGAGTGGACTTATGTTTGCACACACAATTGTACTATAATATCTTCTGTTAAGTTAGCTCGTTCTTGAGGCTACCATGACCGAAAATGAATCAGCTAAACATAATCACAATTTTAACATCTTATTTTTAAATATTACTATTATGCAAAATAGAAACATTATGTATGGGAAACACGATCGAATCTCCCATTATGCTTTTCTACAGACATTAGTGAAGAAAAAACCCTTTAGATGTTTAGTATGTAAGGTGTTCTACTGAAGCTGTTTTATAGATATATAAATATAGATTCTGAAATAAAAATGTAGCTTTTATAATGAGTTTCGTCGTTATGTTCAGCCATTAATTAATGGGTAAATGTAAGTGGTCTGTTTACATGGGTCAATGTAAAGTAACTGAATATTACTTCAGTTTCATTTATTTTGTCGTGTGATGTTAATGAAAATCATTATCTGTAACTGCGCATAAATTGCTTGCGTATTTTAAAATTCTGTAATTATTATTTAAATTTTGATGGATTCCACCATGCGTTACTTAATTTCTTTCGTTCGTAAATTTTATTCATGCTATGAATATATCGTAAAATATCGTAACCACACTTTGCATAAGGAATAATTGTGTATTGTGAATTGTGATATAAATAATGATTTATTATTTACCATGTGTTTTTATTTTTGCAGAGATGGTTACACGTTTAGATACAAGTATAGGCAAGGTCGTTAAAGCTCTAGCAACTAAAGGAATTTTACAAGATACTATTATTGTATTTGTATCCGATAATGGAGCGCCGACAGTAGGCCAGTTTAATAACTGGGGTGTTAATTTACCGTTTCGAGGGAAGAAACAAACACCCTGGGAAGGTGCAGTCAGAGTACCAGCATTTATATGGCATTCATCGTTCAAACCTAAGGTTTGGGATGGCATTATGCATGTCACAGACTGGATGCCAACCTTACTAGCAGCGGCGGGTGGCGATTTAGATACTCAAATCGATGGTGTAAATCAATGGAATTCCATAGTAAAAGATAGAGAATCAAAGAGAAAAGATGTTCTTATTGCTGTTGAGAACAGTGCTGCAAATGTGTACGCTGCATATCGAGCTGGTGATTATAAAATCATTGTAGGCAACGTATCTGGCTTGCTTAATGGATACTATGGATCAGATTTTTTGAAGTTAAAAGACTCTCCACCGGATTATTTTCCGTCTCTTAGATCTTCTGACGTTGCTAAAGTCTTTGAGAGCTTTGGCCTGCAATTAGATTATGATGAGGTGTTAGCTATGAGGAAAGCAAGTGTTATTCGTCAGGTAGACGGAGTAAAAGATCTCATACCCTGCGAACCGACACCTAGTAAGTATGATATATTTATTCTTTATTAGAAAAATATACATGTAAATATATTGATATTTTTGTGTTAGTTATAACTAGTAATACAATACCAATCTCAAGACGTCTTAAATTTATTCAGTTTTAAAATTTGCCTAGTATTTTAAGCTAAATATTTTTTTTATTTTAGCTCGTGGTTGTTTGTATAATGTCCGACAAGATCCGTCAGAGAGCCATGATCTATGGTCACGTGGAACAAAAATAGCCGCGTTGCTCACAAGTAGATTACGTGCGTTATGGTCAATGCAACTGAGAAGAGGACCACTTGCCCTGGATGCTAGAGCTGATCCGGCTAACTTTGATTATATATGGGTTCCTTGGCTTAATGACACTATTCCTGGTGATTCTAACAATACCAACAGTGGCACCAACATAACAATGAACAGTCTAGTGAACATAAGTGACTTCAATCATAATACTAGGACGGTAGCTTCAGTTGTCGGATGTGATCGTGCGACAGGGTTTAGAAATTTACTATGCTTACTAAAAGCTGTTATCTAGTTTTAATTTATAGTTATTTTAGAAATATAAATTGTTTTTGTTAAACCATGTTTTCATTTCAATATTTTAAAACATTATTTATTTATTGTATAGATTTTGTTATAAAAATTATAAAAAAATCAAGCAATTAAAAATACTTAAATTTTTATTTCGTTAAAACACTATTATTTAACTTTATATTTGTATTCCACTTTAGAAACAAATGTGCGAAACTTTAAATTACAAAACTTTAGTACAAGCTATGAATACTTCGAATAATTCTTGAAGTATACAAAAGTTAAAACTTTCAAGTAAACATTTCATTACAAATTTAAGGCTTTACGATGAAAGATAATTGAAATAAATAGTAAGTATATTTATTTATATAAATAGTTAAGTTCTTACGAGTTATCGGCTTGGCCATAGCTGTCATGGATGTGTACAAAATATAATTACTCTAATCCCCAATTTCACCGAAATTGGTAAGAATAATGAATGACATGATCATTTACAATGAGTAGTTTCAAATGATGAAGTAAATTATTAAGTAAGTAGAACTTCACTAGTTATATTTGCTCAGAAAATTTTGTTATTTCGTTCGAATTATTTTAGTAGAGTAATGTATGTAATTTTTACAAAAATATGTTACTATACTTGAAAAGTATATTTTCGAATTATTTGATCGTAATGACATAAGTATGCATTCAAGTACAGTGCCAATATTGTATAATACATTTATGTTACACTTCACATAAATTGAATTTATTAGGAAATTCGGGAAAAACTTGTTGTTCAAATCATTAGAAGTATCAACGTTACAGTTATATGGAAACTGCTTTTTAATTAACGTTTTCACAGCTCTACATAGTTAACTCAGAAATAAAAAATTGTGATTTATTTAGTAATATTAAATTACACATAAAATTCAGTCGTTAATTATTTTATAGTAGAAATATTTATTCTCGAACAGATTATACCTAAGTTGGTTACATTGAGAAAATAATTACTACAAACGAAAAATATTAATTCTGTATCAAATTATACATATTAATAATAAGGTAGAATCAGATTTTTTTAACCACCTACCATATATTATATGTTATGTGGTATATTTGAATTCCTATTTATTTATTCAATGTAGAAGCATTGCACTTGTTTATTTATAAATGAAGTAAAAAGTACCACTAGGTCGTAAATCGTAATGCTCTGACTTGAAAAGAACTAGCGGATGAAACTAGACTTCTAATTGTTATAATTTTTAATTTAATAAATAAAGGCCAGGCGATCGTGTTCACAAGGTGAGTCATCGATGAACACATCAATAATATTACTTCACAACTTTTTTTGTTCTGGGATCCTGTTGTTAAAGCGTTTCTGATTTTATGTAGTCTAGTAACAATATAAAGATTTGTATGCTATTATTATTATTAAATCGCATATACGTCGATTGCAAAAATCGCACAGATTTTATTAATTTTTCTTACCTCAAAAGATTTTACATTTAGATAGTAATAATAATTGACTTAGTTCTGACTTATACCATATGCATTATGCATATATTTTGGGATTTGTTTGATTGATTATAATGTTAGTGATTCCTTTTCTCGCAACCGGCCCAGATTAAAATTACATTCTTAATCAGTTACATCAATCAGCTGTTCTAAATATATTAGTTCTATAAATAATCGTTTAAAATTCAAGCCAATTCAGCTCTTATTATTTACTAGCTGTGCCCGCGGTTTCACCCGCGTATTTCTAATATAAATTATTAAGAGCAGACATATCTAGTATTTGACTATATATAACATTTTAAGATTTATTTTAACCCGGATCTAGATTGTACAATAAACCATTGGCCAGGAGAAAAACAGCATTTCCAAGATCTATTCCGATATACTTAAATATCTTTCCCTGCGTTTTATTTTTGTGACTGTAAGCGATATCTCCATAGGAAATTGTTTCTTTTTAAAACTTAAAAGGAAATTTGTGTATTTAAATGAAGTCCTTATTACCACCTAACTGACTAAGTATAAGTTTAACAAAACAATGAGAAAAAAATATATGCCGCGACGGAACGAAATACCAACGTTTAAACTTTAACTTACAAAGATCTTTACAAACCGAAAACAAATACTTAAGTATGGGTATTTTCAAACAACCAATTCAACTAACTTTATTTTTCTCGCTGGGAAGACTCGTTTAAGCATTTTACGCCCGGCTTTGCGGGCCTCCATTTCTAGGGGGTTCATGGAAACATGGAACCCACCTAGTCCCGGCGGCTATTAAGGTGGGGGGGGGGAGAAGTCGCGCATAGCACCGACGCCTCTTCCCCGGTCGAATCAAATTAGCAGAGGCTCCTCCTTGGCAGCCTCCTTCTGCGACAGTCACGCAGAAGGACACCATTTCCAACCAGCAACTCTCGTTGTTGAGAATGACGTTAATCACGCTCAGCAGCGAGAGGTCCGTCAGGGTGTGGTGCCCTATTTCCAGTGGTGCACCACGCTCGTGGCAGGAGGGTGATACCTCTTGCCTCACTATCCCGTACAGGTACTTACCGAAACAGCATGTCCGGTAAGCACCTGTCTCAGCCTATACGTAAGGATGCCACTTCTCCTTGCTACCTAGCGACTTATGTGGGGGCGGATGATCTCTACTGTCACAAGGCTTGCTGATATGGACCTCAGAACTTCTCGTTGGGTTAGAGTACTGACTCACCCCCCCTCCGCGGATCCTAGATATTCACCGCTCGAGAGCAACTCCACCTGGAGTTCTCAGGGCGGATCGCTCGCGAAGTATCCGCCGTCCACGATATCGTAAGATAACCACGTATCGCCTATACCGCTATGACCCTTTGTGGTCTCCGCAGAAGGGCCTTGTTTTTAGCTGTGAGAGCGTATACCCATGGGTGCACCGTACAACGCCATGGAACACACCACACCGGCGTGAACCTACTCAAGAAAGTAGTTTTGAACTCTGAGAAGAAAAAATATCGCAAAGAAATTCGTTCTTGAGTATTGCATCATTTTTTATTTGTTTTCGTCACTGTAAGTTCACTGACGAAAAGATGATGCATCTACTTTTTTAACCAAAATGACATTTCATGCCATTAGCTATAAAACACACAGACTTCCATTCAACTATTTATTCTTTACCTACACTTACCTATTAACTACAGCGAAGCTGCGGGCAATAGCTAGTTAAATATAATGTACACCGAAGAACAAAAGTAGTATGTATTACATAATACTGTTATATATTTTTTGTAATAACGACGAATACAGACACAGTTATAGCAGGGACCTGTTAAGGTACCAGCATAAGCTGACCCCTATTTAATATGGTTGATCATATTGATCTGAGCTCAACTTACATTGGATTTTTCTAAATCTCGTTCTAAGTTGTCCATTTTTTAAAGTTCTTTTGTTCTTATTATCTTTTGATAATCATCGTTTAACAGACTATCATTTAAAGATAGCTATAGCTTCAACCAATCCAAGTCATTTTATAACATTTTTATCGAACAAATGTGATTCTTTAAATTGATATAACTTTTTTATTTATGATCCGATTTAAATAAAACAAACACTAAGTTAGCCACAATATATTAATGAAAACCATACCAAAATCAGTGAAGACGTTTCTAAGATGCACAGACAAACAAACAAACTGACAACTAGATAGCCCATGTTTTAAGTTAGATCTCTAGCAATACATCTGTGAAAACCACATTCAATTCTGTGCAGTCGTTTTGGCGTGATGCGGGTTCAAAGGTACAGACAGACACAAAAATTCTAAAAAAAATGTTTTGGCTTCTGTTGCTTTAATAAAGACTCCTTTATTATTGAGTATTTTTCCAATATCTTTAATGTACAGACATCGTCCTGTTACAATTTTATTATATGTATAGATGTTTAATCCAATGTATGCAATATTATAAAAAAATGTAAGTCTTCTTAATACCGAATAAAAATAAAAAAGTGATAAGAAATGAAAAGTTATGATATGTCAAGACCTTGAGTTAACCAGAGTTACTTTCGATGAGCAAACAATAAAAAAACGAAACAGAATGTTAAGACCGAAATAAATTGATTTTATTGCAGTTTGCGGAGAACACTTTTTATATGTATATAAATTGGAGTTTTATGTATGTTAACAAAATAATTAAAATATATTGATATTTTCCACTTGCTATAAATGAAACGACGCTTTAATTAGGTATGATCTATATGTTCAATAAATGATAAATCAAATTTATTGTACAAATTAAGCGAGTGTATGTAATTAAATAATGATGTTATGTGTGCTTACATACATAACACAAATTATACACCGATATACTACCGACACTACGATATACCGAAGTACTAAAACTTCTTTTTGTAAATAGCAGTTTTTAACAAATGTATTTATATCGTATAACACGTTATATCAAATGTATTTTTTAGATATAAATTTTTACTGTTCCTTCTGTTAATACCGCTGCTAAGAACCTTGTGGTCTGATATTTAGGCTGCCATGGACCATCTGAATAAAGTAGCGAATGACTTTTCAAAATGAGCTGATCCTGTGTTTAATTCTTCTCACTTGTCATACTGATGTCATCATATGATGTCATGAGACATCACTAATGGTCGCAGGCGGGCTTGGCGAATAGTTTCGCTTTCGGCACAAACAGACTGGGCATGGCTTTGACTTAGCGTGGCTTGGCGTGGACCACTATATGAAAATTGTAGGGTTATAAATAAAAAAAACTTTTATAAGAGCAATCCATTATTGCTATTGTACAACGAATTAAGCATCTTATATAATATATCATATTATGTATTCTTCCTATAGTAGTATATTTAATTAAATATATTATATGTATTATTAAACTATTAGCAGGCCCAACTTAAACCTATAGGAGGCCCTGGGTACATTAGAATCTCGGGGCCCCAGTGTATACAAGACTCGACATTTTTGTCTTGATATCAGCGGTGTTTCTTGCCCTTGATAGGCCCTGTATTACATTTTATGGTTACAGTTTATTCTTAATCTTAATTACGGCGATACATTTTCCTTTTAACTACGAGATACATAATATTATGCTTAGTTTAGGACTTTAATTTGGAACTTGAAAATGTATTCTAAATCGTATGTAGTGCAAATCAGTTATTTTGCCTAGGCCGAGGCCCCTTCGATCGTGGGAGCCCAGAATGCCCAAGCGAGAAGGCGCCCCTGCCTATTAGGATCCGGTCAGGGTACTAATGGATTAAAACACATATTAAATCAAAAATATTTTTGTTCTAGTATTATGTCTAAGTTTACACGCAGGCAATTTTTAAGTACATTTTTACTTATTGAATAAATTAAAAAATAAAATAAAATAATTTAAGCCGAAGTTATACATTCATGTGGCCCCTTTTAAATTGTTAAGTTACTCTGTGCTAGCCCCCGCTCTACCACATAGGTTTCTACATAGGCTTGTACTATAAAAACTTATTATTTAATCTATACTATACTATCCTAATATTATGAAAATAGCGAAAATAGCTCTATCTGTCTGTTACGTTTTTTTTTTTATAAAAACCCATCCCCTTACCTGAAAAGCGGCTAAAGTACAGTGGTTAGAAAAGAGTAAATGAGACAGCGCCATGAAGTATTTATCTCTTGCGTGTGTGACGAATGATCTAGTTTCCCACGCTAATTTCATCCAAGCGTTTTTATTCTTTCGATTGAAATACCATCAAGGTTATATTCTACTCGATTAATAATAATCATTAAGTGAATAGAATACAAAAAAAACCAGCAGATTAACCAAAAAATAACCAACTAAAGTGTTTATAAAAACTGTTTCGTAACGTAATGGTTATGGTATTAGTATTAGTTATATACAACAATATCTTACCTTAAATTCATATAAAAACGTGTATTATAGAAAAATGTCACGAATAAGTCTCAGGAGATATTTACTAGTCATCCATAAAATATGTGTTATCGTAGAAACATTGACTTGATAAACGGATGCCGCTTTTAAGCGTTACATTGACACCAATACCATATGATATAACACTTTTCAAACGTTAGACACGAGAAGATCGTTTCAAATCTCGTTCGTGTATTATGTTGTATTTTCTATTTTCTACATAAGTGTTTTATTACAGTGTGGAGTGAGTTACTTGTGATTGGAGTTTCTATTATGATTTAAAGAAATCGAAATAGAATCGTTTCAATAGAAGACTTTTCTATTATCTTTGTGAAACTTTTTATTTTTATTACATAATGTTGAACGTTTTTACGTTATCGATTTTTTTACTATTTTTTGTTCTCTCATTATGTGTCTCGGTAAAATCGAATCGTCCGAATGTTGTATTTATTATAGCTGACGATATGGTAAGTATATTTTTTTGTTTGAGGTTATTAAAATGATATTCGATTATAATTATTTTTAATATGTATTTGAGGTTATGTTAGTATAATTATTTTGGTATAAAATAATTTCGAAACATGTAAATTAACATAAACGCCATTTTATGTCTTATTTATTGTATGATCATAATCATATACATACATATCATATACACAAAAACAGTTCACTGCAAATTAAAAATATATGCTACACTTTATACTACAACATTAAATAACGGTATTACAGTTTTGATAAATTTTATGTAACTTTACACATTGTGAGTACACGAAATAGTAAACGTTGAGCAAGAGGAAATAGCTAAAGTCATTTTATTAATTATCTTATAAAACTTATTTGATGTTTATAATATGATGAGATATTTATCCTCCTATCCTAAGTCTAACTACGGACGGACATAGCACAGCGTTGTGGCACAGTGTGTGCTTTTATATATTTCTCATTAAAAATTGAATGAGATTAAAAATAAACAATTTATAATAGCTATGTTGACTTTGCAAATAATTATCACAAACTAGATCCGCGACATACAATGACAAACATTTTTTTTCTTTTTTTGCGTATCGTTTGTGTTTCTTACGGTAAAAAATGTTAAATGCAACCACTTCCGGTTGTTTTATTAAGTTAACTGATATAAATAGAAAGGCTTTGAACTTAAAATAAAGAAGGCTATTCATCAAAATAAAGTGATACTCAACCTTTTCTCTATAGGGGCCACAAACACGTGTTAGTCATGAGGGCGAGGGCCGCCAACAAAAAAATTGGTTTCGGGATTATTACAAATTAAATTAAGCAACTATGAATGGTTTGATCGCGTATCATTTCATGATGTTTGAAACACTTAGCGGTGTCCGTGGTCACAAGCAGATGTTTAATTCAAATTTTGGTGTTAAAAAAACCTTTGAAATTTAAAATAGTTAAAAATATGGTAACATCGTAATATAGTACCGCTTGTCTAGTGGATAGATTTAAGGCCGCAGATCCCGTAGTTCTGTGTTTAAGCCCCAGGTCGGGCTAATAAAAAGTTACTGGGTTTTTCTGTCGAATATTTTCAGTCGAAGCCCAGAGTGTAAAAGTTGGTACTGCATATATTACCTGTGAAACAGTCTATGGCTAACGAAGCATTTGGAATAAACAAAGAAATAAACAATGTTGGTATTGCAGGGTTGGGATGACGTGAGTTTTCACGGATCGAATCAAATTTTGACTCCGAATATAGACCTGCTGGCGTACACCGGGGTGGCGCTGGAACGATATTACAGTCATTGTGTATGCACACCGTCACGCTCGGCTCTCCTCACAGGAAAATTCGCTCACGTGACAGGTATGGTGATAGTTCTTAACCGACTTCAAAAAAAGGAGGAGGTTATCAATACGTATGTATGTTTTTTTTTGTTACCTCATAACTTTCGACTGGTTGAATCTTTTTTTTTTTATTGTATAGGAAGGCGGACGAGCGTATGGGCCACCTGATGGTAAGTGGTCACCAACGCCATAGACAATGGCATTGTAAGAAATGTTAACCATCGCTTACATCACCAATGCGCCACCAACCTTAGGAACTAAGATGTTATGTACCCTTGTGCCTGTAATTACACTGGCTCACTCACCCTTCAAACCGGAACACAGCAATACAAAGTACTGCTGTTTTGCGGCAGAATATCTGATGAGTGGGTGGTACCTACCCAGACGAGCTTGCACAAAGCTCTACCACCAAGTAAAGTGAATCGATTTTGATGTTTTTTTTATTTGAAAGGTGGTGTTTCCCGTGTGGTCCCATTTTAATTTGGTCCAGTTTTGACAATGAGATGTGATGATTCTATGAGAAAACAATATAAGTCGTAAATTTGCATTAAGTATCCTCGTATTATTATTGTTAGGTATATTATTGTGTTTCCTTGGCTGACATCAACTCCAAAAATACTTATAACTACATTATCAACCACACAACAAAACCGTACCTACATATTGATGAGTAGAAAAAAGTAAGTTAATTATCAAATTCTAGAAGAATACGCAATTATTTTTTTACTTTTTAATGCATATTAATTTCTTTTTTTGTTAAAAGATTTGTTTATTATGGTAATAGTTATATGAATTTTTAAGTTTTTCACTATAAAATTAAAGCAACAATTTAAAAATATTCATACCGATATTTCATTTTCTTCATCTATACTAAGGAATTGATAGGTGATAATACATATAATATGTTTAATTAAATATACTACTATAGGAAGAATATATAAATATACGCTGAAGACAATGACACAGAGTTATAATTAGATCCTTTATTCGTTGTACAATATATAAATAATGATTAAATATCCTGGGACATTATTCACATACTGCCATCTGATCCCAAAATAAGCAGAGCTTGTACTACGGAAACCAGACAACTGATATACTAAATTTAATACTTTTTTGTGTAGATAATTACCCCCAGACTAAGGACAAACAGACATGTTCATGCACAAAAATGTCTGTCCTGGGTGGGAATCGAACCCACGACCTGCGGCGTATAAGGCAAGTGTCTTACCAACCACGCCAACCGGCTCGTCAATATTAATAATAAATGGTAATAAATAGTAAAATATTTATATAACATATGAATAGAGAACTAAAATAAGTCAACATTAAAAAATGGCTACTGAAAAAATCATGACCGCGTGGAATAGTCTCAAGAATGCTAACATTTTCCCGTTAAGTCGCAATTCCGATCCTCTGGACGAAAATTGAAACCAATGACAATGAGACGAGGAAAATTATGTTGAAATTTCTCGTATTACACCTGCAAATGAAATAAGAGTAATATTAATTTAAGAAACAACAAAAAATATGGTATTTTTTTTAAATTTTGATTAATAAAATTTTCTTTAAATAATTTTATTACGGATAATAATCTAATCCTATATGCATTAATGGTCTCGTGTTTTTTTGAAATTTTTACGGGCTTTTTGTTTTTATTTCACGGTAGCATCACAATCGAAATTTTAAAGATCGTATTCGTATTAATAACTTTATCCTTCATCTTAATTTTAGTTTTATGTGTTTGTTACATACTCTTATTTGTTTTTGACTTACTCGTACATGTCTAAGTGAAGTTCGAAACAAAGCCTCTTATTTCGAGGATATGCTGACTTATTCCAAAACAATTACATGAAATCGTAAATTATGGAATAATATGACAATTAAGCTTTGATACTCAAAATTCTAAATATATTTTTAAAATTATTTTTATTAGTTTTATTCCTGGACTCTATCGGCGTCTTTGTCTCTTTCTTAGATCATAAATTATGCATGTATCATACTTTGTTATCAAGGTTACCTTTTTGTAAAATTGATTTACGATTTGTTTAGAAGTGTAGTTACTAGTTAGTTATTACTTTGTGTGTATAATATTAATCCGATTAAATTCGATTGGTATTTAAATAAATAATACACGAATTCAATGACAGCAATTTAGTGTGATTTGCGATTTATCAATGAAAAAATATAAAAAAACCCTTTTAAAATATTTTTTTAAGGTATGTCTCATAACAACTTTTGTTTGAATGTTAATTTACTTTTTTTATTTGTTTGAAATTGTGATGGTACAGTGGTTAGAACGCATGAATCTTAACCGATGATTGCAGTTTCAAAACCAAGCACCACTGAGTATTCATGTAGTTAATTTGTGCTTATAATTTATCTTGTGCTTGGCATCCACCAACCTGTATTGAAGCAGCGTAGTAGAATGAGCTTCAAAACATTTTTCTCAAAAGAAGAGAACGCCTTAGCCGACAGCATTGGGACATTCACTGGCTGTTACTTTAATTTCATGAATGCTTGTACATATTTAACTATATGTACAAGCTTTTTTAATAAGCTCAATAAGTTTTCCTTAAATTATATTATTAATGAATTATTATTCACAGGAATGCAAGGCTATCCCTTAACAAATGCTGAGGATAGAGCCCTTCCAATAACAGAGAAAACGCTTCCCCAGTATTTCAAAGAAGTCGGTTACGCTACACATTTGGTCGGGAAATGGCACGTTGGCCAATCTCGCGTCGAATATTTGCCAACATCTCGGGGTTTTGACTCTCATTTCGGCCATAGAGGCGGTTACATTGATTATTATGAGTACACGTTATTGGAAACGGTATGTTATTGCATAGCTTGCTGCGTTTATTCCAAAGAACAGTGAATATATCAACGATAATCAACTCTATACATACAATGTTTCTTGAATTCGCTTTTCTAAGTCATTTAATATTATAATAAAAACATTTTACTTTTATTCTTTAGCATAATTTATATAGATAAAACCACATAATTACAATGGCTGTTCAATAGATATTATTATATCCTCTTCGGTAAACATTATATTACATATACACATTTTATTTTTTTATGTATTATATATTATTTATATTGTACTATTCAGTGGAGCGTCGGAGACGTCTCAGGGTTTGACCTCTTTCGAAATCATACTGCGGCTTGGGACGTTGAAGGATACATCACGGACGTTTATAATAGAGAAGCCATATCACGTAAGTATATATTTTATACATGTTATTACAAAAATTACAATCAACAAACCAAAATCAAAGAAACATGACCTATCTTATTGTTTGAAATACTGTCAATGTTCCACCTACCTTGTAATCTAAAATTTTATGTGTCCCTTGTGTATTCAACGACTTTGTCACTCTCCAAAGTATTATACAAAGTAGTAAGGATTACTTTTGAATACTTGGGGTAATGCAAAAACGAGCAATTAGCCGTGTATATACTCGTATATTGGTTATATATTAAATCATTGTTCGTAAATCTGATTTATCTGATCTATGATGATTTATTCCCTTACTCATAATCCGATTGGATTGACAAATTTGACATCATCGGAAAGATTTAAGGCGCAAAACCAACAGCTCTTTTCTTGTCAAGGTGATTTTAAGTTGGATTAAAAAGTACACAAAAGTTATTGGATTAGTATTTTAATATAATAAGTAATTTTTAACTTCACTAATCCTTAAGATGACTAACACATAAGTTCGGATATAAATATGTATTATAATATAAATAGATTAGAATATTATATCAATATACTTATTTATACAGTAATTGTTCTATAGTCTATTAGTATGAACATAAAGGTACCGGTGATTATGTTATCAATCTATTATGCGTAGTCAGGGGCTGCTAGATAACGCTGTGTTCATTTAGGAATGCATACAGCGGAAATTTAGTCATTCACACGTATGTAACGTGTGAATGACTAAATTTCCGTAATTTTTATTTTTGAGATATATTTTTTTATTTAAATGTAAATAATGCTATAAAGTAATGCAATAGTATTTTCATTATTTTCATCGAAATATTGAAGCTCATAGTAAAATAAAAAATGTATTGGTTGATTTTCTTGTGAAGTATATAAAATAATAAAGAAGGGCGTAAAAAATAATACAAAGGAACGCAGCCGCGCCAGGTCCGCACCGTAGATTTTTTTGCCGTCATGATAATATTTAAGACGTTATCTGAATTCAGATATAGGTAGTTCAGCTTTCAGCAGTTAACCGATTTTGATACGGCTAATAGAAAGAGTAATAATAAACGTAGAAGGTTTATATATATATACATTATACATCTATCATTTGTTAATATCATAAAAATGGATGAACTATGTCGGTGTTTTGCACTGAATTATAATATACTTTAGCTCAACTGTTTTCCGACGCTTACATGGCTTACACTTGCTAAAACTTAGGAGATACATCAAACAGACAGTAAAATATATACTATAAGTAAATATTTGTACATTTTTATTATATTAAATAATTTTTTTTTTCTTTAAATGAATATCTTTGGATCCAGGAAAATTCAGCGTCGGGGCCTCAGTTTCGCAGAGCAGAGATTGTTGACGTTAAACGTTGACGGTAATCTTAAATCTGTAATTAAATGAGTAGGATAGGTATTTATGATATTTATTGTTGGACATATTTCTTATATTATATTTTTGATCCACTTCCGTTGTCGAGGCCGTTGGTTACGGACAGCACTGTTTTATCGCTGTTAGCAAATAAAGTCTCCTTTGAGAATGAGGAACAGGCGTTGTCTTTCAAAGTGAATATAGTTCGATTTTATTATCGAGCCAGTGACGAATTTCAGGGATCTGTATCTGTATATCTCGTATCTGCGTACCGGGATAAAAGTAGATCGATACAAGTAGGAATTTCATTTTATATAATATCGAGAATATTTACGACACAATATAAGTCGCCATTTTATTTGATATTTCAATTTTATGTTTTACTAGCTGCTCATATTTTAACAAATTTACAGAAAACATTAATGAATTATACACGTAAACCTTAATATGGAATCACTTTATACATTGGTGAAAACCGTATGAAAATTCATTCAGTAGTTTTTTTAGTTTATCGCGTTTGTAGCGACATCTATCTCGCCACATACGAACTATGAATGGACGTATCCTACATCGCGATATTAAAGTTATCAGAGCGATTGAACATAAAGAACCCGACAACAATCATGGGGGCAGTAGCCCACCAGACACAACACCCGTCTGTTCGGAGGATCCTCCCTTTTCAATGGTGGTCACCCCTAAACGTTCATACAGACAGACAGGAAACGCGGGGGACTTTGTTTTATAATATTTAGTGATATAAAGCTCATATTCCGTTATATATTTTTATCTTATGTTCAAATTTTTACTAGGAATTTCTTCTAGGTATGGGTATGAGTATATTCAAATGACTGATTCAATTATACCTGTTGAAATATGTCAAAACTATAAAAAGTAGACCTCTAGCAATACATAAAAACGGTGAAAACCGTACAATTCTGTGCGTGTTGCGGGTACAAAGGTACAGACAGACCGACGAAAATTTTAAAAATTCTTGTTTTAGCTTCTGTTGCTTTCATAAACACCCACCATATTCGTTTTTCTTCAATGTCTTTAAAGTACAGATGTCGGACTGTGAAAATTTTATTATGTGTAGATATTGTGATGTGTGATGTTTTTCCCGCGGTTTCACGTGCATAGTTGCCATACCCGTGGGAATAAGACAAAATTCCATTGGTGAAAGAATTTTTTGAATCGGTTTAGTGGTTCAGGTGTGAAAGCGTAACAAATAAACAAACAAACTAACATTCGTATTTATAATATGTATCAGGATACGTCTAAGCAAATTTGCTGTTCCAACCGTATTTTATAATCTATTTTCTTTCATGATATTTTGTCTGGAACTGTTTGTCTTGGCGTGCAATAAAGTATTTTATTAATATTACAATTTTTCAGTGATAGATTCACATGACATTTCTAAGCCTCTGTTCTTGATGGTGGCCCATAATGCGCCACATTCGGCAAACGAAGGTGCTCCGTTACAAGCACCACCTGAGCTCGTCCGCTCCTTGCGTCATATTGATCTACCACAAAGACGATATTATGCTGGTAATGGTCAAATTATAACTTTAAATTATAGTTAAAGTAAAATATTAAATTTCTAACTGTGCTTTACTTTATTTTTACTTATTTACAGCAATGGTGAAGAAACTTGATGACAGCGTTGGGGATATAGTTAAAGCACTGTCAAAAAAAGGTATATTAGATAATACCATTATAGCATTTATATCAGACAACGGTGGAATAACATCTGGAATGTCTGTTAATTACGCATTAAACTGGCCACTGAGAGGTCTCAAAATGACTCCATTTGAAGGAGGAATAAGAGTGAATGGAATAGTCTGGAGTAAAAACTTAACACAAGGAGAGCATTTGTGGAAAGGATACATGCATGTTGCTGATTGGTTGCCAACACTTCTGAGTGCTATCGGTCTTGAACCTCCAGCGAGTATCGATGGTATCGACTTATGGAACAGCATTGTATCGAATAGCGAATCAAAAAGAGATGTCATATACGAAATTGATGATTACACAGGTTTTATGGCAATCATAAGCAGTGATTATAAATTGGTTACTGGAGTTGTTATTACGAATTATAGTAACCATCAAGGTGACATGTTTAGAGGCATTATTGGAACTGGTCCATCATATGAGGATGCTATAAGGAAGAGTACACTATACACTGTTTTATCTGATCTTGGAATTTCGTTTGAAATGAATGATACATGTCTTAGAAACAAAATAAGAATTTCATGCAATATGGATAAGACTAACATTTGCTATCCTAAAAACGGTAAGAATTTTCATTTTAATACATGTTCAAATTTCCTTATTCAAACAAAGTAAAAGGATTATTATTGATTATTGTTATTGTTTTAGGTAAATGGTGCTTATTTAATATTAAGGAAGATCCTTGTGAATATATTGATTTATCGTCAACGTATCCAGATATTGCGGAAAACTTGTATTCTCAATTGAAGATAGAAATGAAACGGACCATACCTAGAAAGGTGCCGCATGAAATAAATTTACAAGCAATTCCCAGTTTGCATAATTATACTTGGGATGTTTGGCATTTATCAGAAAGCAACTCTTAGAATTTTTTAAAATATTGACTACGAACCGAAACGAATCGTGTCAGTCATGTTATTACAAATCGTATTATCGTCATCGTATTAAAAATTGCACTATTTATTTATTTTTATAAATCCATTTTAAACACTTAAAATAAAATCATACGACTGCCCTGAACGAATTCATTCATTTAGAATGTATTTGTAGCTTAATGACAAATTCATCGATACGCCATACATTTAAAGTTGTTTTTAATTTCAATGTTACGGTAGAATAAAGAAATAAAGATCCTCCCAAAAAAGCATTACTTCCCTTTAGTTGGTAATATTGAAAATACTATATAGATTACATTGTAAGTTGGACATACTTCTGAAAGCTTATTAAAAAATCTCAATTACTAATTGATAAATCACACTTCACATGCTTCCTCAACACGTGTTCACACACACGATTTCACACGTGCTCCATATCCGAACGCTGTGAATATCCAATGAATTATATTTGGTCTTGCAATTTTGTATATTTAAAGAAATTATAATCCGTTTTTGACTTAAAGTCAATATGTAATATTGTTAAATTTAAAGCGCTGTTAGATTTTCTAAAAGTAAGTAAGATAAATTACAGTTTAGCTCTTATTAATGCTTTGTGTGATGATATTGATTTTGCATTGTTAAATTTTCACGACGTGCGAGACAGACAAAGCACAAAGCGCTCTTCGCGTGCGTGTGCGTGTGTTACGTTTGATGCAGTTACAAAAGGTCGAAAAGCTGGAATTTAAGCAATTATTCCCATGGTTAGTAAACATTAAAATATGCAAGATTCCTGAAATATTATTTTTAATATTTCCTTTCTAAATTGTATAAATTAATTTTGTTAAATTAAATATTACTTCTATAGGGGTTATAACGTGGATTGTATTTGCTATGCGGTAAATAGCATGAAACCATTTACTTGTACATTACATTTATATAAATGGATCTATTAATTCTCAATTTGGGTACCACTGAATTAAATACATAACGGTATGGTTCGTATTATAAAATCTATTAAAACACATGGTACTCAATTATTAATCTATTAGACAATTAGACTTAAGCAAATGACCCAGTTGATATTTAAACCTGTTTAAACATAATTAAATCTAGTATTATCATTGAGACTGTTCGTTAGATTGATTAGAGATAGAACGGTAAGTTAAGTAACTTTGACCGTAATCTTGTACAATGACTAAGATGACGTTATCGTAGATATTTATCTCCACAGATTATGTCTATTATTATAATAATTAGTACAAAATAAGACAGACTACAAAATGACCGTCAGATTATTAAATTTATACTTTATTATATTACCTAATTCCCTTATTAGTACTTACTCTATGTACTATGGCAAAGGTCATTTGACAATTACTCAACGTAATCCGAGTTGAACGTAGATTAAGGTTGCAGTGTCGAACTTTTGGTATGAAGAACAACTAACAAGAATGGAGGGAATCTAAACCACGCGATTCAGGAAATTGACAGATTTTATGAACGCCATCTATCGCTACAAAGTAGTAATGTACGCTATTATACACTGTGGATTCACCACTACAGTACCTACACGGAGTGAACGCAAAATTATCTTTGAATTCTTTTATGTTTAGGTTTTGTGTCTAACTTTACTCTTTCCTTGATATTTTTGCTCTATAAGAATGGATTTATTTATTGTTATCATATGTTATTTATTAATGATAATAAAATGCAAGTAATGTTATATTTTGGCCACTTGCTTGATACAAAATAAATAATAAGCATGTTGTAATAACCTGTAATTAAAATGATGTGTTATTATGTTGTAAAGTCTAAATGTGCCTAATTCTTGAAATCAAAATAAACTTAAAATCTCGTATATGATTATCAAAATTATATAGGTATTAGATATTTATGTCGATTCACAGCTTAAGACGGCATATAACGAATCCTACATTCATACAGTTCACTGCTAATAGCGCAACATTGATTTTCTAGATTTTCGTTAATACAAGGATTTGTCAGATTATAGTTGACGGACGTACGTAACACACCTCTGGGGTGAAGCTATCGACAAGCATGGGGAGTCGCTGGCTGTCAGCCTCGATATCTCCAAGGCTTTCGACAAGGTCTGGCACAGAAATCTTCTCTCCAAGCTGCCGGCATACGGTCTGCCAGCACGGCTCTGCACCTGGATTGCCAGCTTCCTACACAAGCGTAGCCTTCGCGTTTTAGTCGATGGTTGCGCTTCACAATTCCATGTAGTGAATGGGTCCCCCAGGGGTCTGTGCTATCTCCCACACTCTTTCTTTTGCATATCAATGATATGCTCTCTCTCGGGAACATACATTGCTATGCAGATGATAGTACAGTGCATGGGGGATACCACGGACGCGCAGTAGCCGGGCGGGCGGGAACCGAGGAGAGGCGGGGGGATCTTGTTGTTGAACTCGATAGGACGTTAGGACTCATCGCCAAATGAGGCTCTGACAATCTTGTTGAGTTTAACGCCAAGAAAACACAGGTATGCGCTCTCACTATGAATATTGCTCGCACCTTTGGGATGGCTCCGCCAAGTACTTACTGGAGGCCTTGGATCGGTTGCAGCGACGTGCGGTTCGCATTATTAGCGACGTAAAGGTCACCAACACCCTCGAGCCTTTACAATTGCGTCGAGAGATAGCGGCACTCAGCGCTTTCTATCGAATGTATCACGGCGAGTGCTCGGAGGAACTATTCTCCCTCATTCCTGCTTCCCCCTTCCTTCACAAATCTACGCGTGCTGGCTCTCGATGTCACCGCCTAACTGTGACATCAATTCCATCGCGAACGAAGAAATTTGGCAACTCTTTTCTTTGTCGCACCTCCAAAACATGGAATTCTTTACCGGCACACGTATTCCCCTCCTCTTATGACCTGGGTTCCTTCAAACGAGGCGTGAAGAGGCATCTTGCGGGCCGGCAAGGCGGGGGCGGCTAGTGCAGATCATTCTTCCCGACTGCACTAGCCGTCGTCGCGTTTGGACTCTACTACCACTTACCATCAGGTGGAGTGGAGTCATTTGCCCTCCCAGGCTATAAAAAAAAAAGATCAAAATATAAATTTACTGTAGAAAACGGTCGTGAATGTCAGAAATGGATATGCGACATTGACCATAATAATTATAACATTTTAAGAATACACGCATCAAAATAGTATATCAAATTCAAATTTAATTCAATTCAATTAATTCATTTAGTAGTAGTATAGTACAAAAATATAATATATAAAATTTTGTCAATTTTGATTATCTGTACTTGTATAAATGTTGTTTGCTTTAAATGTGATTAGCTTTTGTCTTGTTATAGCCCTTGTTGTGATTTCATGATATCCTTATCCTTATCCTGTGATTTCATGTGTCATTAAATTTTTGTTGTTGTCGAAATAATTTTGACAAAGGAGTGCATGTTTAACTTTTTTGTGTGCTGAAAGTACTTTACAGTATTCAAACATAAAACATTTCTTCAATGTCGTTTTGTTTGAATTTATCTTTTATTTTTGAAGGCATTATCATTTTAGTGTTCTGTTTTGTAAATTGTATATTTCGTCTAAGTGGGTTTTGAATGTCCGTCCAAACACACTAAGGCCATATTATGATATAACACTATCCATAAGAGTATTGTATAAGAGTAGGGCAGTTTTAAAAGTTAGTTTGTCTTTTGCTAAATATAATTTTACCGTAATTGTCCTTAGCATGTTTTCAATATGTTTATCCCAATTAAATCTGTAGTCTAACACTAGTCCAAGATAAGTGTGCTCTGTAACTACTTCAACGACCTTGCAGCTACAATTCGGGGAGTTTAAGTGTAAGCAGTTGTGCGAATGTGAAACAAGGTAAGGTTTCTTAGTACTTCTATTATGGCTTGAACAAATATGTAGTAATTTTGTTTTCTCACCTTTAATCACTACTTCTACGTCATGAGACCATCTGCACAAATAAAACGATACTTAATAGATAAAAAGATGTAGTAATATCTATAGGGCGGTGTTTGACCATGATAAATCGACAATCAATAATTGTTGCTTTTGCTTTCCTTTCTACCTTTACTTAGTTATTTTTACGGATTTTAGGACTGGTTTCGCGAACAAAAAAAACATGAAATATATATTTTTAAGTTTTATTCAATAAACACTATTTGTTTCATTCGCTTATGTTAATTTTTAAATTTCTACTTTGTTAAGCTTAAGATTTTTATTTATACCATGTTGTAACTATACCTTTTTGCAATTATTTTGTTCTGAGATTTATTTATGTTTTCGAATCCTCCTGCTACACACACGCTACACAAACTTTCTCTTCCCATTAAGTTTAACACTTCACGAACTATACTCATTTACTGTTCAATTAAATACATACTCGTATTTACTAGGTACATCATAATATTATACTGTAGGTAGTTGATTAATGCGTTGAAAGGTTTTTGTGTGGATTTCTGTATTTGAAGATTGATTGATTGGTGAATGGGTAAATGAAACAAAAAGCGCTGTCAGATGTACGTGTAAACGGTAAATGGAAGGGTACATGTGGAAGCAGGTCCCTCTTTCCCACTGGGCACTCTGGGCGCGTGCCCAGGGCCACACACCCACTATCGATACGGGCCTCTAATACCTACCGTGTCACCAAACGATAACCGGTAGTTCCTAAGGTTGGTGGCGCATTGGCGACGTAAGCGATGGTTAAGGATTAAGCATTTCTTACAATGCATTGTCTATGGGCGTTGGTGACCACGTACCATCAGGTGGCTCATATGCTCGACCGCCTACCTATACAATAAAAAAGAAAAAGTACTTTAAGTGTAGGCGCTAAATTTGCGTGAAACAAATAAAGGTCATCGCCGCAGTTAAAATGACGGGCTTATCAAATTTCGATAGAAGGCCTGTCAAGGGCAAGTTACGCCACTGCCTATTATCTTAATGTGCCCAAGGCCTCCAATAGGTTAAAGACCATGCGTAGAAGTGTTAGAAATATTATCTTGATTACGTGATTAAGGTATACCGGCAACAGTGTACGGTCGCTGTTCATACATCACCGAACACGCAGTCCACATACAAATCGTTGTTTCTTGAAACTTTAATAACTTTTTATTAAATGAAGATATCGCAATAATTATTTTTTTGATAAGGGCCAAGTGTCTAAGAAAATAAAATTTAGAAAATTTCACTGATATCTATCCAGTAATTTTTCCGTGATGCCCGCACAACTGCAGATATCTATCATTTTATTTATATAGATAAACACCTGCAAAATTGAATTTAAATTTAGTAAACACAAAGCAGAGAAACCGCTAAGAAAAAAAATGTAACAGCAAACATCGATATAAATACAAAACAAAAATAATATCAATAATAGAATCGATAATAATAACCAAATCGGTTAGCGTACTCCTATTGGACTCAATTAGAGTCCAAGTGTTAAAAGTGAATAACCAAATGACAAAGTATAGGTAGAAATTGTTCTGATAAAACGTTTTATCGACAACTATAAAGTTATACATAGGTAAGTACCTACTTGTTATATGTACTTTGGAAATACGCCAAGCGATTTCACGTCACGCATTTACCACCTTCATAAAAAAAATTATCGCGCGAATATTAAAAATAAACATGCATGTTATTTTTATGCAATAATGTAATATGTCGTATAATAAAATGTTATTTGTATTTTTGTAAATGTCTCGTTTGGTTTAATTATATTATAGCTAGATTTTGAAATATATATAATGCATTCAACATTATGAGATTTTATGCAATGCGAAATTTACAAAATAATTTTTGGGTTAAATATTTAAGATTTTGAATGAAAATTTTCAAAGAATGTTTTTCGTCGCATATTTAAAGCGATATAGAGCCGCTTGCAAGAATTAAATAGTCCATTTTTTCATAAGTAAAATAACATAGGTATGAAATGAAAATGAAAATTTTAATTAATTGACACCAGCTGTATTTTCATTTTATCGTCTCAGAGCCTATTTATGTTACGTGATGTCAAAGGATTAAATAAAGTACTTAATTTAATGTTTTAGTAATATCATTTCATCTTTTGAAAAATGTATTCTATTAAACTACCATAAGACACTTGATGCACGTTCGAATTTCCAGTGTAATTGTACTGGATAAACTGTCTATACTAGACAGTATCAGTACAGGTCTTATCTTCACAAATTCCAATCCAACGTTAAAAAAATGGTTGTCTGTAAAGTCGGTTTACGGAAGATAGTTTAACGTGACAACGTCACAACAAAACATTGATGAAATGACTGAAATCGAGTGAAAGAGAGATAGATGCGGCACAAGCGTACAATCAGCCTAACGGGACAATGAGCGTAACGGGACAATTTTTCGTGCATGCAACCAGCGTTCGTCGATTTATTAGACGTGACAACGTCAATAATCGAACACCAAAATATTGGGTTTTTGGGTTGGGTTACCAAAGTTCTTAAAAAAAAATTAGTTTGGTAATAAAAAAATATAGGTCTGTTATTTTGTTTGAGTAAAGTTTATTTTGTTTGTTTGTTTAACCTGCACATTATTATGTATTACATTTAATTAATGAAAAATCTGATTTTAAATATATATTAATGTTGTTTAGTTTTCTTACTTTACTTATATTATATAAGTCGTGGAAAGTTCTTCTCGAATTGATTCTACACTCAGTACTAATATTATTGTAAGTATGTGCGGGACCTTCGATCACGAATATATAAAGTGTTGTCAAAGTAAATAAGAGAAAATGAGAACAATATATAATGTCGAATTGAAACCATTGTATTTAATTTAGAATTTTTGTATATCGCACACTATATATTGAATTCACAAGCAATATCACGTGACATTATTCAATTTGATATTTTTCTTTTAATTAAATTTAAATACTGGCAACAAGGAACTGATATTCAAAAGGAATCGAAATAAAAAAGTAAAAAGGATATTTCACAGTTGAGTTGTTTTTGTTTTGTTTTTGTTGTTTGTGAGTCGTATGAGACGAATCTATTAATACTTATTCCAGTATTCATTTTTTACATTTTTTTTATTTATTTAGTCTTATATAGTAGTATATTTTGTTCGAATCGAATTAAGGACTATTTAAATTTCATTGAAATGCTTCCAATATTGATCGGTAATACGATTTTTAAATTTAATATAATAAAAATTGTGTTCTACCGCTTAAGGCCAGTCTGCCTCATTGTAGTCATGGTAGACTTCCTTGACGTTAGTGTTCCGTTCTCTACGGGTAATGTATGGAAAAATTATTAAGAAAGAATAATTTAGTTGAAAGCGAGCACTATTCTTTGCCGCTTATTAATATTACTTCTCAGAATTTGATTCTTATATATATTTTTAAATGTCACCAGTAAAATGAAAATTCAACTATTTATTTAAATAAATGTTATTTTTTTGTTTTACCTAACTAAAAAACTACTAAACCAATATATTATGTACATAATAATATTATGATATTTAATTTCGCAGTTTCACTCCCTTGAAAATAATACATAAAAGTGAATATGAAAGGTCAAACAAAAATGTAGTTAACAACTTAACATTAATTAATATATTATTTATTTACAACGATCGAATTTATAAATATAATAATTAGGAAACCGTTTTCATGGATAAAAAACTCCTGCATATTTTCTACAATGTTTCTTTAATAAATTCAATTTTCTGCCGGTGACAGCTGCTTGTTAAAATACAATATAATATTTATAATTAAAGATTTATAAATAAAATAAATTACGTAATGCAGTTACGATAAAAATAATTTAAAATTAACTCTTGTTAATTTAAAACTGTATATAGGCTGTTTTATTTAATTGCATAAAGTTTTTGTTATTTTTTGTTTCTTATTCAATGCACAATTTGAAGCAGATTTTGTCACTGATGGTCAGGTTTTGTATAGGATCTATAGGATATTCTTCTAGGGTGGGAGTTATTCTTTGTATTGCTTTGCATCGGATTGCAGGGTGAGTGAGCCAGTGTACATGCACTAGGGATATATTACACCCCGTGGTTCCTTTTTTTGCATTGACGGTATACTGTTTGCTATGCAAGTGGCTTACTATCTTTCTAAAATAAATACATCAGGTAGTTATTTAATGGTCGTTTTTGTTTTCCAGTTATTGTCATAGTCCGTTTATGATATTAGTAGAAATACAAACCATTTACACGCCGTGGCGTAATCTAACATGTAGATTGGTTGATGCTTTGATAGACCGATGATTTATTAATATCGTTTATGGCGTTTCGCTTCTACGTAACAACATACTGTTGGTTTTATTGTTTGGGTATTTATTATTTCCATGTTTATATATCCTAGACAAATATACACATAAAAAGTGTCAGTAAACAGAATACATTCTTTTACACAATATACCAAGTATAGCATAGTAAAGATTGTTATAATACGATAATAGGTAGGGGAGACCGAGGGGAGTTGAAACAATTTTTACATTTTGTTTCATACACCAAATACTATAGACTGAAATTGTATGATATTAGTACCAATCGATAGATCATTCTTTACACTTGCGAATGGCTATCGTAAATAAATTGTAAGCGTTAAATATTGTGGTGAAAAATCGACTTAACCGTAACAAGTCAACTTGTTTCAACTCCCCTCATACCGAGGTAAGATGAAACAGGGGTCGATGAGAGTTGAAACATATGATTTTTGGGAAAAATTAAGAGCTGTAAAATAAAAATGATGATATAATTTAAAGGTATTTATTAAAATAAAACTTTACAACTACGAAACAAACTTTATTATTAATATTTTGTACTGATATACCAGTTAATAGGTACTGAAAAGGTAATACAAATATCAACTCTTAAAGTAGTTTATAAAAGTACCATAACGTCTCATTCCTAACATTAATTAAAATAACAATCAGATAAACAAAATAATTTCTTCTTTATAATTATTAACTTTCAGTCGTTTCTTAAGTATTACAATCAGTCTTGATCAATATTTCTTCAAATATTTAAGTTAAAATAATCTCACAAATGTCTAAAATAAAAATATTATGAAAATAAAAAACGTTAATCTGACAGGCAGTTGTGGCAAACATAAGAAAGTTCCCCACCAGTGCAAGCTTCACGAGCCCAGTTTTTGCATTCCAGACATTGCACCCATTTTTCTTTGGCTCTGCTATTTTAATATGGCTCAAAACAACAAAGGCAAAAGGATTCTTCTTCTTCTTCACTGTCTTCGTTTCCTCTTTTGTTTCTTGACAACCTTGATCTTTTTAGTTTTAGTTCCTGGTTTTGATCTTTTTTTTATTTTTGTTTCTTCAAGGTTAAGTTTTTTCACTTTTTTCTTAGCTGTTCTAGCTGCTTCGGCTGCAGCTAGTTCATCCTTTACGGGAGTGTCGGTTAAGACAGCGGATTTCACTTTGCGTCTAATTGTTTGATTTCCGTTTCTTGGTGGAGCTTTTGGCAAGGGTCTAAGAGTTTCAGGTGAGAATGGAATTGCTGTCACAGTAACTGAAGTATCTCGTGATGTAGATGCTACATGTATTATATTAGATGTAAAGACTGTGGAAGGAACAACGGATTCAGTAGTTGAAGGCATCTTGATAGTAGTAAGCTGTTACTTGGTGGTAGAGCTTTGTGCAAGCTCGTCTGGGTAGGTACCACCCACTCATCAGATATTCTACCGCAAAACAGCAGTACTTGGTACTGTTGTGTTCCGGTTTGAAGGGTGCGTGAGCCAGTGTAATTCCAGGCACAAGGGACATAACATCACGTTCTTATCAAGGTTTTCTGCATATTTGGGTACGTCGTACGAGAATCTTGAAAAATACTGTTTGTATTGGAACGTTCAACACTAGTGCTAGAAGTAGAAAATGGCACGGGTTCTTGACTTCTAGAAATTCCAACCAAGTTAGAGCTAGATGGACCAGAACTAACGGAAGTTGCCAAAGGTCGATCAGTAAGTTGATTCGGAAGATAATCAGCGTCCTGGAATATTTCAGTGTTAATTGGCCAAAGTCCGGTATGGATGAATCCGGAAGATATATTGCGCGGTGTGACGGCTATATCAAAAGCCTATATCAAAAGATGTTTTTACTATCCCAGGAATATCATAGATGGACATTAATTTTTCTGGATTAGACCGCATCCAATTGCCGCAAGTAGTGTTAACTGCTTTTTTTACTGGCCCAAAAACGGCTCTGTCCATTGGCTGCAACTTATGGGTGAGGTGGAAAAGTCAAGAGAATTATGCCATTTTCATAGCAGAACTCGATATTTTTAACTGCTGTGTGTGAAGCATGGTTATCTAATAACAATAGTGCTTTATTTTCTTTTGATGGCCTAATTTGGTCTTTGAAAAATTTGAGGAATGTGTAAAAGTCTTCTTCTTGCATCCACTCTGACCCATTCGCAGTTCCAATTGATCCAGCAGGTCCATCGCGTATAAAATGATCATTAAATCTTTTCCGCGCAAAGATGAACATCGGGGGTATATGATTACCGAGGGCATTACCTGCTAGTGCTAAAGTAACCAATGTTCCCCTTTCCGCGGAAGTCATGGCACTTACTTATTTCTGCCCTCGTTGAAAGGAATGAATAGTTGTTATGTTTAATTACAAAATTTTAAATTAAATAAGCAGGTATGACTAACAGTGCAAACTGTATACACCAAATACTACATACACCAAAATTATTAGTTTTTTTATATCTATCGATCTATGATAAATCAAACACTCTATATTATAAAAATAATTAAAAATCTGTTTCGCTTGTGCCAAACAACCAGCTCTTTCATATGCCCAAGCCCTTTCATACGATACCCCACATGACACGGTTAACTCAATTCAAAATTTGGATCGCCGTACCTTGCATAAGGTTCCTGTTTTATTATGATTTAATTACAAATGACGGTATGATAATAATATTTGGCTACGTATTTTGTATGTCCATTGTCCAGTGTAAGAAAAATAAATGATAATTATAATGAATATGTATTAAGTTTTCCAACGATCACGTAAAAGTTTAACATAACTTTTCACTAAGAAATTATAAGGCGACATTGATAAAAGATAATTTAAAGAATGTTCGCATAAAAGGAGGCTAAAAAGTGGCTTAAACTGAATTAAGAAAAAGGCTTCAAGTCATTTTGTATTCAATTGATGGGTCAGCGTCAGGTCAGTCGTCGTACCCGCGAATTTAAATGGGCATTTTTGTAATTGAATACATAATGGGATAGTTAAGGATTTTTTTTAAATATTCTTAATTTTTTTTAAAATAAAAATATATATAGGAAACTCCTTAGTACATACTACATACAGTGCGTTATTAAAAAAAAAGAGGCGCGCTAATTTTAATCGCCGCCATCTTGTTAGTGCACACAAATGTAACGTAATTAATTAATTATTGGTGCGACTTATGATTTGTAATATGTTCAAATGTGTTATTTGGATTTATAAAGTAATTGAGTGAGTAATTAACATTAATTTATATGATTTGGTGTTCTATTTATGAATAAATCAATTCGAGGTCCTTATAAAATCAATTTTCACTTCTGGATGCTAAATAATATATATAATTGAATCGATTTCAATGACTACATTAATAACTAACAATCTAGTCATATATTACTAGGAGTTAAATCTGCGACGTTCGTGTAAAATCAATGAACAGGGTTTAAAATAAGTGGGTGATACATCCTAGCTCTTGATTATTAATTTATAAAAAATCAAGTTAATATTATAAATCTTTCTTATTAAGCTGTACAAAATTGAGTACATAATTAAAACAAATGACCCTTATACTATTGAGGTTATACAAGAAAATTAATTTTAATCCTATCGTAAATTATAAATGAGGATTAAGGATTAGCGCATTAGTTTTATGAGAAATGTAGAAAATATTTTTTAATTTACCATACTACAAATACAAAAACACAATGCATAAATAGAATAACGAACATAAAATGTATTTAATGATGTTGTAATTTAACAAATGATAGTTTATTTAAAAAAAAACAGTTTGAACATAGTTTTAAAATTATGAATAACGCAGCGGTTCTAGTGGAGTTTATAGAATAAAATTTTACTTAAAGTCAGTTTCATGTAAAATTCATTGCACCTCAGTGAAAAATGATCCGGAACGCTAAAAAAGTAAGTAAATTATTTATATGTAGCCTATGGTAGTAGTATAGTAATCGATTGCATTATTACTGGAACTATCCAGTCTCCGTATTTTTTTATTTTTGTGTCTAAAAGATTCTACTAATTGAATAGCCCTGTACTTGGATACGATAATTCATTATTCCTTCACTGGCCCTTGTCGCCTATACTATAGAAGCACCTATAGGCGTCTGAAAGCGTATTGTATTTCAGTTCAGAAACACGCTTAATTATACATATTATATTTATACATTCATGCATATGTATATAATTACTACAGCTAACTCAATATTCTAAATGTTTAAACTAGCTATTTCTAACTGAATTATTTATAAATAAAGCCCTAAATTTATTTTTAATCTATATTTCCGTCAAGAGGACTCAGTATTTAGAAAATATAAATTTTAACCTGAGAAGGTGGTTGTTATTTTTTGAGTCGATGTCAGCCAAGGTGGGTTTATAACTACATATATAGTTATAGCCTATAGGTGAGATGTGCTTGTGTCGCACGCGCAACTTGACGAGGCGTCAGGCCAATAAAATTTAATTTATAATATGTAAGTTTTTGTTTGGTTTTAAAGGATTCTCGTACCTATTATTATTGTTAGGTATATTATAGTGTTTCCTTGGCTGACATCGACTCCAAAAATAACAATATTTGTAACTACATTATCAACCACACAACACTTTCGTACCGACATATTGGTAAGTAGAAAAAATTAAGTTAATTATCAAAATATAGAAGAATACGCAATTACTTTTTTTTACTTTTTAGTCCATATTAATTAGTTTTTATTTTGAAGTCAGTTTTTATTTTGTTTTATTTTTCGATTTTTAATGAATCTGAAGTCCACTAACTAATTTGTCAGAATATGGGTACTACTAAACGTTTATAGATGTTGTGTTTCCATTCTTCACCATAAAATATGACGGAATGTCTGTATATTAAAAAAGGGGAAGTATCTATATTACAATCAATATATAAATATACATAAATATAACATGTATATATGAGTACTTATAGGATTTTGTATATATATATATATATAATTTTCAACTTTTAGAAGATGTTCAATTACAAACATATATACATATGTACATATACATATATACTAATGCTTACATGCATAACTAATATTATAAAGATTTCATTTTTTATTACGATTTAACTCATAAACTACTAGACCGATTTTAACCATTCTTTCACCATTAGAAAGCTACGCCTTTACCGAGTAACATAGGCTATATTATATTTTCAAAAATATTTATAGATCCTTACCTAAAATGGAGCAATGTAACCCAAGGTATCAAACTTTTGCCTATAAAAGTCATTACTTATCGTGCGCTGCGAAAACTATTGACGGTATATAAAAAACTGTTCTATACAATAGTACTAATACTACATGATCATAACGATGTTACTGTAGGAAATGAAAAATCTGGATAGCCTATAAAAGATTCGGCCAATTATCGTTAATTTGCTCCTAAGAATTGAAGAGCTGTTACTTTGTCATGGATCCCATAATCAGAATCTAACCAAACTATCACCAAACTACCCTTGAAGTACACTCTTTGCAATAAAAAAAATAATTATCGAAATCGGTTGGCGTGATATAGAGTTATTCGTCCATTTGTCGTGCACATACTTAATGCAAATTTGCGACTTATATAGTTTTCTCATGGATGTCATTGTCAAAACTGGACCAAATTAAAATGGGACTACATGGGAAGCACCAGCTTTCAAATAAAAAAATCATCAAAATCGATACACCCAGTCGAAAGTTAAGAAGTAACAAACAAAAAAAAACATACAGACGAGTTGATAATCTCCTTTTTATGAAGTCGGTTGAAAAGTGGGAATAGAGAAAAATAATTAGGTAATTATCTATATTTACCTAAATACATGAAAATTTAAGTAATATTTGAAAGAAATATTTTAAATGATTGCTCTCCTCACACACGTTGCTTAACCAACTTGTTCAGTCAACTATAGTGCTTCAAAGTCTATTCGGGTCAACTATAGAGCGGCTTTACATTGTGTTAGTTCATTCGAATTCAGTGTGAGTTTTACGCTCCCAATCTTGAATTACAATAACTTTATTAGTTTGTTTTATACAAACTTAAGTGGCAATCATACTTAAATATTAATGCTTAATGTCATTATCTGTTTTTATCACGGTTGCACTGCTCAATATAGACGAATAGATAATAGAAAAAAAATGAATAAGCAATTGAATTTAATATGATATAGTTTAAAAACTTATCAAAATAAAATTAAAATTTTGTTACATTTCTTATCTTAATTGATAAACTTCACTTTCTAATCTAATCTTCTCTTCTTCATTATATTAAAGATGATAGAAGAGATGTTTTTTTTTATGAACTGAACAATCTACTAAGCCAATTTACATAAAACTTGTAAGAGAAGATGCAGAGCGATTGGGAGAAGGTTTTAGTATTTAATGTAATCAAATACATAAGTAGCTGCGAATCACAGTTTCGGAATAGGAAAAGCGGGTGCTTTTGACCTGAAAAGCGTGAATTTAATATTCTTGTAGTTTGATAAATGTTTAAATGTGTTTGTTTATTAATAAATAATTGTTATAATGTTATACAAGAAGGTACAAAATCATTTAAATGAAATGTTCTCGTCGACGGTATTTGTACATTCATTTCCGTTCTTTTTATTGAAATTTACTGTTGTACATAATGAGCATTTTGTTGCTTTAATAATTAGCATAATCCTGAGGTGGCTAACGAGTCTGAAAAAATATGCTCGTGTGTAGTTTTTATTTTCTGTTCCAAGCGTTATGTTTTCTCATTTACATTTTGCTGAAATAATCGTTTCTTGTAAATGGTACGAAATTCGCTTTTTAATTTTTTTTAAATAATTTTGCTGATAGCAACTGCTGTTTTTGCATGTTTTTAGCTTAGACGTGATTTTATTTAGAAATATTCATACTAATGTTATAAATGCGAAAGTGAGATTGTTTGTTTATCTATGTATTTTATTGTTTGCTCCGCTTTTACGTTTTAACTACTCAACCGATCATCGTGAAATTTCGAATTACGTTATCAGGGGTTTAGTAAAGAACATAGGGAACCTAAAACGCAAACACCCTCAGACCGCAGGCAGAAACTTGTTGTACTATATATATCTAGGCATATATACAGTGTCGCTAAGTGATTTCAAATAGTTGCCTCTTTTTGAGTTAATATGGCTAGTTGCCAAAACCAAGTCTGTCTGTCTGTTTATTATGTTTTCAGAGTTACCCGTAAAATGAGTTACATGAAATTTGAGACATACCACTGTTAAATGGGCCACTTGATGGTAAGTGGTCACTACCCATAGACCGTACTAGATATTGTAAGGTATATTCACCATCCCTTGCATCGCCAATGCGCCACCAACCATAATTAAGATGTTATGTCTCTTGTGCCTGTAGAGTTATAAAGTAGAACACATTACACAACAGTAATAAGAATAGATGTTTGGAACCTACCCATCGCATAATCAATGACAGGATAGCAATAATAACAATAATGTACCTGTATTTACTTTATATTATACCAACAACACTAAACGCCTTCTCAGTAAGAAGCGATGCCATAGTCCGCCAGGGTTGAAGGCGGTACAAGTTTATTGTCGGTCACTTCATACAACTTAGGTCTCTAAGAATATTTAAGTAATCTTACGACATTTTCTTTCATCGATAAAAACAGTGAAAATCAAAATAAAAAAAAAAACAAAAAAACAATTATCAATACAGACAAAACGTAAAAAAGTCAGAAGAGTGTGTCGTGCGGTCGAACTGTCTCCACAATTATAGGCTACCATTATATCATATTATATCTTTAATTGAAAAAGGTGTTATTATAAGAATATGAGATTAATGAAACGTTAAAACGGCAGTTTTTCAAGGATTTTTATGACACACTGAATTCATAATTAAAGCCTACTTTACTATGATAAATATGCAATTATATACTTTATATCTTCGTCTTAATATTGACACGGAATAAATCTTTAACGTCATAAAATATCGTTTTAACGATATTCTATTACTAGGGGTGTCTACTGCAGGTAGGGTTGGGCTGCCTCACCTTACGTCGTTTAACCTTTTAGTGCTGACTCATAGTATGACCTAACCACAGATTAATTTGAACGATTTTCTTTAAAGATTTTAAGTTGATAATAATATAAAAATTTTTTACAAGCTAGCTAGCTAGCTGTGTTTTAATAAATATGAAGCCCTAGCCAAGTTGACATTCTACAATTGTAAACGCTAATAGAAAACTAAAAATTGTATGAGAATGACCACGTGACTTATCGTTGAGAGATGTCATTCTCATACATTTGTTTCTTTTTCTATTATCGTTTACAATTGTAGAATGTCAACTTGGCTAGGGCCTCAGCATGTTTTACAATTGTTAGATATAATTATGTCAAACAATTGTCATTATAATTGATTAAGGATCTTTAAAAATAATATAAAGCACTAAAATGTTATTTTATCGAGATAAAAATATATAATCATAATTAAAATATCTATCAATGAAAAATATGTCCCAGTATATCTTCTCAAAGATGAAAGAATATAGTTCTATGAAATTATAGTTCAAAGTCCAGGCGGACGAGCATATGGGCCACCTGTTGGTAAGTGGTCACCAACACCTATATACATTGGCAATGTAAGAGATGTAAACCATCGCTTACATCGCCAATGCGCCACCACCTTGGGAACTAAGAAGTCCTGTCCCTTGTGCCTGTCATTACACTGGCTCACTCACCCTTCATATCGGAACACAAATTAAAAAAAAACATACAATAAAGAATCTTTTGGTTGACGGTTGCTGTCACGTTGGGCAACGTCTGCATAAAGTAAGATGTCACGGTGATCGTCGTTATTGGAAACCGCCTTTTATATCGTAATGTCAAAATCCTCACTATATTTTTGCCTGACTAAAACGCAAACAACGCAAGCAAAACAGGTAACTTCACCTTGATTAAATTTTATGTTATCACATAAAACCATTATTGTTTCAAGTGTAAATATAAAACCTTTTAAATTTAATTTTATTTGAAACGACAGACATTGTCGGGTCTTGGGATAAGAACTCGTTGTGGTGCCTGCGATGATCGGTGTCATTGCCAGGCGGTATGTGGTAACTTTTCGCTGCCGAGTTCGTTAGAGAGACTTACCACCACTTGAAGTGTCATGTGGGGGACAAGTGTAAATGCGTTTTCCCAGCGAGACCCATCTCTTATTATATAAAAAAATCCCACTCATATATTATTCGTACTAGATAGCATACTGGTTCCCTTTTAAAATTTGGTTAAATAAAATTTTCTTTCAGTGGTTTACGGCCGAATACTGAAACGTCATTCAAATATGATTAGGACTCAATTGCTTGGAATGTCATTATTTTTCAAAATTTAGTATGCGAAATTTTAAATTCGAAGACGTTTCAAATATTTGAGCACCCTTCATATTTGAAAGACGTTTCAGTATTCGGCCAATACATACCCAAAACCCGTGCCCAACGGTGATAAGGTAATGAATGTTAGTATAGTTATAAATACATGCATAATACGCTCTCTTGAATCGAAATGGCCTAGTTATATTTATCGAAAGTTGATGTTTGATTTCATGCGCTTAATTTGTCTTTATAATACACATTCGGCAATGATGAAAATAAAGTAAGAACTAGTACGTGTTAAAATAAATTGTGTCACATAGGAGATTGTAGAATAAACTCCGAACCTCCCTAAAAGACGTTCCCGTAGACAACCAGTGGGATATTAACGGCCGAATACTGAAACGTCTTTCAAATATGATTGGGACTTAATTATTTGGAACGTCATTAATTTCAAAATTTAGTATGCAAAATTTTGAAATTAATGACGTTCCAAATAATTAAGTCCCACTTCATTTTGAATGACGTTTCAGTATTTGGCCGTATGACAGTTAATATTTCACTTTCATAAAGATAGAATCTTAATATGTTATAACATAGAACAGTTAAATACCGTTTAGTTGGAAGATAAAATCGTCGGTAGAAATCCTTCAGTGATGTCGATCATACCGACATACATTGATAGATGACCGGCGGTCTTGTCAGTCCGCAACGCGAGCACTAATTGAAGCGAGCCAGCGAATATTGGAAAAACCATAGCAAAACAATAGAAAATGGTTGTCGTGAAAGCCCGGACTTGTGAATGATGATGTTTTTGAGCCATTCGTTATTTTTGGTGCTGAAAATATTTATATAAAGTAATCATTCGCATCTATTATTCTAGGATAGGTAATCACCTTAACAGATTTATTTATATTACTTAGTTTATATTTGAGTCTACTTGTAGATGATAAGACTTTCGTTATTAAACATTTCGCAAAGTTTTAAAACCGACCGCTAAAAGCCAGAGATTTTTTATCATTGATAGCATTTTCCATAAATATTTTTCAATAACACTACTTATTCTTCACTTTCCCAGATATAAAGTATTAACCTGTATGTAACCAGATACTTTAAAAATCTGAAATCTGAAATCTTTAAAAAAAGTGGTCATCTGTCGTTGAATAACTAAGAAAAAGTTCATCAATGGGTTGAAAATAATGCTTTAAAACTTTCACCCAAGATGGCGCCAAGGTCACTCAAAACTGGAATGCTTTATTGACATATCGGGTCATCTGAAGAATACATCTTCAAGTTATCCTGTAATAAAAATTTCAATAAAAAAATAATATACGATTAAGAACAGATTACTTATAATATAAACGATTAAATAAAATTTAAAAATTATTAGATACAATGAGCTTGGTACTGAGTTTCTTGTTCTTCTCGCTACAATCTACATTCCGAGCTGATCATTTTACAAGTTGGATCTTGTAAACTGACGATTCAAAAGTGCTTTTAAGCGTCTTAGAATAAAATGTATATTGATTTTTGGTGTCATACAGTAATAGCCTGTGAATTTCCCACTGCTGGGCTAAGGCCTCTTCACCTCTTTTGAGGAGAAGATTTGGACCTTATTCCACCACGCTGCTCCAATGCGGGACGGTGGATTACACGTCATGTGACAGCATTTCAGTGAAATTTCACACATGCAGGTTTTTTGACGATGTTTTCCTTCACAAATTAAGCACATAAAATTCCGTGCTTGCCCGGGTTTGAGCCCACAATAATCGGTTAAGATTCACGTGCTCTTACCACTGGGCCATCTCGGCTTTTTTGGTGTCATACGATTGATCATAGTGAATATTTAGCTTTCAGTTGCGTAACAGTCGGAATAATTTGAAATAACAATGATAGGAAACCTTTATGATGATATGATGTTATGAAACCTTTGATTAAATGATAACAATCGAAATTAATTTCATACTATATTTGTGTTTATGTTGATACGATTTCACTCAATAATTTAATATTGTTATTGTTTTTTATATAATAAAAGTATCCAATATCACACAAAGCAATGGTTTAAAATACATTTTATACTCAGCTTGTATTTAAAATGGTACGATATTAAAAATGCTTCGGGCTACGGGCAGTTACTAAAAGTATTGAAGGAAATTTTTCGTTTAAAATGCATTCAATTATGTGTGCTGTCGATCCAAACAGAGGCGAAACCGTTAATCGAGTGGTTAATCGTAAATTTGACTCATTGACATGAAGAGATACATTATTTAAAAAGAAAATATATAAAGATAATATTAATAAAAACGTGTAAATAATCCTGTTATATATGTAGTTTATAATTTTCCATCCTATGTACTTTAAAAATATTTTTCAAACCGCGCTTATAGATTTGGAGTTTAGTACGCTCAAACATATAAACAACTACACTTCGGCTTAATAACATAATTACAATACAAGTAAGTAGGAAACAATTAAATAAAATGTATTTTAGTCCTAGTTAGTCTTGACGGTGTATTGAATTACACTATATCATGATTTGACGATATAATATTATGATTTGACGCTCGCTTATATTTCTTTCTTGTTTACATATTTATGCAGCAAGCCCAGCAGTCTGTCGACCACGCACTCATTATATATTCTGCCAAGTAACAATACTTGTATTTTTGTATTCCGGTTTGAAAGATGAGTGAGACAGTGTTAATGCAAGGGACATAACCTCTTGCTAACAAGGAAGGAGGCTTTTCGTCACTGCGGCTTAGAGGAAATACTGGCAAAAGTAATAATATAAGGAAATTCCATCTAGCACGTGAAAATGCGTCCGGGCCCGGACTGAAATTAGCATCCGATGCGGTTTGAGTCAAAACTTACTGTATAATATTCCATACATCGTAAAAGCAACATTTGTCCCAATTTACAATTCATTAAAATAACCAAATTAAGCTGAGTCTTGCTTTAATTATGCTTAACTTCGTTCTTAAATAAATTTATTATAGCTTTAAAGTGAGAACAGCCTTGTTCTAAGTTAATAGGTTAATACCGAGAGTTAAACGAATTCACTTATTGTGAACTTATTCAAATTTAGAAACTATATTTTTGACAATAGATATTATATTAGAAATATTTTAGACAATGGTGTGAGCTTCTCTCAACAATACATATATAATTAATGAAACATCTCAGATTATGAAGATACCTAAGAAATGTGTTGTTGATGTAAGTATTGAAAATGTGAATGCAGAACACAGTTTTCCCTATTTCATATTGTAAAAAGTATCATTCTATCACTAAGGGTAAATGATGGATATCAATTATCAGTTTTATTTCATAGATTAGATTCTTATTTTAAGTTCTTATTAAGGGATTGTGTTCTTGGGTGATTGGCATATTTCAATACTGCCGGTACTTTTAGATACATAAAGCGTAAAGATGACGCTATAAAACGATAACAAAGTAAATCTTAGATTCGATTTTAAAATTTTCTTAAATTAAAACTTTGAATATTTTAAAGGAGGAGGGGGGGGGGGTACTCCGTACTCATTTGCTATTCTAGTTACCGGTTTAAAGGGTAAGCGAGTCTCAGTAATTGGGCACGAGGTATATAGATATAAAGGTTGGTTTATACTTCTCGTAGTCTTATTGTTCTAAAATAAATAAAAAATGTGTACGACTCGGTACGCCCGGCAGATAAAGTTAATCAATAAATAAATTCTGAATAAATGTCAAAATTTAGACACGTTAATACATAAAAATATTATAATAGTTAAATTAAATCTGGAAAAGTAAGTAGTATTCTTCATTTTTCAGATTTAATTTTACCCTTGGATCAATAGTTAAACATAATAGTTAAAGTAATAGGGAAACAAATATAATGTAACATAGCCGATACTTTGAAATTTTGGTATTAATTACTGGTTATTATTTACTGGTGGTAGGTCTTTGTGCAAGCTCAGGCTAAAAACTACCCACTCATCAGATAATATTATAACGCTAAACAGCAGTACTTGATATTGTTATGTTCCGGTTTGAAGGGTAAGTGAGTCAGTGTAATTATAGGCGCATGGGACTTGGTTGGTGGCGCATTGGCGATGTAAGAGATGGTTAACATTTCCTACAATGCCAATCTCTAAGGTTGTTGGTGACCACTCACCTAAAAAAAAACGTGTACGTATACTATAAAAAAAAACTCATGAATCACGCGTATCATACGATGAATGCACATTGTACAATATATGTATGCGTCATATGTATGTTGGTATATATAATATATGTATATCGTTATCGCAACATTACATACATACATATTTTTATATTATTTAGTAATACATTTAAATAAAAGAACATAATTATTACTATGTATGTATTTTTTCGTTTTTATTTTTTAGTACGTAGTTTATTAGTACGTAGACAAACTAGAAAATGAACCAACCTTGCGAACTAAGAATTTATGTCCATTTTGGCTGTAATTACACTGGCTTATTCACTCTTCAAACTACTGATAAAGGTAAGATTTAGATGATACAGATTCAATTAAATTTGAAATTATAAGGAATGGAAGAAAATATTTCACTCGATACGAATCAAAACATGCCACTAACAACTAAATAAATATTAATTAATCTGTAATTATATGCCTTGATTAATACGTTTACGTTTTACATTTTATTCTATTTCCATAAAAATAATAACTTATTATGTTCCGTTGTTGTGTGTAATTGTTGTTCAACTCTAATATTAAAACGTTATTTTTTTATTTAAGTAATATATATATTTATTAAGTTTTTCTTTGTAATATCCAATAAAGTAAATATTAGCTTTGAGGTAACACAGTTGGCAGGAAAACGGTTATAATGTAGGTGAATGGTTCAAATACGATAGCTTGAACTAGTTTGGAAGCCAGGCTAAACGCCGTGCCCGAAGCGACGCCAACAAGAGGTGCTAAAGTTTTAATTAGTTCCTAAGTTTCAAAGTCACATTAGACATCCGGCTGGCTTCCCTACATCGTTATACAACTTCATAATATGTCAGGAACTGGACCGATTAAGACCAAAACTATTCCGAGAAACGCACTAATTTTATTAAATAAATAACCCCGTGCCTGGAAACTATTTATTTTTAATATATTATATTGCAATGATTCGCTTTTACTTTAATTACTTTACTTTTCTGCCAACCAATAAAAAGCGGGTATAAATTGGCGCGCGTCTTTTTTTTTAAACAAAGACTTTGTGTGGATCAAGGAATCTCCTATCTTAAATACACAAATTAAATCCTTTCATTTCACTCTCACTCAGATATATTCGTTTATTATTTCGCTCTTCCACCCCGCTAACTAACATAACTATTAAATAACTTAATTAATTTTCGTCAAAAATAGCCACTATCACTCTCGACTAGGATATCTTTCACACAAAAGCAATTAAATGAAAATCGGTTCATCAGTTCGAGAGCTACGATCTCACGTAGACAGACAGTAGACAGACAAACAGATACAGACACACACGACACTTATAACACCCCTCGTTTTGCGTCGCGGGTTAAAAACATGCAACAACATACAACAACAACGTATTACCATCCGAAAGTGTAAACTAAATAAACACGAATGTTACTCAATAGGATTAGTATTTATGCGTGGAACTGGAATGAGTACACACACAAATAAGAATAACTCTTTATAATATTATTTCTATATTAAAATACTTAATCAATTCTATCGTTAAGTAAACATCCAAAACGTCTGGTAATAATTGAGAAGTGTTTGAATGATGATGATTAGTTTGAGATAAGGATTTAAGTGATAATACGTAATTGTTTATTAGTATTAGCATTAACAACAAAACATTCTTTGACATCGAGGCTAATTCAATGAAATGGAATAATAATAATAATAGGGTTTTACTGTTTTGGCTTAAATGTGCTTCAAAGAGAGATTTTCCGGCGTAAAAAATATTCAACAGCTGTTCCCAAAGGACTTGTGGGATTTTAAATTAAGCCTGTACATTTGAAAACAGTATGACGGTTTTCACAAAATATCGCGCTTTAATTTGCTTTTGTTTTGTTAAAATCAAATAAAGTTATACTATATTGAAGTAGGCTTTTTCAAGCAATTTTAACAAATAAATAAATATATAAAAAAATCTGACCCCAAACTAATCAGAGCTTGTACTATAGAAACCAGTCAACTAATTATTAATTGGAGTTTTCTTAACATGTGATTGCAATTTATTATTTTGGCAAATCTTAAAGAATTTAAGAATTTTATAAGAGAAGCGATCAAACCTTGCCAAAGTCAATCCATCCATCATAAATTACTATACTTTGCGAGGACGGAAACATGGTTATAATTTTTTTTATACGTCTTCTCGTGTTTATACAATGTAGTTGTCACTTTTCTAACGATATCAATATGATTATTCTATTTTAGATTTGGATGTAAATACTTTAGACGCCGTAAAATGCATATTATATATATTAGTATAATAACTACTTGGTGGTAGAGCTTTATGCAAGCTCGTCTGGGTAGGTACCACCCACTCATCAGATATTCTGTTGCAAAACAGCATTACTTTGTATTGTGTGTTCCAGTTTGAAGGGTGAGTGAGCCAGTGTAATTACAGGCACAAGGACATAACATCTTAGGTTGGTGGCGCATTGGCGATGTAAGCGATGGTTAACATTTCATACAATGCCGTTGTCTATGGGCGTTGGTGGCCACTTACAATCAGGTGGCCCATATGCTCGTCCGCCTTTCTATACAATAAAAAAAAACATTTTTACAAAGGCTTACTTTGTGATACCACATTATATATATGAATAGGAGGCGAGCAAATGCCTGATGGGAAATGGTCACTATGTTCCGAAACTGTTTGTGGTAGAATTATTGATGAGTTGGTGATACACCTAAGCTTGTACAACAGAGTCCTCCAATTAAGGTATTCCTTGTTTTTTTGGATTGAATGTTAGAAATAATAAATTAAAGAAAAAAACTTTTGAATAGAGTGAATCATAGTATCAGCTTGTCTAAGATTTTAATTATAACACAGTCATTGGACCCATTACGATAACTTCCAAATGGTAAATAAATCTTTATTTACGTTTAAAGCCATAAATCAAATAATATTTTATTCTTTACTGTATATGAACGAGTGACTAAATGATACACTACCGCCAAATGCTCACAGCGAGAAATAATGGTCTAACTGCCGAGAAAATAGTTATTTTATACAATATGATGGGAGCAAAGATATAATATATAAGCTTTGCTAATGTTGTTTATTTTTATTACAAGAACATTATAGATATAAAATTCAATGTGCAAATAATAATAAGTATATGTTATGTGGCTAAGATATATTGGTAGTGGCAATTATGCAATCAAAACAATACGTACTTACTACATGTGTAAAGTAATATTGGTGGCTGACCGGTCATAGAATGTTACAGGAAGGAGACGTTTATGCATTAGTACGTTGTTTTCACTTAAAAATCAGCAGTACCGTCATCGTCTATAAGGGTAAGGGTTGACCCCCTTTCTCCAATTCTTGTTGGGTTCTCAGGATACAGAGAACCCAACTAGCCCTGTCGTCGCTTACGAGGGGAGAAGCTGCGCGTAGCGCTGTTGGCTTAGATATATATTTAGAAGTATCTAAATAGGTAGTGTAATTATATTATGAGAAAAGTAATCTACTCGGTGGTAGGGCTTTGTGCAATCTCGCCTGGGCAGGTTTTTTTAATGCATAGGAAGGCGGGCGAGCAATGGCGATGTAAGCTATGCTTAACATTTCTTACAATGCCATTGTCTATGGCGTTGATGACCACTTACCATCAGGTGGCCCATATGCTCGCCCACCTACCTAAACTATAAAAAAAACCAATATATGTGTTTATGCTTTTCAATTGCTTAACGCAGCCTCCCTTTAAACTACGTACACCCATGTGGAGATAAAGTTTAATTCGTTTCTTTCCAGAGTCCTATGTAACAAAAGTACTTAAAATAATTATGTGGTTCAACTTTTCATGGAACAGATGGTCTCGTTCCTCATGCAAATTATTATTTTATAGCAGTAAGGGTATTGTTTAGGACTTTTTTTAAATTTATATTGAAATTTTACTTTAAACTTTATACGTATTACGGTTGATACTAAAATTAACGTCATTAATTTCAAATTTAGTATGCGAGATTTTAAAATTAATGGCGTTTCAAATAATTAAGTCCCACTTCATATTTGAATGACGTTTCATTATTCGGCCATTAGTGTTATAAAATTAATATTATATCCTGTCAAGTACACTTAAATTTATATTGAATATATAAATTTTATATGTATGTTTTATTTACACAAGGACACACGCGTGCATACATGACGTAAAATGACATATTTATAATTCGACTGTACAAATGCGGAAATCAAATTAATACGTAATTTTAACCATCTACGGTATTTTAATGTATCAATGAAATACATTATTTTGTTAAGTTTTAATTGTGCGGAATACCAAAGCGGTTTTCTTTTGTTATTTGGAACATATTATATTTAAGATCAGAATTATTTCAATTATCAAGGGAGGTGGTTGTTTGGAATACAAAAGTGAATATGAGTCCTGTATATCCATGTTCGGGTATGCTCAAATACAAGTCAAAGTACTTTTACTTAAATTAAGTAGTGAGTTATTTCGCTCATATGGTTTGATTTAATTTGAATATGAATATGGTGATAGTTTGTTTTAGTCTCCTAGTAGGACCGATGACGAAACTGGTTAAAATTTTATACGTTGTCCCAGAACATAAAAATCGCTACGTACAGTTTTATTGCAATCCAGTATTTTCTTTTGCGGTAACATTATGTCGACAAGGAAATAAAAGCAATCACTTTTCTGGAATATAAACAGGAAAAGTAAGTCTTATTTGAACTAAGATGTTATAACCCTTACTCTTGTGCATACACGGGCCCTACAACGTAGACATGAACATCAAGTATTGTTGTTGGTGGTAAAATATGCGATGAGTTAAGGCTAGCGCTAACCTAAAATAAACTTAAAAAAATCTGCAATATTGTAACGAATAAAGTGAAGTGAGTAGCAGGTGTTAGAAATGAGGCGCTAGTGTAGCGGTGTGAAGTTTGAGACGGGTAGAAGAGGGGTGGAGAGAGTTGATGAGGATTGCGTGGGGTATATAAATGCCTTGTTCGGGAGGGAATCATATGTAGCGACATCTATCTCGCCACATACGAACTATGACCAGACGTATCCTACATCGCGATATTAAAGTTATCAGAGTGATTGAACATAAATACAAGAACCCGACAACAATCGTCGGGGCAGTAGCCCACCAGACTCAACACCTGTCTCTCCCCAAACATACATTAGGCATTACGCAAAGTGAAATTGTTTATATAGTAACCCAATGATATTATAAGTAAAAAGGTGTAGATAGGTTACATACATAGTATTCAATCTACGAAAATGACACTGTTACGCACACATAAATAACTTTATATTGCGATATACACACTATATTACAATTCGTCACTAAAGTAGGGTGGCATGATTTAAGTATCACGAGTGAAAAAAAGACGAATATATTTGCGAGAGTGCATCGTCTCGTGTCAAAGAAACGACATAGAATAAATTATCAGACACTACGTTTTTTCTTACCCGGATTTATGCCTATGAATGCGATTACTCATAAATTCATTTTGTAAAAGTACTAAAAATTAATTGAAAATAGGCAAATAAAAACTATCAAAAATATAAAAATTTAATATCAAATAAACAATATCAACCCACTGGATGCACCTTTCGATGGAAATCTAGAAACAATTATACTTCTAAATAAACATCTTCTTTACGACATACTGAAAAAAATGTTTATTTATGTATTGATTTCAATTTAGTAATATAACATAATTAATACTTTAATATTCTTTTTCATTTGTATAAATTATACAAACATATAAATTTATTATATATGTGCCAACTGTCACCACTGTTTGTGTTTTACTCTATGATCAGTAACATCGTCTAACTCTATTGCACTCGTTCATTAATATACTTTTGTTGCATTCATTCATTTCTAACGTCATATTTTACGAATATAATATTTGATTTGTGAAAATATTAAGATAAATAGTAAACTTACTAATGAGAAGTGATTCCTTAAGTTTAAGAAGTTTTAATTTGTGCAATATCTCATAACACACGACGGGATTTCTGGTTATTTTGGGTCACTTTTAATTATATTTGTACTCGCTACGTGACGTCTATCCTTTGACAATGGTGACATAATAATGAGGTGAAGTGTTGATAGTAATCTTGATTTCGAACTAGTGCTGACGGAGTGCTTGTAACCTATCTACACCTTTTTACTTATAATATCATTGTAGTAACCAGTGATATTGTTATATATATAAAAGTCAATATATTATAATTATAAATTCTGTGATATAGTGATTTGCGAAAATAACCATCTTTATTTTCCCTGAATTCTTAAAATATATTACTAATAACATACATTAATTTATCACGTTCTTCTAAATAATATATCGAGGACCGTTTCATTTCACGAATTAACGTTGATGTAAATATAAAATGATGGATGTTCATATTATATTAGATGCGTCATGCAGGTATTGTGAAAATGCTGGCATTAAGTTTAATAAGCATTCATAAAGACAATGATATATTAGTGTCCTAAAGTCAAATGTACGGTTACAAAAATGTACGATAACAATGTATTATGATATACTTTTGAAGACTGATTAGATTCACTGACATAGGTACCACCTATTTACATAACCCGTTTTGCTTTGAGTTGAGACGGTCTTGTGGTGTGTACACAAAATATGAATCTAATAAATTCAGTGTGGCCAAATAAAGGTGCAAAACGTTATTAAATATATATATGAAATATTTTAAAACGCCTAATATTTATCTTATACTAAATTATTCTAATGAGCGAGTTGCTCAGTTATTATAAGGAGTAAACTAAGGCGTACTCAAACGAAGCCACGCTTAACGCTTTAATTATTATATGAGATTACCAAACTTTTAAATAATTTTAATAATATTTGCAATGTACATCGTAAAAAAATGGTTGTCTGTAAAGTCGGTTTACGGACGATAGTTTAACGTGTGTAAATTTGTTTAACGTCATAACAAAACACTGATGAAATGACTGCATACTTTTATGAATAAAATTGAATCATTTTTATTGAATAATCATTATTATGTATGGATACAAAGAAGGAGTGAAATAAAATCTATAATTTAATTGATAAATTTACTTTTGTTTGCACTCATGAATTCAAATATTTTAATTAAGTTTTGTGCTGCCGCTGTCTTTCTTCTCCTCGGACGCATAGGCCAATCGAGTGAAAGAGAGATATATGCGGCGCAAGCGTACAATCAGCGTAACGTGACAATGAGTCATCTTTTTTCGTGCATGCAGCCAGCGTTCATCGATTTATTAGACGTTGTCACGTCAAAATTCAATTAAAATCAGGTTGAATAAGGAGCCCATCCCATGTGTTTATAAAGCAGCGTCTGCGTTATAATTATTGTATAACTAGTTTCTGCCCGCAATGTCAACGTCATGGACGGATTGACCGTATGTCCTTTTTTGTCGCCCTAATTCGGTTTCAGTGAGAAATTTAACAAACAAACAGAAAAATATAAAATATATTAATAATATGATACAAATATCAGATTCTAGTAAGTGATTACAATTAAGCGGGCGAGCTTAATTAACTAGCTGTGCCCGCGGTAACACCCGCGTACCTATAATTAATAAAAATATAATAAATAAAAATAAACCTAGAGCCAACACAAAAATATTTTTTAAATTCGAACCAGTATTTTCTGTGATTAGCCAACAAACTCTTCAGCTTTATTTATTAGTATAGATAGGAAAAATTGTACAAGTTAAAAATAATATTTATTTCAAAAATGGTGTGTTAAAAATATTAATGAAAATGAAACGTCTATATATTAAAATATATCTTTAATATATATTTTATTTTAGGCCTCTCCTGATGGCTCCACTGCGAACGATTCTTAGACCTCTGTATGCAAGTTTTCACATCTTCTTTGTATCATTAATCTACTTGTTCTGGGGCCTCCTTTATTCTTTTATCGTAGTTGTGGTCTCCATTTGTCGAATTTTCTTTCGTCGTTGCTTATCACTTAATCAATCAAAGAACAAAAATTATTGGCCTGACTTGGGAATCGAACCTAGGACTCACGAGACAGTCAAAAAAGTCAATAGAAACTTAGGAATATCACATTCCTAGTTTCTTGGCAAATTTTAAGAATGCTTCCAAATTTTAAGAATGCTTCAATCATCTAAAACTCAATTTTTGTGCATACTCATTTCCGCTTAACAACAGAGTATGTTGAATCATTTCTAGCATAATGTTATGAAACCCTCATAATATGTATATGTCACCGTAAAATTGTAAATACCGTTAGATTATAATCTATCTCGCGAGATTGTAAGCTTTCGAAAGATTTTGAACCGTAACACACATACTGCTTACAATTTAACGCATTATTTTTCGGTAGATTGTAATCTATCGAAGTGAAACTGTTAAATCACAATCTTACAATAATTGTCAAACTGTAAGGCCGACCAAGCAGGGACAGCCTTCGGACAGTTGAGTCGCGAAATTGATTATAACCTAACTGATTACAATTTTACGGTGACATATATACTGCCCGTTAATGTGTTACTGGCCGTCACTCGAGTATTATTGTATTAATTTTAGTAATTGTTGTTAAGGTATGATGAAGTAATAATAATATTATTGTAATGATATTTATGATTATGTGCTTGATACTAGTAAGTTTTTAAATATTTAATACAATAACTATAATGTTTTTTTTATATTTTGTTATAGTTCGAGATTTTAATTTTGAGTTTAAACTTTTCCTTTATAAGTAAAATGATGCATAAAAATAAAATTCATGTTCAGTTTTTTAGTGATGGTACGGACGATACCGTAGGGTAGCCGATAACAGTTTAATTCGATTGCAAGTTAAACGAGAGCGCTCGACGTACTATGTCGTTAAGGGCGCGCGTCTGGTTTTTTCCATGTATAAAAAAGAAAAAATGATAATGATGAAAGATAAAATGTACTCATTTGACATCTTGCGAGATGTTATGTAGCCATATAAAAAGATATAATGTCAAAATATTGTAAAATAACAACATATGAAATATTAGCGTGATGCGTTGAAAATGCTTTTATCAATATTTTTTTACATTGATTTCAGACCACACTGTAAATGACATACTAGTTTGGTCTAGTAATGTCAATGTTAAGCTTATCTATGTGTCATCATGCCAACATTTCCTTCTCACTTGACTCTTTTCTTAAGATATCTAGTTTCATCATAAAAGCATTTATGACTGGAATATATTGCAATTTCCATATAATTATTCTCGGTATAATCTGCACTTCGATACGGTTGTAGTTTTTCGATTTTAACTTAATCTTTTGAAATACCATTTCAATTGAGCTTGTACAAAGGCACTTGATTCTATGCCGAGCTACGTTAGCTACAGCGGATGCGTTATATCAACACGATCCCGCAGCCTCTCCGATCCGAGGCTGCGGGACCATAATAATAACCATAATTTCTGCTTCGCCATAGTCGGGAAAAATGATCGAGTTTAAAAAATAACTTATTCGGAAATAGATAAAAACAATTAATCTAATTGTGAGCGTTATCTCATCACATTTAATGTTTTAGTTATTATACATTTTAAATAGTTGTTATATAATTAATTTAACGTTAATTTCCCTCGTGTGATTAATAAATTCATTTTATTGTGATACGCTTCATTTTGAAGTTTGCAATTAAAAAATATGTATTAATGTACTATATGAGTATGTGTAGGCTAACCAACCAAGTGTTGTTGATTTATAATTAACAATTTGATTTAATAACTGTAATATATTAATCGACTTATTGATTAATCTGTTTGATTCACTAAAAATCGAAAAATAAACAAAAATTTTAACAAAACAAAAACCGACTTCAAGGGACAAACAAATTAATATGCACTAAAAAGTAAAAAAATTATTGCGTATTCTTCTATAATTTGATAATTAACTTACCTACTATTTTGTACTCATCAATGTGTAGGTACGATTTTGTTGTGTGGTTAATAATGTAGTTATAATTATTATTATTTTTGGAGTCGATTTCAGCCAAGGAAACACTATAATATTCCTAGCAATAATAATACATCTTTTAAAAACAAACAAAAACTTACACATTACAAATTGACTTTTATTCGCCTCGTTAAGTTGCGCGTGCGACACAAGCACATCTCACCTATAACTATGTATGTAGTTATAAACCCACCTTATAAAGTCGACTAACCAAAATATTAGACTACTTCTACTAGCTGTGCCCGCAGTTTCACTATGACTATTTTCAAACAACCTATTCCACTACCTTTTTTTTCTCGCTGGAAAAGCGCTCATCGTCATCACTAAGCACTAAAGAAAAAAATAACACCGTAATATACTTTATTTTTAACCAGAACGACATTTCATGCTTTTTACTTTAAAATAACAGAATTCGATATGACTATTTGTCCTTTACCTATACTTACCTATTAACTACAGCTAAGCCGCAAGCAATAGCTAAATAAATATATAGTACCATAAGATAATAACACTTAGAATGATATGGATAATGTCATATAAAATTTCACCCAAAATTGTCCTTCAAATTGTCCTTCAATTGCCTTTCACTTTAGAATGCATTGGTGTGTAAATGTCACGTAATTACATTCACCGACACACACATACGGCCGAAATATGTTACAAGTGAATAATTTCCTCCATAAAGCGAGGAAATTAATAGTTTGAATTTGAATTATGAAATATATTTATTTGCATTTAATTTATTTAATTGTGATATTATATATTTAATTTTAGCTGTTATTATTATAATTATGTATCTCATTTTTTGTAATGAGGTCAAACGTATTTGACCTATTTGGGTGTAATTGAATGGCTTCAATCCGCTTGAGCCAACACACCTTCTAAATGTTACATATTATATCGTTATCTTCTTTTCGTAATATTTTATTTTATTGGCCTTTTTTAATAATCTATTCTTTTTTAAATATCTATTTAATACCATTGATCATATTGATCTGAGCTCGACTTACATTTGAATTGTTTTAAATTTCTGAAACTCTCCATTTTTTTAAATTATTTTGTTCCTAATTACTTCTACTCATCATCATTTTACAGACCATAATTTATACGTAGCTAAAGTTTCAACCAACAGTTATTTTATAGCTTTTTTATCGAATAATTGTGATTCTTTAAATTGACATTACAATATTATTTATAAACCGATTCAAATAAATCATACACTCAAAGTAAAGTTTGCCACAATACATTAATGAAAACCGCATACATGTTAGTGAAGCCGTTTCTTAGATAAGCGCGCACAAACCCTCAGACAAAATGACAAACAGATAGCCTATGTTTTAAGTTAAACCTATAGGAATACATCAGTGAGAACCTCTTTCAATTCTGCGCGGTAGTTTTTGCGTGATGCGGGTACAAAGGTACAGACAGACAGACAAAAAATCTAAAAATTATTGTTTTGGCTTTTTATGATTTAATAAAGACACCTTATATAAGTATTTTTCCAATATCTTTAATGTACAGACATCGACCTGTTATAATTTTATTATATATATATGGAATATAGATATATAGATATCTAATTATTTATTCTTGAAGAAGTCGTTAATAAATCAATACTGTTGTAAATAAAATACCAAAAATATTTTTGGTACAGCGCATTGTGATGAAATTTATGAGGCAAGGACAAAATTTGTCGGGGTGCCGCTTCACTGAGCGCTCTTTGATCAAGATGCGCATCAAAAGGGAAAATCGGTTAGGTTTTTGTCCTTTTGTACACGTTCGAGAGCACACTACACTGTTGGCTAAATTTTTGACTAACTACAATTTAAGCGTGTTAATTTTGTTTCAGTAGAATCTGAAAAAAAATAGCTCGTGTATAATACAAAGTATAATATAAGTTAATCGTTGTGTTTAAATGAATAATGATAAAGACGGATAAATAAAATAAATTGCTTTGGAATAAATATGTTATAACATTTATTTACATAAACAAAGAGGGTTTACGTAATAAGAACATAATTAAATAAAGTAAAATTAGTCTTTATTAAGGCCGGCACTAGTATAGTTTAAGTTATTTGATATATTCAAGAAATAAATTTGAATTATTAATATTTGTCGCACATGAAAACGAATGCTAACTCCATGCTTTTTGTCATCTATATAATCTTTTATAGCGAGTTATTAATTCGTCTTGCAATTGTTAGGTATTTGCATTGGCTCCACAAAAAACTGTCTTAACATGCTTGCGTGATTGTTCCTGCCTATAACACTCCTCTCACAGGAAAAGTGTATTGACGCTTTCGCCATGTTGTTGATACTCTAAAGTTTGTCGCTTGTATATTTACGACTTTAAACGTCAAGCTATATTCAAGCTCTTCAAGCTATATTTATAAATGTTACTATTTACACTTTTGGTTAATTGAAACGGGCTTGTGTTTATTTAATTGTTATTAGTATTAATATAACTATAACTATTTTGTTTTACAACAAAACAATTGTTATGTATTGAATCTGTCTATGGATTTTGTCTACGGACTAGAGTAAGCAGTGCAAACAACTTTATCAGAAAAACAAAATGATAATACATTTCAAATATGTTATTATGTTAAATCAGTAACGTTTGAAACGTAATATTGAATTTAAAGTCGGCCACTTTTGAATCGTAATATTACGGAATTATATGAATTGTAAGGCCACCAGTTACTTGATTACATCAACATTATTGTAATACAATATACAAAGTACACCTGAGTCTGCGCACACACTTGTGCACTATAATATGTCCTGTGCTCCGAAATCGGTCTGGAGGACTATTTATTATTATTTTAAATTTATGCCGTGGGATACTTTTCATATTCTCATTCAAAATCACCACTATTAGTGACATAGAACTATAATATATGCACATGAGAAAACTACTATGAATAATTTACCTGTACACTTTCAAAATATAAATTTTAATACCTTATGCCATATGAAAACTGTTGGAATCGTCTGTTTATTAAGGTCACAGTGTAGAGTACTGAACAAAACCCTATTAAGCGCCATATTGCCGGATGTTCGCTGTCAGACTTTTATCTAAGAGAGGAAAAATGTAATAAATTTCGAACTACATAGCTTATTATTCAACAATTTTTAATAAAAACGTAGTTATTTCTTTCAGAATCTAAAAAAAATTTTTGAAAATCATTTTTTGAAATTGTAATGATAAAGAATAATGTATTGATTTGGTTGTAGATTATTTTAAAGTATTTTCAGTTGTCATTTGTTATTTTTAACGGACTTCAAAAAAAGGAGGAGGTTGTCAATTCGTCTGTATGTTTTTTTTTCTCCCTCTATCAATATGTAGGTACAATTTTGTGGTGTGGTTGATAATGTTACAATTCGGTTTCTATTTATGTCACATTCATATGACTGCCACATTTTAAAAGTAATATAGGGTTAAATAATTGTTTCTATAAATTGTCAATTTGGATATCTAAGTATCCTTTATTATGTATATGTAGAAGATTTCATCATTATTATATCTCAAAACGATAACATAATAATTACATAACAGTCAAATACTCAGTGCAAGCTTAAACACATTTCCATATTGCGAGTAATTGATTTCGTTCAACAATTATGAACTTGCTGCCACACCGGACGTATTCTGTAGTTAAGCGAAACCAAAGTTTAATATAGATAAATTAGTTCGATAGTTTTAATGTAGGAGTATATAAATTTGTTACGTTAGAAGCATTTTAAAATTACTAGTCGATATTTAATATTATCGTGTGCACATCGGGTAAGTACCGTGCATACATTAATTAGTCTACCGTCAAGCAAATATATGTTTGTATTGTTTTGTTTTGGCTTGAAGCGAGAGTAAGCCAGTGTAATTACAGTCGCAAGAGACATAATATCATCACAGTAAGCATATCTAGTATTGTCGGCGCATTGTGCGCGGCGGTGAGTGGAACGAATAATATTTCGTATGGCTATTGGCGGTACTGACTACCGCCTGAAACTTGGTATGTGTATTGCCGTATTGCTCGCTCAACTCCATATTAATAAAAAATAAAAATTCCGTCGTATGAATACATAGTGTAACAATCATGACGCTAAAAAAACAGGGCATTTCATACCACGCGTAAATTAGCGAGAATTAGAACAAGGGTCAACAAAGCATGGTTTTATAGGCATTAAAACTCTTAGTCGGGACACATTTTTCAGGTATTTTCCACAAACATTAATGAATTGGAGTGAGTCAGTGTAATTACAGGCACACGTGACATTACATTTTAGTTCCCGAGTTTGGTGGCGAATTGGCAATGTAAGCGTTGTTTAACTTTTATTACAGTGCCAATGTCTGTGGGCGTTGGCTACCTCTTACCATCAGGTCGCCCATATGCCTGTCCGTCTACCTATACAATAAAAAAAACGTAGTTAAATATTATTTACATTTCTTGTAAAACAATGCTTATGTGCATAATATTTTTTTCGTTTGTATTATTAGATATTAAATTCAATATTTTTTTTCAATATTTTCTAATGCTATTCCAATTAAGGTTTTAAAAAGAACGAAAGTTAAAATAACTTACAATATTATCTGTCGTTACTTCTGACATGAGTAAATGTAACGGCATGTAGTTTTTGAGGTATGTCTATGTAATAAAAAACTTATACGTGCTCTCTGAACTGGTGAATATGTAAGGCAACAACCTACACTTGGTCCCTGAACTGGTGCTAAAATGTATTTGAATTTCAAATTTAGGTCGCTAATTGCATTCTGCGTTATCCACTCACCGCCAATAGAGTGACGCAGCACAAAGTGCAACGCTTTGAGATAGTTTTATGCCAAGTTGTATTATAAAATATTGTAGTAGTTATAAAATCAAATTTTATATACATAGAAAAGTTATTATGATCATAGAACATTCGTTAAAATATTTTAATTAATTAAATATTTGTAAGATAGTAAGACCAGCAAGAACATAATTATTACACATTCCCTACATCGCCAAAACGCCTCTAAAACCAATAACATGTCATGTCCCTTGTGCCGAACAGAACTATAATAAGTAGTTCTCTTTATTAGTAGAATAAGTGATGGTAAGTAATAATAAATAAGTTGTTATTAAAAATATAATCGGATAAAAATATAACCAGAAAAAATATTACAGTATTTTATTATTACATTTTAATCGAAAATAACAAAGAGAAATTACATGAAACAAAAAAAGTCTGTTGAAGCTAACATGATGTTATCGAGGTTAAAACTAATATTGCAATTATGGCATAGCACCGTCCAAGCCGTATGTGTGGTGATATTTAGTAAAGGAGTAATTGTTTTGCATCAGTTTTATGGTGTTTTGATTCTACATACACTTAAAAAGGAATTCGTCATTGAATTTCTACATATTAGCTTCAGATTATATATATGTCGGAGTCAGTCGTCACATCAACGCAAAGATATAAGTACCCAACTTGACTTGATTGATTTGTTGTTTACTCAATGATAATTACAATTAGCTAGATTTTTAATGCAAATCTTTTACGACAATTCCTAATTATATCTGGTATGATTTACTAGCTACCTGCGATTGACTTATGACGACTAGTTTCGATTTCGGTAATTGTTAATAGCGTTACGAAACATTATAAACGATTATTTAATTCGTGTCACATAGAAATAACTCCAAATTGACTGTTCTTGATTAACGATAATTCATATTGGAATATTTTATGATTAAAAATCATAAAAGCAGATTTAATTACTTTGTATTTTCATTTTGGTAAACACGTGGCTGGCGTTTCGCGCCACGGACAGAGTTGTTGGGAGTAGGGGCTAGGGTATAAATACCGTGTTCACTGGCTAGTCTTCAGTCGATTTCAAGGATCGACTCAAGCAAGAGCTCTAGCTCCCGACAAAACTGTCGGTTTACCCCTCAGGCTTGACTGCCTACACTACGCTATTTAGTTAGCTGTACTTGTCCGCTTGTACGCGGTTACGCTGCCCTTCGGCATATTGCTTTCGCTGTATAGCTCTGGCTTATCTGTTTGCTTTTTTTGATTGTGTATAAATTATTTTAAGACCATTACTGTAATTATTGTAAATAATAAATCTATTGTTTTTTAAATTTAATTGTTGTTTCTTAAAATGGGAGCCCGACCTCCTGACGATCCGTCTAAAACCGCCCCCGATCCTACATATATATATATATATATATAGTATTAGTTAGACTTTTATGAATTAGGATTCTATTACGTTAAATTTACCTTCACTGCAATGCAACTTCAAATACCATATTGTTTAATGGGGCACTACTTTATAATAGCTTACCCAAATAACTATTTGATGAAAATTCATTTGTAAAACTTAAGACTGAACTAAGAAAACACTGTCAAAGCTTGATTTGAGAATATATAAATGTAATGATTTGTACCAATACACCGATAATGATAATATAGATATAACAAAATTACGTAATTAGTTTATCGTGTACGCAAACTTTTGTTCTTGATGATAAATAAACTTTTTAAACCTTTAATTTCCGATACAATGTATGGATTTTTTTAATTAGGCAATTTAACTGGTCAATTCGAAACAAAAACATCTATTGCCTATTAATGTTGCATTTTTATTGTTTAAGATTTTTCTAATACATCTGCCCACAGATTTATTTGGATCCGTAAAGTTTAGTATTGGCGTCATAAATCTTTTGAAAAGAGGATCCAGCTAATCCAATGCTTCAGCTGAACAAGATATATATGATCCCTTACACGACTAGACTAGAATTCTTAAAGTTCTGTTCTGTTAGTTCAGCATCGATCTGAAAAGAGTCCGTGGAAAAGTTATTTTATAATTACGTTCAATTTATTAATTAAAGCTTAGATATGAGAGATAGATGCTTTGAGTTGCTTTACTTTCTAAAAATATTCATAATAATATAAATATTTAATAATTGTGTAGCTTCATATTTAGTATGAAATTGTTCCTATATCACCAAAAACCAATGTCACAGATATTTAGTGTAATTCTTTGTTTTATATAAAATTTTACTAATAATGTTAATTATAAGAGCTGTAGTGTCGTTATTTTAGAAAACACTTTTATATTACTCATTATTGAAATATTGACAACCGACTTATGGTGATATATTATTTTGATGCGTGTTTTTTATAAAATCTTATAATAATAATCAATGTCGCATCACTTTTTGACATTTCACGACTGTTTTCTGCGGTGAGTTTCGACGATTTTATTTCTACAGATATAAAGTAGATGATTATAAACCCTTAAAAACTACTATTTTGTAAATGCAGGTGGGCATTATAATAGACGTAGCTGTCTCCACTATTTTAAAATAAATAATATGATTTATTTAATAGAGTTCTATATAGTATTTTCATGAGAATTATTTCACTGCCTTGAATTAAATGTAAGCACTTCATCGTTATAAGCTATGTTCACACAAAATCTTGATAACTTAGTAATTCCATCATCGATATGAGACACTGACGTCTGGAGTACAAATGATCTCTCGACGTCATAGGGCTGTCTCTACAGCCAAGTAGCTATGATTAAGTGTTTCTTATACATATTTACAGTTAATGAAAATAACATCGCCAGTATTTTTACAGTATCTTATATAAACATTTTAAATAATTCGTAATAACATCTGAATTGAAATATAAGCGTGAATTAAGAAATGTACTACTTAAGTAAACTTGCAATATGTAAACATACGGTCGAAATTCTTTACAATGTCATATGATTAGAATCGATTCAAGTCGGTCTGCCAGTTTGAAAATTCAGAAAAGGAATACAACATAAGTACCAAAAATCGCGACCAAAAAGCAAGCCAGCTCTTATAAATATGTTTTTGGTGAATTTAGTTTTTATGCAGTTTTTTGCCATATTTGAGAAACGTAGGCCATAGATACCTGTTGATAGCGACCCTAACATAATATGTTATGCTACATAGGAAAATTCACATGTAAATCAGCTTAATAGCTTTCACGCGAAGGCGAAACAGCTCTAAAACCACTACGCAAAAGAGCTTCCAACTTTATTCCTGGTACATAATGTTAACAATAATTTCTTGCTTTTTATTAGGTTCCAGTATTAAAAGATACATATTATTACTCAGTAAAACTCGTCGTACGATGGAAGCATTATTCATGATGATGATTATAATAATTATTCACGTGACAAGTTCGCAAAACTAGTCCACGCTCTAATCTTTCACTTCCAACTATTGGAACGGCAACAACGACCCAGTAACTCAATAGATTATCGAAAAGAGTTCAACTGCTTTATGTTCTATCCGAGGCACGATAATGTCAAGACTACCAACTTACAAACTCGAAGCTAAAAATCATAATAAGTTTTTTATTTGCACACCCGGGAATTGTACCCACGACCTCGAGATCTGCATTCTTGTAACATAAATATAACTGCAAGAGCTGAGATACCGTAGTGGTTAGAATGCTTGAATCTTCGTGAACGATCGTGGGTTCAAACCCAGACAAGCCACATTTGATTCCACCAATCCGCGTTGGAGCAGTGTTTGAAAGGAAAAACCTTAGCCTAGAAGAAGCATAATTCACAGGCCGATAGTATATGCTGTAAGAGCAAAGCTGAAGCCAATATTTATCATAAAATAACTACGACTATCTTTACTCGTACTATATCATCTATGTAAATACTTCTATATTAAAACCTTATAGAACATCAAAAACAAAAATTAAAGTTTTACAATATATTGTCTTTTTATTACTTTATCAGTAATATATAAGGTCCTCCAGACCGATTTCGGCCACGGCGGCCAATCTCAAGAGAGATTAGCCAACTATGCAGGAGATATTATTGTGCACAAGTGTGTACGCAGACACAGGTGCACTCTCTTTTCCTTAGCTCTCATAATCCGATGGGATGGCAATCCGACACGACCGGAAAGAGTTCAGGCGCAGAACCAACGGCTTAACGTGCTTATCAGTAATATATATATATATATACTAGCTGCCCGTCCCGACTTCGTACGGGTAAAATAAGGATTTAATCCTGTGCATTTTTTAAATCAATAACGTTATATATATAAAATATATAATAATATTCGCCCGTACATTACCGTGTATGTTTAGTATAGGGCATTGTACTAAAGAACTACTAAAGAAAATATTAAAGAATCGACGATATCTTCTAGTCTTCTTTTTCCTGTCCTTATCCCACTACGTAGGGTCGGTACAATATTTATTTTTCTTTCACTTCTTTCTGTCACTCGTACTTCACCTTTCTTACACAATCCATCCACACTATCTTTGGCTTCCCTTATATCCATCAACTTTCATACTGATAATCCTTCTAGTAACATGTTTTTCATACTTTCTCGTGCCCATACCACGCTAATCTATAACTCTTTAACTTTTCAGCTATCGGTGTTACTTCCAGACTTCCTTTGATATACTCGTTTCTCATATTGTCTATTCTAGTTACAACGCACAATCCTCTTAATATTCGCAACTCTGTCACATGCATTCTTTGTACATCATCTGCTTTGGCTGCCAAGCATTCAGAACAGCATGACAGGTATTTTAACGGTATTATAAATCTTCCCTTTGATCTTCAAGGGCATTCACAAATCGTCCACCTGTCGCCATTTCATCCACCCTACATTTATCCGGTTCCTCACATCCCTGTCAATGTTACCATCGATTCTGGTTTAATGAACATAATATCTTCTAAAGTATTCATTTAAATAAGTGTAATAGACAATTTTAATCCATATTAAGTGGCCAAGATATTAATAATTATAATAAACCTTTCATGGCACACCTTTCTTAAGATTGGCCGCCGTGGTCGAAATTGGTCCGAAGGGCATTGTTATTATTTTTATTGTCACACTAAACAGCGTTGTCCTCTTTTATTTAACTTCATTCTTATTAGTTTGTATATTTGTATGATTTTCAATGCAAAAATGTTAAATTAGGATACAAACAAACATACAAAATAACTAATTTTACCTCTTTTTTAATTGAAAAATAATTATTTTATTTCAAAAGCGTTACAATTATCAGATCATTAAGAAAACGTGAACGATAATAACTGCTATAGTATAAAACTGTGGTGCCGTCTGTTATTAACGCCCGCCAAAAAGCGACATTTCTCTATTTTTTAAAACGTTTGAGTTGTGCAAAATAAAATAAAAGGAAGAAAAAAACACAATATCATTAGAATTGATAGATTACAAAATTGAAACATTTTAAACGAAATTTGTTTGGTGGCGCATTGGTGATATAAGCGTTAGTTAACATTTCTTACTATGCCAATGTCTATGGGCATTGGTCACCACTTACCATCAGGTGGCCCATTTGCTCGTCCGCCTAACTATACTATAAAAAAAAATACAAACAAACATACAAAAAAAAACACAAATTTTACCTCTTTAAAATAATATGTATTAGTATAGTTAAAGAACGAAGCCGCGGGCAACAGCTAGTTTATCAATAAAACATCATGAAATCGGTTACTCTTACTATGGCAACTGTTAATGATGTTTGGTATGGGCTCTCCTAAATATAAAATGAATGATAAGATGTATTATGTGAAAAAACTGTTTAGGATGAGAGTTGAATAAAATCAGCTTTCTTAGCTGACCTCTTCTCGGCGAAAGGAATATTCCTACCAACATTCAAGTCTCTACGCTGTATGGTTCCAGAGATATGGTGATGAGTCTATATATTGGTGGAAATCTCATATATAATTATATATAAATAGATTTTCTATTTCTAAACAGAGGCTTGTATAATAAATTTCATGCTTCTAACATCAAAAATGACGGACCCGCTAAACAAACTTTCAACCCCTATTTTACCCTCTTGGGGGTAGATTTTCGAAAACCCTGAATACGTTTTTATCTATTTCTCACCAGAAGCTTGTATATAAAATCTCATGCTTCTTACATCAAAAATGACGGACCCGCTATACAAACTTTCAACCCCTATTTCATCCTCTTGGGGGTAGATTTTCGAAAACCCTGAAATACGTTTTTATCTATTTCTCACCAGAAGCTTGTATATAAAATCTCATGCTTCTTACATCAAAAATGACGGACCCTTTTTTTTTTTTTTTTTAACGTGGGGAAACCCTCATGGGTACCCTCTGAAGGAGGGTTATGTCGGACTCTTACCGACTAAAACCACCACGGTACCCTTCTCGTCTTAAGTGGAGCGCCACGGGATCGCTTGCGCATGCTACCGTGACGCTCCGACGTTCGGCCCGCCTATGCGGGCCTCCATTCTCTAGGGAGGAGTCCCAGGGTACTGGGAACCCCCCTAGCCCCGGCGGCGCCTATTGTGGCGGGGGGAGAAGGTGCGCAAAACGGCGCTTCCTTCCCCCCGGTCTTCTACGGCGGAGCGGGTCCGTAGCGGCATTCTCCTCCCGCTCCCGCTCCGCGGCCTCCTTCTGCGACATAACATTTTCACAGAAGGAGGTCACCTCCGACCAGCACCTCTCACTACCGAGCATCGCGTTGATGATACTCGGCAAGGAGAGGTCTCCGCCTAAGACCGCCGCCAGGGAATGCCTCTGGGGCCCCCACGCGGCACACTCTCTCAGGGTGTGGTGCGCCGTATCGAATGGCACACCACACTCGTGGCAGGAGGGAGAAGCCTCCCGCCGCGCAATCTCGTGCAGGTACTTACCGAAGCATCCGTGTCCGGTAAGTACCTGCGTCATCCTGAACGAGAGCGTGCCTCGTTTCCTGTTGACCCAGCGACTCAAGTGGGGACGTACCGCCTCCACTGTCGCCAGGCCCGCCGTGGGGGACCCGAGGTCCTCCTCCCATCGGGTGATCAAGGCCTGCTGGGCTGTGGAATAGGAGGGCCTCCGTTTTGGGTATGGAGACCCTCAAGCCCAGCATTTCCATCCGGTCCACGGTCAGCGTCGTTCCGACCTCGGCCAGGCGGGCCGCCTCCCGAAAGTCCCGCCCCGTCGCGGTGACGAGGGTGTCGTCTGCATAACACAACACCCCCATACCGGGAAGGACGGGGGCTCTCAGGAGCCAATCAAAACCGACGTTCCACAAAATTGGGCCGAGAACCGACCCTTGTGGAACGCCGCAACCTACCCGACGCCGGACCAACTTGCCGTCGCCCCCCGCCCAGACGACCTCTCGGTCCTGGAGGTACGCCTCCAACAGTCTCCTCAGATAGGTCGGCACCCCATGGTATCGGAGTGCCTCCCTGATCGTGCCGAATGGGAGACTGTTAAAGGCGTTCGCCACATCCAGCGAAACCGCCAGGACCACCTGCCCCTGGGCCACCGCTTCCGTGGTCCGAGTCTTCAGGGCGTTCAAGGCGTCGACCGTCGAACGACCCGCCCTGAACCCGAACTGAGCCTCTGAGAGACCCGGACCAACCTCATCGAGGTGCTGAACGAGACGGGCCGCAAGAATCTTCTCAAACAACTTGCCCGTCTCGCTCAGCAGCACAATCGGCCTGTACGCCGAGGAGGAGCCAGGTGGTCGACCCTCCTTCGGCAACAGCACCAACTTTCCTTCCTTCCAAGGCTTCGGAAACTGCCCGCTGCTCAGACATGCGTCGAACAGCCCCCGAAGCCTTGCACCTAGGTATTCCAGGGCGTCGCACAGAACACGCCCCGGAACCCCGTCCGGACCCGGCGCCGTCTTTTTGGCCCTCAAACGATCGAGGGCCATCTCCATTTCCCGCTCCGTGATCAGTGGCGGATCCACTGCGTCCTCTATCACGGAGCGGGGGGCCATAGGCGGAGGGACAAACTCACCTGGGTGGGGAAACAGTTCCCCCACCAGGCGCAGGAGGAGCTTCGGCGGTAGCGTTTCCGTCACGGGGGCGGCTTGGGTGCGGAACTTTCCGCGAACACCACGGTACGGCCGCCCCCATGGGTCTCGGTTGAGGCCCGCCAGCAACTCCTCTCTCGCCTTCTCCTTGGCCTGACTTATCGCCAGCTGCAGATCTTTTTTCAGCTGGCGGTAGGTGGCCAAGAGCTGTCCCTCAAGGTCCGCGTCGAGGCCGACGCGCCTACGACAGCGGACGTAGGCCCTCCGCGCCCGGCTGCACGTCGCCCGAAGTTCGGCTATTTCGGGCGACCACCAGTATACATGCCGGCGCGGAACTCTCCGCCGGGTCCTCGGCATTGCCGCATCGCAGACCTCCTTGAGGGCACTGCGCATGCGGCCCGCCAGCTCCTCGACGCTGGCACCCTCCTCCTCCCGTCCCGCGGAACCCCACCGCTGCACGATGGCAGCCTCCTTGACCAGTTCGCGGTCTAACTGGCCAAGAGACCACCTCGGCAGCGTGGTCGGCACCCTCTGGGGTTCCGCCGGCCTGCGAGAGGTGGAGATCTCAAATCGGATATAGCGGTGATCCGACAGAGTCTCCACTTCTTCCTCTACTCTCCAGTTTAACACTTTGCGTGCTACCACCGGGGTGGCGAACGAGACGTCAACCACGGACCCCCCGTTGTGGCGCACGCATGTGTGAACCTGCCCCCTGTTGAGTAGGGACAGGCTGGAGAGTAGCGCCCACACTTGGACGGCCCTCCCTCGCGGATTCGTGGCAGGGTTGCCCCAGGCACGCGACTTCGCGTTTAAGTCGCCGAGAACCAAGGTAGGTTTCGGCGACTGCCTGGCCACCGCAGCTCTGACCGAGCCGAGATACGTCTCGAACTCAGCAAGGCTACGGTTGGGGGAGAAGTACGTTCCGACGACCGCGTACTCCCCCCACCCCGCCACAACGTAGCCCGAGCCCCTCTCGATGAGTGAGAGGGGGGGACCCGTTCCGCTCCTTGAGAGGACCGCCACCGTTCCGTCCACATCCCCCACCCAATGAGCTAGGGGAGGGACGAAGTAGGGCTCGCAGGCCACCGCCAGGTCTATCTCCCACTCCGCCATGGACTGCAGCAAGAGGTCCTGCGCTCCGGCGGAGTGGTTCACGTTCGTTTGGAGGAAGCCAATCGATTGTGCACTCATTTTGAGTTCGAATTGGCTTCCTCGCGTGCCTGGCGGCTAGCGTCGTTCGATGTGGGGGTGGTCCTGGTGCCGGGGACCACCTTTCCCTTCCTGATGGGGGGGTTGCAGTCCCGCGCCCCCATCATATGCCCAGAGGGCTTGCCGGCCTCTGCGCAGACCGCGCAGCGCAGCTTACCGGAGCAGCTCGACGATTTGTGGCCGTCCGAGCCGCAACGGTAGCACAGTCTGCTCCTCTCCTTATCCGTCGGGCAGAGTGCCTTCGTGTGGCCGAGGCCCATGCACTTGAAGCAGCGCGTGGGGCGCTGCTCCTGGAGCGTGACCTTGGCCGCACTCCACCCGACCAGAAGTCGGCCGGCGTTGGCCAGCTTTTTGGCCGCCGCGATGGGACAGGTGACGCGGGTCATACCCATATAGCCCGGCCCGCGCTGCACCGCTCCGCACCTGACGTCCTCAGGGGAGCAGGCCCCCGCGCGCGCGACCGCTGCGACAAGCCGCTCCTTGGTAACGGAGTCGTCGAGGCCCGTCACCTTTATCTCCGCCCTGCTGACGGGCTGCATCACGTTCGCAACCCCGTCGAGGACGGAACGCAGCTTGTCGGCCAGCTGCGCCGCCTGGTTCTTATGGGCCCTCGGTAGCTCGAGGACCCTGGCACCGGTCGCTGAGCGGCGGATTTTCAGACCGCCGCTTATCCCCAGGTCTTGGAGCTTCACTCCTTGCTCCGCGCGCTCCAGGACCTGGGCGTATGTCACGCCCTCCTTCTCCGCCTCCGGCTGCAGCGAGATCACCACTGCAGCCGAACGGGGCGCGGCCAACTTCGGCTTGGCCGCTTGTTGCCTCGGCATGACCGGGGCCGGAACCGGAGGGGACGCCTTCTTCTTCCTCCCCCTCCGCACTACGGTCGACCAAGACGGCTCCTGGGCCGGCGGTGATTCGCCAGCCGCGGGCGGCGCGGGGGCGTTGGACGGGCCAGGGATCGCGGCCGGCGCTGCTGCTTTGGCCGCACTCTTTTTAGGAGCAGGTGCGGCCCGCGCTTTTGAGGACGGTGCACTTCGTTGCACCGTCTCACTTCTCTTGACCGCCTCGGGGGCGGGACAGGGCACACCGACAGATGGAAGGCGCCCCTCGATGCTCGACAGCCGCGAGTTGAACATCGCGACTGCCGATGTAATGGAGGCTTGAAGTGCCTCCAGGGCCTGGGGCTCGAGTGTCGTGCTGGACGGCGCCTCTTTGGCCGCCGCTGCCGCCGAGGCTCGCATCTCCGCGAATTCGCGACGGTGGGCCTTGTTTTCCTCTTTAAGCCCGTCTGTCTCCTTCCGCAGACGGGTGTTATCGGAGCGGAGCCGGCGCGTCTCATCGGCCTCCGTACGCGACGTCAGCACGTCCACGATAATCTCAAGGGAGGCTGAAGACTCTTTTAGCATTTTGATGAAGCCTCCCTTCAGATTGGAGGACTTCTTAGCCACCTCAAGGATGGTGGCTATGTTGCGGTTAGCCAGCGCGCGCAACTCCTCAGGGCCCATGCTAGCTGGGTCCTCCGTAGTGTCGTTCTCCGGGGTGGTCTTCGCCTCGAGGGCCGTGATAGCAGGTGCCTTCCTAAAGGCCCTGCTCCGGAGGGCCTTCTCAAAGGCGACCTCCCTTTCCTCGTCCTCCTTCTTACGGAGCTGGGCCTTCGCCTTGGCGAGCCCGCTCGACGTCTTTTTACCACGACGGTCAGCAGTGGGTCTGGCCGGCGTCTCCTCCAGATCGCTGTCGGAGTCTGTGAGCACAGCCCTCACAGAGGCATCCGACGCGGTCGCCATCTCCGTATCTGTGCTCATACGGCCAGAGCAAAAGAGCGCTTACCTCTTGGAGTATGGGTCGGAGGTTGGCTCTAAGGCATCATTTTTGATCCTCAGAGCCGGGGCTTTCCGATAGGGCAATAAAAATTTTCTATACAATTTTTGCCCTCTATTCTTTATATAGTATATATAATAGGGCGGGTGGGCGGTCTATTTTTTTTTGTTTTTCGTAAATATCTCCCGAACGGAGAAGCCGATCCGGGAGATAGGGGTGTCAAAAGACGCAGGGCAGAAGGCCCCACAAAGTGGTGGAACACGCCGAAGGCGAAAAACGAAGAATGGGGGGTAAAATGGGGGAAAAACGAAAAAAATAATGTGACGGACGGACAAAATTTAAAGATACAAAAAATTATATATGAAAAGAAATGTAGGAAATAGTGCGATTAGTTGTAAGTATTTTTTTCAGAATTTTAAAGTGACAATTTAAGAAGAAAAGTTAAAAGATAAAAATAAGATAATTACAAAATTTTCTAAGTCTAAATATGAAATATAAAAAACAATATTTAGAGGATAAGTCCGGAACGGTTAAGCCGATCCGGAAGCTTGATGTGTCGACGGGTGCGGGACAGAAGGCCCCACAAGACTGCCGAACACGCCAACAGTGAGAATTCAAAAGTAGAAGGTGGAAAGGGGAAAAAACAGAAAAATAGTATGAAAACAACAATAAAGAACAAATAAAAACAAGAAAAATATTAAAAGGAGAAACGAAAGCAACGCAGTGAGTATTTTATATCAACCCCTATTTCATCCTCTTGGGGGTAGTTTTTTGAAAACCTTGAAATACGTATTTATCTATTTCTCATCATAAGCTTGTATATAACATTTCATGCTTCTTACATGAAAAATGACGGACCCGCTATACAAACTCAACCCCTATTTCACCCTGTTAGAGGGTAAATTTTCAAAAATAATGTATTACATGTTTATTTATTTCTAACCAAAAGCTTGTATATAAAATTTCATACTTCGTACCTCAAAAATGACGACATCCCCACATAAACTTTCAACCCCTAATTCACCCTCTTAGGTGGTGAATTTTGGAAAACTCTGATTTGTGTACTTATTTATTTCTAACCTGTAAATTGTGTATAAAATATCATTGCTCTAACTTTTAAAATGACGGAGTTACATACTACGGTTCATCCCTTCGCCCCTTTAGGGGTGGAATTTCCAAAAATCCGTTCTTAGCTGACCTCTACACAGCAAAAGGAATATTTCTACCAAATTTCAAGTCTTTACGCCTATTGGTTCCAGAGATATCGTGATGAGTGAGTATATACGTGGAAATCTCCTTTATATATATAATATATATATATATATATATATATATATATATATATATATATATATATATAACAAATGACGTTACTAAAATTGTGTGCAATTTCAAACTAAGATTTATGTCTGAAAATAGCTATTACATTTGTCGTTAAGCCTTCATTCAATAGGTATATAATACAACACTTGTTATGTTTGGCGTCTGCCATTCCTGCCGAAACGAAAGGGGTGATAAAGGGCTCTCAGACGTGAGTAATTGTCGAGTGCAGCATATATTTATATGTATTTGCACTCTTTATATAATGGGTGACAGCGAAAACCAGACGACATCCGTTTTTATAAATTTAGATTTTTGTATGATCTTGTTCTGATGCATTAAATATATTAACTATAAGTTTTTGGATAGTTTTATTAGATGAAAGAAATTATGTTTGTAACATGGGATGACAGTAATTTTTTTAATAGTTCTTCATTGGGCTTTTGGTTAGAGTGACCATTCTGCAAAACTTACTGTTATAAAAAAAATATTCTTGTTAAATTTATAATTTCATTAAAGAAAATCCATTACATTATGTAGATACCTTTGTTAGTAATGTTTGTGTGCCTGAAATCAAGTTACAAGTTACATATATTTCAACATTATCTAAAAGTATAAGAGTATTATTTCGGTAACAAGACCGAAATACTTGGGAACTTAACATCAATGCACTGTGAAATCTTATAACATAATTTGGGCTGTTTGTTAACACGTTTAATGCGATTGTTTCGCTGCTTTAAAGACGCAAGTATTTCGGTTTTAAAGCTGTTACTGCGACATTCAATCATGAAATAATGATAAAATTTTATTTTATTTTATAAGGAGTTTTGGCTTTTTTATAACTTAAACCTGAGCAAATAGTGTATGCTTAATCATTATACATTATTAGTCACTCGATTTGTAAGCGATGGTTAACATCTCTTACAATGCCAATGTATATAGGCGTTGAGGACCAGTTACCATCAGGGGTGGCCCATATGCATTGATATTTAGTTGGGAACAACTCCGATAGCACGTGAAGCCGTTCTGCGCTTAACTCTTTCCGGTCGTGTCAGATTTTAAAATGGGACAAACAAATAGCTCTTTTGCTATCATAAAAGTGATTTGATGAATTAGTCCCATGCAAACGTTTTTTTTTCTTTAATGATTGCATTACAAATTTAGCTCTCATCAGAGCTGCTGAGACATAAGCCTGCTAATTGGATACGCACGTCGACAGCGACATGATCTAATGAAAATGTAAAGGCGCAACTTGGCAAGAATCCTGCTGCTTATTTAGGTTAACACGACATTAGATTATGCATAATAAAGTTGTAGCCGAGTTCGAACTGGCTTTAGGCCAAAATGCGTGGCGTTAAGGGTTCGTTAAAAATTTGGAAACTACACAGACGCTTAGAATTCGGCTTTTCCTTTCTTAATAATAATTTAATTCTTGAAAATGTTAAAAACTTCCTTTTAAATTTCTTTAGATACTATTTTTCGCTTGTGGCTTTACCGGCGTGTTCTTTTCTGCACCCCTAAAAGGGTTAATGGAATTTATTGAAAATCTGTTCAAAAGTTGAAAAGTAATAGCGTAACAAACCAAAAAAACTCATGTTGGTTTTATAATTATTTTATTTTTTTTATTACATAGGAAGGTGGACGAACGTATGGGCCACCTGATGGTAAGTGGTCACCAACGCCCATAAACAATGGCATTGTAAGAGATGTTAACCATCGCCAAAGCGCCACCAACTTTGGGAACTAAGATGTTATATCCCTTGTGCCTGTAATTACACTGGCTCACTCACCCTTCAAACCGGAACACAACAATAGCGAGTACTGCTGTTTTGCGGTAGAATAACTGATGAGTGGGTGGTACCTACCCAGACGAGCTTGCACAAAGCTCTACCACCGAGTAGCATAAGTATAATTATAGAAAAGATTTATATATCATGTGACCTTTTAAGCAGACGTATTTATAATATAATAAAAAAGTACTTTAGACCCTAAATTATTACATTTAATTCAACTTTGTATACCAATAGGAATATTTACTTAAATATTACAATATATTTATAGTAAATGGTTGTTACCGTACCGGAGCATCGCCAATGCGCCACCAACCTTCGGAACTAAGATGTTATGTCTCTTGTGCCTGTAATTACACTGGCTCACTCACCGTTCAAACAACACAATCTGATGAGTGGGTGGTACCTACCTACCCAGACGAGCTTGCACAAAGCTCTACCAGCGGGTGACAAATAATGTATAATGATGGAGCATACAGTATTTGCCAACCTATTGCCGTATGCCTACCACCAATCGGCTCAATTGCTCTTATACTACTATAAAAGGCCATTGTATTTTTCAATTTTCAACGCAAACATCCAGCTATAATTGTTAGTGTAATTCCTTGGCTTTTATTGGTTATAAACGATTCCCTTACAATCACGCAAAGGGTCTTAAAACAATTGCTTTTTATTTTTATTAATATATTTATTAACAATATATTAATTACTTCGCATATCTATTTGCGTGGCAATTTATACACGAATGAGCTAATCACTTGTATGTATTACACTGGCTCATCCATGATTTAAACCGAAAAACAATAGTATTAAATATAGCTGTTTAGCGGTATAATATATTGTGATGAATTGGTGGTACATACCCAGACGGGCTCAAAGACCTGCCACTAATTATACTTACACTTGGTGATGTGTGTTTTGCTTCTTAAACATTCAATAACTTTTATAACATGATTGAATGATTGAATAGACAAAGAAACAGATAAACATCAACTAAAAAGTTTAAGTCAGACTGGTTGCAGATATATGTACATATTTATTCACAGAAAAATATATCACTGAGTATTAATGATACGTTGCAGTTTTACGAAATCAGATTAAACGAATTCGCTGAATTTATCAGAAAGGATATGCCGCATAATTTTATTAAAGCCTGTATAAACCTACACAGCAATGATAACAAATTTCAATGGACGATAGTTACTCGCGCCGCCCTCAAGTTTTTCACATTTCATTATCTTCAAGTCCCATCAAATAAAAGTTAAAAATTGTTATTATAATAATTATAAAGCATAATATCTCATCACTAATTTGTATCATTGTAAAAAATACCTCGTCTTTTGACGAATCATTAAATTGCAGATATATTTTTTTACAAATGTCATACGAGTACGTCACAATATTCTTAGTACAGATCAACTTCAGTTAATCAATTTTACCTCGGCTGTTAGCCATCTAATAATAAAAATAAAATAAAAATCTATGAAACATCTAAATCGATGTTTATTGAAATATTTTATATTTAAGGGCAAATAAAAAAAATAACTGGATGATACACATTAAAATATTATCAACGATGTCTCCATGTCTTAATAATTAAATTTACTTCATAAACATTTCAAAGGGATATAGGTAGGACTATATATTGTGGAATATTTATTAAGTATTAACAATTAAAATCGTAACACTCCGGGTCATTTCGGTCAGCTGTAACGGGTTGGGATCGCTTGCGCTAAGCCTTTAAAACCTATCAATATTCACGTAACGAGTTCAGTAAATCACGACCCCTATTGACTAAACGTGAAAAGTAGATGTATAATTTATTATATTATGATTTATTATAAGTATACACTTATAATAAAAAGGTAAAAATGAAAATCTCAAAATAAACAGATATTTATTTTATATATTAACTTATATTTGTCTTCTTTTGTTGACATCCACGCGAATTCAATACGAAATTTTAGAAAGTTTGTAGATATGTACCTAAATAGTAAATAGTTAAGAGTACCACTTTTTTTTGATGTAATTGTTTTTTATTTTCATTTTTTTTTTTTTTTTTTTAAGTTTTTCTTTTTTAGATTTACATATGAATTGTTTTTGATGTTCTTTTTTTTACTAGCATGTTGTGTTTACTTGTAATTGATTTCTACACTTAGATAATAAGTTTGTATTCATTGTTTCTGTAAATGTATTAGTGTAAGGAATTGTAAGTAAACCTAATAAATAAATAAATAAATAAATAAATAAATAAATATTTTTTAAAACGAATATACCTAATAGATTTAAGTGTGTCACTTAGAAAATTCGAAAATGTATGTAAAGGACAAAAAACACGTCCGGACGTATATTACAGAGAAAAAAAAGCAGACAGCTCTGAAGAGGACCTACCGTTTCCACTAGCGAGAAGGGCGGGGGGAGGGGCCGCGGATGCTTTATATCAACACGATCCCATAGCCTCTCCGATCCATGCCGTGGAAGGCCATCGTGGTTTTAGTAGGTAAGAATTCCTCATAAAAAAGGGAGCTGGGTACCTTTCTGAAGGTTTCCAATCTTCTTACAGGATCATCCCTGGTCTTGAATCTAGGATTTCAGTATCTGCGCTTATAACCTGGCCACTAGATTAACGAGGAGTAATACCAAACTCTTTTATATTCTATTTCCACTTAAAAAGTGTGTTATGTTGATTCTACATTAGTAAACCTGATATAGTTAGAGTGACGAAGATTGATGGTACAATTTATAATATATCATGGTCGCAACAACATTCAGTTGTTGCGAAAAGTCTCAAATAGCAGATGAAAATAGAAATGTTAACGTGGTATCATTTATAAGGTACATTGTGCATGTCAGCAGACACCTTCAACACTGGAAAACTAAGTTGCCATAACCAAACGATACAAAATCTAGTATAATATTGTAAGAAATCGGTGTATTCATTATAGATAGGACAGATGCAATATCAATTAAAGGGTTAACTTTATTCTCTACAAATGTTTTTTAATAAATTGTTTTTTCGACGTTTTTCGACGAAAAACGCTTGTACGCACATCCCCAAAATGGGGGTATAATGTGAACACAAACTAAACAGTTTTTTCACATAATACATCTTATCATTCATTTTATATTTAGGAGAGCCCATACCAAACATCATTAACAGTTGCCATAGTAAGAGTAACCGATTTCATGATGTTTTATTGATAAACTAGCTGTTGCCCGCGGCTTCGTTCTTTAACTATACTAATACATATTATTTTAAAGAGGTAAAATTTGTGTTTTTTTTTGTATGTTTGTTTGTAATTTTTTTTTATAGTATAGTTAGGCGGACGAGCAAATGGGCCACCTGATGGTAAGTGGTGACCAATGCCCATAGACATTGGCATAGTAAGAAATGTTAACTAACGCTTATATCACCAATGCGCCACCAAACAAATTTCGTTTAAAATGTTTCAATTTTGTAATCTATCAATTCTAATGATATTGTGTTTTTTTCTTCCTTTTATTTTATTTTGCACAACTCAAACGTTTTAAAAAATAGAGAAATGTCGCTTTTTTGGCGGGCGTTAATAACAGACGGCACCACAGTTTTACTATAGCAGTTATTATCGTTCACGTTTTGTTAATGATCTGATAATTATAACGCTTTTGAAATAAAATAATTATTTTTCAATTAAAAAAGAGGTAAAATTAGTTATTTTGTATGTTTGTTTGTATCCTAATTTAACATTTTTAACCGACTTCAAAAAAAGGAGGAGGTTATCAATTCGTCTGTTATTTTTGGAGTCGATGTCAGCTAAGGAAACACTATAATATACCTAGCAATAATAATACGGCAATCTTTTAAAAATAAACAAAAACACATTACAAATTGACTTTTATTCGCCTCGTTAAGTTGCGCGTGCGACACAAGCACATCTCACCTATAACTAACTATGTATGTAGTTATAAGCCCACCTTGGCTGACATCGACTCCAAAAATAACAATAATTGTAAATACATTATCAACTACACAACACATTCGTACCTACATATTGATGAGTAGAAAATAGTAAGTTAATTATCAAATTATAGAAGAATACGCAATTATTTTTTTACTTTTTAGTGCATATTAATTTGTTTTCCTATGAAGTCGGTTTTTGTTTTGTTAAAATTTTTATTTATTGCATTGAAAATCATACAAATATACAAACTAATAAGAATGAAGTTAAATAAAGGAGGACAACGCTGTTTAGTGTGACAATAAAAATAATAATAATGCCCTTCGGACCAATTTCGACCACGGCGGTCAATCTTAAGAAAGGTGTGCCATGAAAGGTTTATTATAATTATTAATATCTTGGCCACTTAATATGGATTAAAATTGTCTATTACACTTATTTAAATGAATACTTTAGAAGATATTATGTTCATTAAACCAGAATCGATGGTAACATTGACAGGGATGTGAGGAACCGGATAAATGTAGGGTGGATGAAATGGCGACAGGTGGACGATTTGTGAATGCCCTTGAAGATCATAGGGAAGATTTATAATACCGTTAAAATACCTGTCATGATGTTCTGAATGCTTGGCAGCCAAAGCAGATGATGTACAAAGAATGCATGTGACAGAGTTGCGAATATTAAGAGGATTGTGCGTTGTAACTAGAATAGACAATATGAGAAACGAGTATATCAAAGGAAGTCTGGAAGTAACACCGATAGCTGAAAAGTTAAAGAGTTATAGATTAGCGTGGTATGGGCACGAGAAAGTATGAAAAACATGTTACTAGAAGGATTATCAGTATGAAAGTTGATGGATATAAGGGAAGCCAAAGATAGTGTGGATGGATTGTGTAAGAAAGGTGAAGTACGAGTGACAGAAAGAAGTGAAAGAAAAAGAAATATTGTACCGACCCTACGTAGTGGGATAAGGACAGGAAAAAGAAGACTAGAAGAGATCGTCGATTCTTTAACATTTTCTTTAGTAGTTCTTTAGTACAATGCCCTATACTAAACATACACGGTAATTACTTGGTGGTAGAGCTTTGTGCAAGCTCGTCTGGGTAGGTACCACCCACTCATCAGATATTCTACCGCAAAACAGCAGTACTTGTTATTGCTGTGTTCCGGTTTGAAGGGTGAGTGAGCCAGTGTAATTACAGGCACAAGGGACATAACATCTTAGTTCCCAAGGTTGGTGGCGCATTGGCGATGTAACAGATGGTTAACAGCTCTTACAACGCCAATGTCTATGGGCGTTGGTGACCACTTACCATCAGGTGGCCCATATGCTCGTCCGCCTTCCAATGCAATAAAAAAAAAAATGTACGGGCGAATATTATTATATATTTTATATATATAACGTTATTGATTTAAAAAATGCACAGGTTAAATCCTTATTTTACCCGTACGAAGTCGGGACGGGCAGCTAGTGGACTATATAATAATTTCAAATTTTACTCTTTTACTATAATCTATCGAACATAAAATTTTTATGTCAAGGAATATTTGTCTTATTAGTTGGTTTTGTTACCATTTTACCAAATTAATGGTATTGTTGTTTGTTATTTGCTAATTATTAATTGTAAAGTCATATAATATATAAGTGTAACTTTTACTTGGTGATATGGCTTTGTGCAAGCACGTGCGGGTAGGTATTCACTCATTAGATATTCTATCGCAAAACAGCGATACTTGCTATTGTAGTATTCCGGTTTGAAGGGTGAGTGATAATATATAATAATAATTATCGTCCCTCATCCTATGCAATAAAAAAAATACTTATATGTGATTTATTTTTAAATAAGTCATTTTCACTTCTTGTTTGTAAGAATATTATGTAAAAATTCCGTTTTAAAATCTGTTATAGTTATTTTCCTTCAATACAACGGCAAACAACAATCAGTCTCAATCGCTTTTATCAACTGTGACTCTGGCACAATGCTATCGGCAGGTAACATTTTGGAACCTTTTATAAAAACAAGGCATAATTCCTTAACGCGGGTGTGAGTCGCGCATTTTAAACAGGTATATCCTGTTAAAACACCTCAGTGTCAAAGAGTTTTATTTTATGTGTTAATCATGAACGAAATATTCCAGCTCTTTATATATTTAATAAATTTGACCTAAAAGAATTTTATTTTAAGTCATAATTGTAAATAAATGTTTCATTCGTATAATTAAAAAGAAATATTTTTATAAAATGTGTCGCTCAAATAATATATATTAATTGTTGCTTAAAATTAAAAAAAAATCTATAAAACAAACATAATTACAAACTTTAATTTCTGGACTGCAATAGTCCTTTGCAAGGATTACATTAATTATTTAAGTACATCACTAGCTCACTTACGAGATGTTCGTTTTCAACCCGACATAAAATTAAAAACTGAATTACTTCGCATAATATTAATCCTTATCTTTGATAACATATTAACGATTTCAATATTTTTTCTGCAAATGAAAATTACCGTACACATAAAAACTTTCAATTAAGAAACTCGGTAAGTATTTTTTTTGTTCTTATGGGTATAACTGAAGTGATACGGGTACTATACATTGTACTATTTGAATTGAACTGCATAAATTACTATCTATTATACTTAATGCAGTTCAGTATAATACATGTTATTGGTATTGCAAAAATGAAGCTCCAATTTAAGTCTTCGAAATGTCAATGCATTTTTTATTTATAAATTTTATGATTTAGAAGTCATGCTCTACATTGGAAGCACCAGAGGGTTAAATATGTATTATATTCATATATATCTATACTTCATTATTATAATATCATAAAAAGAGCTGTGAAAATTCACAGCTTGTATTTGTAAGTTTGTGTGGGAAAGGAATCTCCGGGACCAAGATATATACATTAGATAAAATTATGATGAAGAAAGTATGAAAACTATGAAAGCTTCCACTGTTTGCGCTACGCGAAAAGTTAAAGATGCACGAAAATAATAATGTAAAGCTGAATAATTGTTCCTTAAAAAAGTAAATACTTCTATCTTCTATTATAACTCACACTATTCATTTCTTTACGTTTTTAAGTTCAGTCACAAATAATGTATATATTTACAATATTTTTTTAACCGATATGGACTGACCGATAGGAAGCTAGTTAAATGGCGCTGTTTAGAAAAAATTCTAGGCTGTTGAGTGAACGTCTAATTAAGCTAGTTGGCTGCGACATATACACAGAAAGATATGTTTAATATCTAAAGTATATTGAACATAGTTGCCTTTTACATAACATAAATTTAATTAGTATCTTATCGTAAAATAACGGTAGTGGTCAAGGGCGCGATGCCAGCAGCCGGCACAAGGAATTCGTAAGTTCCTTAAAAAAAAATTGCCGGTTGGGCCAACTACTTCCATTATAATGTGGGACACTATAATGTGGGACGAATGTACGATGACCCTCCGCTCACATATAGAAGCCATAAAAATAACTCTAAGAAGCTCAGGCAAAATTGTGGGAGGCGTCATCTTCGTTGTTACCGGTGACTTCCATCAGCCACTTCCTGTGGTGACTAGAAGAACACGTGCATATATACTTAAAACTGTTTAAAATCGTCTCCTTTATGGAGCTCTATACAATGAATCACCTCACACCTAAGCACAGTCAAGAGTACACTTAAGAGTTGGTGATACGCATTTTTCGAGTCTTCTAGATGACGGGAAAATAAATGAAAAAGGTTGTTAGTTGCTAAATGGGTTAGTTTACAATAAATTATACATTTGTAATATATTTTACTAGGATAGATTATTATTCAACCCGAAATAACCAGGTCTTTTGCTCTGATTATACCTTACATATAATTACACCAATTAATTTTACCGGTAACAAAATTGTCATAAAGTGACATAAGATTAACTTTAAAAGCCGTTAACAGTCGTTGCCGTTACGTTTTAAATGGACCACGAATTAGGCGATAGCTGGCCGCAAAAGTTTGACCATTAAATGCGTGAGCGGGAAAGAGACATCGGCTGTGACGCGTCATGCCTCCCGAGTCCCGCGTATACTCCGGTCTCCGGCATTTACCGCCGCGCGTTGAATCTTACCGCTCGACTTACTACCGATGCGTTACGCGTGTTTCGAACAGTGACAAGTGAAGTTGGATACTACAATGGGTGGACTCTGTGTGCTGTTTTTAGTGATATTCGCAAGCTTTTCTGCAGCTGACAGGAAACCTACCATCGCTGAGAAACTCACCGAGGACGCAGACTTGTCACAGGTATTTGTAATTCAAAACTTTATTCAATAATTTATACTTCGTGCGAGACAACTTATAAACAAGTTTTGTATCGTTCAAATTAACGTATTTTTTAAATGAATGAAGGTTTCAATTCATAAAATAAAAGGTTTTTTAGTTAATTAAGCTCAGTTTGTTTATTTTGAGTGCACTAGTTTTGTAGAGGCAGTAGCGAACGCCTTTCTAGACCACTTAGTGTAGAGACGTCAAGGAAAGAACTTGTTATACATGTTCGTGTGAAACCAGAAAAAACATTCGTTTATTAATTATAATTATACTATGATATTTATTTCTATTAAGCTATTTACATTTTTTATTTTACTTTTAATTAATTTAAATGTGTCATTTAAAAAAACATAATAAGCTATTCCGAATTTGATATAAAAAAATAGTGTCCTTTTTTCTATTTGTTAAAAGACAGGACAAATGATTTTTACAAATTTATTCAGGTACGATTATTAACTTAATGCAACATTTAATTAATAATTAACATATATGATATTGATACATATAGTTACTCTCGAGAAACTTTAACTAGCCAACTTATATGAAATAGAGAACAGCGAAGGAAAAGCAAGGGAATGCAAAGGAAAGGTCAAGGAAAAATTTGGTCCGCAAGACGATGGATAAACATGATACTTATTTTGACATTTCAAAAATAATAATTATTACATAATTATATAATCTAGAAAGCATTTCAATAATCTTTCCTAAGAAGTTTTTTATTAATAGCTTTATCATGTCGATTTTAAATTGTGACCCACGGTATAATATGAGTCACACAACAGTTCGCTGATCGAGAATTCCTTACCGGTGACTGATAAAGTAGTCGTTTTATTTAATATTGTATTCATATAGTAATTTTTAACTTACATTAATTATGTACGCAGTACTTATTTTCATCTGTTTTATAAAACGCTAATAGGCTCAACGAGTTAGATTTAAAAAATCTGTTTTCGCTAGATAGCCCATTTTTATTGAGAATGGCTAAATAACATCATGTTACGACCAAGAGGGGCGGAGCTGTAACGTTCAGCGCGGATGAAACAAAGCGAAGCAGCTTGTTTGTTATATAACGTATTCTAATAATATAACGATATAAAAATGAGTTTTTTGTTGCACTAGATTTAATAAAATCGATTTTTACCCGAAATTAACCGTGATGGAAGAGAGATATTGGCGTTAACAATAGATAATGTAGTGGAGAAAGAAAATTTCAAATAGTTAAAGTCCTCATCAAGACAACCGTAACAATTTGCGTCTCAAACGAACTTTTAGGGCATCGACGTTCCGCCTGATCTTTGATAGTGGTGTATCAGAATGAAATATGCCATTCACCCGTGTAAAATTCCCGCGACGCGTCTGTCTGTCTGAACGTGATAAATTGAAAAGCTACCGAAGGATATTCATACAGCTTTCACTTATGGACAGAATGATGTATTTAGGTTTTGTATAAATTGGCTGAAATGCGATAATGAATGTTGACAATATCGGAAAAAAAATGTTAAGACTGGGAGCTATATCGGCGTGCGCCGCGTAAACCGTAGTGTTGTATGTATTACGATATTAACGTTTTATGTTGACGCTTATTATACTTGTGCGGAGCCGGAACTGGTAGCTATTTAAGAAATAAAATACCTTGTTGATTTAGATTGTGTTTGCTTTCTGTACTCTGATAAAAATTAAATATGCAAATCGCAATTTATTAAAACTTAAACATGTATTTAAAGGTATTAGAGGTTTGTTCAGTTAGTTTAGCTTAGTATCACCGACACATCAAACAGATTATTACTGACAAAGAATTGATTGATATGTGATTCGCATAAAATGAGCCAGTTTTATTACAGGCACAAGGGGCTTACTTGCTTTCTCGATGATAAGACCGCCTTTGTTCATTTTCCCTGACAATATTTAAAATTAAACTTCAGTGTTGTGAACATAAATGGCAGTGCATTGAAGGATTAAATAGTATATTTCCTTCCAATGTCTATCGGCGAAGGAGACTTTGGAGACTTAATTGCTCTGTGCCTCGTAACTAAAATAAAAAAGAGAATATATGTAAGCATTTTAAACATTTTTTATATAATTACCAGCTGCCCGTTTCGACTTCGTACGGGTATAATTACAAAGCTATTCCCCTCCCAATTTTCACTTTCAGGTTGAAATTTCCAAAAGTCTTAATGAGCTTCAACATCGGTAACGGCGTAACTATGCAATATTACAAACAATCAGGGGTATAGTTTCCTGAGACCTCGTGGTGAGTAGTCACTAAAGCAATCTACTTTAAACTCATTATAAGTAGGTACCTAAGCCAGATGGTATTGAAGAGAAAGGAAATGATAATATTGTAAGTCACTCTACGAGCTTTGATTGAAAGTTATGGTTAATTATTATCGGATAATTATCGGAAGCTTACTAACTTTATTGGCTCTGTATTTGTCGTTTAATCAAGATAACAAAGTTGAAAGCGCGTCTGCGTTTACAAAAAATAAATCTTATACTTGAGTAAATAAATTGAAAGTTTGTAATGTGTCAATCGTACACTACCACGAATCATATCTTAAATAATTTCAGTTTCCCAAATAAAGAAAGAAAATAAATAAAAATTTAGTTGATAAAAATTAAATAAATTATAATAAAGCTTAACCTGTAACGTTAATTAAATTTAAAAATAAGTTTCACGAGTATCGAATCATTATTATTACATAATTATAAAAGATCTGTGACCTAACATGTATATAACAAGAGGAAGTAAGACAAATGTTATATTCTCTTCTCCGGAAGACGACCATCTGCGAGCCTTTATTGCTAATTGGTCACATAAGATTAATGAAACTAAAGCAAGTTCAAATGAGCTGGAAGCTGTCTTAGTAATCCAATAAAATGCTTGTAAAATGGGTGCTACTTAGAAATTACTAGTAAGTAATATCTTTAACTATTTTTTTATTATAAGATGGAATATCGTGAAAACTGAATTTCTCAGGACTCAAAGGGCAAAAGCTATTAAGCGAATGGACCATTCATTACATTAACTTCTTAGAATTTTGAGATGCACTAAAACGCGGAAAGGTGCCTTTGTGTAATTTTTTTCAGAGGACTGACATTTCTTTTCGTCTCTGAAGACATCTACTGAGGTTTCGCAAATGTTTATTTTAATTTAATCGAGATTCACTTCCGGTGCTATATGATAAATTTGTAACATTTTTTAATGAATATCGAATTTTTAATAGAAATGTGTTATAACGTTTTCGTTTAAAAAAAATGGTTGTCTGTAAAGTCGTCGGTGTTGGGTTTACGTTTAACGGACGACAGTTTAACGTGACAACGTCATAACAAAACATTGATGAAATGACGCATAGGCCAATCGAGTGAAAGAGAGACAGATGCGGCGCAAGCGTACAATCAGCGTAACGGGACAATGAGTCATTCTTTTTCGTGCATGCAGCCAGCGTTCATCGATTTATTAGACGTTGTCACTTCAAAATTATAAAAAAAAACTGAAGAAACCCATTATCACAGTTGTCAATGAATTTGGATGAAAATTCTTCAGACGACATTGTATAAAAAGGTTTTCTCAAACAGAATCTTAGCTTCACAGTTAAATATAATACACATCGATTACGCTTTGATACACTCTCGGCTGCTTAATTGGGCAGACGTCTCAAACGGCTACATCCGTTTGGGCAATATTGCGTTGTCTATACCCTACGTATTACGATGAATATGCTATGTAACTCAACTTTTTGGGACTAGGGCATAAAATAACGCTTATATTATCTAGAGCAAGCTACGGCTGCGAAAAAAAATAGTCCTTAATATAAAAAGCTATAATATCATATTGCTATAATTTCGTAACTAGTACAAGAGATGAAGCAAGACATGAGACTTTATTTGAATTTTAGATATTATGTCAATAATACATGCAGGAGACAGTTTTGGATAAATAAATTTCATAGTTGCCAAATGTCTAAAGTTCGAGCAATTCAATATAGGGTTGCGTAATGTTAGGTTGAACCTTTGAAACACAAAATAATTATGATAATACCATGGTGCCAGTAGCAGCCGGTACAGCGTAGCGTAATTCAAATTACAAAGGGTCTTATAAGCTACTCATAATACAAACTCCAGTTGATTAGAACAATAAGGCTAAGAATTTATTAACTGAGAGCTTGACTTTGGTATTAATGTAATGACGGCCTCGTTTGTCTAGTGGCTAGATATACGGCCACAGACCTGGAGGTTCAGGGTTCAAATACAGGTCAAACCACTAAAAAGTTATTGGTTTTTCTGTCGAAAATTCTCAGTAGCCGCCCGATGTCTGGAATGGAAGTGTGTATCTCCCGTGCCCCCGAAAGCACTTACGAAAGCATTCAGTCGTGAACGACAAATAAGTCACTTTTACCAACAAGTTGCGCCAACAGACGTTTCACATAAAAATGCGTGATGAATTCTATATGACAACTTATGATAAGGTTTTTTATGTTGAACCTACATTATTTAATTACATTAAATATTATATAAGAACATTTAAAAACAATTAGTTTTGGTTTAAACTGAAGTCATTTTATTAGAATTCTAGGAACCTGAACGAACTGCATATTCACATAATGTATAATATTTAACTAGGTAAGAATTCTGAAATATTTTTGGAATGTAGTTAATTTGCACAAACAATAAAAAAACACAAAATCTACTTATAAGATACAATAAATATTATGCAAAAGAACATTGACTCGTGTTACTTACTTCCTTCAAGGAGCAATTATGGTGGACAACGGGCCCCTTGTCAATTAACGGTCAAATTAATTTTATTCAAGCTTCCTTTGTGAACGTGAAGATTTATCTTTGATATTATGTTACCAGAATGAAATCTCAAGCCATGCTTTATGCCAAGCACTTATCAGAAGTACTTATTATTGTAGTTAAAATATTAAACCATATAATTGCATATTTTGCTATTGTAACCGATTAAATAAAAATTTAATTTCAGCACGTAATTTGTATTTGCTCTGTGATTAATAGAGATGAGTTTTCCGTGCTTAATTAAATGACTGTCTCGAATAAAAAAAAACAAAACTTGATTGCAGTTAGGGTGTTTTATATCATAACACAATCTAATATCATTCTTTTTTTGTTATCTATAAAAATATATTTATGTTTTAACAAATAAAGTTATAAAATATTATTTTCAAATAATAAACAGAAACATGAAGAGTTTTTTTAACATAGATACGTGTATAGGAATAAAATAAATCAAATTTATTTAGTATAATATTGTATTGTTACTAACAATGAAAGTTTTCGTTTAATTTCAGCTGAATCCAACTAGAACATATTGAAAATTCAGTTGCAAGATTTGAACTACAGAACCAAAAAGTGAACTTATATAAAATTCATATATTATGTACTTTTCAAATGGGTCCAAGAGAATTTAGAATAAAATTGACTTTTGGAACAAAGAATTTCAAAGCAATACTTAAAAAAATATATTTAATGAAATTCTTTTAAAGCTGTATAATTTAAAATCGTAAATGTTAAAATAATAAACTTTTCGCTAACGTTTTTTTAGAAAATTGGTCTCATAGAAATAATAATTTAACTTAATTAACAAAAAAAAAGATCACACTGCAATTATTTTATTACGAATGTTACCATAATGTAACAGATACATGTTTTCTGTTCTGTTTGTAAAATCTGAATGAGTCTCTAGTGTAGCTTTATATATACGGTTGTCCATTTATTTTGGACACTGTAAATGTATTATTTTATTATATGTGCCGTGTTATCTGATGTTATCCCCACCGGCCATGTGACAATGATCCAGTCAAAATATATATTTCAATTAATATTATATTTTTATGAGTACACTCATGTTTTACGAGTCTAACATTCGTACTTTAATATTTTGTTTAGCACACGTAGTTTGTATATGTCATTTAATGATTTTATTGACGTACATACATATATTTCGGCAGATAATCTTAGTTTCACAGCTAAGGCTGTGCGTCGTTAGAATCAAGTAATACAAAAATTTAATATCAATATAATATGAAAATACGATAGGAACTTAGTAGTTTTTTCTAATTGTAATATTTTTAAAAATATTACATGTACAAATTCCAGAATGGTCTCAAGCGGTAGCCGATTAAGTAAATTTTGAATATTTTACATTATAAATAGGCGTGACAATATATCCTGTTTTCATTTCCTGTATTCTTAGAGGTAACATCTAACAATTGATATGGAATTCAATATAGGCTTCTGGATGCGCGCGAGGTGACACATCTTTGTTACTTTATATTCCGTAACCGTAAGATTATCGCTTGCCACGTACGTATAATACATACTGTACACCGAAAGGAATTCTAGATATGGCTTTAAATAAATTAATTGTTGTCGACTGAAATGTTTCATGTAACTTATATTTGAGATACGTTTGTTATTTATTTGTGTTGCGGATGGTTCGTACAATGAGGATCAAAATAATCCACAGCAAAAAATCTTGAATAAGTAACTGAACATATTGAATATTACATTTATTGTAGATTTTAAATGAAATCCTGAACAACGCAACAAACAAAATATACGCGTATTCAATGTGAAGGCTTATAAAGTTTTGAATACTATTATCGATAAAGATTATTCCAGCAGAGTATCCCAGCTTTTAAATACTATTGCATTAAGAGAGCAAGCAAATATGAACCAAAATTGCTAATCTTTTGTTTTATTTTGCATGGGCAATTCAGTTCATAGTTAAAAATAAAATACTATATGTATTGCATGTTAAAGGGTTGTGTGATCGAAAAGTTAAATGAATATTTTTTTCTCTAACCTATATTTTTTCTTTAATGAAAATCTTAATGCTATAGGTTCTTCAGACAAAAACTGGATTATGAATTATATTTACAAGGGCTACCTCTCGAGATTTTTTTTAAAAACGTTTTATTTTCATAACAATAAAAAGCTTTTGGCGCTTATTACATTTTCTTTTCGCGAAAAACAACATCACCTGTTGCATAATACTCATACTTTAAACATATATTCGTTTCTTAAATCTACGAAAAATTGTTGACAGCATGTTGTATTCATTATTATTGTATAATTAAAAAAAGTATACCATCAACTTCAGAATACGACAAAAAATCAAATACAATAACGGCAATCGATCTATATAGAAAATGCAAAGAAATATGATTGCGTGTCGAGAGGGGCGTATAAGGGATGCTTCAATCAATTAGCCCCGGGTTGGTTCTTAACAAAATTATATCTGCAAATAGATAATCATTACATACGTAATGATAACAAAACGGTATATAGCCGTACTAGAGATCTGAACGGATTTGTGTAAAATTGAGTACGTGACCCTGACCTATCAGACTCTGGATTACCAAACAGATCGTCTGTAATCAAGATTCAATCTCCAATCGAAATCATATAAAGCCATCTAAGCACTGTTTTTTCATCTTTGTGGAAAATATATGACAATTAGTAATTTAGAAATTTAAGCTATTCCTAATTTTTTCAAAGCGCCGTCAGCCTGGTATTTAGTATCTTCATTAATGTCCCTTGCGCCTATAATTACGCTGACTCATTGATATTTTGATAGCATTGATATTTAGCGGTAGAGTTAATGAATGGTATGGTGGAATACTCACTAAGACAGATTAGGACAACGCTCTACTAGCAGTGACGCATTTTTAATGTAGTTTCCGTTTAAGCTAAAATTATAAGATACACTTTTTCATATTATCAACTTAGATTATATTGGATTTCTTTGGTTTCACAAGAAAGTATTTATTGCTAATTTGATATAATTAGTTAGCTTAACTGCGCGAGTAGTAAATGCCTAGACTAAACTAATCAGCCTTACAGTACATTATTAAAAGTGAGGAAAATGACGTTACGTGTCTTAGAAATATAATGTGACGTAGCATACGGCTAAGAAATTCATTACTTAATAGCTTTGCATGTTACCTGCGATTACACGCCAGTTACATCAAAAGGTTACTCTGAGGCATGACCATATATCCAAGCTAATAATTAAATTTTAGGGTATTTCACTATCGTATAGTTACATATAAAGAGTTTGACTTAATTTGTTTATGTTTGTAAAATTGTTTATGTTTTGTCAAACTTTTCGTTGGCGAGCGGTTAGCTAAAATGTATCTTTTCACCTTCATCCTTTGGGATTTCGTATCTACAATGTCATTATTCATTCGCTACATAACAGTTCATTCTTATGTAATCACTGAAATTTTTAGACATAATTAGATTCACATAAATAATATATAAGCAATATTCAAGGAGATGCGAAATAGTATGAACATTAATACAATCAAGGAGACGTCGAAAAAAATATAAATTATTATTAAAGCAATCATATTTATCTGTTTTGAAGAAGTTATCGTTTTATTATACAGATAGCTTACATCATTTAAATTTAAAATATGATTATTTCTATTACTCACAATGTAATACTTATAAGTGACTATCAAGTGATGGAATACTACGGCTGTGTATTTGATCGTTCGACTCTCGAATCGAACTTGTTAAAAACCTATTGGTGCATAATCTAAACAGACCACAAACTGACTGTGTGTGTGTGACTAAATGGCTTCGAATTCATTCATTTCCTAAGATTTTTGGAACGAAGTTTTTTTATGCGGCTTACAATAGAGTGAAATGGCAATGGCCCAAGGTCACGTCATGTAACGAAATAGCGTTCATACTGTGCCTATCAAATGTTACAAAATGCGATGCGCTGAGCGCTCAAATTTATACGGTCGATAAAAAGAAGATTGAGGTTCTTTTTGGTATGATTAATTACAGTAATATTATAATCAACTACAATATACATTTTAATAAACGTTTCGAGATGAAAAACATTTTCCCAAAGAACTTCGTTCCTGATGGGGACCACCGACCGCACACTTTTCTTTAATAATAATTAAAATGTTTATTATCTATAATATAATATATGCATAGTGTGTAACTCAGACTGCACATATTTAGTTTATTTATTCGGTTTACTAACAATCACTTACAGGAAAAATATTAATATATATAAAAAAAACTTCGTGCAACATTAAAGTAGGTTAATACAATAATTATTATAAGTCAACACTGATGTAATATCAAAAACATACAACAGTAAAATGTGAAAAAACGAAAAATAACAATAAATAAAAACAAAACATACAACAGATAATTGTTACTTATAAATTATTAGGTATTATATGGCAGCTTTTACCAAATGAATAACAACTTATTTTTAAGTATTCTTAGTTAATATACATCGTAACATTACATATAAGACCCTTTTATTTAGGAATCTAACTAAACATGGATTTAAGTACGAATAAATATCGTGATAAATAAAAATACATTACATGCAAAGGAACAATAAAAAGTTGTTAATTCGGTTAAAATTAACCCATAATTTGAAAAAAGTATGTACAGCATTGAAATTACTACTTAATGATTTAACTCTATTTCAATGTTGTTCTCATGCAAACGCAATATTAGCGTGAAAATTGAAATAAACGTTTTTATCATTACATTCGTTTGATAAATATTAAATTCAATTTTATTTAAATTGCATTAAGGCGTTTGCTGAACACAACGATAAAGAATAAAAATACTTCATGAAAATGATATGAAAAATATAACTGAAATTCATTTCCCTGTAGAATTAATTCCAGTTTCTAATATTTATGTATTATTTCAGGCACTAAAGTAAACATATATATTGTATTATTATGTAATTATCTTATAATTTTAAGCGAACAATTTATTCATAAATTTATTTCGTGTATCTCTAATGATTTGGCTCAACTTTTATATTAAGGTGAGGTTTGCTTTACAAGTTTATACAGGATCTTTCATGAAAAATTGTAATTTTCCACAAAAAATACCGGTAGGCACTTACAATAAAGAACTGTTAAATTTTATTATTATTAACTATGTTTAATATCTGTGTTTTATAGAGTTTTATCTAAAGCAGGTTTGTTTGTTTATATTACCATAAAGTACTTAAAACTGATTTATTATGTATGCTTCGGTTAATACCTTCGCTCCAATGGAATTTCAATATAATAGGTATGATGCTGGGAAATATTTACTAAAAAATAAAGTGAAAATTTTTGTTTACAGACAAATGTCTTTGATTGCGTTCACGTTAAGAATTATTTATTGATGTCGTTATAAATATTATTATAAGGAAAAGCGAATATTCAATTGAGGGGGGTTATGAGCTATTATGGTACGTTTAGACTACGGCAAAAATTCCAACATTAATGTCTGTACTGTTTACACTTGTACGGATTTTTTCTGTCTGAGTAGTATCTATTTGTAAGTGTACGGAAATTGTGTCCAAGCTGTTCACACGCAAACTAGTTAGTCATGCTCGGTCAGCATGGATAAACGTCGAACCTGAAAAAATGTCAAACCTGATCGAAAACTTTTCAACTACACTAGACACTTGGACACAACGTGTTCACACAGCGGCTGATGCGACACTAATTATCGTGTCACAATAAATTTTGCAATCAGAGACACTGGTGTTCATACAGACACTGAGTGTATCGTGTATAGTGTCGTAGTCTAAACGTACCATTACGCTGGATACTCTACAGTCTACATGTGAAGATAATATGCCATAATAGCTCTTATATTGTTATATAATATACATGTTTAGTTAATAAACATCTTTATACTAAAATAGTTTATTTTTCATCAAACATCGTTTAGCATAGTTAGGTAGACGAGCATGTGGGCCACCTGATGGTAGGTGGTGACCAATGCCCATAGACATTGGCATTGTAAGAGATGTTGACCATCGCTTACATCACCAATGCGCCACCAACCTTGGGAACTAAGATGTTATGTCCCTCGTGCCTGTAATTACACTGGCTCACTCGCCATTCAAACCGGAACACAACAATACCAAGTACTGCTGTTTTGCGGTAGAATATCAGATAATACAATCAAAATAATCATTCAGTCTAACTATCCCATAAATAAACGAGTTCTATCCATTGAGCCATCTCGGCGACTAAATGTAAAAATAAAATATACATTGTGAAACAGCCATACAATTCAGAGCGAGCCGAAACTGAGAAATGTCTGAGATATTGTTTTTGTATACCGATTATGCAAATTGATTTCCCCAGTAAATCAGAGACCCTAATCTTTATTGCAAACAATTCTAGGACACCAGGTGTTATTTATAAAGTTAATTATTTTTTTAGAAGCTATTTACTCGATAGTATTAAATCAAGCATCCGCTAAGCAACATTTATAAGTACGTGAACTAAACTCTCATTTTTCTAGAATCTACTAGAAAAATGACAGTTACGTGACGTTATAGTAACCGCATAAAAGTCGAAGCGCGAAATCTTGTTATGTGGAGTATGTATTAATTGGATGGAGTACAGCTTGTCTACCGAACGTGACTTGTGGATTGTGAGTAGTAGGTACTATTGTTCTGCTACATCCGGTGGTTTATCGTGGCCGTCACCCCGCCTGTAGCCCTTATACGGCTGCGGCGCTTGCGAAAAGTACTCTTTTACGAGTGCATTTTGCGGCTACATTATTGCATTTTTAAATGTACCTCGTCGTACGTCGATAACGTTAGATACTTCATTCAAGGGAATCATGACAATTTTATGTAATGGTTAACGACTTTATTCAAATAGTTTTATTGTTAAAATAATTAAGTTGCGATGCGATGTGATTATTAGTACTATTTGTCACTGAGAAATTAACAGTATTGTGGTCATTGATGACAAGCTACTCACGAGTTGGTGTATTTGAGAAAGTAGTTTATGTTATATTTTTAAAAATTTGTGCGCAAACGGGCGGCGGTAAAAGCAGTAAAATCAATAAGAAAAATAAATAAAACAAAATAAAAAATATCTGCTGAGAGCAGATCCAGTCCAAAAAATACACAAAACATTTTCGTGGTAATATACGTTTAAGCCGCTTACGATAATTTTAAACTATAAATATTTTATAATCGAAGTTCCTATGAAAAGAGATATTTGAGTATAGATATAGCTATTGTTTTTTCGAAATGTAGTATCAAATATGACTATTTACATATAAATTACATAAAAATATACTACCACCTACCCGTCCTAGCTTCGCGTAGATAGAATAAAGGTCTGTATTAGGTGGGGTTAAGCTCCCAGTTGATTTCTTCCGACATCTTCAACAACCATTGTAATATTTCGGCCAATCTCCGCAACACTTTAAAGAATTATTCAACTAAACCTTCCTCAAGAATCATTTCATTCATTAGGTTTCAACAGTGAAAATCGTACGAAAAACCTTAGATTTTACCGACAGATCGACGTGAAAACGTGTCTAAATTTTTATAATATGTAGTATTTGTTTTACATACAGTTTCGAACGTATCAAAGAAATAGACAGTCGTATTTGCTATGAATGCTTATCCGTTTTTTTTTAAACTTATTCGCGGCCCATTGAATACGTCATGACAGTTAATTTATTACCGTCCCTAGTCGTTGTCAACAAAAGTAGATGAAGCGTGATCCGTATACATTCGCTATGGAATATTTGCAAATTATTAACCAGCTTAGGGACGAACGTTTGTAATAATTTCCGATTTCTGTCTATGCAGAATAATTAATTTTCCGTGAAAACTTGTTATTTATATTATGCGACTAAATATTATACGTCTTTACTTGTGAATATTATCTAATAATTTACTTTGACAAGGAATAACGTTATAAATAAAGCAAAAATTGTAAAGTAATTACATCATAACTAACATTTTTATTTGTCATAAATTTATATATATTATAGGACTTATAGGATATTATGAGATGGTCGGCTTTATGCAAGTCCGCCTAGGTAACTACCACCCACCTATCATATGTTTTACCGCCAAACAGCAATGCTTAGTACTGTTCCGGCTTGAGAGGTTAGAGAACTACAGGCACCACCCACTCATCATACATTCTACCGCAAAAGTCCTGCTGGGCTTTGTATCTGTTGTTTCGGTTGAAGGGTGAGTGAGTGTAATTAGAGGCACATGGGACATCAAATCTCAATTCCCAAGTTTGGTGGTCCATTGGCGATGTAAGCGATGGTTAACATTTCTTACAAAGCCAATGTCTCAGGGCTTTGTGACCACTTACCCTCAGGTGGCACATATGCTCGTCCACCTAAATATACAATTAAAAAAACATTTACAGTATCTAAGGTCCAAATCAATATGCACAAGCGAATATGTAAAAAACCTTAGTGGTTTTTAGCTGCTATCATTATTTTAAATTATGTATGAATCTCAATAAAATGGATAAATAAATTAAAAAAAAAAAAAAATTTAATATAAGCCAAACCTTAGTCCTAAGTCTAAAGCCTATCTAACATTAAACCAGTCGTTTAAACTAAATATTTTTTCATTGGAAGCGAAAGCGTTAATTAAGCTTGAAACCTACATAACATCCTCTATTATTTTTTTATAAAATAAAAATTTTAACAAAACAAAAACCGACTTCATAGGAAAAACAAATTAATATGCACTAAAAAGTAAAAAAATAATTGCGTATTCTTCTATAATTTGATAATTAACTTACTATTTTCTACTGAACAATATGTAGGTACGAATGTGTTGTGTGGTTGATAATTTATTTACAATTATTGTTACTTTTGGAGTCGATGTCAGCCAAGATGGGTTTATAACTACATACATAGTTAGTTATAGGTGAGATGTGCTTGTGTCGCACGCGCAACTTAACGAGGCGAATAAAAGTCAATTTGTAATGTGTATGTTTTTGTTTGTTTTTAAAAGATTCCCGTATTATTATTGCTAGGTATATTATAGTGTTTCCTTAGCTGACATCGACTCCAAAAATAACAATAATTGTAAATAAATTATATTATCAACCACACAACACATTCGTACCTACATATTGTTCAGTAGAAAATAGTAAGTTAATTATCAAATTATAGAAGAATACGCAATTATTTTTTTCACTTTTTAGTGCATATTAATTTGTTTTTACTATGAAGTCGGTTGTTGTTTTGTTAAAAATTTTAATTATTTTTCGATTTTTAGTGAATCTGAAGTACACTCACTAATTTGTAGAATATGGGTAGACCTACTAAACGTGCAGCTCATATGTGACAACGCCATTTTTATTATTATTTAAATATATTTATCTAAAACAGTGAAACGTAAAGAAAAATGCATTTTGGTACTGATTTAATAAATATTAGTTAATATGGTTAAATGTATGAATATAAATTAACATGTTTTGATTAAATAGATTTAGTTGGTGGGGTAATTTAGTTGGGCAGCCATAACATAATCAAATAGTTATTTCTAGTAATAATTAAATAAACTGTATGTTTATAGATGTTGTGTTATACCATTCTTCACCATAAAATATGGCGGAATGTCTGTATATTAAAAAAGGGGAAGTATCTATATTATCCTAATATTATAAATGCGAAAGTAAGTTTGCTTGTGACGCTTTCACGCCTAAACCACTAAGCCGATTTAAAAAATTCTTTCACCAATGGAAAGCTACATTATCAGGGAGTAACATAGGCTACATTTTGTCCCCATATTCCCACGGGAACGGGAACTACGCGGGTGAAACCGCGGGAAAAACACTAGTAATCAATATATAAATATACATAAATATAACATGTATATAAGAGTACTTATACGATATATAATATAATTTTCAAAATTGGTCTCAACTTTTAGTAGATGTTCAAATATGTTTCAATTACAAACATAACATATATACTAATGCTTACATGCATAACTCATATTATAAAGAGGAAAGACTTGATTTTTGTTTGATTTTTTATTACGATTTAAATCAAAAACTACTTGACCGATTTTAAAAATTCTTTCACCCTTAGAAAGCTACGTCTTTACCAAGTAACATAGGCTATATTATATTGTCAAAAACTTATAGATCCCTTCTTAAAATGGAGCAATATAACCCAACGTATTTAACTGTTGCCTATAAAAGTTATTATTTCGCGTGCGCTGCGAAAACTATTGACGGTATATAAAGAAGTGTTTTATACGATAGTACTACAATTACTTGATCATAACGATGTTATGGTAGGTGAATGATAAATCTAGATAGCCTATAAAAGATTCGGCCGTGTATCGTTAATTTGCTACTAAGAATTGAAGATTTCCGTTACTTTGCCATGGATCCTATAATCAGAATCTAACCAAACTACCATCAAACAACCCTTGAAGTATACTCTTTCCAATAAAAAATTTTTATCGAAATCCGTTGAATAGATATCGAGTTATTCGTCCATTTGTCGCGCACATACCTAATGCAAATTTACGACTTATATGGTTTTCTCATGGATTCCACTGTCAAAACTGGACCAAAAAAAAATGGGACCAATGGGAAAGCACCACCTTTCAAATAAAAAAAAAAACATCGAAATCGATTCATCCAGTCGAAAGTTATGAGGTAACAAAACCAAAAAAAAAAAAAAAACATACAGACGAATTGATAACCTCCTCCTTTTTTTGAAGTCGGTTAAAAATCGTCAAGATTTAATTACTAGTATGTAAGAGTAAACGTAAACATACAAATATAATATCATATTTCTTAACTTCTAGTTTCACTAAACTTAATGTATTATTTAGTTTTAGTTTCCGAACTACTATTTTAAAGGTATTCCACACTGGAAAGTATTTTTTTTTTACAAAATTAACAACTATATTGCTTTTGTAATAATTCAACAGAAAATCATTCTTAGAATTTTTTTTGTTCAATACACAATTGTGAATTTTCATAATGTTTCAAAGGAACTCTCATAACTATGTATATTTTTCATTCCCTGTTCATCTCAAACGCAGCGAAGGCAAAATAAAATATATTTTTAATTAGTATCTTCAAATAGCCTGTGGCATATTCTAGAATTGTTATTGCCTCGTATAAAATTATAATATTATTGTATCTGTGAAAAAATAAAACATACGTGTACCAACCAACCACCGCAAAACCTATAGCACTAAGACAGACACAGACACAGAGACACATACACACACACACTTTGTGCCTACGATGAAATAGCTATGGTAGATTACGAGATACATAACTAATAAGATTAAAAACCGTTTAAAAATATAACATATTTTTGAGATAATATTTCATAATGACCTTTGTTTTATATACATTTTGTAAAATGACGGTACAAAAGCTTATAAGGGTCACTAAATAAAACATACTGTATTTTGATATTTAAACATTGGCACATTTATATTATAAAAAAACAAACTAAAATAGATTTTTTTATCTATTTGACGCAGTGCGATTTTAATAAAGTACCTAATCGAAAAATATTCAGGGCGATGAGTAATTATTGAGACTGCAAAAGTACAAGTAAATAACTTGAAGAATATTACACAACGTTAATACAATTAGCTAAAACTCGTGATATATACAACAAAGAAAATACTACGTAGCCACTAGAAACTACCTCGATATGAAACTTACGGCTGAATACTTTTTTATTGGAAATCTTAAAAAATCGCAATCGACTAAGCACTCGCGCTCGCACCTACAGCGGACTTTCAATGTATCTGGCAAGATGTAAAAACCATTAAAACTGTCCGGCTATTGGGGTAACATTTTTTTATAGGCCCCCCAAGTAACATATATTAAATTTAGCTTTTATACTATGACGAAAGTATAATTATAATTTATTAAAGTTTAGGGGTGTCTGGTAGGGATAGCAACTGTCATAAGTGTCCGGCAATGGATGACGAGATTTCTAAAGTTATCCCAAAGAAAATATAAAAAAATTGAGCTTTATACTTTAACGAAAGTAAGGTTCTATTTTATACACCTATAATACCTGTTACCTGCCAAAGTAACCACAACCCAAACTCTATAGTCGCTGGTCGTTCTTACCTGTGTAGGGGATATGCATAGAAAATTTTCAGCTTTTAAAAAATAACGAAGGAACGTGGGCTCTTGGGCTATGAGTACGTCTCAGTATTGGGCCGTTAGATTTTTAATTAGAATACGGACAAAATGTATCTTCCTTAAATAGTATGCTAGCTAGTAGGCATGTCTGTTTGTTCAATACTGTTCAAGTCATTAATGTGTTAAGTAAGTACAATGTACATAATTATAACAAAACAATTTTGAAATATTTATATATCTGAATCATGGGCCTTATTTTAATTTAACGCGTACGTAGTCGGTTAGCTGGTAACTCAATATTTATATCGTTATTGTTAATAAAGCCTGCTTTCTTAAAGAAGTTCTCAATAATAAGTAGAAAACATTGAACGTAAATAGGCGTTTCACGTCGGTTGAGATGTCTTGAGGCATTGTGTTTGATATGATATAAATGTGATAGGCATATATGTATGTATATAATTAGCATATACTTTATGTGAAGCTATTATTCAATCATACAATCCATAGTTAACATTTGATCATGCAGTTTCACAGTGAAGAGGTGATACTTTTTTTTTTTTTTTCGCTGTGGAAATGCGTTTATGCATACCCCGCGCAAGATGAAAAGCGGGGGTTATGTGGGACTCGACGGCTGAAGTGCAAGGCCGTAATACCCACTAAAACCACAGCGTATACTTCACCGCCTTTATGGGGGTGCCAAGGGGTCGCGTGAGCATTCTACCCTGACACCCCGACGGATAGCCTGAAGGCTACAACCTCCTTGGCGACGGATTAAGATGTTGGGCTCCGCCGCCAAAAAACACCCTGACGGCCGCAAAGGACAGGGAGGACGGCAACCTGACAACACCGCATCTCCTCTTCCTCTGCGGCCCCACCGCAACGCAACATATGGTGCGCCCCCATTCGGTCGCGGGAGATATGGCGCGCGGCAACGCAACACCGACACGCCTCTCCTCCCGCGACCGCTCCCGGCAGCAGGGGATGGACAGAACCATCCCCCACAGCGACACACCCAACGGCTGCAGAGGACAGGGAGGACGGCAACCTGACAACACCGCATCTCCTCTTCCTCTGCGGCCCCACCGCAACGCACAAATGGTGCGCCCCCATTTGGTCGCGGGAGATAGGGCGCGACGATAAGCCAATTTCGAGTGCTCCTCATTCAAAAGAATATCAATAAATTACTCCCTAGAAGTTACTGTGTGCATAGGAAGGAGTTCTATAGTTGATTGGTATGTACCACAGTGACTAAGTGCACTGCTGGACTTCTATTCATTGAAGCAAATAGCCAGACCGATTAAAGCATTTGCAATGTAAATGGGCTGCAAGTAACCCTTCCGTTAGTCTTAAACTTCAGCATATATTATTTGGATAAGCAAACTCATGCATGAATGCAGATGAGGAATGTTCTTTATAAAGTACTTTCGAATAGACATTTAACGAATTTTCTTTTAATAAAAATGTCGTATCGGCAAATCGCGATAAGTATTATGTGATATGTAAACATCGAAATATATCGTAATATAAATTACCCTTACAAACATGGCAAATGTGAAACAATGAATTGAAGGTTATCGAAAGATTTTCGAATTAAAGAATACCAATAAAAATATTCTTTAAAATAAATAAAAAGCTAATTTATTTGATTAAATAAACATATTATTAAAATAATAATGTGAGTCATGATACATGAACATACAAGGGAATTGAGAGCAGCTTCAAAGAGATATGCCGATATTAGAAAGCGTCAAGCTGCTTGCCGTCACAACATACGAACAATTCGTGTACCCATAACGAATGTCTCACGTCAAAAGGGAACAAAGAACTTTAATATATCAATGATTTTTTTATTTGAATGAAAGATGATGTACACACTGTTTTATCTATATTTAATATCGTGTATATGCACGTTGTACATATAGATGTGTAACAAGTTAATATGGGTATTTGGATGGTTCGCGCACTTTCATAATATTTACGCAATTTTTTAAAGCCAGGAAGCTTAGTATTATGAACCGGCGGGTACAGTATATTATGATATAGTCTTGATCCATCCAAGCGATCAATCCTATAAACGCTAATCCGATTTCATACCGCATGCTCAACTCAATTTCATTTATTCAAATACATATATGTATGTTGTAATATATCTAAAATGATTGCTGAAATTGCATAGCGTTAGCTGCAATTTGTATTTACAGAAAATCCTCTAACTCTATCTAACCAGGACTACTGATACTGGATCACAAATAAATTTATAAAGTTACTATTTATTTATATCACAACATAATACGAAATAGTACATTTATTTCTTGTGTATGTATTGTTTATTCACAATATGTCGTAAGCTCCTTTTAACGACTGCATTATTAATCTAGTTCATATATATATATATATATATGTGTAAGATCGACGATCGATGTTACATCGACTAGCTTAGTAAAAATAAACGGCACAAACAGGCACGGAAACAAAGTTAGTTTTATTTTATATACAAGACAGGATACATAAAAATCATTATCTCTATAAATTATATTTAGTACTAAATTGTACTTGAAAATATTTTCATTTATTATTCGAAAAATACCATTTTTCATGTTTTGAAATTGTCAGTTTGTTTCGGTTTTTAAGAAGGACAGGAAAATTGCCAAATATTAATCAATTACTCACTTACCAACATAAAAACAACAAAAATCTTTATTTATTATAAACAAACAACAACTAAGTATCAGTGTTTAATTTGAAAGTTTCATTAAATTTTATTTATGTTAAAGGCAAGAAGACTTATTCTCTAAAATCAATCTCAATGCTACCAGAAGTTTTGGAACAAATATAACTTTATACATATACCTATATCATCAATTTATGTCAACAAACTCCGGTGTGTAGCGGTGGCTTATTAAAATTTTATTGCGAACATTATGCATACATATTATCGCGGCAAAACATGCATGACAAATATGCATAGTTTAAATCCGTTAGTTGATATTTTGTATCTGAAAACGTTATATACGTTGTAAGTAAAAAAATATACATGTTTTCATTGACCCACTGACAAATTAAAATTAATTGCTATTTGACATTTAATCTTTTTTAATTATTATTTATTTAAGTAATACAGACGAACAGTCTTCTTGATGATAGGTGCTCCCATTCTCACTGTCAATAGAGACCTAACAATATGTTCCTTGACTATATAGGTAAGGTGGTACCCAGACGGGGTAGCAAATCTCACTGGTAAGTTTTAAGGTTTATCAAATACGCTCTATTTATTTTATCGCGTATAACATAAACGTGTAGGTATATCTTCACCAAATGTAAACAGATTTTAATAAAAACTAATACTTATATTCTCAACAAATTAAAAAAAGAAAGAAGATTCTTTTTTCAAAAATTTCTCTGTATGTTTATACATATTATTAACACAATATTTACAAATATGTTAAAAAAAAATTATTGAGACAAAATATTGTATGATTTCTTTTTAATAATATATAGTGCGAATTTAATTGTAAAACGAACCAAATGTGATTAACAAAGTTGTCATTAATCAAAAAATATAACATAAATGTTTGGAACATTGGAACAAATTTTATGAGTCGGATCATATAATATTATCCCCTGATTTTGTTCCATGTATGGGGTAAAACGACATTAAAAATGTTACACAACTTGCTATTGTTAACATAAGAATAACAGCTCAGCGTCACATAAAAGACTGATCCCTCTACAGTCAGGAGCAGAAGTATGCGGGTCGAATCTTTGTTGTACGTTGAATAATAATATACAAGTTTATTCAATTATGTTGAGTAGATGAGCATTATCGATTCGGGTAAGATTTCAAATAGCATTCTAGCTAATATTATATATGGCGAGTTTTTTTCTTTGTTACTTTCGATCATCACGATTTTTTTTATAAGTCATTAGGGATACTGATTAGGACATTTATGCTCCCTTAACACTTCTGTGTTAAGCAGCCAGCGCTCAAGTATAAAGATCACATCACGGCTGGAAAATAGCGTTTTATAATGTCCACAAATAGGAACCTTATTTTCCTTGTAATTTTTTACTCCAAAAACTTTAAAGAGTTTGTTTGAAGCGAAAAATTTACTTAAATTAAGTAGATTATACCTTTTTATAAGTCGGTAAAAAAGTGGGCAATTTACCGGAAGCCCCTCAAGGATGTGTTCCGGTTTCGAACGGAGCCGCCCACTTCTATGGCTTCCATCGTGGCAACGAAGTTATGGTCAGCAAATTTTTAATGGCCAAGTTAACACAAACCAGCGTGAATTACATTGTTCTTACTCGTCGTAATGAATAATAAATGTTTTAAAAATAAATTTATAAAATAATAATTATGGGATTCTTTTTAATTATTGTAATATAATGTATTGCAGCACATAGAGATATAATATTTCGCTGCTATAATAATGATATCGAAATCTGATGTTAATTACTGCGGAAAATGATGTTTCGGAAATTCAAAGTAGTGAAATTCGTAATTGACTTTACTATAAATAATTAAACGTGAACTGATTGCAACACAAACGGCAGATGTTGAATTGTTGCCATTTATTGTTCACTTTATCGAATCGATGTAGCAGACGTCGTATGTACCTACTACAAATTAATTTTTGTTGTCCCTCATCGGCCGACAGTTAATTAAATCGACAAATTGGATACAATAATTGGTTGTAAACATTTGTAAGTATTTGTTGAAAGTGGCGAATAGAATTTAGTTTTGGCATGGCGCCCGCTACCACCTTTCATGGTATATATTAACTAATCTTATCATTTTGGTTTAGCCAGCTTATTGTTATTTTAATATTTACAATGACAAATCGTTGCCTTATGTTGTAACATTTGATGTTTTATGTAGTTGAATGATTATGTTGTTGTCCTCCTGGTTGATTTTGGTCACGGTGGCTATACACAATGGAAGATAGGAAAATGAGCATGAGCTATTCGTATTATAGTACAAATTATGCGGCGCTCACTCCCTTATCCCTCGCTCCCATAATCTGATGAGACAGGACCAACTGATTTACGTGCTTTCGGAGACACTCAATTTACACCTCGCAAATATTAATCCCGAATTTCCCACTTTCGAGAATTCTTTTACTTTCAACTACTGCGAATTGCTGGTCTAAAAACCCCTTACATTTTTATTGATTTAATTTAGGATTGAACCCGCTGCTCTGGTTTCTGCAGCCTCACGAGGTAGTTAAAGTGAGTATAACACTACCGCGGATCTGACTAAAGCATGAATAACTACATATATGTATTACATTCGATATATGACATATTTTTAAATTCTTGTCCCTAATGTCCTGTCTATCTAATAAGACTTACCTATGAAGGTGAAGAGGAATCTCAAGAGTTTCATCGATACATGCATTACCGATTCTTATCTCATTACTTAACACTAGCCCTCTCTAGGTTTAGTAAAAGACGAATATATTAGGACTACTTGTAGAATAATAGGCGACGAAATAGTAGGTTATTTATAAAAGGGCTTATGATTTGAAGCTTATAAAGATCCTCCACAAAGATTGTGTTGTCTCTCAACTTATATTGAATGCAGCGGAGCGCGCCACTCGAAGCCGTCGGCGAATCAGATGATCGCTTTTATGTAGAATATTCTTGCTTGGTGGTCTGACATTGAACTGTTAACGATAGTATATTAATTTTGCAATGTTTCATTGTACTTGATATATATATCATAATATTCGATGTAACCAGAACTTGTCATATTGGTGTATATTTTAATAACATTATTTCTTAACTATCAAAATATTTAATAAGTGACACAATATAATATTATAACAGATATTATTCACATATTAATATACCTATTCCTATAGATTATAATACTTCTTACAGAGCTATCTCTCACTTAAACGATGGTGTCTGTTCGAATATGATCTCTTAACGTCAAGTTTCCGTCAATATAAATACAGGTTTGACCGGTATATAAAAATTAATTAATATTTTTCTCCATGTACTTAATTACTAAAATATAATATAAGTTCGTCTTAAACGTTGTTCTTTAATAACGAACCGAAACTGCTACTATTAATTTATTTTGTTTTTATTATACTGAGAAATTAAAAAAAAATAACAAATATTAATGTTGTCCAAAACCTTGTAAGCTATGGCATAGCAACAAGCTGAGCGCCCTCGTAATTTTACTTATCCTAAGGATGATATTTTGCGTTTTTATTAGTCAGGCGTTTTAACTTTTTGTTTGAAACATAAATGTTTTTGTTAAATGGAACTCAATTATAATTTTAAATGGAATGTTTTTATAAACTTATAATAAAAAACACCATGTACGATAATCATGTAAAGCTGATCCTGGATCTGAAATTTTTTTGGTATATAATGCGCTTGTGGTCGTGGTTTTAAATCTTTCCTTGAACAGAATCAGCCAGGAAGAGAAGATCAGTGTGATTCTACTTCGAGCACTCAGGATTAAATAAATCCTTAGAGATCGCAGTAATGGCTCAGAAATAATATAATTTGTAGGGCTTAGATAAATTTCTAGAAATCAGTTAGAAAACGTAGACACGTATATATATACTATCTCTTATCGAAAATATCAAATTCATTTTGACTTGGTGGTAGAGCTTTGTGCAAGTCTGGGTAGGTACCACCCACTCATCAGATATTCTGCCGCAAAACAGCAGTACTTTGTATTTTTGTTTTTTATTGCATTGGAAGGCGGACGAGCTTATGGGCCACCTGATGGTAAGTGGACACCAACGCCCATAGACATTGGCATTATAAGAGATATTAAACATCGCTTACATCGCCAATGCGCCACCAACCTTGGGAACTAAGATGTTATGTCCCTTGTGCCTGTAGTTACACTGGCTCACTCACCCTTCAAACCCCAAATTGCTCGAAGGTTAGTGGCCCGTACAGTTTGTTATTTTTAGGTATATATAATATTTGCAACTAACATATATAAAGGGCTAAATGCCTGTTAACTAATATATATATATATAAAAGTAATATATATATATATATATACTTTTATAACGGCTTAAATGCTCGTCTAATATATATATTAGCTGTAAGCAGTTATAATGAATATTGTAATCCAAATATTATAAGCATATCGTTAGCGCAATAAATACGATTATGCTAATACATATCTAGTCAGTATAATAATGTAGATTATATTGATTTATTTGAATCAATATAATGTCGTTTACTTATTTGTGAATAACTCGGCCTTTGTGCATCATAGTTATATGCACCGTGCCAATATTTATAATGCACAATATACTTTATATACTGGTTTGTACTCGTGAAAAATACACTAGTTTACCTTTCTAAATAGATTTTTATAATCGTTTATATGTCAAAGATTAACGGCCTTACTTAAAACGTTGCTTGTAACTTATAAGGGTGATTAGTTAAACAAAACTGTGTCTTCTTTCAAATGTCAAATCAATTGTGTTTAACTAAAGCCGTTAAAAACTTGATAAATTCGTGTTTCATTTGATATTTTGCTATATATTCATATCATATTAAAATAAATGAAGTTGAAAATTTATTTCGTGGTTTAAAATCGAGATAGTAAGAACAACGAAAAATTAAAATTTAATAATTCAGAAGTTAGTTCCAAAAGAAATGCCCCAATGAATGGAATCCTTCAAGTACTCTGCTGTTAGGGTAGGACTCCACTTAAACGATAATGAGACGACCCCTTTGTGAATTTGTGAATCCTTTAACTCTACACATGACAGTGTTAGAGTCACTTCTGTACATACTCTACTATCTGTGAGGTCGTGATGACATTTTTAACAAAGCAAGGATGAGTAGACGTTTGAGACGATAAAAGATAAAAAGTCTAATATCAAGATTTTCTTTAATTATTTTTTATGGAAATAACACCAAATTTAATCCAAAATATTATTTTAATTTTTAGAACATATATGAATATACAGGTAGTGGTGCATTTTTTAGAAGCTTCGCTGTAAGACTGACAGGGTGTAGGCCCCACCCCGTTTGGCTTACTCTCGACGCTCTACAACGCTTAGAGAGGGTGGAATGTTTGGAACGCCTAAAAGCATTGCTAACATTCCTTTAAAATAAAAAGTTACTACTTGATACCTTAAAGTTAGTTACGAGTTAAAACAAAATAGTAAAATAGAATATTCTACGAAATGTTAACATGAAAATAAATGGTAAATATAAAACGTTTTGTAATAACTGTGATATGAGCCGCGCCTGTTATTTATTTGTGTATATCTGATATTTTGCTTTGTCTTAGTACACTTCGCGTGGTAATAAAAAAACGATATTTTGAATGTTGTAATAAAATTAAAAACATCTGGTATACCCAATAAAGTAAATATATACCAGAAACAAAAAATATATTTGACTTGTAATTTAAAAAAAACTAAAATAGCGTTTTTGTTTGAAGAGTGATTGAGCCAGTGTAACTACAGGCACAGGGGGCATAATATCTTCAGTTCGAAGGTTGGTAGCCTATTGGCGATGCATGGTTAATATTTCTTACAGCGTCAATGTGGCTATGGGCAGTGGTGCCTTTTAACCTATTACATAAAAAACAGAGTCCTGCTTAATTCAGACGTGGGTGGGTTATACTTCTTTTAAAATGTAAATTATAATATAAACATTAGTAAGAACAATAGCTGTTGTATTATAAATACGTGATGACTACACCATGATGAAGGACCATGGAAATGCCTTCCGAATATTCTTTAATAAATAATGTAAGTTAATTAGAATTTAAGCGAATTGGAACTATTGGAAGTAATAAATTGTGTAACCATAGTAAATATGGAATGTATATTTGAAATGATTATGCCAATAAAGATAAATGCTATAAATCCAATATTAATCAGTTGATATGTTAATCATAATTACCAAATTAGTTTAATTGTCATTTTTTAAATATGAGAAAGCGGTAAGTAAATAATTTATATTTGGTATTCAGTAATTAATTATTGCATAACAAATAACGAAGCGTTCGCAAGTAATTATAAAATATATTTTTACCGAGTTACCGCTATCGTTTAACGTTTACATTACATTATTTGTATAACTGTATATTTTATATTCATGTTACTAACTTACCCAGTGGTAGACTAAGTTAGTAGTGGTAGTAGTAGTAGTAAGTATAAAAAAATTAAATCAATTATTCCACCGCCGAAACGCTGTATTGCCGTGTTCCGGTTTTGATGGTCTCAGTAATTACAGTAACAAGAAATGTAAAATCTTATGGTGTATGTAATGTGATTGACAGTGTCATTGGCCTGATGACCACTTACCACCTACTTTTCTTTATATGTTAGTTTCTAAACAAATCTAGGAATTGAGTAAAACTTATCCCAAAAAGTTATACCAATTTGTTGCCATCCAGCTAACATTTGACGCCTATACTCTTAAATAGCCATCAGTAAAATCATAGGATTTGACCTCGTTTGATTTGTTTTGATGAGTCCCATATATTACACTGACTAAAGCGTGTTTATTATTTAACTATAATTGACATAGCTTATTGTTAAATGTTTTATACCTTATAATTAATAAAAAAAACATATGTCGACGTTTTGTCGCTGGAATATATTACAAGAGCTTTGATGTGAACGTTAGGAAATGAACTGCGGAAGAGGAAAATGATAAGTAAGAATGAGTACATTTAATCTTAAGATAATTGTCGTGTTTCTTGTATAGTTTCATCATATCGGACATAAAGAGGAAGGAAAATTTTACTTTACGTGGGTTTTATTCGTTTGTTTTCGTACAAATAACTGAACGTAACACATTAAGTATTTTCTTTATAAAATATAGCTGTAAGCAGTTAAAGCTATATTACCTAAAAACGTAAATATTCATATATAATTAAAATCTGTTTACCAATATCCAATCGCTACAATAAGACTAGTTTGACAATATATATTATAGAATACAGTGAAAAGTATTAAAACTAATCTTTCAGTATTCAAAAAATAATGTTTATGCTTATGTTTTATATCAAATTAGTTGTACATTGAAGTAATTGTATACTAAATAATGCTTGAATAATTCTAAGATATAGGAATTTATTTTGTTTTGATGATCCTTGAGCTTACCACTTACACTAAATAGTTAGTGGTAATACCTTAAAAATTGCTTCAATTCGAACTTATATATGGTACCAAAACTCAAGCATTAGACCCTTAAGAGATGTAAAAATCATAATTGCACGAAATATCCGTTCGTATCCGTGTAATAGTTAGGATAATCCTGCGCGTGATGGCATCGCATGATTGGTTTTGCAAAATTAATCAGATCTCGCACAGGGTTGTGTTTTTATAAGTTTTTTCTGTAAAAACTATGTAAGACAAATTAATAAATTGTATTTATATTATTATAATATACATATAATTGTATTTTACAACGGTATTCAATTGGAAACGATATGACTGTTGGAATTAATATATTTTTCATGAAAAAAAAATGGTTATAATTAAAACTATATTATGATTTACTAGATAGTATAATGGAATATATATCAACATTTTATCGGAGTTTTTTTTATTATAATGAATCGATTTAACTTACTAGGAAACCAACCCTAAAATTCAGAAGCAAATTTACAGAAGAGGATCATCGGTACAAATAAATTGCAGCTAAGCGCTTCGGTTTCATAATTATTTTCTATTGTTACAAATTTAATTAAGCTAACATATGGAGAGCAAGTAACGCGCTCTATTTGTATCATGTCATAATCTATCCGATTAGTCGTGTCGTGAAGTATAATTTTTTTTACACATATTTCACTTGATATTCCTGTTTAAATGAATACTAAATATTTATAAAATTACAACTTAACCAAATAAACATATTTTACTCTTTTGAAATAGTTCATTTCTTATATAAAATACATATTTTTGCTGTTGATATTTAAATGATTTTACTTTATCATCTGACAAAAATAATGTCAATGACGTGCTTTTGGCATCATCGTCACATGAATAAAAATTGGTTGATATTATCACGCTATTAATTATTATTTATTATTTTACTCGGTGGTAGTGCTTTGTGCAAGCGCGTCTGGGTAGGTACCACCCACTCATCAGATATTCTGCCGCAAAACAGCAGTACTTTAAATTGCTGTGTTCCGGTTTGAAGGGTGAGTGAGGCAGTGTAATTACAGGCACAAGGGACATAACATCTTAGTTCCCAAGGTTGGTGGCGCATTGGCGATGTAAGCGTTGATTAACATTTTTACAATGCCAACGTCTATGGGCGTTGGTGTCCACTTACCATCAGGTGGTCCATTTGCCTACGAAAAAGTTTTGGCGAAGTCTGTGATTTTATAGAGATTTTGACCCTAATAAGTTCAAACTTTTTTTTAAAATTATGGTCGAATTTTGACCATTGGGCGATCACTAGTTCAATGTTATAACATGACGCTATTCAAAAGTGATGGAATAAAGTTTTTGTTAATCCATATAATAAAAAATGATTTGAAGTAGATAGGAATAACGAACTCGGATGAAGGGGAAAAATAAAATCAAAGGGATTTCAGACGATAAGAATTTTTTAATATCTCTAACTGTAAAAAAGAGGAATTTAAAGCAATACTTTTATCATTGTTACATTTATCGACGTGTATTTTAACAGATAGTGAACTAAATATAAAAATATATTAGTTTATGCTTTTATAGTGCTTCTTTATTCTTGCTTCCATAAGACTGTAAACGATAACAACTTAAACCGTTTATAAAACGACTCCATACTAAGGATTCTTTGATAAGTTCATACCACTTGAAAATTCATTTTATATTCATAAATTAAAGAAAGATCGTAGATTATTCTTTGGAATAGTGCAGGTTGAAAGATTTCTAGAAAATGAAAAATAAATTCTTAATGTTCATTAACTAAATGAAAAAAAATAACTTCCAATAGTATTAAATGATTTTTAAGATCAATTTCAATCTATCTACGCTAGTAAAATAACACTAACACAATTCTTGAGAAAGGTATATTATTGAATAGGCTATTAAACATCACTCAATCTAAGTAATTTTCATAAAATTAATGAAACCGCCATTACCCGGGAAATATATATGTACATACACGTATCTCTGGTCAGCATAACATTAGACTTTAAATTAGATTTAAGTGGTAGTCTAACAAGTTTCAATTAGGGAAGTGACAATGGATCATGAGGTAACACAATCTTAGTTGTTGAATTTTCAAAAACCGTATTTTTAAAACTGTGATATTACTGCCAAAAAAAAATGTTAGGTGGCTTTCTTTTGAGTCGAGGGAAAAAATGTACTTGTAAACAATTACAATGAATACGACTATTTGTTAATGTTATACAAGAGTAATTAATATCATCTACTAGATACATCCCGGCTTCGCACATGGAGAGTAAGGGTTATCTTAAAACGTTTATGTCGTTATAAATATAACCCTTATTTAGCGGCAAACGTCATCAAAGCTACCTGTCCGCATGATTCTTTCCAATTTCATCAACATTTTACATCATATTTCTTTAAATTTTCACAAAACCTCATTGAATTATATGTCTCAACCTCATGAATAACAATATAATATCCTGGGACCTGAGACATTATTCACATACGGCCATCTGGTCCTAAACTAAGCAGAGCTTGTACTATGTAACTAGACAACTGATATACTACATACACTACTTTTGTTTTGTAAATACATACTTATATAGATAATTACACCCAGACTCAAGACAAACAGATATGTTCATGCACGCAAATGTCGGTCCTGGGTGGGAATCGAACCCACGACTGTGGCGCGAAAGGAAGATATCTACCAACCACGCCAACCGGCTCGTTAATCACACCGTCCATTGATAAAAAGCAGACGAAAATCCATTCGACATTTTTTGAGTTTATCGCGTGCACAGACAGACTAATGCGGCGAGGGACTTCGTTTTATATTTATGATATAATATGTAGTGATAATGAAAGCTGATGTCAGGTGACGTCAACTAAAGGATTTGTGTTCACTTTGATTCCTAAACTGACAACAAAATAATAAAAATAAAATATCTTATGTTAACAAGATGGAGGACGGAGATAGCTATATTGGTCCATCCCAATATATATGCGTTACAATAAGAAATACGAGATTTTTTTTGTTTAAATATATTTTACACGTATACTTTAAACTATACAAATAAAACTTTAACAGTGTATTCTGTATTTGTCTTATTACATAAGTACCTACACAAGTTAAAACATATTTAGAAAATCAATGTCAATTATAAGCAGGTAATTTTGTCTTTGATCCCGAGGAATGTCATAAATTGAATAACCAAAACCTACGATAGTGACATGCAAAAAAACACAATATTAAAATTATATAATTTATTTTATTGAAACTAAAATTATTTTAAATTGTATGACGAATATGTAATTACGGCATAGTGTTTGGTAAAATAGCATTTGAAACATTGCTTTTTTGTGCAGCCACCGAAATCTTTTATCGAGTCCGAAGTACAAGAATAATGTTTATATTTTTTTCTATTGCCAATAAAGGCCAGTCAGCATAGTTCCCAGTTTTCCCTCAATGACTATGCATCTATGTAATTGAATTCGGTCACGCGTAAAGCCCACTAATAGACATGATAAATTACTCTACAATTTTTTTCTAATTACGACTACATTAGCAAAAACTTTCATACAAAACTATTTTCACATAGGTTATGTCTGGGCGACAGAGATATTGCATCGTGATCTGCGTATTCACACATCATTAAATATTTTGAAAAAATATATTAATAAAAAATATTAATATTATAGAAATAAGCCATAAGAAATAAATATAGAGTTGTGTTACTTACTTATATTTCGATGTTATAAAAAAATCTTTGTTTATTTATTTTTATACTTCGGTTTGTTTTTAATTAATTTTTTAAACGTAGAGTAAATAATTTATATGAACTAGGTTATCGTCTATTTTTTAAAGACTTTTCCGGTAACGATAACCGAGAATAAGCTAATCAATGTAGCTCCAATTGAATAATTGATTGATTATCTTTAAGCCCCATAAAACTAACCACTGACCTGTTAACTAGATTCACCTGATAATCTCATTTAATGTTACAGCGACCAATCAAGTTTACAGAATCCTATTAAATTTTATGCGAAATATGAATTAAACAAAGGAAGCGGAACTAAACCACGCAAGGATTTTATACATCATTTGGAAACAATTAAACATTAAGTACAAGAGGACGTGAAATACTATTCGTCTATACAATGTACTTATGCAAGCAAAACGCATTTTTTGTAGTGAATTTACCACAATATTTCAGCGGTGAAGGCTAGAAAATACCTCAGAAATTATGCTAAATATATAACGATAGCAACGTTCTTTTTCGTTTATTTTCTTTGCTGTATCAAGGTTAGGTACACAAACGTGTTATCTCTTTATAAGTATAGGTATACGCCTTTTGTTTTTGAACGAAATTGTCTTTTCCAATAGGAGCTTTGCATTTTTTTGTCTTTACCTTCATTAAAAATATAAATGATAGGTTTCAACTTATATTTGCAATTAGATATTTTTTTATACTTGTAAACGCAATAAATGTTTGGTATTCAAATTATTACAGAACAATTATTTAATAGCACCTAAACTATCCTTACATTTTTTTTATTTAAATTGTATGGTCTGTAAAATATAATCGTTTTCTGAATATATTTCTACATTTTGATATTATAAAATTAATTTGAAAAACTTAAGAATAAAACTCGCGTGTCGTATAGATTTTTCGCAGTATTACGGGAAAGCTGGAGTTCACAGACCCCATTCTAGCTATCCCCTGTGCTCCGGCGCCAACTAGACTACAGACGAGTCGCGACAGGGCGGCGCCGCAGCCAAACTTTATGCGAGACCAGTGAAATTACCCCGTAAATTGGCACATGCTTTCCAAACAAGATAGAAACTGTTACGCAAAGTTTTCGAGGTATTATTACAATCAAACAATATTTGTATTTTACAAACATTTTCTGTACTTTAATACTTGTTTACAAGATAATTTTACAAAAGTAATATAGCGTTTTCATATTACGTCACTTTTCATCAGTTTTAGTTACACATAATAATCCGATAAAATGTCCACTAATTTGTAAAAACTAAAAAACATAACACCAGCAATGATTAAAGAGAAAAATATCATGAAGTAATCAACATTTACATTAAAATTAGTAAAACTTACACAATTTAGTCTAATATTTAAAACATTTGGCAAAAATATTATTTTTATATGATTATTAGTTATTTAGTCGACTTCATTAATTAGTTTAAGGGTAACAGCCTACGTAGGTAAAAATACTGTTATATTTTTTACAATAACGTGTAATTAAATTATTTGCACCAAATTGAATTCTGTACAGTGGGATATAAATTAAGGAACGTTTACTTTTGCACTCATCCATTTAAGATAAATCTTACTGAAGAGCAATTCAATATTGTAAAGTAACACAGTTTGTATAGTGCCGAGATGGCCGGAGAGTTGAACGTTATACGAATATGCTGTTTCAAAGCTGAGCGTATCGCGTAAATATTCGCCTATTGCTCGTGTCGGATGAAATTCTGCCACGTGAATTGGATCAGTGAGATAAAAGCTTCAAGCCTTTTCGCCAAAAGGAGATGTTGAACTTAAATTCCATTCGCTCAGTCCGATTTCAAAAATAGTTGTCCTTTATAAATAATTTATTGACAAAGGTTAAGTGTTAAACAGATTAATAACAGTTATTAGTAACAATAAACAATAACAAAGGCGTCCTTTGTGTAAAAGTAAAGTAAAGTAAAGCAAAGTAAAGTAAAGTACAGCCTGTGAATGTTTTGTAACTGCTGGGCTAAGGCCTCTTCTGCTCTTTGTGAGGAGACTGTTTTGGAGCATATTCCACCACTCTGCTCCAATGCGTGTTGGTGGAATACACATGTAACCTCTATTTGAAAGAGTACGGAAGTATCAAGTATCATATTAAAATTTCCCGAGATTTTGATCCGAGATGGCCCAGTGGTAAGAACGGGTGACTCCTACCCGGGCAAGCACCACTGTATTTCATTTGCTTAATTTGTGATTATAATTCATCTCATGCTTGACGGTGAAGGAAAACATCGTGAGGAAACCTGCATGTATCAAATTTCAATGAAATTCTGTCATGTGTATTCCACCAATCCGCATTAAGAGATACTCATAAACACTCAAAAAGAGGATAAGAGGCTTTAACCCAGCAGTGGGACATTCACAGGCTGTTACTATTACTGTGGTATTGTGGTTTTCGAGTTTGAAGGGTGAGTGAACCAGTGTAATTATGGGCACAAGGGACATAACATATTAGTTCCCAAGGTTGGTGGCGCATTGGTGATGTAAGCGATTGTTAATATCTCTTACAATGCTAACGTCTATGGGCTGCACACTGCCTGTGCCTAAATGACTAAAATGTAAGTATACCCAGTAATAGACTGACGTTACAAAAAAATAATAATATAGGTTAAGATCAAACCTACGACGTTGACAGTCGGCACCTTAACCATTGGGCTATCGAGTCTTCAATTAATAAACCATTCAATTAGCGCAATATAACTCTATACAAAATATTTAAAATCAATGAATAGTCTAGCTTGTAAAAAAAACCGTCATTATTTGAATTCAATAATATTTATGTTAAGTTGAGCAATTTGCACGTATTTCCGAATGCCTCATTGATATTTTAACGGCATATTTATTAGAATGTGATTTATTACCAGGGTTTTCTGATTAAGGATGAAAACACGAAACCTTTTATTGGTCAATTTAGTTACAAATTGAACTATTAACGTTATATATCGAATGTTTTAGATGCTTGAGTGAAAAAAATGTGGACGGACATGTGTGAAATAGTATTTATTGAAAGTTTTTATAAATAAAGACAATCAATAAATAAATATGGAGTAAAAATAAAGAAAAACGTAATGTTCCCTAATAAAATAAGTTATGTTTTTTTATTACTATGGTAATATACAACAACGAAGCTTAAATGGACAACTGAAACAATATGAATAGACACTTTATTAATAAAACCAAATGTTGTCTATAAAATACACAACATACTATACTCATAATTATCGTATTTAAAATTTCTTTATATAAACGAACAAATTTTTATGAATTTTCTGTTGAATAATTTATTTGCTGAATCGAACGATGTTTTTGTATTGAAAAGACCACGATGAAAAGGCTGGTTTATCTTTATAGACATTTGATTACACTCGGAATATGTAATAATTAATGGTAATATTTATATCGTTCATGTAGTATTTATATGGTTTATATATTATAATTTAAAGGCTGGAAACGTACCTTCGAGCTCTCGGTAGATGCAGGTGTCCATGGGCAGTGTATGTCTTAGGGTTTTTAATGTGGATGCTCAAATGACACAGCTTTTTAAAGGCGAACTCATGACGATTCCTCTTGTTTCATAATCTTATTATTTTAATTTCAGTAGAACCATCTTTCATATTTTATAATGTTTTTGATAAATTAAAAGAATATATCATTATATCGCCAGATATTGAGTAACAACAACCGGTGACTAATCCCCTAATTTTCCACTCTTAATAACTCTAGGTTTGATTTGTCTCATCTAATTTAAATCGTACTGAATAACCAATTACAAAATCATAATCAAAATCGCGAAAGCTAGTTTTTTAAGTCGATAAAAAATAATTAGAGTTTAATAAATGAAACATTGCAATATGAAATAAAAACTATATAATTAGAAGCGGCCCGTCCAGACTTCATCTGAGTAACAATTATCTTTCTTAACTGGTATTATTCAGGTATCATTTATTTTAAAACTAATACGTTACACATTACAAAAGTCACCGACAAATATTACCATAATTTTGTTCGAGTCTCTTAGTGTTCTGTCTACACTAGTTATTCTGAAATTCAGAGTAATGGAAAATAGTGCTAAAGGATTTTATCGTTGAAGCCCATAAATAAAAGCTAACTCAACAATGTAACAGTAGTTTTTTTTATTTGTAAGAAAATAACACTTACTAGTTATGCAAAGAAAATAATTAAAAGCGTAAATACTAATAAAAATAGTCGTGCCTTCTGATGTTTTAGATCACGGCAACTGTTTACAACGGAAATTAACAACAGCGCAGGAAATATCATAGTGCACAAGTGTGTGTATGTGTTTGTTTGTGTGCAATGTAAGTATACTCTTTCAAAACCCGATGAGGCAACAATCTGATACAACCGGTAATAGGTTACTCGCAGAACCAATGGCTTTATTAATCAACGTGATTATTTATTATTAGGAAGCCAGCGTTGTACATTAAGAAAACAATAGTTTTCTTAAGGTCTTCTTGCTTATATAAAAAATATTGTATCATAATTATATATTATTTATAGGCTAAATGAAAATTGAATTAATTCAAATAAAAAAATCGCTAATTGACGAAAAACAAAAATTAAAACATTTTTAATTTAAATTACAAAATAAATAATTTAAATTTGACATTAACATAAACTAGTGTTATAGCATTATAATGTAATTATGAATCTGTAGATCAAAAGTTTAAAAAAATATAAATATTCAATAAATACAAATAAAAATAATCCATTAATCTAATCTAATGCTATCTTAGAGACGGGATTTTTTAATATTTCTGAGCTAATAACTACTTGTGGGGCTAGTGGTATTTTAATTCAGGAGCCTCAACTTTATAAAGCTGGTCAGTGGTACTTTGAATTCGGTTAAGATCTTTATATTTGTTTTGTAATTAAAATGTAATTAACAAATGTTAGCAAATCCTGCCACAATTTATGGACAACAAATAACGAATCTAACAAACTGGAACATCTTTTCGACTTTCCCCTCAATTTATTTAATGGTCATTAGGATTTACTAATAGATCCTCACAATGCTTTGTATTTATTTATTTGACAAATATAAATGTTAATTGTAGTTTAAAAAACTGAATGAGTTCGCTAGTTAAAACACAAATACATACAAGACACACCTACACACATAATTATATACTTTGTGAGGGTAACGAAAATAAACAGGTCAAAATTTAAAAAAATACACACGATTACGACTTGGTTACATTAAACATAAATGCTGTTTTGTTTTAAATATAATTTGCGATAATTGTTCTTCATATATTACTTAATATCATAAACTATATTATCTCAAGGTATGATGGAATGGATTTCTTGGGAATTGTATGGTAAGGTCATAGGTAACATAGACTATTGTCAATAGCAACATCTTGCAGCTATTATATTGAAGTGAGTGAAGCGCATTGTAATCAGATTAACAGCTTTCAGACAAAAGCGTTGTTTACAAAGTATCTTTTATGGAATTATGGGTTTACCTTTATGCTTCCATGGGGTGAATAAATATTTGAATGGAACAGATGGTACACAGAGTTTATGAGTTAATCTCATATGAAAGTCGGTGAATACATACATATGTTTAAGTAGATTTTTTGAATAAGGTATAACTTATTTTTTATTACAGTTTATATTTTTCACACATTTAAAAAAAATGTGACTAATTTGATTACGAATTGTATAATTGGTTTCCTCGTTTCGTATTTTAATGATAATTGTTTAAATTAAATAAATTATGATTTTGTATGGTTAGGCGAGCTAATCTCAGTAACTAACCAGTCCATACACTGTAAGCTCAATCCTACCTTACGCAGCCCTATTTATTGACGATGATTACCGGTTACTTAAGGTACGTAGTGTCTTGAAAACCATGTAAATTCTAGTGATCGAATTAAGAACAAGCTTGGCTGTATAATATGATCCAAACCCAGTAGCTCCACATATAATATAAAAAATCTAAATAAATATCATAATTTTCTTATATGATATTATGTGTAAATGAAGATCAATTTGTTATTTTATATTTATGTGTTTAATAAAGCTTAGAACTTATTTATTTTTTAAGAAATTAAATTTTAATTTTTAAAATGATTTTAAGCCTCAAGGCGTTTTTTTGAGACTATAATACGTGGTAATATTTTATGTACGATTTAATAATACAGATAACATTTTAGTTTGAAAAAATTACACAGCGACAGTGTTCGAATTTAATTTTATGTAATAAATTTGAAGACAACATCAATCTATTTGCCTTATATACTTTGTTATTATATTTGTTTACATTAAAGCCTTAAATAAATACAAATTTAAAATAGTAACTTATAAAAAGTTTAAAACGAAAATTAAAAAAGTTACTGTATAAATCGTGACCGCGTGGAATGCTATCAGCATTACCCATTTGAATCGCAATTCCGATTATCTGGGCAAAAAAATATTTTTTGCCTTACACTTCGGTAATAAAAGTAGATAAAAGCTGGTATATGTTTTGTTTAATGTTTTGTCTAATTATAATGGTTTCGCAAGCGTAAATTATGAAGGTCCCCAGTATAGCAATTAACTTTCCAAAAACATTGTCAGAAAGTAAATAAAGACCCTGTGAACGTCACACCGCTGGTCAAAAAACTCAAATCATTTTAGGGCGTGTAGGTATATGAAATATAAGTGAAACATATGGATTTTTTCTTGATAATCGTAACCAGAAACAAACTTAGAAAAATCAATGTTAGCCTATAAAGCAGGCCCTACTCGTTACTAAAAAACAGAAATAATTAAAATGAATATGTAAAAATAAAATTACCCTCTGATTTATTTATATATTAGATTTTTGCATCTATGCATCGCAAGATTTTTTTTATTTACATCGAAATATTCAGTAACACAAAACTAAGGGAACCTTCAGCTTATTTCTCTAGAATACATTTTTTTTAATAATCGATACGCGAACACTATGCAACCCCTCTGTTGCATAACTAATAACAGACCTTTGACAATTTTTACCGCAAGCACGCATATTTATCGATAACACATAATCGTGCAAGATCAACCACGTATATCCTCTTAAGGTGAAAAAGATTACATGAAAAACTCAGTACTACTTTGCTTAGATTTTAAACTACTTCAGTTTAGTTCCACGTATTCTTTCTACTGGGATCCTAACTTATATTTAATACCTCATAAAATATGTAATAATAACGCTATCTTTAGCCTCTGGCGACTTTGAAACAATGTACGATGTTAATAATGTTCTAATTATTTCTGAATTATATGTTCTTATTGAATACTTCAATAAATAACAGAAGTGTTATTTTTTGTGATATTAATATGATATTTAAGGAATAAAAATAATATATTTAACGATGCGATGTACAATAATGTTTATAAATTGTACAATAAAAGTTAATATTTCTGTTCATTCAAAAAAACTATAAATATAATTAAACATTCCGAAATAAACAACAAAAAAATATGGAAAATATAAGAAAATGGTTGTCTGTAAAGTCGGTTTACGGACGATAGTTTAACGTGACAACGTCATAACAAAACATTGATGAAATGACTGCATACTTTTATGAATAAAATTGAATCATTTTTATTGAATTATCATTATTCTGTATGGACACAAAGAAGGAGTGAAATGAAATCTACAATTTAATTAATAAATTTACTTTTGTTTGCACTCATTAATTCAAATATTTGAATTAAGTTTTGTGCTGTCTTTCTTCTCCTCGGACGCATAGGCCAATCGAGTGAAAGAGAGATAGATGCGGCGCAAGCCTACAATCAGCGTAACGGGACAATGAGTCATCCTTTTTCATTCACACAAAATTACGTTCTGAAACCGATTATATTTTTATCAAATCGGATACAATATAAAAATATGTCATTATTAAATATATGAATTAAAGTACATAAATAAGTATTTCTAACAAGTGGAAACTTTGTTGCTAATGAGAGACATATTAGTATCAAATGTTTGTGTATCCTTTACGTTTCCCAAAAATATATAAATAAGTACATCACAATGTGTATGAAAACTTTACTTTTTAACACATGTAATAATGTCTATGAATTGTTACAAGCGAATTAAATGCATTAAACGATATCATATAATATAATAACGTTATGTACACTGATTATAAGATAACAAGGCAAAATTTTAATAATTATTTTGTTTATATTTCGACGCTTTGAGTATTCGAGACGAGTTTTCATCAAAGCATGCCTATCGTATTTGGCGAAAGAAATGCTGAGACGAATCTGTTTCTTTAGCTAAGTACTCTTTTATTTATTTGAAAGACTCATAAAAATTTAATTTGTTCAGAGAGCTTGTCAATGGGACTTGTAAAGTAAAAAATAAGATGAATAACAATAAAAAATATAATTGGTTCGATTCTATCTGTGTTGAAGGGCTCTTTCATTATAAACTCCAGTGTCAGAAGGATGACTATTGAGTAAATATTTTATTTACTTCATTTTAGCTGCTAGTTTTTGATTTATATTAATATTATGTGGATTTTCCGGTGGCCTCGGTTTGAATCCCGGATACGGCTGTTAATTGACTGCTTGTGCACAATTATTAAATCGCTGCGTAGTTGGCTAGTCTCAGTTGAAAATGATTACCACCTATGGGATTAGTCGGAATTACCTACTTCATCATCATCATTAAAAAAAGAGAACCATGTTAATTAAGCCCTGTAATTTTTTGACTTAGTTGCGTAACTGACGGTTTTAAAAAGACAGAGATTTTGAATACTTAAACTATGATCTTATGAATCTGTATAAGAAGAATCATATAATTGAGTTTAATCATATTGAAATAACAGAGACGGAAATATAATGGGTATAGTTGAACGAGTGTCCTCGTGAGATAAGAGAATACGTACGGTTATGATATGACCAAAAGCTGTGACCGTATCTGGCTGTATAAAACGAATTTTAAAAAGTCATTTTTCAATGTAACTGTTTTGTGGAGTATTTTTCGGATTTTTGATGTATGTGAACGTAAAGCGTTTAAGCGATAGAGTCATTTTACACATATATTTTTAACAAATTTATGTACAAAGAAAAAAAAAAACATTTAAGCAGTCGATCACCTATACTAATGCTAATATTATTAATATTGATCCAGCTAATTTAAGGAACTACTGGTTCCAATTTAAAAAATATTTTTGTGTTGTATAGTCCTTTTATCGAGGAAGGTTCTAGGCTGGTTGTTATTGATTTTACGCGGGTGAGACCGCGGGGCAAAGCTAGTGTTTCATATGAGTATACTCTATAGGGATATACACCCGTATATATATAGTATATATATATAGTAAAATTTTTGGATATCTGAAAGAGAACATTAGGTCTTTGAATGCATAGACTATATATATATATATATATATATATATATATATATTTATAGCTTTAAGACAAGTAAGCAATAGTAGATTGTGTAGCAATGCGGAATGATTTATATATTACTAGCAGCTGGTGCCCGTGACTACGTTTGTGTGATAGCCGGTTTTATTATATATATAAAGTATAGTCTATAGTAACAGCCTGTGAATGTCCCACTGCTGGGCTAAAGCCTCTTCTCTTTGTGAGGAGAAGGTTTTGGAGCTTATTCCACCACGCTGCTCCAATGCGGGTTGGTGGAATACACATGTGACAGAATTTCAATGAAATTTTACACATCCAGGTTTCCTCACGATGTTTTCCTTCACCGTCAAGCACGAGATGAATTATAATCACAAACTAAGCACATGAAATTCAGCGGTGCTTGCCCGGGTTTGAACCCACGATCATCGGTTAATTCACGATTCACGCGTTCTTACCACTGGGCCATCTCGGCTTTATTTATTATACCCCTCGGTTTTATTATACCCCTTTCTAAATCAAATTATTTGATTAATTATTTTGTAATTATGATAACTTTTTCACTGTATTCCGTTTTCAATTGGACAAATTGAGCTTAATACTAAAAAAAACGTCAAGAAAGTCTGTTAAGTACTATCTGAGATGAGCAAATACATATACAGCTGATAAAAAAATTACATATTATTTTTTGTTTCCCATATTTTTATTTTATTTTTCTAACACACAGTTTTTACCATTATATGTATAGATGTTTATTTGGAAGTAATTAATTTTATTAAAACATTCTAAACAAATTATTTTGTCGGAAAGCCTTCATCGTTTCGTATAACATCAGCACAAGTGGCTAGTCAATTACAAACGCCAGACTTCCATAAATAATTTAACGGACTCAGTCAGTACAAAGCTAATCCGCGCTCATTTAGAAGGACGCTTATTCATATTTCGTGTTTTGGGTTATATTAATTTTCTTGTTTTGTTGTTTTTCGTTTTACATCTGTTTGTTTTAGGAAAAGTTTGTGATTCGCCAGTAATAAATTTTGTATACAAATTTAATTTTATCCCGTAATGTTTTAAATGATAAATAGTTAGTTGATCGTTCAGATCTTTAATATTTGAAAAGTCCTAAAATACTACTAATACTACTATTATGGTAGTTAATTCAACAAATATGGCGCTCCTGAGCAAAGGCATGAAAGCGAAAACTTAGCAGTCCTTGCTACGGCTTGACCCCACAATTTGGTAAGGATTCACATGGTCTAACCACTATGTCAACTTGGCTTTTTGTACTTAAATAATAAAACACAAAAATATGATATTACAGTTTGTTATTTAAAAATTGGCCAGTAGATATTGACGATTAAAATCAAGTATATGTTAAGGGTCAGCGTGAAACATTTTAAAAGGTGTGTATTTAATTTCGACATAAATAAAACGGTCCTTTTATAACATTAAATGTCGTACTTATCCCCGCTGATTTTTAACAATGTGTTATATCAGATTAACACTTACTCGCTCGCATGGGTCGCTTTGTCACATGCTTGTTATCAAGATTGGGGAAGTAACAATGTAATTTTGAATGTGTGTATTTCAGTGTCAACAAAAGAAATCAGAATTACGAATTGAAAGAGTAGGGAGCCGGTCGATTTTTATCAATGTTGTGAGCTAAGGGTTACACAACACAGCGTGTTTTTTATGCGATAACGGAATTTATTTATGTTTAAATTTTCTAGAATTTTTCAGTCTACCATTTTGTAAGCTTGATGATAACGATAATGATGATTATAATGTCGGGCTATGTTCATTGTTCATGGTAATGTGTATATCTCCCTCCACTTAATTCATTCGATACGCTGAGTGCGTTGCATTGAGCAAATTAATTCAGAGCCAAGATTGATGCAATGGGCAATTCAACCAAATCCTAAGACTACGTTGGCAATTATGGTATATCATGAGTTTGTATTGACTTGAATATAATTGAGTTTCGTGTTTGTTATAGGTCACAATAACTTTATTTGCCAGGTGACCATGCTTACATGCATAAAAAATGAATTCAATAGCTTATCGGTGTGATGAAATACTTAATTTATATTTTTATAAACTGTGGCCTTATGTTTTTCAATTACTTACTATTAATTTTTTAATTCGGAAAATTAAGTATGAAATATTTCGTTGAAATTATAACAATAAAGAATTCACCAATTAAGTAATTTAAAAATAATTTGCCAACGAATGTTGAAAATAGTATTCACTATTAATTTTTGAAGAGAAAACAAATTCGATTCTAATCGATATCATTATTTACAACGTAGAATATCGTAAGATAATAAAATGTACCAAGTACCTTAGATAGCGCAGTCTATGTTGGGAAATCGCAATACAAAAGACATGTAACATCCACACGCAGATGTCTGGAATTGTTTATGCGATGAGCAACTTTCGGTGTTCCAAATGTTTTACAACTCTGGTGAACTTCCTACATATTTAAACGACATTTGAAAAAGGAAAAGCAAAATTCGAGTGTTGGTTAAAAAAATCTTTTGTATCTTTAAAAGCTTCGTTAGCTTCGTATAGCTTTTCAGGCTTAACGCATTGCACGTTGATTATATTGAAGCAATATTCAAAGGTTAGCGAAAAAGATTCAACTAAATCGAATGTGAATGTTATAGGAAACCCATAAAGGATAAAGAAAGAAATTATATTCTATAAACAATGTATTAAGATAAACATACAACATGAAAAGTTTGTTAAAAGCTTTAGTGTACCTAATGTTAGTTTAACCTGAGCATTTTAATATGATATAGGTATGTTGTACGTACGATATATTATATATAATGTTGTTTCGTAAGATCTTAATGCTCTGTAATATGGACTCAAGCCCGATAGGTCTCAGAGCTATTACGAGGAAATGAAATGAATAAAGCTACTAACAGATTATTTCTTGAATTCTCGCTACAGTAAAGACACCTGTATACGACGAAAATATTATTCGTGATTTATAAAGCGAATAAAATTTTACGTACTAGCGTAACATTTTAATTTTTCTTATTTTCGTCCTTTTTTTGAGGAAGTTATCAATTTTAAATTTCACACTTATGTTACTTTTTTTTAATAAATAGTAATTACTACGCTTTTATGTTTATAATATAAATATATTTATATAAATGATGTACAATCTATAAGCTTTTCGTTGATACAGGTCATATAAAAATAGTAATTATAATATGATTATTACATATAAAAAATTGTTATAGTTAAAAAGAGTAACGTCTGAGTTCCTTGCCGATTCTTCTCGATATAACCTACATGACGAATCGGTAATAACTTTATATTGAAATCTTAAAATAATGACACAAAAGTGGTTGAAAGAACCTACTTGAATAGAGCATATTTTGACTTGTCTTGATTAATGTATTTTCGGTTATTACTTGCTATGAACCCATGTGATGAATCTTTTCGCTTTGTGTTCAGTATTTTACATCTATATCCTATTTCAATTCCTTTGTTTCGTTAATAAAAGTTTTTAATGGAAGCGTACATACAGGCAATTTTTAAAGCCGTTACAATTTTTAGAACCATTTTTTTACAAACAAAAATATTAAAACCAATGTCAATCAAAGAGGATTAGAATATGTATATTTATTGTTGTTGTTTTGTTTTATTATTATTGTTTTGTAATGAAGAAGAATCATGCCACTATAAAAATAATGGCTTTGCCAATTAACACAGTGGTAATGATAATATGTTCAAAATGATAAAAGTGCAAGAGTAAAGTTAACATTCATTTTAAATGTCACTTCTATTATTAACGATAAGATTTGGAGCTTATACCACCACTCTGCTCCACCGCGTTGCAAGTCGTTCAATTTCTTCCGCGACGTGGATATGTATAAATATAACGTATATTTTAAAAAATATAATATTATCCTGCATTTTTATTTTACCATAAAATTAGATAATCTAATACATTCAATATACATCTAAGAAATAGCAATCAAAAAAGATGAAGTCTTTGAAATAAGCAATAAGGTTCCTACAAAAGCTTATAAGGGAACTAAGCATAACAATGATCATACTCGTAGGGAAGTAGGAGGTAGTTCTTACGTAACTACCTTATTAGAAGCTGGCTATTGTTCACTTAGTACAAACCGTTTGTGGTTTCTCTTTGCTCGCACGTTGCAAAGTTATTTTCGCCTTGCAATTAAAAGGGCCTTGCACGGTTACTATAGTAGTATTTGGTGCATAGCATTTTAAACTTTATTATAAAGGTGATAAACACCTCAATTTTATGAAGTCCTTGAAAATCCTTATATTCAAGGAGTCACGTATATCATACACAAAGCTCGTATGAATAATTTGTGCCTGTTTATTATTAGTGCCGTGTATGTTTGCGGTTACGTTTCAAACAAAGGATCATAAGCGTAATTGATAGTACTATTTTATGATTAAATTTACATTATTTTGTTTACTTAAACAAAACTATTAGTTTGCCAACAAATATCACCCGTGAAGATAGATAAAGGATTTCATAAATCATCACTAAAAATATTTTATTCTGGTTGTTAAATTTCGTTTCTGTATACATATTTGGACAGCATAAACATATTGACTGTAACGCCTGAAAACAGAGTAATATAACACAATGAAAATGTTTAAGTTCTTGCCAAATGACGCAACGAAATATGGTTACAACAAACCGGTCCTTAAAATGCCCATTAGAGTTGCACGATACACAAAATACGGGCGTTTGTCGTTGCCAAACTCCGAACAGTTAGACGCTCGCCACGTCGACGCCGCTAAGTACAAACTGTTTTATCCCTCGTTGTCCTATTTTCTCTTGCCAAAAGAATCTTAATTAACTACGCAAAATATATTCTAACGTTACAATATTGTTTTAAATATACGTCAATCAAATACACTAAGAACTAGAATAAGATTTTTGTAAACGAATACGTGACGATTTTCTTTAAAGCAGACAGTAATTTTAGAAATACGTATGATATTAAATTCATATTAGTAGGTTATATCATTTTCTGTAAAATAAATTGAACTGATATAGTAAAGTAGAAGTAATAGAGAATCGAGTATGATTTTATATTACAGACTCGAATATTAGTTGGAAGAGCATTAAGCATTTTCCATTCCATTTCGAACGATCTTAAAATCGCTCGGTATTTATTGAGATGAAAATATTTGAAGCCAATATATGTGATATATCGAACCTTATCGTTTTATAGAGTTCTAACATAACCGTGTTATTTTAAACGATATATTTTATAGGGTGTCAAGTGTCATGTGTGATATTTATAGGTTATAATATAATATAAAGTGGAAGTTAATAGTCAAAATTTATAAGCTTGTAACTAAAATCGACATTAGTCATATATATGTATGCGTTATATATAAAAACATTGACACAAAATTAATTACAATAGAAGTCACTTCACACATAGATAGAACAGTAATTGTGTAACTAACATAAAACACATATAAGAGAATTAAGGATTAAACTCAATGAATAGAATAGAAAAAATGCTGTCGCCAGGAATTTGCTAACATCTAGGTCATGATTAAGTTCATGACGGGCGCGCGCTCAGAGCAACGTGATTGCGTTTGCATATTTGAGTATCCCGCGATATATACTCACTTTCGCTCAGGTCGAGCTAATACTGCATGAGAGAGGACAGTCCTATTTTTTTATAAAGTCGTTAGTGGTAATCTTACTGATGAAGAGGTTTATTTTCTCTAAAACTAATCCCAGTTTTGCGTCAATCCAGAGATACTGATATGGATTACGATTTGGATTTCTAGTTTAGCATAGACTTATTAACCGACTTAAAAAAAGGAGGAGGTTATCAATTCGTCTGTATGTTGTTTTTGTGTTTGTTACCTCATAACTTTCGACTGGGTGAATCCATTTTGATGTTTTTTTTTTATTAGAAAGAGTATGCTTCAATGGTTGTTTGATGACAGTTTGGTTAGATTCTGATAATAGGATCCATGACAAAGTAAGGAATATCTTCAATTCTTAGTAGCAAATTAACGATACACGGCCAAATCTTTTATAGGCTATATAGATTTTTCAGTCACCTACCATAAAATCGTTATGATCAAGTAATTGTAGTACTATTGTATAGAACACTTTTTTATATTTTCGCAGCGCACGCTAAATCAATGACTTTTATAGGCAACAGTTTGATACCTTGGGTTACATTGCTCCATTTTAAGTAGGGATCTATAAGTTTTTGAAATATAATATAGCCTATGTTACTCGGTAAAGACGTAGCTTTCTAAGGGTGAAAGAATTTTTAAAATCGGTCGAGTAGTTTTCGAGTTAAATCGTAATAAAAAATCAAACAAAAATCAAATCTTTCCTCTTTATAATATTAGTTATTCATGTAAGCATTAATATATATGTTTGTAATTGAAACATATTTGAACATCTCCTAAAGGTTGAGACCAATTTTAAAAATTATATATATATAATCGTATAAGTTCTCGTTTATACATGTTATATTTATGAATATTTATATATTGATTATAATATAGATACTTCCCCTTTTTTTAATATACAGACATTCCGTCATATTTTATGGTGAAGAATGGTATAACACAATATCTATAAACATACAGTTTATTTAATTATTACTAGAAATAACTATTTGATTATGTTATGGCTGCCCAACACCCCAACAACTAAATCTATTTAATCAAAATATGTTAATTTATATTCATACAACTAACCATATTAACTAATATTTATTAATTAAGTACCAAAATGCATTTTTCCTTACGTTTCACTGTTTTAGATTAATAGCTGCACGTTTAGTAGGTCTACCCATATTGTGAGTGGTTTTTTACTGTTTTCACAGATTTTATCACATTTGGTGGCTGTTTTTAGAGGTGCTTAAAGTGACAGAAGCTGCGATTGTCACATTTCACATATTTAGATTTATACATATTTATATTTTATAAAATAAAAAAAATACGTCTTAATGTTGCCTATAAAAAAGGCTATAAAAACCATAACGGCCGACCTTCAGGATAGATCTCTTAATTAAAAATATTTTTACTTTTTTTATTAAAAAAATTTATGATACCAATATTAAATTAAAACTGTAACAACTATCCTAATGACTAGGTTTTTAACCGACTTCAAAAAAAGGAGGAGGTTATCAATTCGTCTGTATGTTTTTTTTTTTTTTTTGGTGTTGTTACCTCATAACTCTCGACTGGATGAATCGATTTCGATGATTTTTTTTTTATTTGAAAGGAGTTGCTTTCCCATTGGTCCCATTTTTTTTTTGGTCCAGTTTTGACAGTGGAATCCATGAGAAAACCATATAAGTCGTAAATTTGCATGAGGTATGTGCGTGACAAATGGACGAATAACTCGATATCTATTCAACGGATTTCGATGATTTTTTTTTATTGGAAAGAGTGTACTTCAAGGGTTATTTGATGGCAGTTTGGTTAGATTCTGATTATAGGATCCATGACAAAGTAACGGAAATCTTCAATTCTTAGTAGCAAATTAACGATACACGGCCGAATCTTTTATAGGCTATCTAGATTTATCATTCACCTACCATAACATCGTTATGATCAAGTAATTGTAGTACTATTGTATAAAACACTTCTTTATATACCGTCAATAGTTTTCGCAGCGCACGCGAAATAATAACTTTTATAGGCAACAGTTTGATACGTTGGGTTACATTGCTCCATTTTAAGTAAGGATCTATAAGATTTTTAAAATATAATATAGCCTATGTTACTCGGTAAAGACGTAGCTTTCTAAGAGTGAAAGAATTTTTAAAATCGGTCGAGTAGTTTTTGATTTAAATCGTAATAAAAAATCAAACAAAAATCAAATCTTTACTCTTTATAATATGAGTTATGCATGTAAGCATTAGTATATATGTATATGTTTGTAATTGAAACATATTTGAACATCTCCTAAAAGTTGAGGCCAATTTTGAAAATTATACATATATATATATATAGAATCGTGTAAGTACTCTTATATACATGTTATAGTTATGTATATTTATATATTGATTACTAGTGTTTTTCCCGCGGTTTCACCCGCGTAGTTCCCGTTCCCGTGGGAATATGGGGACAAAATGTAGCATATGTTACTCCCTGATAATGTAGCTTTCCATTGGTGAAAGAATTTTTTAAATCGGCTTAGTGGTTTAGGCGTGAAAGCGTCAGTAACAAACTTACTTTCGCATTTATAATATTAGTTAGGATAATATAGATACTTACCCTTTTATTTAATATACAGACATTCCGTCATATTTTATGGTGAAGAATGGTATAACACAACATCTATAAACATACAGTTTATTTAATTATTACTAGAAATAACTATTTGATTATGTTATGGCTGCCCAACTAAATTACCCCACCAACTAAATCTATTTAATCAAAACATGTTAATTTATATTCATACATTTAACCATATTAACTAATATTTATTAATTAAGTACCAAAATGCATTTTTCTTTACGTTTCACTGTTTTAAATTAATATATTTAAATAATAATATAAATGGCGCTGTCTCATATGAGCTGCACGTTTAGTAGGTCTACCCAAATTCTACAAATTTGTGAGTGTACTTCAGATTCACTAAAAATCGAAAAATAAATAAAAATTTTAACAAAACAAAAACCGACTTCATAGGAAAAACAAATTAATATGCACTAAAAAGTAAAAAAATAATTGCGTATTCTTCTATAATTTGATAATTAACTTACTATTTTCTACTCATCAATATGTAGGTACGAATGTGTTGTGTGGTTGATAATTTATTTACAATTATTGTTATTTTTGGAGTCGATGTCAGCTAAGGAAATACCTAGCAGTAATAATACGGGAATCTTTTAAAAACAAACAAAAACATACACATTACAAATTTACTTTTATTCGACATCTCACCTATAACTAACTATGTATGTAGTTATAAACCCACCTTGGCTGACATCGACTCCAAAAGTAATGAAAACTAGTATTATAGTTAGATTATAGTTTTAGAATAGATGGATTAAGAAAAGGTTAAATGAAAAGACGGAGCGTGATTACAGTGACAGACATATATATTTTTTATTAGAGAGAGTGACACTAAAGAGGTTTAGCAATAATGAGTTCGGACTACGTTCATATTTTCAACATCCTCCCTTGAACGTAGACCCATGCCAATCAGGAACGGAACGGAATGGTGATGCTTCGGCTTCTTTCTTCGGTACATGATATTTTCTATTGAAAAGTTATATTTACCGCCTATTGCCTTTCTCAACTTATGTGCATTTTTACTGTTTAAAACTTCCTTGACCGTCGGAAGGTCAAGCATCAAACCACTATTCCCTGACACATTTTGACACAAGTAGGTTGGCATTTTCCCCTTTCTGGGTCTCAGGTTTGGAGTAGTAGTGAGTGGTGGACTCAGGTTGACATTACCTTTAGGAACATAATCTTCATCATCAATATCATCGTCGCTGATTTGTAAGCTATCATTTCCCTTTACTGTGCTAATACTTTCATAAGAGCTTGCTTCACTGTCTACAGCTTCATTTATATTTTCATTGTTTTCTTCTTCCTTATGAGATCTATTTAGAGGCATCAGCGCAAAATTCTTTTTAATATCTTCTTCTAAAAATACAACATCTCTACTTCTAACTATTTTTCCTTCTTTTTTATCAAATAATCTATATCCTTTCGATTCTGGGCAATATCCAACAAATATAAGCTCTTTTGATTTACAATCCCACTTTAAACGCTTCTCTTTGGGTATATGCATCATGGCTGAACAGAACTTATTACATAAGCAGCAGTAGAAACTGCCTCTGCCCAAAATTTCTTTGGTAATTTGGCATCAATAAGCATACATTTGGCACGTTCTACGAGAGTTCGATTCATTCTCTCGCTTAAACGATTTTGCTCTGGAGAATAAGTTATAGTAAATTGACGTTTGATACCAGATTCTTTACAAAATTTATTAAATGCTTCATTGACATACTCTTTACCATTATCACTTCGTAATATTTTTATTTTGGCTTGTAACTGATTTTCAACTAGTTTCTTAAATTCTCTAAAACAGTTAAAAACTTGAGACTTAGAATGCATAAAGTAAACAAATACCTTTCTTGAGTAATCATCAATAAATGTGACATAATATCTGGCACCACCAAGAGACTTTTCTTCCATCGGACCGCATACATCGGAATGTATTATCCCTAGAAGACCGGAAGCCCTTGTGCCAACATGTTTGAACGGTTGCCTAGTCTGTTTTCCCTGTAGACAAGTATTACATGTCACATTCTTCTCTTGATTAATTTTTACATCTATTCCTTCTGCAGCCTCATTAAGTTTCTGTAGACTGTTGTAGTTTAGATGACCCATTCTATGATGCCACAGGTGAGCTGAAGATAGTAATGCGTACGTCTCATCGTTAATCACATATAAGCTGTTTTGTATATATCCTGTCATAATTAGTTTTGAGTTATGATAAATTCTGCAATATTTCTCATCAAATTTTACTTTACAATTATTTTTGGTTATTTGATGTATTGATAGCAAGTTAACAGCCAATTCTGGGACATACAAAACATTTTTCACCTGTACAGTGCCAATCAACTTGTTGTTCTCACAATCATAGCTTTGTATATTTACTTTACCACTGCCCTTCACAGGTAACCTTTTATTATCAGCCACTGTTATGTTGTTTATTGGCGCATGTTCAAAATCATAAAGTAAGTTTTTATTATTAGTCATGTGCATCGCAGCTCCAGAGTCAAGGTACCAACAGCATTTTTCCAGTGCAGGAGATGCAGGAAAAGCAGCCACAAAACCAGAAGAACCATCAGACTTATCATCCGGTTTGTTATATTTTGTATTTTGACTTGAGCCTTTGTTTGAGCGACAAAACTTACCAATATGACCATATCTATTGCACTTAAAACATCGGGGGCCTTTGCCTGAAGGTTTGTTAGCCTTTGCATTATTTTTGTGAAAATTTGAATAAAAAGCCGCTGAGTCATTATCATTTTTGACATCCTGAAGAATCTTTGTTTTTACTAAGTCTGTACTTATGGTCACACCTGAGCTTTCCATAGCCATAATCATTGGTTTGTATGATTCTGGTAGCCCTGCTAGGAGGAGCGTACCCAGCCACTCATCATCAACATGAAAACCAATGTTTCTGAGCTTGTGTGCACAAGTAATTACCTTATTTACATAATTTTCTACGTTTCCGCAGCTCTCTAGGTCTGTCGTTATTAATTCACGTAGTAAACCTACCTTCCTTGTCAAGCCGGAGTCATCAAAAGCCTTGCGCAGATTATTCCATACCTCATAAGAAGTTTTCGCTTCCTGAATGTGTACATAGTTGATAGGATCAACCATTAGTATGATTTTCGTCCTCGCTTTTGTGTCGTCGCTTTTTGTGAAGGTGGTCTCTTCATCTTGTTCCACGCATTTCCACAGATTTTCGTGTTCCAGATAGGTTTTTATAGCAAACCGCCATGTTGTATAATTTTCACGGCCTTTTAATTTTTCTATATTGATATAGTTACCATTTGACGACATTGTTAATGATCGACAATAATTCTTTTGCTGAAAAAATTATCTGGAAAATTTGCGACCGAGTCGGATTGAGATTAGTGAACCTCAAATTACTTTTTCGCAAAAAATACTTTTCCTAATCGAAACTATTCGGGCGTCTGGGCCCATAACCTAATGAAAACTAGTATTATAGTTAGATTATAGTTTTAGAATAGATGGATTAAGAAAAGGTTAAATGAAAAGACGGAGCGTGATTACAGTGACAGACATATATATTTTTTATTAGAGAGAGTGACACTAAAGAGGTTTAGCAATAATGAGTTCGGACTACGTTCATATTTTCAACAAAAAGTAACAATAATTGTAAATAAATTATCAACCACACAACACATTCGTACCTACATATTGATGAGTAGAAAATAGTAAGTTAATTATCAAATTATAGAAGAATACGCAATTATTTTTTTACTTTTTAGTGCATATTAATTTGTTTTTCCTATGAAGTCGGTTTTTGTTTTGTTAAAATTTTTTAATTGTAAAAAATGCTCAAAATAAAAGAAAAGCAAGTCATGGATAATAAATACAACATTATATGTTTTTGAAGTTTTATAAAATTCAATAATTATATTTCTGGTGGCAATAAGTTACTAATATAGTACTAAGTTATAATGGCAAGATATTTCTTAATAACTATACTAGCGACCCGCCCCGGTTTTGATCGAGTAGTAGAATAAATATTCCTAAAAAAAACATTTAATTTGATGAGTATAAATCAATTACATTATGTGCAGTTTATTTGCCTCCGCCCGTTTGCCGCAATATGCTATCTAATTTTATCAATAATTTTAATAGTAGAATTGCAGAGAATAGACATGTTATGCTCGTGGGAGATTTTAATTTAAGTAATATCGATTGGTTCGCTAATGGTGATAATGTTGTTTCTAATAGTTCCTTAGGAAATTTGCTAGTTGATTTTGCATCTCTCAATAATTTAGTTCAACATAACAATATTTGTAATAACAATAATAAAATATTAGACTTTATATTCAGTAATTATAGTAACATAAAAATTAGTAAGTCTATTTTGCCAATAGTGCCTCCAGATCACCACCATCCTCCCTTAGATATATTAGTCTCTTATTCATCAAGAACTTCTTTAAAAAGCAACATTATTGGTGAAAAGAAGAACTATTTTAAAGCTGACTACGTAAATATAATTTCAGAATTAGATAATATCAATTGGTTAAGCGAATTTTGTAATTGTAAGTCAATAAACTTAATGATCGATAAATTTTATAAAATTTTGAACAAATTGATTGAAAAATATGTACCAAAAAAGAAACTAAAAGGTAAACAATATCCTCCATGGTTAACTAAGGAAATGATAAATTTATATAAAGAAAAACAAGTTTATTTAAAGAAATACAAAATATATAAAAACCCACTTGATGAAATTTCATTACGTCTTCTAAGCAAACGTTGTGCAGATTTATCGAAAATTTGCTACAATAATTACATTAAAATTGTTGAAGAAAATATTAGTAAAAATCCTAAATATTTTTGGTCATACCTTAAGGGCAAACAAGATAATAGTACATCACTTCCAGCCATAATGACTTACAAACAAAAAGTAATGAAATCTGGATCGGAAATTTGTAACGAATTTGCCTTGTATTTCGCTTCTGTATACACACAATCTCAAAGTTCATATACATTACCATCTTATAATAATCAAGATAAACATGACTTTGGAGAGTTCACTAATTTTGTAATATCGCGAAGGCAGATTTATCAATACTTAAAAAGACTTGATACAACTAAAGGGACAGGTTATGATAATATCCCTCCTATATTTATTTCTAAATGTGCATGGGTATTAAGTTTCCCATTATATTTATTATACAACGAATCACTTTGCTCCTGATAAGTGGAAAATAGCTAGGATCGTACCAGTTTATAAGTCCAAGGGTAGTGAGTGCATTGAGAATTATAGACCGATTTCCATACTTTCCACTTTTGCCAAAGTATTTGAAGCAATAGTTTACCCATATCTAGAATGTCATGTTAAGCAAATGATTAATAATAACCAGCACGGCTTTATAAAGGGTCGATCTACAACATCAAATCTTGTTTCGTACAGTGAATTCATTGTGCCAGCTATTGATAACCACAAACAAGTTGACGCAATTTATACCGATTTAACCAAGGCTTTCGACAAAGTTTCGCACGATATTTTACTCTTAAAACTAAGTAAGTACGGATTCAATGGTAAAATGCTTGAGTGGTTCAAATCATATTTATACAATAGACAACAATTTGTTGTCTTAAAAGGTTTTAGCTCGAGTCTATATAAAGCCTGCTCCGGGGTTCCTCAAGGGTCACACTTAGGACCTTGGCTCTTTAATATCTTCATTAATGACATTTGCGATACGGTACATTATAGTAGAGTATTTTTATTTGCGGACGATTTAAAATTAACAAAAGTAATTAATAACTTAGCTGACTCAGAGCTCTTACAGGTGGATATCAATGCTGTTTATAATTGGTGTAAAAATAATAAAATGGAATTAAACGTAAGTAAATGCAAGCATATAAAATTTACACGCAAGCTCAATAAAATCGACACAATATATAGCATTGATAACATCAAGTTGGAGGAAGTTTTTGAAATGAGTGATTTAGGTGTCATTTTTGATGACAAGCTTACTTTTGTCCCGCACTTCAATAAAATAATTGCGAAAAGTTCCAAAACGTTAGGATTTTTAATGAGAAACGGTAATCACTTCACGAATAACACGAAAAAATTAATCTATAACGCTTACGTGCGTAGCGTTCTGGAGTACGGTAGTGAAGTGTGGAATACTTGTTACAGTGTACATCGTCTGCGTATAGAGAGAATACAGAAGCGATTTGTATATCATCTATCCAGGAACAAAAAATTCTCATATAATAAATGTAATAAAAATTACAGCAATCTCTTGAAAGATTTTAATATGGATAGTCTCTCTGTACGCAGACAATTATTAGATCTTTCTTTCCTATTTAAGATAATTCGTAACGAGATTGACTGTACTCACTTACTTGAAAAGATATACTATCGTATTCCAAGGCGTAATGCTCGTAGTTTTCTGGGTACTTTTGATGTCAGAATATCAAAATCGAAATTAGGAGGTAATGCACCAATACCTAGATCAACTCGGTTGTACAATGGTTTTAGTCAAGATCTAGATATTTTTAATGACTCTGCCATGATTTATCGTAAACGTGCGCTAGAATTGTTGAGAGATGCAAATAAATAAATAAAAAATAAATAATAAAGGAATAATGAATAATAAATAATGTTTAATAGCTATTTTTTGTTGTGCTGTCTTAATTTTATTTTATATTAATTTGTATATTTTTAGTGATTTTTTGTAATGTAAACTTTGCATGAATTTAATGAATTATTAAATTTTAATTTGTGCCTATATCAAATCAAATTATTTGTGATTTTAATTTTATTAAGTGCATGTTTAATTTTTTATTATGTCTTTAATTTTTATCAATTTTAACTTTTTTTTTTTTTTATCTTTCTACTCATGTTGCTATAATTATGTGTTAATGTATTTTTAAAACAAATATTGTAATTGTTGTGGCTACTTTAAAAAGCTTCACATGTTAACTATTTTCATTTAATTGTGTTACATTTGTCATTAAAACATGTAGTAGCTACTAGTGGTCCTTAAAATAAAATAAAATAAAAAAAAATAAAAAATAAGGATTAATATCATATACGGTTTTATAGCTTTCCAATTATCACATTATTATGTAACCATTTTTCAAAATTAAAGTGGGTATAGTTAGCTATCCTTAAAAGATAGACATATGCCATCGTGGACTTTTCTGTAGATCTATGAAAGGGGAACAATTTCACCATACATTATTTTGTTATAATTCAAAGGGATTTTACAGCGTTTTCGATGAAAGCTCCCAATCGGTTCGTTTTTTTCCGACTTTTTCAACAATTATCGTCATATTTCAACAAATTTACAAAAAACATTATTGAATTATACACGTAAATCTTTCTATTGAATCACTTTATCCATTGGTGAAAACCGTATGAAAATCCATTCAGTAGTTTTTTAGTTTATCGCGTTCATACAGACAGACTGGAAACGTGGGGGACTTTGTTAACCGACTTCAAAAAAAGGAGGAGGTTATTTTATAATATTATGTAGTGTCATTCATGTCATACGCTCCATTTTATATATAACTAGTAAAAATTATGTATATTTATTTTTATATTTATTATTAAATATAAAAAAGAATATGTAAAGTAAATAAAAACAGTATAAAGTATTTCGATTGTAAAATATTAATCTTTTTGTTTTAAGTTATCCAGTTTTAAGTTATTCTACCACGGTGCCTAAATACGGGTTGGATACATGATTGTTTATACATGTGGCAGAATTTCAGTGAAATTAAAAACATGCAGGTTTCCTCACGATGTTTTCCCTCATCGTCGAACGCGTAAATAATAAACACATGAAAAAACAGTAGTGTCTGCCCGGGTTTGAACCCACGATCATCGGTTAAGCTTCAAGCGTTTCATGTTCCTCTGGACCATCTTTATATAAAGAAAACGTTTATTGAATATATAACAAAGAACAACTTAGTGAAGTTTATCAGGTTCAAGTGTACCTAAGCTATCTTATCGTAATCTGCAAAGTTCAAGTGAAAGCGTTGCCTATAGTTCCACTTCCAGTACGTTAAGCTTGCACAATACACTAATTGGCAATGACGATGATGTATTGCAATAACCTCATTAAGGATGATAACCAATTAATAAAATAAGCCTGTTATTAATTAATTAATACTAATATTAATTTTAAAGCAAATGCCTATAACCGTAATACATTTTAATTAAAATGAAAATATGCGTTCAGACTATATATATATATATATGTATATTTTTTAACGTATGTAGACGGACGAGCATTTGGGCCACCTGATGGTAAGTGGTCACCAAACGTACGAAACGCCAACCATCGCCCACATCGCCAATGCCAAATCACCCTTCAAACCGAAACACAACAATACAAAGTACTGCTGTTTTGCGGTAGAATATCTGGTGGTGGTAGTACCTACCCAGATGAGCTTGCACTAAGTGAACTGAAGGTCATTAATTTTATGGTTTTCTTTTATAGAAATGAGGTTTAATTAATATTTATGTATTGTAGTTACACGTTCATACCCGTGGACTATCTACTGGTGTGAAGGCGTAAATCTTAAAATATAAGCGTTTTTGTTCTATTAATAAAAAATGGCGGTGGCGCCAAAGCGCTATCAACCTTGGGAACTAAAATGTCCTGTGGTAACACTGGCTTACCCTTTAAACCGAAACACAAATTATACCAAGTATTGCCGTTAGGCAGTACAATATAATTATAAAACATAGTGTTGTTATAACTTTCAAAGAACTACACCGAATTAATACAGGGAGTATATGATTGCAGCGGTCGAACAGACTAACATCAAAATACTATTGGTTCTTAGGGTAAAACGGGTACTTTATTACTAAGACTCCGTTGTCCGTCCGTCCGTATGTCTCTCTGTCACCAGACTGTATCGCATGAACCGTGATAGTTAGTCAGTTGAAATTTTCACAGATGATGTATTTCTGTTGCCGCTTTAACAACAAACACTAAAAACAGAATAAAATAAATATTTAAGAGGGGCTCCCATACAACAGATATAGATACGTTTTTATAGATAATGGTACGGTACCTTTCGTGCGCGAGTCCGACTCGGACTTGGTTTTTTATTTTGGTAACTTGCTTATAGCGTTATTGTCTTTTAAAGGCAGTTTTAAAATATTGAAATCACAGACAGAAACTTCAATCTATGTATTTGTCGAAATTTAAAGGACAGTTTTATTGTTTCAGTTTCAAATGTTGGAAATGAAATTTCTAGTATTTGTTAAATCAAACTAGACTGAATCGACAAATTCTTTCAACTCGTTGGTGAAATTCTACCAACTACATTTTACCAGCGCTTTATTGATACAAAGTTGTAAGCATCGAATGCATAACATATATACTCACAGGTAAAATGACGAATACCTATGTTGTGTTTGCAAAAGGAAAATATCGATATCGATAGCAGTTTGAAAGCTAGCGTCCGCCGCGTGTTAGCAGCAGGTGTGCAAATCAAAATATTATTTCTGATTTGTTGAAGTAAAGCCTCGTCAGCTACAGTTTTATGTAAACTTTTAGGTAACAAAGTACATTTCACATTTATTTGTTTAAAAAAATCGATTTGATATGAAACCCTTAGTTATATGGAATGTTCTATTTCCAATTCGAATTTGGGCATTTTTTTTCTTGAATATTGCCACTTCGGACCCATTTCCGCTTGTTAACCTAAACTAAAATTGGCATGGTACCAAATCGCGTTCTGAGCATCCAACCTAACCTTCACGACTGATCGAATGAATAAATTCAAGCCGTTATAAGATTCAATTCGAACCGTATGTAATAAAATAAAAAAAACATTTTGTTTGAACTTCGAACGCTTTAGTTTACTAGTATTTAGCAGCTTTACATACTTTCCGAGACAATTTTGTGGAAACACTGTTACCTTCTAAGCTCTATTACTGAAAATTTCTTCACATAAAACCCTAATATTGTTTTACTGACCCGCCATGAGATATGAAGCTAGTACTTCAACAACTACAGGCATATAAGCTAGCTACTAGAGCAACGAGGATCTAAATTAGTCCTACAAAGTATATAACTATTGAGTTTCTTGTCGCTTCTTCTCAACAGCATTAAAAATGAAAAAAATGAAAATGAAAAAATAGTTTATTCTTTATCAAGTTGTACATAGCAAATAAAGGTTGGGACCCTCTAGTGAGTATAATATAATACTCGTGACAGAAGGACCCGCTCTTCCATAACATACAATTCTGTCCATGTTCTTAAAAAGAATAAACAATATCTTACTATATACTAAAACTCACAATCAGTAGGTAAACTAACATTATACCAAAATGAATTTTACTTGTGTGTGTGTGTGTGTGTGTGTGTGTGTGTGTGTGTGTGTGTGTGTGTGTATGTGTAGGTGGGTGTATGTGTAGATTACAGTAGATTAGATTATGTTTTATGAAACAGAATTAATTCGGTGTCATCGTATGTTTTTGTTTTTAACCATTCAAATAATTTCTGTTTGACGTTAAAATATTGTTCGGGATATAAGGTCCTCCAGACCGATTTCGGCCACGGCGGCCAATCTCAAGAGAGATTAGCCAACTGCGCAGGAGATATTATAGTGCACAAGTGTGTGCGCAAACACAGGTGCACTCTCTATTCCTTAGCTCTCATAATCCGATGGGACGGCAATCCGACACGACCGGAGAGAGTTCAGGCGCAGGACCAACGGCTTAACGTGCTTTCCGAGGCACGGAAGCACGTGTTCGGGATATATGTTTATTAAAGTTCTAAACCTTTGGTAGTTTAACTTTTAACAATAGCCTAGTTCATTGACGCTGTTTTAAATATTTTCTTAAATGACGTTAATTCTTCAAAAAACATCACTTATAATTTTAATTACTTACCAATACATTTATACTATACATATAATACTTTATATATAAATAGAATTGTAGTGTCTGTGATTTCAAAACAACTGCCGCTTTTTAAGTTAATATGGCTATTTGCTATCTACGAAAACCAAAACTATCACTTTTTTATTTTTGAAGTGAAAACTTCTTTAGCGGCGTTGTACACTTTTTGTGATGGGTAAAAAATGTTAAATTCGCGTAAGGGCACGTGTCCCTTATTGAAAATTCGTAAGACGGATTCTGAAGGTGTTAAATTTTTAATGTAATATAAATTGTCGTGTTTGCGTAAGATAGCGCAATAAATGTATATTGTATATAACCATTCCAAAATATCAGAAATGCACAACGTTAATATTCAAGTTATCACTTCTGCCGGCACTCCCGGAGCGCAACCCGATGTTTTTTGTTTGTCTGTCTGTTTGTACGGAGGAATCTCCAAAACGGCTATAAATTAAATATAAATAGGAAACAAGTAATTAAATATTTTATTTTTATAATTAAAATACGTATTACGTACGTTACAATGGCACATTTTTTAAGGATTTTCGTCACATTGATGTTTGTGACGAAAATCCTACGCTGGCGAAGAGGTAAATATAGTAAACTTTTAATAATATAACATCTTTACCATATTATGGCAGTAGATATTAGATTTAAAAAAATATTACGATACGTTATATGTAGAACTTTTTTATTATTATACAATACAAATGCGGGCAAACAAATTTATGTACTTATCACAATAAAGGTATGTATATTTTCTATGAAAAGAAGATTTTCACCCTCGCCCTTATTGCAGCTTAAAAAATCCCTGTCACGATAATTACACTTCAAAGTACCAGAATCATGACAACCCTTACACTTAAAACTATACACATGTATCTGTCTGAATAACATATAAGGTATCAGTATCGTTATGTACTTGAAATGTTTACAATTATTGTTATTTTTACAACAACTGTAAACTTTATTAATAAATGGTTACTTTGGTTTTAATATCCGAGGTGATCCAGATGTCAAAATACGTTATCTTAACTAATGATTGCGTCGTGACACCACTTTTCACCCGCAACGACATGAACATTTCATAAAATTACACAATTATATAAATAACACAAGCTTTTTATTTTGGTTTGTGACCACCCACTTATCAAATATTTTACCGGCAGATAGCAATTCTTAGTATTTTTGCATTTCGGTCGATATACGCAAAGGGGCTGGCAGCGGATGGAAATTGAGAGCTGAAGATCGAGCTCAGTGGCGTGCCATTGGAGAAGCCTATGTCCAGCAGTGGACGAAAAAAAGATGATGATGATGAATGTCTCTTACATTAACAAAAATGTAAGAAAATTGTTTTTATATTTTCGATATGAGTCTATATAGATTACATTTTTAGAAGTAATATCCTTATTCCAATTTGTTTTTAATCAATCAAATTCTATGAGCCTCGGCACGTTCTGAAAATTTGGTCAAAGGAAATTTATTTAATTATAATCTCTTCACCAATGTACGTTTTAGGTTTGCTTATTGATACGCCACCACTATTATCTGATTATCTTTCGGCGCCGTATGAGGTGTGACATTAGTATTCAACAAAGGGCTCCGCCAAGTAAGGGAACATCGGTACAATTGGCTTTGTAAGTGCAATGAACTTGTTTTCTACACATCGACTGCATTTCCTGAACCTATGTACATGATCTCGTACATATATGTATTTACTTGTCTGCTAAAAACATAGTTTCCATCTCATGAAATATTTTTCGCCTTCGTTAATGAATTCATGATAATATGAATTAACGTGACCTTCGTCTCGTGTTGTAAATTAATTTAAAAAAAGAACGTTTTAAAATGAAACGACGTTTTTTGAACCTGTATGTTAATAAAATTTAAAGGAATATTTAATCAAAGCGAGAAATTTAAGATTTAGCAGTGTACATTATTAATTTTAGTACATGTTTTATAAAGTTAACAATGTTTTTTTCGTTAAGATTTAGTAGTTAGTTGGCTAAGGTCATACATTATTGGTTTTATTGTAATATAATATTTTTAAATACAAAGCAGTAGTAACAGCCTGTGAATGTCCCACTCCTGGGCTAAGGATTCCTCTCCTTTTTAAGGAGCTTTTTCTTCCACGCTGCTAAAATGCAGGTTTCCTCACGATGTTTTCTTTCACCTTCGAGCAGGAGATGAATTATAAAAACAAATTAAGCACATGAAAATTGTGGTGCTTGCTCGGGTTTGAACCCATGATCATCGATTAAGATTCACGCATTCTTACCAGTAGACCATATCGGCTTCTTTTACAAACCTACACTTTAATTCACTCGCAACACTCTTAAACGAATTACTTTATGTTAGCTGCATTTTGATTTTAAAACGAAAGCGCACTAAGCTTTTTTATAATATAAATTTTAATTTTTCATTGAGAAAGTATTAATTTTTCAGTACACATACTGTGTATATAAGTATAGAGCAATTTCTATTACTAATATATGTATATTAGAGTACTATGCTTTGCCCAGCAGAGGATTACAGTAAGCTGGTAATACTGGATTCCGGTTATATATTCATATAACATCATTCAGAATCTAAAACCATATTAAATTATTTTATTTTTACGTATCTATTCATTTGTCAATATGTTTTAAAGTTACTGATCAATTGGATCTAGTGGCGTTTAAGGCTGCGGATATCCTCGACATCCGTATTCTTTAGTAAAAATCCCAGGTCAGGTTAATAAGTAATTGATAAAATTTTCCTACCAAATATTTCTTAGTTGCAGTCAGCAAGCACGTAAAGGCGTTGGTTCTGCACCTGTTATTTTGTCATGCCAAATATATAAAAAATAACAGCCTGTTAATGTCCCACTGGTGGGCTCTACATTAATGTTCAAATGACGGTTGGTGGACACGAAAGAATTTCAGTGAAACTAGATACATGCCGGTTTCGTTCATATATTTTTCTTCACCGCCAAGCACGAGACGTATTATAAATACAAATTAAGCACATGAAAATTCTTTGCTTGGGCTTAAGCCCGCGACCATGGGTTGAATATATTACACAAAAATAACAGGACAATATAGTCTCCTTATTCCTAATTCAAATATTATATACTTGTATAATATAAATTAAGGTCGACTTTGATCCAACTCTCCGAGATAAGTTACAAACTCAAAGTTATAATGAACGCAATTGAAGTTTCACGCATTCGCTGTTGGCAATGCAAAGTATTTTATATTGCTCTATTTTAATAAAGTAGTGCTTGGTTTGTACTAATAACTATTTTGTACGTTTTGTATGTTACTCAAATTATATTAAAATTGAAAATAAACCTGGTACAATTTTTTTTTACTTTTTACTAAAAACATATTATTTTGTTTTCCTTTAAGTAACTTTAAGTAAAAAATTTAATATGTTTTAGGTCATTTAACTTTTTATAAACACAAATAATGTTTTAATACAAGCCTCGCCGTTCGGGAGGCACTTTAAAAAAAATAACACCTGTGGAAGACCGTTTTTGTCATGATCTGATGATTTTCAAACGCCTGGTACTCACAAATAATTCATAAAACTATCTCGATCACGTCAGGCCCTAAAGCGAAAAACACTTATAACATTATAGATGGGGTATTTACGTCGATTAAAAACAATATAAAAAGGTTTTAGTCAAAAAATTGACATTTTATGTGAACAATTTCTTATCCAAGTTTTTTCATCAACAGTTCCTTGCGCTACTGGAACGCAATGTGGTGGCCAACATGAGTCTGCAGTACCGGCAGATGACGCTATTCGCGCCCACCAACCAAGCCTTTCAGCAATACAATGGCGAAATGGACGATTCGCTTGTTCTCTTCCACATATGTAAGTAATATAATATTTTGAACCAACTGCCTATTAATCAAGTTATAAGTTTCATTGAAATAGCTTTCTTACGATATCATAAAAAATGCTAAATGGTTCAGATAATATTTTTGTTTTAATAATAACAGTGAGGATTCTTTAGTAATACTTTAGTTTATTTCATAGTAAAATGTAATTCTAGTTTCCTGTAACAGTATAATAATTAATCCAGATTTAATTATTAGTTAAGATTAGTTTCAATGTACGTATTGGATTGGAGTCGCAATAAAGCGGCTTTGTTACAGACCTCTCGTTAAGTGAAAGTTTTTGGTCAGAAACAAGTTAACTGGTCTTTATAACTATTTCACTTTATGAAGCATTCTGATCTATACTCCTCAAACTCGACATAACAGACATTCTTTAACTTATCAAAGACTTTCTTTCTTTAAATCTGCACGTCCTTGGTACCTTAATAATTATTAAAATTGTTTAAGTCAGGTTAAAGTAAAAAAATGTCGAAGATGAAAGTTGATAGTTAAAAAATAATAATTTCACATCATATCAATAATGATTTGAGATGGTCGTGTGGACAATACGTAAAAACTAATTTGTGTTCACAATAATTCAAATAAGTGGTAGAAGGTATTATCAGGAAAGAATTGACAAGGCGAATCCTATCCCGTAAGAAAACCCGTATCACAAGCATATTACATGATGGATATACTAATTATTTTCCCAGGAGAGGTCTATGGAACATGAATTACTGAACAATTATAATTACATGACAAAATACTAATTAAATATATTTTCATAGCAAACTTGGCCACAACTCTCTCAAATTTGGACTCTTCAATATCTTCGGAGCTGGATGGCAACCCACCGCTTTGGATTACAAGACGACGCGACACAATGCACGATGACATTTACGTTAATAACGCGAAGGTCGACATCTCAAGGTCATACCAGGCTGTAAATCGCAATGGGAAACTACAGGTAATTCCATTATTTCTTTCGACCCTATTCTCTTCGTTGGGAATGCCAGTGGATTAGATTAACTTCACCAAAAGGGTGTTGGCGCCCATTTACAAACAAAGTAGCATGGCCAACTCTTACGAGTATAATTTATGAGTACATCAATTCAATTTTTTCAATTGTATGATCAAGATTTTGAATATATAATGCTTCAATGATATAGTAACGCTTGCTAAACGTGCTAGTTTAATATATCTGAAAATAAACTTAAAAACGCCCGATATTGCAATTTCACGGCAAGTTAACTTTGTTGCAGACATTTTACGCTGGAAAATAACTCATATTTTAATTTCCTGCAGGTAATGGAAGTATATTATAACTAGCTAACTTGAATGTTTGAATTGATTCGAATGTGTAGATAATATAAGAAATATTTTAAGCGTACAGAAATGTTTTATCGGATAACTTTATGAACAATATTGAATTCAATTTAGAAAAACTACAGATCGAATAGAAACAAAAAGAATGAAATTTTATTGATATAGATTTTTATACCATACATACCATTATACTAAGGTAAAATTAGACTAATAATATAATCAAAATTAAGTTCCACTCTCGGCTTTCGAAAGAATCAAGTCAATTTTATTCACTACTTTAAGATTTCCATAAACATGTTTATATTTTTTTTGATGTGTCAAATTTCGACAGTTATATTAATAAAATACAATTAAAATAATATTTATACTGTATGGAAATCAACGAAATTCGTACTTTTTATCATCTATTTATGTCCTCAATCGATTTTTTAACATGCATTGTATTAGTTATTAACCGTTTTCTAAAAAAGGACTAGGAGAAAAAAGAAACATTTTCTGTAACCTCACATAGCCATAAAGATTTGAATACACTATCTACACACCAACATAAATTGCTTCGAATAACAAATAAAATTTGATTGGACCTTTTCTTTATTCACTCTATTAAATATTGTCACAAATTACTGGATAATTTGAATAACAAATTGCAATCAATCTTGCTGTTTAAATGAAAGATATTATATTCTTAGTCATATGTTTGAAAAATTATAAATGGGAATAGAAGCAACGTATCTGCCTTCTTTGTGATAACGTGGCTAATGCAGCCCTGGGCCCTGTTTAATAAAGCTGAAAATTGTCAGTGACAATTGTCGGGTTGTCATGACAATTATATCGGCTTCTGACATATTTCAAACAATTTTGTTTATGAAACGGGTAAAATACAAAAATAAAATAACTAGCAAATGACTAGCAATTTCAAGTTCGAAATGGAAATGCAAAAACTTACAATTTTGGGCCTAATTTATTTTCTATTTATCTTAATGTTATTTACAAATCAAACATTATATTCGTAAAATATCGCGTCAGAAAAGAATGGGATAAAAGTATACCAATAAACGAGTGCAACAGACATAGAGGACAGTACTGAGTGTCATTTTCGTAGATTGAATGTTGTGTGACGTTACATATCATTACATATCTTTTTACTTATAATATAATTGCCTTCATAAGTCAAAATATGATTTCGCGATAGATGGGACGGCTCCTATCAGAATTATCGGACAATTCTACAAATATGTCAATACGTCCTGACAATTTTCTTTTATTTGACAGAGTGATATTCGACAAATTGTCACCTGTCACCTGTCGCATAAAAAGTTTTGTTAAATAGAAAAAGATGGAATTGTCGCGACAATACGACACATAATTGTAAATTTCCCACCGTGACAATTTTGTCACCTAAGTTTTATTAAACAGAAATATTGTCGATTTCTGACATATGTCGGACTTGTCGAATTGTCAGTTTTATTAAACAGGGCACTGGTGGCGTCATGTTAAGCTACTGCATATTGTTTCACCATAAAATAGATTTATGATAAAACAAGACGCAATGCACATACTGCAGTATTTATAAAGCTAAGATTATTAAAGTAGTTTGGTACTTCTTGCCTTGAAGCTATTTACCCTGAAGCACATTATGCATCCCTGGCGTATGAAACTTGTTTTCAACAACTATAATGCACACGAGATGATGCTTTTCAGCTTCAATATTTTTTTAGCACTTCACGCAAACAACGTACAATAAATAAATAATCAAAGATTATTCATTTCAAATTAAAATCCTAAGACTATAAGAGCAAGAGCACTAATAACTTAAACCGTGGAAACTTACGCTGAAAAATAAATAAGTAGATTATTTTAAAAATGTTGCATCACTGATCCCCAGAAGGGATTTATTTTTAAAAATTTACAACGTAAAACTTACTGTCTGCTCGGATACATCGCTAAGATATACAAAATGCTAAAAAATATTAAACTTTATGGATCATGTATCAAACGTGAACAACATAGCTGATAATAATAATGATATTAACCTACTATATATAAGGCATATTAATTCCTTGCTAATTAATCCGCATATATTACGTAGTCAGCTCTTTTTCTTGTTATATATGACTAGATGCGTCCCGCAGTTTCACCCGCGTATAATTAATAAAAATATAATAAATAAAAAGTCAGCCAAGAACCTTCGATAAAAGGACTATACAACACAAAAATATTTTTAAATTCGACCCAGTAGTTCCAGAGATTAGCCGAATCAAACAAACAAACTCTTCAACTTTATATATTATTCGACACAATTACCTATTTATTAACAACAATGATATTTCCAGTTACATCCAGATAAAATTACAACAAAATTGCTTCATTGGTTTAGCCGTGAAAGCTAGGGGTACAATACTCGTGCACATTATAGCAATTATTTTTTGAATCAGCATTAGCAATCAACTGTAAAATAACCGTTTATTTGTTTTTATATTCATAATATACAATAGCTATATCTGAGTATAACAAAAATGGTTTTATATTTAGATAACAGAATCTCTTATATTTTAGTTAGTTATTACGAGTCATAGACATCAGCATTGAAACAAATGTCCATCCTTGTTCTCACCCTTACATTGTCAATGCACCAGCAATCTTAGGAACTAACGATACCGTATGACTTTGCTTTATAATATAGCCATATAACGCAAAAATATTATTTTAGATAGTACTGCTAGCTCCTGAGGTAAATAATAAATACTCTCCAACTTCAATGTAAATATAGACATATAATGTATTAATTAGTGTCAGATTTGAAGTTTAATTATATTTTATACACCACTTGGTGGTAGAGTTTTGTGCAAGCTCGTCTGGGTAGGTACCACCCACTCATCAGATATTCTATCCCAAAGCAGCAGTACTTTGTATTTTTGTGTTCCGGTTTGAAGTTTGAGTGTGCCAGTGTAATTACAAGCACATAACGTCTTAGTTTCTAAGGTTGGTGACGCTTTGGCGATATAAGCGATAGTTAACAAGTCTCAAGTCTCTTACAATGCCCATGTCTATGGGCGTTGGTTGATCGACCACTTACCAACAGGTGACCCATAGGCTCGTCCGCCTGCTTATTTTATAAAAAAAAACATAACGTGTCTAAAATTTTCACATCATTGACAGTATAAAAAAAGTTAAAAACAATATGCAGTAGCGTAACATGACGTCACCAAGGCCGCATCAGCCATCTAAAGAAGGCTAGAATATACGTGACTTCTATTCCATGTTTTTATTTTTAACAATATTGATATGATATTGTCATTCATAATTAAGATTTATACTTAAGACAATTTTTGTTCTAGGTCCTACACGTGATAGATCAAGTTCTTCAGCCCTTGCTGCCTTTGGGCCAGAGCGCCGTCGGCACACCGGTATACAACCCAAACGCATACCAGTTCCTAGAACATTCGGACGTGTTCAATATTGAACAACACCGCCTCAGGTAATATACCGAATACAGCATACAACAGTAGGCTATATCGGCGAAATACATTTGACTTTAAACGTTTAAATGCAGTTTGAACTAAACGACAGTCAGAAGACTTTACAAAGCCTAGGAGTACAAAGCAAAGTTGTATATTGCCCTTGCGATAAGCTATTCGTCGGTTTTCTTTTGCGTTCTCTTTATTTAGACAATTCAATTGTAATCGTACTTCAAGTTCTAAAATAGTCTTTTTAATAAGGTCTTATTTTAATATTTATTTTGTTTGCTAAACTGTATACATGAGTGAGACTAGAACAAACAATATAAAATACGATGAATACATAAGTTAATTGCATTCTGCTAAATGTAAGCACAGCATATAAAAGTATTTTTTGGGCTAGCATTTCCTAACACTCGGAGAATATAATTAAATGAAAACATACAGTTTTTTTTGTCAGCGTTTTATATATTAATTTACGAGTAGGAAAATAAATGTCAATATAAAATTAGACATAGCAAAGTTTCTAATAATAAAATCTTATAGTAAATAAAATTGATCCGAAACGGAATGTGTTTCATTCGAAATGCTTTTACATTAACAAAAATGTTATTTGTGACAAAAATGCAGTGACTTATGCAAACACTAGTACGTTTCATGATTTGAACACAATATGACAAATTCGCTATCATCAGCGTTTCGGCTGATATGTCGTTAGGTGTTTTTGTGAAAACGACATTACTAAGCATACAATCAGTTTTGCACTTCAGCTATTGCATTCAAATATTCAATTTAGTAACGTATTTTCAATAATCAAATATCTCCAATTCCATTTATCATATATTGTAATGTCATTGGCTCTCAGATTAGAGCCTCGAGACGAATTTACTTCCGGATTTAAAAATCGAATAAAGTTTATATGAATATTTTGACATTCATAAATAAAATTTTCCAACATTTAATCTCACAAACTGCAATCGTTTGAAATAAAACTACTTGCAATGATTTTGTTTCTAGTCCTTTACGTTTTATTTGTGCAAAAATATTAAATATTAAAAAGCGACGGTAGAGTTGATTTTTACCGTTTAGTTATTCCAGGCCACTAAGTTCCGCCTCTGATGCGAAGTTTTATGAGTCGGATTTTTCCACTTCACTCCCTTTATGCAGCAAGAGAAGTTCAAAAACAATTGTTTTGTATGAATACTTACTGAAACTCTATAAATTATTTCAAGAATAATATTATTTCAAGAAAACGTTACAAAAAGTCTTATTTTTTTCTAAATATATTACTAAAGAATGTATACTATTTTTATATTTATGTATAAATTTTTCATAAAGTGGTCATATTGAATATAATTATTTATTGAGTATGACTAACGTTTAAAATTTTGACAAAAGTTTAATAGTCTTGTGGTCTTACGTCACCGATTCTTATGGGTATAAAAAAAATAGTTTTACACTTTACATAAGGTAAACGCCGATTGCCACACAATGAACGCCGTATTCAATCTTCGTCAAATTGAATATAAACTCCGGCATATGCATTTGCAAATACCGCTGACGAATATTTAAATTCGATTTCACACGTGGAAAATTGAAAATTGAAAAATTATGAATTATCCTCGTGATTTGTAAAGTAGCTTTACTTATTTGTATATAACTGCAATGTACTTACATAATTTAATAAATATTATTTGTAAAATATAAAGTATTCACTCGGTGCTATAGACAGTGGCGTAGCTTGCCCTTGATGGGCCTGTATCAAATTAAGTGCCCTTCATCTTAACTGCGGCGATGAACTTTTTTCCAATTTATTTTAAAAATGTGTATCATACATTAATTTTTACCCGAAAAATTTAGCGTCCGGTCTCCGAAGTTTTGCTTCCTCGGGTTCGGAGTCTATATGGCCTCTTTGATATGGCTGATACAGCGGTAGCTACGCCCCTGGTTGCAAATTTAATTAATAAGAAGAAAATTGCAGGCATAAGGTACATAACATCTTAGTTCCCAAGGTTGTTGGCGCATTGGCGATGTAAGCGATGGAGAACATTTCTTACAATGCTAATGTCTATGGGCGTTGGTGACCACTTACCATCAGGTGGCCCATAAGCTCGTCCGCCTACCTATACAATAAGAACAATATTTCGTAGCGACGTTCGTACGAATAAATAAATATATTGGTCGAAAAACAACGCAGTTTTGATAGAAGCGATAACGCAGACTCATCGTGTATAACGTTTAACTTATTAACATTACGCTTTTCATGGGATCACAGACACCCATAACAAAATAATTAATGTTCAACGTTATACGTAAAACAGTGTTCTCGTATCGACGCTATTATTACGGGCTTTATTTTACGTAGAAGTTTTAAGGTTTCCGTAATGGACTTAACTATTTGTTAAGTCACTTAGTGTTGCTATTCTTTTTAATCTAAGGCCGTATTATTGTAGTATGAAATAAAATAATATAATTTGCACGCTTATGCTACGCTAACATTTTTTTTACCAATAATATTTTATATTATTTGACAAAAAGGATAGTAACAGATAGACTATATCTCGTTATCTTAGTGGCCAGCGTATACTGACCAATGACGTTTCTTGTGCAAATAATATGTATACTGTGTATATACTGTGAATGAATATATACTGTGCGCAATCGGTCAGTAGGACATCATTATCATAACAGTAAGATTATCAAGATAGTTCCAAAAAAGGCATCGACTTCCAATAGAAAATAATATGCGTATAATGCGTCATTGTTTACCAGCAAGGGCGACAATCATGTAGGGTGGGTGCATACACATGTTTATTTGCTAGTCTGAACAATTAAATCTGATTTTTATTATTACGAAATTGAATGTATTTGGAAAGTTAGCCAAAAAGTATGAAAATATATTGCAAGTGTAAGATTAAATATTATTTACCTTAACTTATTATATTTGTATGAATACCTGAGTGTTGTAGAAATTGTAGAACTTTGAACCTTTTAAGAAGCCTGACCATTAATCTATTCATTCATCCATTTGCAAATTTGATTGCTTTATATTACTTAAACTCGATATTTAATATGTCGAACAAAATTCTTAAGAAAGAATAAAATATGTATATGTGTTTGAAATAATTAAATTTTTGCTCAAAGTCATATTATATCTTCCTTCAATCGTTACACGTACTTATTGATCGTCGTACACCGGTTCGGAAATTAACAACTCAGACCAAAGAACCGGCGAAGGAAACTCAGCAGAATGGGTGGTATTTAAAAAGTACTTCTACGGTAACAACGAAAAGTCAGGACATTGTGAAGCCTCTATCAACCTTTATAATATAAGGCTTTAAAGGTTGTTATGTAGAGTTGCTGCTTTCTACTTTTCGAAATAAGTTTTTTATTACTCGTTTAATTTATACACATTTATAACTATGTAAATGATTCGTTTAACTTTATTGGGAACTGACAAAATAACTAGCAGTGCCCTTTTTTAAGGATTGTTAATATTTCTATTGATTATTCCAATTAAGCGTATAGCTTATGTTAGTAGTGGGGACGAAATAGCTCAAGGAAGTATCCATCAAGCGAAGATCTTTTCATCGCTAGGCGGCCCGTAAACCAAGGCGCTATTGACTCGTTGTGTAACAAAATTATTATAATAGTTACATGGCAATAACAGTCGTTAAATATATAAAGGAACAAATCCTTGCACTATCGTTCTTACTGATAGACATTGCATAGCGACTAAATAGAAATTCCTCCAAACATTGTCAAAACAAAGTTGCATTGTCAAATAAATTTCGCGTCGATCCGTGTACCTATCTCTTCAAAAAGGTCCTAATATATATTTTTTATTGTATAGGTAGGCGGACAAGCATATGGGCCACCTAATGGTAAGTGGTCACCAACGCTCATAGACATTGGCATTGTAAGAAATGTTAACCGTCGCTTACACTGCCAATGCGCCACCAACCTTGGGAAGTTATGTACCTTATGCCTGCAATTTTCTTCTTATTAATTAAATTTGCAACCAGGGGCGTAGCTACCGCTGTATCAGCCATATCAAAGAGGCCATATAGACTCCGAACCCGAGGAAGCAAAACTTCGGAGACCGGACGCTAAATTTTTCGGGTACAAATTAAAGCATATGGGCCACCTAATGGTAAGTGGTCACCAACGCTCATAGACATTGGCATTGTAAGAAATGTTAACCGTCGCTTACACTGCCAATGCGCCACCAACCTTGGGAACTAAGATGTTATGTCCCTTGTGCCTGTAATTACACTGGCTCACTGACCCTTCAAACCTGAACACAACAATACAAAGTACTGCTGTTTTGCAGTAGAATATCTGATGACTGGGTGGTACCTAACTAGACGAGCATTCACAAAGCTCTACCACCAAGTAAGCAGTTTATAGAAATGTGATGCTTAAGAATCGGGCCGTTAAAAGGTACTTATATCGGTCATAACATGACTTCGCTGGCTAAGCTATACGAAATATATAAAGTAATGTACTACTAAATTGTAAGCCCTAGAAATGTCTTACATTTCTTCATGTTCAAAGACCCATTTTTAGTTTAAAAATAATGAAAAATAAATTAACGAAAACTTTTACTCGAATAATTTAATGAATGTATATATAATTCAGCATAAAACGCATAAAAGAAACGCGGGGGCTGCGTGACGATAGCTCGCTTGGCTTGATGCTGATTACCTCATATTTGTTTTATATCTAGCATCATAAAACATGTATCATCACGGACTGAATCCTAATTTTCCCACATGAAGGCGGCTAAGAAGTAATTTATATTAAGTACTTTACTGTTAAATTTTCGTTTCCGGGACATATCAAATACCTAATATACTTAATTCATACGGCACGAATATGCTTCATTTTTAGTGTCAAATAGTATATACTATTTAAAGGTTTATGATATGTTATAAAATATTAATATAATATTTAATTGAAACTCAATCTTTACTTGGTGATAGGACTTAAGCCTAACTAAAAGTACCACCCACTCATAAGATATTTTAGTGAGTGAGCCAGTGAAACTACAGGCAAAACACAAGGCAGGCAAACTACAAGAGACGTAACATCTTAGTTCCCAAGGTTTGCGACGCATTGGGGATGTACAATATGGTTAATATTTTTTACATCGATTATAACTATGGTCATTGTTCCCCATTTACCTTAACTTACCTTTGCTAGTCCACCTGCCTATTTTATAAAAAAAAAAACTTAAAAAAGTAATTATTAGCAAAAATATAGCTATCGTTACTTACATGTTACTTACAATTTTTTAAGTGTTTGTTACATTCAATAATTTTAATTTATGTTTGTTTGATATACCATACATTTTATTCTTTAAACGTAAAACAATATTACCTTTTACGATACAACTCCTTTCTAAGCTAGCTTTCTTCTCTTATATGCAAACGGTCAAGTACGATAAAGCCAAGCCAAGGGTCTAGTTCTAAATACCTTCGACTTGAAGTTGACGTCGTTATAAACTTGCTTATTTGCAGCTGAAGAAAAATAGAATATATTATGTACCTATTTAGATTTACTTTTCAAATAAATCTAGACTATTTGAATACTGCTACAGGGTTTCGAAGTTTTAAAAGTGTAGAACTGGAATAACATAAATAATAATATATTAAAAATTTTACAGGCTATAAAGGCTTAACGCATTTTATAATATAATAACAAAAAAATATTAAAAACCTTTGTTAAAAAGAAAATACTTTATAACACTTTTTTTCCAGATCGTTCCGTCAAAAAGTAAATCAATTACAGAAGAAAGAAGTGTTCAACGCCGATGGGCGACACACATTCTTTATTCCCGTCGACGAAGGCTTTAAGGTAACTTCGCAAAACAATAAAACTAGTTTAAAAAGTTAGAGAAAACTTAATATTTTACGTTAAGACAATTTCTCAAGAGTTTATTTTATTTTTTACTTTTCAACAAACTCTTTGGAAATTAGATCTTTAAAAAATAAAACTACGACATTTAGTCGTAATATTATAAACACGTTATTCAAACTAAATTAATTTCCGAATTGATTATATTGATGTGATGATTACATGATGAACACGATGAGTCTTCAAATATTATCAATATTTAAGGATATATATATTTACCAATACCTTGTAATCACTTTTCTTAGTAGTAAGGCTTTGCGCAAGGCCGCTTGCCAAATAACATTACTTAGTATATTTGTGTTATGGTTTGAAGATGGGTGAGCAGTGTAACTAAGGCACGAGACACATTGCATCTTATTTTCCAATGTTTGTGGTGGAGCATTGACGATGAAAGAAACGCTTATTATTTCTTACACCGCTAATAGTGCGCTTTGGGCAAAATTGACCAATTACTATCTGCTCGCCCGCCTTTCTTGTTTATCAAAGAACAAACTCTGTAACCGACAGTTAGATAGATTGAACCACTCTTCAAAAAGTACTGAATGTTTGCATAACTATTATAAGTATACATTTTGTAAATACAGTTGAGTATTAAATATGTTTGATTATTGATTTTAGGAAATAAAATATTACTACTGTAAGTAAAATAAGATATTTACTAAGATAACAAATAAAATGCTTTATATATTTTTCATAGCCAACCACGAGATCGGATTTAATCGACGCTAAAGTGGTCGATGGTCACGTGATCCCTCACCACGTACTGTTCACTCAGGCAACCCCAGAAACCGACGAGTTCAAGAGTATGGCATTCAGTGACAACGTCAAAGTAATAATATCGTTCACCACTTCAGCCAACGGCAAGGAAGAAATTAGTAAGTAATTGATTCAATAAAACTTATATCAAATCAAACGAAATAAATGTCACCTAAAACTTTTCTAAAAACACACTGTTCACACTATAGTCAGATAATACTAACAAAGTGAAATAGATTTTATTGTCATCGGTATGAAAAGTGTGCGATTTCAGTGTAATTAAAAAAATATATAATATATTAAAATTGAATTTATTTTGCATAAACTGTTAGTATATTTTGTGGGTCAAATCTCGTAACCGAATTTTATACCACATCCAATCATTAATATGCAAATTTATTAGATTAAGCTAACATTTTCACACAATTATGATACAGGTTATTTTAATATGATAAAGTTGTTATTCATCCTTTGAATTATTTCTATTCGGAATAATGTAATATACTTCGGGCCAATATAACCAACAGTCGGGCAGCAGTTAGTGAGTCCGACTTGCAAATAAGCAATTTTTTTGTACATAGTGGTATAATTATACTGACACCATCTGAATATGTACCACCCTTTTACTTATTCTAAAGCCAAACAGCAATACTTAATGTTTTTGTGTTACAGTTTATAGGGTGAGAAAGCCAGAGTAATTACAGGCACAAGGGACATAACATTTTAGTTACAAAGGTCACACATCGGTGTTGTCAGTCGGATAGTTAATATTTATTACACTGCAAATAGACATTTGCAGTGTAATATGTGTCCATAGACATGGATGGTAATGGCAACTTACCACTTATTTGCCAATAAGCCTTTAATAAAAAATAAGTATACAATAATATAATCTTGGTTATTTTCTTAAAAATGTAGTTAAATTAATAAGTAGTAATAGTAATAATCTCCTAAGTAAATAATTTTGATTATCTAAAGTAACTTAATACAAAGCTTAAGACACCTAAGCTTTATAACAATAGCCATTTAGTCACTTTGCGTTGGAAAAAAAGAAAATACAGCATTATAATAAACACTTATAACTTACTAATACTTCCAAAATTATACGTATTCGTCATAATCAGTATAACCAAATATTTTAGTTCTAAACCATTTGATAAACAATTAAAAAAGTATTTCAAAAACATCGTTCGATAAAAAACCACGCGTCATTCCTCAATCCAAAGAGCTTCCAGTACTCCAGATACTCAAAGTGAAGAGTAAAACCGTTTCAGTTGAAACGCGTCCGTTTTTAACGAAATAAAATACCAAAAAAGCAAGGTACATACTAATTCCTATAGCTGTAAAGGCTTATTTATTTATATTAGCTTATTTAAAACCATTATTTTGCGATGTCGTTTGTTTTTCTCATACGATTTCAAGTTATTATAATTTTAGGTTGTGTTAAGAGATTACGCCGTATATGAAGTTCTGATTTATATTTTGGGTTTTTTCTGATAAGACGACGAAAGGAGGTTTTACGTTTGATTTTAATACAATATAAAATAATGTGTCATTATATTAATCAATTCAAAAATTAATAGTAGATAAAATTATGAATATAAATAAATATATAAAAATTGTAAAAAATCTGCTCATCTAGCGATCAACGTTTCTTAACGTTTATTTTTCTCAGGTCGTCGTGCACTAATTTATAACTAAGCTGTAAAAACGTTCCTTCAAAGGATTCCTTTTAAAATATCAGAACACTTTACTTCTTTGCAAAATTTAACATTAAATTAACGAGTATTTCACTAAAGTAGACGTAATATAATTAGAAAAACTTGAGACTAAGCTTTTTAACTACATTTATCATTATACATTTACATGATTAATTCAAAATATTGTTAAGACATTATTTATGTTCCTACATGGCATTGGCGAAATGGTCCGTGACCTGACGGCAAAATTAAAAGGCATTAACAAGAAAAGGGAAATTTATAATGAGAACCATTTAGTAAGTAACATTTCAATCGGATTAATATTAGTAAACCAAAATCGTAACATGTGCTGATCGTTATGTACGGAAAACAACATTGTCCTAAATATATAATGTCCCCCTGACAGAAATATTTTTAGCAACCACGGGCAAACACAGAGAAATTAGCCTGCGCCTAACCCTAAACCGTAGACTTCCGTACTTTCAGTTATACTTTTCAACTTCCTAAATCTGAGCTCTTACTTATTCTCTTGACCTTGCGACCTAAACTTTGTAAGATTGCTAACGAAGTAGCTTACACTTGTATATAGGTATTGAATTATACTAGATATATAAATATAGTTGGACTCAGAAGATCTCGAACGTAGACGTTCTGCGGCGCGTCAACCAGAAGCGGCAACTTATGGAGACTATCAAAAAGAGAAAAAATGCCTACCTCAGGACACGTGCTTAGGCATGACAGGTAGCAACTTTTGCAACTCATTTTGATGGGAAAGGTTGCCGGGAGGAAAGCTGTTGGTGGCAGGAAAAAGTCTTGGCTATGCAACATCCGAGAATGGACGGGAATCGCGAGTGCCGCTGAACTTTTCCACCTCGCGAAGAACAAGAAGGAGTGTGTGAAGCTAACTGCCATCATTCGCTATTCGGAGACGCACTTGAAGATGAAGATATATAAATATTAAATTGTGCTAAATATCAATGATTTAAAATATCTTCAACAAAAGTTGATTGTTTCTCTAAATATTTCTCTTATAAACTTTACCCTCCCCACAATGTATTGTCAACTTTAATAATATTGTTTAACTAATACTTGATTCCATGTTTGCTTTAGGCCTTATTGAAATTGTTGACTGAGTCGATAAGCAAACCTACTCAAACATTCATGAAAACTCGGTACGAGGCTCCTTAACTTTTGTATGTAAATTTATTACAGTCATAACTATTTAACCCGGTCAAAACTCCTTTTGACCTGAATCATATGGGCCACTTGATGGTAAGTGTTCGTCAATGCCTAAAGACATTAACATTGTAAGAGATGTTAACCATCGCTTACATCACCAAAGTGTCACCAACCTTGGGAACTAAGATGTTATGTCCCCTGTGCCTATAATTACACTGGCTCATTCAAACTTCAAACCGGAACACAACAATAGCAAGTACTGCTGTTTTGCGGTAGAATATCTAATGAGTGGTTTGTACTTTCCCAGACGAGCTTATTATAAAGAGTTATAAAATGAGTGTAGTTTTAACAAAATATATCCCAACCTATTTGGCAAAAATACTTTCTTATTTTTAGGTCGAAAGTAATTGTGACCGGAAAAGAATCCTGACTGCAACATTTAAATACAATATACCACGTTATTTTAAATCTGACTAGCTGTTAGCCCGGAAAAGGGAAGAATACATAATATAAGTTCTACCTAAACATTTATGCGTAATACATTTTATTTACGCGACGAACGAAAGAACCAGTCGTTATGATTTTTTCCAAAACCTTTCAAGGACATGAAGCTCACCGTCCGTTGGCGGAAACCGTGTCAGAATACACAGACAGACAGACTATATAATGATTCGCATTCGTTCATTATTGTATTTGGTAATCATTTATTGGGTTAAGAAATTGCATACTGCTATTGAAATATACGTGTATTTTTAAATATAATAATATCCTGGGACATTATTCACCCGTCCCGACTTCGTACGGGTAAAATAAGAATTTTATCCCGTGCATTTTTTAATCAATAAGATATAAACATTCACCAATCGACTTATTCGCCCATACAGTACAGTGTATGTGTGTTCAGTACAGGGCATATAATAATTCTACTTCCTACTAATATAATAAACACGAAATTATGTATCTATATATGGACGTTTGTTACTCTTTCACGCAAAAGTACTGAATGGATTTTAATGACACTTTACAATAATATAGCTCACACAACAAAATAACAAATAGGCTATAGTTTATAAAGCTATTGAGTAAATTGACCAAAATATAATAAAAAATGTACGTGACACAGTCGGAAAAAAACTTATATTTGCAAGCCATTCTGTCATGCCTGCATAAACCGTAAGAGGTACACGAAAATAATGTATGGTGGAAATATATCTCTTATATCGTTCTACAAAAAAATCTTTTATATGTACGCCATTATCGCTTAAATTGTGAATCCATAATACAATAAAATATTATAGGTATTATATTCCGAAATGCAAATTTTGTACAAACATTTTTTTTTCGCTGGAAAAACGTCTTACGCATTTCCCCCACATTAAGTGGTGGGGTATGTAGGGCTCGCCGGCAATGAAGATGTCGGAAAACCTACTAAAAAACCAGCGGTATACTCTCTATCTTTATAATAAGCTCGGTTTTTTCCGTTTTTTCTGACTTTTTCAACAATTTTCGTCATATTTCAACAAATTTACAAAAAACATTAATGAATTATACACGTTAACCTTTCTATTGAATTACTTTATCCCTTGGTTAAAACCGTATGAAAATCCGTTCGGATTTTTTCTAGTTTATCGCGTTCATACAGACAGACAGGAAAGGCGAAGAAAACTTTTTTTTATAATATGTAGTGATAGTGATACCCTGGAGGCGATCGTTTCATTCCCAAGGTGTGCAGTCAGCTAAATTATATTATATTTATTCAATTGTAGCTTATATGACACGTTTGTAGGTTTAACATAGCAGCGCCATCAATTGATTACTTACTCAATCCAGTCAACAGATATCGCTATCTGTTAAAATCGTTTGGAGTTAATAGATAATTGTGAATGTCAAATAAAAGACAAATAATCTGCAATAAAATAATATTGCGACTATAAATTAAAATGTAAACTATCCTATCTTTCAAGTTGGATCAAACTGCACACGGTGTGCATATTTGATTAAAATCTCTTAAGTAGTTTAGGAGTCCACCGCGAACAAACAACATGACACGTAATTTATATATATAAAGATATATGAAATTAAATCAAATTATAAAAATATCAGTCACTACCGTTATTATGCCACTGCTGAACAAAATACTTATTTAGAGTTTAATGCACCACGCTACACTTCGAGTCGACTGATTCGAGCCGACACATTCAGGTTTCCTAACGATGGTTTTCTTTCAACGCCGAGCAAAAGATGAATTATGAACAAACTAAGCATACGAATGCTCGGTGATGCTTGTATATTAAATCTCAACCATTTGAATTAACTTTAATGTACTTGGTTAAAAATGGAATTTACTTTTGAGTTTCCGCTTTACTTTATGAGCGGGCCAAGTTAAGATACTAAGCAGCGACATGTAATGTAATGTGTTAGTTTAAGCTTGTTTAAACATTCTATGCAGTGAAGCTACTTAGACACTTAAAACTCTACGACGTCGACACGATGAAAGTACGTTTTAAATATAAGAAATAAATCATATATATCTATGAAACGTTTTAAAATAGTACTTTAATATGCTGATATTATATTTAAACTAACTAAACATGACTATAAAAACTTTTAATTAATTTAATTACTATTGTTGTGTACCGTTTTGAAGAGTGAGTGAGACAAACTGACATTTTGACATCTTACCTAGTGTAAGCAGACACAAGGGACAAATGTCAGTTCCAGATGTTGGTGCCCATTGACGATGTTCTGAGATGTCAATGGTTGAGAGTTCTTACAGTGCTAATATGAGTGCTGGCCGATTGTAACAACTAACCTCAGGTGGCTAATATACCAATCCGCCTACTTATTATAAAAAACTTCAATGTATTTTTTAAATTATTTTAATAGCGTACGTGAAATCGAACACGGTCGCTGGGGATGCAAAACACAGCAGAGGGGTCGTACTCGCAGACATTGTGAGGGCGAATATACCCGTCAAGAACGGCGTCGTCCATCTCATACAGAGACCTTTGATGGTAGTTGACACCACTGTCGTCGACTTCCTTAAGGTAAGACATGATAAATATTATAACAAATATGTTTGTAATATATTTAAAAAAATAATCAGTTATATAGCAGGAGTAGATAAGTTTGACTTTGTTTATAGCACCATTAGGACAATGTATTTTTTAAATAATAATTTAGTAAGTCAAAGACCCTGAATAGAAATACATAGGCATAATACCTACATTAATACCTATTTTGTCTTGAATAGATTGCGATCCCTACATAGATTTAACCGGCTTCAAAAAAAGGAGGAGGTTCTTAATTCGGGTGTATCATCTTTTTTATGATCTTTACCTCAAAAGCGCATCATTTATGAACCGTTTGTAAAAACATATTTTTATCTTTGAAAGGATATACTTCCTGTTTGGTCCCATTTAAATTTGAACAAAAATGACAGCCTCAGTATATGATTTTTTTATGGGCTCGAATGGCTTTATTTGAAGTCGGTTTTGTTTTTTAAACAGATATTTAGTTATTTTTGTTATATACTTACAGTTAGCATATATACCATAAATCTCAACTTTATTCAGTATATTACTCGTATGTTTAAATAAAATAATGTTTTTTGAACCGTGTCATTAATTTTTGCTCCATTAATTCCGGAACCAGGGGAGAAAGGTAAAAAGTCGTAAATTATTTGCGTTATATTTATACTTGTGTGTGTCTTACGTGAGGTTATATTTCATAAGTGATTGGAGCACGTTTAAGAATAATGATGTGTGCATACTGCATATGAATTTTTATTACAACTCTTGATTCGTTCTTTACATCGGACATCTTATTTATATTTCATGAGCTTGATATTATAATGTGATATTTTATTTTCATCGGTATGTTAATAATAAATTTATATATTTTTTCTATTAAAGGTAAGATTGCACGGTTTTTTAAGTTAAATTATTTTTTTAAAGAACATATTGATTTTTAGTTTTATTAGTAGATTTAAATTTGGGATGATGGTATTATATTTATATATTATTTTAATTTTAGGACAGTTATATTCACTGGCTATTTTGATAGTACTGTAAATTATTATAAAATATCTAGATTCAGAGATATTGTATTGATATTTTTTTTGTTATTTTTTTTAAATTTAATAATGTAATATTTAAATTTTGTATATATTTCACACGAAAACGTTTAAGAACTAAAAAAGTTACAACGCGGGCAATTTGAGTACGTCAGATTTACAAAACACTACGTTTACATAAGAATGCACTTAAACTTAACCTTATTACGCTTGTCACTCCTAAACTAATTAAAAAAAAAAAATTATTAACATATTTTTGAAAGAAATATTTAACTAATAAAATCATATCAATTAGTATATCGGTATCCTTATTTTATTTCAGTCACAATGGTGCTTAAGCGTTTTGTTTTGTTTCCAGCAGTATTTGTTTGAATTCGCTTCATTTTTATAACTTGAGACAACACTTAATACATTAGCAAACAATATTTTTTATCGATAATATCATTTGTTACTAAAATGTTTAATTATTTTCATGTTTTACGCCTCCTTGTCATGGAACCTGCATGAATTTTGCAATTTTAGGGGATTGTAAGTATATTTTTGCATGGTGTTATTTGAATAGAGTGATAGATTTTTGAACACATAAAATAATGAGATTTCCCTTCGATAGAGATATACTCAAAACAAATTACTGCAATATTAAAGTAGCCCTCAAATCGGTAGACTCCTTCACAAATTAACTAAAGAGTTTCTTAAAATAATCACGTAACTTTGCTTAATTTTTCAATAAACTTTACCTAGAAGTAGGTACAAATTACATATTGAAGTAATTTTAAAACTATCGGAGATGAAAATTTTTAAAATGCATTTATTTTATTATTACGATGTTGGATAATTTTCCTTGTTTTATTTATAAAAAACTGTACAAATACATTCACCAAATTGTATTTTTGGATTTATAAATATGAATTACTTTCAAAAGCGCTCAGGCAAACATTTAAAGGTAATGTATATAACTAAACAACAAATTTGACTAGTATTAAATTGTTTTCATTTAATATTATATTAGTTTATGTATTAAATCATTTTATTATATAAAAACGAATTCATGTAGAATTGAAGATTAATTGTATTTTAATATAGTTATCTATATTATTGCAATTTTAAACCATGCTAGTCTTAATAATCTTTCGATAGTATGCATAACTTATAATTACTTAAGTAAGTATATATTATCTATATATTATTTAATCAAATTCGCTGAAATTCATTCTATCCTGCATGGCGAATGAATTTCCTTCATTTATAAACTTTAATGATTATTCTTATATTAACTATTTTACTTTTTTTAAGATACATATAAATTATTTCATTAAAATTATACCTTAGTAAAAATATATTATAAAATTGCAGCATATCATATTTTTTATTTTAACTCCAAGCTTAATATTATTTAGTTCTGTTGTTGTATGAAAAATATATTTTCTCATCAGGAAAAAGAAGATGGTCCCCTGTGTAAATTCTACGAGGTCATAATGGACTTAGGCGAGCACAATCAGTTCCTTAACGAGCTCACTTTGGCCAAAGACATAACGCTCTTCGCGCCCTCCAACGAAGCTTGGAATGAAATTAGTGTGCAGAATATTATAAGGTGAGCTCACGATGTAGTTTTAAGCACAACGTATTTTGGTATGGAAAATTAAATATTCTTAAAGTAGTGCTACTAGATTCTAACCACAATTTTAGTCAATGGCAACTCTTTTATTATTAGGTAAGAATAAATTAACCTTTGTATTTGTACCCATTGTATTTTTTGAATTAAAAACTATATCACTGTTCTATTTCAATGAACATAATTTTACTTTTCTGAATATATGTAATAATAATGGATATCGATAATAATCTTATATTTTAAAAATGGCAACGTTTCTTTTCTTAAGAGATATCATATTCTTATTATACAAAAAACACAGTCATAAATGTCCTTTAAAAGACAATACTCCGATTTTAACCATTTTTCTTCCTACAATATAAAATGAGGAAATCAACGGTTATTTATATGAACACAACAATACATATTTCTGTTGATATTATAATATCATTTTATTGTTTAAACAAAGCCTCTACCGAATGTAAGTAAATTATTGAAAATGTTTGCTCTTATTCAACTTTTGATTTTGAAAGAAAGTAATATACAGATCAATATGTATAAGCTTATGCCAAATGTTTGATACAGTACAGTAACAGCCTGTGAATGTCCCTCTGCTGGGCCCCCTCTCATTCTTTGAGACCACGCTGACCCAATGCGAGATGGTGGAATACACATGTGGCAAAATTTCAGTGAATTTAGACATGCAGGCATGAAATTCAGTGGTGATTGCCCAATCCATGATCCACGATGAATCCGCGATCATTTATCACGCGTTCTTAATCTCGGTTTACAGTTCTTGTTTGATACAATAGTAACTTAACCCAATGTATAACCCATTATTGTGCTTTAACTAAATAATTCTTAATCAGGCTTGGAATAAAGAATTTGAGAAAACAAATTATGGAATCTTTCTTGGGGGCTATACAGCCGATATCCATAAAATATTATAATAATTTTCTGGTGAAAACTGTTGGCATTTTCTAAATATCCAAAGATTAAGCGAGAAATAGTGATACACATAACACTTTTAATTAAAAAAGAAAAAACAAAACTTGTTGTACCTGTTATTCGACAGCAGTGTAGAATCAGCATTCAAACTCTTTTGTGACGCAATGTTTACCGTTTTACTAGACAATTCGAAAAAAGAAGTCCTCTGTTGTTCAATTAAAAATGTATTAATATTTTAGATGGTAGTACAAGTTAGGAACTATGAGTGGCTTCATCTGTTTTATTAAAATCGAATCTGTAATATTTATTCGAATCGATGGGTAAGGTACGTACGTTAGCTAATTGATTCGACTTCGAATCTAAGTTGACTTTCAACAAGGAAGCACAATGCTGGCTGCATATTTAATGGTAAAACAACATTAATGTTTTCATACTTCTTTTCTTTTCTTTAATTAAATTTATTAGTAGCAAATGTTTAATACGATTCGTATTGAAAAGTTAGCTATTGTAGCGTTGTTATTTTGTAATTCTATTGAAATATTTATCTCGAAAATACAAGATCGAAATTATTTAAATTCATCGACTAACAATTAGTGTACTTCAATTATTATAAGCAACAAGATGTCAACCCACTATGCCATTTAGAATTTTATTTTATTATATAATAATAGCATCCTTATAACAAAAATATATATTTATATATTCATAATTAAATACAATTACTTTTTAAATTTTGTTTAAAGGAATCATCAAAAGCTGAAAGAAATACTAAATTTACATTTAGTGCGCGAGAGATTACCTTTGGACGCCATTATTCATAACAACATGAACCAGGTCAGTGAAAATTATAATATTTAGCACGAAATTAAGTTATGGGAACATTTCAATTCAGTCAAAATTTAATGCACTTCAGCAACATAAATAAAGTTAACACATACAAAAGAGAAAAAAAAAAAACAAAATAACACTGGATTTCATATTTTCAACACTTTTAATTTATAGCATTCATAATATTTATAGCAACTCAATCTCGAGACTAGACGCCGTTAACATCGTTTTACGTTACTCCTGATTCTTTTTAAGTAATCTAGTGGTTAAACCTGTGATTAAGTGTTGTATTCTATACTAAAATACTCGTTACAAAACAAATAGTGCAGTGATAAACTCAGTTTTGTGAAAACACAAATCAAAACAAGAAAAAACGAAGTTTAAATATTGAACAATTCTCAACTGATACAGTGCAATAGTTGCAGTGCGCTCGGTCATCGACCCCGGTCATTAGCTAATGAGTAATGACTCACTAACGCAATCGTGCCGTATTCAATAACATATTATTAACAAAGTAACATTTTATTTCTTTAAAATGAAGTGCGCCGGCTGCTTGAAAAATACTAAGGACGGCAATGTTATAAAATGTACTTCTATGCAATGTAATAAGCTCTTTTGCTTGAAGTGCATAAATGCTACTTCTCTAACACCAGAACACGAAAAAGTTTGGCTATGTCCGGAATGTTCGGCCCAAAGAAGAAGACAGGGTGATAACAGCTCAACCCCGGTACGTCAACCCATAGACTCACAAAATGTCACCCTACGGAAAAAATCTGACTACACGCTTGATACCAGTAATTCTGATATAACAGACCTTATTAACGAGGTACGCCTACTGACAACGGAACTGTCCTCCCTTAAAATTAAATTGGATGAGGCCACAACATCAATGCTCCGCTGTCATGAACGTCTAGATACTCTAGCTACTTCGGTATCGGAAAATGAGTCTCGAATTAAATTGCTTGAAAATCGAAACACGGAAATCGACATCCTTAAAGGCACAGTCCTCGAACTACGTTCGGAACTAAACGCCCAAACACAAAACTACTTATTAAACGAAATAGAGCTCTGTGGCATCCCTGAACATAACAACGAAAACGTCACTCACATAACATTACTTGCTGCAAAGAAACTTGGCGTAGATCTATCTGAACAAGAAATAGATTCAGCTTCTCGAGTGGGGACGCGTAAACAGGCCTCTCGACAATCGTTAGAACAAACAGAAAATCTTCCCAGACCACTTGTTGTACGCTTATTAAGACGGTCTAAGCGAAATGAATTACTTAAAGCAAGTAAAGTTCGAAAAAACGTCACAAGCACCGACCTGGGCGTATCGGGACCGACACGTAAAATATATTTTAACGAACGACTTACTAAACAAAACAGGCAATTTTTTCGTCATTGCAGAAACATATCAAAAGAAAAGGGCTACGCTTTCTGTTGGACAAACAACGGAAACATTTATATTCGTCAACGAGAAGGAAAATCGGCCATTGCTGTACGATCGGAAGAAGACTTGGGCAGATTATCTAACAACTAAATATGTAAACAAACTGTTTAGCAAACTGCTCAACTGTAAATGTATCTACAAAATGTCAACTTTGATCATTAACGACGTGTTATACAAAAATTTGATAACCAATGCAATAGTTACTAAAAACCTATGTAACAAACACCTAGTTAAACGTAAAACTAAATTAATAACTAAAAACATAAACTTGCCGACTCTAAAATATTGTAATTTTTATTTTTGTTTTGATTACTTACTTCTGAGTTTTTGTAAATTTAGTCATTTTTATTACTACCGAAAATATTGTTTAGATATGTATTTTAAACATAACGTTAAGTTCTTCCTATATTTTACTATCAATCGAGAAAGTATTTTAATGACCGTGGAAACATACACCTCCAATTTTGTTTGTTTAAGTATTTGTAATTTAGAGAATATTTCTATTACAAAAAATAAAATACAACACAAACCCAACATAAATTTCATTACATTCTTACATATATATTTTTTATACAATTTTTTATTAGCTTTGAGTACTATATATCATTATCTTATTTTTACATCATTACGTTATATATATTATTATTATCTAATAATTTTATCACATACAAACCTAACACAAACCCGTATCCTTAATATTCATAACAGTGTCAATATTTACATAGCAGATGAATTTAATGGCGTGACTCCATTTAATCAAAGCAAGAACATATTGCCTAAATTATTAATTATTCGCAATGTTACAAAACAGCGTTAGCTATGATCCGGAATTAATCAATATTAACTGTCACGCAATTTCTATGCCAGAAACTTGCAAAAATACAATGAGCCCTGATCACAATTTTATCATATTAACCTTAAATATACGAAGTCTAGAGAAAAACTTTAACTGTTTTTATACTACATTATGTCGCTTTAGTATAAAAGTAGACGTTATAGTCCTAACAGAATGTTGGTTAAATGACACTTCTATTATACCTCACATCCCAGGATATACCGTACACAACACAAAAACAACGAGAAATCAAAACAGCGGAGTAGTCATTTACGTAGAAAACTCACACAGCGCAAGTGTTTATGATCATTCAACTTTAAACTCTGACTGCCTGCTAGTTAAAATCAACAACCTTGTCACGGTACTAGGCATATATAGATCCCCATGCACTAGGAGTGTAGACAATTTCCTGGAATCACTGGATAACCTCTTGTGCAAAATTAGAGACCAAACAAACATAGTAGTTTGTGGCGATATAAACATAAATATCACACCAGCTTCGAATCATTCTTCGTGCGCGGAATATCTTTGTTTACTTGCAGAACATGCTCTCTCACCGGCTATTACATTACCAACAAGAGGAAACGCATGCTTAGATCACATGATGGTCAAAACAAAAGGCAGTGTCACCGGCATAGTGTGTGATTCTGATATAACGGACCACAACATTGCTATTACAGGTCTTACCCTCAAGTCATCAAACGGAAACCGAATGCCACGTACGAGGCTGAAAAGAGATATAGAATCAATTATAAAAGAACTGTCACAATTAAATTGGTCTGATGTTACAAATTCTGCCGACGTAAACGAAGCGGTTCAACTCTTTATGACAACATTATTAGGAATTATAAACAAACACACGACTATGGTTAGATTAAGCCGGACTAAGTACAATTTGAAGCCATGGGTAACACCAGGTCTTATGAGGTGTATGAGACATCGAGACAAGTTACATAGTCAACACAGAGCACAACCAAACAACGATTTGCTAAAAGTTATTTACACAAGGTACCGTAACTTTTGTAACGGACTATTACGAAAACTTAAAGCTGATTTTGAACAAACAGAATTAGAAGAAAACAAGGATAACTCATACAAACTATGGAAATCTATCAAAAATATATGTTATATGACAAAAGATGTGAACGAACCAGAAGAACTACTTCAAATAAAAACCTCTAGAAATAAACTTCATTCCTTGAACATATGCTGCGAGTACTTTGCAACCCTAGGAGAAAACCTTGCACGTAACATACTCAATGACATCGCTCAACCTGAAGAAGAATTAACAGCTAGGATAAAATTATCACAATCACCAACTCACTCTTTCTTCATACAACCAACAGATGAGGCAGAAGTTGAAATGTTGATAAAGCAGCTCGATGATAAAAAAGCTTCAGGCATTGATAGACTAGATAATAAGACAATCAAACAAATCAGAAAGGAAATCATAAAACCATTGACATCTATCTTTAACGCAAGTATCATAACAGGAAAATTTCCTGAGGATTGGAAAATAGCGCTTATCTGTCCTATCCATAAATCAGGACCAAAAGACATTCCTGGGAACTATCGTCCAATATCGCTTTTAGGTGTTTTTTCTAAATTATTAGAAAAAATCATAAACAAAAGACTTGTGCTCTTCTTAGAATCCTTAAACATCTTCTCCAAACGTCAATTTGGATTCAGAAAAAACAAGTCAGCTGAGGATGCCACGTTACTACTAACTACTACAATTGCTAAACATTTAGATAAAAAAGAAAAGTGCATTGGTATGTTTCTGGATCTTGCAAAGGCGTTTGACACCGTTTCGATACCGATTCTTCTTAGAAAACTGGAACTGACGGGTATTAGAGGGAAATCTCTAGACTGGTTTAAAACTTACCTCACAGGTAGACAACAATGTGTTAAGATAAACCATCTCACAAGTCAGCGTCAAGTAACCAATTTTGGAGTTCCTCAAGGAAGTATACTCGGACCAACGCTGTTTATTCTATATATAAATGACCTACAAAACCTGGTGATAAGAAATGCCAACATAATCTCATATGCAGACGACACAGCACTAATCTTTCACGGCTCCAATTGGGAAGAAACAATCCATCATGCCCAGGAAGGTATAGAAACGGTTAAAAACTGGTTGCAAGAGAACCTTCTCACACTAAATATAAAGAAAACCAAGTATATATGCTTTCACAAAACTGCTATTTCATCTCCAGCAACATCTTTATGCCTAAAAATACACACGTGCAAAGAAGCAAATGATCAATGCAGTTGCGAAGAAATAGAAAGAGTGGATACCATCAAATACCTCGGAATATATATTGATCATAACCTCTCATTCAAACACCACATCAACTTCATCACAACTAGGACGCGCAAAATAATTAACGTAATGAATAAGTTACGAGACGTCACTAACACTAAAATTCTCCGAACAGTATACATGTCATTGTGCCAGTCATTAATAACTTACTGTATATCTTCTTGGGGTAGTGCAGCAAAAACTCTGCTGCTTGAACTTGAGAGAGCTCAAAGATCAGTACTTAAAGTTATGTTGAAAAAACCGTTCAGGTATCCTACATCTGCGCTCTATAAAGAAGCTGAAGTTTTATCAGTTCGGCAGTTATATATATTAAAAACATGTATAATAAAGCATGCTGAACTACTCAGCAAACCGGATAATGGGATTATTACAAAAAGAGTTTACAAAGTACCCATACCACGTTTCACTACTGCCTTTGCAAGACGCTTTCCTCCTTTTGTTCAAGCTCAAGTATACAACAAAACACTAAAACACTGCGACTTAAAACATCTAACAATGAAAGAGGCCAAAATTAAAATAACATCCTGGCTCAAGACCCTCACCTATGACGACACTGAAAACCTACTAAATGTACCCATTTAATTTTATCTATTACTTTTATTATGTATATATAATATATATATATATTATTTTTACATATTTATTTTTTATTGCTATATTTATTTATTACTTAACAATTATAATTATATTTTTATCATACTAATATAAGTACTCGTTAAAGACGTACATAAAATATAAAATACTAACACGTTACACCAAACACAAATGCTATAGGTATAGAGAATCAGATTGGTGAATATTTAAGTCTTGGTCCGATGATAAGCAACCTGTTAAATCAAGTGTTCGGGCCCCACGATACAGGCCTCCTAGTGTGGGGTCCAAAGATAATCAAACATTTTAAAATTGCTAAAACCATAATGCACCTAAACCAATGGAAATCATTGTAATCGTTTAAGCTAAGTTTAAGAAGATTAATATTGTGCCATATGTTCTAATCTATTATGTAAGCATTGTGTTTTTTCAATAAAGTTTATTATTATTATTATTATTATTATTATTCGCAACACTTAATCAACTGCTATTTTAATGCATCAAACGTATAAAAGTGAGTAAAAATAATAAACGTTATTTTAACGTTAAAACTAAATTTAATATTAAAAACTGTTTCCATTTGCTCCTGCTGCTCACGGAACAGCTCCCTGGCGCAGTATGTTAATTTGAAACTAAAATCATATAATTTTCATCATAAATGTGCCCATTTGGTTTATTGTGTCTTTACTACTTCATATCATTATGTTCTATTGTGTTATCTACCAGAAGCATGCTATTATCATTTCGTCTAAATTCTTATTTATCATGTAGATAAACGTTTGTAAGCATCGTCTGTGCATGATTTACATTTTTACCAGACTGACCGTGTAACCCTTATCAAACCCTCGTATGGCTCGGAATAGTTGTTTCAGCATGGCTATTCGATGTTCAATAAAATACTAAAGTCTTGACAATGAGCTCGTACCTATGTGCTTTATTTTATGTGCCATCTATCTCTTCTTTGAAATTAAAATAACAACCTCTTCTTTGAAATTACAATTAAATGAGGGATATTAAATATTAAACATGCTTTTAGATCTATCAAGCACCGACGGCATTATCAAGAAAATATTTATACTTTAACGTAATAACCCATCAAAATAATTTGACATTGACGGTTGAAGGCGGTGGTGTGAATGCAACTGTAACCCAAACTAATATCGCAGCTACCAATGGCTTTGTTCACATTATCGACAGAGTATTGGGCGTTCCTTATACCACTGTATTCGAAAAAATGAAAACTGATCCGATGCTCAAGTAAGTACAATACATTTTCTTAGTGTACATTGAAATGGCAAAAATTAAACACTATTACTTATATTTTATATACGATGTCTACTTTGGGATTTTATAATTTTACATATATTTCAAAAAAAGACCTCTTATACTAGTAGTTAGTATATTGGTATTGTGTTGGCACATGCAACCTCATAATATATGATTTATAACTTGGTGGTCTCTACCCAAGTCCACAAAGGCACCATTAAAAGTGAGCTTTTTAAAATCTATAATTATTTATGTAAGCAATTGCTTTTTTAGTTGTTGAATTACGAATTAGCAATTATAATAAACAATAATTAAAAAAGCCTTCAGTGTTTTTAAAATGAATTTTATCATCTAAGAAATCGCGGACTCAGCTTGTTCTCGAATATATTCCGATCATTAATTTCCGTTGAAATTTGTACGAATTTGCATTCAAAATACGACTTGAATTGTAGCATTACATACAATCTCGGCAAGCGGCAGATGTTCAACCACCAACTGAACGATATGGAGCACCGCTACACGTACTTCGTGCCGCGCGATCATGCCTGGCTAAAATTCCAATTAAAGCATCCTTCCGCTTACAATGCTCTGTTCAAAGAGGATTTCGGTTATTACGTGAGTTACCTTTTAATAAGTTGAAAATTGATAGACTTATATGTGTTTTAATGTACAATACTTTTATTTGCTATTATTTTTCTACAGGCGTGTTGTCCTTGCCTTTATTGTTTCGATTAAATTATGTATTGTAATTGCCTTTATTGTCAAGTGTCAGTTATCTTCTTTAAGGGGTGTTATTGTTTATAGTGGGACTTGATGGTGTTATCATCATTAAGCAATTAACATTCATTTTTTGTAATAGTAATACATAATACTATGTTTGATACAGTACACTAACAGCCTGTGAATGTCCCTCTGCTGGGCCCCCTCTCATTCTTTGAGACCACGCTGGCCCAATGCGAGATGGTGGAATACACATGTGGCAAAATTTCAGTGAATTAAGACACGTAGAGACTACTTACGTTTTTAGTCTACAAAATAATGCCAATAAGTTCCTTAATAAAATTAGGCGCCCAGCTCAAAGCAACGAAAGAAAGTGAAGCAATTCCTTGCACATCTGTTGATTTACATTTCCAGTCACAAAATTAAGTTACGTAATCTTCTACTTACAGACCAAACAGATTCTAGAGAGACATGTCATCCGCACTGATCGCTCGTACACGGTATCTGATCTTAAGCTGCTGGCGAATGAGACTCATCCGTTTGTATTGCCCACTTCCCGCGACCCTCTCCGACTGCGCGTCAAGGAGTCTGATAAGAGTGAGTATTTTTTATTTATCTTGTAATATTTTATGTTCACGAAACTCCAGGTTTCATTATTATTTATTTGCTTTGTTACTTGCGAAATGTTTTCCTCATTGTACATTTTCAATTAAATAGATGCCTAAAACTTTTATTCCTATACTTTTTAAACAATCTATACATGTTTTTAAATATTTTTTAACAGATTACTACGTAGAATGGAACGGACATTGGATTCACGTTTTCAGACCGGACGTAGAATGTACCAATGGAATAATTCACGTCATAGACGAACCTTTTGTGCTGGAAAGCGACATTAGAGCCACAGGCGGCGCTGACAAAACTCGCATGACTTACGCTTTCATTCTACTCTTCATCTCATTCTTCTTCGCTAGAATCTTAGAAAATTGAATCATTCATTAGTGCAACCATTAATCTTCAAATAAGAACTTCATTATACCGTTTCGGTATACGATCTCTGTAATTTAAAATATTCTTAAAAAAAAATGAGTTCATAAATCATACACTTCTCATCGAATTTACTAAATGTATTTAAACGTGTCATTTTCAACTCTTTAAGAATTCTATAATTAAGGTATGTTTTGTCCATTACATATTCTGATAAGCGAAATATCTAACCGTAGAATTAGTTATTGCTATTCATGTGTAGTTACGGGAATATACAATACAGTAAATTTTTAGATAGTTACCAATTTAGGTATAATTATAAAATGGTAATAAAATCTCATAAAAGTTCTATCTATAAAATGTTTCAATTTCATTCTTTAAAGGTGGTTGTAATTTCTTGTGAATATATGACACAGTATACGACACTGCCAGTAAGGTTTTTATTATATTATAAGCTTATCGCCGTCCACTGCTGGACGAAAGCCTCATCGCCCCGCATCCATCCCGTACCTGCCACCTTTTTTAAATCATCGGTCCATTCCGCCACAGAGCGTCCTACACTACGTTAGCCTAAGCGTGGTCTCCACTCTAACACGTGTCGGCTCCATCGGCCATCAAGGCGCCTGGAGACATGATCAGCCCACTTCCACTTCAACGTGCTAATTCTACGCGCGATGTGGGTGACTTTAGTTCTCTGGCGAATGTCCTCATTCCGGATTCTATCTGCCGTAAGGTTTGAATAAATTAAATTGGTAATTTTTCTGATTTATTGAAAGTATAAGCTGTGGCGTTTTTGCGTTTAAATTATAATTTTGAATTCAATCATATTGAATGTGTAATTAATACGGACTTATATATTATGAAGAAAGATGAGTCTTCTAGTATAAAAAAATGTCCATTCTCAATATAAGACTATTATTAGAACGTACCATTGCATGAAATCAATATTTTCGTATTTACTAATATAAATTTTTCATATTTATTTTTCTTCTACTTTCTTAGCTCTTTCTTTCAACATTTACGAAACATAACAAAGAACTCTTCAAAAAATTTTATTATTAAATATCAGCATTATGACAAAATAAATAAAAGAAAATAATTATACTCGGAGAGTTTTTCTTATCATTAGTGTAAACATGCTAAATAACTATTTAACTTTTAACAAAAGTATATTTTATAATTTCTGAATTTCTTATTTTTTTTAATTATTATGACTCGAAATTATTTAATATAATAAAAGTTATTTACCCAATTATTTCAAATATATTTGAACATAAAGATGTTTTATGAGAGGTCAGCCAGGAGCCTGCTCTTCTATAAAATAAATTTACATTCCAATTAACATCAAATCTATTTATATATACTTTCTTAGCAAAAGTTCTATGCAAGTTACATTTCTCAGAAGTCTAAATATAATAACATATTTATTCAAAAAAGTCTATCAAGATATTATTTAAATTTTAAAAACTGTTGTATAACTTTGCAGTGTGTACCTTTTTAAATATAATATATATGATAATAATGGTTTTATTTGTATATAGGAATGGGAGTGCTTACAAATTATGGTGCATTTGTATTAGGCGATAAACACATGGCACCGATAAACGCGACTAGTCGAAAATGTTATATTTAATATACGACAAAAAATTACATGAAAATTATTTTGAATATTACTATTAACTTTACCGTTACTTATTAAAATATCATTATTATATAATCCGTGTTCACTTACGCTATTTAACGTGTTTTCTCGACATATTTCGGGAACAATACCGCAGTCTTGCAGCGGACGTCACAAAATCGCGTCGCGAACATTCTAATGTTGGCATTATATATATACCTAAGCACACAGCAAAACATAAACAGAATGGCGTTAAGAAGTCGTGAAATGTGTAAATCGCCCGAATCATTTTTAAATGTAAATATTTTGTTACAAGTTATTATAAGTTAATTATAATTTAATATAAAAAACCCTATTGGTTAAACTGAAAATTATCATATCGAAATACTTAACACAATAAATCAGTATTACAAAGAGAAGTGCTGTCCTATGATATAACTCACAGGTAGACGTGAATTTTTCGATTACTCTCTTTTATATGATTAATGAGCTAACTTCTAACTACGACTGACTTTTTAAAACATTTTACACATTATCGTACGACAGCACTTTACGTTTCAGTCAAATAAGTCATGTAATTGTATTATATTTAAATTTATTTTTAGCTTTTAGTATAAGAATTATGAAATGTCATTTATCAAAGCCTCATAAACCAAAGCTTATTCTATTATCATAACTGTGTAAACTCCATAGTAAGGATACTTCAATGTAGAACATATAATATTCACCTTAGATATATTCGGGACGAATTGACCCAAGACAATATAATATGTTGCGACCAAATATGTAGCCAAAAACTTGGTTAAAAGCATTGAAGTTCGGTGAAATTATTATTGATGTTATCTCGAATGTATCGATTAACGATAAACGATGTATGTAAGTGTTTTCTGAATAAAGACTATACACAAAATATTGCGTTTTCTTTATATTATTTGTTAAAACGTTTTTTTGACGTAATGGCTTCTAGTTATGCTAGAAGGCACAGCTTATTAATCTATCTATATATATATATGTCGGAGGCGGGGACATCATATCTTCTATGATTATTATTTTACATCGTGTGGGCGTACAGTGGGTAGTCGTGAAATGAATAACACTCAGTCAATATAATCACATCACACTTTAATACACTTCACAATTAGGCTTACACACCAAGTAATAATAATGACAACTAATAACACACAAAACACTTAAGGAACGGTAAGACAGTTCCGTGACTTCACTCGGCCGATGCCTTGCAGTAAGTGATCTGCCCGGACCCGAGCGATGCCTTCACGACTCTGTCGAAAGCGCCCTGAAGTTCTGCCGAACCAAACCGAAGTCATGTTCACAACCATAGGCGCGCTTTTCCGTTCCCTTGAGTGTCTGTACGAATGACCGGATGCGACACGGCCATCCTGCGTGACACACGTCCTCGTGTGTTAATCTATAACAGTCACATCACAAGGCAGATTTCGTTCGGCCAATCCTGTCTTATAGACTTAAACCTGATCTTTTCAAAAGGAATAAAACTACGCAAGTTTACTTTACTGCAATCTACAACGGACAATAATAAGCTCCGTTATTACATACTATGTACATCTTTACACAACAGTAACATGATTCATTTAAACTTAATGCATCGCATTAAAAAGCTTTACGGTCAAATAGCATTGATGTTTCAACAATGATTCACTTCAATCACACAACTGAATTTAATTAACTCAACCCCCAGGTATCTCATTCGCGGTCTATAACTGTCTGCACTACCATGCCACATGGAATGCCAAGTCACCTCGTGACTCTATGGTCTTTGCTCTCAAGCTAGACCCCCGACTATACCACCCAGAGCTACCGCAACGATACTCTGGTACAGTCCCTGACTATACCACCCAGAGCTACCGCAACGACACTCTGGTATAGTCCCAGACCCATTGAATCGAGAACCTAGTACCGTCACCAATCACTGGTGTTATCTCACTATCAACTTCCTCCTCAACATCAATCGGTACTTGACCCTCAGGGAACATCTCGTTTTCTAACAGAACAAATTGACCGACAGTAAATTTACACATGTTAGCCTTCGTACTGCCAAAACGATTTTTATCATACGAGAACATTTAAATACACCGTCGGAAGCTAAACGTCTAACCTCGTCAAGTTTTACAGTATAGTCATCATTAAGTCATAAATTCAAGGGGCTGCGCTACTTTAACTATTAGTACGAATACAACAGAAACGCTGCAGTCAATTCAGTTGGATCACCATGATCACATCCATCATCTCGTCAGTCGATACTCCTGAGGTACCAAGCCAGGAGCATCGCCTGCTACGGCAACACGCATTACATGTGTCTGTCTACTCGTGTCACCTACTCCTGCGTGCTCATCACACAGGGATAGCCCGTACAAAGACCACACCGACATAAGCACGCCTGCGCGCTTGTCGCGTTCGGCGACCAGCGTCACACGCAACGCACCACACGCAGACTCGAACAGGTGAATACGCCCGCGCGCTCGTGGCGCTCGCCCACCACAGCGCTACGCGAGCTGCACGCGCCAGACGCGTACTCTTGACATGATCACGGCCGCACGCTTGTGACATTCGGTCACTTGCACCACGTCTGGCAGGCTGCAGAGAGTTGACCGGTGGTGGTTCAGCCAGCGGCACCAGTTGTGCGCAGGCTGTTGTATCGCACCCGAAGCACTGAAGCACCAGCCTCGTGTTACTCTGAAACATTGTTTGTCACACCGTATCACTTATCTCGGTCACTCCTGACCACACTATAATTTAGGGGCAAAGTAAACAAAACCAACTAGACAATCGGGGATACAAAATTTATCATGCTAACAGCCAGAGTCACATAGCACAGTCATTTTATTCCACATTAACACTATACTGCAACATTATCTTTAAAGTTTACAAAACTCTACGAGTAAAAACCTCTAGCGCCACGGCTCTCTAGCCGACTGGCAATCACATTGCTCTGCCGCATCCACCGCGTGGATCGAAACCTTGCATGTGCCCATGTGTATCACCCCGTGACTACACACCATTGTGGTCTCTCTTAGACCCCGACCTCCGCCTGAGTTAAACGCGCACCGCGCACCCACGGTCTACTTGAGTTGCCTCAAGAGATACCGACTTCTACCGGGCTACGACTACGTAATAACTACAGGTACGGTCGAACACAATACGGCCGCTAGCACCCCTTACTCGTCTACACACATTAAGCTTACTCGAATTTCTACCATAACTTTTGATTTGAACTTCATAATTAACGTCTACATCAATCTCAACTGATATGTGACCTTGACTGATAATGGAACCTAAGAGTTCTATATTGGTTGTTAAAAGTACACTTCGTTAAATTAAATGAGAAACCCGCATCTATCAAACTCTGGAGCGACTTGGGACACAATATCAATGCATTCGTTATTAGAGGCTGATGAACATTTTCCACTAACAGTGACTTGACAAACCGTCAACGCTAAAGACCGACTAGTAGGGCTAGTACAGTCTTATCACTTCAGATTATTACAAATAATGCGAGACAAACGCAATAAGCGTTTATCAAAAAGGCTTTAAAAGTTAGCGCGATTAAAAATATTAGTTTGATCTCACCGTAATATCACCGTATCGCATCTCATATGATCGCAACGATACCATCGGTCGCACCCGCCTCGTGGTTCGTGGCACCACTCACGGAACGCCATGGCGGAGACAGTGCCGTGGAGTCCCGATGCTCCACCTTAGTCACAATCACTACCCGCGGTTACAGCGGCGTCTCGCGTGGAGGTGAACGATTTATTCCTCCAACCGTTAATAGAATTCTGGAACGAGAGTCACGATCACGAAACTGTTATTGGCCTAATAAGGCTATTATTGCACAAGATAACTGTTAATAAATAATTCAAAGCAGGTTAGCTAAATAAAGAAATTATCGTAACGTAGGTACAAGCACACTTGTGAAGTTACTAAGACACTTATAAAGTACGACACACCGTAAGACAGTGTCTATCGCTTTTAAACAAATTGGAACGAACTCACCAGATCATTTTCATCGTATAATACGTTACCCCTCAATTCCTGCACTCACTAATGCTTTCGTAGGGTAGTAAAATAAGTAACCATCGCTTGTAAACGCAAATCCCTGGTTAGACTATCACCGATAGCCATGCGAATCCATCCGCATCCGCCTTACATCGCCTTACTAACAGTTATGATGGGCTACCTTCTATATAGCAGTTTCTTCAAAGCATAAATCGGCGGCTGCACACCATGAACGTGCGTCGGAATCACGTTTCGCAGGATTTTATTCGGGTAAACTCACTCTCTTGTTCTCATTTGGAGTTTTCAATGAGCGAATCAACGGTTGCATTTGTCGATTTCGTATCTCGAACAGTAATCGCCATTGCGAGTCGTTGTCGTTTGTACTTTGAGTGTATTCATTTTCACGACTTGATCCCACTTCTGATGTCGGAGCGGGGACATCATATCTTCTATGATTATTATTTTACATCGTGTGGGCGTACAGTGGGTAGTCGTGAAATGAATAACACTCAGTCAATATAATCACATCACACTTTAATACACTTCACAATTAGGCTTACACACCAAGTAATAATAATGACAACTAATAACACACAAAACACTTAAGGAACGGTAAGACAGTTCCGTGACCTCACTCGGCCGATGCCTTGCAGTAAGTGATCTGCCCGGACCCGAGCGATGCCTTCACGACTCTGTCGAAAGCACCCTGAAGTTCTGCCGAACCAAACCGAAGTCATGTTCACAACCATAGGCGCGCTTTTCCGTTCCTTTGAGTGTCTGTACGAATGACCGGATGCGACATATATATCTATATATATAAAGGAGATTTCCACGTATATACTCACTCATCACGATATCTCTGGAACCAAAAGGCGTAAAGACTTGAAATTTGGTAGAAATATTCCTTTCGCCGAGTAGAGGTCAGCTAAGAACGGATTTTTGGATATTCCACCCCTAAAGGGGCGAAACAAGGAATGAACCGTAGTATGTAGCTCCGTCATTTTAAAAGTTAGAGCAGTGATATTTTATACACAATTTACAGGTTAGAAATAAATAAGTACAAAAATCAGAGTTTTTCAAAATTCACCACCTAAGAGAGTGAAATAGGGGTTGAAAGTTTATATGGGGAGGTCGTCATTTTTGATGTAAGAAGTATGAAATTTTACATACAAGCTTTTGGTTAGAAACAAATAAATATGTAATACATTATTTTTGAAAATTTACCCTCCAACAGGGTGAAATAGGGGTTGAAAGTTTGTATAGCGGGTCCGTCATTTTTCATGTAAGAAGCATGAAATTTTATATACAAGCTTATGGTGAGAAATCGATAAATACGTATTTCAAGGTTTTCGAAAATCTACCCCCAAAAGGATGAAATAGGGGTTGAAACTTTGTATAGCGGGTCCGTCATTTTAGATGTAAGAAGCATGACATTTTATATACAAGCTTCTGGTGAGAAATAGATAAAAACGTATTTCAAGGTTTTTGAAAATCTACCCCAAGAGGGTAAAATAGGGGTTGAAAGTTTGTATAGCGGGTCCGTCATTTTTAATGTAAGAAGCATTTAATTTTATATAATAGCTTTTGGTTAGAAATAAATAAATATGTAATTCAAGATTTTTGAGAATTTACCCTTCAAGAGGATGAAATAGGGGTTGAAAGTTTGTATAGCGGGTCCGTTTTTGATGTTAGAAGCATGAAATTTATTATACAAGCCTCTGTTTAGAAATAGAAAATCTATATATTATATGTATATAATTATATATGAGATTTCCACCAATATATAGACTCATCACCATATCTCTGGAACCATAAAGCGTAGAGACTTGAATTTTGGTAGGAATATTCTTTTCGCCGAGTAGAGGTCAGCTAAGAAAGCTGATTTTGTTCACTCTCATCCAGATTTTTCACATAATATATCTTATCATTGACTTTATATGTAGGAGAGCCCACACTAAACATCATTAACAGTTGCCATAGTAAGAGTAACCGATTTCATGATGTTTTATTGATAAACTAGCTGTTGCCCGCGGCTTCGTTCTTTAACTATACTAATACATATTTTAAAGAGGTAAAATTTGTTTTTTTTTTGTATGTTTGTTTGTCATTTTTTTTTATAGTATAGTTAGGCGGACGAGCAAATGGGCCACCTGATGGTAAGTAGTAACCCATGCCCATAGACATTGGCATTGTAAGAAATGTTAACTAACGCTTATATCACCAATGCGCCACCAAACAAATTTCGTTTAAAATGTTTCAATTTTGTAATCTATCAATTTTAATAATATTTTGGTTTTTCTTCCTTTTATTTTATTTTGCACAACTCAAACGTTTTAAAAAATAGAGAAATGTCGCTTTTTTTGACGGGCGTTAATACCAGACGGCACCACAGTTTTATACTATAGCAGTTATTATCGTTCACGATTTGTTAATGATCTGATATTTATAATTCTTTTGAAATAAAATTATTATTTTTCAATTATAAAAGAGGTAAATTAGTTATTTTGTATGTTTGTTTGTATCCTAATTTAACATTTTTGCATTGAAAACCATACAAATATACAAACTAATAAGAATGAAATTGAATAAAGGAGGACAACGCTGTTTAGTGTGACAATAACAATAATAATAATGCCCTCCGGACCAATTTTGACCAATCTTAAGAAAGGCGTGCCATGAAAGTTTTATTATAATTATTAATATCTTGGCCACTTAATATGGATTTGGAATTTGGAAATTGTCTATTACACTTATTTGAATGAATACTTTAGAAGATATTATGTTCATTAAACCAGAATCGATGGTAACATTGACAGGGATGTGAGGAACCGGATAAATGTAGGGTGGATGAAATGGCGACAGGTGGACGATTTGTGAATGCCCTTGAAGATCAAAGGGAAGATTTATAAGACCGTTAAAATACGTGTCATGATGTTCTGAATGTTGGGCAGCCAAAGAAGATGATGTAAAAATAATGCATGTGGCAGAGATGCTAATATTAAGAGGGATGTGCGTTGCTACTAGAATAGACAATATAAGAAACGAGTATATCAAAGAAAGTCTGGTAAACCGATACCGAAGTAACACCGATAGCTGAAAAGTTAAGGAGTAATAGATTAGCGTGGTATGGGCATGAGAAAGGATGAAAAACATGTTACTAGAAGGATGATCAGTATGAAAGTTGAAGGATATAAGGGAAGCCAAAGAAAGTGTGGATGGATACTGTAAGAAAGGTGTAAGTACGAGTGACAGAAAGAAGTGAAAGAAAAAGAAATATTGTACCGACCCTACGTAGTGGGATAAGGGCAGGCAAAAGAAGACTAGAAGATATCATCGATTCCTTAACATTTTCTTTAGTAGTTCTTTATTACAATGCCCTATACTGAACATACACGGTAATGTACGGGCGAATATTATTATATATTTTATATATATAACGTTATTGATTTAAAAAATGCACGGGATTAAATCCTTATTTTACCCGTACGAAGAATAAATAAGTACACAAATCAAAGTTTTCCAAAATTCACCACCTAAGAGGGTGAAATAAGGGTTGAAAGTTTATATGGAGAGGTCGTCATTTCTGACGTGAGAAGTATGAAATTTTATAAACAAGCCTTTGGTTAGAAATAAATAAATATGCAATACATTATTTTTGAAAAATTACCCTCCAACAGGGTAAAATAGGGGTTGAAAGTTTGTATAGCGGGTCCGTCATTTTTAATGTAAGAAGCATGAAATTTTATATAATAGCTTTTGGTTGAAAATAAATAAATATGTAATTCAAGATTTTTGAGAATATCCCCTTCAAGAGGATGAAATATGGGTTGAAAGTTTGTATAGCGGTTCCGTCATTTTTGATGTTAGAAGCATGATATTTATTATAAAAGCCTCTGAGTAGAAATAGATAATCTATGTATATAAATATAATTATATATGAGATTTCCACCAATATATTGACTCCATATCTCTGGAACCATAAAGCGTAGAGGCTGAGTTTGTTCAAATCTCATCCAAAACAGATTTTTCACATAATATACCTTATCATTCACTTTATATGTAGGAAGCCCATACCAAAGATCATTAACAGTTGCCATAGTAACCGACTTCATGATGTTTTTATTGATAAACTAGCTGTTGCCCGCGGCTTCGTTCTTTAACTATACTAATACATATTTTAAAGAGATAAAATTTGTTTTTTTTGTATGTTTATTTGTATTTTTTTATAGTATAGTTATGCGGACGAGCAAATGGGCCACCTGATGGTAAGTGGTGACCAATGCCCATAGACATTGGCATTGTAAGAAATGTTAACTAACGCTTATATCACCAATGCGCCACCAAACAAATTTCGTTTAAAATGTTTTAATTTTGTAATCTATCAATTTTAATGATATCGTGTCTTTTTCTTACTTTTATTTTATTTTGTACAACTCAAAAGTTTTAAAAAATAGAGAAATGTCGCTTTTTAACGGGCATTAATAACATACTGCACCACAGTTTTATACTATAGCAGTTATTATCGTTCACGTTTTGTTAATGATCTGATAATTATATCTTTTGATATAAAATTATTATTTTTCCATTAAAAGAAGTAAAATTAGTTATTTTGTTTGTTTGTTTGTATCCTATTTTAACATTTTTGCATTGAAATCCATACAAATATACAAACTAATAATAATGAAGTTGAATAAAGGAGGACAACGCTGTTTAGTGTGACAATAAAAATAATAATAATGCCCTCCAGACCAATTTCGACCACGGCGGCCAATCTTAAGAATGGTGTGCCAACTGCGCAGGACATTATAATGCACAAGTGCGTGCGCAAACACAGGTGCACTCTCTTTTCCTTAGCTCTCATAATCCGATGGGACGGCAATCCGACACGACCGGAAAGAGTTCAGGCGCAGGATCAACGGCTTAAGGTGCTTTCCGAGGCATGGGAGTGTACACACTTCCAACTTCTAGACTCCGGGCTGCTACTGAGAATTTTTGGAAGAAAACCCCAATAACTATTTATTGGCCCGACCTGGGAATTGAACCCAGGACCACCGAGACCAACGAGGCAGTCACCTAATTTTAATAGTTAGATATATAGATATATAGCCTCCCGATCTATTTTTTTGTTAAAGATAAGTAACATTAACATGTATTACATTATTTTTAGTATCGCAAATAGTTTTCGTTTTTATTATATATAATATATATAATTCTCATTTAGATAAATATGTTAATAATTGTTATTATAATTATTAATACCTTGGGCACTTAATATAGATTAAAATTGTCTATTACACTTATTTGAATGAATACTTTAGAAGATATGTTCATTAAACCAGAATCGATGGTAACATGATGCAGTTGGATGAAATGCAGGGTGGATGAAACGGCGACAGGTGGACGATTTGTGAATGCCCTTGAAGATTGAAGGGAAGATTTATAAGACCGTTATAATACCTGTCATGATGTATGGTTCTGAATGTTGGGCAGCCAAAGAAGATGATGTAAAAATAATGCATGTGGCAGAGCAGGCATTAAGAGGGATGTGCGTTATAACTAGAATAGACAACATAAGAAACGAATATATCAAAGGAAGTCTGGAAGTAACACCGATAGCTGAAATGTTAAAGAGCAATAGATTAGCGTAGTATGGGCATGAGAAAGGATGTAAAACATGTTACTAGAAGGATGATCAGTGTGAAAGTTGATGGATATAAGGGAAGCCGAAGAAAGTGTGGATGGATTGTGTAAGAAAGGTGTAAGTACGAGTAACAGAAAGAAGTGAAAGAAAAATACATATTGTAGCGACCCTACGTAGTGGGATAAGGGCAGGAAAAGAAGACTCTAGAAGATATCATCGATTCCTTAACATTTTCTTTAGTAGTTCTTTATTACAATGTCCTATACTAAACATACACGGTAATGTACGGGCGAATAGATCGATAAGTGAACATTTAAACGTTTTTGATTTAAAAAATGCACGGAATAAAATCCTTATTTTACCCGTACGTACGAAGTCGGGATGGGCAGCTAGTATAATATAATTAAATCAATACAGAGGTGATATAATAACACTAAAAAAATATTCAGTATTATTGGAGCGAAAATTACACGCCATATTCAGTTTTATGAAATGTTATGTATATTTAGTATATTTAGTTAAAATAAAATATAAAATGAAAGTTAGTTAATGTAAAATACTAACACCTACGAAATTATAATTTTTTCAGTAAATTAAATCATATAGGCTCAATTAAAATCATATAGGCTTTAATGTTTTAGTAAATTAAATCATCTTAAATATTGAGCTATATATAATGATAATGATCTGAATTTTTTCTGTACGAATTAACAAAAATCTCCTTATTTTCTTAATTGATATCGGACAAATTATTTGAATCTTTTTTATATTATTTGTAATATTTATCCCAAAAACAGTTTATAAAATACACGCTAAACGGAGCTTCATGAATATTCGTCTAACATTCATGTCCGCGGGCAAGTGGTAATTGTTAAAGCCTTTGTGGAATGAAGCGAATAATTAGTTATATGGGGCTTTTTAGATAAAGTATAACGATAAATATACTCATTTAAATCAGCTATCTGCAGTACGATCGACGCATTTCTATTTTATACATTTTTATCTTTTCTTTTTTTTTCGCTGGAAAAACGCATTTACGCATTTCCCCCACATGGAGTGGGGAGGTATGTGGGGCTCGCCGGTGCTGAAGGCTCCGGAATACCCACTAAAAACCAGCGTACCTTTATCGTCTTTGGATCGCTTGTGCATACTACCGCGACGCCCCGACGGTTCGCCCGATTACGCGGGCCTCCTTTCATAATTGGGTTCCCGCAGTACAGAGAACCCAGCTAGCCCTGGCGGCTTAGGGCGGGGCGAGAAGGTGCGCATAGCGCCGACGCCTCCTCTCCGGTCTTCTTCGGCGGAGCGGATCAGCAGAGGCAGACGCCTCACGGTCACGCTCCGCGGCCTCTTTCTGCGACATGACGCTCTCGCCGTAAGAGACCATAATCTTCCCTTCGTCTGTCTCTGTTGTTAACCCTGAATAGACCAAAGAAACTGATCATGATTAGGTACCGTAAGAACGCATGTTCTAAACTGAACCAACATGTAAAATTCCAACTTTGTAGGAAGTTTTTCTAATTCAACTGGCGAGATTTAATAAAAAAAAAACTAAAGACAAATTACATAAAAGCTTTGAAGAAGAATATTATGCGAAAGGGTGTATTATTTTATATATGGATGTACCATCATTTCATACATATTTATATATACAAATATATAATATATGATATCCCTAACCAAAGTTATTACAGTGGCTAGCCAGCACGGCCTTGATTACATTACAGTTGAGTATCTGAAATTTGTAATTCCATTTTTAAATTCATACTGACGTCACTGCCTCTCATAACTTAATTTTATTTTAAAATTACGTGTCGCACAAAAGACAGCCTAATTAAGCAATGTAAGGGAAATTTAAAAAATGTATCATTTCGCCCAACTTCAATAACGGCACTCATACCTACTTCTATAAACATTATAATCATACCATGTATACAAGTATTACTTTTCTGACCAAAACGTAAGCTTTGTGTTAAATGCGATGTCACGAATTTTGAATTGTGTACGCATGCGACAATCACATACATGTTTGATTAATTCATTTAATACGCTTCATACGTTTCACAGTATATAAAATGCGAAATCGAAACCAAAACTTTATACATGTAAAGAGTTTCGCAAAATAAATGGTTCCCGTTCATACGATCCTTTGTCAAAGGAAATAAAAGTTTTCACTGAATCAATTTATCTCAGCGCCAGTGATGGAAACACTTCCGACTGATCGAGGATCGTAATGAATTGAAGATCTATTTTAAATACATAGCAATTTATCAACTCTTGTCGGTTTGTATTTGTATCTAGTGACACTGTGAAAAACGACGTTTAATTATAACAACATTTTACAGTAAGCGAGACTGAATAATCTCCAGTTTAATAAAGATTACAAATTACTTTTTTATTTATATTATTTTGCCAAAAAACAATAACATAATATGTATAAAATAATAGCGTAAATATTTTAATAGTAAAAAAGGTTTTATATTAATAATAATAATATTATTATTATCCTGGGACATTATTCACACACGGCCATCTGATCCCAAACTAAACAGAGCTCGTACTATGGAAACCAGACAACTGATATACTACATTTTTTTTTGTAAATACGTACTTATGTAGATAATTACACCCAGACTCAAGACAATCAGATATGTTCATGCACACAAATGTCTGTCCTGGGTGAGAATCGAACTCACGGCCTGCGGCGCGAAAGGCACTGTCTACCAAACACTCAAACCGGCTCGTCAAATATTACTTGTAACAAAAAAATACGGATGTGCATAAATCAATTCTCTTCTCTTCGCGCAAGCAATAACTGCAACAAAACGAAATTATATATTGTAGTAAAAATTATAAATTAAAGGTTTGTTAAATATTCGGTTATTTAGAGAGCTTAAAAATGAATTTATATCTAAATGGAATTTTGAAAATAACAAAGTCGCAAGCATAAACAGACCAACATCCACAATTTGCGTCGGAAATGTATAAAACCGCAAATCGCTCTGATGTACATAAACACATATATTAATTATAAAAGACATAATAGGAACTGAAAGAACACTTCCTCTTTGATTTTTCTCAAATTAAACTTGAAAATTAAAGAAAATATGTCGTTTCTATTACCTATACACTTACGTACTGCCTCGTTGGTCTAGTGGCTTGATATAAGGCCGCAGACTCGGTGGTCCTGGGTTCAATTCCCAGGTCGGGCCAGTAAATAGTTATTGTGTCAGAAAATTCTCAGTAGCAGCCCGGAGTCTGGAAGTTGGAAGTGTGTACACTCCCGTGCCTCGGAAAGCACGTTAAGCCAGTGTAATTACAGGCATAAGGGACATAACCTCTTAGTTCCGAAGGTTGGTGGCGCATTAGCGATGTTTTTGTAAGAAATGTACAATGCCACTGTCTATGGGCGTTGGTGACTTACCATCAGGTGGCCCATATACTCGTCCACCTTCAAAAATAACCGTAAATTATGCCAATTTTTTTAATACATTTTTAAGGCATGAATCACATCACTGCAGTACGATACAATGTCGAAGTACGAGAGGGCAATCGACATAATTGTTATAACCTACAATTTGCTATTTTTAACCGACGTCAAAAAGGAGGAGGTTATCAATTCGATTGGGTTTTTTGTTTTTATATAATAATAACAATACACGTTTTTAAGAAATTACTAATATTCATGTTTACCCCTTCAATTAAGCCTGCAGCTGTTAGGAGTGGGGACGATAATATCCCTATGGGTCAAAATCGAACCTGCGTTTTTACATCGCTAGGGGACCGTCAACCATTGCGCTATTAATGCTTCTGTAACTATGTATATCTTTTATCATCTAAAAGATAAATAAAATACACAGGTACAAACACACAGTATTCGCAAATCGCTATTTTACAAATTTAATAAGACTTATTAATATTATAATGTTATACAAAATTATAATTATTTGGTATCTTTTCAGTCGAAGCTAAACCTCTTAATAATTAACTACATGTAAAATACAAATGAAATGAAATGTACTTTTGCAATTTAACAAGCTACTGCTAGGATAATAAAAAACATACGGGCATATAAAACTACTAAACTAAATCAAATAATAGAAAGACACGTCAAAGGCACAAAAACACATCTGAGGAAATTCGTTAGTGTAAATAAAAAAAAAGATTTTTAGTTATTTGTTAATGACTTCAATGAGGCAGCGTCTATACTTGCTCCAGCTATACTTACTTATACACTAAATTTCAATGCTATACTTTACATTGTAAATGAAATTAACATGTCAGTAGACTAATAACTTGTACGTATACTGATATTTTTATGATATTACACATAGATAAACGGACTTGCACAAAGGCCCAAGGGCTTATTAATAATAAAGCTCATTCCAAAAAGCATATAATAAGAAAAAAATTAACGGTTTTTCATGAAAACTTTTTTTTTGTTACGATTTTTAGAATGCACGAGCCGTGTCGTTTTATCTCTACAGCGGCAATATTTTCACTGTATTTAATTAATGGTCGGAACAGTGGGTGTCATAGCGACAAATAAAGGTAGCATTTTGCATATTCATTTTTACAGTCAGAGAGGGATTTTCTGTTACTGATATACTCGTACGTGAAATATACAATTACCCACACATCTCGCCTGTTTTGACATTAAGTAAATAAATATTGGTGTCGATATATTGTGTTACAGTTGTTCGATCACTTTAATATGTCTGTGTAACTTTAACTTATATAACTCATAAAGAATTTGAAAATGATCTACGTTTCCTGATAGTTGCCTGCGGTTTCACGTACGTAGTTTCCGTTCCCGTAGGAATACGAGGACAAAATACATTTTGTACACCCTAAGTATGTGACTCGCTGATGATGTAGTTTTACATTGTGAAATAATTTTTAAAATCGGTTTAGTGGCTTAGGCATGGTAGCGTAACAAATTAACAAACCCACTTTCGCGGTTATGACAATTTAAATTTTATAATTTTACTTACCGGGTAATCTGGGGATCAGGGTAAGTACTTATCTAATATTCTACCGCCAAACAGCAATCATTAGTATTGTTTTATGGTTGAAAGGGTGACTGAGCCAGTGTAACAGGCACACGGGATTTTAGTTTCCAAGATTGATAGCTTAATGATGATGTATGGAATGGTTAATATTTCTTACGGCGCCAATATCTGTGGTCGGTGGTGTCCATTTACCACCAAGTGGCCCATGTGGCCGTACCTACGTATAGTATAAAATATGTTATATATTGATATCCTTTGTTAACAGTCTTCTTACAGGTATAATAAAAAAGTTAATCTATTTTAATATTGCATGTTATTTTTAGTCAAAGTGAAAATGATGCTTCTGTTCGGATTTAATACGATTTTAGCTCAAAGGATATTTATATTTCTTTTTTTATTTGACGTATATACATATATTGATTGAGACGTTGACTTATATAAATAAAAAGCCGAGATGGCAAGTGTAGGGAACAAGCACCACTGAATTTAATGTACTTAATTTGTGATTATAATTCATCTCGTGCTTGACGGTGAAAAACATCGCGAGGAAACCTGCATGTGTCTAATTTCACTGAAATTCTGCCACATGTGCATTCCACCAATCAGCATCCTTAAAAAGGGGAGTGGAGGCCTTTTTTTGTTTTTTCTCGCTGTGGAAATGCATTTACGCATACCCCCCGCAAGATGAAAAGAGGGGGCTTATTTGGGACTCGACGGCTGAAGTGCAAGGCCGTGATACCCACTAAAACCACAGCGTATACTTCACCGCCTTTATGGGGGTGCCAAGGGGTCGCGTGAGCATTCTACCCTGACACCCCGACGGATAGCCCGAAGGCTATAACCTCCTTGGCGACGGATGAAGGTGTTGGGCTCCGCCGCCAAAAAACATCCTGACGGCCGCAGAGGACAGGGAGGACGGCAACCTGACAACACCGCATCTCCTCTTCCTCTGCGGCCCCACCGCAACGCAACATATGGTGCGCCCCCATTTGGTCGCGGGAGATAGGGCGCGCGGCAACGCATCACCGACACGCCTTTCCTCCCGCGATCACTCCCGACTGTGAGGGACAGACAGAAATTTGTCAAATTTATGTAAGTAGTGAGAGAAAGTGCTCTTTTACTCTTTTTTTAAAGAGGTTGATGTTTGGACTCTTTTGAATAGGTTTTGGGAGACTGTTCCAGAGATTTGCTGCACGTACCGTGAAGGAGTTAAGCAGAAACTTTGTATTACCTCTAGGCACTTATAACTCTGAAGTAATACAGGAACGTCTGGAACGTGTTGGAGGAGGAAGAAGGTTGAAACGGGAGCGAAAGTAAGCAGGAGAATTTGGATCATTAAGAATATTAAAAAGGACTGAAAGGATGTGCATATCACGGCGAAGGCGGATAGGGAGCCATTTAAGTTGATTACGAAATGCAGATATATGGTCATATTTACGTAGGCCGTAAATGAACCGAATAGCCAGGTTTTGAAGACGCTCTAATTTATTAAGTAGCTCCTCAGTCACATCCAAGTAGCACACATCAGCGTAGTCGAGGATTGGTAGAAGAAGAGATTGCGCTAGCATAATTTTTGTGCTGAAAGGGAGAAAGTATTGGAGACGTTTAAGAGAGTGGTAAGTGTAGTGTATCCGCTTGCTAACATCATTGACTTGGGCTACCCAGGACATATTGCAGTCAATAATAAGACCCAAATTCCTTACTGAATCGCAGTAAGAAATTGGAATCCCATCATAAAGTAGTTTGGGGACTAGCCCCCAGTCTAGCTTGCTTCTAAGCCTGCTACTGCCAACAATTATAGCTTGTGATTTTTTGGGATTCACAAGAAGGCCAAAAGATATAGCCCACGACTGAATAGCAGACAGGTCCATATTCAATAAATCAACAGCCATGGGTAGCTCAGCCAAACTAAAATGTCGATAAAGCTGTAGATCATCTGCATACAGATGGAAGGGAGAAGTAATAAATCGGGAAATGTTATTAATAAAAACAGAAAACAGTAATGGTGAAAGTACGCCGCCTTGAGGGACACCAGGCGTGAGCTCTAACCAATCTGACGAGGAATCGTCGGTTTTTACACATTGCTGGCGTCCGAAGAGGTATGAATGAAACCAGTTAATAACAAGAGGAGAGACGTTGACTGCACGAAGAGTACCAAGAAGTATATCAAAGTCAACGGAGTTGAAGGCGCTGCTAAAATCCAACAGAGCAATTGCAGTGAGCTTGGTGTTATCCATAGCCCACCGCACATCCTCCGTTATCTCCAGCAAAGCACCAACAGTGCTGTGGGATGGACGAAAGCCAGATTGGAAAGGACATAACAGGTTGTAAGTTGTAAGAAAGGAATAAAGTTGTTCGTGTACAATGGACTCAATTACCTTAGAGAGGATAGGGAGGATAGATATAGGACGATATTGGGACATAGAAGTAGGATTGCTGGTTTTGGGAAGAGGTATAACGATAGCCTTCTTCCAGAGTGTTGGGAAGACACTGCATGAAAGTGAGTAATTTATAATGTGAGTGATCACTGGTGCAATGAAATTTTAAATTAATGAAATTTTAAATTAATATTGACTCTAGATTACATCGTATGTAGAAAAATGTAAACAATGCATAAAACGTTTGTTTCCGGGTATTTTTTACGCTGCGAACGATCATACATTCGTAATTTACTAAAGAGATTGGTATAACAAAAATTATCCCATTTTTCATCCCAGTCAGAATTGTTTCAAAATTCGAACGTAAATTTCAAAAATAAATTTGTTTATAAAATTAAATAAATTTTAAAACCTTAAATAGCTTTTAAGATTTGTGAAGAATTTGTATTTCTCTTCGATCAACAATACTACATAAAGCGTCTAGATAACAAAAACAATACTCAAATGTGGCACCGACCATAAAATGAAGTAAACGATGTAAAGGTTTAATAATTTATAAACCTAAACTATTCCTTGTTCCCGAGCAATAAAGTGCGACTTAGATTGTATTAACATTCACTTACGATCTTACGCCGAGAATGACAGTAAGACATAGGAAATGTAAAGTAACGGTTGTTCCATATTCAATCTTATTTCCGTAGTAATAATTTATGATAGAACCATACTAATTTGAAATACCATCACAAATCTCATTGTGTTTTTAATTTTCGGGCCGTTTTTGAAGCGTTTATCGGTAATATAGTACATTATTGATAGAAGGTATTTGTATCTAAAATAATTTAGAGATAAGTAATCGTATATAATTAAACTAAATTAATTTTGGTTTTAATTTTTTTAAGCAATTTTAACAAAATTAGGGCCACGAAGGCTAAGTTACGCACGTTTACTTGGTGGTAGAGCTTTGTGCAAGCTCGTCTGGGTAGGTACCACCCACTCATCAGATATTCTACCGCAAAACAGCAGTACTACTACAGTTGGTACTGTTGTGTTCCGGTTTGAAGGGTGAGTGAGCCAGTGTAATTACAGGCACAGGGACATAATATCTTAGTTCCCAAGGTTGGTGGCGCATTGGCGATGTGAGCGATGGTTAACATCTCTTACAACGCCAATGTCTATGGGCATTGGTGACCACTTACCATCAGGTGGCCCATATGCTCGTCCGCCTTTCTATGCAATAAAAAAAAAAAAAACGTGCACTTGACCGAGCCGAGCAAAGCAGATTTTGACGTGACAACGTCTTATAAATTGGTTTGCCGGGTGACACTTCAAGAAACTGCGTTACGCTCCGCTCACGTTATGCGCTCACAATGAGAGCGAGTGAGAGGCACGCGTCCCTTCCACTCGGGCATGGTTAGCCCGCCTAAGAGCGAGAGAGACAGACATAAAAAGTGAAAGGCACGCGTCCCTTCCACTCGAGCACAGTTAGCCCGCCTAAGAGCGAGAGAGACAGAGCGAGAGAGAGAGAGTGTATAAATTAATGTTTTAAATATAATTCTTTGTATAAATAAATGTTTTAAATTGTTACTATTATTTCATCCTTCTTCCTACTATACGAATGAATATTCACATTAAAATTATTTTACCACTCAAAGTCGTTGTCACGTAAAACTCGCCCGTATACCGACTTTACAGGCAACCATTTTTTTATATATGGAATGGGACTCAGTAGTTCCACGCTCCTTAAAATTAAATGAGGCCTATGCCCAGTTGTAAGTAATTTGCAGGCTGTAACTTGAATTTTTAATAAAACTATGTAAAAATATATATTTTTTTATAGATAATACTTATCCCAATTATACGTAAAAAAATGTACAAAACCAATTATTAAAACAGTACCATCATCTTTGTGCGTATATTTAAGAATCAGTTGAGATTCTGCCTCTTAACTAAAATAATTATTATGATAAAAGCATGATTATTGACAAACACGAAATAAAAGGAGGTCTTTCTCTGCCTCTATTGTAAGTAACCCATTTTATTTCCTTTGTGATGTCTGGACATCTGGCCGTCCGAGGCCGCATTAATGGTCCATTATTCATGAACATATCAAACATTTTCTTTCATACATAAATAAGCGTTTACAATACATAAGTAAAATTTAAAGGGTATTTTAAAAGACCAATGGCCCAGTAGTAAGAACGATTCACAAATCTCAACCGATGATCGTGGGCTCAAACCCGGGCAAGCACTGAATTTTCATGTGCTTCATTTGTTATTATAATTCATCTCGTGCACTGAAATTCTGTCACATGTGTATTCCACCAACCCACATTGTAGCAGTGTGGTGGAATAAGCTCCAAACCTTCTCCTCAAAAAGAAGAGAAGAAGCCCAGCAGTTGGACATTCACAGGCTGTTACTGTATTGTACTGTACTGTACTAATGCCCGGTTCGTATATTTATAATCACTATAGTAACCGATGTTGAGTTACGAGTAACGAACCGTTAAAGTCATTCTCCGTTTTAGAGACAAGTTTGACGAGTATCTTCATAACTTACCAAAACTTATTGTACTGTAGTATTTGCTTTTGTATGGTGCCCCATAGACCGTTTTACTACCCTCTAGCAAAACGAAAGCCTAATGAAATTGCGTAATGTTCTGTGTTCACGTTAATGTATTTAATTACTTGAGTAATTGAAAATGACCAGAAACACTGTATTGATTTTAATTATCGCCCATCAAGAGGTTCTAAGAATTATAAACTTTGTTCAATGGAAAAAAGCAAACGAAGTGAAATGTTTGCTTTATTCAATCGTTGATTATTTGTCCAATCATTTGTGAAAATACTTTGTATATATTTATCAAACTATAGAAAATCTAAAATTATAACAGAAGGCACTGCAAGGTGTAAATAGGTTCAAAGCAATGTTTTTATATTGACGGCATATAAATTTAAGTGAAAACACCCGTTTTAAAGCATCTGATATATATAGGAAGATGAATATCTCATATATATAGGAGATGAGTTTTAGAAGTAGTAAATTTTTTTCTTCCTGTACTCTTAGCCTTTATTATTAAAATATTCTTGTAAAACATAAATGATAGCAAAGAATAACAGATAATAAATTTAAGAAGTTAAATTATTTTTAAATTGCCGTGTCATGGTTTCTTTTCTATTATATAGGTAGGCCGACCAAATGGGCCACCTGATGGTAAGTGGTCACCAACGCTCATAGACAATGGCATTGTAAAAAATGTTACCATCGCTTACACTGCCAATGCGCCACCAACCTTGGTTAACTAAGATGTTATGTCCCTTGTGCACCCTAATTACACTGGCTCACTCACCCTTCAAACCGGAACACAACAATACAAAGTACTGCTGTTTTGCGGTAGAATAGCGGTATAAATAGGTCTGTTAAAAAAGTTATTTTTGACGTGACAACGTCTTATAAATTGGTTTGCCGGGTGACACTTCAAGAAACTACGTTACGCTCCGCTCACGTTATGCGCTCACAATGAGAGCGAGTGAGAGGCACGCGTCCCTTCCACTCGGGCATGGTTAGCCCGCCTAAGAGCGAGAGAGACAGACATAAAAAATAAAATTTTGTTAATATGAAATTCAGTGCGAGATTCTTTGTATAAATTAATGTTTTAAATATAATTCTTTGTATAAATAAATGTTTTAAATTGTTACTATTATTTCATCCTTCTTCCTACTATACGAATGAATATTCACATTAAAATTATTTTACCACTCAAAGTCGTTGTCACGTAAAACTTTCGCCCGTATACCGACTTTACAGGCAACCAATATTTTTTGTGGGCAAAAAGATTTTAAATTCAATCATTCGGGTGTAGTAAAGCAAAATCAATCATAAATTTTAGAATTAAGTTATGAGTAGTATACTATATATAAAATTAAATATATATTATACGATAAACATTATTTGTATTAAAATTTAATAAAAAAGCCCGTTGCTTAAAGTTATACCAGTGATCAGTAATAGAGTTGCTGTTAGCTTTTTAAACGATAGAGACAAACAATCGGGTTCTTGAAATAGTAGCTTAGAATATTATTTAATCAATTTTTCCATCTATTTGGAAGGTGTTTGCTATTAAACTCGACGTTCTCTTAAAAAAGTCTTTCCACTAAATTAAAATTTGGATTTCTGGGGTTTTGCTTCAATTGTAATAATATTTGTGGGAGATAAAATTATTTCTTAATCAATTTCCGGTGTAATAACACGGTTGTGCTATTGATTCAAATGACAAGTCATTATAAAAGGCTCCACAGATGTCAACAGATCAGACGGGCACTTTCCTTCATCGTGGAAACTCGGTCGAGTCATCCTCATCCCCAAGCAGGGCAAGAACATAATGCTTCCTGGGAGCTATCACCCCATCACCTTGCTGTCGTCGACCTCGAAAGTCTTCGAGAAACTGCTTCTGCTGCACATCACGCCCCACCTTCAACCACGCGACGAACAGTTCGGTTTCCGTGCCGAACACTCCACCACGCTGCAAATATCAAGGGTACTGCACCATCTCGCTGCCGCCTATAACAAGCGAGAGCACTCTATTGCAGTACTCCTTGACATGGAGAAAGCGTTCGATCGCGTCTGGCACACCGGACTCATATACAAGCTGTCGACGTCTACTACTCCCCGTCGAGTAGTTAAGACTGTGGCCAGCTTCCTGGAAGACAGACGCTTCCAAGTGGCGGTTGAAGACGTCCTGTCCACGGAACGCCCCATCCAAGCCGGTGTACCCCAGGGAAGCTGCCTATCACCCGTCTGCTACAGCAGATACACGGATGACATTCCAGTTGCGGACGGTGCCATATTAGCACTGTACGCTGACGATGCTGCGTTTGTAACCACGTCGATGAATGCCTCGCACGCAGCGACCAAAATGCAGAGAGCACTGGACGCACTTCCCCCTTGGCTGGAGCACTGGAGACTCAAAGTCAATGTGGCGAAGACTCAGGCACTACACATAGGGCGGACACTAGCCCCACCGTCACCAGTGTCGCTCCTGGGAGAGCCCGTCGAGTGGTCCCCGACTGCCAAGTACCTCGGCGTGACCATCGACAGGAAGCTCTCAATGCGACATCATGTGAAGAACGTGGTAGCACAGACACGCACCGCGAGAACCCTCCTGCGCCCCCTTCTGGCGTCACACCTGCCGCTCCGTGTGAAACTGCGTATACAAAGCGTACGTCCGCACGCGACTCACCTACGCGGCCCCAGCATGGTTCACGCTGACCAGCGAATCAAGCCGCAAGTCGCTGCGAGCGCAGCAATCGCTAGCGCTACGCACCATCACCGGAGCCCCACGGTACGTGAGGAACGCAATGATTGCCAGAGATCTGCGTATGGAGAGCCTCGACGACCACGTTCACCGCCTGTGTACCTCTATGTTCGCACGCGCCGACGGAGCGCGATCTCAGCATCTGCGGGGTACCGCGCCATACCATCGGCGACCACCGGACCCAAGAGGATTACTACGTGACCTTACCCAGCCTTGACCGCCTCCTCGTCGCTGGCTGACGGGCGCTCGCCGGCACCGACCGGCGAGCTCGACCTCGCTGAGCGACGGGCGAAGCCAATACCCGGATATACCACTCCGCCGCAGCTCGCCGATCGCCGAGGCTTGATCGCTATGCGGCAGGAACCCCACCCGAACCAGACACCACGGACAAGAGTCCACCCAGTGACCCGTCTGTAGTTGCAGACGGCGTTGCCACCACTGAAGGGGGCCATCGCCCCGACCAGTTATCCCGAAGCCCATGCGGGCCTGCGTGGACATCCATTACAGATCAGAAGTGGTTCAGTGTTGAACACGGCACTATCGGTGCTCTGAACTGTTTATTTGGTAATTACCCAGGTGACCGTATTTGTTGTATTTATTATGTTAATTATGTAATTTAACTTAATTATTTTATATCGAATTCATTGTAATTTGTATTTAGAAATAAGTATAATTGCATACTATTATTTTAAATATATTTTGTTTAATTTAATTATAAATTGGTTTTACTATTTATTTTGTATCCCGTTCTCTCACATATTATCACTAATTTATTTAACTCATGCTTACAAGACCTTGTCCTGATCATAATAAATTGTATTATTTTTAAATTATTTATTAATACATTAATTGATCGTTAGTGCCACTACAAAATGTTCATGAGAAGCGACTTAAACAAATTACTAACACGTTTATAGGATATAAAGGATATTAGGTTAAAGCTAAAATGCTTTGAAGTATACTCCAATCTGCGGTTCACCACTTCCCGTTTTGAACTAGCTTCGCCTAGTTTGCCTAATCTATTTAGTTAGGCTGAAACGCTAGTCCGTTTTAGATGTTGCTGACGGAAGTCGAGGACGTGCCTGGAGCGGGGTTCGCTTCCGCTAAGGAAATTCTGCTGCACCGCATTTAATAGCCCAATATGATATAGATACACGAGACCTTAATTTTTATGTTTAAATTAATATTTAAAGTGTATGTAGTTAAAATTGAAGTATTCCCATATTTAGGTGTACATAAACGCAAAATGTACGTAAAATATTATATTTTATTTGTAATATCTTATATATTTATCAAACAATTGTATGATATACTAGTATCATTAATAAAAATAAAAATCAGCCTAGAACCTTCCACGATAAAAGGACTATACAACACAAAAATATTTTTTAAATTCGAACCACTAGTTCCTTTTTTTTTGTTTTCGCTGGAAAAAACGCATTTACGCGTTTCTCTCACATGGAGTGGGGGGGATGTGGGGCTCGCCGGTGCTGAAGGCTCCGGAATACCCACTAAAAAACCAGCGTACCTTTATCGTCTTTGGTGGAGCGGCACGGGATCGCGTGTGCATACTACCGCGAAAACCAGTAGTTCCTGAGTTTAAACGGATCAAACAAACAAACTCTTTAGCTTTATACAGTAGTAAAGATTATTTATAAAAACATATTTTTTTATTACTCAAATAAATTAACATAACAGGGACATATTGTTATTAAAACCATATGACATTAACAATTATTAAATGTAGAATTTTAATTACAAAGATGCAACGGTAAGCCTCGTTATCGCCTCTTCCTTTTGTTCACACGAACTTTTGGGCTTATTGCTTCGCTACAAATACTGCTCGAAATTCTAATAGCGAATACTTTACTTGGTGGTTGAGCTTTGTGCCGGCTCTTCTGGGTAGGTACCACCCACTCATCAGATATTCTACCGCAAAACAGCAGTAACAAGTACTGTTGTATTCCGGTTTGAAGGATGAGTGAGCCAGTGTAGTTACAGGCACAAGGGACATAACATTTTTAACCGACTTCAAAAAAAGGTTATCAATTCGTCTGTATGTTTTTTTTTTTATTTTTTTTTTTTTTTTTGACATTGTTACCTCATATCTTTCGACTGGATGAATCGATTTCGATGACTTTTTTTTATTTGAAAGGTGGTGCTTTCCCATTGGTCCCATTTTTTTTTGGTCCAGATTTGACAATGGAATCCATGGGAAAACCATATAAGTCGTAAATTTGCATGAGGTATGTGCGCGACAAATGGACGAATAACTCGATATCTATTCAACGGATTTCGATGATTTTTTTTTTATTGGAAAGAGTGTACTTCAAGGCTTGTTTGATGACAGTTTGGTTAGATTCTGATTATAGAATCCATGACAGAGTAACGGAAATCTTCAATTATTAGTACCAAACTAACGATACACGGCCGAATCTTTTATGGGCTATCTAGATTTTTCATTCACCTACCATAGCATCGTTATGATCAAGTAATTGTAGTACTATTGTATAAAACACTTCTTTATATACCGTCAATAGTTTTCGCAGCGCACGCGAAATAATAACTTTTATAGGCAACAGTTTGATACGTTGGGTTACATTGCTCCATTTTAAGTAGGGATCTATAAGATTTTGAAAATATAATATAGCCTATGTTACTCGGTAAAGACGTAGCTTTCAAAGGGTGAAAGAATTTTTAAAATCGGTCGAGTAGTTTTTGATTTAATTCGTAATAAAAAATCAAACAAAAATCAAATCTTTCCTCTTTATAATATGAGTTATGCATGTAAGCATTAGTATATATGTATATGTTTGTAATTGAAACATATTTGAACATCTCCTAAAAGTAGAGACCAATTTTGAAAATTATATAGAATCGTATAAGTACTCTTATTTACAGGTTATATTTATGTATATTTATATATTGATTACTAGTGTTTTTCCCGCGGTTTCACCCACGTAGTTCCCGTTCCCGTGGGAATATGGGGACTAAATGTAGCCTATGTTACTCCCTGATAATGTTGCTTTCCATTGGTGAAAGAATTTTTTAAATCGGCTTAGTGGTTTAGGCGTGAAAGCGTCACAAACACCCTTACTTTCGCATTTATAATATTAGTTAGGATAATATAGATACTTCCCCTTTTTTTAATATACAGACATTCCGTCATATTTTTAGGTGAAGAATGGTATAACACAACATCTATAAACATACAGTTTATTTAATTATTACTAGAAATAATTATTTGATTATGTTATGGCTGCCCAACACCCCACCAACTAAATCTATTTAATCAAAACATGTTAATTTATATTCATACATTTAACCATATTAACTAATATTTATTAATTAAGTACCAAAATGCATTTTTCTTTACGTTTCACTGTTTTAGATTAATATATTTAAATAATAATATAAACGGCGCTGTCTCATATGAGCTGCACGTTTAGTAGGTCTACCCATATTCTACCAAATTAGTGAGTGTACTTCAGATTCACTAAAAATCGAAAAATAAATAAAAAATTTAACAAAACAAAATCCGACTTCATAGGAAAAACAAATTAATATGCACTAAAAAGTAAAAAAATATTTGCGTATTCTTCTATAATTTGATAATTAACTTAGGTACTATTTTCTACTCATCAATATGTAGGTACGAATGTGTTGAGTGGTTGATAATCTATTTACAATTATTGTTATTTTTGGAGTCGATGTCAGCTAAGGAAACACTATAATATACCTAGCAATAATAATACGGGAATCTTTTAAAAACAAACAAAAACATACACATTACAAATCGACTTTTATTCGCCTCGTAAAGTTGCGCGTGTGACACAAGCACATCTCACCTATAACTAACTATGTATGTAGTTATAAACCCACCTTGGCTGACATCGACTCCAAAAGTAACAATAATTGTAAATACATTATCAACCACTCAACACATTCGTACCTACATATTGATGAGTAGAAAATAGTAAGTTAATTATCAAATTATAGAAGAATACGCAATTATTTTTTTTTGACGTGACAACGTCTTATAAATTGGTTTGCCGGGTGACACTTCAAGAAACTGCGTTACGCTCCGCTCACGTTATGCGCTCACAATGAGAGCGAGTGAGAGGCACGCGTCCCTTCCACTCGGGCATGGTTAGCCCGCCTAAGAGCGAGAGAGACAGACATAAAAAGTGAAATTAAATTTGTTTAAATTTAATTTAAATTAAATTTTAAATTAAATTATTTAAATGTGTATAAATTAATGTTTTAAATATAATTCTTTGTATAAATAAATGTTTTAAATTGTTACTATTATTTCATCCTTCTTCCTACTATACGAATGAATATTCACATTAAAATTATTTTACCACTCAAAGTCGTTGTCACGTAAAACTTTCGCCCGTATACCGACTTTACAGGCAACCAATTTTTTTTTTACTTTTTAGTGCATATTAATTTGTTTTTCCAATGAAGTCGGTTTTTGTTTTGTTAAAATTTTTATTTATAGTTCCTAAGGTTGGTGGCGCATTGGCGATGTAAGCGATGGTTAACATCGCTTACAACGCTATTGTCTATGGGCGCTGGTGACCACTTACCATCAGGTGGCCCATATTATCGTGCTCGTCTGCTTTCCTATGAAATAAAAAAATAACATAACAGATAAATGTTTTATTTTTTATTTTATTGGGTTTTAAAATGAAAGAATACTTTGGTATTACAGATATTTTATACAACAGTTTATATTTTTTTCATATTTGTTTGTGATATTTTATATGCTGTATCTATATGAGTAACTGAGTCATTAGTCTAGTGCCTTCTGATCTCGAGATCTGTGCTAGGATTTAACCTCTGGTTACATTCAAGCGCGGTTCACTAAAAGTGTGTTTCACTTGCCTTTCAGAGTTAAGAAGATGACTGGGCATACTCTCTCATGCCACGGTAAATACACATAGGTGTTGGTTCGACGCCCTATCTTGCTCCAGTTTCTCTTTCTGTGTATTTTAATCTAATCATATCAAAAAAATCCTAATTTTCTATAATTTCTATCTAATCTAAACGCGCATTATTATTATATTTAATTTATTTTTCGCGTTGCATATATTTTACATATTATTCTGACGATTATGTTATCGTTAAGTATCACAAAGCGTTAATAGAAAAATCCGTGGTTAATAAGTCTCGATAAATTGTAAATATAATTAATTATCCTGTTTTTGTTTTAATAACCCATAGCATTACGAGTATGTATTAATCAGAAAAATTTAATATGAGATAACACTTCATTTTTTATCTTGAGATTTATGCATGTATGTTATGGATCACATAAATCCCTCGATAATATACTTTTGCGAAATTAACACTAAATATTTTATTTTCAACTTTGAACAGGATATACAAAAAGTAAGAAAAAAATATTTATTTTACTTTAAACGTTCTTTTAAAACCGTAACTTTTTTAGTAATTTATTTGTATCCTTCTTATAACAACTGTTTACATTATTATTATATCTTATAACGGTATTGAAAGTATGGTAAAACCTTTCTTGGTCCATCCACCCAAAACAATTATAAGACTATAATTCGCTTATTCATATATATTCATTTGCTGCCGTAACACCTAATGAAGTACGATTTATGTTTCACTTTCAGATCAGCTTGTACGTTAATGAAATCACTGAATTTAATAGCGCTTTTGGCTATATACACATATGATGACAAGAATACCTTTATTTATTTCAAGGCAACGTAGTGACACAAACACAAACTAAGCACATGTAATGAGTTTGCCTTGGTTTGAACCAGCACTGGTAAGTTAAAATTAATACATTCAAGCCACTGGGACATCTCACCTCTAAAGCTTTCAAAGCTTATGTTTTTCACATAGTGAATATTCTCAGAATACGCTTCGATATAACTATTCGTCGGATCGTCACGTCAAAGACGAATTGCGATGCAATTGACGCAGAACGACATGTGTGAGGCGTGCAAAGCATTGCAGTGGCTTACTTTATTACATACATTCAGAATATGTGGTTTATATAGTGTATTCCTCGAAACATGTATAGACAATTTTGTAAGTACATTTCTAGTAGGTTTACCATTACATTCCGTAGGGATTTAATCTATGTTTACAACAATTAAGTTTTATCTTGATGGCAATTTTATCTTACATATTTTTGGCGTTTATTTGATATTATAGATTTTGAAAAAGGATATCGTTCTATTTGTTGTTTTTATGGAAGAGGTTATTTTATACTTTCGGTTGGAAATTATTCGAGTAATTATTATAATCAGTACAACAATATAATAAAATTCTATAAAAAAGACGACAACAGTCATCTTGGACTTGGAAGGACAGACTCAAGACCAACAGCAATGTGTAACTAGTTCCCAAAGGTAACTAAAATATTCTTGAAACTTAGATACCAAGATAAGCTAGACCAAAGTATCAGTCACTCATATCAATTATCACAACACTTGAATTATAATGTACCAATATTAATATTAATGTAAAAACAAACTGATATTTACATCAAAGTAAACGGTCTGGAATAGCATACGTATTTCAAAGGATTAATGAAATTAGTTTTTTTTTTTAAAAACCCTGCATACCAAAAAATGTAGGATTCATAATTTAAAACCCAAGCTGTTCGCTATGTTAGAATTTCGAGCAGCATTTGTAACAAAGGAATAAGCCCAAAAGTACGCGTGAACAAATACAAGAAGCGATAACGAGGCTTAACGTTGCATCTTCCACCTGCCTCCTGCCTGATCTGACCACTTAAGCGTGTAAAGCTTCGAATCTGTGCTTTGTTTTCGAATATCAATGGAATGTCGCACATTTTATAGATGTTTGTATTAAGTTTGAAAATATAATTACTTTATGATTTATGATACATATTAAGCGAAATACCACTGACTCCACTATCTCCTAAACAATAGGTCTGATTGACTAAAATTTAGTATAGTCCCTCCGTCTGCGACGTATTTTCTATATCTATAATTATATTATATATTCGACTAAGAACAAATTTTATGCAAATCTTATTCAAAATAGATTTTTCATCATACATAATTTGGAACATTTGGAACTGTTCAGATAATTAAAAATGTTCAAGGGGCTATTTTTTATGAATTTTACCCGTACGAAGTCGGGACGGACAGCAATGAAATGTACATATATGCAAAATACCAATGACGAGATCTCTGAAACTATAGATCCGATTGAATTAAACGTTGTATAGGTCTTCCTTTCTGAGCGTAGCCGCTCATTGTGAATGGATTTTACTGAAATCCTTCCTATAATTATTACCAGTTAACCCATACAAGCTCAGGGCAAGTTAATTATATGTTATTTTTATAACGCTGTATTAAATATAATTGGAAAAATCTTCAATCACAACTAAGTCAAACCCTTGTCAAAACAAATAACATATTAATTTTAAAAGCTCTATGTAGATAAATATTGCCTCACTGACACTGCAATTAGTACCAGTAATTATAGAAAAATTGCAAGATATTTAAATAAACGAATAAAGTAATACGCAGGGCGTGTTGTACGCATTAGCCATACCAAACTTAGGAACTCTCTTGTGCCTGGAATTACACTGGTTCATTCACCCTTTAAACCGGAACACAACAATAGCAAGTACTGCTGTTTTGCAGTAGAATATCTGATGAGTGGGTTGTACCAAGAGACGCAGGTATTATTTTACTCTGTCGGTCTGCTTCGTATTTTTTCCCGTAATTTTATCCCGTGCTATTTTTTAATCAAATATGCCGTACTTTACTTGGTAATAGAGCTTTGTGGAGGCTCGTCTGGATAGTGTCTTTTTTTATTGGATAGGAAGGATTGCATAATACCTCCGTCCCTTGATATATTTTGCATGTCAACATTTTATTGAATTTGAAAATTTAAAATTGCAACACTGAAGAAATAAAATAAGCACAGAGAATAGCGCCCAAGATGCAAATTAAGCTATGCGTCCAAATGATGTCAGTAGCGAAGCTTAAGACTACAATTCTTATAAATCAATTTTAATCTAGGAACCGAATTATCTTTACTATTATATAGTTATCAAAATAATAATGTGACTGAATTTCAAATGAAGTAACATGGATTCTAAGCAATCAGCTGTGATTGTCAAGTCGAGTGCTCTTACAGCAGCCTTGAAGATAATTGTTTCGACCCACACGCGACCCTGGCGACTTGGCTGTTGTTTGCAATATTGTTCTTGTTAATAACATCTAAGTCAAGAATTCATATTAAGTTGTATGAACATAATCGTATTTTGATTTGTTCGAGGGTCTATTGTATAATATAACATTATTAAATTACTAAACGTAGTCATTACATGATATATTTGTAATTAACTACAAATACGAGATCATTACTATCTATTATTGCAAAATTTCACTGAAAAACTAAAAAACTACGGCGATTCGGGCCCTCTTAAGTCGCTGGGTAAGGAAAAGTGGCACACTCCGCTTTTCCTTACCCAGCGACTGACGCAGGTGCTTACCGGACACAGCTGTTTCACTCTTCCACTAATATCTATTATAACACGACTTATAAGTCTATGTGCTCCCTCAATTACAGAAAACCGCTGCATCTATCTTATATAATAAAATTGTACTTAAGGACTTTACAAATTAAAAATTATAATTAAAGAACTAAAACAAAAAACAAAACTTATTATTAAGTGACTGAAATTTAGTAATAAATTTGAAAAACCAAAAAAAAATACAAAACGCAATTAATACTTCAAAAAAACTAAAAATACAAATAGAATGAATGACGAGAGATAACATTATTTTATATATAGTTTAAGATATTTATTTTAATTTATTTAGGTTATCGGTTTAATCAGAATACTGAAAATGGCATCGATCTATGTATTTTTGCAGAATAGCATTGAGAGTGGACAAAGATAAGCCTTGTCTGCATTTAGAGCAAAATCCGTAACAGCACAGCTGTGTTGACCTGCACCCAGATAATGGAAATTTATCCACAACGTCGTGAGCTCAGTTCCTAAATCTCATTGCTTTCACAGACGTTATTGTATTGAATACTGGTAACGATTGTTTTGATAACGAAAAATACTACACATTGTTATTTGCATCTCCAATAAATATTTCATGTGTAAAATTGTTTCTCCACAAGCACTGTGTTTTATTTTTTTATTTTTTCTTCATTCTCAGTAGTACATAAGTGAGGATAAAGAATAAATAAAATAATTGTAAATTTTGCCAAATAGTGTATGTAGCACTTAATGGTAAGGGTCTGGCAATCGAACGTCGGGATTTGGTAAGATTATATAGAAAGCCATGCTCCACAACCTTGAAATAAATCACACAGTTAGCCAATGAATTTGTGAATCTGATGTGATTTCTATATAATTTCTTACCAAATCCAGACCTTCGATTGCCAGAGACGACCACTAAAATTGTGAATCATTACAATATGAACACAAACTCAAAAAACTGATTGACTTTTGTAAATATTATACAATAAATTATTACTTTTACATTATAAACTTAACTTCAACGTAATTAAAGTTATTATTTGTAAGTTTGTAAATTTTGTGTACAGGGTTTTTTGAAATTTAATTTTTCTGTAATAATGAAGTTAATTGAAGTAGTAGGTAGGGATAGGTTTTTTTTTATTAAAATTAAATTGAGACTAAGTTGAGAAGCATAATATGCATTGTACGTGGATATATTCTAATTGATAACCATACCAAAATTCGGTTCCCAATCAGCAGAATCGTTTAATGAAGACAAGTAATCAGCCAAATTGATAAAGTCATTAATTGTGAAGTTTTTTTATTAAATAAATACCCAATTCAGTTTTATATACACTTTATCGAAATGTCGTGTATTAAAAACCAATCGATTTTGATATGATAGTAATAGAAAAATATAAACAAGTGCACGTCGAGCTCGCGATAAGCGGTTCTGCACAATTGTCAAGTTCAGTAACACATTGAAAATGGAACAAGAGATGAATACTTGGTGGCTAAATGTAAATGGACATAGACGTCTATCTATATAATATAATAATATATTATAAGAAAAATAAAAATGACTACAAATGACATGAATTTGTTACTTTAGCTCTCCTTTTTTGTTTTACGTTTTACGTAGAATAATTATTATCCAAATGCACTCAGTCTGAGTGCGTTTGAGTTATTTAGTCGATTACCTATCTATATTTATAAACGGATTATATAAAGCAAAAAGAATTATTCTTATCGGTTAGTTCCTGATATTAGAGCGTTCCTAATAAATGAGTCATCTAAGACATACATATATTTTTTAATTGAAATATAGATCAATAAATTAACGCGATCAAACTAACTTTTAAATGTTCTATAATAGTATATTTGTAGAGACATCTAAATCAATCGATTGCCTTTGATTTTTTCAAATTAAATTTCTATCATGTCGTCAAAAAAATGTCATGTACTTCTAGATAATTTGTAGACTAAGAAAGATTTCCTCATTATTTTGAATGCCTTCAAAATGTAATTGAATTTTTACCGCTCCGATTCTCTCCATCATGTTCCCATCATAATTTCTAGGATATCAAATGAACAATTAATAAATGCTCGTTACGCATAACTAGAAGCTATTAAACAAACAACTAAATGAAATTCAAATGTTTATTCAAATATAAATTACAATAAAACGAATACTAAAAACCGTCCATTTGTTAACGGACAACGGTTTTAATTGATATTTTAGGATAATAATTTGAATGTTTGTTGTATCAAAACAACGTGAATATTCTATCGTACATATTATATCAACATTGTTGTTTTGCAAAAAGCCAACAAGTCACTAAAATTTGTAAGCGACAAAAGATAAAGTTAAGTTCCCATCCATAAATGAAAATAATTCAACGTGATAAGAGACAATTGAACAGAGGTTATGCAAGATGCTTTATCTACATTCCATTTATAAAAACTTATGTGATAACATTCAATCTGAAATATTACAGATTTCCATCAATAGCAAGTTTTTTCGTTAATTTCAAGCAATTTCACGCTACAATATCAAGTTGTTCATTGTCTGTGTATTATATACTCGTCGTATGTTTGACGTATAAATTATCGCAACGTGGCTTCCCGAAATATGATTTACGAAAACGGACCATAAGATACATACACGTATATTACGTTCCCTTTATAATTCTGGCTGAGAAAGAGAGGAGATTTATTTTGTCATCCAATAAAGATGCCGCTTAGAGATCGTTCTTTTTAGATTTACAAAAAGCCTCTCGAATGTGACTGTAATACAATATACAGCCAATGCAAGCTCCGGATTTTCAAACACTCGAAACTATATCGTGCGTGTTTCATGTACTCGTTTATATGTTTCGTTGACGCTTTACATAATAAATGTAAGTAAAGTGTTAATAAAATATAAGTATGTATTTATATATAGGTAAAGGTAGGCAATTATATTGCTCGTAAGAAACAAACTTGTGTCAAGATTGGATACCATTTCTTATGATAGGGGATTACAATCAAGCAATTGAGTTTTTTATTAGATTACTATACGATCAAAATAACAACTAACAGATTGTAAATGTATCCATGCGCAGAACTTATTCGATCGCTTCTCCAATGCAACCTGCATTGCTGAATGCAGATTTTTCAATAGACATGTGCAGGCTTCGTTACGATATTGTCCTTTACCGCTGAACACGAGGTGAATTATAAACACCAATAAAACTCAAAAAAATTAACTGTGCGTGCCCAGGTTTGAAACTACAATCTTCCGTTAAGATTCAAGTGTTCTATCATATCGTCTCTTTAGATACAATATTGTACTATTACTTTAAAATGAATTTATCCATTTTATTTTATTTTATTTTATATATGATACCATACTAGGCTTCACTGAATATATATACAAAAGTACTGCTATAGTGAGGTATTTTAATATTCCTTGTTTGACAATGACGTAATTAAAATAACTAACAATTCCTTTTGACGTTGATTACGTAGCTTGCTTTTCTTTTCTCCAATTACAGCTAGTTTCTCGACTTCAAAGGAGACAAAACATTTCCACATTTCATTACATACATTCGTATATAATTTTCGGATGTTTCGCATGATACGTGACTGAGCGAGTGACAGGAAGATGTGCTCTGACACGGGCCCTTCTGGGAATGATGCCTCAGATGTAACTACCCTCATTCTATAGCGTTTACAACTAAAATTCATTGTTACTAGGTCGCCTTTAAAGATTTGGATGTTTCAAACTAAATTATAACTTGTAATACCATCTGAATAATTTATTGGGCGGGGTAAATTTCAGTTCCAGGTGTGATGAAGGCGGTCGGAATTTTAAGTGCGTTTCATAAACTTTGCCTTGATATTTAATGATGTTCTTGTAAATTAAGGACAAACCTATAAAAGCAAGTTTGTTAAGATAATCTAATAATATCAAAATAATTATTTTTATAATCATCAATTTGTAGATGAGATTTTCATTGAATTTTGTCATCTCTAAACTGTAATTTCTTCTCTTGAATAGTTATTAACACTAAACAAAGCAGAAGCCAATAAAAGTTCCGCAAAAGCAAATTGCACATACAAAAATTTTAAGCATTTCATAAAGAACCCTGTAGCAAAGTTACATTTCGTATCATATGAGAATGAAATGAGTGGTAACATATTTGTATATTTACCATAAAAAACATTTTAAATAATACATGAATATTTAAAATCCAATCGTCTTTAATTGTTATGGGTCATTTTTTATTAAGTTTTAATTAAATGATTTTAAAAAGAAAAACTGTTTGCGTCCTAAATATTGGTTCATGTTTCTTTTGACTTTTTTTGTTAAATTCTGAGAATACGTGGATATTACAAATATATATTATCTGCTATAAGACTATTCTCTGTACATTATTATTATTATTATTATTTTGTAAGTAATGTCGATTGTTCGTATGACTAATCTATATATATAAAGGAGATTTCCACGTATATACTCACTCATCACGATATCTCTGGAACCTAAAGGCGTAAAGACTTGAAATTTGGTAGAAATGTTCCTTTCGCCAAGTAGAGGTCAGCTAAGAACGGATTTTTGGATATTCCACCCCTAAAGGGGCGAAACAAGGGATGAACCGTAGTATGTAACTCCGTCATTTTCAAAGTTAGAGCAATGATATTTTATACACAATTTACAGGTTAGAAATAAATAAGTACACAAATCAGAGTTTTCCAAAATTCACCACCTAAGAGGGTGAAATAGGGGTTGAAAGTTTATATGGGGAGGTCGTCATTTTTGATGTAAGAAGTATGAAATTTTATATACAAGCTTTTGGTTAGAAATAAATAAATATGTAATACATTATTTTTGTAAATTTACCCTCCAACAGGGTGAAATAGGGGTTGAAAGTTTGTATAGGGGTTCGTCATTTTTGATGTAAGAAGCATGAAATTTTATATACAAGCCTCTGGTGAGTTATAGATGAATACGTATTTCAGGGTTTTTGAAAATCGACTCCCTAAGAGGATGAAATAGGGTTTGAAAGTTTGTATAGCGGGTCCGTCGTTTTTGATGTAAGAAGCATGAGATTTTATATACAAGCTTCTGGTGAGAAATAGATAAAAACGTATTTCGGGATTTTCGAAAATCTACCCCCAAGAGGGTAAAATAAGGGTTGAAAGTTTGTATAGCGGGTCCGTCATTTTTAATGTAAGAAGCATGAAATTTTATATAATAGCTTTTGGTTAGAAATAAATAAATATGTAATTCAAGATTTTTGAGAATTTACCCTTCAAGAGGATGAAATAGGGGTTGAAAGTTTGTATAGCGGGTCCGTCATTTTTGATGTTAGAAGCATGAAATTTATTATACAAGCCTCTGTTTAGAAATAGAAAATCTATTTATATATATATATGAGATTTCCACCAATATATAGACTCATCACCATATTATCTCTGGAACCATAAAGCGTAGACACTTGAATTTTGGTAGGACTATTCCTTTCGCCGAGAAGAGGTCAGCTAAGAAAGCTGATTTTGTTCAACTCTCATCCAAAACAGTTTTTTCACATAAAATATCTTATCATTCATTTTATATTTAGGAGAGCCCATACCAAACATCATTAACAGTTGCCATAGTAAGAGTAACCGATTTCATGATGTTTTATTGATAAACTAGCTGTTGCCCGCGGCTTCGTTCTTTAAATTTACTAATACATATTTTAAAGAGGTAAAATTTGTGTTTTTTTTTTGTATGTTTGTTTGTAATATTTTTTATAGTATAGTTAGGCGGACGAGCAAATGGGCCACATGATGGTAAGTGGTGACCAATGCCCATAGACATTGGCATAGTAAGAAATGTTAACTAACGCTTATATCACCAATGCGCCACCAAACAAATTTCGTTTAAAATGTTTCAATTTTGTAATCTATCAATTCTAATGATATTGTGTTTTTTTCTTCCTTTTATTTTATTTTGCACAACTCAAACGTTTTAAAAAATAGAGAAATGTCGCTTTTTTGGCGGGCGTTAATAACAGACGGCACCACAGTTTTACTATAGCAGTTATTATCGTTCACGTTTTGTTAATGATCTGATAATTATAACGCTTTTGGAATAAAATAATTATTTTTCAATTAAAAAAGAGGTAAAATTAGTTATTTTGTATGTTTGTTTGTATCCTAATTTAATATTTTTGCATTGAAAATCATACAAATATACAAACTAATAAGAATGAAGTTAAATAAAGGAGGACAACGCTGTTTAGTGTGACAATAAAAATAATAATAATGCCCTTCGGAAGTTCGGACCAATTTCGACCAAGACGGCCAATCTTAAGAAAGGTGTGCCATGAAAGGTTTATTATAATTATTAATATCTTGGCCACTTAATATGGATTAAAATTGTCTATTACACTTATTTGAATGAATACTTTAGAAGATATTATGTTCATTAAACCAGAATCGATGGTAACATTGACAGGGATGTGAGGAACCGGATAAATGTAGGGTGGATGAAATGGCGACAGGTGGACGATTTGTGAATGCCCTTGAAGATCAAAGGGAAGATTTATAAGACCGTTAAAATACCTGTCATGATGTTTTGAATGTTTGGCAGCCAAAGAAGATGATGTACAAAGAATGCATGTGGCAGAGTTGCGAATATTAAGAGGATTGTGCGTTGTAACTAGAATAGACAATATGAGAAACGAGTATATCAAAGGAAGTCTGGAAGTAACACCGATAGCTGAAAAGTTAAAAAGTAATAGATTAGCGTGGTATGGGCATGAGAAAGGATGAAAAACATGTTACTAGAAGGATGATCAGTATGAAAGTTAATGGATATAAGGGAAGCCAAAGAAAGTGTGGATGGATTGTGTAAGAAAGGTGAAGTACGAGTGACAGAAAGAAGTGAAAGAAAAAGAAATATTATACCGACCCTACGTAGTGGGATAAGGGCAGGAAAAAGAAGACTAGAAGATATCGTCGATTCCTTAATATTTTCTTCAGTAGTTCTTTATTACAATGCCCTATACTGAACATACACGGTAATGTACGGGCGAATATTATTATATATTTTATATATATAACGTTATTGATTTAAAAAATGCACGGGATTAAATCCTTATTTTACCCGTACGAAGTCGGGACGGGCAGCTAGTAATTTATATATCCAAGAGACGAGTTAATTTAGTATAGACTGTACATATGCACGATCAAAATTTATAAATCTGAAAATACAAAATAAATATCTGAAAATATCTGCTATTCGTTATAGATCTTGTTCATCAATCAAAAACTTTCAGTACTAAAATGAATACTACTCTCCGCACTTGAGATATATTAATAATAACAGAAAATTGTTGTAGTTTTGATTTATTATATAGTTTTGACTATCGCGACTTGTATAATAATTATTTTTCATTTTTATTTGTATTTAGTTAAGGTTTTAATGTCAATAAAGTATAATATTTGAATACCCTATTAATCTTTTCTTACTACTAATAATAATTAATCTTATGTAGTTTGTAGATTAAACAATTGATAAAACAATATTACATTTTATTATAGTGTAATAAAAATAAAACTGGGTCATTATTACTTATCTGAAATGATATTGCCGCCTTGAAGAAATGTTATATCTAAGCCATTCACAACCATTCGAAAATAGTACGAATTAAAAGTATGCGTTTTTTTTAAAAAGTCTCTAAGAATTTAATTTATACCAATGACTATATCTGAATTACAATTTTATAAGTAAATAAGATAAAAATTTGCTTATTACCCTCAATGTCTCTTGTGAGTTTCGAAGTACTGGTTCATTTTTCACCAGAATCACAATTACAGGCTTAAAAGTGAAAATCTACTATTTTTCGTGTAAGTTATGAAAGGACATGATTTGTACAAGAATTAATTTAAAATTTAAGTCTGTATAAAGATTTTAGGAACATATGAAAACTTATTTAAAATAGCATTGCATTAAACAGTTATTTAGTCTTAAGTGCTTAATGAAAGTAATCCTTATGTAATCCAATATTTCTTTACAAAATTAATGTGTATCCAAGTTGTCAGTTTGGTGCGAATACAATGCACCTCAAATGATATAATCAATCATATAATAATCTTTATACTTACCTACCTTAATATAATGTATATGTTTATCAGTTTCCAATAAAGTCGTCTGCAGCGTTTTGAAATTTACTTTATCTTAAGAACGTGTATTAATAACGTAAGTACTGCGATAGGGATGACCAATAAATATATATTTTTATAAACATATCTGACATTCTGCACACGAAATGATTATCATACGTCTAGGTATTAATTAGGTTTCGATTATTGTTATCGTTTTTTACATATATAAAAGAATAAGTAATTAGTCTTGATATCGACATGTAAATCTGGTTATTGATCTGTAGATTGCTTAATTATAATCTGTCACAAAGAAAATATAATGTCTGCGATGTGTCACATATTTTTTGAGAATTAATAATTGACTTCTAAAAGGAGGAGGTTCTCAATTCGATTGGTATTATTTTTCTGTCGTATACTTATTAGGATTTATTTATCTCATGTCCTTCACCCAAAGGTTGTCTAAAAGAGATCGCTTTTTAGCAATAAGACCGCCTTTTGTACATCAATATATTTTTGTTTGTGTTTTAACTGTATGAATCTGTAAATCTTTTGGTGTACAATACAGCATATTCTATTATATTCTAGTATACTCTATATTATTCTATTATTTTGCCACATAATGTAAATTTATTTCGACAATACAATTACTATGACTATAGCCCTTTTTGTTGTCAGTAGAGGTCGTCGCTTTCTTGACTCGTACGTCGATAATGTTGAACAATACTACAGTATAGAATACGCATATTATGTAGGAAATCAGAGGCTTTTCTCTCTCTTGAAATGTGCTTTAGTACAAAAAATATAAGAATAAATGCTTGTTATTATAACAAGTACTTTAAGATTTAATTTTGTTGGAAAATAAACTATTATTCACCCTTAAAATAAACGTGATATAGTGATTATTATACAAATATTATTATTTACGCTTATAAAATTAATGCAAGTAAGAAAGAAATGTGCTATTTCATGATAGCATAGTTAAAGCCTTCGTGGTTTTAGTTGATATTATTGTTAAAGTAATTGGAGTTGTTCAGAATATATATATATGCTTATGTGGATAAGGGTACTTTTAACGGATACTGTACACACCGAGAGCACGTTAAAATTTAAGTGATACTAGCTAGCTGGCTTTGAACTAGCTCGTCTGGAGTTGTTTCTGGAGTATTCTACCGCAAAACAGCAGTACTTGTTATTGCTGTGTTCCGGTTTGAAGGGTGAGTGAGGCAGTGTAATTACAGGCACAAGGGACATAACATCTTAGTTCCCAAGGTTGGTGGCGCATTGGCGATGTAAGAGATGGTTAACAGCTCTGACAACGCCAATGTCTATGGGCGTTGGTGACCACTTACCATCAGGTGCCCATATGCTCGTCCACCTTCCTATGCAATAAAAAAAAAGGTACCCCCCACTCGTCACATATAGTACATGTAAGCGATGGTTAACATATCTTACACTGCCAATGTCTAAGGGCGTTGGCGTATACCATGCCACATACCATATTATGCTCGTTCACATTGGCTATAAAAGGAATGGTTAATATTTCTTATAGAGAACGAGATGGTGAAATCAGCTAAGTTAATTAATAGTCTTTCTTGGTAGAATTCACTTATAAGGTATCTATGTATAAGTAACAAGTCATTACATATCTATAGATATCCTTATTATATAAAATATTATGATTAATTTCATATTTAATCGAAACTCTCAATTGATGTTGAGAATAATTAACAATCAATAACATCCATTGATCAATATACCTAGATAAAGGAACTGATTTTGATCAAAAAATAATATCTGAATCTATGAATTACGATATAATAATTATTACTTTCTTACAAAGAAGCCATAAAAAGTTTAATTCTATCTCGTCTTTGCTACTCGTTATAGGAACCAAATTTATTAAGTAAGGTCTCTACTTCAACCCACGCGACACTCATGGATTTGATTATTATAGCTGTTACTAAACAGACAATCTAATTCTCTAGCACCTGTCAATTGCACATTACCTGATTCAGACAGTTCTATATTTGTTCTAGGCTGTATAAGTCTCGTCATACACAAAGCGTTCAATTAAAAGAATTATTAGTTATAAAAGTTCGATTTCGTATTTGACTTAAATATTTCAATAAGAAAAACCATGTGACCGTGTAACGGTTTTTCTTATTGGTCTTAAAATTGATACGATATATTATTAATTTAGTTACATTAAAAGCAAATGTAAATTATCCTACTTTATTAAAATTGTAAATGTTAATAAACCTGTATTCCTTTTAATGTAATCTATAATGAATTATTTTTGTAGTAGTAGGGAGAGGTAGAAGCTTTCCTCCTTCATTAGGTACGTATTAATTACATGTCATAGCTATTGTAATTTTTAACACATTATTTCTTTTGTTACTTAAAATTAAATGACTTTGATGATCAATAATGATTAAAATAATAAACTTGTCTATGTAATATTTAGATAAATAACTAATGCTACGTATTTAATATCTGCTTAAAGGGTATTAAGGGCAGTATAAAAAGATAATTTGATAATGAATATAGTAAAACTATTAAAATGTCAATACATTCTATCAGGCTACAATAAAATCAGTTCTTTCTTTTGGAGAAAGAGTGGAGTTTATTGCGATAATAAATTACGCTAACTTAAGTGAAGACGTTTTAAAATGTGGGGCTTAATTAGTAATATTAATTAACTTACGGCTGCTTCAAAAAATAAAACAACGCATTATAATTATGCTAACTTAAATATGATTAGTTTTCGCCCACGGCTTTGTCCCATAATAGAGACGTGCCCGTCGCGAACAGACTGTCTGAAGTCTGAACACAGCCTAAGACCCAGTATACAAATTATATTGAAATATTTCTCACACTCTATAACTCGCTCTAATGTTTTCATGTAATTAGTTTAAAAATACATAATTATGATAACATAATGCCTAATATAAAACCTTGTTATCTGTAATTAGTGAGTAAATATCATTTAAGTGTGCTATCGTACCTTAATAATAAAAATTTCAAATGATATTTCACCTTTTTTTATTACAAATGTGTAGATAGCTTGATCCCCTTCTGAAATATAGTACAAAAACAAACAACATGTGATAAGATAATGAAATCCAGTGGCATAACACCGCCAAAACATATACCTACCTGTCATTGGTCTATTATGTTATACAAATATGGATTTTGTCTGAGAATCTAACAAACAATTAGTGACCGTATCGCGAATTCAGCTTTAATTAAAACAAAAAATCAGTCTATTTTATTATAAAAAAGAATGTACTGAAGATCTGTAAGAACTCGTAATGGGATAACCAGATAAATAATGTTTTATGATTTTTCAATGCCTAATTAAATGTAAGGAAAGTATAAGGAAAGGATAAATGATTGGAGTATGGATTGATCGCTGTAATAAACATTAATATCATTCTGATTAGAAAAAAGTAGTTTCAATAACTTTCGATAGAATCAACCGATTTGGATGCAACAAATACTAAACGGAATCTCGAAATACTTCTTATAATAATTTAGTTATTTCAATTTGTAATTTTAGCCGAGCCAAGAGTCAGATTCGCCTAACCAAACAGACAGACAAAAATAAAAAAATGATTGTTTTGGTTTTGGTAAATCGCAAAAAGTCATATAACCTTTAAAAGAGGCAGTTATTTTGAAATCATAGTCAGACTCCAATTTTATTTATATGTAAAGATGAAAAATAATTATCTAAATATATACTTATACTTATTAATATACTTATTAACTTAAGAACTATTTATAATGAGGACGTAAATTATACACAAAATTAATAATATCTACTTTATTATTATACTTTATTACATAAAAAATATACATTGTTGTGACCCCCGTACTTAACGATTTAACGAGAGTAAGCGTTTCATTTCATCAAAGTATACAGTGAATACAAAAAATATTAATTTATGTCTAAATGAGATCAAATTTTTTTTTATTTTATGTTATTTATCTGATACAATAGGCAATTGTATTTTATTTTCCATAGTACGAGCTCTGCTTATATTTGGGATCAGATAGCCTTGTTTGAATATTGGCCCAGGATATTATTTTATAATAATCATTATTTAATCTAAGTAAAGAGTACCATACGCATACTTGGTTATTTACTAAATCAAGTACCGATGCACTTTACATTGGCGCCTTACTGAAGTAACAACTTGTATACTACTTAATAGGTAGCCACAGTTGATAAGAAAATATAATTATCATATTATTGTCGTGTCATATTTCTTATTACACTATAAAAAAAATATTTTTTTTTATTCTTACACATATTAAGTAATTTATATTATGGTTGCTATATAACTTTTTTTTTTTTATTTGTAGTCATGTAATATACAAATATTTAATCATAGACTATAACTTATTCAAATTTATCTTCTAGTCGGTATTGGTATAACTTTTTTTAATATTTAATTTACAAACAAATGCTCTTATTATTTTATCGTATATTATTTTCTCAGAAATGTATTCGAATGCTTATCTCATTAACTATACTTGAAATATCACAATAATTGACAAAGAATACTTTTACACACGATTCATCATTAATTACCTGTAATTAATTGTATTGATTGAAATCATTTAAATATTATAAACATAAAAAATAAAATTGGATATATTAATAAAATTATTTTACTGTCCGTCTTATTTATAATTTGGTAAAAATCATAAGTTGCCATTTGATATTTGGGATCGGCTTTCCTTTTCGTTATCTTCAAGCCACATGAACTTATAAAATATTGGTGCAAATGCACCCCCAAGGATAGGACCGACCCAATACACCCAATGTGTATTCCAGTTGGTAGTCCAAAAAGCGGGGGCTAATGATCTCGCTGGATTCATACTTGCTCCAGTCAAAGGACCGCCTGCGAGCGACAAAGCTGCTATTGTGAAACCAAATTTCAAAGGGATAGCATCTTGTTTTTCTTTGTTTACTGGGTCCCAAACAGCGCAATTAATAAATCCCAGTGCTGTAGACAAAACAATTTCAATAATCAACGCCTGATACATCACGTGGTTAGGATGCGGTACGGTCGTACAAATGCTGTCTGGCAGCAAATCTACTGGGGACACGCTGACCAATAATCCATAGCCGGCAATAGCTCCTCCGCACTGAGCGATAACGTACATTATTCCTAGAGGGATAGACAATGAGCCCCACAGTATAGCAGATAATGTTACGGATGGATTCATGTGCGCTCCAGAAATATGTCCAAACGTAGTAATATTAAACAAGACGACCATACCAAAACCAATCGGGCTGTACATCGGTGGGTGAGGCGTATGTCCGTCCATTGGTACACACGTCATGCATCCCAAAAAAAGTAACAAAAATGTCGATACGAATTCAGATATAATTATTTTGAAATTTTTAGACCACCATTTCATCATCACTTTCAAATTCGAAGATTTATTTTTTTCGTCAGAAATACTACCAACAACGTCTACAATTTGTGAAGCCGGAGTCACGGTCATCTTGATTGCTGTCTCGATTTGGCAACGTCAATAAAACCTGAGAAACTTGTTTTGGAATTCACTGCACGCACAACTCACGAATACCTTTTTATATTTTAATATATTCAAACATTTACCGTACGGGTAAATGTACGCGATACACAACCGTTCCTTTTTGACGGCCAGGTGAAAATATTGGTGTATCTTTAAATGACTGTGTACATTCACGAACGCTATATTATAATATAGATAGGCCAATGTTATCTGCTGGTAGAACTGCGTACAACGAATACGTGGGTTTTCCTTCCTTATAGAAGCAATTCAGAGATCCGTAGACAACATAACATTGTTTTGTTTTATTAAATTATTTTGTATAAATTGGGTAAAGATCGTTCAATTATCTTTTTCTCTTAAATACATATAATTAACATTTTAAATAATAAAAAAATCATGAATTGCATTGTAAATTTGATGAAATCTTTATCATTTCAAGTCATAAAGCTTGGATAGTATTATTTTATGTTCGCAAGTAGATTATATTGTAGGTACACTGTTCAGTATACCTACTATATAAATTAAATTCATATTGTTTAATTATTTAATCAATGATCGTGTGTCTGTTATACTAAATTAATAATAATTATAATAATGGTCTTTACCGATTTCGGCCACGGCGGCCAATCTCAAGAGAGATTAGCCAACTGCGCAGGACATATTATTATAGTGCACAAGTGTTGGAAAACATAGGTGCACTCACTATTCCCTTACTCTCATAATCCGATGGGACGGCAATCCGACACGACCGGAAAGAGTTCAGGCGCAGGACCAACGGCTTTCCGAGGCACGGGAGTTTACACACTTCCAACTTCCAGACTCCGGGCAGCTACTGAGAATTTTCGACAGAAAATCTCATTAACATTGGCCCGACCTGGGAATTGAACCCATGACCACCGAATCTGTGGCCTTATATCTAGCCACTAGACCAACGAAACAGTCAATAATTATATACATATAATAAAACAATTCGATTTATTAATAATATATATAAGTCAAAAAAATAACAAAAAGGTATAATCATGCTCACAACCCGGATATCATACAAACATGAATAGTATACATCGTGAGAATATAATGTGATTTATTTGACAAAAATAAAAAATAAAAACAAAATCTTTGAAACTATACTAGTTAAACATTTATCACAGTTACATAACTTCTTAGCATTATGTCAATTTAAGTGAAATAATCTTATCAAAATGACATCTACAAATACTTTATCGTGTAACATCTTGGAAGCATCACTGTCATACCAAAGCTAACCTATAAATCGCACCAATATATTACAAAGGTTATCTTATCTGTGGTATACATGTTTCGTCATCGAATAAACAGTTCATATATATATCTATTGTCTATATTTATAAATGTACGTATATTATACTTTTTTACCTTAAGCTAATTACAACTTACGCCCGTATATTTCTGACGTCCCAAAGGGACGCGCTTACTTATTACATAATGGATAAACAATAACTATCGCCAAACAGCAATAACTTAAATTGTTGTGTTCCAGTTTTAAAAATCAGTGCGACTATATTATATTTCTCGGGAACACGTCGACGAGTGTCGGAACAAACTTGTGTCTGAAGTCGAGACCTTGTTAACCAAAGTCTCGGACTGGGGCCGACTAAACTTAGTCCAATTAAATCCCAAAAAGACTCAAGTTTGCGCGTTAACCGCTAAAAAGACCCCTTTTGTCGTATCCCCTCATTTTGAGAATACTCCCCTCGCTGCCACAGCCAGTATCGGGATACTTGGCGTTGAGATTTCGAACGTTGTTCAGTTCCGCGGTCAACTGGAAGTTAAAGCCAAATTGGCTTCCAAAAAACATGGAGTGCTCAACAAGGCGAGACAGTACTTCACGTCGGCACATCGCCTAAAACTATACAAGGCGCAAATTCGGCCCCACATGGAGTACTGCTCTCACCTCTGGGCGGGAGCTCCTCAGTACCAGCTTCGTCATTTTGACCGCATTCAACGTAGAGCAGTTCGAATTGTCGACGATCAAGTTGTTACCGACCGGCTTGATTCTTTGTATTTGCGTAGAGATGTCGGGTCACTCTGCATCCTCTATCGCATATATCACGGGGAGTGTTCTGAGGAGTTGTTTGGTTTAGTCCCGGCCGCTGAATTTCACCACCGGACATCGCGACAGAACTCAAAATTCCATCCTCACCACCTCGATGTCTGGAAGTCCACAACAGTGCGTTTTCTGAGGCATTTCCTGCCTCGTACAATCACTCTGTGGAACCAGCTTTCGCCGGCGACTTTTCCGAACCGATACGACATAAAAACCTTCAAGAAGAGAGCTTACTCTTTCCTCAAAGGCCGGCAACGCACCTGCAAGTCCTCGGATGTTGCAGATGTCCATGGGCGGTGGTAGTCACTTTCCATCAGGTGCCTGCATATCGTTTGCCCCCTCTTTCATAAAAAAAAAATGTAACACAAGGGGCATAACATCTTAGTTCCTAAGATGGGTGGCGAATTGGCGATTTGAAAAATGTTTTATTTTTCTTACAGGTCCATTATCTATGGGCGGTGAATTACCATCAGGTTGGAAATTTGCACGTCCACCTTCGTATTTCGCAAATTAAATGGTGGAAAGCACTAGATGAAAATAATATTCAATTTTCTCAATATTTACGAGTTAGAACAGTTACGGCAGGAAGGAAGTCAATCATTAAGCAACTTTGTACAACGGCTTCCTTCTATTTATTTTTATAATTATATTATTTTAACGTACAAACTTACTGCCAGTTACAGTTTTATTATATATCACGGTCAGTGTAGATTGTTATCTGTCTATAATATACTGATTTTATCAGGATATTCAAATGTTATGTAAATTTAGTCATTGTATTTAATTCTACTAATGTTTATTTTAAGGTAACTATTATTCTATGATAAATTTTGCCGTCATAAATTATTATATTATAATGAATGCAAACTCAATATGATTGTTAACTATTTTATTTCTCTAGTCGTAATAGCCTTGATAGTGTAGTCGCTAATACAATACAAAATATTATATGAATTTCTTAACAGGTTCATGTTTTAATTATTTTTATATATAATTACATTATTTTATTCAGTTATTCACCGTAAATATGATTAATTATGTACTTTTAAATATTAATAGTCTGTGTTTATTTGCTATATATCATTTAACACCTTAAGTTAATGTTGGAGTTGAGTCTATATCGGTTACAATAATAATCATACAAATTAGATATTCTGGTATGTATCTGATACTTGACACCAAGTACATTTATTACAAGTGCCGTTACTCCGTTTATCAGGGCAGGGGTTTAAAACATCAATAGATATGAATATAAAACTACATTTAACTTAAATTAAATTTCTATACATAAATAAAATTAAAATCTTTAGAATTGATATTTTAAATTTAATTGATATATTAAATTGAATGGAATCGTTAATCATACAATGAATGAACTGAATCAAATTCATTTAAATCGTTCGCCTTAATTTTGTATTAATGGTTACCGCAAATAGATGAAGATAACCAGCTTATCTATATGTGACTATTTAACCGACTTCAAAAAAAGGAGGAGGTTATCAATTCGTCTGTATGTTTTTTTTTTGTGTTTGTTACCTCATAACTTTCGACTGGGTGAATCGATTTTGATGATTTTTTTTTTATTTGAAAGGGATTGCTTCCCATGGGATCCCATTTTTTTTTGGTCCAGGTTTGACAGTGGAATCCATGAGAAAACCATATAAGTCATAAATTTGCATGAGGTATGTGCGCGACAAATGGACGAATAACTCAATATCACGCCAACCGATTTCGATGATTTTTTTTTATTGGAAAGAGTGTACTTCAAGGCTTATTTGATGACAGTTTGGTGAGATTCTGATTATAGGATCCATGACAAAGTAACGGAAATCTTCAATTCTTAGTAGCAAACTAACGATACACGGCCGAATCTTTTATAGGCTATCTAGATTTTTCATTCACCTACCATAACATCGTTATGATCAAGTAATTGTAGTACTATTGTATAAAACACTTCTTTATATACCGTCAATAGTTTTCGCAGCGCACGCGAAATAATAACTTTTATAGGCAACAGTTTGATACGTTGGGTTACATTGCTCCATTTTAAGTAGGGATCTATAAGATTTTGAAAATATAATATAGCCTATGTTACTCGGTAAAGACGTAGCTTTCTAAGGGTGAAAGAATTTTTAAAATCGGTCGAGTAGTTTTTGATTGAAATCGTAATAAAAAATCAAACAAACATCAAATCTTTCCTCTTTATAATATGAGTTATGCATGTAAGCATTAGTATATATGTATATGTTTGTAATTGAAACATATTTGAACATCTCCTAAAAGTTGAGACCAATTTTGAAAATTATACATAAGTCGCATCCGGTCATTCGTACAGACACTCAAGGGAACGGAAAAGCGCGCCTATGGTTGTGAGGCAGAACTTCAGGGCGCTTTCGACAGAGCCGTGAAGGCATCGCTCGGGTCCGGGCAGATCACTTACTGCAAGGCATCCGCCGAGTGAGGTCATGGAACTGTCTACCGTTCCTTAAGTGTTTTGTGTGTTATTAGTTGTCATTATTATTACTTGGTGTGTAAGCCTAATTGTGAAGTGTATTAAAGTGTACTGTGATTATATTAACTGAGTGTTATTCATTTCACGACTACCCACTGTACGCCCACACGATGTAAAATAATAATGAAAGAAGATATGATGTCCCCGCCCCCGACATCAGAAGTGAGATCAAGTCGTGAAAATGAATACACTCAAGGTACAAACGACAACGACTCGCAATGGCGATTACTGTTCGAGATACTAAATCGACAAATGCAAGCGTTGATTCGCTCATTCAAAACTCCAAATGAGAACAAGAGAGTGAGTTTACCCGAGTTAAATCCTGCGAAACGTGATTCCGACGCACGCTCATGGTGTGCAGCCGCCGATTTATGCTTTGAAGAAACTGCTATATAGAAGGTAGCCAGCCCATCATAACTGTTAGTAAGGCGATGAAAGGCGGATGCGGATGGATTCGCATGGCTATCGGTGATAGCCTAACCAGGGATTTGCGTTTACAAGCGATGGTTATTTATTTTACTACCCTACGAAAGTATTGTAAGAAAATGTGTGGTAATGTATTATACGATGAAAAGGATCTGGTGAGTGTGTTCCAATTTGTTTAAAGGCGATAAACACTGTCTTATTGTGTGTCATAGCTTATAACTTTGTTCTTATCTTCACAAGTCAGCTAGTAGCTACAATGCGTTAATCTCTTTATTTAACTACCCTCCTTTTGATTATTAATTATCAGAGAACTTGTGCAATAATAGTTACGAAACATGCTTAATCAGTCGCCTAAACGTGTCTCATTCCAGAAAATCGACTAAACGCCGTTGGTGGAATAAAATCTACACCTTCACGCGGGACGCTGCCGCGATCGCGGGTGTGTGAATATGGTGGAAATTCGATACTCTACGGCACTGTCTCCGCCATGGCGTTCCGTGAGTGCTGCAACGAACCACGAGGCGGGTGCGACCGATGGTATGGTTGCGATCATATGAGATGCGGTACGGTGATATTACGGTGAGATCAAACCAATATTTTTAATCGCGCTAAGTTTTAAAGTCAATGGAGTGATAAACGTTCATTGCGTTTGTCTCATATTAATTGTAATAACCTGAAGTGATAAAAGAGTGTACTGGCCCTACCGTACTTGTAAAGAGTGTACTAGTCAGTCTTTAGCGTTGACGGTTTTTCAAGCCTTTTTTAGTGGATAATATTCATCAGCCACTAATAACGAATGCATTGATATTGTGTCCCAAGTCGCTCCAGAATTTGATAGACGCGGGTTTCGCTTTTAATTTAACGAACTGCATTTTTAACAACCAATATAGAACTCATAGGTTCCATTATCAGTCAAGGTCACGTATCAGTTGAGATTGATGTAGACGTTAATTATGAAGTTCAAATCAAAAGTTATGGTAGACGAGTAAGGGGTGCTAGCGGCCGTATTGTGTTCGACCGTACCTGTAGTTATTACGTAGTCGTAGCCCGGTAGAAGTCGGTATCTCTTGAGGCAACTCAAGTAGACCGTGGGTGCGCGGTGCGCGTTTAACTCAGGCGGAGGTCGGGGTCTAAGAGAGACCACAATGGTGTGTAGTCACGGGGTGATACACATGGGTACATGCAAGGTTTCGATCCACGCGGTGGATGCGGCAGGGCAATGTGATTGCCAGTCGGCTAGAGAGCCGTGGCGCTAGAGGTTTTTACTCGTAGAGTTTTGTAAACTTTAAAGATAATGTTGCAGTATAGTGTAAATGTGGAATAAAATGACTGTGGTATGTGACTCTGGCTGTTAGCATGATAAATTTTGTATCCCCTAATTGTCTAAAGTCTTAATTGTTTACTTTGCCCCTAAAATATAGTGTGGTCAGGAGTGACCGAGATAAGTGATACGGTGTGACAAACAATGTTTCAGAGTAACACGAGGCTGGTGCTTCAGTGCTTCGGGTGCGATCATAAGCCTGCGCACAACTGGTGCCGCTGGCTGAACCATCACCGGTCAGCAGCGGGTCTGCAGCCTGCCGGATGTGGTGCTAGTGACCGAATGTCACAAGCGTGCGGCCGTGATCATGTCAAGAGTACGCGCCTGGCGCGTGCAGCTCGCGTGGCGCTGGTGGCCGAGCGTCACGAACGCGTAGGCGTATTCACCTGTTCGAGTCTGCGTGTGGTGCGTTGCGTGTGACGCTGGTGGCCGAACGCGACAAGCGCGCAGGCGTTCTTATGCGATGCTCCTGGCTTGGTACCTCAGTTTCTGTTGTATTCGTACTAATAGTTAAAGTAGCGCAGCCCCTTGAATTTATGACTTAATGGTGTATTAAAATGTTCTCGTATGATAAAAATCGTTTTGGTAGTACTAAGGCTAACGTGCGTAAATTTACTGTCGGTCAATTTGTTCTGTTAGAAAACGAGATGTTCCCTGAGGGTCAAGTACCGATTGATGTTGAGAAGGAAGTTGATAGTGAGATAACACCAGTGATTGGTGACGGTACCAGGTTCTCGATTCGATGGGTCTGGGACTATACCAGAGTGTCGTTGCGGTAGCTCTGGGTGGTATGGTCAGGGACTGTACCAGAGTATCGTAGCGGTAGCTCTGGGTGGTATAGTCGGGGGTCTAGCTTGAGAGCAAAGACCATAGAGTCACGAGGTGACTTGGCATTCCATGTGGCATGGTAGTGCAGACAGTTATAGACCGCGAATGAGATACCTGGGGGTTGAGTTAATTAAATTCAGTTGTGTGATTGAAGTGAATCATTGTTTAAACATCAATGCTATTTGACCTTAAAGCTTTTTAATGCGATGCAATTAAATGATTCTGTCACTGTTGTATAAAGATGTACATAGTATGTAATAACGGAGCTTATTATTGTCCGTTGTAGATTGCAGTAAAGTAAACTCGCATAGTTTTATTCCTTTTGAAAAGGAATAGATTAGACAGGTTAGTCTATGATAAGTCAGGATTGGCCGAACGAAATCTGCCTTGTGATGTGACTGTTACAGATTAACACACGAGGACGTGTGTCTCGCAGGATGGCCGAGTCGCATCCGGTCATTCGTACAGACACTCAAGGGAACGGAAAAGCGCGCCTATGGTTGTGAGGCAGAACTTCAGGGCGCTTTCGACAGAGCCGTGAAGGCATCGCTCGGGTCCGGGCAGATCACTTACTGCAAGGCATCCGCCGAGTGAGGTCATGGAACTGTCTACCGTTCCTTAAGTGTTTTGTGTGTTATTAGTTGTCATTATTATTACTTGGTGTGTAAGCCTAATTGTGAAGTGTATTAAAGTGTACTGTGATTATATTAACTGAGTGTTATTCATTTCACGACTACCCACTGTACGCCCACACGATGTAAAATAATAATGAAAGAAGATATGATGTCCCCCGCCCCGACACATATATATATTTATAGAATCGTATAAGTACTCTTATATACATGTTATATTTATGTATATTTATATATTGATTACTAGTGTTTTTCCCGCGGTTTCACCCGCGTAGTTCCCGTTCCCGTGGGAATATGGGGACAAAATGTAGCCTATGTTACTCCCTGATAATGTTGCTTTCCGTTGGTGAAAGAATTTTTTAAATCGGCTTAGTGGTTTAGGCGTGAAAGCGTCACAAATAAACTTACTTTCGCATTCATAATATTAGTTAAGATAATATAGATACTTCCCCTTTTTTAACCGACTTCAAAAAAAGGAGGAGGTTATCAATTCGTCTGTATGTTTTTTTTTTTTTTTTTTTTGTGTTTGTTACCTCATAACTTTCGACTGGGTGAATCGATTTTGATGATTTTTTTTTTATTTGAAAGGGGTTGCTTCCCATGGGGTCCCATTTTTTTTTAGTCCAGGTTTGACAATGGAATCCATGAGAAAACCATATAAGTCGTAAATTTGCATGAGGTATGTGCGCGACAAATGGACGAATAACTCGATATCTATTCAACGGATTTCGATGATTTTTTTTTTATTAGAAAGAGTATACTTCAAGGGTTGTTTGATGATAGTTTCGTTAGATTCTGATTATAGGATCCATGACAAAGTAACGGAAATCTTCAATTCTTAGTAGCAAATTAACGATACACGGCCGAATCTTTTATATGTTATCTAGATTTATCATTCACCTACCATAACATCGTTATGATCAAGTAATTATAGTACTATTGTAAAAAACACTTCTTTATATACCGTCAATAGTTTTCGCAGCGCACGCGAAATAATAACTTTTATAGGCAACAGTTTGATACGTTTGGTTACATTGCTCCATTTTAAGTAGGGATCTATAAGTTTTTGAAAATATAATAAAACCTATATTACTCGGTAAAGACGTAGCTTTCTAAGGGTGAAAGAATTTTTAAAATCGGTCGAGTAGTTTTTGATTTAAATCGTAATAAAAAATCAAACAAAAATCAAATCTTTCCTCTTTATAATATGAGTTATGCATGTAAGCAATAGTATATATGTATATTTTTGTAATTGAAACATATTTGAACATCTCCTAAAAGTTGAGACCAATTTTAAAAATTATACATATATATATATATATATAGAATCGTATAACTACTCTTATATACATGTTATATTTATGTATATTTATATATTCATTACTAGTGTTTTTCCCGCGGTTTCACCCGCGTAGTTCCTGTTCCCGTGGGAATATGGGGACAAAATGTAGCCTATATTACTCCCTGATAATGTAGCTTTCCATAAAGAATTTTTAAATCGGCTTAGTGGTTTAGGCGTGAAAGCGTCACAAACAAGCTTACTTTCGCATTTATAATATTAGTTAGGATAATATAGGTACTTCCCCTTTTTTTAATATTCCGTCATATTTTATGGTGAAGAATGGTATAACACAACATCTATAAACATACAGTTTATTTAATTATTACTAGAAATAACTATTTGGTTATGTTATGGCTGCCCAACTAAATTACCCCACCAACTAAATCTATTTAATCAAAACATGTTAATTTATATTCATACATTTAACCATATTAACTAATATTTATTAATTAAGTACCAAAATGCATTTTTCTTTACGTTTCACTGTTTTAGATCTCATATGAGCTGCACGTTTAGTAGGTCTACCCATATTCTACAAATTAGTGAGTGTACTTCAGATTCACTAAAAATCGAAAAATAAATAAAAATTTTAACAAAACAAAAACCGACTTCATAAAAAAACAAATTAATATGCACTAAAAAGTAAAAAAATAATTGCGTATTCTTCTATAATTTGATAATTAACTTACTATTTTCTACTCATCAATATGTAGGTACGAATGTGTTGTGTGGTTGATAATTTATTTACAATTATTGTTATTTTTGGAGTCGATGTCAGCTAAGGAAACACTATAATATACCTAGCAATAATAATACGGGAATCTTTTAAAAACATACACATGTCAAATTGACTTTTATTCGCTTCGTTAAGTTGCGCGTGCGACACAAGCACATCTCACCTACAGCTATGTATGTAGTTATAAGCCCACCTTGGCTGACATCGACTCCAAAAGTAACAATAATTGTAAATAAATTATCAACCACACAACACATTCGTACCTACATATTGATGAGTAGAAAATAGTAAGTTAATTATCAAATTATAGAAGAATACCCAATTATTTTTTTACTTTTTAGTGCATATTAATTTGTTTTTTTATGAAGTCGGTTTTTGTTTTGTTAAAATTTTTATTTATTTAATATACAGACATTCCGTCATATTTTATGGTGAAGAATGGTATAACACAATATCTATAAACATACAGTTTATTTAATTATTACTAGAAATAACTATTTGATTATGTTATGGCTGCCCAACTAAATTACCCCACCAACTAAATCTATTTAATCAAAACATGTTAATTTATATTCATACATTTAAGAATATTAACTAATATTTATTAATTAAGTACCAAAATGCATTTTTCTTTACGTTTCACTGTTTTAGATCAATATATTTAAATAATAATATAAATGGCGCTGTCTCATATGAGCTGCACGTTTAGTAGGTCTACCCATATTCTACAAATTAGTGAGTGTACTTCAGATTCACTAAAAATCGAAAAATAAATAAAAATTTTAACAAAACAAAAACCGACTTCATAGAAAACCAAATTAATATGCACTATTCTTCTATAATTTGATAATGTAGTATTCTTCTATAATTTGATAATTAACTTACTATTTTCTACTCATCAATATGTAGGTACGAATGTGCTGTGTGGTTGTTAATTTATTTACAATTATTGTTATTTTTGGAGTCGATGTCAGCTAAGGAAACACAATAATATACCTAGCAATAATAATACGGGAATCTTTTAAAAACAAACAAAAACATACAAATTACAAATTGACTTTTATTCGCCTCGTTAAGTTGCGCGTGCGACACAAGCACATCTCACCTATAAGTAACTATGTATGTAGTTATAAACCTACCTTGGCTGACTATTCAAAAAGGAGCTATTCGGACTGTTTGAAATCTTGAAAATAGATGATGATGATGAGATGAATATCGACAGAATGTCTAAACGAAGTTGTATATCGACAGCGAATTTTTTCGCTTAATATTTTTTAAGTCACAACTCGAGATGTGAAGACAAACTTGTTACACCAAATTTCCGACTTCCAACTAATATACTTAAATTATAATAGCATTTGTACAAGATTATATCTAATATATAATAAAATTGCGTTTTATGTGAATTTTTATACTGGAGACATAAATTTAATTGTTTATGAATATGAATGATTAAAAAAAAATACCTATGAGTTTTTTGCCTCTCGGTACAATCTCTTTTCCGAAACGGTTATTATTTTAAGTTAAGTATATTTTGTGAAGTAACGATTCAAAAGATGTTTACAGTTATCTATTATATTGAATCTGTTAATAATGTGAACGTATTTCTTCTTTATATGCCTATCCAATTACGCTTTTTCTCCAAAAATATGGTTTAAACTCACCTTAGCTAAAATATCAGTAGTTTAGAAGATTTTTCATTTACTTTTAATTTAAGCAGAAATAACTTTATTTTTATGCAATAATCTATACATTAATGCAGACACTTCTATTGTAAAAATTTAGCTGACGTAATTAACGCTGTGTATGCGCTCTAAGTTTTTATAATCGAATATGCAAGATTAACACTGCAACTAGGTCATATTCATCCTGAATTGATTTTTTAATCGGTCTCTTACGTAATTTAACTACACCTTCAGGAAGTAAGTTCCCTAATTTCGTCTTCAGATAGTTACCACCCAGTCTAATGAGTGGGTGGCTACTTTACCAAACATAATTATATTCCGCTAAATACACCTTGTATTATTATTATACTGTTGCTGTTTAAAGAGTAAAAGAACCAGTTTTATTAATGGCACAAAATCTTAGAGCTATCGTCGGTTACGCTTATAATATTAAGCGCCAACGAACTAAGTTTAGAATTTAGCGAAATATATTTTTGGTACAATTTGCATATAATTTGTAAAATGTAATCATATAAATTTACGCAAGAATTTCGACTTATTATAGGAATACATAGAGACCATTAGCACATATATAATTATCTATTATAAACGATGCTATTTACAATAAACAAATGTTCTCATTCCGCCGATAAATGGGAAAACGTTTACAGGTTGTGTAAAAATCCAATTCGCCTTTTCGGTATTTTAATGAAGGTCGAATTCAACGCTTTAATTATTATTATTTGGAACTTTCCCAGATAATATACATATATGCAAATAATATATTTGGCAAAACCGATTTAGATCGGTTCAAATACGGTACGTTCATCTATTTTGAATCAATTGAATATTTTTATCATTTGATTAACGAAAAGATTTTATTTATTTATTTGTCTCAAATAACGATTTTACATATATCATAACAGAATGTAGGTATTTTTAACAATTAGCCCGTGTACTCAACTGGGTCTATAAATAATTAATAAAGAGTAGCAAAACACTACAATTTACCTTATCAAGGGATTACCTTCCAGTGATAAACTCCGCATACGTCAGAAGAGGGTGTGAAGATTTCTATTAGCATAAACACTTTAATCACATTCATTCGTTTTATTTACTATTCAGTTATTTATGTTTGTTATTTTCATATTCATAACAATGATTCTTATGGGTTCCGTGAGTTAATTAAATTCAAACAGTTCGCTTCACGAGGCTGTATGAATTTGTAATTTATAGCGAATTTCTTCACTGTAAACAAAAATAACAATAATCAGTGGCTCCAGTGAGTCAACTTTGGTAACTTTACCTTTGGCAAAGGCCACCGCTATTCGTTTTAATCTTTATTAACACTGCCCTGGTCCATGGTCGTTGATTTTTTTTTTCGCTTCTGGTATACCAGAAAAAGAAACTTTTGTTATATTTTTCAGTACATCGTATTACGTAGCCTACCACTCCAAAACTACCCTCCAAACTGTTACCAATTAAAATCATTCAATTGCATTAATAAGTACAGCTCAATTAATTGCATGCAAAAAAATAGTATATATATATATATATAAATATATATATATATATATATATATATATATATAAAGAGAAGATAAAAGAAAATAGTTATTTTTTTAATATACTATATAATTAATTCATTTATATCTTAATTAAATAGAATAAAATAATGCTGGTAATATGTAGCTAAAATATTTTTCTATTTGCTTTAATCTGTGCTAAGAAATTTCTAAGAATTTCATACAAGAAACGAACAAGAGATGTAATTTTTGTATTAACAAAAGCAACGTAACTTCAGAATAAATTCGTTTCACTCACTCGTAATAGTTATGCATGCGAGAATCTGAGCAGATGGCTTAAGTCTCGCTTGCTATGCCTAACTCTAACCGTATAATGCGGTTCATTCACATCCTTTGTTTACCCACTAATAATGCTGAGCTCCTTCCGCAAATTGGCTTAATCTAGAATAGAAAGCTTAGAATGCTTAGCGAATCTTATATGTTGGTAAGTAAAATTGCGAGATGAAAAAACCAAATTTGTAAGCGTATACAACTTCATAAAACCTAAAATTAGATATTATAATGTAATCAAGTTTCTTTAATAAAACTACTTCGAAATTAAAGTTAGGAAAATATATTTGAATGAATTATCAGGAAAACTTTATGTGAACAGAATCTATCAAACTTTATTATTCTGTTTTAATTGCATTTTATTTCGAAAGCAATTGTATGGCTTCATAGAAAGTAACATGTATGTCATTAAAAAAAATCCAATGGATTCATATTTATATTCGTTAACATAATCTTATACGTTTTAGATATAAGACATAAAATAATTAACATATGTATTTCATGTAATAACCACCAAAAACTTTTTAATTTCGCAAATAATGGCGTTGTTGAATGCTTTACATTAAACCTTAATTGTTAGTCACTTTATTTCCATTGTATAAAATTAATAAAAATATAATGAATAAAAATAAACCTAGAAGATTCCTCAATAAAAGGACTATACACCACAGAAATATTTTTTAAATTCGAACCAGTAGTCACGAACAAACTCTTCAGCTTTATATTAGCAATAAAAACTGACTATAACTATCTCGTTGGTCTCGTGGCTGTATTTAAAGCCGCAGACCCGGTGGTCCTGGGTTCAATACCCAGTTCGGTCCAATAAAAAGTTATCGGAGTCTGAAAGTTGGAAGTGTGTACACTGCCGTGCCAAAGACAGATTTTGTGTAATTTATCCAATATTTGACGGGGTAAGATAAACATTTAAAAGTTTCCTAATAAAGTCATACTAATGGTCTCATGTTCTCAAACTGTACCTGAAAAAATATTTTGTTTGTTACAGCCATTATATTAATTGCTAATATTATCAAAAGGTATTTGTGTATATTATGAGAGAGGCAAAAAGAGCAAGCGGGTCACCTGTTGGCTAAATGATATCACCGCTGCCCATAGACAAAAGTAACAACAGGAGTGTTACTTGTGCGTTGCCTTCTCATAAGGTATAGGAACAGGATTCGTAGGAATGGGAGTAGGAAATTAAAGAAAGGGGAAAGACCACCAGATACTCGCTAGTAAATGTAACATCACAACTCCTAGAACAATGTAACGTCACATCGGTTTATCTAGCAAACGTCAACATTCGGGTGGCCTTTAGGAAAGGGGAAAAGGAACGGGCTTCCGGGACTCTCACTCACCAGACGAAACATGGCATGGCATGGCATTTTCGTAAGATTTTATTAATTGGTTAGCTGTTTAATTTTGAAATATTTCATTTTTTACGTTTTGTTCTACATATTTTGTTGACGTAAATGGTAAAAGGTACATGTACGTAATTGTGTTTATAATTATCTTGGCATTAACAATAAAAGATTTTATATGATTGATATCTTTCATTTTCTGTGTAATCTTATCCAAGTAAAGTGAAGTTCAATCTTTCCCCGGCGGGGCAAGATTGAAATATAAAAAACAAATAATTTGTGTTATCTGTGTTATTTGAAGATATTTTGATATTATAGACAGTTCTGAAGTGTCAGGACAAGTAAAATTGTAGCCTTCAGACTGTCAATATCGGCTGATATTAATTTGAACGATTTTAGAAACTACTTCGATCTTTCCCCACCAACCTTTCATCTTTCCCCCTGTTTTTTCTTTCGATAAAAACATTGTAATTAATTTTTTTGCGCTTTCGAATAAATATAACAGGGATTTATCGATATGACATAAAAATATGCTTTTTGTACTTAATTAGATATAATTTCAGCTTAAGTTGATATGTGCTGTTCTACAAGACGTCAAACACAACACTGCTCATCTCATCAAAAAACCGTTCGATCTTCCCCCAACTCACCCTATATATTCACATAATTTATATTTAAAAGGATCCTTCCTTTATGAATTACAGTACGAAATAAGTTCGGTTTTCTCATCAGCAAGATGAACATGATCTTCAAAGATATAATACGAATTCGCCTATTTCATTCCAAGATCTTTTCAATGGAAGGAATTCAATAATGTGGGTTGAAAAAAATAACAAGAAAGTCCAGAAAAGAAGAGTCAATTATTAACTATTAAATTTATAACAAAATAGGTATTCAAGTAAAACATTCCTACTTACTTTCGCTTTTTTTATACGGTTTAGATGATGTACTTATCATTATTTACAAAATACAATTTGTCTTGAAGAGGTCATGGAGAAGCAAGTATCGCCTTAATTCTTGCGCAAACCATTTAATATTAATATTATTAAATATTTTTGTACACTGAGTTGTCGAAGTTTCCTGCAATTATTAAAAAATCTTGACAAGAGAGTAATTTTCTACATTTACTATTTAGTAAAATATAACCAAACGAGTTTCAGGACCGTCTGTTATGTTTTTATTAGCGTCTGATGCGCCATACTGTGTTTGTCTTATGTATAATAATTATTATTAATCATTTAAAAATACTTTCATATTATATCATATTTCTTATTATATTTAATTTTGCGAAAAGTTGATTATTACTTTGCAAATTGGCCGACTGGCACACAAAATATGTTAAAAATGTGAAAAGACTGGGGATCTTATTGAATTTATACATAATTACAAGAAAAATGTTCGTTACTACTTTTTAATAAATGTTTTAATGGACAAGTTATAAAAATGTCGGTGTGTATTAGATTCATCTGCTCTCTCTCATACACCAGGCCATCCCGACTCAAACTAGACAAAAGCCTAAATTTGGAACGAATCTAAAAAATACATGGAAAACATTAATACTATTTCTTTATCAAAGGTTACGTAAATCACAAAATAGCTTTGAAAATACTATCAAGTATCTGTGCAGGTAAACGGCAAATAGATTTCTGCGAAACATTTCAAAAGATTAACTTCGAATTTCCACGCCAACGCTTCTCTGTAAGATCAACATTCCAAAACGGTATTCGTTTTTTACAAATTAAAAAGTTTTAAGATTAATTACTTAAGTAATAATCTTTAATTATATTATTAGGTAGATGTAAGGAATATCTCAGACGATAATGGGCAGTGGTGGATTAAGTGGTCCATTTAACTATCCATTTCATCGCCAATGCGCTCCCAACTAAGGGAATCAAGATGTTTACTCATGTGTCTGTAATAACACTAGCTCACCCGCGCTTTAAGCCGGAACACTGCAACTATAAGTATTGCTGTTTGACGGCAGATTATGTAATGTATGTGGCTTTGAAAACAAAAAGACTATAACAAGTCCATACCACTAAGTAAATTACTCCGCTGTCAGTACTTATTTTCTCAGTACAATCATCGAGGTGGCTTGTAAGGCTGCAGAACCTGAGGTCCTGGATCAGGACATTCAGCATTTATTGGGGTTTTCTTTCGAGGCTTTTTATTGAATTTTGGAAGCTAGCAGTGTTACACTCCCATGTCAGCACGTAAAATCACTACTTCAGCGCCTTATTCACGCTGATGGTAGCGCATTGCGTGCATTTTATGGAAGAGCGTAGTGAACTGTAGTCGATCTGGTGTTGCTATACTCCGTTGTGAATGACCTTGACCAAATTCTTTCGACCAAAATGTTAAAAAATTAAGATATCTTAATACAGTTTTAATCTCCTAATTATATTTGCTGTTGTATAAAATACTATGGTTAAACAAAATTATCATTGGTTTCTGTCAATCAATCAGTTCTTATTTTGATTATAATCAATCGTTGCTTTGAACATTGAAACATTTGTCATATTATATCACTGTAACAAAAGATGCAAACAAAATTAAAAGAATAATTTAAGTACTTAATATAATCATGAATTTATATCACATCGCTATCGTACTAAGCATTATTCATAAAACTTGCAAGAAAAAATATTGTCTCTGACATTTGTTAATTGAAATAAGGGAGTTGGCTGGATTTACGCGGACTCCTTTGTGATAAAGCGGTGTATTGTGGCAGCGTTCGCTTCCAGATACAATTAAACTGGACTCAAAGTGAGCGCCGTTGCTTCATTAAAAATTTAATCTCTGCTCCTGGGTCTATAAGTAAATTAATGTTTAAGATTATTACATTAATGTTAAGAAGGTAAATAATTGTCCATTTTGCAGAAACTGAGAAAACAAATGAAAAAATAAGGTCATTCTCATTGTTGTTTTTCCTTTAATTTCGATTGTTAATATAATAAATAAGCAACTAGATTTTACTATTTTTTATGCAAATATATTTTAATAGGCAATTTTCAATACAGTGTTGTGAAGTAAGTGTTTCGAAATAACTTATAACGATAAAATTCATGGACAAAACTACTCATATAAGTATACCAATACATCGTTATACAAATCCTAACTCAGCCAGCCTAAATCAGTCAAAATCTGTTTGAAAATTAATTAGGTATAAATAAATTACTTTATTTTCCTTTATGGATTTATATAGACATTGATTACGTGGGTTTATTGTACACAATTGCCTCTTCTATGTATATAGACGCTTGTATTCTACATTATCGACATTTCCAGTTATTTTGTTTGACAACATGACACCTCTAAACTACTAAGCCGATAATAAGACATTCCCTTAAAAGTGAATCTGTGTGTGTGATTAAAAGATATAAGTATGAATAAAATAAATAAAAAAGCATCATCTAAACCACCATCATTAACGTAAAGGATATTAAGAATTAATTTTGTTAAACGAATGTTGATTTTTCCAAATAAAATGGCTTTTGTTTAATACGTTTCACGTGAAATTAATTACAATTAATATTATATTCATATATAATATAATAACTATATATAATATTAATAATATATTAAAAAATTTACAAAAAAAGGGTGGGGTAACCCTCGTTAAAAAAAATTAAAATTCTTAAGTCTCGAAATCCCAGGAATTCCCGTGACTTTGATTGTAAGCTGTTTCGTGTCCCGGGACTTTGAAATTGTCGGGAATTCCCAAACCCTAGTGGCACACTGGCGATGTAAGCGATGGTTAACATTTCTTGCAATGCAATTGTCTATGGGCGTTGGTGACCACTTACCATCAGGTGGCACATACGCTCGTCCGCCTACTTATACAATAAAAAAAAAATATAGTCAAACATATAAGGCAAATATTAAGGAAAGCTAAAAAAAATTACCGTTAGATGAAACCGATGATAAATAGTACCCTGAAATAACAGCTCGTAAATATCTCACTGCTCGACAAACGTATAAAATTGAAGCCTTTTCATGAATGTACTGTACACACATATACGTTTTTCTGGTTGTCTTATTCTATCCTTAAACACGAGAACAATCAAATATACAAATTTAAAAGTTGAAAAAGTCTACTCAAACTTAATTCTCGATATTTAAATTAGACTTACGTATCTACCGGACTTTCTCGGAATATATCGTTATATGTACAATCTTTTTCATTTCGTAAAGTGTAATAAACGTCACATTCCTATATTCTCCAGTTTTGTAGAAAATTAGTTGTTTTTAATTAAAATTAAACTTGCGTAATAGAAATAATCACTTTTTTTGTATTTTTACTTAGAAATAAAAAAAAGAATAAATGGTTTTAATAAACTAAATTACGTTATTCAGGTCTAACTAATTGAACTTAAATGTAAATTATATTTAAAAATAGAACACTAAAATATATAGAAATAATATTTATTTTCAATTTCATAATAATAAACTATTACTGTAACGTATTGTTGCATAGCTCTCTTTACGTTCCTGTGAAAAACTTTTTCCAATGAAGGCAGCTCTGTTCCTAAATTTTTTAGTTTTTTAGGCGCTGCACGATCCTCTATTTTTCTCCGGATTTACAAGCAACACAAGTCGGCTCCAAATCGCATCGGCAAACTTTAAAAGGGAGTGATCCGTCGAAAGCCTTATTGTAATTCCATAAAACCTTTACACTACCTTCAACATATGGGTTCTCAGATTTGTTTGTCATTTCAAATGACTCGCAGTAGACAGTATCCCCAATCAACACCGCCTGCAGTACAACATCTTCGCCATTTAAATCAATCTCGCACTTCCACGGCGTGAATGCCATATAAAGATATATTTGTGTTATTTTTACTGTTATGATATCTTTCTGGCCACTTGCAAATGTTAGTTCTTTCGTATCTGCGACCCGAGGGCAAAAGTCTGGTCCAGACATGAGAGCAGGAATTTGCGACGGATATATCACGTTGTCGTTGCCGCAAAGTTGTTTCGTACATAAACTTTTAGTGACACACCATGTGCAAATGTTCTGTGAGATACACGACGAACATGAAGTAAATGTTCTACAATGGTCTTCTTTCGAATTTATCACTATATCTCCTGCTAGGCAAGATAATACTGAACTTGAAAGAATCAAGATCACTAACTTTGGATTCGACATTTTGTATCTGCAAAACATAAAAACGCTTCTTTAGATATTTGAATGATGAATGGATGAGATGTTGAGTAAAAAAAATACTTTTCTTTATAAGTATAGATTAAAAATTTAAAATATTGTCCTGTACGAAATTTAATTTGAAAATATATTTTTAAAATTTATTGTAACACAAGGTCGTGTATTTTGACTCACCTCAGTTTGATACTAAAAAAAAATGATTGCTTGATGTATAATGTGTGTCATTGATGAATCGAAAATAAACTGAGAAATAGTAAGAACTGACGACTATATATAATTGGTGACGGTTATCAATTGAGCTTGCTTAGAAAATGCGCTGAGAAAGCAATATGAGATGCATATAAAGTTGCCGTTGTCGCTTACTATTTAATATCAAACATACAACGACTGTTTTGATGTCCGTTGCAAAATATTAATTAAATTTGAACTAAAAATTAATCATTAAATTAACTCTTCATTAATGAACTGTTAAAGCTTAACATACAAAATTTAAATACATTATTTATATAAAAAAAAAACGATTACTGTTTTAAAAAATGCCCCCGTGTTATATTGTGTGGCTCAAATGTTATCAAACAAGAGTCGGTTTGCAAAGACGTCAAGTCAACGCAGCAAGTACTAATCTATGTCAAAGGTCAATCATAACGTGTTGTACTTATAAATAACATTAAGATAAGAAATACGTAATAAGATCGTGATCGTACCACACACAAACACGTGTTAACTATATTAACATGACCTCTCATAATGTTTAAACTTTCCAATAAGTTCAAGGAACAGCCAGTAAATTATCACTTTGGTTAAGATTTTTTCTTATTTATAGTATTAGTAGTACCGTAATCATTATAGAAACTGATTACATAAGCAATATAATAAAATTGTCGATAATAAAATCGTCACGAATTAATTAACTTATTTAATACATGACGTTAAGTTGTTTTAATACGTTTGCATTCACTTTTTTATTACTTTTGATACCTGTTGATTCAATATCAGCGTACTCGAACGACAATTTCCATTAACAAAACCTACTAGCGTTTCGTGTTTAAATTAAATGTACACACAGTAGCGAGGCATTCTGATTAGACGGACATTTCCAATTAAACTGTTTGTATATCATTCCAATGCTTTTGTACTTTGTTGTTACTCACTTATAAGTAAATAATAAGTTATTTGCATCGTTTTTATATCAATAAACTATACAACTGCTTTTCCAAGATGGCGGCCGGGGGACAAGGGCGGCAACCCCACAATGACATAATAACACAAAATGACATAATACGTATGCATTTATTTTTGCTAAGAAGGTATAAAGTTAAATTTCATTTCAGTTCTATTTCACCCTCTTGGGGGGTAGATTTCCAAAATCCGTGAAATACATGTTTCTTTATTACTAAACAGAACTTCTTTATTACTAACAGCTAGTTTATACAATTTTATGCTTCTTATTTCAAAAATAAGAATCCCCATGCAAACTTTCAACCCCTATTTCACCCTGTTGGAGGTTAAATTTACAAAAATAATTTATTACATATTTATTTATTTCTAACCAAAAGATTATATATAATTTTCATGCTTCTTTCATCGAAAATGACGGACCCGCCATACAAACTTTCAACCCCTATTTCACCCTCTTGGGGGATAGATTTCCAATATACGAAAAGCCATTGGTCCAGCGCCTGAACTCTTTCCGGTCATGTCGGATTGCCGTCCCATCGGATTATGAGAGCTAGGGAATAGGGTGCACTCTGCACCTGTGTTTGCGCACATACTTGTGTACTATAATATCTCCTGCGCAGTTGGCTAATATATATATATATATATATATATATATATTATAATAATAATACCCTCCTGACCGATTATATATATATACATATATGTTAAAATATACGACGGTAGAGGGAATAATAAAAAATGAAGCACACAAATAAATATTAATTTTTAATTAATATTACAATATTTTTGTGTTACTTATAATTCAATGAATGCAAACGCTTTGTATAATAAAGACACGAGGCGGAAAAGGTGCCTTCTTGGTGTCGCCGCAACATCCTTTTAACACAAACTGCCTCTTTCCGAGGTACTTTGTCAAGCGATGCCGTAAAGAAATATTTATTACATCACTCGTCAAATAAACCGATACAGACTTTAAGTATTTCAAAAGAAAATTTGTACTTGTTGGAAGTGTGTCAAAGAGATTCTGGTAATAATTTATTGAATGGAGGTATTTTTTATGGCCTTCATCTAGTACATTCCATTTCTTTTGAATATAACTCTTTACGTTATAATTCATATACAAAAATTATATATTTCCATTATGACTATATAAATTTAATTGTATAAAATAACCATTTACATATGTATGATTGATTAAAAATAATAGTTCTGCTGTTTCTTTTATAGTTTTGATTTGATAAAATATCATTTAAATAAGTTTAATTTTATATGCTTAGCTTAAAAAGATAATGTAGCTAAAAGCGGCTATGAATAACTTTATAAAATTCATGAAATATCATTTATATTTTTAATTTTCTAAAATAGAAGAAATATTTAACGCTATCGAGGGGTCCAACACACTAAGATCACAGTTTTTCCAACAAAAAGTTCTTATTTAAGTCCAAATACAATGCATAGATTTGTATAAAGGCAGGTCTTTTGACGACAGATAAATAAATTGACCTGAAAAAAGCGGAAAAAGCCTAAGAGGATTTTTCACAGACATTGGTGATGGTTAATAATAAGGAACACATCCTCTTTTTATAGTTTTTTCTTTTATGCTTGGATAGCTGCCATAATATAGATCATTTAAAACAACTGCCTAGTGTGACGATAGCCTAAATTTTCACCAAGTAACAAAGCAGACGTCACGTTACAAATAACGCGAAACACCTATGTTATCTGTGATACATTTTACCATCTCTTCCAAGTCTCTTCGTAATTACGAAATTCCTCTCATATCGTATAAGACGCTCTTTATTCAGGCCAGAATAAGTTTCTCGTCCTATATTTATTTTTAGTTTTCGCAGCAAATTTGTTTTTAGGAATTATCTACATCAATAGATATTTTACTTCCATGCATAAACCTTTTTCAAGAAATTTTCGTTATGGAAGACAGATTTAACGGCATTTTAACCATTATTTTTAAAATTAAATAATTTAAAAATAGAAGCTTTGAGCTTCATTTCAGAAATTAAGTATTCTTTGATAAAAAGTATTCACAGGACGTACAAAATATACCAATTTTCCTAAATGTAACTTATTCGTACAAGGTTATCCAACTCATTTCTTTCATAAGGACATATAACTGGCACCTCTAGCTCACATATATATAGTTTTTGATTTCACTTAAAAAACATACCTAATCAACAAAGTGAAAGTACTCTGAAACGCATAGTTATCTATACCTAATAATAATAATATAAAAATAGCTTTTATTTCCGACTTCACAACATACAACTTCTTTTTTTACTCTAATATTTTTTTTCAAAGCTTATTTAGTTATCAAAGAATCATACATAATATGAATATAAGCTAATATTAACTATGTATGTATGTCTTTTTATTTGAATTTAAAGCCCAATCTATTATAAAAAGCTATTTAAAAATCCGCCACTCAAAAACCAAAATTTTCTCTCAAAACTCTAAGAGACATTCAAAACAAGTTCATTTTCATAATATTAATTGATTTTTTTCTATTCGATAATTTTCACGTAACAAATAACGTAGATACAATAGAAGTAAGGATAACACCAAGTTTTCGACTTCGCAGTCTATAAATCTTTTCTCAACTCCTTTGGCAACTTATTCGATTCTACAGTAAATATTCATTTTTCATTATCTGCTTTACAGGTTACAGGTAAACAATTTCATAACTATTTAAAAGTGCTCGTAACAACTTTCTAGGATGTAGTACATTTTGATTTGACTTTGACTGAAAAAAGGCTATTAAAAATATAACAACAGTGACATATTAAAAAAAGACATAAATTCGTTTTAATACATATAACATTATTAACTTGGTGGTAGAGCTTTGTGCAAGCTCGTCTGGGTAGGTACCACCCACTCATCAGATATTCTGCCGAAAAACAGCAGTACTTTGTATTGCTGTGTTCCGGTTTGAAGGGTGAGTGAGCCAGTGTAATTACAGGCACAAGCGACATAACATCTTAGTTCCCAAGGTTGGTGGCGCATTGGCGATGTAAGCAATGGTTAACATTTCTTACAATGCCATTGTTTATGGGCGTTGGTGACCACATACCATCAGGTGGCCCATATGCTCGTCCGCCTTCCTATATAATAAAAAAAACGTATGTATTTACTCTACTTAATGGCTTAATGCCTTTATTTAATAATAATTTCTTGCAAGTCTTACATAAAACATCGGAATATCTTTTGGTACGGTATATTCATAACACGTTTCCTGGGACGTTAAAAACGAGGGTAAGTAATGTCCGGCCAAGAACTGAAGGTATGTTATAGGACCCGAGCGCTGAAATAGTTTACAGTTAACCATTTTTTTTTTTTCCTTGCAAACGTGCCCGCCTGGGTAAATACAGATAGTATCTATTATTTCATATACATATATACTGCAGAACAATAATAGTTAATATTGTTGTGTTCCGGTTTAAAGGTTGAGTGAGCCAGTGTAACTACAGGCACAAGAGACATAATATTTAGTTTTGAGAACTAGAGCTAGAGGGCGCGGACGATTTAAGGGCTGGTTAAACTTACACTACAGTCTATGGACGATGTATTTTTTATGCAAACCAGCATGAGGCTCACCCGATGGAAAGTGACTACCACCGCCTAAACCTGCAATATGAGAGGACTTGCAGGTGCGTTGCCGGCCTTTGATATGTTAGTTGTCCACATACAATCAGGTGGCCTATTTGCGAGTCTACCGGCCTATGTAAAATAAAAATAAAACCAGAAATCCTTACTTATTACTAAATTGCATACTTTTTTTTAAACAGACCATTGTTCATATTTTTATAGAATCGGTAAGCGGGCAATAACCACCTGATGATAAATGTCCACCGACCCCCATAGACATATGTACTGTAAGACATATTAAAGATACCTTACAATCTTAGGGACACTCACTCACTCTTCAAACCAGAACACAACAATACTAAGTACTGCTATTTCGCAGTAGAATATATGAAGCGTGGGTGGTACTTACCTTATAACTTTTACAAAGCCCTCCAACAAGTGAGTACTACTTATATTAGAATAACAATCTTTAGTATAAAATGAAATAGAAGACCATATAAGTAAAGAATTTTGATTAATTGTTTTTTTTTGTTCTCTAGCTGTTATGTCTTCGAGACATGCAAAATTAGTCTTACAATTTAATACGCATTATCCTCGTATTGTATGTGCTATCGACATGACGTTTCTGCAAAAATGTACAATAAATTATTAATCCGTCAAAAATATCTGATTTGATGTTGAAGATATTGAGAAAAATACATACATTTTATATTCAAATTTGTAATATCATTTAAAGCAATCATAATAACACAAAGGTTTCATTTTATTTATTTAATAATCTTAGTCAAACATATAAGACTTCTAACATCAAAAAAATATTATAATTTTTCATTTCAAAATTAAAAGCATAGCTAAAGTCCACCAAATTAAACCGCATTAATACTTAACGCTCATTAAAGGCTTAAATTGTGGTTGAAACAAAGAGCTTCCTCATTTTCAGCTCCAGCTACAGATTAAAAAGCAAAATACATGAGACTATATAGAAACTTATAAAATAATGTTTTTAATATTAAATCCAGTAAATATATCCAGCAGGTGGAGCAGCGTGGTGGAATAAGCTCCAAAACTTTCTTCTGAAAAGTGGAAAAGAATCCTTAGCGTAGCAGTGAAACATTCAGAGGCTGTTACTTTTTTTACAATAATAATACCGTTCTTTAAATTAATATATTAATAGTAAAACTTGAGATGCATTACATTATTTTGATTCGATCTGCAATGTCTTGTTTTTCGTTGATTCGCGTCCAACTAATCAAATAACTGCTTTTAATTATATTTGCAAAATGTCTCTCGGAGCAAACAAACGGAACTTGCGTCACTTGCTACTATAACGACTTCACATTCGTAAATATTCACAGAATGAACGCTCCGATTTAACGTTCAAAAAGAGATAAGTTGTTAAATTATTCAAAAAGGAGAATTTTAAACATCAATATTTAATGGCAGATTTTTAAATTGCATGCACTCTTGTGAATAAATTTTACCATTGAAATTTGTACTTCTATATTTAGATTGCAATTAGTTAATTAGATTAAGAGAACCATTTAGCTGAATACATTTATACAAAAATGAATATGTTGAGGGTTATTGAATATCATCATTGATATAATTCATAATCGATAAGTCTACTTATCGATCGAAAATGTAATTGTTGTAATTAAGTTATATTATTGCAACAGTTACTCAGTAGATTTTTATGGCATAGAAAGGCGGACGAGCAAATGGGTCACCTGATGGTAAGTGATCACCAACATTGGCAGTTCCTTGTGCCTGTAATTACACTGGCTCACTCACCGTTCAAACCGGAACACAACAATAGCAATATAAACAACTAAATGCTGCTGTTGTACGAGCCAATAACGCTCATACAGCAATTTTATCGTTTATGCGTGCAAGTTGCACGGTATAAAAGATCGATAATTCAATTACTAAATCAGTTATAATAATATATATATAATATTTAATTTTAAATAAAATAAAGTGTATTTACTGTGTGGCCTCCTAATACCATTGGTCCTGCGCCCGGAACTTGAGCAGGATAACTATTCTATATCTGAATAATATATGGTGTCATTATTTTATAAGTTTCTATATAGTCTCATGTGTTTTGCTTTTTAATCTGTAGCTGGAGCTGAAAATGAGGAAGCTCTTTGTTTCAAGCACAATTTAAGCCTTTAATGAGCGTTAAGTATTTCAAACGGTTTAATTTGGTGGACTTTAGCTATGCTTTTAATTTTGAAATGAAAAATTATAATATTTTTTTGATGTTAGAAGTGTTATATGTTTGACTAAGATTATTAAATAAATAAAATGAAACCTTTATGTTATTATGATAGCTTTAAATGATATTACAAATTTGAATATAAAATATATGTATATTTTTCTCAATATCTTCAACATCAAATCAAATATTTTTGACGGATTAATAATTTATTGTACATTTTTGAAGAAACATCATGTCGATAGCACATACAAAAGGAGGATAATGCGTATTAAATTGTAAGTTAATATTATTAATGATAACATTTTATTTGTAAGCTATTATACAGAAAAAAACTATCAAAATAAATAAACTGACTCATCGAACAAAATTTAATGAAACGCAATCCACAGCATATTTATTTTTAAAGAGGTTCCCTTTCTAAAAATAGAACTGAAACTGAAACAAATCAGGGATTTAATCAGAATCCCAATGTTTAAGTAAATATTAATTACTGCTCTATTAATATCGCGTTCCTGTCACGCCTGCGAAGAAGTCGCTGGTACTTTAAGTGGTCCGTCAAAGTGGAAGTCGCGGAAGTGCCGAGAAAAGATGTAACAATCTTGAATAAACGTGTAAAGTTATATAACAGACTACAATTATCAGCTGAGCTACGTCTTCCTCCACTTTTGTAGAGAAAGTTTGGAACCTTATTAGCACCACACTGCCCCAATGCGAATTAAAGGATACACATGTTGTAGAATTTCATCCGATATACGCAGAATTCCTCGTGATTTTACCAATTAAGTTGTGTGTGTCTAGATTTGAGCCCGCAATAATAATCGATTAAGGTTTACATATTTTAATCACTTCGCCTTCTTGCCTGTTAATCTTGAATAATTTCCTTTTATTAATATTTAAATGCCGGAGACAACGATAATTTTACGCTCGATTTATTACACATATATGTTTCGAATTTCCTCTTCATAGCAAGATCTAAGATAAACTCGGGACTTCTTCCTTTCCGATAAAATTTAATACGATTCAAGTCGAACAGATATTAATGTAATTTAAAGTTTATTATAAAATGAAACATTGTAGGTTTGATCATTTATCTTTTGTTATAATTTTGTTACCAGTTTCAAAAGTTTATTCATAATATTATGTATTATTTAATTATCTTATAATTATCTTGTAGGGCTACAAGCCCAACTGGCTATGTATATCCTGAGTGGGTTATACATTCTTATCTCATTAGATATTCTTATTTACTATAAGCATCTTGGATATAACATGGATGCTATGATATATAATATCAGTCGGGGTTTTTGTGTTCAAGGTTTTACATATTTATTATATTAATATTTAATTCTAGCTGATAACCGCGACTTCGTCCGCGTTGCTTGACATATTAACAAAGTTTTCTTATGTACGAAGGAAAAAACATCAAAAAGTTCGCATGCAAAAATATACTTTGCTTAAGCATACATCCGTGAATACATTTTAAGTGTTTCTGGTGAGACTGGAATTTTAAAATCACCAAGAAAACATCTCGTTCGAGTATAAGCTCAGGAAGGCAAACCTCTTAACGTAAACAAACTTTATCCCATAAAGATATTTATTTTTCGAAAAGCCCGAAGTCGATTTATAAAGCAAACATTTAGAAATACCGACTTCATAACATATTATACATTTCGAAATGACGTCATATGCATTTCTATATAAATGAAATATTCTCGACTTAATTTAAACTGTTTTATATTCGAATAAATAGAACAAGGTTAGAATATAAGATTATTTTTAAAGAAGCAATAAAACCCTACCATTATCGAATCTTGTCGGGACCGCTCAGGTGTTCCCTGGATGTATTTTTCTCGTCTAATGAACACAAAGTTGACGTGGGAAAGGTGAAAAATATCTCGTTATAACAGAAAATTCTGAGAAAGAAACTAAAAATAGTAAAATTATCTTTATAATCAACGAACTGCTGGTGCTACTACTTTATTTGAGTCGAAGAATGTATTATCCTTAGTAAAATCTTATGGCAACGTTTAGGTACCCATAATGTTGTATTTTTTCCGTCACGCTCCAATTAATGCTACTCCAATAATCTTGTGCCACTTTGCACAAAGCGAGTTATAAACTAAACTTTAAAGAAAGAGAAAATCGCAGTGTACTGTTATATTTAAGAAAACGTAAATTATTTACCAAATATCAGTTGTGTTTATTTACGGTTTCTTTCTTGAAGTCTTGAACCTTGTCATGTTGTCGTGTTGTCATGTGCTTAATATGTGTTTGTAATTCACTTCGCGCTGGACACCTGTATGTGTCGGATGTAGTAAATATGTACCGTATCCACCATTGAAGCAGCGTGGTGGAATAAGTTGCAAATCATTTCCTTAAAAATAGAGGAGTCCTTACTCCAGCAACATTTATAATCAATAGCAGCCTCCAGTCCAGTCCCACTGCTGAGCTAAGAGCTACTCTCCTTTTTACGGCATTAAAAAATCGTCGACGACTTTAAAAACTTAACGAGCATAGTCAATAAATGAAAATCAAAAATTAATATCTAAATATGTATGAAACGAAATAATTCACAATGAGTCATATTAACTCTAAAATTAATGAATTTAATCTGCAGCTTGTTTGAATTTATAAAAGCGAAATTCGAATATCAAACCGTGTGAAACATCTAGGATATCAATTATCGTGACTAATTATGTCTTAATTGATGTATCCATATGTCAATACGCCGCATGGGTAGGTTTAAGTTGAATTATTAATAAATGATTCAAAAATATATACAGAGTGTAACAAAATTCGTGTCCGACCCGTGAAGTGGTTATTAGGTATCGTGAGTCGGTTCTATTTATGTAAAAAAAAAAAAAAATATTATGCAAAAAAATTACTCAAAAAAAAAAATTGTCATTTTCAATTGTAAATGACGAATATTTCATGGACAACTGAGATCATGACCTCGTCTCCGACCTACCCGATAGGTAAAAGCTATCGAGCGCTGACGCCCGCGCCTGTGTTGCAATATAATTGTCGTTATTTAGTCAAATTAAATTTTTTTCGGGGTAAAATTTTGCTTAAAATTTTATAATTTATTTCATAAATAGAACCGACTAACGATACCTAATAACAACTTCACGGGTCGGACACGAATTTTGTTACAGAAAGTTAATAAAATTGCATCAAATAAACTAATAATTCTTAGCGAACTAGTTACTAGAACAGTTCAAGTTATTTTTGAATATAGCAGCTAAAATAGATTCATGACCATACTAATTTAAGAGACATGAAAGTAAAACGAGTATTTCTATCCTTTCATTCGCAGAAAATCGATTCTCAATTTTACAGGTGTGGGGTAAAATGAGTGCTTATTCATGTTGCATTGCAAGCTTGCAACCACCTAACCAAATCGCTTTTATATTTTTTTCTTTCGAATTCCTTGGTCTTTGTTCTCTTACTATTCAAGACTGCTTCATTTAAATTAATGGTTTGAAATTAATATCCTTGTATAAGTAATTTTCAATAAACTGTACAAGAAAAATTAAGATAAATTGAAAGATTTACAATTTCCTCAGTCTTATCTTCATAAGCAATTTTATAAGTACAAAGTACTAAATATTTACCAGTCGAAAGCAGAAAAATATTAATAACATACATATTGAACGATTTAACTCTTTTGTAAAACAAAAAAAAACAACCGTCTTCAAACATTTGCCCGTATTCATTAGATACAAATGAATCAAGAACCCGAACATACATACGACTTATTGAGAACTTCTTCCTTTATTGAAGTCACCGAATAACGGCATACAATGAAACATGGTCCGCATACGACAATTTTAAAACAAAGCGCATCTAACTCGCCTAAGTGATTGTTCCTCCATCTACTGTACTACGAAACTTGGACAAAGAAGGCAAAGTTTTCGGGTGCAAGATTTAGTACCTCCCTTACACGTTGGTATAGAAAGTTCGAAGTAATTTCCTGCAGAACTTGCATCGTGACACGTTCATATTTCTTTAGTTTGAAAGTGCTATACAACCGGGAACGGCCATTTAATATTTAATAAAATCAACATCAATCTTTATAGAGCGAACATTACATGTAACATTATTTAATGCTGTATATTTTAATGTTACGTTTTTTGCGTCGTGAACGGAATCTAGATAGTTATTCGATATTTTAAATGATTTGATTTTGTGTTGTAGAATGAAACAGAATCATAATAATTGGATATAGTTTTATAAAATTAATTGAATCATACTCGTACTTACAGAAATGTATTTCTCTATAAAATAAATAAAAAAGTTAAAGGTGTAATGATCATTTAAAAGCATACCTCAATTGTTTTGTAATTTATAGGACGAGAGACGAAATGGCCAAGTGGCTGGATTATGCGTGGGTGTACATCCGGACTTTCACCATTTATTGTCCTTAATGTGGATAACATCATTAGGAAACTTCAAAAGGAAAAAGAGGCCTTATCCCAGCGGTGGGATATTTACAGGCTGTTACTATTTATGTCGCAGCAAAGTACTTATAAAGGACCTTTCAAAGTGGTAAGCGACCATGTCATCTCCATATCAACTATAAATACTATAAATAAAACTTCCTTAACAATCCGTTTTATATAAACATTGAACAACGCCGGCAAACTAAAACCAACTTGTCTAACCCTATTACCCCACACTCACTAATAAATACTCTGTTGGATATTTTGATATGAGTATTCGTTAGCCCACCTATCAGTATTCAATGTTCAGCTGTATTTAAGTTTTAATATTCCAATAAACTCAGCTGGTGTGTTTAGCTCATACAGTTTTTTCCAGAGCTCGTTTTAACTCAAAAAATCAAAAATCATTTTCAAAGTTCAAGAAAAACAACATACACTCGAACACATATTTCTGTAATATTCGACGCTTTGTTTGAGCGCCAACAGTACTTCTGAAACTATTACAATAAAGTTTATAAGACATATATAACCTTTTCTATTATTTTAAAAAGATCAACCGATGATACAGCATATATAAATAAATTCTATCAATATTATTTTAAAAAATATGAAAATGTATAGGGTGCAGGGTCATGTCAATGATGAGCAGATATAAGCGGTTTTAAGAGGATGATACTGCATAAAAAGTTTCTTTCATATAAAATTATCTTCATTTCGCACTTTTAATATACAATTATGTTTTCAAAATGAAAATTTAAATTCAGGGTGTTTTAAAATTTACATTGCAGGCTCTTAAAGCGCCTAACGAGTGAAGCGCTTTCAGACACTAATGAAAATAATTAGCAATTTACAGTTCTAAATCTAGAATTAATAACAGGTTGACTAGAACTTTACAAGCGTTATTTAATTAAATGTTTTTATAACGTAGTCGGATTTAAGTGGATCTTTGATATTTTGTGTTTACGCACCTACTTAAATATATATATATATATATTCATATTTCAAATTATTTGCACTGGTCAAAAACATAAAATATTTTTTACGCACAATTCGACCAATTAATACATGAGTTTTGAACACAATAAATTATCTTTTACAAATTGTTTAAAATTTTGAAATATATTTGTCACCCGGGTTTACATAAAATAATTATATTCTACTTCATTTTCTTAATAATTAAAAAAATACGAATTATCTTTCTGACGTTAAAAGAGACGCTTCTACAGCGAGCAATCGACTAGTGATAAAATGAGATGAAGGAACTAAGGTCTAAGTTATTCATTAATAAATACCGTCACATTTGAGAATTAAAATAATCAATTTACAATTTTGTCCAACCGTTAACAGTAGTTTTAATTGAAAAACCTTACCTTAAATTATACTTCAATGAAAGAATGAAGTCGTTGAAAAAACATTGTTTTAACATTTAATTATGCCCCTCTTTCTCTCTCGCCCTCGAATGTAGAATACACAAAATTCCTTTTAGAATTAAATGGAATATAATAATATATTAAAGCTATATCACATCAATCAATAAGTAGAAGACTTTCAGTAAAATTGATCGCATTAGGTTTTTTTAACATGAATGAGCGTAGAATCACAACCATAGTATGTCAACTGTCACCCCCAGGTATGTTAATAAGTACGACGGCAAATGTTGTATCAGCACATCCTCCAACATATCTGCTTCTGGACCGCATTTCCTACATCTCGCTAACATAATATGCATATATTTACGTTATGTTAAAACTCTTTGCTGTTTTGAGACGTAATGCTATTTGTTTAGTTTCACTATCTTATTTTTTCTCAAATTAAAGTATTCAATTCGCATATAAAGACAATTTGTCTTTAGGCCAATATCAAAATACATTGATACAAGCAATGGAAATACGTAAAGCGTATATATCATAAGGATTTTACTTGGTAGTAGGGCTGTGTATAACCCCGTCTTGGTAGGTAACACCTACTCATCAGATATTTTATTGTGTTACGGTTTGAAAAGTGGGTGTACCTAACTACAGATATTTCTGACATTACCGATATCTATGTCGGTGGTGCGCTTTCCTCACGCTGCCGCTCTGCGGTCTCCCTCTGCGACATAACACTCTCACAAAAGGAGACCATCGCCCTGATGACGTAGACTCCATGGCTGCTCAGTAATTGACTAAGCAATTCTTGCATTCAGCGACGAAACGTCGATAAACGGTATCATTTGCAAGTCCATCTTTCAAATAACATCTTACATTTAAATAACTCGACGTTCCTAAAGTTTCAAGTCAATTAATTACTGGACGATTTATTTGAACTTTGTGAAGTGATGTTGCAAAATTCCGCACCTACTCGTACAATTGTCTGCTAAATGGAAAATAAAATATGACAGTCATTGTAAGCTATTCCGTAATAGCAAACTCGAAACTCACCGCAATCATAGTGAAATGTCATAAATTGATATGCGACACTGACCATAATAATTATAACACTTCGAGTAGGTATAACACAATAATACACGCATCAAAGTAGTATATCACCATTCTATCGCAAAACAGCAGTACTTTGTATTGTTGTGTTCCGGTTTGAAAGGTGAGTGAACCAGTGTAATTACAGGCACAAGGGAATTAACATCTCAGTTCCTAAGATTGGTGGCGCATTGGCGCTGTAAGCAATGGTTAACATTTCTTACAGTGCCATTGTCTAAGGGCTTGTTGACCACTTACTATCAGGTGGCCCATAAGCTGGTCCGCCAATCAATACAATAAAAAAAAAACAAATAAGCCAGATGTAAACATTTCATTTCGGGTGAGTGATGGAAGTGACTTCTTAAAGAATATCACTGTAGAGTGTAGATGTCACACATCCATTTTGGCGATTATATAAATAATTCATAATTAAAGAAAACCAAACTCAAATATGTAAAAACATAGCTTCTTTAATAGAATGAATATATTTTTTCATTATTATAATAATATATAGCAACAAATACTTCGCTCGAATAGTAGGACATACGAGTATGTGCTTACACACGGCAGCGACGGCACGTAAGCGGCGATGGAGTTTGACCATTGGGCATGAACATGACGGCATAAAAAAACGTCATATCGTTTTTGGTTACGGCATACGAATCGACTAACCCAAGGGGCACTCCAAAAAGTGCTTCGTATAAACTAAGTCTCAAAACTTTTCCTGCCAATCTTTATGTGAGGTTGGTTATTTTTCAATTATGATACTGGTACTGTGATAATATACGATTGTAATTACGCAAGATGTTATCTATCCTACAGACTATGTTAATGTTATTGGACTAATTTTCATAGACGATAAATAAATAATGTTTTAAATCAACATTTTTCCTCAACGACGCTTTTAAACCCAGATATTAAATTAACTACTATTTCTGAAATTAGGTCCATGGCCGTTGTTTCAAGTGATAATTTTGTCTTCTCTCCGGTAACTGATGATGAAATCCGTAAAATTTTATTTTCAATTAGGTCTAATGCTAATCGTCATTATGATTTTGATGGTATCAATCGGTCAATGATTATCTCTATTTTAAATACAGTCCTGCCTGCTATCACTCATATTGTTAACTTTTCCATGTCTTTCGGAATGTTCCCAATAATTTGGCGCAAGGCTTTTGACATTCCTCTTCCCAAAGTCTCTAACCCTAGCCAGCTAACTGATTTTAGATATATCTCAATCCTTCCCTTCATGTCCAAAGTTCTTGAACTTACGGTTTACAAACAAGTGACCTCTTTCATCTATAGTAAAAAAAAAACTCAGTTAATTTCAGTCTGGTTTTCGGTCCGGTCATAGCACTACTACCGCAATTTTAAAGGTCACGGAGGATGTTTATCTCCTCTTATTTTCTCTCTGTTTATTAATCTCCTTACGACTTACATCAACTGTTCTTATCATTTTCACGCCGACGACTTGCAGCTCTACTGTCAAACCAAGTTGGATGATATAAGTAATGCTGTCGCAACAATTAATAACAATCTAGTTAGTGTAAATACTTGGTCTCAATATATCAAATATTCGTTCAAACGGAATTTGAAATGATCCTTGAATATAAGTTTTTCTACTTAATTGACTATAATAATTTTATTAAAAGAAATGAAAGCTAGATAAAACTTTTTTACACTCAATTACGAAAAAAACAAGTGTTGCGGGCTGACCTTATCACTATTAGCAATCTCTTTCAGGCAACCTCGGGCTTGAGATAAGATTTACAGAGGGGTAGTGCACATATACCCTTATGATAAAATGAAATTGCAGAATATAAAATACAATAATAATTAATCATATTATTTACTTGAACTAAAAAACTGACTAAAGTAATTTGTTTTAATTAAAATATCACGATAGTAACAGTCATAAATTGATGTAAAAGAGTAACTACATAGTTTAATTCCAGTTTTTCTAAATTCCTAATCAGTGCTATCTTTACATTCTATTTAATACTGTAACATAACAACTTCAATGGGCTTATAACAGCCTAATTTAATAAGAGATATTTTCATACAAATGTATTACCTTTTCTTTTTTATAATATATTTTGTTTAATATATATTATTAAATACATTGTTTGGACGCCTAGGTATGTATTTACTTAAACGTTATTACGTCTCGAGTCCCACGCAATTCGCAACGTACGTTAATAATAACATTATTTACCATATAATTATGTAAGTATACCTAATATATAACAATTTTACAGACATAATAATTTATTCGATATTTGTGTTTATTACAAAATTATAAATATATATTATAATTTATTTACATATTTAGTAACATGTAAAATGCTAATAAATCTCGAAAGACATAAATGCGAACAAAGATACTGTCAAAATTCAAGGAATATTTTTGTAAAATAAACTGAAGCAAGAATATATTTTGTTAGATTACTTTACCAGTTTTATATTACAAAGGTGAATGAAGAAAAATGCTATCATTTTGTATTATTTTAGGTACGTTTCCGCCCGCGGCATCAACCTGCCCACAGAGAGGTGTTAAGTATCCTATGGCCTTTTCTGTACTCCTACTCGACAAAGTGTATGCAAAATTTAATTATGATTAGTTAAATAACTAAGAGGCAAAAGCGTACCAAGCAAATGAATAAACAAACTCACTTTCGTATTCATAATATTAGTAAGGATTCAAAAATGCATATATTTTGAGCGTCATGAAGATGATAACGAACAAATTCCGAATTGATCGGAATCTATAAAACGAGTCGGAAAATATAATAATAAACTCTTTTATCCTTAATTTATAGAGAATTGATTTCCAATTTCAGGAGCGGCAGTTAGAATGAGCGCTCATTTAAGTTGCATCGCAGGCGAGTAACCACCTTCCTTGCCTAACGACCTTATCAACCTGGTCTAGTGTTTTATTCAATTCTAAATCGAATTTTCCATTGACGTAAGTCTTATTCATTTGGAAACTGGAATGGCGCGTTCATGACGAGTTAGTTTCGTAATGAAAAAGAGAAAACAATAAAATGAATAGACGATACTTATGGATTTAACGTTAAAAGAAAGAGTAGGTACTTTGTTAGTTCGTCTATTTTATATAAAACGACGGGTATTTTCTACAATTCCGCTTGTTACGAATTAATAGGTACTTCGAAATGAGTTGATTATTTTAGAAAATGTTTATAAGTATCAGCCTGTCAATGTCCCACTGCTGAGCTAAGGCCTCCTCTCTTTTTTTTCCGTCACCGTCCCGACTTCGTACACTTAAGCATTTTATCCCAATATTTTTTGGCCAATGGGATATTGGTGTCCATCGCCAACCGATCTATTCGCCCGTACTATACAGTATACACAAGACGCACCGCATATTTTTTCACGCATTAATATTAATATCTTGTAATATTTCTAAAACTACCGGTTCGAATTTCAAAGTATAAATATTTATCATGTTGATGTTATTTTTTTGATAAGGAGTTGTATATTGTAAAAAATTTAAATTGTTTCTGTTTTTCACCTTTCAAAAAATAAAAACAAAACATTCTTCTTCATAACACAAGTAATTTTCGCCTATGCGAGTCTCCATTTCTAAGGGGGTTTCCGGATAGTGGGAATCCACTTAGACCCGGCAGCTATTAAGGCGGAGGCAGAAGGTGCGAATCAGTGGAGGCACGCTGCCGCTCTGCAGCCTCCTTCTGCGACATGACACTCTCGAAAGGAGAACATTTCCAACCAGCACCTCTCGCTGTCGAGCATGGTGTTACGATCACGATCGGCAGCGAAAGATCTCCGCCGACTATCGCCGCCAGAATATACCTCTGAGGCCGCGCTGCACACTCCGTCAGGGTATGGTGCGCGGCGTCCAGTGCGGCACCATACTCGCGGCAGGAGGGTGATACCTCCCGCCTTGCGTCAGCCTAAACGTAAGTGCACCAATTTTTCTTACCGAGCGACTCAAGTGGAGCTGAATCACCTTCACTTTACCTTTACCTTCGCTGACGATACTGCTTTGCTTTTTCAGGGCAACACGTGGAAAGAGATTACAATAAAAACTTGTCATGTTTTTAAAATTTAATATAACGTCGACGTACATGATACGATATCATATTTATTTAGTTTTAGTAATTTTAAAATCGGAGCAAACACTTTATACAAATTAAGAAACATAATAAACTACGTCGCTGACACACATGTCTGTTGATAATTTATATTATAAATTAATTAAAAATATAAACTATATAGGTGTAATGTAATGAAACTGAGTTATATAATACTGAATAGTAACAATATATAAAATTATTTAATTTATTAAAATATATTACAGTTCGTCGTCATTCAGAATTACACAGTTACGAGAACAACATTGAACTAGCAAGTAATAATTAGAACAAACATTACCACGATGACGGCGGCTACGTAACATACGATCAATTTTTCTAAAATATGTCTTGGCTTGACACTAAGCCGCACGTAAAATCACGGCGACGCGTCGCCGACGACGTGTCCGGGTTGCACTATAGACGTTCCAGGATAATTCAATCTAACATTCTGTTACTTGATTTCTACGTCACTCTAAATTTTATTCAATTATTTATTGATTTTTGATTGAATATATAAGGGTAAAAACGACTCTATAAATATAATATAATAGTTTTGATTAAAAATCCAATAAAACAATGAGATACTTCAAGTAATGCAACAGATATTACGTAAAAATAAAACACAACATCAGACAATTAATATTTATTGTATCAATGATACAGAAACATAATAATGCTACAATTAAGCTTATTGAGAATTCACTTACATAATATATACTTGATATATTTACTTTTACGGCACATATAATAAGCAAAAACGAATACAACAAGTACTTATATAATAACCTAATAATAAACTAAGCACATCCAATTTCCAAATTATTTTCTCGGTAATACTTACAGATGCTACGTCATACTTTATATAGGTACTCGTACGTTCGTCGACTCAATTGTTTTCTTCCAGATCCTGCAAGAAATATTATATTAATCTATAATACAATAAAAGCCGATTTTTTTTCTGATCTAATCATTATTATATACTTTATAAATACTCTTCTATTTAGCAAATGTGCGTTTCTGTTATAATCGAATTTAAATAAAAAAAACTGAACCGAACGTGCTTTGGTTATGCTTATAATAACCGTTAACAAAATTGCCACACGGCTATCCGGAAATTCGTGACGATTTTAAAATGTAACAAATGAAAAATTTGGCTTGTATTCATTCATCGGCATGTAAAGCCGAAATGACCCAGTGGCTTGAACACGCAAATCACTTTTAAAGATTGCTGGTTCGTGTCAATTTTTGTTTACCTATAATTCATCTTATGGTCTGCAGTCACATGTCATATTCAACAGCAAAAAACAATAATTAGAAATATTGTTTTGTTTGAAGGTAAGTGAGCCAATATAACTACATGCACATCTTATTTACCCAGGTTGGTGGCACTTTGATGATTTAATAAATGGTTAATATTTCTTAATATAATAGACATAAGTGCGTTATGTCTATCGGCGATAGTGACCATTTACCATTAAACGACCCACCAGCCCGACGAACTTCCTATTATATTAAAAAATGTATGTGTTCTTTCTATGTCTCCCAGTGATCGGCTTAAATTGACAACTTTAGAATGTATTAAAACAGAGCTTTAAAACGAGACCAATTTATAAAAACAATATATTTTATTAATTTAATTATCGCCTTTATGTTAAACTATCGCCCTTATTTGAACTACAACATTCATTTAAATTAAAACATTTAAGAGTACAAGATGATAGCAATTATTCAGATTGTTGCTTTGCAATAAGTTTAAAAAAAAAACTTTATCCACTTCCAGCACAGTTCTAATTCATTAATAAAAGCACTTTCAGTAATTATTAGCAATGAAACGCTTAAATGTTGAACGCAGCCGCGAGATCGTGTACTTTTCTCAAAACTATTTACATTAAGATAATTTTATCATTCATTTATATCTTTATTTTATAATTATTTAAAAAAAAAACAAGCCGAAAAGATATTCTCGCGATAAAGTAAATATTACATATTAAAAAAGATTAACTAAAATATTTATATGCCAAAAAACGTGCCAGAAAATTTGATTTGAAAATTTGCTCATGGGCCAGACATTATTAATAGTGACAATTGAAACATTACGGAAAGCGTCGGCAACCATGGCAGCGCTGCATTGACAATTGAAAGCGCTTTTAATTTGAAAAAGGAGATTTATTATTTGCTCAAGTCTGTCTGTTACGCTGAAATTCAAATTCCTTTTGAAAACGTGAAAACCGGAGATGCATATCTTGACATCTCTAACAAAATAACAGTAATAACAAAAAAACAATTTTATAAAATAAAAAGAATTCTCATGCATATAAACTCATATACATTTTTTGCTGCAATAGGAATATACAATGAAATAAATAAACGATCGGGCAATTAATTTACATAGAATGAATACAGTAAAAGTATCATACATTTTAAAGCAAAAACCAGTTTCCAGAAATCAAAACAATAAACAAACAACAAAGAAAACAATTTCAACCCTTGCTTGCCAACAATTTCTCTCTTAAACGTAATAAAATAAAAACTTTGAACGTTCACGAGTTAAGGTAAACACTCACAGTGGGATCGCAGTCGGCACAGTGCCACGAGTAGCCTCGCTTCTTCGGATTCTTATTCAGAGGCGGCTCCAAGCAAGTGAAGTGGTAACGTTTGCTGCACTCGTCGCATCTGAATACAAACAAATGCTTGCTCGAGAACCGGATGATACCGACTATTCGTAGGTCGTCGCTTAACTTAATAGATAGCTGGGAACTCGGCTACGTGTGTTTCACGATTTGTTTAAATGCTAATGTAGTTGAGATTGATGGTAAGTTTCGTTTAAAAATAAAAGTGTTTGATACGCGATACCGTTGTGTTCCTACGCTGAACATTATCTAATTTTAAAAAAGAAATAAAGTATGTATGATATAAAATAAAGCAGAATAATAAAATGTAGGATAATTGTATAACAAAGATTAAGATTACGATTACATAAAAAATCTAATGCGGAATCCTTCAGTTCGTCGAATTATTTTACAAAAAAAAATATAATATTTTTTCATGCCTTGATTCGTGTCCGTGTAAAATGTAAATGTATGAATTATAATAAATTGAAAAGCTGAATTATAAATTAAACAATAAAAATGTATGTATTGTTACGTGCAATATACAGATAGAGCTCACCTGACGAGGTTGGCGGTGTCGCCGGGCTGGGCGCACACGTCGCAGTGCGACAGCGGCGGCAGCGCGCCCGCGTGCGGCGCGCCCTCGCCGGCGCCGCTCCTACGCGCGCGACTGTCACGCGAACGCTAGCCGGACATTTTTGTTACTGGCAGTACTACTACAGACAGGTACCGGTGGTAGGACTTTGTGTTGGCTCGTTTTCGTAGGTACAACCATCAAACAATGCTATTTATTATCGCTTTGTTTCAGTTTTAAAGGCGTATCTGATTAAAGCCACTAGGACATAATATATTAGTCGCCATGACAGCTCGTTGGCTGTGTAAAGAATAGTTATTATATTATCTTTCAGGACTAAACTCAATGAGCGGCGATAATCAATTATTATCAACATTAAATTTTTTAATTTACTAGGCTTTAATCAATATTTAAGTTAGTGTGTTTAACTTACGAAAATAAAAAAAACGTGCTTTCAAAATATCACTTTCTGGATTTTTACATTTATATGTCATAAATAATATACAAAACAGTATAAAAAAGCACACAACTGAAAAATCTCTTCTCGAATCCAAATAATCGGGAATCAAAGATTCAATACGATGTCAAAATACTTTCAACAGACTACTATTTCCAACCTTCAAAAAAATAAGAATTAATAAAATTACTTATTTTAAAAAGCCACAAGTCAGAATGATTCTTTTCTTTGTTTTTTAATCAAATGTATTTATGCTTTATCGTTTGCTCATATCCGTCGTATTAATTGTAATAACAATCGGAAATTAGAAACATTTTCAATATTCAACTTATTATAATTACAATTAAAGCACCGTCTTAATATTAAGAGTTATGTGCGACACTAAACGACTTCCAATTTGACACGCATAGAGATATTTTCTTTTCCTTAAAAAAATCCTAAAATAAATTAAACGAATTTCTACTTTATGATTATGCTATTATTGTTTTATCACACACATATTATACTTCATATAATGTTGTGAGACTGCGATCTTAAAACGAGGTTTTATATCAAAATCGTCCAAATAGATTTCCATAATTGGAGCTATTACAATACATTCCAAATGGAAAGTGAAAAATGCCAAGAATACGTATAGCATACTACTCTGGATATTTTTAAGCATTTCGTCTCGTCCATTGTTTCGTTCGCGTAACAATACGTGATGCGATAACAAAAGATATCGCAGACCCCCCAGCCTTTGCGAATGCAAAGTCTAATGTGCCAAGTACGTCTTTAGTAAAAAACACTCCTCTCTGACATTTTGCCGTATGAACGACGTTGAAAACATAAAAACAATTCACATTATCAACTTTTTAAGAAACTGAAAAGTTTATATAACTCAACTATGTTATATATTATTTATTTAGTTTATTATGTATTTAAAATACAATTCTATTAGTAGCCTATGGGTTAAATTTCTTTAAATTATAAAGTAACTAATGAAAAGTCGTGTAAAAGTTATTCTAATAGTTCTTGTTATTATTTTTAGAATATTTATTTTACATAAAATTAATTATATTTCAGTGTAAAAACTATCGAAATGAAAGTAGGTATGCATAAAGGTTTAGTTTCAATACTTACTATATTCCTATTAAATAAATTCAAATCAAATAATTATATTATTTATTAAAATTGAGGCATCTTTGAATCGTTATGTTACAGTAAAAAGTCGGTTTACGGACGATAGTTTTAACGTGACAACGTCATAACAAAACATTGATGAAATGACTGCCCTCGGACGCATAGGCCAATCGAGTGAAAGAGAGATAGATGCGGCACAAGCGTACAATTAGCGTAACGGGACAATGAGTCATCCTTTTTCGTGCATGCAGCCAGCGTTCATCAATTTATTAGACGATATATATATATATATATATATATATACATATATATATACATATATATATGTATAGTAAATAATATTATGTATTATGTAGTATTATTAGGGATCGTGTACGTAGATTGAATGAGAAACAAGTCAGATTTTAAAGTTAATATTTATTAAATTCTATATGAATCAAATTATTGTTTATAATTTCTTTTTTTTTCAATATATATTATTTTTCAAAATGTATTATTTTTCTATATAACTATACCGCTAAATACACACCCTAACCTCAATGTAAAACAGATAGTTGTTAAAATAATAATTATCATTACGTATCAATTATAACTATTAATTTAATAAAGACAATTAAGACGAAAGAATTGATCATACGAAATATGTACAGCGATACAACTGCGAAGAGCAGCTGACTGTATCTTTTTCCCTCGGGTACACTCGGCGGTCCCGAGGTCACCCGATCGAGCGTTTCACCTCAGAGCATGACGGATCAGCCTAACCTACGACCCACGAAAAAATCTGTGTGGGGAGCGCCTAAAGAAGTTTTCACTTCAAAAAGTGAAGTAACAGCCTGTGGATGTCCCGCTGCTGAGCTAAGGCCTGTTCTCCTTTTTTGGGAAGAAGGTTTTGGAGCTTATTCCACCACGCTACTCCAATGCGAGTTGGTAAAAATGTTACAGTATTTAATTAGTAAAGCTACCCCCGGTTCGGAATGTAGATTCTACCGTGAACAACCGCCATTACATATACATATTGACCATGTTAATTACCTTCGGTTTTGTTATCGCAACCGGCTCGACTGGTTTTTCATCCTGATTGGGAAGCTTGGAAATAATAGATTAAATGTTTTTTATCAAATATATTTTACATAATTTGGATTTAAAATGTACCTATTTTATATAACTTAAAGCTATGTTATTCCACGTATACTCACGGATGTGTTAGCGAGGGGATCGGGAGTCGTTGGCGTCGCTGGCGGCGGGGAAGAGGGCGCTTCGTGTTCTACTTGCTGCAGACAAACATACACTTTCAACCTTCACATACTCAAAAAAACGCTTTATCTTTCACTCATACTCATGTTTATTCATAAAAATATATCATATCTTTTTTTTATAGAATAGGTAAGAGGATGAGCAAAGCAGCCACCAGATGCTAAGTGGTCTCCAACGCCCACAGACATTGGCATTGTAAGAAATGTTAACCATCCCTTATATCGACAATGCAACACAGACCTTGGGAACTAAGATGTTATGTCTCATGTGCTTGCAACATGCAAGACAACAATACCAAGTAGCGATCTGATGTGTTGGCGGTACCTACCCAGACGAGCTTGCACAAAGCCATAACATCAGTCAATCTATCTCATATATCATTTAAAAGCGTTGCTTAGCGACTGTTTAGTTAAACACTCTGACCCTCTCTTTTAGTCGTTATTGATTTGACATTCGAAAGAAGAAACAGAGCATTGTTCAATAAGGTCATATATTTTTAGAAGATATACCTTACCTTAGATAGTTTCTTAATGACGGCCGGAGGAGGTCCGTCGTTGCTGTCCGTCGGCACGTAGAACATCTGCGTGTCTAGAGACCCGTCTGGTTTGGGAATAGGTTTTATCTGAAAATAAAATATTATTAATATATTATATAAAACATGTATAAAATATGAGCAATTTTAACCATAATAGTACTAGTAAAATTTGTAAAAATATTTTGTATCACATAAATAAATATGTTGCGATGTACTTCATACTACGACCATAATGAACGTATCAAAGCTATGTCAAATTTGGGAAAATTGCAGGCAAAGCCACACGACAAGGGGCTGCGGATTCTGCTGTAGGATTTTAATATTGTCTAAGATATGACCGCCCAGCCTGAAGATACTGACGCCGAGAGTATGATATCAAGAATATATATCTTTTATGACTTAGTTACACGATAAGAAAGAAGAAAGCAACAAATAACGGGAGAAAATAAAGCTTGAAAGACTCAATGGAAAATGTCAATAAATGGAATTAGAAATATGAAAATAAACTTAAAATCATTTTTTACGGATAACAAATAAATATCTCAATAGTATATTTCAACAATTTCATACTTTGATCGTGATCCTCGGGTGCGGGGGATCGGGATTCTCTATATCTTGCGTCTTCTTCTTCCTCTTATGTTTATGGGACTTCGAGGGAGATCGCATCAGATCGGGCGAGTAGCGAGACCTGTGTTTCTCCTTTCTTCGCTTCCTATTCGCTTTGTACATCGCGATGTCCGACGATAAGTTAGCGAGTGTGTTCTCTATCGAGCTCTCGATAGCTTTACTGTCCCTCTCCTTGGAATCGTTGAGGAGCGCTGAAAATGATAAGTTTTGCGAATAGAAACTCGAGTCTTTCGGCGGAACGACGTTCGCTGAGTCGTTCGAGTGTTCGTTGTGCGAGTCGTTCGGGCTGTCCGCGACTATCGGAGTGATCGACATGAGCGGCGTGTTCGTGAGAATCGGCGACGTGAAGCTACGTTTGTGGATCTTCTTCGCCGATATCTCGCCCTCGCCGCCCGATGTCGACGAGTAGTCCTTTTTAGATTTCGCCTTCTTCTCCTTCTTTGGCTTTATTTCTGTACATTCGTTTCCATCGCTGAACTCGAATGGTTTTATCGTCACCTTTATCGGTGAAATATTTTCCGATGATATGCTCATCTTTGATTTCTCCATTTTATGTATTTTCTCGGGCTTAGATTTCGGTGGTGGGGAATTCGGTACGGAGCCTGGACTATGAGGTTCAGATATGATCGCACCGTCTTTGCTGTAGCGAATACGCGACCGACGCGGAACCTTCTTTTCCAGCACTTCAGGTTCTGAATCTGATGTTTTGTCGCATTCGGAACATTGCCTGATAAAGAAATATATAGTTATACAATTTTGCGATTTTAGTACCATTGAATTGAGTGAGAAAATTTATTGGTAAAAACTTTACATAGTAGAAATTTTACATAGACGATACGAATAGTTATAAATTTATGTGCATCATAACTTGGCTGGTTTGTGTAATCTTTACTATTGATAATACTTTTTATGGCATAGGAAGGCGGACGAGCATATGGGCCACCTGATGGTAAGTGGTCACCAACGCCCATAGACATTGGCATTGTAAGAAATGTTAACTTTTGCTTACATCGCCAAACGCCACAAAACCTTGAGAATTGAGATGTTATGACCCTTGTGCCTGTACAATTACACTGGCTCACTCACCTTTCAAACCGGAACACAACAATACCAAGTACTACTGTTTTGCGGTAGAATATCACCAAGTAAAAGTAACTATAGAAGTAAGCAACAAAGGTATATAAGTAAAAGTAAGTCTTTTAAAAGTTGTTTTATTAGACACACCCATATTTTTACACGTTATATAAAAAACCGTTCGAATTGAAATATAGCAGGTCCTCCCCTGTAACTGTAACTGCCGAGCATGAGTAATGCCATGATCGGCAGCGAGAGTTGCTAGATGGGCATCGTCTCTTACTGCGAGAGTATACGTCGCAGGAGGCCGCAGAGCGGAGACGTGAGGCGAGTGCCATGACTTCGAAGACCGGGAAGGCCAGGCGGACCAACCCTGCGCTAATGTATGTAGGAGCGATCCAGTGACGCCCCCTCGTCGGTGTTTCGTGGTGGTACTCACCAGCCGTAGAGCTTGCTCTTCTTGGGCGGGCGCTGCAGCGGCGGGCGCAGGCAGTGCAGGTGGTAGTGGTGGCGGCACGTGTCGCACGCCGCCATGAGGTGCTGCTCGCTGCTGCGCGCGCACACGGCGCACTCGCGGGCCAGCGCGCCCGTCGCTACACAGGCGCACACAACGGAACATATCGGTCTCGCACTACACGCGTGCTCGACGGCACTACTATCGTTTTAGCTTACACGCTAACGACGTTCGTGTACTTTTTTACATATTAAAGTGTTGTAACGGATAGATATTATGCCGGAAAAATACTACCGTCGTTTAACGTTAACAAGCGTTAAAAATATTTAAACGAGGAAAATATAGTTAACATGCCATAAATAGTGATGTAGTACCGACCTTCTAACGAAGTAGACAGAACTTTTCCTTGGCGAGCGTCCGGGTTGTCGCTAAGAGGAAAACCAACGCCCATCTTAAGTGCAGCCGCGGTGGGTACAGATATCGACCTGCTGGCCCGCCCACCATACAGTACGCCCGTAATGACACGCACTCGCTTCTCGTGCGAATACGGGACGGCAACTTAACATTTAGCAGTCAAGGACTCTCTCGTCACTTGTCTAACTGTTTATTTGATGACATGTACATTGATATACGAATATTAATTATAATTTATACTTGGTCGGAAGCCTTAAAAACCCTCAATGTCAACTTGCCATCCTGTATAAAATACAATTTGTAATAGCTGGTCATTCTGATTTAGTTTATATGGAGATCTTCATCTCATGCACCAAATTGACCCATTAACCATTTTCACAAAACTATGACTCTCTATATAATTATTTATGTAATACTTTAAAATTGTAACTACAAACTTTGATCGTATTTTTTTTTATAAAAAAAAGAAACTGATTTAACTTCAGATCCAGATATAAATTGTTTATATGACAGGTGCGACATCATTAACCAACGAATCGTAATAAAAATGATTCCATACCGTTTGTGTAGTTGCTGTGGGGTCACTTTGGGTGTGGATCGAGGTACTATAGGCGGTATAAGTGGTTTCTCTTCCATAATGGTCGGTATAGTTCTCTTCGGCGATAGAGCTATGATCGCATCGTATATTTTCTGAAGGCCCTGCCGTGTCGACGCTAGCTCTGCTAAAACGTCTGTATTCTCTTTTGATGCCTACAATCGATTGGTTTATTTTGACATGTTTTTTTCATATAAAACAAAATCCGCCTAAATAGGAGGACGGATTTCGAATTACATATAAATCTGACTGAAAAGCAAAATGGCAGCGTATGTTTTGATGAGACCATACATGATGCTTATAAATATTTTAAGTCATTTAAAACAACATGTTATCAAATTAATTGAATAAATTAAATTAATTAAAGTCGTAACAAATTAAATTTAAAATTATAAGGTAAATCAAGTTTAAAATTATTATAAAATACATATACCGTCTACCACATTTCGATATTACCTCGTCATAATCAGTCCTAAGTTTTTCGTCGTCCACCAGCAGCTGCTCGTTCTCTTTGCTGAGTCTCTCGAGGGATTTCCTCAAGGACGTGACGCGAGTGTTCCGCTCCAGGTAGTAGCCGACGAACTCCACGGAGAACGCCGGCGGGACGTGCCACCGCCGGGACACGTCCTTCAGGGCCGCCATCTTGTCGACAATAGGTGTCATTGAATACAATGAAACTACACCAATCATATATAAGAAAGCTTTTCAATGCAATGAAAAATGTTATTCAAACCTTTTTTTATCTATGTAATGAAATGTCAATTGAACTGTATATGTAAGTATTTAAAAAAACCGGTTTTATCTTCTTTAAATAAAACGGTTTTTATCAAAAATCGAATACAAAATCGCAGCGATAAAATATTAATAAATATGATATATTAATAAATATTAATAATATTGATAAAATATTTATAAGCGAACGAGCGAAGCTGTGATCATTGAATGACGAGTAAGAGTGAGCGAATGTATCGGCGAGGCGGGACCTGCGCGTCCTGGAACTCGAGCGCGTGCGTGTCGACGCCCATGCACTGCGCCTTGCGCTGGAACTTGCGCATGGCGCCCGCGCTGCTGTACACCATGCGCGCCATCTTCTGCGTCGGCACTGCGCACAACACGCACTCGTTAGCAGGCGGACGGCCGCGCGGCACATTCGTGATCATCGATCTTATCTATGTTATATCTATGTAAAGTAATCTATGCGTGTAAAGATCTATCGATTTTCATTATATTGTATACAAATTAAATATTTACCTTCGAGCTTCGTGCTCAGGTGTAATTTGAATATTTAAAGGAAAATTAAAATCTACAGTTAAATTGGAAGTGGAATATTTCATTACAATGGATTTTAAATATGCATATAATTGTTTAAAAATACATATAAAACTTAGTTTTACCCCATGGTGGATTCCTGTTTTCCTTCTGCTGCGCATATTTCTTTCTATACTTGATAAGTTTCCGTTGAATCCTTTTCTTCTCCTCTGTACTTAGTTTATTTTGCAAATCCAATTTTCTATCAAATAAAAATAAGTATATTTGTATGTAATTCCATTTAATATAAACAGAAAAGCTCAGATAATAATTTTATCATCAACATTTATTTTTATGTAATTAGGGACAATGTATATTTTTTGTTATTGTCTCTATTTTATTATGTACAATGAATACCTTTTTTCCGTCCTCAGCTGCAGCGCTAACCAGTTCCTCTTCCGTTTCTTGACTAGCGCTTTGTCTGAGTGCAAACGGCAATGCGCGTAGAAGGGATCCGCTTGTTCGGCTTCTTCCGAATGCGCTTCCGCTAAGAGTCCCTCACGTTGTCCACTGTCATAAGATAATAATATATTATAAAATTAAATTGTACATTTTTTCTTTGGTTTAGGCACACACATCATTTGTTTAGTATGAGATTTTTTCATAAATTCATAGAAAAAACGTTTCACCGTTATTATTGTAATTATTATTGTCTTACATATTTATCTTAAGAAATATTCCACGAATGACGTAACAAACTGTTACTGTCGTTCGTGTCCGTTCTTGACTTTTGCAGTATCATAGCTTTTGCAAGAACCGTTAATACGACCATCTATTTTTTTTTTAAATAAGAATAATAATATGGTATTTTACTCAATCGGAAGCCTTCACTGACGGCTCTCAAAGTGATCGCGGTAGTTACCAGGTGACGTGGAAGAAGGTCTTGCAGAGGCCGGCGTCGCAGCCCACGCACACGCCGGTGCGCGCCAGCGTGGCGTGCGCGCACAGCGCACACGAGCGCGCGCCCCACCGCGAGTACGCCATCTCGAACAGCGTCACGCCCGACAGCCGCTCCACCTGCTCCACTCGCACGGGTACACACGCACTCACCACCGCCCCCTCTCGCTAGCCCCTCACTCCCCGCGCACTGTGCTAAATGTTTCGCCGTTTGGCGATACAATAGCCGAGCCTTCCTTACCCATTCGAATTGTAGGTGAGAGACAGAGAGCAGTGTTTAATACGAATTAGTAACCCCATCCCGAATCGTAGGGTGTAAATAAACGAATATTTTAAATTAATGATATTGTTCAAAATTATGAAATAAAGTGAAGGATGTTAGAAAAAACGACTGGTTGCACTCCAAGAGTGCCAGCAGAAGTAAAAACTTGAATATTAATGTTGCGCATTTTTGATATTTTGGAATGGTTAGGGAAAAATTTTGCACGAATTGCTTTAATTATCATTATAAAGTACTATCATTTATGTGATAAAATACAATATTCGTTTATTGCGCTAATGTAAACAAACATGACAATTTATATTGCATTAAAAATTTAACACCTCAGAATCCGTCTTAGGAATTTTCAATCAGGGTCACGTGACCTGTAGCGAGTTTTACCACAAAAAAGTGCAAAACGCCGCTAAAGAAGTTTTCACTTCAAAAATTGTCTTAAAAATAATTTATCAGGTATTTAAACAATATATCAACAAACTTCTGATACACTGACAAGTTAAACAAGAGTAGAGGATTAGAAAAATTAAATACATTATGTAATACCTCTGAGAATGCTACTCCCGGCACATAAAGTGCACACACAAGATGAACCCATGCACCAACTTCAGTTTCCTTAAATATACCACCTGAAACAAATTTAAAAATTAACATCTGATGACCATATTTTACTATTTTTACTAGCACAATGTAAAACAAAAAAACAAAAATAATAAAATTGTAATAGAAAAAATTTATATTTCACTTACACTATGTGGCTTAAATAATATTAATAATATTAATTATAAGATGAGTCAATATAGAAAATATTACCTTTATTGGGGCATAGTTCACAATTAGGATCTGTGACACCAGCTTTGCAAGCTTCGCAGAACCAAGGTTCCGTTGATGCCGAACTGACTGTGCTTGATTCACTTGTTACATCAGAAACTCCATAACAACCTGAAATACATATATCTCATTATTATCTTTAAACCTAACACATTCTATAAGTATACATAGAAGTATTAGAGGCATAACTTACAAGTTATAATATTGTTTGTGTTTGACATTTAAAAAAAGAAATATTTTTAAAACACATCAAAATATTATTTGTATTGTTATTATTGAATAAAATTACACATTAAAATAAAAAACATTCGCATAAAATTAAACTCCACTAAAAAGTACCAATTATTATTAGTATAAAAGTATTAATCACTGATGAGCAAAAAATATGAAATTACTTTAATGTTTTGTAACATAAAAATATTATCACATGGTAAAATATACTTTTCCAAACCATTTACTCAATGTTTAAACATATTTTGTATTAAAAATTTAAGAAATATACCTTCATGAACAGTAACACCACAGCCATCACATTCAACAATCTCATTAAAATCATCACTTCTTGAGCCAAGGCAACCCGCACATATCATCACATTGGCAAGTTCTGGAAACTGTAATAAGACATTATAAAGTATTATTATTCTAAGGGCAACCTCTATAAGGGGGAACATAGTTTTATTATAAAAAATACCTTGAATTCCTGTAGTTTGGCTTTCTCAAGAAGATCTGTTACACTCATCTCTTCACCGAGTTTGCCTGTTGATGTTTTGTATTCAACTTCATTATCTGTGTCTGATTGTTCCTCAGAGCTACCACTATTAGCATTTTTTTCTGAAATGATAATGGTAATAATAATATAATAATGGATAATGAGTTACATGTATAATAACACTTTAATGTCACTGAATATTTAGACATATATAAAATTATGTTTAATGATATAAATTAATCTGAAATCACAAAAGATATAAATGATATGACATGATTAACAATGGATGCACAAGAATATTATCTTTTGTGGATTCATGACTTTCTTTATATAAAATTACCAGTTTCTTATGTAAAATGTTTTTTTTTATAAAAAAATGTGTTTTAATTAAAAATGAACCAAATTAATTTTGTAACTAAACCAGCAATTTTCTCTTTAGATCCTAACAAATATATTCCATACATAATCAACACAACTGTTCACATCTTCAAAAATAGCCATTAAGATAAGCTTAATCAGTGATTTACTTTACATCATACATCTTAATATTTATTAAAAAGGAAAATAACGTATGTCATACTTTTATCATCGTCGTCGGTGTTTATAGAATAGTCGTCGCTTTCCTCCGGATGGTCTTCTATTCGAAAATCAGAATCGTCAGAGCTCTCGCCCTCGCCAAGATCGAAGTCCAATAAGGATTGTGGTTGTTCAACGGGCTTAACCTTACGCTTTGCTGGACCTCTAGCCTCTACAATAAATATTTTATTATCACCGGCTTTGAAATAATCACCAGATATATGTCATATTTTTGTAAGCAAACACTTACGATTATTCATTTTTTATAACACGTCGCATTAAAGAAATTTTCTGAAACTTAATAATGCGAACTATAAAAGGTAAATTTTATATAAACATCATATTATAAACTATAGTGTTAACGTGAACATAATATTACAATTACACTAGGCAGTAAGCCTAAGCACAGCTAGCGAAGTTATGCTTGTGATGATGACAGAAAAATGTTCTCACAAATTCCTGTAATAAAACGGGAGTCTACGTATAGAGAAGAATTTAGCTGATAATTATATTTAAATTCTGCAACTAATTGAAGTAATAATGAACTTGATTTATAGAATTTTAGTTTTTAGTATAAATAATATAAAATAGATAGATGTACACTTATCCTAATTTCTAATTGAGCACTACATGTACAGATTATAAAAAAATGTAATGTCATGTCAGCGCTACACCTATAGTAATACTTCTCTTTGTATAATGTTCTAGACTTGGTCAGGTGCTTCTAGAGATCAAAATATAATTATTTAAAAAAATATGAAAATATTACATTACTTTAGTGTAGTTTACACGATCTACATAATAAATATACTTCATATTATTTAAATTATATGTATATATTATCATTCAGTGTTTTATTATGCTATAGAATGGCTAACTTGTTAATTTTATTTTATTCAACAAACTGTTTTTTTTAAAGTATGTTTATGTAATGAATACAAAGAAGAGACTGAGTACCTGTACCTACTACATAATTTTCTTTTTAATTATCAGATATACATACATTTATATGAAGGTAGTAACTACAACTTTCAATACACTATTCCAATAAATAGCACGCAAAAGTTCTGGGATGTGTAAATAACCAACTGATTCGAATTTACGATTGTTGCCAGTAATGCCCTCAGAAATACGACTGTTAAAAAATCATTAATATTTTAAGAACCTTATTCAATTTGAACTAGCATTCCAAGCTGTCAAATTTGTATGTGTAGTCAAAAGTGTTAAGTGACGTTTATAAATTATAAATTTGGTGATTTCACGATTTGGGGATTTTGTTATGATTCGTGAGTTTATCATAATAATCGCCGACTAATAAATATAACTTTCAACTAATTTGAATACTTCCTATGTAATACAAAAAAATAACGTTACAAGTAAATATAAACGTATTGTTTTATATTTTTTCTAAAATTTAAAAAAATTTGGTACCGAAAATGGTGGCACTTGACGCAGATATGAACAGAGACGACGACTGTGACAATACTGGACTGGGATGCGCTCTAGAACATTTTTCAGAAGTTGAAGATGTATTAAATATGATAGACAATGTTAAAAATATTTATAACACATCATCTTTGGAGGTTGAGTATGACAAACTGTATACCATACTAAAACAATACTATGAACAACCGCATTTACTTGATCCTCATTTGGAAAAAATTCTGGCTAAGTTTATGACTATAATTAAGGATAAAGAGTCAGTTTTTGAGTTAAAGCATGCCACATTCAACTACATGTATCAAATTATAAGGGTCAGAGGATACAAAGTTGTTGTACGTCATCTCCCTCATGAGGTAGGTTTGTTTTCATGTTTGTTACATATACTAATAAGAATAGCAATAAATAAATTTAATTTGTAGGTGTCAGACCTGCTAACTGTCCTTACTTATCTTGAGGCCCAAGATCCTAATGACAAGGAAACATGGAGAAGCAGATTTGTTTTGTTGCTGTGGCTATCAATCGTTGTCATTATTCCGTTTCATATGAGTCGACTTGATGGATTTGCTCCTGATCAACCAGGTACATTCAGTAATTTGATTAAAAGTAATGTTTTGTCTACCTATAATGTTTTGTGATTATTTTTCCTTTTTGGAAGAAATCAAAATTAAAATTCATTAAAAATGGTTTCAGGTGCTAGTAGTTCCAAAAAAATGACAGTTATGGAAAGAATTTTTAACATATGTAAGACATATGCAATGAGTAAAGATAGTTGTGCTGAAGCAAGTGCATATCTAGCTTCTAAGTTTTTAATAAGGTAATGTTATTGTTTTATTTCTAAGTAACCAATTTATGACATCATAGAACGGCTTAATTTTACTAAAATAATAAAAATTTAAAAACAAATTGACTTAAAAAACTAATAGATTATGCTCTAAAAATTGACATAGTTCTATGCACATTTCATCATAAACTTGTATTTTATGTTCAAACCTATTCAAATTCTGGGTCAAATCCTTGCAGAATCACTGTCTTCAGCTTAATTTAGATAAATTGAAGGACTGTTAACTTGCAAGTCGCCAAAATATTATGCAGATTAAAAATTCAAAAATAGCTGTAAGAACATTGAAAAAAAAAAACAAAAACCACTATAACCATTAGTCATCAGTCAAATAAACATAATTTTCATGAATTTTCTGAAAATCTATTTTATATAATACTTTAAAGTAAAATATAATTTTAAAAAAAATAGTTTTTAATAAATAAACATTTAAATGAAGAGTGAATACAGTTATATGCATACCTTATACAGGGTTATTATTAATAACCCAGCAACTTTGCAGGACTAGATAGCAAACATCATAAGCAACAACTTTTGTTTTGGGCGAATGAACATACCTCAATACTTGAAAAGAAGATGATTTTAAAAGTTTTTGTCATACTGTCATGACATTTGTAGGTCTATATTTCATTCATAGACGAACGGACGACGCGACGCGTTGACCATTGCGGTACGCGTAGATTTATAAATGTTCAAGCTGGAAATTAAATTAATACTTATTTTTATGTGAAAAAAATTCTAACAGATTATCCATAGTCATAGAACAAAAGTTGTTGCTTATGGTGTTAGCTATCTAGTCCTGCGAGGTTGCTGGGTCGTTTACAAATAACCCTGTATATATATAGTAATATATAGAGTTATTAATGCAACTTAAAATATGTGAAAAAAGAGAGTTTTATTTTTAGTTCATTTTATTTAACTAAATCCTACTTGATATAAGCTCATTTTGATTAGGAAAAATATCTTACTGAATTACAGGTCTGATGTAAAAGAGTTGTACATGAATACATTTTTTGACTGGGCATGTGATTTACATTCCAATCTGAAAGAAGAAGACACAATTTATTATGGAGTATTAGCAGCAGTAGCAGCGGTGCTCAAACATGGAAAGAGAGATGACCTGTTGCCATTCACACCAAAGTTACTGGAGTGGGTTACGACACAAAATTATCAGCAACATAATGCAATGTTGGTCAGAAAGTATGGTGTGAAAATAGTTCAGAGAATAGGTAAGATTGGTCGTAGATTTGATAAATATGTAATAATTGAGGTGCAAATTAATGTTACATACATTGTTTGTTGGGCTTCACTTGATACATTATTAGAATATTCATACAATTAACATTGTAAAATTAGTTGTTTTATTTCATAATAAGAGATTATTTGGTAAAACCTCAGGTCTAACATTCCTTCGTCCACGTGTTGCTTCGTGGAGGTATACGCGTGGTTCGCGCTCCCTGACCGTGACGCTAGGTGGTAGTACAGCCGCTGCGGGTGACACTGAACCGATCACTACTCCACCGGACGATGATGATGATCAGGATATACCGCAAGAGGTTTATATAACAGAGCCTTTTTAACTTTTAATTTCCTCCTTTTCTTATATTACAAAAATTTATGTATCAATATATTTATATATAAGTTATTTAGAAAATAAGTAACTATATATTGGTTTCCTAATATTTTTTCAAAAGGAATCTTATATTTAAATATTATGTTTAAATGATGGCTTTTAATAAAGTGTGTATATCGTGTGTCAGGTAGAAGACGTAGTGGAGCTGCTGCTGTGCTCGCTGCGCGACGACGACACGGTGGTGCGCTGGTCCGCCGCCAAGGGCGTGGGCCGCATCGGCGCGCGCCTGCCCGCGCTCGCCGCCGCCGACGTGTGCGACAGCGTGCTCACGCTCTTCGCCGACAACGAGCGCGACACGGCGTGGCACGGCGGCTGCATGGCGCTCGCGGAGCTGGGTGCGTGGACGTCAATAACGACATCGCTGGCTATATATTTAACGAAATCGCGCGTACACGAAGTTCTGTCTTCGGCGTCAGGTCGACGAGGGCTGATATCGCCGCAGCAGCTGAGCGAGGCGGTGCGCTGCGCGGCGGCGGCGCTGGCGCGTGACGAGCCGCGCACGTCGGGCGGCGGCGGCGGGGGCGGGGGGCGCGCGGCGCGGGACGCGGCCTGCCACGCGGCGTGGGCCATCGCGCGCGCCTACGACGCCGTCGCGCTGGCGCCGCACGCGCTCACGCTCGCCAACGCGCTCATCGCCACCGCCTGCTTCGACAGAGAGGTGAGGGCACTCCTCGATTGTGACATTCAATATATTATTATAATACTAACTTTAAACTGTCATTTGTGAAGAAGTTTATCAAGAAGCGGCTTAGAAGGGCTTTCGTTTTGGGGTACTATCTATATATATAAAATGATAGAGGTCTGCAGTTGTGCGCGCATCACGGAAAAACTAATGGATAGATTTCACTGAAATTTCCTAAATTTTATTTATTAGACAGTTGGCCCTTATCAAAAAAAAATGCGATATCTTCATTTAATAAAAAGTTATTAAAGTTTCAAGAAACAACGATTTGTATATGCACTGCGTGTTCAGTGATCTATGTTTAAACAAAGTATATTTTTGCTTACGATCTTTTTTATGTTTTTTCCTTCGTGCATAAGAAAACTGTTAATGTATCAAGCAACGCGGACGAAGTCACGGGTATCAGCTAGTATACTATAAAAGGTTATTTATTTTTTACAAAAATAAAAAACACCTTAATATGCTTGCATTTACTCACAAAGATAAATTATTTCAAACTGATTTGGCATATTTATTCTTATTAAATCCAATATCTGTTTCTCTAATCTGTATGTATGTCTGAGTAAATAAGTATTCCCTTATCACAGATAAACTGTCGCCGCGCCGCGTCGGCCGCCTACCAGGAGAACGTGGGCCGCCACGGACTGTTCCCGCACGGCATCGACGTGCTGACGGCGGCTGATTTCCAGTCCGTGGGTCCGCGGACCCACGCCTACCTCGCGGTGGCCCCCTATGTTGCTACTTTCCCCGAGTACACCCGTCCGCTGCTGGACCACCTCGTGGACCTCAAACTGGAGCACTGGGACTGCGTCATCAGGGAGCTTGCCGCTAAGGCGCTCAATAAACTAACAGATAAGGTAATAGTTTATTTTTAATTTTACATAATACTACTTTTCTTTTATTGCATTTCCTGGGCAAAATTATCACAAAGACAAAAATTACCATAATAATAATATACAAATACATGTAAACATAACTCATATATGTTATATAAATATTCAGATATAACTACATCTATATATGACGTTCTTCAATTCTAACAAATATCTTTTCACTGTTAGCCGCCCCATGTAAACTAGGTTTTATATATCTCCAAAAAGATTGCATTAATAAATTTACTTTTAATTTGAAACATTCCACTGTCAATGCTGGCCATAATTTTTTTTAATATGGAACTTGTCAATGTCATTCATTATTCAATTAAAATAGTATAGTTTAGCTGTATTAGATTTAGGGTCTTAGATTTATTTTATTTATTAATATTTTTTTTATTTAGCAATTTACATTTTAACAGTGATGAATGAAGTAAGTAACTAAGGTTTTATAATTCCACTTTATTATAAATATGATACCAAAGTATTTATTAGTTTAATTTTTATGTTTTTCTAGACACCAGAATACGTGGCGCATGAAATAATACCCAAGTTAATAAAGAAGACTGAATCTATAGATCTCAATATAAGGCATGGTGCCATACTAGCTATAGGCGAGGCGATACACGCGCTGTCTCAAACTGTTTTACCTGACGGTGAGTTTACTGATTTCTTTTCATTTGAATTATTATTTTTTATAAAGGTAAAAGTATGGTACTCGTTTTAAAATTACTTTGGTGGTTTTAATGAAGTCACTGCTCGTGTAAATGGAATATTGAATGCTATTCACCAATTTTCGAGAATACCTCTCTCAATAGTGATCATTGCGAAAGCTTATTATTTTTACTTTTCGAAATAAAAGTCATATAATCGAATTGACGGATTGCAAACTCCGGTAATTCAACGCGTAGTAGTAGCGTGTCGCCCCGCGCAGGGCGCTCGGGCGCGGCGCTGGTGGCGGGCGCGGCGTGGGCGGCCGTGCGCGCGCTGGCGGGCGGGCTGCGCGCGCGCCGCCTGCTGCGCGGGCTGGGCGGCGAGCTCATGCGCCAGGCCGCGTGCGCCTGCGCCGCGCGCCTCGCCCGCGCCGGCGCGCCGCTGCACGCCGGGGACGCCGTCGGTGAGCTATTTTATTTCGGAAAGGTAGGTGGACGAGTATGGGCCACCTGATGGTAACCGACGCCCGTAGGCAGTGGCGCTGTAAGATATGTTAACCATCGCCTACGACGCCGACGCGCCACCGACATTGGGAACTAAGATGTCATGTACTGCTGTTTTACGGTAGGATATCTGATGAGTGGGTGGTACCTACTCAGACGAGTTTGCACAGAGCTCTACCACCGAGTAATATTTAACATATTTTATTACTCTCTTTTTAAGTTTTGCTAAATCGATTTTAGATTGTAGGTCAATCGAAGCATTCATTAGACAATAGACAATTAATACTTTAGGCATCGGTTTATTTAAAATATTGTAATATACTGTATAATACCATTTTCGAAAACATTTTTAATTACTAATATAAGGTCATCCACACCGATTTCAGCCACGGCGGCCAATTTCAAAAGAGATTAGCCATCTGCGCAGGAGATATTATAGCGCACAAGTGTGTGCGCAAACACAAGTGCACTCTCTTTTCCTTAGCTCTCATAATCCGATGGGACGATAATCCGACACTACCAGAAAGAGTTCAGGCGCAGGACCAACGGCTTAACGTGCTTTCCGAGCTACGGGAGTATTCACACTTCCAACTTCCAGACTCCAGGCTGCTACTGAGAATTTTCTGACAGAAAACCCCAATAACTATTTATTGGCTCGACCTGGGAATTGAACCCAGGACCACCGAGACTGCGGCCTTATATCAAGCCACTAGACCAACGAGGCAGTCAATTACTAAACTATTCCCTTATTAATTATTGTAAAAATAAATTAAAAGAAAAACAATTACCCTTCTGTATTTAATGCCTGATTTCCTCAAGCCTATGAGGATATATATCTTCCCAAATGGGCAGCAAACTTTCGAAAGGTAACCAGCACCGTTAACGTTTCAAATATTTGATAAAGAATTTGTCTTTGATACCCTTTAGATGAATGGTTAAATCTCATCGAGGAGTGTCTCGCTCACGAGGTTCAAGCGATACGTGAGAAAGCTATCGAGGCATTGCCGCCGTTATTTGAGCGGTACTTGCATGACGATAATCTTCAGTACGGCGATATAAACGCCAAACAAAAGAGGATGCAGCTCGTGGAGAGATATTGCGAACAGCTGGGTAACACGGGCGTCAACGGACTTGTGCTGAGAATGGGGTACGCACGTGCTATAGGTAATTATTGGTGTTTTTTTTTATATTCGTCCGACAAAGTGCTCACGATACAATTACTAAATTTCAATGATAATCTTCTAAAATATATAAAATTTCTAAATCGCGCAGGCTATATATATATATATATATATATATATTTGAACCGTTGAAAGTAGTTCGGCTTACAATAATATCATGGCTAAACAATATGTAAAAATATTGCTAATCGTAATATTTTATTAAATACTTGCAGGGTCTTTACCGAAGTTCGTCCTCGAGGAACAGATGCAGCTCGTAATCCAATCGCTAATAGATTGCACAAAAGTAACCGAGAGCACGTCGAAGTGGGCCGAGGCGCGGCGGGACGCGGTGGTGGGGCTGACCGAGGTGTGCACGACGCTGGGCCTGGGCGCCGGCCTCGACCACTTCGTGCCGGACATCCGGGCCGCCCTGCTGGACTGCCTCTCGGAGTATACCGTGGACATGAGGGGAGATATCGGGGCATGGGTGCGAGAAGCGAGCATGACCGGTAAGTAGATCTACAGCACCACTGAAATTCAACCCTACCCATATATATATAATACTTTTTGTTAAACTAAACAGCTTTTTTAAAATATATATTTTATAAAAAATCACTTTAATAAGTTTCTTCTACAATCAAAATCAGAATATTCGATCCTAGCATCAACGAGTTAATAATAATCATAAATCATTTTTTTAGAAAAAAAATATTTATCAGGTTGTTTTCTATTTTCTTGATTTCTGATGAATAAGGATTTATTTAATTTGTTGTCAAAATATTTGGATAATAAAGCTTGTATGAACAGAAATATGTTAGGTGCCCGTAGAATTTTCCTGTTTATCCCCGGTATCCGCCTTCGAGGGCATTTTTGTTCTGTTTCTATCTCGCGTATAACTTATGACAAAGGGTGATATTTGATACCAGTGCCGTTCAAAATAACGTTTAAAGTTTTCTATAGACACAATTTTTCGCGAAGCTCTACCCACGCGTTTATAAAGCAATTTGGTGGAAGAAGTCGCAGAATATAAAGAGAGAATTGAGATTAGCCGGATCAAACAAACAAACTCATCAGTGTTTGTTTGATCCGGCTAATCTCAATTCTAATGGAACCAGTAGTTCCTGAACTACTCGAATTTAAAAAACATTTTTGTGTTATATAGTCCTTTTATCGAGGCAGGTTCTAGGCTGCTTTTTATTAATTGTTGTTTTTATTTATCCGCGATACCCGGATACAACCGCGGGGCACAGCTAGTGTGCAATAAATCCTTCCACATTTGCTTCGATTTAAACGCAGCTCTTTACTTTTATTCGAGATTGCTTTGTTGTTATGTTGAAAGTATCAATTTATTTTAGCTAATACCCAAAAGCTATTCATAATTGAATACAATACATAATTTACCTTTCGAACAGCATTCATAATTGCAGTTTCATAGTCGCATTCTTCTGTAACTTCAGTATTTTAGGTAATAGTCCAAATATTACCGAATAATTGTTTATTAATTTTAGGCCTAAATGGAGTGAATATTGTTACATAAATAGTTTTGACGTACATCAAAAAATGACGTAAATCAAAATGACGTACGTCTAATTTAAAATCCCAAACTTTGAATTGACAAACAGAATGAGTAAATTGTCAATAATTTTGATTCATACTATTTCATTTTTAATTCGCATCATACAATTGAAAAAGTATTCAAATGACTCATATAACTACGCTCTGTGAACTACCGTTACTAAATATCGATCGATGTATCGGAATACGGAGCGGTCGGTACACGTGCGAGTGCGCAGGTCTGCTGTCGCTGTGCCGGCAGTGCGCGCGGCTGCGCGGGGCGCCCGGGCCGCTGTGCGTGCTGCGCGGCGTGGCGCAGCAGGCCGTCGAGAAGATCGACCGCACGCGCGCGCACGCCGGACGCGTCTTCACGGCGCTGCTCTACAAGTTAGTGGCGACTGTGTCACACGTGTCTGACATGTGTGTGTGTGCGTGTGTGTGCTTGCTTATACGCAATCCGAATGAGATATTCCTCTATGTTTCATTTTTTGATATCAAAATCGAAATATGCTTTAAGTAACTTCATGCTTCCATTTCCATTTCTCATGCAGTCCTTTTGATTCCCTTTTTGGGGCGATCGGATTCCTTAACGTGTCATTCCTTTTTGTTAATTATATTTATTGTTATACATATACAAATATGAAATATATGTTTACATATAACATTATTGTTTTCGTGCCATGCGATAACATGTAACATTAAATCTATAGACCAATTCGTCATGTTTAATTGCTTAGTTACAAAAATAGATAGCTTTTTAAGACCCCGAGGTTCTGGATTCAAAACCCGGATCGCGCAAATAAATATTGAGTTTTTCAGTCAAAAAGTTCTCTGTCATCCCGGAGCATGGTAATAGGCATTCCTTACACTCCGATGTAGAAAGCCTTTGATTCTTATTCTGAACTCTCTTCAATCATGTCGAAATGCGGTGGTTGTGCACTATCAAGCTAGTAGCTTCGCTAGTCTTAAGAGATCGACGTATCATAATCTTAATTTGACGTCGACAATTCTTACTTACATAACAGCGATCCGCCTATCGAGAATATACCCCACCACGAGGCGTTAAAACGCATATTCCCCTGTGAAGAAATTGAGATGCGACCCCGTCACGAGGAGGCGGAGACCAGCGAAAGTTCCGCCGTTGTGTTGTGGCTCTTCCCCGGACACACCATGCCTCGTTTCGTGCAACTGCTCGCCTTCCCGGAATATCGCTATCACATCGTCAAGGGGCTGGTGGTTAGTGCCGGAGAGCTGACGGAGAGTTTGGTAAGCAATTGCAATTTTTAAATTTTAGAAGATAAAGAGCATTAGGATATATTTATGGTAAATAGCCACCATCGCTCATAAATAAATAATTACACATTAGATTCCGTACGTCGTAAAAGCATTTGTATCATCATATGTAAATAAACCAAAACATGCCTAAAACATTGCGAGTGCTAAGTTGGCGGTGGAACAGTTGATGAATACCTACTACCTCATATGGTACCTACCCAGATAAGCTGGTGTGTTCGAACTACCATCAGTAATGTCAGCCTATTCGATACAGCCAAAGCACTTTTAGAAATTAGTCACTTCATCACTCATTTTGACACTTTTCTTACTTATTTTACATGTCACAATTTTACCTTTTTTGTTCCAGGTGAAACATACTACACAATCTCTGTTCTCGTACCTGAACTCGCTCCACGACGACAAGGAGACGCTAAAGAGTATTTGTGATACAATAATACAAGTGTTCGCAGATAACTTACATGTTAAAAGGATAACTGGCCCTATGTTCAACTTTTTAGATAGATTGTTAAGTTCTGGTGAGTTCTCTTTTTTGAAACTCTCCCAAATGATTATTTATAGTCCTCCAGACATATTAGCGACATATTAAAGTGAACAAGTGTGCGTGCAAATGTGTTTCTGTAAATGCGAATATTACCATACTGAACATAGTAATTTGACAAATTGATGAGAATACATTTGCATAGTACATAAATATATATGACTAAAATTAATCGTTTCATATCAATGCGAGGAAGCAATATGTTTTGCCAATGTGATTTACTTAAATAATTTATTTTAGGTTCCGTATCGCCGATATTGGATGACCCAGAATCGACATTTGCAAGAGACATATTGAAGTATTTGCAATTGGAACTGAGAGGTGGAAAAAATATTTATAAATTACTGGACTCTATAAATGTTCTGTGTCAACTCATTCAGGTAAATCCTCCTCATTCTTTTATTTGCAGTTGTTATATTTTATCAATACTCTATATTAAAAGTGTTTATCGTTTCTTTTTTTGACAACGAAGTCTACCGAACTTAAAAATCGAGGGCGAAATTTATTCTCGTAGATATCTTAATAATTGTCGCCTAATGTAACGGTGTCGTTACCGTGTGCGTGTGTGCGTGCAGGTGCGCGACGCGTGGCGCCTGTCGCTGGGTCAGCTGGCCATCTACGTGTGCTACGCGGACCGCTACGTGCGTCGCTGCGCCGCCGCCCGCCTCTACGAAGCGCTCACGCTCTACGGGGACGTGTGCGACCTGCCGCAAGAAAACCTCGACCAGGTATACTCTACGTGTACGACTACATAATATGCATAATTATAATCTATAGTATTCATCCGTTCAAGTTTCTGACTCAGCAGAGTCAGTGCATAATTTCCTTGGCAAAAGTATATAAAAAAAAAGTTTTTCAATGGTTATATTTTTTAAACTGTAAAATAATTTAATTAAAACTTCGAAGGGAAAATAATGTAAGGGAAATAGTTTATAATTTTATTTATTTTTTAGGTGATGACAATTCTCGCTGAGACTGATTGGGAGAAGGATGTTAGCGAGTTAAGGCCAATAAGAAATGAGATTTGTGACCTAATGTGTATAAAACGTCCGGTCATGAAGCAGAAGGCACCGTAATCTGTGATTTAACAATGTATTTCTTTAAACGCTTCATAATTTGATGGCTTCGAAGATTAGCCGAAGAATATTGAGTTGCTTTGTGCCTTAAAGGTATAATTATTTTAATGGTATTAACTGAACTCGCACTACTATTTTGTTTTTACTAACGACTTTATTCAGGCAAATTATATGTATACACAATGTAACAGAATTAAATGAAATGCTTATTCTTATAACGAATCTTTTATTTACAATTGTTGTGACTTCAAAAAAGATTTTATTGTAGGGGTTTTGAATTATGTAGACATGCCTACTATCCGTAAATAAAACGAATCGCTTCTTGAATACAGTAATCGGATAAAAGTTGTCTTACAAACGAATAATATTCACGAATATTGGTTACATCGCAACTTTCTAAAACGGCGATCATAAAACAATAAACACTAATTTTGCTTAAAATCTTACTACCAGAATATTCCTTGGTGAGAAACTAGATTTTTAATAATACTTCGATATGACAGCTAGTGTACGATCTGCACACGTTTCGTAATAATTGAATTACAGATCAGTGCGAATCGATTAACTTAAATCAATGAGAATTTAATCTTCGATATATAAAGCAAGATCCCAGGGCCGCCAGACGTCACGTATTTTCTGACGGATGAAATGTGGACGATTGAGTAGTGTTAGTATGTACTATGATCGTATGCCTACCTGCTAGCTTGGTCAAACGGCCAATTTCCAGGTATCAGGTAATCAAGGTACATATAAACATTACTTACTTCACGTAAATTCTGACGCTCCATTTTTATATATGTTCATCCGACAACTATTTTAAAACCTTTGACAAGAAGACAGACCGATCCAAGGGGCCAATCATCCCCTAAACTAAATTTTAATATCTATGTGAGTGGGAGCGCGAGAGCATTATCTACGCGCATGAGACTGAGTGAGACCGACTGCGCTGTTAAGGCCATGAAAATTACTTGAACTGATATTTTATAATTTTTAGAACTTTAAAATAAAAAATATTTTTTATTTCTAATTAAGATAAGATAAGATAAGATAAATATACTTTATTGTACACACAAACAAAAAATTACAAGAAGCAACACAACAAAATAGAAAACACGGTACAAAAGGCGGTCTTATCGCTAAAAGAGCGATCTCTTCCAGACAACCTTTGGATAGAGGACATTGAATACTCTAAGTTAATAAATAGAAAAAATATTTAAAAATGACGGCTAACTAGTATTATTTTTTAAATGTCAATTTTTTTTCTTATTTTTGTTGCCATAATTTACTTGTCAACAAAAGTTCTAAAAATTATAAAATATCAGTTCAAGTAATTTTCATGGCCTTAACAGCGCAGTCGGTCTCACTCAGTCTCATGCGCGTAGATAATGCTCTCGCGCTCCCACTCACATAGATATTAAAATTTAGTTTAGGGGATGATTGGCCCCTTGGATCGGTCTGTCTTCTTGTCAAAGGTTTTAAAATAGTTGTCGGATGAACATATATAAAAATGGAGCGTCAGAATTTACGTGAAGTAAGTAATGTTTATATGTACCTTGATTACCTGATACCTGGAAATTGGCCGTTTGACCAAGCTAGCAGGTAGGCATACGATCATAGTACATACTAACACTACTCAATCGTCCACATTTCATCCGTCAGAAAATACGTGACGTCTGGCAGCTCTGGGATCTTGGACCAATATATTTATTGCTTGCTTGCCATTGGATCTGTTAGTCAAAACTCGCATTAAAACTGTAAAGCTTTTTTTAAAAAAAAAATCGGCATTAGTATTGAATAGGACATTTTTATACCTTTGTATGTAATCAACCTATTCTATCGAATACATGCTTTGTGACATTTGTTATTTTCATTGATATTTCAAAGGCGATGTGTGTGACGAGTGACTTTGATTTTTCTTATAGTCCTGGGACATTCACACACGGCCATCTGATCCCAAACTAAGCAGAGCTCGTACTAGGGAAACCAGACAACTGATATACTACATATACCTACGGTATTACTTTTCTTTTGTAAATACATACTCATATAGATAATCACACCCAGACTCAGGACAAACTAGTCAAAGGGCTGCCTTCTATCAGAATATCAGATTCACGGATATTTACTTCTACTATACACCAATCAAAGAGGCAGCCAGACATGTATATGGTATTAAATAACGCTTTTTTAACATCTTTAAGTATGCTATGCACAAGTTTCACCATGACTTACTGGAGACACTTCAAAATGGTTTATATGCAAAAACCAGTCGGTCGGCACTACATATTATTTTGAAATATCTAATTTAAGAAAAATGTGGCCTGGCCTCTTCGATTTCATTCTTTTTATAAAGGATTCTGTAACCGTGAGACAGATATGATCAAAGATTTTTAACAAATTTTAAATTTGAGTTGGTTGAAATGAAAAGAGCGATGACGTATTACCGTCTCGCTACTATATTAGACGAGTACTTATTGTCAAATGTCTGCGCTTACACATAATGTAAATAAGTCAATACTTTAATTTCTGACAAATTTCATCCAAAAAATCCGGCTATTAATGGACTAAAATAGGATTAGCTGAATAAGATAGTATTTTTATATTTGTTAAGTTAGTATTTAAGGTATATATTAAAGTATTAAAAGAGATTTTGTAAAGCGACGGGATCTTGTGGTGCTTCCGCAATGAGATTCGCCCAAAATGTGCCGTAATTTTTCAAAACTGTGCCCCTGAAATGTCATAAAAAATATTTCATTAGAGCTGTGATCATACTGATACGCTTAATAAATAAAATTTGTGTAAATAATGTTCTGGAAGCAAATTTAAAAATAAAAATAATAGTCATAGAAAAATATTAAAGGCAATCAAAACTTAACCATTACAAACTCTTCCAAATAAGTAATCATTTATTTTGTATGTCTGATATTTATGGTATGTGTATATCGTAACACTTTGATATACATTCAGTAATAATTCTAACACGATTTCCGTTCAACAAACGACCATTTAGTTCGAGCTAAAGGTCTCGGTGACACCACCTCATACACACACGTTTCACAAGACGATATATGGGTCGAAGTGAAAGGTGCTTAGTCAGGGGACAGGTTAACGAAATCTTATTTTTTTAACTTCTATTTTCGTAATGGTGCAATTTTGTCCTTTCTAATAAATCACTAAAAAATGTTATCTATCAAATATCAAGAGGTTTTTCTACGTAAATAAATTTTAATATAGCTAGTAGCTTGACGATTATCAATTAAGTCTATGTAAACGGTGAATACCTGCAAGTATTTTAGTAGATTTGTAATATTTACATACCTAGCGTTTCTTTTCTTAAATAATACTTTAGCATAATGTATGTATATATATATATATATATATATATATTTGTCTATTCGTTCTAATCGTAAGTATTTTTGTAAATTGCAAATTAAATAAGAAAAAAAAATTCTAATTGTAAATAATATTTGTTGATAGTTTGATATTTTTAAGACGCAATTAGTTATTTTCATTCCGGGTCCAAAGTTTAACATAATGATGTCTTAAAGGTACGATGGAAATGTTCGATGTCCCTACTTATCTGTCCTTCTTCCTGAAGTGGTTTCACAAGAAAAGACTGGGAATTTTTCTTTGACAGTTCGAATAAAGCTTGTTTTTAAATGTAAAATATCTTTTAATATGAGAACCGAATGAATTATGATTGTTTTATGATGTGAATATTGTCTATTGTCTTTTCAGTGAAATCTCGATTTAAAAGATATACTTGAAGGCTTAACCTTAACATTATTTAGGTACCTATTCTATTGACAATCAACATAAAAAGTTGATATGAAAAAACACCATAAAGAACACTACCTACTATTTTTGTGTTGCGGCTTACCTTTAGGATGAGTGAGTCAGTATAACCGGTATAAATGATGTAACTACTTATCACCCAGGTTTGGTTACCATTTACCATCCGGTGACCAACAATATGCCAGTCCGCCTATATAATTAAGGAATTAAAAAAATATATCACTTACGTAAAGTAAACTCGGCCATGAGAATTATGGGGTGCCTTCCAAACGATTGTAGCTTTGATCTTTTCCCTGTTGTCTGCGTGTGTGATCGCCGAACACTCGGGGTGAATGGTCGTGTTCGGAGTGTCCTCCCACGAGCCGAGCCACTGCTCGTTATCAACTGACCGCGCTTGTATAAAAAAGCCTTTAAATGGTTCCGCACCCTCTATGGTTACTAGAATTATACACAATTCTTTTAGTAACGATTTCATTTAAACTGAGAACACCATGAGAAAGTAGACATGTGTCGTAACTGAAGTCAAAACTCGATTATTACTAAGTTTTCATGAACTTCATTTGTTTATAACCAAGCTGTGTGATATGTCTGATAAAATTATCCTAAATGTATGTATATACAATAACCTGTATTGGACCAGCATAGCGTAATAGACTCCAAGCCATCTTGAGAGGAGAACGGGACTTTACCCGAAGCGTGCTCTTCATTTTTGTTTGTTAATAACTATAACTCGAAAAACTATATAATATGGATAGTGAATTAATTTAATTATACGAAATAGGGTAACTTAGTTTCATAAGAGAACACATCCAGATTTTTCTGAGCAATGACAATTAATCCGTAAATGTTAATTTATATGCCTCAGGCGAACCGGTCAGGTGAACGGTTACCATAAGTGTTTGACCTACAATGCCATCACTTTGAAACTTGCACAATCCAAACATTTCGTGCAAGAATTGGTAGTTCTTATTAATGTGCGGAGCTCCTCAATTAAATATAATTCGATCAATTTGTACGTATATTTATTAAAATAATATCTAAAGAAACTCGATTGATAATAATATAATAATCAACTTTTATCAGAATATTCACTAATATTTTTGTATATATTTTGTATTATAACATTTATCATTTAAAAAATGAGCATTAAATGTAATAATATAATTTTAAAGATAAGCATTGCAATTATGTCTTTCATAATTACCAGTTGTGAAACCATGACCCGTCAAAACTCACTCGACGAAAACCAAAAGGATTGTGTAACAATATCGCAGCATCTTAGATTCACAGTTCACAGCCTTACGAGTACGTTATATCTAAATCATATCATTAGGTATGAATAAGATATTCTCATTTTATCAAGTTTACCTACAAGTTAAATTGACGTGTTCAAGAAATACTGGAACTGCCACCGAATATAATTCGCAAAACTATATTTTCATTAATTTCAAGTAAATTAAAATTATAACAATAAAAATAAAGTATTATCGTAGATTTATAACATCTATTTTAGTTACTATAAATAACGATAAAAACTCGATATTACACACATTAATATATATTTTGGTTATATTGTACATATAAAATGCCACATTCTCACCTAATTCTTCATGAATAATTTTCAATAAACGTCTGTTCGTTGAAGTAGTTATATTAGGTTCCACAACTCTACACCTAAGTCGCATAAATATTTTTCAATTTTCTATTTAAAAAGAAATTAAAATTCTGAAAATATTGTTGATGAAATAATTCTATCTGTGTGTGATATATTCATGACTTTATAAGATTAATATGTGTAATTGTTATAACATCTTCGTTAAAAAGTTAAAGAAACAAACGCAATACGCACACTGCACTGGAATATTACCGGACATATCGTCCGAGTATTAACAATGTATTTCGTATTATAATATACCGGTACTGTTATGAACTATTAAATAAAAACCGAACCTGTGATCCTTGTATTTGGCCCATAGTTGGCAGATGATGCCACTATTCTGTAAGGCAACGTAGATAGTGGTTGCGTGCGATGTTGGCCGTGATTAGGCTGATTCGCTCGATCCTTCACACACGCGTCTACGGGAGCACCATCGGGAAAACTATCCACACCCCAACAAATTAGCAGAATCAAAGTTAGTTTTGCAAACATTTTATATAAATTAATATTTAAGTGATTTTGACAATCTTTACTCGGAGAACCAACATAAACTGCGCGTACGCAACAACTTACGCTCACTTTTGTAACCCAGCTTGGAAAGGGTCTAGTATTTTAACAAGTTGTTCAATTAACTTTTGAACATGTGGTCGCTTAGGTTGCAACATATTTGGCAAAAAAATTGTTGCAAAAATATTACTTAGTATAATGTATGGAATATATCCAAAATATATTATATGGTAAATAGAATAAATACTTTAAAAATAAAAAACGATTTGGTACTACAAATACTTTATTAACGGAATCGGTATTATCACAAAACATATACCTATATTTAAGCATTATATGAATGACCATTTAAAACATTATTTCACTCGTCTAAAAATATAATTCTTTCTGTTTCTGGTCTATTTGGCGATAGAAGATTAGGATCCAGTTTGACATCTTTACTGCTATTACTTACCATATATTGCATTATTTCATCAAGCATAGTTTTACTACAGTTTTTCAATTCTATATCCACATCTTCTGGTAATGCTTTGTTATCATGTTTAAGTGCATTCATACTATCATAAGAACAACGCGGTTCAATTGAATCTTTACAGTAATATTCTTCCGGTAATTTAAAATTATCTCCGACCTCCTCATTTCTTAGTACATTCATTTCATGATCTGACCGCATTTTATCGGCTTTATCCTTACCTTGTGATACATCGGTCGCGGTGACTGAATTGTTATAGACACTACCATTTGGCGAAGCACATTTAAGCCAATCAGGACATCCAATTGAAACACTTGAAGCGTTCGTGAAACCATAATATTCTTCAACTTTAGAATTTCTATTGGGCATATATCCGGAGTTATTATCGCAGTCGGATCGTTCTAAATAATCGTAACCTTCGTTCACCATACCAGTATCTATAGTTTCATAAATTGGGTCGAGTATTTCAGCTAACCGTTCGCTTGCTTGTATTGAAATTATTTCAGCTACATGTAATTTCGGTGTGATTGTTGAGTATCGGTTTTTCGTGTAGTCTGTGTTTTGTGAATGGAGACCCGTTGTATAAGTAAGTCTTCGATCAGTGTTAGGATCGATACTGAATCTAGGATAGCTTGATCCTTGGATACGCGATACCACTGTGTTTTTGGCCTTTTTGTAAGTTGTCCTAATAAGTGCGTGGACCTTGAAAACATTGAATTACCTCAATTATTTAACAGAAAACAAGTATTAGTATTTGATTAGGTATTAATAATGATTCTGTGCAAGAAAGACAATCCGTTAAAAATAAAGGTAGGTATAATGGTTTTTTATTCAAAATATATAAAAATCGTGGTGGCATAAAACGTATAAATCTAATCAAAAAACGGTAAGATTCCTAAAAAAATCGCATTTAAAAGATTACCTCTTTGTTTACGTAGCAGTAGAGTATAGCAACCACGAGTCCCTGCAAACCCTCTATTGTGTAAGCAATAAAGTAATACACTTGCTCATATGTACAGTCTGTCGTCTTCGGCCTGATGGCGGTGAAAATGAACTGTGTTCCGAAGATTGGCATCAGAAACAATGTCGCCTTAACTGTATTTCTGTATAAAAATAAAAATCGGATTAAAGCCTCAAAAATTTAAAATTCGAAATAAACTCTTATTAAAGTGCATCTGAAGTGTGGCTATTGGTCATAAAATACATTTAATTATTGTACACGTTACTGATAGAACCATATTGCATTTAATACTTCAATGAGATAAATCGTACTTTAACAACCAAGAGGTTTATATTATGCGCACTATACATATAACCATATAATGTAAGCGGACATAGCTCTCTAAAGTCGGTACCCGATTGATGGTCTAGTTGCTAAATGTAAGGAAGCTCGAGATCCTGGCTTCAAAACCCAGGTCGGGCCAATACATTTGCTGGGTCTTACTACGAATCTGTGCTCTGTAATGGTCTGAAATCGGCCTTAGTAGACGTAATTGGAAGGACATAAGGACATCATTATCAGGATACAGTAGTAACAACTGGGTGTATTGCCAATTCTTCTCAGTTGAATCCACATTTCGAACCGATGGTAATTTCAAATTTAATTAATCTTATAAAAATACGATTACAATTATTAGGACGGATTTTTTCTATACATTAAGTATTTAATCCTAAATTTTATTTAAAATGTTGATGCATACTTACAGTTGGTTAGCGTTTTCTGTGTTCCGTATCTTAGTTAGCAAAACCCTTAAAACATCGATGAATAAGATAGTGTTGAGAATAAGAATAAAGATGCGTGGGCCGTCTAGCGCCCATTGAACGTGGTCCACAGTGTACACCACCCAGCAGGAATGGTCATTGTGTAGGCCCATAACTATGGCCCATGCCACTACCGGCAGGACGGCGACCACTAAAACAGTTTTATCACTACATATTATAAACCAGAGCCCACTGTTGCCGCGTTTGTTTGTCTTACGCGATAAAAACGGTTTTCACCGATAAACGAAGTGATTCATGACGAAGTTTTTCATGTTATTATGGTGATGTGTAAGTTTTTAATGATGACAATAGTTATTGATTATGTCGGAAAAAGCTTTATTGTGATGTGTGCCGCGTAAATTAAAAGCTGTCATATGTATTACTATATAAACGTTTTATCACTTTTGTATAGACATTTATTCTGTCAGTGCGAACGGGGAGCTAGTTATCTAAAATGTGAATCTGGGCAAAACTTTAATACTTCAAATAGCTAGTTTGTAGATTATACATGTGAGACGTAGGTTCGTCGAAAATTAAAGACATCAAATCTTAGTGCTTGCTCGTAAACACGCGGTATATTGTTGGGTTTCATTTGTTCTATTTACTGGACTATCTTGAACATTATATTAATCTTATACATACTTTTAAAATCATTTATCCTGATTGACTATCCTACAGCCTAGAACATAAGATATTTTATAATGTAAGCATCCATTAAGAAAGGATTTTTGGAAATTTCAACCTTCATTAAAATTGGAGAATTAACTTTGTATGAATTATACACGTACGAAGTTAAGGCACTTACAATTAATAAGGAATGTAAGTAATACCGATAGTAAAAAAAAAATACTTCGTATATATAAAGTTTAGTCGGTCTACAAACCTGCTCCCATTCCATATAGCCATATAATATTCAGTTTCTGTTTGAAGACCGCTACAATCAGTCTGTGCAAGTATATTCCTTCCACCAACATGCATACAAACACCGCATTGGCAGCGATACGCTCCATTAGAGCTAACACCCTACAGGCGATGCCGTGCAGTGACATCGCTGTATCATCTATGGTGACTAATTCATTTATGTAAATCTAAAATTAAAGAAATCGTTTTGGGTATGATTTTTATTAGCGTTTATTTCACTTTATTTTCTTTAAAAGAAATTAGCTTACGTGATTTGTAACCAGTGTTATTTTTGTTTCTTATCCTTTGGCTCCATTCGAGCGAGGTTTAACGGTAAGCCGAAAAAGGTTCACGATAGTTTTCTTTTTAAAGAAGAATTTAAAGTGCGCGATATAAAATGAATGAATTAAATTTATCGTTGTTTGTAGAAGGCGACAATAGCCCAATGGCTCTGGGTTGATCCTGCCACTACATCGTCAGAAGGCCCGTTTTGGCAGAACAAGCTCTTCTTTGAATAATAGAAATTCTCTGTAAATATAATTTCAAATACTAACCTCGCTTCTACTGACAATAACGAGAATATTTCTCATAACGATGGCGATAAGCAAGTTCCTGTGCAATGCCACTCGGATGACGCGAAGGCGTTTATAGATGAAGAAGATGAAGATCGCGGGTAAGCACGCTACGATGGAGGAGGCGAGCATCGCGATGTGGTAACGGTAGCGACGCAGCAGCCGCGGCGTCACGCTGCACGTACTGTAGTCAGTTTGCTGTTCCCAAGTGCCATTAGCGTAGCACGGCTTGTTGCTATAGTCTTAAAAACAAAAAGTTTTCAGGAAATCGTTAGAAATTCAATGAATATATTTGAATCATAGAAACAACAGATTGACAATGGAATCTGGGTTCACAAGTTCTTTAAGCCATCAAGAGTTTTTTTAGCAGAATACCCAGACCCTTAAAATTTGATTGATGTACATCTAAAGTTGTAAGTGGAAACTCTTTCTTTAAGTCATAAATGATACTTACGTTGTAAAAAGTATATATAATATTATGAAAAAAAACTACCTATTCGGAGCGTGCACGACATTAGCGCCATCTTCCAAACGCAGTTTTAGGGGCATATGTCAAAAAATTAATATAAAGAGCTTGTTTATTTTGTATGGATTAGAATAAATAAAATATATTTAGAAAGACAATTTTTAAGATAGAATAAAGTATTCGTGAAATTTTAGTTCTGTGTATACCAACAAATAATACACTCAATGCTGAAAATGACAAAACAGTTTTCATTTTCATTAAAAAAAATTAGAAGGCGGTCTTGTACTGTACATATTATTATTTAAATATATCATTGAAAATGTACATTTTGTCACAGTTAATTTTGATAATAAAAATTCGAAATTACTAAATGACACACCAGCAAGATCTAGTAGTTCATTGACAATTTGTATTGATGCTAGCGGCTTTTTTTTCAGTAAACTGGTCTTCAAATGATTTTTTCTTAGTGCAACAGTTTTTATCTTTTATTCTTGAATTAATTGTCGTTACAATTCTCGAGTTGTTGCTATATGTACTTAAATTTCAGCATCACAGCATTCAGTGTTAATAAATGTAATGTAAATAAAGGTAGTTTCCCTTAAATTTATTTCAGAGAAAATATTGACTTGACATCCTCGGTTGACCAGAAGAGGTTGAGTTTGATGTAATTCATTTCTTTCTTCCATTATAATTTCATTTATCATGATAACCGAGACTACTGTTGTTGTGGTGTCTGCAACATGTGTGGTTCTTCGTTTTAATAGGCGTGTATGCATGTGACTCGTTAATCTTCTGCTGTCGATATACTATAGGGAATATTGTGAGAACATAACTCGGACCTGCTTGCGCGTCTGATTTTTTACCTCCTATGAAATGTTCACTCCAAATTTTTTCGTCGGATTTTGGAGACCATGGCGAACATGGTGACCATAATCCGAATTTTATAGTGGATATCAACACTATAAAAAAAAATTAGGTACTTTAATATCCTATAAAATGCAACTTCAACTTCATTTTTCCTATTTATAGCAGCTATCCATTTATATCTTTGATCTAATTTCCAGGAAAGTTTAGGAAAAATATAAAATTTGCAATAATTTATACTATTTCAGCTGTTATTTTTGCAGTCTACGATACAACATCAATAATGATTAATTTTCAAAAATTTCAAAACAATATTGACAAGTTTGTTTGTTAACTGACTTGTCCCCTTTTGTTGCACATTTCTGCCGCGACAAGCGCAGCGATCGTTTTCTTTACCCCTTCCACCCACTTCGCACGGTCCGAATAAACAGAACAGACTATAAATGAAATAAAGCATTTTACCATGATTTCTAACCATTATACAAGGAAGTTTGAATTAAATAATATTTAATGTATCGTACGATAGCAGGATGGGCCTGTGTTGGAATAAGCGAATTCTGGACACACGGAGTTGGCAATGGTGCCGTTCATCGCGGGTAGCCAACAAGTCCATCCGTCGAATGTCGGTCCACAATGGTCTGAAATATTGTATAAACATTTAACCAAGTAATAACTTATACTGTATTTAAGAACTATGTAACTTTTTTTGGCATTTTATGTATTATGGCCAGAATTCTCTTTCGACAATTTTTTTATTCCGAACTACATCGTCATAATTACCTATATCAAAATGTACACATGCAGTATAATATCTTAAACTATATTATAGCATGTCTGTATATGAATAATAGACATAAATCCTTACCTCTTTTGTACACATTTTCATTCATAAAATGACTACAACAGTCACTGGCTGCGTAGTAACAATTTTCCCATCGTCCTTGTGCTGATGGCACTAATGCATTGCGAACTGCAACAGCTACTTCTTCGAAATTAGGATCGAATGGATAACAACCGCATGTACCGTCATCACGAGCCTAAAAATATAATAAGCAAGTGTTATGTAAATACACCCGCCTGCACCCGCTTAATAACATTATACAGATATGCATAGATTCTACAGCCAACAGCAATACTTTGTATTCTGGCTCGAATAGTCGTTCGAGTAGTTGATCTCGACAAACGTTGTTATCGTGTGATTAGTTTTTTTTTTCTGGCATGGGATTTGTTATTAAATAGTCTCTCTTTCTGTCATCATTGATTTGAAATTTGAAAGAACACTACAATGCAGCGTATTTCAACTAATGACATCACATGACTATAAACTTCCTTTAATAAGGTTTGAAAATAAAAGCCGAGTATTTCACCTGTAATCGAATAAAAGAAGGAAAGGCCACGTACCATCTCATCATGATAAAAATGATACGAATCGCATAATAACGATTTTCATCTATATTATACTTAGTTCATATATCGAATAATTAAAAAAAAAACGTCTTCAATCAAGATTATTTATTAGAGCATCGATCACAGAAAAATCTAGATTTCATGATATTATAATCAATTCTATTTGCTTATTAATATTATGGTATTTTACGCTTATTGACGTGACAACGTCTTATAAATTGGTTTGCCGGGTGACACTTCAAGAAACTGCGTTACGCTCCGCTCACGTTATGCGCTCACAATGAGAGCGAGTGAGAGGCACGCGTGCCTTTCACTTTTTATGTCTGTCTCTCTCGCTCTTAGGCGGGCTAACCATGCCCGAGTGGAAGGTTCAGTGCGAGATTCTTTGTATAAATTAATGTTTTAAATATAATTCTTTGTATAAATAAATGTTTTAAATTGTTACTATTATTTCATCCTTCTTCCTACTATACGAATGAATATTCACATTAAAATTATTTTACCACTCAAAGTCGTTGTCACGTAAAACTTTCGCCCGTATACCGACTTTACAGGCAACCAATATTTTTTTTTTCTTTATTTGAAACAATTTTTTATACCTATTATAATACATATTTTAATAAACACTGTTTACTTTCAAGTTAAAATAAGAAAACGTGCAACAAATCAATTGTATTTGGGTAAGTGCGATTCGCAATAAAACCTAACTAGTTATAAATAGTATTCTAATTATGATAATTGTTCATAAATTACCATGACTTCATTGGTGCATATAATTTTAATTGTTTGTATATTTTTTTTATAAAATAGGTTGATGGGCGAATGGGCCACATGATGGTAAAACGGCACATCACCATCGACATTAGCGCTGTAAATAATACCTTGGAAACTAAGATGTAATATCCATTGTGCCTAGAACAATACTAAGTATAACTGTTTGGCAGTAAAATATGTGGTGAGTGGTTGGTTGCCTACCCAAACAGGCTTGCACAAATCCCTACATCCAAGTATAATAATACTTAGGAACATATTTCATCTAGATTACTAGAAAAAAGGTAGTGCAGAAAATGATGAGGGAATATAATTAATTAATTGTATCAGAGATATATAGATCTTTACTTGGTAGATTTTCATCCAATACAAACAGGTTTCCTTACTACGTTTTCCGCCGGCTACGAGACGGATTATAAACACATTTCAAGCACATGAAAATTTGGTAGTGTCCACCTGAGCATGAACCCGTAGGTAATCTTCAGCTAATATTGTTTAATGACAAAGTTATTTGTGCCGTTTATTTGAACAAAAATAATAGAATACTAACTATTTCCAAGCACGGCGCAAACATATCACCATATACACATCTTGAACTCAAATTTATGGGATTTCTTCCTCCGACGTAAAGGAAGTTTGGGGTATAGAGTAGACACCCCCACCCTGAAACCCATTTGAAAACCTGTTCATGGTACCAAACATTGCGGAAGTTGCAGCTCTTGCCGCTGTCCACTGGAATTGCATCTAAAGGTTCCTATGAAATTATAGAAGTGGTTAAAAAAAACCTTTGCATAGCTTTCTCGTCATCATTGTAGTAAAATTTTAAATATTCTTTTTAATATTTCAATAATTTGAAAGTCGTTATAATTAAACTGCTCATGTATATCATATAGAGGAATATATAATACTATAAAAAAACATTTTATATTCGAAATACATTGGGAAATTAAATTAAGGATTATGGCTTGTAAAATCTACATAATCTATATAAATAAAATGATAGAGGTCTGCAGTTGCGCGCATCACGGAAAAACTACCTACTGGATAGAATTCAATGAAATTTTGTTTCTTAGACATTTGGCCCTGATAAATAAAAATAATTAATGCGATATCTTCATTTAATAAAAAGTTATTAAAGTTTCAAGAAACAACGATTTGTATATGCACTGCGTTTTCAGTTTTATACAAACAAAGTATATTTTTGCTTGCGATCTTTTTGATGTTTTTTCCTTCGTACATGAGCAAACTTTGTAAATATATCAAGCAATGAGGACGAAGGCGCGGGGCGGGTATCAGCTAGTTAGTAATAATTTAAGTATTAGTAATAGGTCAATTCTAACTCCTGGGTGAGCACGCGGTTATGTTATTTGTCATATCAGGTCAATTGGAGAAACAATCGAATGAGTGAAAAACTACGTAAAATGCATTGACGTATCCCAGACTGTTAGACTAACCGCTTCGACTTCGTGAGGCAGCAATAATAATTGTATTGTATCGTTTGTATAGTATCTACGGTCTAGTAACCTGTAAATGTATCGCGAACATTTCCTAAAACTATTTAAGAGTAATAATTACACCATAATTTGTTATCATATAAATCTTTAATTATTTCAGAAGGCACGATTATAAAATGAACTTAGGAAAAACCGTGAAATATTTAGATAGTCATAAACTATATGCGCCGTTATCGCCAATGTATAACTACGAGGTAACAACTTCAATTTATAATATGTGTATAAAATGTACCTCGCAAATATAAATGTTGGGTTTTTCACAAGCAAGTTGATTGTTTTGAAGAGCTACACGAGGGTTGCGTTCGTATTGATCCCACACTCTTGAGTCGAACTTCACAGGGTTAAGACCGTCGATGAAATGGCAATTGACCTGTTAAATAAGTAGTTATTAAATATATAGTAAGTATAAATAGACCCAGCAACCTCGCAGGACTAGATAGCTAACACCATAAGCAACAATTTTTGTCTCACGAGTTTGACATTTGATAATTTGTTACATTTTATTTTCATGCAAAATTAAGTACCTATTATTTTAATTTACCGCTTGAACGTTTATAAATCTACGCGCATCGCAAAGATTGACACTTCGCGTCGTCCATTCGCTTATGAATGAAATATTGACCTACAAATGTCAAGACAGTACGACATAAACTTCTTAAATCATTTTTATATCATGTATTGTTACGTCCGAAGTCATAGAACAAAAGTTGTTGCTTATGATGTCAGCTATATAGTCCTGCGAGGTTGCTGGGTCATTACAAATAATCCTGTATAAGTATGTGTTAAACACGACACAAAATGTTGCTCATATCATTATAAACTTTAAATTGCATTATTTTTAAATTACGATTATTTGACCCATACTGGACTTTGTTCAGGTAATCCTGAAAATGAGAATCCTTTTATTTTCAGGTATAAATGTCGGGCTGTGACAACGTCATTGTTATATAAAAAATACTGTTATTCAAGTTTTATTACAAGCTATTATATACCTACTATTTAAATCTGTTGTAACCCCCACTACAAACGATCAGCATATTTCCATACACATTGTCGAGGGTACAGAAAAGGACATACATATAATATATGTAACTAAGACGGCCAAATCATGGGAGAAGCCGCGGACGGAAACTATTCAGGTAGCAGGTCTAAGAGCATACATTTAATTTGACTTTCAAAATTACTGTCAATTTATATGAGACGCACTTTATACCTATATACATATGTGATTCGTCAATAGTTACAAATGCAATCATAAAATAAACGAATGATTGTCAAATTTCTACAATCATTCGTTATATAATATGTATAGCTATATTTTTAGCTTATTATTGTTGTTAAGTGCGACTATTGTGACTTCATTTTATGTATTTGTATAGCATTAAATACAGAACAAAGAATTGATAGAATTGTTTTGAGCCCATATAATACCTATTATCAACGTTATTAAGTAATTTATCAAAAATGTCAGAAAACCTAATTATAAATAATCTAAGTCAAGACTATTTGCTTTATTTATTTATAAAGACTAAATACTTCTTAGTTTATTATCGATCCCAAACAAAATCTTAATAACTTTTGACGTGTTTTGTTTTATTTCAGATCCAAAATATTACTTTATACATATTTATATATTTAACCGAAAACAACAGTGATATATTATTGTTTGAACATAAAGATCGTTCGAAATATTTCTTAAGGAAGGGCAGAGAGAGTAGTCAGTAGACAAAGGATTTTGTTTTTGTTAAGTTTTTTATTTTACCTGAGCGTCACTAGAAATCCATATGTAAAAGGCGACGGTTAAAAATTTATTAATTTTGCACATCATTACATGTAGCACTTTTTCCACACAATAGAATCATAATTAAAATTAAAGCACATTATTTTGTGTTTGGCAAATTAAAAACCACGAAAATCACTTGTTACTTCGTAATAGGGTACTGTGTACTAAACACATTTAAAAGAAATTGTCGTAAGGCATTCCAGCCTGTGGAGAAACCATAACAGTTTAACAATTGTCTTCAATATTGAATATATTTTCTTTTGCATCTACCACTGTTGCAATTGTACTAAACAACTGTTTACAAATTATCATCGCTACAATCTATTGTTATCTGAGATTAATCATGAAATACTCCGTGATTCGTACATTAAAATCTTATCAAATATTCCACCCATAAATCATATTGATTTTCATTAATTAAATTTACTTCCCATGTTATTGAGTATTTCGGTAGTGATATGGTGTAATAGTTTATATAGTTTAATAGTAATAGTTTTTTATTACATTAATGTTATTAAAGATTACAATTATGATTATTATTAGTATCGATTATTACCGTTTTAAATCATGAAAATAATCATAGCGTTTATAATGCGCAACCATAACATTGAAAAAGACACTTAATAGCCTTGAGCCTATGCCTACAATTAATTTGACGCACACGTTGAAGACACTGTTTACGAATACGACACATAAATAAACATATTATACGAGCCCCCGTTATGGAGACTATGTGTATCTTATTCGACCTCTGTTCCATTTGTCGGGGGATAGATCGAAGCCCTCGTGTAAGAAAGCAGTTTTCTTTCTTATTCTTAATTCATGCAGCTCATTCAAATTTCTATATTCCATATATATGTGTTACACGTACTTATTTATAGTCAAAGTAAAAACGTTTACCGGATCCGAAAAGAAAATACCCAGATAGGTACTCTGAAAAGTACCGAATCACATCCGACATATTTCAAGCAAAGCAAGAGAACATATAAATTACTATATACTACAAAATATATTGAGATGAACCCACACATAATTTACTACTTTTAACTGGTTTGACATAATCCTAACAATAAATAAATAATTGGCCGATGACGCAATACCCTTTTTATTTCAGTATATTATTGTAGTTAAATACATAGATCTACAATTTAAGCATACCCACCTATCCATTATTTCCGAAACTGGCGACATGTGTATTCCTATTTCAGAAGCGTTTGTAAGTATAGAATAATAATAACAACATGATATTATGTAATTTACACTAATCAACTTTTTTATAATTTCATATTATGTTGTAATAAGCAAGGAATAAGCTCCAAAACCTTCTCCTCACAAAGAGGAGAAGAGGCCTTAGCCCAACAGTGGGACATTCACAGGCTGTTACTTAAGCAATGTAGGTACCTTACCTAGGATTATTCAAATTTAAAATTTAACAATCCCAAATTCCAAAGAAACGTTTGAAACTCTTTACAATTATAATAGAGCTATTTATTAATATTCAATCAGATAATAAAAAGCGTAACATTTTGTTGTTTTGTATTTTATAACAACGGTGTTTAAAAATAGTTGAATGCCTTATTTGATATTCTCGTAGACAATATACATCCTATGACGTAATTGAACTTCTTGTCTATGTTACAAATCGAATGACTAAACAATTTTTACAGTCGATTAAGTAAATGTATTTCTTAAAATCATTAATATAGTTTTAAATCCCCCATGTATGAAAGTTTAAATAATAAATGACGGAGTACAAATTGATAACATCAACACGTGTTAGATGATTAATAACTTTCTTGACCTTATTAATCATCAGTTAATATATCACAGACAATTATTGAACATTTAAACCTAATTAGAGCATATATATCAGACGAAATGTTCATCGTCATTATTTATCTGATACCACGTGAATGAACCATCCACATCATGCGCCCATACATTGACATTGACAGTATTTACACCCATATGTGCAGAGTAATAGACAAATCTGTTTATTCATAGTGTTTAATTATATTAAATTCAATTCACAGATGTACATTATAATACATAGGCTTGTATACGAATACAGTTGCTCTTCTAATTAGATGGGGCGATAATCCAACACAGCCCGATAGAGGTCAAGTACCTACATATATACATTGCGAAGCGAAATGGTAAAACTGCCAGCTTTTTAACACGCCTTTGGGCTTCTTTCTTGAAACTGAACTGAACTTGAACTGAAAAACTTAATAATTTAACAAAAAAAGGGACAAAATATTGTGTCATTCCCTTCATGTTTTATGTATAAATATTATATTCAAAACATAATGGTTATTTAGTTTAATGAATATGAAGGTAATCTATGACTAGCTGTGCTCCGCGGTTTCACCTGCGTATAATTAATAATAATATAATGAATAAAATCGGCCTAGAACCATCCTCGATAAAAGGACAACACAAAAATATTTTTTCAATTCGAATCAGTAGTTCTTGAGATTAGCCGGATCAAACAAACAAACTCTTCGGCTTTATATAATAGTATAGATTGCTGAGAAATATTATAATACAAAAAATATGTAAAATTTTATAAAGATAGATTTAAAAGTTAATAGTTAGTTAGTTAGTTTAGTTATATAATTTAAGTAAGGATAACATTTTTAATTTTCTTTTTTAAATTAGGTAATACTTATTTAACAACCCGTTAATCTATGTAGAAGCTTAAAGGGTTAGCCCTTGTGACTAGATACTTCTTATTGTATGTAAATATTATGGTTTATTTTATCTATATTTTGCAACACTATCTTTTATTAAGCAGTAGAAATAATAATAAAGTACAAAATTAATAACAATAACTTTAATAATATCACTTGCGTAGGTGACTGTTTTTGTAGCCAAGTATTGGCTTCAACGTTGAAATCTGATGCAATCTGTTATTCTGCTGACATACATAGTGACAAGAACAGAAAAATAATAAGACGACAAGAACATAATATATTTTGTAAACGATTATTTATCAACTATAAATATGCTTGTAATAAATATTATGTAATATTTTATTTTTTAAACAAAAGAGTGTATTAACATTGAAAATCAATAGATAATTTATTTCACTTGGTGGTAGTGGTTTGTCCAAGCCACACCCACACCACAAACCACATAACTGCTACTTAGTATTGTTGTGTTCCGGTTTGAAGGGAAAATTAGCCAGTGTAACTACAAGCATAAGGGTATGTTCATCATCTTCGTTCCCAAGGTTTGTGGCGCATTGGCGACATATAAGACATGGTTAATAATCTTACATCGCCAATGTCTATGTGTCGGAGACCAATTTACATCAATTGGCCCAATTTCCCGTCCGCTTATCAGTACCTAACATAAAGAATAAATTCAACTTTAATTAACAAAATAATGAGTCGATAAAATTAAAAACGTTTCAACGATCAAATTGAGTGCAATAATTGCAAGGTTGAATTTTAGCGTAACATTTATGCATAACGTTAAACATAAAACTGTCGGTGTATAATTTATCGGACGATCTTATGTATATATCCATCATCTAAGTTTGGTTATATAGTAAAATACAATCATTGCAGTGTGAACTTAGTTCAATTGCTATATAATTACCATGTTATTTGCCTCCGCTGCTGACGGAAGATCTGATTTGTTTTTCATACAATGTGCATATTATGTGACCTGATAAAATTAAACGATAATTTGAGAATAATAAACAAAGATTATGCAGTGTGGATATTTCTTCATGTAGTTTTAATTAACAAAACAACATATTCAATCCTGAACAAATTTCTTATGAAACGACTGTAATTTAACAAATATCAGATAACCTTCGATCTCCCTTACAGATAAATCACTGGTTAAGGCCAGTCCTGGTTATCTTGTTTAAATAATTGGGAAGCAAAAAATTGTTTAAGTTTTTTTACGATTTGACGATCGAAATATTAATGTAGCAAGCATATTTTTGTTGTACCACACACAAAACACTTCTTCATTTTGACGAGCTCCAAATCAAAACGGTTAGAATTAGAATGTTGCTGTTTAGTTGAGAACACCAGTAGCAAATAGATTTGCGGGTAATTTGATACAGACAGGAAAAAAATGCTTCAATTTAATATAAAAAAGAGATATATATATTATAATTGAAGCATTTTTTTCCTAATATATATATATATGCACGTCATGAACGTATAGTCTACGTAACAAAATATTGCCTGTTTAGACTTTAAACAAAGTATATTTTTGCTTGTGATCTTTTTGTGGTTTTTGCGGATTTTTCCTTCGTACATAAGAAAACTTTGTTAATATATCAAGCAACGCGGACAAAGTCGCGGGTATCAGCTAGTTATAATAACAAATTAAACACTTAAGATTTTTCACTAGGTACTTTGATGTGAAACATCAATTGACATTCGTTGGCGATAATTACGACTCATGCTATGATGTCAAATGAGATGACACTCTTATCATGTTATTTTTTTGTTTTTTTTTGTTTATTTCATTGGGACCACCACTAACTTTGGGAACTAAGATCTTATGTATCTTGTGCCTGTAATTACACTGGCTCACTCACCCTTCAAACCGGAACACAACAATAGCAAGTATTGCAGTTATGCGGTATAATATCTGATGAGTGGGTGGTACCTACCCAGACGAGCTTGCACAAAGCCCCAAGTAAAATGTCCCCCTCCTCTCCGATATATTAACAAAGTTTTCTTATGTACAAAGGAAAAATCCGCAAAAACCACAAAAAGATCGCTAGCAAAAATATACTTTGTTTAAACATACATCACTGAACACGCAGTGCATATACAAATCGTTGTTTCTTGAAACTTTAATAACTTTTTATCAAATGAAGATATCGCAATATTTTTTTTTTGATAAGGGCCAAGTTTCTATGAAATAAAATTTAGAAAATTTCATTGAAATCTATCCAGTAGATTTTCCGTGATGCGCGCACAACTGCAGACCTCTATCATTTTTAACCGACTTCAAAAAAAGGAGGAGGTTATCAATTCGTCTGTATGTTTTTTTTTTTTTGTGTTTGTTACCTCATAACTTCCGACTGGGTGAATCGATTTTGATGATTTTTTTTTATTTGAAAGATGTTGCTTCCCATGGGGTCCCATTTTTTTTTAGTCCAGGTTTGACAATGGAATCCATGAGAAAACCATATAAGTCGTAAATTTGCATGAGGTATGTGCGCGACAAATGGACGAATAACTCAATATCACGCCAACCGATTTCGATGTTTTTTTTTTATTAGAAAGAGTATACTTCAAGGGTTGTTTTATGATAGTTTGGTTAGATTCTGATTATAGGATCCATGACAAAGTAACGGAAATCTTCAATTCTTAGTAGCAAATTAACGATACACGGCCGAATCTTTTATAGGCTATCTAGATTTATCATTCACCTACCATAACATCGTTATGATCAAGTAATTATAGTACTATTGTAAAAAACACTTCTTTATATACCGTCAATAGTTTTCGCAGCGCACGTGAAATAATAACTTTTATAGGCAACACTTTGATACGTTGGGTTACATTGCTCCATTTTAAGTAGGGATCTATAAGTTTTTGAAAATATAATATAGCCTATGTTACTCGGTAAAGACGTAGCTTTCTAAGGGTGAAAGAATTTTTAAAATCGGTCGAGTAGTTTTTGATTTAAATCGTAATAAAAAATCGAACAAAAATCAAATCTTTCCTCTTTATAATATGAGTTATGCATGTAAGCATTAGTATATATGTATATGTTTGTAATTGAAACATATTTGAACATCTCCTAAAAGTTGAGACCAATTTTGAAAATTATTCATATATATATATATGAATAATTTTCAAAATTGGCCTCTATATATATATATATACGATTCTACATATATATATATATATATATATATATATAGAATCGTATAAGTACTCTTATATCCATGTTATATTTATGTATATTTATATATTGATTACTAGTGCTTTTCCCGCGGTTTCACCCGCGTAGTTCCTGTTCCCGTAGGAATATGGGGACAAAATGTAGCCTATATTACTCCCTGATAATGTAGCTTTCCATTGGTGAAATATTTTTTTAAATCGGCTTAGTGGTTTAGGCTTGAAAGCGTCACAAACAAGCTTACTTTCGCATTTATAATATTAGTTAGGATAATATAGACACTTCCCCTTTTTTTAATATACAGACATTCCGTCATATTTTATGGTGAAGAATGGTATAACACAACATCTATAAACATACAGTTTATTTAATTATTACTAGAAATAACTATTTGGTTATGTTATGGCTGCCCAACTAAATTACCCCACCAACTAAATCTATTTAATCAAAACATGTTAATTTATATTCATACATTTAACCATATTAACTAATATTTATTAATTAAGTACCAAAATGCATTTTTCTTTATGTTTCACTGTTTTAGATTAATATATTTAAATAATAATATAAATGGCGCTGTCTCATATGAGCTGCGTTTAGTAGGTCTACCCATATTCTACAAATTAGTGAGTGTACTTCAGATTCACTAAAAATCGAAAAATAAATAAAAATTTTAACAAAACAAAAACCGACTTCATAAAAAAACAAATTAATATGCACTAAAAAGTAAAAAAATAATTGCGTATTCTTCTATAATTTGATAATTAACTTACTATTTTCTTCTCATCAATATGTAGGTACGAATGTGTTGTGTAGTTGATAATTTATTTACAATTATTGTTATTTTTGGAGTCGATGTCAGCTGAGGAAACATATAATATACCTAGCAATAATAATACGGGAATCTTTTAAAAACAGTTGCGCGTGCGACACAAGCACATCTCACCTACAACTATGTATGTAGTTATAAGCCCACCTTGGCTGACATCGACTCCAAAAGTAACAATAATTGTAAATAAATTATCAACCACACAACAAATTCGTACCTACATATTGATGAGAAGAAAATAGTAAGTTAATTATCAAATTATAGAAGAATACGCAATTATTTTTTTACTTTTTAGTGCATATTAATTTGTTTTTTTATGAAGTCGGTTTTTGTTTTGTTATATTTATATAGATACATCACAAACTGCAGGTGCTAAAAGCAAAAAAGCTAAAAAGAAAGGATTTTTTAATCTTATTTCAATTCAAATATATAAGTAAATAGATAAAACATCAATAAGATTTTTTTTACGAATAGCTCTGTCTCTCGGTTGCGGCTGAATTATGCATGCCCATTTTATATACATACTTACATAATTTATTGTAATTAACTAGTTACCTATTGACCTACGTTGGGCATTATATAACTGGTTGGCATTATGAACATGGCAACTTAAAAATGATTTTCAGCTTTACCTATTAATTTTGTTTAGTTATAGAACTGGCCAGTTTTAAAATTATTAACTTTTTTTATTGCATAGGAAGGTGGACGAGTATGGGCCACCTTATGGTAAGTGGTCACCAAAGCATTGTAAGAGATGTTAACCATCGCTTACATCGCCAATGCGCCACCAACCTTGGGAACTAAGATGTTATGTCCCTTGTGCCTGTAATTACACTGGCTCACTCACCCTTCAAACCGGAACACAGCAATACAAAGTATTGCTATTTTGCGGCAGAATATCTGATGAGTGGGTGGTACCTAGCAGTCAAACCCAACTGCGAATACGAAATAATCTACGTTTTGTTCCCTCCCAAAGGAATAATGTAGGGCTCGAAGGGTGTAGTTATGCATTTTTTTATTTTAATGGTTTCTATTGAATTGTAGACAACGTTTTAAATTAGTCTTTAATGTTAGAGATCCACAATTATTTCATTCGAAAGTAATAGTAGCAGAGTAGCATTAACAGAATCAAGTAGTAGACAAATAAAATAAACAAAAAATGTAGACAGTAACGTAACTCATATAAACCTATATGTACTAATATATAAAGCTGAAGAGTTTGTTTGTTTGATCCGGCTAATCTCTGGAAGTACCTAATGGTTCGAATTTAAAAACTGTTTTTATGTTGTATAGTCCTTTTATCGAGGAATGTTTATTGTTATGGTCATTTATTATATTTTAATTAATTATACGCGTTTATAATATATTATGGAATATAGTTATTTTGATAGTTTTCTTACATCATCAACAATTTCTAATATCATATTTGCGCGGCTATTTAAAGTTTAAAGTTTATCAATATTTACTTATAACGATAACGAAGAGTATGTTTAAATTAAGTGATAATTTTTAAATTATTTTATAAACTCAATTTCCTATCACATTATATAGCGTCGCTGTTTAGTCACGGGTTATATAATTTGTGAATGTGATAAGTAATTTTAGGCCAACATTGCATAAATAATTATTTTTATCATTTACACTTGTGTACTTATTTTATCGTGCCAATAAAAAAATAAAATAAAAAAATACAAGTTACTTATTTGTCAAACGAAAATGTTTCGTTGAGAAACGTTATAATCGCGTGTTAAGAATGCTAGCAGCGTTTCCCATTTGAATCGCAATTCTGTTTATCTTAAGCCAATCTTAAGAAATTAGCCATCGAAACAAAATTGTCCGTAATTTCCTCAACAAAATTTATTTTTGCATACATAATCGGCATACTTGTTGACAAATGACCTAAATATCTCTGTCTACATAATATCTATTCAATGACCGATATTCTTATGAACCGAGAATAAATAAGACAGCAGGTGATGAAATGAATAAAAAATTAATAATGAAATACAAACACGTCAACATTTTTTTGAGAAATAAATTCTTAAACCACAACAAACAAAAGGGGGGCCTTTTCGTGTCTCATGTGGTTAAAGGACTAACTACTAGTTATACCTCTAACTAAACTCTAATTAAATTAACTACAAAATTATACCTCAAAAGTAGAAAAGTATCCTTTTAAATTTTGTGTTTGTTTTAAATTACCATTACGTACCAACCTCATTATTGTACCTTGTCAAGAGAGTATTAAAACAGTCTTAAATTAATTTACTTCATAATTTAAAAAGTAAAAAATGTAAATAAATATTTTGAATGTGCACCTAGTTTGAAGGCGTCGACGTCAACTGCCGATCTGCTTACTTATTTTAGTATAATATGGGCTATGTCGATTGCATTTTTTGTATACCTATTATGATGATTCATTTATCTGCCGAATAATTTCTGATATTATTCTTCTGTTAAGCTCTTCCCGTGTCTAATTTACTTACCCATCCATTTGTTTACCCATCTACAGGCATATACACGCCTTTCCATCTACCCAGCAGTCCATGTTATTAATTTTTGCTGCCTTTTTTCCCACAGTCTAACCTTTCAGAAAGGAAATATTCCCTTGGGACGGAGGACTTGGTTATTTGAGATTCTTACCTACTAAAACCACTACGATGGCACGGATCGCAGAAGCTGCGGAATCGTTTCGTGTCGACATAACGAATCAGTGGCCCCTCGTGCCATTTTCCGCTCGTGGCTCCGGGAGGTCTCTTCGGGGGGCGAGGGGATTCTTGCCTCCCTCCCTCCACTCTCCTCGCTAGTGCATAATAGCATGGCAAGGCCACTCCAACTGACTAGACTATGCAGTCTATCACATGTTTATCCCGGTCAGACAACTTATCACATTCATTAGACAAATACAAACTTACAAACAAATATATATATTGTGCCGATTGTACACCAGCACTTTAAATGTTCTCCGTGCGTATTTCTGGTTTCCCTTTCCTGCCCTGAGAAAGAAGAGAAAGAAGAATTGACAATAACAGAAGTCATACTACAATTATATATTATTTATTACTAAAAATGTGACTCTCGTTCTGAAATGAAAGAGTCATCGCCAAAACATTTTTCTTCAGAAAAACAGCTCTAATATAAGACATATATATCCCAGGTCGGGCCAATAAATAGTTATTGGGTTTTAATTTATAATATATATAATTTTAATAGTTAGCATTTGGATGTGCACTATATCTCCTGCGCAGTTGGCTAATCTCTCTTGTAAGTGACCGCCGTGGCCGAAATCGGTCTGGAGGACCTTATAATGTTGGCATATTCAGTGCCACTCAAATAGGAATCCGAACTAATATTATAAATGCGCAAGTGAGTTTGTTTGTTTGTAACGCTTAAAATCTGGGGGTTCTGGGACAATTTAAAAAATCTTTCACCAATGGAAGGCTACATTTTATTAGCAAGTAACATAGGCTACATTTTGTCCCCGTATTCCCACGGGAACGGGAACTAGGCGGATGAAACCACGGGCAAAACGCTAGTATAAAATGTAGGACAATAGGACTATTGTCCTAACCGTTGGGACCATCTGCCACTTGGGGTGAGTACTCATAGTATGTTGAAATCAATTAATAAATTACAAATCGGTTACGAAGTAATATTACAAAATACGTATATGTAGGGTATTTTTACTAACTTTTTAAATTCTTAGAATCTTATCTAGCTTTTATCTTTGAGAGTTTTAATACATTACTCATGATTACCATCAGATGATAATGATGATTTTCTTGTCGAAGTTGAAGAAACTTCAAAAGAAAGACACGAAGAAATACTCAACAGTATTTCTTCGTTTTTTTTTTGTGCATGGGCCTCGCGATATCGATACTGTTAGTGTACCGATTTTTTATATTTCTAATTTTATTTGATATCATAGATGACAACAATATTTTACTAATTAGGCAGTTCGAAAGTTATAACTAACTTTACTACTTTAGCTAACCTTTTTCGATTCCGCCGAAAGTCGCTGCTGGAGGTGTGTAGATTTACATCATGGGAACGATCCACAGAAAAGTATAAGAAATATATTTTATTAGATTATATATACTTAAGTAATAAGTAATATACATAATACTCATGCAATAAATATCTGAACCAACAAGCAAAGTTGTCAGTTTACTTTTAAATTAATAAATAAAGACATCCGTAACAAGTCACTCTCACACAAGATTTCAAATATTTTGTTATTGTTTTCAAATAGTTAAATTATAAAACATATAATATATTATCTGGGGATCATAATGATCTTTGAACTTTCATCGAAGTTTGATCTTTAATAGTCAAAGAGCTATATTTTTCATGAAAAAATATATTTGTATGATATTCATACTACACCTCTAGTTATGAAATAACATATAAACCATTTCCTACTTAAAGAGTTATAAGTCAGCCATGGGATATGGAAGTCGACGTCAAAGAAATTGGTATCGAAGCTTCGAAAGTAAAATTTTAGTGGATGTAAGCAGTTAGTAGAACAGGGTTGTATTATGAATTTGAAATGACAATTTTCCACAGAAAAACCGAATAAATATTTATTGATCTACCCAGCAGTATAGTCCATAGAAGAAAGAAAAATAAATGATATACTTAATTTAAATTTATTCACAACAACATAAAAATGCTCTTGTACTATTTTACAATAACAATGAACACATTTCGCATAAAGGTTTATCTTTTAAGTAAATAAATATCATGTTTTTAACTCAGTTTGCGAAAAGTGTTCAAGACGTCTGCATGAATTTAGCTGGATAAGTGTCGTTATTATAATATCGTAAAATTTCGCTAAAAGTTTTGAATTTATTCTTTGGATACAAGGTAATATAAATAAATTGTAACAAATACATAGCAATAATAATACACAAATTAAAAACACGTACGATCAAAATTATAAAATTATAAAACTATAAATGAAAATATTTTGAAATTACTTACATACTTAGTTTTACAAGTTCAAATGTTTTTTTATGATTTAGTTTCAATGTATAACATTAAATAATATACTTAATGAAAAATTGTAAAATATATATTTTCTTATCATAGACTGACTATTATTTTTAAGGTTATAGCAGAATCAAAACAAAATATTGTGACCAATAGCAGTTTATCTGTCGTTGTGTAGTGTCACTAAAGACGAACTCTGATTGGTGAATATACTTGGCTCAATAGCGCCACCCCGACCTTATAAATAAGAGCGCATATTCGCGCCGGGCCTCTTTTCCACAGTATTAATTCAAGGGGATAATTGTCGTGTTATTTTAGTGAGCTAACTCTAAATTCAGAATGCCGGAAACCTCAAAAATGAATGGATATGCTAAAACAAATGGTCACAGTTATGACATGGAAGATGGATCTGTGTTTTTATTTACGTCGGAATCTGTCGGCGAGGGTCATCCAGGTTAGTTTTTCCCAAGAGTAGAGGAATGGTCTAATCTGTGAAAGATGGCCGCTTTAAACATGTGCGCAGATATTGCATCAATACAAAATATTTTGGTTCGCATTTTTACCTTTTGTTTCATATACACTTCAAATACTTCATTTAACTAGTTTTTTTTTCATGCTATATTTTGATGCAAAGTTACTGTTAGGTTACATCATATTATTAATGAAGCCGTCAACGAAAGCGAAATTATCAAAACACGTGGTTTAAAGTAGTTACAATAATTCTATTTTTATGTGAATAAACTAATTAGTGAACAGGATACTAATCAACAACCTGTATTACAGATAAAATGTGCGATCAAATAAGTGATGCTATCCTTGATGCGCATTTGAAACAAGATCCTGATGCCAAAGTTGCTTGCGGTGAGTACATTTCATAAATATATGTACGATGTTTATATGAGCAGATTCCAAACATTTTCAGTTTCAAATGTGAATATATTCCACAGAAACTGTCACAAAGACGGGAATGATTTTGCTGTGCGGTGAAATTACCTCGAAAGCCAATGTTGATTATCAAAAAGTAGTCAGAGAAACAGTGAAACACATCGGTTACGATGATTCTTCCAAAGGTAAGATAAAACTAAACTTACAATATTAATGTGTAATATTGGCTCTCTGCCAAGTACTATAGGTATATAGATATAGTATTCAAAATTTCTCAGCATGACCTCCATGTATTGGAACAGTTTAAATAATAATTTCGTACACTAGGTTTTGATTGGCGTACACTAAATTTGTTAGTGGCTATTGAAGAACAAAGTCCAAACATAGCCGAGGGGGTCTATCAGGACAGAGATGAAATTGATATTGGGGCTGGAGACCAGGTATTCAAATTGAGTCCCATGCACGATATATTGGGTATACGAGTCAGAATTGTCAAATTTTTTGCATGTAATTAAATCAAATATGGTGTAACTTATGGGTATTTCATCACGAGTTGACAATCAAATGTATGATGGTGTTTTCCTACAGAATGTATTATTCATCAAAGATAATTAGTTTAACATAATTTATATAGGTAAAGTTTTCCTGATGTATCATTTTGCATTATTTATTATCATGATATGCATGTTGGGCCAGGGTTTGATTACAAGACATGCAGTGTGATGCTCGCACTGGATCAGCAGTCACCGAACATAGCTGCGGGTGTGCATGAAAACAGAAATGAAGATGAAGTTGGGGCTGGGGATCAGGTAGGTAATTAGATAATAGAGGTAACCGGTGTGCAAACCAATCACTTTTTTATTTATTTGTTTCAAAATGCAGTAATTTAAAAATTGAAGTATGAATTGAAGAAAATTTAAAATCAATATTATATTTACAAAATATTTACTTACTTAAAACTTTTAAATACTTAGTTTTCAAGACATATTTCTTTCTTTTTGTATTTTTTTACATCAAATAAAAATTCATCAAAACATTTTGGTATAAAATAAAATTCAACAAGCACATCTATCATGTATTTTGATTGTTTTGATATATCAACCATTCATTGGGGTTTTCTGGTTATATTAAATTTAAGTTTGCTTAAGAGGTTAAGAATGAATGTTAAATAAAATTTATATTGGTTAGTATTTAAGTTGATGCTATGATAAGTTATTAGAGAAGTGTAAAATTATAATTGGAATGAAATCATTTAATTCCTTCATCTTCAGTTTATTAAGTTTAATATTGACTAATTTACACACTGCATTTGAGGTTTTAAATATATTTTCAATTGAAATTGTAGTATTATTATTACTACAATTGTAGTATTGTTTTTTGTTTACTAAATCAACTTGTCTTTATTAGGGGTTGATGTTCGGCTATGCTACAGATGAGACAGAAGAATGTATGCCACTCACCGTAGTACTTGCTCACAGGCTTAATCAAAAGATTGCAGAACTTAGAAGGAATGGTGAATTTTGGTGGGCTCGACCTGACTCCAAAACACAGGTAACACATAATATTTTTTTTAGATTCATGTATTATTCCAAAATGAATAGACCTACAGAATAATGTGTCGTCTTTTTAATATTTTGCATAAATATTTTCATTTTAGCAGAATTGTAACTGAGTGGTTTTTTTTTCAGGTGACCTGCGAGTATGTTTTTGCAGGAGGTGCGACAGTTCCTCAAAGGGTGCACACCGTTGTTGTCTCACTTCAGCATTCTGAGAAGGTATTGTTATAACATTGTACACATTCACAACTTAACTGGAACATTAATATTATTTTTGAGGTTTTTGTTATGAAAAATGTTATCCTCTGTAACTATAATTTATTAACATCTTCTATTTGCAGACCCAAAATAATAATAATTAAAAAAAACAATCTATAAAAAGTTTCATTGAAGCTAAACAAACTGCTTATAAATACATTTTTTTCTTAGTTGTCAAAAATGCATTAATCAGTAAGACTAACAAAATACAAGAATATATAAGTAAAAAAAAATGTGGTATCATACAGTAAATGTAAACTTATTTGTAAGTTTATGATGTAATTTTATTTGAGATTAATAGTATCAAGTGATTTTCTTGCTTTTTCATGCATACTTGAATAAAGTATTCTTTGATTTGTAGTACTAGTATAGTAGTCTAACTACTATAGCATATTGTGAGGTATTCAAATCATCATACTTTTTAAATGTATTTGGTAATCAATTAAAAATAATGGTTAATTTTGTATTTATAATAGCAAAGTAAATTACACAATACATCACAATCTAGTAGCATTTATGCCAACAATTACTGTAATCGGTTTAAAAGTTACATATTATATTGTCATTAGTTATACTAATTAAAATTATAAATTCAAATGTAAATTGTACTTGGTCTATATATATTTTTTATAAACAGATTGCAATTGAAACACTCCGTGAAGAAATAAAGAATAAGGTGATAAATGAAGTTATTCCTGCACAATATTTGGATGAGCGAACAGTCATACACATTAATCCTTGTGGACTCTTCATTATTGGTGGACCACAGGTAAATGTATAACCCAGAATATATCAAACTAAATATTGTCCTGTATTGGTCAATTCTTTATAGACAATAATATAATTTTAACCCAGAATATATTAAACTAAATATTGTCCTGTATTGGTCAATTCTTTATAGACAATAATATAATTTTTAGCAATGCCACATAAATTCTAAACCTTTTTGCCCTGAATTGTTTTTATATCGTCACTTTGTATGTTATGTATTGATCGGAATTGGATCTATATGTAAAGTTGTCTATTTGGGTTTATTCCTGTTGTGGTTGGAATATGCATTATAATTTATAATGAAAAATCTTGGGAACAAATTTATTGAAAATGTTTACCTAAATTGATAATGATATGAAAATGATATACATGTAATCAAGAACTGAGGTCGTAGTGACCTTTAACATGGCGATTAGGCGTAATCTCTGAATTGTCACGGAAATAAAAAATTGCTTAATGGACAGATTGCAATTTTAGTAGATAATTTGAAACCGCCCGAGATGTAAAAGTGCGACTTTTCGAACCAGACTACTTTGATTACTTTCATCCCTCCTCCTTACAAGCTTTATGCATAATAATAATATTGAAAGAAATTGTTCCCCGAAAATCCACACATTTTCCTTGATTTTCAAATGTTGGACAGAAAACAAGGAGTGGAATTAGTCTCCAATTTTATCAATCCAATGTTTTCCGACAATTTTAGCACGTGTCGACGACAATGACGTAACATAGACAAAATGTGTTTGATATTAACTGTCTCGAAATTGTTATTAAAATACATAATAGCAAAAGCTCATGAATTTATTAATAGAAAACTCCGTAATTAAATGTCAATGGAATGATAATGAGTTTATTAGTTTTTTTTGTGTTTTATGATTTTTATTATTTCTGATATATATTTTTACTATATTTCTATCGGTTCGTTTAGTATAAGTATTGTAGTACAATACTCTCTTATATTATTACGTAATTATATTATTGTATCTATACAAATAGAGCTGAAGAGTTTTTTTGATCCGGTGAATCTCAGGAACTACTGGTTCGAATTTAAAAAATATTTTTGTGTTGTATAGTCCTTTTATCGAGGAAGGTTCTATAAATCTTAAAAAAATAATGGTAGGTAGTTTTATTGAACATTTGGTAGTATTCATAAAAAATCGAGAAAAATATTGAGATAGTCTTATGTAAATAGTATTCAATCTATTACTCATGTATATTAACACATAATCACTACATATTATGAAACAAAGTCCACCGCGTTTCATGTCTGTCTGTATGAACGCGATAAACTAAAGAACTACTGGAGGGATTTTCATACGGTTTTCACCAATGAATATAGTGACTCAATAGGAAGGTTTACGTGTATAATTAATTAATGATTTCTGTAAATTTGTTGAAATATTACGATAATTGTTGATGAAGTCGGAAAAAAACGAGCCGATTGGGAGCTTTAATCGAAAACGCTGTGAAATCCCTTTGAATGATATCAAAATAATGTATCGTGAAATTTGTTCTCCTTTTATAGATCTACAGAAAAGTCCGCGATGGCATATGTATCTTTTAAGGATAGCTAACTATAGCCACTTTAATGTTTAAAAAATGCTTACATAATAATGTTATTGGAAAGCTATAAAAACGGATATGATATTAATCCTTATCAAATTAAATACGTTATTTACTTTAAGCATTTAATGTATATTATAATTGCCCTTTACACCACCCAATTTAAATCAATACCTTAGGAGTAATCGTAATTTTAAAACTATGCGCACTAAATAAATTCAAGTGGTCCAACACCGATCATACTAACGCGCGATGCAACCGCCTGCGCCTGCGCGCGCCCGCGTCCCGCTGTCGCCCATACGCTTATACAATACTAGCTGTCGACCGCGGCTTTGCCCGCGCATAAATAAGTAAAGGATAAATGTTTGCTTGGAAATCTGTGATTTTAAAGTAATATGTATTAAAAACATTTCTGTTAAGACAAACTTTAGTAACGGTTTTTTTTATAATTTTTTTTAAATAATCATCAGTGAACATATTATGAATTCCTGTATGTAGTATATTTATAGTTACATAAATGGCTTGAAGTAAAATTTAAATTATAAAAATATTAAATACCCCGCCGTCTATGTACGCCAATGGGTATAGTTACAACTATTAAAGCAAGCGTACCCGTGCGTTACTTTTATTCTATCAAACTACTGGCACATAGGGCATAACATTTTCGTTCCTACGATTGATGGCGCATTAGCGATGCAGGGAATGGACATTAGGGAGTCTCACTAACATCAACCAAGCCGGCCATTATCAACGACAGGTCTTAGGGCTTTTGGTTGTCATAGGGTAGCAGTAAGCAGTAAGACATTGTGTGTTCAGCATTTTGTTATTTACACTCAGAGTTTTGGTAACGTAGCTACCACTTTACGCCGATTTTAAGTGAGAGAGTGATACTTTCGACCGGGCGTGCCGGCCCATTCCGCTGCAACCCGAAGTTATGCAGCCTGGCACTATAGAAACCTACCTATTACCTACTAATTACATACATGTAAAGTGCGTCTTTAAGCGGACTTGAAAAATCGCAAAACGGACAGCCATCGATGACGTCTGCCTGCATGCGGGTCGCACACCCAGCGATGAACCGATGACCGAATTCTTCTCCCACAGTGTACTGCTGCACAGTACCGCGGACTCACTTTGTTATCGTCGTAACTTATAAAATATTTGTCCAAATAATATAGTGTAAGAGACAAAAGTTATCTTCTCTAAATATTGGAAGTGATAAAATTATTTGTTTATTTATTTTATTATTTTGTTGACATTAATCAATTTGTTTATACAAAATTTTATTTCGGAAAATAATATAAAATTTGATTGTATTTTCGATTCACTATTTTAGCGACAATGGCGTACATATAAAAGATATAATATGATGCTGTCACAGATTTTTTTGTAGAACGATATAAGAGATATATTTCCACCATACATTATTTTCGTGTACCTCTTACAGTTTTTGCAGGGCATGCCAGAATGGCTTGCAAATAGAGTACACTTATTGTTATATTTTGGGAAATTTACTCAATAGCTTTATAAATTATAACCTATTTGTTATTTTGATGTATGAGCTATATTATTATAGTTTCCTTAAATATCCATTCAGTACTTTTGCGTGAAAGAGTAACGAACATCCATACAAAATTTCGTGTTTATTATATTAGTAGGAAATAGAATTATTATATGCCCTGTACTGAACATACATACACTGTACTGTATGGGCGAAAAAATCAATTGGTGAATGTTTATATTTTATTGATGAAATAATGCACGGGATAAAATACTTATTTTACCCGAACGAAGTCGGGACGGGCAGCTAGTTTATGTTATAAATATGTATGAATAATTAGAGCTTAATAAATATGTTATCTCGGCAGTCTGACGCGGGCCTGACGGGTCGCAAGATCATCGTGGACACGTACGGCGGGTGGGGCGCGCACGGCGGCGGCGCGTTCTCCGGCAAGGACTTCACGAAGGTGGACCGCTCGGCCGCCTACGCCGCGCGCTGGGTCGCCAAGTCGCTCGTGCGCGCCGGCCTGTGCCGTCGCTGCATGGTTCAGGTACGTTGCGACACTAACATTACCGACGACGATTAAACTAGCCGACAGACGACATTCCCAAGCCTAAAGAGTTTTATACGACTGTACTACTTTGAAGCTTGGTTTTAACGCGTTAGTCGCTACAGTCATGTAGAAAAGTTAAGGCTACTTTCAGAGACGCCACTATAGTAATGTACGGCATTATATTACTTGTACTGATCTTTACGAAATGTGTAGTTTTCTATATATGTATATACTATATACGTTTGCCAATGTATAGCCACCTGGTGGCGTATTTCATTATATTATTTGCTTATGTTTCATATATATGCATAAAGATCAAAGTTCTGATCAATAAAAGTCTATTTGGTCTGATCAGGTAGGTGTTTTGACAATGAGTTTATATGTGAGAGCATAGTTATTATTGGTAATGGTTTGTATAAACTATAAATTACATCAATGAAAATACAAAAAGCTCTCGATTAGGCTCGCCTTTTTGATTTATTTACATAATTAAAATTATAATTTTATTATTTCTGCTGTCATTATTTGTCATATACAAATTGTTGTTACATTATGTTGGATATAATAGTGACAATAAATAAAATATATAGCAAGGCTTGAAAGTAACTCTTTATTTTAAAATTTTGTAATTTCAGGTTGCCTATGCTATTGGTGTTGCTGAGCCATTATCTATCACAGTTTTCGACTATGGCACTTCACACAAGACTCAGCAAGAATTACTTGCTATTGTACAAAAGAACTTCGATCTTCGACCGGGAAAAATTGTCAAGTAAGTATATCATAAAATCAATTTATCCTTAAGTCCTTTAATATTACTTGATAAGATGATTATTCTAAAATAAAATAGTTAAGAAAGTTATTGCCTCTGAATATTTTTTTTTTTTACACAAAATCATTGGTAGGTCATTTATTTTAATGATTTGAATTATTTTGTTATCTCATTAATCACAGAAAAAACAGTTTTGTTTCTTTTTATATATACATATGGTAATATAAAACTGAACTTGGGTAATTATTTAAATTTTCAGAGAACTTAATCTCCGAGCACCAATCTATCAGAAAACAAGCACCTACGGACACTTTGGCAGAGAGGGCTTCCCATGGGAGAGCCCGAAACCTCTTGTTGTAGATTGACTTGTATCGTGATTACCTAGATTATTATTGTAAATATTACATCAGTTTATTTGGAACTCTTTGTCTACGTGTGTTTCTGTAGAACGAGAGCCAGGTTGCCATAGCTGATGACTCTCTATAGACATAGACTATTATTATTTGTTAATACGACCAATCTCGCGGATTATAGTGACAGTGTTGGCCATTTGCCTTTCTTTGCGCGATTCAGTTTATTGTTAAGTATTCGTTAAAATTTGATTGATAGGCGTAATGGATGACGTCATTTATGAATTTGAGTTAGTTCGGGAGAAACAGGGCAGTCCTATTTATTTTTCATTGTTACAATATGCCTGCCATTTAACGTATCTGTGTTGTTGAATTTGATTCTCGCTTTTCTTTTATTTGTCACTTTTTACATTGACAAAGTAGATCAATTTAGACAATGGACTGCCAATATATCTCGAATGTTTTTCATTGTGAGTGAGCTTGTGATAATGTTAATGCTTTGATGTTCCTGTAGAGTAGACTACTTCCCCGGTTGCGTCACAGTAGAGCGAGTGAGCGAAACGATACGATATCGTCTCCCCTTTACTCGCTTCACTGCAAATATAGTACTGTGGAGTAAGGCATTATTTTCATTCTTAAGCATACTATTTACTAAATAAGATACTAAGTGTCGAAATACGTCGTTGTAAGTGCACCTAACAAAAATAACTCGCGTCGCCTTCTGCACAGTAAAATTTGTGTTGTGTTTCTGAAGAGGATTCGACGTGGAAAAGAGCCATTTCGAAAACACACCGACTCGTCCGAGGCAGTAGTACACTGTGCATTTAATACGATACCGATTATGATTCCGCCAGTGATAAGCGTAGTCGTAATATCTCTACATTAAATGAAATAATCTATTAAATTATTCTAGACGCTCTGTAGGGAGAGTAGTTCATTTCAATTATATTTTTCGACCTGTTGAAGTTGTAATTCCTAAATTCTGTCTGTATTTTCACAATTTGTCTGAATGTGGAGTTTTAAACTAATATTAAACTGTGTTTTCCCGGCACACTATCGGGAATTTGAAGTGATTTTTTATTTTTGAATCCCTTACAGTATAAGATAAACCATTAATAAAATAAAATAAATAACATTTAAAAAATAGAAGTAGTATTATTAAAAATATATATTCTACACAGTTTCCAAAAGCCACTGAGCCACAAGTCTCCTGGCTGCTTGTTGTGCATTGGTCATTCTAATGGTGTCTGTGATCCGCCAATTGCCCATGTCAAAACAATGAGATGCTCTGGGAAAAGAAAAATTAATTATCGATGATTTGGGCGTGCATCAGAAACTCAGAATGACTGATCGACTGACTAATATAATCTTTATTTTTTTCGAGTTGGTGATCTAATAAAAATGGTTGTAAAAACAATTTCATAATAGCCGTTCATCTTGATCTTGTCAGAATAATCGACCATTTAATTTTTTTTTATAATGATTTAGGTACTAAATGCTGGTAAAATTTTAATGCTGATCTGTCATTTTGATGCAAGCTATAATATAAATCATGCCGAATAAAAATAAAATTACATTCTTGACACAGGTATGTACATACTTCGTCGGAGCGTCACGGTATGCGCAGGCCATCCCGTGGCGCTCCTGTTAAACGTGTGTTGTTGTTGTTTAAGACGGGAAGGGTAGGTGCCGCTGGTTTTTTAATGGGTATTCCGATGACCGGGGTGCATTCGGTGCCCTGGCCATAAGGCGAGCCCCACATACCCCCCACTGTTCACGTGGGGGAAACGTGTAATACGTAAAAAAAAGGTATGTACAAACTTATGCCATAAGGCTCGTGTAGCGATCCGATCACAAGGAGTGACAAGACAATTGAATTATATTTTATTTCTGTGTTCGCAAAACTGAATACAATTAGGTCGTAGATACATTAGCACAAGTAAGAATAAAATAATGAATTGTACCCTACTAGATGCAAATTCCGCATGCTTGATGCAATGAGATCATAACCAGTGGCGTAACTATACCAATTGAGGCCCGTGGCAGTCATTGGCACCCAGGTACCTGGCCGCCCAGGTACAGAATAGAGACATAAATTTGAACAGGCAGTTTAACTTGTTGACGGTGAAGGCGCAAAATTGGAAAATGACCAATAGGGGGGCCCCAATGCACCTGTAAGAAATGTCTAAATATAAGACACTGAGCTCGTGGCCTCTCAGACTGGGCCCTTGTCGGGTCGGGGCCCGTGGCATTTTGCCAGCCCTGCCACCCTATAGTTACGCCACTGATCATAACTACCATTACCATAAATTATTTCTAATTTTTGAAAACTAAGTACCTATACAGTTTTCGATCAACAATACCACTAGAGCACTAGAATGAAAATCAATACTCGAACGTGGTACTGACTAATATTAAATGGAGAAAACGATGTAAAGGTTAAATAATTTCAACCTAAGCTATGCCTTGTTTCCAAACGATAAAGTACGGTTTAGATTGTGACGATTTTACGCCACGCCACGCTCTTGTATACAGGCAATGAATACAGACGTTACATAGAAGCGGATTTCGTGTGCCGATTCCAAGTGGGGTCTCCCCAGTCAAGTTCGTAGTTTGTCGGCTCTGGCGGCATTCTCCGTCTCTCTTGCTCTCGTAGTTAAGATACGCTGGGTAACGACTGCCACGCTGCCAAGCGGCATTTTGGACGTAGAAAGTTTGTCTTCAGAGCGCCCATAAGAACTGCGCTTCTATGTAACGTATGTAGTATTAATTGATACAGATCTACCAACCGAGTCCAATTTCAGTGGTGAGAGATATGCGCGATTGTGTAACAACTTTAATTTCGCAGCGGCGCCTGCTGTACGTCGCTGCAATGGAACTTGGTTGAGTGACACGCGGCGTATAATTTTCTCTCCCAAGTATTGTTATTTAATCATTGTTATATCGTTTCGTTGAGTTTTGGGGATTAGTTGTTGTTTGTTTTGTTTAGATTTGAAAAAGTGTTAGGGATTATTATTACGCGAATTCTCATGCCTCTGGCGGCCGTAAATTGAACTGAACAGCGTCATTAAGTCGACGTACCCCCCCCCCCCCCCCTTTACTGAAGTTGCAAGACCTGTGTACAAGGCCGTGTCATGAATGACAGATAAGAAATGTACAATTGATTTGTTACAAATTCAACCTTATTTAGTTAGGAATAAAGCACATAATCACAACATTTAGGTACTTATGCAATTGAGGTGGCTATTCTTGGTGATAGAGCTTTGTGCAAGTTCGTCGGGGTAGGTACTACCGCAAAACAGCAGTGTTGTGTTCTGGTTTGAAGGGTGAGTGAGCCAGCGTAATTACAGGCACACGGGAAATAACATCTTAGTTCCTAAGGTTGGTGGCGCATTTGCGATGTAAGCGATGTTTAACATCTCTTACAATGCCAATGTCCATGGGCGTTGGTGACCACTTACCATCATATGGCCCATATGCTCGTCCACCTACCTATGCAATAAAATAAAAATATTTTCACAAATTTTGACCTCTAAGTTGGTTATGATTAAAAATAAACCCACAATCGAATTTGGGCTGTTTTTCAAGCGTTTACCGGTAATCTAGTACATTATTGATCGTTATTACTGTATCTTTATTACGAGTACCTACCTAATTAAAATTGCCATGACACTAATTTGTTGTACATTATAAATTCATTATTTAACATAAGAAAAGATAATATAATTAATAAATATATTCAATAAATTTTTAGATAATAAAATTATAGTAAGTAATTTTGACACGATATCCCCTCCGCCACGTTCACGCACTAAGCGTGAACCCGATGCATTGAAATCACGATCTTGTATACAGAGTACAGACCGTGATTGGAATCGAGTAAACGTTGCACGATCACCGCGACACGAAAATTACATATTCGCCAATTATTTTGCCAATAATTAGTTTTAGTAATGAGCTTGTAGTGAATTTTTTGTAATCTCAAAGACAGAAAATAATTCAAGCAGAGAATCAACGGCTTTATGAAGCACTGCAGTGAAAAAAATGGCATCGTCCAAGTCCAAGCTCCGGATTTCCACTGAAAATTAAGCCAATGTATTCACAGAGAAACGATATAACACAGACGTCACCTACGTGATTTTTCAGATAACTACATAGTAAAGTTAGTGGTGGTTTCATCAGTTGTTAAGAAACACGTAGAATTTGTTTCTAAAACTGTTTATAAATTATAGGATTTCACTATATAAGTTAATTAGACCAATGATGTAAATTATGCGAGTATAATACCTGCCTATTAGAAATGATTTTAAGTGGAATATAAATGAAGTCAGAATCTTAATTTCATGTTGGTCGGATAAATCGTGATAGTTGTAAAATGTGCGCTTACCGAGGCACAGTGATTGTAGGTGATCCTTCCTTGAGGTCGCGATCATACACGCCGAGCGCGTGCCACGGGTCCACGGTGCCGTGAATGTTGATAGTGTTGTTGACGTCAGGATGCAGGCCGCCGAACACCAGATTCACTCGTTCCACCGCGTCATATACGAACGCTTCGTCAAATCTAATCGTAGGTAAGTATGAGATCTTCGTTTCAAATAAATTGTAGTTTTTAAAACATCTTTATATTAATAACGTTCTAAGCATTTGTTTGTACCTAAAGTAACAGGGTATAACCAAGTTGTTAAAAAGCGCTGGTTCCATTCTGTTCTAGCAATTAATTGTTATTACTATATTATTATTTTAACATTTTTTTTATGAATTATAATTTAATCATAATTTATATTTTGTAATTAATTGTAATATCCATTAATCCAGTAAAAAAATCAATGTAAATAAAATAAAAGTGCGTGCTAACATACAGGCAATAAAGTTCTTATACATTGTTTACTCATGTAAAACAGTTGCGAAAAGTATAAATATTTAATTCCTATAAGAATGTAGTCCTTAAATAAATTATTTTCGTCATGTTACCTATAAGTATAAAATATTTTAAAATTCATCGTTCACCTTTGGTCGAATGCTTGCTGGCACAGATCAACATAAAAACGCACGCTGAGCCACCGGAGTTGATCAAACACAGTCCCAGAGCGAGGGGCTGTCTGGTAGTAGCCATACTCGGTGCACGTTTGGTAGTACCACGCGCGAGCTAAGTAATATAATACACATAATATATTATATACATAACGGTTTTTCATTTCTTTTGTTGCATTTTTTTATTAAGCTCGTCAATAAGCTTAATAAAAAAATGGATATAAGATAAAATGTTCCCAACGAACTTAAGTACAGTGATAAACACGAACATACATATAGTATATAGAGCGTTAATATATATAATGGAGTAATAATACAAAACTGTCCAACACAGATTAAATAATCAACTTTTACCAAAAAAGTTTTTTTAATTAATATTTCGTACATGAGTAGCTGTAGATCGTTCGATCAGTTGATATACTTATCTACATGATACATAAATGGAGATCTTAGCTATATGTGCCCTTAGTATAGGTATTTAGAAAATATAAATTATTTTTTAAAAAATATTTATCTTACAATTAGAGTTTTCATTGCGGTATCTGTCAACATATGTCTTGTAGTCAATTTGCCAGCAATTGTTGCCAAGATTTCGAGTTGCAGCTATGTATTCACCAATCTGTTCCATAGGGGTCGCACCTTTAATAATACATTTTAATCAATTAATAAGTAATCAATCTTAAAGACTTACTGGCTGCTGCTGAAAACACAGCGAATTTTACCAATCAAGTTTGCAGCCATTGCACTTTCAACCAAAAAATTTTTTATCGGGATAGGTAATCCTAAATGTGAGACAAATACATAAAACATTAACATCATGTTGAGGTTGAGCTGGAAAAAAATGCATGATAAGGCAATTTTTAACTTTCATAGTTTTGACATATTTCCAACAATTTTGTGCATGAAGAATGTAGGTATATGATGACAGAGACTAGTTTAATAATAACATACTATGGGAAATTACCATAACTGTTAGATTCAAAGTTACGGCAGATAGTGGAGAGAGTGCTAGGCCGCGCCTGCTGTACTGACGTGGAGAAGGTCCAGCTGATTAGTCCCGAAAAGAAGCCAAGATCATACTCGTTCGTATGGACCAATGGAGCACATAGTCTAAATTACGAACAATTGTACAAGTTATATTAAAATTGAAAATCTATAATTTATTATATTTTTTTAAATATTGCATCTAGGAGAGTTTTTATTTGTACGGTATAAAAGCCGAAATGACCAAGTGGTAATAAGTGAGCTCTTACCACTTGGCCCGATGATTGCTAGTTCTAATCCAGGCAAACACTATTTAATTTTCGAGTGCGCTTAATTTATTATTATAATTCATCTCGTGCTTTGCGGTGGGAACAAACGTGAGGGAATCTGCTGGATGCTGGATGAAAATCTGCCATATATCTAATCCACCAATCCGCATTTAAGCAGCGTGGTAAAATAGGTTATAAACCTTTTCGGAGGAGGAAGCCGTAATTTAGCAATAGGACATTTATTTTACTTTGTACTGCTTACTTACAATGCACTTTTGCACATGTCACTATTTTTTTTGTCTCAAAATTAAAACTTACAGTTATTTCATAACAAATGACCTGGTTTTAAAGGAAATATTATACATTTTTCGACACTAGCTTGCGAGTTGCGACTTTACCAAAACATAAGCATGTTACTTATAGGCACGTTGTATGGACAGTCGACCAGATTCTGTGGCTAAGGCGGCGATAGTATCCTTTATTCCTTGATTTATAATAGACAAACACTGTTCTCCGCCTTCCGATAAAAATGCATCGTGAACTACCTCCAAATATCCTGGCAGTGTAATAAAAGTTTCATTCAATTTATGTTTAATTCATTAAATAAAATGATCTTTCATATCATAGAAAACTAATTTAAAAAAATACTGACCTGTAAAATCTACTTTTCCCATAATAGGACCGCTCGAGGCAACGCCACCAACAACCAAGTGTGGGTACCTTTGTTTGAACCACAAAACCATGTTGCCAGCGTACGAACCTCCGTATAATATCACTTTGCTATCAGCAAAACGTGGCACTTTTTTGATTTCTTTTATAAAGTACGCGAGGTCAGCTAATGCCTGATCTACGTTTAGGAAACGAAGATTCTCTGTAGTAAAGTTTCTGAAACAAACGTTTTAAAACCAAATGTCAATACAATACCCGTTATTAAAATAAATGTCTGTATTACTCGTAAGTACGCTAATGACGCTATGAGCAAAATAAACTGATTTAAGAAACGAAGACGCGACATTCGGGAGCCCGAATTAAGCATGTTAGTAGCAGAAATGCTTACTTGTAGGGCAGACTCTCTCCGTAAAACCTATGTTCAGTATATATCTGGTACCCTTTGTTCTCCTGAGCCATAAGGTACATGTTCCCGCCTTGCAACCAACCTGGTACTATATCCCATTCACCGCCTACTAGTATAAATAATGGGTAACCATCTCCACCAAAGAATTCATCGTTAAACATAAATCGCTGAAATAACAAGATTTAAAATTAAAATCTTTCCAAAAAACATTTCATCTACATCAAAATCCAACTAATGATACGTTTTGCACATTTTTTTTTAATAATTTGTACATTCATTAATTGTTCACCTGTGAAACGTCAATACTCTGCATAGTGAAGTTTCAGTTTAGTGGTACGGAGCCAATGTAAAACCAGTCACGATATAAAATGATGTTTTATATCTTGGGGATGGGAGATTTCGTAGTGTGGATAAAATAGCTTAGGGCCAGATGTTGTTAGGAATATGTCTAACTAGTTAATGAAGTATTGGTTATCGTTACAGAAAAAAAAACATTAAAATTAACAAATCACTGTCAGATTCAAAATAAAGTACTACCTGTACAACACAGGACTTTCAATTTTAAACTAGCTAGGATATAAGTACCTATCAAGACATATCGAACTAAATGTTAAAATGTGTTTTTATGGCATAGGAAGCCAGATGAGCACATAGGCTACCTCATGGTAGGTGGACACCAACGCTCATAGACAATGGCATTGTAAGAGGTGTTAAGCATCGCTTACATCGTCAATGCGCCACCAACCTTGGGAACTAAGATGTGGCTCAAGGGACATATCCCTTGAGCCTGTAATTACACTGGCTCACTCACCCTTCAAACCGTAACACAACAATAGCTGCTAGCAAGTACTGCTGTTTTGCGGTATAATATCTGATGAGATGATAACAAAAATACATACAGAAAATTTCCTTATATATTTCTTTTATGTTTATTTATGGGAATATCACTTCAAATAAAGCTCTTACCATTCGATATGTATCCTTGTTTTGTGGATCGAAATGATCAATGGGCATATTTATCCAAGCTGTCTTAACATTTCCCGATGATAGAGATCGAAACTCTTCTGGGGGTTGAAGATCTACTCGCAAAGGAGGATCTATCACACGTGGTTCTGCCCATATTAAGGTTAAAATGTTCATTAACACGCACAACTTTATCTGAAATATTTTATACTGTGTAAAGACAAGATTGCAAAGTGAGAGCCCTGAATATCCTGAATAGCCCTGATCATTGGATAGAGTACGCAAATATATAGGTACCCAAAATAGTAGGTTAAAATCTGGAGAAGCAAAGATTTGTTTAGAGATTATATATATTAATTCATGCGGTGAACACATTATCACATTTATCATATTAATTATTACATTTATAATATACTATACTTAAACCCCTTTATTTATTTATCACTTTCAAAGGAAACAATACAATATCTAGTATAAAAATTACTAAGAGACATACTTTTACTCACCATTATGATTATCTTTGACCTACGAAACACAAATGAATGTATTAATAATTATACTACTAAAAGAGGATTGGGGACATCTTATCGCTGATAAAATAACTCGATATAAGTACAATGATTATCTACTAGGCATATCTCATTAAATTATTCAATACAAAATATCGAACTATTTTTAAATATATAATTTGTAATATTATAAATATGTAAGTTGCGTTTGTTTTCAATACAAATCAAAATCTAAACAGATCTTTACATGTGCCTACTTTTGAGTTGTCAAGCACTACCACCGAATCGAGCAGAATCAGAATCAAAAGTTCAGAAGTAACTACAGTGGAACCTCTATAACTCGAGGTAAATGCAAAAAAAATCGATTAACGAATTTTCGACTTACAAAGGCGCGATTTCTATGTATATTTTTCAATTTCTGTTGAATAACAATTCTATTTAAGTTTTATAGTATGTATATATTTTTGAAATATTAAAACAAATGACATACCTATTTGTGAAGTAAACTGTACACTAAAAAACCGTTATCTTTTTTTGATTAGACACCGTCTATATCTTTGCAATATTTCGGCTTCATTCTTAATTATTATTTATTATAGACAAAGTGCTTGCTGATAACCTGTACCAGCTACGTCTTTTTTTATAAAATCCAAATAAGACATATTTTACTAACTACGACTTATGGAGTCTTCTACTTTCTGTATAAATTTGTGTAAATTACATAGAGCTCGTTAATTATTAGGTATACGAGATCCAGCAATCATCGATTACATGCATTTTTGTCAGTTATATTATATTATTGTATCGAGTAACAGGCTTTACTTATGATATTGTTAGGGTTCCGTACCCAAAGGGTAAAACAGGCTGCATCTCATGAACCGTGACAGTTAGACAGTTGAAATTTTCACAGATGATGTATTTCTGTTGCCGCTATACTAATTAAATACTAAAAACAGAATAAAATAAATATTTAAGTTGACTCCCAGACAACAAACGTGATTTTTTTACTCGTTTTTGCTCGATATTGATAACGGCAACAGGTAGATGCTTGAAATATTCACAGAATTTTGAGCTATATCATTACATATAATGGTTCGGAACCTTTCGTGCGCGAGTCCGAATCGCACTTACCCGCACTTAGATTTAAATTTATTTAGAGCTAAGTCAAGAGAAGACTATATACTTTAGGTAATACCATCCACTCATGAAGCAGTTTCAAGATGTATCTATACTTTATGTATTTATTTTTAACTTATATTTGTTTTATATATTTAATTAATATCTATTCTATTATTAAAATAGCTCGTCAATAGCTACTATGCAAGGATAAGCTATTACGTTTGATGTAAAACATTTTGAGGTATAGCAAAATAAATTTATTAGAATTTTAGTACCGTATGCATAAAATCTCATGTCTCATGTCCTGCCTATATAAACTCTTTGCATCCTGTTTATTAAGCAGAATTTCCTCACAATTAGACTCACGCCAACCCATAGAACAAGCCGGGTTCAGAAGTGGATTTAGTACTATAGATCATTTACATACCGTTGATCAAGTAATCGAAAAATATATAGAATTTAGAAAACCGCTCTATATAGCGTTTATTGATTACAAGAAGGCTTTCGATACTATTTCCCACATAAGTATATGGGAAGCATTATACAGACAAAACATAAACGCAAAATATATAAATATTATGAAATATATATATAAAAATTGTACTAGCAAGGTCAAGCTGGACAGAGTAGGCAACAATATTAACATCAACCGAGGCGTCAGGCAAGGCGACCCCATCTCGCCGAAATTGTTTATAGCAGTCCTACAAAATATAATGGAAGACCTACCACGGTCAAAGCAAGGTATCAATGTGAATGGGAAACACTTAAGCCACCTACGGTTCGCGGACGACATCGCCGTGTTCTCTGAATGCCCATATAAGCTTAACACAATGATTAGCGAACTGCAGAGCGCTAGTGGTCGGGTAGGCCTAGAAATGAATCTAGAAAAAACTAAAGTAATGACTAACAGTAACTTGACACCAGTACTGATTAATAATGCACCACTAGAGTACGTAGAGTGCTACACTTACCTTGGCAAACAAATCTCATTTAAGAAAGACCGGAATATAGAAGAAATAAATAGGAGAGTAGCTATTACATGGAAAAAGTATTGGGCTCAAAAAGAGATTATAAAATCAAAATTACCAACTAATTTGAAAAGAATAATCTTAGACACGATTCTACCCTGTCTCACTTATGGCTGCCAAACATGGACTTACGATTATAAGTCAAGACATAAAATCCAGTCCACTCAGAGGGCAATGGAAAGGAGCTGTTTAAACATAAATTTGAGGGATAGAATACAAAGCATAGAAATTCGAAGAAAAACCAAAGTTAAGGATGCTCTACATTTCTCTCAAAATCTCAAATGGAGGTGGGCTGGTCATGTTGCGAGATACGATGATAATCGATGGACTATCAACACTACAAAATGGAAAGGGCCGTATGGCGTGAGAAGTAGAGGTCGCCCGTGCGCCCGGTGGCAAGACGAGATTGTAGCCTACGCGGGGAGTGATTGGATGACCACCGCCAAAGATAGAGGAAAATGGGACTCTATGGAGGAGGCTTTTACCCTGAAGGGGTCCACACGAAACAAAAATTAATCATATACATCAGAACTGTTTCATATTATTTGTTCTGTATATATTTTATGTGTTGTTTCTGTAATATATTGTTTGTATGTATGTGATACAACTAAATTAGTATTTGTAACTTAGAGTAGTACTGTGGAATAAATAAAGCTATTTTATTATTATCATTATTATGCATAAAAATTACCCATAGAAATATTAATTGTCATTTTCAATTGTAAATGACAAAAATTTCATGGACAACTGAGGTCATGACCTCGTGTCCGAGCTACCCGATACATGTTTGTTATGGACACATGTTTTCTTACACCTGTATAAGATTCAATAGAACACATGAATTTGTTAAATTATGTTTTTACTGTTTATTTATTTTCAGAAACTATTTATAAATAAAGATTTGCGTCGTTAGTTTTATCTCAAGATAACCATACTCAGTACATACTACATTATAAATAAGTACATATTATTGAGAATCTCATTTTGAGATAACCATGACAAGTTCAAATATAAGGCGGACCCTAACCATTCCTTAAAATAAATTTTAATTACTAAATAAATTTATACAGAAACAGAATAAAAGTGGTAAAATATTGCTTGATACAACGAAATTAAAATACTTTATTATTGTTCAAATACATTTTCAACTATGTTATTATTCTAATAAAATAAATTTAGAAACGAATATGACTATAATTTTTTTGTATTAATCAAAACAACTATTTTTTTAATTACAACTGTCTCCGTATGGGCGGCTGCAATCTTTTGTAGAACAAATCAGTTTTCCACTTCCGCTACCCGATGCTTTATATGGTGTTTGACCTATAAAATTTCCTCTGAAATTGAATACAATATAAATTAGTAAAATTCTTATTTTAAAACGTGAATGCAAAACGCATTATCGCATATACTCAATATTTATTTGTCGAAACGTCGAATAATACCATTAAGGCCATTAATTGGAAAAATAAGAAAAAAAAATGCTTTTGTATCTATATGTTATAACATAGAATCGCATATTTACTGCTAAGTGTATGCAGTGTGAACAAATATGTACTTAAACATGACTTATTTACACACATTAAGGTGTATAAAATATTCACAAATTATTTCAAATCGAAATATTTCTTTATTTTAATTAGACTTTGAGTACAATCAGGATACATACGTACTTAAGTACATTATGTGCAAAAAGTTGCTATATTTAAAAATATTTATTTTCGATTAATTGGTATTTATTACGTTTGTCTATCTACGAAACATACTCCAATAACAGTTTTTGTATAACTTACGGCGGACCATAGTTGCAAACAACATAATATTCTTTCATGCCGTTTTTCTGATTTTCGGAAATTCCACATCCAATATATACCGAATCAGACCACGCCATCTTAAAATAACAATTTAATATAATCTCACAAATCATTTGTAAAGTTGTTAATACACATACAGTAAAATATTTTAAGATATGTACTATGTGAAATATAGAACCTCCTTTATATAATATTCCGCGAGCAATATCTTCGACCATACAATTCTATACAGATCATTAAACGCCAAAACGAATTTAAAACAATACCATTTTCCTATTTGGCAGCTTATTATAAGTATATACTTTATCACAAAACACAGAGGCACCTATTTAAACTAACACGAAAATAAAGATTATAAAAATAACAAATAAAAAAAATGCAATAAAGAAATTGTTAAATTGATTGTTGATTTATTTTATATCTTACTTGTGTATAATGTCCAATAGCTTTTTTGGAGCCATTGAAATCGGAAATTTTTATTGGTCCATATGTGTAATCCTTGTGTTCATCGAACCAAGATTGTAACGCACTATCAACGTTAATTTTCCAATTGAGATCAGTGGAACCGGCCATATATATGTTCTCTCCTGTGGTAAATCTTCCGGATCCTATTATAAAAATCTATTTTAAATTATAAAATAACAAATATTTTTACATAATATATTCAATTTATTTCATCTGGCCGTGGAATGTGAAAGTAATTTCTAAAATTCTTGCGTGGTTGAACTTTTACAGTTACCAATAGTCCTATCAGGATTGTGAGATAATTGATTAGTAGAAGCCCATTTGGCTGCTTTTGCTGCCAACTCCTTATCCCAAATCTAAAAAAAACATTAAAAGTGTGTATAACCCAATTAATTTTATTTGTTACTTGGTTTCTAAAATGTAGCTTACCATGTACTTCATCTCAGAAGCTGCAGGTTGTTTTTGAACATTACCCTTAGCTAAGCTGAGGCGGCGCGAATTATGACCGTCGATAAAAGCACGGATTTCTTTGCATGATAAATCTAATACTGAAATAATATACATAATTTCTTGAATCGTGAGTGAAAAGGAAAGGAACTACGAAATTAAACATTGAACATTATGTTCTACACATTTTAATTTAACGATATATAAGTACATCGAGTAGGTAGGTAGGTATAGGTAATATATTGCATTTTTCGTTGAGTATCTATGAACGGTTTTCGTAGTACAATAAGTATTTATATAATCTGTTATATTAATTAAAATTGAATAAGAAAATAAAACTAAAGTACTTATCTAGTTAAGACAATCTGCAAGTTAATCTGTACAAACAGAAACAGAACATGATATTCGGACTTTGACGACAATATTTCAAACATTTAAAGTTTAAAAGGATATACGCAACAAAATAGCTTAAGACGGTTTTCATCAATTCACAAGTAAGATACGGAGTAAGTTATAAAATAGCACTGCACTGCACTAAACAAGTTGTTATAGTATTATTTATTAGATATTTTAAATTACTAACCCCTCGGCTGAACAAAGTGTAGAAGAAATAATAGTATAAATGCACGGACAGGCATTGTTACTGTACCAGGCTGCTCGCGATAAATGTTGAACTGAGTTTTGTTTACGTTGCTCTGTGAAATAGCTTATATAGTTGAGTCAAATCGTACACATGAAAACAGCATACATACCTATTCATTGCTAATACACAAATGACGAGAAATGCTTCAGCAAAATTACGATTGCAACAGTAAATTGTTCACATTATTTTCTTATGAAGCAAAATGACACTTTATTTTGTAAAAAATATATAATATGATTTAATTGAAAGAAAACGAAGTGCGAAGTGGGGATTACAAAAAAATTAAAATGTAAGAATTACAATCGGTATTTCAAGTTACCTAATATTAATTATATCTACAGTTTTACATACCTAAAAGCAATTATTATTTTTATCGTTACTTTTCTGTAATACATTATATATTATGATATAAGCAGTTACATGTTATTTTGGTTTTAAATTATAACTATAAATAATAGTATCATACGCTCTTTAAATATTAATATTGCACTATTAATCAAAATCAAACGAACACAAATTATTGTCTACAATAAAGTCTATCGAGACCTGACCATTTTCAATCAATCAAATAATTGTTAGCTTTTAGTTAATCTATTTCACTGACACTGTCTTGAAGAAAACATCTTGGGTGAGAAGTTTGTAATTTAAACTTCTCTAACTACCCACGAATTTACATCACGTAAATAATTATTTTATCGGGCTAATAAATACAGTTCTTTACATCTGAGATTATTATCTTCTTTGTCATGATTATGACAACAACCACTAGTCTCTTTAAGCTTGCGGCTATCAAATAGTACCATTTTTTTATACTCATCTACTGGCGATGGCGGGACTAAGATGCATTCTATCTTTTTTATTCTCACACATTCGAAAGATACAGCAATAAGATTAGTTTTGTCAAATACTTTTAGTTAATAAATTGTGTATAAAAATATATGTAAACAACATGTCGAATTATGGCTCCACCGAAAAATGGTTCCATTTTTTTATCAAAAATTATATAGCTACTTATTTTAGTTATAGAAAAATATTTAATACCTCATCTTTTATTGTTTTATTATAGAATTTTATAATTTTACTTTTATTTTTCTTTGACCTTCGCTTTGATAAGCTCATGAATGATTCCTAATACGTTTAAATATTATTTTTAAGGACAATGTAATGTGACGGACAAACATAATAACTGACAGGAGATAGACAGCGTACTAAATCGTATTATGCGATAAACGTGCGGAGTACAGCAAAACATCTTTATGACGATTTCTTATCACGTCCATGTCACTATATAAGGACAGTTCTAAGTCACAGTTTGTATTTAATCTAAAACTTTGAGGGTGGATAGGTGGTATACCAAAAATAAAAATTGTGCGATCAGGGCACCCCCGGGCGCCGTTAGGAACGAAGTTCTAAGCGATATATTTTCGAATCAAACCGTGTTTTAGAATATGTAGATGATTACAATACTGTATTTTTTTGACACGCCAAAAACATCTCAACCTCCTAAATTCGAACGACGAACGCATCGCATTTTGTAGCATTTTAGTAGGCAGGCCCACACCGATCCCCTACAGCGCCTGTCTGCTAAATCTATGACGCGCTTCTTTTGTCACGAAAATTCGTGTTTCTACTTATTTTCTTTATTATTTGTTAATTTTGACCAAAATAAATTTTCTTCAATTTTATTATTAGATATATTTAGATTTTCCTAAAGGTAAAACCAATTCGCTTTCGCTGGCCAATTACTGCGAAAAATAAAACTCGAATTAAATTTTTACATACTTTATTTATCATGTTATATCTAATTGTATACTTTTAGGTAAAGCCGAGATGGCCTCGTGGTAAGAACGCGTGAATCTTAGCCGATGATCGTGCGGGCAAGCACCACTGAATTTCAAGTGCTTAATTTGTGATTATAATTCATCTCGTGCATGACAGTGAAGAAAAACATCGTGAGCACGTGAGCATCCTGAAACAACTGTGGACTCCCATTTTTTTGTCATGCCAACGTGGACTCCCCTGGACTCTCCCGTGGACCACTGGGGGTCCACCTAGACCACTTTGAGAAACGGCACTAGACCAACGAGGCAGTCGATTTAAATTGTGATAATAATATAATATTGCAATGAAATTTTTCGATTCTAATGTTTAGCAATAAAAATGTAAAATAAAAATATAATAAGTCTTTGGAAGTTTGGACGTACAAATTAAATAACAGGTATGTATACAAAGTTAAAGAATCTAAATTAATAATGATTTGATATAAACTAAATAATTTTATTTATTTGTTTGTTTTAAAGCAATAAATATTTTTGTCGAGTCCGGCTTTTAATACATTACAATTGCAGTCGCTCACAGTACTTGGAAATCGTATTAGACAATGCCGAATTATATAACAGGTATTTTTTATGAAAGCTGTCTATGTCAGTCGTATCAAAAAGATACAAAAGTATTTTACCTACTTTTTACGGTTTAAAAATCATAAAATATTTTTATATTCTTAAATGTATTATACATTTAAGAATATAAAAATATTTTATGTGTAAATTTTATATGTATAATACATAATTAATATGTATTTATTTTAGATTGAAGGGTTCGATTGAAAAAAATATTTTTTAAACACCATTTATTGTATTTATTTTAGTCACTAATAATTATGTATCCATTTACAATTATTGGAATCTGAAATACTCGTTTCACAATTGTCAATACTGTCTGTTATTTGATTTAAATTAACTTTTGTTGTTTTGGTTTTTTTTTTAAACTTTTTTATAATTTATGTCAATACAATTCAACTTAAGTTCAAAATGTTGTTCATACAAGTCAAATATGGAATTTGTTCATTACTAAATTACGTCGTAGTCTTCGTTTTCAGCCTTAAAATTAATTTCGTAGAATTCCGTATAGTTCTCGAAAGCGATAAAATCTGATATTTCTTTGAAAGTGGTAATAGCTGTTGTAAATATGTTTTATACAAATATTCAACACCAATGAGTCTACAATTTTGACATTACCTTTATACATATACCACATCTAAAGATTCAACAAATTAAATGTCTTACATATAAGCCTTTACGAAAATTTACATTAAATTCCAATTATTTACGTTTCAATCAGGTTAACCATTAGGGCTTTCTTGTACATTCAGGTGATCAAGATAACGTTTAAGTAAAATTATGAACAATAACTCTCCTTGCGCTTACTATAATAAAATTGTAATGTATCATGATTATGTGATGGTTGTACAAAAAATATTAATCTAATTGAAAAATCTGGTATCCCTGATTCAAGCATGTACGTTGACCGTTAACATTTAATGTTTATGGAATATTAAAAAATGTAAAACAGAAGATATCTTTGATTCAAAGGAATCACAATTAATATTGATATGACAACTTATTGTAAATCTAATTTTGGTATCGACTGAGATACTAAACAAGTAACGTACTATCATGAATATTTAATAAATATTGAAGACAAATATGTTAAATTATAAAATACTTCAATTATTTTTTTTATCAGTTATTAAAAATTTGTCACAATGCAAATTTCAAATTTACATTTCTCAAAATAAAATATACAAAAATAATCTCACATTTTCTAAAATTGTCTTTCGTGATATAAAGTTGCCACTTTATAATGACTTATAAAAAATAAAAATATAAATCGTTATTAATACAAAGATATTTTTAAATATAACTAATAATAATTTACATAATGAAAATCACATTTGGTGTTGTTATTAACCAAAGGTAGGATGTGGCAACCATGAAAGAATGCCTTAATAACATTCACTGGCATTTTATTTTACCTACCAATGAAAATATCTCGCACCATCAAGTCAAATAAGTTATTCTTATTTGAATATCTTATAAAACAAAAGAAATGGTAAGTTGCTTACAGATAAAGAAAATTATCAAATGGAAACCTACTTACGCTTAAGTTTTAAATATTTCTACAAATGAAACCATTTGTAGAGTAAAAAAATAAAAGGAAAATGCCTATTTCCCATTGAAATATCACTATAAATAATATGTGAGAAATTGTTCTAATTGGTGCTCGGACTGTCCGTGCCGCTGCCGCTGTTCTCAGTGGCTGCAAGAGCGGACTTTGTAAATTTATTATTTTTCTTAGCTGATTTGCTTAGTGTTGCCACTTCTTTGAGTAAATTTTGAATTTTGGTGTTCATAAGATTAAATTTAGTTTCGTTCAATCGTTCCTTATTTTTCATTTCATTACGTAGATCTGTTGTGTCATTGTGATGCTGTGCCTTCAGTTCAGTTATCTAAAAAGCAATTAAACTTGACTTATAATATGTCTGTTAATTAATATATTCCATAAGGAACAAAACATACCAGTTTGTCTTTGGAAAGTAATTCATTATCCTTCTGTTGTACTTTCTTCTGCAGACTTGCAATAGTTTCCTTCAGTTGAGTCATTGCAACTACATGGTCAGAACTGTTAGGGTCTAATTCACCTAACAAACAGTACATATCTATAAGGAGAAACTGTATTTAATACAAAATAAAAAAATATGCTAGAAAACAATAAAAACTGAAATCATTATGCACATAAACTTATAATATAAAAAGTTATCTGTTGAAAGCTTCAAAATGTTTACATATCATTTAATTAAGAAAATGTAAGTTATTTAATATAAAAATAGTTTTCTATGCTTAAACATTTTTGGCAATGTAATGTGATGTGCACAACATACAGAAAACTTTAATTTTTAAACACATTAACTTTGTATCTTTTTAATTTTAGTATTTTTTTGTTTATTTCTATGTGGTATTAATATTAGTTGGTACTTATCATGATCATTACTATATATATGAACACATGTAGATATAAAAATGATGTTAATATTTCGGAAAAATCCACTTGGAGGACCACAGACTACAACTCGTTCCCAATGCTATATTGTTTGTGCAAAAGGAAACAATAGCAAAGTTTGAACAATATTCAACTGAACATAACATGAGAATCTTGGAACTATAGTTGGATAGCTATATATTTTGTATTGCTTTTTGAAAGGACAAGTATTATAATTACATGCAAGAATAAACTTCAGTTACATGTTTTAGGATATAAAAAGTATTTTATATTTCTTACTGTCAGTCAATCAAATGTTAACACCAATAGGAATAATGGGCAAAAAAGAAATTGAATAGTAGTAGTCATATAATTATAATAATGATATATATATATGTAAATAAAGTTAATGAAGAGTAACTTCATTAAATTTAAAGTGCCCGTGCATTCACTTCGACTTAATATGTTAAAGTATTAGTATTATCTATAGTGGCAGCACTTGGGAGTTGACACTATGTCATGTGTCATTCTATAATTAGAAAAAAATCACGCTGGCGTTACGTAATAAGAAGTTTATTTTTAAAAAAAGGAAACTTTTCAGATTGTAAAAAATTATTTGAAGCAATAGCTCTTAATGTTGTTTTTCTTTACAGGTTAGTAAATAATTTGTTCTTAAAACTTTGTAAAGGTAATTTGTTATATCATATATAAAAATAAATTTCTCTTTACAGAGCTACAACTTGAGTTTTTATTTCAATAAACAAAATTATTCCATATATATTAGGTCCTTACATATGAAATTAGCGTTTTGTCATACTGACCACTTTCAGGTCAGGAATTTTGGTTAAGAATTCCAAATTAAAATTTATAAATTCATGTTGCTGGTACATTTGAGTTTTGAAAACTGTCATTCATTTGTTTTTTCCTCATTAATTTTTTCTTTGGCCTCGCTTATTACCGCACAATGAAATATCGGTTTGTTCACGAGTACGAGTTCTACCGTGGCACCAGTGCTGCAGAAACAGCTCGAAGGATTAATTATGTGTACGGCGCTGGTGTCGCAAAAGAAAGCACGTTTTTGGTTTCAACGTTTTCGTTCTGGAAATTTCGACCTTCAGAACCAAACCCGTGGACTGCCGGAGACCAAAGTGGAAAATGAAGAATTGTGGAAATTGTGGAAGCGGATCCATCACAAAGCACTTCAGAGATAGCTAATATAATAGCTAATATAATAATTCGGGGTAAGTGATAAAACTGTATTAATCCACTTGAAGCAAATCGGGAAAGTAAAAAATTTTGAAAAATGAATTGAGTGAAACTTGCAAACACGGTTCGACTGCCGAATTACTTTGCTCAACCGACACAATAATGAAGGGATTTTAAATCGAATCATTACTTGTAGTGAAAAGTGGATACAGAAAAATTTACTTGTGCGTATTTGGTAGACTAGCGCCGGTGTCACTACAGCTTTCAAAAATCTGGCCAAAACGATTACGGCAGATATCTATTGTAAGCAAATGAAAACCATGAAGGAAGAACTAGCTGCTAAACAACCGAGATTCGTCAATCGCTCTAGGCCACTGCTGCTTCACGACAACGCAAGACCACACATTGCATAATAAACAACCACCAAGTTTGATGAGCTACAATTGGAATGTCTGCGACATCCACCATAATCCCCTTTTTTTTTTTTTTTTTTAACGTGGGGAAACCCTCTTGGGTACCCTCTGAAGGAGGGTTATGTTGGACTCTTACCGACTAAAACCACCACGGTACCCTTCTCGTCTTAAGTGGAGCGCCACGGGATCGCTTGCGCATGCTACCGTGACGCTCCGACGACCATAATCCCCTTGCTCCAATACAACTTCTTAAAAAAAAGGAAAAAAATTCAACGCCGATGCGGCAATCCAAACTGCTAGGGATCTATGAACTACCTATAAGATGACAAAAGTGCATAGATAACAACAGTGCATACTTTGATTAATTAAATATATTTTACAAAAAAAAAATCATACAAAACGCCAATTTCATATGTAAGAACCTAATATAGTACAATATTATATTATATTAACACTTAAAATGACATAATCCATTTATTTTAATCAGATCAGATAAGTAATGAAAATACCACAAAAAGTTATTGGGATTATATAATAAAAAATGAATGAAACAAACCTTGCAGTGGATTCAGCTTTGATTTCTTTTCCAAGGGCTGCGAGTCGCTGAGAGATTCACCTGAGTTCATTGATTTCATCATGTCTGATTTACGTTTATCTTTGTGACTGGATTTTGACCTTCGGACATAAATAAAAATTAGTTTATTACCAATTTTTTGACTAAATAAATATTAATTATTAGTAACTAACTTGTGAGAGCGATGCTTATGTTTATCAATAGCAGAAAGATGTTGCTTGGTTCGAGCCAAGGCCCTCTTAAGTGACTGAGTGCATAGCCAGCACAGCAGCTTGCCGTCCACCTGGAAGCACTTCAATATTGTTAATTATACACTATCCTTTTTTTATCTTGAAACCAAAACATTTTACTAATCAGCAATAATTTTATGAAAAGCAATTATGGAGTTTAAGATATGAAACCTTTTTGTTATCATCATGTCGATCAAAAGCACATCGCTGTTTGCACTGCTCACAAGTAACAGCAGGTCCATACTTGCGTTCTGAATTAGCACATCTCTGGCATTTATTGCCTAGTCCAAATAAAAACATACTTAAATAAAAAAAAACTTTATTTATTTTTAATTTTATTTGTAGGTATTTTAGAAAATTTTTATTAATATTCTAATACTTTTTAAGAATATTGAATAAATATGTATCAAAAATTAAAATTAAGAGCATATTATAAGAAATATATTTAGTAATTTATAAAAAAGAAGGTTTAAATTACATGATTTTATTTACATACCTATAAAAGCAGCTATAATGTTGCAATATTCACATGCTGTTGGTTTGCCATATGCTTTAACATTGGCCTCGCATTTTTTGCAAATTGAAGAAGTATTTGATTTACTGAAATTTAAATTAGAGTAGTAATATTATTATGTTAATCTCAATGCTTACACATATGAATGTGTAAATATTGGTATTTTTTATTATACTGAACTAATTTATTTTAGACTAATATGTTAATTTACATATTTCTCCTTCAACATTATAAATTCATTGTTGTTATTATTATTAAGACTAATTAATGAAAGCTTCTGCTTTATAATTTGCTACTGTTTTCTAATTTTAAGATAAGGTTTTGATTAGTATGTAAGCATTTGCATCAGCTTATCACATGATTTGGCATATGGCACTGACCTTGTTTGTTGAAACTCAGAACGGCAATACGTACACTTGACGACCGGGAAAGAGCCACGACATTCCTGAAATACCCAGAAAATTACAGCGTCACAACTCACATCTGACGTCAATAAAACAGTAAACGTAGTACATAAGTACTTGTTTTTTAAAAAAAACTTTATATTATTGAGTAAATATTAGAAATGAAGGTAATATGAATTAGTTTTTAAATATGGTATATTACCTTGCAAAGTTGTTCTCCAGGGGATAATTCTTCAAATGGATGTCTTGAGAAACAACGAGAACACGCAAATAGAGCAGTTGAAGTAGCAGAACTCATTGTTTTAAATGATTGAAGTATGATAAATAGTTACAAATGTTGTTTCAATAACAAAGCTTTCAAAAAATACAAATAAACGCTAGAAAACTTCAAATATAAATTATGACAAAGTAGATGACGAAAGGAATAACCGCCATGATAGAATGAAGAATGAATGAACATTGAACATTTTATATTTCTATATAAATTCAGGTCGTTCAATTAAATGTAAATCTCTACCTGTGATCTCTACGAAATATATATTGAACTTAGTATGTAAGTTTCTAAATTATTTTGGATATTTGATAGACAAGCTATTCATAATTGAGGTATACTCGCAAAGTAATCAATAACTATATGAACTAAAATTAATATATAATCACGAAATTTACGCTTATGTGCTATGTACCATGGTTTTTTAATTTTTAATTGTTTGTTACTATCGTTTTCAATGTAAGAAAAAATAGTCATAAATGTGCTTATCAATATATAAAATGGTATATCTTGTAATTAGGTTTAATATAATAATATGTTTAATTTAAGATATAACTGTACTCTAATAAAATGTAGTATTTTAAAGGCACTAGTAATCATTTTTAAAAATATTGCCAAATAAGCAATTCTTTTCTGTTTAATTTTCTGTGAAAATCGAATGAAAATGATCTGTTAAACAAATACCAAATGTCATTTCCATTTGACGTTCACTATTCACCTCAGTTGTGCGTGGTTTCATAGTGTTTGTTTGGATTTTCAAAAATGAACTTTGGTGTTGTAATTTAACTGTGGAAATAAAATATTAAATACCATGCGTTATTAATTTAACTACAGTAGCTACTAATGAAAAAATGGCTATACCGCCCTTTCCGTCACATGATTTGGCGAAACTCGTTTTAGGTAAGTTGTTTTTATTTGGCGGGAGCGCGAAAACCGTCATATAACGGAATTTGTTGTTGCTCGATTCTCATTCAGATTGTCGTTTTGGATTTCAGGGTATCTTGCCGAAGAACAGTTGATGACTGCTTATGATGAATTTTTACTGGCTAGCCCATATTTAGATGCCCTTAGAAATGAATATGACAGAATCTTTATGACATCACTTAGGAATATTCTAGCCGAATATAGAGCTATTAAAATATATGGTATATTGATTTATAACATCAGTTTCATATTATATTACTATTTATATTTGGTTAATGTGTCTATTGTTTAATTCCATTATTAAAAAATATTAGCTAACTAACTAATGAGGAGAAAAAGTTATTTTTATACTGAATATGATTTTGCGTCTAATGACCATTTTACACAACTTATCTTTATTAAATTACTATTAAATTATTTGTTATGTTTATATTTATGTACATATTCTACTTCAATTATTTTTTCTTATCTATTTCAGTGGAAACATGTAAGCCATTTCTGTTAAGAAAGAAATTATTTCAATGTTCAAATCTATTAGAAATTGTTAAGTTTCTTGTTAGTTATATTGATATAAACAGACTACATGCACAGGAGTTAAATGTAGATAAAATAAGGTACAATTATTTAACATTTCATTCATTTACCTACTTAATACATTTAATTTATATTAAACTTGTAATAATAAGTAGTAATGCATCATTAAATCTAATCTAAAATAAAACTATTTGACAGTTTAAGTAAGCATACTTCAAATACAAGAAGCAGTGTGTGTGATGTTTGCGATTCATTAAGTTGGGAGACCTGTATGTGCAAAGCTAAATCTCCTAAACCAGTATCTATGATACACTCCGCTAGTCAAATAGAGGCATCCACTTTAGAGAGTTCAATAGAAACAACAGCACTATCAGATTTGCCAGGTAAGTTTATTATTCACTTTACATTTTTGATTATATATTTATAATCTTTAATTAATATACAGTGTATACTCCATATAACGTAACTTGATTTAACGACAAACTCCCTAAAGCATCAAAATAACTCAGCTGGTTGGTTTAGCTTGTCTTGCATACAATGATACGCTCTATATAGCATTACACCCACTCTCAATAATGACGAAAAAGTTCTTTTTAAGTTGCCAAAATTGGTGTGTATGTTTTTTTCGCTTTCTTATCCTAGCCCGTAATAAACTCGTCTATCAGCATTGTAGATGCCGATCATACATCCATTCTTTTGTTTTCAAATTAGGATAATCATATTCTTAGTTGCTCACAAACTTTCAAACATGGCAAGTAAGAGAAAATCACTGTATTGACGAAAAAGTTTTATTGATACACGCATGAAAGAAAAAATTACAAGCAGAGGAGGAAAAAAATTAAAGAAACCTAATTAAGAAGACCATGGATATGCTATTAATTACTAACACTAGTCTGAAAGAAACTTTTTGTTTTCTAATACAGATTTTTCTTCTCTCGATTTCGACAATTCTCTATAGTCTATAATGTCGACATATGCACATTCCCTTGGGTGTCGTTATATAGAGCTTACACTGTAGTTTTACTTACATCTCATTAAGATAATTAACAGTTTGTCGAGACATATCACTATATCACACATATCAAAGGTCTCTCTATCTATTTATTTATGTTTGTGAATGTGAATTATCTTTTATTCATATTGAAATATGAAATTTTTAATAAAAGAATTTAATTAAATATTTCAATTAATAACATTCTCAAAAGTTAGGTTACTTTTCAATAGAATATAATTGAATGTTTCATTGGACTACTAGAAGAATATATTATTGATAAAATAATGCACTTCTGCTGTGTTAATAATAGAGATGAGTTTGTCTCAATATGATTTATATCTCGAAACACTAATTACTTTTGTTAATGAAAACTAATTCTATATTTATGTTCTTTTTAGTAATTTTATTATGCATTTAATAAGTTCTTGCAATATTATAATGATATGTCTGATATTTTCTTAAATTTATGAAAACAATTAAGAGGTTATTTTTAAAAACATACTAAATCTATACTAATATATAAAGCTGAAGATTTTGTTTGTTTGATCTGGCAAATCTCAGAAACTACTGGTTCGAATTTAAACAATATTTTTGTGTTGTATAGTCCTTTTATTGAAGAAAGCTCTAGGCTAATTTTTATTCATTATATTTTTATTCATTATACATGGGTGAAACAGTTAGACACAGCTAGTGTTACATAAGTACAAAACTATATTTGAGAATTGTCCATTATGATTTTTCAGACTGACACTGTGAATATCCCACTGCTAGGCTAAGGCCTCTTCTCCTCTATTTTTTTTTTTGAGGAGAAGGATAGTTCAACAGATGTTCAAACTATTATTAAAAATAAATAGGTATACTCATATTGTTAAAAGTTAATTAAAGTTTATTTATGCTTTTAAGTTTAATAATTTCTGCAGTGGCACTGAACTTCAAGCAAATAAAGTGTCACAAAATAATAAATAAAGTGAAACAATATTGTATTGCATTACAATAAAACTTAACTAGGTAGTTCTTCATTTAATATTTTACTATTAATAAGTATTTATATATAAAGATATGTATTTTCTTTGTTTTTTAACGTTGTTCTTATAAATACTGTCTGCAGCATGAAATTAAACTTTAAGCAACCAATGAGTTTCAGTAGGTATTGAACTTATATAACAATATTCATGTATGAAGTTTTTTTATTAACATGTTTACTAAAAGATGAATTATGTCTACTTAAAGTAATAGCTGTGTATTTTAGGGGTTATAAATACTATGCCACAAAAAGTTACGGTATTTTATCGGCATTACGCATCACTTGTCGTTTATCGCGTTATTGCGTAGCTTTGGGGTATTTTCCTAGAGTTCATATATTGATTCTATTAATATTGACATTAAAGCAGGCATTCCTATTTCCCCAAGCACTCAGTTTTATACCACCATCACATTCCAGTAGCTGATTAAGCAAGCGCGGGGCCTGTAGCAATTTATTTCGAATAACCCTTGATCTAAAATCTGATAAAAGGAAATCTCTCTAAAATGAATACCACACCTTGGAAATGTGACGATCGCCGCATGGCTATTTCTATTTATCTTTATGTAAATAATCAAAAATAATGAAAAATGAGTTTCTTTCGCCGGTTCTTCTCAGGGCTGGGTGTTTCTTTTCCAAACCGTTAGTAGTTTCCAGTTTGACAATCAATAAGAAATTGTAATACTTCAATGCTGAATAAAGTAATTTGAATTTGAATTAAAAAAATATATCTATTGATAAATTGCTCCTGCGGGCCGCCGCGGGGCTCCCATTTTGATGTGGGGCTCCTAGCAATTGCTACTCTTGCAACATTATCTCAACGTTATTAACATTATTCTTGGGTTTCAAGGTTGTTTCATACCAAATTTTACCAAAATCGGATCTGTGGTTTAGCCGTGACAGCATATCAGATATTCATTTACTTTCCCATGTATAATATCAGTATAGATAATTGAATCTATTAAATAAAAGTTTCTATATATCTTTAACAAATGTCGTTTACAGGTAATTCAGTGACGAAAAAGAAAGTTACTAAGGATTCCGTGATAGAAACTGAGCCATCACAAACTAGATCCACTGAACAAGTAACCAATGTCAATTTAAAAAGTTGGAATACACACGCTTTAAGTAGTACAAGTAATGAACCACAACTGCCTTCAGTACCACCTCAAAATGTAAATACTTCTATAAATTTAAGTACACAGGATATTGTCATTTCTGTAAGTATGATAGTTTATATATATATATATATATATATGAAGAACATGAATTAACTAGTCTTGTGTGTCTAATACTCCCAATTGTTATTAATTTTTCATTGTCAAGGTATTGCAATTACACCTTTTCAGAAAATAACTTGACTAATAAAGTTTAATGTATAATTTGTCAGTTTATATCACAAATAGTATACACATGCAGTGTGAGTTTTCATACAAGCCAGACTCAAGACTTGTAAGAACATATTTCTATAATTCATGTAACTGTTACTCTTACTTTATATTCTATGTAACTAACAGAGGATCTAAAATATAATATGTTTGGCTACTAACTGTTGGACTTAGGACCTTTTTATCATTAATTTCACTGACAATTTTTCTACTCTGGAAGCTGAGATGGCTCAGTGAATAGAATAATTGAAATTTAGAAATGAAAATAGTAATTTAATATGAAAATACCAATTTAATATAAAAATAACTGTAAGTGAAAGAAAAATACTCAATTATTTATAGATTTTGTATAAGATTGAACGGGAAACATACTACTTTAAAAATAATGAGTAATTTTATTTTCCAGAAATCAGATGAATCGAAACAAAAAATTGAAGAGTTTAATAATATATTAAATTTAGTTTGTAGCAATAATAATTCTTCACTCCCGACAAGGGGTACTAATTCTAATTTTCAAGACTGTACCAATAAAACAATACCTAATGCTGGTACTTTCCAAGAATTTGCAACAGGTGTAGGCGGTTGGTATAAATGGTTAATTATATCAATGTTCTAAAATAATGTAAATTTTAAATAATTCCTAATAATATTCCATGTTGTTTACAGAGAGCAATGATAAGGAAAAATCAATTGTTCCTGATTCAAGTACTTCAGAAAATTTTAGTATACAGTAAGTTGCAAGTGAAATGTTCTCAGTAGTTTTTGTATCTCTGATCTTTTTGATTAATTATCCTACATACCTGTAAATGTGTAATTATATAAATCTTCGATCAATAATACTACTAGATAACGCTTCACGAAAAAAAATAATTCTCAAATATGGCACCGACTGACTATACCATAAAATGGAGAAACAATGGCTTAATAATTTTAACTTAAACTATGCCTTGTTCCCAAAAAGCGATAATTTACGTTTTAGAATGCATTAACATTCACTTAGATCTTACGCCATGAATAGCAGAAAGACATAAGAAATGTACAATTTCTTTTGTTCTAAATTTAACCTTATTTTGTTAGAAATGAAGCAGATAATTATAGACACAACATTCTACTTACGTCATTGCGGTGGTTACTTCCACAAATTTTAACGTTTTAACGTCTGTTATGATTGGACCATTCCAATGTGAAATAAGCCCACAATCGAATGTGTGCTGTTATTTTTCGGGCCGATTTTGAAGCGCTTACCGGTAATCACATTATTGATCGAAGATATAAGTATGATATATTACAGTAATGTAAGGTTCTGTCTGAGACCGTACACGCTATTACGAATTACTTCTATGATCTATGTTGTCATAGATTTTACTAAAATGACATCCTTTCTCTTGAATTTTAGGAACCATACAAGAACAGAAAACAAAGTTAACATCAACCAAATAACACATATTAATGGTCAATCAAAAACGCAATTCTTACTAAAAGTTGCAACTGCTAATTCACAACACGTTCCATCAAGCCATACTAATGATTCGACAAATACACCAAAAAGCGAATTGCCTAAAATCAAAAGTCTATCTAAACAGAAGTTTGATGACCCAAAAATCAAAATACTATCAGATGTCAAAGTGGGTAAAAGCTTCAAAAGCAATAATAAAAAAGCCCCTCCTGCGAAGCCTGTTACATCGACACCTCTGTTTCAAATGCAAACAATTGTTATTAACGGCACACCCGCGTATAACCACAAACCGCAACAAGGGACAAACTTCAGCTATACTAAAGATGAAATTATGGCGATGCCTACTATAATCTTAGTCCCTGCATCAGGTAATATTAATACCAAGTATTTATATGAATGGTAATTTGAAGTAACTAAACCACTAAAATGTAAAGTTTAATGTAATATGTCTTATTACAGGCGCTTCGCAGAATACAACTGCAGCTAAAAGTTCAACAGCCCAAAGTGTAAATACTGCAGACACAACATCTACATCCTCTTCTACAGCTCGTATGCTAGGTCCCCTTATGATAGATACTGTTTCTAAGAATTCAGCACCTGTACATATTTCTGAAACAATAGACGGAGTAATGCCACAAGATTCATCAAGAGCGGTGCCAGAAATTGGCTTAGCACAGCCAATAGATGTCACACATAGCTCTGTTCCAAAAGATACAAATCTCACTGTTTCAAACAAAACCAGTACACCTCATGTTTTACCACCAGCGCGAAAGTCCTCGTCTACGCCGCGAAGAACTTCACACATTAGAGTTTTAGATTTTACAACACCTAGAAGGATATTACATGAAACAATTCATGAACAAGATACAAATAAAATCATATCAGACGAAGTGGTCATTAATCAAAATACTGACTTTCCACTTGAAGAGAATGTCGTCAATAATGATAAAATAATAATTCAAAAAGCTGATTCCAATACTTCTAGTACTAATCTAACCACAAATGCAAAAAGTATAACATTTAAAAAACGAAATTGGGATGCCGAATTACGTGCCCTTGCAGTTAAAAATGACGACGAAGCTGTTTTTACACCTAAATTGAAATCCGAGAAAGCCAAAATTAATAAGAAAAAAGTTTCGTCGAAAGATGAGAATGTTCAAGAGACTTCAGATTCAGATAAACTGCCTAGTAAGAAGAGTAAAAAAAAATTATCACCTAAAACAAAAAAATCCAAGAAAAAGAGGAAATCTGCTGATATCGTTTTAGAATTTGATATATCGGAAGTAAAAGAGCCTACTGACAAAAAACCTTTGGAATGCTCCATAAATCCAACGATTAATATAATAAGAGAAACGGATTGGAATACTATGGAATCTAAGGAAAATGCAGATAATCAGTCAGATCTAGGAAAAAATAATTATAGCGACGAAAGGGTCGACACACCAGAAACGGAAAGACTTTCCTTACAAAATGTAATAGGAGCCAAACTCAACATATCTGATCTTTTAGAGACACCTTATAAACAAGTATTGTATGATATTCAAATGGAAACGCCTAAGTTTTTAGACGCCGATATGCCTGACGAACCCATTTCAGATATAAAAATTATGAATATACCTACACCACGATTTCTAGCAACGCCTAAACCGTTACAAGCAACTCCATCATATTCGTCCCGTGCTACTGATTATTCTAGTGGAGGTTCTTATTACAAACCAGACGATCAAGATTATATTCCAGCACGCGAAGTTTTAGAGTGCGCTGTTACTGTTGTTGAAGAACCAATTAAGGTTGTAAATGAAAAACCTAAGGAATCAAAGGCCGACGTCAAAGAGAAGTCTCAAAAATCTAGTCGTCCGCAGAGGAAGTGCACTAAAAACGTGTCTTATAAAAGTCTTAACGTAACGGCAAGGTCCAAGGACCTTGAAAATCAAGATGTCGCTTCTGTGTCAAGTGAGACGAGCAATACAAGTTCACGTGAAAGGAAAGCCGACAAATCAATAGAGCCTCGTAATCGATTAAAATCTAAAAGTAAAACTGATTCTAAAAAGTTAGTTACCAGCATATCTAAGTCCCCGCTAAAGAAAGAAACGCCTAAGAAGTGTATTAGAATAAAAGCATTCCGAAAAACACCTGTTAAAGAAACTCCGAATAAGAATAGGAAAAAACCTGCTGACTTGTTTCATACGCTTTCTGCAAAATCACTTTCAAGAAAACGAACAACTAGTAAGGAAAAAGGTACGACTATTGAACCCGTTCTTACTGCTGTTCCTACAAAATCAAGAAGAAAATCATCAACACCTAGAAAACTACATTGTACGAAATCCTTTAATTCAGATAGCGGTAATCCAAACTCTTCTGATTTATCTAAAAACACGCAAAAAATAACTGGAAACACTAACACGCATTGTCCTCAGGATTCTGATACTGAGCAACAACCTCTCTTGTGGTCTGATGACGGGTCTCAAGAAGCTAAGTACAAAGAAAATCAATCAATATCGAACACTGATACTGACGATATTAGTAAAATAAAAGAATTTATCGAAAAATCTGTGATTGAAAATCAGGTTTCTGAAAGTGAAGGTAGCTTGCACGTCGATTTAGTGAGACGAGGTTTTGATGTTGAGACTGCAAAAATAATCGAGCGTGATTTGCTTGATGCGACTCCTGTTCAAGACACTGCGGTACAGTCTACGAGTGACATTACAAGTTTAAGTAAAATTGAGGTTTCTCAAAATATTAGTGATAAGGTAGAGTCAGATGGCAGTATTTCAAATAATTTACAAATAGTACAAGAAGAGGCTGTCGAGGAAGAAGTAGAACTTTCAGTTGACGAATGTAATGAAGAGTGTAAGAACTTCGTAACATGCGAATTTGACGAGTCAAGCTTTGTACCTAGTGTTGACATTACAAAATTGAAAGATACATTTTCTATGGAAGTATGCATAGAAGATGGAGTTTCAATAAGGCTGAGAGCGACATCTTTTAATGGTTTATTTGAAGAAAATTCGTTCCAACCTAATAAAGATTATAACACGAACGAAACAGAAGCAGCAGTGAGTTCAATATGTAACATAGATAATCTATACACACCAATGAAGGATCGAAGGGCACAGTGTTTCGAAATATTTGATTCAACATTGACAAGTATAGATACACCGCTGAAGACTGAAAGTAATAAAGAAATTGTTTATGAAACATCAGTTACTGAAATAGTTCTAGAAGTTGAAAATGTAGAAGTAAAAGAAAAATCTGAAACGAAAAAGAGGAAAAGGGCACAAAGTGGGATCTCTGATGAGTCACTTAACAAAAAGACAAAACCTGATACTCAGTACTTACTAAACTCGGCCAACATACAGAATATTGATATAGAGTCGGTATTGAGTAAATTACATGGACCTTAGCAGACTGAAATTGTTTTATCATTGTATTTTAAAGTGGAATCTTATGAGTTAAGGGCAATAGTGTTAATAGAGATTATGTTGATCATATAATATGTATTATCTAAATAAATTAATTGATATACATAGTCAATTTTTTGAATATTATGTAGTTTCTTAATCGATGAAATAAATATAATACGTGTTTTGTAGTAACATGTGTAAGACACAGTGTTTTTATATTTTTTCTAATAAATTATTTACGTTTATTTCATATCTACTTCCGGGTAGATTTGTAATTGTTCGTAATTTAAGCCGTTATAATGTATGACACACCTCAGTAATATCAATTAAAATATTATTTTAAATTAAAAGTTTTTAATATATCTAAATTCTAAATCACCGATATCAACCTTTTCTTTATAGTTTTCGGGATTATTACAATTTATATGAAACAACTATGAAAGGATTTGTCGAACGATGTTAATAAAAAGTTAAAAATCATAGAAATTTGAAATACTTTAACATAACGTAACATCAAGCGGGCTAACCACAAAAGCCAGGCGGGCCGCATGTTGAGTAACGTTGATAACCAATCTTAAACAAAAGTATACCACCATGTCACCAATATAATATATGGTTTGTGGTGTCTTATAGTCCGTAGTCTGAGAGGAATTGTCTGTCTATAGGCGACTAGGCGTCAATATAATCAGTGCCAAAAGCGACAATTAATTAGGAGAATAAAACTTGGAGAATTTTATAAGTATTCGCGTTCTTTGAACTTATACGACAACGTTTGCAAACTCGAAAATGTGTCCAGAGGACATTGTAAAGAAAAAACACCCGAATGGATATTTTAAAAGTGTATAAATAAATTGAGGCGTATCATTTTTATTTTGCTCTATAAATATTTAAGGTTCCCAATAACTTTCAAAGCCAGAAACTTGTAAGATTTTTGCTAAAACTAAGTATAAAGAAAAGATAAGATGGAAACGTTTGCTTATCTATACTACTAATATATAAAGCTGAAGGGTTTGTTTGTTTGATCCGGCTAATCTCAGGAATTACTTTTTTATCGAGGAAGGCTCTAGGCTTATTATTATTTATAATATTTTTGTTAATAATACGCGGATGAAACCGCGGGTTTTTTTTTAATATAAGGCGATGAAGTATATATAATTTTTGAACGCAACTGTTTTTTTTTTTCATTTTTTTTTTAATTTCTCACGTTTCCGTATTATGCCTTTGTAAAATATCTGTTTAAGAAGTAGACACACGACTAGACTAGTATGTATAGCTATACAATATTAAATAAGCTTACACTTTATTTTAGCTTACAGATTTATTTCGTATTATTTTTTTATTTCCAAAAAATTATAATACAGTAAGGCGACTCTTTGGTCCATACAACAGCACTATTAAAAAAGAAAAGAAGCGCGCTAATTTAAAACCGCCGCCATCTTGTTAGTGCACATAAAGGTAAAATAATTAATTCATTATTAGTGCGTAGTGATTTGTAATGTGTTCAAAGATGTTATTTGGATTAAAAGAGTAATTGAGTAAGTAACTTACATCAATTTGTATGAATTTTTGTTCTATTTACAATTAGATTCGAGGTTCTTAAAAAGTCAGATTTCACTTCTAGAAGCTAAATTCAGAACTGGAATAAATATACTTCTCCAAGCCCTTCAGGCCATTTATCCTGTACAATTCGAACAGTTGAAATGTAACAAAGAAACGCTAATGGGTGTAGCGCTTATAACGTTTTAATTTTCGTAAATTACTGATGAACAAAAAATTAGTAATGAACAGCGTAGTTCTCAGAACAAGTCGCCTCAATATGAGACTGGTGATATGTCGTTGGTTGAGGTTCGAGCACGAAGTTAATGTCGTTCTCGCCATTGTAGGTCAGTTCTCGCACTAACTACATGCCAACAACATGTCTTAAGTCAACTGCTCTTTGAGTTATTACAGAAGCTATCTACCTTTGTACCGTCTCTGACAACAACAATTAGTGACGATTGGTCGTGATAGACGTGTGGTCTTGGGAGACGAATGGTCTTCGTTGACGTATGCTTATGGCGGACAAGTGGTCCTGGAAGACACACAAACTTTTATTGACTTTTGGTCATGGTAGATTTGTGGTCTTGGAAGACGAATGGTCTTCGTTTTCGTATGGTTATAATGGACGTATGGTTTTAATGGACGTATGGTCCTTTCAGGCAGTTGGGACGCCTTCTTCTTCAAGCCGGGTCAACGATGCCTGCGCTACGAGAACGTCGCGATGTCAGGAACGGCCGAGTTATGGAGTGAGTAATTTACATAAATTTATATGATTTGATGTTCTATTTATAGAACATATATTGGCCTATTCACAAATTTTATAGTTAATTAGAAAGGAATTTAATTAGTAAGTAAATTAGTTTTCACTTCTGGATGCTAAATATATATAATATCCTAAACATTATTCACACAAGGCCTTATGATCCCAAACTAAGCTGAGCTCGTTCTATGGAAACCAGACAACTGATATACTACATGTATACATTTCTTTAGTAAACATACTTATTATAAATATTTATATAGATAATTACACCCAGACTCAGGACAAACATACATGTTTATATTCACAAATGTATGTCCTGGGGAATCCAACCCACGACCTACGGCGCTAATGGCAAGCATCTACGATTCACGCTAACTGGCTCGTCAAAATTGTCAGGTTCATTTCTTTAAAAAACGTAACCTAACGGGTTTCGGGAATCGATTATGAAAGCTAGTCTGGCCCACCTATCTTTTATATGGCTACGTCAATTTATTTATAGCTCGACTGTGTGTCATTGGGGGCACATGTACCCCACATGTAGTATGTACACAAAAAGTTCAAGCGTGCTTCATACCAATTTCATCAAATTCGGTTCAGTGGTTTAAACGTGAAAGCTTAATAGACAGACAGTTTCTTTCGCATTTTTAATATTATTATATACCTATTAGTCTATTACTAACAGTATGTTTTCTCTAAATCGGTTTTTTTATCCTTAGTTTTTTTTAATATGTTAATAAAACAAAATATACCAATTTGAAATTATATATAAGAATATTTGTTACAAAAAGTTTATGGGCGACGCAATATTATAGCAAATGAATTATTTTTACACGTCAGAGGTTTACCTTTATTACATTCTATTGCGACATGATACGCATACACTTACTTATTTAACTGGGAGACATATATATAGTATTTTTGAAGTAACAGTCTGTAACTGACGCACTGCTGGGAAAGGGACTCTTCTTTAGGAGGTTTATAGTTTATTACGGTTCATGTTCATCAAATTCACATAGGTCTCGATAGCAGGCATTACTAGGTTACGGCGGTAATTAGAACATATTTTTTTAATATTGTGTCTTAAAATTAAATGATTTTAGCATACCTATAGAAAACATTTATAAAAATAAAAATGTTAAAAATACTATCGATAGTTTTGACCTGCGTATTTAACCAGTATAATTACAGTAGTAAAACCGTTCACTCTATATTATATACATAGATAAGACGCATGCTGCAGCGAGATGAATTTACTTATAAACGCAAATTAAATCTTTGAAAGGCAGTGAGGCTTTTAAATGCATTTTAAAATTGATATTATCGACATGTTTTGTATATTGTGCTGTCGGATCCTTTTTTTATTAAAGGTTTTACGTAATTCGAATCAAAATTCTTACGTATATATATAAAAAGTTAATCGATTTCTAAATCGATATTTATATTATGCTGTGTATAATTCAATTAAACTACATTTAGCAATTATTTTCTTTTAATTTGTATTTATAAAAGTGGTAAAACAAATTTAAAGCCGCTTACGAAAGGGATTTAATTAAGGCAATGATATTTATCTTAATAAGTAAAGTCAAGTCACAGTCTATGAATATCCCACTGCTGAGCTAAGGCCTCTTCTCCTTTTTTGGGGAGAATGTTTTGGAGCTTATTCCACCACGCTGCTCCAATGCGGATTGGTGGAATACACATGTGGCAGAATTTGAGTGAAATTTGACACATGCAGGTTTCCTCACGATGTTTTCCTTCACCGTCAAGCACGAGATGAATAAACACAAATTAAGCACTTGAAAATTCAGTGATGCCTGCCCGGGTTTGAACCCACGATCATCGGTTAAGATTCACGCGTTGTAGCCACTTATTTATCTTAATAAAAATCTTTAAACTTTTATACATTAATTAAAAGAAGAAATCGCGTCGATGCGTCTAATTTTCTGTACGAGCTAAAGAATACACCGTGCGATTATAACGATATTCCATTTAATTAGATATTGCAATTAGAGGCAATCGTGACACCGTCGGCGCGAACCGCTCATTACTCATGCTAATTTGAACCGCTACCGTGCGCATACAATAATCTCGGAAAAATCGCCTCCTCAAGGGGCTTCGACTGAAACCCATGCGAGCGCTATTTACGTATGCATGTTTGCTTAATTTGTTGCGCTTAATTATGGCTTACGTTGCTAAGTAGTTTTCAGTGTGAGAATTGCGTTGATGTTTTCGAAAGTTTTAAGTTAAATTAAAATTATTTTTTCATTACTAAAATCATTTTTAAAGAGCTTCAAACAGTATTTATTATAACAGGTAGGTACGATTAATTATAAGCCTTTGTTTGTATGTTATCTTATTAATAATGCCCTGATTTCGATGTAGGTCTGTTTATTTAATGATAGTTTTTAATGAAGCAGTTACAATAGAAATTGACGACTCTTCAAATACTTACTTGAAAATATATCGTAATCACCCAAATACATTGCATTCGATGCCTGCGGTTTATAATTTAAAGTTCAATAAAGATTATAATCTTTAGCGTATACGCTCTAAATTTGATAAATACCTACATCTATTAGTTTTTACAAAGTTTAAGTAATTACAAATGTTTTTACATATGTAGGTATGTTTTATTCTTCTTAAAAAGCTTGCATATATGAAGTCGATATTTTTAATATATAGATCAATGGAAATTTTATTATTAAAACATACCTATATTTTCTTTATATTCGTAAAGCCGTTTTAAGTATATCGTACTTAGTGGTTACGTACATTATAACTTGACGCATGGGGCACAAAAAAAACCGTCCCTTTTTTTTAAGAAATAAAACGACTATATTGACAATGAATTATACTTAAGTAAGAGTGTGATCTTGATCCGGTAATTACTTAAAGATCCTTTAAAAATAAAAAAATCAAATCATAAAATGGTAATAAGCTGCTTCTGCAAGACATGCGATTTGTAAATATGCTACTGATCCCATCACATTAGCTATTTTTCCATAATCGAGAGAAAAGTTTAAATGCTTGTTTTACGTTAACATTCTATGAAAAATTATGTTGTTTGAAGAACATTAAGTTAAACAGTTTAAATGAATCTTACGATATAAAATCATAGTGCTATAAAGAGGAATGACATAACCTAGACCAAAATATACGGTAGTGGCGGGGTCCGGGAAGGGAAGGGGTGTTCGCAACTGGGTCACGGATACAAGCTCCTGACACGAATAGCGTCGCATCTCACGTGGCGAGCATCATATAACTAGTGCACCGTCTCTTACACTGCTAATTGAATTTCGGTTCAACCGAATTGGATTGGTATATTATTGCTACATTTCTATTTTGATAAAAAATATTATATAATAACTTTATAAATAAAAATTATACAATACATTACTTCCTCAGTTTACATTGTAATAATTAATTAATAAAATAAGAAATTTATCACTTTGAAAGGGGTTTCAAAAGTACATACTTAAATATTGTTTGGATAAAGGCTTTTTGACGCGAGTCTAAATAGTAAAAGTTTTTGAATAATAATTATATAAGTATACAAAGACCAAAATATATATGTATATATATTTAGGTCTTTATGTTTAGTTTTATAATATAAGAAATGCATTACATTAACTTAAAAATAATAATTAATTATCATCCTAACGTACATGACACACCCTACGATTGGAAGTGTTCTACAATATATTATACAGAAGCGAAATGTGCAGCAAACTTGCCTTGTTGTATTTGAGTCTACATTTGAAGGTAACGGTGCCACGAAACGTATACATTGCTGTGTTTAATCCACTTTGTGGATATACCTCAAAAGATGACAAGCAATGTTTGTAGCTCTAGTAAATTTTCGAGAATTTAATGACAGCTAGTAATTCTACAGGCAGTTCGGGTATAAATGATTGCGGGTGATTTTACACCACCCACTCCCCCTCACCCTGTATAACCCGTCCCGAGAGCTCCCAAAGTGCAACGCGACGTTGCCTCGGACAATCTGCGTGCTCTGCTTATTTTCCCTTCTAATTCCTTTTCCGGAAATTGTCTTTATATAAGAAGACCAAGTTCGTTGGGAGCTTAATAATTTAAATTATAGCTAGTGCATTTTTAAAGAAAATTATATATATACTTTTAAAGGTGTATTTTATTTTTGCATATTAATATAATAACAGGACGAAAATATAAAAAAACTAAGAACCTTATATTATATATGTATATTTGTATAATGTTATGTTTCGTTGTCAATTCACTAACTTGCAAAGAGAAAATAAATAGGTTGCGTTATTGACTAAGCAAATTGTAAAAACTATATCGTTATAAACGATATAGTTTTAGTTAATGATGTTTTAGATGTCTAGATTTAGAATTACCATCAACTGGTTGCGATTCCATCTTACTTTAAGACTCTATTTTAGACATTATAGCATATATATAAGGTAAATAACACAAAAAAAATCAATAAATTGAATATTTTCTTGACCATTATTCAGAATGAGAATGATCTATTACAGTGATAATAATGTAAAGATTTTGTATAGATTCCTTTCGGAACATTGCCATATCTAAACTTAATAAGAAAGTTATTTGATTGGAACAATTTCAAGGTTAAGCAATGCATTTATTTCTATGTATGTTGGTACGACCTACAGGCGGGCTCAAAGCCAACTGGGTCGAGCTTTTGTAACTTTCTGCTATTTTTGCCAGCTTTGTACCTGCTATTTGAAAATACATAACTAAAAAAAATATTGAATAATAAAATAAGTTTATTTTCGTTTCATACATGATAATACGTGTATATAGTTAAGTACATAGGATTACGCAATCAGGGTAGATTGCATTGGGGTAATGTGGGTGTTTCAAAACTGAGCTTAGAGAGCAACGAGCGACGTTTGGTTAACTGCAAAGAAGGCAACGTCGTAAGTGCCAAGTATTACCTTAAGTGTGTCAATTGGTGGCTCGATGTGCGTGGCTCCCAACTCCCACAGTGAGGGTGGCAGAGCGTGGGGCAGGTCGCTGGATCGATACCCGACGTCTGGCCCACGACCTCGCCTTTCTTACCACCTTCCTAAATACTAATTACGTGCTTTGACACAGCATGCACGGCTCGTACCGAATGAAAAGAGCTATGGATGGTAGCACAAGCGTTATTAACATTTCCGCGGTCCTGTTTGCTTTTTTGGCAACGCTATTGTACTCTGTAAATGTTTACTAGCACTTTTACTGACTGAGAAAGCTCGCCATATTTTGCTCAATGATAGTTGTTCTTTTTGGATAACGGCTTTTATAATATTAGAACTTTTCTATGTATTCGAATAAATAAGCTATTGCTATAACTCAAAATATCAGATACATACTTTCGATCAATTTGCTGTCATAATGCTGTCTACCATCTTTTCTGAGCTGGTTAATATAAAGGAAACAAGATTAAAAATGTATTCCCCGCACGTGGGCCATAATGCGATTTATCGGTGCACGGGCATGTCGTGACTGCATTGTACAGGCAGGTATTTCGAGCAAATACATCATAGGTGCAGGCTTTCAGGATACCTTGTATGTGCTTGGCATCTATAACGCTTTAAGACCCGGTGTACAAATTTTTATATATTTTATTCATCAAAGTTCTAACATATTTTGATGACGTTTGTACTGTTTGTTCTAAAAGTAAAAAAAAGTTCAAAGTTAAATGACAGTATTGCATTTACTTTTTCGAAATTGTATTGGAAATATTGGGTCCCCAATAAATACTAGGAAATAATAATATTACTTGTACATTATCTGAATACGGCTTATTTGTATTAACTGCATTTATTTTTAAAGATTTATCTATTAATAAAAACTTATTAAACTAAATCCTTGTTCTAAATTGCCAAGTTTTTAAGCTCCCAAATAATTCACTGGAGGTTTTCAAACACTAATTAGTTGGTGTCGATTTAATATTGTACAAAGAGAAATAGTACTTAATTGGCAGAATGCATAAAGGTGCAAACTCATTACAAGGGGCGGTGCGGTTTCGGCCAGAAACTCGATGCATCTTCGGGTGTGAGTGAGACACCCCCCTCACTTTCGGTGCCCCCCTAGGGGGGAAATGGACGCACGAGGCTCCTCACTAGTGCGCTGCAACGTCGGTCTTTATGCCGCGTGCACTTACTAGTTTCTTTGACGTCCCTTTGTTGTGGATTCCAATTTCGAAACCCAACGCTATTGCATTCTGTATTACTTCTGAGCCAATACTCGGCTCATGAACAGTTGAAGTTAGTGTATATAGAAATACAAGAACTTTTTGGAATTTCTTTAGAGATTAATTAATTAACTTTTAAAATATTATAGCACACTTTTATATTCTATTAGCTGATACCCGCGACTTCGTCCCCGTTGCTTGATATATTAACAAAGTTTTCTTATGTACCTACGAAGGAAAAAACATCAAAAAGATCGCAAGCAAAAATATACTTTGTTTAAACATACATCACTGAACCCGCAGTGCATATACAAATGGTTGATTCTTGAAACTTTAATAACTTTTTATTAAATTAAGATATCGCAATATTTTTTTTGATAAGGGCCAAATGTCTTTGAAATAAAATTTAGAAAATTTCATTGAAATCTATCCAGTAGTTTTTCCGTGATGCGCGCACAACTGTAGACCTCTATCATTTTATTTATATAGATATTTATTAAACTTTAGTATCATAATACTATATTTCATTATATAAAGTAGAACTAATAATGAATTATTTTCGTTAAGTGTACGAATTTACATCCATCTCTATTAAACTCTTATATAGTCCGTCTTCTTTTTATCTATCCTTTAGAGCATCTAAATTAAGTATTATGCAAATTTCTTAAGACGTGGAGAACCGCCATCTTTAAAATAAATTGAAAAGTTGCACCGAAGGTCGTTCAAAAGTTTCGCCCATGAAATGAATCTGGTGGAGTAAAACACTTTCGTTGCTTTGTTTGTTATTTTAATTAGGAGTGTATTCAACGAATGCTATGCTAATGCAATGCGCACGATTTATTTCAACAGTAAATTATTGTTGAAATTACAGAAAAAAATAAAAAAACAGTAATTCGTCTTTAATATAGGATATTTCTAATACATTATAATAATATAAACTTTAATAATAAAATTGCTATCATATTTTTCATAAATTTACAAACAAGTTTGAATATTTTAATCAAACCAAATAAAGCGATTTAATTATTGCCCGATTATATTGTGGGAGTAAAAGGGCGCGTTGGCTGGGTGCACTATCGATCTCTGTTGAATTAGTGTGCGGATCGGTCGACGTCTTTGTGGAGCCCGTCGCAGGGCCAAACAGACCAAAACAAGCTTTGCCTCCCCAGCCCACTCCCAGCCCGCCTGTCGTTCAAGCCTTCATTTATGGTTTGGTGCCTCAATGCTTTTAAATGCTGCACTGACGAAATTTCCGTCTTGCTCGTATCTATGTAGGTTCTAATGATTCAAATCTTCCGATACATACATATGACTACAGCTGGAGTAATTAAAACTATTTAATCGAAATTATTTAACGTAAGTTTTATAATATTTCCTTTCATATTTCTATTCTATTATGAATATAATGAAATTTTGTGTCACACTTACTTTGCATTTGTAGTAAGATTTTAGTACGGACATTATTGATTTATGTTCATTTACTTATTATTAAGCATTACATAACCTAAAGCATTAAAAAAATACAATAAAAGCAAGTACTGCTTCTTTGTGGTAGAATATCTGATGAGTGGGTGATACCTACCCAGACGAGTGGTACCTACCCAGACGAGCTTGCACAAAGCTCTACCACCAAATGACCACCACCTTTGGTTCCCGAACAAAAAAACAATAAAATATAGTCCCAGTGTGATGCACTAGATATTACACACATCTACAACATTTTAATATACACGATATAAATATAAAGTAAAAAACTGAAACACTGTGTTGTGTGAGTAGTCGAGTAGGTATTAAATACTGCAGAAAAGAAATTAAAGAAAAAAATATAATACCATAGTGAGGAAAATAAAGTGACATTAATATGTGGTCTAACCCCACTACTTTCGAAGCTCTGACAATTTAACGAAACAAAGCAAAATATTTACCAAATTTATTAAACAGGGAAGAATTGTTTATTTTATAATGAAACATAACCGAATTGAAATAATTTTGTCAAATTTTAGCATAAAATATATAAGATATAGATATAAGATATTGTTATGTATAAATATAGTATGTAATGACGTCACTATATGAATGTAAGTTTTATCTGAATTATATTCTTTGAATTTATCTGCATTGCGCAATATATTGAGGATTTCATTAAACAAAGAAAAGTGTAATCTAGAGCGTCCATCTATTGAATTAGTAAAGTCTGTCAAAGTGCATCGGCGAGGCGCAAAGGTCGTTGCGTGGGAAATAGAGGTGGCGGGCGGCCCCCTCCCGAGGGCCCGAAGTAAGCTAGAGCTCCAGAAATTTGTTATGACGCACGGGGTTTTGTCTACACTTTTGTACAAACAATGGGTTCTTTAAGGTCTTTTAGAGTATACATTAAAATGTACATAAAATATAGCTATATATGTTCTGATATGATCTATACTTTATGAATAATTTCTTGTGACTATATAAATGAAAATTTCATAGATTTACAAAAGAGTAGACTGTTTAACTAAATATGTACAAAGTTTTTGTATCGTAGAAATATTTTTTATAAAGAAGTATTTGTAATTGATTTCCATGTAAGTCCCTTAGATAAGATGCACGTAATGACAAATGCGGTTATTTTCAAAGCTCGTTGCGTGAGAAAGGGTGTGACGCATGCACTTTGTCTAGACATTATATTATTATGAGTACGCTTCGTGCTGCCTCATTACACCCCACAGCTGCTACTCGTTAACAACATTAACATAAAGCCTTAATTAATTACTCGTCACTCCGTATTTAATTGTTTGTCGGTTTTTATTAAGCGTTTTATTTAGAGGCTGAGCGCGAATCTTCTTTTTAAGGTCAGTCATTAAAATATTAAGTGATTTTTTATAAGTGGGATGAAATTATCTTATAGTTAATAGAAAATGAACTCTGATATTTCTATTACTAAATACTATTAATAAATTGCAATTTAATTAATTACGTCATTATGGTAATCAGTTATTTTTTTCAAATGAAATAAGCGGAGTATGAGTTTTATACAGTTATTGTATTCGTAAGATATTATTTAACAAAAAATAAAATTACTTTCTTTGTTTTGGGAATGCGAAATAATTGTATCCATACATAACATACAAAAACGAAATCAAAATTAAAGTTTCACATGAATATTATTGAAATAACATATTAAATTAAAAAATATGTATTTTTAAGTTTTTAGTACAACTAATATAGTTTCGCTAAAGTCGACTATTATGAAGCAAAGAGCGATTACTATCAGATTAGAAGTGCAAGTTGGTTCGACGAACTCGTTATTTAGCACCTATTTCTATAGTACGTAACGTAGTCTGCTTAGTATTGTTCAGTTGACAGGGCAATGACGTTGGTTCGGTGCAGCCCCCACTCGCCCCCACCGTCGGTCGACGCTCTCTAAACGAAAAAGGAAGCCAAAGGATAATCTATCATGCCCCAGGCTTGCTTGATAAAAATGAACAATTAGACCGCAAAATCGATAACTTCGAATCCTACGTTTCGCTAGAAACAATGTCATATTGGAGTATGATGTTTGTTTAGCGAGGCTTGGTATTGCGTTTGCAAATGAATTGAATTTTCTAGAAAAATATTTTTGTATTAATAAGAGCTTTACGATTTAACAATAATTGACACATGTCCGTTCTTTTGGATTTAGATAGTGGGGTAGTGATTTTTATTTTCAAATATTTTTTTCTTATATCAATTAATATATTGATCATTGTATATAGTAAATTTTATACTTTCTTTATTAGTTACACTTTTTTTGTGTACTGATTACTGAACCACAAATACATTTATTTACAAGTTTTTCTGTATGAGTCAACATTTTTCATTAAAGATTATAAATTAATCTTATCGTACTTTACAGTACAGACTGTACAGACAGTACTGACCTTACAGTACTTTTAAATAGTTTTAGTTTTACTTTATAATAAATAAAATAAAAATGAAAACATGTTGTATTATCCGGCATTCGTAACATCCGTAACATTCAAGTTCAGTGTTATTGTCGAGGATAAAGTTAACCTGTGGGTGTTGCCAACTCGTACTTTCTTAGCCGACGAATAAATCTTATACCGCTTCAAAAATGACGTTAAATAGTTTTGTTGTGTGTAGAATAACTTTATCAATACATATTGTTGGATGTGGTGTATTAAATTTATCTAATATTTATCATTTATATATTTTGACGCTTTAATTGCACTATATATTTATTTTGTTAACAAAATATAGTGTTCTCTAAATAAATCGGGTATCATTGATATTTTAGTTTATTAATTTTAATTTATATTTAAAAAACGTATATAACACTATGAACGATTGTAATTATATGATAGAGCAGGATTTTTTTAAATCGAAATTTTTCAAAAGGGCATTTTCATTAAAAGTCTCGTTAGGCATGAAAGTTATTTATTTAATAGCTTGACGTCTGGGTGCATTACACTTTATGTTTTTGGAGACGGGGTGAGGCGAGTTCAGACGGGTGTATGAATTCGGCGGCGTTGCGGGTTCAATAGCCGGTCGTAGACCTACGTGCTACGCAGCTACGTCACACGTACCTTTCATTAAACGTGATGTTATGTAAAGGTAATGCAGATATGAGGTTGCGTCTGCGAAGGTTCTATACATGACTGCACAAGGAAGAGCAAGGGGTGTCAAGTTGCCTTGGTAGGTTTATACTTAACTTACCTTACTGATTAACTGATACGTTATTGTGTTTGTAACAACTTAATCTTCTATGTATTTAGATGTATGTTAAAGATTGTTCGTTGGCTACATTGCTATAAGCGATCTTTATCGTCTTCGTTGTTTTAATCAAAAATGTATTATACAACTTGAATTGTTTGTACAATTTATTAGTTCTAAAAAAGTTCTACAAATTTAACTAAGGCTGTATTCATTTAGTATAAGTTGATTTGAGTTATTATTCTAAACGTCAGAAGTTATTAAAAGAATATTTTACAACAAATTATTTTGTTGTTTACAAAATAATTTGTTTTCAAAATAATATTAGTGTAAAATATTGTACTTATCTAAGTAATAGGAAACTATGATAAAAATTGAAATATAAATAAAAAATATATACATAGTACATACTAAAAATATTATCCACGTATATTGCAAGCTAAAGGTTATGGCGGTGGTGAGAGGAGGGGTTAGGCAGATAAAAGAAGAGCCTCCGCTTACCTCTTTTGCCAAACTAGATAAGGCCGAACCACTCGACATTTCCCTTGTGGTTTATAGGTCATAGGTTTTTCTTTATAACTTTTATACGAAGTTATAAAATCGAATACAGCAGCGACAAAATATTTTCACAGTAATTAAATGTTAAAGAATAAAACCATTACCTTATTTAATAAATTATCACTTTTTACATAGGCAAAGGAAATAACATGCACCTTCACATTTTATCGACTAATGCACTCTGTTACACGATTTACTAAGTTAAAGAAATATTTATCTTTATTACATACATATACTTTAAACTATTTTAGTAAAAAACGTAATTACCACCTACCTCATATCCCATGCGTTAATCCTTACTGCGTTGGTTGCCTGGAAGAGATCGCTATGTAGCGATAAAAATTGCCAAAGTTGTATGTTACTTTTATTAAGGCTATTGCCATGTTTATATTTTTTTTTCTTTATGGTGTACAATAATGTATACAGTAAAGTAATATTAAGAATAGTATATTTATTTTATTAACGAAACACTATTTTTATTTATTTTACATAATATTTTTTTTGTATAATAAATTATTTTGATAACCATCAATATAGATATTTCACATCTACCGGGCGATACATATTATTTTCTTTTTTTAATTTTCTCTCCCACCCGCATTTACGCATTCACGAAGTTAAGCTAATGTGTAAATGAGTCGAGAAGTTCCAAAAACTAAGTTAAAGTTTATCGCATAACATTCGTTAACACACGAAACAACATTTAAGTGAAGGTTTACTGTTTGAAAAATCGTATTCACACTTTCGCTTTGATTCTCTGAGTGACTTTATATAATGTTACATATACTTGACTATTTACCTATTTTAAATAGTATTTTTTTAAATTCTTCACAATACAATTATCGAAAGTACACTATCATCTATTGATGATTATAGAATTAAAATTCGTCAGTTGTACAAAGAGATAAAATAGCAAACCAATAGCAATACTTTAGTCATGTGGTAAATGAAAAAAAAATATATGATTTTAAAAATTATAATCTTATAATACAAAATAATACAATTAAACAACAATACAATCAGGTTCCTTACCGTTTCTAATAATTAATTATCGGTACGAAATCGAAGTGTGAGTTATTTTTTTTATAGAATAAAATATTTACTTATCCTATAAATTTTGATACCTGAGTTCATTTCAAACGATTTCCTTATAGTCATTTCTACATAACTATCATAATAGTATTTCACGGACTCAGCTTGTTCAAATAATGTATAGTTAGCCGTAAAACGCTCTAAGCTATTTGCTTTATGTGTAAGCCTCCACTTTGTGGCTATTTCAAAGGCCTACAAGGTTCTATCTCTAGTAATCATATCCTAGATGCGTATATTTTGTATATTATAACCTGAGCTAAGGTCTTCTAGAAATGCTATCAGAGCGGTCATGAAAAGGTCATACTGTCAGATATTTATAAGGTACCGTATTTACTTTTTATAATTGGTAAGGTTAAGATCGAATATACATGTATGCCATTTTACGTACTAAACTATTTTTTCTTGTTGTCATTCAAAATTAATCCGACGAAAATGTTGTCAAGCCGATGTTGTTTTTTTATTCGATCTTTTTGAATAAAATAAAATATACGAACAATGTTTATTTTATATTTTCTGATGCCATTTTCGAAGTAATTTCTATACTGCGATATTAACGAAAGAACATTTCTAGTTTAGGTGTAAAATAATGTTTTGTTCTCCGATATTCTTGGTAACAAAGCAGTTCAGCTTGGGATATTATTTGTTTTAATCGACGTTTATATGAAGGCATATATAAGCTTTTAATTTTATGTATGTATTATTATTATATGAGATGTTTTTGGTTACTGTGTAGTGTGTACTTTATAATGAAATTGATAATTTAATGTATACATACATAGACATAAAAAAAATCAAGTGTCTGTCTGTGTTCCCGAGTAAGCCAGTTGAGGGTCCCTTCTCAGCCAATAATAATAATTTTACTCTAACCGTTTCGGAATAGGAGGGGGGGGGGGATCAAATGTCATCTCGTAGTCCAGGCTTGTTTCTTTTTAAAAGAGGAATTTTATGCTTTAAAATGGCAGCCTATGATTTTCTTTACAAACTGGATACCACGCTAGCGAGGCCGCCGGTTTTGCTAATTTAAAATAATTATGCTTACGTATTTTGATAAATAAAAAAATAAAACAATTATAGTTTTGTGCTAAATTAGTTTTTGGAGTTTAAATTTAAATACACACACCGTCTGACGCGTTTATTTTTAAATTAGGCTTAGTAAGTAAGGTCCTCCAGGCTCATTTCGGACGGCAATCCGACACGACCGGAAAGAGTTCAGGCGCAGGACCAACGGCTTAACGTGCTTTCCGAGGCACAGGAGTGTAAACACTTCTAACTTCCAGACTCCGGGCTGCTAGTGAGAATTTTCTAACAGAAAACCCCAATAACTATTTATTGGCCCGACCTGGGAATCGAACCCAGGACCACCGAGTCTGCGGCCTTATATCAAGCCACTAGACCAACGAGGCAGTTAAGCTTATTAATTTAAAATATGTTTATCTTTAAAAAAATTTTTAATTATAAACTATTTAAAACTACGTTTTAATTAGCTTTACTATCTAAGGTAAAATCATAATTTATAAGAAACTTGTATCTGCATTATATTTTACGCAATTAAACACCTGCAATAGTAAATAACGATCAGTCCTTTTATCCTTTAGTTTCACAATATTCTTTGTACATTTACATTGATATATTAGTTTGAAAAAAATACTATGAAAAAATACCGTATTAAGGTCTTTTGATCGTCATTTACAAATAAATCTTGTCACAAGACCGTCGTTTTCTAAGCGTTAGTATGTAATCAACGGTTCGAAAATTTCATATTGAGAAGTGATGAACAGTGTAACTACAGCCGCATGGAACATTATACCTTCGTTCCCAAGGTTGGATGCATATTGGCTATTTAAGGAATAGCTAATACTTTTTACATCGCAAATGTCTATAGGCCGTCGTGACCATCTAACAGCAGGTGGCCTATTTGCCACTTATCTATAACACAAAAAAAAAATATTTCTATTTAATTATCCAATTTCCTTTCCAATAGAAGATTGAAACAACATTGAATCAACATTGTTGTATGTACATAATACGTTTTTGTCGAGCTACATTTCATTCAAGTTCGTCTTTACCTATCAACGCATCTACACGATGTAAATGTTTACGCAATTTAAAAGATAACGTCGTCATACAACGTCATAATTTTCAAAAACAGATATTATCATTCCACACCTCGGCTTCCGAAAGCGTAATTGTCTTTATTACTATTTATTACAATACGTATTATTATAATTTATTAATTAAAAGATTTATGTAAGATAATGGAGCTCGTAATACATTTTTAAATTATTTGAAAGTTGTAGTAATGGAATTCCTCAGAAGTTTGATTCTGTATTTTTATAATTATTTACCTATGGGTGCCCATTGTGAAGACGATGCATATAAATATCGTATAATGTACAAATAACGTTTTAATGGCGCTTAACAGCAAATTAAGTTTAAGACTTCATTTTTATCTCAAAACGTTAATCTCAAGCCTTTTAACATATTAGATATTTAAAATTTGAATTGGCAGTTGTAGGCAGGCACTCAGGCAGGCAGTTGTGTGCCTATATAATGTTTAGATATAGATTTAGTTCAGTTATTAAATATTAACCCACAATTCATCCATTCTACTTGTATTGGTATAATATAAAAAACTGTATTATATATAGTAACTGTATAGTATAAAGGTAAGCGCGATTTACGCCCCAAGTTCTGCCTGTTATTATTCGATCGAATATTGATATTTATATATCGAATATTATATATCGAATAATAGGATATTTTATTATACGCTGATGACATGAAAATTTTTAGAGTAATTAAAACTACAGGATTGTACTCTATTACAAAAAGATTTAAATAGCCTTTGTCACTACTGTCACCAAAATGGACTTACATTAAATCTTAAGAAATGTAGTATTATAACATTTTCTCGTAAAAATAATAATTTAATATTCGAATACAAACTTAATGAAACACCCATAAAAAGAGTAACCGGGGTGAGAGATTTGGGAGTACACCTCGATCATAAGCTACTTTTTAATAACCATTTGGAAGCCATTAACGTTGGAAGAGCGTATCGGATGCTGGGATTTATCCTTAGAGTAGGTAAAGATTTTCACTTTAAATCTACACTCTTTTTGCTATACAATGCCTATGATCGATCGATGCCAATGATATTTACGATCCATTCTCGAGTATGCCTCAACAGTTTGGAATCCATTGTATAAAAAGAATATAGATAAAATCCAAAGAATACAAAACAAATTTCTTAAATATATTTTAATGAAGAATGATGATACTCACGATAACCCTCAAAGTCTCAATATTTTGACATTAAAGGAACGTCGTATGGAAAAAGATGAACTCTTTCTTTTCAAATTACTGAATAATTATATTGAATCTCCATTCTTACTTAGCAATATATTTATTAGATGTCCTCGTATGCAAACTCGTAAAAAAAAATTGTTTGATGTTCCCAAAACCAAGAATAAGTATGTACGCAACAAACAGCTTTCTTTATAGATCGTGTATAATGCACAACAATATATTCAATGATTATGATTTATTTTATTTGTCGTTAAAAGAAATGAAATGTAATATTAATTTTCAGTTTAAAAAAATACAGAATAATTGTATTAATTTGGTCACATTTTATTAAATTTTAAGTAATCCATAATCTTATATTCAATTGTTATTTTTTGTAAATTGTAATAATATATATTTTTTATTTTTATTAATATTTATTCATATTTATATCAATCTGCTATGTAATGATTTTGATCTAGTTAATTGTGAAGACTTGATTGGTTTATTTCTCTGTAATGTGATAATTTTTTGTATGAATATTATAACTGTTTGTCTTCTTAAAATAAATAAATAAATTGGTTTTCAGCAACGTGCCCAATACGCTGTCTGCAAAGACCAGCTTTAATCGATATAAGAGTTGATGTATCGGAAAGAATGATTTTAACAGTTTAATTTCTAGTTTATCTTTGGTTTTTTATATTTATTAATATAATGAGGAGTTCTGAGTAATATAATAATCTAATAATATTCCCACAACTGACAAACACTAGCACAAGAATGCTGACTCTACGGGAATCCTTTTCCAAATAATTAATGCGATAAAATAGTGCGACGGCGCAGGCGCAGATCGGTGCGCGTGACGAGCGCGCGCGCACGGTCACGACGCATGCGCGAAACGACCGGAGAGGCCGCACGCGCGACCTCTAGCTCAACTTAAAACACGAATATTGTTCGCTATTTATTCTTGCACCTGTTACATTTCTCTTGAATATTTCACAAGAAAGATTGGCGATGTAAGCGATGGTTAACATTTCTTACAATGCCAATGTCTATGGGCGTTGGTGACCACTTACCATTAGGTGGCCCATATGCTCGTCCGCCTTCCTATACAATAAAAAAAAAATCAAAGATGATGGAAAGAGAGAATACAGTTTTTAACTAAATACACGCTAAAGAATGTTTTATAAGTTAAACAAATGAGAATGCCTGATTTTAAATAATGAAAATGAAATTATATACCTAATACCTATGTAATTATAATTTAATTATATATTAAAAATTATATAATTTTCGGTGATTACCTTGTGTTATATACGTATAAAATTATAAATATAAGTTAAAAAAAACATAACCAAGCATTCTATTCCGTTTGTATATAAAATTCGAATAAAAATGGAAACCCTCAACGATATTAAAATACAAATTATATAAGCTTATTTATTCAATATGAATATTCTTCTAAAATTGAATATTGAAGGGGCAATGTAAAGGGAATATGAGCAAAGTACCATGATAAGGATGAAACGTGGGTAGGGAACTGCGTCCCGAGTCCCGGCGTCTATTCGCTTCTATTCTATTAAATCAGGGCGCTGCCCTTGTCCGTACGTGCGAAGCGGTTTCGTGATTCATTCTATGCAAAGTTATTCCAGATTTGAGTTACAATCAAAACACGGTATTTACGTAACACTTCTTTAAGAATTTTATGTTAACTTTTAATCACTTAACTCAGAAATATTTAGTAGTATATTTACATTTTAAATAAATTTATTTTGAATGTTTTTTTGACATGACATTTAGTAGTCATTTGTTTTTAACATATCATGATATCAATCATATTATTGAATCAAATAATTGTCTTTCTTTTATTCTATGAGGATCTGTAAATATCTTCTAATGTTGTGTTGCATTTTTAGTCATAATTTGATGAAGTTAAAATTATATTACTTTTACTTTATCCAAGTAGAGTCCTATAAGCACCTTTGAATCGGCGTTAAGTTTGATTTAAGTAAAGCTTCCAGTTCAGGATCGAGATAAGAACTTATTTAAGTACATATTTAAATTGTAATGAGGTTAAACTAACAGTTACATCTAATTATTACAAGTGAAATTATAAGTAAGGAAATTAAGTAAGTAACAATTACAAGTATAAGTGTAAGGAAATAAATTCTTCAACTATGAAGCCTAGCCTAACACATATTTAAACTTTACTTTAAAATCTTGAAACAACTGGCGTGTTATATCTTTAGGTAAACTATTATATGCTTGATTAAAGTGTATAATATATACATTATGAAAATACATTATCAAAATTGAATATATAAAAATGCAAATGCTACTAATTATATATAGTAATTGTATAATTAAATTTATACTAAAACGATTGATTTTTCTTTTTGCTACATAGGGATACAGATTATTCTGGCACCATGTTCTTCCAGAGCACTAGAGACAACAAATTTGAATGACACTAGAAGTTAAATTAAAAAAAAAATCCATCAATTACAAATTTCCGAAATCAATCAAGCTGAAAAAGTATTACTACGCGAATTACATCTTGCATGAGACATGAACTTGTTATACCCACGTGACACTGCCATATGGAACGATTTCGGCTATGGCGCTGATTCTTAACTAACCAACTGCACAGGAGATGTTGTAGTGCGCAAGTGTGTGAGGCACTGGCACTTTCTCTATGCCTGTGAACAATATAACGTCACATAAAAGTGAATTATTTTGAGCACCTCTTTAAATAAGTAAAGAAACGGCCCGTAAGTGTCGTAGTGTGTGAGGATCTTTGGAGCTTCTTCCACTAATCTGCTACAAAGCGTGTGGATTAGTGCGGAGCAGCTGTTTATCACAAATTTTGAATTATGGCGTTTTTATTTATTAAATCCTTCCTTCCTTTTCTTCAATTTCTGTTGGCAAACTCCATTTATTAGACTCGCCAACCATAATTATACTCTCAGTATTATGAGTTTCTTATATATGTATATGGCTAACTAGTAAGCAAATACCCGATACAATTTGGCCGCCTTTTATTGTTCGTGGCTGATACTAGAAAGGGAAATAAGATTTTTTATAATCTTCAAAGCAGATGTCAAAAACAGTCATACAGACTTTTAACTCATCTCTTTCAGAATATGTACTTGACGGGAGTTATTTATATTATAAACTATAGATGCAACATAAAAGCTTTATTAATAATTGTGTAAATAACTTTAAATTTTTTTGAGTACCACATAAAATATATATATACTATTTTACTAGCTTCATAAGTATTATGGTAAAGGACATGGTCAATATGGCGGTATTTTATTGGATCTGTTGAAATTATGTGCTTGTTAAATTAACGAAATAATTTATTTTATCATGCCTATCTTAAACAGCCACCACCAATAGCATATTTTAATCTGGCTGATATTCTTATTTCAAGTTTAATTTTTATTTTGAATCTTTATTTGGATGATTTAGTAGAAATATATTTTCCTCATTATAAATTACTCTCAAAACAGGCTGTATAAATTATTCCTACGCATCCATTCATATATAATCTGATAGTACGACAGTGTGAAGACAGTCACGTCGGCGATATTCAAACAGCCATTGGAACGTCACTCGCTAACTATCGAAACCTGTCTGCTGATCAGCGCAAGCGCAGTGCGTGCGTCGGCTTAATGGAGTGAAGTCTTTAAAAAGATGAATTGCTCGTTGGTCTTGTGGCTTGATATAAGGCCGCAGACGCGGTGGTCCTGGGTTCAATTCCCAGGTCGGGCCAATAAATAGTTATTGGGGTTTTCTGTCAGAAAATTCTCAGTAGCAGCCCGGAATCTGGAAGTTGGAAGTGTGGTACACTCCCGTGCCTCGGAAAGCACGTTAAGCCGTTGGTCCTGCGCCTGAACTCTTTCCGGTCGTGTCGGATTGCCGTCCCATCGGATTATGAGAGCTAAGGAATAGAGAGTGCACCTGTGTTTGCGCACACACTTGTGCACTATAATATCTCCTGCGCAGTGGGCTAATCTCTCTTGAGATTGGCCGCCGTGGCCGAAATCGGTCTGGAGGACCTTATATATAAGAAAACTATTTATAATGTCTATTTTATACATACACTGCAACAAACACAAATCATATTTATTTATTCATTTCATTTATGGTTTTAAACTATTTATTATTCTGATTATTTTTACTGTCATAATATGTCATAGAAACGTCACTGTTAAACCTGCATCTATGTATTAATAAGTCATAACATTAAGTTATAAACTCATAAATAAATTACGAGCGTTGTTCTACATGCAGTCCTTATATAGAAACTAAAGTAATAGGTCTATATATTAATTAGAGCATGCAATTAATCTTTTAAAAGTCAATAAGCAAAATGTTTTTGAAATGCACAACTTGCGCTAATTAAAAACACATGTTAATTAAATTGCACGTAATACATTTTGGTCTGACAGAGTTCAGCTTTAGGCTTAAAAGGTGTAAAGTATAACTGAGAACGCATCCTACCATCTTTTGTATCGCTTACATTTGCTGTAAGATAGTATTTTAATTTATACTCGTGTCTCAATAAATAACAGTTGAAAAATGTACCAATTAATTATTATTTGAAAGATTAATCGCTCTTCAACATTAATCAATAAAAATGCCTAATATATCAATCAATATGTTTTAACGTTTAAATAGTATAAAATACTTGATAAATTTGGTTATGAATATATTGTAAAAAACGAGTCATATGTCCCTTGAATTCTTTCGACAACTCAACAAATAGCTACCAGCGACATATGGCGACAGACAACGCGTGACAACTGACAATGCAATTTCGTTCGACATCAACCTGCGGCCACATTGGAGATGAGATTTCGGTAACCGGTCATTTCACTTTTTCCGCTTTCTTTATAACAAACATGCGATCCGTTCGGTTCATACATTATTACTTTGTATACGTATCATATTAAGCGCTTTTAAAGTGTATAAAATTAGTCACAATTAATTAAACGAGGAACTTTTACTTCGTTATCGCACTTCATCGACGTACATCTGAGTCAGTAATATCTGTAAACACCGCTTCTGCATGCGAGTTGAAAAGCTTTACTCACGCCCCGTCACACAGACTCGCATTAATTACAGAACAAATTACACGTTCGTTATCAACGTTCCTTATTTAATAACAGGCATTGTTGTCCATTCGTGCCAAGAAACGATTCTTTTCAGCCAGTGACTGATTTAATTCGGTCGGTACATGCTTTGCGAGTAACGTTGCGATGTCTTCATCTGTTTTTAAATCAATTTGTGTATTTTTTTTGCGTTCCGTCTGAAATAATAGTGGTTTTGGATAATTGATTGGTGGCTTAAACATGTGCGTTTCTAATTTCAAAATTTTAAGTAATAACTCATATAAGGCTGTTTAATTTTTATGTAATATATAAATTTTTTCAATAACTGTCTTACATAATTTTTATTGTTGATTTTATGTAATAGTTACTTTATTTGTAATAAATGTTATTGAAGTAAAACAGTTCTAAGTTATAAATAAGGCCATTCAGGTGTCCCATTCAATTTGTAAAAGTGTTTAACACTTTACTATAAAATATAAAGTAAATTGGCTCAATATTTATAATATAGAAAAACATTTTGAACTATTGAAGTAAATTTGTTTAGTAAGTTAAATTTTTCGTGAGTGGAATTTAGGGGTCGAATTCAAATTAGTTTATTTTTACTATTAAGTGCAACGTTTCTACATAAAAATTATGAATCTGAATGGTTTTTATCTAAAATTGGGTTGCTTCAGTCACGTATATACTTTATTTTTTTAAATGTTGTTCTCACGTACTATTAAATAAAATCGTTAATAATTTTGAAAACTTGAACTTTCTTGAAAATAAACTCATTAATTAACTAATTAATTTTCAAATTTAAATATTTGAATTGCATTTCACGTTAGATATGAGGTTAGATAATTATTGTTTATGAATGAATAAATTAAACTCGATCTAGTTCCTAAGTACAAATAGTTAATTTAATGTGTGTCCTAACATTATTATTAGACATTTGTCGAATGGTTGGAACAAGCGCAGATGGTTGGACTAAGCACCTGCATCTAGATTGGCGATAGCACTTAAGGCCAACTTTACCTCAGAACAGTTTGATCGTCGAAGGGGCATATTTGCATGTCGTGCGTGACAACTGACAAAAATATTCATAAATATTAATAGATAATTCGTATATTTAATTATAATCATAAGCTTTGGTTTCATTACTTAGAAGTTGTTAGCGAAATTAAAACGCAATTTAATAGTGAAGTCTTGTCTTTACCTTTATTTAAAATAAAGTCATCTTTATTAATATTTTAATGCAATGCATATGTTCGTTTATTTTTGATTTCGTTGTGATTTTTTTCCTTAATCATAAACTTACACATAACGTACAAGAGTGATTTGAGGTTACATTAATTGAAAATAACTAAATTTAATGGTGGAACAAAAGATAATTAAAAAAGTTTTTATATTTGGACAAAGCATGCTATTTCTTATCTACATTAAGATCTGTAGTCTTGTCAGAAAGGATTAATACGTAGGCATGCATTATTATGACGTTTTAATTAATTGAACAACTACGCACTTACGTTCGAATTCTGATCTTGATAATATTATCTTTTTGAGGCGACACCCTTATGAAGATGTAACGATACGCTTTATACTATATCGACATATCTGCTTTTCATTACATGAATATTGTATGATGTTTTATATCTTTTTAAATAAAAGTCACTGTTCGCTCACATCGTTCGTAATTTAAACTTAAGACAAAATTACTTAAAACAAAATGAAAACTCTAAAGCAAGCTAACATTTAACATAATAGTTCAACCGTGTTTGTAATAAATTAACAATTAACGGTAGCTTTGTTAATATGTAACGCACCAATTAAAAACCAAAAACCCAAGTGTATTTTATCACATATACATTATTTAATATCCTGGTAAACACTACTTAAGGGGTAACATATATACTCCAAGGTTATATACTATTTGCAATGTAAGTACGCAGATGTGAACAGCAGAAGGTGTATTTACTCGTTTGGTGCTGTATCTTTATCGGGAGTCTATAAAACATTAAAAATGAATACGGTAGAATGGAACACGCATTAAAGTTTCGTTTTAATTTCGAAGCGGTATCGAGTCAATTTATTACCGACCTGTAACAACTAATACCGTTGTATATCGCTCCGAAGCCTCCTACGGAGACGGCTAGGCTGTAATGCCTTCTAATCTCTGGTTACATCCGGCGCGTGCCTTACCATCGCATCGGACACGCCCTTGCCTTCGGGACTAGTTTGTTTTAGCACGACGAACGCTGGATTTTTAGCTTCGGCTGTTTCTGTAACATAACGATATTTAAGATAAATTAATATACCTATGGAAGTTTATTGATGCCCACGAATAACTAATGAGTTGCTGCCTGGGTTTCTCGTTAGGAACTTGGTTGGTGATTTAATATAAATTTAACATATTAAAAATCTGCATGGAATTTCATATTAATGTAAATTTGCTTCGCAAAAATGTCTTTCAAAATTGTTATTGTCAAATTACAGTGAGTAAAATCGAGGAAAAAAAATATTTTGAAAAGCTGTTCAAATGAACGATGGACGAAGCAAGATTGCACCTGAAACAGGTATTGCATCGCAGTACTCCAAATGACGAACCTTAGATAGTTTTGTGATGACAGCAATCTCCCTTAGCCTGTTCTTTAAACTAAGGCCAGTGGCTTTTAACATTTCCTATAGTTTTAATGGATTTCAAATAAATAAAACATAAAACTTTTTAATGGTTGTTATTTATTATTTAATTATTATAGTATGTAATAAAATTGTAAATTAATAATAAAATTGGTGTCATGTATAATTCTGGAATATTTTAATGGATAATTGGAGGACAGTTATAGATAATATTTAGCTAAATGTAAAGCATATTAAAATGTAAAGCAATAATAATTTTGCTCCGAAATGTTGTCAACTCCTGACGTAACAGTAATCCACAGGCCCCCTTTTACAACGCACTATAATCGAATAGCAATCATTACATGAACGCCGACAACGAATTGAAAATAATAGATTCCTTCATTATTTACCGATTTTTACTCTGTTATTTAAGAAAAATAACAATATGAATAGTGTGATGAAATATTTATAGCGCAGATAGATGTAGATAAATTTATTTCAGACATTCGATTTTTAAATTACCTATATATTTCTATTCAATATTTTTTTTAATTGCTGACTGACAGCCTATACCAGTGGAATTAACAGTACCTAGTTACCTACCTATGCAATTTTCCACAGGAATTTCTTATGGAAGGCAGGTGAGTAGCTACTTAGGAAGGATTTTTCAAAATTCATCTTTTTATAGGTTGAATAGGGTATGAAAGTTTATAGTATTATTAATTTCTCATCAACAATTAATATGGAATTTATGTAATTGATTTTGAGTGTTATTTTTTAAAGCTTTATGTAATGCCCATTAAAAATCTTTTATTATAATTATATATATTTGATCCGAAATTTACGTTATCCGGAATTCATTAAAGTTTTTGGATACAAATATTATTTTGCGGAAACGCGTTTCAGGACATTCGTTCACTTTTGAAAAAAGAACTGGAACGCTTTAATGGAGGTCACAGTTGGCGCTAGCAGAGCGATTAAGCACTAATGACTTATTGGGACATAGTATTTGTAGGTAACTGTTCGATGTTCACATCTATATAAATAAAATGAGAGAAGTCTGCAGTTGTGCGCGCATCACGGAAAAACTACTGAATATATTTCAATGAAATTTTTTATATTTTATTTCTTAGGCCCTTCAGGTGTTCAGTGATGTATGTTTAAACAATGTACATTTTTGCTTGCGATCTTTTCGATTGTTGATGTTTTTTTCTTTGTACATAAGAAAACATGGTTAGTATATCAAGCAACGCGGACGAAGTCGCAGGTATCAGCTAGTCTAATATAAACATACAGATATTTCGATTGCCTATATTTATTTATTTATTTACTTTCCCACACACCGAAAAAGACATTACAGTTGCCCAAATCGTCTTTTTCGGGTTATTAACAACAGATAGATACTAAATAAAAACAATATTACAAAAAATTTAAAAATACAACAATACGAAAATATAATGACTTGAGGTCCTCCAGACCGATTTCGGCCACGGCGGCTAATCTCAAGAGAGATTAGCCAAGTGCGCAGGAGATATTATAGTGCACAAATGTGTGCGCAAACACAGGTGCACTCTTCCACTTCCAGACTCCGGGCTGCTACTGAGAATTTTCTGACAGAAAACCCCAATAACATAAGAAATTTTAAACATAATTACTTGGTGGTAGAGCTTTGTGCACTTGGTGGTAGAGCTTTGTGCAAGCTCGTCTGGGTAGGTACCACCCACTCATCAGATATTCTACCGCAAAACAGCAGTACTTGTTATTGCTGTGTTCCGGTTTGAAGGGTGAGTGAGCCAGTGTAATTACAGGCACAAGGGACATAACATCTTAGTTCCCAAGGTTGGTGGCACATTGGCGATGTAAGAGATGGTTAACAGCTTTTACAACGCCAATGTCTATGGGCGTTGGTGACCACTTACCATCAGGTGGTCCATATGCTCGTCCGCCTTCATATGCAATAATAAAAAAAAAAAAAACATAAGAAAATAGAACAATATATTTTAAACTACCTAAACTTACTATCTAACAAAAAGTTATAGTATTTTTTAACTTATCTGGTGATGGAGTATGAAACAAGTCAAGTTCCGGACACTCATGAGTGAGTGGGGCCTGGCTTGTTAGCACAGTATTACACTGTTGTAATGCAAATAATGTTCGGCGACGTGCAACTGCATAACCATCGGGCACAAGCAGATGCACAGACTCTAATATAAGAGAATTGATTTTGCGCCCTTCCAGTAACTCAACTAAATAAAAAATGCGACTTATGTTACGTCTGAGCTCTAAAGTGTTATAGCCGGTCATACCCAGAAGAAATAAACTGGGATATATTACAGGATAACCGACAAAATATCCATACTGTTTTTTATATAACCACCGAATAAATACTTTCTACCATTTCTACATATTTCTTTTCATGCGGATTCCAAATAATAGAGTTAAATTCAAGTTTGCTTCTCACTAAGGCGTTATATAAAATTTTAACTGTAGTAATTGATTGCAAATGGTGAGCTTGTATTAGTACACAACCTAGAGTTCTAAATTATTTAAATTAAATTATCACACAAACTGTTTATATGACAACGGAATGATAAATCACTTGAAATCTTCATCCCGAGGTCGGTAACGGTTTTTACTCGGGATATATTTAATCCATCCAATTGATAATTCATTATAATGGGTTTTGAACTACGACTATGTAATAACTGAGCACTTATTTACATTAAATTTTAACTTATTATCATTACACCATTTAATTAGATTACCTATATCATTTTGGAGAAAAAAACAAAAAAGAAGAAAATGAATACCATGTGTGTGAAAATATATTCCACCTTATATTGTTCTACCTTATATTATTAGAGACTGCAGTAGTGCCTTTGTCACGCCCTTATGGTATATTTTTAACTTATTCTATAAGAATTCTCTATATCCGGAGGCTTGGCAATTATCACGTTTAGTTACCCCACCCAAAACGAGTTTTAGCTGTGAGATAAGTGAGTTTAGACCTATAGCGGTATTGTCTGTTTTCGGTAAGGTGTTTGAGTCTATATTGGAATCATGTAAGGAGACAGTTTGAACATAAGATGGCATAAGGAGGCACGGCATGGGTTTAGAGCGGGCTGCTCAACATACTCTAATTTGATGACATTTTAAACTTATGTGACGAATGTGGTGGATAGTGGCGCGCAAGACGACGCGGCATACTTTGATATCACATTTCATAAATTAAAAATCAAATTACCAAGGAGAAATATAAAAAAAAAATGCAGCACAAAACACCGTCTTATTAATTTAGATTATGATATTTAAAAACTGATTTTGGATAGGTAGTGCAAAGATTTATTTGTTTAAAGTAATAACTTACAATAGAAAACAAAAAATAGGGCAAAACATATTGATAAATACTAACTACTAACAATTAATATCATTTGTTTGTCCTTATCCCATTTATTTTGGGTCAGATCCATTTTTGCCCTAAATTTTATCTTTTACATCTAGCCATATTTCTAACCTATGAAAGTTCACACGGCTTTCCTCACAGAGTGCATAAATTGAAAGAATAATTTCGAACATACTTAAATCACATCCCCTTTCATGATTATTAATTTGAATCACTGATGTAAAAAAATTAAACAAGAAGGTTGTAAGCGTTTTAAATATAGAAAAGTTATTGATCAAATAAAAAACAATACCTATATAAGGTATTGATCATATTCTTTGGTGTGTATTTTTTTATTCATACTGGTTTTTAGTATGTTAAAAGCAGTTTCAGGTAGCTTGATGGTAGGCATTACTAATAGGTACAAAATGGATTACACGTTTTAAGCAGGATTTCCGGTAGCATACAAACTCAATATTACTTTGTATGATGCCTGCCCTTAGTCGAAACGCTTCCTCCGAAGCTTGGTGGTCATTTTATTAATTACTAGCTGCCCGTCCCGACTTCATAGGGGTAAAATAAGGATTTTATCCCGTGCATTTTTTAATCAATACGATATAAACATTCAACGATCGATCTATTCACCCATCCAGTGGAGTGCAGGGCATATAATAATCCTACTTCCCACTAATATAATAAACGCGAAAGTTTGTATATGGACGTTTGTTGCTCTTTCACGAAAAATCGACTAAATGGATTTTAATGGAACCTTACAATAATGTAACGTATAAATCAGAATAACAGATAGGCGCTAATTTAAAGAGCTATTAAGCAAATTGGCCAAAAGTGTAAGTCGGAAAAATTTCATCTATTTGCAAGCCATTCTGTAATGTGCTGCAAAAACCGTAAGAGTTACCCGAATATATTTTAAGTTTCTTCAATAGTATTCTCAGCGGACGCCAAATAATTAGGTACTTTCACAGAAAAAAATGATACCCTTCGGTTACTTTATTGCAATTTTTGTAAGATCTCTAATTTAAAAAAAAAAAATATAACATACGCGCGACCGTACTTGGTGGTAGAGCTTTGTGCAAGCTTGTCTGAGTAGGTACCACCAACTCATCAAATATTCTACCTCAAAACAGTAATAGTGAGTGAGCCAGTGTAATTACAGGCACAAGGGACATAAGATCTTAGTTCCCAAGGTTGGTGGCGCATTGGCGATGTAAGCAATGGTTAACTCTTTTACATTACCAATGTCTATAGGCGTTGGTGACCAGTTACCATCAGGTGGCCCATATGCTCGTCCGCCTTCCTATGCAATAACAAGGTGGGCTTATAACTACATACATAGTTGTAGGTGAGATGTGGTTGTGTCGCACGCGCAACTTAACGAAGCGAATAAAAGTCAATTTGTTGCATGTGTATGTTTTTAAAAGATTCCCGTATTATTATAGCTAGGTATATTATAGTGTTTCCTTAGCTGACATCGACTCCAAAAATAACAATAATTGTAAATAAATTATCAACCACACAACACAATCGTACCTACATATTGATGAGTAGAAAATAGTAAGTTAATTATCAAATTATAGAAGAATACGCAATTATTTTTTACTTTTTAGTGCATATTAATTTGTTGTTCCTTTGAAGTCGGTTTTTATTTTGTTAAAATGTTTGTTTATTAGGAATATTTACTCTGCTACTCGAGCGCAGCCGGGGCGGGTCGCTAGTAATACATAAAAACAGAGGATATTCTTTAATGATTTCTAATTCTGGCTATAACTGAGCTATGAAATGATGATGACATAAAAAAACTGTCTTAAAACTCTGATAATGTTCAGGCTGTGTTGACTTGAATGTAAACAGTGATATATTATATACAATATTTTACTGAATGTTTTTTTTATTATATTTTTCGCCATGTAGCTCTTCGTAAATCAAAACGTGGTAGAAGTGGCAATTAAAACGTCAACCGTAATTCATTGAAATTTTTCTCAAAGATAAAGATCAAGTCAAAGAATACGACGAAAATGAGTACCAAAACACACGTAAACGAAACGTCATAAAAAGACGGTCTTTGCGTTGTTATACTAGGAGTGATTTTGAAAGTCAGAAGCCCAGAGCATTCTAAATAACAAGTAGATCTTAAATATTAGCATTCTCCAAAGACATATCACGATATTATAAAAATATCTATGTAATTCATTTGGGTAATTAGTTAAAAACGAGCACCCATAATGATAATATAAAGGACGAAAGTGTATCTAAATTAACGCCGACTTGAAAATACCAACAATAGAGGAATGTCACAAGGAGATATGGCCCGTGTGGGCTGGTCACGTTGGCCGAGGGCACTCGCTCCGCCCCGACTCTTCGGTGCAGAACATGCGCTTGCACTACACACTACTAATACATATCGGTTCGATCATGCACACACACACGCACAGCTTAATATTATTGACTTTTTAATTACGCCAAATATTTTCATGTCCACATGGCAAGTAATAAGTATGGGACATATAAATAAAATGGTCACCTACTTTACGTTCGAGATTAATTTAGCGAATCTGTACCTCGATAATTGTCATGCAGTTATTTTTATAATAGAGATTTATGATTGGCCCAACAAGGCCTTTGACGCAAACATACCTTACACCACCATGTAATGTAAGTAGAACAACTTTTTTTATTTGTTATGATGGGAATCGTGCTGAGTCCCCTGATCTGTGAAGCTTATACACTGAATATCCCTCAATGTATAAGCTTGTACATTACATGGCCTAATTGCTCTAGCCGACGAGGGTAACAATAGAAGCATGTCATGATACAGTCGATGCGTGGGCTGGTCACGCTTGCCGAAGGCACTCGCCCCGCCCTCAGCTCTTCCGTACTACGATTATGCGCTTGATCATCGTCTAAATTAAGGTTAAATTTTGTCTTATTAAAAAGAGAATATCTGGGAAAATCTGCAATGATTATCTACACTTCAGTCGACATACGTTAAAAGTTTGTACAATAAATTATGTTTATAAATAAAGATGTTAAAGTTGCGTAAGAGTACTTAATAAATAAGCAAACAAGCTGCAATTTAATCTTTCTTACGACATAACTGTAGGCTAACTAAAAACTCATTAGTTACGCGTTACGCTAAACATAAGTATTGTTTCTACTACCATTGACATTTTGTTATTAGATGTAATCATTCGTTATACAATTACCATTAAAGTAATTATAAAATAAAACATCTGCTAAGCTCATCATTTTCTCCTAGTTATTTTTTTAATATTTTTTATTATTGAATTCATGTTGAATTAAAACTTGTCATAAATTCAAAAACCATAAGAGGGATCCTTAAACGGGATCATACATTGATTTTTTTTAAATTGATTAATCGTTTTGAACTTTTAAATAATTTCATATGATAAATGTCATATTACAATAGACGTTCATTATTCATGTTAGAGGTTGGTAGTACTCGTGCAGCCTTGATCGAAGAAGAAGCTAAAAGTAAAGTCGTATCTTTATTTAAAATAGACTGGTCAATGGGCCTGATTGTAAGTGGTCCTCACTACTCATAGACTAACGGCCGAATACTGAAACGTCATTCAAACATGAAGTGGAACTTAATTAATTGACACGCCGTTAATTTAAAATTTCGCATACTAAATTTGAAATTAATGGCGTTCCAGACAATTGTCCCATTTAATACTTGAATGACGTTTCAGTATTCGGGTAATAGACATTAAACAATTTGAATCATCCCTAACATTTAGGTTAGTGCGTCATCGACCTTAATGTAATATCCTTTGAACCTATAGTTACACTAACTCACTCACCTTCCAAACCGAATCGCAACAATACTATGTAATGCTACTCGCTAGAATATGTGGATGGTACCTACTCAAACGCAGGAGGCCTTTTGTACAAACAAAACCTTGATAGTAGGTCCAGGAAAAAGTAACATTCCTTACATGTTCTACTGGCAAAGTTTATTCCCCCTACGCTTCACCAGGGTTGCTGGATATGCATGTGGCAGAATTACCCACCATATGCACTATTTATCACGATATTTTCTTTGACTGTCGTGCATAAAATCAACACAAATTATGCATGCAAGCACATTTGCTGATGCTTGCTCTTATTTAAACCCTCAATCTTCGGTTCATGTCTCATTTTAGGCACAAGGGTTGTTTGGTTTTCGTGTTTCTTTCTGTGGACTTATTTACTCATTGCGTTATACACGAGTATAACGTTTACACGAGTATACGTTTAAATATATGTATGTACCATTGTAGTTTTATAAATTTTACTCTAAGATGTTTTGCGATAGTAATATAAATGTAATTGATAATTGTCGCACATTAGTATTTAAAAAGCAACAACAGTTTTTTATACATCGCTACATTTAAAATTCCAAATCGGCATTTGGTATTGAATTGATAAACTCGCCTATTGTAACGTTAAGAAAATGTTGTGATAAATGGTGTTTGTGTACCCGAACAATTATAAAAGGGCAAGCAATTTTGTTTACCTCGGTAAATAGTAATTACATAGATTGTTAAACAAGTTAATAGACGTCTTCATACTTGATCATAAAGGTTTCAGTACACAATATTGAATGTATGTATGACTAAGATATGGAAATTTGTTGGTGAGGCGGAATTCTTAAGATATTAAGCTATCTATGCTATTATGTTATCTCAGTTATACAATTATTCACCGTAAAAATATCTACTTTGCATACGTGTTTTAAATCACTCAACATGTTGCGAACTTATCTATATATGTTAATATTAACTTTTATTATTAGCTGTCAAATTTGCTAGAATTCGGAAGAATGTTATTTCCATGTCTAATATTAAAAATGTACTGATTTAATTTAATATATATGCAATGCCTTGATCTCCTTAACAAACTCTTCTGGTTTTTACCAGTAGTTGTGATGAGACATCAAGTTTTGCCAAATTTTGATATTTTGTAAATCTGTAACAATTCCGCCTAAAATTGTTTGTTTCATATTTCTGTTATTTTGGTTTAAATATGAAACAAATTACGAATTTCGAGTGTCTATTAACATTATACTTTCTATCTTATTTCATTATATTTCCATTTTCGGCTTTTCGATCTTGTTTTTTATATTTTAATAATATAATCATACATTATGTTATAATAATACCAAATTAGATTATATCTTAAAAGATGACAACTAAAGAATGGTTAAAGTTCCTAAAAATAACTGTAAAACATGCTTCGCAGCATATCTAATTTTATTACAATAATTTAAAAATAATGTAATGAATAATGAAGATAAATTGTGACAATACATCTTGATTGTGCAGATTAATCTAATAGATAATTGTCATTTACCAAAAATCGCAATTATAAGCATGACTTTCAAAAGAAAAAAAAAACATTTATTTAAGACGCATAATAATGAAAATTACTGACTTGGTTAAATTCAGTGGTATACGCCTTAACTCATAAGTTTTTATCATCGTAATCTATAAGAATATATATTATGTAAATAGGCAAATACGAAACAGTTCAACCATTTTCCTTTCAGATTATTAAAACAATTTGAAATTTTGTTCGTTTTCCTACAATTTTAATAAAACCTAATTCAACTATCTAAACATCAATAAAAATAAAAATTTTAACAAAACAAAAACCGACTTCATAGGGAAAACAAATTAATATGCACTAAAAAGTAAAAAAATAATTGCGTATTCTTCTATAATTTGATAATTAACTTACTATTTTCTACTCATCAATATGTATGTACGAATGTGTTGTGTGGTTGATAATTTATTTACAATTATTGTTACTTTTGGAATCAAAAACTTCTCGACCGATTTTAAAAATTATTTCACCCTTAGAAAGCTACGTCTTTACCGAGTAACATAGGCTATATTATATTTTCAAAATCTTATAGATCCCTACTTAACATGGAGCAATGTAACCCAACGTATCTAACTGTTGCCTATAAAAGTTATTATTTCGCGTGCGCTGCGAAAACTATTGACGGTATATAAAGAAGTGTTTTATACAATAGTACTACAATTACTTGATCATAACGATGTTATGGTAGGTGAATGATAAATTTAGATAGCCTATAAAAGATTCGGCCGTGTATCTTACTAAATACTTTTTATTTATAAATACTTTTTATCTATAGGCACTTTGAACATCTAAAAATTAGCAATAAGAAGTTTAAGCACATCTGTTATAGATTTGTTGGCATTCCCAGTAAGGCGCCAAAAATATTCTCGAAGATGTTTCTGGAACAGATAATATATGTTTTATAAAATTGAGGCACATATCCAAATCATACAGCCCTTAAACAATAAATTAATTTCATGTGGAGTTATTTTTATATATTTTATTTATTATATTCAATAATGGTTAGCTTAATCGGTTAGCTATATCTATTACAATAAAATCCAGATTTGTAGAGCAAAAAGAATACATTAAATTGGTCTGATAGTTCTAGAAATTATAGTATAAATATAAATCAATGAAATTAAAAAAAAACAGAAGTATCATTAAACTATTATTTAAAAAAAATATAAAATAGTTTATCTTTTTCGTTTGGTAGTATTTACGGTCAATAAAGTGTTTAGTGATTGTTATACTAAAATTAATTTCACATTATGCCATAATGGTTATAGATGACTGTATTTCGTGTTGATTTACGTCGCAGGCCAAGAAGCAATTACGAAACGGTGATTGAATTTACGTCGAGTCCGATGAGTTTTAAATATACAACTTCATTTATGTACAAGTTATAAAGTTATTTAAAACTAAATTATACAGAAGATGAAGTTTAATACATCATTAAAAACTGTATTACGTGGAAAATTGTTATATTTTTTATTCATTTCAACATTTTATCTTTTTTAATCTTTGACATTTTAAAAAATAATTATTTAAAGCAGTAAATTTCGTAAACTCCGCTTTGACTTTCATCAAAAAGGAAGTGGAGAGCATAAACTGAATAGTCTGTAATGCATGGGCTAATGGGATGAGGGTCTAGATTTTTCCTGGGATCCTCACGCGCTATTACCTACGGCCCGCTAGTCGTGAGCGCGCTTTGCATATTTCAAGAATACAAGCTAAATGCGTGCACTACAGCTAAGTGAAATGGATCCGCGGTATGACGTTAACGGCTAGCTAACCACGTTGCCTAGTTTTCCCACGCTTAGTAATGCTCTGAACCTCCTCTGAGATTGAACCCGTGTACGGAAACTATTTGGTGTTTATTTATACGTACTTGAATCTCTTTTTAACCGACTTCAAAAAAAGGAGGAGGTTATCATTATTTGTTTTTTTTTTTAAGTAGGAGAATGTTTTAGTTAGCATGTGTTTTTTCACTGATCTCGGATTTGGGCGGCGGTTGATTTTTGTCTTTATTTTTTAAATGTTTCCTTTCTTTTAGATTTTTTTTTAACAAAAATAAACCGGTACGATTTGTCGTTAAATTGTTATCAAATAAATTGTAATTGTACGTAAATTAAAAACATGTGAATAGCAATATATAATACTGATTAATATGTTTTATTATTAACTATATTTATGATTGATATAATGATATGATATTTCATTTAAGAAAAAGAATAAACAAAAAAACTACTTATGAAAACTTATTGGAGAAAGTATATTATGAAAAGTAATACTTTTTATTTTTCAATTAAAATAAAACACATTTAAAATTAAATTTTTCCTATCATATTATTATTGTTGTTCTAAAAAATATCTTTAATTAAATAAATTAAATAACGAATCGTTTCATCGTCGTTGCTACTACTCAAGCATTTATCATACGCAGGTTGCGCGTTAATTTTTCACAAAGCTAACTGGGCTATTGTAAGGTGTTGAAATGGCTATTGTTTCTCAGACAATGGACGACAATGGACGACAATGGCTACGTATCTAAAGGCCTAGCCTCCGACCCAGGTCTAGTGTCTGCAGCACCGTATCGAGGCGCCATTGTACGATGGAAATCGATACCAAGACATCGAGATTCATTTTGTCAGTGTACTTCTGAGTAGATTTATAAAATGGCTAAGCCGTGGGAGTGTAAAGTATAGTATGGAAGCTACATTTATATTTTATACAAGTTCTACATAATACTAATATAATGACATATTTTTTTTATACATAGAATATGTGCAGTTCCCGTTTTTAGAAAATAACTAATAGTTTTAGTTAGAAGTAGGTATGGCAATAGCCCAGAATCAAACTTGTGACTTTTATATCGCTAGACGGTCCGCAAACTGCAATTGACGCCAATTAAATCATAGTTTTACGGCAAAAACTCATAAGTAGCTCTTATACAACGACAATTCTAGGATATCATTAAATTTATATTACGTTTGAAAATCAACAAATACTAACTCAATGTACTTATTTATTATAATTCATAATGAAAGGTGATTTAGAACTGTCATAGATTCTAGGTAATAGGTTAGAACGACGATAAAAGTTTAATTGCTGGTGCGAGGATCGAGGCTGTTCATAAACGTTTCGCTATTTTATTGCATACATTTATTTTCTAAATTTATATCTATTCTTGTATTTATTATTTTGACTTTCTATTATAGTCGTTTGATGATTGATTTCTAATATTTATAATAAATATCTAATATTAATTCATAAATTATTGATTGATGTACACGTGTACATGCAGCATAGTGTTGTTTTCTTAATACTATATTATGATGTATTTATAATAATTTGAAATATTGTATACTTCCATTTATCACGTGTGAATGTTATAAAATTTGTGCATACCGCCTAGAATACCTAACTAGGTATTCTTCAGCAGTGGTCTAACTAGACCACTACTGAATATGAAACAAAAATATGTTCCTGTTAATAGTAATAATGTTCCTGACAGTGTTAAGTTAGCCAGTGTTATTACTGTGATAATATTACATATATAGCTCTAATTGATAGACTGTTTGGCCTGGATCCGGATGCCTTGGATCTGGTCGATTTGTCTACCCACAAAAAGTTACTCCATTAAGTGATTTGTCTGCTTAAATACATTGTACTGATTATATAAGATTCGAAATCTCATATTGTGCAGGATTTACCCGTCACATTTTGTTTTCCATATATTTATTATCTAATATAATTTTTCATCAACACATGTTTTATAGCACGAGGTATATGGTGAAAGATTCTGCATCGCCCGCCGCATGACGTTCGTTCACGTCATCTCGCCATTAAGCCCGGTTGTGGAATCAATCAATTATTTTTCGCTCGACGTGCACTAAAAAGATGGCAACAGTTCGGATATTAAACGATAGCTCGACGTAGAAGGATGGCGCGTTCGGAGCCGATCCCTTTGATGAACGCTCGCTATCCATCCACGTTCTTATCTCGGCTTCCGAGTTTCCGTTCAATTCGTTTTTGGTTTACCGTGATTATAAAATATCTATGAAGTTTTGTTGCAAATCGTTTTATTTTCTGTATGTTCGTGTTTTAGCGAATGCATGTACCCGTACACAATTTGCATTTTTCGTATCTCTCGCAATTAAAGAGTTTCCAGAAATTAAAACCCCGATTAATTAGTAATCCGGTAATTCTATCACCATTAGCTACTTTGATGGTCAGTCATAGTCATAACCATCGCTTTTACGTAGACAGAAAGGAACTTTGATTTTATGTCAAAACTTGTGATTGATTAATTAAATATTTTAAGACAAAAATATAGGTTTGAAAAAATACTTCATAGTTGTAATTGTAAAGGAATAAGTGAATTACATTTGATTCTTTAAATATATTTATGTCCATAACTTTCGACTGCACGTAAGCAATACTTGCGTCATAGGAATGTTTAAAGCTGCAAGTGTGAGATGTACAAATATTATGTGAACATCAAAAGTGTTGTGTCGTCATTATTTTTATGTGTTATATAAAATGAGAAGATGGTATCAGTAATAGTAAGTCGTTCATCTTTCGATGGTAGTCTTAGTGGTTCAGGCTCCCTTGAATTGCTTCTGTCGGTGGTAATCTTATATAAAGTCCCCTATTAAGATAAACAAAGTGATTTTCACAATTGCTTTTTACGCTATTTGAGAGCAAAATATTCGGCCAATGTGTTTAGTGATGCTGAATGTAGACACTATGTAATACTACAGTATATGTCTAAAACAATATTATACTTAAATGAAATAATAAATAGAACACAAGTGGCAACATGTAATCAATGTATAAACAAAATAATAATTATAATTTTAATTTATTTCTTACAATAAATGTGTCTTCTTTTTCGACTGTCAGATCAATCATAACAGTAAGAACGACATTAAACTAAAGAGCCACTAAGCGACGTTTATTTATAGAGCCGTTAAGACAGTTTATCATTAAGTGCGTTTTCTCTTTTATATATAAATATATGTACAATTGTTGCAAATTCTTACTGCGAGTAAATAAATACATTTCTGCCGCCAGGCTAAATCTTAATTGTTTGTCAAAATTTCCAAACATTTAATATTCCCGTAACGTAACAATAATATAACTTTGTGTACATTTCATGCGAAATGAACCAGATAATTCTTTTATATAACAAAAATTTGTAAGCACTGTAATATAGATTAGGTATATTCTCGTTTCACAGCAAAACAAGCGCTTCCTGCGATCAGCCTTCAACTGCGCGCCAACTTTCTGATGGATGTTTGGAGCTGAAACTTTCAACATTTTAGATCTTTGCTTTATCGCCAAAGAAAACATCCGTAACTAGTGAAAGCTTACCAACATTACATCTGCTGCAAAACATTTCTATGTATTTCGTGTACTATTATAATTTTCATTAATATAATTATATTTTAATAAAAATACATGGAAAGTGATTTTGATCATCTAAAAACATGATCCGCACAGCCACATTTTTAAGGCAACCTTCTAACGTGTACCATTTTCAAAATCTTTATTGTGCGTGATAGTTTTAAAATAAATATTACAAAAGAATGAAATATGATTAAAATTAGCAAATAATTCATTACTATTGCACTTTCTTGGGTCACTTTTTGGTAAGTACATCATTAATATATTTTCATTCCATTCTTGTAATGTTTCATTTGTAAAAAAAACTTCAGTAAAAAAATCCTTCCAATGACTTTTTTCTCTTTCACGCGTAACTCATCACACATCACACTAGTGCTCCACATAATTATGTACATGTAAGTACATAGGTATTTGAAACTAACCGATATTTTAATCTCAAAATAATTATTAAAATTTAATAAAACCTTACACATTCATCTATATATATATATATATATATATGTATATGATGATATAATTATTTTGAGATTAAAATATCGGTTAGTTTCAAATACCTATGTACTTACATGTACATAATTATGTGGAGCACTAGTGTGATGTGTTATATATATATATATAAATAAATACGCTCGACGTATATATATATATATAAAAGAGGATGTTTGTATATGTATGAGATCGATAAAACACACAGAAAAAGATCTGTCAGTCGTAGTTATGTAACTTCGAGAATTCAAATGAAAAATCTTTTTCTTATTTAATTTATTTGTCCACCTCTTATACAGCACTGTTATTGTTTAGGATTAAATCAAATAAATAAAATCTTAATTAAATTTGTGAAACAAATGAAATAGCATAAAAATATTTTATATTCTGAGCCGGTTGGCGTAGTTGGTAAGATACTTGCCTCTCATGTAATGTAAACAAAATCTGAGTCTTGTTTAATAAAATTCATAAATACATTGTATTCATACAAGCAAAATATGTCTCGATAATAACTTTCTCCTATATAAAATTTGAGAAATTTATTATGTAAACCTTATTATTAATCGCAACAGTAATTTTAAATAAATATATAATTACACTTTTATTGTAATGTGAGTGATTGGTTATTCAAATAAAGATAGAATTGAATCTTTCAATATTCCAACACTCCCTAACTGAAGGTAAAAATAATTAATATATAAAATATATATAATATAATATAAAATAAATATATATAAAAAATATATCGTCGAAAACGTTTATATAATATATTTGTTATACATTAAACTTAATTTATATAGATGAATCTTTACAAACGTAAATAATGTAACAATTAATTAGTTACGACTTAAGGGGTATCGAATTCCGAAGGTTACGAAGCAAGCGGTGAAGGGGTGTAGTTGAACTTGTTTGGAGCGGGATGGATCGGGGCACGGGGAGTGGGGTGGGGCGGACAAAGCCTTCCGTGAAAGCCTTCGGACGTTGATAGATGCGATAAGCTCGGATGCAAGTAAGCTGCATACATTTCTTGCTCAAGTTTTCTTAGCGATAATTCTGCGGTGTCGGCTAATTTTTTATTTTATTTTCTCCGTTAGATATTGTGTTGAGCGTTTCTTATAAATATGCAAATAAATTAAAACCTCAACATTTCTATTCAAGCAGAAAACGAAGTAATACGTTCGACTCTAATAAACATTTTACGAGTCACCTGAAATAGTAAAATCCTCATAAAACTTTGCCAGCGTATTGTGATGGTTACAAAGCTAGCTCTAAAACTTTGGTGCCGTCCTAATCCATATTGTAGAACTCACGTAGACACGAAAATGCGCCGGTCTGCGGCGCAGCGTAAATGCATTTTCTTATAATTCAGGAGCGTCACGTAGCCGAGCCCCAGAGGCGAAACCCCGGCTAGAAGAACGCAAGCGAATTTGCAGTTACCTCTTTTTATCCCACGTCCCGACCTATAAAAGAAGATAAGAAAATTGGACAGAATAGAAATACTGTTTTCATTATTCTTTGTAAATTCTGTTCGAAGACAATTAAATAATTATTTACAATTGATTATTATCAATATTTTTAATGTATAAATTGCTTTAGATAAACAGACTACATGCAGAAATGAATGAATGAAAGAATGAACTTAAAAATGTATTAGACTTAAAATTATAAAAAGTAAAAAAATGCGGCTCAATTTTTTATATAACTGTCTACATGTGCATATTCGGAATAATGTTACATATGTATATGAACTGAATTAAAAATAAAACTTACATGGGCGACTTGCCTTAAAATAGCGCCTTCGTATTCTCTTTTACGTCGCAGCTGTCATATTTGAGCAAGTGAGCACCGACACTGTGCGAATATTTTATTTGGGCAGTGCGGGGACTTTACCCCCTACGCCTATCCTCTGGGGGGCAAAAGGGTGGAAGGGGGCGACGTTGATCGATGCACGTCTTGCGCCGGAGGCTGCACCCAACGTAATTCATTAAACGCTCAAACTGCAAGCGGATTTTGAGTATTAAAACGATTTCTCACGGGGTGTCCGGTCTGGTCGTGCCGTTATATACGTTAGACGGTTTAAAAGGGGCTCTTAGTAAGGCGAATTTATTAATGAAGCTCGGCGAAGCAATGGGGAAAATAAAGTTTAATATACATATAACTTGCTCAATAAATTGAGCTTGATTAATTCTTTATTCATTGAGCTATGTTTGTTAAATATTGAAACATTTACTTAATCTGTTGACTGACTGATTGACTTAAGTACAATTAAATATCCTCATAATCTTAATGACGTTATTTTGTTAGGAAAATAAATTTCTTACATTAAAATTATATCATCAAGAAAAAAAAATCACAAAATATGTATTTTTTGATGTATTATTTTTTTTACAAGTTGTTTGTGTATTAAATTGAATTAATTAATTAATTAAATTGAAATTCAATTTAATTCAAACGCAAATTTCTTACAAATAATCGTTCGAAACATAAACTGTTCGGTAGGTATTTTCTAACAATGATAATGATATAGTACCGTTTCTTTTAGACTGATGTAGCAAATGGGCAAATTTCCTAAGGCTTAGACGGTTAAGCTGGTCTGGAGCGACCATTATTCGTATCCTGAAAGCGTGAAGGCAGGTTCTTGCTGCACCTGCATCAATCAACGTCACCGCCGCCTGCAGGACAGGGGGAAGATTAGGGTGGTGGATAGGTTCTACTGCACAAATGTTTCAACGCTTTCTTCAACTATATAATATATTTTACACTTTGTGTTTTTCTAAAATAATATTGACTGAATAATAATGCGTATTTGTTGCTGAGTGAAGACGATGTTTGCCGTTTAAATATTAACCTACTTGTAAAATGCAATAGAAGCTATTTTTATTTGAATTTGATAAAATGAATACGATGATTATAAATAAATTATAAATATTGTGGTTTCAGATTCTATAAATTTTCTAATAATAATGATTATGTTTCTATAACTCGTTGAAATTGCTTTGTTATCTTAATATTGTGTTTTGATATTTTTCACGATGTTGGAAAGTTATAAGCCTTGAGAGTCGTTGCAGTGGGCTCTAATGGGTATGTCTCAATAGAAGGTAAAAATGAACTAATAGCTGCTGCGCGGTGATCGATCGATGTATTTGGGTTCCGTTGAAAACAAATGAACCTTGTCGATTATATAAAAAAAAATCAAATATTAACCTTTGCAATTTTAACATTAATATTATAAGTTTATTTATATGTTTGTTTGTTTGCTACGCTTTCACGTCTTAACTTCTCAACAGATGATCATGAAATTTGGTATAGATGTTTGTGGTACAGAAAGAGACATAACTTGAGACTGATCCATCTCTTCAAATACGGGCAAAGTCGCGAGTAGAAACTAGTATTAAATTTATTGATATTAATTACTGGATTTTACGGTATAACGAATGGCACCGATAAAAAAGAGAGTTCATTTTTATAAAGGGTTTTGTCGATATGTAACGACAAATAGCAAAATTAAAATTGGTGAAACTTTATGGGGACAATTAAAATTAAAATCTTATCTTAAGCTTAATCTATACTTAAACTATTGCGATAAGTCAGCCTAAAGTCGTTATTATATGTTTCGACCATTTCTTGTCTAGATTTATGAGTAAAACTTGATTATATAATATTTTTTTACATGCCAAACAAAATAGAGTAAAAATTAAATAACATATTATTTTATTCTAATTACTTTCAAAGCGAACTAGTATAAATTAGAAGTAAAAACAAAATGACTCGTCACTTACTTTTCATGAAATGAGTTTATTTACATACACATAAAAGACTGTTATACTTATACAAAAAAAACTTCATGTATGCGGAATCCTCTCGCAAAAAGCTGGGAACACTTCACGGAAGCGTTTGTTTCTTTTTACATCCTCGTCCGCCTTCGGTTTCATCCGCAAAATCTTGCCTCACAGAGTTTGAATAGCCATTAGTTATGCGTTTTATGAAAGGAATAAATCCTTATTTTCTTTCTGTCTGTCAGTTTATTTCTTCCGACAAAATGTTAAGATTTTTAGAATAACGAGAGCGTAGAATTTTCCTTAGAAATACTTTAAGGCTGAAGAAATCTGAGGTTCCTCTTACAGTATTATCCTTAAATATTATAAAACAAAGTCCCCCGCGTATCATGTCTGTCTGTATGATCGCGCTAAAAAAGTACTAAACGGATTTTCATACGGTTTTCACCAATGGATAAAGTGATTCAAGAGGAAGGTTTACGTGTATAATGCATTAATGTTTTCTGTAAATTAGTTGAAATATAGCGATAGTTGTTGAAGAAGTCGGAAAAAAACGAGCCGATTGGGAGCTTTCATCGAAAACGCTGTACAATCCCTTGGAGTTATAACAAAATAATGTATGGTGAAATTGTTCCCCTTTCATAGATCTACAAAAAAATCCGCGATGGCATATGTCTATCTTTTAAGGATAGCTAACTATACCCATTTTAATGTTTAAAAAATGTTTACATAAAAATGGTAAAATTGGAAAGCTATAAAAACGGATATGATATTAATCCTTATTAAAATAAATACGTTATTTACTTTAAGCATTTAATGTATATTATAATTGCCCTTTACACCACCCAATTTAAATCAATATCTTAGGAGTAATCGTAATTTTAAAATGATCGCGCACTAAATAAATTCAGGCGGTCCAACACCCATCATACAAACGCGTGATGCAACCGCTTGCGCGCCCCGCGTCCCGCTGTCGCCCGTACGCTAGCTGTCGCCCGCATAAATATAAGTAAAGGATAAATGTTTGCTTGAAATTTGAAAATCTGTGATTTGAAATTAATATGTATGAAATGCATTTCTGTTAAGAAAAACTTTAGTAACGGTTTTTTTTTTTATTTTGAAGTTGATGATTATTCTTTAAATAATCATCAGTGGACTTATTATGAATTCCTGTAGTTTGATTTAATATATTTATAGTTTCTTTCTTTCTTCAATGGCTTTTAGCAAAATTTAATTTATAAAAATACTAGCTGCCCGTCCCGACTTCGTACGGGTAAAATAAGAATTTTATTCCGTGCATTTTTAAATCAATAACGTTTAAATGTTCACTTATCGATCTATTCGCCTATTATTATGTTCAGAATAGGGTATTGTAATAAAGAACTACTAAAGAAAATGTTAAGGAATCGATGATATCTTCTAAAGTCTTGCTGCCCTTATCCTACTACGTAGGGTCGGTACAATATGTATTTGTCTTTCACTTCTTTCTGTCTCTCGTACTTACACCTTTCTTACACAATCCATCCACACTTTCTTCGGCTTTCCTTTCATACTGATCATCCTTCTAGTAACATGTTTTTCATCTTTTCTCATGCCCATACCACGCTAATCTATAACTCTTTAACTTTTCAGCTATCGGTGTTACTTCCAGACTTCCTTTGATATACTCGTTTCTTAAATTGTCTATTCTAGTAACAACGCACATCCCTCTTAATATTCGCATCTCTGCCACATGCTTTCTTTTTACATCGTCTTCTTTGGCAGCCCAACATTCAGAACCATACATCATGCCAGGTATTTTAACGGTCTTATAAATCTTCCCTTTGATCTTCAAACCGGCATTCACAAATCGTCCACCTGTCACCCTGCATTTATCCGGTTCCTTATATCCCTGTCAATGTTGCCATCGATTCTGTTTAATGAACATATCTTCTAAAGTCTTTCAAATAAGTGTAATAGACAATTTTAATCTATATTAAGTGGCCAAGGTATTAATAATTATTAACTGACTTCAAAAAAAGGAGGAGGTTATCAATTCGTCTGTATTTTTTTTTTGTGTTTGATACCTCATTACTTTTGATTGAATGAATCGATTTTGATGTTTTTTTTTTATTTGAAAGCTGGTGCTTCCTATTTGGTCCCATTTTAATTTGGTCCAGTTTTGACAATGACATCCATGAGAAAACCATATAAGTCGTAAATTTGCATTAAGTATGTGCACGACAAATGGACGAATAACTCAATATCACGCCAACCGATTTCGATGATTTTTTTTATTGGAAAGAGTGTACTTCAAGGTTAGTTTGATGACGGTTTCGTTAGGTTCTGATTATGGGATCCATGACAAAGTAACGGAACTCTTAGATTCTTAGGAGCAAATTAACGATACACGGCCGAATCTTTTATAGGCTATACAGATTTTTCAGTCACCTACCGTAACATCGTTATGATCAAGTAATTATAGTTCTATTGTATACAACACTTTTTTATATGCCGACAATAGTTTTCGCAGCGCACGCTGAGTAATGACTTTTATAGGAAACAGTTTGATACCTTGGGTTACATTGCTCCATTTTAGGTAGGGTTCTATAATTTTTTTTTGAAAATGTAGTATAGCCTGTATTACTCATTAAAGACGTACCTTTCTAATAGTGAAAGAATTTTTAAAATCGGTCGAGTACTTTTTGAGTTAAATTGTAATAAAAAATCAAATCTTTCCTCTTTATAATATTAGTTATGCATGTAAGCATTAGTATATATGTATATATGTTTGTAATTGAACATCTCCTAAAAGTTGAGATCAGATTGATTGTAATATAGATACTTTCCCTTTTTTTAATATACAGACTACAGACATTCCGTCATATTGTATGGTGAAGAATGGTATAACACAACATCTTACACATTACAAATTGTCTTTTATTCGCCTCGTTAAGTGCGCGTGCGACACAAGCACATCTATAACTATGTATGTTGTTATAAACCCATCTTTGCTGACATCGACTCCAAAAATAACAGTAATTGTAAATACATTATCAACCACACAACACAATCATTACCTACATATTGATGAGTAGAAAATAGTAAGTTAATTATCAAATTATGGAAGAATACGCAATTATTTTTTTACTATTTAGTGCATATTAATTTGTTTTTCCTTTGAAGTCGGTTTTTGTTTTGTTAAATTTTTTGTTTATAATAACAATTATTAACATATTTATCTAAATGAGTATTTTAAAAAAATAGAACAAAAACGAAAATTATTTGCGATACTAAAATAATGTACTACATGTTTATATTACTTATCTTTAACAAAAAAATAAATCGGTAGGCTATATATATCTATATAATTATCTAAGTATATTATAATTAGGTCACAATTATTGCTTTTTGTTCAAATTAGTAAAAACAGAATAGAAACGAACGATCATCACATGAATCCCTATGCAATTTAATAGTTTCAGTTTGATTATACACATGTAAATTCCTTTTTAAAGGCTTCGAATTTAAGCTTTCGCTTTGAAGGACTGGTAGATAAAATCATGTATAAAGTGAGCAAAAAGCGCACCATAGATATCGGGAGCGAACAGCAGATACTACGCTTAGTCTAGTTTATCTACCAAAAACGTGTCTTAATATGTAATTTTTTATTGATTATATTTCTGAATTTTTTTTACACCCCCATGCGTCGGTCTTGCGTCTGAAATCTTTCTAATCTTATCGGGACGATTGGATTATGGGAGGGAATAAAGAGTGCACCGGTGTTTGCGCACACACATATGCATTATAATGTCCTGCGCAGTTGGCACGCCTTTCTTAAGATTGGCCGCCGTGGTCGTAATTGGTCCGGAGGGCATTATTATTATTTTTATTGTCACACTAAACAGCGTTGTCCTCCTTTATTTAACTTTATTCTTATTAGTTTGTATATTTGTATGGTTTTCAATGCAAAAAAGTTAAATTAGGATACAAACGAACATACAAAATAACAAATATAACCTCTTTTTTAATTGAAAAAAAAATTACAAACAAACATACAAAAAAAATCAAATTTTACCTCTTTGAAATATGTATTAGTATAGTTAAAGAACGAAGCAACAGCTAGTTTATCAATAAAACATCATGAATTCGGTTACTATGGCAACTGTTAATGATGTTTGGTATGGGCAATCCTACATATAAAGTGAATGATAAGATATATTATGTGAAAAGTCTGTTTTGGATGAGAGATGAACAAAATCAGCTTTCTTATTTGACCTCTACTCAGCGAAAGGAATATTCCTACCAAAATTCAAGTTTCTACGCTTTATGGTTCCAGAGATATGGTGATGAGTCAATATATTGGTGGAAATCTCATATACAATTATATATATATATATATATATATATAGATTATCTATTTCTAATCAGAGCCTTGTATAATAAATTTCATGCTTCTAACATCAAAAATGACGGACCCGCTATACAAACTTTCAACCCCTATTTTACCCTCTTGGGGGTAGATTTTCGAAAACCCTGAAATACGTATTTATCTATTTCTCACCAGAAGCTTGTTTATAAAACTTCATGCTTCTTACATCAAAAATGACGGACCCGCTATACAAACTTTCAACCCCTATTTCACCCTGTTGGAGGTGGTAAATTTACAAAAATAATGTATTACATATTTATTTATTTCTAACCAAAAGATTGTATATAAAATTTCATACTTCTTACATCAAGAATGACGACCTCCCCATATAAACTTTCAACCCCTATTTCACCCTTTTAGGTGGTGAATTTTGGAAAACTCTGATTAGTGTACTTATTTATTTCTAACCTGTAAATTGTGTATAAAATATCATTGCTCTAACTTTGAAAATGACGGATTTACATACTACGGTTCATCCCTTGTTTCGCTCCTTTAGGGGTGGAATTTCCAAAAATCTGTTCTTAGCTGACCTCTACTCGGCTAAAGGAATATTTCTACCAAGTTTCAAGTCTTTACGCCTTTTGGTTTCAGAGATATCGTGATGAGTGAGTATATACGTGGAAGTCTCCTTTATATATATAGATTAAATAGCCCGCCGTATCTACGCCGTTGAGTATAGTTAAAACCATAAAAGAGCAAGCGTACAATTTTTTTTATTCTATCAAACTACAGGCACATAGCATCTTCGTTCCTACGGTTGATGGCGCATTAGCGATGCAGGGAATGGACATTGTTTGAGCATGCACTATAATAAGTGTACATGTGATAACAGTTCTCACTAAAATCAACCAAGCCGGTCATTGAAAACGACAGGTCTTAGAACTTTTGGTTGTCATAGGGTAGCAGTAAGACATTGTGTGTTTAGCATTTTGTTATTTGCACTCAAAATTATGGTAGCGTAGCTATTACTTTACGCCGATTTTAAGTGAGAGAGTGGTAATTCCGGCTGGGCGTGCCGGCCCATTCCGCTACAACCCGAAGGTATGCAGCCTGGCACTATAAAAACCTACCTATTAATAAATTACATACAGGTAAAGTGCGTCTTTAAGCAATCGCTAGGGACTTGAAAAACCGCAAAACGGACAACCATCGATGACGTATTCCTGCATGCGAGTCGCACACCCAGCGATGAGCCGATGACCGAATTCTTCTCCCACAGTGTACTGCTGCATAGTGTCGCGCACTCACTTTGTCATCGTCGTAACTTTTAAAACATTTGTCCAAATGATATAGTGTTAAGAGACAAAAGTTATCTTCTTTAAAATTCTTATTGTTATATTTTGGTCAATTTATAAATTAATAATTATTAATAGCTTTATAAATTATAGCCTATTTGTTATTTTGATGTATTAGCTATATTATTGTAAAGTTTCATTAAAATCCATTCAGTACTTTTACGTGAAAGGGTAACAAATGTCCATACATCCATACAAAATTTCGTGTTTATTATATTAGTAGGAAATAGAATTATTATATGCCCTGTACTGAACATATATAAACTGTACTGTATGGGCGAATAAATCGATTGGTGAATGTTTATATCTTATTGATTAAAAAATGCACGGGATATTTTTTTTATTTTACCCGTACGAAGTCGGGACGGGCAGCTAGTATTAAATAAATGATAAAATGTTAAAGTCGTTTCATTTTTTATAAAGCAATGTTTAAAGTGTGGCTGTCTGATTTCGTTTTTAATATATGTAAGCCGCCACCACCATTCCTCAGGAACCATACTTGTTATATTTTGGTGTTATAATTTCGCATATCCGATGGATAACCAGCTAGGTGGCCTATAAACCTAGGTTAAATTCAAAAGTTTTTTTTTAATAATACTAGCAAAAATTTACAGATAGATGTCGTCACTTGTTCTTCGAAAACAATAACATTGCAAATGAAACAAGAAATAATAAATAAGTCCAAAAAGGTATATAGTAAATTTATATAAGGAAAACGGTCACGAATTAAAAAAATGTAATGAAGCCTTTGTGTGCGAATACAATCAGTGAGATCATAGATGACTTTGGTAATTAAACGATCGTCTGGCAGTTTCTGTGTAATATTGACTATTGTAATTATAAAAAAATATATCAAAAAGCCCGCTCAGTTCGTTTTGTTGGGTATTTATAGGTATTAAGTCGGGTATTTACTTTTAACTGGTTGTATAATTCACAGATTGAATTTAGAAATTTTCCTCTCAATCATTTGCAGTTGACATTTTCCGGGGTTTTTCTTGAATTAGATTTTCATATCTTACGTTACGTTTCGAGGTAAATTATATTTTTTCCTTATTTGTGGTTAGAATATTCTAAGTGTATAGGTCTTTATTATAAATTGCTTTAGGCGTGATAAAACATAGGTTAAACCCCGTATAAATGATCTATTTCAATGAGTAGTGTTATTTAAACATTATCATTAAACACATTTCCATTTTACAATTTTTCACATTTGCATAAAATAGGATTATCGAATAAATGGTAAATGAAGGGAAATACCGAAGTATTTCCCTTTTCATCATAGCGTGAATTCGATGCGTCTGTTATATAATATACTAGCTGCCCGTCCCGACTTCGTACGGGTAAAATAAGAATTTTATTCCGTGCATTTTTAAATCAATAACGTTTAAATGTTCACTTATCGATCTATTCGCCTATTATTATGTTCAGAATAGGGTATTGTAATAAAGAACTACTAAAGAAAATGTTAAGGAATCGATGATATCTTCTAAAGTCTTGCTGCCCTTATCCTACTACGTAGGGTCGGTACAATATGTATTTGTCTTTCACTTCTTTCTGTCTCTCGTACTTACACCTTTCTTACACAATCCATCCACACTTTCTTCGGCTTTCCTTTCATACTGATCATCCTTCTAGTAACATGTTTTTCATCTTTTCTCATGCCCATACCACGCTAATCTATAACTCTTTAACTTTTCAGCTATCGGTGTTACTTCCAGACTTCCTTTGATATACTCGTTTCTTAAATTGTCTATTCTAGTAACAACGCACATCCCTCTTAATATTCGCATCTCTGCCACATGCTTTCTTTTTACATCGTCTTCTTTGGCAGCCCAACATTCAGAACCATACATCATGCCAGGTATTTTAACGGTCTTATAAATCTTCCCTTTGATCTTCAAACCGGCATTCACAAATCGTCCACCTGTCACCCTGCATTTATCCGGTTCCTTATATCCCTGTCAATGTTGCCATCGATTCTGTTTAATGAACATATCTTCTAAAGTCTTTCAAATAAGTGTAATAGACAATTTTAATCTATATTAAGTGGCCAAGGTATTAATAATTATTAACTGACTTCAAAAAAAGGAGGAGGTTATCAATTCGTCTGTATTTTTTTTTTGTGTTTGATACCTCATTACTTTTGATTGAATGAATCGATTTTGATGTTTTTTTTTTATTTGAAAGCTGGTGCTTCCTATTTGGTCCCATTTTAATTTGGTCCAGTTTTGACAATGACATCCATGAGAAAACCATATAAGTCGTAAATTTGCATTAAGTATGTGCACGACAAATGGACGAATAACTCAATATCACGCCAACCGATTTCGATGATTTTTTTTATTGGAAAGAGTGTACTTCAAGGTTAGTTTGATGACGGTTTCGTTAGGTTCTGATTATGGGATCCATGACAAAGTAACGGAACTCTTAGATTCTTAGGAGCAAATTAACGATACACGGCCGAATCTTTTATAGGCTATCCATATTTTTCAGTCACCTACCGTAACATCGTTATGATCAAGTAATTATAGTTCTATTGTATACAACACTTTTTTATATGCCGACAATAGTTTTCGCAGCGCACGCTGAGTAATGACTTTTATAGGAAACAGTTTGATACCTTGGGTTACATTGCTCCATTTTAGGTAGGGTTCTATAATTTTTTTTTGAAAATGTAGTATAGCCTGTATTACTCATTAAAGACGTACCTTTCTAATAGTGAAAGAATTTTTAAAATCGGTCGAGTACTTTTTGAGTTAAATTGTAATAAAAAATCAAATCTTTCCTCTTTATAATATTAGTTATGCATGTAAGCATTAGTATATATGTATATATGTTTGTAATTGAACATCTCCTAAAAGTTGAGATCAGATTGATTGTAATATAGATACTTTCCCTTTTTTTAATATACAGACTACAGACATTCCGTCATATTGTATGGTGAAGAATGGTATAACACAACATCTTACACATTACAAATTGTCTTTTATTCGCCTCGTTAAGTGCGCGTGCGACACAAGCACATCTATAACTATGTATGTTGTTATAAACCCATCTTTGCTGACATCGACTCCAAAAATAACAGTAATTGTAAATACATTATCAACCACACAACACAATCGTTACCTACATATTGATGAGTAGAAAATAGTAAGTTAATTATCAAATTATGGAAGAATACGCAATTATTTTTTTACTATTTAGTGCATATTAATTTGTTTTTCCTTTGAAGTCGGTTTTTGTTTTGTTAAATTTTTTGTTTATAATAACAATTATTAACATATTTATCTAAATGAGTATTTTAAAAAAATAGAACAAAAACGAAAATTATTTGCGATACTAAAATAATGTACTACATGTTTATATTACTTATCTTTAACAAAAAAATAAATCGGTAGGCTATATATATCTATATAATTATCTAAGTATATTATAATTAGGTCACAATTATTGCTTTTTGTTCAAATTAGTAAAAACAGAATAGAAACGAACGATCATCACATGAATCCCTATGCAATTAATAGTTTCAGTTTGATTATACACATGTAAATTCCTTTTTAAAGGCTTCGAATTTAAGCTTTCGCTTTGAAGGACTGGTAGATAAAATCATGTATAAAGTGAGCAAAAAGCGCACCATAGATATCGGGAGCGAACAGCAGATACTACGCTTAGTCTAGTTTATCTACCAAAAACGTGTCTTAATATGTAATTTTTTATTGATTATATTTCTGAATTTTTTTTACACCCCCATGCGTCGGTCTTGCGTCTGAAATCTTTCTAATCTTATCGGGACGATTGGATTATGGGAGGGAATAAAGAGTGCACCGGTGTTTGCGCACACACATATGCATTATAATGTCCTGCGCAGTTGGCACGCCTTTCTTAAGATTGGCCGCCGTGGTCGTAATTGGTCCGGAGGGCATTATTATTATTTTTATTGTCACACTAAACAGCGTTGTCCTCCTTTATTTAACTTTATTCTTATTAGTTTGTATATTTGTATGGTTTTCAATGCAAAAAAGTTAAATTAGGATACAAACGAACATACAAAATAACAAATATAACCTCTTTTTTAATTGAAAAAAAAATTACAAACAAACATACAAAAAAAATCAAATTTTACCTCTTTGAAATATGTATTAGTATAGTTAAAGAACGAAGCAACAGCTAGTTTATCAATAAAACATCATGAATTCGGTTACTATGGCAACTGTTAATGATGTTTGGTATGGGCAATCCTACATATAAAGTGAATGATAAGATATATTATGTGAAAAGTCTGTTTTGGATGAGAGATGAACAAAATCAGCTTTCTTATTTGACCTCTACTCAGCGAAAGGAATATTCCTACCAAAATTCAAGTTTCTACGCTTTATGGTTCCAGAGATATGGTGATGAGTCAATATATTGGTGGAAATCTCATATACAATTATATATATATATATATATATATATAGATTATCTATTTCTAATCAGAGCCTTGTATAATAAATTTCATGCTTCTAACATCAAAAATGACGGACCCGCTATACAAACTTTCAACCCCTATTTTACCCTCTTGGGGGTAGATTTTCGAAAACCCTGAAATACGTATTTATCTATTTCTCACCAGAAGCTTGTTTATAAAACTTCATGCTTCTTACATCAAAAATGACGGACCCGCTATACAAACTTTCAACCCCTATTTCACCCTGTTGGAGGTGGTAAATTTACAAAAATAATGTATTACATATTTATTTATTTCTAACCAAAAGATTGTATATAAAATTTCATACTTCTTACATCAAGAATGACGACCTCCCCATATAAACTTTCAACCCCTATTTCACCCTTTTAGGTGGTGAATTTTGGAAAACTCTGATTAGTGTACTTATTTATTTCTAACCTGTAAATTGTGTATAAAATATCATTGCTCTAACTTTGAAAATGACGGATTTACATACTACGGTTCATCCCTTGTTTCGCTCCTTTAGGGGTGGAATTTCCAAAAATCTGTTCTTAGCTGACCTCTACTCGGCTAAAGGAATATTTCTACCAAGTTTCAAGTCTTTACGCCTTTTGGTTTCAGAGATATCGTGATGAGTGAGTATATACGTGGAAGTCTCCTTTATATATATAGATAAAATTATGTTTTGGAACCCAAGCCGGCAAAAAAGTCCATAACTCGTAAAAACTCATAAAAAAATCGTAAGATTTTTATGTATAGTCTATGTATGATTACTATACAGTGTCTAATGTATAGTCTACGGGGTGACTGTTATTATTATTGCAGTTTGCTATTATTATTATATCATTCGATAATTGCACCATCTGGTGGTCAAAAGTAGAACCATCTGGTCATTATTATTACATATTTTTTTATAAATTATTGAAAACAAAATAAAGGTGTTAAGACAATATAGTAAAGTAGTTTTTTTATTTAATTTTTATCGATAAAAAAAATCATAAAAAATGTATACCCGAATAATTATTTTCCTCGAGAAATTATTTATACCTTGCATAGAATTTGAAATTAACATTTTTATAATAAGGAACTTTATTCCTTTTTTTTTCTCGCTGTGGAAATGCATTTACGCATTCCCCCCGCAACATGAAAAAGCGGGTAAATTTGCGACGGCTGGAGTGCAAGGCCGTGATACCCACTAAAACAACTTCCACGCCTTTAGAGTTGTGCCAAGAGGTCGCGTGATCATTCTACCCTGACACCCTGGCGGACAGCCCGAAGGCCACAACCATCCTGGCGACGGATGAAGATGTTGGGCTCCGCCGACAAAAGACCCTGACGGGCGCAGATGAGAGGGAGTATGGCCATGACAACCGGCACTCACCTTCCTCTGCGGCTTCACCGCAACGCATCAAATGGTGCGCCCCCATTTGGTCGCGGGAGATAGAGGCAACGCAACACCGCCACGCCTCTCCTCCCGCGATCACTCCGACTCCGACTGCGAGAGTCAGACAGAGCTATCCCCCGCACCCGCCCCTTGGGTACATCCAACGCAGCCCCTCCTGAGGCCCAAGAGGAGCGCCCCACATCCAGGATCCCGCTTAGCTTCCCCGTGGCCTACCTTACCACGGGTACTGAGCCCCCCACCACGAGAAGGTGGAAAACCCACGCGGGGGAGAACTTATTTCCTACCTGGTGTCCCACGACACCACACAGTTTTTTTATATACTTTTATTTACTTTATAGTTTCTTCAAAATCGTGACCGCGTCGAATGGTGGAAAGAATTCTAGCAGCATTTCCCCTTTGAATCGCAATTCCGATTCTCTGGGCGAAAAATGAATCATCCCTTCTGTCAACGGTACAGGCAATTAGAAATTAAAAATTAGCAAAAAACCTACACCCCGTGGTGTAGGTTTTTTTGATGAAAAAAAATATTTTATAAAAAATAATATATCTGTTTAGGAATTATGGACACCGACCCCGTTGGACCGATTTACTTGAAAGTAGTTACATGAACTTTCTCATATAGAACTACTATAGAACTTCTTTTCTTGTACTCATCGCTGGATAAACCTGAAGCACTTTTATTTCTATATCGTTTCAGCGATCATCATGTCAAAAGTCAAGGCAGAGGACGACGCTCCAATGTTACATACACGCGTGACAGATTTCAGTAAAATTAGATACATTACTAAAATTAGATCTATTTTTCTTTTTGTGCAAGATGTGTTCTTCTTTAAGTAATTGTGAAACTTGGAATAGAATTTTACTTTTGTTATATTATATTATTTTAATCAGTATAAACATTGGAAGCAAATAAAATAAATAAATACATGACTATAGATATGTATGAGATAAATTATACACAAATTTAGCATATGTAAATTCAGTGGTGCTTGCCTGGGTTTGAACAAGTTACCAACGCTTAAGATTCACGCGTTCTTTCCATTGCCATCTCGGCCCTATGTATGTATATAAATATGTATAGGTACAAAATACGTCTGCCGGATTTTGCTAGTGTTTTATAATGTAAAGATAAATAACATTTGTGAAACCGGTATTGTTGCATGATATGTTACTATTTATACATTTATTGTTAAGGCAATATACATAATATGTATTTCTTTAACAACTTGGTTACAAAATATGTTATGTTTATAATAGAGGCTGTTATTTTCAAGGTGAGCGATAAAATCTTTAAAAAATTTAAACGATTTCTTTAAATTTTTATTTGGGACTCAAACAGGACATTCATTTTTTATATCACAAATTTAACATAAGCACACATACCAGTCAGGTTTCCACTTATATCTAAAAGATAAAGAGATCAGAACAAATAATAAAAATAAAAATCGTGAGAGAAGGGGAAAATTCAAAATTAAAGAAATAGGTTTTAATATACAACTATCCTAAAGTTCGTGAAGGATGTTCATTCACGTATCTTTATTCACGTATTTTTATTGTTTTCCAGTGCAGATGTACTGGAACTGTGTGGAATGATGTCCTGCACAGTTGGCTAATCTCTCTTGTGATTGGCCGCCGTGGCCGAAATCATTTAGGAGGACCATTATTATTATTATTATTACTGGATTTTTTTTATGATGCCTATTAAAAACTCTATATATAAAGGTGTTTTCGCGCAAAATAACTTTGTAAAAAGAGCAAATTAAACAAAGCCTTATTTCATGTACGTATTTCTTTGACGGATCCGCAATTTTGATATTATTTAGATATTTAAAAATGTTATTGCAACAGCGTGCGAAACGAGAATCATCGGTATTTTGCGTTTGTAATTAAACATATTTCATACTTTACATTATTTTTGAAAAGTATTAACGTAAGGTACGTTTATACTTTTCAAAAGTAATTCTGGTAATGCCCATTCTATTGTTGAGAACTCGAACAGTCAAACTTTATGTGAGTCTGTGTCGGATTATATACGTAACAGTTATTTCATGTAATAAAATATTTCAAGTTGCATCGTGATGTCATGCTTACGCACGTTCAATGAAGATCGCCTATATATATTTAGAGTTATGTGCCATATAATGGAAGCGTGAACATAAAGGTTTATTGGAGACACGTGTAAGGTAAATGACTAATAACGTGACTTCATACAATAGGTTACTATTTTGTGAAACAATGAAACGCATGTAGGCGTTTTAATTTTGTTTTCGTAAAACATAACAATTTTACAGTGTAAAGTATATTATTCACTACGATGATGATGATGTTTTATTCTCAAGAGATATTTTAGTACATTAGTGTGCGGAAACACAGATGCACTATCTATTCCCTTTATCTCTGAATTTGACAACAACTAGAACACATTTAAGGTTAAGGAAGTATCTGAACTGCGATTTCTAAAGTGTTTAATACCGTCATAACGTGATACGCTCAGCTTATTGCCATCATCTGCTAGATAAAAGCTTCCCCCTTTTAATTTCAACCATCCCAATCTTGGACAGCCCACATCCATCCCACCATGCCACCATTTTCCTATCGTCGGTGATGTGATACCTTCTGGTGATAACACAGGTAAGTTAACAAACTAACATTAACATGAATTAAAGATGCGATTCACCAAAGGACAACACGTCAATGGAGACAAAAATATAAGCAAAATAAATAAATAAAAATAGGAAGGCGGACGAGCATATGGGCCATATGTGGACTATGGACCATGAAATTGTAAGAAATATTAACCATCGCTTACATCGCCAATTCGCCACCATCCTTGGGAACTAAGATTAGATCCAATGGGTCTGTAATTAAACGGGACACACCAATACCAAGTACTGCTTTTTTATAACACGGGATTGGTGGAATACATAATTATGTGGCAGAATTTGAGTGAAATTTGACACATGCAAGTTTCCTCGCGATGTTTTCCTTCACCGTCCAGCACGAGATGAATTATAAACACAAATTAAGCACTTAAAAATTCAGTGGTGCTTGTCCGGGTTTGAACCCACGATCATCGGTTAAGATTCTTGCGTTGTAGGCACTGGACCATCACGGCTTTTATGTATCGGAACATATTATATTAGACTTTTATGTTTTGACTAGCTGTGCCCCGCGGTTTCACCCGCATATAAATAAATAATAAAAATATAATAAATAGAAATAAGCCTAAAGCCTTCCTCTAAAACAGGACTATACAACATAAAAATAATTGTTAAATTCGAACCAGTTGTTCCTGAGATTAGCCGGATCTAACAAACAAACTTTTCATCTATATATATTAGTATAGATTATTTCGTATGCGTAGAAAGTAATGCATCTGCGTTCGCTTGAAAAGTACGATATGGGACAGGGGTCGAATAAATTTCCTTTTTTCAGTATCTCTTTGTCAAAAAGTTTTAAAGAATAACAAAATAAGTCAATTAGGATTCTGTGTTATAGACTTTAAAATTTTATGTTATATTTTTAAAATTTTATTCATTTGAGATGCGGCAATTTATCATGAAATGTTGTTGTGTCAATCATTTATTTATTAAAATATAGTTTAAACAAGAAGTAAAGGTTAAAATTATCTCGTAACTACGTCACAACCGAATGGAATAGAATTTTATAGTTTAAGCCCGCTTAGTTTAAATTTGATGAAATGTAACAAATACTACGTTCTCACTAGATTAATCTGAGAGTTCGAAGCCATGTAGACGTCTACATGGCGCTTAGTACTTCGCGAGACGCGCTTACACATAGCCGAACTTACAAAGATATACTTATTACTTAAAGGGAGATAGATACTGGACAATTTATTTACGGTCCTTTTTTGTCAATAAAGATATATGTATATAGATTTTGATATTACATTTATGGTTAAAGCATTTATGGTATATGCATGTAATGTTTTAATGTGATAACAGTATTGAGCTCATGAGCTCGTTTGTTTTGACCACAATCATATCTCATGATAAGTCGCAATGTATAAGATGGTCGGCGATTGAATAGAATATGCCTCTTTATATAAAGTTGAATTAAAATCAGCCGAAAACAGAGAGACATTATACTTTCGTATGAATTTAGTAAAAAAATTAATATTATGTGAATTAAAAATAAGCACTATTTCATATACGGTTTGAAATCGTATGCATCTGCAATTCTGCACTTTGAATAAACATACATAACATAAACTACAGAATTTACAAAATATAGTTATAATATTACTCTTGTGCACTAGTAATACAATTAACTGCATAATAATTTCATCACGTGTACTTCAATAATTATGATTCATATATCAGAACGAAGCAATGGAACAAACTAACAGAAACTACTCCGTATGCTATGAAAATTTTTTGTTATGTTTATTTAAAAATAATATTTATCATATATTCTAAAACTAAAATAAAAAAATATAAAGATACTTGAAATGATAATACTTAACTTTATACTTTTTAATACTTTGTACTAATTAAATATATAAATAAATATTACAATTTATATCTATTTTTAACCGACTTCAAAAAAAGGAGGAGGTTATCAATTCGTCTGTTTTTTTTTTTTTTTTTTATGTTTGTTACCTCATAACTTTCGACTGGGTGAATCAATTTTGATGATTTTTTTTTTATTTGAAAGGGGTTGCTTCCCATGGGGTCCCATTTTTTTTTAGTCCAGGTTTGACAATGGAATATAAGTCGTAAATTTGCATGAGGTATGTGCACGACAAATGGACGAATAACTCAATATCACGCTAACCGATTTCGATGATTTTTTTTTTATTAGAAAGAGTATACTTCAAGTGTTGTTTGATGATAGTTTGGTTAGATTCTGATTATAGGATCCATGACAAAGTAACGGAAATCTTCAATTCTTAGTAGCAAATTAACGATACACGGCCGAATCTTTTATAGGCTATCTAGATTTATCATTCACCTACCATAACATCGTTATGATCAAGTAATTATAGTACTATTGTAAAAAACACTTCTTTATATACCGTCAATAGTTTTCGCAGCGCACGCGAAATAATAACTTTTATAGGCAACAGTTTGATACGTTGGGTTACATTGCTCCATTTTAAGTAGGGATCTATAAGTTTTTGAAAATATAATAAAGCCTATATTACTCGGTAAAGACGTAGCTTTCTAAGGGTGAAAGAATTTTTAAAATCGGTCGAGTAGTTTTGTATTTAAATCGTAATAAAAAATCAAACAAAAATCAAATTTTTCCTCTTTATAATATGAGTTATGCATGTAAGCATTGTATATATGTATATGTTTGTAATTGAAACATATTTGAACATCTAAAAGTTGAGACCAATTTTGAAAATTATACATATATATATATATATATATATATAGAATCGTATAAGTACTCTTATATACATGTTATATTTATGTATATTTATATATTGATTACTAGTGTTTTTTCCGCGGTTTCACGCGCGTAGTTCCTGTTCCCGTGGAAATAAGGGGGCAAAATGTAGCCTATATTACTCCCTGATAATGTAGCTTTCCATTGGTGAAATAATTTTTTAAATCGGCTTAGTGATTTAGGCGTGAAAGCGTCACAAACAAGCTTACTTTCGCATTTATAATATAAGTTAGGATAATATAGATACTTCCCCTTTTTTTAATATACAGACATTCCGTCATATTTTATGGTGAAGAATGGTATAACACAACATCTATAAACATACAGTTTATTTAATTATTACTAGAAATAACTATTTGGTTATGTTATTGCTGCCCAACTAAATTACCCCACCAACTAAATCTATTTAATCAAAACATGTTAATTTATATTCATACATTTAACCATAATAACTAATATTTATTAATTAAGTACCAAAATGCATTTTTTTTATGTTTCACTGTTTTAGATTAATATATTTAAATAATAATATAAATGGCGCTGTCTCATATGAGCTGCACGTTTAGTAGGTCTACCCATATTCTACAAATTAGTGTGTGTACTTCAGATTCACTAAAAATCGAAAAATAAATAAAGTCGTAAATTTGCATGAGGTATGTGCATGATTCACTAAAAATCGAAAAATAAATAAAGTCGTAAATTTGCATGAGGTATGTGCACGACAAATGGACGAATAACTCAATATCACGCTAACCGATTTCGATGATTTTTTTTTTATTAGAAAGAGTATACTTCAAGTGTTGTTTGAGGATAGTTTGGTTAGATTCTGATTATAGGATCCATGACAAAGTAACGGAAATCTTCAATTCTTAGTAGCAAATTAACGATACACGGCCGAATCTTTTATAGGCTATCTAGATTTATCATTCACCTACCATAACATCGTTATGATCAAGTAATTATAGTACTATTGTAAAAAACACTTCTTTATATACCGTCAATAGTTTTCGCAGCGCACGCGAAATAATAACTTTTATAGGCAACAGTTTGATACGTTGGGTTACATTGCTCCATTTTAAGTAGGGATCTATAAGTTTTTGAAAATATAATAAAGCCTATATTACTCGGTAAAGACGTAGCTTTCTAAGGGTGAAAGAATTTTTAAAATCGGTCGAGTAGTTTTGTATTTAAATCGTAATAAAAAATCAAACAAAAATCAAATTTTTCCTCTTTATAATATGAGTTATGCATGTAAGCATTGTATATATGTATATGTTTGTAATTGAAACATATTTGAACATCTAAAAGTTGAGACCAATTTTGAAAATTATACATATATATATATATATATATAGAATCGTATAAGTACTCTTATATACATGTTATATTTATGTATATTTATATATTGATTACTTGTGTTTTTTCCGCGGTTTCACGCGCGTAGTTCCTGTTCCCGTGGAAATAAGGGGGCAAAATGTAGCCTATATTACTCCCTGATAATGTAGCTTTCCATTGGTGAAATAATTTTTTAAATCGGCTTAGTGATTTAGGCGTGAAAGCGTCACAAACAAGCTTACTTTCGCATTTATAATATAAGTTAGGATAATATAGATACTTCCCCTTTTTTTAATATACAGACATTCCGTCATATTTTATGGTGAAGAATGGAATAACACAACATCTATAAACATACAGTTTATTTAATTATTACTAGAAATAATTATTTGATTATGTTATGGCTGCCCAACACCCCACCAACTAAATCTATTTAATCAAAACATGTTAATTTATATTCATACATTTAACCATATTAACTAATATTTATTAATTAAGTACCAAAATGCATTTTTCTTTACGTTTCACTGTTTTAGATTAATATAATTAAATAATAATATAAACGGCGCTGTCTCATATGAGCTGCACGTTTAGTAGGTCTACCCATATTCTACAAATTAGTGAGAGTACTTCAGATTCACTAAAAATCGAAAAATAAATAAAAATTTTAACAAAACAAAAACCGACTTCATAAAAAAGCAAATTAATATGCACTAAAAAGTAAAAAAATAATTGCGTATTCTTCTATAATTTGATAATTAACTTACTATTTTCTACTCATCAATATGTAGGTACGAATGTGTTGTGTGGTTGATAATTTATTTACAATTATTGTTATTTTTGGAGTCGATGTCAGCTAAGGAAACACTATAATATACCTAGCAATAATAATACGGGAATCTTTTAAAAACATACACATTACAAATTGACTTTTATTCGCTTCGTTAAGTTACGCGTGCGACACAAGCACATCTCACCTACAACTATGTATGTAGTTATAAGCCCACCTTGGCTGACATCGACTCCAAAAGTAACAATAATTGTAAATAAATTATCAACCACACAACACATTCGTACCTACATATTGATGAGTAGAAAATAGTAAGTTAATTATCAAATTATAGAAGAATACGCAATTATTTTTTTACTTTTTAGTGCATATTAATTTGCTTTTTTATGAAGTCGGTTTTTGTTTTGTTAAAATTTTTATTTATATATACTATAGTAACAGCCTGTGAATGTCCCACTGCTGAGCTAAGGCCTCTTCTCCTTTATTGAGGAGAAGGTTTTAGAGCTTATTTATTTTATTTTATATACTGAATACTTGAAATTAGTATACATCTAAGAATATAAAATAAAACTAACCATTTTACGATGTTTCTTCTACATGTATTCTTGTCGACTGCCAGGGCGCAATTGACAGTATTCTATTCCAACCGCACACCCCACTCCACCTCGCACAGCAATACTAAGGAGAGAAGACGCTTTTGGCACTTGCGTTATACTGATTTTGGTAAAACTACGATGAAAAGACATATTTGCGTAGATGTAATTTTCTTCCTTAGCATAATGATCACGGCAGTGTACTTGCGTCTTTGTTATTTGTCAAAATGCAGAAGCGTATTTTCATTGTATGATCTTGTTATTGTTTTAAATTAAAAAAAAAACACATTTACATGTTTACATCTTTTCAACTTATTAACCATCAAAAACGTCTTTTCTTCTTAGTACTTGATAATTTTTTTTGAAAATACGTCTTATTTAAGCATAGCTAACTCAGTTTGTGTAAGTCTTAGAACAATATAAAAAATACTGGCAGATGCGTCTTTTTTACTGATTTAGAATCAGGAATATGAATATGGGAAAAATTCAAATTTGAAAAAAATATTCGATGCGTCTTTTTTTTTCGGACGGCTGACCTAATATAATAAAACTCAGCCAAAACTTTGTAGGGTGTTATGTAATTGCGTGAATGTTAAGCAGGAGGTGAAAATGTCTTCATTGCTTTATCTTTAAAGGCTTTTTGGTGTTTACTACCACGCTATAAATAGTGAATTATTTATATTTTATAATAACGCAAAGGCTACATAAACGTTTAGTAGCGCGTGTGGCCGACCAGCAAAGCTCCCATTAATTATGCACTTGAAAGTAATACCTAACTAGAGTCCACAAACTGCAGCGTTCTAGGTATTATCCATCCTATTTCCCTACTTAATGGGAGACGAATGTCGTTAGAAGTCGCAAGTGCTCGTAAAATCCGGTGGTTTCTGTCCCAACTACGGTACTCAAACTTTACGGAGGCACAGAATACGAAATAGTAAAGATCCGTCGTACAGAGTTAGCTCAAATGAAAAACTTCGTGCTTTAGATTTTTTATAATTTTAAGTAAATGTGTATCACTTAAAAAAAACTATCGAGTGTTTTTTATTACATGATTAAAGCAGCTATGAACATTTTAAATTTAATAAAAAAAATGTAAGCTACAAGTTCATAAGTATATTTTTTTGCATGAAAAATTATGTAAGTAGATTTTAACTTTGTTGATAATAAATTATCATAGTTTATTTTATCTGCATCGTTACTTTAAATAATTATAGTCTGTGGCATCGTTTAAGCCATACTAGTCAGTTAAGAATGGAACAATGTGTTAGGAGGGTGGTGTGTAGGGGGTGCAATCTAATTGACCATACACTTCTAATAACCAATTACTAAGCATCACAGTGGCGCTCATTAAACGATTAATGCAGTTTTTATTATGAAGTGTATGGAAAATCGATGATAATTTTAAAGGAACTATAGCACTGCAAAGTGATTGTCCTACTAGTAATAGTTATCGATAAGAGAATGAGGAAGTAAGGATTGATTATACCGTTATCTGTATCTAGTTATGTCTTGTACAACGCGGATTCACTTCCTAAAGTTTAAATTTTACTTGTTTTGTCAGTAAAATGTTATATAAATTCTAGCTGGCTTCATTGGTCTAGTTATAATACTAGCTACTACTAACAATAAGACTCGAAAGCTAAAGATAACGAGGCGGTTTGGAAAGCCAAGTCGGCACTCCGAGTCGAGATTTTGGCCGCCAACTCCTGTTCCTGAAACAAGTTCCTAGAGGGACTCGACAGAGATCTGGTTGGGCGTCCATTCCATATGATGCTGGGCAAAAAGCGCCCGTGGATGCCAAACTGAAGGAGATCTTAAATCCGGGTTAACTGAGGAGAGTGATAGAAGTGCTTTTCCCGGTGATCCAGTCCCCCGTACACTTATTAATATTATAAATGCGAATGTGAGTTATATTTTCACATCTTAGTTTCATAGATGCACGTTGTCAGGGCTACAGAAAATTATACCGGCTAATGTAACCGATTAAACTCCTCCTTCCTTCTTAAATTCAGGCGATGCCACAGAAATAAATTAGATCAGTAATAAAAAAATGTTGGTTAAATGTTAATAAAACTTATGTATTATGTGAGATTATCGACACATGTTAGTGAGCATGTTAATATTATCTATAATTATAACAAAGTATATAAAATTATTATAACATGAAAAACGTGAGTCGTGAGCTGCTTTATATACTTTGTGTTTTATTGGCACAAACACCTTTAAAGTGTGTTAGAATATTGGAAAACACAACTTTTGATTATGCGTTGTAATTTTTTTTTATAGGATTGGTAGGCGGATGCGCCATATGGGCCACCTGTTGGTAAGTGGTCACCAACGCCCTTAGAAATTAGCAGTGTAAGAAAAGTTAACCATCGCTTACATCGCCAATGCGCCACCTACCTTGGGAAGTAAGATGTTATGTCCCTTGTGCCTGTAACTACACTAATATACTTATGTAAATAATGAAATCACGTTTAAAAAACCTTGGATATTTTCTTAGTATTTCTTTAAAATTTTGCCTGTACCTCAATAACGTTACCATTAATTCTATTGAAGAGGTTATGATGCCCCTAAAACTATCGATACCAACGTGGATTACTAATACACTATAAATAATTTAGTTATTAGGCTCGTCAAATTAACCCATACATGTGCGCAGCGCCTAAGTGCGTCATTGACACTATGTACGGCTGATACCTTTACGCACGTGTCAACAACAGCTATACAAAGTGTCAAATCTATCGCTTGTAAACGATTCGTGAACGTACACAATACTTAATATAAGAAATTTGTATATTTAAAAATATTGTTCTGGCAGAATTTCAGTGAATTAGTCACACGCAGGTTCGCGCACGATGTTTTCCTTCACCGAGCAAATTAAGCACAAGAAAATTCAGTGATAATTGGCCGGGTTTGAGCCCACGACCATCGGTTAAGATTCACGCGTTCCACCACCGGGACCATTTCTGGGGCTTTCGTTCCGGTGCTAAATATATATTTTTTGCTGCAACGACTATTTCGGTTTGGATGATAGAACTATTTAATACTGCAAACAGTCACGGTAATATTTTCCCTTCTATTGACGCGCAATGGGTTTTACATGAAAATAAAAAAAATAAACACATTACGTTATTAAGCAATGGCCTTATAAAGCTAAATAACGTGAAATGATGTGATCATTTACGATAACTGAGTGACTGCAATTAGGACTTAGCTGGTAAAGTAACTACCGCTGAACTAAGGCCTAAATTAAATCCTCTCATTATCTTCCTCTTCACCGCTGAGCACGAGAGGAATTATAAACACAAATTCAGTTCATGTTTGAAACTGAGACGTGCTCGGATTGGAAACCATATGTTCGGGTAAATTCAGATACAACGTTTTAAAGTTTATTAATATGAATACTGATGAGCTAATAAGCTACCTTGTAAGTTGTCACAATTGCCTTTAGTCATTGGCTTTATGAAATATTAAATATTCCTTACACGGTTAATACGCCAACCATTGCACCTGGTTTACCAACTAAATATTTTTATTATCATATATTAGAACAATGGAAGAGCTTAAAATCATCTAGTTTTCACCTTAAGATTTATATATATACACAAGAATAACTTATTTAATAAAACAATATGAGAGGTAAAAAATAAATGCGACAAGTTGACGATAGACGATTAGACGATAAAATATTGAGTTTATCATGATAACATTTTATCAGTTTCTTAGTAATAAAATAATGTCTTTAAAAATCTTTATAGTTTATAAGTTAAAGTACTTTAAGTTAGTATAATCGTCAGGCGATGTGGGCGTTGAGCTGCGCCATGCAATACTGCAATCATAGCGTGCAGCCACCTTTGCTACCTACCATGATTTGGGCACTGTTTCAGAATATAATAATTTCATTTTAAACGATTTTTCATACGACATGAAACAAAAAAAAAACAAACGTTGTTGTAATTAACACAACATTTAAGCGTTTTTTATATAATTATGAAATAATATATTTTTTAATATATTTATATATTATTACCTATATAATTATTATTAAAAACGCCAGTCTGTATTTATTGTCTGAGAATAAAATAAAAATAAAAGTAGAATAAGAACTTTGTTCAAAATCCTCCTTACAAACACTTTTGTAAGAGCTTATTTCATCACGTCAAATTTCAAAGGAAATTACTCGTAATTTAAAGTTAAGTAGATTTTGCTGTTGAAAACTAGCAAGAAGTCGAGCAGTGACTTTCTTATACAGATTAAATGATTATTCATGTGAAAACGAACGTCATACTTGTATTATAGATAGTTAAAATTATGGTATCAGCGAAGGTTTTTTTCAATAAAAGCATTGGAGTTGTACTCGTGTATGCAGTAAGTGCATACTGAGTCACGCAGGGTTCGGGCACGCAACAGCGTTGTCATCGCGTGTGCATTCAGAGCCGGCATGTTTCAGGTCTCGTGAAAAATGCGGGCGTGTGTCACACCGTCAATTTCAGCTATAAAGTTAGCTTTCGGCGATGAACTAAAAAGATTGTGAATTTTCAAGATATATCATTTCTTTTCTTATAGGTATAGATTTTCATAAAATGTTTCTTTTATGAATACACTAGCTGTGCCTCGCGGTTTCACCCACGTATCTATACTGGTATATAAAGCTTTTGTTTTGTTTGTTAAAGCATTTGTTTGTTTGATCCGGTTAATCTCAGGAACTACTGGTTCGAATTTAAAAAATATTTTTTTGTTGTGTAGTCCTTTTAATTAGGAAGGTTCTAGGCTGATTTTTATTCATAAGGTCCTCCAGACCGATTTCGGCCACGGCGGCCAATCTCAAGAGAGATTAGCCAACTGCGCAGGAGATATTATAGTGCACAAGTGTGTGCACAAACACAGGTGCACTCTCTTTTCCTTAGCTCACTTAATCCGATGGGACGGCAATCCGACACGATCGGAAAGAGTACAGGCGCAGGACCAACGGCTTAACGTGCTTTCCGAGGCACGGGAGTGTACACACTTCCAACTTCGAGACTCTGGCTGCTACTGAGATTTTTTTAACATCAATCACAATCAAAAGATTTTTCAGGGACGGAAGGCGCCAGGTAATCTTAAAACACAATAAAATAAATATTTTTTAAATATCGTTCTATAACTGAGCAAATCGAGTACATGTAACTTGCTAATCGCCGTGACGTCACTCGATCCATGTCAATCAGGTTTAGTAAAATTAAATTTTAAAATGATTAGCCAATGTCGTAAATCACTTTCTAACATTCAACAGTTGAGTTCTCATAATAGCTCTTAACAAGTTGATCAAAAATAATACGTGAGCTTTTGTTTCAGTCGTAAAACTATTTAATTATTGTTTGATTCATTAAACATACATTCGACTAACACTCGAGATCTGATCTTCTTAACAAGTATACTAGATCTTTTTAACTAGTAACGGGTTCGGAATTTTTTTGGCCTTGGAACTATTGCTACTCACCAAAGTTATTTCAGTATTTAATTAATGGTATACATACAGAACGCACACAGCTAAGAAATAATACTACGCACACAAGTAAAAACTAGTACTAAGCATCGATCCATATATTTAATTAATGTTAAATGATAAGTAACAATACACCTACAATTTCGATACGTAGACTAGAAGCAACTAGAACTTATTACAGCTTTTTATCGCATAATAGACGATGGATTGTCACGCATTTATTGCCACCTAACATGCAAAGTGGTAATTTTTATCATACATGATCGCACAGCGAAATGAAAAAAACTTGTAAATTTTATTTATAATGATTATCCTAGCAATTATATTACAAAGGACGGTACATATAATTTAAAAGTAATATTTATGCATAATTTACTTAAAACTTTTTTTTGCAATTTTATTTATGAATCGTAATTTGTTTTGTCAATTATTTTTTGCCTGATTTTGTAGTTTTCCCTTCGGTAATTGGATACGAATGTAATTTTATTATTTATATTTGTGTAGTTCGTTATGAAGCTCGCCTTAAAGTAATACTTTAGTATATTGTAATAACACTATATTAAAGTATTACTTGTGGTAGAGTTGTGCAAGCTCGTCAGGGTAGGTAACATCAGATTATCATCAGATATTCTTCCGCAAAACAGCAGTATTTATATTTATCGTAGGCCGGTTGGAAGGGTGAGTGAGTAAGTGTAAATATAGGCACAAGGGACACAACATCTTAATTCCCAAGGTTGGTGGCGCTTTGACGATGTCAGTGACATTTCTTACAATCCCAATGTCTATGGGCATCGGTGAGCACTTATCATCAGGTGGTACATATGCTACCTGTGCAATAAAAATAAAATAAAATAGAATATTCAAATGGTAAATGCAGAAAAAACTGGTTTAAATACAGTTTCATTATTTTATTACCAGTTCGGTTTTTTTTATTATTTTTTTGTTTAGAAAATATTTTAATGTATCTTCTTCTAATTGTTATTCGTATTCACATTTACGCATCGCTTAATATAAATTGTGTAGACTCATTGTATATACTATTAGCACATGCTTCGAGGTTAAGGCATAGTACCAATAACACAATAAATTTGCCGCAAAATGTTATGAATTTACTAAGTCTTATTTATTTATATCGTATTAATATTATTTTACATACTATAAAATACTAAATACTAAATCATGTATTTCTATTATTTGTTTCACTTTGAATGGAATTTTTAAATGCAAGCGAAACCACGGAATAAATATCGTTTCATTTACATCAAAAACCACAATAAAATATCTCGTTGTCGCTTCGTATAATTTATCTGACAGGGTATACGTGTGTTGATTAAAAACTACGAATAAATTAAAGCGTACTTTCATACAATGTTATAAATATAATTGTATTATGAATTATATTCTTTGATTGTGTCAATTACGTTTTTTTTATAATATTTAGTAATGTAAAATGTTTGTTAGCAATTATCATAATATTCTATATATAAAAATACAATAAATTACATATATTATATTTATTTCAACATGGCAATATCATACGACTTATAGTTTATATTATATATTAATTATATCTTAATTACCTACCCGTCTCGGCTTAATACGGGTAGAATAAGGCTCTACATAAAAATCTTCTTCGTCATATTTTAGCCAATATACACATCACTATATTATACACTTAAAAACTTGTTCGTGAATCACTTTATCGATTTGTAAGAACAATTTGAATATCCGTTTGGGGGTTTTTGAGTTAATCCCGGACAGACAGACGGGCGTGGTGAGGGTGGTGGGATAGACATTGCTTTAATTAATTTAATTTGTAGTGTTTTAAAAGTTGCTAATGTACTTTTATTAAAGAATTATCCGATATGACTCATGTTTATCAGTTGTACGCCAATGGTACTATCCCAACAAATTTCAGGCAACTGCCAATAACAACTGTACAAAGTTTCTACTCAATCGGATGAACAATACACAAACGTGAACATGGAATATGAACAAAAACGTCCAACCAGTTTCTACGCTTTTTTTATAAGCTTCAGAATTCATTTATGCCGAAGTCGTAATTAGTATTTCTAATTTGAATACTAATTTCAATATAATATTAAAAATAACAATATTTTAAAGCTTTATATACTGTGGAAAGTCGTGCTGTTTTACTAGCTATTCACAAATTGGCTTACGAATAATTTCTACAAGAATTTCAAGTTATTGATAAAATTATTATTTTTTAATAACAGAAAGAACCAGTTAATAGAGCAAGACCAATTCAAAATTAGTAAAAATATATTTATCTATGATTGATTGATACATACATCATATTATCTATATAGTCCAGGTTCTACAACGCCTTAATCGAATCGTAAAAGTCCTGGGTTTATTCTAAGGAAGTTTCTATGAATTATTTATGTGCTTTTATATATGAAGTAATCCATCTCGCGCTTTGGTAAATGAATAATGTTACGGTAAAAATTATATCTTGAATTTCTTTTTCTCAACGGATGAAAAGTCATTTACCCAGAAGTGCATTATTTATGGGCTCTCATCGTACCAGATGTACGTACTCCAAGTACAAATCGATTTAACAATACTTTTGCATCATACGGTTTTCGTATTGAAACTTGAAACGATAGAATAGAAAATATACAACGATGTAAAAAAAAACATATTGAACACAAATTAATAACCTAAAAAATGAATTCTATGATTGGAAACAATCCAAAAAAATTTCAATGCAACTGAATGTCGGTAAAATAAAACTAAACGAAAAATACTTAATAAAGTTGGTTATGAATGCAGTCAATTTTAAAACTTTTCAGAGTTATATCTCAAACAAAGATATATTCGAGTTCAAATAATTAATTAGCTAAATATTAATGTTACAAATTTACATTGATTCATTATTTCAGAATAGTAAGACGTATTCATTTGTTTTTAATATCGTCAGTAGGTTGTCTACTACCGTTATTACTATAATTAATTCAAACTTTTGAGGTGTGGAACAATTCTCGTCTGCATTACCACCTAACTGTACGTGCCCTAAATAAACTCTGAAATGGTAGTGCATTGTCATATGGTTATAAAAGTTACAGCCTGCATTGATATGTACATGTCTGTACTGGTAAGCGGACCCTAACGTTTTAATATATTTTTATTTAATAAGGAACAGAGACATGGTATTTCTGCCTGAGTCAGATCAGCTTGCCAAGTAAATCACAAATGAACCACATGAGTACAATAGTGCCTGGATAAAACGAAATATTCTAACTACTGGACATCTCCCCTATTTTTATAACTCAAGTCTCAACGATTAATTAGAATTAATTGTATTAATTATTTGTGTCCACGTAAATTTTCCTTCACAGTCCATTTGTAAGATAAATAAAAATTTTAACAAAACAAAAACCGACTTCATAGGAAAAACAAATTAATATGCACTAAAAAGTAAAAAAATAATTGCGTATTCTTCTATAATTTGATAATTAACTTACTATTTTCTACTCATCAATATGTAGGTACGAATGTGTTGAGTGGTTGATAATGTATTTACAATTATTGTTACTTTTGGAGTCGATGTCAGCCAAGGTGGGTTTATAACTACATATGTACATAGTTAGTTATAGGTGAGATGTGCTTGTGTCACACGCGCAACTTTACGAGGCGAATAAAAGTTAATTTGTAATGTGTATGTTTTTGTTTGTTTTTAAAAGATTCCCGTATTATTATTGCTAGGTATATTATAGTGTTTCCTTAGCTGACATCGACTCCAAAAATAACAATAATTGTAAATACATTATCAACCACTCAACACATTCGTACCTACATATTGATGAGTAGAAAATAGTAAGTTAATTATCAAATTATAGAAGAATACGCAATTATTTTTTTACTTTTTAGTGCATATTAATTTGTTTTTCCTATGAAGTCGGTTTTTGTTTTGTTAAAATTTTTATTTATTTTTCGATTTTTAGTGAATCTGAAGTACTCTCACTAATTTGTAGAATATGGGTAGACCTACTAAACGTGCAGCTCATATGAGACAGCGCCGTTTATATTATTATTTAATTATATTAATCTAAAACAGTGAAACGTAAAGAAAAATGCATTTTGGTACTTAATTAATAAATATTAGTTAATATGGTTAAATGTATGAATATAAATTAACATGTTTTGATTAAATAGATTTAGTTGGTGGGGTGTTGGGCAGCCATAACATAATCAAATAATTATTTCTAGTAATAATTAAATAAACTGTATGTTTATAGATGTTGTGTTATTCCATTCTTCACCATAAAATATGACGGAATGTCTGCATATTAAAAAAAAAGGGGAAGTATCTATATTATCCTAACTAATATTATAAATGCGAAAGTAAATTTGTCTGGACGCTTTCACGCCTAAACCACTAAGCCGATTTAAAAAATTCTTTCACCAATGGAAAGCAACATTATCAGGGAGTAACATAGGCTACATTTTGTCCCCATATTCCCACGGGAACGGGAACTACATGGGTGAAACCGCGGGAATAACACTAGTAATCAATATATAAATATACATTAATATAACATGTATATAAGAGTACTTATACGATTCTGTATATATATATATATATATAATTTTCAAAATTGGTCTCAACTTTTAGGAGATGTTCAAATATGTTTCAATTACAAAAATATACATATATACAATGCTTACATGCATAACTCATATTTTAAAGAGGAAAGATTTGATTTTTGTTTGATTTTGTATTACGATTTAACTCAAAAACTACTAGACCGATTTAAAAAATTCTTTCACCTTTAGAAAGCTACGTCTTTACCGAGTAACATAGGCTTTATTATATTTTCAAAAACTTATAGATCTCTACTTAAAATGGAGCAATGTAACCCAAACGTATCAAACTGTTGCCTATAAAAGTTATTATTTCGCGTGCGCTGCGAAAACTATTGACGGTATATACAGAAGTGTTTTATACAATAGTACTACAATTACTTGATCATAACGATGTTATGGTAGGTGAATGAAAAATCTAGATAGCCTATACAAGATTCGGCCGTGTATCGTTAATTTGCTACTAAGAATTGAAGATTTCCGTTACTTTGTCATGGATCCTATAATCAGAATCTAACCAAACTATCATCAAACAACACTTGAAGTATACTCTTTCCAATAAAAAAAAAATCATCGAAATCGGTTGAATAGATATCGAGTTATTCGTCCATTTGTCGCGCACATACCTCATGCAAATTTACGACTTATATGGTTTTCTCATGGATTCCACTGTCAAACCTGGACCAAAAAAAAATGGGACCCCATGGGAAGCAACTCCTTTCAAATAAAAAAAAAATCATCAAAATCGATTCACCCAGTCAAAAGATATGAGGTAACAAACACAAAAAAAAAAAAAAAAAACATACAGACGAATTGATAACCTCCTCCTTTTTTTGAAGTCGGTTAAAAAGTGCATTAACCGAAAAATTGCGATATCATACAAGTGAATGAAGTCAACGCACTTCAGTGGTTCTGTATTATGTTTGAGAAATCCCTGCAGCGTTTCGAAGGGGTGCAGACAGGGAGTTGATAACCTGGATCGGGAGCGAAGGGTCGCAGACCTTGGTACACGACCGCGCCCAGCTAAAACAAAAAAGACACAATTTTTTACAAACATATTTTATTTACTAATTAGTTTTACTATTAAACGGATTAATAAAATGAATTTCAAACTCCACATTTTCTGTTATGTTCTTATACAGTCAATCGTTTTTTAAAAAATATATTATCTATTTCAATTGAGTATTTCAAATTATTGTTACTTTATTATTTTAAGATTAATTATTATTAGATTCGTACTAAACAATTGGTCATTAGCCTCTGATTTTGACATTTTCGAGACTATTTTAAACACATTTTTTATTTATATTAATCGTTAATTCAATGTTAATACAATTCAGTAATAGCCTTATTTACAGGGTTATTTTTAATGACCCAGCAACCTGGCAGGACTAGGTAGCTAACATCTTAAGAAATAACGAATGAAATGTGATTAAATCACAAAAGTGATATAATATATATTTTTTATATATAATGAATTCAAGATGTACAATCTGTTATATTTAATTTTATCAAATATAATTTAATGAACCAACTATTCGGGTCGAGGGTTACTGAAGGGTAAGTCCTTGGTATGCACGATATAAGTGAAGATCATACTTCACGACTTAACGACTTAACTTGGTGAAATGAATATAATTATAATGTCATATGATGTTACTAGATAACATTTTTATTATTAATAAAGTAACGTTATACCTGCATGAACTAAAAAGTTGTTATATCTCGATACTAAATTCTAATATAAAAATATATATTATTATAAAAAAAATATATAATATAAATATATAAAAAATATATAATATTATAATATAATATTATAAAAAAAATAAGTAAAATAGTATGGTTTTGTAATATTATGTGATGTTTTAATGATAGCTCAAATAATATATAAGTACAAAAAAAATATGAAATGAATAATTGAGTCTATGTCTGAGTAAAAAAAAAGTTTTTTTTTCCGACTGACGCGAATGTATATTTTCGATTTGTGGACGTTTTTGTAATAAAAATTCTTATCAATGCAATAAGCTGAAAAATTAAACCACAAGTATCTGTATTTTTCGTACGCTTCATGATAAATAAAACTTACTAAAGATAAATAATTTTAATTAGTAAAGATAAAATGTATAATTAAAATTATAATAATAAAATTTATTATAAAATCTATAAAACTAACTTCTTACAAAGATTTTTCGCACGTTCTTAAAAAACAAAACAACAGACATTTCCTTCTTGATACTTGTTCGCTGTTCGCCGTTGCAGAACTGTATTCTAAATACAATGTGTATTTAGAATTTCGTATCAAAGCATGAAGTTTGTCCATATCTAGAGTGTTGACTTATAAAGGCAACGGCAAAGGTAAATGAGAACTTTGACTCCGATTTGCGTGTATGGGGGAGTGAAAGACTGCATCGGCAGTATGTAAATAGACTTTTGGTTATTGAATAGAGCGGATTATATACATATATTATACATAGTTGAATGGATGGATATATAAATCAAGAAAGAAAATGTTACAGCCTATAAAAGTCCCCCGCTAGATTTAGGGTTTCTTCCTTTTTGAAGTCAAGATTTGGAGCTTATTTTAGCTGGTTTGTTTTTTTTTATACTACTCGTCCAGATTTCTTGACGATGTTTATCAGTTGTTTTTCTTAGTTGTTGTGTTGTTTGTTTTTTTCTCGTGGAATTTTATTTTGGCCAGTCTGTTCATAATCGAGTCATCTCTATTACTGATCTCTTTTTTGAGGTTATTCATTCATTCATTCATTTAGAACCTCATTAGTAGTCGCCATTTGTCCGCCCGCTTCATTAGTGTCCTTAAAGCATTTTCACTTTTGTCGGTGTAAAATATTGAGTTTTGAAGTTGACTAAATGAACATTAGTAGGTTATAATTATTATAATAAAGTTCTTATCACATAGTCCAAAATTGGACGACTTTTGATAGTTTGTTATTCGAACTCGGGATATCCGGACAGCTGTATAACCTAACCTCTAGGACAGAAATTAGGTTACTAATAACTCAAATAATTTTAATAGTTTGATCCAAAATTCGAACTAGTGGTAGGGTTTCGTGCAAGCTCGTCTGGGTAGATAGCACCTACTCATCAGGTATTCTAAAAACGGCAATACTTGGGATTGATTACGGGGGTGTACGGTTTGAAGGGTGATTGAGCCAGTGTAATTACAGACACAAAGACAGACATAACATCTTAGTTCCCAAAGTTGGTGGCGCATTGACGATGGAAGCGATGATTGTTACCATTTCTTATGTCTATTTGGTGACCACTTAATATCAGACGGCATATATGCTCGTCCGCCTACCTATTCTATAAAAAAAGACCTCTTGATTTCCGGAAAGTCAGTATCATTTTCATAGTCTTTATAGTTAAGTATTGTAATTCAATCGGATTTTTAGTTTTTGCTCTCACGAACAAAGAAACACTTCAATTATAAAATGAATATTATGTGATTGTGCTTAATTGTAAATCCAATTAATTTTTTTTTAAATTACAGTTTTTTATTTGACATTTAGAATGTTGTTTGTAAACATGCGTGTCCGTAGCATACAATCTGTATGATATTGTTTTGTTTACGTTACTGTCTGTTGCGTATTAGCGTGAATGGAGGCTTTAATAGTTTATTTACAGTATTAAAAAATATATAACATTGTTTGTTTTAGTTCACAACCGATTCCATAGCTGATGTCACTTTATAAAATAATTTAATTATTATTATAAAAGTGCAAATATCACTATCTTTCTGTTTTTTTTGTTTTCTCTGTCACGCTTTCTTGGATAATGCGCTGAACAAACCTGACCTCTCCTGGTCCAGTATATATTGTGTCATAAGTCATTAAAGGTCCATCAGCTCTAAGCTTTAAAATATTTATATATACTTGGTGGGAGAGCTTTGTGCAAGCTCGTCTGGGTAGATACCACACACTCATCAGATATTCTGCCGCAAAACAGCAGTACTTTGTATTGCTGTGTTCTGGTTTGAAGGGTGAGTGAGCCAGTGCAATTACAGGCACAAGGGACATAACATCTTAGTTCCCAAGGTTGGTGGCGCATTGGCGATGTAAGCGATGGTTAACATTTCTTACAATGCCATTGTATATGGGCGTTGGTGACAACTTACCATCAGGTGGCCCGTATGCTCGTCAGCCTTCCTATACAATAAAAAAAAAATTATAGTAGATAATAAATCATTCTTGTAAAATAAATAGATCTTTAACGATGAACTGGTGTTCAAGTTTTTTCAAGAACTACATTTTGGTCGGTGGAGGCAAACATCGAAAATAAAATTGGGTCAATCGGATAAGATTGTGTGGCTTATAATTTAATCAGACGAGAACTTTACCCAGCCGTGGTAAATGTTTGCAGTTACTTTGCTTTTATAAATGCGTTGTTTACATTAAAAGTAGTGTTTAGGATAATAAGCTAATAAAATTAGACAGTGAACTGTAGCAATAAAAGGTTCAGATGGGTGGAATCGATTATAAAAATTTGCAAGTGACGAGTATACAGATTCAAATAAATAGTGTTTTAGTCAATTTAGTTATATGAAGTCTTGTGAACGTTGTTTAACAATGAGTTGTTTACAAATATTAAAATAATTAAAAGTAGTCACAGTCCGAAAATATTCCACTGGCCAGTGGACCAGTTTCAGGCTCAAGCTTCCTTTTTTGTTAAAAAGGGTTTTGGAGTTTATTCCACCGAGGTGCTCCGATAAGATTTGGTGGTTACACATGTAACAGATTTAAATCCGACACATTCTGGTTTCTTCGCGATGTAATTATAAGACTCCGAGCACGAGACGATTAAGCACAAATTGAGCATAAGAAAATTCAACGTTGCTTGCTTCGCCTTAAACTCGCAATTGTCGATCAAGATTATTGTTGTATTCTATTCGTATTCTAACCACTGGGCTATCTCGGCTTGGCTATATACATTATTAGGATTAATAATATTGTACATTCCTTGTGAGTAAATATATAGAGCACTAATATAAGGAATATATGTATATTAAGTGCTTAAATTATGTAATCCATATAGCATAAGGCATTAGAACAAATGCACCATGATATTGTGTTTTTTGATAAATTTGTTCAAGATCATATCTCCGTGATAGTCTTTTGATTGAATAGCTATAAATTGCAGGCTCCGAGATCCACGAGAGCACTCGGTGCGTGATCTGACCTGCAGCTTGACCTAGGGCGATCGATATAACCAGCCTATAGCTACACATGCCTTAGATGAATTATGTCTCAAGAAAAAAAATATCCACGTTACAAGACGTATAATCTAAATAACTAACTGCCGATGTGTTATCATATACCTACGTATATAACAAACATTTGATTTATTGTTTCGATTAGTATATTCATCTAGATTAACGGCTTGCTTGTACTTAACAATGACAAATCTTAGTAAATAATCAAAAACTATACATTAATGTCAGAGTTCAGATTCTGATATTATATACAGCCCAAACCTCTGCGGCTTTTACACAGTAGGTTATTAAGAAATAATATTTTAAAATTTAGTCCTAAAGTATGATGGATGAAAGTTTAAAAATATCTTCATTTTTAAAAACGAAATTAGTACTTAGCAATTTTGAATCACGATAATACCTAAGCCGTGGGTAAAGCGTTAGTTACAAATAAACTATTGTTTTCCGACAACGTCAAATGCATAATGTCAAATTTTATGCAGGATAGTACTTGGTTCTGTAAATTGGTCACACGGGCCGAGATAACCTTCGTCGTCTCCGGACTCCGAGTAGCGAGGTCAACGCTTGTCTATTTCCTCGAATTCATTATGTATCCTTGTAGAGCTACAGGAGACGGCTACGGTTTTCGACACTTAACATTTGGAGAACATCGCCGATAGACTGCTTGCAAGAAAAGGTCACTCAGATCAGGATCTGACTTTCCGATTTATGATGAACAATTTCGCGCCTAAGTTGTTGCACTTGTCTAGTTTATGTTAGACTGTGACGGTGCTGAGGGAAGTCAGACGATCACTCATCTCTATCGTCTTATCGAGGCTTCGAAACCACTGCATTCAAAATCTAGCTCCCTTGACGTAATTGAAAACTTCTTTATGTAGTGACGTATGTGAAGTATGAGTGGGAATTCGATTGTAAATTGTTTGAATCAGACAAATATATGTACATACAGACATATTTTATATTTTTAAATAAACAGATTTTCAATGCTATTCATTAAATGTTAAATACATTTTTAGGTAATAATAAAACTATTCGTTTTTATAAATCCTTGAAAAAATTACCACGATTATGTATGACCGTTGTCTAGACATATATAATTAAGGAAATATTATAAAGGAAATATTATATTCTAACGGTAAGCTATTTTTATTCAAACAGCTATGAATGTAAAATATTACAATATATATACTTTATATATGATAAATAACACAAACGACAATTAAATCTATATAATCTTTGCCATTTTATTAATAAAAAAGAAATAGCTCTTTAAATTTTATATCAAAGTTATCAGCTACATTTAATCTCGAACGGGAAAAGGGAAAATCAAGAACTGATTGCATAGATTTAAAAATTGCCTGATAAATTCTGATCATTCTTACTTTGCTAAAATCATTTCTCTATTCTCTAGAGCAATATTGATGAAATAAACAATAATTATGTGATGAGTATATATATTAGTATATATATTTAGTATAATTAGTATATATATATATATATATATAATAATTAAATTTTTAGAACTAAACTATATTACTAATGACAAAAGTTGAGCTAATGAATAATGATAAAATTATTATTATGTAACTACAATTTTAAATTGTACACTGTAAAATGGTTATTTTTCAGTATACGAGAGCTGTTCGAAGCTGTAATAAATAAAAATAAAAAAAAGAAATAAAAAACATTATTGAATTTTATAACAACAAATTTTAGTGGATTTAAAAAGACAATAAAAAGTAATATGATTAGATCTTAATTTTATCAACTCTTAGCCAATAATTAATGATAGTATGTTTAATTCTATTTCATTTTAAGAAATATTATCAATAAAAATATGAATAAAAATGTAAACAAAATTCATAAAATAATCATCATTTTATTGTTGAATTAAATAATTAATACATTGAAATTAATGTTGTAATAGATATAGTATTAATTTGTATTGATTTAATTAATTAGATTAGATTAGATATAGTCAAGATATGTTTTTTGTTATCAAGAAACCTCTCCATGAAAGGTAAAGGCCTCCTCCAGAGATGACCAGTGCTTTAATAATCATTGCATAATGAGTGAGAGGTCGGCGCACCCTGGGGTTTAAAAGTGCACCCGTGCCTTATTTCGGGTCGATGAGCTCAAAGAACCAATTCAATAAGGATTTCATAAACTTGATTACATAACTTTCACGTACAAATATTTGGTTCACAATCTTTATAAATAACAAATATGGTCTATAAATATAATATATAATAAAAAGGCATTTATTATTATGGAACAACGGTGCACACGGTCTAGTTCTTACAAGTTTCTTGCGTATTTGTTTTCTATTGATAAAGAGAAGTTTCTCCTTATAGAGACACTGGATTAATTCAATTCTTCAAAATTGTTTTGCTCTACCCGGGATTTTATTCCAGGACGTCGAAATGTGCATCCTTATAACCAATAGACCAACGAAACATTTAAACGTTGCAGTTTTCTACTATTGATATTTTGAACTTGGAGCACAATCCATTAATAGAAATATCACAACTATGAAATTTGGAACGCTTACATCGAAAACCTTTTAAAAATGACGTACAAAATGACCTACAAATATACCTAGTTGATACATTTTAGTATACAAATAAATTTAAAATTGTGTATTTTTTTTAATTAGATATGTATTTTTAGATCTATATCTATACATATAGATGACTTGTATTTATTCTCAAAGAAAAAGTAATTTACGTTAATACTTTTAAAACTAGAAAAAAATTAAACACAAACTATTAACGAGTAAACCACAAACAAACAACCAAAATGTCTATGAAAATGTCAGTTTCAGGATATTTTGCGGAAAAATACAACAACCCTAGTGCACTGCCAACGAAAATAATTCGTTAATAGTCTTATCCACATTTGTAATTTACGTCCTTTGAACTCGTAATAAGTTAATAACCTTTTGCCTTTTGATCAAATACGTAGTTAATGTATTATAGTTCTAGGTTATCGCCTTATTTTTGTTAAAATCGCAATTTTATTATTTGCATGTATGTGTTTATTTCATTCAAAATAATAATCAATACTGCATTTAAATATAAGATTGTTATACTTGTCCTGTGTAATAAAATGTCAGTCTTTAATTATGAACTAAATAATTATATATTTGTCGTCGAGCGACATTAAAATGTTGATGCTAATATTTCGCCTTTACGATACTATCTGTAAAATAAATTACGAAGGATAAAATAAATTCTCATAATACGATATTTTTTATTATAGAACTTTTTTATTTTTATGAGAATTTAGGTATTCAGTAAAAGACTCTTAATACGACTTTAAACACAATTAAATTTATAATTGTTTATGTAATACTATAACTTTTTGACAAGCTCGGCATCCCTATATTTTTTTTTATTAGTTTATTTATATATATAACATTCATTTAGATCATTGTGACATTTTTTACTTAGCGCCTTGTTAAGGTGTAAAAAAAGCTCATAAGAATGCCGCCATAAATGCCGGGTGGGCTTTAATTTAAGCATTTAATATAAATGTCATCGGTCATCTGCATAAAGGTAATTGCTTATTTCTTTTCTAATGAGAATAATAATAAGTAAAAGGGAAAAAAGTCGCGAATGCATTAATCCAAAGCGCGCTCAACGACAGCTGAGGAGCGATTATCTTGCGTCTAGTGTGGCTTGACCTTTACGTAATTGAATAGGCTTGCGCACGCGCACGCACTCAACACGCACGCGAGTTTTATAAAATTTTAGTTCATCTGCATCTTTTATTTTCAAGGTATGGTTTATAGATAAAATCACAATCGCACAGATTATTCTAATTCTATGTTTGTTTTATCGTCCAATTAGCTTATTATTTACCATGCAGTATATTATATATTTTTTTCTTTTTGCACAGAATCGATTCGACGATAACAGCCCAGATATATCTGTGTCAAATCCGAAAACAATGTTTTACTGTTTCCAATATATGTTACCAGCTGGAATCGACTCCACTTTTCCATTCAGGGACCATTTGTACTGGACGTCGGGTAATTGCTCGTTTATGTTATTTTTACAACGTTACATTACGAATACTCGTTCGTTATAGATAATAATTGGCATATTCCATCGTTTTATTTGACAATTTATTTTAAGTCCTGTTACTAATTGAGTCTTAGGTGTTTTAATGAGCAGAATAATGGTATGTTGTCTACGAGCAGTACACTAGTTTCGTTTCTAGTAGAACATATTGTGGACACTCGTTAGTAGCTCCAATAAAAATAGCGAATATTTTTTGTATGTAGAAGTAGTTCTTAGAACTATTATAACATTTTTGGCTTACTCTGTTTAATATGTAATCGTAATTGTAATAACTTGATACTGGTGTATATAATTACATAAGACGTGAAAAGAATAAGTTTATTACGTACTTTTGGTTTACGTAAAATATCTTATTAGCTTTTGGAAATACGGATTACAGGATACGGGATAGATTTGGGATACGGATTTTGAAAAACCTTGAAATATATTAACAAAAGAGAAAAAAATAAAAATAAAAGAGATACGAAATTTTATCCTCTACAAAAAGGTATTTTATACTAAGGGGGTACACCCTGACATAATCCAATCTAAAAATCGAGTAGCGGGATTTTCCTGGACTTCCTGGACTAAAGTGACAATACAGGGATCGTTAATGCAATTATTCATATAGGATAGCATTACTTTCCGAATTTTATGTTGAATACAAAGAAATATATTTTTTTATTTGAATATAAAATAACAGTTCTTAAATAATAATTTTGACTATAATTTCATAAATATAGATCAGAAAAAAACATTGTACGGTGTTAATTTTATATTAAGATTTCTTAATTTTGGCACGACGCTTCAAAAGTGTCGTCGCCGAGAATGTTTTTCTCTGACTTCTTTTTCTTTGACAAGCTGTATCTTAAAATTTTCACCAGCTGAAAGGCAGAAGCTAAATTAAAAAAAAACTACTTCATCCAAGTTAGAGAAGAAAAAAACATAAAAACCACTAAAATATTACAACGAGTGGCTTACACAAGTAAAAAGTAATATAATAATTGAACAAATAAAATAATAAAAAATTTATAGGTTAAATATATTTGAACATAAATATAACATTCGATCAGTAGCAATACAATTTACCAAATTATTTATATTTAATTTTGTCACCATAATTAATATTCCGTGTTTAAAATCGGGTGAAAGTATCTAAGAAGAAAACATTGTTCATCCACTGCTTTTTAAAATGTATTTTTTTTTGCAAACCTTGATTGATGTGAACGCTACGTCCGAACATGATAATTGATACATTCGCGTCGCTAATCGGGTGGAAAACCGCTTCACTAGCCCGTGCACATTTCGATTTTTCTCCTTTGATGTGTTTAATAATGCATGAGCCGGATCGCTTTATACTGCTCATGTGGGTACATCCGACTAATAGATGACCAGGATGAACACGTGTGTCCGTACTCATCGAATCCACGGAATAAATTTATTTGTGTATACATACATGATCAATCGACGAAACATAAAGTCTTAATTTTACAAACGGCGGCCAATATTGTTGGCAACAATTAATTTCATATAAATAGAAATAAAGATTTAGTTACCATTGGCAGTAATTAATTATTATTTACTACCTAACATAATATGGCATTAACTTTTAATTAATTTATTATATTAATAAATTTTTTACTTTATAAAAAAATTAAACATATTTTTACTTGGTGACATTCATCAGATATTCTACCGCAAAATAGCGGTTCTTCGTACTGTTGTATTCTGGTTTGAAGGGTGAGTGAGCCAGTGTAATTACAGGCACAATAGACATAACATCTTAGTTTCCAAGGTTGGTGGCGCATTGGCGATGGTTAACATCTCTTACATTTCCAATGTCTATGGGCGTTGATGACCACTTACCACCAGGTAGCCCAAATGCTAGAACCCCTACCTATGCTACAAAAATATATATTTAAAGTATTTTTTTATTACTTTCTGTTTTTAAAAAATACGGAATTTTAAAAGTAATCTGCGCTCATGTACCAGGCTGGCATAAATATACATAAGCAAACGCTATTCACGAATGATTAAAATAGCTTTCATATCGTCCGATAAACTAATAATACCATTTCGAATAAAAGCTTTAACTTGTTCAGGTAGAAAACTAAAAATGCAGACAGGCTGTTATATGCAATGGCAGACAGATTTATTTAAAGAGAAACGTTCTCGTTTGGTCGTTACAGTGGGTCAGCGGCTGACTCTGTTTATTGATTTGCAAGCGGCGCAGTTAATTTTGGCAACTAGGTAAATTATCGCGTGTCCTATATATATGTGTGTAGAAGCTTGCTTCTGAAAGCCAGCTTGGCGGACTTTTATTGATATTTCCGATTTGGAATGTACGTATTTATGAATATCACAGTGGAAATAGATTAAGAATGTTTGAATTGTTTTTTTAAGCATGGGTAGGCGGAAGAGCGTATGTGCCAGCTGATGGTAAGTGGTCACCAACACCCATTGACATTGGCATTGTAAGAGATGTTTACCATTGCTTACATCACTAATGCGCAACCAACCTTGGGAACAAATGTGATGTCCCTTGTGCCTGTAATTACGCTGGCTCTCACCCTTCAAACTTGAACACAAGAGTACCTAGTATTGCTGTTTGGTTTTTATTTATAATAACAACTGTATTCATATTATAAACGTGAAAGTTCCTCTGCGTGTCTTTTACGCTTTCACCGCTACACTACTGAAACGATTTTGATATAACATGATATCAAAATCGTTTGAGCCCAAAGGAAAGACATATACTCTTTTTTATTCCCAACAATTGGTCATCTCCCTCTGAAATGCAAGCGAAGCTGCGGGATCAATAATAGTTAACTAGTTGAATATATCTTCTTGATAATGTGGGCAGTTTTGATGAACATTATAATTTAGCAATCGTTGCCTACCTTTATCTTACTGTCAATTTAGTTGTAATTTCAAGTCCGTCTGAATAGGTTTCATTCGCACACCGAAAATAATTGTTTATATTTTTTTGTCATAATATTACCTTGTCATTGAAATAGAAAATGTTTAATGTAAGATTTATTAAATACATATATAGGTATATAAATATTAATGACGTTTTATGAATATAAGTATTTAATATTTCGTGACAAATTGTAATCATAAATGGTATTTAAATAACTGAACGTTATCATTCTTAATACGCACGCGGTTTGCTTACAAGTGCGTTTAAAAATGTAATAAAAATTCTAATAGGCTTAACCTTTGCATTTAGCAAGAATTGTAATTAAAATGTGTACGCACAACGCCTGAATATCAACTGTAAACAATTTATGACGCTTACTATTGTATGATAATTTAATCGTTTTAAAAATGCTCTAGATATCTTCTACATATAACTTATATATCATTAGCCTCACATATTTGAAATTGTATTATTTATTAAATAACAAAGTTGTAATTTCATAGTAATTGCTTATAATAAACATATTATTTATTTAATTACACAGCTCTACAAAAATAAGTTTTTTTTTGTTGCCCTGGATATCATCGCAAATTTTTACGTTTTCGAGTGCCCAGATTACGAATATATTCATGAAAGTTCTCAATGTGCTCGTATTTTCATGATTTTTTTTATGACTATTTTGATTTTCAGCATATTACTGCTGGTCTTTGAAAAATGATTGTTCCCTGAAAATTTATAAAATAAAAGCTCATAAAAGGCGTTTTATATTTCCGACATTTTCCTCTTTATTTACTTCGATATTATCCAAATTTCTCAAAATATTACTGACATTATAAATATATCTGTTATTTTATTTCTCGTTTTTTGATTTTTGTAAAGTAAAATGAAAAAAAATTCTGTGCAAATCTAACAAAATCATTGATAGTTTCATGAATTGTGTGCATAAATGGACTCAAAATCATTTTCATATCTAGTGCAACAAAACCACTGTAGACCAGTGTTATTTATTTATGCGTTAATTATAATAGTTGAAAATATGCTGCTGAATGTATGCTAGTAAAATAATAACAAAAAAAGCCACCCGAAAACTAAGCAGTGTAAAAAATGTTAGGGTCCGTTATAAACACAAATAATGTTTTTAATACATACATTTTACAATTTTAATACAAGAAAATATCTTATCTATTCGTAATTGACACTTTTAATATAAATAACGAATTTATGTTATGTACAATATTGTATGGTACGTGACATGAAAAACGTAAATAGCATCAAGGAATAATAGAACGTGCTCTACTTAATGTGGAAACCGCGCTGGCATCTAAGTAGACTTATCATCTATACGACAAGTTTTTAATTCAATACGTAATGATATTGATTTGAATGGAAAGGTGATCAACACATAGTCGATAAATAACCAACCCCCATTCGTCCTTACTTATATTATTTATAAATGCAAAGATGAGTTTGTCGATTGATGATGAATGTTTGTTTGTTACGTTTAAGCTTACACGTTGTCCTGGTTAGAAAAAGTAATTTTTAAATTACCTGTTTTTTATCGTTTTCATTACGTTGTGTTTAATTGCCCTTGATTGTGTTATGAGTATTTGTTTCGGACATTTTAATCAGGATTAAATTTCAAATGAACATTCTTTCGTTTTGTTTAAGTTGAATCTACAGGTGCGGGTTGTTTTCTATAATTATTAAAAGTTGAAAATAGTTCCTCTTGCATCGCGGTGTAGCTTTAAGTAATTCAAAAGCGAAATATGTAGCGCTTGATGAATTTAGCAAATTTCAGTTATTACTGTTTTAACTATACACTTTTTCATGCATACGAAGATGTTCTTGTGAATTAACACAGCTATGATATTTATTATATTACTTTTTTTACAAATTCTAATTTAACAATGTTACGTTGATTTTGGTATGGGATTTGTGACGTATTGTGACGTACTCAGAAAAAATCTATTTGCGGCCAAATTTCAAAGCAGTTATGTAAATTAGGAAATATAAAAATTGGATCGAGGTTTTGGAACTATTTAAATAGGTCAAATTAACATTTTACTATTAACAGAAGGTACATGATAGAAACAACTCCTCTTTCATATTCTTATCTTTATGTAATTTTTTAAGCATCAAATTCTCTATTTGCATTTTTTTTTTTAAAAACATGCATGATTTAATCGATTTTTAAAATCAATAATTTTAACCTTTTTTAAAAGTATCTGAAATTTGACTACGGTAATTGCGTTTTATTAAATTATGCCTTACATTCGTAACAATATATACGTACTTTAAAAATTTTGAAGTTTTTTTTTTTTAATTTAAAACAGTGACAGTACAGAAACAGCCTGTGAATATCCCACTGCTGGGCTAAGGCCTCTTCTCCTCTTTTTAGGAGAAGCTTTGGAGCTTATTCCACCACGCTGCTCCAAAGCGGGTTGGTGGAATACACAAGTGGCAGAATTTAAGTGAAATTGGATACATATAGGTTTCTTCGTGATGTTTTCCTTCACCGTCAAGCAGTAAACGAATTAAGCACATAACAAATGAAGCACATGAAATCCAATGGTGCTTGCCCGGGGTTGAACCCACATTATCGGTTAGGATTCACGTGTTCTTACCACTATGCCATCTCGGCTTACTAATTATGGTTTAATAGCGTTATATCTAAATTATTGGTTCATATTTTTATGTTTTATGTGTTTTAGATATAACAAATACGATGAGCGTATACTTTATGGCAACGTCGTACTTGAGTAAAAATATAATTTTCATTAGTCTAGAACTGCTTAAGAACATTTCTTTTACACGCTCATATAAAATTCCCTTGCCTTTCCTTCTCACTAAAAGCCTTGTTACAAGAATAAACAAAGCGACAATGTATTTTTGGTGCTGTTTACCGTTCTAACTTTGCTCACAACCTTCGGGCTAAGGGGCTGTGTCCATTTCTGTAAAACTATGTTATCGAGCGAGTAAGTTTTGCTACATATTAAAAAATTGTAATTAAGTAAAAGCACATAAATTCACGCTATAAGACAACGTTTTTATTTAACCATAAATAATCAGCTTTTACATGGAAATTTTACATTTTATATCGCGTTAATAACTTCTATTAACATATTTTACCTTTATTACTCTCACTCAAACGATATTATGCGGATTTATTGATCTTTTAGAACAAATGAATCAGACGCAGGTGTTTTGTTATCTGACCCCACATGGGTGGAGAGCGCGATCGTCATCAAAGTTATATCGCGAAGCGCTGGTGTGTGAACCGCGCGAGATGACTCACGTCGTGTGAAAATTTGTTGACAAACGATTAAGTCGGTGATAGTACTCGTTTGATAGAATTTCTTTAAACATTTTTATTATGTTTTGACATATATTTATAAGTACCAAATGTGGTAGATAAAATTTAATGTCACTCAATTTTTGCAGTGCAGGAATTTTTGAAAAATTATATAATGCTAATTAATTAGATAAGAAGATTAGAATGGTTTTAGCATTAAGCCAGCCTTGTGTTCAATATATTTTGTGTGTGAAATGAGGTTTTATGAGTATAAATAAATAAAAGAGGCACAAATATTTTCTATTATTATTTTAGCTTGTGTGTCTTTATCCTTTTAGCGTTTTTCAGTACACTTTCCGTACAAAAATATGGTCTACCTTTATGTCAAGCAATTTTTTCGCCATGTATATGACTTACATTCGGCGGACAATAAATACTTCATATGTCGGAGAATGAAAGAGTTTTTAGAAGACTGTTGTACAACTTGTGATTATTTTGATCGTACCTAGCGCTCAATTAAATGAAACAGGGAAATCGAATGCTTATGCGTTACTAACATACATACTACAATATGTTTGTAAGTAATGTAAGTGAAAGGTCCAAAAAAGGCTTTCTTGACCAGCTCACATGTTCCCCTTTTCCAAACTAGGCGTGAAAAGGCATCTTGCGAGCCGGCAAGGCGGGGTCGGTTACTGCCGATCGTTCTTCCCAACTGTACTAGCCGTCGCGGTCATAGCGTTTGGACTCTGCTACCACTTACTTACTTCGTCAAAAAACACAAGACGAATTTTATTTTAGTTTGAACCCCCGACCTCTGTATAACGTAGAATATATTTAATCTGAAAACAACTAATGTCAATTTATAAGATGTTTTACTAATAGTTGATAAAGAAGTGCCTATTTTTTATTCACTATGATGTTACGCCTATTATAATATTATATTAAAATATTGTATTTTAACTCCATCATACGTCAGAACTCATTATAACACATGAATGTATATATGTTGTGTACGTAAGTCTCGCAATTTTCTCCTCTACCGATAGTCTACAATTTACGTCTAGAATTTTCGTATTTGAAAATCGAAAAATCGTATCGAAGTATACCCGTTTTTTTTAAATCTTTTTTTAACTGTATCTCTACATGTTTGATGTTCGTGCCTTTGGTGAATCGTATCCATCGTTTCGAGTTACGTTATAATTGCTTATACATGTTTTTGTTTTGCCAGATTGGAATTAAGCGACCTTTAGTTACGATTTTTTTTAATTAACATTGATTCAGACATGCAAATTATTATAGTCACCTGATCGTGCCCGTAGACATTAAAATTATCACATTTCTTGAACCACTAATAAGGCCGGCAACGCACCTGCAAGTCCTCGGATGCTGCAGGTGTCCATGGGCGGTGGCAGTCACTTTTCATCAGGTGAGCCTCCCGCTCGTTTGCCCCCTCTTACATAAAAAAAACCATTAATGTGCCGTTAACTATAGAAATTAAGATATTCAGTACCTTAAAAGAAGACCAAAGACCTACTTACTTTGTGTGTAAAGGAGCGGGGTCTTGCCTAGCACACTTCAAGTTAGTGTTAACCACTCTATAACTTAAAAGGGGCTCCCCATATACTTTTGAGTGTTACTTATGCCAGTAATAGTATAAGTTAAATCGGAACGCAAAAATACAAAGTAATACTGTTTGACGTTAATTTTTTAGTGGTTAATCCAGGCCGACTTGAAAAATCTAGTAAAACCTTTACATATATTGTAGAAAGTCACTTTATTAAGTCAATCATCCTTGAAAACAGTTCTCGTCGTAAAATAACTGGTTTGTGTGTGTGGTATCTAATAACGTGTGTTATATCTTCACCATTAACTTTAAAATAACACAAACATACATACACCTGATCATAAAAAATAATTGACAAGACAGTGAGATAAAATAAATAACAGAAACAATTACCCTTGTCACATCAAATGAATATCTTAAATAAATATAAATTCGAATTGCAATCAAATAAACAAATAATAACATATAAAAGCCAATTCACGTCAACATTGAATTAATTTAATTTACCATAATTATGTTGTAACATATGTTAACTTGCAAGAATACTATAAACAAAAACAAGAGAACCACGCTAAGGAATAACGCGGCGTGTTGTTGGTATTGTATGCAGATTCGCTTTTCCTAAAGGTGCAACCTTTATCACATCTAGGAGAAATATAAATTTTCTACACTATACATGGCTTGGTATTTCATTACAGAAAACCTTTAAAGATGGGTACTTTAGATAAACGATCGTCATATCGCTACTAATGTTATTCACTTGTAGACTTGTAAACGAACAAATATATACGAATGACTAAAACATTTAATTTCATCAAATTTATCGATTGCATTTCTTGTGTTTAATTCATTTTAGCCTTGTCAATATTGAAAACAGCGATACCGGTTTTTTCCAGTTTTCACTAGCATTGTGACGGATTGTGTTGTGTTTGATAGAGTTGTAATATATATTTATGATATGTATGATAACTTATATCTCACAATGTAATATGATATATTTAATTTAAGTTCATTCTGATTGTAGTATTAGTAGTATGATACTAATTGGTTATATATGTATATTTCGGTAACAACTATTTCAATTTCATAGTTTCCACTATCTAATAGGTAGTTGAATTCACAAATTCAATTGTCAATCGATATACTGTACCAACTAAAGCCATCCTACCTATAAGGTAGGATACATGTTTAGTATATATTGTTAGCATCAAACTTTTTCTATACATTGATATTTAAACAGCTTTTTAAATGTGTCGCTTGGTTATAATGGAGAAATGTATGTGCATCAATAAATAAGCTACGACCAATGTTCTTAGAATTCATCGAATTATAGTCAGACGCAACCAACATATAAAACACAATTAACACGTGACGACTTAGGCAGTAATCATAGAATTTGATATCACAAAGTTTTTGATTGGTAAACTTATTATTAGTAGGTATTTCTGTGATTGGAAACCTTATTGCGTTCTTTGAAACTTTAGTACGTAGAGCAATGTTCATTGGAGCCAATTGATTGATGTAAGTGATTCCGTTTGTTACGTATTCATATTAATCGGATTATCGCGAGCTAATGCAGTGGTTATAAAAAGGTTAAAAAGATAATTTAACAACAATCCTATTATTTATGTATTAAAAATTCATAGATCTAATTCTCATAATTGACCTGCATGCGGTAAAAGGAAACCACGCATAATTACCTGTAGTGAAAAAAGTCGACCTTTATACATTGGTACATCTTTAGCAATTGCACATGGAAACATCGATATCGGAGGTCCAATAAAAATAAGTAATAACCAGTTTTATTGCCTTAACACGATATATGTTTCATTTTACTTAATATTTATAAATAAATACGTTGGAGGCATCTTCGTTTCGCATTTTATACGGTCGTTGTTAGAGGAGGAATGTGTTTTTTGAACGGATACGTATTCTTTTTTTAGCGTCTGTTGAAAATAACTAGTTTTAGTAATTAGTCATTACTGTCGTAAAGGAAGAGAGGAAAGGAGTAAGGGTGTGTTCAAATTACTACAATTAAATGCATCTTGATCATTGTGTTACGAGAATAAAAATATATATAGCATATTACATTGTGTAAAATGATCTTTTTATTTCATAATAATAGAAATACAACATCGTGATGAAGAAAAAGCTTTCTTAGATTTTTAAATATTGTATACTTTTGTTTTTTAAATTCTAATTGAAATAGAAGAATAGTAAGGTTAAGTTCGTATTTTTTATTGCCTATTAAATATTGCAACCACTTTTAATGATATTCCAAGTATTATTAAACGGTAGTAGTAAATTTTAAAACTAATTTTTTTGAAAAAACAATAAGAAATTTTTATTAAGATGGTAAACAATGCTAACCTCATTGCCCTAACCTCTATGCCGTCGCATTGTTTAAATATCGAACAAGTTGAATAATTAACGTTCTGCGTACGCGTTCGGTGAGGGTTGGTCGATCGTGACGTCGCGACCTCGCACTTATCTCCCGAGCTCTCACGACCACGCAGCGCGAGCACGACTACGCTGCTTTCGTTAAGGGCCCATGTACAGATTGCAAAAATTATATTGAAGCATTTCTTCCTATTCCCGTTAAGGAGGTGATATATCGTTGTGTTTAATAGTTAATTATTGCTATCAATTTATTATTGTAGTCAAATAACTGTTAGTAATTGCTTTACAACACATGCCTTGAGCAATCTTTGTCTTAATTATTTTTTATTAGGTTTAGGGTAATGTATAAACATAATATTATTTTGTAGTAAAATTATACTATTTGTAATTCACATAAACCTAATAAACCTAAAAAATATGTATTACAAATATATTTTTTAGTGAAAATAATTTCATATAAAAGAATTAATCATTTAATTTCAATGAATATATAAAACCTGTAATACTATACCGATGTTATTGATCCCTTAAGATTCAAGGTCATTATAGCAAAAGCTATGTGTACACGTTGACGTAAAAATATTGTGTTCGATAATAAACTCTATTACAATACAAATAAGACATACTTATGCTGAATTTCCTGCAGATGTTAACATGGCAAGGCTTTAAAATCGTGTCTTGTATTAGGCTTAGTCTGGGTATCTTGTTCGATCGACTAGGTGATAAATTTTCTTTAGGTCTTTATGTACAAAACTGTTTAATATTGATTGTAAATAATCATAACTTCATGAATTATCGACACGTTTATGCCATATGTCATTTCCAGTGGAAGTATGCTTTTGTAAATTGTGGGTACTGGGTAAATTATTCATTTTAAATAGATGCGGGTTTATAAAAGGTAGTAAGTACACATGCCAGTAGATCTCGTAGTACGTGTAAATTTCTTAATAACTATCTATAATGTAATAAAATATGTATATATCTATATAATATACAGTGGTGGTCGTATAATTAGAACCACTGCCAACCATCCTTGATATTATGTAAGATACTTCACCGCAATTGTTTTTATTTATTTTGAAATGAAACAAAAAATAGGACAAAAAAAATGTTAACGATTTTAGAAAATCATTTATGAGAAAAACAATATAAATCCCATTACACAAGTCCAGTTTCAATATTACATCATGGACATACATTTAAATCAGATTTAAGGTACGAACAATAAAGGTCAACTAATTAGAAACAACAACAAAAAAGTATAAAAAAGCAATATATTTTTACGTATTAGTAATTAGTATCGTTATTTACGAAACAGCTACTATCCACAGCCTACCAGTTAATATAGCTACTACCATAATAGTTATAATTAATATTTAGTGGCGTATCACTTATTTTCAATAACAGCGCTGCAACGGCGTGGCAAACAGCAAAAACATAAAAGATTTTCCCAATTTTAATAATTATTTAGATTTTACGTGACTTTTTCTCATCTAATCATATTAATGCTCTTTCTTTCTGGGTGTTCTGAAAAAAATGTCTTCATGTAGTAAGTTATCTTTTAAATTTTTACTTTTTAATTTTTGGCCACGTATGTCAAAGTATTCAATTGAAATATGTTTAAATACTTGCGACATTTTAAAAATAATTTTCTTTTGTTTATAATAAGTGAACTTTATTTAAGTTAAAATCAGAACAATTAAATAAAAATAATTATCTTTTACGAAAACTGGCTACGTAGATAAAAAATTTAGTCTATACAAGCATATTAAGATTCGTGGGTAATAAAAGAAACCGGTCCGTTGGTATGCAGACGGAGGTAACGGCAATGCCTAATGCGTTTTTTTTTAAATTAGATTGTCTATTATTTCGCCAAAGGCTTATATTGAATTGTCGCGATTTGATTGCATATTTCTAGATTCATTTGTATCTCCTTAAGAAAATAAAATCTATAGAAAACTATTTTTTTAATTTTTTTTTTTAAATTAAATATTTTTTACTGAAAAATATTTTAATTTATTTATATACATTTAATTAAACTATTGGTTCAGTTTTTTACCACCAGTCATTTCATAATTATTATTTTTTGTAAATTATAATTTATTTTATTTTGTTACTTAAATAAAAAGCCTTGCGATTCATTGTTTTATTATTTTATTTAAATAAAAAAAACTTTTATCGTAACGAACATTCACTAAATTAATTAACTCCTCAAAAATATTTAGCGCAAGAATGCGTGTGTGCCGAAGCGAACTGAATGAGTTCAGGATTAACTGGAGGAGGTACAACCAAAATCCAGGCTGTCATTGGGAATTTATAGGGAAAGAAACCCATTTTTATTGACAGCTTTTTTTGACTTGACTGATGAGGTAAATTTAATGAGATTACACTATGGACGAGTACGATATATTCATTAAATAAGAAATAGTCCGTAATAGTGTTTTCCTTATTTATTGAAATCACTTTGTGATAAAAAAAACAGCTGATGTGGAGAAAAATAGTGTTTTTATATCAAAACCGCGGTACAATTTTTGATGTTAATTGAAAATTACTAGCCACTCGCACCTTTTTGTGGATACTCCTATCTTTTTATGTTTATAGTTGTTTTGACATACTGAATTATAGCAGATGTTTTACATGGAATGAATGAGGATGATGGAAACTAGCACGAAACCTGCACTACTATCTAGTATTGAAATTTATAAGACACAGTCACACAATGTCCTTAAGGTTAAAAATAGTTTGTAGAGTATCAAGTTATATGGAAATATCAAAATTATATGGCTTTACTTCTTAAAGTTGATTGGTAGGTATTTGGTTAATATTTATCCTTTTCTGTTATCATTGATTTGACATATGAAAAAAGAAGACAGCATTATTAAACCAATCACGCCGTTGAAAATATTTATAGGCCTAATATTTTGAAGATTACTATTTACGTAAGTTATTGTTATTTAATTTTTCTTTGTAATATGTACTCTTAAAAACAGGCCAGTTTACCTGTTTGAGATTATAATAAACCTTCATTTTTCATCGCGAAGATTTTAATATTACACTATTTTTACTTGGTGGTAGTTCTTTGTACAAGCTCGTCTGGGAGGGTACCATCCACTCATCAGATATGTCTACCGGCAATTGTATCCACTTCCCACCGGGAGGCTAATATGGAAGTCCACCTACCTATTTTATGTAAAAAATACTAGCAGCTTAAAAACTCGTCGCTAGACGGTGCTGTTGCACATAATATTCTATGCAATCCAACCAGTCACTATGACAATATTTTTTTTAAGTCTGGTTTAGTTGTTTTTCGTTTTACTAAAACACAAACAGTATACAATAAACTTAAATTAAATACAGTAATTACTAAAAACTAGTTATTTATTTATACTGTTAGGTGATTTTTTTTTTATATATATAGAGGGGGCAAACGAGCAGGAAGCTCACCTGATAGAAAGTGACTACCACCGCCCATGGACATCTGCAACATCCGAGGACTTGCAGGTGCGTTGCTGGCCTTTGAGGAAAGAGTAGGTACGATCTCTTCTTGAAGGTTTTCATGTCGTATCGGTTCGGAAAAGTCGCCGGCGAAAGCTGGTTCCACAGAGTGATTGTACGAGGCAAGAAATGCCTTAGATAACGGGCTTTTGTGGACTTCCAGACATCGAGGTGGTGAGGATGGAATTTTGAGTTCTGGCGCGATGTCCGGTGGTGAAACTCAGCGGCCGGGACTAAACCAAACAACTCCTCAGAACACTCCCCGTGATATATGCGATAGAGGATGCAGAGTGACCCAACATCTCTACGCAAATCCAAAGAATCAAGCCGGTCGGTAATAACTTGATCGTCGACAATTCGAACTGCTCTACGTTGAATGCGGTCAAAAGGAAGAAGCTGGTACTGTGGAGCTCCCGCCCAGAGGTGAGAGCAGTACTCCATGTGGGGCCGAATTTGCGCCTTGTAAAGTTTTAGGCGATGGGCCGACGTGAAGTACCGTCTCGCCTTGTTGAGCACTCCAAGCTTTTTGGAAGCCAATTTGGCTTTAACTTCCAGTTGACCGCGGAACTGAACAACGTTCGAAATCTCGACGCCAAGTATCCCGATACTGGCTGTGGCAATGAGGGGAGTATTCTCGAAGTGAGGTATTAGTGAAGTGAAATACGACAAAATGAGACTTTTTAGCGGTTAACGCGCAAACTTGAGTCTTATTGGGGTTGAATTGGACTAAGTTTAGTCGGCCCCAGTCTGAGACCTTGGTTAACAAGGTCTCGACTTCAGACACAAGTTTATTCCGACACTCGTCGACGTGATCCCGACAAATATTAGCACGGTCGGTGTAAAGTACGTCTACAGTGCTGTCATCAGCATAGCAATGAATGATACTGATTTGTAACATATCATAGATATGCAGAAGAAACAGAGTAGGTGAAAGAACGCAGCCTTGAGGAACACCAGAATTGACGTATTTTAAGTCGGAGCATGCACCGTCGACAACGACCTTGATGCTCCGATCTGCCAAAAAACTGGAGATTCACTTGCGCAATTTCTCGGGAAGCCCGTAGGATGGAAGCTTGGAGAGTAGCGCTTTATGCCATACCCGATCGAAGGCTTTCACTATGTCCAGACTGACTGCTAATGCCTCCCCCTTGGACCGCTTCAACCGCCGTAGCCCATCTGTGAGTAAGGTAAATTAGAAGATCACCAGCTGAGCGACCCCGAGGGAAGCCGTACTGGCGGTCGCTAATCAGCTGATGCTCCTCTAGGTACCGCAGGAGCTGGCAGTTAATAATGGACTCCATTACCTTGGAGAACAAGGAGGTGATAGCAATAGGCCTATAATTTGATGGATCATAGCGATTGCCTTTTTAACCGACTTCAAAAAAAGGAGGAGGTTATCAATTCGTCTGTATGTTTTTTTTTTCTTTTTTTTGGACTGGATGAATCGATTTCTATGTTTTTTTTATTTGAAAGCTGGTGCCTCCCAATTGGTCCCATTTTTTTTGGTCCAGTTTTGACAATGGAATCCATGAGAAAACCATATAAGTCGTAAATTTGCATGAGGTATGTGCGCGACAAATGGACGAATAACTCGATATCTATTCAACCGATTTCGATGATTTTTTTTGTTATTGGAAAGAGTGTACTTTAAGCGTTGTTTGATGACAGTTTGGTTAGATTCTGATTAAGTGATTGTAGTACTATTGTATAAAACACTTCTTTATATACCGTCAATAGTTGTCGCAGCGCAAGCTAAATAATAACTTTTATAGGCAACAGTTTAATACGTTGGGTTACATTGCTCCATTTTAAGTAGGGATCTATAAGATTTTGAAAATATAATATAGCTTATGTTACTCGGTAAAGACGTAGCTTTCTAAGGGTGTAAGAATTTTTAAAATCGGTCGAGTAGTTTTTGATTTAAATCGTAATAAAAAATCAAACAAAAATCAAATCTTTCCTCTTTGTAATATGAGTTATGCATGTAAGCATTAGTATATATGTATATGTTTGTAATTGAAACATATTTGAACATCTCCTAAAAGTTGAGACCAAATTTGAAAATTATATATATATATATAGAATCGTATAAGTACTCTTATATACATGTTATATTTATGTATATTTATATATTGATTACTAGTTTTTCCCGCGGTTTCACCCGCGTAGTTCCCATTCCCGAATATGGGGACAAAATGTAGCCTATGTTACTCCCTGATAAAGTAGCTTTCCATTGGTGAAAGAATTTTTTAAATCGGCTTAGTGGCTTAGGCTTGAAAGCGTCACAAACAAACTTACTTTCGCATTTATAAAATTAGTTAGGATAATATAGATACTTCCCCTTTTTTTAATATACAGACATTCCGTCATATTTTTAACCGACTTCAAAAAAAGGAGGAGGTTATCAATTCGTCTGTATGTTTTTTTTTTGTTTTTTTTTTTTTGACGTTGTTACCTCATATCTTTCGACTGGATGAATCGATTTCCATGTTTTTTTTTTTATTTAAAAGGTGGTGCTTTCCCATTGGTCCCATTTTTTTTTGGTCCAGTTTGACAATGGAATCCATGGGAAAACCATATAAGTCGTAAATTTGCATGAGGTATGTGCGCGACAAATGGACGAATAACTCGATATCTATTCAACGGATTTCGATGATTTTGTTTTTATTGGAAGGAGTGTACTTCAAGGCTTGTTTGATGACAGTTTGGTTAGATTCTGATTATAGAATCCATGACAAAGTAACGGAAATCTTCAATTTTTAGTAGCAAACTAACGATACACGGCCGAATCTTTTATGGGCTATCTAGATTTTTCATTCACCTACCATAACATCGTTATGATCAAGTAATTGTAGTACTATTGTATAAAACACTTCTTTATATACCGTTCAATAGTTTTCGCAGAAATAATTATTTGATTATGTTATGGCTGCCCAACACCCCACCAACTAAATCTATTTAATCAAAACTATTATTTATTATTAACTAATATTTATTAATTAAGTACCAAAATGCATTTTTCTTTACGTTTCACTGTTTTAGATTAATATATTTAAATAATAATATAAACGGCGCTGTCTCATATGAGCTGCGCGTTTAGTAGGTCTACCCGTATTCTACCAAATTAGTGAGTGTACTTCAGATTCACTAAAAATCGAAAAATAAATAAAAATTTTAACAAAACAAAAACCGACTTCATAGGAAAAACAAATTAATATGCACTAAAAAGTAAAAAAATAATTGCGTATTCTTCTATAATTTGATAATTAACTTACTATTTTCTACTCATCAATATGTAGGTACGAATGTGTTGAGTGGTTGATAATGTATTTACAATTATTGTTACTTTTGGAGTCGATGTCAGCTAAGGAAACACTTTAATATACCTAGCAATAATAATAAGGGTATCTTTTAAAACAAACAAAAACATACACATTACAAATTGACTTTTATTTACCTCGTTAAGTTGCGCGTGCGACACAAGCACATCTCGCCTATAATTAACTATGTATGTAGTTATAAGCTTGGCTTATGTTGCAGAAGTCCACAGCGAGGATTTAAAGGGGTTTCCTTGAGATGCTTGCTCCGTTTGCCCCGTCCATTTACGAGCGCAAATTGCCCCCCCCCCTGAATTCGAAGGGCAGCCTGGGCATCCCTGTTCAGGTGGTGTATGTCCTGAGCATGGATGTCCAGAGAGGGATTGTCCACCGCGTGCGCAGATGGTACCCTCCTGGGGTAATTGTCTTGTATTCTGCGCACTCATTTTGTTGAATGAACGAAACGCGGTAGCATGGCTACCACTTTACGTCGATTTTAAGTGAGAGAGTGGTACTTCCCCGGGCGTGCCGGCCCATTCGGCTACAATCTGAAGGTATGCAGCATGGCACTACCACTAGTAATGTTTTAACAATGTAATATGTTTATTGTTTTTGCATGATATCCGAGGTAATTGCCGTATTTAGACTCAGCTATATTGAACTGGCTCGATTCGCCATTTTATATACATATGTATGTACATTTATAATTCGAAGTTGTTTTTGTTTATCTACTTCCGTTTTTGTTTTATCATTAAGTCCTGCCATGCCAAATATGTGCCAAACCAAGATTTGAAACTATGATATTATGTCCTTTGTGTCTGTAGTTAAACTTCTTTTTCGGTTTGAACGGGGAACCGTTCAAACCGAAAAACAACTATACTTAGTATTGTTGTTTAACGATAGAACATGTGATGATATTTGCGTGATATCGTGATAAGGTACTCGATGGGCCGTTTCAAACAAAAAAATACAATTCTATTATTGTATATTACGTATAATTGTAAAGGATGAGATATATAAAAAACCCCCGCTGAGTTTCTTTCGCCAGTTCTTCTTACATCTCAGGCGATTATCCGAACCGGTGGTAGACTTATGACGATTAATAAGTAAGTGTAACGCTTTTACGTTCAATAAATATTTTTGTTTTTGATTCTAAATAGCAATATTGTTGAATTTTCAAATCAACTTAGTAGTTGATTAATTTTTATAAGTTCAATTTAGAGTAAAAAATCAATCAACAAAATCATAAGTTTAATGAAAATATTACGTACTCGTAATTATGATTAAAATATTCGTTATATTTTAAAGATTATTCAAAACGTTGCAAACGAATTCCCGTTTAAATCTAGCAAAGGTATGAAAGTTTCCTTTCTCATTAGTGTTCAAATAAAATTAGCCATCGAATGGTAGTTAGGATGTGTTCTAACTAATGTATGCGGTATCAGATGTTAGTGGTCCGTAAGGGCCACCGCTAACTTTTCTGCTGCAGGTCGGATCGTATCTAGAGATCTTGTGCACTCGTTGCAAATGGCATTCTCGGCTGCGGATTTACAAACTACACTTTTCTATTTACTTTGAAAGTTAAATAAACAAATAGCTATTTTACGCTATGTGTATACATTTTGTACAAGATCGGGCTATAAGATCACTACGTTAATAGCGTATATAATCCAAATCAATTTTTATGTATATTTATTAATAGGAGTATCTATGTTTGCCAGGGTGCCATATTTTCATGTCCATATCAATTTTTGCAATTTATGTTGTCTTGATGTTGCAAACCAATATTAATCATTCAATTAAGAAAAAAGGGCATTAACTAGATAAATTATATCTATACGTATAATTTTTCTGTACGTACGTTCTTCTAAACGACTGGACCGATTTTGATGTTTTCATCGTGTTTGATGGAGTGGGGTTTTAGATGGTTTACATTAGGATTGGATTCGATAAGTGGCGTTAAGATTGGATTCCAGGTTTTTTTTAAGATAACTAAATGAAAAACATATTTCATTGAATGGTTGGAACGGGGCGCTAGTATACGAGTGCCAAGTTCGATGGAAACTAATTTGCATTATTACTATTATTAAAAACATATTCTAACAACCAATTGGTGTAAAAGATCACAACGGTTGATACTAAAATCAAATAGTTCAATATACGATTTTCTATTTAAATAGCATTTTGTCGTTGCGCGTCTCAGTGCGTGGTCGTGCGCTGAACGTAATGACAGGCCGCACGCGCGCACTGCCTAATTGATAATGAGCGCGAACGTGCGCAGGAGACATGCGCCATGGGAAACGCGCACGAGAGCCTGAGATATAAGGTGATTTGCGTACACATCGCGTACACATAGCGAAAATTTTCTTCTTATTTTATCAAGAAATATAGAAATTTATTTGAGATGTCTTTTTCAGATAACAATTAATTTGTTACCTTTTCCCATTGTTTAATTTTTCACAAAAAAGTAAATTATGTTATGTGATTACACTTATATACATACATATATATATATATATATATATATATATATATATATATATATATATATATATATATATATATATATAAGTGTAATTACATTATATTATATATATATTAATTTAATCATTTTCAAAGTATTGTTGCCGAGAATGCAGCACTATTGTAAAATTATAATTCAAAACATAATTACATCATTTTCATGTTTCAAACTTTAAGAATATATATAAAGATAAGATTATCACGTCGAAAAAGTTTTTGATTTATAAAAACATTTTTTTTTTTCTACATGGGTAAATCAAAACCAACGAAAAATCCTTCGAAGAAAATTAGATTAAATAAATATAATACTATACTATAAAATATAAATACTTATAGACAATTCTATTATGAGTTTCATATGTTATTATTCCAGTATCGAAGAAATATTGGAAATTCGAATAGTGTAAAAGAATAAAATCGCTAATTTATTCACGTGTCAAGTTCGCGAACAGTGGCCTCGTGTGTACAAGTCAGAACGATGCGACGCAATTATTTGCATCATTACGTCCGCCTCTTGATGAGAACCTCTTTCGTTTTAATTTTCGTGTTTTTGGAACCGATCTGATAGCATACAGGATTTGCAAGAAGTAAATGTTTTTCTCACGGTTATTGATAAAGATATGCGATTCTTGGAAAATGTTTATCTAACAAAGTTACCTACTGTAAAACTAAATAAGTCTAATTTTTATTTATTTGAATGTTGAAAAGTAGTTGAACGAAATTTATTTTCCGTATTTCGATTAAACTTGAAATAATACGGTACTGAACACGTACATATAAGTCTTTTGGAGGTATGGCTTCGTGCAAGGCCTTTGGGTAAGTACAGTCAACTCGTCGCATATTGGAACTCCGAGTTACTTTTGAAGCGTTCCGTTGTGAGGGTCTTAACAATATAACGAGAGACACAAGGGACATAACATCTTAGTTCGTAAGGTCAGTGGCGCATTGACGTTGTAAGTAATCATCTACCATCAGGTCAGTTTGTGCGTCCGCCTATTTCAGACACGAGCTGGTTATCTCACCACCTCGAAAATTACTGCCACTTTAAGTTAATATGAACATTTGCAAGTTATCAAAACCAAAACCGGACATTGTTTTTACTTTAGACTACCGCTGCTAATTCAAATATTTTATATCTGAAATAGTAATAGGCACCGCGTGCCGTGAGTAAATAAACACAAATTAAGCACATTAAAATTTCGTGGTTGTGGCCTGAATTTGAACCCGCAATCTTCAGTTAAAAGTCTTACGTTGTAACCACGGCGCAAAAAAATATATTTTTTCTTTTATCAGCTAAAAATAGTCATGGAGCGTTCGTGACAGCCGTTAATTATAATTAATTGTTAACGCCATCTATGTCTATCGGCTTCACGCATGTACGAGTCCTAACGCCTAGCTGTTGAATCAAAAGAAAAAAAAATCAACACGCGAAACGAAGATGACAGGTTAATTGAACAGGTTTTTCAAATCAAGCAAATTAATTATCACTCTTAAGGCAAAATAAAAAAAAAACAAATAATACAATTTAAATATCGCGTAATTTTATATGAAATTAATTAATGTTTATTTTTATATTAAGTGAAATTACTATTAAATAAAAATATAATAAAATATTGTAATCGACTCAACTATACTCGATAGTTTTTTCAAGGATGTAACGGAAGGAATAAGGAAATTAAACGTACACTTTACTATTGTTACATGCAATGCATTAAATCATTTTTTTTTGTTTTATCTATTCGATGCGAATTGCTTTCCTTCGCCGTCAAGCACGAGATGAATTATAAACCACAAATTAAGTACACGAAATTCAGTGGTGCTTGCCCGGGTTTGAACTCACGATCATCGGCTATGATTTACGCTTTCTTTCCACTGGGCTATCTCGACATACAATTATACATATATACATAAATATGTAATGCTATGCTAATTTGAAGCAGCGATATAAATCATTTCCCTTATCTAATTATGGGCATCATTATATGGTAAATAGTTTTAAAACGATCAATTATACAACAATATCCATCTTTGACCCGGTTGCAACTTAATGCAAGCATTAGGCACACGCAAAGTGTCACTTCGTGTTTGTCCGGCATTGCCTGTCATGCAATATTAGCCGTAAAAAAATACTATGAAATAACATTCGAAAATAATTTGATAATTATGTTATTTTCGTGTGGAATATTTTTTAATTTTTATTAAAATCTGTAAAAATCGTCTGGGTTGGTACCACCCACTCTACCGCCAAGCAGCTTTGCTTAGTATTGTTGTGTTCTGGTTGGAAGGAAGAGTGCGCCAGTGTAACTACTCCTACAAGGGATCTTACATCTTAGTTCCCAAGGCGCATCGGCGATGTAAGAGATGATACATAAAACAATTAAAAAAATAGCTAATTAGAAAAATTTCATCCTCAAAGTTAAAGCTGTTGATGAGCTAAGTCAATTAATAAACCGTTAAAAAAAACGGTTTATTAATTGACTTTGAATTGAAATTGAATTGAATGTTAGCCGTTTTAATATTGAAGGTAAGTATCGAATTTGTGGTAATTAGACGTTTTTTAATATGTGTTTATAAAATTTCATAAATTTGTTCTATAATATTGTATTCCCACGATGTGCGTTTTTATAGATGAGCCCTCGCTGACGCACCGTGGGAACTGTTTTCTTCATAAAACCTAATGTTTGAAAGACTCATTTGCCTTTCAAAGACTTTTTATAGTTATATTATTTATGTACAAAAAATTACCGATGATTTGACAAACTTGTTGATAACGATTTCAATTGTAAAGATCACAATGATACATTCAATCATAAATCAAATACATAAACATGATAAACAGGCGTTATGATAAAATGACTCATGGATGTAAATTTTGAACTTAATTTCCGTTCCATCTTTAAAACCACTTATATTTCTCTTGTCAAATTTAAATAGTTTTATAAAACTGATAATAAATTCAAATGATAGTATGCAGTTAATATATTTTCTTTACGGTTATAAATACCAGGTCATTGAACTGTGAAAATAGTTCCTTTAATGTTAAATTAAGAAAATATATTATTATTGAGACAACCTTTATTAATTTATTGCACTTTGGAGCAATACTAGATAATGATATTTCTGTAATATAGGTAAAGTAAAACAATAATTCGTTTTCTAACGCTTTTGTTGATCGGTTCTGTATGTAATTTGACATTAAGTTAATTATGGTAATGAATATTAAATAATTTGTATGAAAAAAGTCGTTTACTTCTAACTATATTTAATAAAATTTTACAAACAATACAATTTTACGAACAAAATGAAAGGTTTTTTTCAAAATTAATCTTAATGGTAAATGACTAGGAGGGCGTTGTGCAAGCCTGTCTGGGTAGCTACCCACTCATAACGAATTCTACGGCTAAACATTGGATTTAAGGATGAATGATGAGTGGATCAGTGTAATTAATGGCACAAGGGATATTACATCGTCGTTCGCAAGGTTGGTGGCGTATTGGCGTTGTTAGGGTCGGTTAATATTTTTACATCGCCAATGTAATGGGACACTATTCACACAAGGCCATCTGATCCCAAACTAAGCAGAGTACGTACTATGAAAACCAGATAACTGATATACTACAGTCTACATGTATTACTTTCCTTTTAAAAATACATACTTATATAGATAATTACACCCAGACTCAGAACAAACAGACATGTTGCACACAAATGTCTGTTCAATGCACACAATTTCTATGCGCAGCGGAGGCCACTTAAAATCTGGTGGTCTATTTGCCCGTTCTCCTACCTATAAAATAAAAAAAACATATCCTAGAGGGCGAAGAAATTTGTATGGAAATTCGTAATTTCTGCCAGAAATATGGAAATCGGTATTTAAGCCTATGTTAATGAGATAAAAATAGTTGTTAAGTCAATTTAGAAATTCGCCTTTTAATGATCAATATTCGGTGGGCTTCTGAAAAAAAAACCCATCAAAATCGATCTGACATCCGACTACAATAACGTTTCTTTAAAAATAGTCACTTTTGAGCTATTCAAATAGTATAAGAAGTTTAAACAGAAGCTTAAGAATCTGTGGCAGACAAGCTGATTACTTTCCAGTGACAGACTTCCTTAAATCGTGATGCTCGAATGTAATGCAAATATTCTAAACTACTTCGTTACTATCATATCAAGTTTATAAGTTTATTAGGTCCCAAAGCCCTGGGTTTAAAATCCAGTTCTTAGTTTCTCTGATCGATCTCCGCGAATGGCCAACATAACCGAAGTCGGTCAGGAAGAACACCACAAATCATCTTATGCATACGAAAATTGCTACAATGCAAAAAAGACAAGATATATGATAACATACATATATGATACGAAATAGATGAAATATAAGCAATTAACATGTTTCAGTACTTCGAAATAAATATGGGCAAGGGCAAGAATCATATACTTTTTTTTTAATATTCTCAATTGACTTCTTAGTCATATTACCAACACACATAACTTTTGACCTTAAATATTTATAACCTTGTAAGGAAATGGTATTTTAATGGTATCGTTGTATAAAATTATGTTAAATGTGATATGTTTTCTTTATGTTTATGAGTCGCAAGTCTTTTGTATGTGTACAGGTGCAGATCCAGGCTCGACGAATATTTAGTTAGATCTTTCGGCGGAGCATTCGCAATTTACGGTATTAGAAATGCTTTTGATTGGCTTTCCAACATTATTGTAAATTAATTTAGATAGTTAGTATGAATGTATGTATTATTGGCGATTTAAGTGCTTATATAGACATGGATATCTATATATGTATAAGTAACCTACTAAAAAACTGTAAGAAGATACAATTTATTCGTCAGCTGCAGTTGAAAAAACTATAAGGTTATGCATTAATACATAATTCAGTGAGAGCAATTAATGGTAATTAGACAATTAACAATTACAAGTAGGAATACTGTTTACGTAATATAAACTTCGATGACGTTTTTAGCGTGTAACAGCGATTCAAAGAGCCTAGAATACAAGTATTATATAAGTTGAATACAATAGAATACAAGTTGCTTGAAGCATTAAAGTTACCTAGGGGGTATCCTACCCCCTACCGCTAAACAGCATGCTTAGGTAATGTTGTGTTACGGTTTTTTTGGTTAGTGAGCCAGTGTAACTACTGCCACAAGGTACACGTCTTAGTTCTCATGGTTAATGACGCAATGACGGTATAAAGAATGGTTAATATTTTTACATCGTCTGCTTATTTATAACATAAAATAAATTCTAATTGCTTTCAAGGGCGTAGTTTTGATTTCGATAACAATCAAATAAATAAGCACGTACGTATGTAGGTGATATTGATATTATTTTCGCTTATCGAAAATGTATTTAGGTACAAGATTTCGATTGTTAATTTTTTTTCTATATTTATTTCAAATGTAAGTTCGTAACAAAATTTAAATAACGAATCGGTATACAGACCGATATTCCTAATTACATTCTATTTTTAGGTCCAAAATTAAGAACCGGAATTATAATAACCGATATTCGAAGTTGAGCACAAGTGACAATAGAATACAGTTTCTCATATAGTTGCCAAATTTGACAATAGATCGTCGTGACTAACGATATCAAGTGTCTGAAGGAACAAAAATTGTGATATCATAGATAGTGTACATTGGATCACTATTGATACTAGATTTAGTGTGCGTGTCCGAGCATTTGACGGACAAATGTTTGTTCGTGTTTTACATAGTTTATAATAAAACAATGAGAGAAAACTGTTAATGAGGCCAATTAAGTTGAATATTAAAAATACTAATTATGCAGCTTTTTTGTTTCGAATATTTGCTAGGGTAAAAAAATAGAAGATTTGTATAAAGTGATAGCTAGTTAATGTCTTAAAGTTGGGCAAAAGTTATCCCTTGTCTTGTCTAAGTAAAAGTATAAAATCTTTTATGAAATTAATGACTTATTTAAATTTATTAAATGTTTATTTATTATTATTAATATAATAATAATATAATAACCTCACGAAACCCCTTTCAAATTAGAAAGTGTAAAATGATAATTCATAATCTAAGTCATTCTTGATGGATCTTATGTTTTACTCGGTGGTAGTGCTTTGTGCAAGCTCGTCTGCGTAGGTGCCACCTACTCATCAGATATTCTACCGCAAAACAGCAGTACTTTGTATTGTTGTGTTCCGGTTTTAATGGTGAGTGAGCCAGTGTAATAACAGGAAGAAGGTACATAATATCTTAGTTCCCAAGCCTGGTGGCGTATTGGCGATGTAAGCGATGGTTAACATTTCTTACAATGCCAATGTCTATGGGCGGTGGTGACCACTTACGATCAGGTGGCCCGTATGCTATACCTATACAATAAAAAAATACTACTAAAGAAATGGGGGACGCATTTGAATAACGTAACTTCAAACTTTTATAGAACAAAACTACAAATCTCCTCACAACTTTAAATTAACTAAGGACCTCCTACATCTTAAAGGATGTGATTCGATAGAGGGAACATAATTTCTATAAAACTCAACTAGTCTAAAACAAGAAAATGATAGTTTGGAAGTGACATAACCTCAAAAAAATTAAAAATTAATATCTCGGTAACCATGGGTTTCCTCCCCGGGGTAATGTTAGGGGGGGTGATTTTATACTCCCCTCTCCCTATTTCACCATAAATTTCATAAAAAATCGATAAGCGTAATTCAAATGCCAACCCAAGAAATGACTGGATATTGGACTATTGCTTGTAAATAAGTATTTTAAAAAGTAAAGGCTATTAGACTTTTGTATTAATTACATTCAACACTTACATCGTTTATTGCAACAGACACATCATGTATTCATCATAGCTTACATTAACATATAAGTACATAAAATATTCTGTCATTACGTCACATTTAGTCAAGGTCTGTAAAAAAATGTATTCTTAACTACTAGAGTAAGGTACACATAATAAATGACTATTGTCATCAGTCTGAAAGTTACTTGATAATAATTTATTTTAAACATCACTAAATTGGTCTGTGTACAGTAAATTGTTTTTTTTTTTTTTTTTTTTATAGCCCGGGAGGGCAAATTTCTCCACTCCACCTGATGGTAAGTGGTAGTAGAGTCCAAACGCGACGACGGCTAGTGCAGTCGGGAAGAATGATCTGCACTAGCCGCCCCCGCCTCGCCGGCCCGCAAGATGCCTCTCCACGCCTCGTTTGAAGGAACCCGGGTCATAAGAGGAGGGGAACACGTGTGCTGGTAAAGAATTCCATGTGCATTCTCTTATAGCGTCTTGGGGTATAAAGTAAACATAGATAATATTGAAAGGACTAGCTTATACTCAGAAATAAGACGGGACTTCAATGAAATTAATATATTATTTGCTATCATAAAATCCTTATATATGATTTGGCGCGCAACGCTCGTAAGATATTTTTTAAGTGAATTCGTTTCCCGCCAAAAAGGCAACCTGTCATTGTTCTTGCTTACAGATTAAAATGTAGAATATTGTTGTTTAATATGAAAAATGACACACACTTCAGCAATATGTAATAATAATACGTATTATGTTCAATGTTATATATCAAAATATTATTGACGCTTACAGCTCGGCCATCCTTTGATGAGTGAGACCTCTCACTCAACCCATGAAAAATAAAAACAAATACAATAATAAAACTCTCAGAATACTATACAAAGAAAACAATTTTTTTTTGTGTTACATGAAATTTCTATAAAGATAGTCAATTAAACTATATACATATATGCTTAATGATACTTATTATTATAACTATATTACATCTTGACACAGTCTGCTACGATCTACAATCATCTATGCTACAGTAATAACGTCATACTTTTCATTTTCTGCACTGATTGCTCATAGCCTGTGTTCGCATTAAACCCACGTAAGCAAATATCTCACACAGTCTGCTACGATCTACAATCATCTATGCTTTAGTAGTAACGTAGTATTTTCATTTTCTGCATTGATTGCTCATAGCCTGTGTTCGCATTAAACTTACGGAAACAAATATCTTACACAGTCTGCTACGATCTACAATCATCTATGCTATAGTAGTAACGTTATACTTTTCATTTTCTGCACTGATTGCTCGTAGCCTGTGATCGCATCTAATATATAGGAATATATAAATATCTCGTAAGTCTGCTATAATCTACAATCATCTGTGCGATATCAAATAATTGATACCATTCGTTTCTGCACTCACTGCTTATAGCCTGCACATATCTAATTCACATCTACTCTACCATCAATTACTAACGCACATCGAGATGTGCAAAATCATTCTTACCTGCTTAGTTTCTTTATTCAATGCGCCACTTACTGTACTCGATGTGCTACTCCGATCAGATGACCTGCGTCGTCGTCTGTGCTGCAGTTCACCCGATGCTCATGTTCACGCCCGCGGCTCACTCGACACTCGTGCTCACACCCGCGGCTCACCCGATGCTCGTGTTCACGCCCGCGGCTCACTCGACGCTCATGTTCACGTCCGCGGCTCACCCGATGCTCGTGTTCACGCCCGCGGCTCACTCGACGCTCATGTTCACGCCCGCGGCTCACCCGATGTTCGTGTTCACGCCCGCGGCTCACTCGACGCTCATGTTCACGCCCGCGGCTCAACCGATGCTCGTGTTCACGCCCGCAGCTCACCCGTTGCTCGTGTTCACGCCCGCGGCTCACTCGACGCTCATGTTCACGCCCGCGGCTCACCCGATGCTCGTGTTCACGCCCGCAGCTCACCCGTTGCTCGTGTTCACGCCCGCGGCTCACTCGACGCTCATGTTCACGCCCGCGGCTCACCCGATGCTCGTGTTCACGCCCGTGGCTCACTCGATGCTCATGTTCACGCCCGCGGCTCACTCGATGCTGGTGTTCACGCCCGCGGCTCACTCGATGCTGGTGTTCACGCCCGCAGCTCACTCGATGCCCACTGAGTTTCGGACTTCCTCGACGTTCCTCTTCAGTTCGGGTTTGATGGTTATTCATCGGCTCGCCTCGATCCTTGGACTCATTACGCATGCTTCGGCCTCATTTATGTTGTTTCTCTTTATTCGTCCAGTTTTCGTTTAATCCGTAATCACTTCGATGATGTTTATTAATGAACTCAACGTCTGGAGTAAAGCGAGACCGGCTCCGTCGAAGACGACTTTCATTAAAATTCGATTTCCATATTTTATTTTATTCCAATTAAATGTGGGTGTGTTGTATTTATCCCACTTCTGAGTTGAAAGGACTAGCTTATACTCAGAAATAAGACGGGACTTCAATGAAATTAATATATTATTTGCTATCATAAAATCCTTATATATGATTTGGCGCGCAACGCTCGAAGATATTTTTTAAGTGAATTCGTTTCCCGCCAAAAAGGCAACCTGTCATTGTTCTTGCTTACAGATTAAAAATGTAGAATATTGTTGTTTAATATGAAAAATGACACACACTTCAGCAATATGTAATAATAATACGTATTATGTTCACTGTTATATATCAAAATATTATTGACGCTTATAATATATATATATGATATAACATACTAGTACAAGATCCCTGGTACACCTTTTATCATTTATTACTAACAAGCTGATTTTTCGTGAGTAGCTTCCTTTTGACTAGTCGCCCAACTTTTTTCCTTACAGTAACGTTGGTAAATGGTAGCTTACTAGGGTAGCAAGGATAAAATATGTTGGTTTCACGAATTTAAAAAATTTATTACTAACCGAATTTTTCTTTGTTAGTTATCGAGATAATTATCTAAATAACGTGAAAAAGTATTTGTCCTACAAAATATAAGGTTTCGTCAGGGAGTCCCCCCTCTCCAACGTGTATCATAAACAAGGTCATGAAAACTGATTACTAACCAGCTGATTTTTTTTTATTGGTTAGCTAACATATGCATAGTTTACCACCCACATTGTCCTACAAATTGCGTGGTATGTCATCTTGGTCCTACGCTCAAAAGTTGTAGTACTAATACTTAATGTAAAAATAAATACTATCAAGCTGAATGTTCCAGAATAGCTTCGTTTCAATGAGACGCCCAACTAATTCTTATACGAAAATTCTCGATTGTGGTTTATAACTAAGATAATAGGGACGAAATATGTTGCTTTGACGAATAAAAAAAAATTATTACTAACCGTTTTTTTTTTGTTAGTTATCAACATAATTATCTAAATAACATGAAAAAATATTTGTCCTACAAAATATAAGGTTTTATCAGAGGGTCCCCCCTCTCCAACATGTATCATAAATAAGGTCATGAAAAATAATTACTAACTAGCTGATATTTTTTTTATTGGTTAGCTAACATTTGCATAGTTTACCACCTACATTGTCCTACAAATTGCGTGGTACGTTATTCCAGTCCTCCAGTTACATAGTTGAAATTCATGAAATTAAAAATAATGCATCTGACAAAAAGACAGATGGATAATGTATGTGTCGCTGGTTTAACTGAGCATCTTACTAATATAAGTTCACTTTTTAATGTACAAATGCCTAACAAAATTACGGAAATCTGACTATGAAATGATTCTACTTCGCTGATAAACGTTAATATTATAATTATCTTTCGATTCCTTTTATTTAATATTAAAGTTATATTTATCTTTATAGTGGGAATGGTTGGTATCTATTACTTCCCATGCTTGCCCATGCTGGTGTCGATCATAACCACGTAAAGCTGTTTTTATTTATTTATTTAATTGGATCCACAACAGTTGTAAAACTAACTACTTATGTACAACCAATTATAGGAGAACACACCATTCAATTAAATACAAGCTCCTTTTTTCCATCTTTGTGAATAGGTACTATTCTTGCTTTCTTCCATTCATCAGGAAAAATGCCGTTTTGCAATGATATATTATAAATTAGATATAAAGGGTAAGATATAGAATTTGCACAACTAGTAAAAAATATTGGAGGTATATTGTCAGGTCCAGCAGATTGTTTTATATCGAATCTTTTTATTTTGTTTATTATACTTTTTTGGGATATATATATATTTGACATTTCGGGAAACTGTGAAGTATGTTTTAGTCAACCTCGTATTTTATTGATAATGAATATCAGTACTATTGGTTTGATGGTCCCCAATGCCCAACTTTTGAAGAAATATCTTCTGATTTACAAGGTACTCTATTGATTTTATTATTACTTATTTATCAATTATTCGACGATATATTAATTATTTCATGTTATTACAGAGGCAGACGTCAACAATGAGCAAAGCGAGGAAGAGGAAGACGAAGATGAGATTGGAGCTGCTACCGATGATGAGGATTTATCAGATGAATCCGATGAAAATTAACGTTTTTATGTTTATAAAAGTAAAAAGTAAAGTAACAGCCCGTGAATGTCCCACTGCTGAGCTAAGGCCTCTTCTCCTTTTTTGAGGAGAAGGTTTGGAGCTTATTTCACCACGCTGTTCCAATGCGGATTGGTGGAATTCACATGTGTCAGAATTTTGAGTGAAATTTGACACATGCAGGATTCCTCACGATGTTTTCCTTCACCGTCAAGCACAAGATGAATTATATACACAATATAAGCACTTGAAAATTGCCACTTGGTGCCTGCCCGGGTTTGAACCCACGATCATCGACGATCATTCATAGAAAACAATTTGGATTCACAAGGGGTCGTTCAACAACTGATGCTGGCATTGAACTAATTAAGAATATCTATGAAGCATGAGAGAAGTACAGTATGACGATGTAAACAATGGTATCTCTGATATAGTACATTGGTTTAGTGTTAATAATCTTATGTTAAATAATAAAAAAGCAAAAGTTGTAAAATTTAGCGCGCCAAATGTAAGAAATGTAAAAGCTAATGTATCAATGGGGAGTCGATGGATCCAGTTGAGTCCGCTGTATTTCTTGGCATTACTGTTGATGCCAAATTGCAGTGGGCCCCCCATATTGACGGATTGGCGAATAGACTAAGCTCAGCGGCTTTTGCAGTTAAGAAAATAAGATTTTTTACCGATATCGATACGGATTTATATATTTCTTGTATACATCTTGTATATTTTAGTTATTTTCACAGTATCATGTCTTACGGCATTATGCTGTGGGGTAATGCGGCCGCTATCAATACGATATTTTTATTGCAGAATAGGGCTATTCGCGCGATCTATAACCTAGGAGCTAGAGAATCCCTAAGACAGAAATTTAAAGAAATTAGAATATTAACTGTTGCTTATCAATACATATGTAATGTATTTATGTACGGAAACACATTAATGATTTTGTGTTTCTTTTCCGAACCGGTAGTAGTTTCTAGTTTGACAATCAATAAGTAAGTGTAATACATCAATATTGAATAAAGTATTTTGAATTTGAATTTGAATCGGTTAAGATTCACGCGTTGTAGCCACTGGACCATCTCGGCTTTATGTTTATATATTATATATTACTTCATTTCATATTGTAAACTCAAAAATTACGAATATTGTAGGACTAATAAAACATACCTTTTTTATGTAGGACATTGTTTTATTTGGACGAAAAATATATTAACCTATCACGTGAAACCTTTGTCCTACAGTTACTAATAAAAAAAAAAGTCCTGTTGTATTGACAACTTTTGAGCGTAGGACCAAGATGACATACCACGCAATTTGTAGGACAATGTGGGTGGTAAACTATGCATATGTTAGCTAACCAATAAAAAAAAATCAGCTGGTTAGTAATCAGTTTTCATGACCTTGTTTATGATACACGTTGGAGTGGAGGGACTCCCTGACGAAACCTTATATTTTGTAGGACAAATACTTTTTCACGTTATTTAGATAATTATCTCGATAACTAACAAAGAAAAATTCGGTTAGTAATAAATTTTTTAAATTCGTGAAACCAACATATTTTATCCTTGCTACCCTAGTAAGCTACCATTTACCAACGTTACTGTAAGGAAAAAAGTTGGGCGACTAGTCAAAAGGAAGCTACTCACGAAAAATCAGCTTGTTAGTAATAAATGATAAAAGGTGTACCAGGGATCTTGTACTATACGATTCATGATGAATATGTGAAAACAAAAACAAATGATCCACTGAACGCATTTATGAGAACTAAACATATTTATTTTTAATGGAATTAACTATATCATTATATCATTCGATACTAAAATATATTTATATTTTTATAAATGTAATTATTACTATTTCTTTACAAAAAATATCACATTGTTTGGAAGCGCTTGTACGTAAATTTTAATAAGGAATCACAAAATATGACACGTTCGAATCTAACCAAATATGGAAGAGTCGACCGTATAATTGAAACATTTACAATAGGGGCTTGCACAGAACCGTTAATAGTCATAGTTGGGGCAGTGCCCTTTCGAAACATCTGCTTGTTATGAAAATAGGAAAAACGGCTATGCCTATTCGATTGCGCGTAGTGGCGACGTGCCAACTAAGGCTTCGGATGATTTATGACAGTTCTACAGTAGACTTATATTTTAATGAAACAATAGCGTGTTAAGAATGCGAATTCTTCACACTGTTTAATGACATACACTATGTGACGGCTTGCTAATTTTCGTTTAAACGCCTATTTAGAATAAATACCAGCCCAGAGTATCCACTTATAAGTTCATAAAGCATTTTTATTGAATAGATGAGTGTGTTAATAGTTGTATAGACCACAGGCAGCGTTGGTGTTATTTAGTAGTTTTAAATTACTTTTCTTAGCATGTCATGAGGCTATATAACGTCAACATAATTTTATATAACGAATAAATAAATTAATAAAAGGATATAAAACAAGTTGAGTGTATAATACTTGTAACTTGAATATTATAAGATAATTCAAACAAAAATGAAATTGATTTTTTTTTTTTTTATGGTAGAGGGGCAAACGAACAGGAGGCTCACCTGATGGAAAGTGACTACCACCGCCCATGGACATCTGCATCATCCGAGGACATGCAGATGCGTTGCCGGCCTTTTAGGAAGGAGTACGCTCTCTTCTTGAAGGTTCTTAAGTCGGTTCGGAAAAGTTGCCGGCGAAAGCTGGTTCCACAGAGTGATTGTGCGAGGCAGGAAATGCCTTAAGAAACGCACTGTTGTGGATTTCCAGACATTGAGGTGATGAGGATGGAATTTAGAGTTCTGGCGCGATGTCCGGTGGTGAAATTCAGCTGCCGGGACTAAACCAAACAACTCCTCAGAACACTCCCCGTGATATATGCGGTAGAGGATGCAGAGAGACCCTACATCTCTACGCAAATCCAAAGGATCAAGCCGATCAGTAATAGCCTGATCGTCGACAATTCGAACTGCTCTACGTTGAATACGGAATAATATCAATATTGGACAACAGTAACAAATACTATATGTATTTTGTTTCAATTTCTAAAATTTAATGTCCGATTTTTTGATATTCATATAATTATTATTAGTGGCTTTATATATATCGGCGCAATATCATTTACTTAAGTTATTTACTTAGATATTGTGACTCAAGTTAAAATTAATTAGAGAAAACAAATCATTCATTTGGAATTATTTATTTCCATTGTTTAAAAAGGTTATATCATCTGTCATAAAAAACTCATTTGATAAATATTCTAAAAATTGTTATTTTAAATTATAAATTATTTATTGTCATTATTTTGAATTTAGATTTATTTGTAACTCTCGTTTGGTATAAATACGAGTAGTAGTCTTTACACAGAAAAGTTCGGCACAAGCAGCCGCGCAGTGCTCTACTCTGTTATTAACATTCAATAAAAGTGTTATTGGAAGAAGTTGTAGTTTTTAATTATTACTACTATGAATAACGAAGATAGTAATGAAGAGAATAACGTCAGCAACGCTGACGTTATTATTTTTAATAATACGACGTCCGGACCTTCGACATATATTATAAATGTTGTTTAGGGGATGTTTAGTTAAGCATAGCTGTCCTCTTTCTTTGAATTTAAGATTAGTAATGAGAGAAAGAGATAAATAAGTATTTACTTAAATACTACGGCAAAAAATCAACAATACAATACAAGGCCGGTAGCTATAAAATATTATTTGAAATGTATACAGTGAAGCGTTGCCGTGACATTTGAAATAATATCGTGAGCGATAGTTGCAGTTTGAAAATCAATAAACTGGTTGTATGTTCTAGCCGGTGCAGGTTTTTGTGCTGCCAAATTGTTTGTTCCGTTTAAAATCTTCAACAAATTCAATATGACCATAAAATTGCCATCCATTTTCATTTTATTTATATAGATTATGTCGACGAAGTAGGAGAGAGGATTGTTAATCTGGGTATTTTTGTAAAAAATTTTTCCCAGTGGTAGTGCCATGCTGCATTGTTTTTTTATTATATAGGAAGGCGGACGAGCACATGGGCCAACTGATGGTAAGTGGTGGTCACCAACGCCTATAGACAATGGCATTGTAGGAAATGTTAATCATCGCTTTCATAGCCAATGCGCCACCAACCTTGGGAACTAAGACGTTATGTCCCCTGTGCCTGTAATTACACTGGCTCACGCACCTTTAAAACCTGAACACAACAATAACAAGTACTGCTGTTTTGCGGTAGAATATCTGATGAGTGGGTGGTACCTACCCAGACGAGCTTACACAAAGCTGTACCACCAAGTATACCTTCCAAATACAAATACTCCAAGAGGGTACCATTAGCGCCTGCGGTGGACAATTCCTCTCTGGACATCCATGCTCAGGACACACCTGAGCAGGGATGCCCAGGCTGCCCTTCGAATTCTTGGGGCAATTTTGCGCTCCAAAATGGTCGGGGCAAACGGAGCAGGCATCTTAAGGCAACTCCTTCCACCCTCGCTGTGGACTTCTGCAATATAAGGGGACTGAATTCCAACTTAAACACCGTCCACTTCCATCTTGAGACGGCGAAGCCGGCCTTGCTCTTTCTGACCGAGACCCAGATATCATCTCCGGCGGACATCGCATTCTTCTCCTAACCGGGTTACTAGTTGGAAAATTCCCTTGTACCACGGGCTGGGGTGTCGGTTTACGTCAGAGAAGATATCTGCTCTCGTCGCTTCGCCCATCTTGAAGGGATAGACCTATCCATTCTCTGGCTACGCGCAGACTGCGATGATCATCCGCAAATCTACGCGTGCTTATATAGGTCCCATAGTGGTAATGCCGAAACTGACCGGCTCGTTGAGCACATCCAATGGGCTACAGATTCCGTGCTGCAGCAGATCCTATCCGCACAGATCGTGATTCTTGGTGATTTTAACGCCCACCACGTCGAATTGCTTGGATCACGTACCACCGATCATGCGTGGTGATCTGTGGTCGATTTTGCTTTGGCATATGATCTCACACAACTGGTTACCTTGCCAACTCGAATCCTAAATTTGGATGATCATACACCTTTCCTGCTAGACCTTCTGCTGTCATAAAACACGTGTTTCGGCCAAATCCAGGAAATTGTTTAAACCTGATGATTATGGAATGACAATCCTTTTGATTTTGTATTAACAATCGCAAAAGGTCGTAAAACATAATTTATTACTAATTTTTACCGCAGATTGTCGACGTGGCTTTGTTTTGTATAAAAAAATAAGTACTTCCAAACTGAATGGCAGTGATTTATATTTATATGTCTGAGCTAATTAAAATAAGTAATCCTGTTTTAGTTACATCTTATATTATAATTAATTTAATAAGGTATAGGTGTCAACTCTTGGATTACCAAATAAATTAATAAGTTATTAATGCTTTGTGTATAAAACGAAGCACACACATTTACCATAACATCAATAGAAAATTATTTTTCAACGCTTTTAATCAAAATATTTATGAAAGGTGTTTCACATCGTAATACGACATAATCATAGTACGACCTGTCTGTCCTACAGGCATACAGACGCGTACATATTATTTAAAACAATTAATGGGTATAAACAATTAATAGTATTTCACAAAAATAGTTTTGGATAATCGTCTTTTTGGGTACAATTATTTTTTATTGATTAAGACCAAGCTAATATTTGTTTGTACAATTAGAAAATAAAATGTATTTTACAGAAAATTATATACAGCACTAGTTTGCGATGAGTGCAGATGCGATGACATTTTGCTGTCCCACAACTACTAATACAGCATGGTAATAGTTGGATATTCACTTTACTCTCAATACAATATCTAAGATAGTGCTAGTGAATAAAAGTACGTGTTGACATTGCTCAATACAAGTATGCAAATTTTGTTATTTTGATATCTAATTACTCACAACTTTTATTTAATTTGACATTTAATTTCACTTTATACGGCGGATTTTTAAATTTGGAATGTTAATAAAAAATATGAATGTAGATGACAATTTCATTTATTTCTCAATTACGAAAAAGGTAACTTTAGTCAAATCATCAGAGATTGTTTATTAATGATTTATTTATTTAAAAACATATTGTTCATATTGGGTGATATATACCTATAACATTTTAACCCCTAATTAATTATTCAAATAGGACCGGTAGTTTCTGAGATACGCACGTTCAACCAATCTCTTTAGATATATATTTTTTTTTCTCGCTGGAAAAACGCGTTTACGCGTTTCCCCCACTTGAGGTGGGGGAGGGGGGGGTATGTGGGGCTCACCGGCACTGAAGGCGCCGGAATACCCACTAAAAAACCAGCGGTATCCTCTCCGTCTGGTCAGGGGGCGCCACGGGATCGCTTGCGCATGCAACCGAGATGCCCCGACGGTCGGCCCGCCTTTGCGGGCCTCCATTTCTAGGGGGGTTCCCGGATACGGGGAACCCATCTAGCCCAAGCGGCGGCCATTATGGCAGGGGGAGAAGGTGCGCAAAGCGCCGACGCCATCTCCCCGGTCTTCCTCGGCGGATCGAATCAGCGGAGCGAATAGTTTCCTTGCGCTGTCGCTCCGCGGCCTCCTTCTGTAACATGACCTTTTCGCAGAAGGAGACCATTTCCGACCAGCACCTCTCACTGTCGAGCATAGCGTGAATCACACTCGGCAGCGAGAGATGTCCGCCCATAATTGCCGCCAGGGTATGCCTCTGAGGCCCCCACGCAGCACACTCCGTCAGGGTATGGTGCGCCGTGTCCAGTGGCGCACCACACTCAAGGCAGGAGGGTGATACCTCCCGCCTCGCTATCTTATGCAGGTACTTACCGAAGCAACCATGTCCGGTAAGCACCTGCGTCAGCCTATACGTGAGTGTGCCGCCTTTCCTTGCTACCCATCGACTCAAGTGGGGGCAGATCGCCTCCACTGTCGCCAGGCCTGCCGATGGGGACCTCAGGTCCTCCTCCTATCTGCGAAGCAGGGCTTGAGCCCTGATTCCCTCCACCGCCGCAGATCCTGGACGGTCGGCGCTCGGCCTGGCTTCTACCCGAAACCGATACACTTCCGCCTGGAGCTTCCAGGGCGGATCTCCCGCGAGAAGCGTAGCCGCCGTCCACGACACTGTACGGTATCCACGTATCGTCCTCACCGCTATGACCCTCTGTGGTCTCCGCAGAAGGGCCTTGTTCTTCGCGGTGAGAGCGTCCACCAATATGGGTGCACCGTACAGTGCCATGGAGCACACCACGCCGGCGTATAGGTGTCGGCATGGTGATTCCGGTCCTCCTACCTTGAGTAGGAGGCGGCCCAAAGCAGCAGCAGCGTTGATAAGCTTCGGGCCCAGTTGGACAAAGTGCTGCCAGCTCCATTTTCCGTCCAGGATCAGGCCCAGATACCGCATCTGGGTCTTTACTTTTATCATCGTCCTCTGGACGGTAATACTCGCCCCTCGAGGGGGGCCCCGACGAGGACCATGGAATAAGAGGGCCTCCGTTTTTGAGATGGAGACCCTCAAGCCCAACATTTCAATGCGGTCCACCATGAGCGACGTCCCGACCTCGGCTAGGCGAGCCGCCTCCTGGAAGTTTCGCCCTGTCGCCGTGATGAGAGTGTAATCCGCGTAGCACAACACCCTCATCCCGGGAAGGACGGGAGCACGCAAGAGCCAGTCGAAGCCAACGTTCCACAGAGTTGGGCCGAGAACTAAACCCTGTGGAACGCCGCACCCAACCCGATGCCGGACAAGTCGCCCATCACCCCCCAGAGGACCACCCGGTCCCGGAGATATGCCCGCAACAGCCTCCTGAGATAGGAAGGCACCCCATGGTATCGGAGTGCCTCCCTTATAGTCTCGAAAGGAAGACTGTTGAAGGCGTTCGCTACGCCCAGCGATACCGCCAGGACCACGTTCCCTCGGGCCACCGCCTCCATGGACCGGGTCTTCAGGGCGTTCAGGGCGTCGATAGTTGATCGACCCGCCCTGAACCCGTACTGAGCCTCTGAGAGACCCGGCCACCTCCACCACCTCCTCGAGGTGCTGAACAAGACGGGCAGCGATTATCTTTTCGAAGAGCTTGCCCGTCTCATTCAGCACCACTATTGGCCTGTATGCCGAAGAAGAGTTTTGTGGACGCCCCTCCTTCGGCAACAGGACCAACTTGCCTTCCTTCCATAGCTTCGGGAAGTGCCCGCAGCGTAGACACTCATCGAACAGATCCCGAAGCTTGCCACCAAAGTATTCCAGGGCGTCGCGCAGAACACGCCCTGGAACTCCATCTGGACCCAACGCCGTGGCTCCGGCCCTCAGACGTTCGAGGGCCATCTCCATTTCTCGCTCCGTGATCAATGGTGGAGGCGCTGCGTCCTCTTTCACGAAGCGAGGGACCATCTGCAGAGGGACAAACTCGCCTGGGTGAGGAAACAGTTCCCCGACCAGGCGCAGGAGGAACTCCGGCGGCAGCGTCTCCGTCATGGGGGCGGTTTGGGTGCGGAACTTCCCGCGAACTCCTTTATACTGTCGCCCCCATGGGTCTCGGTTGAGGCCCACCAGTAGCTCCTCCCTCGCCTTTTCTTTGGCCTTCTATCTCTTTAGATACACAAAAACAGATTTTTGACATCTTTTAACATCTTAGTTCTCAAGGTTGGTGGTGCATTAGCGATGTAAGCGATAGTTAACATTTCTTACACAGCAAATGTCTAAGAGCGCTGGTTACCATGATGTGGCCCATATGATTGCCCACCTACCTAAAAAATAAGAAACAGATGAATATGTAAGTTCTTAATTTATACTGTGATCAAAATAGTATCAGAGTTTTATATTAAGCAAACACCTATTTTTCAGTATTAATACGTAAATATATGTGGTATAATTGTAATTATCAAAATATAATATTCAATTGGTTCAAATGAGCCCTTCATTAATATAAATAACTATATTGTAATACTATCTATCTAATTAATATTCGCGGTTTTATTAGCATAAAAAAACATGTTTTATGTGTCATGTTTCATTTTTAAATGTTCTCGAAAATAGCTTAAAGTTTTAATTTAATTTATTAACTGTTTTTTAGCGTCTAGCCCGATATTGAGTGCGTCTAGTCAATTTGATATTCATACATCATTCAAATCATTTTAAAGTGCAATAAAATATTACAATTTAAATTTTACGTTTTGTAAAGTCGCACATTTTGTAATTGACTGAATTCAATTTGTATTTTGTTTATTATCATTATCTTTTACTTAGTATTAATAATATGTAATTAAACATAATGTAACTATAATTATGTAAATATTTTTACAAATGGGACTTTTGTAGGAGTTAGATATTGGTATCATGTGAATTACAGTATATAAGGTCCTCCAGACCGATTTCGGCCACGGCGGCCAATCTTAAGAGAGATAAGCCAACTGTGCAGGAGGTATTATAGTGCACAAGTGTGTGCGCAAACACAGGTGCACTCTCTTTTCCTTAGCTCTCATAATCCGATGGGACGGCAATCCGATACGACCGGAAAGAGTTCAGGCGCAGGACCAACGGCTTAACGTGCTTTCCGAGGCACGGGAGTGTACACACTTCCAACTTCCAGACTCCGGGCTGCTACTGAGAATTTTCTGACAGAAAACCCCAATAACTATATATTGGCCCGACCTGGGAATTGAACCCAGGACCACCGCGTCTGCGGCCTTATATCAAGCCACTAGACCAACGAGGCAGTCAATAGACAGTATAATACAGTAACAGACTGTGAATGTCCCACAGCTGGGCTAAGGCCTCCTCTTCTTTTTGAAGTGATGGTTTTCGCGCTAATTTTACCACGCTACTTATGCCGATTGGTGGAATACACATGTGGCAGAATTTCAGTGAAATTAGACACATGCAGGTTTCCTCACGATGTTTTCCTTCGCCGTCATATTTTACCTACCAAATGCTACAAAATGCGATGCGTTTGGCGTTCGAATTTAGGAGATGCTTTTTGGTGTGATAATGACATTTTAAACGGCGGTTTGAAACGAAAAAATATCGCACAAAACTTCGTCTGATCGTGAGACCTTCTGACGAAGGTTCCCCGAACATCAAAAAAGATGGACTCCCCATATAAACTTTCAACTCCTATTTCACCCTATGTATATAAAATTTCATGCTTCTTACATCAAAAATGTCGGACCCGACATACAAACTTTCAACCCCGTATTTTACCTTCTTGCGAGGTAATTTAAAAAAAACCCTTTTGGAAAACTCTGATTTGTATACTTATTTATTTCTAACCAGAAACTTGTGTATGAAATATCATGCTTCTAACTTTGAAAATGACGGATTTCCATACAACGATTCATCCCTATTTTCAACTCTCTAGGGGCTTAATTTGTAAAAAATATTTCTTGGTAAGCGTTTTCATTATAAAATGCGTCAACTGTCAAAAATACAAGTCTCTAACCCCAGTGGTTTAGGCTCTGCGTTGATGAGTCAGAAGGATATGTCTTTATATATATATGTATATATAATAGATAACTTTTTATTTATTGTACGCATCTCTGCTTTTTGTATATTAGACAACACCGTTCGACAGAATGAGGCCATTACAGTTACAGTTGATAAAAACGCTATATATATATATATATAAAATGTGCGTCTCGGGCCGCTCCTGTATGTAATATAAAAATAGCGTTAATTTTATAACATCAAAGAAAATATCGACTTGTAGTAAAGATGATTAGTTCATGTTTTGAAATATAAGATTTATAGAATTACATTCTTGTAAATTAATATATTGAAATAATATTCTTGTAAAAACGATTATTCAGTCGATAGTAAGAACGTCGGTTTCGTGGCTCTGTTTGGAGCATAAAGCGCGCACGTGCACCTTTTTCAGTCAAAAACAACGCAACAGCCACGACCGCGATAGTTTTACCGCGGTTAAGCCGATCTACTAGGCCTTTGAAATCTATGGAGAGGACTAGAACAATATTTGACAAATTTAAGCCTTAAACCAATAAATCAAAAATATATCTTAAAACTTACTTAAAAATAGTCATTATTTTTAAAGCAATGTCTAAAAATATGAATTGAATAAGTTTTTTTTTAAATTCGTCAGAGATACAGTCTATTTACAAAACAAAGTAATTAAAGGTTTGTTATGGTCATACAAATATATTAGGTAGGAATCACGAATGTATTTTCAATACAGTCGGCTGTGACATGCGATTTAATATAAATACTTACTAATAAACATCGTGAAGTGGTTGTATAATATGATGCTGTCTTTTTCTTGAATGTAATATTACATATGTTAGAAAGAGATAAATTATGTAACTTTTTACCCACAATATAACATTTATAAGTAAAGTAGTATGACTATTTAGAAATTAACTGAAGATGCTTTTATAGCATAGGAAACATGTGTCAAAGTATAAAATAGTTACAAGTTCTTATTTAGTGCATGTGCTGGTTTCTCCTCAATAACTTGTAGTTATAACAAATCATGGTTGATGTTATTTTAAACCTGTGCGTAAACTTTGCTTTTGTTTGAAAAATGAATTGCTATTGCTATTCAGCAAAACACTAAAATGGTGTGAAGGCTTATTTCAATGAATGGTTGAAATCGATTAATAAATTTGAATGTACGTATTATGGAATCATATTTAAAATAAACAAGCAATTTTAGAGTTGTAAATTAGTTTTTTGAGCTTCAAAACGGTCATTATGGTTTTATTCCGTAGGTTTATTTTAACATCCGTTAAAATATGACGATTTTTTTATAGCACACCAACGTAGTGGTTTGGACATTTCTTAAAAAAAAACAACACCGCCACTACGCCACAAACCTTGCGATAGTTCCCATTCCCAGATGCTATGTCCCTTGTGCCTGCAATTAAACAGTAATACCAAGTATTGCTATTTTGCGGTAGAATATCTGATGAGTAGGTGATAGCTACCCAGACGAGCTTGCATAAAGCTCTACCACCAATTACAGCAAACTAAGCATAATTTAAATTATAATAAATATTTAATTCGAGGAATAAACTAAAACTGTAATCTTGATAAATGTATAATCTTGATCGTTTTAGACGAATAAATTCCGTCTGAACCAGCGTACATGTTAACCTGTTACGGTACTATGTACACCAATGTCTTGTAAAAATAATATCACTGCGAACTTTAATTTTGAAAAACAATGAAGATAACATAATACTGACGGGATTAGTAATAGAAAAAGTAGTAAATTGAATTTATTAAAAGCAAAAAGGCTTATCCGCCATATTCTAGTACAATTCGTTTAAGTCTTGATTGCATATGCCTTTTAAACTATTCAAGAGTACGAGATAAACACAAGCCTATTGCTTGCCTGGATTTAAACACGCGATTATTGAATAAAAAATTGGTTGCCTGTAAAGTCGGTATACGGGCGAAAGTTTTACGTGACAACGGTACAATAATTTTAATGTGAATATTCATTCGTATAGTAGGAAGAAGGATGAAATAATAGTAACAATTTAAAACATTTATTTATACAAAGAATTATATTTAAAACATTAATTTATACAAAGAATCTCGCACTGAATTTAATTTTTTATGTCTGTCTCTCTCGCTCTTAGGCGGGCTAACCATGCCCGAGTGGAAGGGACGCGTGCCTCTCACTCGCTCTCATTGTGAGCGCATAACGTGAGCGGAGCGTAACGCAGTTTCTTGAAGTGTCACCCGGCAAACCAATTTATAAGACGTTGTCACGTCAAAAAGTACTTGTACTAAATAATACGATTTTTTATATTGACACCGTTTGGACTGTTCAGATTAAGATATGAATACAAAATGACACACTGTTAGAAAGGATAATAACATAATTCAATAATAGATTCGTGCTAGGAAACAAACCAGTATTGCTTAGATTTATAGACCGCTAACGTCTGAGTCGAGCGCATTAGTCAGACGTTACATGCACTCAAAAAAATATTAAAAAAATTAGAAAGTTTTAGACTGCCAGTTGCCACCTTTAAACTAGTCTACTATTCGCTCGGTCTGACTGCTAATATGAATATTTAAATTACCTCATATACTTGATAAAATCCTAACTTTTACATGCTTAGATGCTCAAAAGAATCGCCCGACACGTTCACAAAAAAAAATAAGCATTAAGACACAGTACTTTGAAGTTATATTCAAACAAATGGAATTGCTATAAAATAAATTTCGTTAAATGTTTATTTTATGCTAAATAAAAATAAAATTGTGTCTAGTAAACCCTTACTTAGCCTGAGAATAGTTTATTTATTTATTACTCGACATATTGTATGCATATTGATAGGACTAAATATTAATTATGTAATGGTAAATAATAATAAATGTACATAATAGTTTATTAAATAGTCCTTTGTCTATTTCAGTGGGCATATTTACAAAGAACTTCCTGCCATACAAATACAAGCATCTATAAATAATAAAACTTGTAGTGAACTTCTTCATTTGAAATTCGATAAAAAGAAATGCTAGTCCCATATTAAATATTATTTTAGACAGATGTTCTGTTCCATTCCGAGTGGTTGAGACATCATTATTTAAACTGACTTGAAAACGATCTCTGCTTAGAGTTCGGTGACAACACGGTACTATTAATTTATATATTATCACTGCAAGCCAGGCTGTGGCAAAAAATGTGAAAATGGTTACAATGTCTGTACCGCGCGTGTCAAATCGCGGATTCGTCGACTGGCGTTCACTGAGACTGCATAGTGTTTTTGTTCCAAAGGGGCGTGCCGGGAAAAGTTGCGGATTATTTACGATGGGCACGAACCGATGCAGCGATAAGGAACGTCGCAGTCGCCGCGTCACGATCTAGCTATCGGACCGATGTGTAATAGCGTGCTTCGCGTTTTAGCCACTGCGTATTAATTTTTTAGCTTTATAACCGATCTGAAGAGATATCAAAATGTTTAAATCAATTGTTACTTATACATTAGCAATGTAGAATTTGATTGGTCATACGAGCTTATGGGCCATGTGATGGTAAGTGGTCACCAACGCCCATAGACATTGGCATTGTAAGAAAAGTTAACCATCGCTTACATCGTCAATGCGGCTCCAACCTTGAGATCTAAGATGTTATGTCACTTGTTCTTGTGATTACATGGCACACCTAACCCATCAAACCAGAACACAAAAATAACAAGTACTGCTTTTTTGCTATATAATATCTTTTTTTTTATGTAAGAGGGAGCAATCGATCAGGAGGCTCACCTGATGGAAAGTGACTACCACCGCCCATGGACACCTGCAACATCCGAGGACTTGCAGGTGCGTTGCCAGCCTTGGAGGAAAAAGTACGCTCTCTTCTTGAAGGTTTTTATGTCATATCTGAAAACTGGTTCCACAGAGTGATTGTGCGAGGCAGGAAATGCCTTAGGAAACGCACTGTTGTAGATTTCCAGACATCGAGGTGATGAGGATGGAATTTTGAGTTCTGGCGCGATGTCCGGTGGTGAAATTCAGCTGCCGAATCTAATCCATACAACTCGTCAGCTGACTAATCCAAAAAACCCCTCACAACACTCCCCGTGATATATGCGGTAGAGGATGCAGAGTGACTCAACATCTCTACGCAAAGCCAAATATTCAAACCGGTCGGTAATAGCCTTATCGTCAACGATTCGAACTGCTCTACGTTGAATGCGGTCAAAAGGAAGAAGCTGGTACTGGGGAGCTCACGCCCAGAGGTGAGAGCAGTACTTGCTATTGTTGTGTTCCGGTTTGAAGGATGAGTGAGCCAGTGTAATAACAGGCACAAGGGACATAAGATCTTAGTTCCCAAGGTTGGTGGCGCATTGGTGATGTAAGTAATGATTAACATCTATTACAATGCTAACGTCTATGGGCATTGGTGACCACTTACCATCAGGTGGCCCATATGCTGGTCAGCCAACCTATGCAATAAAAAAAAGCTCTATGTGGGGGATGGTCCGACGTGAAGTACTTGTTGAGCACTCCAAGCTCCTAAAATGAAGCCAATTTGGCTTTAACTTCCAATTGACCGCGGAACAGTGTTCTAAATCTCGACGCCAAGTATCCCGATACTGGCTGCGGTAGCGATGGGAGTATTCTCGAAATGAGGAAATATGACAAAAGGAGTCTTTTTAGCGGTTAACGCGCAAACTTGAGACTTATTAGGGTTGAATTGGACCAAGTTCAGTCGGCCCCAGTCCGAGACCTTGGTTAACAAGGTCTCGACTTCAGACACAAGTTTATTCCGACACTCGTCGACGTATTCCCGAGAAATATTAGCACGGCCGGTGTAAAGGACGTCTACAGTGCTGTCATCCGCATAGCAGTGAATGTTACTGATTTGTAACATATCATTGATATGCAGAAAAAACAGAGTAGGTGAAAGAACGCAGCTTTGTGAACCACCAGAATTGACGATTTTTAAGTCGGAGCATGCACCGTTGACAACGACTTTGATGCTCCGATCTGTCAAAAAACAGGTGATCCACTTACACAATTTCTCGGGAAGCCCGTAGGATGGAAGCTTGGAGAGTAGCGCTATATGCCATACCCCATCGAAGACTTTCGCTGTGTCCAGACTGACTGCTAATGCCTCCGCCTTGGACTCAACCGCCGTAGCCCATCTATGAGTAAGGTAAACTAGAAGATCACCATCTGAGCGACCCCGACGGAAGCCGTACTGGCGATCGCTAATCAGATGATGCTCCTCTAGGTACCGCAGGAGCTGGCAGTTAATCATGGACTCCATTACCTTGGAAAATAAGGAGGTGATAGCAATAGGTCTATAATTTGTTGGATCAGAGCGATAGCCTTTTTTATTGATCGGGTGCACTAAAGCCGTCTTCCAAGAATTCGGAACTACGCCTAATGTGTAGGAGTGGCGGAAAAGATGCGTTAAGATCGGTGCCAGCTCGGGAGCACAAGTACGCAGCACAATCGGAGGATTGTACTGCGAATGCCATTGGGCCCACTCGACTTATAGATATATATGTCCAAAGAAATATTATAGATGTCCAAAGAAAAAAGTGCTTTACGAACTGCCGGAATTTAATTTCCGGCATCGTGTTATCACACCGCAAGATTGTCGGTGGTGTCTTTCCTTGATCATCAAGAGTCGAGTTGGACGCGAAGAGAGATCCCAAGAGGTCCGCTTTCTCCTTCGCTGTATGGGCCAACGAGTCATCGCTCCTGTGCAGAGATGGAAGGGAGGGCTGACAGAAATTCCCTAAGACAGCCTTACGAGAGACCAAAATGCGCATGTTCCCGAAAGAAGTCGCACCAGTCTCACCAATCCTGCCAATGTGCTCCGACTTCGCCTTGGCACACTTTTGAAAGACCTTGAAGCAGAGTTGTATTCCTTTTTACGTGCGCTGGTATTTACATCACGAGATGCCGATGCGACAGCCCAGGCTGCCTTTCGGTGTGATGCCGTTTTGCAGAAGCGACCAAACCAGGGCCGGGATCTGCCGCCGATGGGTATTGCAGAGTACGGAATGAAGAGTTCCATACCCTGAAACACCACATCAGCGACCGAGTCAGCAACGACATCGGGATCATCCGGCGAGAAGCAAATCCACCCTCATGGGTAGGATGCAAAGAAGGACCGCATGCCATCCCAGTCCGCTAACCTGTAGTGCCACACACGCCGATATCCCCAGAACCGAGGCCGTGAGGGGCGTGAGACCGGCACTGTACTCCGGACAAGACAATGGTCCGACGAGCCAAGAGGAGGCTCGACGGAAACATGGGATGGTACCCATCCGGATGAGAGGTCAGCAGAAGGTCTAGCAGGGAAGGTGTATGATCATCCACATCTGGGATTCGCGTTGGCGAGGTAACCAGTTGTGTCTGATCATATGCCAAGGCAAAATCGACCACAGATCTCCCCGCATGATCGGTGGTACGTGATTCAAGCCATTCGGCATGGTGGGCGTTAAAATCGCCTAGAATCACGATATCTGTGGATGGGATCTGCTTGCCTTAAGATGCCTGCTCCGTTTGCCCCGACCATTTAAGAGCGCAAAATTCCCCCCCCCCCCCAGAATTTAAAGGGCAGCCTGGGCATCCCTGCTCAGGTGGTGTATGTCCTGAGCATGGATGTCCAGAGAGGGATTGTCCACCGCAGTCGCAGTCTGATGAGTGAGTGGTATCTATCCAGAGTAGTTTGCACAAAGCCTTGCCACGAGTGAACATTAGCATGATAAGAATTTTGTGGTACTAAAACATAATCTAACAATAGAGAAAAGTATAAGAAAAGATAAAGAGCTGCGTAAATATTGATTTCTTAAATCAAATCAAAATTCATATCCATTTGACATAATTATAATTTAATAACATGCAGTAATTTGGTCAAGGTCGGTTATTATTTTAAATTGAATAATTTCGCCGTCTGTATTGTGAACTATTCGTGGCACTGGTGTTTTTGAGAACATTTGCATTTTTTGAGAGCATATATACAGAGCTGGAAATATGTTCGTTGCTCAAATACTTGGGACTGTCTCGTTGTTCTAGTGGCTAGGATTATGGCCGCTAACTCGGAGGTTCTGGGTTCAAATTCTTGGTCTGGCCAGTAAATTGTTATTGAAAATTTCTGTCGAAAAGTTTGGAAGTTGGAAGTGTGTAAACCCCCGTGCCTCGGAAAGCACGTAAAGCCGTTGGTCAATCGCCTAAACTCTTTCCGGTCGTGTCGGATTGCCGTCCCATCGGGTTATAAGAGATAGGGAATAGAGAGTGCACCTGTGTTTGCGCACACACTAGTTCACTATAAATTTATCTCCTGCGTTAATCTCTCTTGAGATTAGCCAGCGTAGCCGAAATCGGTCAGGAGGACCATTATTATTATTATTTTAACTTGGCACAACCGGGAATCACCCGCCAGACATAATCAATTAGTATCGAGTTAAAATTTCGTATATATAAACATGAAGACGTTAGTATATAGAATTATACTAAAAGTCAAGTTTACAGTTGACGTTTAAGTATACAGTTATTTATTGTAATTTACGAATAACTAGACTGGTTTCATACTTTGTAACATTAACTTTTTGTGTTTATATGGTCATTGCCTCGTTTAATATATTACCATTACAATTAATTAATATTAATTAATAATAATTAATTGTAGAGTTCCATATTCGGCTATTTCGTATAAAATTCATTAAAACATTTTTTATAGAAACAATGACAATATTATGACACATTTATTAGTGAAGACAAACGGCATGATGTTTTCATTTCATACCTCCGCCCCCATTTTGTTTTATATTTTATTTAATATATTATAAAAGGTCACCGCCGTCTATACACATTGGCTCTGTAAGAAATATCAACAACTAGTCTCCAACCGTGACTAACTGTGATAACCTTCTTATAAGGATTCGCTCAAAAACCATACATTTCCATGTTACATGTTCTAAATTTTTGTAGTTGTTGTTTTTTGAGCTGATACTAAAAATTATATAAGCTATTTATTATTTACTTTTGAAACTCGACTCTCACTTGGACGTCTTATTTCAACTCGTTTAGTAATTTAGTTATCTACTGTGTTTCAAATTACCTGTCTCTACACTTTTTATTACAGTTTATACAAGAGGGTCGTTTAATTGTATAATTACGTGTACTAGACATGCCGATGTGAAAATATCTTAGTATGGAATGTTGCCATAATTTTTTTCTAATCCTATTTTCTAACATAAAATAGCGTGAGCGTTAAAATTAAAAATTAGGGTTTTTAGAAAAAATGATTACCATCAATGTTGAAATATATTAATTAATAAAAATGTAGTAAATTAAAGTATTATTTATGTATTTGTACAAATGTGGTTTGTTTCGTCAAGCGGATTATGATGCTATCAACGAAGCTCTGGAGCGTGTGGATTGGTACGATGTACTTAAAGACTGTGATATCTCCCGTGCAGTGGATACCTTCTATCAAACGATTAATTCTATAATTTCTGACTTGGTTCCCATTAAAACTGTTATATTTTCAAATAATTATCCATGTTATTATTCTCGCTCCTTAATAAAAATTATTGCAGAAAAATTAAAATATCATCGAAAATGGAAGATCTACAATAGGATTTCTGACTACCACTCATTTGTTCTCTTACGGGAACGACAAAAATTTGCTCAAGTTCAGTGTTACGATCGATATATCTATAGCAGAAGTCAAAATACGCAAAAATAGTAAATATTTTTGGTCTTTTATGAAAAGAAAAAATCGTCCTCCGGCCTGCCTGACAGTGTTTATTTGTATGATCGTATTGCTAGCGACGGAAAAGAGATCTGTTCAATTTTAACGAGTATTTCAAATCGGTTTACGAAACTCAATCCAATCAACAAACGTTTAAAAATCAGAATTACAGCAGCAGTAGTTTGGATATTGGCCATATAGATTTGTCAATAGCGACTGTTCAAAAATACATTAAATCATTGGATATCAACAAAGGTTACGGTCCCGACGAGATACCACCAATATTTTTAAAGAAATGCTGCCATTCTTTAGGCTATCCTATTTCTCTTATTTTTAACAAATCGTTGAGTTCAGGTACCATGCCTATTGTATGGAAGCGCTCTTTCGTTGTGCCTATCATCAAGTCAGGTGACAAACATAGTATTCAAAACTATAGGCCAATTTCCAAATTGTGTACAATAGCTAAAATGTTTGAAAAAATTATCTAAGATAACATATTTCCCATTATAAGGGGTATTCTGATTGATGAACAACACGGGTTCATTAGTAAAAGATCTGTCGAAACAAATGTGTGTAAACTGGTTCATCGTGTGTCAAAAGTCATGGATGCTGGTGATCAGGTGGACGTCGTGTATACCGACTTATCTAAGGCTTTCGACAAAATATCTCATAACATCCTAATGAATAAATTGGAGCAAGTTGGTATACACGGCGATCTACTTCGGTGGTTTTCCTCGTATCTTCACAATAGAAGTCAGGCAGTGACGATAAAGGGCTTTTATTCATCATTTGTACCTGTTTTATCAGGTGTTCCACAGGGCTCTCACCTCGGTCCCTTACTATTTAATATTTTTATCAATGATATTCGTAATATCTTTGAGCATTCGTCAGTATTACTATTCGCAGACGACATGAAAATCTTTAGGAAGGTCTCCGGGCGATCGGATGGTTTGTGGTTACAAGAAGACCTCAACAGCTTAAACAAATTTTGTAGTGAGAATCTTCTCTCCCTTAATGTAAAAAAATGTAGCATTATCTCTTTCTCACGTAAACAAACACCGATTAATTATGACTATAGACTAAAAGATGAAATTGTTAACCGCGTTACTGAGGTGAGGGACCTGGGTATTTACCTGGACAATAAATTAACATTTAAGCTTCACATAGACCATACTGTTGCTAAGGCCTATCGAATGCTTGGCTTTATATTGAGAGTTGGTAATGAATTTAAAAATTATTATACTTTTACTATTTTGTGCAATAGCTTAGTACGCTGCTTATTGGAATTTGGTTCGTCCATTTGGAACCCTCAGTATAAAGTCCACATAAATTCTCTCGAGAAGGTGCAAAATAAGTTTATGAAACATGTAAAATATAAGTTTCATAATTCTAGTCAAAGTCCGCCTACAATCACACCATTAGAAGCTCGACGTATGCTCAGTGATCAAATGTTTCTTTTTAAGCTGGTAAAATAAATAAGGGCTATCAATGGCCCTTATTTATTAGGTTGTTTAAAATTTAATGTTCCTAAATTTTGTATGCGTAAACATGCTCTTTTTGATTTACCCTGTATGGAATCTAAATATGCCAAAAATAATATAATTCATCGATCGTGTAAAATGTATAATGAAAAATTTAGAGATATTGATATATTTTCATGTTCCCTATTAAGTTATAAAAATAATATTATTGAAGTACTCAATCAGTGAATGTCAGTCTGTCTATTTTTTGTTTTGTTTTTACTTGTTTATTTTTAATATTACTTTTATTGAAATTTTTGTTTTGTATTAAATATTTATATAATTTTTTTGTTTATAAGAAACTAGTAAAATTGTTTGTTTCTATTTATAATCATTTTTGTCTTTGTAATAATTTTCTCTCTGCTTCTTATTATATTGTATATTTGTGGAAACTTGATTGGTTTGTGTGGTATTTTATTGTTTTTTATTGTATATGTATAGCTGAACTGTTTGTTTCCCAAAAAATATATAAATAAATAAAAAATACCACAATAATATGCTCTTTTTGCACTGTTCTTCTATCTAACCTTTTCTTTTTCAATTATCTTTTATTTCGTATATTATGTTATATTGTAATAAGGTAAATATAAAACGATGTGTATAATTTTTAAAACACATATAATTACTAAGGAATTTAGCAGTTCATTCATGTCAGACCATAGCCTTACAAACTCTATCATTATTGAAAAATACACATTCGTATTAATTATATTAGTAGACAGATTTTTTTTTTTAAATCAAGCCTCAAGTTGAATATATGATAATATTCAACTTGAGGCAAGGGGAATTATATACCATTTTACTTGGCGGTAGGGTCAGTAGTCATCACATATTGTACAGTCAAACAGCAATACACGGTATTCCAGAGTACCGATATGACACTGCCTCACTCGCACCGAGTGAGACAGTGTAACATGACATAAGATCTTAGTTCTCATGGGTTTAAATGATAACGATGGCTGGGATAGCTAATATTTCTTACAATGCTAATGTCTATGGGCAGTGATGTCCTTATCATTGTATCCAAGAAGCCGATATTATTTAAAATTTTTATATATAATACATTCCTAGTTCTGTCTGTTCTGTGTTTATTGTTTACAAAATGGGTTTCCTCTACCGTCTTAAAATAAAACAATTTATAACGGAATTCTAATGGCTTAGCGGTCATTAAATTACGCGAGATCCCGGTTTAAGTCTGAACATAGACAGTCATAATATGTAAAACTTTAATGTTATATGCAAATTACCATATCTGATAGTTTAATGATAAAAATGTTGCGTTAATAGTTAAGAAACTTTATATACGTAATAAAACAAAGATAAAATGTACTTGACTCACATCAAATTTATTTGTTAGCCAATTAGGTCTTCGATTTTATATTTACATGCTGTTTTAAACATGGTGTGACGCCCAATTATAGTTTGATACTTTCACTTACAAATGCCTCAGCAACAGATAACAAAAGCAACCCTTATTAAAATATATTTATGCACATATCCGTATACTTAAATTATAAAAGATAAATAGGTAAATATTTTAATAGTATTATTTCATATCATTTTTAATTAACATTTATACAGAGAACACGTGTGACCTTCAGAAAGTTTTTTTAAATAAATTATGCACAAGATAGAAAAATTTGATCCTTTTTTTAAGAAATTTAATTGGGTTTAAATATAAATACCCACAAAAACTAAGACATGCTTGCAAAAATTTATATTTTATTTTATTATTAAATATTAAGTTATTTTGAATTGTAGAAAAAATACTCCAATTTAATTATATTGCGGATAAATTCTGTTCTGAACCCACACTTGTGCTAAATTTTGTAATTACATCTTTTAAACAAAAAATTTTTTTGGTTTTGTATTGAGTAACTTTTACCTTTTTTTATTGATAGTTTAGGTATCAAAATAGCTGTATGCGCTTAATATAGTTATTACGGACAGGGTAAAATAAATTTAGTTGTATTTAATTGACATATATTTGGGTAAAAGCTAAATAAAACGATCAAAACATATATATGGTATTCATAAACCTAGAAAAACCTTTGTCAGAGTGCCAAGGACTGATTATGTCAGACGCTTAGGGGGTGCATAATATACGAACGCTATATACGCTTCATTAAGGACATGTACAACAATGTCCAAACCTGCGTCAAAAGCTCAGCCGACCTATCTGAAAGCTTTAACATAAAAGTTGGCGTTCATCAGGGCAGTGCACTGAGCCCTCAGCTACTTAATGTAGTAATGAACTAGCTGGCGGCAAAAATTAAACAACCAACACCATGGAATCTCTTGTATGCGGACGACATAGTTCTTATATGTGACAGAGTACGAGAGCTACAGGAAGATAGATAATTTATAGAATATATCGAGGGAGTCGTTAGAACAAAATGAAGTACGCATTAGTAGGACAAAAAGTTTTACCCATAACCGACAAAAAAACAAAATCAAGACTCAGCTGTATGGACGAGTAATGCGTAGGCCCGACGATTACGTGATGAAAAAGTGCCTTTCCATAACTACAATAAAGAGGGGCAGGGGAAGACCCTAAACTACTTGGATGACAATTGTCCAGAGCGACATGACATGCATCGGCCTCACTAACAACGTGGCGTCCCATAATAAGGAAAGCTGACCCCGCGTAACGGGATAAGGCGAGGACAAAGAAGAAGATTTAATTGACATAACATTGTACGTAAAATGTTCAAAAAGTATAAATAACTCTTGAGTTTCTTTCCAGTTCTTCTTGATAGAATCTACATTAAGATCGTGATACGTCTAACGTGATAGATCTACACTTATTTTTATGTCCCTAAAATGAGAATATGTAAGAAACGAAATTAAATAAATAAATAAGCTTTATTAAATCCATTACAGGTAGAAAATAATATAATAAAAAAAATAGAAAATTAGTAGTTTAATTTGAGATTAAAAAATTGTTATGAATATTTTTTATGTAATGGACCCCTTTCGGGTAAATGCTCCCTCCAAAAGGAAAACGAAATGATTGTGAATTCAATATGTAGAGTATTACAAATATATTTAAATATATATTTTAAAAGCATAATTTATATAACCTTGGAATCCAAATAGGTTTTAATTATAAAAATAAAAGATAAAGTATTCACATAGAATTTTAAAAACTAGTATTTTATCTTTACTTTAAGTCGTCCAAACACAAGGCGCCACGCGCCCTGATAGTTGAAATGTAATATATCCGTAGTTTTGTGAGCGATGTTATTTTGTGTACAAGCAAAAGTTATCGTAAAATCTAATTATAAAATGTATTTTAACAATCCCCCGTCTTATATCATATTTCACTACCTAGTTAAGTTTTTTTACTATTCCTGAGGTCAAACATCCGTGGGTTCAAACCCGGCTAGCACCACTTCATTTTCATGTGCTTAATTTTTTTTTATAGCTCATCTCGTGCTTGACGGTGAATAAAAACATCGTGAGGAAATCAAAGCTGTGCGAATGTGTCTAATTTCACTAAAATTGTGCCACACGTGTATTCTACCAACCCGCATTGGAGCAGCGTGGTGGAATAGGCTCCAAACCTTCTCAATAAGAGAGAAGGAGAGAAGTGGTAAATTCAAAGGCTGTTATTATATAATACAAACTAATATACATCATATATATGATATTAGTTTGTATTTATCGAATTTACGTAAACTATAATTTTATATTTTTCATTTATTTATTTCTGAACATGCGTTAGATTGCTTGGCTTGATGCTGATTGTATTATAAAATTATAATTATTTAATTTTTATATAATTATTAAGTACTAACATGGAAATTATAATTTTAACTGTGAGTAGTAGATATATTATTGGTTTATTTATTAAGCGCTTATGACGTTAGGATATTAATAATTTAATATTTATGAAGACAACATATAAAATTATTTTCTATTTGAATAATTACAAATTCCTTACCAGTTATATTTATTTATCGTAACATGTGATTGACGTACAGAAAGAGCCACATTCACATTTTTAATATTAGTAAAGATTTATTTGTATAGATATTACGTCAAATTAACGATATTCTCTGTTGATAAGGTTTTAACTGTTATAGCTTGTGGCCACCATTTTATTCTCCGTATAAACGACATATTTCTTTTCGCAATCATTCTAAGCTCATCAATGTGATATACGCCTTTAAATTATGTGTATAGATTTTCGTATGTAAATTTGAACTTGTTATCGCCAGACGATGTTGCCGCTTCTTTTTACCTTCTATATAAAAAAAATAGTTGGCAGACACTTTAAAATGCACGGTCTAAGTTACAACGATGAAAAATAGCGAGACCATCACAATGCAAGCTTATATGAAACAGCATAGTTTTTGTTCCTTTACATAATACACTTATACACTATAAATTATAAATAACGCTATAAAATATTTATAACCATAACAGCAGCGCAAAGTGCTAATTTAGTTGGTTTTAATTATTAAGGTATTCTAATGAGCTATTATTACAGACGTATAAACTTAGAACTCATAGCTGGCACCTCTGTAACAATGTAAGAAACGGTTTATACTTTTAAAGCGCTACAATGTTTAATGGGTAGTGAACAAGTCGGGCAGTTGAAGTCTTCTTAAAAGAAAATAAACTCGTAACATTACGTAACGCGCACTTTTTAACGTTAGTATTCAAATCTGTGCATTTTCTAAAATAGAAAATGTAAAAAAGATATATAATTGTTTTTATATGATACGCCCAATATTGTGAAATAGATTGCTAAAAAAGAATCCGTTAATTTTTTCTGAGTATATTTACGCGACCGACATGCGTATTCTTCATAAAATATAAAGAATGCGACGTTTTTGCTGTTTTTTGTTTTCTCACGATATTTTCCTCCAAAACCAAGATTGAGGTGAAGTGTAAAACAAAAACACGTGATATTGAATCTTTTAACATAAAAAGGCAGTCGTGGTGAATTCCTCTGTCAATGCAGCGTCACCTTTTCAGGAAACCAATATATTATTCCTTGTGAATGTAATAATACAGGTTATCCCTTCAAAATTTTTTCCGTTAGAAAAATTATGAGTATATAGTTTTCACCCAGATGGTCTTAGGAACTATTTTTATAGACTTGTCCTGACTGACTCATCAACGCAGAGCCTACACCACTGGGGTTACAGACTTGACATTGTCAAAATGTCAAGTCTGTAACCTGTAAGTTGATGCATTATATAATGAAAATTTGTTCTAAGAAACGATTTTTGGAAATTCCACCCCTTAAGGGGTGACACAAAGGGTAAACCATTGTATGGAAATACGTCATTTCTAAAGTTAGAAGCATGATATTTCATATACAAGCTTCTGGATAAAAATAAATAAGTACACAAATCAAAGTGTTTCAAAATTGCGACTTTTCCAACATAAAAACCTTCTAGAAGAGAGCGTAATCTTTCCTCAAAGGCCGGCAACGCACCTGCAAGTCCTCGGATGTTGCGGATGTCCATGGGCGGTGGTAGTTACTTTCCATCAGGTGAGTCTCTTGCACGTCTGCCCCCTCTTACATAAAAAAAATTCACAACCTAAGAGGGTGAAATAGGGGTTTACAGTTTATATGGGGAGTTCGTCATTTTTAATGTAAGAATGACATTTTATAAGCAAATTTCTGGTTAGAAATAAATAAACATGTTATTCAAGATTTTTGAAAGTCTAGAGGGTGAAATAGGGGTTTAATTTGCATTTTTAAGTGAAAAGCATGAAATTTTAAAAACATGCCGTATAACGTGCCTGGTTATAAATAAATTAACACCTTTTAAGGGTTTTCGAAAATCTACCCCCAATAGGGTGAAATAGGGGTTGTAAGTTAGTATGTTAGTTTTGATGTAAAGCAAAGTAAAAAGTAAAGTAACAGCCTGTGAATGCCCCACTGCAGATCTAAGGTATCTTCTCCGTTTTTAAGGAGAAGGTTTGGAGCTTATTCGAAGATTAATTTTAAAGCTTATGAACAAAAATAATGCATACGTATTTCGTCATTTTTGAAAATTCTACCCTAAAAGCGAGAAATGTGTTGGAAACATTAGTATTAAAAAATGGTCTGTTCTGCTTAAACTTACTGTTTTTACAGCTAAAATAGACCATACTTAACATATTTTATTATTACTCATTATATCGCGAGCAAAGCCGCAGATGAACCGCTACTTTATTTACCCCATGTAATACAATGTTCAATGACCTAAACATTTTTCTGTACCTACTATACATACATAAAATATTATATATTACACTTACCAATACACTATCTTCCATATCTGACTAGTTTAGAACTTGTTCGATTGATTAGTATAAACTTTGTTCGTCGTCATCGTTGGCCGTTACATCCGAGATCTTGAGGCGTGCGGGTAAAGATAATATATTAATTTATATATCTATATACATATAAATAAAATTAGAGTGTATGTTTGTAATATTGAAATAACCGCTTTTTACTACATGCATATGAATATATATACGGTACATACACCAAAATAACATTTTTTACAATTTTTGTCTGTCTGTCTGTCTGTTTGTTCCGGCTAATCTCTGAAATGGCTGGACAGATTTTGACGGGACTTTTATTGGAAGGTAGCTAATGTAATAAGGAGTAACTAAGGCTACTTTTATTTTAGCAAAAACCAAAAAAAAAAAACAAAGCAACCTAATTAACTTTTTTGTTAAATTCCACGCGGACGAAGTCGCGGGTACAGCTAGTTTAAAATATAAAATAACCAATATTGTATAAGGATTATATTTTTAAAATGCTTTTCTAAGTTTTTTACTTGGTGGTAACCCTTTGTGCAAGCTCGTGTGTGTAGGTACCACCCACTCATCAGATATTCTACCGCAAAACAAAGTACTTGGAATTGTTGTGTTCCGGTTTAAATGGTAAGTGAGCCTATTGACCACTTACCATCAGTTGGCCCAAATGCCAGTCCGCCTACCTATACTATAAGACAAGATGCATACAAAAATATAGACTTTTGCAAAAATGATTTAATTAAAAACATAATATTACACATAATATGATAAAAATAAATTAGAAGTGGTTCAAATTGAACATTAAAGTTAAATAATAGTAGTACATAATATTATCAATTTATTTATAATGACATACTTATATTATTTATCAATTCTTCTAAGTATAATCAACATTGTGAACCGTTGGTAATATTCTGTAAGAGCCCATTGAATACATGGAGTATATTTTTATTGAGTTAATTAAACTTATTATTATGCCTATTATGATTGCCTGTTATTTAATAATAGTCGTTGACAAAAAGAACATTTTTTTAAATTAAAACGTGTGTATTCATACATTATACAGCAAATAGAAAATATGCAATTTCATCATTATAAAATACCCCGACATATAATTTTAAATATCCCCATTATGCTCCTATGAAACATTATAGATTCAATTTAGTTTTTACGAACGTTTGAAAATTGACACAGTACTCTGTAAAATTATCAAAATGGGGGTCAATTCTACTACTTCATAATGGTTACTATAACTTCTCGATTATATTCCCAACAAATTTAGTCCTAAATTGAATCGTAACTATGAGCCAATTTTAGTAATTTATAACGGTGACGATAAGTTCTCGATTCTGTTCCGATCCCACTTCTACTGTATTATTGTATTAGTAGAATAGAAAAAATATTAAATGACAACAATTACGTTTCGATTCGATGGCGTTAAAGTGACAATTTGTTAGTGGAATTGACGCCTTGGCATGTTTTTCATTACTTGTACTCGCTATGGAATTTAAAAATGTAAGTTGTTTTAAATTACTGTTTCAAAAAAATATCTTCGAAATGAAGGGATATTCTATAACTACAGCAAAAAACACACAGCCTTTGAGACCATTGACGTATTTTTGCACCTGTATACAAAATTCTAACAAATGAAAAAACCTGACAGTCGAGGCCCTGCCGGTATAATATGATAAAACTCCAAAAATAACAATAATTCTAACTACATTATCAACCACACAACACAATCGTACCTCCATATTGAGGAGTAGAAAAAAGTAAGTTAATTATCAAATTATAGAAGAATACGCAATTATTTTTTTACTTTTTAGTGCATATTAATTTGTTTTTCTTTTGAAGTCGATTTTTATTTTGTTAACATTTTTATTTATAGTATGGTCAGGCAGCGGACGGGACTGAATGGCGACGGATCGTTAGCAGGTGTAATGTACTAGTTAATATAGTATAGAACACAGCACCGTCGCGCTCTGGGGGCCAGGTTCTGCCGTCTGAATAACTAGTAATATGGATACTCACAGAACACGCCGCTGTCATGCCAGCGTCGCGTCGCCGTCCCGTTCCGTCTGCTGTCTGACTAAGGCTGTGCAGGACCGTCTGGATGGAAACAATCCATTCACAAGTTCTTCTATCACCAAATATAAATGGTTTGTATTTGTATTGTTTTTTTCTTCTAGGTTAAAATAATGAAGAAAAACATTCAAAATTAAATAAAAACATATTACTTTTAAACATTGGTGGTGGTTATCGATATATGGCTACAATTTTTATCTGTTGAATGTATATTTAATACATATTAAAATTTCAGAGACAAAACTAAATATTTTTTGGAACGAAGTTCTTATACGTGGCTTTTACAGTAACCAGTACAGTGAAATGCCAGTGGCCCAAGGTCACGTCATATATAGAAATAGCGTTCATACCGTGCTTACCAAATGCTACAAAATGTTATGTGTTGCGCGATCAAATTTAGGAGGTCGATATAAAGAAGGTTGAGGTGTTTTTTGGTGTGACAAAAATACAGTAATATAATCAATTAAAATCTACATTTGAAATACGGATTGAGTCGAAAAATTATCGCATAGCCCTTCGATCCTGACGGGGACGCCCCGACCGCACAATATTTTTTAACTTGTGTCGTTGACGTGTCTTTCAATAACGAAATTCTAGTTTCTCCTTCTTATCCTCTAGTAAACATTTTCAATATGACGTAAATCGTGATATCAACTGTAAATGAATTTTACTTACATTTGTTAAAATGATATTTGATTACCTTACTAGCTTACTAATAAAAGCTATTTTTAATGTTGTTTATTTTATTACGCACTACTGTGTTTATTGGGAAAAACGTATTTCATTTAAGAAAATAAACATTTCTGACTGAATATAAACAACAGTTTAGAAATATGATCAATAAATATAATAAATATTCTCAATGACACCTTTTGATTAATGCTTGATGATTTTCTTTGACCTATAAATTACAATTACAAACTATAAACTCATTTATGTAATATTTATGTAGTTACCTAAAAAATAATAATTCTATTAAACTGTTTGCAAAGCAGATTTTTTTTTGTATAGAAATAATGTATGTGTGTCATATAAAAATATGTATGTCTTCGTAAATAGTCTTGCGATGAGCAAAATAAAATAATAGCCATAAGCAAAAACAGCGCTTCAAGCGCCATCTGTTTCGTTTGTATAAAAACCCCTGTAATGACGCGCTCCTAGCGACACGTGACAAGCATCTCATTGTATTACACTTGGTAGTCATCTGAGTTCCCATTCAGAGAAGTAGGAAGCATTCCTTGGTCAGTGTTCGATGTTTTCAAGCGTAAATATGTCTTACATAAGAGACGTAGAAAGCATTTCAGGAGGTTAGAGTAGCTTCGTTTCGCTGGGAATTCGTGTCGTGTCTATTACGTAAGAGACGGCGCGGCCGATTGATCAACCCTAAATTAGTAGATGCGGGGGCACGCGGACGCGGGGGCACGGCAAACTAGGTTGGCCGCGGAAGCATACTAACCCCTAGAAAACTAGGGGTGCGAAACTCCTCCCACTTTTCTGGTCACGAGAGCACAGCGATTGGTCCGTTCGTTTGAACGTTCGCCCCTCACCCAGATTACAATCGGTGGGGTGCGTTCATAGAAATAGTACTATGTACTTGTCTATGTAACACTATATACTATATATACATATATAATATACAGCGGACCCCAATTCGTGACATTGAGAACGCACTTTGTCAAGAGTCAATCATAATGCAAGTCGACTTTGGGTTCGAATTTTATCATCCAGATGTGACAAACATATAATATGTACACATATAAGTCAAGTAATTCTATTCGATAAGTTTTTGTTAACATTTATATTCAAACAGGAAATGAATTTGTTTTTATTGCAAGCTCAATGTGACCCGCGATTCGTTTTAATTTTAAAGGTATGATGTCTCTTCTTATGAAAATGTATAATTTTAACGTTATTTACAAAATTGTAAAATTATTTAGTGTGTAATAGCAGATTTACTATTATAATAAGAAAGTTTGTTTATATATTTTTTTTAATTTCATATTCGTTCATACAACAAGTGAACAACAGTTGCTATTCCAAAGTCCTTATGCATATTGTATTCATTCTAGTTGCACTTTTGGAGACACATAATAGTTTTACATAAAATATACTGACTAATATAATTTCCCAACGATAAAAAGGTGAAAGCATTGTAAGGTCTATAGATTGCACTGCACTTTCATTTATAAAACTAACTATCTTCTAATCGTGTCATATTTATAACGAGGAGTTGGTTGAATAAAGAACAATCTACAATATTTAATTTATTATTTAATAAACTATTCTGCCTCTTTGGTTTAGTGGCTAGATTAGAAGGTTGTAGTGTCCGAGATGCTTGGTTCAAACCTCGGGTATAACAAATGTTATTGGGATTTTTATTGCAGTAATTCTCAACTGTGTTACACACCCCTGCCTCGGGCGGCTAGTCCTTGAATAGGAAGAAATTCGGTCAGGAGAACATTGCGATTGAACATTGAGAGAAAGAGAGAGGAATTTATAATTGAATTTTGTAATAATTTGAATTCAAAACATCAGTCTATTCTGATATTTCAATGATAATTGAATTTTAATTTGTATACATATATTTTCTTAGTTCAAACAAGTTCACTTAAATACCTTTGAGCGAGAAGCTTGAGAATGTAACTATATTCATTTATGTAACTTTAAGAAGTAAGAGATTATGTATGTGAAATTGAATTAATTTAAATTTAATCTTATTAATTTGATTGTAAGGGAGGATTTGGGTCAGAACATTGCAGTGGCCTTTGTCTAGACTTTGTTAAATCTTATTAACCTGAATCCGTTTTAAGAGTTCGCATTAGTAAAAGCGATCAGACATTCTACCAGCTTATAATTAAGCAGCTGTGCTCGTGCAGTAATTAGTTTAAGAAGTTAGTGGCTCATTTATTTTATGCAGGGAACTATGATGCTTAGTTTTTTTTGCTCAGATTGTTGTTGTTATGTAGTTATTCTTTTCTCTAAACGTTAAATATCGTAATATTAAATAAAATAACAAAAAAAATATTCCATAAAAATAAATGTAAAGTTATTTTAAAGTCAGAGTACTCATCTGTAAATTGAAATGAACTTTGATATTATTTAAGAGTATAGTACAGTATCCACAGGCAGACCACATACACACACACTTGGCAGGAGGATGACACCTTGACTCAGATGGGGATCCTCCTCCAACCAAAGAATCAGAATCAGACACCAACTCGCATTCCCTCTGCGGCCTCTGGATGGTCGCCTCTCGCTCCAGCATCCTCCCTGAACTGATGCAATTCCCCGAGCACCTCTGCCTGGAGTTCATATGTTGCATTACTCGTGCTCATACTCGTACTCATATATGCTGGCATGGTGTTTCCAGCCCTCTTACATTGAGTAGGCTGTGGGTGGTGGTATTGATGAGCTTGGGGAACACTGGCCGAAGCTCCATCTTACGTTCAGGCTCAGATCATGGTACTACTTTGCTACACCTCGAGGGTGCTCCGTTTTATATAATACATAATAATATCCATTAGAAATCAAAATCAACTTTTAAAATGAATTTTACTAAATATAATAAACAAAAAATGTAACAAAACAAAAACCGACTTCAAAGGAAAAACAAATTAATATGCACTAAAAAGTAAAAAAATAATGGCGTATTCTTCCATAATTTGATTAACTTACTACTCTAACTTTCTACTCATCAATATGTAGGTACGATTGTGTTGTATGGTTGATAATGTAGATACAATTATTGTTATTTTTGGAGTAAAATGATATATATAATTTTCAACATTTTTTTTTTATACATATATACTAATTCTTACAAGCATAACTAATATTTTAATATAAAGAGGAAAGATTTAATTTTTTATTACAATTTAACTCTACTACTAACTACTAGAGCGATTTTAAAAATTCTTTCACCATTAGAAAGCTACTTCTTTAATCAGTAATATAGGCTATATTACATTTTCAAAAAAATTATAGAACCCTACCTAAAATGGAGCAATGTAACCCAAGGTATCAAACTGTTGCCCATAAAAGTCATTACTTAGCGTGCGCTGCGAAAACTATTGACGGTATATAAAAAAGTGTTTTATACAATAGAACTACAATTACTTGATCATAACGATGTTACGGTAGGTGACTGAAAAATATGGATAGCCTATAAAAGATTCGGCCGTGTATCGTTAATTTGCTCCTAAGAATTGAAGAGTTCCGTTACTTTGTCATGGATCCCATAATCAGAATCTAACCAAACTGTCGTCAAATTACCCTTGAAGTACACTCTTTCCAATAAAAAAAAACATCGAAATCGGTTGTCGTGATATTGAGTTATTCGTCCATTTGTCGCGCACATACTTAATGCAAATTTACGACTTATATGATTTTGTCATAGATACCATTGTCAAAACTGGACCAAATTAAAATGGGACCAAATAGGAAGCACCCGCTTTCAAATAAAAAAAAATCATCAAAATCAATTCACCCATTCCAAAGTTATGAGGTAACAAACATAAAAAAGAGTGTGTGTACTTATGTACACGCGTTAGAAGTTATACTTCTTTGGCGTATGGAAAAAAAATAAAGTAATAATTTTTAATTAACGATGTAAATAATTTATACATACCGACAATTAACCTTAAATCTATAAATGCACTCAAAACAGTTTATTCAAATCAGTTTTATCACTAATATTCAATATATATATATAGATATAGATATACTTATAAATTATTATTAGTAAATACTATCACCGTCGTATATGAAATTGATTTAATAAAAACACCAAAATAATATTCATTTATTCACACTGTTTAATTGTACTGTTACGGAACACGTGCTCTAAATATAAAAATACTAGAATATACAACTTGAACATAGTTATCGATTTTCATGCCACCTAGAACTAACTTCACGATGTAGAATTCAGGTGTCGGTGTGCGCGCGCATCGTAAAAATTCACTCTCATCAGTTTTCTCCATCGCGCCATAAGAAGTATAACTTCAAAAAAAAATACAGACGAATTGATAATTTCCTCCTGTCTTGAAGTCGGTTAAAAACACGAATACATATATTTTTATAACTTCCTTCTCGTTAATATATTAAGTATGTCAATGCAATAATGTTCAAATAACTTAAATGTATATATTTAGGTAATTTTCTTGCACAAATAACTTTCAAACTACTTCTTGGAATAAAATAACGTTTTACAACGACTCTATTTGAGCAGACGTACAAAAAATTACAATTTATACATTATTGAATAAACGGTAACTTAAGAGTAAATGAAATTACAGTCAAACAGATTCATTGTCTAGTGATTGGTTTGAAAAAAATGGAAAGTATTTTAAATTCGTCTCAAGTAAATTTGAACTAGACATTGCTTGGTTTTCATTTAAAGTATTACTTTTAAACTTTCACTATTTTGTAAATTCTTAGAATTTTGTATTAAGTTAGAATATTGTAAAAGTTAATATATTGTTGTAGTCTCAAGTAGTTTAGGTAACCCGAGCAATTTTAGATTATTTTTTTATATGCAAAAGGTACTGACTGAATGACTATCTCATCGCACAACTTAGTTACATATAGACTAGAAGCGGAAGAGGTGAATACAATCTTTAAATTAAAATTATACATTGAAAAAAAAGATTACAGAAGAGATTTCTAGAAATAATAAGTTTTTTATTATTTCTAGTTCTTCAGTAATATTTACATTTTTTTAAATGTCTAGTTATGCAATCAAACAATACATTACTATTATTCTACTAAAACACTTAAACATATTTTAAAGCTTAATAAAAATATAATGAAATGTTATTTATTAATGACATATTTTTTAGCATTCATATAAATATACGCAAAACGAACTAATATATTACTTTTTTTGTGTGCAAAGTCGCGTCGAGTAATTATATACAAAAGTGTATAAATATATATGTAACTACATTAAAATATAATATAATCTGCATAGCCAATCTGAATCAGTGGTTAGAAAATGTGAATCTTAACAATCTTGGGTTCAAATATGAGCAAGCAGTAAGCACCACTGAATTTTCAGGCGTTATATTTGGGTTTATATTCCATATCGTGTCCGCCTTTGAAGTAAAATATAGTATCATCATCATGTAACAAATCTCGACAACTTATGATCATCAAATCCGAATTGTAACACTTTGATACAATAAACCAGACACTTTACTGTTGTTGATGTTGATGTTTAAGAAATTAATATTAAAGTATTTTTATATTTTCTTCAAAACTATAGTTTTCGTTGGTCCACATTTTGATCTTTGCTATATTTGATAAACATTTTCGCGATATATTATATTTTTTTCTCGTGCAATGATAAAGTCGGTGTATTTAAAATAACAGCGTTCGAATCTAAAAAAGTGTTTATTTCACAAGGTCGTTTAGAACGAACGTGATTTTGACTTTTTATAATTGCAGAGGTCATTTTAGATTGCCTAAGTAATTTTTGCTGTTTTTACTAGTTATCCAATTAAAAATTTAATTTAAATAATCCTTAGTCTGTCTACGTTCAGCACCGAATAGCTTATTGAAAATAAACATGTAGAATTTAAGCGAAGGCCGTGGGTTTACCGGGATTACATCGCCTGTTTAATTTAATTTCTCTTGTGAAAAAAACCTGGATCGCAATTCATAGTAGAGTGGCGTGGTGGAACAAGATCTTGTTAATTACTGTAGGTAATCTACATAGGCTTATTAAACAATTTTCTGTTATCTTATTTTTCTTTTTAACGAATGATGTTTACAATTATTTGTAAAGTATTATCTTAAGCCAGTTTTAAATTCAAATTAATTAGTCAGTATTAGTAGTAGTAAATAGTCCTACGCAAATAAACTACATGGGTCTGTTGCGACACAGACCAACAATCATGCAAGTAATTCCTACGTTAAATGTCTCGATAATTTGATATCAATACGATATTTTATTATAAATTTAAAATGTACATATTTTTTAATGTATCAACTGATAAACAGATACTTTTTGTATGATTTTATGCATTATAGGTTTTTATTATAAAATACTTATTTCATTTTATTGCAGTACATTTTGAATAATGTTTAGGCATTTAAAATATATCATATGGTCGAAATACAATAATTATCAACGTTGCCTTAAAAAAAACAAACAAAGCTATTGTGTTTACATATGAATACCCGGTCCAAATAAAGCGATTTTAGTGGTACATAGCTCTCAACTCCGAGCAACTTCGTCTGAATGAAACTCACAAGACTTTCGTTTTCCATACGCTCACATGTTCGCAGCTTTGCATTTTGTTTCCCGCTTTTTCATATGTGACGTCACACGATTCATGACGTTTAATGCGGTGGCAACTTTTATTTATATTATGAAGTCGCTGAAGTGTTCGTGTGGTCTAGTTTGAATAGATATCGTTAAGCTCTGAGAGTGAAGCGGATCATTTTTATACTTTATATTCGTTTAACGTTATTTAACATTATTTTATGTGCTACAGATTCAATATATAGTCGTATAAACAAATAACGTATAGTCAATTTAAGGTTACTTGTCGTATGGACTTTTCTAGAAAAAGTAATTCAAATAACTATATAACTTCATACCATCGAGCTGATCTAATTGAGAGTTGCTCTTTATATCAGTTGTCTGTAGTTTGGGATCAGATGGCCTTGTGTGAATAATGCCCCGGGATATCAATATTATTAAATATCAAGGCTGGTTTTCTTTGTTAACATAATTTTAGCAATGGGACGCTTAAAACGATAAGTAAGAGAAGTAATATAAGAATCGAAAAATTAAAAAATAAGATATCATTAATTAATAACAGATGATATATTTTTTGTATTTAATAATCAAATTCAATGTAATGCGGAAAAACTGTTGACCTTTATAAACTATTTTCGGGTAACAGACTTTAAATACTGAATCTAATTGAATAGGTACCTTAACATATCGCAGCTTATTACTTCTATTACACTAAAAAAATAGAAGCAACATTTAATACTTATGTACAAATCTTGTGTTTATAAATCATCCAATGCTCACGCGTATAAATATCTTGGGAAACTTAAATCTGTCGGATGAATATCTACCACATATACATTTATATATATCAACGCAAAAGGATGCCTTAGCCCATTAGAGGGGCATTTACAGTCCTGACCGGTAAGTAGCTTCACACTTAAATAACAGGAATTATTAACAAACTAAATAATAAACAAACTTTCCATATTTACGAAGTCGGGTTACGAAACTCTTAGAGAAGTTGGTGAACTTCTTCCGTAAACTTTAGGAATTCATGTGGTTTTTGGAAAGAAGTAACTTCATGTGACAACTAGTATAGTTGTTAATTCATATATAAGAATAGTATTCATTGTTTTGATTTTTAGTATTCATTAAAAAATAACAGTTTGGCTCGGGAACGCGAAGGATGATGATGATTGTTGATGACCCAAGATTGTAATATAATCTCCAATGTCTATGTACAGTGTAGACCACTTACTATCATGTGTACCATTTGCTTGTTCAACTTCCTGTAGCATAAAAAAATCATTATAAACTTTTAAAATTAAGAGTATTACAATTCGCCTCAAATTGATGCCAAGGGAGATCCGATAGACTGGCCTACTTTAAGCCGTTACGGGGTCACTGGGACTTCAGGAGGGGAACATTTGAAAGCTCACTTGCGACGTTATATTCAATTTAATATGAAAAAAGTAGTTTTTCACACAAACACTTAAGTTAATTTCTTCATGACTTATCTTTATTACAAACTACTAACGATGTATATAAATACTATTATTAATAATATTCATAAATACGCCTTGTCAGGTTGTTTATAAGGTTGTAGATTTTCGGGACAAAGTAGATAGTGAGAGTGAGGGACTAGATAATCTGTCCTTGTAAATTAACTTGTGCACATTACATTACGTCCTCCGCTGATTGGCCATCGCGAATTAGGTGTTGGAAGCCGCTTAAAATAAATATATAATAAATATTATGGTATTAATATTCATTGATATTCATCAATTTATATCAATTCAAATACATATTCTAAATGCTTCAATTCAAAAAATCTTCTGAGATATTTGACAACTTTAAATGACGTATTGTCAATTTTTTTTAGTATGTACCTAACATTATTATTAAAAACTACTTATTGTTTTAAATAATGTCTTATCTAGATAATGTATGATTCATAATATAAATGTGGAATCTTCATTTAATAAATACTTCGAAAATTTATATAAAACATATTATATTTATAATTATATTATACAAATTAATATAATGTAAATAAAAAAACAATACAATCATTGAATACAGTTATTTATTTTATAAATTAAGACGTTTAAAATTATAACGTTGCTATAAAAAGTTTAAATTTAAAATGTTTCATAATATTTTACTGTTATTTAACTACATTTTAGCAACGCATTCTTAGCCGAAAATGTCATCGATAAGGTTCAAGGCTAGATGCAAGTTTTTTTTATAAAAGTCTGGTATATAGACATATGCTCATATATTTAAATTTATTATGATGATTGCTCATATTATGATTCTAAATATCAATTTAATTTTTACTAAATATATTTTAGAGGTAAAACAGTGATGTTCTAGTGCCTGGCTTAAGTTGCATCGCATGATTTTGAACTAAAATTCCTGCTCGGGCTAGAATTGTGGTAATTTTGAGTATTTCTGTCACAAATAAATTTTGTTTTTGTTTTGTTTTTATGCACTTTTTTCTTCTTTTTATTCGCATGTTGTGTTTAATTTTAATTGATCTCTACACTTAGATATTAAGTTTGTATTTGTTAAAAATAGAAATCAATCAGTAGCAGCACAGAGTTTGGAAGAACGCCGTGCTCACTCTAGGCCTAGGTAAACACTTAATGGCTTTAGTCCGGTGCCTGAGTTCTGGTCATATCGGATTCGCCGTCCATCGTATTATGAAAGTGCACTTTTGCTCGTGCAACCATTTGTATATTAAAATATGTCCTGCGCTGTTAGCTAGTGTCTCCGTAGCCGAAATCGGTGAAGATGTCATCAACATCGGTTGAACCATTTTTGTGAGTTATTTATACTTTAATAGTTTATAGGTAAATAAAATTAGAGCTATATTTTAATTTATACAAATTGATTTAAATATAAGAATATTAAGATAAGATGTTGGTTTGTTTTCTTTTTGGACATATTGTGTTTTTCATTAAGTAATTGTGACACTTAGAATTAGTATTTACGTTTATGTTACATTATTTTAACCAGAGTACACATTTTTGAAGAACCATATTTAATAAATAAATCAGAATTAAAGTTAAGTTCTTAAGCATTTCTGATAAAACTTAGCAATAACATAAAATGAAGGAAAAACAATTTGGATTTTGTGGAATGACCAAATTCTAAGACATTATTTGATCATGTGGAGAAAGTTTAAAGCTTATTCCACTGAAGACTGAACTTATACCAGCAAATGTAAGATTTCCTTTACCGTTGAAAACAAGACGAATTATAAACGCATCGTCTTCAATTAATTTCATATATTCTCGCCACTGGATCACTTCGACGCTCCAAATAAATAAATCTCTACTTAAATTTTAATAACGTTGGTTGTATAGCTTATATTTAAAAGAACACTTTTTTGTGTTTAAAGTCATTTCTTATTATTCTCTGCTCTTCTTTTAGATGATTTATGGCGTGGAGAGGTCAACAGTCTACGAATTAGAAATCATATTAGATTTAAATTTGTATGTACTTATACAATATAATTAATGATTAAACGAACTTACCTGTACGTGAAGTTCAATCATAATTATACGAGGGCTTTGTCCGAAGAGATTAGTTTACTTGTAGTAGACACTAGGTGTCGCCAGTCTGCACTGTATTTGAGATATCACTTTTTTTTTTTTTTTTTTTGTATGTGGGTAGGCGCATCACCGTTGATGCCGGTGCCACTTTCTAATATCTTCATTTTGTTCAGAGCATCTTCTTTGCAAATGTTGATATTTGAATATCAAGTAGAAGATTTACACCTGGATAGATACTCTCTGTCCTATATAAAATATTGTTATATGGGAATTGGTAAATGGGGTGGGTGGGATGCTAATCTCTTCGGACAAAGCCCTCGTATAATTATGATTGAACTTCACGTACAGGTAAGTTCGTTTAATCATTAATTATACTTCGTGCTTTGTCCTCGAGATTAGTTTACTTGTAGATGTTGAGAGTGAAAATATCAACTTTCAAAGAACAGTACATTTTATATATTTATATTCTTCTGATAATCAAACTAACATTTGACAAACGTACTTTTACAAAAGTAACCTTTTTACTTTTACAAAAGTAAACTTTTGACTATAAATCTGGTGGTCAAAAAAGTACTTTCACAAAAAAGTACCCATTGTATAATAAAACAAATCAACAATTAATTACTATGTAGTTTTATATATATATATATATATATATATATATATATATATATATATATATTTTAATTATCTATTTAAATATCATATTATATCATAAACAAGATATGAACCATAATAACTGCTAGTGTAAAACTGTGGTGCAGTTTTTAAGTATTAATCTCTGAGTATTAATCTGAGTTTTTATTTTAAAATACTAAGCAATTAATGCAAGATGACTTTTTAGTACCATTTGTCAACTTCGACCATAGTGGGTCACAGAGAAAGATAAATACTTATCAAACCATTTGACATTTTATATCAAAATCTTAATCTATAGTTATTGATAGCAATCTTATTAAAGGATTTTATGAGAATATTTACGTCTAGAATAGGCGTTGTAATGCCGAGTTTTTTGAGATTTTTATTTATATCAATTTAATTTTCCAATATTCACGAATATAAAATACCACAACTCATTGGTGTGAATTGAATTCAATACCTATGCAAATCGCAATACAGAAATTTGCCACGTCTTTGAGAAGGATATGACGTTTAAATATATAAATAAAAAATAAATAAGGTCCTACAGACCGATTTCGGCCACGGCGGCCAATCTCAAGAGTGATTAGCCAACTGCGCAGGAGATATTATAGTGCACAAGTGTGTGCGCAAACACAGGTGCACTCTCTTTTCCTTAGCTCTCATAATCCGATGGGACGGCAATCCGACACGACCGGAAAGAGTTCAGGCGCAGGACCAACGGCTTAACGTGCTTTCCGAGGCACGGGAGTGTACCACACTTCCAACTTCCAGACTAGGGGCTGCTACTGAGAATTTTCTAATAGAAAACCCCAATAACTATTTATTGTCCCGACCTGGGAATTGAAACCAGGATCACCGCGTCCGCGACCTTATATCAAGCCACTAGACCAACGAGGCAGTCAAAATATATATTATACCCTATTCCAATGGGAATAGAAATAAATGTAAACACACCGTAGATTTACAAATTGCATGCGATTGTCAAATCGTTCTGCATTATTATGTACTGTAAACAGTTCTTGATTAATTTACCCTTATTCATAACACAACAACTATTCCAATTAACTAGTTATAACCACATTAATTTAACTTTCAAATTTCCGATTTCCGAATTCAACTTCGCGGACATTGAAAACGCCATCTTTTCGCGTATCCATAGTGAATGTCATAGCTTATTCAAGACATCGAACAATGACATCGCGTCAATTGATATTGATGACCAATGATATCACATTAATTCGGTGTCAAATTTGTTAATCTGGCTTTATTCCTGTTGTGGTTGGAATAGGCTATAAGTATATTAATTATGTGTTCGTTTGCACTATGTGCTGTCGTTATTGCAAGTGAAGCTGTTTACATTATTTTTATTATTATTATTATTATTTTTTTATGGTCTTTTTAATCTCTATATGATGATATGATTATCTTATATTATTATTTCTTGGGCAAGAAATATATAGATAGTCTTCAGCTATTCAAATTTCCATATTTTGCACCAGACTCATGTTATTGCGTTAAAAATATTATAATATGGTATACAGATCCTAGGTATTAATCATATTTATTTACTTTTGCAAAATAAAACATTGTATTAAGTATGTGTCATACTGAATTATTTGAAAGTGAGGTCAACATTATTAGTAATAATAATGATAATAATATCCTGGGACATTATTCACACACGGCCTTCTGATCCCAAGCTAAGCAAGGGCTTGTACAGTGGAAATCAGACAACTGATATACTAAACATGTATACTACATTTCTTTTGTAAAAAGATACTTATATAGATCATTACACCCAGTCTCAAGACAAACAAATATGTTCATATACACAATTGTCTGTCCTGGGTGGGAATCGAACCCCCGACCTGCGGCGCGAAAGGCATCTACGAACCACGCCAACGTGCAACGGGCTCGTCGTCGTTAATATAGAAGCTAGAGATATACTTTTTATTTGTGTTTATAAAAAAGCCTAGGGCTTCTAAAAGCCTCCTTGTATCATGTATGTTTTAAAACGCGATTTCAGACTATGAGACATCATTAAAATATCATCTAGATATATTGTGGATAAGTAAGTGGCACAGATTTCATAATCTAGGTGAATACGAAAGTGGCAGTACATGAGGCAGGTTTTTTTTTTTTTTGTCATTGAAATCAGTAGGTACTTTTGATCATTCGAAAGAACGATCATTTATACGGATCAAGAATATTTGTCTTTCAGATCCACGTTACTCATAAAAAATCCCTTGGTGAGCTTTAATGCCTTCCTCAGGTCTTCGAATTTGAAGTGTGAGGGATCGATGAGTTTAATTAATGCTTTTGTATTTATATATACCACTATATACATACATAATTGCCACTTGGTTTGCTACTAAAAATACAGGAGATAGAATTTGGTTCTGACAGGGTTTATATTTCGTAATAGTTCCTATTTCTAAAGGATCACGAATAGACTCGTTCGTATTTTAATTCTTTCCGTGGCGGAAAGTGTTGTTGATACTTGAATATTTGTCTATTTTTCTAGACGAGAGAAGAGGATTTGTACCAAAGACAGAATAATTTTGTCACGCGTAACGAGTGACCGATGTCTGCGAAAGTAGGAACTTACCTTATCTCATGGTGGTTACGGCTGCGATGCTGCGCTGGACGCGACAACTGCATCGAAGATGATGATCTGTCGACGCGATCCTTTTTTGCAGGCTCCTTCGTCCTCCGAGTCTCTTTCAGCCCAATTTTGAGATAGCCTTAACTGCTTTTAGTTTTCGTTTGGTTTTTGCTAAAGGCAACTTGTGAATTTTTGTCCTTTGTAATTGACCATTAATCTTCTTTCTTAATGTATTAAGAAGGAAGCTTCTTCTTATTATTGGATTAGTGTACTGACTTTTTGCACATAAGCTCATCAATGTTTGAATGAGGTCAGTATTATTTGTTCTTGTACCTGATGTCATAAGGGAAGTAAACATGGCTCCGTATGACTCTACGGAGGTTCGGAGTTACGGAGGTACTGCTCTAGATTGCCTGTCTCATTTAATCACAGCTTCTATAATGGCCATGAGCTCCCTGCGGATGTCTTTTTGTAGGTAGATCTGGTTGAACATCTTCACCAAAGACTCGGGTAGGGTCGTTTCATAGAATTAAACGAAATTAATAGTTCCGATGACCCAAGAAGAAGTCAGCACTACCTGAAGGCAGCTCGGAAGTGTACAATAACGACCCGGAGGCCTTGACGCTGTTGACAATGAAGGTGGCGGGCGGCAGTGGCACCTGTCTAATGAAATCCCACTTAAAGTGTAGGTTTGGTTAAGTGACAGTCCCATAGCCGAGATGGCCCAGTGGTGAGAACGCGTGAATCTTAACCAATGATCATGAGTTCAAACCCGGGCAAGTACCACTGAATTTCATATGCTTAATTTATGCTTTCTAATTTATCTCGGGCTAACCAGTGAAGGAAAACTGTCGTGAGATCTGCATTTGTCTAATTTCAGTGAAACTCTGTCACATGTGTATTCCACGTGGTGGAATAATCTCCAAAAAACGTCTCTTCATAAAAAGAGAGGAGGCCTTAGCCCAGCAGTGGGACATTCGCAGGCTGCTACTGACAGTCTCAAGACTGACAGCATTCTCAAATCAATACTTACCTTCCCAGAGAATGCCCGCATCACCGCATTAGTGAATGACTCCGTTAATCAAAGTAAAGTGGTAGTCCCAGAGACCACCCGCAGTACTATTGTAACGTAATAGTATATAAAATTTAGGTAGTATATTTTGTTTAAGTGACAGTCCCAAAGACTGACCGCATTCCCAAATCAATACTTTTATATTAAATAAAGTGACAGCCGTAGTAGCTGACCGCATTATTTATTTACTGCTATTTAGCTAGTCAAAATGTGTGATGAAGTGACATTCCCAGAGAATGTCCGCATTACCACTTTAGTGTTTGACTGCGTTAGTTAAAGTAAAGTGGTAGTCTCAACGTCTACCCGTAGTACTATTGTAACTTAATAATATGTAAAACAAGTGAAGGTCCCATAGACTGACCGCATTTTCAATTCAATACTTATATATTAAATAAAGTGACAGCCCTAGTAGCTGACCGCATTATTTATTAATTGCTATTTTTAGCTAGTCAAAATATGTGATTAAGTGACATTCCCAGAGAATGTCCGCATTACCACTTTAGTGTTTGACTATGTTAATCAAAGTAAAGTGGTAGTCGCAAAGACTACCCGTAGTATCTACTATTGTAACTTAATAATTTGTAAAACTTAAGTGAATGTCCCATAGACTAACCGCATTTTCAAATCAATACTTTTATATTAAATAAAGTGACAGCCCTAGTAGCTGACCGCATTATTTATTTATTGCTATTTTCAGCTAGTCAAAATATGTGATTAAGTGACATCCCCAGAGAATGCCCGCATTACCACTTTAGTGTTTGACTATGTTAATCAAAGTAAAGTGGTAGTCGCAAAGACTACCCGTAGTACTATTAAACTTAATAATTTGTAAAAGTTAAGTGAATGTCCCATAGACTGACCGCATTTTCAAATCAATACTTTTATATTAAATAAAGTGACAGCCCTAGTAGCGGACCGCATTATTTATTTATTGCTATTCTCAGCTAGTCAAAATATGTAATGAACTGCTTTACTTTAGTGTTTGACTACATTAATTAAAGTAAAGTGGTAGTCCTACAGACTACCCACAGTACTATTATAACGTAAGAATATGTTATTCGATCAATAAGGTGATAACCCCATGAGTTAATCATGCTATCAATTTAAACAAAGAATATGCCTATACTATACCTTCTATGCATAGCGTCTCCAACGGCAGTGCGCCCGCAAAGGCGCCGCCCGAATATACGTGCTCTATCAGCAACGATTGCGAATTCGGGACTCGAGTTGGATGACGCTCGCGATGTATATGACGGCGACGACGTCGACGGTGGCAGTCTCCTCGATCTCGATATCCTATGTCGAACACTGCGTCGTGTGCACATAAACTTTTGTTCCAACTTTGTAAATTTGTTAGCTATGTACTCATCGCTAACAAATTCCGAAACAACACGTATACGTGTTTAATAAACACTTTTACAACGGAACGTTTTAAATCGCACAAAATAATTTGACGCGTACTGACTGGCGGAGCACTGAACGTGTAATGAAGATATTAGAAAGTGGCACCGGCATCAACGGTGATGCGCCTACCCACATACAAAAAAAAAAAAAAAAAAAGTGATATCTCAAATACAGTGCAGACTGGCGACACCTAGTGTCTACTACAAGTAAACTAATCTCGAGGACAAAGCACGAAGTATAATTACAATATAATCTAGCTTTTCTATGACATTTACATTGATTATTTATTTATGTATCTTATATGTATAATATCAGATATGTATAATCTGATTTATAATCTATATAACAATTAAATACTGTTGGTATTATTCAAAACATCTAGGTTTTTGATACAAATTTCTCTACCCTTCATTTAAGTACTGAAGCCAATCTAATATTTCTGATCTGTGTACCACAGATCAGAAATATTAGGTCAGTATTAAGTAAGTATTCCATAGAAGTTTTAGTTATATATACGTCATAAATTATATAATAGTGTTTCTTGCGCTGTTCTTGAAACTGAGTTCGGTTAAGAACAATATGATTTGTCGACTTCGAGTTACCCCGACACTTACTTATATGATACAACTAATAACTTACGACTAGTCTCGAAAACATTTATAAAAATAACTAAATTGACACTGTTGGACACAAACAACTCAATGTTTTATAGAATAGCAAACGAATATATAGGCCAGCTGATGGTACGAGGTCACAAACGTCCATAGACATTGGCATTGTAAGAAATGTTAACCATCGCTTCCATCGTCAATGCGCCGCCAACTTTGAGAACTAAGATGTTTGTGCCTGTAATTACGCTATCTCACTCATCCTTCGAATCGAAACACAACAACACCAAGTACTGCTGTTTTGCGGTAGAATATCTAATGAGTAGTTGGTACATTTTGGTTGGTACCCAGACGAGCTTGCACAAAGCATTACCTCCACTAAAATATCTGCTGCCATTGACCAATAACAGTTTAGATTAAAGTTTTATTTAATCTCACATTTATTAGCGTTTTGTTGTCTTGTTCAAAACAAATATTACACTAAATAGACTATATTACTTTAATTGGATAAAGTTAATAAAATATTGAATAGTTGAACAAAGCAAACGGAAGCAAAACCAAAACCCGCACAGGAAGCATTCGTTTTGTTTGTTCATCATGTTGCTTCCAATTAATATTTCTCAACTGCACTTAAATACGGAATGCAAGAACGATGTATTTAATAATTGTAAATATAATATTTAATACAATTACTTATTTTATCGAGTCTTGAATAAAATATACTGATTAGCAACCATCTCAGATATACTTATTGATATAATTTTCCTTCAACGACAACGCTAGTCATTTGTATACTATTCTGTAAGAACAAGTTGATATTCTACAATTGTAAACGCTAATAGAAAACTAAAAATTGTATGGGAATGACCACGTGACTTAACGTTGAGAGATGTCATTCTCATACATTTGTTTAGTTTTCTATTAGCGTTTACGATTGTAGAATGTCAACTTGGCAAGGGCCTCTGTTTAGTCAAGATATAAATGACATGCAAATATTGGTAAAGCATTTGGTAATATCATCATCATCATCAAAAGCCAATCGTTGTCCACTGCTGAACATAGGCCTCTCCCAAGGTGCGCCAAAGCTCCCGGTCCTCCAACATATATAGGGTAGTATAGGGTCCATTATTCTAAAAATACCGTTGAATTATTATCAACTGCCTTTTTTTTTTTTTTTTTTTTCGCTGGAAAAACGCATTACGCGTTTCCCCCACATGAGGTGGGGGGGTATGTGGGGCTCGCCGGTGCTGAAGGCTCCGGAATACCCACTAAAAAACCAGCGTACCTGCATCGTCTCGGTGGAGCGGCACGGGATCGCTTGCGCATACTACCGCGACGCCCCGACGGTTGACCCGATTGCGCGGGCCTCCTTTCTTAGTTGGGTTCCTGGCACGCAGAGAACCCGACTAGCCCCGCCGACGCTTACGACGGGGGGAGAAGAAGATGCGCATAGCGCCGACGCCTCCTCCCCGGTCTCCTTCGGCGGAGCGGGTCAGCGGAGGCAGATGCCTCACGCTCACGCTCCGCGGCCTCTTTCTGTGACATGACACTCTCGCAGAAAGAAACCATCTCCATCCAGCATTTCTCGCTGCCAAGCATGGCGGTAATCACGCTCGGCAGCGAGAGGTCTGCGCCGACTGTCGCCGCCAGGGAATGCCTCTGGGGCCCCCACGCAGTACACTCCGCCAGGGTGTGGTTCGCCGTGTCCAGTGGCGCACCACACTGGTGGCAAGAGGGTGATACCTCCCGCCTCGCTATCCCATGAAGGTACTTACCGAAACAGCCATGTCCGGTAAGCACCTGCGTCAACCTAAACGTGAGTTTGCCGCTTCTTCTTGATACCCAGCGACTCAAGTGGGGGCGGATTGCCTCCACTGTCGCTAGGCCTGCTGATGGAGACCCCAGGTCCGCCTCCCATCTGTGAATCAAAGCTTGTTGAGCTAAATACCTGATTCGCCCCACCTCCGCTGATCCTGGACGGTCGCCATTCATCCTGGCTTCCACCCGGAATCGGTGCACTTCTGCAAGCACCTCGGCCTGGAGTTCCCAGGGCGGATCGCTCGCAAGAAGTGTCGCCGCCGTCCACGACACCGTCCGGTAACCTCTTACCGCTCTCACTGCTATAACTCTCTGCGGTCTACGCAGAAGAGCCTTATTACGCGCAGTGAGAGCGTCCACCCATATGGGTGCCCCATATAGTGCCATGGAGCGCAGCACACCGGCATATAGGCGCCGGCATGGTGATTCAGGCCCTCCCACATTAGGTAGAAGACGGCCCAAGGCGGCAGCGGCGTTGATAAGCTTCGGGCTCAGTTGGACAAAGTGTTGCGCGAAGCTCCATCTTCCGTCCAGGATCAGACCCAGATATTTCATCTGGGCCTTAACCTTTATCACCGTCCCTTGGATGGTGATACATGCTCCACGAGGGGGGCCCCGACGTGGACCGTGAAATAAGAGGGCCTCGGTTTTAGAGATGGAGACCCTCAAGCCCAACATTTCTATACGGTCCATCGTGAGCGATGTACCGACTTCGGCCAGGAGGGCCGCCTCTTGAAAATTCCGCCCCGTCGCGGTGATGAGGGTGTCATCCGCGTAGCACAGCAACCCCATACCGGGAAGGACGGGTGCCCGCAGGAGCCAGTCAAAGCCTACGTTCCACAGGATTGGGCCGAGGACCGATCCCTGAGGAACGCCGCAGCTTACCCGACGCCGAACGATTCGTCCATCGCCCCCCTCCCAAAGAACCACCCGATCCTGGAGGTATGCCCCCAACAGCCTCCTTAGATAGGATGGCACCCCGTGATATAGGAGCGCCTCTCTTATTGTCTCGAAAGGAAGGCTGTTGAAGGCGTTCGCCACGTCTAGCGATACCGCCAGGACCACGTCCCCGCGGGCCACCGCTTCCATGGTCCGGGTCTTTAGGACACTCAGGGCGTCGATGGTTGATCGACCCACCCTAAATCCGTACTGAGCCTCTGAAAGACCCGGTCCTATTTCCTCGAGATGCTGAACAAGACGGGCAGCGAGAATTTTCTCGAAGAGTTTGCCCGTCTCATTCAGCAGCACAATTGGCCTGTATGCTGAAGAAGATTCTAGTGGCCTCCCCAACTTCGGCAACAGGACCAGCTTACCCTCTTTCCATGACTTTGGGAATTGCCCGCTAAAAATACATTTGTTAAACAGTTCCCGAAGCCTCCCCCCTAGGTGTTCCAGGGCGTCTCGCAGAACACGCCCTGACACCCCGTCCGGACCCGGGGCAGTAGTTCTTACCCTTAGTCGATCAAGAGCCATCTCCATCTCTCGCTCCGTGATTTGAGGTGGAGCCACAATTTCATCTTCTATCACAGAGTGAGGGGCCATTCGCGGAGGGACATGCTCGCCTGGAAGGGGAAAAAGCTCACCTACGAGGCGCAGAAGAAGCTCCGGTTCCATCGTTTCCGTCACGGGGGCGCTATGCGTGCGAAACTTTCCTCGCACACCACGGTACGGGCGCCCCCATGGATCCCTATTCAGGTCTGCCAGCAGCTCCTCCCTTGCTCGTTCCTTGGCTTGACATATCACCAGCTGCAACTCTTTTTTCAGCTGACGATAAGCGGCCAGCAACTGTCCCTCCAAGTCCGTGTCGATGCCGTTACGCCTGCGACAGCGAACGTAGGCCCTCCGCGCCCGGTTGCACGTCGTCCGAAGCTTTGCAATTTCGGGCGACCACCAGTACACCTGACGGCGTGTTGCCCTGCGCCGGGCCCTCGGCATGGACGCGTCGCATACTTCCTTAAGGGCGCTGTGCATGCAGCTAGCCAGCTCTTCAACACTGGCAACCTCCCACCCTCTCGCGGAACCCCACCGCTGTACGATGGCAGCCTCCTTGACCAGCTCACGATCTAGCTGGCCAAGAGACCACCTCGGGAGTTTGGTTGGCACCCTCGGGGGTTCTACTGACCTGTGGGAGGCAGATATCTCGAATCGGATGTATCTGTGGTCCGATAGAGTCTCCACCTCCTCTTCCACCCTCCAATCCCTCACTCTGCGTGCAGCGGCAGGGGTGGCGAATGATAGGTCCACCACGGAACCTCCCTGATGCCTTACGCAGGTTTGAACCTGCCCCTTGTTGAGTAGGGACAGGCTGGAAAGTAGAGCCCACACCTGGACGGCTCTCCCTCGTGGATTCGTGGCCGGATTTCCCCAGGCACGTGACTTGGCGTTGAAGTCGCCGAGGACCATTACCGGTCTTGGTGACTGCCTGGTCACCGCAGCCCTGACAGAATCAAGGAAAATCTCGAACTCGGCCAGGCTGCGATTGGGGGAGAAGTAAGTACCTACAACTGCGTACTCACCCCATCCCGCCACTACGTATCCCGAGCCCCTCTCAATAAGTGAGAGGGAGGGACTCGTTCCGCTCCGAGTGACGATCGCCACCGTGTCGTCCAGGTCTCCTACCCAGTGCGGTAAGGGAGGGACGTAATAGGGCTCGCAGGCCACAGCCAGGTCGATCCCCCACTCCGCCATGGACTGCAGTAGCAGGTCCTGAGCCCCGGCGCAGTGGTTGATATTCGTCTGAAGGAAGCTGTATACTGACCTCATGTCGACTTAGCAGCTTCTTCCTCAGCCTGGCGGCGCCCAGCGTTGGTGTTGGTCTCGGTGCCTAAGACCATCTTACCTTTTGTGTGGGGTGGGTTGCACTCCCTCGACCCCATCACGTGCCCGGAGGGCTTGCCAGCGTCAGCGCAAACTGCGCAGCGCACCTTTCCGGTACAACCCGCTGCTTTGTGGCCATCGACGCCGCACCGATAGCAAAGGCTCCTTCGTTCGGCCTTGGATGGGCAGAGTACATTTGTATGACCAAGGCCCATACACTTGAAGCAACGCAAAGGGCGCTGCTCCAGTACGCATACTCTGGCCGAGCTCCACCCAACCAGGAGGCGACCGGCGTCGGAAAGCTTTCTCGCCGCAGCTATCGGACACGACACGAGGGCCATCCCCATGTATCCAGGTCCGGGTGACACCTCCCCACATTTAACCGCCTCAGTGGTGCAGTTCCCTTCTCGAGCGACCGCGGCGATAATTTTATTTTTTGTGACGGAGTCGTCTAGCCCCGTCAGTTTAATATCCACCCTTTTCGTAGGGCGGACGACGCTGGCCACTCCATCAAGCACCGTGCGAAGCTGGTCAGCCAGCTTTTCGGCCTGGTCAGACTGAGCCTTTGGCAGCTCCAACACTCTAGCACCTGTTGCTGAACGTCGAACTCTGAGTCCACCAGTGATTCCCAGGTCCTGAAGTTTGACGCCTTGCTCGGCGCGCTCCAGGACTTGGGCATAGGTGACCCCCTTTTGCTCCGCTTCTGGCTGCAGCGTTAACACCACTGCAGCTGTGCGGGGTGCAGCCAATTTTGGCTTGGCCGCTTGAGGTGTCTTAGACACCGTAGCCACCACCGTGGCAGCTGGTCCAGCTGTAGAGGAAGCATTCTTCCTCTTCTTTCCCTTTTTTACCACAGTGGACCAGGACGTCTCCTGGACCATTTGTGGCTGGGTAACCTCTGGCATAGTCGCGGCTTTTGAAGGGCCAGCGGTCGGTGCCAGTGAAGCAGTCGTTGGTGCCCGCTTAGGTGTAGGTGCTGGTTTCGGCAATGGAGCTGGCCGGGCCGCCTGCGCGTATGTCGGTGCAGTCTGCTGCCTCTTATCCGCAGCTAGCGGAGGGCGCTGCACCTTTGCAGGCAGCAGGCGCTCTTCCAGTCCCGCCACGTGTGCGTTAAACATAACGCCGACTGACGACATTATGTCCGCCTTGAACGCCTCTAGTGCCTGCGCCTCTCGCGCAGAACTGTTAGGCGCCTCACTTGCCACTGCCGCCGCTGTCCGCATTTCAGCGAACTCTCGGCGGTGAGCTTTTATCTCGGCCTTGAGGCTGTCTACTTCCTTGCGGAGACGGCCATTATCTACACGGAGTTTTCGCGTCTCTTCCGCTTCCGTGCGAGACGCTAGGACATCAATTATTCCCTGAAGGGCAGCCACTGACTCCTTCAGTGTTTTAGAAGATCCCCCTTTCAAGTTGGAGGATTTTAGCATCACGTCCATAATGAGGGCTGCCTTGCGGCCAGCCTGAGCGCGAAGATCCTCCGCGTTCATGCTGTTAGGATCCTCCCTGGTGTCCGATGCGGACTCTTCGTGGTCCGATATCACTTGCGAAGCATTCTTTCGGAATGCTCTGCTCCTCAGCGAACGCTCGAAAGCTTCCTCCCTTGCCTCGGTGATCTTCTCCTTGAGCTCGGCCTTTGCCCGAGCCAGACCACCACTACGTCCCTTCGACGCTATTTTCACCCGGATGGAAGGCTTGCTTTTCGCAGCCATTTTTCTTTCCGTCTCCGTGTCGGAGTCGGAGTCATCAATGGCGGCACCGCCATAAGGCCTTTTGCGACCAATCAAGGCGTCGGCCGACAACTCAGTATCGACGTCCATCGCCGACAATAAACAATAAACCACGTGCTATTCCTAATAACACCCACTTTAACAAAGACAGGTCTATAAAGACCTAACTCGAAGCAATAAAACCACTCATTAGTGAAACAAAAGACCATGTACAAAGCACAGTGACCAGATGTTCCGCATTAGAGATAACAATGAGATAAAATTCACTTAGCACGCCAGATGTCGTTTGAGTTCATCAAAACGAACAAGCTTGTCGCAGTAAACACAACCTCACTCGACGACGTCCAAACGTCAACCAATATTATCAACTGCCTTATTATATTAGTCTTTTATCAAAACTTTTTAAAATAATAAAATATAAATCTATACTACAAGTCAATTAGCTTGGAGGAAATGCATGCACATTTTCCAAATTCAAAGTTACAAGCCTTCACTACAAACACAAAAACTGTTACATACAAACTGGCTACACCTATACAATACAAACTTATGCATTACATTAATATAAAAGTTCTATTAATCAGAGTGCTTTAATGGTCAAACCACTTTTTTTAAATTAAAACATCCCATATTTCCACCATATATTATTATTACAGAAGTTCTTTATTAACTCAGTGATTTTTTTGGGGTGACAATAACTTTGTAAACGGATAAGGGTGATGTGAGGCGCTCGACAAACATAAATAAATTGGAGTATATAAAGTGGACATATATAAATTTGAGTTAAAGAATATTCGACTTTGTTTTATATTCTTTCAAAATGATTATTTATTAGCAATCGAAAGATATTTTTAATCAACCTAAATGCTAGTAGACAAATGATGAACCGAGATGAATCGAGTAATATGTATACGCTTGAACATAACAGTTTTCTGTTGTTATTATAAAAAGCAACAAACGAATTGATGTCAGGTTATTTTAATTTCATATATTGCAAATAAAAGCAAAATTATCGATTTAATTTTGTAATTCGATTCACGTTATCGCTGATATTAAAAGTATTCTTATGACAGATCGATTTTCAGAGCCAATCGTTTGTATGATTTTTGCCATACAGATGTCGAAATTCGAGGCCGTTGACTGTTGGCCGTCGTCCTACCGTTGGACAAAATGCTAAATTATTTTTTGACTAAGAAACTTTTTTGTTCATTACGTTACTTTGAAGTAGTACGGATTCGTCACGTACGGTTTACGGTGTTTTTTCACGCTCAAATTATGAAAGTTTTCCTCAATATGTCATTGACTTCTTAGTTTTTCATTCATCTATTTCGTAGTATCATGCTGAGGAGGCGATCTTTTTCCAATTAACCCTTTAGTCGTCTTGTTTGTAATTCTGTTGTTTGTGTGTACTACACTAATTAAATACACTTAAATAAATCAAGAAAAAATGTTTACATAATACCAATAACTAATCTATTACTGTTGGAGACTGGAGTCTCACCAGTCAAGTGAGTATTTTTCATGCTACAATTAAACTTATACCTAATTATTTATACACAAGAGAATATGTTTGCTTATATATAATATTTAATTAACGCGGAATCATAGAAATGCTTAGTGTAAAAACAGCGCTTTCACAAGCTTCAAAGAGCTGCTCATTCAATAAAAACAAAAATTATAAAAGTAACTATTTAACAACAAATTTTCGAATAAAATATATTGCAATTCTGATCTGATTGTTGATTGTTAACTGATTTACAACGTGAAAGAATTCGAAAAACATTTAACTTTCGAAGTGCGTGTCCGATAGGCGTTGATTTTTTAATTCTGCCTTGGTAATGGACTTTGAAACAAAGTCTCATTATTATTATTATTATAACTCAGATACATACTATGTAGTTAGTTGGTATTACATTACAATTAGATTTGATCGAATTAATGATTTGCATTATTTGGATTGATACATCGTGTGGCGTCATTACGATAATTTTATTTATAAAAATTATGGGTGAGCAATTTGAAGTCTTAGACAAAATGTAGAAGTCAACAAACTAATAAAAAAAAAGGTTTCATTGAAAAAGATAACAGTGGATTGATAACAAATCTCAGTGTTTGCAAAGTATTTTGATTTATAAGCGGACTATATTTTTAATACTATCTTTACCGATTGACAATAGACAAGCTAACGAACCAAATAAAACGGTGATTAATTTAATTGTTTAAGTCCATAACTTATGTGCTTAAAAGTTTATATAAGTAAATATCTTCAAAAAATACACCACTTTAGAAATGAGAACATAAAATCAGAAACAAACTTCTATCTAACAACAAACATAGTTAAATAAAACATAGGAAGTTAAATAAAAGCTTGTAAATAAAATTACACACAAACGTAATACATAAAAAAATACTAGAATAGTAATAGAAAGTCACACTGTTGAAGATAAATATTATTAATTAACTGGAATTGAATTATAAGTACACTTAATTTTTGATTTTAATAAAATTTTTTTTTAAAGTAAGTTTTTAATTTTTATTTTATTTCGTAATGTCTTATAATTTTTGTTCACGTGTTTTATAGATTACTAGCTTATTATTATTATTAACATTTTACCCGCGTATTCAGAAATACTTTCTTCCGAAATGAAGCATCATACAAACTTTCATACCTTTAATCACTTCCTTACAGATTAAATTTTCAATAATTAATTTTCATAGAACTAGTCCAGGCAGGTTCGGCTGCGCTGATATGTCAGTCAATGAGGCAGTCATTTTATAACCTTTGTTACCTTTACTTAAATAAAATATTTGTTTCAGTAACATCCTGTGAATGTCCCACTACTGGACTACGGTCTCTTCTTCGCTTTTGAATAAAATATTGGAACCTTCTCCTCAAAAGAGAAGAAGACTTCTCTTTTGAGGAGAAGGTTCCAATATTTTATTCAAGGGAGCTTATTCCAATATTTTATTCAAGGAGACATAGTTATTACGTAGCGTACAATACTTTAATCCATTACTAAAATTACTTCCAATTGATTTTCTTTCGCCAATGGTAATGAAGTTTTCAGACTGGCTTCGCCTTAGCGTAAAAGGACTTTGACAGGAAATCAGTATAAATGAGTGGAAAATGTAATAACAGAAAATCTTTCATGACAATTTTTCTGAATTGAATCTAAGCTCTGAACTCGTTGAATCTTTTATTTTGTTTATTCTTGTAAATGAAAATCAGAAGTAATTGTAAAAGCCTTTTTTTATTGTATAGGTAGGACGAGCATATGGGCCTCCTGATGGTATAGACAATGGCATTGTAAGAAATGTTAACCATCACTTACATCACTAATGTGCCGCCAACCTTGAGAACTAAGATGTTATGTCTCTTGTGCATTCTCCCTCTCAGGCTCACTCACCCTTCAAACCGGAACACAACAATACAAAGTACTGCTGTTTTACAGTAGAATATCTAATGAGAGGGTGGTATCTGCTTAGATGAGTTTGCACAAAGGTCTACCACCGAGTAAAGTACTTTAAATATATGAGTTTTAATGAGATGGTTTTTTTATATATTTAGACTCACTATCCATACTTAGATATCAAAAACATAAACCCAAAATGATCCATCTACAATCATAAATCAATTCAAATATTTTCATTCAAATGGACTGTTACAAGTTCCACTATCTACCGCTACCATGGGTTTTGAATGTGGATTCTATAGAGAAGACTCAACAAAAAACTCAGTAGTTGCTCTTTAAAAAAAGCAAATTTGTATAAATTACAATAGAATACAATTAATCAGTTCCTACACGAGATCTATCGTCCGTTCAAAGGCCGGCAACGCACCTGCAAACCCTCGGGTGTTGCATTTAATATATCCACGGGCGGTGGTAGTCACTTTTCATCAGGTGAGCCTCCCGCTGCTTTGGCCCACCTTACATAAAAATAAAGACAATCATGCGTTTTTGTCAGTTATACTTAAATTCAGAAACGGAATTTAGGTATCTTAATGAAATTAAATATGCTTTAGTAATAAAATTATTCCCAACAATTAATTGAAGCCTGCTTAGCGGGAGTTCAGGAAAAGACTGCGGGCTTATATTAAAAATGCATATCTAGCCTTAAAAACTATTTAATAAGTTTATTATGACGGAAGATTGGAATGATTATATATTTTTTAATTCTATTATTAAATTAAACATAACAGAAGAAAGCGTGTTCATATCCGTTCAAGCATCAGTTTTTTCATGAGCGTAATTTGTATTATTTTTTAATCTCGCCGATTAGAAAAAAAATCGAGAGGAAGCCTGCACACAATGTCGGATAAAACTTGACACGGTATCAACTTAGAGAAGAGAAGAAGTTTGTCCAGCAGTGGAACTGTGGTTTACGGTGCTTTTTAATTTATGTATATAACTTAGATATAACTGTGTAAGGTAAAGTAACAGCCTGTGATCGTCCTCTGCCGCTGGGAAGAGTAGGTTTGGGAAACTTAAGTATATGAAAATTCAGTAGTGTTAATTCGGGTTTGAGCCCGCGATCATCAGTTAAGAACCACACATTCTAACTGAGCTATCTGGACTCTTAACCTTAGCACCGTTATTTGTAGAATAAAGGTAAGGTCCCTCCAGACCGATTTCGGCCACGGCGGCCAATCTTAAGAGAGATTAGCCAACTGCGCAGGAGATATTATAGTGCACAAGTGTGTGCGCAAACACAGGTGCACTCTCTTTTCCTTAGCTCTTATAATTCGATGGGACGGCAATCCGACACGACCGGAAAGAGTTCAGGCGCAGCGTGCTTTCCGAGATACGGGAGTGTATACACTTCCAACTTCCAGACTCTGGGCTGCTACTGAGAATTTTCGGACAGAAAACCCCAATAACTATTTATTAGCCCGACCTAGGAATTGAACCTAGGACCACCGCGTCTGCGGCCTTATACCAAACCACTAGACCAACAGCAAAGGCAGAATACTAAGAAAAGTAATTTGTAGAAATTTGTAGAATCCTAAGTATATATAGCTATTATAATACTTTTCGCTTACTAGCTGCACCGCGCTGCTTGGTCCGCGCTCTATGTTACTGCTCCTTCCGTGTGGGTCCCAGCGTAATATTGATATTATATAGTCATTTACATTAGTCAATAAATGAAACTATTTTATGCAACCAGATATTTTTAAATCAGACTATTAGATCATCATCAATTAATGAATTAATGATATTTGTTGGTGTTGTTGTTGAACTCACCATCACATCTTTAATATGGTTGGGATGTAAATTGTATACCAATGATTTTTATTTGTATTTATTAATATTAAAAAAAAGTTATTGTTTCATTTTTTTTCCTTTATTACGTCTTATATAATTTCGCTTTAAGAAATAAAGAAGAGGAATATATAGAGTTATATATATATATATATATATATATATATATATGTTTTTATATGTGTATCTTTCTTTTTTGTATTTTATGATGTAAGGTTAATAGTTGTTATTTTGTTAGTTTATTGTTAATGTTGAGTGCGTCTGTAATTGTCTTTCATATCAGTTCTCTAAAATATTGTTCAGTATTATTTATCGGTAAGTGTTATATATGTGTAATGTTGACGTGCCTTTTTAAATGAATAAATGAGATTAGCTCATTCAAACAAATTAAACTATTTCTAAGCTTAATATTATTAGTATAGATCATATAACGTAAAAACATAAACAGTAGAGTTCAAACTAGCATTATTGGTCTTTAAAATGAAATAATGTTGTTTTTATATTATAAAACCAGTTATAGTTCAAAATTTCTTAGTGCCGTTTAAAATGGAAGTGTAATCAAATAAATTTTAAGCTTAGGCTATAGAGATGTGAGAGATTTATAAAAAATAATTCGTATTTTTTTAACACTTTGATGCCGATAGATAAAGATTTTACAAATGATCTTCCAATCGTTAAGGAAAACTATTGTTAGCAATTTCTAAATCGATAGTAACAAAAAGTTCAACCTTAACGAATATTCTCAATACAAAGAATGACTTGTCAAAATTTCGCGCAAAAAGGCATTGAAAATATCTGATTCAAGTAGCCCATTATGTAGGGTGTTAAAGTTAAAGTATTTATTTAATTTTATATTTAATAGGTAAATAACAAAATATAAATAGTTATACTACTAAGAAAAGTAAGTGTATACTACGCAAATGTAAAACATTTATCATACAGTTGCTACCGTACGCACATAAACGGTGAGGTCATAGTCTACTTCCTGTTAACGCGAATTTTTCATCCTCATTTATTAATGTAATAGTTTGTTTTTAAAGTAATTAAGACCTAGCATTAAAAGGTATAATTTTCTTTTTTATTTTAAGACTGGTTGACTAAATGTGTTTGTTGAGATCTGGATGTTTGTGGTTAAGTAAGTAAGTAAGGTAAGTTTTTTTATGTTTTTTTATTTAACATAGCAAGGGAGGCGGACTATCGACCGCCAGATGATAGAAAAAAAAGTATTCATTCCAAACTCGGCCAATGACAACAGCTATGGAAACTAAATTGTTACAACCCTGTTTCAATTACTTCTTCTACCAAAAGTAAGTGGGCAGTAGGCTTGCACAAAGCCCCAACCACCGAGTGATTATTACTTGATTTGTACAAGAGAACTAACTGATGACGGTCGTTGACCCAAACTTAAGTGGTCGCTTTGTAAAACATGGTCATTAGTGTTGAAAATAAAATGACGAAGCATTCCGTCTCTTTCTATACTTTTTACTTCTGTTACAAAGGACATAGACCAGGGTCGATAATTTTTAAAACCAAAAAAAATAATAGTAGGATACAACCCATTACAAAAGGAGGGGAATATTATAAAAATGAAAGGAAAAATAATTTACGGGCGATCTGAGGTCGGGAAGGGGATGGGGGTGAGTTTTTAAGGGTAAAAAACGGTTTTTCTCGATTTCCGGCAAAACTAAAAGTCCTATCGAAAAAAGTCAAATGGCAAAGTTGTAGGTAATAAAAAGATCTACAACATTTGTATTTACACTTTTTTCACATAACCTCAAAATTTATGTGAAAAATTAAAAAAACCAAGTTTTTCGTTTTTTATTTTTATCTTTTACAAATTTTTTTTTTGACGTAATTTGGTGAAAACTTACCTTTTTATGTCTCAAATACGCTGTAATTTATTTGATTAAAAATATTTATTTTTTCACCTTATTTTGAATTAATATCGAAAAAGCACCCTAATTTTCAATGACTTTTTGCAATTTCTGAGAAGATTTATTATGGTAACATATTCTTTTTTTTTCACCATCGGAAAGTAGAGATTTCAACGAACAGAAAACACACCTTTTTGAAAAAAGCTGATATTTTGACGGGTGAATTTTCGATTGAAAATTAGGGTGCTTTTTCGATATTAATTCAAAATAAGGTGAAAAAATAAATATTTTTAATCAAATAAATTACAGGGTATTTGAGACATAAAAAGGTAAGTTTTCACCAAATTTCGTCAAAAAAAATTTTTTTGTAAAAGATATAAAAAAAAACGAAAAACTTGATTTTTTGAATTTTTTACATAAATTTTGAGGTTATGTGAAAAAAGTGTAAATACAAATGTTTTAGATCTTTTTATTACCTACAACTTTGCCATTTGACTTTTTTCGATAGGACTTTTAGTTCTGCCGGAAATCGAGAAAAACCGTTTTTTACCCTTAAAAACTCACCCCCATCCCCTTCCCGACCTCAGACCGCCCGTAAATTATTTTTCCTTTCATTTTAATAATATTCCCCTCTTTTTCTAATGAGTTGCATCCTACTATTATTTTTTTTTCACTTTTTATTATTTTTAAAGGCTTCTACCCTGGTCTAACAATGCATATAGGCTGTACGTATTATATATTAATTATCAAATAAAATATTATTCCAAGAAGAATCATGGAACACGATATTGTATACTGTCACTCTTTCTCAATTGGGAAATGGATAGTCATGTTTAATTTCGTTTGTAAACAAATAACATTGTGAAAAGTGTATAATAAATGCAGTAAATGTTATATCAAGAGAATATTAAAAGGATATTTTATCTTGCATGATATTGCATCCATACTTATCACCAACGATTTTTCCTGGCTTTGGGAAGAGATATCGTTAACGGAGGAGTTCAATTAAAGGGGTGTAAAGCAAGGGCTTCGGCAAAAATATAATCAATATATGAATACGTGAAAAGTGTATGCCCCTTTATTATATACTAGCGTTTTGCCCGCGGTTTCGCCCTCGTAGTTCCCGTGGGGTAATGGAACAAAATGTAGCCTATGTTACTCGCAGATATCATTATCAGCTTTCTATTGAAGTGGTTTTTAAAATCGGTTTTGTAGTATAGGAGTGAAAGCGTAGCAAACAAACAAACTCACAGTCGCATAATAATATATGTCAGATTGCGAGAACAAACTGTGCGGTTTGGTATAGTTAAAGTTAATATGGGGAGAAGGAGTGTGGAAAGCTAAAATGTATCTGATATATGTGTTACAAATGTATTCAATCAAATTAAATATTCGTAGCTTAGGTTCGTACTGTCAATATCAGCACATATACAACATGTCAAACTTAAATCATTAAAGCGTTTTTAATCGTTATTTTATTTATTTATTTACCTTTTGTAATAATGACATTTTTCATGTCTTTAGAATTTTTTATTTATGAATAAATGTAATGAAAATAAAACAATGAAAGTTTACAATATGATCTACTAGAGTGAGTTCTATTGCCACGGACAACGTAGCTCTGTGAGCACACGCACACTAAATTACAAAGAGATTCATAGTCAACTGGAGGTATGGCTTACTGCATACCACCTTTGTACTTCCATTTGCAATTTGTCATTTTAATATTTTCTAATAATGTATATATATTTTTATGTAAGAGGGGGAAAACGAGCACGAGGCTCACTTGATGGAAAGTTACTACCACCGCCCATGGACACCTGCAACATCCGAGGACATGCAAGTGCGTTGCCGGCCTTGGAGGAAAGAGTATGCTCTCTTCTTGAAGATTTTTTTGTCATATCGGTTCGGAAAAGACGTTGGCGAAAGCTGGTTCCACAGAGTGATTGTACGAGGCATGAAATGCCTTAAGAAACGCACTGTTGTGGATTTCCAGACATCGGGGTGGTGGGGATGGAATTTTGAGTTCTGGTGCGATGTATTTATTATAGCATCACATTAGTATGAATCACCATTTTATTCAGAAATGTTTAATACGTTACAAGGCCTAGTGAATCACGAAAAAAAAAACTCAATCCTAAATGCATCGGTTATTTCTCTTGCATAATTACTATTTGCTTCTTAATAATAATAATAAATTATATAGTTTTCAGATAATTACTCATGCATTAAAAAAAAGTAATAATTTTCAGTAAAAATTTTAAGTCACCGAGTAAAAGGCTTAAATTAAATTTCTAAGTATGTTAATTACTTACTTTTAAATACAATACGTTCTGTTGTTCTAGTTCCGTAAAAAAATCATAGAACAAAAAATTAAGTAGAGCCACCACACAATGAATGTCCCTTTAACCCGTGCTTAAACTATTCTCCGTGCAGTGACAGAGTAAGAATACAATTCACTGCCCCTCTCTTTCCCATGGGTGTCGTAATAAGCGACTAAAGGTTATCTGAGCGATCATCTGCTGATCTGGTGGTAGGATGTCAATCATCCGCCTGGCTTGTTACCACCGTACTCATGGTGAAAAACTCGTGAAGTGGCTGCTTTCGAGATCAGCCAGCGTATAGCCAGTGCCCGAGCGCGCATTGCCGCGAAATGTGGAAGTGGCTGTTGAACCAATGCCAGAGGAAATTGTATTGACCCGCCGGGCAAGGAGACCCGTAGAAACGGTTGTTCCGCTAGCCGCCCGTGGCAGAGTACAGGGGCCCAAGCATTCCTAACCAGCTCGCCAGGCTGCTCCACCAGGCCAAGCATAATCTCGGTGTGGATCGTCGTGCCGGTTGGTGACCGGACGGTGGGGTCCCGGCGGCCACTACTAGGAGGGTTCGGGGGCCTTCCGTCTGATGGGTCAGTTTATTTTCCCTTCTGGCAGTATCTTGGAGAAAAACAGCTCCACACTTTGACCATCCCTATATTGGCAATGCGACGCTCACTTCAACGCGTCTCCCTAGAAGAGCCATCTTGCGGGCCGGCTAGTGCAAATCACTCTTCATGACTGCACTAGCCGTCGTCGCGCTTGGACTACTACCACTTACCATCAGGTCATCAGGAGTGTAGTAATTTGCCCTCCCGGGCTATAAAAAAAAACCTTGTACACCGAGTCGTAGTCGAATCGCCACTAAAGCTATTGGGAATTCCCAGTACCCCTCACTATCTTCTTGCACAAGATAATGGAGCGCGTCTTCGTGGATTCAACCAACTATATTTAGTTACCTTGCAGAAGATCTTCAAATTGTTGATGACCTTGTACCTTACCAAAAATTAAATTATATACGAAACCAATAAATCATACTTCTATGAAAAATTGTTTAAATGATCCACAACAGTGCGCTTTCTAAAGCATTTTCTGCCTCGCACAACCATTCTGTGGAAGCAGCTTTTGCCTTCCTTTTTGGAACCGATATGACATAGAAACCTTCAAGAAAAGAGCGTACCTAATCACTCCTGAAAGCCGGCAGCGTACCAAGCCCTCGGATATTGCAGGTATTTATGGGCGGTGGTTGCCACTTTCCATCAGATGAGCCTCATGTTCGTTTGCCCCCTCTTACATAAAAAAAATCATAATTGACACGATCAACACAATTCGTGTCTTAAAAATATTTAATTAAGACTATTAAATAGAACATGGAAATGGGCGAGACCTTTTAATATAGTAAGTCTATCTTATCTAAGAAATAACTTTAGTATCAAAAACTATATATCTCGATGATTGCAGATAGTTTTGTGACTACGGGCTTGTCCCGCCCACGTAGCCTGTTTAAGTCCTCGCGGTTCAAGTTTGCTTCATACCAAATTTTATCAAAATCGGTACAGTAGTCCAGGCTTGAAAGCGTTACAAACGGAGTTTTATTATATTAGTATAGATACATTTATTATATTAGTATAGATAAGTATTAAAAATATATTAATAAGGATAGACAATTATATTTACAAATATGGTATATACGTACCATATCCTATCTATTATTAGGATTTTTTTGTAAAACCCTTTTGTTCTATATTCAAAATAATAAAAAGGTTATGTTGTTTACTATATTTTCTTTTCACGTATAACCAAATCTCTTATCGCATCAATGAAAAAACTGAGTGCTCTTTGTATTTTAATTGTCATATTATTAAAAAAACAGAAATAATAATATTCTCAGGAATGTAAAATGATATATGTATGAGAAACGCAAAAAAATAAATGTAAATACTATCGGTCGTTGTAAATAGAAAAAGTATTACGCATCCGAGTGGAGTGTGTGAGGGACGCGTGGATGGAATTTGAATGGAAATTCCTCTGCTTTAGGGTGCTATGAAAAAACAACACATTATATAAAATAGTAATGTAGAATATACAAAAATGTAAACCGTATTTTTTAGTATTTTAGTAGTTCTTTAACAATTAATTTACTGTTTATACTATTGTTTTAACTGTTTTGTGAGTAAAATTCGTTCAGGGTCATTACATATTACCACACAAAGGCATCGAAAAGATCGGGCACACTAAAATTTTCTTATAAAATATTGTACGTCTATTTATTGAAACGAAATATTCAAAAGCGCCTCACACACCCAAACTAAACAAAAAAGTAGTATAAATGCACAAGGCATAACCATTTTTAATGTCAGCCGAGGTCACGCCGCGACTGACTCGTAGAAAAAACGGTGTCTAACACGCTAAGAAGTAGACAGTCGACAAAAAATGATTCCGTAAGATTGGCGCGGTGCAGCTTTTGAACTAAACTACTAGACGTCTGTTATTCCGCGATTCGGCCTACCGCACACGCGCGAAGACTCGCACACAAGCATATTTTTTTGTTTCGTCTTTTTTAGACTAGCAGATCTAGCTTAACATAATTATCACGAACGAATATTTCGTATGTTGTTTCGTTTAAGGCTTGGAACGTAAATATATTTTATTTGCCGGCGTTTAGTCATTGAAACGCTTATGGTAATTTATAAATTACACGTTATATTAGTGTAATTAAATATTAATTCAGGCAAGTTCAGTCATTCTCACATATTATAAAGAGTGGTTTCATATTATTAGTTTATATTTTACCTGTAATAATATATATACTTGGCTCGATATGTCTAATACTTGAATAATTGTCTGTAGAGGTGTTTGTAAAGCGAACGCAACCTTAATGTTAAAATAAACAAAACTTTATCTGAAGGATTTGTAGATCTCCAAATCTCTAGTCGTAATTCAATTTATTTGTCACGCATTATTAATATCTAAATAAAGATAATACATTAATTTAATTTTAACCGCTTTATTATAAATGAATATTTTCTGCAAAAAAATGATAACGTCTGAATTTTAAACTGAATTTTCGATTTGCTGATAAAATTCAAAGAACTTAGAACTTTATACACATAATACTAAAAGCTATATAATTATATTTAAAAATAATGTAATATGATATTTTACAGTAATATAAATAATTATTCTTGAAAGTTGCCAACCTACGCGCTGTCAAAGCGAATAAATTACCAACATGAATTGATAAAACACAAAGTAAATTCAGAAGTCGATATGCAAGGTTCAACGATCTTATAGTCGGAATGGATAAAATCTAGACTTCGCCGAAATACTAGTTCTTCAATTTCGCTTATCTGTTTATAAATTAGTTCAAAAAACTTTAGATAAATTTATTTTATATTAAAAATTGGCTACATATTTTATTCGTCTTTAAATTTTAAATATAATTATTGTTGTTAAATATTTTCTGATATTATTGTATTTTTATTTCTACTTCTCTCTCACTCTGTTTTTCTTTCTATTCTCTTAATTTTTGTAACTTGTGTGAATAAATAAGAACGTGTCTATTTCAGCTCAAAATTATATAGTTTTATATTAATTGTTTTATAAGAATAAGATTGGAAGTATAAAATGTTAGATATATAAAATACATTAAAGCTTTATATATAATACTGACCAACATATCATATTTATGTATATATTAACGCACAGCTTATCAACTGAGGGAAATAAAGAAAGAAAGAAAGAACACTTTTATTTGGGACCGTACAAAAATTATAAAAATATATATAAGTTACTTCAAAATTAGAAAAAAAATAAATAAATAAATACTATATTACAATAAACATAATATATGACGTGTCCCAAATAGGTGTACCATTCAGCAATTAATAGGCGTGGACACCTAATGCTGGTTTTCAATGGTACCCTTTTTGATAACTACTGACGGGCGGTGACCATGTTATAATACGAGTACTTAAATTAATATGAATAATAAAGTAATTAAGCCGGTGTTAGACCATAGTTACGTAACTCGATAACGAAGCCAATTTTTAAGAACATATATAGATAGTACTTTTGTATGCTATAAACATATGTACACATATACATATATACATACACATACATATACACACATACATACACATACATATACATTTATTAGTGCAATTCTAGCTGTAATTCTAGGAAACTACCATGAACATTTGCAAACGGTTTTATTTTACACAGTAGGTGAGCACTAAGGAAGGGTTTTCGGCCGTAGCGCCTTGCGCGTCTTGCGTCTTGGAAGCATTTATTTCGCCATTGAACACGAAGTTGAAAAAAAAAGTATATTCACTTGTTTTATTTTTGAAATATGTACCGACTTGCGTATTTTATGAAAGTATTTATGTACGCGATACTTGGTCTTGTCTGTCCAATATATTTTATTGCTTACTCAAACTCTTTAGTTTGAAACTTGTGATTACGGAAAGTCATATAAAAAATATTATATAATATGTAAAACTCTCTCTCACAGCTCCATTCAGTTTGATCCTGACGCATTGTGTATCAGAGATCACTGTTCTTTGATAATTTTTATTTACCTACGTTTTTTATCGAATTATATATTATTAGAGGCGTACGTGTAGTACGGGCTCCGTGATGGTATGTGGCCAACTTATATTCCAATTATAAATTGGAACTGTAAGGAGTACACAACTCTTGTTTCACCGATAATAATCGGTATTTACAACGATATTGCATTTCAATGGGACTCTACCCATCAGTTCCAGCTATCTATTGCACCATATTGTACAAGTAAAAATAATAATACATAAATTAAAAATATTTTTTGAATAGAAGAAAATTAAAATTCTAGATAAAAAAAATCAACAATAATAAAAATAAGGTTGTATAGTTTTCTTAAGCTCATCCCGGCTTGTGAATAAAGATAATGAAGTTAGTAACAAAACTTGTTTGTTGTGTGTAGCGTTTTAAAATTAGTTTTGTTTACAATACCAACTATACAATATTACTAGGGTTATAACTTTGCTTTTGTATAATTTAAACGACAAACAATGTTCCAGAAAAGTTATAATGTCAACTTTACATGGCAAAATCCACAGTGTCAGGTGTCAACACGCCTGTCAATAGGTGAACGGCACCATGCTGTAAGTCAGAAAGAGAAAACAGTCAAGAATTGTAATTTTTGCTTCTACTCATAGACAAAACCCATAGATAGTTTCTTCATCAACGTTAAATGTTTTTGAAACTGCACATTGTAAAGTAATGCCAACGTTTTGGTCAAGAATAGAATAGAGATATTACCTCAAAAATATCTACGGATAACGTACCGTAATATCTAGTTTTTTTTATTTTATTTTTTATAACAATGGAGTAAGATAAGGTGCGATTGAGCCTAGTAAATAATATAGCTTGAATTTTAACTGAAGATCGCTGTTTTCAATCCGGACCCCTAACTGTATTTTAATGTGCCTTTTTGTTTTTATGATCTTGCTTTATTCATATCGTGTTAGGTGGTATTGAAGGCTTATGAAGCAGTGGAGTATGGAGAAGATTCCCAGGAGTGGTACATTTACGTACTACTTTATATTTAATATATAACAATAGATAATAAGAATGTAAGTACAATGATGTAATAGATTGCATTATTAATAACAGTGAATGTTCTTAAATAATATTTTTATACTTATTGTCCTATTGTTACACAAAGCAATTTGCTATTAATACGATTGTAGTTATATCATCAAGTTTCTGACGTCATTCTTCGTTGAGCTATTGAGCTATTGAACCCTACGCGGTTTTTCCCGCGTTTGAGGCTTACGTAAATAATAGAAAAATATTAACTTTGTATATAAAAGAACCACACTTACGATTTGCTTAAGATCATATCGTGACTTTTAATAATATTCTTGTTTAGAATCAAACATCTTCGACACAGAAGATAGGACACGTGCACTACAGTTGGGTTGAGCAAGCATGAAAATATGTATAAGCACAAAAATAGTAATTAATTTGATTACTTTATATTTTATTGTATAGCTAGGCGGACGATGGCCCATAGGCGATCTGATGGTAAGTGGTCACCAACGCCCCTAGACAATGGCATTGTAAGAAATGTTAACGACCGCTTCCATCGCTAATATGCCGCCAACCTTGGGAACTAAGATATTATGTCCCTTGTGCCTGTAATTACACTGAATCACTCACCCTTCAAACATAAACACATCAATACAAAGTACTGCTGCTTTGTATTAGAATATCCGATGAGTGGATGGTACCTACCCAGACGAGCTTGCACAAAGCTCTACGACCAATGTGAGATTACAGTAATATAAATTAACCTCTCGCTAGTAACATCTAATGGATGGTATCTTACTGTAGAGATAGACGAGTCAGCACAAACGATTATAATATCATTTGTTAAATTGATGATAGAAATATCTAAGTACTTATAATTGACTTTCCCAAAAAATTTACATCAACTACGAAGAATCCTATATTGGAAATCCTGATGGTATTGCTAAATGGGTTTTCTCCACATTGATTATAAGTTTGAAAAACGCGTTATATATATAATTTATCTTAGTATGAAATACCGAAAAAAAATGGATGCAAATCACGTTTTTACTTTTACAATAAATAATAAAAAATATTGTGTTCCACGATTTATATTATCTGCTACAAATTCTTCGAAATTCAATCAATTTGAAATAAGAACGTCTTCTTATTCTTGTAGATTTTCATATTTATTTATATTTTTTCCTATACTATAAATTTAGACTTTTTATAGTAAGTTAAACGGAAGTGCCTCTGTAATTTTCAGAAGTAAATAATTATAATGAAGTAAGACTTCATACTATACTAACTCCACTATTAAATATATCGTTTATGAAACTGTCGTCCTCTCGAAGCCTGGTCACATTATTCTTACAATTATACTAATTAATATTGTTAATATATTGCACTATTTTTTTCTGTATATTGTAAGAAAAATCTTACTTCGTGGTAGAGCCCTGTTCAATCCCGTCCGGATAAGCAACATCCCCAGTTTGACTTGGTGGTAGGACTTTGCGCAAGCTCGTCTGGGTAGGTACCACCCACTCAATAAATATTCTACCGCAAAACAGCAATACTTGCTGTTGTTGTATTCCAGTTTGATGGGTGAGTGAGCCAGTGTTATTACAGGCACAAGGGACATACCATAATAGTTCCCAAGTGGCAATGTAAGTTAACATCTCTTACAATGCCAATGTCTATGGGCGTTGGTGACCACTTATAATCAAGTAGCCCATATGCTCGGCCGTCGTCCTATGCAATAAAATAAAAATAGTTACCAGATATTCTAACAGTAAAAATCAATAAGAAATGTTGTGTTTCGATTTGAAGGGTGAGTGAGCCAGTGAAACTACGTAACATAACATTTTGATATAGATTTTGTTTCTTAGACTCGTGCTATAGTGGATACCACGCTTATGAAAAAGTAATGTAGGACGCCCTGTGACGAAGTGGACTGACAATTTAAAAAAGGTGGCAGGTACCGGATGGATGGATGGTTTGCGTTCTATGGGGAAGACTTTCGTCTAGCTGTGGACGGCAAATGGCTAAAAAAAAATCCTGAAGTCGAGTTATAATCGGGTAAGTACTACTATCCTAAAAGAATGTTATTTGTCACTCCATTTGGTAAAATGGTAACACAATCATTGTCCGAATAGATTGCACAAGGCGTGATATAAAATGTAAGCGGGTATCACGTCTCAACGCTTCTGAGAACCAGCGATGCTGACTTTGTAGCCTCGTTGAGATTGTATGCCACCCACAAACAGTTTTATAAACAGTGTTATGTTTAATATTTAATAGTTATTTACTTCTTATTCGAAAACTAGTTTATTATCAAATCAAAACAAAAAATATATATTTAATAGGTATTTAAACGTATTTATTATTCTTTGCTCTTCGGAAACCATCGCCTTAACCTATTAAAATCAAAATTTTGCTCACATTATTATTGGGATTTCATCATTAGCCATAATAGGAATTTCTTTACATTTAGAAGTGTTCTGAGTATTTTTACTTTTGTATAGGAATTGATTCTCAGGATTTGTTTTTTGATTAGTTTTATTAGTTTGTGTTTTACTTAATCCCATAACACAGTTTAAGTTTAAATATCTTGTCTCATTTGATAAATTAACTGTGCTTCAATACCTCACAGTTAAAGATTTATCAACAAGTGCGTTTTTGTTATTTTTTTTTATACAAAATGGGGAAAACTCTTGAATATTCCGAGGAGATAAAAGGAATTATCATACGTCTTCACGAATCCGATGAAAGTATTCGAAAAATTTCTAAACTTCAGAAGGTACCACTATCATCTATACATTACATTATTAAGAAATTTAAGGCTCAAGGCACAACATCCAATAAATGTCGTTCAGAGAGACCCAGGCTTACAACTTTGGCTGAAGATTTAAACATAAGAATAAAAAATAAAAGCAAATAGCAAAAGCAATAGACGCCTGACTGCATCTGAAATAGCAGCGGAAGTTAATGTGGGCCGCAGTAAACCTGTAAGTGTGTCTACAGTTAAGAGAAGGTTACTCGATGCTGGACTGAAGAACACCTATGGAAAATATTACAAGACGAATGGTGAACAATAACCCCGTCAACATTAGAAAAAATAGTTGCACGTTTACCCAACATTTGTCAGGCTGTAATGAAAAATTAGAGGATGACATATCGATGAGTCAAAAATATGATTATTTTTATTATGAATAGTTGTATGTTGTTAAGAATTTAAAATAATAATGTTTTATTAAGATATAGTAATGTTTCATTTAATAACCTTCGTCAGTTTAGTTGTTTTCTGGGTGTTCAAATACTTTTGGACGGTAGTATATATGGCAAAACAAGATTATGAAATTTCAAAAGTTGAGATGGCTTTGAATATAGTAATTAAACATTTAAAGGATATACTTACATACTACAATAAAACCTTTTTTTTTTTTTAATTTATGAGTGAGATATGTCAGAAAACGTGGTAAAAATGTATGAAGTGACGTCATCACTACATATTATCGCTACATATTATATAACAAAGCCCACCGCGTTTCCTGTCTGCCTGTATGAACGTGATACACTAAAAACTACTAAACGGTTTTTCATACGGTTTTCACCAATGAATAAAGTGATCCAATATTAAGGTTTACGTGTATAATTCATTAATATTTTTAACCGACTTCAAAAAAAGGAGGAGGTTATCAATTCGTCTGTATGTTTTTTTTTTTGTGTTTGTTACCTCATAACTTTCGACTGGGTGAATCGATTTTGATGCTTTTTTTTTTATTTGAAAGGGGTTGCTTCCCATGGGGTCTCATTTTTTTTTAGTCTAGGTTTGACAATGGAATCCATGAGAAAACCATATAAGTCGTAAATTTGCATGAGGTATGTGCGCGACAAATGGACAAATAACTCAATATCACGCCAACCGATTTCGATGATTTTTTTTTATTAGAAAGAGTATACTTCAAGGGTTGTTTGATGATAGTTTGGTTAGATTCTGATTATAGGATCCATGACAAAGTAACGGAAATCTTCAATTCTTAGTAGCAAATTAACGATACACGGCCGAATCTTTTATAGGCTATCTAGATTTATCATTCACCTACCATAACATCGTTATGATCAAGTAATTGTAGTACTATTTTAAAAAACACTTCTTTATATACCGTCAATAGTTTTCGCAGCGCACGCGAAATAATAACTTTTATAGGCAACAGTTTGATACGTTGGATTACATTGCTCCATTTTAAGTAGGGATCTATAAGTTTTTGAAAATATAATAAAGCCTATATTACTCGGTAAAGACGTAGCTTTCTAAGGGTGAAAGAATTTTTAAAATCGGTCGAGTAGTTTTTGATTTAAATCGTAATAAAAAATCAAACAAAAATCAAATCTTTCCTCTTTATAATATGAGTTATGCATGTAAGCATTAGTATATATGTATATGTTTGTAATTGAAACATATTTGAACATCTCCTAAAAGTTGAGACCAATTTTGAAAATCGAATCGTATAAGTACTCTTATATACATGTTATATTTATATATTGATTACTAGTGTTTTTCCCGCGGTTTCACCCACGTAGTTCCCGTTCCCGTGGGAATATGGGGACAAAATGTAGCCTATGTTACTCCCTGATAATGTAGCATTCCATTGGTGAAAGAATTTTTTAAATCGGCTTAGTGGTTTAGGCGTGAAAGCGTCACAAACAAGCTTACATTCGCATTTATAATATTAGTTAGGATAATATAGATACTTCCCCTTTTTTTGAATATACAGACATTCCGTCATATTTTATGGTGAAGAATGGTATAACACAACATCTATAAACATACAGTTTATTTAATTATTACTAGAAATAATTATTTGGTTATGTTATGGCTGCCCAACTAAATTACCCCACCAACTAAATCTATTTAATCAAAACATGTTAATTTATATTCATACATTTAACCATATTAACTAATATTTATTAATTAAGTACCAAAATGCATTTTTCTTTATGTTTCACTGTTTTAGATTAATATATTTAAATAATAATATAAATGGCGCTGTCTCATATGAGCTGCACGTTTAGTAGGTCTACCCATATTCTACAAATTAGTGAGTGTACTTCAGATTCACTAAAAATCGAAAAATAAATAAAAATTTTAACAAAACAAAAACCGACTTCATAAAAAAAAAATTAATATGCACTAAAAAGTAATTGCGTATTCTTCTATAATTTGATAATTAACTTACTATTTTCTACTCATCTCAACTCAAAAAAAAAAAAAAAAACATACAGACGAATTGATAACCTCCTCCTTTTTTTGAAGTCGGTTAAAAACGAGTCTATTGGCAGCTTTCGTCGAAAATGCTGTAAAACCTCTTTGAATTATAACAAAATAATAGTGAATATCTTTTAAGGATAGCTAACTATACCAACTGAATCCTTATCATATTAAATACGTTATTTACTTTAAGCATTTCATGTATATTATAATTGCCCTTTACACCACCCAATTTATATGAATATTTTAGGAGTTATCGTAATTATAAAACTATAGCGCACTAAATAAATTCAAGTAACCGCCTGTCTTTAGACGTGGCAACGTCTAATAAATCGATGAACGCTGGCTGCATGCACGAAAAAGGATGACTCATTGTCCCGTTACGCTCATTGTCCCGTTACGCTGATTATACGCCATAGAAGTATGCAGTCATTTAATCAATGTTTTGTTGACGTTGTCACGTTAAACTATCGTCCGTCAACCGACTTTACAGACAACATTTTTTTAGGAATATTTACTCTGCTACTCGAGCGAAGCCGGGGCGGGTCGCTAGTATTACGTAAAAATTTAAGGCGGATTAACCCGCAAGAAACGTTTGGTTACTACGAAATAAAATAAGAATATTTTGATATGAAATATTGAAACGAGTCTCTCGAATGTTAATAGGTGCGATGTGTCGAACTCATTAGCGCAAAGCAATTTTCTACAAGTATTTATACCATAAAATTAAAAAATCGAAATATTCGTTTTATCAAGTCGGTTCTTATAAACAATTTTTAATTGTCATAAAATTATCAATTGAAAAATTATTTTATATAAATTGTAAAGCAGCAGGTTTGGAATGCGGATTTTAGCGAGAAGAACTGGTAAGAACATTGAAGGGCTGGGCGTGGTATCTAACAACCACGCCAACCAGCCCTTCAATGTAGTAAGCCCCCGACCTGCCGACCTTAGCTATATAAAATACAATTACATTCATATGTCCTGTATGGAAACAAACGACTGCCTCGTTGGTCTAGTGGTTAGATATAACCCGCAGACATGGTGCTCCTGGGTTCATTTCCCAGGTCGGGCCAATAAATAGTTCTTGGGTTTTATAAAAACAGCCTGTGAATGTCCCACTGCTGGGCTAAGGCCTCTTCTCCTCTTTTCGAGGAGAAGGTTTGGAGCTTATTCCACCACGCTGCTCCAATGCGGGTTGGTGGAATACACATGTGACAGAATTTCAGTGAAATTTGACACATGCAGGTTTCCTCACGATGTTTTCCTTCACCGTTAAGCACGAGATGAATTATAATCACAAATTAAGCACATGAAATTCAGCGGTGCTTGCCCGGGTTTGAACCCACGATCATCGGTTAAGAGTCACGGTTATATTAATTTTTTTAAGGTTAATATTTATTTATAAAATAAGTTAAATGATAATAATTTATATAGCCCATAGTTATAATTATAAATAAATAAGAAAAAATGGAATTATGTTTAATTGTCATTTGTTACGTATTCTTAATGGAGAATAGCCACCTGTACGTATAGGTTATTTTATATTACACAGACAGGTGCTCCCTTACTCTGATAATCTCATGGGATGCCAATCTGACACTACCTTAGTGAGTTCAGAGACATGCAGGCTGACAATTTCTTGACAAAGATCTTTTTTGGTCCGACCCGGGGAAACGCGAACAAAAATCTTTTCGGTGTTAACCGCTCTAATAAACTAATCAGAATAATTACCATCTATAAAAATATACACTATAAATTATAAAATCTAAAATAAATGATTCTCAAAATGAAATGATTTTCATTATTTAATAATATCACGCTCCGTTATATACGTATAATACAATATACACCGTCGTTTCTCTCCGGTGCATAAAAAGTATCAATGCAAAAACACTGATCCGTTTCTCTGTTGCTGCTTTAAAGAAGACGAATTCAAAAACCATAATCTCGTCTTTACAATATTAGAAAGAAATAAGTTTTTATTTTGACAAGATAATATAGAATATATGTAGTAAAAAAAATAAACACTGACGTCTAATGTACAGTTAAAACATATTGTTACATCCTTTAAAATCATAAGGGTAAACATGAAAAAATGTGTAATGCAAAGTAGACGCTTTATGATAAAATTGTAAGTACATAAATTACTATTTAGTCTAGTTAAGGTGAAGTCCCGAGGTGGCACAAAGGTCAGACCGCGTGAATCTTAATCTTAACGCGGGTTCAAATCAACATAAGTAAATTTTCATGAGTTTATTTTTTGTTAATATGTCATTTATTTTCAACGGTTTAATGTTAAAAGCCTGCTTCGTGTTTCGAATGGAAGTCTGCCACATAATTATCCATAACCCCGTATAGGACCAGTGTGGTGGAATAAGCTCTAAACCTTCCCTTTAAAAGGAGACGTTAACAGACATTTAATTTGTTGGAGGGCCCCCGAAATCGATTCTCTAATAAAATAAAATTGTATTTGTAAAAGAACAATAAAAAAAATCACTATTCTATTTTTTTATTTAAAATATAACATGGTAAATGTTATCGTTCAAAAGATAACGTTCGAAACGTTATTTTTTTATTCATTATTCAAAAAATGCTACCTCGATCCAGACGTCTATAAACCTCTGGCTGTAGGCTGAAATTTTAAACGTATTTTGAACTCTTCAGGGCAAAGCCCTTGGAGCTTTGACCTACCCCAATGACCGCAGATTTGCGAATGCAGCGACGGCTAATTTCGGAGTAACAGTATATTGATCGAATATGACAGACAGTAGTTAGACTTACGACCTTTTATTTCACCTCCTATTTTAGAATAGTATAATACTTTTTTATACTATTTTGTATTTAATCACATTTTTTTAAAGGTTCATATAAGTAAGCGATATTATTCGTTACGTTTGGAAACAAAGAAAAAGTCTACTAATAAACAGTCTAGACATTGCACGCTAGCTTGCCCAAAACTGGTTTCGGCGGCGAGTTGATATACTTTGTATAAAATTATGTCGTAATTACCTATCATAGAAAGGAAACTATATATATATATATATATAATATATTAGTCTAAAGCTATTTGTGCTCGTATCATAAGTTTTTAAAATTAATTTAAAATTAAATTAATTAAATTGTAGAGTACGAGATGAGAGTGAGATAGAAAATTACAAAACATGGGGTTAAGTTTTATTTAAGCCGTGATAGCCCTGTGGTTAAAACACATGGATATCAGTCAATGATTGCGGTATCAAATCCATTGAGTTAATAACAACATTTATAATGGATATCGTACTTGGGGTTCAAGGACATCGTAAGATTGTTTATAGTGTGTAGCTTTTGTATTAAATGCTGGACTGTGTCGGTCTATTAGCTGGGATTATAATACTGTAGATCAAGTGGTCCTTTTTAATTGGTTAAGATTTACGCGTTCTAACCACTGGGCCATCTCGACTATACGTATTGAACTTGAGTTGTAACGTATCGGTCTATGCACCATGGTCTGTTATGAAGTTGATGTGTATAGCACTGCCAAGTTAATAGCAACGGTAAGGATTACATGATATTCGAACCGACTTTTTAATATTTAAAAGCAAATTAATAAGATAAATCATTAGCGACGGCAAAACTTATGTCAATTCACTTATATATGATAAGGCCTTAATTAGTTATAGAAAATAATGTTATTAGTAAAGCCTATTATTACTGAATATATGTCTGACAAACATGAGTGGATTAGTTAGTTGTACATACAAAAATATTATTTTCAAGCATGTTTAGTAAATGTGGATATATAGAGTTGCGAAGTCAAATAGATTCATTATTATATACGCTTTAATATGTCACTACATATTTTTATTTAAATAATAATTTAAAAGTACAAACTATTAACATTAGTGAATTTCATTTTGCTACCCGACTGCCAATTAAAAATGTATAAATATTTACGGCATGGTTTCACAATTAATTTCAATATTGCTGAGTAGAGCTTATATTTTTACGAATCGAACTATTTTTTTATATACGGTTTTTTTATAAATTACAATACACTTACTATCAAAATACACATACATTCATTCACACGCGCACACTCACGTATTTTGAACTTGTAATTAGGTGTTTTTAGATAGTTTAATGTAGTTATTGTATTATTATAAGCTTAATTATTTAACGTGTGCCGTACATGTAAAAAATAATTTATATGTACGCATTTATAATTATAACAAAATAAAGTATTAAGAAAATTAGTATGAATTAGATTGAATTCCGGACCAAGCGTACACACTAACTCGTATATGAACAGCGTGGTGGAATAAGCTCCAAAATCATCTTGAGATGAGAGATTTGCCAAGCCGTGGGAAGCACTTAGGCTGTTACTTAACATTCAATTTAGACACGAATATATTATGTATATATATATATATATATATATATATATATATATAATCCTATATAGTTGTACGTAATAAAACAATATTCCCTTAATCATTAAATTATAAAATATGATACAAAAACCGTAACTGTCGACAAATAACAGTTCTTATTATTTTTTACCTATAAATTATAATAGAAACACAACACCCACAAACAGACATTGATGTAACATTCTGAGAATCATTATTTTGCTTGCTTCGATAATGTGAAATAATTTAAGCGAATTTGACATTTTTAGACCGTTTTAACTCAAACAAAACATATGCAATGACTGTTAAATCAATATTTTATACAGGTTATAATATATTTCTTTGCTAATTTTATCGAAATTATTTATTTATGATAAATATTGTCTTAAAATAGTTTAAAAATATAGTATCATTTTTTTATTTCATTAATTACTGTTTACCTCATTATAAATGAATTTACAATTTATTTGAAATGGTATTATCACGCAATGTGAATCTTAAATATATCAAACTGCAGGTTGTGGCTTCGAAAACTGCTAATTCAACAAACAATGTTTACTTGTTTGACTATAATTATATTCATCTAACTGAATCGATAGTTAGAGGTTGGTATAGGCTAAGGGCTTTGCTTCAATCAGCAACTAAATAAGCCCATTACAGTTAAAAATAATCATAGTCTTATGTTTCAAATGATACGTTATATCTATATGTCGACGTTAAATATTCTTAATTCTTTCAATGTATAATTAAAATAAATAAATAATAATCACGACTTGTATAATAATTATTTTTAAATGTTATTTGTATTTAGTTAAGGTTTTAATGTAAATATAGCAGTGAAATAAAATTTGATAAAGAAAATTTGAACTCTTAAAATAAAACTAACATAACGCAAGGATTGAATTTTTGTGTAAATATATCATATTCATATCGCTGCCATTCACTAATAGTTACTAAGAAATAGTTTTTTTTAAATAAAATATTATGATTACATTAATTATAATTATTGTGTAATGTCTTGTATTATATTATGACTTTATTATATAAGAACGACAAATAACTCTTGAATGTAAAACATTATGATAATAAACTTATTTGGTTTTTTTTTATTAAATTGAAACCTGTAGTACTCATGTAATGAATAATGTCCCAGGATATTATTATATTATTATTATTAATCTATAAATAGATCTAATTCTAAATCTATGCTTAACTGAAAATACACATAAAAATATATACAAGAAGATTACTTGTATATTATGTAGCAAGTAACACCGCTTCAGTTTCACCTGATTTAAATTTATACTATTGAGATGACAAGCGTGAATTTCATTTTCTTGAGTAATATTTAATGTCTAATATGAATATTAATTTTAAATATACAAAGTTACTATTATTTTAAATGGTAGTTTTGTTTAATATAATAGTCATAGCATTGATTTTAATTTGTAGTTTATTGTGATTATTTTTTGTATTGGTGTACATTAGCAGTGTGTGTATTCAAAAATAGTTGATAGTTAATATGACTATGTTGTAATTTTAATAATATAACATTTTTTTAATATCCTGGGCCAGTATTCACACACGACCTGATCCCAAACTAAGCAGAGCTTGTACTATGGAAACCAGACAACTGATAAACTACGTATAATACTTTTCTTTTGTAAATACTTATATGAATAATTACACCTAGACTCAGGACAAACAGATATGTTCATGCACACAAAAGTCTGTCCTGGGTGGGAATTGAACCCACGACCTGCGGCGCGAAAGGCAAGTATTTACCAACCACGCCAACCGGTTCGTCAAAACAAATTGTTCCAAAAATACCATGTCAAATTATTGTATGGGATATACGCCTATGTGTCGAGTTTGAGTGTTTGTGTTGTGTGTGTGACCTAGGAAGTGGAAAGTCTTAATTTATCGTTAGTTAAAATTTGTTAAGTAAAGTAATCTGAAGTTTAAAGGTCAAGTGTGTAACTGTAAGCTCATCTGAAAAGATTTTGAATTTGTTATAGTAACCTCAGTCGAAGAAGTATGTATTAAGTAATTGATGTTCTTTTTTAAATAAAAATTTGAATGCAATATAATATAAAAATCTTCAGTCGGCAAAGAACGTAATATTAATGATATTCAATTCAAAAAATTATAATATTAAACATTCGCATTTTAATGCAGTTTTAATTATTTTCCTAGAAAGATAATATTCAATAACTATTTCTAAGAAATAAAGTTTACAAATATAAAAGTAATTTATTACAGTAATTTCAAATTGACCGGTAAATTGCTGATCTTGATTTCGTAAAATATATCAAAACTAGAAATACTTGGAATAATGCAGGTTATATTGTGCACAAATAAGGTCATAAAAATAAACGTACGTGTTATAATTAAACGTTATTCAAGTGAAATATTACAAAAAGTATGTAAATTTACCGTGTCGTATTTTTTAGACTTCCCGTCCTGTAGTGTGGTAGGTTAAAGGTGAGTTTATGATTAATATATAAATACGTCTTAGAATATAAATACAAAAATTGAACTATGCGGACAGGAATAAAAAAGTAGTCATAAATTGAAAATGAGATATATACATATATATTAGATATATAATTACATTTCGCTAATTTCCTATTTTTAACAGAAACTGAATTCAATACAAAACGTTATCTTATATCAATTGGAAATTTTAATTGGTTTTTAAGCACAGTATGTATCATATTTAAGAGGTCAGCCCTTATTTTTAATTTAAATATAATAATGACTCGAAAAAGTCAGAAAAGCTGTTGAAGTTAAAGCGACCGCTACCGCGCTGCGCTTGACCGGCGCGGCGACCACGGCAGCCCCGGCGGCCGCGGCGACGGCGATGAGGAGGACGCAAGGGCGCCGTGCGTCTTGCCGAAATTATTCGGGGCTCGCTGCACAATCGATTTTTCCCACCCGATGCGGAAAATTCTTCGGGGCGGAGCGGGTGAAGCGCGACGGGAGGAGGGGGCGGAGGGGGCACAGCGGCAGGGGGGCAGGCGGAGTGCAGCGGGGCGGTGCAACGCGCGCCGCCGTCCCGGCCGTCGGGCAGACAGTAGGACGGCGACGCCACTGTGAGTCGGTGACCACGGCGCGAAGAGCGCGCTCGCCGCACCGTGACATGTAGCGCGGCCGTCGCGCCGCAGCCTCGCGACCACACCGCCGGTGGCGGCGCGCCGATGCGCCTGCCGTCCGGCCCGACGCCCGCGCCGCTTCGCTTTACGAGCCCCTTCGTTACTCTTAACGCCCGAACCTCGCTGGTGCCGCTTTCACTGTTCCACCTGAAGCGAGCCCTTCGACCCGTCTGTATCGACGACCGTCGTCGGATGGAACCCGGAGTGCGCCGATTCGCATCAAGGTTAGACGAATATTTGAATGTGAGTGTTTGTGCGCCGCCCGCCGTCGATCCTGAGCGCCCTAGCGCAGCCTCGCACTTCAGCCGTACGCGCACTCCGCACACCGTTATTTTATAGGTAGGTCCGAATTACGATCAGGAAAAAATGTGAATCACTCGATAAGCCTACGGCTTACAGTATTGTTATCGAGGTCGCCATGAAATTTTCAACTATTCAAAACATAATCATGTTCCACTTGATTAACTCATAATGCACGAGAATAAGTTTCTTTATACGTTTACTCCGAACACAACATACTTTAAAAAAAATGGTAGTTAAAATCATTAACTGATATTTTTTAGGATATATGGAGTGTGAGATATTTTCATTTAATAAATATTAATACAAATCACTTAAGTTTATACAATAATTGTTTCAATTAAATCAACAACATCTTGGTAAAGTTTTAGTTAGCAATATTTGCTGGTTAAACGCGCACAACGAGACTTGAACAAGTAATAATTAATGAAAATTAAAGAAAATATAAGTGGCTCGAATAAAGTGTGCTTCACGTGCCGTAAAGGAGACGTATCGTCTCGACTACGTCGCTACCCTCCCGACTTACAATGAACGTTCGCCGACAGATTCGCTTCAATAAAGCCGATTCAATACGTTTATGCGCCAAAATTATTTGCAACCGAAATAAATAATTATTCGATAGTTAACGTGTTATCTTACAGACTATATGAATTGCTTCTCACCTGGTGTGACTTTTACTTATCTATTTATCGTATTGCAATACCATATAGCTGAATCATATCTAAACTTCAATTCAGTGACTGTTTTATATATTATGGATAAATCCATATATAAAACAGGTTTTTCTATTGATGTTTTATAACGTGAAATAAATTATTCAAGTCATATCTAAAATTTAGGTAAATTACTATGTCGTATGATATTTTTAATCATATTTGATAAAATTTCTTAGTGGCTCAATGTTTAACTTAAGTATACATCTCCTTAATATAGTTATGTAAAAATAAATAAAAATAGAATATTATTATGACTTTCGGGTTTTACAAGTTAAATAATAATTTTAAATTTATTAGACGCATAATTAGGTGTATGAATATTAAATCTGTTTAATATAAATGTTGTTAGTAGTTTTGACACAAGTTTTATATTATAACTGTAAATGCTAATTTTTAAGAATATATGTCTGTAAAAACGTAATACTTCAAATTTAGAAAATTGATTTTGTAGATTGGATATTAGTTAGAACAAAGAAATCGTATACCTACCTAACAAAATTGAAAAGTAACCCGCTACGCTGTTTCATAGTAGTTTTGTGTGTCTGTAATAATATGCACTACTCCTCTACAGATGCCAAATAGATTCTAGTTCTTTTGAGATAGTTATTACTTATTATATGCTTATTTTTTATCGTGTCTTATAGCGTATATTGCAATTAAGATTTACTTCAAGTGCACATAAATTCCAAATATCTTTGTATAATATTTTGTATGTATTACTAAATATTATTATGCTATACCTTGACAAGTTGTTTCTTGGTTTCTCTTGTGTAGTGCTATATGTTTGTCTGCTTTGCGTTCAAAGGTAGTCTATTATTTATTTATATAAAACGCCATTGTTTTTATTACAACTGGGATTCTCTGAATTTATCTCATTATTATTTTATTATTATTTGTAGAAATATCTAGATCTTATATATGTAGACATAATTATATACCGACACAAGTTATTTTTTGTTTAGAATTTTAATTTAATGCGTCTAACATAATTCTAAAATAAAAAAATAACGGTTATATGAAAACTTTTTGGAAATATAACGGTGCCAAGTGAATAAATGATTATATGTTAAAATAAGTTTAAAAGTTATGATGTTTTAAAATTCGATCGATGGGGTGGAGGAAGAAAGACGTCAGTAGTGATTCATAATAAGGAATGTCATTCAATTATTATTGGTAAATTAAAACTGCTTAGCACGAGAAAGTGATTCAAATTCTAAAGACAATACAGCAAATTTATTTCCATTATTGTATTCAAGTTTTCGTGTGAATATATTAAACATGTATATAACTGGTGTATTAAAATTAAGAATATCAATTGATTATAATGTCAGTTCGAATAATTTTGATAGCTTTTGTTCAATTCATGGCTAAATCCTGACTAAATTATCAAGTTAGTATTAAATTAATAGTTAATGAAAATTTATAATGAATATTCATCAGGCCTTTGTGTTTAAATTTCCCATTATATTTTTATGAAGAAAAAAAAACACGCATTTTTTGCAAGTTTACAGTAAATTTAAAAATAATTTGAGTTAAATTCGGCATTGACAAAGCTAGATAAAGTTATTTAGGGCGACCTTTATAGTCTCGTGATAGATTTACATATGATCTCAATAAATATAATTTATTTATTTTTAAGGGGGACATACAGTCTTATTATAATAAATACTAAATAACTTATGAAACTTCCACAGATAAAACATGAAATAGTTTTTACTATAAATTAAATGTACGAAAAATATGATTCAATATGATAAGATTTTCTTTTTTATAGGTATTCTTCATAATCATGTCCGTAACTACGAATCCTCGTAGCGCCTTCGATCTTTTGTTCCTCGGTTTTTCTAACGGTTATAAGAGGGCTCGTGAGTGATTTGACATGTTCACAGCAGCGGCTTACAGAACGGTCATTATAATTTATTATTTACTCGGTGGTAGAGCTTTGTGCAATCTCGTCTGGGTAGGTACCACCCACTCATCAGATATTCTACCGCAAAAAAGCAGTACTTTGTATTGTTGTGTTCCGGTTTGAGGAGTGAGTGAGCCAGTGTATTTACAGATACAAGGGACAGAAAAACGTAGTTCCCAAGGTTGGTGGCGCATTGACGATGTAAGAGATGGTTAACATTTCTTACAATGCCAATGTCTATGGGCGTTGTTGACCACTATCAGTTGGCCTATGTGCTCGTCCGCCCGCCTATACAATAAATAGATGCAATATGACTAAAGTAACTGTTATTTTCTGAAAGCACGAAGTCAAAAGTCTGGGACTGGACTAGACTTACTTTTAGCTATCATCGCGATCCATTGTATCATAATGCATAGTTCTGACACATCAATCCAATAACTACAGGGACATTATGTCTAAGTTGCCAAGGTTGTGATGCATTCATGTAAGGTATGGTTAATATTCGTTACAGTGCTAATGTCTATGTTCAGCGGTGACCATTTACTATCAGGTTGTATGTACGATATTCCTTTTAAACCTAAGGTTATTTATGTACCATTATAATTATAAAAAATAAATATTCAACTAAATGAGTCTAATATAATATTTATAAAACTATCACAAAAACTTCGCTAGACAGGCTAGGATAATGAAGATATTAAGATTAGCGGTTTTGCGATAAATGCAAATCTGCATTCATTGTTTAAAAAAATAATTATATAAATTTATAAGATGTTAAATAGTAATTTTATAATAAAAAAAAACAGACAAACGTGTTATAAAAAAATAATATTTCAATTATATTTATAATATATACGATTATATCGAATATAAAAATAATTTAAATATTATATTCAACTTAATAATTAGCTATGTCTATGAAGATTGTATATAGTAATAATAGTTGTATTACAGAAAGGTATTCGTATAATTAGTAGGTGTAAAATAAATGACATTTGTTTAACACACTAGTGACTAGACCGACAACTCATGGGCGAAATTAATAATGAATCATCTAATATAAAATCTTTACATCTCAAGTTCGACACATTGTATCGAGAATTCGAGATACTAAAGTTTGCTAATACTGGTGGTAGAGCTTCGTCCGAGCTCGTCTGGACTAGTACCACGCACTAATCAGGTATTCTACCGCTAAACAGCAGTACTTGGTACTTTTGTGTTCCGGTTTGAAGTTTGAGTGAGCCAGTATAACGCAAGGGGCATAACATCTTAGTTCCCAAGGTTTGTGGCGCAATGGCGTTGTAAGCGATGGTTAACATTTCTTACAATGCCAATGTCTATGGCATAATACTATAAAAATAAAAAATCGGCGGATTGATATTAATATTTGTAATAAAATCAGTCAGAAATGATACAATCATACAAGAAACAATAAATATATTTTTAAACAAACATAAAAGGTTCATTAAATATTTTGCAGTTACCAGAATCACATGACGTTATAGGCACGTTTGAGAGAAAATAGATTGCCTGATGTTTTAAAAAGTGACTAAACATTTTCAATTCATTATTGGGACGCAGATTAAATAGCAACCTATTGATTATTTATATATTTATATATAATGTCCAATTGTGATTAAGTTAAATCGTATTAACATTAAATTATATTAAGAACCAATATGTACAATAGAAAAAGAAAACTCAAAATGGACGTGAAAGTCCTTGGATAAAGAACCAAATATATTTAAAAAAAAGTTTGTAATTATTATTACACGGCAACCGTTATAAGGGTAATTTATCGTAATTCGGAACCCCATATTTATAAACTACTAGCGTTTTCCCCGCGGTTTCATCCGCGTAGTTCCCGTTCCCTTGGAAATACGGGGACAAAATTTAGCCTATGTTACTCGATAATGTAGCTTTTCATTGGTGAAGGAATTTTTAAAATCGGTTTTGTGGTTTAGGCGTTAAAGCGTAACAAACATACAAACTCACATTCGCTTGAATAATATTAGTTAGGATTATAAATGTTGTTTGGTGGTTGATTAAGTTAATTATTAGGATTTACGTGAAGGAGTTGAGAAAATCAAGTAACGTTACATATACCATTTCTTGAGAATGGTTATCCAGTCGATACGTCACGAAGCATGGAGTAGTAATAATACCGTTGCTACTGTTATACTATAGAGTCATCCAGTTCAATTTTTTTTTCAAATCTTGAACCATCAAGTTTTTTTTATTACTTAAAACGAGAAGATAATCTTGCAAATATGATAAATAGACACCACGGCTGAATCCGTAATTTGTTTGTGTATAAAATAATTACAGAATACACTCTTGTAAAAGGTCATAACATTTGTCTTTTTTTTTCATATATATTTTTCTATCTAATATGATTATCGCGTTATACGATTTTTATTGGAGTAGAATGTAATGATACTTTTAGTTTAAATTATTAAATAATGGTTTTTACTGTCTAATGACGGCACTTACTACACTATGATTGTATACCATATATAATATATTATTAAGATAAAAGCTGTGGTATAAGCAATATAACGTATCGCCTATTTTGTATATGTAGTGTATATGTAGCGGAAGGGAACACTATCGTTCATTTTTCAGTGATCGCAACAGAGAATACTAAATATAATACCATTTTCAAATTTCAAAATGGTATTACATTTTGAAAAAAAAACACGTCTCCTCATTCATTATTATAAATATAATATACATGTTACGTAACAACATAAAGTTAAATACTTTATTCAATGGCTTGTTATTAACTTTTAAACTCGTTTAGAATGTTTTGACAGGTGTTAATAGTACAAGATGCATTGCCCGTCATTAACTGCCTTATTCTAGTTAGACGGTAAGCTTATAAGTTTGAAATCGAGCGTAGTGTTAATAAAAGTAATTGATTTTGGTGGGTCAAGAAATATTTGGAAACAATTTGAAATTAACTCGTCTCTCGAAAAGTCGATAACCTGGTAACTCTCTGGTCGTATCGGACTTTAAGCGCGAAGAATAGAGAGTGACACAAGCTTAATATGCTCTATAGTCTTCTGTGCAGATGTTGAGACTCAGCCGTAAAAAAATCGATCAGGATTATTACTATTCATTTTAAGTCATTGATTTTTTTAATGAAAAATGATTATAAGTATAATATAACTCCTATAAAGACAGAAGAGTTAAATATATTTTCTACTCTTATTGTCAGACTTTTTTTTTGTTCGGTAGTTATTCAGAAGGGCCAGTCAGTCAGTTGATATCAATGAAAAAAATTAGGAAAAAGAGCTGAAAAAGAAATCGTTCGAAATAAGCTAACTTATATAATATATTTGTGTGTGTTTTTTCAAATTTTCAATAATGATTTGATCGAAGGATTACTGGGCGAAAAATAATGAGTATAATTTTATTATGAAAATTTATTTTTTTCTAAGTTAATGCATTTCGTTAAAGGATTGACGCCTGTTTTAACTAGGTCGAGCCTCGTTGAGAGAGAAAGATCACTACTATCGCTATATCATTACAAGCGAGAGTTTTTTAATCAAGAACCGCGAGAAACTCTATTTCATTTTATTCCGTTTCTTTTGACATTGTTCAAGATCAAATTACATTATGTCAAATATTATTTATTCTTTTCATTGAAAGATGGCGCTAGTTGTACTTTACATCGCGCTGTAACTATTCGCTTAGTAAATACTTAATAGTTATGCTGTGATATTATGCACAAGTTTAATACGAAATAATCCTAATCATAAGTCATCTAAAGCTAAAATGAAACTAGAGAACGGTGCTATATGGAAGGATTTTAGCGTCGTCTGGTCGTACGACATACAAATAAACTTTCATATATTTATTATTGGTGCTATATTGAATAGTTTAGCGAAAGGAGGAAAACTATTTTTTACGTTTATCGTGGTCTTTAATTATAACGTATAATATTTATTCGCATATTAAAAATGATTTTCGTCAGCGATAATATTATGAGAGTAGCTCTCGATAAGAAATATCATAAATAAGCTAAAACACGTTATTGCCATGTCGATCTATTAATGCATTTTATATATTAGTACCTTTTGCCTGCCTCGTTGGTCTAGTGCCTAGATATAAGGCCGCAGACTCGGTGGTCCTGGTTTGAATTCCCAGGTCGGGCCAATAAATAGTTATTGGGTTTTTCTGTCAGAAAATTCTCAGTAGCAGCCCGGAGTCTGGAAGTTGGAAGTGTGTACACTCCCGTGCCTCGGAAAGCACGTTAAACCGTTGGTCCTGCGCCTGAACTCTTTTCGGTCGTGTCGATCGTGTCGATTATGAGAGCTAAGGAAAAGAGAGTGCACCTGTGTTTGCGCATACACTTGTGCACTATAATATGCCCTGCGCAGTTGGCTAATCTCTCTTGAGATTGGCCGCCGTGGCCAAAATCGGTCTTGAGGACCTTATTATTATATTAGTACCATTGATAATGTTGTTGATTTTCTTTTTTTTCAATTACATTTGTATTTTTTATTACAAGACAAAAACAATACAATCCAATAAAATATTTTACTGAAATGAAATCTACGCGGTGGTAGGGTTTTGTGCAAGCTTGTCTGGGTTGGTACCACCCACTGATCAGATATTCTACCGCAAAACATCTTGCTATTGTTGTGTTCCGATTGGTTTAAGCCAGCGTAATTATAGACACAAGGGACATAACATCTTAGTTCCTAAGGTTGGTGGTGCATTGGCGATGTAACCGATGGTTAACATCTCTTACAATGCCAATGTCTATGGACGTTGGTGAACACTTCTACGTGAACACGTCTACTTGGTGGTAGAGCTTTGTGCAAGCTCGTCTGGGTAGGTACCACCCACTCATCAGATATTCTACCGCAAAACAGCAGTACTTTTTATTGCTGTGTTCCGGTTTGAAGGGTGAGTGAGCCAGTGTAATTACAGGCACAAGGGACATAACATCTTAGTTCCCAAGGTTGGTGGCGCATTGGCGATGTAAGAGATGGTTAACAGCTCTTACAACGCCAATGTCTATGGGCGTTGGTGACCACTTACCATCAGGTGGCCCATATGCTCGTCCGCCTTCCTATGCAATAAAAAAAAAAAAAAAAAAAAACACTTACAACCAGGTCACCCATATGCTCGTCCGGCTTCCTATGCCATAAAAAAAGTTTTTTTGGCTTATGTTTGAAATTTTAGAATTATTTGACATTGTCCTATAATGAAGGACAAGTTCTAAATGCATGAATGTAGTTTTGTATATATCTACATAATAATATGTTTTTAACAAAAAATATCTAATGCATTTATCTGTAACGAATAATGTTTTATCAACCCAAATTATATAAAATAAAATTGTAAGATATCTCGTTTGAAACGTATTAACTGATTTTGAAACATTTGTAATTGTCAATTGAGCTTAATTGTGCCAACATATAGAGTTGAAAATGTACTTTTTTTAATATTTTGAACAGATCCAAATAATAGTCGAAATAAATCCGACATTATTCCGTACCATATGAATAAACGAAATGCTATCAATAATTATATGAAAGATAAGACATTTATTGTTATACATATAAATTCGCCGATTAAAATATTTCTGACCTACCTCACATCGTAATCATCTGTCGAAGGAACGACGTGATATAATATGATCGGACTATGAACAACGCTATAATATACTAAAAATAAATAAAAAAATCTATTTACATAATGAAGGTTCGTTTTACCTCATTTGGGGAAATAACAAGTACAGCGATTATAAAAAAATATACTTTTAAGCTAATTATATGAGCTCGTATAGGATACGAGTTTTCATCAGCGGTTTCGCCTGCGTTTTGGTTTCACATGTTAGGTATCAAAAAAATGTCCTTCTTTGAGGTTCACGATTGCTTCATACCAAATCGCATTGAAATCGAGTGGTTTAGACGTGAACACGTAACAGACCGACAGAGTTATTATTGCATTTGTAATATTAGTATAGATAATATGATAACGTGTCCTTTTGAATATCAAAGAGAATTAAAGCTAAATTTTAAGTAGGGACTAAGTTTTTTTTTTAACTTGGACGTTTAATGTAATTAATTTAGATTCATTTCATTTGTATCTATTAGTAAATTATACAATTTAAGTATCAATAATTAAGAAGAACTTATATTTTATGTGAACTGATACGATTTCATAATTATTGATAAAATTTTTAAAAGCATCCATCGTACTATTTTGTATATTATGTTATCAAAACTAATATATAGGAAATTATTAATCATTAATATTCAATTTAAATGTTTTTACTCTTTAAAGATCAATGTAGTTTCTGTTAAGGATTGATAAGATAGTATTTTTTATTACATACATTTATATATAGTTGTACGATAAACCTTTATCAATATTCAATCCATCATTAAATATTTAATAAAAAAGTTAGAGATTTCGAGTTTTTTTTCTTTGCCTTGCAAGATAAATGTGATATTTTCCGGACGATAGGTTTAGCTTCCTATTATAATTGTCAAGTTATAATAAAACGCATGTTATTCATAAAATTATAAATATAATGCTTTTAAAATTGTTAAATATAAATTTATGCAAACGTTAGCATGAAAAACGTTTCACACAAATGATACAATGGTAACATTAAATACATCGCGGAGTTATGTAAATTTAAACAATAATTAATAATTTCTGATAAAATTATAAAATACGAGCGAAGACGCTACTGTCACTAGCTAGAGTGGATACAATCTTAAAATGGATAAGAAATTATTGATAATGTTCGCAGTTTTCAAGGTTATCAAGTGTAATAAATTGCCTATCAGATAACATTTGAGCTAATGAGAATCGTATGCATTTTTTTACTAAACACATCCTGTCTTTAAAGGTCGCTATTTTTTAAACATCATAAAATTGCATATATATGTAAAATAGATTGTTGGACGGGCAAATGGGCCAACTGGTAGTCTATGATCACCATAGACATTGGCATTGTAAGAAAAAATAGCGATTCCTTACATCGCCAATAGGCCAATCTTGGGAAGATTTTATGTCTCTTGTACCTATAGTTATAATGAATCAGTGACCTTTCAAACGGGAACAAAACATTAATAAGTATTGATGATTGGCGGCAGTGATGATGTTACCAACCCAGCCGGGCTTGCACAAAGTTCAACCACCAAGTAAAATGGTTATACACAATACTGTGCCATGATGTCTTTGTAAATGTTTTTGGGTTTTTCCTATCATAAACATCCCAGAATTTCACAGCATTCATATGTCTTTTAAAAAGCGAGTAAAGCACTTTGTCTTGAATTGCTTAATTTTTTCCGTTCGTGTCGGATTGCCACCCCGTCGCATTACAAAACAGAATTGAGAGTGCACCTGTGTGCACACACGTATTCTCTATTATATCACCTGCACAGTAGTATAGTCTCCATTGAGAATAAACACCATGTCAGATCAGGTAAACAAATTTATATTTAAAGAAACATATAATTAAGAAAATATAGGCGATAGGTAACATATTAAAGTTAACATATTATCAATTCGTTTTACAGAATACGCGTCAAATTCAACCTAGCATTAGATCTGTATCTTATTAATATAATTTTAGACATCTTTCACAAATTCTTGTAGGATAATACACCTTAACATTCTTCATTAATCACTCCGTCCATTGGAAAAAACCGTTTGAGAATCGCTCGATAGTTTTTGAGTTTATCGCATTCGGACGGACAGACGCGACGGAGGATTTGGTTTATAATATGATACAGCCTTTTGGTACATAACTGCCTGCAATATTTTTTTATATTATTTCGTAATAAGTTGGATTATACGAGTTCAGATTAGTAAAGAGTATTGTTTTTTTAGTTACTATGTTGTCTTAAAATTATTTTATTATTTCAAGCTAATTTTAGCTGCGTTATCTCGGTGCTCGGTGCTTTTGGTATTATGTGATATATTGGAAGTGTAAAAATAATTAACGCCACATCTTTGATAACATATTATATCATAGAAATAGAAATAATATTTTTTGACGGTGCGGCAATAACATTTAAATTATAAGTTTCGCAAAGTTTTAGTTAAATTAAAAAAAAATGCATAATTTTTATGTTGCCTTATGGTGGAATGTACATAAAATTTCATAATAGTAATTTCCAGTTTGACAATCAATAAGTAAGTATAATACATCAGTATTGAATAAAGTATTTAGAATTTTGAATTTTTTGTATAACCATTTTTTTCAGTTTTCTTAAAACTTCGCGACATTCTTGACTATGTAATCGCAACTATACAGTACACACAAGGACGGCCACGTTTTCACGCACGTTCATCACGACGCGTTATGTTTTGATACTGCAAACAACATCTTGCGTTGCAATTATAATTCGATTAATCGTCGGGTTAAAAAATATTATATATATAATTAAATAATTGTTTTTATAATTTGTATTCAATGATTTCTCAATAAATACGCAATGTTTACCTCCGTATTTAAAAATATAATATTATCATAAATAAAATACAGTTTAGGTAATGTCATACGCGATACCATAGAATACAATAATTTATCATTGAATAATAAATGTATTAATAGCTGTACGTTATAATAATTCTCTACATAATTATATCTTACTATACATAGATAGCGCTTAGTTTTAATACAAGTGTTAACGCAAAAAATTCGTAGGTACAGAAGGCTAGCCAGCTTAATTGGCCTTCATTACAATGACTATCGACTTCATTACTATGCGCATAAAAATACAGCAAATGCTTGTAATATTAAATAAACCTAGAATTAGCATTGGACATTGTTTTTTTTTTATAAAAAATGAATATATATATTTTTTATATTGGATACATTTAAATGTTTCTAATTATGTAAGAGTTCGCTTCGGTTGTTATCATAAAGATATGATAATAATTAACATTGTGTACTATGATGTATATTAAACATAAGCTTTGGTATATTACTTATGAGAATAATAAACTAAATTAAAAAATAATATATTTTATATTTTGTCAATTCTACCAATAAACATATTTTGTTTAATTTTTAAAATGAAATGCATTTGTTGGGTTATAGATTGCCTACGTTATAACTTCTTTAGAAGATTCTTTTTTCCTTGTTTTTTTCGTCTTCTGGTTAGTTTGCGCTAACTTTGAACTGATTTTTTTATCTAGCTATTAATAAGGCTATCCATTAAGTGTAAAACCTAGGTTAATGTATATGGATGAAATAGTCACTGGAGTTTTGTTAAGAAAGTCAAAGAAGCCCAGCAGGACTTCGGAAGCTGGCAAAACAATAATGATATATATATTTTACATACTTGATATAAACACTCCAAATGCGTCTGAAAGCAAGCGAACAAAAAAATAAATATTTTATGATTCTATAAAAAAAACTTGGTTTTTTTATTACAACTAACTTTTTTTAATTGTAATTTCAAGTGGATATTTTGTTAATGGAATTGTTAATAAATGTGAAGAATACCGGGAAATTTTATGCAGACGGTTTAATTTAAGGATAACATTCGTCAATTAGTTGACGTATATTTTTAATGTTTTATGATTTAAGGTCTAAAACTTAATTAATAATTATATTATTTTGGAAATAATTACTCACCTACTTCCTGTGGTCTCGCCCATTACAATTTGTACGACCTTGTATTGTTAAATAGTTTCGGGTAGTATAGTAAATTGTTTTTAAAAGTAGGTTGCTTTTTTAAATATTTTGTTAAGTACATTACAATTTATTTTGATAAACAAAACAATAAATTTGCGCACAATAAGATAATTATTATTTTTATCTTATTGTTAGTATATTATAATAGTTAATATTATTAAATTGTAATCGAGTAAAATTCGAATAGGTATATGTCATATTGAGAGCTTCGTTTTTACCAGCCTGGTCATACGACTGCGATCATAACGTCTCATTTTACTGTCTTTGAGCCTGGCTATGGCCCAAAACTCGTTTAGAAAGACACTAATGTTTCATGATTATGTTAAGTTTTAATTATTTTCTCTCTAATCAATGCCTCGGACAATGTTTCTCTATTTATTTATTTTGCTCACATTTTTTTATTCATATTCATTTAAATTATAAAACTGCATATATATATATAACTTGCCTATCACGTTGCAGGTCGTGGGTTCGATTCCCAAACAGAACAGACATTTGTGTGCATGGACATGTCTGTTTGTCCTGAGTCTGGGTGTAATTATTCATATCAATATGTAATTACAAAAGAAAAGTAGTATATGTAATTATATCAGTTGTCTGGTTTCCATAATACAAGCCCTGCCTAGTTTGGGATCAGATGGCCTTGTGTGAATAATGTACCTGGATATTATTATTATATTATTGTCACCAATAAGTATTAATATTTCACACATTCCTCACAATGTCACCAGATCTAATAATAAAGTTGGAATAATTTCAAGATTTTATATTTTGCTATTGTAACAAAAACACGAAAAACGACTTAAAAAAAGATTAGATTTTAGTAAACGTTTGACTAAAAAAACGAATAAAAACAACCTAACAAATCGATAACGTGAAATGAGGAGTTTGATGCGAGATCCGAACGTTGAATGTGCCGGATATAGCATCTAACATCTAACCAGCAAAACAGCAGTACTTTGTATTGCTGTGTTCCGGTTTGAAGGGTGATTGAGGCAGTGTAATTACAGGCACAAGGGAAATAACATCTTTGTTCCCAAGGTTGGTGGCGCATTGGCGATGTAATCGATGGTTAAGATCTCTTACAATGCCATTGTCTATGTTCGTTGGTGACCATTTACCATAAGGTGGTCCATATGCTCGTCCGCCTTCCTATGAAATAAAAAAAAAAATAGGAAATATTATTATGTTGGCTTAAGATGGCTTAATATTTCTGTAACGTTAATAAATTTCCTAATATTCCCTTCTTCTTCCCTCCAGTGGTGATAGACTGATTTATTCGCCCACTATGTAACTAACGTAGTGTCTTATGTAATGTAAATTTTAAATTTAAAAATTACAATTATTGTTATTTTTGGAGTCGATGTCAGCTAAGGTGGGTTTATAACTACATATGTACATCGTTATAGGTGAGATGTGCTTGTGTCGCACGCGCAACTCAACGAGGCGAATAAAAGTCAATTTGTAATGTGTGTTTTTGGTTGTTTTTAAAGAATTCCCGTATTATTATTGCTAGGTATATTAAAGTGTTTCCTTGGCTGACATCGACTTCAAAAATAACAATAATTGTAACTACATTATCAACTACACAACACAATCGTACCTACATATTGATGAGTAGAAAATAGTAAGTTAATTATCCAATTATAGAAGAATACGCAATTATTTTTTTACTTTTTAGTGCATATTAATTTTGTTTTTACCTTGAAGTCGGTTTTTGTTTTGTTAAAATTTTTATTTACTCTATGGACATAGGAAATAGTCGTATTTATCAGGTATTGGTTATTCGCTCGCTCGTTCGTTATTTGCTGTGACAAATACAATCGCTTCGTGCATATTTTGCAATAGTATTTAATATTTATACATATATCGTTATTTGATTTCATTTTATAACAAAAAAACATGAACATGATTTTAATCAAACATATCTTATTTTAGCGTTATTATGTTTCTTATTCGCTTATTATGTAATTATTAATATATTAAAATTAGTTATTATTTTTAAAAGATTAATAATTTAGTAATATATATTTTTTGGCCACTTTGGAAACAATAATCAATGTGGTAAAAACTAAAACATACCTTAAAATATCAAGGATTATTTATTATTCATACCTAAATTTGACATAGTGATGTCGTGGGACCGGAAGGGTGTAGATGAAAACAAACTTATTTGTTGTGAATAACGCATCGCTACTTGTACAGTTCGAAGTGTAAACACAGGACATAGCACGAAAATATTGCAATATATACAATATTTTATCAAATCTTATAAAAATCATAGCCCTATTTCTAACATGGCATTCAACAGTATTATTAAAAAAATGTTACACCAACAGCTCATAGACATTGGCGCTGTTAGAAATATCAACCATCACATACACAACATCATAGTTCCCAAGGTTGGTGGCGCATTGGCGATGTAAGCGATGGTTAACATCTCTTACGATTACAATGTCTATGGGCGTCGGTGACTACTTACTATCAGGTGGCCCGTATGCACGTCCGCCTACCTATGCAATAAAAATACATGTAAAATAGTATAAAATAAATAAAGTATTTTGTAAACGATAAACTGATTTATAATTCAGCGTTTTTCTTATCGTACGACAGATTTCCGTAAGTTTACGAAAAACAGGCCAATTCTAATATTAAATTGTCACTTTATCGCAATCGAATCGAAACGTTATCGTTGACGTATAACCGTTTACCTAGTCTACTAACACAACGAAACACTTGCAGTTCAGTCGAAATTGAATCAATACCGTTAAAAATTTATAGAGTTGGCTCCCAGTTATGATTTAAATGCGGTATAGAAACTGCAACTTATTGTGGCTGATATGAAGTAGTAGAATTGTAGTTAAACAGCTAATCGTAAAAAATATATATTCTTGTTTGCTCCAAGCTGCTATGCGTTTAATCACAGGTGCTATTGTTACTACCAAGGCAGGTATCATAATTGGAACAAATTAAGTAGTTAAAACATTTATTAAGTTAGAAAATACAATTCGTTATATTCAAGTCTAGACTTAAAGAGACCTTGACAAAAATATTATATTTATTTAATAAATTAGCAATTATTCATAATAAAGTTTCCCGTGAATATATAATGGTTGCATATATAAACTGTTTTATACATTATTATCTAAATCTAAAACTAGGGATGTATAATGTTAGATTTTGTTACAATTCGTTAGATGTTTTCAACACTCCTTTTACAACAATGAACAACACTGTTGTAAATGTTGTAATGTTTTGTATTATGCGTTTTATATGTCGGCTTGGATCAACTCACCGTGGTAGGTAATTTTCATTGAATTCAACTATATACATAAGATAATAACTAACACACTGACATGATAACTAACAACAACTAGACATGACAATTTGTATACGGGTTCATTTTACAAAGTAGGTTAGCACTTAGGTTGAATTTTTGAAAATATAACCCCCTAATGGGATGTAAGTTTGTATGAAAATTCTTCATTTATGAAAGAGCTATTGAAATTGGTAATTAGCAATTTATGACGCGCACGAAGTCACGGATGAAGCGCTAGTGTTAAATAAAGTTACATAACATGAAGACATTTGATAACGTTTACTACAAATTATGACAAAATATGAATTAACTTTTCAATAACATTTTATAACGGCAGTGTGGTAACACCATAATGTTCCTATTGGTTGAGAATTATATAATAGAAAGATGGATTAATTAATTAAGGATGGCAATTCGTAAAAGCAAAAAAAATGTCTAATATAATGTTTACGACAACGTATCATTATTATTAAAAATATCGCATCAAACGCTTGATTTAAAATGAACCACAGACAACAACACGTCTATAGGTATCACATATTAAACAGCTTCCTTGTCACCGCATCGCTTCTATCCATTGATGTGCACAATTGTATTTTTTAGTGAGCGACGGTCAGCTTTGATCTATTCGTACAGTATGCGTAACATTGGCGCGAAATTTATCCGCGTATATTTCGGGCATAGCAACTATCTGCAATCGAAAAATCAACCGCCGTCGGCGACTCACACATGCACGTAGCTCCAACACATGCACACATGACTCACAATAGTTACCTAGGTTATATAACGATACAACGCACACACGTGAGACCTAGTCCCGCGAACATTTATGTCCGGACGCATACTTTGCCCTTGAGCGCTTGCATTATACTAGATAAATTAGCGCATTGATTAAATTTTGATAAACCAATTACCTTTTACGATTACATGCTCGTAGTGTGCGGGATTTAGTGGCATAATATAATTTTATTACTTACTTAAAATACCTTCTACCTCAAAAATGCGGAGTGCGGTTTGCTGAAGAATGGTTGTTTTTTTTTTGTTTAATCGTATACGAACTCCATACTATATTCTGTTTTGCATATTACTTATAATTATTACATTAATTGGTATATGAAAAATAATATGCGTGGGTGCGACGGTTTTAATTTTTTTTTTTATAACTAGGTTCCGGGTTCTATTTTGATAGCGTTATATTCTAATAGTAGTGGTTTTAGTGATTATATATGTACCTAAAGCAATCTTTTGAATATCTGGACGATTATGCGAATAACAAGGTCATAGCAATATTACAATTTAATTAATTAAATATTCTGGGAATATAAATCTATATAATATGAAAACAATGAGTTTTTATATGTTTAGTTTTGACTATCCTGTCTGAGTTTATAGGATTTTAAGATGGAAACAGTTCAATGCATTAAATAAATATTATGTTCGTGCATTGTAATCCGACAACTGTAATAATTGTAAAAGATCGTTAATTGTCCAAAAAAAATGTTATTCTCTTCAATGTCTAGACGTAACTCTTTTGTTTTATTTAAAGCCAGACTTTGCTAATCTTCACAGCCTTGAATGTTTTACAAATGGCTGGCTATTGCAACTTACCGATGACGGAGAGTTTCCAAATATTTTGAGAAAAAAAAAATAACGTTAATTAGACTTGTTCGTGACTGTCGAATTGATTGAATAGTTATTTATTTAATAATAAATATTATGGAAAATTATTTACTAAAATGAAATAAAATAAGTAGGTACACACAAATAAGCAGACACAAATATGACGACAAGTATTTTTATCGTGTTCTCAATTTAATTTCTACATGTTGCACATATATGTAGAATGTAGAACTTCATCTTACTTTTCATTCCTAATTATGTTTTGTACATTATACAGATTAAAAATCGTAGATCATGAATATCATTAACTCAACATTATCTCTCTATTTGTAATATCATTATTTCTCATATTATACGTGGTGACACTCAAGATTTACTTCTACTAGTAATGATACTCGTAAAGATTGGCTATCTTGGGAATATTTTTGCTTTTCTGTTATCCGCCATCATAGTGGCGATTGATTACATAATAATAATAATTTATACTTATATGCTCGATTGATGGTACCTAACTTAGTCAGCTCTTGCGACTTTCGTGAGTTGGTGGGGATACTCTACAGACCGAATCATACGGCTTTATATACTAACTATTACGTGTATCTGCGGCTTTACCCGTGTGTAAGCGGGGGTCCCCCTAAGGGGTTAAGGTCAGGTGTTTGTACGTGAAGGCGGAATCACAGCAGTTGATTTTTTAAGTGAAATTCGTCAATATACGCCCTTTGTACAAAATCAACATTTTGAAACGTGCATATAAAATATGTCGTACCATTGGGATCGCATTCAACCTATTTAGTCCTAACGAGCTGTTGAAAATTAATCCACAAATGCTCCAATTACATATTTAAGGCATTGTTGTTAGATAGAATTCGATTTATTACAAAAGTACATATCATGATGAAAATGTATCGACGTCTGTCGGAATTATTTTTGTTCAGTGCTTACTATAAGTATTTTATTTTATCACGGATATTAATTGAAGTTTAATGTGTATTGTTTTATTAAGTAAATAAGTAAAATAAACACAATATTGAAATATTTAGAAATTAGCGTTTAATAAGGCATATCATGTATAACGTTAGATAAATAGATAGTAAATAAGCGTGAAGTTAGTATCCGTTGATTTCCATGCAAGATATATAAATTTAATTATATAATTATGATTATTACGTTTTATATGATTAATGACAGAATACTGTTGAAGTTTTTGCTGGTTCTTCTAGGTAGAGTCTACAATCGGAACGGATACATTGAATTTGTCTTATAAAATTCCGAATCAAGTATTCGTAAGCCTACGTACTTGAATGAATGATATTCTGTTTTGACATCTATAATAAGTTAATAAGTAAATATTTCAGCACTCTCATCCACATTCAGGTCTTTCTTACCATTTTTTTGTACATTATAGTATTTTCTTTATTGCACTTAAATTAACAAGTAATAATTACTCTTGTAATTTGCAGCAGACAAGCAGCAATAATTAGTATTTTTGTGTTCCGGTTTGAAGGGTGAGTGAGCCAGTGTAATTACGGGTACAAGGGACATAACATTTTAGTTGCCAAGGTTGGTGGCGCAGTGGCGATGTTTTCAAGAAATGTACGAACCTCTGTCTATGGGCGTTGGTGACCACTTACCATCAGGTGGCCCATGTGCTACTGTTCACCTACCTTTATTAATTTAAACAAAAAAAATACTTGTAAGTCCAATTTTATGTGTAAAGCTGAATAGTAATCTAAAAATTCTAGGAAATAAAATCTACATAACTTTTGTGACACTAGAATGATAGGCTCGCCTCATTGTATGGGTAGCTATTTCAAATATTTTTTATTTACTATGACTATATATAATAAAGAAATGTCTTATTCATATGTAATTAGTTAAATCGTGTTCTTTATGATCGAATTTGTTGGTAATCAATTTATTATTTCGCGCTTAAAATTTACACAGAATTGTTTTACATCAAACTATTATATCAACATTTTCGTGTGTAGATTTTTTTTTTAAGTTACACAGAGTTTGTTAATTTGCGTTTAAAACACGAACAAACGTTCTGGTTTAATAATTATATGATACGGTATTCGTAACATTGACAAAAAAATAACAGAGTGAACCGGTCCAAGGTGTTTCTCTTTATAATTAATGATATATTTAAAATAATTTACAACTGTCTGGCGTATCGTCTGCGTCGGAGACACGGGCTTTTAAATATTTTTAATGGCAAATATAGTTTCCGCTTTGGATATTATTTTAGGCTTTTTTTTACTATTTCCAGTCAATCTAAGACACAGGTTATTGATATGTCCGACTTCGTGATTGAAATCCGAATTTTAGTAAACATTTATTCAATCATTTTATTTTCCAACGAACACTGTTATATATTGTTGCTGTAGAGAAAGGGTGAGCGCCCGTTGATGTCTATTAAAGGTTTCCTTTCATTTTGTAAAGCGACAATACTTTCAAAAGCAACAACAATGTGTGTTAATAATATATATATATATTTTTAAATTTTATTTGCGTCTTCAATTATTAATCCTAAATCGTAATTGTTCTATTAGCTTTTTTGCTTAGTATAAATAAACGTAATTATCATTACATGTTAATTATAACTAATATTTATACATCGTATTCAAATTTTATGATTCAAGAATGATTAAATGACTCATTACGCAAAACTGTGACGCAGTTAGTTAAATTTGATCGCATTTAAAGTTAACGATGATTGTAAGATGCTAATCATAAAAGCCGTAATCGATGACGGCTTTAAGAACTCAAAGGAGCATTGGGGGAAACACCCACACACTACTATTGACAGTAATAATTAAAAAAAATGATTTTTAGATTATCGTGTTTGAATAAAAAATCTTTTCCATACGAATTCCATACGAAAACGAGTTAAAATTTTTAGATTTAACTATATATTTTGTGGATAAAATTAATGAGTTATAGTTACAATTGATGAAAAGATCTTGATAACGAACTATATGAAAATCACATCAAATTTAAATGTGTAATTTCCGATTACCTTTGCTCGAGCTTCTATATTAGCGTTGGAAAGCAGTAACTATTGAGCGAAGAACAAATTTAAGGTCTTTGACCTCGTTTTTGTTGATCTTTTTTGCAGCGTTTGAGATTGGGAATCCCCATGATGCTTAGCTATAATGTCTACAATAAGAACTATAAAAACAAAGGCACGGGAATATCAGCTATCTTATTATCAATTTATTTTTGTGACCTAAATTTATTTTGGGTGTTAACGCATTGAAAAACTGAATTAATTTTGAAAGTAGTAACAATAAAATAGAAAGTATATTGCAAGTAGCACCTTTTTATTGTATTCAATGTAAAAAACAACGTGCGACGACGATGCGACTTTAAAAAATCTGACAAATGCAGTCGTGGCTGTAGCTATTGCTTTTATAAACCGTATACGATATATCTGATAAAGTTTTATTAATTAAAAACATTTAATAGTATATTGTACAGACAACTGATTAAGAGCGTCACCCGCGCGTCGCGTTTCTTTGTGCGCAATCTCATTTCTAATTTTTTTTTCTAACTACAACTACTACTATTTAAAAGTTGGACATATTAGAAAAAATATCCTGAATAATATGGTACAGGGATTATTTAACTTCTAGTCTCAAAAAGTTACAAGCATTTAGAGTAATAATGAAAAAATGTAAAGATAATAGGACATTTCCTGATTTTTACTATGTTTCGGGTATATTTTTTTAACTTTGAACTGGAAGAACCCATACAAAGTCTTACAAAAGATTAGCAATTTTGCTTTATATCCTCTCTTAAACATTATATGATATTTTAGCGTGTCCATGCGTACACATTACGAAACATAAGATAGACATAAGTCATGCACAGTGAATTTGTTTATTATCTACAATTTCAGATAAAAAAATATTGTGTATGAGTGCAACAAATATTAGTCTCTTTTGTAACACTTTAGCGATAGAAGAAATGTACTTAATGGGTATAAATAACAAAGGTAAAATCTTCCTCTTCTTTTAGGGTAAGGCTTATTCCAGCAATGCCGGTTGGTAAATACGCACATGGCAGAAGTTCATCCGACGTTCTCAATCAAACACGAGCATGAGATAAATTATTAATAAAAACTAAAAGATTCATTAAATAATTCAATTACTAAAGATTTATTACGTTTATATGCCAACGATATTTATGTTAGAAAAGATCTGATGAAATGTCGCAGCCCTCGGCTTGATCTTTGAACGGTATGTATTTTAGACATTTTCATGATATTATGATAAAAGTGTCTACGTAGATCTATAAAAATAATTTATATTTAAATTTCTGTTTGATAATATTACGAAGCCATAAAACATCTATACTAATAGTTAGGTTATAAGTTAGGAGATGCTTTGTCACGTAATACCTAACTGAAAAAAAACTACTAAGCTAACGTACATACAACTCATACCAGAAGATGCAGCGCGTTTCGAAAAATATTTGACGATTGATGAAACTTGTATAATACAATTATGTATTATACGAGTTTCATCCGCTTTAAATTTTGACTATAGACGCGACAAGCGTGATTCGATTTGCGTTCTTAATTTAATTCAATTTTAATATTTTAAAATTACAGACATTTAAATTAAAATAATATACACAGGATGCGTTATAAAATAATTAAGTTTGTCTATCGCAATATTTGATATATTTATGATAATGTACAGAAACTAGGTTAGAAAGCTTATCTAGAAACCAAAATTAACTTTCTTTTGCGTTTTGGCTGCATTTCACTGAGTATGCATATATCTTGGTTTGGCAGACTACCAATTTTTAAGAGAAGCAGCTATTTGACCTTTCCAACCTAGATAGATTATTAGTTTTTTTTTATTATGAAAATATGAACTGACTATAATTCCACAACGGAATTGTGTAATTATATGTTTTTTTTTTATGTGTTACTTCGTATTTGCGCTTTAGTGTGAGCGTAAACAGCGCGTTCACGTTCTGGAACATTATTATTTTTTATTTAATAAAGTTGCCAGACTAGCAAGTGGTCACCACCGCCTTTAGATAATGACACTGTAAGAAATATCAACCATCACTAAGGTCGCTATGCTTCTTATATACATTGGGAAATGAGACGTTATTTCCATTTGGCATGTAATTACACTGTCTTGCTTAAAACTTAAGATGGAATATAACAACACTAAGTGGGTGATCACTCACTGCCTCGTTGGTCTAGTGGCTATATATAAGGCCTCAGACACGGTGGTCCTGGGTTCAAATCCAAAAATGTTCATATCCAAAATGTATGAATATTTTCTATCTAAAATTGTCACTACTGCTAGTGTCTGGAGTCTGGAAGTTGGATTTGTGGCCACTCACATGTCTTAGGAAGCACGTAAAGTGGTCCTGCGCCTAAACTCTTTGCCGTCCCGTCGGGTTATGAGATTAAGGGAATAGAGAGTGCACCTGGGTCCCAGTTGGCCATTCTCTTTTGAGATTGTCCACTTTGGTCGAAATCGGTTTGGAGGAGTATTATTATTACTTATTCTAGCGGATTAGCTCTATTATAATATAAACTACAGTAAATATAACAAACATCGACGAAAAGACTAGACTCAGGACCATCGGCTTTAAGTGCTTTAACATCTAAGAGATTATCAATAGAATTACCCAATAACATTTTATTGGTCTTAAAAGTTACACACTAATTTAACGAGGCAGTGAAAAAGTAGGGTGTATGCTATCTTAGCACTCATATAGATGAGTATGAGAGTGTGTGTGTGCTTTATGTTGTTTTGGACAAGTGTGCAATAAATCTGTTCAAGTTATCATTCATTTTATTGATCAGTTTTGATTTAATTTATTTATTTAATAATACAAATAATCCTTATTGTATTATTGATTAAGATAAATTAAATTAAAATCGATTATATAACGAATGCTCATTACCTTTTCATAAGCAATATAAAAAACAATGTTATAGTATTTATTTAAATCAAATATTTATAGAACATTTTGAGATAATTGTTTTAAAAAGAAGTTTTTGTATGCAGAAAGTTTTTTACCAATTCAATCGTTGGTTATTGTGATTTTTATTAATATAAAATTTTACAGTAATATAATTTTTAATATAAAAATATAATATATTCAGCATATTAGGCCTTGAATTATACCGTTAATGTGACTCGATCCGACAGACTGGACTTTTATTCGAATATTATACGGTTATAAGTCTAGACAAGCGTCATGCAACGAAAAAATATTTAAAAAAATAGCATTAAATTTTAATGACTTGAGCTAATATGAAAGTCTAAATGCTCGTTAGTCAATCAAATCCAAAACGGATATTGATAAAACTTTATGGACAGAATTGTATTTACATTTTATTTATAAATTTTCACTAATAGAATATAACTGATCAGAATGATAAAAAAAGTTTATAATATATAAAAAGTTGTACAATTAAATAGGCAAAATTACACATGAATACAACATTATTTAATTTAATAATAAAAAGTAACAAACCTGAAAATGTGCATTAAGAAATATTAAGCTTTCCTTACATCGCCATTGCGCAACCAAGCTTTAGAACTAAGGTGTTGTGTCCCTTGAACTTGTAGTCACACTGGCTCTCTCACCCTTCAAACCGGACCACAAAAAATTAAGTAAATTCTGTTTCGCGGTAAAAATAGTCATAAAATGAAGATCATTTTCGATATTCACTTAATAATATAAATACTAGCAAGCATTATTCTCAAACGAAGCTTAGTGAAAGGAAGCGCAAATGCCAAGTGCCACTATCTACATCATCATCGACTGTTCTTTTTTAAATATATGAAGTGGTCCCACTTACCATCTTGAACTTTCCTTTTCTACAGTAGTTTTTAGTCTTTATTTAGAATAGGCAGGCTGACAAATGGGACACCTGATGGTAAGTGGTCACCACCGCCTATAGAAATTGGCATTGTAAGAAATAATAACTATCCCTTACATCGTCAATGCACTAACTAACAAACAAAATGTGTACAATTACTACTCCATATCACCGCTCTTCACCGATGGGACAGCAATTTGACTCCACTATAGAGATAGAGTCGCAGGACAAACGGCGTTACAAACTTACTGTGTTACGGGAGTTACTTGCCCCACCTGGTAATTAAATACATTATCTCTCGAGACAAGCCACTAGACTAATAATAAGTATATTTTGTTTACTTAATTCAGCGCTCAATTAAGAACATCATCATAGCATTGAAATTGATAAAGAAAGGTTACGTCACAATAGAAAACAGTTGACGGAGACCTAAAACAGGACTTAAAAATATATTGATTTATAATTGACAGCCTTCGTAGCTTGTGGGGTTATCTGTGGGCACAGCATATAAACCACTTAACTCTGATTTAATACTCTGGAATACAAAAATAAATAAATGGAAAATTTTTGTTTATGTAATGCATCTCATAATGTTATTCGTTTCAAATAAATGTTGTTCGTTTCAAATAAAATGTCATATTTTTTTATGCATATGAAATATTCAATAGGGTCTTTGCACTCGCTAAATATACGATTCAAAATCACTAAAATTCTCGACACGGGTCGGAGAGGTTGCGATATCGATTTAGCATAACGAAATAAAACTAGTCTTTGACATTACAAAAGTACATGTAAACGGTGAAGTTTCCTCTTTCCAATGGAAGACAGAGGTTTCCTCTAAGGAGTTCAGCAGCGGAATATTAACAGTATAGTTTTGATCGTGATAAAGCTAAAATGTAACATTTAAGTGTGGCAACTGGCACTAATACATATTATGATTTTATTTTTGAAATAGATTTGATTTACACTTGAAATTGTCTTTCAATAAATATTTATTGAAGTGATTTTGTATTCATATGCCCGCAAATTGAACTTACCAAAAATATAACTGAAAACTAATAGAATACGTACATTGTACACGTATTTTAATAAAATATGTATATTGTACTCTATTAGTTTTCAGTTGTAAAATATGTGCATACAATAATTTAATAGGTACAACATTATTTATCACGTATCAATAAAATGTCATTGTCATTGAAAATAATTTATTTCAGAACGGGATACTTTATTAAAATTATTAATAAAGAGTTAAATGTAAATATTGTAAAGATATTATAATATTTAATAATTTAAAATCTATGAAAATATGGTGAAAATAAACAATATTGATGACTCCGCCAACCCGCAATGGAGCAGCGTGGTGGAATAAGCTCGGCACCTTTTCCTCAAAAAGAGGAGAAGGGTCCTTAGCCCAGCTGTGTGACATTCACAGTCTGTTACTTATTTAAACAACATGAATTGATAATATTACTGTCGTTGATAAAATGATACAATTTAGAATGACAAAAAGCAATAAATACTTTAATTACAAAGCAGGTAGGTAGACTGTAATTAAAAATATTTAAAACTGAACTTTCCTTAAGCCTCATGATTTAAAAAAGTTTCAAATATAACAAAAAATGTTGTTTTAATATGCTATTTATAATTAATAATCACTTCACGGATTTTAAAGTTTGAAAACTTGATATTATTCTTATTAATGTGTATACACGTAGACGATACAAATGTTTCAACAACGTCACCCGGATGTGGGATATAGTCTCGAATCTAGCCATAAAACATGATATATGACATATGGACATTTAAATTTTATAATCTGATATTGTTAACTTAAGCTGCATAAATCGAAGTTGTCACGCCCAGTCTGTGACATGGTTTTCCGGATAATAATATTGGATTTATTGCGAAGATGTCAGACGACGATAGAAAGTGTATCGTGCAAAAATTCTGCGTAGGCGCAGCGTATCCTCCCTCGCGTTTATGTGCGTCTGGAATACGAACTTCAATAGTCATGACTTATTCTCTGTCTATGGGTAGTGTTTTAAATGAGCTTACTTCCCACAGTGGTAGTTTTTGTTATTGGTACTTAAATTTTATTTTAATATATTTCATTAGTCTATAAAGTTTGTCTTCTAACAAAGTTAATTTAAGAAATACTCAAAATTATCACTTGTTTATGTCACTTATCTCGGTAAAAAATACCGTTTTATTAAGATCTTAAAACAAATTATTCTAAAATAAAATAAATTAAAGGTTTTTTTTTTATCATCCTCTGTATCCATCAATTCAACACTCTTTTAGTCAGTTATCATTTTTCCCTTTGTCCGAACCACGATAAATGATTACCTTTCAACTCGTCTATGATTGAAGCCACTTTCATACTTCCTCTTATGCCTCTTATCTTGTTACACCACACATCCTCTTTTCCGTTCTTGTCGCAGGGCTGTTACATAAATTAAATATTTGTCTTCCTCCGCTTTCACTTGAGCTTAAATTTTCAGTCAATTATTATTTAATTATGAAATATTGTTCGAAATATAAATTACATTATATTTAGTGTAAGTTTTGATTACAAGCAATGATTGGATTAATTACACGGTACAGTTCCTATCTAAGGAAGATTACATCACTATATAATCAAGCACGTCGTTATAAACACGTTATATGACTTCTTTATTTATATGATCTTGAAGAGTCTTGAATATTAAAAAGTTTATCCTTAAAACAGTCGTATTATAGATATTATAATATATCTACGACTTAAGTCGTTCTGATATTGACTATGAGTATAAATATATAAAATTGCAAATATATATTTATACTTAAACCTTTCTTATACATATTGTGTTCGGCTAGTAGAGAATGTAAAGCTTACTTTTTATACTACCTAATTTGGTTGTGTAATATAGTATAAAATAAATACATTTATTAAATTTTTCAATCAATTTTAAATCATATTATAAACAAGGCGATATCACACATCTATATGTCCGTGTATCGTGTATGATGCATAACCTCTTATTTTAATTGGAGCTGGACACCTACAAATGTGATAATACTAAAAAAACTGATTTAAATGAGGTTTTACCCTTTTTTATGAAGTAGAGCTATATATTCGTCACGTATTTTTTTTGTACCATAGGTGTTCTCGACATTTTTTGACATAATATGAACTTGTAACATACCGGAAAAAACATTTTCAATTACAGCGTTCAAACGGTGTTTTTAATAAAAACTAAGATAATACTTATTACAATTCAGCTTTATCAAAATTGATTAAGTAATTTCTAAGTTTCTGTAACAGCAACATTCAACTTATATTTATCGCTCATTTCTTTAACGCTCATTTCTTGACGTTTGCCCACTTTCCGATAAATTTAATTTATTAAAAAAAATGGAATTTTAAACGTTTCAATAATAACTTACTTACACTTTGTAATTCAAACTAGACATTCCAAATAAATTATACATGTAAGAAAAAAAATTCGCGAGGCATTCGTTTAAGTAAAAAAACGTTTTTATTAACCCTTGATTGTTTTCAAAAATTTACCAAATCAATTGATTTACTATTAATTACATCCATATAACTACATCTATTGATTAGTATTGTTGGTGATATTACACGAACTTTAACAACGAGAGGCAATATTTGTGAGTTCAATAAAATATATAAGAACAGTAGCATGTTAGATAATTATGAACGATTTACTCAGTTTTAAATAACAAACTGTAATGCGTTTTCAGGCTACTAATTAGCTAACTTAAATTTCTATAATAATACTGCAACTAGATTACGCTTTGCGACCATCTTTAGATGGCTTTGTCGTGTGAAACATTTAATAAGTATACAATATACGATAAAATTATATAATAATTTAATATTCTTTTAACTAATATTATTAGGAGACTTGGCTTGTTCGTATTACAATATAAATTAGTACTTATTGCGAATTTCTAAGACGAAGGAAATAATGAGTACAGACCACATAAATAAGTATACATAGTTGAAAGTTCGTCAAATTCTACACTACAGACATACACCGGTTCGGAATTTAAAACTCCAGCAACAAGAATCTTTCACCGTATATTGAAAAATCGATTACCTTGATTATCTAAATGAAACCAACCTATATGCATATACTTAAACATATATAAATTACACATAAACGTGCGACGTTGTATAAGGCAACGCTGTTCTTATTTCTGTATTATGAATACCACCTAAGATAACAATATGCTCATTCGTGATGCGCACATGTAACCTTGATGGTTTTCAGCACATTTCGGCATTTATCGCGTTCGAGAGCTCTTTTAGGCGCGACCGGATGTCCAGCCGACGGGTTACGTAGTTACGATCGGTAGGTAAGTTTAGAGATACGTAAGTAATATGGCTAGCATGTAGTGTGTGCGTTATTTCAAACGACCTTGATCCCCACGCAGCGCGCGCAGCGCTGCGCGTGTATAGTAAGGCCAATTCCATACCGTTGTGGTAAGTGCTACCTTTATTAGCTTTAAAATTTATTTCGTAGTTGGCAAGCGATGAAATCGCTTAAGTTGCCAAAAGTTTAGCAAAGGCTTTTTGCTTCTTATATAAGCCAATATTCTATTTTAAAGTTATCTACTTATACCGAATAGATTTATATCAACAAACAAATTAAAATTTCCTATTTTCATACAGACTTAATAATATTTTAGGAAATTAATTAAACATATAACTCTATTTAAAGCCAGCTAAAAGTGTATGACAGTATAATATTTTACCGAAAGGTCGTATATGGACAAAGTTTGCCTTAATACCTTATAAAGAAGTAATAAGTTTTTCTTACAATATATTGTCATATGTAAATATCGTAGAAGCGCGCCGGAGCTAGTAAAGAAAGTTCTTATCTTTAATCGATTCGAATGTTTAAGGAATCATCAATCACAAGTAGTCGTAGTCAATTACACACTTAGATAGGGAATTTTCTTAAGATAGAAGTAGGAATAAAAGATAAGATATTGTCGCGATAAATAAAATTATTTAATAAAACGTTAAAAACAATTGCTTTTGGTACCTTCGCGTCACCCATACATTTATAAATTCAAATTTAAAATACTTTATTCAATATTGAAGGATTACAATTTCTTATTGATTGTCAAAGTAGAAACTACTACCGGTTCGGAAAAGACTTAACGAACTTGGTGGTAGAGCTTTGTGCAAGCTCGTCTGGGTAGGTACCACCCACTCATCATATATTCTGCCGCAAAACAGCAGTACTTTGTATTGCTGTGTTCCGGTTTGAAGGGTGAGTGAGCCAGTGTAATTACAGGCACAAGGGACATAACATCTTAGTTCCCAAGGTTGGGGGCGCATTGGCGATGTAAGCGATGGTTAACATTTCTTACAATGCCATTGTCTATGGGTGTTGGTGACCACTTACCATCAGATGGCCCTTATGCTCGTCCGCCTACCTATACAATAAAAATAAAAAAAAGAAACACTCAGGCCTAAGAAGAAACTGAGACATTCCGAACGCTTTTTGGGATCCTGTCGTAGAACCGTATGCCCCATAAAAGAGTTACTTCGTTTGACGAGCTGGTTGGTGTGGTTGATATATACCTGCCTTTCGCGCCGAAGGTCGTGCGTTCGATTCCCACCCAGGACAGTAATTTGTGGGCATGAACATGTCTGTTTGTCCTGAGTCTGGGTGTAATTATATATATAAGTATGTATTTACAAAAGAAAAGTAGAGTATGTAGTATACCAGTTGTCTGGTTTCCATAGTACAAGCTCTGCTTAGTTTGGGATCAAATGGCCGTGTGTGAATAATGTCCCAGGATATTATTATTATTAAGTATTAATCTATGCAGTCAAGTAACGGGAGTAATTAATTTGTGTTTATTCCTTGTACCAATGTTATGAGTAACACAATACATAGAACAATATATGTCATGAGTGTCGTAATCACATAGAACAATATACGAAACGTTATTACGATATAACTCCATAGGATATAATATCAAATATAAAAGAGAAATCAAAAAAACAATTGTGAAAACAGCTTTACAGTGATTAGTATAGCCACATGCGAACTGCAATGATCTACGTAGATTTAGGGCAAGATCACAAACTCCTCTATTTCAAATGCAAACGAACGCGGCAAAATAATTCAAAACTTCACAAAATTAATAACAGGTTATAGAACCTGTGATAGCAATTACATATATAATTACATTTCATATACATTTAATAAATTACGCAATTGTATTCGATTTAATTAGTATTCGGAAATACACGGATATAAAATTACATAAGATTTGCGCAGGCGCTGGCTTACAACTAAGTATATAATATAGTATGCATTTTGTGATGTTATGTCCTCGTCCTTAAACACTCCGTGCACGCCAGCTCCTCTATTGTGCGACGAAGGTCGAACACAACTATATAACTAGCCATTCATTTACCTACTTCTTTGAGGGACATCGGTTTTCATGATATGCCTATTACGTATATTTTCATTTGAAATCAATTAATTTATGGATTTTAAAGTATACATTTAAATCCAATCGCGATATAGTCGTTGTTAATTTGTCTATGCATGATCGTTTTAGTGTTTTAAGGAAATTAATAATTAATCATTGGTAAGAATGTTCTCGATTTCGCACATAAATGTTACAAGCAATCATTATCATTTAAATTTATTTATATCAGATATATTTACATATGGAATGTTCATAGTTTTTTTTAATAGTACCTATGTAAAAATAGAGTGTAATATACAGAATAAAAACGCCTTATATGTTTTAAAAATATGTTACTATACTTATTTTCATCTATCATAATATTTATGTCAATATTAACTCATATTTATTTCATATTATTACAATAGACTACTATTAATATGTCTCAAGTACTTATATACTATAATAACATTTAAGAAAACCAAGAGGATATAAGATTTTATTAAATAAAAAAACAAACAAAAGCTTTTACCCAATAAAATCAGTATGAAAAATAATTATAAAGAGTCACTTTGTCTAATAGTAGTTGTAAGTATATTTCAATTGAAAAATATTATTTACTTTTATAATTATTTCTCGTTGGTAAGTACTTCTTATTTGTTTCTACATTTTCATGGATACAAATATATAACAATTTACAAATAACAATAATGAGAGAGTACAGTATACTGTACTCTGAATAGAAACTTATACAAGAATGTTCGCGACTTTTAAATTGCTTGTCATTATTTTTGCCTATACTATTGATATACAAAGTTGTACTTAAACTATTGAATATTAGCACTCGATAACAAATGATAGTTTATAAAAGCACAAGGTGATTTCCCAAGACTAGGTCCTAATGTAAGCTTAGCAGGGAACGAGATGATTTACGCGATTACTTTTTGCATTTAACTATATACTTACGACAATTCATTTAATATAACCAAATTACATTAAATAGTGCGATAATTCAATACCTACCTAAAATGAAGTTTTAATAATATATAATATCTCACATTAAAAACTTCCTTCAATTTTTTTGTATCACCAAGATTAATCTTTAGCCCAATTAGTGCTTAGACAAAATTAATATTAAGGTTATAGATAGTGCTAAGGCCGCCTAGTTGCTACAAAATTTAAAAATAGAACGTTCCGTGTCCGCGGCCTTTCCGAAACGATCGTGATGAGAGGTGTGGGGGGGGGGGAGCGCAGACGGGATGACATCACACCGAGTTGCAGTGCGGTGCGACAGCCAGCTCTTGCGCAATCGCACGCCCTTGATCTTGACTGCGTCGCGCCCGCACGCGTGTGCGCACACTACATTTAAATACACTCACGACTATATTTATCTTCCCGCATGGAGGTGCGAAACGGTATTCAAAGAACTATAATATTAACGTCAAGTTTATGTATATAGATACGTCTGTCTATATTTTATAACAAAATTATCAACTTTGACAGATACATTTTTAATTTATATAATATAATTGTTTGAAGATGATACGTTGGATATATTTATGGCATACTTTAGGTATAGATTTACTAATCAAGTAAAAAAAAATCTATTGTCTTATAGAATATAATATACACAAATTTATTTAAAGTGACAGTTCAAAGCCAATAGAAGACAATGGTCAACCATACAGTTTATTTTTTTTTATTTTGACGATTAACTTAATATAAAAAATATGTGCATTTTAATTAAGAGATCCATGTATAATAAAGGGCACGAGTTAAATTGTACGCTGTCCAATATAAATAGTTCAATGAGTTTCAAATTACTTAAGTAAACAGATATTTTAGAAAAAAATATATAGTTTTATTCACAATTAGGAAACGAATTGATATTTTCAATTCTATCAGTAAGTATGCCAAAATACTATATATCAGTTGATAAATAAAAACTTTCTAGAACTAAATACACCGCTGTGTGATGACTCCTTTCCTTGGCCACGCTTGGGCTATGATGTCCCAAGCTGGGAAAAACTTTTAACCATAGATAAGCGGAAGCAGTGGCGTAGCTATCGCAGGGCCAGGTGGTGCAATGCACCACGGTCCTGGAGCTCAGGGGGCCCGCTGACCTAACCCTTCCTAATTTTGAACGCCAATATAAGTTCAAGCTACGTGGAGTGAGGGTCCGATTCTTTTTCTATGCACCGGGGCCCTTATCCACCTAGCTACACCACTGAGCAGAAGGTTAAGGTTTATTGAATTAGTAAATTTCTTATGCGTAGACCGTATGAATCAGGTCAAATATTCGCATGCGAGCTGGCATATTATTAATCAGTCGTAACTCGTGCAGGAAATAGGCCTGTGCTGATAAGAACTGAATACACGCGGTTTAATTTATGGCGATACTGCTTTATTCGAGGCAAAGACTAATGCGTTCTTAATTTATGCTCGATCAGGTGTTTTTTTAATTATGTACATAATTAACTTCTTCTTCACGGTTTCCTTGGGTTTAGTTAATAAAAAGTGAGTAGTAAATGTTCTTGCATATTTTCATAACAATTTATCTTAGAAGGATCATAACAAAACAAAATATAATTTACTTATATCGGTAACTTTTTTTAATATATTATTTAAACTGTTTTTTATGCTATTTTGTATGTACATACAATACAATAGAAAAACTGACATTTGGTTATTATTTGAGTCTGGAGGTATGAGGAAAAGTAGTGATTATTGTAACAACAATTACCTTATACATATTACTATTTATTGTTTACATCAGCGTCATTGGCCTATCAATGCTATTTTTTAATAATAGCCATCCACCATATTTAAATTCGATTCACATTCATGTTTTTATCATAGAAAATGTTTTTCTATTATTTTAATACCTAATATCCTCTTAGGTTGTCATAACTTGCTTGGGAAATATTTATTTGGAATGTTCTATTAAATATTTTATTTAGGTTAACTATTTACATAGTATCTCGAATAAATAGAAGAGAGTTTCGGTTTTTTCAATCTATACTTAGATATATTATACATGTGAAAATGACTTAGTCTGTCTATTAAGTTTTCACTGCTAAATCACTGAACCAATTTTGACAAGAATGAAGCAAAATTAAAATCCAAGGATGGTCATAGGCTAGTCTTTTATGTAGAGCTTGGAGGACGTTATTTTACTTGTATATTGTTAAAGCACACACATAAAAAATATTGTGTTAAATACAAACAATATATTAATGTTACAACGAACAAACTTAATATTAATATTTTTGCTAATAACGTCGAGTGTTGACGATATGTCATGAAACGTTTTTCTTAACACATGTCACAACAAGCAAGTTATTGTGAAACAACAGTAACAATTAAAATGTATAAACATATATATTTGTATCGTTACGATGTTCTCCACAGATAAAATAAAAAACTCAAAAGTAGTTATGCCTGTAGCGGATAACGTCTATTATATAGCTATTTGCGTTACCTTCCATAAGGCTGACGTCATATTTGCTTCCTACAATTTCTCCTATATTTCCGTTACAAGTATCAGCTGTACTTATATATTATTTAAAGGTCTTATATTGGAAATAGACTATAAACGAAAATCGAATTTTAGCAATGTTGCAGCACAGGTTGTTAAAGATTTTTTTGTATGTTTGTATGTCGACATAATTTCTTGTTATGATACACCACGACATGATTAGTCTGAAAATTGTTTTATCTACCTGCTCCTATTCATAAAATTGTTCTGAGAAACTTCTAAACTTTTATAAAGTTGGTTAAATTATGTATTACGTAGACTTTGATTAACACTTAGTACCTACTCCATCAGCCGAATCCGATTAAATATTCTTATTAATATCTATTTACGTTATGTCATAATATCATATTATACATACTTCGTACATATATTAGCGTTTATTTCTAACAGATTGTTTTTAAGTTAGCAATATTATCATTATAATAGTATACAAAACTTACAGGACTTAGTATTACAATTTGGACCATTTCTGCATATTTCTGTGAAAAGCTAATTTATTTAACGGAAAATATCAAACGTTTATCGATTTTATTATATTATAAAATAATATGAAAAAGCTTATAGGCTCAACAATAATGATCCAAAATGTGTGGGGAATACGTTCCTGACAAGTCTGTGATTGAATAGACGACCTAACTTTAAAGGTACAGCGACCAGCCGTTACTTGATGAATGACAAATGTATATCAGTAATAATACAAATACTGCGTAATACTTTTAAAAACAAAATATGATATTGTTTATAATAGAAAGCCCATCTGGCATCTGATTGAATTCCTTATTTTAATTATTCCTTTTCTTTTGACAGCGGCGGGAGCTAGCTCAGACATGGGAAGTGAGCACTATTGCCTGAGGTGGAACAATCATCAGAGCAACTTGCTCGGCGTTTTCAGCCAACTGCTACACGACGAAAGCTTGGTGGACGTCACGCTCGCCTGTTCCGAAGGTGCCTCCATCCGGGCCCATAAGGTAGGTATTTAAAAAAAAGCCTGCACGTTTCGTTGATCACGTTTCTCCTGCATACTGTTACAAATATACAAAAACCTAAAGTGAATGATTATCTACATGATTCACATATACATTATATTTCATAAGAAAACCTCAAAAAAAAAAGAAAAGAATTCTTTTCTTCTTTTTTAATAGAAAGACTGGTAAATGAGCAACCCGATAATACCTAATATTGTAAGCAAATTTATTTTGTTTTATTTTGTTATATTGTAGATTCACTTTACTTAACATCGTAAATAATAATAAATCTGAGATATGAATGCCAGAAAAGATTTCCGATCAAAAATAATGGCGCTTATTGGCAAATGCAAGATTACAATGGGTAGCGTAAGTTGATGCGTCAAGCGGCTACATACAATGAATCTTTGTTATAGAATGATCTGGCGCCGAGCAGACCAGGTGGCTAGGGCCCCCTCCCCCCTTAGTCTAGCTTTGGTAGATAGTTATAGGTCATTGAAATATTTTTGTAACTGCGACACATGTTTAAAACATGTTTCTTCACCAAAACGTTGATTTTTTTTAACAAACAGATACAATATTTTTGAATTTGAATATTATAAAAATATTGAGAACAGAAGAGCATAAAGTATACCTATAGTATATAATAGTTACGTATATTCTTCAACTTGTAGTGCCGAAATAATTTTATAAGAGTTAAAATACATACTATATTTATTCGATACAAAGGGTTTGAGTTAGATTTATGAGTCACACTTGCCGGCTAACGTGGAAAATCCAATCAGATATTGACCAATGCTTATTGTCACGTTAGTTTGCTTAACAATTCATAAATTTATTTTCAAAGAGAAAAATGCGTTTAATCAATTCTTAATTACGAACATGCTGTTTATATAAACATAATATGCTTATTAAAGTTTTAACATTGATTTGTGCATTTTTTTTCTTCTTTTTCAGGTAGTACTATCAGCGTGCTCATCTTACTTCCGTTCGCTATTTGTGGACCATCCTTCACGTCATCCAATCGTGATCCTCAAGGACGTGGGCTTGGAGGAGCTCCGAACGCTCGTAGACTTCATGTACAAGGGCGAGGTTAACGTCCAATATTGCCAACTGCCTGCTCTCCTTAAAACTGCTGAGAGCCTGCAGGTAAATTAATGGGTCAATATTTTGAAATATTTACAATTTACTATGAAATATATCATTTTTATTTATTTACTATTAATTAAGTTAAATCAATTTTTGATAAACATTTTACTTTTCACACAACAATTTTGTGATGAATAGGATACATAGATATCATATAAAAAGTCATCATAACGTATTTTTATTATTTTCAAGGTCAAAGGACTAGCTGAAATGACTACGCTCAGCGCAGCCGGCATTGACACGAGGAACGTTCCAGAACCGATGGAGGAGTGCCAACAACAAGATATTAGGGAATGTACAGAAACGCATGAAAGGTTAGACGAGCGAGATATCCGCGGGAAAGAAGAACGGAGGGAAGCAAAAGAAAGCCGTGAAATCCGTGAAAGGGATTGCAAAGATATAAGAGAAAGTCATAGAGAATCTCGAGACCCAAGAGATTTGGGTGGGCATCGAGAAAGAGACAGGGAACGTGAAAGGGAACCACGGGACGTGATACGGGAGACTCGAGAGTCACGAGACCCGCGAGATCATAGAGAATCCAGAGACCACAGAGAATTACGAGATGCTAAAGATAATAGAGAGCCTAGAGAATTACGTGAAATAAGGGACGCAAGAGATCTTCGTGATGCTCGCGATCAACGAGAAACCGTTGAAGCTTCTCCACCAAGAATTTCTCCCTTACTTTCTGTGAGACGGTTTAGGCCTGAAATTGAAATTCCATCATTAACGCATCCACCTATACCGAAAGACGAACCGCCTGACGAACCAATACGTCCATCATCGCCTGAAGACGACTCTGTTTCAATTAGGTCCAATGGTGCGAATGAGAACGTGGGTATGTCACTATTGTATCTGATGATAATACATATTTTTATAAAGCATTTTAATAACAATGCTTTTCCTTGTTTATTAACAAAACTTAAATAATAATTATAGTTCCTTATACAACAGCAATTATAATATTAGGTAAGCAACAAAATTGTACAGGAGAATTTTCTAATTTACAATCATTATACGATCGCTAGTGAAACATACTACGTAATCTTTGTTGTTTATCGTGATTGGAATCAAGTTGTTGTTTTTTTTTTTTTAATTATAGATATAATGAAAAACAACTACTTTATTATAATAAATTATGAGGGTTTTATTTGAAATGAACTTGCCATATTATGAGGTATATACTTTATACATAATATGTACTTGATATACGAACTTGTCATTTGACTTATAAGTCAAATCTAGTAAACGCCAATTACTTTTCGATAAAACTTTAATTTCTATACAAACAAGCGATAAAACTTAAATGTTCTTGTCTTGATAATTTGACTTTCGATAAGCGACAACATCATAAACACATCACATGTATGTCACATATTCATAGTTAAAAATTATACTGCCTTTATATTATACTGTCTAGATATTGTAGAGTAAATGAAACATCTCAAATGTCAGTTTGAACTTATAACAGGTTATAAGGGAGTTTTTGAAAAATTAAAACTGACAGTGAGGCTGTATGGTGTGAAGCCTATGTCTGACCAAGAGAAAATAATTTAAAAAAAATCTATTGTCAGTTTTCTTTCAAAACATATTATTTTTATATGATGTCAATGTCAAATTGTCAATTTTATGAGAACATAAATTGACATTGTTGATGTTGATTACTAAGTTTTAGGAAAAATGTCTTGTACAAAAATATATTTTGTCGTTTTCTATCAAGCGAAGTGTAAAGAAAATAATAGGCACTTCGTTAAAATGAGTTTTATGATATTTAACCAACAACAATTGAAATTTTTACTGATGTATGTATTTTCATAAAATGATTCTCATTTGCAAGAATAAATTGACTGTTATTATAAATAAAATCAATCTAGTCAAATGCAATTTGTAGAGTTAGTTAGTGCATGATTATTTAATTATCTTGTTATTGATTTATAATCATTCGGTGTAATATTAGTATGAATAAAAAATATTTCAAATGAAAACAGTGTTAAATAAATGTTAGAAAAAAATTAAGTTATTAAATTTCAAATTACAGGTATAAACATGATAATAAACAGTCATGGTGGCCTAGGACCGCGCTACTCTCCTGTAGAACAAAGGCTCAGTGTGCTGAACACATTACCACATCCTGGATTGCCTCATCCCTCTCATAGTTCACTATCAAGTCCAAGAAATGAACCTATAGCAGGCCCCTCCGGGTTGCCTCCTGTTCAACAAGTACCTTTGGTAATATTAATTATTGTTTTATTTTTATTTAGACAAGTTTATATACTAATATTATTCTTCATATACATGTTTTATTAGTATTTAAATATTCAAATCTGTATTAGACGACACGATAATAACTCAAAAATTAAAAAAAAAAACTTATGTTTCTTTAAAATAAAAATAATCATATTGTGTTTAATCATATCAAAATCTAGTTTTAAATTTTATTACTTCATCATTTTACATGTAAGATATATAGTTGTCTCTTGAGTTTCCCGAAAATTGTTGCTTCTTATTTTTATGTGTTTTTCTACTATCTATTCAAATTGTTGATGATGGAAATATAAATATATATTTGGTGCATTTTGGCTAAAGCCCAAAGTTTGGTTGAAGGTGGCAAATGCTACAGGTTTTGTTTAATACTAATTAATGAATAAAGAATGGTAAATATTCTATGCATTGAGCATTGCCAACCAGGCGAACTAAAGTGCCTAATCTCTGGTGCCTATAAATATGCTGGCTCACTCATGCCTCTTAATGATATTTATAAAATATGCAGTAACATACAGCTTACAACAACATACTGTTATTCTGTGTACAGGTTCTGTCTACATGTAGAATAAAGATTATTAGCGCCCATCTGGGTGGTTCATTTATGTGGCAGAATATTATGTTCAGTTTTGTTCTTTTTTAATTACATTTATTAATGTAACTTTGTCTCTGAAATTTTTATTTATTAACTTGGTGGTAGGGCTTTGTGCAAGCTCATCTGATCATCAGATATTCTACTGCAAAAAAGCAGTACTTGCTATTGTTGTCTTGAGGCTTGAAGTGTGAGTGAGCCAGTGTGATTACAGGGTGACATAACATCTTAGTTCCCAAGGTTGGCGGGGCATAGACAATGTAAGCTATGGTTAACATCTCGTACAATGCTAATCAGGTGGCCCATTTGTTTGTCGAGTTTACTATGCAATAAAAAAATTATGTATTTAATTTTTTTATCACACAGATTATTTGAGTATAGTATGTTAATTTAATAGAGTGAGTTGCTTTTTTATTTCTTAAATACATTTTCAGTCTTTGAAGAAAGAAGCCGATTGGGATAGAAGTAATGAGGAAAAGAGTATGGAGTCAGCACCTGAGTACCGGATGCAGCATGAATCTGTATGTATTAATATTATTCTTGTATTTTTTACAACTCATGGTTGTGGTAGATTTGTATATATTTTTCCAAAATTCACTTTAGGTAGTTGCTTATTAAGTGTATATTGTGCTTTTTTTTCCAGTTTTCTATGAGTTAACATTATTCTGTTCACAAATAAACGTGAATCGAATAAATGCTTATAAATTAAGTTGAAATGATTAATCAAAATTAAAAAGTATTACATTTTAATATTCATTTGTGAAATATATTGGATTTTGCTTAATTTTTGCCCAATGTCAATGTTAAAAAATAAAAAAATATTATTAAACCTTATTTTATTTAAATACATTTATTGCATGTAATTTCTTTTACACATTATCGCATGTTGTATTATTTTATATAATTCATATTATATATTTATTCTATATAAATCAATTTGCATAAAATTGTAGACCATATTATTCACTTCTACAGCTTAAAATTGATTAGCTATGTTCCTAAATTTATTGTATGCTTTCTTTTATTTATCCATTTAAAATTCAATTACTATGCCATTTCATTAGATAAAATACCTTACATTCTTAAAGTGATTAAAAATAAACATTAATGCCCATTATAATTTTTCTTTTTTTTATAACTCTCGATAGTTAACAAAGTATAAAGTCTTAAAATCTACAAACTTATTCAATTTTGAATTTTCCATTCTACCTTCTTCTTATAATATAATTTTGGAAACTTGTTGTATTTAGATATATTACAACACATATATATCACAGTTTTTTTTAAATATCAAAGTTTATATAGCCAACAGGCTTTAAATTAGTACTAGTTGTTCATCATTGTTGTTGGTTGGCAGTTATTGTGGAAGTTGATTTTTGTTTAATTGCATGCTTATTGATGTGCTGCGCTATTTTAACAACGAGTACTATGCCTTGCTGTCAAGAAGTTGACCTTCATTTTGTTGGCCATCATTTTTTTACATACATTCATTTTATTTCATATATTTTGGGCAGTTTTATTTTAAATTTTGGCCATATTATTGCATACGATATATGTACGAATCTTTGATTCAGTACGCGCGCGCGTTGCTATGCTATACAACAAGGCATTACGCGTAGCCGGCTCCCGGGTTCACTCCTGCACATTTTTTGGGCAAAAATGAGCGTCAACTTCTTAATTAGATAGTGAAACTAAAGATATACAGAGATTGCATCTCAATTTAGAAAGTAGTGGTAGAGATTTTGCACACATTTTGGTCCTTGCTAAGAACGAACAAGAGAAAAAGAAGTTGATGTTCTTTTTGTGGTTGCAGGAGTACGAAGGGTCCGGTAGGGGGAGAATTGATGAAGGGGAGAGGGCGTACCCTTGCATACATTGCGGAGCAGCGTTCCCGCATCAGAGCAAACTAACCAGGCATATATTGACGACACACACTCTCGACACTTTGAAGTATCGCGACGCTTTAATGGGCAGGCCCATCGGATTACCAATGATCGGGCAGTTTAGCGAACCGACTTACATGAGCATGCCGACAGAAGAGTCGCCCTTAGATTTAGATATCGGTCCCGTAGAGCCCGGAAATGTCGTTTTGTGCAAATTTTGTGGCAAGAGTTTCCCTGACGTGTCATCGTTAATAGCGCATTTACCAGTGCACACCGGAGATCGACCTTTTAAGTGTGAATTTTGTGGAAAGGCGTTTAAATTGAGGCATCATATGAAGGATCATTGTAGAGTGCATACAGGTAGGCACAATATTTATACAAATATCTAGTGATTCATTGGTTCGATAAATAATTAAAGTTGCCAAGATTTTATATGTTTAATTTAAATTGTAGGTGAGCGACCATTTCGGTGTGTTCTGTGCGGCAAAACGTTTTCGCGGTCAACGATATTGAAAGCGCACGAGAAGACACATTATCCGAAGTATGCGAGGAAGTTCCTGTCGCCGAGTCCCGTCGACACGGAAGAGGAGAGTCCACATCAATGAGTATTGGATGGCTATAGTGCACAAATTTATCAGAATATATTAGCCAATAATGTAAGTTTTTATTGGAAGTAGTCAATGGTGCGAGTTGAATGAACAAACGGAGGACAATATGTTATTAGTTAAGAATGTGATTTAAACGCCGCAACTGTGATCTGAATGATATGAATAAATATTTGATATTTCACTTATAGATAATTGACTCACACAATTTGTTAGTGTTACGTTTTTGAGTTTTTTTTTGTTTAATGATAAAGTGCGCGTTTTTATTGATTCCTTAATTTTGCTTTCATGAAATTTATAACATTTAGGTGCTTTACTTAGCTTAGATACTAATGAGTAATTTTATTAGCAACAATCCCTTAATTGGCATAGCCAAAGATGATTAGAAAGTAAAACTTTTTCAAAATTATATTTAAGATGATCTAGATCTCGTTTGCTTTGCTTTTTATTTTAGAAAAATCTAAGCATATAACTAATGTTTTAGTGATTTCAATAAGATTAACACTAAGTTCAATTAATGTAAAATATTCCTTTAGAGCTGAATTAATCTTTGGCTATTTGCAAATTTATTATAGAGTTTGTCTCATAGTTGTTTTATTAACCAAATTGAGAAATTAACAATGAGTGCTTTAACATTATTAGACTTTATGGAAATCGCACTCAAATGTATGTATAAATTAGAAATTTGAGATTTTTAGTAATTTCGTCTTTCGAAGTAAGCGACGCACGCTCCCCGAGGTAATTCAAAAGCAATATTACGACATATAAAATGTAAATATATATAGTTTGGTACCTAATGTCGGATTTTTTAGGAAATTTATTAGAGTATAATGCTTCAGTAGGTCATTATATGGGGAGGGTTGTGGGTGTGTGATCATGGGAATCAAAGCTTTAAGCGCCGTTTCAGTTCGACCAGAACACTATGCCTCTTAGTCCAGGTCCACTTGACATATGCCGCACCAAAATAATGGTCTCAACAACTGGGATTAATTTTGCCATTCATTAAAAGGCTCATGGAGGACAGAGGCATGGTAACCCATGTAGAAATGTTTTTATCTATTTTCATACAGATTAACTGTCTCATTCTTATTTTTATACGACGTTTCAAATGCTATATGTATTCAATGTTATATTATACATATGTATATACAACATTTATTAAAAAAATAATGGTAAAAAGCATTTGAATGTCATCTCACAATTGCTGTGTTCAAGAAATTCAACAGAGTCAAATACAGGGATATTTTATGGATTATAACGTTCATTTCCGATAGATAACATATTATTTTACATAGATACATGTTTAAGACGACAGTGTTCATTATAAATGAAAATTTTTGTCATAAATATGTATAATTATACCACGAACTGTCATCGACGTCACAGCCGAAAAAAAAAATTTACTAAAGCTTTGATTTGTTCTTGATTGAATGGTGGCTCTATTGAGCGCGGCAAATCGTAATGGCTTTGGGCACGATAATGTGCTTTATAGACGGTTGGAATAGAAGTTATTTTTGCCTAAATATTTTAACATGTAAGTCATTTCATGCATAAATGAAATTATGTGTTATGCCGCGCTAAAAAGCTTATACTACGTTTGGACGACTGATTATTGTTTTTTATTTATATTAAGTTTAACTTTGATATGCTGACGGTACTCTAGCTGTATGTGTATGTAGCAAATTTAATTATAGATGAATTTTTTTAACTACTTATAGAATAGGATGTACCTTATCATTTCAAAATCGTGCATATCATTTTACGAAAACAACATCGGTGTTACGAAAAATATAGAAAAAATAATGAAAAAAAATGTTTGGAGTTCGTTCTAAATTTAAATATTATAGAGAAATATTTCTTCTTTATCATATAATATTTGGATTAACCCTATAAAGTATTATGGTAATTTAAGAAATGGTCTGTGATATATAAGTAAGGTATTACATCTGGGAGTAAAATTATCGATCTCAGAATAATAGTGATTATTATTTCACTGTAAGACTAAATTAAAAGATGAAAGGAAAAAAATCGTAAAGCGTCATATCTTTACTCCTAATATATGACTTTCAATTTTATATCCTGAAAGTATCAGTCTTAAAAAAACTTCTTAATAACTTGTGTGAATATTCATTTGAACATATCTTTTTTTTTGTACTTATTGTAAATTACTTTACCGATTTTTTGGATTTTATTGTCCTGGGTAGATATCACTTAGTTTTTCTTTATTCTAACGCTCATATCATGATTCTGTACTAATGCTTGTTAGTGAGCCAGTTTAATTACAGGCACTAGGGCACCAAGATACTTATTCAAATTTATGATGTTAATATTTTAGTTATGAAGTTAATATCAGTTAATTGTATTATAACTTAAATTGGAGTATCAAGTTATGAATAAAAATCCACACAAACAAACAAGTAAAATCTCGCGAGTCATCGATGCGAGTTTGTTACCGCTATCACTATCGAGCCGCTGTTGTCTCAGTTCCAAAACGTCGGATTCCAAAATGATCGCGCGTGGATTTATAACATTTAGCATGTTTGAAATTTTGATTGATAAATGATTTAATTTATACCAAAGTTAGTTAAATTCTCTTCAGCATCATTTGTTGTCCGCGTTCCCATATTGAATAAAACATTTTTAGTGCTTTGTTGGAATTGTTTCGAATTCTTAACAGTTTTGACAGATTTTTTTATCCACTAATAGTTCTTATCTAGATCTCAATGCTTTTAGAGTTAGTATGCAACGTCATAGAGTATAAGAGCTTTTTTTAAAACGAAATTTTAAATTATGATATTTTAGATTATGAAAATCACAGCGTATTTAGGGGTTTCTTAATATTTGTCGCAGTCTAAAAATATTATCTTTTAAAAGTAATATTTTACTAAATCTTCTGTTTATTTACAAAATTCAGCATTCCCGTGTCTTCGGTTAAATATTTTGTCTAAAGTATTTTTTAGAATAAATTTATGTATATTTGTCAATGACTTTTAACGTATGGTACATAGCGATGAGTACCGCGGCATATCTTAGGTGTTATCTTAATTATTACAATATGTTGTGGCGTACTGGAAAATACGTCATTCGTAGTCTGTAGAAGTTTATTTCGATGGCCGAAAAAAAAATTAGGCATGGACAAGGCAGTATTTGTGCGCACTTACTTTCATGAATGTCATTTAATTGTCTAACTGGTCATTTGAATACTAACATAATAAAACATTCCAAATTGGAGAATGGATGTTAAAATTTACGCATATCATAATCACTTAAATTTGTAACATTTTAGCGTTTGAATTATTTGTAAATTAAATGAAACAATTATAGTAAAATTTAACACCCATTCATATGTTATATATTATTGTTTAAATAGAGATGATTTTTATATATATATTTATATATCTGCGTACATTTCTATAGATTTTACCATGAATTTATTCGTTGTGAAAATTAATTTGAGTCTGCTGTTAAAAGGCACATGTAAATGCATATTTAGGATATAGATTGGTAGATGCGCTACTTTCCGGAGCTAGAATGGTGGAAAAGGAGTAAAATGAAAAAAAATAAATAAAAAAATTTAGAAACACATAATGTTGCTATTTGAAAAGCTGCACTCATCTTATTTTTCGGAGTCAAACGTTACCAAACTTATAGCAATATTGTAACCTTGATTAATGTTCCTCTTCTTGTTTTAAGAAAGATTGAATATTTACAATATACATTATAAATTAATAGCAATAATTAAATGGTTAGTAAAGATGCGATTAAACAAAGTACGATTTTTTATCGAAATAGTTTTTATAATAGAACTGAATGCAATTTTAAATGCTATTTTTGTTTCCTAACTTTCAGAGGTACTATTTATTAATGAAATAATATTATTATTATTATTATACATAATTGTATGTATTGACATGTATATAGGCAGTATGAGGTTGTTGATGAAGATGATTGTTATGTACAATAGTATTTATTATATGGCCCCTAAGTGCAGTTATTCAAATTTTAACATTCGCCAGTTGTTGCCACGTCCCTGCGAAGTTCACACGCCGTTAGCACAAAACTAAAAGAAATAGTTATATACGATATTTATGTGAATTTTATGTAGATATATTTTCTCTGATTACCTATCAAGCGTGTAATTCGAGATTAGCACATGTTGTTTAAAAAATGAATAGATACAACTTAGATTCATTTTTTTATAAAATAAATTGTGACCACAGTTTTATATTTAGAGTGCCTCTTGCCTATATAAGACTTATATAAAGGCTGCAAATCACGGAATATACATAGTTTATGTAGGGAATGAATTATAGAGAGATATGTGTAATTTTATGGTGAAAATTGTAAGTTGCGTTATGATATGTGACTTGCAACAGGTGACTTTTTTTTACAATCGCGACAACATAAGCCTTATGAGGACTTGTCTCAGGATAACCGACATACACCGTTACACTTGACTAATGTACACACGCGAGATAACACCTCCGTAGTTAGCGCATTCCAATCTTGTGATTTATACAATTAATAAAATTTAACCAGTGCAAAATTATTTTAATGACCAATACTAGGACAATAGTTTTATTTGTATAGTCTTAGATAATACTGTTAAGCTTCAACGACCGGAAGGCGCAAAGCCTAGACCGCGACGAGCGTTCATTGGTCACTTGTGATTATGTTACTATTTTTAAGTGGCATACATAAATATATAACTTATATTGCAATTTTTCTAAGTTCCTGTAGGTATATTGATTATTATATATTGGTACAATTTGTTTTAATGATTACGATTTTTTTAAATATAATTTATTTAGATTAAGTTTCGTGAATAAGAGCATGATATACATTACAATTTGTTTGAGCCACGTCTGTTTTCGCTGGGTCGCTGACCGTTCAATGTTTCGATGTTTCAAAACGTCGGTACCCAGCTGCTTTCGTACGAATTCTGTATATTATGCTGTAAAATTAATTGTAATCAGCACAAGTTCAAATAACGTAGGTCCACTTTATTTATATTATTATATAGCTTAAATCGTTGTTACTTCATAGAAGCGTCAGCGGTTATTTTTCCCTTAAGCTGTTTTATTTAACTTTCATTGTTGACATTTTAGATTAGTGAAATCTGTTTTGCCTTATCATTAATAATAGGTCATAATGTTGTAACAGAGAGCAGTACGATTTTGTTGAAATATAGTTACAGTATATCATAATGGTCGAGGGTCGAATTGGTATTTCGTCAATTGAAAATGCAACAGTACACAAATCCATCGCTGTTGATCATTGTAACTTTTGAAACAAATATAAGCATATCATAGCTGTAAAAATACAATTTTGACAAATAAAAGCTCTACAATCATTACAGAACCATTCTTTTATTTAATTTTCTCCACTTTACCAGAATCTCAGGTATGTACCATATTTGAGACAGAATATTAAACAATATTAAATTCGTTTCTTATGGTTTTTGTTTATTTATTTTGCAGATGTGCTTGGACATGGCTTGTGGGTCTCCGAGTATTGCAAGTCCCATACCTCCCAGTAGCCCAACAGCTCTGCCCTTGTGGTCGCCACTTCTGGCCCTGCAAGCTTGCCGTCTCCGCAGGTATCTTAGCGACGATTGTATGGCATACCAGAGCCGTCATTTACTTCATTCTGAAAGGCGTCGATGTGGCGTCTGCCTTGCTTCCTTTCCCTCGACTTGGCTCTTAGAACGCCATGCTGCCCTTCAGCACGCGTCTCAGTCGTCGACCGATGATAAGCCTTTCGTCTGCGAACAATGCGGACAGAGCTACCGCTATAGATCCGCTTACGTAAAGCACAGAGAACAAAACCACCGAGCAAGATTACCAGCCGATAAATTATTCACTTGTGACGTTTGCGGCATGCAGTTTCGATATCTTAAATCGTTTAAAAAACATCGCCTCAATCATACCTTGGAGAGACTTCATACCAAAAACACCGACCAACCGGAGGGTATCGACCAAGTTACTAGTACTAATGAAGTTTTAATCGGTCAGTGTGGGGAAATGGATTTGTCCATGAAGAAAAAGAATAGAACTGACGTCATCAGGACGCCACCTATCGATGTCACTGTCGATGGCGAACAAGATAGTACCGTAGATTCGAACGGGCCTACTGATTCTATTGTTACCGTCGATGATTCTAATGACTGCAGGAACTCGAGCGCAGACAGTGAAACCAAAAGGGAAGAGTCCCTCAAAAATGAAAGAAGGCGCGTTCCAGTATCTTTCGCAAGTGTGAGCTCCATGGCAGACAGCTCCGAGAGCGAGTCACGCGGTGACAGTAAACTCGAAAGTTCTAACTCACATTCCGGCATTCTAGGATTTCTGCAAAACGACGACAGGCAGAGAGACAGAGAAAGAAGATTCGCTTGCCCGTTCTGTGGTAAATGTGTGAGATCGAAGGAGAATTTGAAGCTTCACGTGAGGAAGCACACCGGAGAGCGTCCGTTCGTGTGTTTGTTCTGCGGCAGAGCATTCGGCGGGAAGAGCGACCTGACGCGCCACTTGCGCATCCACACGGGCGAGCGGCCCTACCACTGCGAGGCGTGCGGGAAGTGCTTCGCGCGGGCCGACTACCTGTCCAAGCACTTGACCACGCACGTTCACAACGCACGCTGATCGACCGCGCCGTCCGTTTTCGATCTTCTCATACCTCTATAGTTAATGACCGAGTCATTTTATAACAGCAAATTGGAATATTTTTTAAAATATTTTGAATCTTTACAACTTTATCGTGGATATATTTAAGCAGGTCTAAATAGAATTTTACCATATTGCTTTTTTTCGGAGTGGTGTCTATAGTTTAATAAATAATTTTCTATATTTATTATATAACGTTTAATGAATGGAAAGAAAACTATCGATTGCCGCTAAGAGGATAACTTTATCATACGTCACACTACATTCTGCTTGCAAACTAAGGCTAAATTATTTATATTTGGAATTAAGCGACATTCTTAATAGATTACTATTTTGAAATACTTGATTTTAGTTTTTAAATACGAGTATATTTTTTGACGATAAAAATACTTACAGAACTTAAATTTATTTTAGCTATTATTTTATGCTGCCAAAATATAAAATATTTTTTTTTTGAAACTTGATAAGATTGAAAACTCATTCCATGGAACGGAAATTAGGAAATTGTAGTGTTGACGGTAGGTAGGTAAGGGAATGGAAAAAAAGCTGTGATTAATATGATTAAGACCAGTCACCAAGTTTTAAAACATCGAAAATGTTTTGTGTAACTTAAAGTAATATTAAATGTCTAGATTTAAATTCATATTAGATGTAAGTAATCTCTCTGTGCCAAAATATGTACCTCATAAAGTAAACATTGTCGTAGATAAACTAATTCAGAACATTGTTTACACATTTCGCATATAATGTAGTTACAGGTTCATATATACGATCAAATAGATCAACCGAACAGAAGAAAAAAATACTTGCCCGCATTCAGTCCGCTCTGGAATATAAGTTCCGTTTCCGCTAATTTCATATTTCATGAAACTGCCGATAATTGTGATAATTATTTATAGATATAAACCGTACACGATGTAAGAGTTCTACGTGTTTTGATGGCAAAACATCTCGTTTGATACGTTTAGATGGATTCAACTTATTTATATTTTATAACGTTTAAATAAATTCATAAGCAATAACAAGTAGATTTTTGACACCGATATTCGCCTTTTAAAACATTTTGGTATTTGAATTAGGTATAATGTTTGACATAAGCAAGGGAGACATTGATATCCGACGGAATATTTATCTCTCTTTTTTATGGGAACGATTTTATTAATGCAGAAAATAACGTTTAAAGAAAAAGTGCCAATCTCGCTTTCCAGTATAGATTCCAGCTACATAAGTATTGATCCTAATAACGTTACAAGTGATTTTGTTAGACAACAATTTTCTGTGTTGAATTTTTGATATTTACTGGATTTTTACATAGTCTTATACCACATACATCTATAGTTCGATTAACAGTTAAACAGTTACCTCAACAACATTATATTTTTATACAACAAAATGAAATATTTATACACAAATTAAAAAATAAATTATTTGAAGTCATATATTATTATTATATTTATTATAAACGATAATTTTACTACAGGTGAATTAATAAATAATAAAAATATTTATTTAAAATTATTTTGAATGTACACAACATGTTTTCATATATATTTTAAATATGTTCGATTTTCGATTAAATAATAGTTTTAGTATTTAATTTTCTAGGTGTCGCGTCTGAGTGCAACTCATTGTCAATTAAATTATTATAATTAAGGGAATATAATATGGTATTGTGTATAATAGTCATTGTTCCAGTAAGCGGGCCAGTATTTTTTAAACATGAAAAATCCGTCGGGCATTAGTTACATAACGTAACGATAAACTCAAAAATAGACTTATATAAAAAAATAATGTTCGTACTTCTTGTAAGCTAATAGGCAATGCAACGAAAAAGCTGTTTGGTAACCGTTATTATTGAAGTTAGGGTTATAGCATAGTCTAATTTATTTAGTTAGTACTGTTGTCATTATTAAAGAGTTCATAGATTGTCGCCGACAATCGAGTCCGGTAAACACGCGTGAGTGAGGGAGTGAGTTATTCACATTGTAACGTAAATAAGGGAGATGCAAGATCTCCTGTCCTATAAACTGGACTAAAATGGGTGATAGTGCGAACAACCACATTAATTCTAGTGAATGTTTACTTAGTTAACATTCATCTTACTTTCAGTTTTACCACTATAAAATATTTTAGTAATGAAGATTTCATTCTATAATCTTTACCAAAAATAAAGAGCTAGTATGTCTCATTTTTTGACTGGACGAATTCAGTAACATTGTGTCTGTGTCTTTATTATTCATTGATTCAAGTCAAATATAGACTAGAAAATATATTTCAAGTCTATACTTGATTTGCCTAATAGCTGAATACATTAATACCGTTTACAAGTAACAGATAATTTACAAATAACGCGCACGTTCGACTCGTAGGGAAAAGAATATTTGAAAAGGAATTTCTCTGGTTTTTTTTTGTTCTTTGTTATACAGATAAATAAAGCGTATTTATTATTATATATTTGAATTTGCCAGAGGGATATTATAATAAGTAATTTTTAGGTAGTAGAAAACTTCTAGTATAAAACGAGAAGCAATACTCTGAATTTTTTATTTTTTACTACCAAAATACTCTTAATAACAATGTAATATTGATAAATTTGGCATTAGTAACATGCTAAATTCAAGTCTGATGTATTGACGTTTTTTTTCCAATTCTTCGTGTAAAATTTTAGGTATGATTAATACCGTCGAAATTAATGTAAACGCATAAACTGTGTGTATGTAGATGTTTGCCATTATGTCAAATTTATAAAAAAAAAAATAATCATTCGAAATTGATGTTGACTGTTTTTATAATTATATCAGCCGTAGTTACTTGATGTTGTGGTGTAAATTAGTGTCTTATTATATAAGGTAAAAATCACTCAAAGTAACCTTAAAAAAGTTTATGTTTCTTAAACAGATGTACTCCGATACTATAGTTTTGGAATATATATTTTTTACACATAGCAATTACTGAATTTAAAAAAAAAACCATTCAGACAGATAAGAGGTACCTTTGAGTGATTATTTTGAATTCTAGTAGTCTTGGTGTGGTCTTCTTTATAATACATGTTCACATAACTTATTACTGTAATTTATAATATATAATTTTAAATCAGATTCTAAATATATATCGAGCACAGCAATGTTTTGTATATATGTGCTATACCAGGACAATTGTGATATATTAGATTAAGTGATTATTCTGTTCAAAATGATAATGATTACCACTAAAGACATATTGTCCTTTTCTTCGGAGCTAGAATTTATTTCGTCTGTGTTATGGCCACAGATTATAAGCAAATTTTATGAACCTAATAATTTTACTACGTACTGTGAGCCAATGGGCATTATTTACTATCAGTTTTTTTTATTTTATTTAATTGTACACACAAGGTGCGAGAGGTTTTTAAGTATCAGATTTATATGGGATCGGTGTAAGGACAGTTGTATATTAATTTAGATTCGCGCACAATTTTAAAAGTGTTTAACATTATATAATTATCTCCGTCCAATTATAAAACGCGTTTGGTTATAATTTATAAAAATTATGTTTAATGGAATATTTTTTAACAGCGATTATTATTTCTTGTACGAGAATATATATATATTTTTTTTCAATAACATATTAATGTGTCTTCTCTAATTCAATTTACATCGAAAAGCAACGATTGACGAGACTTCTAACTTGATTGACATAAGTCTTTTAAATGTTCTGTAAGGTTTTCAAACGGCAATCACCAAGGGATGAATATAGATATATGATACGTTGTACTATTTAAATGTAGTCGATGTATTAAACTAATATTAACGGAAGAAAGACAACGAATGCTAACTTGGTGGTTTGATAATATTGTGATATTACTATTAGTTGTAACCGCGCTATGTCTGACAGCTGAAGTCTCTCCACAGCCTAGCCAACGATCGAACGTAGACTGATTTTCGGGTAGACATAAAGTAGGCCAGAAATATCGCAGTGAATAATTAATATAATTAATAAATAGGTATTGATTTTAAACATTAAATGAAAGCCAAAACGCAGTCTCAATAGTTTATGATATAAAACCATAAGAGAGTTTATTTAATTTTAAACATAACTTATACAGAATGTTTTATATACGGACCTTAAATTATTTTTCAGATGTATTGATTTTTATACATGACCATATACAAACAATGAATAGAGGTAAGTGTAGATATCGTAGATGGGTCTATTAACTGCGTGGTGCTACAATGTGTAATAATATGTGATAGATATTGTTCTTCAGAGACATTTTATTTATCGATGCTTCCATAGTTTTATTAAAATATAATCACATTACATTTTGATATACAAACAACATCAGCAATAATTTGGTTTAAGAACATAATTACATAAGTTTATTCTTTTTCCAGTATTGATAGTATGATTTCGTTTGACTTAATGGGAGTCTCTAAAACCAAAGTGTTTTTATTTTATTACGTTCAAACGTTCAACGTTCAAAGCTTTGGTTTATGTAATTGGTAGTAGAAATAATGGATTACAATAAGTACATAATTATTTTATTCTTTGCTGAATCGTTTTTTTTTTGTTAAATAGCGTTTAGTATTTTTTAACGTTAGTTATTTTAATTTATTATGTATTTAATATAACGAAACAGGAACAGCTAGATAGTTAATATTAATTTCATTTCGACTCGTTAATGTTCGATCACGTGTGTTAACTTGTTTTATGGCGTTTTTTTATTGTATGGCGAAGTTAAGAAAATATCTTCGTATGGTACAAGATCAATGCTTGAAGATTATGCGGGACGATATCTTGTGGTGAAATTTAATATTAGTCTCACTTCTGATAGGTAGTTTAAAAAAAGGTTTTTGTTGTAAAATGTTTTTAATTCAATATGTCTATTTTGAACGGGAATTTATTCTCCAAACATAAACGTATAATTTTGTTTTATGAAAATCTTTTTTAATTTTAGTTAATGATTATTTTTTATTGAATTTGAAGATTTATGTATTGTTATGTAATTTTGACTTTTGGTATTTACAATGTTACAAGCATATATACAATAGAGAACATTGTTTGGAGGATAAATTCTCTAATTATAAGCCAACGCTAGTGTAATACATACTGTTATATAATATAATATATTTTTTTTACTGGTATATTTCAGATAATTATTACTGTTAAACAGATAGTCCTGTTTTATAGTTTTAACACGTCAAACTTTTTAATAGAATTTTAAGATTTTTTTATTTGGCAAATATTATGTCAAATTTTTATCAACGGAACAGTCCATTGGTTTTAAATCTCTTGTCCATTTTCCAACTAACTTAGGATAGTTCAATATTTTGGATATGTATTAAGTCACTTAAAATTGCTATTGTGTATATTGTTTCAATTAATATTGATGTGCAAAATTATAGTAAATGTCTTGGATCTCTAAAAATTAAGAAAAAAAAAGACAAAAACACTTCACGAAATATCTAAATGTGCAATAAATGTGTGTGTTGTAGTGTTACCATTAGGCGTAAAAATTTTTACTAAAAAATATGGTTACTAGCACTGACGGACAGCGGAACCAGCTGTGCGTCTATTTTAAATGTTTTGCGACATAATGATGATCTCAATATAAGTAACCATACTTTTTAGTGTGTTAAATGAAAATTTGGCACTTAAAGGCACATTTTCCTATTATAAAAAATGGTTTGAAAACGTGTTGAAAATGGATTTGTTGGGTAATTAATTTCGTAATGAAATATATTTGTTTCATTAAAAGTTCTTTTATTTCAACCTCATTTCCTTTTAATTACATTTATGATAATTATTATATTTAAATAAAAGTTAGGTACTACGAAATAAACGATTAAATAATGATAAGTAAAACAATCTGTAGGTACTAACTCTTGACTTCCGAAGCATAACTCCCGAGGCCATAGTAAAACTATAGCAGTGATTTACTACGATTAATTTTCTTTCTATTGAGATCTATATTAATAATAATTAATTGCAAAAACATGGCAGCTAAGGGTTTACCTTTTTATGTAAAACTACCCTACTCGACTGCATAGAGTCAGTCACTCTTTTGCGGGGCAATGTGTACGTTTCTACAACAGGATCCCAGAAAGCGTTCAAAATACTTCAGATGCTAAATTTAAAAAAATTGTAAAGGATCGCTTGTGTGCTAAATATTATTAAGGTCCTGCAGACTTCGGCCACGGCGGCCAATCTCAAAAGAGACTAACCAACTGCGCAGGAGATATTATAGTGCACAAGTGTTTGCGCAAACACAGGTGCACTCTTTTCTCCTTAGCAATCCGACACGACCGGAAAGAGTTCAGGCGCAGGACCAACGGCTTAACGTGCTTTCCGAGGCACGGGAGTGAAGACACTTCCAACTTCCAGACTCCGGGCTGCTACTGAGAATTTTCTGACAGAAATCCTAATAACTATTTATTGGCCCAACTTGGGACTGGAACCCAGGACCACCGAGTCTGCGGCCTTATATCTAGACACTAGACCAACGATTATACAATTAATGAATTTATGGATAATAGCACACCTTGGGAATGAACGATCGCCGCATGGCAATTTCTTTCTGTTTTTTTTTTTGTAAAAGACAAAAAAGTCAACCCGCTGAGTTTCTTTTGCCGGTTCTTCCGGTTCCGAACCGGTAGTAGTTTCGAGTTTGACAATCAATAAGTAAGTGTAATACTTCAATATCGAATAAAGTATTTTGAATTTGAAAAAAGGAAATAACACGTTTGAAGAGGTAGTGAAATCTATATGTAACTCTATTCTAGCCCTTCAACGCGGAAAGGCTAAAATAGAGTTACATACATATTAAGTTAAGGCTTCGCGACCCACAGGTGAAAAACAAATCTTTACCGTAATTAACCTAACCGAACCCGCAGTTTCGCATTGAATTCGGTTTGGGAAGAAAATAGTTATAGCTATTTTGTGTTGGCTGAAATACTGGATAATAAAAATGTGCGTGAAGTATGTTAAATTTAAAGTTTAAATTAATTAAAGTTAAACTTTACATCGATAACTTTTGTACGTTTCGACTATTACCTCGAACAGACATACAGATAGACAAAAAAATATTCTTTCGGTTTTTCATAACTTGCTATTAGTCATTATTACTTAAAAAGAAGTATTTCGTTATTTTGAAATAACAGACACTTTAATTTTATTTATTTGTATCGATGAAACGGATATCCACTATCCGGTTTAACTTGATTATCGGGTTGGCTATAGAACCCGGGGGCAATATTTTGTCGTAGGTAGAATATTCAATTCAATAAATTCCCAAATCTTGGTGACCACTTACCATCCAGTCTGCTTACCATATTAAATTAAAAAAGAGTCAAAAGATTAATTACATTGGCTAATTCATGTATGAGCTATCCTTTTCGTCGTTACTTATAACTCAAAGGAACTGAAACCTATTTCAATATGACCTTTAGTATTTATAGCGTGTTATTAAGACGCCCACGCGATACCGATATTAATTATATAAATTAAATGATTAAGGGTTCAAATTAAAAAGAATGTGTATGATATAAATAATTTAATTCTAATTAAATAGATATTGTAGAATATAATTTAAATTATATAACATTTTATATAATCATAAATATTAGGATATTTACAGAAAATTATATTCGACATTTATTATATACTAGCTGTGCTCCCTGTGGGTTTCACCCGCGTTTAATGAATATACCTAAATATAATAAATAAAAATCAGCCTAGAACCTTCCTCGATAAAAGGACTATACAACACAAAAATAATAATTTTTAAATTAGAAACCTTAGTTCCTGAGAATAGCCGGATCAAATAAACATACTTCAGCTTTATATATTAATATAGATTTAAGAATCGATACAACAGAAAATACGATGTGAGATTACAGAAAACCTTTCTTATGTAGTTTGTAATCGAATCGAAAGCAGATTATTTGCATTTTCAATATTTTTAGAGGCTTTAGCCCCCTAGGCACTGTGTCATTTGGGGCCATCCAATTCGGAAGCTGTTAGAGTAAAATTATATTATTTTTGGTTAGGTGAGTGGTGGCAGGGACTCTGCTGCCAGCCAGGGCTCCTAGGCCGATACATTGTAGGTTTAGCCATAAATTCAGGACTATATGTTTAATCTATCTACCAATTATTGGTACAAGTGGTATAATAAGCTCAAATCTTTCTCCTTAATTGAAGATTATAAATGCAATATCCAATATATAAATAGAGATCTGATGCCTCTACGTATGTATTTGAAATAAACGATCATAATTATTGTTGAACTTGAGCAGGGTGGTTTCTCTGCTCGTTTAATAAATATTGTTTGTAACAACTCAACACTTCTTTCGCTATCTTGGCCCACCTTCTGTTTCACTACTTAACCGAGTATCATGAAATTTTGCATACACATTGTCAGAGGTACAAAAAAAGACAAAGCATATAGCATAGCAGGTATATCTAATACCTGCTCTACCCTAACACGCCGGCAAAGCCACGGTAACTAGTAGATATAAATGTATATATAATAGAACATATAAATCTGCGACGTCTAGTAGAAGTTTCAAGCAGTGAATACGAAGGTAAGTTACAAATAATGTTTAGTTATCTACCGAACATCGGGCAATTCAAACAAATGGGTGTACCACAAACGAGATTGCCACTAATTTAGGGCAACCGAATCCTTGCAAGTTATTTATTCATTTTACGACGTCGTTACATTCATTTATGGAACGAAGCGTTTTGTTTACAACACATACTATCGCTAATAAGAATGTGACGAAAATATTTATATTTTATCGGTTAAAATTATTTTAACGCCGCTACCCGTTTTCAGTCCCATTTTCACCGTTAAATTAGAATTATAAATATTATCGGTACAACTCGGAGAGGTAAAACTTTTTTTTAGGAAATTTCCTCGTCTTTATGGATCTTTTTTCACATTTTAGATATCTGAAATATTTGCAAAAAACCAAACCATATTTATTTTTCACTAAATTGTTTATAACTTTTACAATTTTTGCGAACCCCAATTTTCCACTTGAACATTTTTTCTAGATGGCATTTCGAATCGAATGAGACCAAAACCATAATTTTCGATGAGGTTTAACAGGTTTTCTTCAAAAAGGCACTTTTTGACTAGACTAACAAGCGAAATCGTGGGAGTGAACTAGAGACTGTGCTTTGAACTGAAACTTGTACTAAGTACACGTTTACAGAGTTAGTAGTTGTATATTCGTTATGAATTCATAACTGGTTAGATATTTCTGCAGTGTTGAGACTGAAACGTGATCTCGGGTCGCTTACTTGCTTGAATACTAAATAGAATAATATCTTGCTATTCTCAACGGCAATCAATATTATATTGTTAAGCTATATTGTGTCTATCGTATAGAATTAAAGCGCGTGCTTATTTTAACATGTGACCGAAATGAAAGGTTTTTGCGTTATTAATGTTAAAAAACGATAAATTTTACATATTAATACTTAAATAAAAAAATATCATTTATATTTATTTAATACCTCTGCATGAATTCTAAAATGGTATAGGTATAAAAAAGTCATTTCCGTCGTATCAACTAACTTATTCGGCGCGGTTTTTGTGACCATTTTATGTTAAATTAATATAATAAGAAAATTATCATATTATTTTTATCTGAGATATATTTGTTAGCCTTTAATTATATTTTGGTTTGTTAACTGCTAATTATCTGTAAAGAAGAAACGGAGGAACGGAAACTTTTTCATTTGTCTAAGTAATGTCTGATTGTGATATCGTAATTCCGAAAGCAATAATCTATTTTAATAGTTTTATTTTATTTAAAATCTACGTTATTATTGATTCTTGGCTGTGTTGATTTTTTGTTTGATGATTGTTTGTTTGATCCGGGTATTCTCATGAACTAATGGTTCGAATTTAGAATTATTTTTGTGTTTTAGGTTTAGTCCTTTTACCAAGGAAGGATCTAGGCTGATTTTTAATCATTATATTTTTATTAATTATACGCGGGTGAAACCACAGGGCACAGCTAGGTCATTTATATAAATCTTGCAAACATTTGCCAAATTATGCAGTTAAATCTAGTATTTAAAAATATATATATAATTTATACTTTATATTATTCTAGAAATTATTATACAGATGGAGTAACCCAGGACTCAGTACCTGTTAATTTTTATGCAGCATTATATTTAATTATAGAGAATTGATAAATATAATAATTCGATGGATAAAAAATAGTAATTACTTACTGAGTTTTTTGCCAGCTTGTTTCGCTTGTACTAATCTTGATCTTGTCCGTCTGTGGTAATTATATTTTATATAACAGTAAAGGTGGTAGAGCTTTAGCTTTGTGCAAGCTCGTCCGGGTAGGTACCATCCACTCATCAGATATTCTACCGCAAAAGAGCAGTACTTAGTATTGTTGTGTTCCGGCTTGAAGGGTAAGTGAGCCAGTGTAATTACAGGCACATGGAACATAACATCTTAGTTCCCACGGTTGGTGGCGCATTGGCGATGTAAGCGATGATTTACATCTCTTACAATGCCGGGCGTTGGTGTTAAAAATGTTAACGTAAAACTCACCGTTTCCGAGATGTTTGCAAACTCTCAACTCATTTTTATACTTAGGGGTTAACCCCTAACCTGATCCGATCGAAAAATCGAGTAACGGGGTTTTATAACGAGCGAACTCATTTTTTGTACTAAAATTTCTAATAAAATTTGTCATTTATAATATAAGGATAGCTATAGTATGAACACCTTACTAACTTACCAATATCTTCTCAATAAAGTACACAACAGCTGTTAACTTTTTACTTAGTTCAGTGACTAGAGAACTTAGTTCGTGTAGTTTTAAGCCTCGTTTGAACATAATCTGTATTCACTCTACTTTTGCACGTAACGAACGTAACGTAGCCTTGCTAGTGAATTTGAGATGAAATTTGTGATGCGAAGAACACGTGTGCACTTGGGAAAGTTTTAGAGTATGGCGTTAGTCACATTAGTTTTGTTGCGAATGTCCGCTGCGTTCACACTGTGTCTTAAGGTGATTCCTAGACAGCTTCTCTCCATTGCTCTTTATGTGGCTTGAATTTTTGTCTTAGATTTTGTATCAAATGACCATGTTTGGCAATCGTAGACTAGATAGTAGACTACATGGTAGTATCGCTGAATCTAAAATAATTTTCTTTAATTTCATTGGGAGCTGATATTTTAAAATCTCTTTGTGGGCCCAAAACTTCTTCCAGATTGAGTCTATTCTTCTATTTATTTCTTCTACATTTCTTTTCGTATTAAATGATAATTGCTTCCCTAGATAAATATATTCCTGTACATATTCAAGTGGCTCATTGTTGTTTAAGATAGGTATCATTTTGTCATTAGTCATAATTTTTGTTTTTCTGAGGTTCATTTCTAAGCCGACACGATTGCTTGCTGCCTGTAGATCATTTATCATAACACTTAGTTTTTCATGCTTTTCTGATGACAAGACAATGTCGTCTGCAAACCTTAGATGACTCAAGAACCTTCCATCCACATTATTTCCTTGTGTTGACCAAGGTAGATCTTTCGTTATATTCTGTAGTACCGCTATAAACAAATTAGGTGATAGTTGGTCACCTTGTCTTTCAATATATATAATAGCAGATATAAATCTATTTGTTATAAACACATATAGACAAGGTCTCTAAATTTCAGTGGTTGATTCAATGTTTGCAAAATAACAAAGCAATGCAATTCATACGTCCGCAAATTAATTGGCGGACAGGTAGGGTCATTGACCCTACCGCTTATATAAGAGTCCAAGGGTGCTTTATCGAACCTTACTATTAAACACAATAACAGTATTTTTATTAAATATTATAATAATATTCTCTCCTTTAACCCATGCTATTTGTTTTATACGTATCACTTTACTTTAATGCTCGTTGTTTATACACATTTTTTTGTCAATTCGGATAAAAATATGATATTGCAGTGAGCAAAACTAGATTTGTATTATTGCATGATGATCAATGGTTTTAGGTGTATTCCAGGCACGGGAGAATAGCTTTGCCAACTCCTAAGCTACATGAAAGATTTTTATTCTTAGCAATTTATTTCAATAAACACATTTTAATAAGTTGCTTAGAATTTATACAACAATAATATTTACTACATCACTACTTTAACAATTTTTCATAAGCTCATACTAAATGTCATTAGGGATATTTTTACGTACCTAACGTTTATTTTTCTTTATTTCAAGTAGTAGATAACTTGCCCTTTGCGCAGTTGGCAATGATCCTTCCTTCCGCTGATGGATTGTGATTGGTTTCCAACCCCCAGTCTGACTTTATTATATAAATAAGGTTGTTGTCTACCTTAAGAAAAAAATAACCGCGCGAAAAGAGAAAATAAATTAAATTTGCAAATATATTCAAGTAAAATGTAACAATTAAATAGTATATTTTTTTAGTTAATTTTGACTTAACATTGCTATTATATTGTCTTGTCGTTAATGTCAATTTTCAAGATTATATTTAAGTATTTATGATTTGATTACAAACTTATTTAATCAAAATTCCAAAACCGCATTTCCAATTCAAATATCAGACGCCGTATTTTCTTACAGTACAATCAAAGTTCGTTGAAATGCTCCAATTTCGTTGTGAATTACCAAATTAACCAGTATAACCACGAATCTGCAATTATTTAATCGTTTTTGAGGTGTTGCTCCACAGAAAACATGAACTTGTAATATACCAAAAAACGTTATAGTATATAGTCCGAACAACATTGCTGGTTAACTCTCTGAGTGTTTCTAAAGTTCTTTACAAACTCAGCAGTGTATAATAAACAAGATAAATGTTTCGGATTGCTTATAACGTAGTAACAGGTCGTCGTATAGGGTTCCCCAGCCGGGCACGCGGCGGTCGGGAGGAGTGATCATCTACACTTTGTGATGACAGCCTAATGGACTTACCGCGAAATCATACGAAAAGAATATACAAGAAATATAAAAAGATTTCGTTTGCGCATAGTTTTTTTTTTAATTAGTACATACATAAATATTCATTTAAAATTAATGATTTCATTTATATTTATGAAATGTGATTGTCTCGTGGACTTTTATAAAATTTTTGTTTTTCTATTAGTCTAATATTATCTGGTTATGCAGTAAGTAACATAGCATCATAAATTGTATATGCAATGTTAATTTCGATTATTAAATATCTATGACAAATTATGTTCTGAGCGGGAAGATTATTTAATTCGACTAGGGACTAATAAAATATAAACATGGCAACCCTAGAACCGAGCTCCGGCGATACTCAGTGTCTCAGTCTACACAGGGACGTTGACGGGCTTAGATCGCGTTCTACGTCCTCTACATCCCTTCATATATGTCATTACAAACTGAACGCGAGTGAGTGTATGTGAACTTCTTACTAGCTGAGTGCAATCCTCTTTAAAAAAAAACGTCATCAGGAGTCAACAACCTGTTGTGATCACCATACGTATGTACGTTACATTCATCAAGTTGTAATTATGCATGTCCAAGCGCTTATTAGTATTAATTATTATTGGCCCACATGCAGTTCAAGGTCGCTTTTTTCTCACAACTTTTTGTTTCAATCAATCATTAAAATCCATTAAAAAAGTTTAGGTTCGAAGAACAGTTTATTTATTTTATACCTTATCATGGAGCGTTCGAAAGTTAAATTGAGTTACGATAAAGTTATGAAAATAAAAAGACAGTTTTATATTAATAAAATATGTATATTATAAAAATAATAATTAAATATTGTGATTTGTATAAAGTAAACAGTCGAAGGAATATGAACTATCAATAAACAGACATTTATATTGGTTTGTGGCGGCAATTGATATATCCTGTACAACCGGCTCGCTTCGGGGCGGCGGAAACGTCGGATTCATTCAAATAATTTAATTAAATCTCACGCTGAGCAGAGCGCAGCCCAGTTTCACAGCTGCACTTCAAAATAGGGATGCGCTTTACAAATTTAACGATTAAATACAATTTAAGATGCAATTAAACTGTTAATGACGTTAAACTAAGTGATATAATTTTACTATAAATGTTTTATATGACACAATATTATAAAACCAAAATGATATCCGTCAATGGTAGTTGAGTATTAGATTTTTTATGATATACTAGCGACCCGCCCCGGCTTCGCTCGAGTAGTAGAGTAAATATTCCTAAAAAAGACAGCGGGACGCGGGGGCGCACAAGCGGTTGCATCGCGCGTTAGTATGACCACTTGAATTTATTTATTACGCGATAGTTTTAAAATTACGATAACTCCTAAGATATTCATTTAAATTGGGTGGTGTACAGGGCAATTATAATATGCATGAAATACTTAAAGTACCTAAATAACGTATATAATTTGATAAGGATTAATATCATATCCGGTTTTATAGCTTTCCAATTATCACATTATTATGTAACCATCTTTTAAAAATTAAAGTGGGTATAGTTATCCTTAAAAGATAGACATATGCCATCGCGGACTTTTCTGTAGATCTGTGAAAGGGGAAAAAATTCACCATACATTATTTTGCTATAATTCAAAGGGATTTTACAGCGTTTGCGTTTTCGATGAAAACGCCCAATGGGCTTTTTTCCGAATTCTTCAACAATTATCGTCATATTTCAACAAAATTACAGAAAAAATTAATGAACTATACACGTAAACCTTCCTATTGAATCACTTTATCTATTGGTGAAAACCGTAAGAAAATCCGTTCGGTAGTTTATTAGTTGATCGCGTTCATATAGACAGGCACGAAACGCAGGGGACTTTGTTTTATATTATGTAGTGATAAATTGTAGGCGTATCACAATATTAATAATAATAAAACATATTGGTTCAATGTGAAATATCAAAGAGAATATAATTTCAGAGATATTTAATACATATAGAATATTGTATGTACATCCCTACCTCGACGCAGAAAGGCAGAATGGTCCGACCAGTCATTCGATTCCAGAGGCGTTGTACCATTTGTTTATGCATGAAGGAAGCCGGTCTGTGAAACCACATAGTGGTAAGAAACACTGACTCCTTATCATTGACGTCTGCCCATATAGATTATCATCGCAAAAGCCTATCCTAAATTTTTTTTTAAATAGATTTTTTTGTAACTGCAGAAGGTTTAAATGGGGACATTCACAGCAGGAGTATAGCGCACTATTATTAAATGTAGTTGTTTTTTTTTAAATATAAAGTAAGTAAAACCAAGATATGGGATAATAATAATGTATTTTTGCTCCAATCGAATCATTATTTGTCATCACTTACAGGTAGACCCAGCAGCATACGCGGTTAGGACGGTTAGACAACTATCTGACATTGATAAATGATAATAGTTTGGTATATTTTAGCTATTCTCATATTTGGGCTATTTGTAATCTTATAACTCCTACAGACTTCTTTTGAGATGTTTTTGGTATACTGGGAATAATCCTACGGTATCGTCAGAATATATTTACAACAATATCATGCAGATCTTATAACAACATTTATAATTGTATATGATTATTACCTGTCAGTAAATTTAATTGTATTGATTGTTATAAAAATAACTACTGAGGAATTATTCCTGCTTGCACTTACCTTCACAAATCTTCACAAATCGCGCGCTGGCTCTCGATGTCACCGCCTAACTTTGACATCAATTTAATCGCGCACGAAGAAATTTGGCAACGAATTTCTTTGTCGCACCTCTTGACAACAGAATTCATTACCAACACACGTGTCTTGGGTTCCTTCAAATGAGGACGTGAAAAGACGAGGCATTTTCGGGCCGGCAAGGCGGCTAGGTGGACGGCTAGTCAGAACACTCTTCCAAACTGTACTAGTCGTCGTCGCGTTTGACTCTACTACCACTTACCATCAGGTGGAGTAGAGTTTTTTGCCCTCCAGGGAAATGTAAAAAAAATAAACCCAGTAAGCATACTGGGTTTCCTTCGAAGAATTTTAATTAGACAGAGACTCGCTTATTGATTGATTTTAGGTCAGTATAGTAAAGTAATTGGAAGTAATTATTCAACAAGGGCAAGGCAGCACCTTTATTTTGTTTTGGGACTGGATATAGATTTTAGTTACCTATGTCACACGGGATTGACAGTCTTCTAGAAACGATTTAAAAGTCGCCATTGCTACTAAGATTAAACCTCTCTTCTCTTCTATTAACACTCATGTTTAAATCAAATGTTAATGTTTACTCGGTGGTAGAGCTTTGTGCAAGCTCGTCTGGGTAGGTACCACCCACTCATCAGATATTCTACCGGAAAACAGCCTTACTTTGTATTGTTGTGTTCCAGTTTGAAGGATGAGTGAGCCAGTGTAATTACAGGCACAAGGGATATAACATCTTAGTTCCCAAGGATGCTGGCTCATTGGCGATGTAAGCATGGTTAACGTTTCTTACAGTGCCAATGTCTAGCGGCGTCGGTGACCACTTACCACCAGGTGGCCCAAATGCTCTTCCGTAAGGCTCGTCGTAGAGGATCAATATGTGAGAGATATTACATTTAATATTTATGTCTATCCTGAAATCAAACCCTTGATATACGAAGGTTAATACGAAAAAGGTGTTTATACGAAGGATATTTCAATGAAGATATTTTTAAGAAACAATGTGGGCGTATTGGACTGATTTTATATTGCGATATAAAGTTTGATCCTTTCTATAAATAGATATGTTTCGGGTCACTCGTTTTTCGCAGTAACTGCCGTCTGACCTCTACAGCCCAATTATAGATGGCCTACATTAGTTTCGATCATTTAAGAAGCATCTAAATTCTCTTTGATCGAACAGCTGATGAATGCCAAAATTTTCCCTTTAATTTTTATTAAATTAACTAATTGTGCTATAATTTGATGATTGTTAATGATTATTGATTTGATTTGATTTCATGATTTTAGTCACCATTCCAAACGAATATGGTTTATACAAGATTTACTTTAAAATTGATTTTTTGTCAAATTCAATACATCGTGTTGCATACTAATTATTGTGATAAAGTAAAACCTAAATAAATTATTATTATTTACTTGTAATTACCGGTATACAGTTCTTGGCATTTACTTGTAATTAATGTTATGATATAATAAAAATAATAGTAATATCCTGGGACATTATTCACACACGGCCATCTGATCCCAAACTAAGCAGAGCTTGTACTCTGGAAACTAGGCAACTAATATACTACATATTATACTACTTTTCTTTCGTAAATACATAATAATTTTTCAGTATGTATATAGATAATTACACCCAGACTCAGGACAAACAGACATGTTCATGCACACAAATGTTTGTCCTGGGTGGGAATCGAACCCACGACCTGCGGCGAAAGGCAAATGCCTACCAAACACGCCAACCGGCTCGTCAAATATTGCAAAGATATCTAAAATTAATAAACATATCTTCACATTTTTTAAAATTTATACCTAATTATTTTTATCGAATAAGTATTAGGCGGTTTAACAGTACTGGTCAAAAGTTGTCTACTTCTAATCATGCGTTATTTTTATAATGTTGGAGACATATTTATAACAACTATTTGATATTTAAAAAAAATGCGGTTGACATGGCATGTCGTGTGAATAAATTCTGATGTTGACACAGTTTCTGAAGAGTTAACACTTGAATACGCTTGTCGTGTGCCCTTTGGTTTGGATAGGAACCAAATATAATTGAAATTAAAAAAAGGCCTGGAATCGATTTGTTCTGCCAACACTATAAATACATCGATACTCCTACCCACAGTAGATATTATTTTATTTTTAAAGCACGTGATAGATTTGTTGGCCCATCAAACTATGAGATAGAAGTTACAGAGAGTCAACTTGTGCTTGTGCAATAAGATTTCTGCACAATAGCTTGATCGTGTCTTATTACTTTGTTAATTATATATTTTGACATATCATTAATATCCAGTCAACTTCGTTTCCAGCTCTTTAAACATATAAAGTTAAGTTTCTTCTTCCATTGCATTTTTTCCTTGAAAGTATTAAATATCACAATATTCGCGGCACTGTGGCCTCATGTGGCCACTTAGTCCGCTTTCATTAAGCCCGCTACTATAAGTTAACCGTAATAAAACCTCATTATTACAACCTTTTAGAACTAAACATAACTTTTTTTAAAGTAATAAATATGATCAAAATTATATTATCAAAACCTCTTAAAAATCAGATATAATAAAATAACAATTTAGAAAGTTACTAATCGTTTAAAGAAATTCATCACATATGCTAGAATCTTAGAATGTTTGCTATATATATATCGATATTGTACATACTACTATAAAATATAAAGAAAAAAAACTTGTATTTTCCAAGTCTTTTGAGATAAATCGCTGTCACTCAGTTCTGACATTATTTAAATGAAAGGCAACACTGACTGACTATGCTATATAATATCAGAGCTTTCAATATTCGTGTTTAGAATTGGTTTGATCGCTTACTATTTTTAAATTACGCGATATATTTCGATACGCCATAATTTATATAATTTATTCTGGAATTTATTTATATAGAATATTCATATAGAGCATTATTAGTGAATTTTATAAATATAAAGTGTTTTAGGCAGTCAACGTTTACGCCGAATAAATAATGTAACATAGGTATATAAAATTAATTAACCACTGAATCGTAGGTCTTAGATATATCTATTGGAAATTCCATAGTAGCCATATTTATCCTTATCAAAACAAATACCATTTTCGTTGAAAGCGTTCAAATCGTGATTGTAACTGTCGCTTACACTTTGCAATTTCGATCAATATTTCAGTATTCTTAGAGATAGTAGATGGGGCGAGCGGTAGTTAGATTATTGCAGGCGGAGAGATCGTTTGGATCAATCGTGATTGCATTATATTTATTCTATTTATAACATATGAAATAAAAATTATTTTGCAATTCGGCAAAATATAGGATAGTAGTGGCAGCATAGTGACAATCCATTTCCTATCCCACTACAAAGCTGAGACCTCACGATTACTCCATCACGCTGCTTCAATACAGGCTTCTATACACAAGTGGCAGAATTAAATCCAGCTCATGCAGATGTCGCATTGGAGATGAAATATTTTTTTATAGTATAGGTAGGCGAACGAGCATATGGGCTAAGTGGCCATCAACGCCCAGAGATATTGGCAATGTAAGCGATGGTTAACATCGCCAATGCGCCACCAACCTTGGAAACTAAGATGTTATGTCCTTTGTGCCTGTAATTACACTGGGTCACTCACTCATCAAACCGGAACACAACAATACAAAGTAAGGCTGTTTTGCGGTAGAATATCTGATGAGTGGGTGGTACCTAAAAGCCCTACCACCAAGTAAATAGTTAATATTTCTTACACCGCAAAAGCCTATGGTGGTGGCCAATTAACATTAGGTGACTCATTTGCACCTCCTATAACATAAAAAAAAATTGTCAGCTTGAATATAACATTTAAGTTATCGTACAGATAAATAATGTATTATTTATTAAGCTATGTATAAAGATTGTAAGACGAATAACACACTTTCCGTCTTTGTAGTTCTTTCATTGGCTTCTTCCATTAAAATAAAAAGGGTCTAATAATAAGATAATCTTCCACTTTCTTTTGAGATCATAATTATATATTTCAAAGACAATTGTAGAACTACATTCAGTTTTAATTTAATGGAAGTGATGTTAATATTATTTACGTAGATAGAGTTTTAATAGTTAGTGATTTAAAAAAATAATTTAAAGTTAACTTCGGTTCGTAATATAGATTCTATAGTGGAAAATCAGCAACAGACTTACTAGTTACTCATTTCCAACAGTTAATAAAAATTCAAAAACAGCTACTGCTGACTTTAGGTGGAAATATCTGACTGACTAATAGAAAACAAAAAAAAAACCACAATAATTATTATAATATATTATAATTAAATATAAAAATTGGGAAAATACGAGTATATACACATTATGTAATAAGTAACTGGTTCAAAACGTAAGTTTTATATACAATAGGAAATAAACGATACCTATTCAAAACAAAATATGATTAACATAATACATTTTACGTTTATTTGTTTAAGTGTGTTTAGCGATATGGAAAATATCAGTGAACTGTTAACAGCTGATTCATTGGACCGGTATCATAAACAATGCCGCTTATTAATTAATTATTCATGATACTTAGTATTTTTTGATTAAAAGCCTGTGTAGGGAAATTCGAATAAATAAAAACTCAATATGGTTTTTTATTATTCGAATTTGCATTGTTTAATGAGAGCTTAAGCGAAAAACCAATATTTGCATTGTTTAGCGTATAGTTTAGTCGCGTAAAGTAGCGCATGCTTGCGCAGACGCGTTTTTGCTCGCTAATTCTAGCTTATCTATTTGATATTTTTTGGGTTTAAATTTTGTTTATTTATATACGCCTTCATTTCAATTTGAAGATTAAACTGTACAGCTTTCGTCCGAACTTAATGTCCATAATTATATTTTGTGTCTTATTTAAATTTAACTTAAATCCTGTGTTAAAAACATGAACAAACAATGAAACACATTACATAATACAAAAATATATCATACCGTAGATTCTGCTGAGAAAAAATAACAGATGAACTTTTTATTAATACATTGATATTTAAACCGAAAATTCCTTATGATTAAAAATATCTTGTATAAATATGTATAAAATATTTTAAATACATATTTATTTCCGTTTAATAACAAGGAATAAAAATAAACTCAATATATCAGACTTTAAACAATCGACTGCCTCGTTGGTCTAGTGGCTAGGTATAAGGCCGCAGACCCGGTGGTCCTGGGTTCAATTCCCAGGTCGGGCCAATAAATAGTTATTGGTTTTTTTTTGTCAGGAGATTCTCAGCAGCAGCCCGGAGTCTGGTAGTTGGATGTGTGTACAGTCCCGTGCCTCGGAAAGCACGTTAAGCCGTTGGTCCTGCGCCTGAACTCTTTCCGGTCGTGTCGGATTGCCGTCCCATCGGATTATGAGAGCTAAGGAAAAGAGAGTGCACTTGAGTGTTGCGCACACACTTGTGCACTGTAATACGTCCTGCGCAGTTGGCTAATCTCTTACGAGATTGCCGCCGCCGCAGCCGCCGTGGCCGAAATCAGTCTGGAGGACCTTACTTAAACAATGCCGTCTTATTTTTTCTGATGTAAAATTAATGATGAAAGAAAGAGCAAAATCATAGTTTATCTAAGCCGCCGCTAAGCGACGTTTATAAATAAGACCGTTCGATGTTATTTTAATAATCATCCCATTATTATTGTAGCATTAAAATATAAATCCTTTTAAGTTTGTTTTAGTATAATTACTTGAAAGAAAAAAGAAATGGAAATTCATTTTATGAATTAAATTATTGACATATAATATTCAATTAAGTTTAAATAAGCGAGGACAAGAGTAGTCCCTTTTGTCCTCTGTTTTCACAGCAGATTTGCTTTTTTCTGTTTGGATTGGATTGGCTACCATTGATTCAAAAACTTGATGTTATCAATAAACAAAAAATTAAATGAGTGTAGTAAATATGTGTTCGAAGAAAATATTTAAAAAAATCGTTAACTTTTTAATAATTATTATGGTCGAAAGTCGATCACTGCGCGAACACCAATTATTATTTAAAAAAATGTCTATATTTTATGCTATCGCCAAACTAACACTGTTAGAAAACAAGTCAAGTTTCAAATTTAAAGTAATTTGATATATCTATCAAGATTGTATGCAGATAACTATGTAATAAATATATTCAGCCATAAAAATGTGATAAATTATTTTATGACAGAGAGCGTCATATTTTTGACATTAAAAGAATTTCAACGGAGAAATAGTATATAGGTATTCTGATCACGGACGCGGGTAGCGAGTGTGTCTCTGACAGAGAATTAAGTATGATTTACGACTTTTATGAGCCCTCCGGCCTCTAGCAGCCTTATTTGCGTGTCTCTAATATGATAGGACACTTTTGCTCCGCAGCATCTATAAAAGAAATCAGAGTTTATTGAAGCACTTTGACTCTTTGTTGTAATGTAAAAGCATTAACTTTTGAATTGAATAGGTATGTATGGTAACTTTATAGTAATAACATCACATCATTTTTAAGTTTCCAATAGTTGAAGCAAAAAAAAAGTAATTAAACTGTTAGGCTGTAGTTTTCTGTCATTTTGAAGGTTTTTTGACTTTTCTATTATTATTTTTATTTACTATTACTTTATTTACATTATGGACGGACTCCATTTTTTTTATTTCATAGGAAGGCGAGCGTATGGGCCACCTGATGTTAAGTGATCACCAACGCCCTTAGATAATGGCATTGTAAGAGATGTTTACCATCGCTTACATAGCCAATGCGCCTCCAACCTTGAGATCTAATATGTTAGGTCCCTTGTGCCTGTAATTACACTGGCTCACTGATCCTTTAAACCGGAACACAACAATAGCAAGTACTGCTGTTTTGCGGTAGAATATCTGATGAGTGGGTGGTACCTACCCAGACGAGCCTGCACAAAGCTCTACCACAAAGTATCTGTATCAATGTCAGAATGCATTCTCTACTAGTCAACCTTTAGCCCATTGGCTCTTTTGCCCGTCCACCTAATACTAATATTAACCTATGATATAAAAATAAATAAACGAATTCACTGTTAGTTAATTTTCTGGCAAATTACACGCGAAATTCAAAATTATAATTGTGTTGTTTGTACAACATCCACTGGTGCTTGACATCTATTTCGTCTCTTAATAAACGTTGATTACATAATTATACTTACACAGTACTTACACACAAATATTTCAGTCAATTATGCATTTTGTCTTCAGTATAAAATAATATCAATGACTAGTGCTTGATGGGCTTACTTAAAAACGTTGTTCAGTAGGTAATGAGAACAATTCTGTGTCTTCTTCTTTCGAATATGAAATCAATAGCGGCAGAAAGAGATAAATCACTTTACAACTAAACATTAGTTAATAAATAGTTATTATGAATTAGGAATTATATTTTATTTATTGTTTAGGTAGGCAGACGAGCATACGGGCCACCTGATGGCCAGTGGTCACCAACGCGCATAGACAATGGAGTTGTAAGAATGGTAACTTTTGTTCTACGACTTTCGACATAACACAATATATGAAAAAAAGGGATTTTACAAGTTTTTGGCGTACTGTCGTGCCATTTGTAGATCTATATTTCATTCATATACGAAAGGACGACGCGACGCGTCGATCTTTGGTTTACGCGTAGATTTATAAACGTTCAAGTGCGAAATTAAATAAATAAATTATAATAAATAAATACTCTTTTTGTATGAAAATAAAAATCTAACAAATTATCAAAAGTCGTAGAACAAAAATTGTTGCTATGGGGTAAGCTATCTAGTCCTGCGAGGTTGCTGGCTCATTAAAAATAATCCTCTATATTAGGCTAACATTAATATTAACTGTTGAATGAAGTATTTATTTGGCGTGATACTTAGTATATTTGTGATAAGAAAAATAAGTTAAATTAATAAAATGTCGTATGATGTCTTGATGATTACGTAAGACTTGCAAATTACCGTAATCTTGCGTGTATGTAACTACCGTTCATAATAATGTAATTATATTGTAAAAAAATATACATCATGCTTATGTTATTATGTTTATTATTGGAAGTGAATAATATATTGTGGTTTAGAACCGAGATGGTGCGGTGATATAAACACGTATATTAGCCCGAGATTGCACTTCTGAATTATCTTGTGTTTATATAATTCATCTCGTGCGCAGCGGTGAAGAAAAACAATGTTTGTACATCTGTATGTGTTGGGTGAAATGAGTCCAGCTCTCATTAGCTCTCATCAGAGGTCTTAGCCCAGCAAGCAGTGGGATATTGACAGTGCTACTTTTTATAATCATTTTAAAATCCAATTTAATAAATGATATAGTACCTACAAAATAATATTTATTACGGTCGTATTGTAAACAAGTACTTACGCAGATACGATTACAGCAGCAAGTTGCATTGACCGTTGTAAACATTTTATATTTCTCAATAATCGGATTACAGTCTGACCTTTTAAAAGTCAATAAAGCTTACAGCGCATGTACAGACCAATATAGACTTCATTAAACGTTTTATATGGCGTTATTAAATGAAACATGTTTTAAACTTCATTATGACGATTCAAAAATACGTATATTTTATAATATACTATTTTTATATATAGTTTTAATTTGCTATATTAAACACAATGAAAGTTCCTATACGAAAGTATGCCTTGCTTTGCCTTTAATATTCCTTGAGGACCGATAAATACAGAAATATCTACATACATTTCGTACCTACATGTATATTGAGTCACATTTCACCCGAGCGAAGCTGGGTTTTCATCTAGCCTTTTATAATACTTGGATAAACAATAATTTCACCGATTATATTGTACATGTGTGACGCTTATATTTCCTGAAATATTCATTTAAAAGTAACCGCTTAGACCTTAGACAAAAGTGGTTGCTTTATTTTTATCAATTAGGTATATATTTTTTATTCTTAACACAAACAATGCATGCATATTTTCGTAGGTTTTTCGCCTGTAGGATGGTATCCTCATAGTGCACATGTATCTTCGAAACTCAGATGCACTCTCTATAATCCGATAAGACTGGATAGTTCAGCACCAGCGGCTTTACGTGCTTTTTGAGGCAAAGAAGGTAAACACTTCTGACTTCCAGACTCCTGGCTACTAATAAGATTTTATATTATCGTGTAAAACGTGCTTCGTGACTTCCGATGGAAAGAAAATCACTATATCCCAGCTCGTGGATGTCCTAAGAGTTGCATTAGGTATTTTTTCTGTATAGTGTATCCACTATTAACACTTACCAATCATTTTATTTCGAGTCAGGTCGAATAGCTGTAAAATTCTGTTAATTTAAAATAAGTATAATTTAATGAGCCTCATAATTTCACTCGAAAATGTAAAATGAATATTTTACTTTAGCACTTTAAAAAGACATTACAAATAAATAATAAAATTAATGTCAATTTAACACGAAGCCATTTACCGTTTTACTACTACTCACCAAATAATACCTGGCTGTAACAGTATATTCATTTTATTTTGTAATACGATAACTTATTTTAAAGATACATTGAATACGTACTCCTAACAATTTATGCTGTATCGCAACAGAGACGAAATAGAAATCCCACAATTATTTAAATGCCGGCGTTTTTTTTTAAACCAACGTATAATATAAAAAATAACATTTTATAAAACAAAACAATTTTTAAAATAGTTTTAAAAGTTCATGTTATTCGATTAATAAACGTTTCAATTTGTGTTCAAATTGAGTTTGATTTTTTCCGAGTAAAAAGTTTTTATTTTAAAGTTATGTATTATTAGTTTAGTTAAATCATAATATGAGTGAAAATTAATGTTTGCTTACTTAACTAATAATCGTATACAGAAAAATATGTTGAAGTTATTGATACCAAAAACGTATTAAGAAGTAAAATACCAAATCCCTGTAGAAATAATTATTTAAATAAAACTTAAATTGTAAATTTTTAACCATAATACTTAACTTGATAGTGATTATGCTTCTTATTTACAAGTATTTCAAAGGTCGCTTCGAACTCTGTTTTTTTAGCTGATCCGTATTAGATTAGATTAGTTGACCTGTCCGCTTCGCTGGGCGTAAAACATAACTTAATCATGAAAAATGTCACTATCCTATCTCTAAAGTTCGAACGAACGGTAATTTAAAAATTGAGAAAGTTGTTTTCGCGATGTAAAAAGTCAATATAGCTTACGTGAGGTTAACTAAGTTTTGTTAGATTTGGTTTTTTTTTAATAGGTATTGGTAGGCAGACGAGCATGCGGGCCACCTGATTGTAAGTGGCATTGTGTATTTCCTAAAACATCGCCAATGCGCCACCAACCTTGGGAACTAAGATGTAATGTCCCTTGTGCCTGTAATCACTGGCTCACTCACCATTAAAACCGGAACAGACCAATACCAAATAATGCTGTTTTGCGGTACAATATATGATGAGTGCATGGTACCCAGATGAGCTTGCACAAAGCTCTACCACCGAGTAAATATTGTTGGTAGATACGATTACCGATTATTATTTACAGCAGTAAGTAAGTAAGTTATACAGTAATAGTAAAATATATTTTAAAGATATAAAGAACTGGCTATTGTAAGCCTTAGTTTAACAAACGTCAACTATACAATGCCTTGTAGTTGCCTCCATTTTAAAGTTCAGGGGTGAATGCTCTGTACAGATTATCGAGGACGGTAATAGTTTTATGTAGATCTTTCCAAGATACAACCTTTTTATATTAATGTACATGACATTACATAAATACATAAATGTTTGAGAGATAAGTAATACGAAACATTATGTTCTTATAAAAAAAGTTTTTCTTGTATTATTTGGAGTGAAGATCGATCTATCAAATAGATAAATACCTATTTATGTGTTTGATAGATCGATCAACTGGCTGCTGTCCCAGTTACGACTTATTTATGTCAAAAAGGTTCTTGAGTGCATCTGGAAAATATTTAGAGAGCTGATCTTAAACTCACGATGAGCTCTGTAAATATTTTCCGTTTAAGTTCTCTGTGAGTATTTTCATTAAATTGTTTACTATAACTATTACAAATTTTATAAGGCATAAAATTATTGGGTTATTATTGGGTTTCTTCGGTTTGGGTATATACATACAGTAACAGCCTGTGAATGTCCCACTCCGGGGCTAAGGCCTCTTCTCTTCTTTTTAAGCTGCTCGACCACGCTGCTCCAATATGAGGGTTGGTGGAATACTCATGTGACATAACTTCAGTAAAATTTTGACAAATACAAGTTTTTTCGCGTTGTTTTCTTTCACCGTCAAGGACAAGATAAATTATAATCACAAATTCGACGGTGCTTGCCCGGGTTTGAACCCACGATCATCGGTTAAGACTCACGCGCTCTTACCACTGGGCCACCTTGGCAATCATACGTAAATATATCTTATCTATTTTGTCAACTTAATATCGTTACAGTTTCCGATCGATAGTTGACGTTTATGGCTACCACACCGCTACTTAGGGTCGTAGCGTGAAGTTATATCGCCCATAACCTTTCTCAATACCAATACTAACATGTTCCATGTTACGCAAAAAACATATTTTTATAATTTGTATAACTTAATTCTTATCTTCTTTTTAAGTATGAAATAAACCTTTAAGCTCTGTATTTTACAATTTCAAAACGCAATTATTTGAAAAATGTATCAAACATATAACGGATCGTATCAAAGTAGCCATGCTACGGAATTTCCTGTAAAGCAATAGCTACACTTGCGCGAATAAGCAATACAATTAAACCGATTTTTCTTTAGCAACAGTTCTTCGTGCAGTAGATATCATTTTGTTATTATTTATTATTTTACAACTTTGTTGGTCTAGTGGCTACAAGTAAGGCACGGACACGGTGGTCCTGGGTTTAAATCCAAGATCGGGCAAATAAAATGTTATTGAGTTTTTCTGCCGAAAATTCTCAGTTGCAATCCGGAGTCTGGAAGTTGAAAGTGTGTACACTCCCGAGCCCCAGAAAGCCAAAAAGCCGTTTGACCTGCGCCTGAACTCTTTCCGGTCGTGTCGGATTGCCGTCCCTTCGGATTATGAGAGCTAAGGAAAAGAGACTGCACCTGTGTTTGCGCACACACATGTGCGCTATAATATCTCCTGCGCAGTTGGCTAATCTCTCTTGAGATTGGCCGCCGTGACCGAAATCGGTATGGAGGACTATTATTATTATTATTTTAGAGTAAATATATAGAATACTCATCTTTATATGACAAAGCGAAATGGACACCTGATAATAAATTGTCAGCCCTATTAACACTGAATGCAATTGTTAGCAATGGGGATTCCTTATAAGGATACAAAGCTGGCTTTACCATATGTGGTGACCTACCTTGTGTGTGTGTAATGAATTATAAATTAGATTTATTCAATCCCATCCTAATACTAGAATATTAACACAGGAAACAAGCCAAATCCTTCCGTTTCGTCTCAAATTGTAAAAAAAACGAAATAACAACGTTCTATTAATATGTTGTTTTATCACGTAGACTATTAAAATAACGCAAATTAAAAGGCTTAAACACTTTTCGGACTCTGGGGGTTTTAAGGTCAACTCGAACAGTAATTATAATTGGTAGAGCGAGCGTTTAAAATCGGATGTCCCTCGGGAAAATATTCTACACTTTTAAATTCATTAGTTGAATTGTGGTTTGACTAAGACATGCTATTGTTACGTTATTTTTAACGTTACAACTTACAACATATTTTTTATGTTTGAATATATTTTGATACGATTTGATGAAGTATTTAAACAGTTATTAAAGGATGTCTCAATACCAGTCTAATTGTAAAAAAGTATCGAAATTCAACACAATTTGCTTTTTGAGCAAGTCGTTTATATTAAACCAATATTGAACATTTGATAATATTGTATTATTTACTCGGCCACCACACAGGCATGTCTAACCTTGAATGTTATAGATCATCGTTTAGAAAATACGCGATAAAGAACGAATTAAAGAATAGATGGCGAGTAAATGAAAGGATCGAAAATTGTGGAACACTTAATTTAGCAGTACATCCGAAAGGCTTCTCATTTGTAGAAACTTTCTGAGTATTGTCACTAATATCTCAGGACTTCTATAGATATTTACTAACCAGAATATCATGTTCAATCGAGTGCCTTTAATAAAACAAAGAAAACACCGACAACATTCAGTATCTGTCATTGATATTCCCTTCGTTAAACCGTACGGTTTACTACGCGGGCCTGTATTGATAACATCATTTAAATTATACAATACAATTAGCTAATATTTATTTACAATACAATTAAGCTATATTAAAAAGCTCTAATGTTCTTCGCAGAAAACAATTTTAAGTTTATAAATATTGAGCTCATTAAGAATATCTTTCTGATGAGTCGCAAAATGCCTTTGATTGTGTGTAACACGAAACTCTTGTAAGAAAATTATTCTACTATGCAATTACAATTTGCGATTGAACTTTTGATTTCTTACCTTCAGAGGGTTGTCGTAAAAAATAAAAGAACGTCTGGGTGGGTGTCAGTATGATATGAGGGTCAATATTAAAAAAAATATTTAAAACGACAGAAATTGTGGAACATTTGTTTTTGAATTTAATTTAATTTAATTGTGCTAGATATCGAGTTCTTTCTAGCTCAATAAGAAGATCTAAGTTTATTTTCTATTTCAAAAGTGAGCCTCAACAAATAAATAAAGTCTGAAAGACGATGGAACGAAAAAGCGACAGTAAAAAGAGACAGACACATAAATTCATAAGATTTAACGTGGGAGAAAATGAGATGGAAGCATTATACAGTTGAAGCCAACATTTTTGAAGGTTTCACTTCTACCACGTGTGAATCGTACACGTGTGTTTTTTATTATGAATATTTAAATGAGGGTAATTATTTTGGGGCTGGTTTTTTTTTACAAAATCGCTGGTGGAGCGATACCGAATAATTACCAAAATGTGTACAATTTTCTATATTTATTTATTTAATATATTGGTAATAATAGTTTAAGCTAAAATGTCAAAGTTCATGTTGAAACAGAAGAACAAAAATTTAATGTGCGTTTAGCACGCTCGAATTGGCCCGGTGGCAATTTCTTTTCTTCGCGTTTACTTAAGGCAAAGATTTAACCTTTGTTTTTCTTACATGCAATAATTAACTACAAAATAGAATTTTCTTTATAATATTGAAATTATTTTTCCAAAGATTTTGAAAAAAAATACTAAGAATTTTAATTGTGCATATTGATATGATGCAGTCGTTAAACATAAATAGTTTTTACATTGTTATTATTTTGCATATGAACTCATTGCTTAGTTGAAGTATTTTAAGCTCATGTATAATAAGATTGGTTCCATATATCTGAGTAAAGTTATAATAATACTCTACCAGATAAAATTGACATATGTACGTTCTATTTATTTTTAACAAGATAAAAAACCTTTTACTATTATTATTTATTTCAAACCAATTAATTTACTATAATAAAATAATTATATTGCTACGCTCAACATTTTCCTCGGATCTATTATATTAAATTAAAATTAAATAAATACATGTACTTACAATAACAATAGTATTTTAAATCATTGTTGATATAATAGTATAATCTATGAATACCTACTCGGATTGTGGCTATCGACTCAAGGATCAATCATTTTATAAAAATCCTCTCTTTTGAAGTATCGACTTTGTGACCCAACAAACTTTCTTCACGCACACATGTACCGATATCCAGTTAAGAATTTCCACATTTTCCCTGATACAGGTTTATTTAATTACTAATAAAGGCGATGTTTATATGGGAGAGTTGATCCTTACGAGATAGTTACTTATATAAAAAGTTTTTGTTTATAATGTATTTTCTATTACCCACTCGCTTCGTAACGTAACTTTATAATTTGGGGTATTAAGGATAAAAACACTTTTATTTTTTACTATAATTTCTTTCTCGAAACAAAACTTGGTGGAAAAGGAGTTGTGCTTAAAGTAAAAGTCTGTACCTAACTTTTAAGTTTCACTGATGGGCAATATTTTTTTACATGTGATACGTATTTAAAACTGTAAATTATTCGCAATGCTCCATAACACTCTCAAGTCCACATACACCTAAAGCACACTTTTTGTTAACTTTATATGAAAAACTAATCCATATCTTTATATGCTTGTCCTCTAACAAAATCATAGTCTTTGACACCGCAACATGCGCTTACATATAATATAATATACAAACACAATCCTGAATCTTGTCTTTAAATTCCTTTACTGCATTCGGGAGAATGCAATTTGTTCCCACTCATTTCATTCTCGGTGACTGTTTCATATCTTCTAATATGAACTATCCAATTTATTTGGGGTCAAAGCAGATTGCTCTCAGACTGTAAGGTAACTTATTTGTCAGATCTTTTCGTTTGACCACCATCGTATTGGCTTCTTAGATTATTTTGCTGAAAGATTCATTTCCCACTAATATACGAATTGAGATATTCAGTGCTTCTTCTTCTTAATTTTGTCGAATTCTTCATTGCTGATGGTCCTTGACTTATGAAAAGATATTATTAGGTAAGGTAAAATCATACTGAAATTTAAACTAAAATAATGTTCTCCGGACCAAAAATAAAATAGCTTAATTAATATAATCATAAATATAATCATAAATTTTTGATTGACTTAATTAGAATATTCAAATAATAAAACAATCATAGTTAATAACTGGTCTCATATAATTTATTATAGGAACAAGGCCACAATTATAGTGTATAAAAAGCATTTTACCAAAACTAGAATAACTAGACGCTTTATACAATAAGTATTTCACGTATTATTGAAGATGTGTGAAGGAGTAAATATTAAATGTTTATGAAGGTGGTTTCGATTTAACCGCACCAATGACTTGTGTGCCTTCTTATATAAAAATAAATATTATATGGCACATGTACAACTAAGTATCAATTCATGTTGATTCATAATAATGTAAAATATAAAATATGAATCTTGTCGCATTTTCAAGTTCTTTTCAATTAGCTTTAAGACATTATTTAGATTAAATAGTTAAAACTGTACAAGCGTGTAAGAAAACAGAAACAGTTAACACGCAAGCTATAATAAATAGAAAACAAACAAAAGTTTTCCATAAAATTTTATGTTCCATTTTTAAAATTTTCAAAATAACATTGTGAATGTAATGAAAATACTAATGACATTGGTATAGTGACTATTTGTCTTGGAACAGCACTTCGTATATCGGAATTAGAACATACATTACCCTAGCGTGACTGAGCGTCACCACTCATTTCGATCCACACTGTTTCCACTTACACAAGTCAAGGATCAAAAGTGACAAGGTTAACAATATCGTTGAAGATTCCACAAGGTCATGTTAGAAGGTTGAGTTTCATTTATAACTTAATTATTTAAAGGGCGACGAGCGAATAGCGGCTGGGATGGTGGAATGGACAGAACCCGTCACTCCTAACTGAATATTGGATTAATACCATCGGTACATTATGAAAGTAGTTTTAGTTTCATAGTTTATTCTGTAAACCTTTGAAATATGATGTGACGCAAGGCGTTTGTTAATTGAAAATGATTGTGCATTGAATAGTATATTAAAATATTTTTATTATTAATAATAAATGTTATTATTTTAAAATCTATATTAATTGTATCCCTCTTAATTTGAATTCATTCTTTTCCTCGCCGATGATGATAGGTGTACTGTAGCGTTTCAAATGCCTTAACCTTGTTACAGCCTCTTCTTATTCATTTTAAAGCGTATTTTCCTTAAGTATGATAAACGAATTTATAATAAAGTTCTTTTTTTTATTGTTTAGGAAAGCGGACGATCACGTGGCCCACCTGATGGTAAGTGGTCACCAGCGCCCATAGGCAATGGCATTGTAAGAAATGTCAACTACCAACCGTGGAAACTAAGATGTTATGTTCCTTGTGCCTGTAATTACACTAGCTCACTCACCCTTCAAACCGGAACACAACAATAACAAGTACTGCTGTTTTGCGGTAGAATATCTGATGAGTAAAACCTGTAAAGTCTGTTCAACCAAAACACATACATAGATACGAAATAACTCCAGAGAATTATTTCGTATAATTAACATAACTGCGGACCCCGAAACCTGTGTTAGCAGACAAATCAAATCATATTATTATTATTTTTTATTTCAGCTTATTCAATTTATTCTCTAGTTACTTCTCTACTTACACGCTTCGACTTGAATGTTTTTTGTTTAAGCTTGCGAAGCTATATTTAGAGCCTATTATTTTGTACTTTTCTTTTGTTGCGTGATTCGACAGTAGTGATTTTATTAGCGTCTCCAATCTTAATTTATAAAGAAATGAGATTATAATCGTAAATTCAAACGTTAGAAAACAGGTTAGTTTATTATTCATGTATAATTACGGATACGTAACATTTTGAGGTAAACGAAATCATAAAAGTATTTTCGTGCGGTTCTTTAAATATAATATAATAAAACATAACAAATATAAATATCTTTTCGAGTATAAAGTGTACACATTAGTTCGTTTCTTAAATATAAACCTGAAAACTATTTTTAATATCTTTTAAGAAATAGATTTCTAACGACATTTCATAATTTTTAAAAATAATTATTTAGTGCGTTTACCTGCGTTTGAATGTTCTGACATTATTTGGACATTCTAATAATTTAAGGCAAACAAATTACGTCAGGAAGAATAAGTAGTTTGATATCAAAATAATAATTTTAAAGTTCAATTTAGTGTGAGATCCGATCACTAGCAGACAACAGATGAATATACGAAGACAATTTTGTTTTATTGTTTTAAAAAAGAAAGAGTGTACAAAGAATATACCTAGTGGCTACAACTAGAAATATTATTGAAATTAGAAGCACACAGTTCGTATTATATTGATAATCGTATAACGTATTACGGTAATGCGGTATTTTGATACGCATGTTAGTTTATGTTACGCAACACTATCTGACATTTCACAAACAATCAATGATGTGTCTCTGACTTTATTTTACAGAATATCTCTTATATGTTAGATATTTAATATACTAATACGCAAAACGCAATATATGATAATTATATACTATTTACATATAATAATTTTAAGAACATATAAAATGTATGATTATTTCTGGTAAGCGCCTTCCTCTAAACAATAAAGCAAATTGCTTTTCATTTAGAAAAAAAATCCCCGTAAGAAATTTTCTTTCCGTATTTACATAAATCAATAATGCTCGGAGGAATCGTTCTAATTTCAATACCAATTTCCAGATACTTTTGATGACGGAATAAATTTTTCTATCCGCATAATTTATAACGTGCCGTCTCTGATAATGAGCATCCTGATTATTTTACGTCGGTGGTAAAAACGTTTAATATTTTTTTTATGCATTTGCTTTAACAAAGAATTTACAAGTCTATTATCATTAATAAGTTGAATATTCATGTTTGAATATCTTTTTTCGTACATTGCCATTGATTTGGAAAAAAATAATAGGAAATTATTTTGATATTCAATCTTATTACGAAACTACTTATTGCGAAAAAAAAACCAGCTTTTTTATACTGATATTTTGTTCTACCTTCAAAGAATTTTGCGTCATCAAATATATCTTTCTTCTTAAATATATTTTTCCCATTAAATAAAAATATGTTACACTCATCTAGCCGGCTGAGTTTAATACATCACTGTATTTCACTGTGGATTAGTGTATATCTTCCAACTCATTCGGGTTTGGGCACATAGGCACATGTATTATTTTGTAAACAAATATTTAAAACGTAAAAAGTTTTGGATATTTACCCGTTTGTTATACCAGCTGGATAATTTTGCTTCAATTTATTATTCACTAACACTATATTTTTTACGAAAGAACTAACTAACGTTCCTAAGTTCTCTGTGAGTTTTAAAACATTTTTCAATAGATTTCCAAGTTTTACAACATCCGAGCTTCATTTGGTTGTATGAAATATATATGACGTTGTGACCTCGTATTGGCACACGGCCTTGTTTCTATTTCCAGTGGGCTGTAAAGGGTATCTAGCTTAAAATACCTGTTCTAAATGCAAACGGGATTATATGCATATACATACTTCGTCCCATAGGGCCCTTGATTGTTTAAAATTAATCTATTGTTAATATTTTGAGGGATTATGTTACATTTTTGTTATATAACGGTTGTTTGTTATGTTAATAGATTAATATTAAAATCTGTCAATCTATATAAATAAAATGATAGAGGTATGCAGTTGTGCGCGCATCACGAAAAAACTAATGGATAGATTTCAATGAAATTTTCTAAGTTTTATTTCTTAGACACTTTGCCCTAATCAAAAAAAGAAATTATTGCGATATCTTCATTTAATAAAAAGTTATTAAAGTTTCAAGAAACACCGATTTGTATATGCACTGCGTGTTCAGTGATGTATGTTTAAACAAAGTATATTTTTGCTTGCGTTCTTTTTGATGTTTTTTCCTTCGTACATAAGAAAACTTTGTTAATATATCAAGCAACGCCGACGAAATCGCGGGTGTCAGCTAGTTTAATATAAATTAAAACATAACCATAAAAACCATAAAAGAAGTATTGAGAATCTATATTTTTTTAAAATCGGTTAAAAAAAATACTACGATGGAAAATTTTAAGGAGCTCTTGATTTACGAAACATTGCGTGACTTATCTGTTTAAGAATTGAGGTATCTGAATATGATGCCCTGAATAAAGTAGATTTGTATTATTTAAATCGAACTTAGCTTGAAAATGTATTTGGAATGAAAAATGTACATATAATTTTCGTTATTTCGAATAAAAAAAAACATGCAGACATAAAAATAATAGAAAAGATACACCAACCAGCAACCACCACCAGAAAAGCAGAATAGAATTTATCATTTCAGAACCACCAGAATATAATATTCCTAATGACGCGACGAGGTGGTTCAAATTATATCAAAAATTGCCTTGCAATGGTTACAAATAGCCTCTTTAATACAATATTTATTATTAAATATAAAGCATATTATCTTTTTAGAGGGTTTTTCATAATAATTTTGATGGTAAATAATTTAGATATGTAGTTATTACTACATTTCATTAAATTATTGTTACATTGTAGTACTATATATTTAAATTATTTACTAACTTAGTTAATAAAATTGAAGTAGATCCATGACTAATTTTTTTCTGAAAATATTAAAGATAGAAATAGAATGTTGATTTTACAAGATAAAGTAAAAGCGAAAATATAAAATAAACTTATTTTTACTTTAACCTATATAAAGTTTTCAAAGATTTCTACATGATTGAATGAAGTCTTAGCTCGCCAATTTGATATCATTGTCCTGAATTTTAAGCAAATTATATCAAAATTCACGTACAATTATTATTTACTGACACTATTTTATGTGTTTTATATTTATGGACACAATTTTTTATCAGATATGTTTAAGTATTTTTGTCTAGAACATAATTGTAGCATATTTATTTTACGAATTAAATAAATTTTTAATACAATTAGCACATGTTAACTTTGTAGTGGTCGACCGGATAGGAATTCCAGGCTGCCTCAGTTTCAGGTCACTTGATCAATATTGTGTTAGTAAATCCTATTAAACTAAGTTCAGGTTGATTTCATATTGTCTTTAATAAAAAGCAAACACAACCTATATTTCCTTCTCAAGAACCATACATACCTACATATATACATTGAGAATAGTAAATTCATTACACACGTTACGAATGTGTGAATCTGTACGTACCATCAGATGGATCGATAGACAATTCTCAGCATTACGAGCCCCCTAGGACCACTATCTGCTACATTTTATAGTTAGCTTCATGCAAAACAATGTCTCTTTGGAGAACGCTGAATGTCATTGATGGTATAAAGTAACAACGTGTATTGTGTGACAATTTCGCAGAATAGTCAACAGTAGTTTCAAATTATTCAACAATAAAGCGAAAAGGTAATTCTAGATACCATATAAACGTGAACTAATATATACTTTTTGAATGTTTTAGCTAAGGTTGGAATTTTATTCCAATGGAATATTGTGACGTTTATAATGTGGCGTTTTAATTTTTGTGTTCGATTATTTCAGAACCTATTATAATAAAAAGCTCATCACATTATAGTCTTAAAACTTTCTGAAGAAGTTCGAAAGGGTTAAAAATGCCAAAGATTATTTGATATCTGAACAACAAAAGCGTCCAATTAACCGCTGATTTGGTTAGAACGCTCTGATCCATACTATTCAGATTAATTACTAGATTTGGGTCAAGAACACATTCAAAGTATTTATCAAGGTGGCCCTGAAGACTTCGTATGAACTGAGTCGATTTAACTATTTTCTGGTACTTGCATTCATATTTTTGAAAATAATTAGTACTCGTTTGAAATTGAAGTCAGTTAAATCTGTATAAGTAATGAACTTGAGTGTTTGTGATTTTAAATACAAAGTATAAGACAGTTGGCGAATAAAGTTTATTTTTTGTATTAGTTTAAAGTTGCTGCTTTAAATAGCTTAATGTATAAATTAAACAGGAATTATGTACTTTAAAATGGCAGATTTTGGAACGATTTTAGACACAAATAGAATTCCATGCTGGTGAAACCGAGGGTTTTGCTAGTGTTAAAGAAATCATAATTGAAGTACTTCTATTCGTTCGTCTCAAAGAGAAAGATAAAAGGTTCTTCTAAAATATTCAGTTGTTTTTCCGGGCTTTAAGAATTCTTGAATAAAGTCTTTGAGATTTTCTTTTCTCCTTCAGACAATGCTTGTAATTAATAGAAGATAGTATAAGGCAAAGATGACCTAATAAATAGAAAGTGGAGCGTAAATCGCGTGTTCTTTGTCGGATAATCACTACTTAATTTTCACGTTATTAATTTGTGTTCGAATTTCAATTCGAGCTCAGAAGTAAAGAAAAGCTTCATGAATACATATTTCGAAATTAGACTGTACGATCATATAGCAATTTTTTTTATTTTCTTTATCAGCATACCAACCTCCCAGATTACATTGCATCAAGAAAAATAACATTTCTCCTGAAAGTTATAATGTATAACAGTAACAATCTCGTATTTTAATGGATAAAATGCACTTAAATATATTATGACCTTGTACTGTGCATATTTTATGAACACTTACCGTCAGAAAAGTGGATTAAAAAGGTTTAGTGTTGCTTTAACAACCAAAGGCTTTAAATCCAAGGTTTTACATAAATTCGTCTATTGATAAAATACATTTGATATTAAAAATTATAGCTTTTCACATAATTATATTTTACTAAAATAAGATATACAAGATTTTAGTGATTTTAGTACAAAGTTTTACACACAGGCTTTTATTTCATCATTCTAATCTACTTCGGGCTGATGGTGGATTTTTGGATGTGACAGATGGAATTCTGAGTTTGAGGTTTATTCACAATGTATTTCTTCACGACAGAGCACAAGCACAAAAAATATATATGGAATAGCAAACAGCGCTACCGAATGATTTATTTATGATATTACGTTTCAACATACCATTTATTTTTTAACGCTGTCCGTTTTGTCGTGGGCGCTGTATTCGCTGCATGCTTAAATCTATTGATATTATCTTTTAGATTATATCAATTTACTTATGGACACAATGATCGTTCAGAATTTTTGGTGTTGAAGAAATTTTTGGTGGTACGAATACTAAATAATATGTGTCATCATTTCGAGCCGGTTGGCGTGTTCGGTAGACACTTGCCTTTCGCGCCGCAGGTCGTGGGTTCGATTCCCACCCAGGACAGACATTTGTGTGCATGAACATGTCTGTTTGTCCTGAGTCTGGATGTAATTATGTATATAAGTATGTATTTACAAAAGAAAAGATGTATATGTAGTATATCAGTTTTCTGGTTTCCATATTACACGCTCTGCTTAGTTTGGGATCAGATGGCCGTGTGTAAATAATGTCCAAGAATATTATTATTATTATTATCATTCATCATCATTTTCAGCCCCCATTAATCCACTGCTGGACATAGGCTTCCACACCGGCGCACCTATTCACCCGGTCATCACTCCGTGACGACTTTAGTCCACAAATATGTGTAGTAAATAATGTATTTATTTTATACTGGACGTTATATTAAGTCTTAAGCAAGTTTGTGAAGTCAATTCTCATTTGTCATTACTTTAACAGTCATAAATATACAAAATTAGTGACATATAAAAGGTTATTTATTACGGAATTCAAATATAAACTTTTAAAAATCTATGACTACTTGTTGCTGCCATAATATACAGCAAACATAGCCTCAAGCAGGGTGAAACGTGTCTTTGTTTTTTTTTGATACGATAAGATAGCAGGAATGAAGCTCTAGAAATGTCGCCATGAAAAACTAATATCATTATTATTGTCAAACCGTTGCTCTATGCAAAGTAAATATTGTCAAAAGATATTTCCCTATGGGACTACCAATTATATTTCTCGAGTAAGCTGACATTTTTTATGAGTACCAGAAAAATAAAGTCAAGTATTAAAATATATTAAAGTAATAAATTGAAATTTCAAAGTAACATTGTTATCAAAATACAAAACATAATTAATGTAAATTAAGTATTATTAAAATGTATGCTATTTATTCGTGTAAGAATTTGTGGTAGGCCCGACTAACTAGAAAATTATAGAAAAAGAATTTGGAAAGCCACATAGCTCAGCTGCGATATAAAGCACAAATTGGAATAAATTTGTGTAAAAATAATTGAGACGTACTTAATAAATTACATGAATATAAATCAAAACAAGTAGGTCATCGATGTGTTTTATAATAATTGATATCAGGCTATACGGGTTGGCATTGAACTTGAGAGCTTGGAGGTGTGTCTTGGCTGCACAGACCAAGGCCGTCGCGCCGCGTAGCATTGTATTACAAACATCGATTTATCGAACGGCGCGCGCCGCCCCACTCTTACCCTACAACACAAATCCCCTACCCGTGAGTCGCGGAATGGGAGACTTACCTACAGCTTTTTCTTTCCTCACATAAGATTCTATTACCTTATTTTCTAAATGTATATTGCATCAGGAGGATTGTTTTCTTTAAAGAGTAAAGCAAGATCGAAAGTATCAAGTTGGCTTATGTTTTATTTTTGAAAGATCGATTGCAATAGAATATGAAAAAAAAATAATGTATCACATTTCTTTACTTAAATTTTCTTCAAATTACACTTTAAATAATTGAATTTTATTTATTCCACGAAAGTTCGAATTCGATTTTTTCTTGTTCTAAACGAACAAGAAAATGTACATTGCGTTTTGTTAGTTAAATTATTTCGGTAATAATATAAATATTGCTTAGCTTGCTTCCTATGAAGCGCCGCTTCTTTTAAGAAACGTTCGGAATTCCTCGTTAATACCTTATGTAATTCAAAGACGAATGATTGTTTTGTATTTATGGAGAGAAAATTTAATAGGGTTGAGAAAGTTTGGGACGGAATTACGTATTGGGTTCCGTAGGGCCCGAATCTCGTTACAAAGCGCGATCGTCTGCATACAGAGTGCCTTAAGTTAATTTACAGACGACGGTTCCCGAGGGATCAGTGATCTCGGGAAACGTTGTTTTGATATGCTCTTCCATTCCATACACGGACTGAATTTATTCACCTTAAATGAATTGTTTAGTTGCAATTACAGAATACATTACGTTAATTACTTTCACTCTCGGCTGAAGTTTTAGTGACTACATTATTATTACATAATTCGATATTGGACACGCAACCTCGCGTTACTGGAGACTTTTGAATTTGAAATAGTTCTGTGACTTTATTACGTCTGAGAACCGTTAAATTTCGTGATAATAATGAACTACTTTTCGTATCGAAAAATGTGGAAATTTTGTTATAAAAGTAGGTACATATAAAAATCTAAACAAATAAATATAAGACTAAAATAAAAAAAAAAAAAAGAAAAATATACTGCAGCATAATCTATTACTGAATAAAATTTTTAAAATTACGTAAACAAATATAAGCGTTAAAATATTATATGAAATCGTTTTCTATTTGAGACGTTCTTTCAATCGAATTATTAAAATTGTATTTTTTTTAATTTAAAGACAAATGTGACAATTTGACAAAGTTTTCCAATCATAAAGCAATTTCATGGTGACCTCGCGTTGCACCAATTCAATATTCATCCGCAACTCCATATCGAATGTTGAAACAATGTAATATCTCCCTAGTGAACGATTCCAACGTCCGATGAAATAATGATTACCCACTGGCTTTAGGTCCGAAGGTTTTCTGGTAGCAGTACATATTAATTTAGATTCCGATCGGCAATCTGTTGATCGTGCGATTTGTTGGCATCGTATGAATGGTACCAATTAAAACAAAAAGGTTCGAAAAGATTTAAATATTTCAAGCTTATTAATACTGAAGTACTTATCCCAAATTACCTATATTGTAAATGCGAATATGAGTTTGTTTGTTTATTACGCTTTCAAGCCTGAACCACTACATTATCAATGAAAACATTTGATTACATATGAAAAGCTACATTAGCGAGTAAAAAGAGGCTTCATTTTGTCCCCGTATTCCCACGGGAACGGACACTACTCAGGTGAAACCGCGGGCAAAACGCTAGTAGAAAATTTACAATCGTATTTAATCCATCAATTATCCAATGGTCTTGATATAAGATAGTGCCCATTTCTGTTTTGTCGTCTTTATTACTCAAAGTCCAATTTCACCGATAGCCATTACAGAAACGGAGCCATTCGAAGTGGAAGGATTTTATTGTGATTGATTTACCATTTTAGAGGTAGTAAAACTCTTTTGATTTTAAATCGACTAATGGATCCACAATACAAGTAGGGACTTATTTATAGGGGCTCGTCAGTAAAGGTATATTTATTATAATAATGTAAATAGTAAATAAATAATGTTTATATATGTATATATGTAGGTACTTCGAATTGTAGGAGAAGATAACATGCTGTAAATAATATTAAGCGTAAGATTAAACTGCTTTTAAATACTTATAAAAACAATTGAAAATATTACATTCGCACATATTACATAACATATTTCGACTGTAATTATAGAAATGTTAAATAGTAATTTATAACTATTTATTTTAATAATAAATACATCTTTATTTATGTTATGTTCTAATAACAAATTTTTATTCAAAATAAAATCATTTATCATATAAAAACTATAAAAATACAATGCGCTTTACATAAATATTCTCTTTCACAAATATATAATTTAAATAATTTATAGCTTCAGTTTTGACTACTTACGAGAACAAGTAATTATTTACAAGTAATTTACAATGTTTTTTTTTTGTTTCAGGCATGTGAAGCATCGGCATCGCGTTCAAGTAAAATAGAAATGTATTTAAACAAATATTTGATAAAGCTCGCGGACTACTTTCGATTAGATACATCTCGTTAAATAAGCAGAAAAGTTAAATAAATCGAAATGAGTTTCAAAATCGTAATAACAAAGATATTTTTATGTTTTTGTATATCGGCTGTATCATGCCGATCATGGGCGAATCACCACGATACGACTACATCTACCACCCAAACTACGCCCACGACTAGCTCTTTACCCAAGAATATTCACAATGACCCTCTCATTGTCGAGACAAAGAGTGGTCTTGTCAAAGGCTATGCCAAGACTGTGATGGGCCGTGAAGTGCATATTTTTACTGGCATACCGTTTGCAAAACCGCCTCTGGGGCCACTGCGATTCAGAAAACCCGTACCGATTGATCCTTGGCATGGCGTCCTCGAAGCTACGGCAATGCCAAATAGTTGTTATCAAGAAAGATATGAATATTTCCCAGGATTTGAGGGCGAGGAAATGTGGAATCCTAATACTAATATATCCGAAGATTGTCTGTACTTGAACATTTGGGTACCGCAACATTTAAGAGTTCGACATCATCAAGATAAGCCTCTTACGGAAAGGCCTAAAGTGCCTATACTAGTGTGGATTTACGGTGGAGGGTATATGAGTGGAACAGCTACACTTGACCTGTATAAAGCAGACATAATGGCTTCATCAAGTGATGTTATAGTAGCGTCGATGCAATACAGGGTCGGAGCATTCGGCTTTTTGTATTTAAATAAATATTTTTCTCCTGGAAGTGAGGAAGCTCCCGGAAATATGGGTCTTTGGGATCAGCAGTTAGCGATTCGCTGGATTAAAGATAATGCTCGAGCTTTTGGCGGAGATCCCGAATTGATTACCTTATTCGGCGAGTCAGCTGGTGGAGGCAGCGTCAGCCTGCATATGTTGTCACCGGAAATGAAAGGCTTATTTAAGAGAGGAATCTTACAGTCAGGAACTCTGAACGCCCCGTGGAGTTGGATGTCAGGAGAGAGAGCACAGGATATTGGAAAGGTTCTGGTGGATGATTGCAGTTGTAATAGTAGCCTTTTAAGCGCTGATCCGAGTCTAGTCATGGACTGCATGCGCGGCGTTGACGCCAAAACAATATCTGTGCAGCAATGGAACTCTTATACAGGTATTCTTGGTTTCCCATCGGCACCAACCGTAGATGGTATATTTTTGCCGAAGGACCCTGACACTATGATGAAAGAGGGACATTTTCATAATACAGAAGTACTGCTCGGAAGCAACCAAGATGAAGGTAAGTTTTTTTAATAATTAACTTATCCTATGTATTACTGGAGTCTTTCTGACGTAAATTAGGTCATGGTCCATGTCAATTTATACATACATACATAGCAGATATAAAATGCACAAATGTTTGTATTTACACAGGTGTACTATTTTATTCTTCTCTTTAATATTCATATTCACTAGGCACTCAAGACAATTATAGTTATACTAAAGCAGAAAAAATATTTAGCAATACAAATCCACCATCAGAAATTAACAAACACAAAATCATTTTATCTTATAATAATAGAGTCGTAAACGCTAATTGCCTCTACAATTTATCTAGTTGACTATCAACAGCATTTGAATGTTTTATTAAAATATAATTGATTTTAAAAATATGCTTGCCCCGTTATTTCGTTAACAATTTTAGCCACTTCCAAATAATTTACCGTATCCTTGGGGTAAAGTTATTAATATTATATTATTATTGTAACTTGTAGATAATAATTAAGTACTGCAACATGTACATCATATCCAAACTAACATAGCATTCTTATCATTCTTATTAAATTATTATTAATAACATGAACCATAATAACTGTCAATTTTGTATTTATTACGATTATCATAATACGAAACGGCAAACTGTTATACAATACATTTAGTATTCCATTTTTCGTGGAGTGTTTCATAAAACACTCAATATTAAGTGTAATTCGTAGAACGTAGACACAACATCCGCGTTGGGGAACAAAACAAAATATTGTGGTTTGTGGCCGAGCTCAAATGTTAACACTGTTCGTGGTTACCGTTTATTTAAATTAATATAACATAATATGTTTTAATAAGTGTTGATAACAGTATTCATTCACTCATCACAAATGCCCAATATTTTGTGTGACCTTTATCCAGTCTACACAACCAACTTATTCAGTACTTAACATTTTCGCATGCTTCATACTCTATTCTTCGTACCCTTGGTTATCTTTAAGACCCTCTTTCAATAGGCGGTAAGCTTAACATTAAATACATTTCATAAAAAAATGTAATTAGTAATTATGGAATGAGTATGAAAGCCTACTAAAGTAAAGTATGCGAAATTTCTGTTTCAATAAATTAAGATAAAATGATAATAAAGTAAAATTAAATTGATTAATGAAAAATATATCTGATTGAATTTTATCTATCTTTTTTTATCTATGTTTCATATTTTTTATTTCATTTATGATTAATGTGCTTTCATTTACAAACTTTTATATCAGTGCTAAAAATACGCTAATATAACGTAAAAATTACATAATAATTAATCGGATATGTGTAGTTTTAGCTTGAATTTGTAAAAAAAGAAAGATACATTTCCATTATATTAGCATGATTAATAGTGGTTCTTACGTAAGAACTCATTAATTTAAAATGCAGCTCAGCATCTATACGTAGACTTTACAATATGCTTGAGAGCTGACCGCAAATGTTTGCTTTCAGAATTAAATGTAGGTATAAATGAAACCAGGCATTTTTCATATCACAATATTCCTACAGTAGTTAGGGATTTCTATTTAGTTTTTGCTTAACGTAAATTAACTTTACCATCGAATATATTTTTATGAAATAAATTAGGTATGATGCCATAATTAAAGTTTATAATAAACGAAAACAAAAAAAAATATATATAAAAATAACCTTATCCTAACAATTTAAAGAAAAGTGTAGTAAACTATCGTCGTCTTATGTAATTAGTAGCTAATCACTACAAGAAATTAGTGTCAATTTAATGGTAGTCAAATACCTCAAGAGAACATTTTAAATGTAACGCTTTAGTAAAGCGTTACATTTAAAAAGCTCATTATGATTTCTAAGTAAATAAAACGCTTTAAATCATATTTTCCCTAAATATGACCTTAGACGCCCTGTTATTGTTGTAAAGCGTGACATATCAATATCGGGCATAGAGTTCGAGGTCGTCTGCGTGTCAGCTACCTGGAAGAAGGGGGGGGAGAGAAGGGGGGGGGGGTAGTTACGCGTGCGCAATGCCACGTAAACACAACATCACGCCGTGGTCTGAGCCCGTACTACTAAGTACTACAGACTCGCCCACGTATCTAGGCTGCCTCCATCCCCCCGTTTGCCCATCCTCCTTGTTGCTACGTACCCCCAACAGGACTATCTGGTACTCAGAATTTAGCAGGGCTGTAGTATTTTTTTATAATAATTATTTTTTTAACACATTTTTGTAAGTATAAGCCTCTGATATTACTTTTTTAAATAAATATTTTTTTGCAAATTAATTCAGAAAAAACATTATACTAGACAATATATAATATTTAAATATGTTTTAATACTAAATCTAAACTATTATTGTAAAGGACTTTGTCCGTCTGTTACGCCTTTACCGGTTCAATCACCGATTTAGATGAAATTTGACTTGATAAAGGGCATGGTGTGCTTTTTATATAACTAATACCAGCCCAACTCCCAACATGCGGGTGAAACCGTGGGTGAAAAATAACTAAAAAAGACTCTTAATTTTACAACATTATGATGGTAATTTCCAATCAAAAAACATTGTATTGAAATCTTACTTTACCAGTCAACCTAACTTTGGATATTCATCAACATTGTCATCGTTTATAAAAAAATATTTATTAGAAAATAACAATTCTTTCATTTTTGAGATCAGCTGTCGCTTACTTAACAGAAAGATCTGACAGTTGGCCAAATAAATTTGAAAAAGAAAACTTTTAGTGATCATGTCACCAAAAACCAGTCTGATAGCTGGATTTGTGGCTATGAATTTATTTTGACACTTATCGTCTATCTATCTTTTATATTGTTGTATTTTAACCGACTTCAACAAAAGGAGGAGGTTATCAATTCGTCTGTTTTTTTTTGGTGTTGTTACCTCATAACTTTCGACTGGGTGAATCGATTTTGATGTTTTTTTTTTATTTGAAAGGGGGTGCTTCCCACGGGGTCCCATTTTTTTTTAGTCCAGTTTTGACACTGGAATCCATGACAAAACCATATAAGTCGTAAATTTGCATAAATATGTGCGCGACAAATGGACGAATAACTCGATATCTATTCAACCGATTTCGATGATTTTTTTTATTAGAAAGAGCGTACTTCAAGGATTGTTTGATGACAGTTTGGTTAGATTCTAATTATAGGATCCATGACAAAGTAACGGAAATCTTCAATTCTTAGTAACAAATTAACGATATACGGTCGAATCTTTTATAGGCTATCTAGATTTTTCAGTCACCTACCATAACATCGTTATGATCAAGTAATTGTAGTACTATTGTATAGAACACTTTTTTATATACCGTCAATAGTTGTCGCAGCGCACGCTAAATAATGACTTTTATAGGCAACAGTTTGATACCTTGGGTTACATTGCTCCATTTTAAGTAGGGATCTATAAGTTTTTGGAAATATAATATAGCATATGTTACTCGGTAAAGACGTAGCTTTCTAAGGGTGAAAGAATTTTTAAAATCGGTGGAGTAGTTTTAGTTAGTAGTTACAATTATTGATATTTTTGGAGTCGATATCAGCCAAGGAAACACTTTAATATACCTAGCAATAATAATACGGGAATTCTTTAAAAACAACCAAAAACTTACACATTGCAAATTGACTTTTATTCGCCTCGAATTCGATTCGAAATTCCATCCACACGATGTCTGAAAATCCACAACTGCGCGATTTTTAAGGCATCAGTCATACATGAGCTAGCAGTCAGTGATACATTCTCTAACCTCTGATATCGGAAAGCATTATAAGCAGATAAACCGGTAAACTTCCCAGTAACACATGTTGGTTTTCTCACTATGTTTTCAATTACTGCCAATCACTGGATGAATTATAGATTCAAATGAAGTACATGAATATTCAATTGTGCCTACCCAGGCTCGAACTCTCAATAATCTAATAAAATTCTCATAATATCCTAACTAATGAGACATTTTAGCTCTCAATTCATCTTTTAAAATTCAAATTTGCCTAAAACATATTCCTTTATTAACAGACTATGGCCGAATACTGAAACGTCTTTCAAATATGAAGTGGGACTTAATTATTTGAAACGCCGTTCCAAGTAATATGTTGTTGTCATGTCAGAAAATAATATAAAATTTGATTGTATTTTCGATTCACAATTTAAGCGATAATGGCGTACATATAAAAGATAGATATAATATTATGCTGTCGCGGATTTTTTTGTAGAACGATATAAGAGATATATTTCCACCATACATTATTTTCGTGAACCTCTTACGGTTTTCGCAGGAATGCCAGAATGGCTTGCAAATTGAAGTTTTTTTCGACTGTGTCACGTACACTTATTGTTAAATTGTGGTCAATTTACTCAATAGCTTTATAAATTAGAGCCAGTTTGTTATTTTGATGTATGAGCTATATTATTGTAAAGTTTCATTAAAATCCATTCAGTACTTTTGCGTGAAAGAGTAACAAACGTCCATACATCGATACAAAATTTCGTGTTTATTATATTAGTGGGAAGTAGAATTATTATATGCCCTGTACTGAACACACACTGTACTGTATGGGCGAATTAATCGATTGGTGAATGTTTATAACTTATTGATTAAAAAATGCACGGGATAAAAATCTTATTTTACCCGTACGAAATCGGGACGGGCAGCTAGTATTAAATAAATGCTACATCAATATTTTATTTTGCATTAGATTTCAAACATAGTCGAGTTTGATTTATATGTAAAAAGAGATCAAATAACTAAAGTTTATGGGCAATCAAAAGTTATAGTTTAAAAGAAAATTAAAAGTTGAAAGAAAAATCTAATTTAAAATAAGCAGAAACTTCTCTCATTTGATACTTTTGCTTTCGTGCTCATGTTTCGTGTCGAGACTTACAATTATAATATTTAAACATTAAACGAAATAGGTTTCATTCAGAAGTATGACATAATTGTGTAAAGTAATAGCTTGTAAATGTCTCTCTGCTTCAATTTGAGTTGGGGCGATACAGGTCGCAGATCTTTATCCGAGACATGTAGGCTTCGTCATTGAATTTTTCCGTAAAGATTTCTTGTACCAATCAGGGATCCATCAGGGGGAAGGTGTTAGGTTAGGTTGACAATATGTTTTTTTTATTGCATCGGTAGGCGGACTAGCATATGGGCCACCTGATGGTAAGTGATCACCAACGCCTATAGACATTGACATTGTAAGAGGTGTTAACCATCGCTTACATCACCAATGTGCCACCAACCTTGGTTACTAAGATGTTATGTCCCTTGTGCCTATAATAACACTGGCTCACTCACTCTTCAAACCGGAACGCAATGCGATTTTCTTCCTTAGTATAATGATCACGGCAGTGTAATTGCGTCTTTATTATCTGTCAAAATGCAGAAGCGACTTTTCATTGTATGATCTTGTTATTGTTTTGAATGTAACAAAAAACACATTTACGTGTTTACGTCTTTTCAACTTAGTAACCATCAAAAACGTCTTTTCTTCTTAGTACTTGATAATGTTTTTTGCAAATACGTCTTATTTAAGCACAGCTAACTCTGTTTGTGTAAGTCTTAGACCAATATAAAAAATACTGCGTCTTTTTTTACTGATTCTAAATATGGCAAAAACTCAATTTTGAAAAAAATGTTAGATGCGTCTTTTTTTCTTAGGACGGCAGTATAGCTACTTCTTTTGCGGTAGAATATCTGATGAGTGGGTGGTACTTACCCTGACGAGCTTGCACAAAGCTCTACCACAAAAAAAACATGAAAAAATTCATGATGATACATTGTATCTTTAAGACGTTAGCTCAATACACATAAAAAGTAACTTTTGTATTTATAATATTAGTTGGAATTATGTAAACGGTTGATCTAAATTGACAACATCGACCCAAATTTTAAATAATTTCGATTTACATAATAGACAAACAATGATTTATTGTCCTGTTATATGTTATAACGATTAATGATCAAAATGACATGCATAATTTATTTCAACAAAATTCAAATAATGAAATAAGTGTTTTTTGTATAAATATTTATAAATATTCAAAATGTTTCGTGTAATATTTGTTGGTCAAACAAGATGTAGCTTAGAAAAATGTAGTAACGCATCTAAAAGCACGCTCCGGGTTGGCAAGTGTGCTTTAATGAAGACACTCGTGAACCACTCGTTCTGCATATGTTCTACGTGCAAATATATTCAAGTATAATATAATTTGTAAAACATTCGGTTGACTTTCACATGACCTGTATGTTTGACCTTAGTAATTTTTTTTTATTGTATGGGTAGGCAGACGACTATTAGGGCCACCTGATGGTAAGTGGACACCAAAGTGGTAAGATTTTGTAATAAGTGCTTCTGTATTCCTTTTTTATGTTCGTGGTGTACGACAAAATATTTACAGAAATCTATCTTTAATTGCTCTAACTTGGTCACGATATATTATACATAAAAGAATAAATAGAAAGAATTTTTCTTTCATACTTGACTAGACTCGAATCAGTTCATCATTTTATCGAAGCAATTGGTATTTATTAATTTGTTTAGATCATCAATCATAACAACTTAAAAATATTATGCACCAACTTAAAAATTACTGTAAATTAAATATAAAATATACTGTTCTTCTTCTACAATACGACATACTTACTGCATTTGGTTCTGTAATATTTTTACTTACTCGTCGAATAGTTCAAATTGCCAAATATTTTAGTTTTTACAGTAAATAAAATAAAAACAAAATTTACGCTAGTTTTCCAATGTTTTTCAAAATAATATTAATGCAACATATAGTAAATACATGCGATATGGTATTCAAAGAAAAATTTTCATATTCAAATTGCATTTTCTTCGTCGATCTTCATATACAAATATGTAAAGGTAATAACTTTTTTAAAAGATAACATTTTTACGTCGATACGTTTAATAAATTCAGTACATTTTACATGTTACGAATATTACTTGCGATTTTGTGTTTAAATCGAAAGGAGTCCCGTCATATTTGAAGTTTTTAAAATGTATGTATCTTATTTCATGCATTTAGTAGTGTGTGTGTGTGTCCAACCCGCATTCGAGAAGCATGGAAGCCACCATCTCTGCAGAAGTAGATGAGACGAGGTGTATACAGGCTGACTTTATTTATTATTTTAGTTTAATATAAAAAAAATGTAATTAGAAAAAGTAAAAGGTTCATTGTAATGAGTATTTAAATGTAGATTCATAAAATATATCGTTTGTTGCATAACAATATTTATGATTTTACGAGCAGAATAAAAAAAAAGCTGTAACGATGTATTGCTATTGTGCTTCGTTACGAATAACATACTCGGTGTTTTGTGTCCATTAACAAGCATCAAAGTCAAATTTTATCAAAAATTCGGTTTTGTAAATCCATCCAATTAGCTTAAGTTTGAATATTATCAACTGCAGTAAATCTTAAAGCATAGTATTCTAAATAAACGAAGTAATAGCTTATTAGGATTACTAAGTTGAATAAGCGAACATTACTAAGCTATTTTTAACCGACTTCAAAAAAAGGAGGAGGTTATCAATTCGTCTGTATGTTTTTTTTTTTGGTGTTGTTACCTCATAACTTTCAACTGGATGAATCGATTTCGATGTTTTTTTTTTTTATTTGAAAGGTGGTGCTTTCCCATTGGTCCCATTTTTTTTTGGTCCAGTTTTGACAGTGGAATCCATGAGAAAACCATATAAGTCGTAAATTTGCATGGGTATGTGCGCGACAAATGGACGAATAACTCGATATCTATTCAACGGATTTCGATGATTTCTTTTTTATTGGAAAGAGTATACTTCAAGGGTTGTTTGATGATAGTTTGGTTAGATTCTGATTATAGGATCCATGACAAAGTAACGGAAATCTTCAATTCTAAGTAGCAAATTAACGATACACGGCCGAATCTTTTATAGGCTATCTAGATTTATCATTCACCTACCATAACATCGTTATGATCAAGTAATTGTAGTACTATTGTATAAAACACTTCTTTATATACCGTCAATAGTTTTCGCAGCGCACGCGAAATAATAACTTTTATAGGCAACAGTTAAATACGTTGGGTTACATTGCTCCATTTTAAGAAGGGATCTATAAGTTTTTGACAATATAATATAGCCTATGTTACTTGATAAAGACGTAGCTTTCTAAGGGTGAAAGAATTTTTAAAATCGGTCGAGTAGTTTTTGATTTAAATCGTAATAAAAAATCAAACAAAAATCAAATCATTCCTCTTTAAAATATGAGTTATGCATGTAAGCATTGTATATATCTATAATCTATATGTTTGTAATTGAAACATATTTGAACATCTCCTAAAAGTTAAGACCAATTTTGAAAATTATATGTATATATATATAGAATCGTATATGTACTCTTACATACAGGTTATATTTATGTATATTTATATATTGATTACTAGTGTTTTTCCCGCGGTTTCACCCACGTAGTTCCCGGTCCCGTGGGAATATGGGGACTAAATGTAGCCTATGTTACTCCCTGATAATGTTGCTTTCCATTGGTGAAAGAATTTTTTAAATCGGCTTAGTGGTTTAGGCGTGAAAGCGTCACAAACACCCTTACTTTCGCATTTATAATATTAGTTAGGCAAATATAGATACTTCCCCTTTTTTTAATATACAGACATTCCGTCATATTTTAATGGTGAAGAATGGTATAACACAACATCTATAAACATACAGTTTATTTAATTATTACTAGAAATAACTATTTGATTATGTTATGGCTGCCCAACTAAATTACCCCACCAACTAAATCTATTTAATCAAAACATGTTAATTTATATTCATACATTTAACCATATTAACTAATATTTATTAATTCAGTACCAAAATGCATTTTTCTTTACGTTTCACTGTTTTAGATTAATATATTTAAATAATAATATAAATGGCGCTGTCTCATATGAGCTGCACGTTTAGTAGGTCTACCCATATTCTACAAATAAGTGAGTGTACTTCAGATTCACTAAAAATCGAAAAATAAATAAAAATTTTAACAAAACAAAAACCGACTTCATAGGAAAAACAAATTAATATGCACTAAAAAGTAAAAAAATAATTGCGTATTCTTCTATAATTTGATAATTAACTTACTATTTTCTACTCAACAATATGTAGGTACGAATGTGTTGTGTGGTTGATAATTTATTTACAATTATTGTTATTTTTGGAGTCGATGTCAGCTAAGGAAACACTATAATATACCTAGCAATAATAATACTGGAATCTTTTAAAAATAAACAAAAACATACACATTACAAATTGACTTTTATTCGCCTCGTTAAGTTGCGCGTGCGACACAAGCACATCTCACCTATAACTAACTATGTATGTAGTTATAAACCCATCTTGGCTGACACCGACTCCAAAAGTAACAATAATTAATGATTAAACGAACTTACCTGTACGTGAAGTTCAATCATAATTATACGAGGGCTTTGTCCGAAGAGATTAGTTTACTTGTAGTAGACACTAGGTGTCGCCAGTCTGCACTGTATTTGAGATATCACTTTTTTTTTTTTTTGTATGTGGGTAGGCGCAACACCGTTGATGCCGGTGCCACTTTCTAATATCTTCATTTTGTTCAGAGCATCTTCTTTGCAAATGTTGATATTTGAATATCAAGTAGAAGATTTACACCTGGATAGATACTCTCTGTCCTATATAAAATATTGTTATATGGGAATTGGTAAATGGGGTGGGTGGGATGCTAATCTCTTCGGACAAAGCCCTCGTATAATTATGATTGAACTTCACGTACAGGTAAGTTCGTTTAATCATTAATTATACTTCGTGCTTTGTCCTCGAGATTAGTTTACTTGTAGATGTTGAGAGTGAAAATATCAACTTTCAAAGAACAGTACATTTTATATATTTATATTCTTCTGATAATCAAACTAACATTTGACAAACGTACTTTTACAAAAGTAACCTTTTTACTTTTACAAAAGTAAACTTTTGACTATAAATCTGGTGGTCAAAAAAGTACTTTCACAAAAAAGTACCCATTGTATAATAAAACAAATCAACAATTAATTACTATGTAGTTTTATATATCATAGATAATTAAAATATATATATATATATTTTAATTATCTATTTAAATATCATATTATGTCATAAACAAGATTTGAACCATAATAACTGCTAGTGTAAAACTGTGGTGCAGTTTTTAAGTATTAATCTCTGAGTATTAATCTGAGTTTTTATTTTAAAATACTAAGCAATTAATGCAAGATGACTTTTTAGTACCATTTGTCAACTTCGACCATAGTGGGTCACAGAGAAAGATAAATACTTATCAAACCATTTGACATTTTATATCAAAATCTTAATCTATAGTTATTGATAGCAATCTGATTAAAGGATTTTATGAGAATATTTACGTCTAGAATAGGCGTTGTAATACCGAGTTTTTTGAGATTTTTATTTATATCAATTTAATTTCCCAATATTCACGAATATAAAATACCACAACTCATTGGTGTGAATTGAATTCAATACCTATGCAAATCGCAATACAGAAATTTGCCACGTCCTTGAGAAGGATATGACGTTAAAATATATAAATAAAAAATAAATAAGGTCCTACAGACCGATTTCGGCCACGGCGGCCAATCTCAAGAGTGATTAGCCAACTGCGCAGGAGATATTATAGTGCACAAGTGTGTGCGCAAACACAGGTGCACTCTCTTTTCCTTAGCTCTCATAATCCGATGGGACGGCAATCCGACACGACCGGAAAGAGTTCAGGCGCAGGACCAACGGCTTAACGTGCTTTCCGAGGCACGGGAGTGTACCACACTTCCAACTTCCAGACTAGGGGCTGCTACTGAGAATTTTCTAATAGAAAACCCCAATAACTATTTATTGTCCCGACCTGGGAATTGAACCCAGGATCACCGCGTCCGCGACCTTATATCAAGCCACTAGACCAACGAGGCAGTCAAAATATATATTATACCCTATTCCAATGGGAATAGAAATAAATGTAAACACACCGTAGATTTACAAATTGCATGCGCTTGTCAAATCGTTCTGCATTATTATGTACTGTAAACAGTTCTTGATTAATTTACCCTTATTCAGAACACAACAACTATTCCAATTAACTAGTTATAACCACATTAATTTAACTTTCAAATTTCCGATTTCCGAATTCAACTTCGCGGACATTGAAAACGCCATCTTTTCGCATATCCATAGTGAATGTCATAGCTTATTCAAGACATCGAACAATGACATCGCGTCAATTGATATTGATGACCAATGATATCACATTAATTCGGTGTCAAATTTGTTAATCTGGCTTTATTCCTGTTGTGGTTGGAATAGGCTATAAGTATATTAATTATGTGTTCGTTTGCACTATGTGCTGTCGTTATTGCAAGTGAAGCTGTTTACATTATTTTTATTATTATTATTATTATTTTTTTTTTTTTTTTATGGTTTTTTGTAATCTCTATATGATGATATGATTATCTTATATTATTATTTCTTGGGCAAGAAATTTATAGATAGTCTTCAGCTATTCAAATTTCCATATTTGCACCAGACTCATCTTATTGCGTTAAATAATATTATAATATGGTATACAGATCCTAGGTATTAATCATATTTATTTACTTTTGCAAAATAAAACATTGTATTAAGTATGTGTCATACTGAATTATTTGAAAGTGAGGTCAACATTATTAGTAATAATAATGATAATAATATCCTGGGACATTATTCACACACGGCCTTCTGATCCCAAGCTAAGCAAGGGCTTGTACAGTGGAAATCAGACAACTGATATACCAAAAATGTATACTACATTTTTTTTGTAAAAAGATACTTATATAGATCATTACACCCAGTCTCAAGACAAACAAATATGTTCATACACACAATCGTCTGTCCTGGGTGGGAATCGAACGCCCGAACTGCGGCGCGAAAGGCATCTACGAACCACGCCAACGTGCAACGGGCTCGTCGTCGTTAATATAGAAGCTAGAGATATACTTTTTATTTGTGTTTATAAAAAAGCCTAGGGCTTCTAAAAGCCTCCTTGTATCATGTATGTTTTAAAACGCGATTTCAGACTATGAGACATCATTAAAATATCATCTAGATATATTGTGGATAAGTAAGTGGCACAGATTTCATAATCTAGGTGAATACGAAAGTGGCAGTTGGCAGGTTTTTTTTTTTTTTTTTTTGTCATTGAAATCAGTAGGTACTTTAGATCATTCGAAAGAACGATCATGTATACGGATCAAGAATATTTGTCTTTCCTCAGGTCTTCGAATTTGAAGTGTGAGGGATCGATGAGTTTAATCAATGCTTTTGTATTTATATATACCACTATATACATACATAATTGCCACTTGGTTTGTTACTAAAAATACAGGAGATAGAATTTGGTTCTGACAGGGTTTACATTTCGTAATAGTTCCTATTTCTAAAGGATCACGAATAGACTCGTTCGTATTTTAATTCTTTCCGTGGCGGAAAGTGTTGTTGATACTTGAATATCTGTCTATCTTTTTAGACGAGAGAAGGGGATTTGTACCAAAGACAGAGTAATTTTGTCACGCGTAACGAGTGACCGATGTCTGCGAAAGTAGGAACTTACCTTATCTCATGGTGGTTACGGCTGCGATGCTGCGCTGGACGCGACAACTGCTTCGAAGATGATGATCTGTCGACACGATCCTTTTTTGCAGGCTCCTTCGTCCTCCGAGTCCCTTTCGGCCCAATTTTGAGATAGCCTTAACTGCTTTTAGTTTTCGTTTGGTTTTTGCTAAAGGCAACTTGTGAATTTTTGTCCTTTGTAATTGACCATTAATCTTCTTTCTTAATGTATTAAGAAGGAAGCTCCTTCTTATTATTGGATTAGTGTACTGACTTTTTGCACATAAGCTCATCAATGTTTGAATGAGGTCAGTATTATTTGTTCTTGTACCTGATGTCATAAGGGAAGTAAGCATGGCTACGTATGACTCTACGGAGGTTCGGAGTTACGGAGGTACTGCTCTCGATTGCCTGTCTCATTTAATCACAGCTTCTATAATGGCCATGAGCTCCCTGCGGATGTCTTTTTGTAGCTAGATCTGGTTGAACATCTTCACCAAAGACTCGGGTAGGGTCGTTTCATAGAATTAAACGAAATTAAGAGTTCCGATGACCCAAGAAGAAGTCAGCACTACCTGAAGGCAGCTCGGAAGTGTACAATAACGACCCGGAGGCCTTGACGCTGTTGACAATGAAGGTGGCGGGCGGCAGTGGCACCTGTCTAATGAAATCCCACTTAAAGTGTAGGTTTGGTCAAGTGACAGTCCCATAGCCGAGATGGCCCAGTGGTGAGAACGCGTGAATCTTAACCAATGATCAAGAGTTCAAACCCGGGCAAGTACCACTGAATTTCATATGCTTAATTTATGCTTTCTAATTTTTCTCGGGCTTACCAGTGAAGGAAAACTGTCGTGAGATCTGCATTTGTCTAATTTCAGTGAAACTCTGTCACATGTGTATTCCACGTGGTGGAATAATCTCCAAAAACGTCTCTTCATAAAAAGAGAGGAGGCCTTAGCCCAGCAGTGGGACATTCGCAGGCTGCTACTGACAGTCTCAAGACTGACAGCATTCTCAAATCAATACTTACCTTCCCAGAGAATGCCCGCATCACCGCATTAGTGAATGACTCCGTTAATCAAAGTAAAGTGGTAGTCCCAGAGACCACCCGCAGTACTATTGTAACGTAATAGTATATAAAATTTAGGTAGTATATTTTGTTTAAGTGGCAGTCCCAAAGACTGACCGCATTCCCAAATCAATACTTTTATATTAAATAAAGTGACAGCCGTAGTAGCTGACCGCATTATTTATTTACTGCTATTTAGCTAGTCAAAATGTGTGATGAAGTGACATTCCCAGAGAATGTCCGCATTACCACTTTAGTGTTTGACTGCGTTAGTTAAAGTAAAGTGGTAGTCTCAAAGACTACCCGTAGTACTATTGTAACTTAATAATATGTAAAACAAGTGAAGGTCCCATAGACTGACCGCATTTTCAATTCAATACTTATATATTAAATAAAGTGACAGCCCTAGTAGCTGACCGCATTATTTATTAATTGCTATTTTTAGCTAGTCAAAATATTTGATGAAGTGACATTCCCAGAGAATGCCCGCATTACCACTTTAGTGTTTGACTATGTTAATCAAAGTAAAGTGGTAGTCGCAAAGACTACCCGTAGTATCTACTATTGTAACTTAATAATTTGTAAAACTTAAGTGAATGTCCCATAGACTAACCGCATTTTCAAATCAATACTTTTATATTAAATAAAGTGACAGCCCTAGTAGCTGACCGCATTATTTATTTATTGCTATTTTCAGCTAGTCAAAATATGTGATTAAGTGACATCCCCAGAGAATGCCCGCATTACCACTTTAGTGTTTGACTATGTTAATCAAAGTAAAGTGGTAGTCGCAAAGACTACCCGTAGTACTATTAAACTTAATAATTTGTAAAAGTTAAGTGAATGTCCCATAGACTGACCGCATTTTCAAATCAATACTTTTATATTAAATAAAGTGACAGCCCTAGTAGCGGACCGCATTATTTATTTATTGCTATTCTCAGCTAGTCAAAATATGTAATGAACTGCTTTACTTTAGTGTTTGACTACGTTAATTAAAGTAAAGTGGTAGTCCTACAGACTACCCACAGTACTAATATAACGTAAGAATATGTTCTTCGATCAATAAGGTGATAACCCCATGAGTTAATCATGCTATCAATTTAAACAAAGAATATGCCTATACTATACCTTCTATGCATAGCGTCTCCAACGGCAGTGCGCCCGCAAAGGCGCCGCCCGAATATACGTGCTCTGTCAGCAACGATTGCGAATTCGGGACTCGAGTTGGATGACGCTCGCGATGTATATGACGGTGACGACGTTGACGGTGACAGTCTCCTCGATCTCGATGTCCTATGTCGAACACTGCGTCGTGTGCACATAAACTTTTGTTCCAACTTTGTAAATTTGTTAGCTATGTACTCATCGCTAACAAATTCCGAAACAACACGTATACGTGTTTAATAAACACTTTTACAACGGAACGTTTTAAATCGCACAAAATAATTTGACGCGTACTGACTGGCGGAGCACTGAACGTGTAATGGAGATATTAGAAAGTGGCACCGGCATCAACGGTGTTGCGCCTACCCACATACAAAAAAAAAAAAAAGTGATATCTCAAATACAGTGCAGACTGGCGACACCTAGTGTCTACTACAAGTAAACTAATCTCGAGGACAAAGCACGAAGTATAATTGTAAATAAATTATCAACCACACAACACATTCGTACCTACATATTGTTGAGTAGAAAATAGTAAGTTAATTATCAAATTATAGAAGAATACGCAATTATTTTTTTACTTTTTAGTGCATATTAATTTGTTTTTCCTATGAAGTCGGTTTTTGTTTTGTTAAAATTTTTATTTATATCTCATAAAAATGTTTGGTAGAATTTGCTGATAGCTAGATTTCTATAACGTAAGCTCTAAACTGCAGCACAGGAACGTCAAAATGTAAATAAGGCATCTATTGTTATCGTTAATGATTTGCCTCTTGTCATGTTATGAGCACTCAAAAGCGTAATAAACGAGGGGTAATGAGTGTTCCTAGTTCATTTGTAAAGTTGAAGTATGAAATGTATTATGTCTCTCTTGCTTGCTTTTATTCGTTTGAACCAATTATCTTTATCTATAGCTTCTTTTCAGTAGAAGTAAGTTATTATTTGTATGAATGTAAATACAATTTATATGACATATGAAAATGGGACTTTTTAATGTTTATTCTTCGATATAATAATGAAAGGAAGGTAGTGGAATATCTGTGGCGTTTTTCAAGTGACTTGTCTTATTAAGTTGCAGATCCCTTAAGCCTTAAGGGATTACAGCAAGTATCCAGATTAGCAAACTGGATTTTGAAAGTTGGCAGTACTTACTGCAGTGCCTTGGAAAGCACAAGTCCAATGGTCTATCGCCTGAATTATTTCCAGTTGTATTGGATTGCTGTCCTGTTAAATTGTGAGAGAATATTGGGTGTGCACTGGCGCTTGCGCATAAATTTGTTCATCATTACGAAACACAAATAAAACGCATTTTAACAATTATTATATTATTTTAATAACATAATCAGATGAACGAACAAGTATGGTAAAAAAATAAAAGTACCGTCAAGTTACAGTTATACCTGAATAATTTAGAACATTGTTCGTCTACGTTTCGGAGTCTTTGAAACACAAAATAGATTATAATGTATGTATATCTTGCGACTGACTCATTGACATTTTTTAAAATAATAGTTGAAGTGGTAGTACAATTCAAAATCAACGGAGACCTTAATATTAAAAGTGACTTGATGTTCAATAAACAGATTTAAAAAAAACATCAAAGTAGGATTTTTCGTAAAAACTATATAAAATATAATACATTACATTGCCCTATATTATTGCCAACTATTTTTTCCTCTCTGATTTTATTTAGGGACTTTTTAGCTCTGACGCTAATGTCAGTTCCATCATTCCCATAACAAACAGTCACTACTAACAATAATATTACTTACTACTTACATTATTTACTTATTTTTGCTTAAACTGGTAAAGCATTTTGGCTAAATCTGAGTTAGGTACAGACAGTGCACTTTGAAAGATTCCCACATCCTTTTAATTTAAATTAAAATGACGCATCAACTCCTGTCTCCTGTGAGCATTTCGAGCACATTCAACTAAAACGTGATGTATATCATCCTCTACACCGCATACATCACAGTTAGGAAAAGTTCATTTCTTCATTAAAAGACCATATTTATTGAGTGGAATATGTCCAGAACGCAGTCTAAGAGCCAATTGCCATATTTGATATTGTAAATATTTTATACCATATTTATATACTATAAGATACCAGAGCCGGGTAGAGTCAGGCCTTACAGGGAACGTTTATATTCAAGGACAGACATACGACACAATTTTTTTTTTGGTATTAACCTTTTCGGCCTTAACCAGAACAACTGAACAAAGTTTCATCACAATCAGGTTTTATGTTTTACAAAGGTTTATATGAAAATCGTTCAAGTCGTTCAGACTATTTTTAATCGGTATCTTATAATATTTGAAAAAGTTTAGTAAATTTCTCGATTCATTTATGCGCTATAATTTAATATTTATTTTCAGGAACATATTTTCTGCTTTACGACTTCCTCGACTACTTCGAAAAGGATGGTCCGAGCTTTCTTCAAAGAGAAAAGTTCCTGGAGATTATAGACACGATATTCAAAGAGTTTTCCAAAATCAAACGTGAGGCGATTGTCTTTCAGGTAAGTTACTAAAGTAAAATATTTAATATACTTCATAACCCGTTAACTGATTCCTTCAATCAATAATGTACTAGATTAGTGATAAGCGCTTCAAAAACGGCCCGAAAAGTAAGAACACAATGAAGTTTGTGAGGTTGTTTCAAATTAGTAAGGTCCAATCAGAACTTATTGCTAGAGCAATAACGTTGAATATGGCACAACCGTTATTGTACATTTCCTGTCTTTCATGGCGTAAGATCGTAAGTGAATGTCAATACAATCTAAACCGAACTTCTCTCTGAAACTCGGGAACAAGGCATAGTTTAGGTTAAAAATTATTAAACCTTTACATCGTTTTCTTCAATTTATGGTCAGTACCACATTTAAGTATTGTTTATATTCGTGACCCGTTATCTTGTAGTATTGTTGATCGAAGACTGATTCTATTTTAAATTGTATAAAATTAACCACCTTAGTTTTTTGCATATGCAAACGATTATCGAATCTATTTCAAAGATTCTAAAAGCGATTTCATTGTGAAACGAGTTCTGAACATATAATTGTAGGATATACAAAACAATATTCTTGATAAAAAACTTCAGAAAAAACAATTCTAGTAAGAGAACATAATAGCACTTATATATTATTAAAACTTTCGTCCTTTATTTATTTTTCTACATTCAAGTTCAATTTAAAACTATACATAAGGCATGTCACTATATAAACTATAAACTAATATATAAATCCAGTATAAATATGGTTTGATAGTTTGTTTTTCCAACTTCATTATGTCACATAGAACATTCTATGTTATTTTACATGTATAATATTAATGTACGGCTTAGATTAATTGTACGTAGGAATATACATCAAATGTTCGTTAGAATTTCATATTTAAATCTGAAAATTAAGACCGAATTTACAGACCGCTGTTATTATATATGGTATCGTTATATCACATTCAACAATTAATGAAATCGCAGATTAATAAGGCGTTTCATTATGTATATATACATGTTTATAAAACATTAATGATTTATGCGTTTTGGATAAAAAAATGTTTTCAGTTTTTTTTATATTGACATAATCTGGAAACATTTACGAGATTTTGTATAACTAACAACCACCAATATTATGCGTCTCATGGGACTTTATCCCTACAAGGGAATGACCGATGGTACATTTAGGACAAATTAGGGGTCTTCAAGGTGTGCCATGTACATTAATTAATTCAAAGGAGAAGTAACTAAGGTCACATTATGTTAGTTACATAATTTAAAATGGTTAAAACACGTTATCATAAACAATAAGACAATAAAATCGCCCAGAAAATATTCACAATTGTTTCTAAAAGAGTAAATTACCTTCCAGTATATACTAAACATTTTTCTCATTTTTGTGTTTTTCTCATGTCGTAATAATAATATGGAAAAGATACTATCAAATGCAGTAGCACAAATAAATTATTGAAACTAAAGTTGCCTATTTAGTTTTTTTTAATATATCTTAAGATCTTGGATACAATCTTATTATTCCTAAGAACCCTTCCTTTGAAACTTAACGAAAAATTTATCAATGTTCAATAATTAAATAATATTAATTTTCTAGAGATAAAAGGCTCTTAGACTACGATGATACAGCCTATTTTTAAATATTAACTAACTTTGAACTACATTTAATAAAAAAAAATTCTGATTGACTATTGACTTATTCATTAATTATATTTTAACGCGCAATAAAATATAAATAAATAACTGAACATATTATCATTAAAAATCTATATATTATTTAGACTTTATGGATCTTTGATAACATTAACATTTTTCTTAAATTATTCTGATGAATTCATATTCCGTTTTTTTTAGTTGTTAGCTATTTAAATTTTCTCTTTTATCATCTGTAAGTTGTCAATGTCTTATACATATAGTTCCTTATAAATGACCGTTTCCTAATGTCCCCGAGTGCATTATCTTTAGTTAGTTTCACGGAATCGAGTAATGAGGACTTCCCATTTGAAATCGCCTCCGTCTGTGGAAAATTTTCCGATGCGAACTGTGTCTTTTGTGGAGATTATGTACTCTACTTGATATACTAACGGCCGAATACTGAAACGTCATTCAAAATGAAGTGGGGCTTAATTATTTGGAACGTCAATAATTTTAAAATTTTGTATGCGAAATTTGAAATTAATGGCGTTCCAAATAATTAAGTCCCGATTTATATTTGAAAGACGTTTCAGTATTCGGCCATAACTCTGATAAAATTATTTAAGAAATTCATATTTATTACCAAACTTATTAATATATTACTTGAGATGAGTTTTCAAATGAACTACTGTATACTATATGGTAAGGTATTCTGAAACTATTTGAACATGACAACAGCCGTTTTAAATTTTATGTATGAGGAAATTCGGTTTAAAATAATTTTCGCTCTTCGTAATGTCATAAACAATATTTGTTTGTTCATGTATTATTGAAAATTATGGAAGTAATTATCATAATAAAATTTTCAATCCAACATTTTTCTAATTTCAACCGATTTTATTTTTATTCTCAGTACACGGACTGGGAGGAGATCACTGATGGGTACTTGAATCAGAAGATGATTGCAGATGTCGTTGGCGACTATTTCTTCGTTTGCCCCACAAACTATTTCGCTGAGGTTTTGGCGGATTCTGGAGTCGACGTGTATTATTACTATTTTACTCATGTAAGTAATTTTTCTTAAATAATTTACTTTAGGTTCAAAGTATCTGTGTTTATTTCATAACCGTTGCAATGATTTTTTGTTTATAAGTTATTTCCTAATAAGAGTCGTGAGCCATCTATGGTTTATTATTTACTAGCGGCCCGTCCCGGCTTCGCACGGGTAACAATAAATAGGTACAGATATTTAAGTTATAAGCATGCTAATTAAAACGACCATGAATCACTAAATTAAAAAAAAAATTGTATGCTTATCTTAAAGCCGCCCTGTACACTACGTTGGCTGTGGTATTTGTAGGTGGCAACAAAACGTATTGATTTTCAGGAGATCCTACTCGAGAAAGTGCCACATACAATTGCCCGTGGGAAAAGCACTCTTTCCTTAAGTCGATACCAACTATGGAAAAAGTTTGTCCTTGGGATTTATTTATTGTTAGGGCAAAGGATATTTTTAAAGGGAACTGTAACCTTTTAAAAGATATGGGCAAATCAGTTAGTATCATCGGGATCCGCGGAACATGTGCGAGCTGACCGGCCGCAGGACCCGTAATGATAGTTGCTACAATCACATTATCTCTTAATTCTTTGATCAATAGTCTTGTACCATTACACATATTGGGAGGGCTTAAATTTCTTAAAAGCATAACAGGCGTACCTATTTTTAATTTTAGTTCATGAGGTGGCAAGCCAGCAGGATTAAGGGAATTTAAAAATTCCTGTGGGTAGTGCACCGTATCTTCGATGTTGCACACGGTGTCAACGGATTTGTAACATTTAAAATCACCTGGTACTTTTTCAATAATAATTTTGTTTATCTCATTTACTGAGTCGTTTCTGGGCGACAATATCGCTCTCGAACAGAGCCAATGGAAATTTCTTACTGTAAGATTGTTGATGTCGGGATAGATTGTGTCTATAAGAATTTCTAGACTGTGTGGATGCTGTTTTGATGAGCATATTCAATTTGAGGATCGTAACTAAATGCCGACCTATTACTATGAGCTAAAATTCTATTGCGCGTCCTAGCTGTTAACGACCGTTGTCTATCTCTCTGTGTCAGGAGCCGCTGCGAGCGTTCAGTGCTAGATTCCCGTGCACGCGTTCGCGAGTTCGTAGCTCTATTTCCTTCAAGTCGCTGCGAGCGCTCGGCGCTTGACTGTCGTTCGTATAACTGCGATGATCTTGCATTTTGTTCTGCAAGACGAACTGAATGTTCGACGCTAACTAACGACGCTTCTCTGGCTCGCGATTGGGACGCGTACACTCTCATACTTTCCTGACGATCTGCATTTTCAGAAGACTCTCCAATACGACGAACTTTTGCTAATCTCGCTTGGGAACTATTCTTAGATAGCTGCGACCTTCTTCTTCTAGACATATTGCTATGAAGGATATTTATTTTAAATCAGAGAAATTAAGAATAAACTAATACCTAAGAATAAACTAATAATAATAATAAAAAAGAAATTATTCAAGTTCACAGAGATAGTTCTGAAAAGAACTTTGACAAATATTATGAAAAAGTGTGATTCCTAATACTAAAATTAAGTAGCTCTGAAAAGAACTTTTTAAGTGAAGTATAAAAATGTGTTAAAAAATCTCGAAATATTCAATGTCGCTTGCGTCTACTGCGTAAGGAGCCGACCGCGCGAATAAGCCGCGCGCTACCTAGTTCATAATGGTGCCCCCCTTCTCCCGCACTGCCCCTTTCTCGTCGAGTTAGTTACTCGATGCGCTGCGTGGCGGCCGCCGCCGGCATGTATTTTTATTTTAATTTCATGATATCTTTTGAATGGAATGTCCGATTTCAATAATTCAAAAAGTAATCATCAGGTATTGAGACAATCTTGAATATTAAATTATTTATTTGGTTAAAAAATTATAAATGGTATGGATAACACGGTCTGATTTTGATCGGCATTTCTATCAATTTGTTAAATGTAAAAAAGTAGTTATAGTGACGTAACTACAATAGTTAGACATATGGTCTCGCGAAGTTTTTTGTAGATATTGATATATTCTATAATATTGTTGAACATTATTTGTCCTATCATTAATACTCTTCGCAGCGTATGCGATGAAAGACATTTTATGGCTATTTTTTTACACCTTCGGTTGGTTTTAATAGGAATTTCTAAAGATTTCTATAGTAATCTAGTACTAAATATAGCCTATGTTACTCAGTGATAATGTAGCTTTCTAATGAAAAAAGAATTATTAAAATCGGCCAGTACTTTTTGAGTTTATTCGTTACATACAAAAATACATATCTTTCCTCTTTATAATATTAGTGTAGATTTTTCGAAATGAAAATTTTGTATAAACAAATCGATTAATGTCAACAAAATAATAAAATAAATCAACAAATAATTTTATCACTTCCAATTTTTAACAACAAAATGCTAAACACACAATCTCTTACTGCTACCCTTTGACAACCAAAAGTCCTAAGACCTGTCGTTTTCAATGGCCGGCTTGGTTGGTTTTAGTGAGAACTGTTATCACATGTACACTTATTATAGTGCATACTCAAACAATGTCCATTTCCTGCATCGCTAATGCGCCATCAACCGTAGGAACGAAGATGTTATGCCCTATGTGCCTGTAGTTTGATAGAATAAAAAATATTATAATATAATAGGTATTTAATATTTTTATAAATTAAATTTTACTTCAAGCCATTGAAGTAACTTTAAATATATTAAGTCAACCTACAGGAATTCATAATAAGTCCACTGATGATTATTTAAAGAATAATCATCAACTTAAAAAAAAAAAAAACTGGTACTAAATTTTTTCTTAACTGAAATGCATTTCATACATATTAATTTCAAATCACAGATTTTCAAGCAAACATTTATCCTTTACTTATATTTATGCGGGCTACACTAACTAGTACTACTAACAGCTAGCGTACGGGCGACAGCGGGACGCGGGGCGCGCAAGCGGTTGCATCACGCGTTTGTATGATGGGTGTTGGACCGCCTGAATTTATTTAGTGCGCGATAATTTTAAAATTACGATTACTCCTAAGATATTGATTTAAATTGGGTGGTGTAAAGGGCAATTATAATATACATTAAATGCTTAAAGTAAATAACGTATTTGTTTTAATAAGGATTAATATCATATCCGTTTTTATAGCTTTCGAATTTTACCATTTTTATGTAAACATTTTTTAAACATTAAAATGGGTATAGTTAGCTATCCTTAAAAGATAGACATATGCCATCGCGGACTTTTTTGTAGATCTATGAAAGGGGAACAACTTCACCATACATTATTTTGTTATAACTCCAAGGGATTGTACAGCGTTTTCGATGAAAGCTCCCAATCGGCTCGTTTTTTTCCGACTTCTTCAACAATTATCGCTATATTTCAACTAATTTACAGAAAACATTAATGCATTATACACGTTAACCTTCCTCTTGAATCACTTTATCCATTGGTGAAAACCGTATGAAAATCCGTTTAGTACTTTTTTAGTTTAGCGCGTTTATACAGAAAGACATGAAACGCGGGGGACTTTGTTTTATAATATTTAAGGAAGCGGTTGCATCACGCGTTTGTATGATGGGTGTTGGACCGCCTGAATTTATTTAGTGCGCGATAATTTTAAAATTACGATTACTCCTAAGATATTGATTTAAATTGGGTGGTGTAAAGGGCAATTATAATATACATTAAATGCTTAAAGTAAATAACGTATTTATTTTAATAAGGATTAATATCATATCCGTTTTTATAGCTTTCCAATTTTAACATTTTTATGTAACCATTTTTTAAACATTAAAGTGGGTATAGTTAGCTATCCTTGAAACATAGACATATGCCATCGCGGACTTTTTTGTAGATCTATGAAAGGGGAACAATTTCACCATACATTATTTTGTTATAACTCAAAGGGATTGTACAGCGTTTTCGATGAAAGCTCCCAATCGGCTCGTTTTTTTCCGACTTCTTCAACAATTATCGCTATATTTCAACAAATTTACAGAAAACATTAATGAATTATACACGTAAACCTTCCACTTGAATCACTTTATGTATTAGTGAAAACCGTATGAAAATCCCTTCAGTAGTTTTTTAGTTTAGCGCGTACATACAGACAGACATGAAACGCGGGGGACTTTGTTTTATAATATTTAAGGAAGCGGTTGCATCACGCGTTTGTATGATGGGTGTTGGACCGCCTGAATTTATTTAGTGCGCGATAATTTTAAAATTACGATTACTCCTAAGATATTGATTTAAATTGGGTGGTGTAAAGGGCAATTATAATATACATTAAATGCTTAAAGTAAATAACGTATTTATTTTAATAAGGATTAATATCATATCCGTTTTTATAGCTTTCCAATTTTAACATTTTTATGTAACCATTTTTTAAACATTAAAGTGGGTATAGTTAGCTATCCTTGAAAGATAGACATATGCCATCGCGGACTTTTTTGTAGATCTATGAAAGGGGAACAATTTCACCATACATTATTTTGTTATAACTCAAAGGGATTGTACAGCGTTTTCGATGAAAGCTCCCAATCGGCTCGTTTTTTTCCGACTTCTTCAACAATTATCGCTATATTTCAACAAATTTACAGAAAACATTAATGAATTATACACGTAAACCTTCCACTTGAATCACTTTATGTATTAGTGAAAACCGTATGAAAATCCCTTCAGTAGTTTTTTAGTTTAGCGCGTACATACAGACAGACATGAAACGCGGGGGACTTTGTTTTATAATATTTAAGGAAGCGGTTGCATCACGCGTTTGTATGATGGGTGTTGGACCGCCTGAATTTATTTAGTGCGCGATAATTTTAAAATTACGATTACTCCTAAGATATTGATTTAAATTGGGTGGTGTAAAGGGCAATTATAATATACATTAAATGCTTAAAGTAAATAACGTATTTATTTTAATAAGGATTAATATCATATCCGTTTTTATAGCTTTCCAATTTTAACATTTTTATGTAACCATTTTTTAAACATTAAAGTGGGTATAGTTAGCTATCCTTGAAAGATAGACATATGCCATCGCGGACTTTTTTGTAGATCTATGAAAGGGGAACAATTTCACCATACATTATTTTGTTATAACTCCAAGGGATTGTACAGCGTTTTCGATGAAAGCTCCCAATCGGCTCGTTTTTTTCCGACTTCTTCAACAATTATCGCTATATTTCAACAAATTTACAGAAAACATTAATGAATTATACACGTAAACCTTCCACTTGAATCACTTTATGTATTAGTGAAAACCGTATGAAAATCCCTTCAGTAGTTTTTTAGTTTAGCGCGTACATACAGACAGACATGAAACGCGGGGGACTTTGTTTTATAATATTTAAGGAAGCGGTTGCATCACGCGTTTGTATGATGGGTGTTGGACCGCCTGAATTTATTTAGTGCGCGATAATTTTAAAATTACGATTACTCCTAAGATATTGATTTAAATTGGGTGGTGTAAAGGGCAATTATAATATACATTAAATGCTTAAAGTAAATAACGTATTTATTTTAATAAGGATTAATATCATATCCGTTTTTATAGCTTTCCAATTTTAACATTTTTATGTAACCATTTTTTAAACATTAAAGTGGGTATAGTTAGCTATCCTTGAAAGATAGACATATGCCATCGCGGACTTTTTTGTAGATCTATGAAAGGGGAACAATTTCACCATACATTATTTTGTTATAACTCAAAGGGATTGTACAGCGTTTTCGATGAAAGCTCCCAATCGGCTCGTTTTTTTCCGACTTCTTCAACAATTATCGCTATATTTCAACAAATTTACAGAAAACATTAATGAATTATACACGTAAACCTTCCACTTGAATCACTTTATGTATTAGTGAAAACCGTATGAAAATCCCTTCAGTAGTTTTTTAGTTTAGCGCGTACATACAGACAGACATGAAACGCGGGGGACTTTGTTTTATAATATTTAAGGAAGCGGTTGCATCACGCGTTTGTATGATGGGTGTTGGACCGCCTGAATTTATTTAGTGCGCGATAATTTTAAAATTACGATTACTCCTAAGATATTGATTTAAATTGGGTGGTGTAAAGGGCAATTATAATATACATTAAATGCTTAAAGTAAATAACGTATTTATTTTAATAAGGATTAATATCATATCCGTTTTTATAGCTTTCCAATTTTAACATTTTTATGTAACCATTTTTTAAACATTAAAGTGGGTATAGTTAGCTATCCTTGAAAGATAGACATATGCCATCGCGGACTTTTTTGTAGATCTATGAAAGGGGAACAATTTCACCATACATTATTTTGTTATAACTCAAAGGGATTGTACAGCGTTTTCGATGAAAGCTCCCAATCGGCTCGTTTTTTTCCGACTTCTTCAACAATTATCGCTATATTTCAACAAATTTACAGAAAACATTAATGAATTATACACGTAAACCTTCCACTTGAATCACTTTATGTATTAGTGAAAACCGTATGAAAATCCCTTCAGTAGTTTTTTAGTTTAGCGCGTACATACAGACAGACATGAAACGCGGGGGACTTTGTTTTATAATATTTAAGGATAATGTTTTAAGCTTTCTCGTAATTTCTAACCAAAATGATTGTAAGAATTTTCAACAAAGTGGAATACTTGATGAAGCTTTGTGCAAGCTCGTCTGGGTAGTTCCACCCAATCATCAGATATTCTACCGCAAGACAGTCAGTACTTGGTATTGTTGTTCCGCTTTGAAGGGGATTGAGTCAATGTAAGTGATGGTTAACATCTCTTAGAATTACAATGTTTATGGGCATTGGTAATTTACCATCAGGTGGCCCATATGCTCGTCCGCCTACCTATGCTATAAAAAAACAACATAATCTGATGAACAATTTAAGAACGTACCTGCAGAAGAAAAAAATATTAAAAAATACTTATTATGCATTCAATCGTACGTCATGCGATATAATAATTATGATTATAAATAAAATTACAAAAATAATAATGTATATTTACTTCCCAGAGAGCTATTTTAAGTTCAACTCACGCCCTCTTCGAATCGACCTGTCAAATTGTAAAAGCTCTCGCTGTCATAATATCATTTTTATGATTTTAACGTCAACGTTTCTGTTGACTTATGGCATTAAGATTTTCTTTCTACAATTTAGAATATTTGTCGATATCTTATGTCATTATAAAGCTAATAATATTAAATGTCTATTTTATAAAATTTCGAATTCAATATATTTTTATCCGACGTGAACTTGAAACATAAAATATTTTATAAAGACTACCCGCAAGTTTATGCACCTAACTAAACCAGCGAAATACACATAAAATATAAGAGATATTTTCGTGTAGAAGAAGCACTTCAAACTGCAGACCCGTTTGAGCTAACACGTTAATTTAGCTAACGAACCAAACGCAAGAGCCCTTGCAAAGAGGCTGCCAGCAACATTTATTTTTTTATCTGATGGTGGAAACATATATACACTAGCTTTGCCTAGTGGGAAAACTGTTTTTGCAATTTAAACTTGTAGGTCAAAGAGCGATCGAAGCTAAAAGTACTCCCTATAGGTGTACAATGTACATATGTATGTTCGTTTTCGCTTGGGAGTGCTGCTTTTTATTTGACTACTTATTGGACAGGTGAGGAGAACTCTGATTTATCCGTGCAAATATTTTGAATGATATCGCAAAAAATATGACCTATCTAATCATAAATTATTATGATTATTTATTGCCAGCCCGATGGTCTAGTGGTTGCGGGCTTAAACTGGAGCAAGTATCGCTGAATTATCGTGTGCTTAAATAGTGCTTATAAATTATCTCGTGATCGGTAATGAAAATCAACTTCGTGAGGAAACCTGCATGTGTTGAATGAAAATCTGTCACATGTGCAGCGTGGTGGAATAAGCTTCTAAATTTCCCATCAAAGGGACCGGATGGCTTAACAAAGAAGTAGGACATTTACAGACTGATGATGATAATGATTATGGTCATGATGATGATGCTCTTATGACAAATTTTATTCAAGGCGGCCAATCACGAGTGATTAGCCTACTGCGCAAGATATAATATAGAGTTATACAAGTGTGTGTGCACTCTCTATACTCTCTCTCGCAAAATCTGATGCGATGTCAATTCGACATGACCGAAAAGAGTGCAATACCAAATCCATTATGCGCTTTTCGAATATGGTACGCTACACTGACCTAGCAAATATTTATAGCAACCCAACATCGTAACGTAACGTAAAGTTACGTAACGCCTAGTAATCTCTTTCAAATGAATTATCAATTTGTGCCAACATACAACCAGATATTTTAATTAACGATTATCTTTAGAAATAAACCTACACAAATAGCTACAATGGGTCATGAAAAATTATCTCCTACAATCTGTCGTATTTCTTGTGGAGACATGCCCCAGTACTTTCCTTCATAAGTAGAACAGGATCTTGTCATTAATTACAGTTGCAGGAAATGTGTCGGTGGATGAATGCTTCCTTAAAACAACGTCGCCTTATATAAAAAATACGTATTTGAATGTTGTTTGTATTTATATAGAAACTTTCTTAGGTAAAATTCTTTCAAACTGACTTACATAAACTCTAAAGAGAATAAAAGGTGAGAGTTTGGTAAATAAATTACTCTTAATAAATTGGTAAAAACAATTTAAGTTTGTCATAAATTATAACAAATATTTACCTTTTATTTACATATTTACAGTAGTTTTTAACAAACTTCAAGACGACATAATGTTTGATATTAATTTATTTTTTATCTGCATTGACAGATAACTGGAAACGTTCTTAAATAATTTAAACATTATTTTATTGAGTTAATTGTAAACAATGTATATCTTTATTCACTATGTTTATCTAATGATACATAGACGTGTGTAGTATTCGCAAATCATTTTCCTTAACGGCCGAGCATCAGGTAAATTGTAAATAACAAGATTTAATCTACCTCATTCGGTATCTTACACTCGAAACGTTATATATTAATAAGAAAATTAATAACGTCAAACTAAGCCAGGGCTCTGAACATATCCATTTTCCGTTACGCTTTCATATGTTAACTATTCATACTATCATTAAAAAAATTGCCGACTCGTAGTCAGGGATACAAAAAGAACATATAGTACCTAATACCTGCATCTAACGAACAGATGATGACGAGATTACTCCAAGTACAAGTGAGATTTATAAAAATCAATTTTAAAAATCAATCTGTTTACATTTCTCTGTTAGTGAACTCAGAATAAATTGTGATTGATCGTGTAATATCCATTGAGATATTATTTTGTTAAAAAATAAAATAAATAAAATGTCGTTTTATACGAACAACCGGGTCTTTTTGGAACGAAGTTCTTTATGGCGCGTTGCGGAGGGGTTCCCTAAACGGCGAAAAACGTTCGTAACGTATAAAAAACGTAAGATATGTATGATGTATGATGGCTATACAGTGTCTAATGTATAGTCTACGGGATGACTGTTATTATTGCAGTTTACTATTATTAACTGACTTCAAAAAAAGGAGGAGGTTATCAATTCGCCTGTATGTTTTTTCTTTTTTGTGTTTGTTACCTCATAACTTTCGACTGGGTGAATCGATTTTGATGATTTTTTTTATTTGAAAGGGGTTACTTCCCATGGGGTCTATTTTTTAGTCCAGTTTTGACACTGGCATCCATGACAAAACCATATAAGTCGTAAATTTGCATAAATATGTGCGCGACAAATGGACGAATAACTCGATATCTATTCAACCGATATCGATGATTTTTTTTTATTGGAAAGAGTGTACTTCAGAGATTGTTTGATGACAGTTTGGTTAGATTCTAATTATAGGATCCATGACAAAATAACGGAAATCTTCAATTCTTAGTAGCAAATTAACGATACACGGCCAATCTTTTATAGGCTATCTAGATTTTTCATTCACCTACCATAACATCGTTATGATCAAGTAATTGTAGTACTATTGTATAAAACACTTCTTTATATACCGTCAATAGTTTTCGCAGCGCAAGCTAAATAATAACTTTTAGAGGCAATGATATTATAAGTAAAAAGGTGTAGATAGGTTACAAGCACTCCGTGAGCACTAGTTCGAAATCAAGATTACTATCCACACTTCACCTCAGTATTATGTCACCATTGTCAATGGATAGACGCCACGTAGCGAGTACAATTATAATTAAAAGTGACCCAAAATAACCCGAAATGCCGTCGTGTGTTATGAGATATTGCACAAATTATACTAGCAAAACTTCTTAAACTTAAGGAATCACTTTTCATAAGTAAGTTTACTATTTATCTTAATATTTTCACAAATCAAATATTATATTCGTAAAATATGACGTTAGAAATGCATAAATGCAACCAAAGCATATTAATGAACGAGTGCAATAGAGATAGACGACGTTACTGATCATTGAGTAAAACACAAACAGTGGTGGCAGTTGGCACATATTATATAATAATTTTATATTTTATATTTTTTAATTAATATTATTCTCTAAATTAAAACCTCAAATTATAGAATCATTGATATCAATTCATTTTATATGTTTGTTTTATTTATATAAATGAGAAAGAATATTAAATTATTAATTATATTATATTACTAAATTGAAATCAAAATATAAATAAATATTTTTATCATTATGTCGTAAAGAAGATGTTTATTTAGATGTATAAATAGTGTTTAGATGTATGATAATGATGTTGATATTGTTTATTTGATATTAAATTTTTATAAAATTATTGATAGTTTATATTTCAATGAATTTTTAGTACTTTTACAAAATGAATTTATGAGTAATGGCATTCGTAGGCATAAATCCGGGTAAGAAAAAACGTATTGTCTGATAAATAATTTATTCTATGTCGTTTCTTTGACACGAGACGATGCACTCTCGCAAATATATTCGTCTTTTTTTATATTTCAATGAATTTTTAGTACTTTTACAAAATGAATTTATGAGTAATCGCATTCGTAGGCATAAATCCGGGTAAGAAAAAACGTATTGTCTGATAAATAATTTATTCTATGTCGTTTCTTTGACACGAGACGATGCACTCTCGCAAATATATTCGTCTTTTTTTCACTTGTGATACTTAAATCATGCCACCCTACTTTAGCGACAAATCATAATGTAGTGTGTATATTGCAATATAAATTATTATTTATGTGTGCGTAACTGTGTCATTTTCGTAGATTGAATGCTATGTATGTAACCTATCTACACCTTTTTACTTATAATATCATTGTTTAGAGGCAACAGTTTGATACGTTGGGTTACATTGCTCCATTTTAAGTAGGGATCTATAAGTTTTTGAAAATATAATATAGCCTACGTTACTCGGTAAAGACGTAGCTTTCTAAAGGTGAAAGAATTTTTAAAATCGGTCGAGTAGTTTTTGATTTAAATCATATTAATAATAAATAAATATATATAGATATAGTATAATAAATATATATAGATAGAATCGTATAAGTACTCTTATATACATGTTATATTTATGTATATTTATATATTGATTACTAGTGTTTTTCCCGCGGTTTCACCCGCGTAGTTCCCGTTCCCGTGGGAATATGGGGACAAAATGTAGCCTATGTTACTCCCTGATAATGTAGCTTTCCATGGGTGAAAGAATTTTTTAAATCGGCTTAGTGGTTTAGGCGTGAAAGCGTCACAAACAAACTTACTTTTGCATTTATAATATTAGTTAGGATAATATAGATACTTCAACTTTTTTTAATATACAGACATTCCGTCATATTTTATGAAGAATGGTATTAAACACAACATCTATAAACATACAGTTTATTTAATTATTACTAGAAATAACTATTTGATTATGTTATGACTGCCCAACACCCCACCAACTAAATCTTTAATCAAAACATGTTAATTTATATTCATACATTTAACCATATTAACTAATATTTATTAATGAAGTACCAAAACGCATTTTTCTTTACGTTTCACTGTTTTAGATTAATCTATTTAAATAATAATATAAACGGCGCTGTCTCATATGAGCTGCACGTTTAGTTGGTCTACCCATATTCTACCAAATTAGTTGGTGTACTTCAGATTCACTAAAAATCGAAAAATAAATAAAAATTTTAAAACAAAAACCGACTTCATAGGAAAAACAAATTAATATGCACTAAAAAGTAAAAAAATAATTGCGTATTCTTCTATAATTTGATAATTATCAAATTATAATTAACTTACTATTTTCTATTCATCAATATGTAGGTACGAATGTGTTGTGTGGTTGATAATGTATTTATAATTATTGTTATTTTTGGAGTCGATGTCAGCTAAGGAAACACTATAATATACCTAGCAATAATAATACGGGAATCTTTTAAAAACAAACAAAAACACATTACAAATTGACTTTTATTCGCCTCGTTAAGTTGCGCGTGCGACACAAGCACATCTCACTATAACTAACTATGTATGTAGTTATAAACCCACCTTGGTAACCAATTACATTTGCTTTAATGATAGTGTGCTATATGGCCTGATTGACTGCATCCCTCTTTTGGAATATTTTTTCTGTTGGAGGAGGAATGGGAATAAGGGAATAAAATCAATTTACTCTTTTACTCCTACAAATCTGATAATGAGATAAAACTTTGGTTGGAAATAAGATTTGACGGAAATGAAAACGGATTTAATTTTGACGTGAAAACTCTTCATTTATACTATCCAAGATTAGTAAACCGCTAACTAAAAATGCAGACAATTGTTAAAGGTTGAGAATATGACACGAATGAAATGTAATTACATTCAAACTAAATATTAATCATATTATTATTCATAGTAAGTTGACTGAATACTACAGATCAAAGTTCAGAATAACTTATCGAAAAAGTAGATACTTCACCTTTCATTGAAACAATAAGCTAGTAAAATGTTTATTAAAGTGAATTTAAGTATCTGCTTAAGTATCTATTATTTTTAAATAATTCAAGTGTTTCCAGTTCAACGGCAAAAAAGTTGTATCTAGCACTTAATCTGTGCATCGTTGTCGTTTTTTTACAAATAAAGAAAGAAAACAAAAGGAACTTTCCTTTAAGAGATTTTTAATAATTAAAACTAAGCTAACAAAGTATGCATTAAAATGTCAGCAACCGCCTCACCTAGATTGTGTTGCTTTCTTGTGTAAAATTAAAATTGTCCACTGAGAAATATGTAACGCAAACACTTCATTAAAACATAATTATGTTACTGTAGTATATTGTTCCTCATTGTGCTTCTTCACAAAAGAGAGAGAGAGAGAGCGGAAAGAAAATTCAATTACCGTGAGAAAAATGTTTCCAGTCTTTGAGATTGTTTAACCTTGGTTTATTGAATTTATTACGAGGAATACTAAAGAAAATATAAAGCATTTTACCGTTTTTGCTTTAACAAGCTACTGACAGCCTGCCTCTTCTTTGGATATTATAGCCGCTAGCTTGCTTTCAGAAAAAATAATGGTATGTTATTTTGCTTGGCGCACTTAACCTTTATCCGCGCATTAGACATTTCAATGTCTAAACCAAAACTGTTTTAATCGCAAACAAATTTTAATCGCAGTGTCTGCAGAAAAAAGTTTCTTATATATTATAAGATAATTATTATGTTAAGATAATAATTTATTAATCAAAAGGAATTAGACATCGTATTGCCGTTACAAATATTAACTAACGACCAAGATTAAAATTTAAAATGACGTTATTATAAAATACGAGGGTATTAAAAACAGATTATAAGCTACAGGATGTGGTGTGCTGATGATGGAGTACCCACTAAATATTAGTAGCTCTAAAATGTCAAAATGCAAATCGAATTATATTAATAAAATAAAAAATAAATTAATTAAATTATTCTTTATTCAAATAGATTTAAAGAAGCAATTTGTTTTTATAAGCCTACTAGAATCATTAATTTACACTATTCAATTAAATGCAATGCTACTACCGTTCGGATTGTACATTTTATCGATGAATGACTGACAAAATCTCCGTACTTACTCTTTTGCTTAATTTACATTGATTTGTAAATAAAATACAATTAAATTTATTGCTTATCCTGTATGAAAATCAATTAATACTAACTGAACGCTTTTTATCATATATAAAATATTTAAGAAGATGTTTCTTTAACATGTGATTTATCTTTATATATAGTTAAATAATAATAATTTCAAATATAGAACCTAAGTCTCCATCACAAAGATCGCAAGGACGGATAAACCTCACGTGGTTATGTTATCATAAGAGATCATTCAATTGCAAGTCCAGCACTGACAATACATTGTTCGCAAATCATTATCCTTGGGTATTCTTGCGTCCTTTGTTGTCTAATCTTAACAATCAACTCGACGATGTTCTTCATAAATTTGTTTTTTTTTATTTCAAATGAGGATCCAGAGAGGATTTATTGATTACCAATGCTCGAGCCCTTTCTGAGAAGGTTTCCCTTACCCGTAAGGTTTATGCAAAGCGATAAATTTGTGGCTTTGTTTAAATAAACTAGCTACCAAATGAATAAATATTTTCTACTCTTATTTTGTTTATTGGTAACATTAAAATTATATATATATATATATATTTCAATCAATATAACAGTTCAATTCCAGCACCTTTTGTTTCTCTTGTCGACCAAAAGAGCTTTATGTACGTTGTTATAATTTAATAGAAAAAATACGAATGTTTTTTATAATTATGTAAGCGTTAATCTATAAAATAAATAGATAAGGCTACAGATATCAAATTCCTGGTTTCAAACCATAGTTGGGTTTAATTGTCATTGGGTTTTACTGTTGAGTTGTTATCAACTGCGACTCAAAGTTTCAACTCAAAGTTTGCAGATTTTCTAGTCACTTGCCTTGAAAACATAAAGCCACTTCTAAGCAAGGCATAATCAGCGCCGGCGTAAGCGATACAGACCCGGTCAATAAAGTAACCAACACGCATAAAATCACTCTATCAGCGCCTTCTCATACATGTTAAAAAGTAAGAGGGAGGTCAGTCCTCCCTGCCGCACCTCACACTTAGGCCTGCGCTACTCCGCCAAATCATGATATACTTCTACTTCTGATCTGTATATTTATATTTCTAGATATTTTAAGGATAGAAAACGTATAAGAGATGTTGATGCAGAGACTGCCACGTTAGCCTAGTGGCTACTTATAAGGCGGCTGATCCTATGGTACTGGGTAAGATCCCAGATCGAGTTAATAAAAAGTTATTTAATTTAAGAGATACAAGGGCATCATATCTATACTAATATATAAAGCTGAAGAGTTTGTGTTTTTGATCCGGCTAATCTCAGGAACTACTGGTTCAAATTAAAAAAAAACGTTTTGTGTTAGATAGCACATTTATCGAGGAAGTTTCTAGACTTTATAATATCACGCTACGACGACGAAAAAAATGCACGAGATAAAATACTTATTTTACCCGTACGAAGTCGGGACGGTCAGCTAGTCTCATATATTTTTACCAGCATTCAACAGCTCAAAGGATGGTTTTCACTCTGTATTTTCTTGTGTTGGTATCTATACTAATATTATAAAGCTGAAGAGTTTGTTTGTTTGTTTGTTTGTTTGAACGCGCTAATCTCAGGAACCGCTGGACCGATTTGAAAAATTCTTTCAGTATTGGATGGTACATTTATCGAGGAAGGCTATAGGCTATATTACATTTTCAAAAAAAATAGGAATCCTTACTATAAGTCCAATAATGTAACCCAAGGTGTATAAAAATGACCCAAAAAAAATCCTTACACGTCGTGCGCTGCGAAAACTATTGATTATAGAACAAAACAATGTACTACCACTTTGCAGAATATATAATTGTCTACAAAAAATATCACGTGACCATATGTCTAACTATTGTAGTTATCTCACAATAAGTGTTTTCTTTTATTTTTTTAAATAATTAAAATGCCGTCGCTTTAATAACTCTTTATTTTGTACCTTGGTATTAATCCTTATCAAAATAAATTACTTCATATTCAAGACGAATTCAATAAATTTCTAGAACTTTTTGATTTATTCAATTCGGACGTTTCATTCAAAGATATAGCGATATTTAAAATGTAAGTAGGTATTAGTGTTGTAGCCAAATAAGTATTAAGTATTGTGCGCGCATGTATGATGTGGTGGGCGGTAGGGTTTTCTACCCGGGTACCCGGACCCGGGTATACCCGGGTATTTGCAATTTTTAGGACCCGGGTAATATTTTATGTCGGATCCGGGTACCCGGGTACCAACTTTGATCAAAGAATCCATAGAAATTCTTACAAAAATATTACTAATCAGCGTTAGATAAAAAGTATTTTTAGTTCTTTTTTATGTAAGGAGGCAAACGAGCAGGAGGCTCACCTGATGGAAAGGGCCCAGCACCGCCCACGGACATCTGCAACATTCAAGGACATGCAGGTGCATTGCCGGCCTTTGAGGAACGAGTACGCTCTGTTCTTGAAGGTTTTAATGTCATATCGGTTCGGAAAAGTCGCTGGTTCCGCAGAGTGATTGTGCGAGGCAGGAAATGCCTTAAAAAACGCATTGTTGTAGATTTCCAGACATCGAGGTGGTGAGGACGGAATTTTGAGTTCTGGTGCGATGTCCGGTGGTGAAACTCAGCGGCCGGGACTAAACCAAACAACTCCTCAGAACACTGCCCATGATATATGCGATAGAGGATGCAGAGTGACCCAACATCTCTACGCAAATCCAAAGAATCAAGCCGGTCGGTAATAACTTGATCGTCGACAATTCGAATTGCTCTACGTTGAATGCGGTCAAAAGGAAGGAGCTGGTACTGGGGAGCAGTACTCCATGAGGGGCTGAATTTGCGCCTTGTAAAGATTTAGGTGATGGGTCGTGAAGTACTGTCTCGCCTTGTTGAGCACTCCAAGCTTTTTGGAAGACAATTTGGCTTAAACTTCCAATTGACCGCGGATCTGAACGACGTTTGAAATCTCGACGCCAAGTATGCCGATAATGGCTGTAGCAGGGAGAGGAGTGTTCTCAAAATGAGGGGATATGACAAAAGGAGACTTTAAAGCGGTTAACGCGCAAACTTGAGTCTTATTGGGGTACAAAGGTACCCAAGGTAAAAAGGAAGTGTTCTTACTTGTACCTCGGGTAGGAGTGGAATGAGGTGTCCGCCGGAGATGATATCTGATGATATAAATGATGGTCTCGGTTAGAAAGAGCAAGGCCAGCTTCGCCGTCTCAAGATGGAAGTGGTCGGCGTTTAAGTTGGAATTCAGTCCATATGTTGCAGAAGTCTACAGCGAAGGGTTGCCTGCCTAGATGCCTGCTCCGTTTGCGCATTTTTACCATCATAGTACATAGTAGAGTAGGTACTATTAATTTATAGAACGCTAATTTATACATCGTCAACAGTTTTCGCAGACAATCAAAACAATCAAATCTTTTCTCTTTATAATATTATGAAAAGAAGACTATTTATCTGAGTGTGAAAGTTGATTTAGTTAGATTTTTGTCAATTTATAACAGAATTTATTATTGCAAAAAGTCATTTTATCTCCTTATTATTTAATGAGAACAAGACTTTAAACTGATTGTACTATAAGTTAAGGTGACTTATTGACATACATCACTGTTTCGTAGGCAAATAAAACATGATTATAAATAAATTGTCCTTTTTTCTGAGAAAAGTGCACCTACCCGGGTACCCGGGTATACCCGGGTATTTGAAAAAATAATACCCGATACCCGGGTATCAAAAAAAGGCGGGTACGCGAAAACCCTAGTGGGCGGTTATGAGGGGCGAGCGGGCGGTAGCCTCTGCGAAATACAATGCCGGGTCGGCTCCTTACGGAACGATTGTGCTAAACGAACTAAATTTTTTTTAATACTTCTTAGACGAAAAATTTGAAAGTTATCGTAATTTTAAAATTATTGCGCACTAAATAAATTCAAGCGGTCACTAACGCGAGATGCAACCGCCTGCGCGCCCGCGTCCCGCTGTCTTTTTTAGAAATATTTATTGTGCTACTTGAGCGAAGCCGAGGCGGGTCGCTAGTAATTAGATATATCCAAAATAAATAAATGGTAATTACTCATTACTAATGAGGTACTCGTATTTAATATACTATGAATACGTTTTTGCAAATATATATAAACACGATACGTAATTTACGAAATTAGCAATACAAATTTCAATTAGTACAACAACAGTGTAGCCGATCATCGGAATTTAAATTGGATTGTACTCGGTCTGGAATATGTACTCGGTATTTTGAAGCTATTACTCTTTTAAAGTGGAACATCACTATGGAATAAATTTCAAACTTCAATGGCTTTCATTTGAATGCAGTCATTGGATTAAATTTCAGTGGAATTGGATAAATATTGGAACAGTTTTGAACTTTAAAACCGTTGGTCTATAGTTTAGTTGTCATTTCGGGTTCTGGAGTTTTATTGCACTTGTTGGATATTGCGATTGATAAAAATGAAATTCGTATATCTGTTCGAATGCTTCAAAGATATTATCATTTTATTTGTTCCTGAAATTTAGCTTGATTTTTATATAATATTTTAGGTTACCTATTTATGCGTTGAATGAAAATCTGCCACATGTGCACCAATCCGCATTGGAGGAGCGTGCTAGAATGTGCTCCCTTTTTAATATTTTGTGTACATTAAGCAATAAGAGTTGAGTTCAATACTGTCAAAATTTGTTTCTAATTCACTTATAACTTAAAAAGACATCTCCAAATTAAATGTTATCTTGAAGGCAACCGCATCTTCAAATTAAATTTATTGATTAAAATTGTCAATCATTTATTTACCTAAATTCATTTTCGTTTAGCTAAAAGGCCAGATTAACCAAAGTCGTGTTCTATTGTCAAATGTCAACATTTACCGCCGGAATCTAAAATTAGTGAATTTTAATAGTCTTATGAATGCTGAATTAATACGCGACTGACAGAACAGAAACTTAGATGTTTAAAGTTTTATCATGACAAAGAGTCATGATAAAAGATAATAAAATATTTATCAAGATATTACGGCACTGGCTTCAACAGGAACGGAATAAAAAGGTGTTCTTACAACGAAGGTTTTATTGATATTTATCATGGGACGCTCACTTGTAAAATATTTAAGTAGCTTATGTGAACGTAACGTCTTGTTTAAGCAAAATATAATATTTATAATGATATTGTAGTGTAAATGAATTTTAACAATTCTTATAAAACATGATTATATGAAAAACATAACGCTTTTCGTCTGAATTCGTATAAATGTTCACAAATTATAATACATAATAAATACATAAATTATCGATATAATGATGTCGCTTACAAATGATCCCAATGAATCACAATTGTAACTAATTTGAACTATATATAATTAAATTTAAAAATTCCAACATTTATGTTAAAAAATTTCGAGTCGACGTAAAAATCGACCTAAATATTATGAATAAGTGGGATAAATGGTACGCTATAAATCAGGAAGTAAAGTAGGGGACGATTTGTCGACTCACGCTTCGACAGATGAACGATAACGGAATATAAGTAGGTAATAATTTTAGATTTTTGTTACACTTATTATTATAGTTTGACTATCTTTCTCCTAGTAAGTAGTAAATAATTTTCCACTGGGCTAAGGTCTCTAAGTTTGGAGCTTATTTTACGTCACTGCTCAATTGCATCAACTGGTATTCATACTACAAATGCAGGTTTATCCCGTGTTTTGTTTCTCCGCCGTGCACAAGATGAACTATTAGCACTAATTAGGTACATGAAAATCCGTGATGTTTGCCTGGCCTTATACCCGCTACCTGTGGTTAATAATCTTAACCACATACTTGTTAGAAATACTGGACCATCTCGGCTTTATTCAGGCAAACCTATAATAATGTATTAATATTTTCAGATGATCGAATGACTTGATATCAAACGTGTTATGTTTACAATTGCACAATAAAAAACAACACATTTATTTTTATCAAATGTAGATACATAGACATAATGATATTGGCGTCCTGATACAGCTTTGCATGGGACCAGCTGAACTAAAGACATACTAAAACTTTAGTCGTTATAAATCCATAAGTAAAATGAAATGACATACTAACGAAAACACGACTAAAATTGATTCAGTAGTTTTTTAAATAATTTATTTATTTATTTATTATAACATTAAACGTAATAGTAAGATTTTCTGGTCTTTCGTAAAATCCAAGAATGCTACATCTGATATACCTGATTTGATGTTTTATAATAACATTAAATCATCGGACGGCAATGAAATTTGTCATCTTTTCAACATTTACTTTCAGTCTGCTTTCGAACCAGATACTAGTAATGTTTCTTCATTGCCTTTGGACCATTCTTTAAATTCTCTGTCTGTGTCTATAGGTTCAATTGATATATCTATCGATATTGTTAGAAAATATTTGAAAAATATTGACATTAGCAAAGGCAGTAGTCCAGACAAAATCCCTCCGATTTTTTTGAAATCCTGCTATAATAGTTTAGCACTACCCCTTTGCATGCTATTTAATATATCTCTTCGTAGTGGAAGAATTCCTAAGGTGTGGAAGCAATCATATGTGGTACCCATTCATAAGTCTGGTGATAAGCATAATATACAAAATTATAGACCTATCTCTAAATTGAATACAATTCCTAAGTTGTTCGAGAAAGTTGTTTATGACCATTTATACCCTATTTTAAGGCCGGTTATTATTGATCAACAGCATGGGTTTATTGATGGTAGGTCGACTGAATCTAATTTATGTGAATTTACTCATCAACTTATAGCTGTGATGGATAATGGTGGCCAAGTGGATGTAGTGTACACTGACTATTCAAAGGCATTCGATAAGATTTCTCATTCCATAATCAAAAAGCTTAATTTATTAGGTATACATGGTGATCTACTTCGCTGGCTTAAATCATATTTAAGAGACCGTAATCAAGCTGTTGCTGTTAAAGGGTTTTGTTCATCATTTGTGCCCGTCACATCTGGTGTACCACAAGGGTCCCACCTTGGGCCTTTATTGTTCAATATTTTTATTAATGATATTACCCAAATCATATCTAATTCCAATATTTTACTTTATGCGGATGATATGAAATTTTTTAAAACTATAAATTCGGCTCAAGACTGTGTATCACTTCAATCAGACCTTAATAGCTTAAGTAACTATTGCATTAAAAATCTTTTGTATCTAAATATTAAAAAATGTAACATAATAACGTTCACAAGGAAAAAAAACCCTATCGTATATAATTACTCTCTGCAGGATACCTTGTTAGCCAGAATATCAGAGGTTAGGGATCTGGGTGTACTTTTAGACCACAAGTTAGCGTTTACTTGTCATATCGATAATATCACTTCCAAGGCTTATCGTATGCTTGGTTTTATCTTAAGATTGAGTAAAGAATTTACACATTGCACCACCCTTATTCTTTTATTCAACGCATACGTGAGGTCTACACTTGAATATTGTTCTACAGTTTGGAATCCCAATTATAACATCCATGTAGATAAGATAGAAAGATTACAAAATAAGTTCTTAAAACATTTGCGATTCAGAGCTGGTTTATCTTCTGATAACGAAGATATCTCTAGAATAGTCCCATTAACTGTGCGTAGACAATTAAGAGACCAAATATATTTGTATAAAATAATTAATAACATGGTTGACTCTAAATATCTTCTAAGTAACATATTATTTAAATGTCCTCGTCTTAGTGCTAGAAATTATTCATTGTTCTTTATACCCTCATGTAGAAATAAATTTACAAAAAATGTGTTTTTGTACCGTTCTTGCTTAAATTATAATAATAACTTCCAAAAATTAGACATTTTTTGCCCAAAAATTGGTGTATATAAAAAAGCAGTTCGTGATATCTTAAAATGTTAACTGTTTCTAAATTGATAATGTACTTATATGCTGTTTTTATTTTTGTTTTAATTTTAATTTAAATTGTAAATATATTTTTGTGTTTTACCTTTAAGTGGAAACTTGATTGATTTGTGTTTTATGTTATTTTTGTTTTATATTACAGTGTTTTTAAAATTGTTTGTTTCCCAAATAAATAAATAAATAAATAAATAAATAATGGAAGGAATAGACAATTGATTTGCGACTTTATGTTTAGTAATATGAGTCGATAAATAAATATAATCCGGGGATTAATAAATCATCTATTTCCTCATCGTGTAATGTGAAACCTGATACGACATTCATAGATATTATATAAAAGCAGAAACAGACGTAATATATATTTATACAATAATATAACAATCATGTTTAAAAAAAAAAAAACAAAACGAAACAAGTCGTTTTATTAGAGGGATTTTTAACCTGTCAAATATGGTATCCCTACATGACCCCAATAATTAATTCTGCATTGTCAGACGTATCTGCGACCCAAAGGTCACAGATTAACGACAGCTGTTTTCGGCTGTGACCTACTACCGTTTCTATTTATTCCTTTCGGTGCAATTTGCTTTTATTGTTACTAATGAACTAGTTCCGTTTTGGTACTCATCTTGATTTTATAATGAATGTCTAGTTTAATATATATTTCAGTTAATTCAAAATTTGAATATCATATTGAATTCTAATTTTTAACCGACTTCAAAAAAAGGAGGAGGTTATCAATTCGTCTGTATGTATGTTTTTTTTCTTTTAAAAACAAACAAAGACATACACATTACAAATTGACTTTTATTCGCCTCGTTAAGTTGCGCGTGCGACACAAGCACATCTCACCTATAACTAACTATGTATGTAGTTATAAACCCACCTTGGCTGACATCGACTCCAAAAATAACAATAATTGTAAATACATTATCAACCACACAACACATTCGTACCTACATATTGATGAGTAGAAAATAGTAAGTTAATTATCAAATTATAGAAGAACACGCAATTATTTTTTTACTTTTTAGTGCATATTAATTTATTTATCCTATGAAGTCGGTTTTTGTTTTGTTAAATTTTTTATTTATATAAATAACTATATCCAGCATGTGTTATGTTAACTATTTCATCCAGTGTTAGATGTGTTGTGACCCTTTAAAAATTAGAATATTTAAAACGAGAAGGTGTAACAAACAAACAAACTAACTTTCACATTCATAGTACCTATTAAGCATGCATTAAAATTTGAATAGGCTAACAAACCTCAATAATTTTCTTGACAACTAATTACAAATCTAGAAAACACTGCAAGAGTTCAGCTTGAAGAACAAAACGCTACTTAAGTAATTTTAACAAAATAAACAATGAAATGATTTCCGTACCATTTCATCCATTGTGTACTTCCCAAAGTTATGTTACTCTAACATATAGCGACTATATAGCAGTCCTTTTAGGATTCTAAAAGGACTGCTATATAAATCGGATTCAAACTTTATTATGTAGGCGTTTATTTTGATTTCAGTAAACTAAAGTGAGTGGGTTGTATTATTTCAACTAAACCACGAATACATCCCCTGATGGATTTGACATTTCGCATTAAAATATGGACTTAACCTTTAGATTGGCTTTGTTTTCATCTTGTGTGCCTTTTGTTAGTTTCGATTGTTATATTTCGGACGATCTAGCAAATAATTTCGCTGAAGTTTTAAGTAAATGAAACTCAAATAATATCATTAATATAATTATTTTACTGACCAAAATTTTTTAAATAGAAGTGATGTTACTAATATGTATCCGTAATTTTTGGTCGAATATTTAATGTGTTTGTATGATTCTTTCATTCAATACACAATAATATATAAACTATTTTTCGTTTTTTTTTTTTTTGTAATTATTTTCGTGTTCCTAAATTTATCATTAGATGACGCTGTCCACTTTACTAAGTTTAGTAAAAGAAAATACAATTACCTATGCCCGTAATCATTGTAAGTCCAGTCCAGTGTAAATAAAGCCAACAAGGTACATATTTATAGTTCCCAAGGTTTGTGGCGCATTAGCGATTTGAGGGTTGGTTAATATTTCTGACTGCCTCGTTGGTCTAGTGGCTTGATATAAGGCCGCAGACGCGGTGGTCCTGGGTTCAGTTCCCAGGTCGGGCCAATATATAGTTATTGGGGTTTCCTCTCAGAAAATTCTCAGTAGCAGCCCGGAGTCTGGAAGTTGGAAGTGTGTACACTCCCGTGCCTCGGAAAGCACGTTAAGCCGTTGGTCCTGCGCCTGAACTCTTTCCGGTCGTGTCGGATTGCCGTCCCATCGGATTATGAGAGCTAAGGAAAAGAGAGTGCACCTGTGTTTGCGCACACAATTGTGCACTATAATATCCCCTGCTCAGTTGGCTAATCGCTCTTAAGATTGGCCGTCGTGGCCGAAATCGGTCTGGAGGACCTTATCTTAATATTTCTTACAATGTCAATGACGATGGGCGGAGCTAACTTATCACCAAGTTGTTCTTTTGTCCGTTTGCCTACCTATTTTAAATAAAATAAAACAAAGGTAGAACGTGTGTATTTTTAAAAAGTGTATATGTTAATTTTTTTATTTCAGCGGACAAGCACGAGCCTCTGGGGCGAATGGATGGGGGTGATGCATGGTGACGAAATGGAATACGTCTTCGGACATCCTCTTAATATGTCCCTTCAGTATCACACGCGGGAACGAGATCTGGCCGCTCATATCATGCAGTCTTTCACAAAATTCGCTTTAACTGGGTAAGTCGATTAACATGCAGGTATAAGTTTAAGGTCCTTCATCACATTTCAATACCAGGAAAATATTTGGCATACCGGCTTGGTCCTTAGCAATTATTCTACAACCTCAGAGGTTATTTTATACGAACTGTTGTGGTGCTAAATGCTTGTACTATAATATTGATAAAATTTTACTAATCCCTACGTTCTTTCAAATATTAAAAGAAAATTTCAAAATATATACAGAACTAATAGTTATATACAGAATAATTTGATATACTAATCTGACATTCATGGAATGGACAATGAAATGGAAAATGGAAGTTCCAGAAATTGAACGTAACTGATATGATAGTCAACTGTTTCTAATTCTATTCTGTGTCTTGATAGGTGGCTATGTATAGAAATATATTTTCTTATTCACATGAAGGCGACATTTTAACGCCTACGCTATGCAATCTCTCATTAGATTCACTTTAACTGAGTCAAGCGTCTGGTCTTTATGTCATTTAATATTACTTTCAGCTATATAATGATTTTATTATTACGCAGACAAGTGATGTACGCACATACCTGAATAAGTAATCAATTTTAAAAGTAATTCTAAAACGTAAGCTAACTTCCTAAGCATTTTTGCAAATACATCTGTAAACAATGATATTATAAGTAAAAAGGTGTAGATAGGTTACAAGCACTCCGTGAGCACTAGTTCGAATTCAAGATTACTATCCACACTTCCCCTCAGTATTATGTCAACATTGTCAATGGATAGACGTCACGTAGCGATTACAATTATAATTAAAAGTGACCCAAAATAACCCGAAATGCCGTCGTGTGTTATGAGATTATGCACAAATTATACTAGCAAAACTTCTTAAACTTAAGGAATCACTTTTCATTAGTAAGTTTACTATTTATCTTAATATTTTCACAAATCAAATATTATATTCGTAAAATATGACGTTAGAAATGCATGAATGCAACAAAAGTATATTAATGAACGAGTGCAATAGAGATAGACGACGTTACTGATCATTGAGTAAAACACAAACAGTGGTGGCAGTTGGCACATATTTTATTATAATTTTATATGTTTGTTTTATTTATATAAATGAGAAAGAATATTAAATTATTAATTATATTATATTACTAAATTGAAATCAAAATATAAATAAATATTTTTATCATTATGTCGTAAAGAAGATGTTTATTTAGATGTATAAATAGTGTTTAGATGTATGATCATGATGTTGATTTTGTTTATTTGATATTAAATGTTTATAAAATTATTGATAGTTTATATTTCAATGAATTTTTAGTACTTTTACAAAATGAATTTATGAGTAATCGCATTCATAGGCATAAATCCGGGTAAGAAAAAACGTACGTCTGATGATTTATTCTATGTCGTTTCTTTGACACGAGACGATGCACTCTCGCAAATATATTCGTCTTTTTTTCACTTGTGATACTTAAATCATGCCACCCTACTTTAGCGACAAACCGTAATGTAGTGTGTATATTGCAATATAAAGTTATTTATGTGTGCGTAACAGTGTCATTTTCGTAGATTGAATGCTATGTATGTAACCTATCTACACCTTTTTACTTATAATATCATTGTCTGTAAATATAAAAATCAATTGCTGTTCGTTAGTCTCCCTAAAACTCGAGAACGGCTGGACTGATTTGGCTAATTTTGGTTTTGAATTATTTGTGGAAGTCCAGAGAAGGCTTAAAAGGTGAGTAAATATGAAAAAAAATGCTTGGAATATATTAAAAACAACAATTTCGCTTTCCCTTAGAAACTATTCCTACCTGTCAAACCTTTGATGTTCGTCCTGTCATTTAAAAATCAATTAAATTTAAAAGTCGTTCAGAAATCAAATTAAATTTAAAAGTGAAGTTTGATTCTTAGGTGGTACGAAGTTTGCCGGGTCAGCTAGTTATATTACATCAATTTAATGTATTTGCAATATGTATGTAACACATATGAAACTAACAGAATACGATCGTCAAATGACAGTAAGTAATAAGCGATATTGACAATAATTATTATAACATTCAAAGGACATAGATATCAAAGTATCGCATCATCGTACGTAGGGATTCCACATTTCACGAATGAGGTACAAAAGTGAGTTCTTAGAAAAATAAGTGTTGTTCGTCTCACCGTAAACATAAAGAATGGGTAAGAAAAATTCTGGCCAGTTCCTAACACAAGGCTAGTTAATTCTTTCATAATAGGCATTATTATTTAGATGTTAAAAACTTTTTATAACATTAAAAACGCATACTTAATAACATACATAATAATTACAGTACACTACCAGCCTATGACTGCCCCACTACTGGGCTAAGACCTCGTCTTCTCTCTTGAGGAGAAGGTTTTGGAGTCAAGATGGCCCAGCGCTAAGAACGCGTGAATCTTACTCGATGATCGTGGATTCAAACTCGGGCAAGCACTATTGAATTTCATGTGCTCAGATTGTGATTATAATTCATCTCGTGCTTGATGGTAAAAAAAAATCGTGAGGAAACCTGCATGTGTCCAATTTCGCTGAAATTCTGTCACGTGTATTCCACAAACCCGCATAGGAGCAGCGTGGTGGAATAAGCTCCAAAACCATTTTAACTATGAAAATTAAATACATTAAAATAAATTACTTGAAATGTGTAAATCAAGAGCCAATTTAGTTAATAGTGTCTGACGTTCAGTTAATGCAATTAGCACAGAAGACGGAAACGCAGACGCGACTTGACTGTCCGTGTCCATACGACCATTCGCCAGATTCGGTTAAATTGGTATTAATGTCACTCTACATACAGCAGCTTTAAATAAAAAATATATAATACTATAGTTCTCCCGTGGCTTCTCGTATGTTAGATAAAGAGAAGGATGTTGCTGATGGAGAGTGGGGTTGTTATAAAAATGTAATTTATGTCCTTCAACGGTTTAAGCTTGCTTCCAAATTTCATCAAATTGCTTCAGTGTTCTAGCTATAAAAGCGTAACAGACAGATAGACTTCCTTTCGAATTAATACAGCTATAAATATTAGTAGAGATATAGCATAAGTAGCTGACTATTTTAATAGATTATGTTCAGATTTTTGTTTACATTTCAATTTTTTCAATTTATTGTTCACTATTTCTTAAAAAAAAAACACAATTAAAAGTTATTGTGTTTTTCTGTTAGTAAATTCTCAGTAGCAGCCCGGAGTCTGAAAGTGAAGTGAAGTGCGTACACTATATGTATGCCTCGAAAAGCACGTAAAGCCGTTGGTCCTGCGCCTGAACTCTTTCCGGTCGTGTCGGATTGCCATCCCGTCGGATTATGAGAGCTAGCGAATAGAGAGTGCACATGTGTTTGCGCACATACTTGTGCACTATAATATCTCCTGCGCAGTTGGCTAATCTCTCTTGAGATTGGTCACCGTGACCGGAATCGGTCAGGATATTAATAATATTATTATTAATTTATTATTTGATATATTATATCAAGCAGTTAATAACACAGTAATGTAAATTTTTGAGTTTCCAAATATGGTGTAATGTTGGCTTGTTTATTCTCACTTGACTTTAATATACTTTAGTATATATAAATCAAAATAGACTGCGTTTATTTAAATATATTGTTTTTGATATCCATTGTATATAAATATGTTGTTACAAAATATAAATTAAAAAATAAATAAAACAATAACTATGCGTGAATAAGTTAAATGGTATCAAAATGAAATAAAAACAATATTAATCAGTTGATGATGTAATACGACACAGCCAGTTTTTGTGCAACATTTGTAGTAAATAGTATAATAACATTGCAGGAAACCGCACAAGCCCGACGAGAAATGGCCGTTGTACTCGCGGTCGTCGCCCCACTACTACACGTATACGGCTGACGGTCCAAGCGGGCCGGCCGGACCACGCGGCCCCCGAGCCTCCGCCTGCGCTTTCTGGAACGACTTCCTGAACAAGCTTAATGGTAATAATATACTTTGGAATTGATAAATTTTATAAAGACAATGTCGTAGAAAAGTTTCGTTATACGAATTTTCTATTAAAATATCTGTTTATTATTATTGCCAACTGGTTCGAATTATAAACTTTATAATTTTTTTACGGACAATGATTTGTAATTTCTTTGTAAATTTGAATATAATATTTATATTATTACTTATTTTTGTGGATTGTAAATAAATCGAATGAAAATCACTTAACTTTTTTTCATTGAAAAACAATGAAAGTTCTTTTATGAATAAAGGAATATGACGTGACGGTTTTTACAAAATTGTGACAAAATAACCATCTTGTAACCATAATAAATTGAACATCTTAAACATATTCCATAAAAATTATTACCATCTTAAAACTGCAATCTTACATAATAAAACCATATGCACAGCTTAAAAAAACCCATTTTTTATATTGGTAGCATATAAAATATTTAACTGCACAATATTTAGCTGTAAATGTTATTTACGGGATTAGTTTAAAAATGCAGTGTTTTCAACGACGACGGAATGAAAAAAAGAATAATGTTTAACTAAACACCAGCTAAACATTCTCAATAAAAGGCTGTATATCTTTAAACAAAATACATTCTTCAAAGGCACAAAACCAGACGACGTTTTTAAATTGCCAGTACGAAAGAGTTTTTGCTGGGCCGAAATTACGGACTCCGCGATGTTAAGTAAAAACGTGTAATTTCGTTTCTTCGCTAAAACCAGTTCCAAATTCAAACTGAACTTTTTAAATAACATTGAATCGACATTTAAATGTATACCTTTTTTATTTAACTTCCTACAACATTATTCAATACGTATTCAATTCGGTTTAAGAACAAAATATAATGATTCTGTTACAATTAGACATCAAAAAAAATATCTTGGCCTATTAATACATCTTTAAAAAAAAGATCAATAAGGGTTATATCTCGATAAATATTTTAATTATTTCAAATCATGATATATAGACATAGTTTCATACGTTCTTTCGCTAGATCTTTAATGTCACTAACTAAGCTATAACTAACAAACGTATATGATACTAGATTTAGAAAAGAAAAAGTAGCATAATATATTCTTCCTCGAGTTTGAAGTTGCTTCATATAATAGAATCGATATAGATAACAGACTATTTGCAAGATGCTTCTTTACGCCTAGTTCCTTCAAATGAGGCGTGAATAAGCATCTTGGGGGCCGGCAAGGCAGGGGAGGCTAGTGCACTTTTCCCGACTTTATTAGCCGTCGTCGCGTTTGGACTCTACTACCTCTTACTATCAGGTGGAGTAGACTCATTCGCGTAGACTCAATCACACCACATGTAGAATATCTTAATTGTATTTGATTAATATACCCATGTAAATTGGTGGAATAGTGACTAATAAGTTTATTGATGGTTTTTCTCGGTGCGGCGGCTAACATTATAATCAAAAGTGTTTTAAAGAGTTCACTTGAAGAACATATTGATGTTTCGACTTATTCGTTCATTACTAACCTTACATTGTATTATTCGATTTTCAGAATTGGAACATGTTCCATGCGATGGCGCCGTAACCGGACCCTATTCGAGCGTCGCTGGTACCACGCTGCCTATCATCCTGCTAACTGCACTGGCAACAACGGTGGCTCTATAAATTATTTTTTCACAAAACGCACGTTAATGTAAAACTTAATTTACAAACATAAAAAAAAGAAATCACATTATATGCTTAGACTTAAGTTATTTCTTCATCAAAACAATTGACATTTTTATAACTATTTGGAAGATTATTTAAATTATCTGTATTGTTATTCTTTTTCCCTTCACGGTCCAGTTGAAACAAGCTAATATTATATTGTAAGAAACAAAAAAATATTTTATAATCTCTGTATTTAAGAGAATGGAGTAGCCGCTTATGTGTTTAGTTCTTACGATGTTCCTCTACCTAGTAGATATATAGGTATGGTTGAATGTATGTTTAGTTGTTGGTCATATATTATTAAGACCGATTAAGTGTGTGTTAGTTTTATTAGAAGAAAAAAAATGTTTACACATCGGCTTTAATTGTTAAAGCGTTGCTCAGCTTTGACATAACATTGAAATAATCACAATACATATCAATTTGTGCCTCTGCTTTAATAGCAAACGATACATATCTTAATTAGAGCGAAATTTTAGAATTTTATACTATATATATAGAAGTGTGTACGATGTGAGACGAATTTTTAATAATATATTTACTATTTAGGACGCTATCGACTCGTACCACTTGAGTATCTTATGAAATCAAATTCTTATGACTTCATACAAATAATACTATATTTTGTAAATAACTCTTCTTACATTTAGGACGCGATATCCCGATAAACTTTTAAATATTATAAATTTTTCTATGTAACAATAATGGGACGTATATATATTGTACCTTTGTAATCGTCAATAGTAAACTATATAAAATGATAAATGCACTGCCCGGCAAATTACACATCTAGTAAAAACAATTATATTTATATTGAGTTGAGAACTTATTGCACCTCGTTGTGGTATTATTTAGAGAAAAACATCCACGTTTATACTCCCAACGATATTATATATAAAATATTATGTATTTCTTAAAATTACATGCGCTTGAAACATCTACGAATTGTTCAGGCATATGAGACAATTTTTTTTATTCAATAACTCAACGTTGGCAGTGAAAACAAAAAAACCCTCAAGTGACGTACATGTAGCATGAAAATGCTTTAAAATGTATAAAAATCATCTTATGAATTTAATAAAAATATTAAAACATGGTATTTCTAAAATGAAAAACATTAGCGTTAATAAATATTTATATGTGGTTGTCAATTAATATGTATTATACGATTTTAATATATATTATATAAATGGTTTTACACACATACATGAATTGTACCATTTACTCTATACGCACATTGGTGATTATTTTATTTACAGTTTAGTCGGTTTCCAAACGTGATTTAATACGGAAATATCGCTCGATAACGTCTAAACTATAGGTCGATAAAAAGTCTCTAAAGTGCGCTCAAAATTAGTATTTTCATCAATTTATTCAAGTGTAATATTCTTAGTAGTATGAAATGTCGCTGTTAGTTAATTATAGGGTAGCAATGACTTTAGTATACACTAAATTATTATAACCAAGGATTTATAAGCACGTAGTGTTCATTTACACGAGCTTCTGTCCAACACTAAATAGGTACTTCAAGGGATGTTTTCCTTCTCAATTTATACACAGTTCAGATAAATGACGCACTATCTTGCTTTTCGTCGAATGAAGCACAATTTGAGAAGTTGTATGGGATAGCTTTAATTAGTTAAAAATAAGATTTGAAGTGATAAACGAAATATAATATTTAGCGATAACCGGAATCATTAGGAAATAGTTTTTAGAAGGTTGTAGGCGATTACGTTTGCATGCTTTGAATGGAACAGTGATTGATAATTTGAATATGAACTATTTCTCGAAAGTATATAATAACTAATAAACAATAGCGATATGGTAAGTCATTTCCAGGGATATATGAATAATTTAAACTTGGCACAAAATAATGACCTGATCTTCCATGACGTATATAAATAAATAAAAAAATATTTAAAGGTAATATAGTTCGTGGTTTTCAATGTTTTATTCTGAGAAAAAAATATTATATTTCATAATACATGTCTATTATGTCATAAGTTTTATTTTATTTGGGCCTAATTCTAAAACTGCGTCACTTACCAACATTAAAATAATTATCATCCTAATTATTATTAAAGTTGTGAATAATAATTATAATCTTTGTTGATATTTTAAGAAATATATCAGCAGCTGTTAGATTAAATGTGATTTTGATTGGAATGTCGTATTGCACTTAAACTCGTTTATATTATATGTTATTATAATTATAATAATACTATGTTTAAAATTATTATATAGTTATTATGTCTGCACACAATTTCAGTGGTATTTCCACTTCAGTATAAAATTTAGATAAATAATAGCATATTATATGAAATTTAAATGTAAAAAATACGTACATAAAATATCTTAAATAATATAACTACTTATTTGATTATTAAAAGAAAAATATAGGTATTGCTTTTATTATTATTTTTTCATTGATATATTTTTTAATTGATACTTTCATAGTTACTATTCTATGAATTATTCATAATATAAATATTTATAATCCTACTTAGTTATTCAAAACATAATCCTCGTAAATAAATGTGTAGTTCCTTAGAAGACGTAGGTACTCTTTGTTAGAAATTAAATGTTACTTGTGTAAGCTTTTATGTGTTACGCAAGACTTGATGTTCAATATTGTGTTAGATCGGCTTACAAATAAATTAAGGTGCAAATGTGCAATTTAGAAGTTCAAATTGTCGCTTTTGAATATATAATTATTGGCGTAGCTATAATTATGATAACTCAATTAATTTAATAACAGTATAAATTTTGTTCTTGTGTAAACATTGTTGCGAATTTAAAAAAAAATTGTAATTTATATTCCGAAAATTGCACCAATAGTAATGCTCGTGACTAGCAGCCTTTAGTACTCATAATATCAGGCAAAATAAAAAAGTTATAACGCATTACATCAAGTAATACAGAGTGTAACAAAATTCGTGTCCGACCCGTGAAGTGGTTATTAGGTGTCGTGAGTTGGTTCTATTTATGTAAACATTTTTAAAATATTATGCAAAAAAATTACCCAAAAAAATATGAATTGTCATTTTCAATTGTAAATGATGAAAAATTCATGGACAACTGAGGTCATGACCTCGTGTCCGAGCTACCCGATAGTAAAGAGATATTGAGCGCTGACGCCCGCGTCTATTTTGCATTGTAATTGCCGTTATTTAGTTGAATTAAATTTTATTTGCAAAAAATTTTTGCTTAAAATTTTAAAAATGATTACATAAATAGAACCGACTCACGATGCCTAGCAACCACTTCACGGGTCAGATACGAATTTAGTTACAGCCTGTATAAGACCATGTTCATCTGAAAATTATATGGTTATAAAGACAATGAAGATAAAAATAATAACTTACTTGAATATTTTTATGATATAGTAACGTTGTTGGAATATATTTTGTTTTTAAATATTTAGATAATGCTTAATACCTTTATTTAAATATGATTTTAAACTCAAAATTCATTTATATGAGATTTAACAAGATACGCGATGATGAAAAGGAACGTAGCTAAAAAGACTGTCATTACATTATAAACATATCATAAACATATCGATACATTCAAAACACTATGGGATCGATGATTACCGCATTTCTTTTTACGCTAAATTTGTAGTTATAAAATATTCTAATCTGTTTGGAAAATAACCCGATATGTTATTGACAGTATAAATAATATACTGTAATGATATATTATTTATACTGTCACATATGTCACACATGTAATTTCAATACTGACAAGTGTTTGAGAGACAATTTTATTGTATTTCTAGATGTTAAAATAATTTGAAATTACGAAAATATAAATCTTGGTTAAATAAAATATGGATCATTTTTATATGTATAATTTTCTTGTATATAATATATTAAATGATATTGCGGCTGATAGACGTAAGACGTATGAATGAAACTTTACGTATAAGGATACCTTGATCTTGATACCAGAATGTTACATACAATGATATTATAAGTAAAAAGGTGTAGATAGGTTACATACATAGCATTCAATCTACGAAAATGACACTGTTACGCACACATAAATAACTTTATATTGCAATATACACACTACATTACGATTCGTCGCTAAAGTAGGGTGGCATGATTTAAGTATCACGTATTCAAGTAGTGAAAAAAAGACGAATATATTTGCGAGAGTGCATCGTCTCGTGTCAAAGAAACGACATACGACGACACTACGTTTTTTCTTACCCGGATTTATGCCTATGAATGCGATTCCTCATAAATTCTAAAATTTTGTAAAAGTACTAAAAATTAATTGAAAATAGGCAAATAAAAACTATCAAAAATATAAAAATTTAATATCAAATAAACAATATCAACCAACTGGATGCACCTTTCGATGGAAATCTAGAAGCAATTATACTTTGTGCAATATCTCATAACACACGACGGGATTTCTGGTTATTTTGGGTCACTTTTAATTATAATTGTACTCGCTACGTGACGTCTATCCAATGACAATGGTGATATAATACTGAGGTGAAGTGTTGATAGTAATCTTGATTTCGAACGAGTGCTCACGGAGTGCTTGTAACCTATCTACACCTTTTTACTTATAATATCATTGGTTACATAGATATTGCGTATTTTCTTAAACGATGACTTGACTTGATTCGAATTATACGATTAAAACTTTGAAACATGAGGATTAATAAATATTTTAATGAGGAAAGAAAGCTTTCCTTTTAATTTCATATTTTCATTAGGTTTATGACAATTTAATTGCTTGGCTATAATGAATATATCTATTCCTTTATAATGTATGCAGTTTTGCTTCATAAAATTATTCAAAAGACTTGACTGAAAACAATTGACATTACATACTTATTTTAGCAATACATAAATCTCTTAAATAATTTTAAATCACTAAGATTTCATTGTAACTTCATAAAAGATTTTCTCGAAAAGAACATTCTGGGAAAGATACAAACCTATTTAACTATGATTGACGTAAGTACTGCAGTATTGTCGTTTGAATTTGAACTTTATTGAATTGAAAATGTTATAAGCTGGAATGGATCATACAGCAACAATTTGGGAATGTAGTAATCTATCAACTATTCAATTATCGGTTCAGAAACCGACTCTTATTCTATCGTCCGTAATATCACATTAATATAATTTCGAATGTTATAATATTCATAGAAGTTTAATATTTCAAAATCTGGTAGGTATTGCTTAAAAATTAGGTGCTATGTAATGTATACATATAGATGTGCACTTACTCATATAAAATACATATTAAAACTGAAATGCAAATGACATTGACAATATCTGTTAATAATTTTGGATTTCAATATTGTGTGCTACGCTTTAGATATATCTGTTATAATTAATCTTATATTTATTTATTAGAACATTTAAAATAATAAATTAAAACTCCGATATTATTTTATGTTATGTACAGTGATCTACAGATAACAATGCAATTCTTTTAAATAAAATATTTTATTTGAGCTCAAAAATTATTTAACGATATAGTTATTCAAATATATACAATAATATTTGTGTCTAAAATCATTAATTTGTATGATCTATATAAGTTGATCTCATATGGATGTAAAGTGTTAAGGTCATTGACACTCAGTGGTAAAACTTTGTGCACCCATTCATCAGATATTCTACCGCAAAACAGCAGTACTTGGTACTGTTGTGTTTCGATTTGAAAGGTGAGTGAGCCGGTGTAATTACAGGCACAAGGGACGTAACATCTTAGTTCCCAAGGTTGGTGGCGCATTGGCGATGCTTTTTTAAAGAAATGTATAATGCAAGAAATATACTATAAAAAAAGAGATTTTAAATCTGAATATATACCAATAAGTTTGAATGCCTTTCATTTGTTTTATAATTACTTTCACACATTGATAGTTTGTCATGTAGTCGTGGATGGTAGTAAAGAAAAACATCGGGAGTAATTTTACCTGGGTTGAATGAAGTTCTGCCACATCTGTACATCCATTACACGATAGGAGTGTGGTAGAATGTCTAAGCAACCTTCTCTCAGAGGACAGGGAAGCATTCTGCGAGTTATGTTTTTTACATTATGTGTAAATCACTGTACACTGATATAATGATAAATTTCAATGTAGTAAAGCAAATAGTTTTATCTGATTATTCTAAACTATAGTTATAATGGTTTGCTTTAAATATCCAATAACATATCTATATTCAGACAATTATTCAATAAATTTTAATTAAAATTCTGGTTTTCTTTTATATTTACTTTATAGTTAGAGAAATAAAAGAACATCTACAATATCAAGGAGAATGGAAATTCAAAATATTCTATGGAATTACATCATTTTAAAAAGTATCTATATATCTATCCTATTCAGTATATCCAATAAAAGTTCCTCAAATTATTTTACAATCATGTTACTCTTTTTTAAGTTCATTTTCTTCGTCCTGTCCTTATACTAATATGGGGTTCAACACGACATGTATTCTTCTTCCATTCTTTTCTATCCCTCTTCATCTTTCTGGAGCCTTCTGGATGCACTTTGTCCAACTGGGCCTGAAGCTTAATTGCATTTGCATGCTGCTGCTCTCTTGGACTGCCACTTACCCAACGTCGGAGGGCCGGAATCATCATGTTAGGGCTTATATGCTAGTACAACCAAATGGGTGGACGCTTTCGTTACTCAGAACAAGGTCCAGCTGCGGAGACCGCAGATAGTCATAGCAGTGAGGGCAATTTGTGGTTACAGTCTTGGACGGCGGCGAAATTTCTAGCGAGCGACCCGTCTTGGGAACTCCAGGTGAATGTGCTCGCAGACCTGAGAGCTGGGCGAACGGCGACCGTCCAGGATCTGTGGAAGTGGAGCGAATCAGGGCTCTAGCCCAACAAATGCAGATTAACAAATGGGAGGTGGACAAAAGCATTTATTCACCTTCGTCTGGCGGATGTTTTGCGTGGCAGATCTATTTCATTCAAGTGAGAGATAACATTCAAAAATCATTGCAATCAATATTTTGGTTTGGCAAACAGTTGTGTCGAGAATAAGGGTGCTAGACTTAAATTTTTATATTTTTCTGATCAAAACGCATGACGAAACCTTCCTCTTATTTTTGAAGATCCAATTTATGAAAAAAAAATATATAAAAAATGGACATGTTAGAGACCGCTAGACCAGGCTTACTATTTATCTAATATCCAAAAGGCAAAAGAGAATATTTTTGTAAGTATATTGAAGGAGTATGGGTGGTTGACTGCCTCGTTGGTCTAGTGGCTTGATATAAAGCCGCAGACGCGGTGGTCCTGGGTTCAATTCCCAGGTCGGGCCAATATATAGTTATTGGGGTTTTCTATCAGAAAATTCTCAGTAGCAGCCCGGAGTCTGGAAGTTGGCAGTGTGTACACTCCCGTGCCTCGGAAAGCACGTAAAGCCGTTGATCCTGCGCCTGAACTCTTTCCGGTCGTGTCGGATTGCCGTCCCATCGGATTATGAGAGCTAAGGAAAAGAGAGTGCACCTGTGTTTGCGCACACACTTGTGCACTATAATATCTCCTGCGCAGTTGGCTAATCTCTCTTGAGATTGGCCGCCGTGGCCGAAATCGGTCTGGAGGACCTTATTATTATTATTATTATTATGGGTGGCCGCTTTGACTGTTATAAATATTTATATTCTTCAATCTTATATTTTTTGGTTTAAAATTGAACATAATTCTTTTTGTTAGATCTTTTACTTTAACAGTATTGTATATTGTTTTAAGTGTGATTTTATTAACAAAATACATATTTCATATTTTTAACTCTTTTAAAATAGGCATTTAAATTGTGACGGGAAAAATAAAACAAAAACAAACCATCTCACTTGAAACATAATAATTTAATTAATATTTGTTTTTAAATTAACACTAAACAGTTATATTCGTATAAACTACCTTATTTATTTTGCGGTTGGGATATAACTACCCGTTTTTACCGATTGACTAGATACAGCTTCTATATTTACTTCTGAAGTATTATTATTTGAGTACACATTTAGTATTACATGTTATGCTATCCCTACTTTACTTTAAAGTGCATTTTATAATATTAAGCTTAAGATATAATATATTATTGAAACTAGGCTTGTAACGAGTACGAATTTATAATGTCAAAAAAATCGGAAACTAAAATCGAATCAGCCGATTTGAAGAAAAATTTATTAATAATTTAGTTTTCAGGTAAAACAGGATTCAATCTATTTAAAATAAATTTAATTCTACAACAAAGTTATAATAAAAATATTTCTTAAGACATTTATAATAAAAAAAAAAAACAGAATTTAAGCACAGTAATAATAATCATACAATTCAGAAAACTGCTAAAACCGAAATTGTCGTTACAAGTCTATTACCGAAAAACTTTTATTGACAATGAATAATACTCGTCATACTTAGACATGACTTCTATAGAAAAAATCAAAAGCCTTGAACATTCGTCGAATCGCTAGAGCCGCAAATCGATGTCCAGTGACTTTTATATTTAAATATCATTGATGCCACAGATTAAATCGGCATGCTCGTAGTGTTCCAGGGGAAGAGGTGAAAATGCCAGGGTAATGGAATTTTGATATCGTCCGCTGGATACGAGTCGAATAACAGTATCCTCACACGCGATCAGCATGGGACGATGAGCTGAAACAAATAAAGAATAATTCAATAATTGATTTCAAGCAATACATAAATACAACAGTACAATACCGTAACCGAACATAATCATTATTAAATTTCTAGCTAGCTCTCTCTCTCACTCGCTCTCCCCCTCTCTCCCTGTTTTTGATAATGCATTTGGTTTCATTCCAATCATAACTTTTCAATACAGACTATTGTGTGTATGTCCGTACAAGTGAGACCCGTTTGAAATTCCTTTCCACAAATACCGGTCTCATTGTGTCCTAGTGTTGCAAATTTAACGCTTCAATTCAAATTTCGAATGCGTTCATTTTCATCAACGTCCGTCCGTCCGATATAAACTCGACACTCTGCAGAACATGATCGTTAAATGTTAGAAAGTAATATGCGAAACTAACTACAATAATAATTATTATACTAGCGCTAAAGGCGTAAATGCTGTTGTGTAAGAATCCACCTTTCGCGTAAATATAAAATAGAGATTACATATTATTAATCTTATAAATGACAGGTTAATCAAATTCAAATACAATATCGTTCTTATTTTAATAAGTTCGCTTGCTCATAATTAATTCAACATGTTCGTGCGTCAATGAATTTATTTTTATGATAAAATGTATACCATATTTCACTTACTTTAATTTTATCTTAAACATTTTTCAATTAATTGAATTTCATGAATCCAACAGAATTTGTTTTTTAAATTGATTCAATGATCCTTCATTCGCGACAACATCATATTTTATACAGTTAGTATAAAATTATTCAAATAACGTCTCCCGATTCCAGCTCAGAGACATGTCAATAATGATAGAAAATTGACGTACAATTATTATGTACAAGAAGTTCTAATCTCATGAGAGTCGATTCAATTTGCAAGCTTTTAAAGTCTAAGTAAAAAAAAATATCATTTGACAAAAATAAATTCTTAATAAAATTTAGTTTCTGTCATGTTAAAGGATTTTTTTTTATTCCCAAACAGTGTTTTCGTGCCTTTGAGGTGAACTTCTATCATTTTGAATAATTTGACGTGCCTGCTTGTTTTAACCTCCTGACAGAATCGATATCCGGATAACAATTTTTCTTTTTCCTTTTCCTTGACATTAAATGCTTAAAATAAATGTAAATTTATTAAATGGATTGGCCATTTAATAAATTTACATTTATTTTTAACGAATTCTCAGTAATGTACTACTTAATTATAAATACTTTATTGTCATATACAATTTGAAATGGTGGTTTTTATTTATTTAACTTGCAATGTTTTTTCGTTAGTCGTTGAAAGAGTATATTATAAAAATAGTTGAATCGCAGGTTAATGATATTGCTATTGATACATAATAGTATTCATGTTATTTTGAATGGATCGTTTTTCGAGTGGCACTTTTGATATATACCCTCCTAACAAATCTGATTTTTGATCAATATTACGTATTTCTTTGTCATTTTTTTTAATATAGTAAATTTATGAATAGGAACAGATGTCGGTACAACTTCGAATAGTGACAGTAAATAATATCATTTCTTAATAAAAGAACTCCAACATGAATCTTACTCACGTTAATCAAATGGTGCGTAAAAATATATTCTCTTTATGAAAATAATATTATTTTAATCTCTTTACTAAAGCGTGATATTATTGTTTAATGGATTATTTTAATTTATTGGAAGAAAATTCTTGTCAAAACTCAATGGAAACTTATCAGTATAACGCCCGCTATGAATTCGTAAACAGATGTTTTGCTGCTATTACGTTAATTCGATAATAAAAAAAATACTAAAGATAAATTCATACGCCACACACACACACAAGAGGAAGCTAATGCACAGTTCGCAATTGGGACAACCCGACAATTTCATATTTTATTTACAGACCTCGAAAATTGCAATTTACGGTTTAGTAGCGAATTGATAAATTATTTTAAGCTGTATGGCACAAAAATGGTACAGCAATTTGATAAAATACAAAAGCTTAAATTCTTTTTCCTTTTTTAATGTAGCTCTCCAGAACATCGTCTGTGCTGTTGTTAAGTAATATAATTTGAATAGGAGGTTCAGGTAATAGTTAAAACTATGTTTTCGGAATGGACACTTGAAAAATGTATTTGAGATAGTGTTTACGTAAAATACAGCCTCTAAAGTAAATCTTATAAAAATCATGACAATATATATAGTATGAAAACAATACATTTTAGATTTTCTGACAAATTTAAAAACTGAATGACATTATGTAACTAGTTAAATTAATGTCATAGCATTGCATTGTGGATGCAATGTAATCGAGTTTAGTTTTATATGACCTTTCTCAGTGTTGACGGATTTTTTAACCGACTTCAAAAAAAGGAGGAGGTTATCAATTCGTCTGTATGTTTTTTTTTTTTTTTTTTTTTGACGTTGTTACCTCATATCTTTCGACTGGATGAATCGATTTCGATGATTTTTTTTTTATTTGAAAGGGGTTGCTTTCCCATTGGTCCCATTTTTTTTTGGTCCAGTTTTGACAGTGGAATCCATGAGAAAACCGTATAAGTCGTAAATTTGCATGAGGTATGTGCGCGACAAATGGACGAATAACTCGATATCTATTCAACGGATTTCGATGATTTTTTTTTTATTCGAAAGAGTATACTTCAAGGGTTGTTTGATGATAGTTTGGTTAGATTCTGATTATAGGATCCATGACAGAGTAACGGAAATCTTCAATTCTTAGTAGCAAACTAACGATACACGGCCGAATCTTTTATAGGCTATCTAGATTTTTCATTCACCTACCATAACATCGTTATGATCAAGTAATTGTAATACTATTGTATAAAACACTTCTTTATATACCGTCAATAGTTTTCGCAGCGCACGCGAAATAATAACTTTTATAGGCAACAGTTTGATACGTTGGGTTACGTTGCTCCATTTTAAGTAGGGATCTATAAGATTTTGAAAATATAATATAGCCTATGTTACTCGGTAAAGACGTAGCTTTCTAAGGGTGAAAGAATTTTTAAAATCGGTCGAGTAGTTTTTGATTTAATTCGTAATAAAAAATCAAATCTTTCCTCTTTATAATATGAGTTATGCATGTAAGCATTAGTATATATGTATATGTTTGTAATTGAAACATATTTGAACATCTCCTAAAAGTTAAGACCAATTTTGAAAATTATAAATATATATATATATAGAATCGTATATGTACTCTTATATACAGGTTATATTTATGTATATTTATATATTGATTACTAGTATTTTTCCCGCGGTTTCACCCACGTAGTTCCCGTTCCCGTGGGAATATGGGGACTAAATGTAGCCTATGTTACTCCTTGATAATGTAGCTTTCCATTGGTGAAAGAATTTTTTAAATCGGCTTAGTGGTTTAGGCGTGAAAGCGTCACAAACACCCTTACTTTCGCATTTATAATATTAGTTAGGATAATATAGAGACTTCCCCTTTTTTTAATATACAGACATTCCGTCATATTTTTTAGGTGAAGAATGGTATAACACAACATCTATAAACATACAGTTTATTTAATTATTACTAGAAATAATTATTTGATTATGTTATGGCTGCCCAACACCCCACCAACTAAATCTATTTAATCAAAACATGTTAATTTATATTCATACATTTAACCATATTAACTAATATTTATTAATTAAGTACCAAAATACATTTTTCTTTACGTTTCACTGTTTTAGATTAATATATTTAAATAATAATATAAACGGCGCTGTCTCATATGAGCTGCACGTTTAGTAGGTCTACCCATATTCTACCAAATTAGTGAGTGTACTTCAGATTCACTAAAAATCGAAAAATAAATAAAACTTTTAACAAAACAAAAACCGACTTCATAGGAAAAATAAATTAATATGCACTAAAAAGTAAAAAAATAATTGCGTATTCTTCTATAATTTGATAATTAATTTCCTATTTTCTACTCATCAATATGTAGGTACGAATGTGTTGAGTGGTTGATAATGTATTTACAATTATTGTTATTTTTGGAGTCGATGTCAGCTAAGGAAACACTATAATATACCTAGCAATAATAATACGGGAATCTTTTAAAAACAAACAAAAACATACACATTACAAATCTCTTTTATTCGCCTCGTAAAGTTGCGCGTGTGACACAAGCACATCTCACCTATAACTAACTATGTATGTAGTTATAAACCCATCTTGGCTGACATCGACTCCAAAAGTAACAATAATTGTAAATACATTATCAACCACTCAACACATTCGTACCTACATATTGATGAGTAGAAAATAGGAAATTAATTATCAAATTATAGAAGAATACGCAATTATTTTTTTACTTTTTAGTGCATATTAATTTATTTTTCCTATGAAGTCGGTTTTTGTTTTGTTAAAAGTTTTATTTATTTATTATCGAGTTAAAATGTATACGGATTTTATTAGTGCACTAGCTACCCGTGTCGATCTCGTTCCGGTAAAATTTAAACAAAGTAACCCCTATTATATTGAAAACTTATGTTCCCAATTTAAGATAAAAAAATATTTTGCATAGGATTAGCGTAAAATTTGTGAGCCTCTGAATTTACAGTTAGTCGGTCGAAGGTTTATACTATGTAACTCTTGTTTACATTTAGACTGTATAAACGAGGTCTTGTGTAAAATATACTTTTAGAGATGAATAAATAAATGCGAGTTAGTATTGATATTTTTACTTAGTCTAAAATAGAAAATTTAACATAAACATTAAGACGTTAGTATTATACTTTAATAAATGTTTAACAATGATCCGCCTTACATAGCCTCCATTTAGTTAAACATTGATTACGCTCTTACTGCTGTTATTGATTTGACAATCGAAAGAAAAATACAGACTATTATTTAATTGATCATCCGCTACGCGAAGTTTATAAGTAAGTCCATTATTGAAGTTTAATCTGAACGAAGAACTAGCCGAGATGATATAGTTGAAAGAATACGTGAATCCTTATATCGGGATCGAATCTGGCTAAGGACTATCGTCGGAGTGTCCATTTGGATTTATCATGAGGAAATCTTTCAAATCCACCAATCCACGATGGAGCACCGCCACGAAATAAACAATGATACATTTAATTTTTAAAATATCTATATCTTAAGAAATATAGTCATGAAATAAATAGCAAGATAGGCATAATTATTCAGTTACCTTCATTCGAGTCGAGACCGCATATGCTGTTGAAGACCTCCATTTTGGTGTGATCGAGGCCGCTGGCTCCGCCAATATCCGCGTAGTCCACAAGGCCACGCTTTGTGCACTGGACAAACGGACAATGTGAGCACAGGTTAATTAATTCAAGCTTAGATAGCTACATACACGTTCAACGTCGTAGATAACATTCGTAGCGAATATTTTAATAAGACTAAGTAACTAAGGACTAAGTTAACTAAATCTTTGGTGAAGATAAACATTGTGACGAAAATTTTGTGGTCGAATAGGCTCCAAACCTTCGCCTCAAGGAAAATCCTTTTTTTATTTAAAATACGTATTATTTAACGAATTTATATAACAGTGAATTAGTAAACAAAATAAATCGACTACTTATGAGTCTATTGATTGTTGATATCAACGGTATTAATATTAAAGGAATCAAATTCACATACATACATATCGATTTCGTCTAGTCAATTAAGCTTCACCGTCGATAGTAAGAAGTAGTATTTCACATTTCTAAAATAAGGATATAAAAATATTTGTTTCCAGATTGTCATACTTAATGCCGGTTATCTTATATAATAGCACTAAGATGCTATTCTTAAAGAGCAAACTCATAACTTACTGGAGAAGTGAAATGTCACAAATTGATAAGCGACATTTTAACTACAGTATTTTAATCATCAAATCAATTTTAGGATCAAAATAGTATATCACAATAAGTTGGTGTAATAGCATTTCTGCTTTAAAATATTTAAGGGGAAGTATGACTTTTGTAAAATTCAACAAACCCGGCTGAATTATTGACATCACATTTACACAGATATGCGATTCTTTTTTTTCGGTATTCGAATGTTACATTAACAGCAGCGATACCTTGGTAGCAGTGTTTAATATATTAATATTATAGATAGGAAAGTTATCGCTATTCATAATGTCTACAACCAAATTAAATTGTATAGAAGTTTTGCTTGCCAATAAAATTCTCTAACCATATCCTATGGAATTGCTTCAAGGAATGGTTTAGGTGTGCAGCCCGCCAAGTGCTACATCGTCGTTTACAGATATCGATATCAATATCAAAGACGGTATCGAAATTCAAATTCAACTGAAGTATTGAGGAAAAAAAACTTTAGACACTTTAAAATGCTGTAAAATACATGTTAACCTTGGCAAACCAATTAACAGTTGTGTTAAATGGGCTAATTTTCCATCGAAAATATTCTAACGGTAAAATTTCATTTTAAACAATATTTAACAGTTAATTTATTTTCTAAGCAACTCAATCTTTTATGTTCGAAAAGTATTTCACATTAAATAACCACAATATTTTTTATATTAAGGCAGGACGCTAAGCCGTTTTGTAATGAATGCAGGATTATAAATAAGGTTTTTAGTCCGTTCAAGCGTATTACGGAAAGAAATCCCTTTCATCAATTTTATTACAACGTTAATAAGCTATTACATGCTACTATAATTGTAATATATTACATAAAACATTTGAATTAAATTTATTTATGAAATTAATCACTTTTTCACTCTTGCAAGTAAACCGTGAGATGATAGAATATCACCAAACAGGAAATTGTGAACCATGTACGGTACTAAACGACGAATATATTTGTTTGAACGATATATATGTTTAGCACAAAAATATCATTAATATTAGGTATGTAACAAGGCAGTCTTATATTTTGTTACTTCACTTAAATTAATTAAGCAACGACATTAAATATTAGGATGGCTTCGGGATTCTGAGTGAAAATCGCATTTCCGTAATCGAATTCCGTCGAACCGCTTATTACATTGTCAATTTCTTGAAATTTTAATTAATATGCATGGAATTTGGTAAGTCAATATTTAAATAAAAGTGCTTCTTTGGCCCAAAGTTTAAGATGATTTAAAATAAAATCATCGTTTTAGGGAAAACTATAATACTTTCCTCCTAAAATGTGGATTAACTGTTTTATTTTTTTTAGTTTTTAATAAATAAATTTACAATTGGAGTTATTTCTACGTAGGTAAGGTAATAGTTCATTATAAGTTAATAAACTATTATACAAATAACTTCCGAGACCGATGTCATTTACTGCGAATTAATAGAAACGCGTATATTGTTGTCCCTGCGTCCTATTTATAATTATGGGAACATTGATCTCCCTGAAACACGTAAAACATTATCTTTGTAAAGAATCGCCAGTTATATAATAATATTATTGATTCTCCGACTTGATATTATGCGTTTGCTCCAGAATTACAGGAAAAATGTCCAAAATTCACTCGAATAATAACACAAGTGAAACTGGGATAGGTCGTAAATATATCGGCATCCTGTTTTTGTAACACATTAAAGATATTAAAAATATATATATATTTAAGAAAATTCTCTATGACAAAATCTAATATGACACATTGATTGCATGTAATGGATATACAAGAACTTTAATATAATTATTGTTCGCTTCATAAAATATTATACCGTCGGGCATAAAGTTATTTGGTAATGGAAATTCAATGAATTCAATGGTACTCTAAATATCCAAAAGATTTCCAGTCATATTTCATATATCAGCCAATTATAACAAAACCTCAATTAATTATACATCGAAACTTTCCTCAGGAATTCCTCCGGTCATTAGTAAAAACGTGTGAAAATCCGTTTGGTAGTTCTTGAATTTATCGCACGCAGACAGAAAGACAACGGTGAGGCATACTACATAGTTATAATATGAACAACTATATAAGAGATAAAAGGAGATTATTGGTGTTGTGTATTCCGAATTCAAAATCAACAGAATAAGAAAAAGTAATTTTTTAAAAGCATACTTACATGGGAAATGGTCCCTGTTTCAACATCTAGCAGCGTTCCCCGTTTAATTGACTGGCCGATATTCAAGTCCAGTACACGTACAGTGGCTGGTGATACGGCGATCATTGAACAGTTCCCAGTTTCTCCATGATTACGTAATGTGTATACACCTTCGGGCCCGAACAGCATCTGGTTGCAAGCTAAGAAAATACGCCATATTTTAGAAAAATAGCTTTAATACAACTGTATACTACGCACAGAGCTTAAAAAAAATCGAAACTAATTTTGTTCAAGCTCTGATGCAAGCATTTAAGAATAGTCAATTAAGAAGATTAATTAAAAAAAGCTACCACCACTTCGAATATAATATACCGAAGGGATTTTTTTAAATAATTAACTCATTAACTACTATCTTATGCATATCAATCAACTGTTAATAAATACGGTAATTAATTAATTAAATTTAATACAATTATCCGAGTATTGTCAGTACGTAGAGCATGTATTGAGTTGTATTCTTAAAAATGTACATTTGTACCGTTTGTAGTCTAAAGTTGGATCAAAAGTGGAAAAAATAAAACAATATTTTATCACAATCTTTAAACAATAACTGTTTTACAAATCGAAAATCTATTTTTCTTAAGTTTCAAAAATATTAACTAGTATTAATACTAGTACCAGTGTCTAATGTCTTATTATGCGCCGGACAGATACTAGTGCAGTTAAACAATTTGCCTATGATATGCTATTAAAAAGCTGCGTTCAAAAAAGGTCTGATCAATAAAGCAAGTCAAGAGATTTGTTCAAACGATTGAGGCAAACTTACAAAGTTTGTTTGCAAGGTGCTTCCATAGGCTTAAGAATAAAATGGTCATATTTTCAATCTTTTTCTATTAAAACTCGATCGAAAATAAATACATTTTAACTTATATTCAACGTTTATTATGTTACATATTGTAGTGTAAGTATTATATAAAAGACACTCGTTTTCTTCGGAAAGATTTTGAGCGTCTAGGAGAGATTTAGATTATGTGGGATTTCTGTCCAAAAGCACTCCGTCGGATTGAAGAGGCTACAGGATCATTTCAATATAACGACGAAACGTCAACCGCTTTGGTCCGCACGTTCATAGCTTTTGGCATTACCCACTCGTCATTCAGTCATCAATTATTAACAGCAGTGTTTTGTATTACAGGTTATCACAAATATCTGGTAATTAAAGTTATGAAAATCTTATTTTACCGTAGCAAACGTAGGATTACCTTATGATTCCAATTTATTGAAAGCGTGACACGACCATTACTTTTAATTTGACTGGCATTTGACGTCCATTTTTCAATATAAGACCAAAATATATTAGGAAACAAAATTGAGATTGACGGTTTTGAATTTTTATATTTAATTTTAAATACGATTTAGGTTGCGATCCATAACACATTTATTTGAATAAAGGTTTTTGTTACACTGTTATTTTATTTATCGCTTAACGGTTTTTATGAACAAAACCATTTTAAAATCGAATATACATTTTTCATTTCCATTGCTTCCAATCCTATTTGTGCGAGTTAGGAAACGTTAAAATAAATTTGTGGTGGAATTTTTGTATTTACTCGGTTTGTTGAATGTTTCATTTGATAAAATAAAAACGGTCGTAAACTAGTACAGATTTAACAGTGAAAAATTATTTAGTTTTATTTACAAATGGTTTTATTTGTTTCTGTATTATGTTGTGTATAAAAATGGGTGCTTTATATGCGTTTGAAATGAATATGCTTCGACCTAAATACAAATGAAAGTTGTATTTAGGTCGAAGCATATATACCATATTTTTTACATGTACAATATAATTGCACAAATATGCATTTTTCAAACAGATGGTTTAACTACTGTCCCTTTTATTGCAAATTACAGTTCGATGGCGATGCAGCTGTCAACCAATTGCCATGATAATTATATAAAGAGGTAAAACATTTTCTGCCGGGTTTTGCTAGTGATAAAAATATTGATATTATATACATATTTACTTAGTGATTTGGCTTTGTGTATGCCAGTTTGAGGGCAGCAGCAAACCTTAATGCTTAAGTAAGTGCGGTATTCCGTTATTGTGTGAACCAGAGTAACTACAGGTAGGTACAAGATTAGTGGCACATTGGCGAAGTAAGGAATGGCGCTGATCACTTAACATCAGGTGGCCTACTAACCTGTCCGCCTACCAAATACTATACATATATATCGATTACATAAAATTATTTATATGTATATCAAGACGTCATTTACATAGTATATCTCGTATAAATCACACATAGATATGAAAGTACTACGAAATTGTGATATTTAATTTTCACGTTGGTGACTATTTTATCATTTTAAAAACATGACACGCGACTAGTATTTGAGTCTGATAAAATTCGTTTTCTAATATTTATATACCTAATTAAAGCTATAAATGTACTAAATGATAACTGTTGCCTAAAAGAGATTACTATCAGAGCAGGCTCTTAGTTAACGATATCTTGTCGTTGATTTTTCGTACGAAACCTTGTTTAAATTTGAACTGAATTTACTCAAATGCGATGAAATAAAATATAAGTAATTTTACTTTATATCTTTTAAGGAACCAAAGATAAATATAATGAATAAATGACTTGTGACGCAGAGTAACGAGTATAAAGGCAAGCGGGCGTCGAAGGTTTGCATAATGCATAGTTTCTGCGACCTTTGAGCCTTGGCTGGATTATACAACAGGTGAACAGTAATATGTGACAAAAAAAAATCGATATAAGGCTGGAACAAAAGTCTTAAAGTATTCAATCTAATTCGTGTCTAATTTCAAATGAATATAATAAAACTTTGGATTTTTTTTCAAAAATGTGTAATACATTGATTTTCTATCTTTCCTTGCTATAAAAGGTCCTCTATACCGATTTCGGCTTAACGAGGCACGGGAGTGTACACGCTTCGAACTTCCGGCCTCCGGGCTTCTACTGAGAATTGAGAATGAGAATTTTCTGACAGAAAAACCCAATAACTATTTGTTGGCCCGACCTGGGAATTTAACCATATAATATAATGTATAAATGACAAAAAAGAGTGCCGTTCGTATTTCATTTGGTGTAATATATAGGTGTTATCTAGATTCCGAACCGGCGGTAGCTTTATATTTAATCTAGTCCAGTAACACGACAGAAGAAGAGTGGTTATGAGAGACAAAATAACTATTTTTGTGTAGGTATCTCATGAATTTTGTTAAAAGTTGAAAGATATTGGCTTTAACTTTAGAGAAATATTTATTCGCCGTTCTGTAAAGTAATTAAATGTTAAGCGCAACTTAATCATTTGAGACGCTCTTAAATTCAAATTTCGCATACTAATTTAGGAGCTTCTCAATGTTAAGGAGCGCTTAACTTTGAGGGACGTTTCAGTATTCGGTCGAAAAACACTTACGTCTTGCATTTCTCAAATGTCGTATCGTTATCGCAAATCCCTTGCCACGAGCCGGCACCCGATACTGAACTAACGCAGCATTCTGACGAGAAACCAACTTGCGTTGTGGTCGACTGTCACATGATTCCACAACCCTGTCGTCGTCCCAGGAATCCGCCGGCCAGACTTGCCCATTCAACTCCCAACCATCGATCCACTACGAACAAAAATAATGCTAGTTTTATACTATATTAATGAACTGATTTTGTTTTGTTTTGTTTTTTTTTGTTACGCGCTAATCTCTGAAGCTCAATGTGGGAGTTGAAAAACATTTTTGTATATGTTGGTAATCATGCATACATACATCATGTATTTAATAAAAAATTATCACACTGAAATGGATCCGTCATCTTATATGAAATAGATTAGCAACTGCGATGACACTGCCATAATTGTAATAACACAGCTTGAATCAGATTAGAGAAGATATAAAAGTGGACAATTGTGTTCGTAATCGCTGAAGATTATCTAGTCTCTCATTCTCATACTTCAAATAAATATTATACTGTATTCAATACCATTTATTTTATTTATATACATTATAATTATATAAGATATAATAAAGGCAATTTTATTTTGTTTTTTCATTTATAAATTTGCAACTTCTTAGAAAACAATTAGTCTCATAACATCACGTGATCAAGTTATAAACTACAATCTTGTTAAGTTTTAAGTTACAATTCCATTTTCCTCCCCCGCAATAGAAAATTGATTCTTTTCTCGAAGTATAACTTTCGACTTTGTTTATTATAATTGCATTAAAATTATGGAGTATGATTTATTACACTGATCATATTTAGCTGACCGTATCAGCAGTCTAGTGGTTTGCTTGTAGAAGGTCGCAGACCATGAGGATCTGGGTTCTAAGCTTGGTTAGTGCTAGTAACAAAATATGAGGATTTTTAGTCAAAATCTGTTCAGTATAAACTCCGTGTCTGGTAGTTAGTTCGTAGGGTTCACTCTTCCGAGCCCCGGAAATCACCTAAAGCTATTGATCCTTCGCTTGGGCTCTTTCTTGTCCTTCGGGCTTTTCGTCACATCGGATTATGTAAGTGCACTTGAGATTGCGCGCACATTTGTGCAATATCTCCTACGCTTGGTAAGCCTTCTGATTTCGGCCAAGGCACGCACTCATGATCGGTCATAATCCTTACACAAAGAAACGAAAGCTAAGTACACAATATTCTTAATCGTGTTATTTTTTATAAATAACAAGCTATACGTCATGTCTCTTAACAAACAATGTCCTATCGATTCAATCCGATATTCAACCCTAAGTTTTTTCTCTAAGGCAAGTTGAACTTAGCTTTCTACTTAAAGAGCATTTCACGAAATGTACGTGAAATCAACACTTATTTAACTGAAACCACCAACTTGTTTTGAATTATAGGTCGCGTATAAAACACCCCTCGTCGAACTGTTACACAGGATGAGATGAAAAATTTTTCAACAAAGTTGGAACACATGGCTTGCATTTAAATTTTTTGTCAGCCTATGCATGCTGCAGAGTTACGCGAGCTTTTCAATTAAAAGAAAAGTTGTTTGAATGCGACTTTATTGCGAACTTATTCATTGAAGAGTAATACTTATAAAAGTTTTTATGCTGAATATGAGTTCTAAAATTAAATGGAAACAATATTAATTTCATGTATTAGGATTTTGTTTTCAGAGGAGCCGACTTACGTAACGGCTTAAAATTTACATATTTTTATGGCCTAGTTGTTGTAATTGCCATTAAATTAAACATATCATATGCATACACATAAAATGTACTTATTGCAAGGAATTTAATTGATTATCTGTATCAATATCGATCATCTATTTTTGATAAGTTGTTGTAAGCTTTTTTAACATCGCGTACGACCATCTCTGTTTTATGCGGAGACATTCACTTTTCAACGCTGCTCTGTTTGATTGGGGAACTTGGTAATAGTTTTATTTTTATAAGACCAGATAAGGGCAGAATATCCGATGCGAAAAAACAAATATCGTTTTATAAAACTATTTTACTTGGTAGTAGAGCTCTGTGCAAACACATCTGGTTCGGTACCACCCAATTATCAGATATTCTACCGCAAAACAGCAGCTCTTGGTATTGGTGTGTTCCGTTTTGAAGGGTGAGTGAGCCAGTGTAATAACAATTTTGTAACCATTTGTTAAATACGTTCGTACGAAGCTTTAGGTATTAATTTATTGTTACTGTTTTATTTATTTTATCTGTGGTTTATTGGAATAAATATTAGTATTACAGATTATATATATAACTTACCGCGACTAGGCCGCCGTTGTCGCACGGCACATCTAAATAGTTAAATATGACCTGGATCCGCTTATCTGGCTCAGTTATCATGTAGATACCACATACTGTCGGCTCGTCGGACGGCGACTTGAAGAATAGCTCCCCTTCTTCGGACGTTACCAGGAAACAGTCTATTTTGAGCATAATATCGTGTCATCAATATCTAACATTTAACGCCATTTAAAATAATTTACAAACACTTTTATGATATTTGATAAGTGCTTCGATTCTTTATTATACAAAATTAATGACAAAAAATTTACATTTCTTAGCTTATTATTATTGTCAATTTTATTTTTGTTTTTTTTCTAACATGTACATTTTATTATGTATTTTACAAAATTTTAGAGCTCTTGTAAAAAAAGTATGCAATAACCTAAATACAGATTAGCGATTTATTGTGTACACTAACTGTTCTACTACTTGGTGATGTTAACAAATAAATAAAAATAATACATCTAAGGCATGAAAAAAATTATGCTATATGAGATAATATTCTAAGTGATAATTTATGAATCAATAGCACTCCTGTCATTATGTAGGAGAATATGAATTTATTTATGTATGAATATTAGAATAGATTGTATCGTTTCTAATTCAGCATTTTTTGCAATAGCAATAATTAATAAATAAAATTAATTTGTATAATAAATTGAAGTGTTTGATATTTAAAGAAAGCATTCACAAACACACAAGATTTATATTTGTTTAAACATACCTTCGTTAGGATCAATGATGCGATGTGTAGGAATCGGATAACGTCGGACCCTGGAAAACCAAGATGGCGGTTGACCTGAACTCCGCAGCCCCCTCCATGTCTTAAAAAAAATAGTTCTTGTTAAAACTATAAATTGGCAACTATGTTAATATAAACGGAAAACATTAATTATGAAACTTGAAAATTTGTTTCAGTGTTCATTAGAAAGCGTTTTTTTATGATGTTAGCTTGTTGTTAAAATGTTATAACATGAAATATACATAATCTAATAAAATAAATATAACAATAATAATAAAATTGTATGCTGATATATATTTTTTTTATTTCATAGGACGAGCATATGGGCCACTTGATCGTAAGTGGTCACCAACGCCCACAGACAATGGCATTGTAAGAGATGTTAACCATCGCTTACATCGCCAATGCGCCACCAACCTTGGCAACTAAGATGTTATGTCCCTTGTGCCTGTAATTACACTGGCTCACTCACCCTTCAAACCGGAACACAACAGTACCAAGTACTGTTGTTTTGCGATAGAATATCTAATGAGTGAGTGGTACCTACCCAGACGAGCCTGCACAAAGCTCTACCACCAAGAATATGTTAACGATCGGAGTTAAAATAAAAATAAAATTGAAAATGATATGCGCTTTACACAAGTGATGGTTCGTATCGTTATAATTAAAATTTTAATCTTGCCTTGAAGTACCAATCGCGGTCATTGACGTCAATTTTGCGTTTTGTAGTTGCCTAAATTTACCTTTACGCTCGAACAGATATAAAATATATTACACAGTTACCAAGTATACATATACAAATTGTATATATTAATACTATTTCATTCTATGCATACGTACATATATATATATAAGAATTACAGAACTAATTATTATCATAGTAAAGTCCACATACACAGTCTTTATTATAAATCTTAAAATGTTAATATAAGCTGACATTTTCATTCTGTTTTTTTCTTTTTTTTGTTTAGGAAGGCGGACGAGCATATTATGGGCCACCTGATGGTAAGTAGTCACCAACGCCCATAGGCAATGGCATTGCAATAAATGTTAACCATAGCTTACATCGCCAATGCGCCACCAACCTTGGGAACTAGGATGTTATGTCCCTTGTACCTGTAATTACACTGGCTCACTCATTCTTCAAACCGGAACACAACAATACAAAGTATTGCTGTTTTGCGGCAGAATATCTGATGAGTGGGTGGTACCTACCCAGGCGAGCTCGCACAAAGCCCTACCACCAAGTAAAATTATTCGTCACTAAAGGGGCTTTACCTTGCGAAAAACCCCTTCGCCAGTACTTTTATTCCTCTAACATTTAGTCACTAGTAGTTTCAATTCAAAATGGCGATCAATTCGTTCGGTGCGTCGGATGCCATCTAGAATTGTGACGTAGCGACATCTTTAATAATGATGACATTTTACATTCTCAATTAAGCTCAGCTACAATTTTGCTCTTACTTCTGCACAGTTAACTCCAAAGCGCGGCTAGTGATATATTACTACGGATTCTGACTGCACCTTTTCTAGTTCTTACGAATTTCTAAATCCTGAACGAAATAGACTTACTGATTTTGCAATAAATAAGGTGTTAAGTATAACAGCGCCATTCAGTAACGTTCTATGTTCTAATTTTAAATAAGTAATCTGGCGTTGGTTGAATTTGGGTCTATATATCTTGTGATCTCTCTTGTCTCCTTAATATTCTATATATATATATTTTTTTTTTTATTGCATAGGAAGGCGGACGAGCATATGGGCCACCTGATGGTAAGTGGTCACCAGCGCCCATAGACATTGGCGTTGTAAGAGCTGTCAACCATCTCTTACATCGCCAATGCGCCACCAACCTTGGGAACTAAGATGTTATGTCCCTTGTGCCTGTAATTACACTGGCTCACTCACCCTTCAAACCGGAACACAGCAATAACAAGTACTGCTGTTTTGCGGTAGAATATCTGATGAGTGGGTGGTACCTACCCAGACGAGCTTGCACAAAGCTCTACCACCAAGTAATATTGGAATGCTTAAGTGTTAAAGGTCATATGCTATCTGTGGATCTATATATAACCATTATGTAACCTATGGATATATCTGTAACCATTGTCTAATAGGACCCTTATGAAGGCCCCTCTTAGAATACCTCTTAACACGTCCGCTATAAGATTATAAATGCTATCTTTCAGTATGATTTGTTATCAATTTTCATTCTATGAATAATATATTTTACGTGTTTATTTTTTCAATTCTGAATGTTACATTCCGTCTATTAGAAGTAAAATATATTTTTGTAACGATAATAAAATCAAGTTGTAACTATTTTTTTAAGTACGTTTTTTACTGTGTCATCACCAAAACTACACATACACATATCAAAGGGCTATTGTTTAATTAAAAATACACAAAAGATCGAATGTTTAATTTTAACTGATTTATTCTTATTATAAAATATTGAAACTATAAAAAAATATATTTGTGTAACTATATCAATAAATAAATAATTAAATAAATTTTATTTATTAAATATTATATAATATAACAATTAAATAAATTACAACCAAATATTAATATAATTTTCTAGACCTCCAATTCTCTGTCACAAGCAAGTATCCTTTATGAAAACCTACAATATGTCTTTTCCTAAGTAACTTCCAGCGTAAGGATACAATAATTGTACGTGAATAGCATACGAAGATTCAGGAAATCCACTTTTATGGGGCCTTTTGAAAGGCACGATACAAATATTATTTTTAGAAATGTTTGCTTCTTCTTCGCCGTCCTATTGGTTTAGATTATAATTATAATTATTATTAACGATTTTTGTATGTACATTTATTTTATATGGGATACAGAAATAATAAATTGACAATGTGTAAATACAAAGAAGAAACAACAATATTTACCAATAAATTTTCATCATAAAAATAACTTATAAATATGAGACTGTACTTCTTTTTTATATGAGAAAAGAAGTGAATAGAAAAACAACATTGAACTATTTATTAATCTATTTGGACTGCCTCGTTGGTATAGTGGCTATCTAGCTTATATCTATAAGGCCGCAGACCCGGTGGTCCTGGGTTCAATTACCAGGTCGGGCCAATAAATAGTTATTGGGTTTTTCCGTCAGAAAATTCTCAGTAGCAGCCCAGAGTATGGAATTTGGATGTGTGTACACTCCCGTGCCTCAGAAATCACGTTAAGCCGTTGGTCCTGCGCTGAACTCTTTCCGGTCGTGTCAAATTGCCATCCCATCGGATTATGAGAGCTAAGAAAAATAGAGTGCAATCTGTGTTTGAGCACACACTTGTGCACTATAATATCTCCTGCACAGTTAGCTAATCTCTCTCGAGATTGGCCGCCGTGGCCGAAATCGGTCTGGAGGACCTTAATCTCATATATCATATTCTCATTGTATTTGTCATGATCATAGTGTCATCAGTCGTTCGACGATAGATTTAGTTAAGAAAACTTGAGAAACGTTAGCGAAGGGTCCTATTAGACATGGAGTGTATAATAAAGTCATATAAATTTGCAATCAAGTTCAAATTGTATTTGAATAAGCCATATGTACCTATTTTGATTGCGAAGACTTTCGTAACCAAACATATTTATTTGACGATGTGTAAATATCTAATTTCAGACGACGAAAATGTCACAGGCCGATGTTAAACATTTGATACGAAACTTTATATTAAAACTTTCAAATTAATATCTGTTTATTTTGTTAAGATAAATATTTCATTAAATACATTCAACGTTCAAATAAAAGTTATGAAATGATTACAATATTTTTTAAGCGAAAATACTTCAATATTTTATAGCGCGATACGATAGATAATAATAAACGTAATAAATGCTCATATGCAAAAATAATGCATTACAAGCAATTTATTAAATGGATGACTTACATATGGCCAAATACTGAAACGTCTTTAATTTCAAATTTCGCATACAAAATTTTGAAATTAATGACGTTCCAAATAATTAAGTCCCACTTCATTTTGAATGACTTTTCAGTATTCGGCCGTTACATGTTCTTAAATGAACTTACAATTTAAGCTATTTCGCCTTTAAAATAAGCAAAGGAAGAAAGGGGGGTTAAAATAACGTAATACTTGCTTAAATATTCTATGTAATAGTTAAAGAGCAAAACAAACGGACTTCATAATAGTAGCGAATACTACTCGTAGTATATCCATATATTAGACATTAAATAAATATATAAATAAATAATTAAACGTAACACATACGTTTCGGTATAAATACACACACATACAATACAAGCAATTATTTATTATTGAAAAGCTAAATTGGTATTTAGTTTTATTAGTATAGAAATCGGTATTTTATTGTATACTGAATCCGAAATAATATCGAGAAGGGAACGCTCGCTACTGTTATTCCAAGAAAAATATATTGTATTTTTTACATTTTATTTGTTAGTGACTTCAAAATTTTATAGAAGATATTGCTTCAGTTAATTTTCAGTTATTCCAGTCATTGGAGTTGAACTCGTTATAAAATTATTTTTGAATTCGAAATTTTATCTCAATTTTTTTGTTTGTATTGTATGTATATATAATTTTTATAGTATATTTTATAGGAATGCTAAATGCGACTATATTATTAATCATTTTCCACTCTAGCAGACTAATTAGTATAGTAGGCTATCTCAGTTGCGCTGAGCTCTGCGTAAACTAATCGTCCTATTTCCTATTTAATCTTAGTTAGATCCGCACTAGTAATAACTGATATCATTATTATTATCAGAATTTAAAATAAAGACTGGTAATAAACTTTATCGCTATATACATCATAATATGAATGTTTAACATTATTTTAAAGTAGAAATTCTATGTAACACAACTGTATACTCGATAACGAAAACTACACGATCATAATTCTTAAAAGTCGTTTTTATGGGCGTTGTCCTACTTGAAATGCTATCTATCTGTGTTCATTATTATTTGAGAAATTTGTAATAATGAGTTATTTATTTAAAACAATAAAAGTAAACTATAAATAAAAACTGTTTTTAAATCTCGTTAGGAGTTTTTATCTATGATTCTAATCAAATCAAACTAATTAAAACGTAACGAGGTTTACAGTTAACAAACTTTTAAGCTACTACGCTCAACTCAAAGGATTCTGTTCATTGTTACGATCCCTAAGTTTCTCTTACACGATGGTTAATTAACATCGTCGACTTGTTTTCTTGAAAAGTATATACATGCACCTTAAGTTTTACATCCATATACATACGTATATGGATGTACGGACGTATGATGCGTCGAATATATTCGAATATAAAATCAAATTATACAAAGATGTATTTTATGTAATGAGCGGTACCATCGAAGTTGTTTTTACAACGTCATTATGTGTGGTTTACATCTTGCAACTAAATTTTAAATCAATACTATGCAACCGAATAACTTAAATTTTGATTAAATTAGCCACAAGTGACAAATCGCACGAAAACTTTTGCGTCATTTTATAAGTTTGTACTAAAAATTCATTACTACTAGGTACTCGTTTTTAATATAGATTATATTTTGAAGAACTGGCACGCCATTACTCTTCTTTGGTTTAAATATATTTATTTTAACATGACAAGCACGTATAACACCAACTTAAGATTTTGTTAAAACAATAAATTATCATAAAATCAATTATATAATTTAAAAATTCTAAATGAAAACAATTTTAATGAAATAAAACGTGCCCTGTCCACGCATCCTTGTTACTGTCATCGGCAAACATACGTATAATAAATTATGAAGGCGACAGGCGTTATGACATCTTTTTATATTTATTTATTTCATATAGATTATTCATAGTTAATCAGGGCGTTTGAACAGAGAGCCACAGATGTATTTATTTTAATTTGTAAAACCTCATACTAAATCGTAAAAAAATAAAATAAAGAAATTTGTAAAAAGCATTAAAACCTCTTTTTACCGTTTAAAATAAATTGATTGGTTACTACACCGAAAAATTATAATATTCGTAATAAGTGATATTTATGTATATTATGTTTTGAATTTATTTTTAATTATATGAAATTAAAATGCTTAATTAATATTTTAACAGTAAATGACGTTGAATTTTGCTGTTCTCCTGATTACATAATATGAAATCATTATTTATAAAAAAACAGCAGCATTTTCAAGCAACACTAATGGAAACGAATGCTTAAGCATACACCACGGCGTCAAGCCCTCCATAAATAAAGCAGTACCATATTTCAAACTGGAACGTCCTTAATAAAAAAGTATATACAGGGTGCAGCAGAGCAACTCGGTGTTTAATTAATCCTCTAGACAAGTGACTGCCGTTGCATATACCCAAGGGAGGTAATTTCGCAACATGATTACTGATATAGAATATGATATCACACATCCAACAAGTCACAAACTGCTTAAATTAATGTGACATTTTATAAAGATTGTTAGGTAATAAATTATATTATTTAATAATTTAAAGCATTCGTTATTTGCTTCTCTTTAAACGTTACTTATAATTAAACTATAGTAGTGAATCTAATATATTAGAATCATAGATAAGATAACAAGTTTAAATATGATACTTAAAAAATAATTTAATAGAAATAAAATCATGTGTTGATACTATGAAGACAAACAGTTATATAGACAAAAGTTTAGGATGTCGTGTACAAAAAAATATTAATATATATTGATATTTATTTCTATGTAAAAAAATCAGTGTTCTTAAAGAGTACGAGTAACGTCACGACAAGTCGACGCCCTTAAAACGTTTTAGTAATAAAAAGTTTACTAGGACGGACAAGGGCTAATATCATTCGGGTTGAGTGGTGTGCAAATTTTTATCGAATAAATTTTTTTATACGATCATTGTAAATAACATATTTTAATAAATATTATAAAAAATACATATATATTAGCGTCAAACTAAGAAGTTGTTTAGGTAAGAATAAATTATAATAACACTATTATTATTATTAAAGACAAAGTTATTTTTTCTAAATCAATCTAATTATAATGAAAAACTAAACAAAGAATTCCCTTTTTTTTCCTTCGCTGGAAAATCGTATTTATGCGTTTCTCCCACATGAATTGGAGGGGTATGTAAGGTTCACCGGCGCTGAAGGCGCCGGAATACCCACTAAAGAAACCAGTGGTGTCTTCTCCGTCGGGTCGGAGTCACCACGGGATCGCTACCATGACGCCCTATATCCGGGAACTCCCTTAGGCCCCACGGCTATTAAGGCGGGCGAATAGCGCCTACGCCTCTTCCCCGGTCTTCTTCGACGGATCGAATTAGCGGAGGCTTTTTCCTCGTGCTGCCGCTTCGCGGCCTTCTTTTGCGACATGACACTCTCGCAGAAGGAGGCCATTTCCAACCAGTGCCTCTCGTTGTCGAGAATGGCGTTAATCACACTCAGCAGCGAGAGGTCTCCGCTGACTATCGCCGCCAGGACCATCCGTCAGGGTGTGGTGTGCCGTGTCAAGTGCCGCACCACACAGGCAGGAGGGTAATATCTCCCGCCTCGCTATCCCGTGCAGGTACTTACCGAAGCACCCGTGTCCGGTAAGTACCTGCGTCAACCTGAACGAGAGCGTGCCTCGTTTTTTTTGACCCAGCGACTCAAGTGGGGACGTATCGCTTCCACTGTCGCCAGGCCTGCCGTGGGAGAACCCAGGTCCTCCATCCATCGAGCTATCAGGGCTTGCTGGACTTAAGCCCTGACCCGCTCAACCTCTGCCGACCTTGGACGGTCGCCGCGGTCTCTCGCCTCGGCCCGGAAGCGATACACCTACGCGAGCACCTCTGCCTGGAGTTCCCAAGGCGGATCGCCCGCAAGGAGGAACGTATATGTTAAATATAGACTTCGTGTAGATTAAAGATGAGAGAAAGAAGAATCATTAAAAAACAATTAAAATAGTTTCCACAATTTTAGAAAAAAATGTATATCTCAAATTTACGTTATTTCATTATATTTTCTATACAAAGGTTTATATAATGCTTTAGGTCTTTATTATTGTGATTTAAAAGTACAATATGTTTTTTGTGAAATAAAATCATTCACAAAAGCGTATTTCTAATCCTTGTCATTCATTTATTTTATATTTATACGTAATCACTTCCGACCTTTTACTTTTATATAAAAAGCTGTTAATTTCTTATAAGTGACGATTTCCTCTTAACCCTTATTATCAATAGCCACTTACTTTTCATGGCATTTTTATCAGTTATCGGCCACTCTTAACAGGTCAACCAATATAGGTTTTTTTTATCAAACAGTAGGTACGTATAATACTGTAATGCATAATATTTTGTTACATTGATTTATTTATAATATAGTTAATAATTGTTATGAAATTAAAATTTCTTAACGCGAATGTTTATACATTTTGTAATGTTTGAATTACTTTATATAAGTATATATATATATATATATATATATATATATATATATATAATAGATATATAATATATAAATACAAATAGTATATATATATATATATATATATATATATATAAATTTTATAATATAGATTTAGTATTAGTAGTATTGTTCTATAATTTGATAATTAACTTACTATTTTCTACTCATCAATATGTAGGTACGAATGTGTTGTGTGGTTGATAATGTAGTTACAATTATTGTTATTTTTGGAGTTACCGTCCCGTCGACGGTAACGGGACAATGAATCATACTTTCATTCTCCCGTTACGCTGTTTGTAAGCTTGCGCCGCATCTATCTCTCTTTCACTCGATTGCAGTCATTTCATCAATGTTTTGTTATGACGTTGTCATGTTAAACTATCGACCGTAAACCGACTTTACAGAGAACCATTTGTTTTTAATAAACTGGAGTATGTATGTGATACTATTTAGTTATAGAAATTTCCCAAAATTGATAAAAGTACCATTGAATAGATCTATGTAATAGGTAGAAATTAAGGCGCGTTTTCATACATTTGTGCTACCAAATATAGTATGTTGTCATGGTTACACCTTCCTGTTTTATAATCAAAAGGCAAAAAAAAAATGTAAATATAAGACCGGCATAAATAATCCTAATTAATACAAACATTTAATCAAAGGCTTAAATTTCTCTAGGTTTGGAAATTCAACCAATACGATATCCAATATCTGAATCGTTCAAAAACTCTTTAATGAAATTTAAGCTTGATCACTTGGAAATTCATTTCTGAACTCACTAACTTTTGACTTTAGTAAAGTTGTACTTTGTAATAATACTAAAAGTTTATTGTAGCTAATATCTACCGCATAAATTACAGTTGCTATTTACATGTTAGATCAAAAGTTAAAGTGAAATTGTACATTCAATATAGAAACATGTCACTTGCTCATTATTTATCAAAAATCTACCAGAGTTTTTGAAAGAAATATCTAGACCTGAGAACAACTAAATAAACTTATTGAGCGAGCTTTTTTACTTGGAGGAGCAAGTTTCAATCTAATCATATATTTATTTTCATCATTTCATCATCTTTATTATTGCAATCAATACCATCGGTTTTAAGCTAATTATTAGTCAAGAAATTATTTTTCTTGTTATATGGATACACACTAAATCAGTGAAGCAAAAGATTTATTAACTAGAAAATGCCAACAACGTAATTTAGACGCGATGAAACGGTCATGCTTCAAGCTGTCTTCATAAATATGACAATTGCTTACTGTCATGTCATATGACAATTATTGCTAGAGAACTGGTGATGTAAATATCCTTCTAAGGTAATACAATTTAAATTCTGATTTGGTAATTGAAGATTTGATCGTTGAATTTCAGTAGGCGAATCATAGTGAAGCACAATGATATTGGCAGATGAGAAATAACGATATTAGGATTACATACGTATACGTGCGTCCAGCTTTACGTTCCTTTTGTGGTTCTGCCACCCACTCATCGGATATTCTACCGCACAACAGCAAAACTTGGTTTGTTGTGTTGCAGTTTGAAGGGCGAGTGAGCCAGTGTAATTACAGGCACAATGGACACAACATCTTAGTTCCCAAGGTTGGTGGCGCATTGGCGATGTAAGCGATGGTTAACACCTCTTACAATGCAAATGTCTATGGACGTTGGTGACCACTTACTATCAGGTGGTCCATATGCTCGTCGGCTTGCCTATATAAAAGAAAAGATATGCGATGCATTATTTATATAGAAAATAAATAATGAGCTGTTTCACTCAGCTCAGCTCACTCAGCATGTGTTTAATAAATATTGATTACAGTAATAGGGAAAATTGATAAGCAGGCATTTTGATGATATGTTGTCACTTCTGACTACGTCTATAACGACATTCAGAGAAACCCACTCCTTCAGTTATTAACAATATGTTACCGAACAATATTATAAGATCTCGATCCTTACTTTGACCGACTCACTTACTGCTTAAATCGTTTTGGGGAATAATACATTATTATAATACGTTTAATTAAATATTACGTTTTTGATTTTAATATATATTTTGTCTAATTTAGGATTATATAACCACATTTGAATTGTGTTTCTGCTAATAAATAAATAAATATTAGTCAAATATTTTCCGATTCTGATTGATTGCGAAATCCCTTCTTTTGATTCAAAGGGGACATTTTTCTAGAATTATTTTTAAACATTTCACACGGTCATGACTTACGCGAAAAATCCTGATAGTTTTTATTCGTACCTTCGATCAATTTCATGTACTAGATTAGCGGTAAGCGCATCAAAAACGGCCCGAAAATTAAGAGCACAATGACGTTTGTGATGTTATTTCAAATTAGTATGGTCCAATCATAACTTATTGTTAAGGAAATAAGGTTGAATATGAAACAACCGTTATTGTACATTTCCTATGTCTTTCTGTCATTCATGGCGTAAGATCGTAAGTGAATGTCTAAATAATATAAACCGCACTTTATTGCTCGGGAACAAGGCACAGTTTAGGTTGAAATTATTAAATCTTTACATCGGATTCTTCACGGTCGGTGCCTCATTTGAGTATATGTTTTGTTCGTGACGCCATATCAAGTAGTTTTGTTGATCGAAGATTTGTATTTTTTTTTATTGTATAAAAGGTGGGCGAGCGTATGGGCCACCTGATGGTAAGTGGTAACCAACGCCCATAGACAATAGCATTGTAAGAAATGTTAACCATCGCTAACATCGCCAATTCGCCACCAACCTTGGGAACTAAGATGTTATGTCCCTTGTGCCTGTAATTACACTGGCTCACTCACCCTTCAAACCGGAACACAGCAATACAGAGTACTGCTGTTTTGCGGCAGAATATCTGATGAGTGGGTGGTACCTACCCAGACGAGCTTGCACAAAGCTCGCCTGGGTAGGTACCACAAGTAAAAAAACAAAATACAATTATTTCAAGTCTCAATACATAATATATTTCTTATGGATATAAATAGTATCAGTCGAGTAAGATTGAAGCTGACATAAAAATGTTTCGGAAGCATTTGATTAAAAAGATCATATTATCAACTTTGGTTGAACTATAAATAAGAGAACTAAGAGATTACAAACTTTATCTTTTATTTTATTAGGATGTAATATTCATTATTTATGTTATGTGACATATAACAATGCGTGTAGTATTTTATTATTGATTTAGTTTTATACAGATTAACTACCAGTTTCTAAAGGTTTGTTAGTTGGTTACTTGTTAGTCATTTGCTAATCTGACTAAATACTTGATCGTCTTCCATCGACCAATTAAAATTGAAATAGAATTAAAAATAAATTCTTTTAATATTCGCTTTCGCCTTTATTTTATGGTGACCATAATATACGTGATAGCTATCATCACTATCACTACATATTATTATAAAACAAAGTCCCACGCATTTCCTGTCTGTGTGTATGAACGCGATAAAATAAAAAACTACTGAACGGATTTTCATACGGTTTTCACTAATGGATAAAGTAATTCAATAGAAAGGTTTACATGTATAATTCATTAATTTTTTCTGTAAATTTGTTGAAATATGACGATAATCGTCGAAGAAGTCGGAAAAACACGAGCCGATTGGGAGCTTTCATCGAAAACGCTGTAAAATCCCTTTGAATTATAATAAAATAATGTATGGCGAAGTTGTTCCCCTTTCATAGATCTACAGAAAAGTCCGCAATAGCATATGTCTATCTTTTAAGGATAAATAACTAACTATACCCACTTTAATGCTTAAAAAATAGTTACATAATAACGTATAATTGGAAAGCTATGAAAACGGATAATAATCCTTATCAAATTATATACATTATTTACTTTAAGCATTTCATTTATATTGTAATTGCCTTTTACACCACCCAATTTAAAGTAATATCTTAGGAGTTATCGTAATTTTAAAACTATCGCGCACTAAATAAATTCAAGCGGTCCCACACCGATAATACTAACCTACGCGATGCAACCGTCTGCACACACCCGCGCCGCGTCCCGCCGTCGTTTTTAGGAATTAATAGGCGAAGCCAGGGCGGGTCGCTAGTTCAAAATAATTTTAGCAAACTAATTTGATAAAGATTGATATAATATTCAGGGATATAGTTTTCTTTTGCATATCATATTACAAGAAATTTAAATGGATTATTGTATAATATTCATTCGTGATAACAAAATATGTTTCAGTGACCCTGTAGTCCTGACGTCACTCATATTACGTGAAGAAGATAATATTTGTTCTTAAGTGGTTATTGCTTACGTTTAACGATAAGTAATATTGTTACTTATCGTTATTCTCGAATATATGTATCCAATGGGTGTACACGTGTGTTAGAATTTCCATTAGATATATTCAGTAAGTTTCCTTACGATGTTTTCTGTCAACATCGAGCACTAGTTGAAATAAAAATACAATTTTAAGCAGAAAATTTCGACGCCAAACTACCAAAAAAGGAAAAGTACCACTGTGGTTATGGCTTTAAATAAGGGTTATGATTACTTCTGACCCATTGGGCCTTAACTGTACCATCGTTTAATACAAAGATTTACGTTTAATTAGAAGTTCTTTGCAAAGGTATGGTACTTTTTGTTATAAAAGTTACTCGCTGAGACTAAAGTATTTTTCCTGCGGATAACTGATAGTCTGCATCATTTTTTCTTATTTTATGTGGATAATAACTATGTTTAATTACTACTAAGCGCTTTGAGATTGACTGGAAACGATCCTTTGTGTATTAGTTCGACTTTCCTTATAAATTTATCGGATTTTCTATTTTGTTGGTTTTTCTTATAATGTTTGTCTGTAAGGCAAATTAATTACAAAAATTTATTTAAAATACTTTCATCGAAATGTATGTCGTTTGTTCAATGTTTTATTGGTATTTACAAATTATAAAAATAAGAAATATCATTATTTCCTTTTTCTTTTAGGTATCAAAGAATCACACAACGAACTAAAAAAGAAATAAGGTAAAATTTTAAGTACTTACAAGAAATGTCGGAAGTTGCAAAAAATCTTTTTACTTTATTTTATTTGCAGGAAAAATTAAAATTATATTCAATATTTTCCTTACAAAACTTTTATTACAGACTGTTTGCTAGTTTGTGCAGACCGTTAATTTACCAATTCAAAAGAGACCGAAGAAGCTTTTGTGTTTCGCCGCATAATATTTTTTTTATATATTATTTTAAATGTCTGTTACTCGAAAATATCAAAATCGATTTGTATGAATTACACTGTATTTAATTGCGATATGACCTCCGGAATGACATCCTTTTAAAAAATTAATGTACGCTTGTCAAAGATTTTGTTTTATTTCTCAGTAACCTGACAACTGAATTAGATTATTTTAACGTTGTTATATAAAAAATGGAATCGGTTGTGTACTTCTTTAGTTATTTTTTAGCAATGTAGCTCACAATACCACCTATGATCGATCAATTAGCTTTAATTATTTATTAAGAATACATTAATTTGTATACTTTAGTTACTGCTAAGTTTCTTAAGATTCTCCGGTTCGTTTCAAATATTATATATTTAAAAGAGTATCATATAGATTTAATGAACTCGAAAGTTCACAAAGAGGGTCCTGTCTGAATTTATCTTATCTATTTTATCCTTTGTTGACCGGGTTAAACCACATAGAAACCTTAATACAAACCTAACATAAATTAATTTATGTATTAACAATTTAACAGTTTATTAAGAAAAATGCTAGACAAACACATATATCAAATTCATCAGCAGTAAGTTCCTAAGTAACTGGTTCACTCTGGAAGGGAATCCATCTCTTCAGTAAAAGCATTTCAATTGAAGGTTTGCAAAGAGGCAACCTCCCAAAAGTTTTCCAAGTCGTTTGCTTATGTTATAATCACTTGCCGTATTATTTAACATACACTAAATAAATAGCATATACAGGCACAAGGAACATAAAATCTTAGTTCCCAAGGTTGGTGGCGCATTGGCGATGTAAGTGATGCAATTGTCTATCGACGTTGGTGACCACCATCAGGTGACCCATTTTCTGGTCCGTCTACCTTAATAATAAAAAATATCTAACAATGATTTTATATCTGAATAAGAAGCAATCCAATATACATATTATATGTATATTCTTATTATTTAATAATTTACTAACGTTTTGGTTGATTGGAATAATAGGCATAACGAAGCCCTGCGCAAACTATCGCTTTGTTCATGATAACGTTTATTTAAATTGTAAGTATTCATTTATCTGTTTCTTTATTTATACAAAAAAACTGTGTTTCACTTTTGTTACTGTGAGAGCCAATGAAAGCACAGTACAAAGAATTGAACATTTTATATTATCCCTGTTTTGTTAGCGCATCGATGAGTGAAATGTATGAAATTATTTCTTACAATTTCAATATATCCAAAAGATATATATATTTTCACACACACAGTAAAGGAACAGGAAACTTTATTCATAGATACAGTGAAATGAGTAATAAGTGATCTCATAAAAATTGCCGATATACTGAAATATCAACGATTTTCATTAATTTACGTAGAATTTAGTCGTACCGTAAACTTGTTTAATCTACTAATTCATGGGCTGACAATTAATTATTTTCCACACCTACGTGGAATTGGATATTCTTCCAAGAAAAAAAAAAACTTTCAATCACTAAATACAATAATTACATTGATACAATATTATTGTTACTACTTGATACTCCACTGGATAGAACAGTAGGCTTAAATCGAATATAGCGCGTTCAAATCTCCAAACTCTATCAATAAATCTCGTGCACTGTGATGGTTAATCAACGTAAAATTACGCATTAGATAAAAACAGTTTAAAGTCCATATAAATATTTCTGCTCGAGATATGATAGTTGTTTATAATGAACGTTTGCTAAACTAATATAGTATATATTATAAGAATACTGCCTCGTTGGTCTAGTGGCTTGATATAAAGCCGCAGACTCGGTGGTTCTGGATTCAATTCCCAGGTTGGGCCAATAGTTGTTGGGTTTTTATGACCGAAAATTCTCACTAGCAGCCCGGAGTCTGGAAGTTGGAAGTGTGTACACTCCCGTGCCTCGGAAAGCACGTTAAGCCGTTGGTTCTGCACCTTAACTTTTTCCGGTCGTGTCGGATTGCCGTCCCATCGGATTATGAGAGCTAAGGAAAAGAGAGTGCTCCTATGTTTGCGCACACCCTTGTGCACTATAATATCTCCTGCGCAATTGGCTAATCTCTCTTGAGTTTGGCTGCCGTGGCCGAAATCGGTCTGGAGGACCTTATATAAGAAAACGCAAGACACTGAATCTAAACCTTCGATTAATCAGAACGATCATGAAAAGCAAACAAAGGAAACGATAATTTACATTATATAAAGAATAACTTGTCTAATTAAACGCGTCAACCAAGACCTATTAGTAACATTTGAAATATTCCAAGTTAGACAGTTAATCGAGAAAGGTTATTTGCTTTAAAACTTCATGCAACGTCCCTAAGAGGCCGAGAACCTTATAGTCAGTCAATCAATAAGGCAAACTGTATGAACTGTACGTTTAATACAAATTTAACGTCTGTTTGAAGTATATAGTACACATTTAATATGAGATATTTTCGATGATAATGACAATGGGAAACTTTTATCTTTCTTGATCATATCAAGATCATATTGCTGTTTTGCGGTAGAATATCTGATGAGTGGGTGGTACCTACCCAGATGAGTTTGCACAAAGCTCTACCACCAAGTAGAAACATACACCCATAATTAATTTAATGTTTTTGAACATATTACAATAAATGAAGTAACTTCATGTTGAATTAATTGAAATTGTCGTTGGATTAAAGAATAATAAACTGTATTTCTAAAAGCGATTGTGATGAAGGTGTACAATTGTGACAATGTTTTGGTTCTATTTAAATATTTAAACGAATGTGAAATGCACGATCAATATAATTATTGTTTACCGAATACACAATCAGTTTTCTTAAGATTCAGTTTTTTCAGGATTATTTAATAAATAATATTATATTTATACCGATAAAAATGATTTATTTTTATACTGTTTTGAAATGTAATTAATTAATATGACATTATTTAGGTACTTTTATTTGTTTTTTTATATAACTTTTTATTACATATACCAGTAATGATAATATATAAATATAATTTTCGAGGAAAGAGAAATAAGTACTTATTAAGTATCTTTTTAGAAAAATTAATTATTCTTAAATCTGAAAATAATGATAACTAGGATTTACTTCAATGTATTTTCATGGATGTTATTGTTTTAATATAATAAAAAAAAAATATTATAAACAATTATGAGTAAAATAAATAACATATTCTGGACCAAATTATTTTTCTTTTTTATAAATAACACAAATAATAAAAACAAAAAACAAAAAGAAACTGGCTTCTCACCAGACTTTCTTAAAACTTTTCGATATAATTTTAGTTTAATTGACACGAGAAATAGTAAAATGCATTTAAATTTTATAAATCAAGCTTAATTATTATATGCTATTTAATTTATAGACGGAAGAAAAATATTTTATAAACATAATTAAATAATTAATTATAGATTATTGTAACTGAATAATAAAGTTCCTAGAGATAATAGAAATGAAATATTTTATTTTTGCTCAAAATATTTAATTATTTTAAAATGTATTTATTTTCTTTCGTTCAAAAAACATAATATAAAACTTTTCCCAAAATATGAATCAAAGCTTACTCACCGGTAGTAGCAGACTTTCAATGCCATTGCAAGCTAACACAGCCACGACGATACAAAAGATAACTTTCATATTGAAAAAGAATTAATAGTCCGTAACACGTAAAGTTGAAAACGTTTTCAAAGTTGTTACGAAGCGGTGACGTCGGCTTCAGCTAAATTGTGAATGGGCAGCCTTCCCCGTTACATTTATACGTTTTCAGAATGTTCTGCGCACTCTCAGATGCGCCTTCCTTTGAAGTACTTTAATTTCCTACACTTTATTTTTTTACATAATTAAAATAACGTAGAAAGAAGGATTATTTTCGATTTGGACGACACTGGTTAAATAAATTGCAAAATCCAATAATATATGTAATCAAATTAAAAAATATATTTAATATAGCGTAAGCATAATATTATGCTAGACGTAGGACCACTTGGAGAGAAATGTTATCAAGCGCACGAGCGAATTTTATCAGTTTTTATTTACTCAGTAAATATTTAAACTGTCGTTTATGATTTTATAAATGGTTAATGAGAATAATTATTAAGTAAATATTTGTCACGTTTCAGAAATTATAAAGACGCACTCTTTTTGTTTTGTTTTTTATATACGCACTCTATTTGTTTAATTTTTTATATTTATATTTTGGGTATTTTAACTACAGACGAGACAGTATTTCACATCGGCTCATCGTCTAAAAGTTTACAAGGTGTAAAATCGGCCCCACATGGAATACTTCTCTTATCTCTAGGCGGAGGCTCCCCACTACCAGCTTCTTCCCTTTGGTCGCATTGAACGTAGAGCAGTTCAAATTGTTGGCGATCAGGTTCTCACTGACCGGCTTGATACTTTGGATCTGAACAATACAATAGTAAAACGATTTTACTTAGATTATAATAAAACGTTTATTCAATCCCCACGAAACAATTTTTGGGATAATAAATTATGCAATCTTTTGACACACTTTAATTCATAAGCGATTTACTCAGTTTCATGCAAAGCAAAGGTGGGTTTATATCTACATACATAGTTATAGTTGAGATGTGCTTGTGTCGCACGCGCAATTTAACGAGGCGAATAAAAGTCAATTTGTAATATGTAAGTTTTTGTTTGTTTTTAAAGGACTCCCGTATTATTATTGGTAGGTATATTAAAGTGTTTCCTTGGCTGACATCGACTCCAATAATAACAATAATTGTAACTACATTATTAACCACACAGCACAATCCTACCTACATATTGATGAGTAGAAAATAGTAATTTAATTATCAAATTATAGAAGAATATGCAATTATTTTTTTACTTTTTAGTGCATATTCATTTGATTTTACTTTGAAGTCGGTTTTTGTTTCGTTAAATTTTTTGTTTATTTTTCGATTTTTAGTGAATCTGAAGTACCTACACTAACTAATTTGATAGAATATGGGTAGATCAACTAAACGTGCTGCTCATATGAGACAGCGCCGTTTTTATTATTATTTATATGTATAAATCTAAAACAGTGAAACGTAAAGAAAAATGCATTTTGGTACTTAATTAATAAATATTAGTTAATATGGTTAAATGTATGAATAAAAATTAAATGTTTTGGTTAAATAGATTTAGTTGGTGGGGTGTTGGGCAGCCATAACATAATCAAATTGTTATTTCTAGTAATCATTAAATAAACTGTATGTTTATTGATGTTGTGTTATACCATTCTTCACCATAAAATATGACGGAATGTTTGTATATTAAAAAAAAAGAGGAAGTATCTATATTACAATTAATATATAAATATACACAAATTTAACATGTATATACGAGTACTTATATTATTATATATGTATATATAATTTTCAAAATTGGTCTCAATTTTTAGATGTAATTACAATCATATTATATACATATTATGTACATATACATATATACTAATGCTTACATGCATAATTAATATTATAAAGAGGAAAGATTTTATTTTTTGTTTGATTTTTTGTTACGATTTAACTCTTACTTTTTTACCGAGTAACATAGGCTTTATAATATTTTCAAAAAACTTAGAGATCCGTACCTAAAATGGAGCATTGTAACCCAAGTTATCAAACTGTTGCCTATAAAAGTAATTATTTGGCGTGCGCTGTGAAAACTATTGACGGTATATAAAAAAGTGTTCTATATAATAGTTCTTTAATTACTTGATCATATCGATGTTACGGTAGATGACTGAAAATTCTGGATAGCCTATTAAAGATTCGGCCGAGTATCTTTAATTTGCTCCTAAGAATTGAAGAGTTTCGCTACTTTGTCATGGATTCCATAATCAGAATCTAACCAAATTATCATCAAACTACCTTTGAAGTACATATTTTCTAATAAAAAAAAATCATTGAAATCGGTTGGCGTGATATTGAGTTATTCGTCCATTTGTCGAGCACAAACTTATGCAAATTTACGACATATGGTTCTCTTATGGATACCATTGTCAAAACTGGACCAAATTGAAATGGAACCAAATGGAAAGTCCAGCTTTCAAATAAAAAAAAATCCTCAAAATCGATTCACCCAGTCCAAAGGTACCAAACATAAAAAAAGAAAAAAAGTACAGACGAATTGATAACCTCCTCCTTTTTTGAAGTTGGTTAAAAAGTTCACATAAACTGCTATTAGACGAGCCCGTTGGCGTGGTTGGTAAGACACTTGCTTTTCATGCCGCAGGTCGTGGGTTCGATTCCCACCCAGGACAGACATTTGTGTGCATGAACATGTCTGTTTGCCCTGAGTCTGGGTGTAATTATCTATATAAGTATGTATTTACAAAAGAAAAAGTAGTATATGTAGTATATCAGTTGTCTGGTTTCCATAGAACAAGCTCTGCTTAGTTTGGGATCAGATGGCCGTGTGTGAATAATGTCCCAAGTTATTATTATACGCTTGCTTTTTTAAAAATATGGTCAAAAATAGCTGGAAGAGACCCAAAGAGCATTTGATCCCGTTCAAATGTTTTTTTGTATGAAGATCACTGTTATTTATGTTTATACTGCATTAAAGCTTAAAATATCATGACATATTTAATACCTTACCTTACCTTAATACGTCTCAATCTTGCAGTGGTATTTGGAAGTATACTATTCAACCGTATTTTACAGCACAACTTACACCCCTCTCGTTAAGGTTTCAAATGTTTTCTGTTATTGTATTGTTATATTGTTTTCTTAAACCTAATATTGGACTTCAATTATCTTGTAGTAATTAATTGCATCTGGAAAAAGACAAGTATAAAATGGGCTTCAATCAGAAACTACTTTTGGTAGATGAGACTGTGCCAGCTATATTTAATTTTCTTTGAATTATAAAAAGTGGCTGTCTGTTACTGAATAATGAAGTGTTTCTTAAAAAACAAAGAATAAATCTTGTCATGAATATGTGCAAAGTTAAAGTGCTTCGGAAACCAATGCTGAGAGCTTAAAACGACTTAACTATGGTACAAGCAATTACTGAGTCTGAATGTATGTTTATCTTTTCATAACAATTGTCATAATATAATGTGCGTAATATAGCGTGAACTACATGGGGAAGCTGACAGCCGTGTTTTACTTGCGTTACGTTACCAGAGTTGCAACGAATCACATAAATCACGCCTTCGCTTCAGTAATACAATAAAAACAAAAATTCTTTGGTCGTTTAGTTTTCAAAACGTCATATTTTACTTAACAATAAAGTTAAATAAGTTTTAACGATATTACCTGATAGGAGAATAGATAGATTACCTCGACCATAATTAAATGCTATATTTTTAATTTTGTCAAATTAAAATTATTAAAACGGGTATTTTATAAAGTTTTGGATAAAATAAAACAATATAATATATTTCTATATCTACACGAACAGATTCACGAACACATAATCAGATACATTACGTAGCAGATCGAATGTAGCAGTTGGGATTATTTATAGCACACCAATAACACAAAATGGACACTAAGATAATTAACGACGCCCATATAGTGCCAAAAATTCAATTAGGTAGAAAAAATAATCTGGAGTTAGTCCAGTAGAAACAGCACGTAGTTTTTAATTGAAGGTCGCGGTATAAATCCTGGTTTACTTGGGGATAAAGGAACATCATATAAAACGCTGTTCGCAATGAAACAAAACACAAACAAACCATATGGAATATCCAGACAGTAAATTGTGGTGGATGTGAAGCTTCAAATTCTTAAATACAGCTTACCCGACTATTTACGTGAACAAGCTAAAACATAGCATATATATTTATACTCCCATGCCAAATGTTGGTTCCGCAGGAGTTATTTTTGGAACGTGTTTAATGTAAAAACTGTTAATATCTTATCGTTTTATCATTATCACAATATTCTGAATTTAAAGCCCAAAACAGATCAAATAAAACGTTGATATATTATTTTCTTCCATGTATCTGATAATTTATACATATTATAAAACACGTTTCATATTTGTATAGCAAATAGAAAATTCACAATCTAGTTTTGAAATTATTGCAGCGGAAAATACGTCTCGAAGCAATGGTCGACTGCCGACGTGTTTCAGTGCAATGCATTAATGTGCAGAAAGGTATATTTAAGATTGGAAATACACTGATGTGCATAAAATTTCATAAAGTATACATTTCTATTTGTTGCTAGTGAATTTGCATTATATTTAAAATGACTTGGCAAAGTATCAACGACCATAGAATATTAGTTATCTTGATAAGTAATATAGGAAGTATTAATTTGAAAAAAATGTCCTAATATATACCTATAGACTAATAATGATGGTGATGGTATCATCCTCTTCGATTTCGGTCACGGTGGCCATTCAAATGATAGCTAATTACCTAGGACATATTAAAGTGCACCGGTTCGTGCGCAAATATAGGGACATCCTCTATTGTTTCACTCTCATAATACGATGAGACGGTAATCTGACATGACCAATTAAATCTCAAGTTAAAAAACAAAGGATTTACCTATTTTCCGTAATATGGGAATCTAAAAAGCTAACGTATTAGTCTATCTGTCGGATTAGACAGAAAACCCAATTTTATATTCTTTTGACACGACCGCCAGGGTTTCAAACCAAAATATCAGAATGTAATTGTTATTAGAAAATAATGGAAGAAAACGTCTCCATCTTTGCAAACTCTGACCAAAAGCTTTGCCATTTTGAGTCTTCACTCTCCTGATTTAGTTACTAACATATTTGAAGATTTCACCAATATGTAAATGTAGCATTAATCTTGTTTGTATTCGCTTACGTTAAAGGAATTGTTAGAGAAATTCACTGTTTGTGCAAACTTACTACTTACAAAGAAGCTTAAGCCTCTGATTAAAACAGGACTTAATCCCTACTCCATAGCAGCGAATCCTGTAATTGGTGCGAGTATCCCTATTTCATTAGTTTTGGATCAGCCATTGTTCTCAGCGATACTGTTTAATCGATAGGACAAGCCGATTAATGAGGATCGGGGACAATATAAGTAATTACACTTGTACAAAAATAAATCGATATGTTGTTAGTTTGTTGTGATTTCATTTCGAATATACATGACCTACGAGTAAACTGAGGAATATTTTTATACATATAATTCATAGAGTGATTGGTAGCACAAGCCACTTTAAGGAGAATCGGTACAAATATAAAACGTGACAATAATTTGCAGAATGAATGTATGTTACTAACAATGAAATATATTTTTTTTTATTGCATAGGAATTTACTTGGTGGTAGAGCTTTGTGCAAGCTCGTCTGGGTAGGTACCACCCACTCATCAGATATTCTACCGCAAAACAGCAGTACTTGGTACTGTTGTGTTCCGGTTTGAAGGGTGAGTGAGCCAATGTAGTTACAGGCACAAGGGACATAACGTCTTAGTTCCCAAGGTTGGTGGCGCATTGGCAATGTAAGCGATGGTTAACATCTCTAACAATGCCAATGTCTATGGGCATTTTGACCACTTACCATCAGGTGGCCCACATGGAAGGCGGACGAGCATGTAGGCCACCTGATGGTAAGTGGTCACCAACGCCCTTTTCTATACATTGACATCGTAAGAGATATTAACCATCGCTTACATCGCTAATGCGCCACCAACCTTGGGAACTAAGATTTTATGTCCCTTGTGCCTGTAATCGTATGTGCGTAGTAATTACCCAGACGAGCTTGTACAAAGCTCCACCACCAAGTAAAGATCCAACTTTTCTATCTAAAACGACGAAATGCGGTATCCTCTCCGTCTAGTCGGGGGGCGCCACGGGATCGCTAGATAGCGTAAAAGCCTACAGATTGGCCCTTAATAGCAATATCCATGGAAATTGACAATCAATGGACGTTTGTAATTCATAGACATACGGACTGTCTAGTACCTAAAGCTTTTCTAGCTGGAGTCTAATTTCCTTCTTATTTATGTATTTTTATTTCACGAATTATTGCTATTTTTGAATAAATTACTTTAAACAGTTTTCTTAGTTTAGTCAACAGTATTCAATACTGTGAGTCTAGTTCACATGTGTTTTGTTTTGACGGAGTTTTCAGCTCAACCCTTTGCTTTCGCGACTTCAGTAAATAAAGTAGGTCTCATAGCAAGTTAAACTTGTGAATTTATTACGATAGGTGAATACTTAAGTAAGCTTTGCTTTCATGGATGTTATAAGAACTTTATACATATTTAAAAGTTAAGATTATAAAAATTGTGTAGTAAGAATTTTCAATAACTGATTGAATAATAATAAATGTATTCATAGTCAATTTAAAAAAAAATTGTTAGTAAATGTTTCATAGCCATGTAAAAGCTGCCTGTCATCACAAGGAGAAGGATATGCGGCTATGTATCCGGAAATCAAATTGAATTATATTTTCTGGCAGTTCTTTAAGATCTATGGCCAATATTTAGTCATAAAAATTTCGTACAATCGAATATCAATAATTGACGAATATATAAAACGTTGTTCGAATTCAAATAAAAATGCCGTGTAAGTAAAAAATTGTCTGAAAATTTTAATCAAATTTCAATTCATTTTTATAACTTTGATATTGTATTTTATATAAGAACTTTAATGACAAATTCTTGTGAATAAAGTTTAAAATGAAATCTTAAATATTTTCAATTAGTATTTAAAATTCGATGTGCGTTTTATAGTAATAAAATATTAAAAAGGCAATTTATTTTAAAAGAAAATCTAAAACAATATTTTTTGTGCTAAAAATATTTAAATAAAATAAAATTAAATAAAAATATTTAAATAAATAAAAGCAATGTAATTATTTATTGTTGTATAACACATTATATTAAATTCTAGGTATTCTTAATCAAACGTAAACAAATATCTTGACAAATCTTCCACTGGCCTACATTAATTGTAGGACAAGCTGCCACTTACATTACATTAATCTTTTGTCAGAATTATTCGATCGCAAATTATTTAATTATGTTTCAAACTCATAACGGATTATTTATAAATATTTCAATAATTAGGTGACGTCATTTTTGCCTTAAATCAAGAAAAACAAAACCGGTATCCATTTATCTTAACTATGCCTTTTTTGAACTTATATTATTACTACTTAGATGAAAAACACTAAAGTATTAACAAATAATAATGTCTTATATGTAAACAGTATGTTGACAATATACATTTGTATTCTTAGTTAAATTTCATAAAATAATATTTCTAATTTTATTGTCAAATGTTACTATATATATATATATATATATATATATATATATATATAGATATATATTACTGTACTTAAATAACTAGCTAATGGCGGGACCATTAGCTTCGCAAGGGTAGATATTGAGAAAAATATATTTTAGATAGGATTTGCGTAATATTCGTTTTTAGAAGTACGAGCATCCGGCTACAAAATCACTACGTTCATCATAATTTTTTTTAATGTATAATTATAAATAAAGGAATCTATTTTCGCCAATTTTTTCAACAAAAATCATTCAGCTGTTATGAAAAAAAACTACAATCCACTCAAGGTACGATTACAAGGAAAGGTACGATTGCTGTTACCCACACGGCTGAAACCTATTCGCTACCTGACTGTTAAAAATAAATTAAAAAGACAAATATATAATATTAAATAATAAATAAATGCAACAAATACTAAAAAAAGATTTAATATTATCAATATATTTTGCAAGTAAATATTTGATTTAAAAATATAAACTTAAAAAGAGTTTGGGTCAAATAATAAAGTGAAAACACATAAAAGCATGAGCAATGTCATTAATTGCTTTCAAAATAAAGTGTCCATTAGATGTTAGTGATCATAAAATATGACGTCACAGGGTACAGCTACATTCTTTATTTTCCGGTATTAAATTCTTCGGGCATGAATCTCGCTCTATGTACCTCAAGATTAAGATTGAATTACGCTACAATATAGTTAGTTGTGTCTTAAGAATATTGTATTCCTTAAAAATTTTCAACACTAGATGCAAAGAATACAATAGTCCACAGAAAATATGTAATAGGTTATGATTATTTTTTGATATATTAAGTAGAAAAAAATATATTTATTTATCAACTATGTATATGATGAATATTTTAATCTGAGACAAGTCAACACCCATTTTAGTCAAAATAGATATTTAAAGAGAAACAACTCTTAGTTTGTTTATTTATCGTAATATGCTACTTACACATATATAAAGCTTATTAAATATATTAATTTAAATTTTCAATAAATGTTATATAATACATGTCTGCTTGGGTATAGTACTTGTGCAAAATATGAAAATATTCTAGTTATTACGTCGAACAGATCTCTGAAGAGTCTTGCAAATACGTCAAGCTGGAACGACAGGAGTGGGACTTTGAAAACGAAATCCATTGAAGGGCAAATCTAACGAATAGTCCACTTGAACCTCTCCTGGTCTAGTTGTGAGGTCAACTAATGTTGGATGTGAATCTACAGAATCGAATTCAACTGGTGAAGTGAGTCCTGTATAAATTGGATACTGCCTGAAATCTTCCTTATTAATCGCTTGATTTTTTGGCATTTCTTTACCAATATTTACAATTGTTTTATCTTGCTCTGGTGCTTTTAAATCAGCTGTGTAATCATCAGCTTGATTGAGTTTTTTCTTCATAAATACCTGCGGCTCATATGCTGTTGATGACGTGTGCCCTTCACGACTTCTCTTATCGTAATGGTCGAAGGGAGTCGGAGGGTAGGTATGATAGAAGCCGTAGCTTAGCGGACTTGCAGCAATCTGGAACAGAACATCTGTTAACTTTTTATCATCGTTTTTGATTAGTAAGGTGCATTGGTTTTGTAATTATTCTTCATTCAGAAAAGGAACATGTCTAGTGTATTAACCAAAATTTGCCCTAATATTTTGCGGCTGTTAATTAAAATATTTTTTACAAATTTTACTGTCTGTAATAGGAAGTCATTGGTAACAGTTTTAAACCTTTTTTTCAGTGGTGCAGAAACGATCCCTTGGGCAGATAAGGGTTAAGCTAAGTGTGGTTATATTTTTGGATTATCATACCTTCCCTCTTTCATGATACCCATCATAAGTGTCTACCTAAAATAGAACAAGAATGTTAAGTGTGTTAATGTGGGACGATATTGTTTGGAATTTCGTTAATTTTCGTGAAATTCAGTTAACCTCAGTGACTGTTAAGTTAATGCGTAAATTTAATTAAATTATTACGACGTGCAAATGCTGTTTAATAATGTTAATATATGTGTACCCAAATGAAAACCAAATTAATATTTTGGCGGATAATTATTGATAAAAATTTGTAGCTAAGTTAGTTTAAACAATGTTGCTTAAAATCAAAGAACAGGGATAAATATAAAATTTCTTTTTATTTACAACTTATATTGATTAGTAAAATTATTTCAGAAGTAAAACTATATTGTTAATGTGTTCAATAAATTAAAACTATATGAAATATGTCAATATATGTATAAATTTACTTAGAAAAATATTCAATAGTTACCTTTTTAAGTCCTTGTATCGAAGCAAGTATGAGAGCCATCTTGGCCAAGAGAAGTGCTTTTCCTCCCAATACAGCAAGAAATTGAAAGCCCATTGGTACAAGAACCATTCCGATGGACACGACTCCAAACATCATCATGGTTAACATATGATGACGTCGTCGACCTCTGTACTCAACTGCGAACATTAACTCTAATTATATTTTCATTCATTAATTACATGGGCACATTTGGCCTTCATCGGCGTTATTTAACGGTTGTTTAGTTAAATACATATTTATCTCTTTCTGTCATCATCGATTTGACATTGAAAAGAATAAGACAGAGCATTGTTTAACTAATCATCCCCGAAGCAAGATAGGTTTATCGATTACATATTATTTTCGGTCTATCTTTGTATACGAGTATGTACATTAACCAATTTTATTATCATGTTGTGTTGCAGTACTATCTAGTAATGAGCTACAACAGAAGGGATAGTATTAAAACCTTCACCGTGAAAATATACATGTATGTACCAATTGTCATAATAATCGGCCAATCAGTAACAATGTGTAATACTTTCAAACTTCTCATCACCACACTGCCTTATCTATATATATAAAGGAGATTTCCACGTATATACTCACTCATCACGATATCTCTGGAACCAAAAGGCGTAAAGACTTGAATTTTGGTAGAAATATTCCTTTTGCTGTGTAGAGGTCAGCTAAGAACGGATTTTTGGATATTCCACCTCTAAAGGGGCGAAACAAGGGATGAACCGTAGAATGTAACTCCGTCATTTTAAAAGTTAGAGCAATGATATTTTATACACAATTTATAGGTTAGAAATAAATAAGTACACAAATCAGAGTTTTCCAAAATTCACCACCTAAGAGGGTGAAATAGGGGTTGAAAGTTTATATCGGGAGGTCGTCATTTTTGATGTAAGAAGTATGAAATTTTACAAACAAGCTTTTGGTTAGAAATAAATAAATATGTAATACATTATTTTTGAAAATTTACCCTCCAACAGGGTGAAATAGGGGTTGAAAGTTTGTATAGCGGGTCCGTCATTTTTGATGTAAGAAGCATGAAATTTTATATACAAGCTTATGGTGAGAAATCGATAAATACGTATTTCAAGGTTTTCGAAAATCTACCCCCAAGAGGATGAAATAGGGGTTGAAAGTTTGTATAGCGGGTCCGTCATTTTTGATGTAAGAAGCATGAGATTTTATATACAAGCTTCTGGTGAGAAATAGATAAAAACGTATTTCAAGGTTTCCGAAAATCTACCCCCAAGAGGGTAAAATAGGGGTTGAAAGTTTGTATAGTGGGTCTGTCATTTTTAATGTAAGAAGCATGAAATTTTATATAATAGCTTTTGGTTAGAAATAAATAAATATGTTATTCAAGATTTTTGAGAATTTACCCTTCAAGAGGATGAAATAGGGGTTGAAAGTTTGTATAGCGGGTCCGTCATTTTTGATGTTAGAAGCATGAAATTTATTATACAAGCCTCTGTTTAGAAATAGAAAATCTCTCTATATATATATAATAATATATGAGATTTCCACCAATATATAGACTCATCACCATATCTCTGGAACCATAAAGCGTAGAGACTTGAATTTTTGTAGGAATATTGCTTTCGCCGAATAGAGGTCAGCTAAGAAAGCTGATTTTGTTCAGCACTCATCCAGATTTTTCACATAATATATCTTATCATTGACTTTATATGTAGGAGAGCCCATACCAAACATCATTAACAGATGTTTTATTGATAAACTAGCTGTTGCCCGCGGCTTCGTTCTTTAACTATACTAATACATATTTTAAAGAGGTTTTTTTTTTTTTTTTATTGTATAGGAAGGCAGACGAGCATATGGGCCACCTGTTGGTAAGTGGTCACCAACGCCCATAGACAATGGCATTGTAAGAAATGTTAACCATCGCTTACATCACCAATGCACCACCAACCTTGGGAACTAAGATGTTATGTCCCTTGTGCCTGTAATTACACTGGCTCACTCACCCTTCAAACCCGAACACAGCAATACAAAGTACTGCTGTTTTGGGGCAGAATATCTGATGAGTGGGTGGTACTTACCCAGACGAGCTTGCACAAAGCTCTACCACCAAGTAAAAGAGGTAATTTTTTTTCTTTTTTTGTATATTTGTTTGTAATTTTTTTTTATAGTAGTTTAGTTAGGCGGACGAGCAAATGGGCCACCTGATGATAAGTAGTAACCAATGCCCATAGACATTGACATTGTAAGAAATGTTAACTAACGCTTATATCACCAATGCGCCACCAAACAAATTTCGTTTAAAATGTTTCAATTTTGTAATCTATCAATTTGTGTTTTTTTCTTCCTTTTATTTTATTTTGCACAACTCAAACGTTTTAAAAATTAGAGAAATGTCGCTTTTTTGGCGGGCGTTAATACCAGACGGCACCACAGTTTTATACTATAGCAGTTATTATCGTTCACGTTTTGTTAATGATCTGATAATTATGATTCTTTTGAAATAAAATTATTATTTTTCAATTAAAAAAGAGGTAAATTAGTTAGTTTGTATGTTTGTTTGTATCCTAATTTAACATTTTTGCATTGAAAACCATACAAATATACAAACTAATAAGAATGAAATTGAATAAAGGAGGACAACGCTGTTTAGTGCGACAATAAAAATAATAATAATGCCCTCCGGACCAATTTTGACCACGGCGGCCAATCTTAAGAAAGGTGTGCCATGAGAGTTTTATTATAATTATTAATATCTTGGCCACTTAATATGGATTAAAATTGTCTATTACACTTATTTGAATGAATACTTTAGAAGATATTATGTTCATTAAACCAGAATCGATGGTAACATTGACAGGGATGCGAGGAACCGGATAAACGTAGGGTGGATGAAATGGCGACAGGTGGACGATTTGTGAATGCCCTTGAAGATCAAAGGGAAGATTTATAAGACCGTTAAAATACCTGTCATGATGTTCTGAATGTTGGGCAGCCAAAGAAGATGATGTAAAAAGAATGCATGTGGCAGAGATGCGAATATTAAGAGGGATGTGCGTTGTTACTAGAATAGACAATATAAGAAACGAGTATGTCAAAGGAAGTCTGGAAGTGACACCGATAGCTGAAAAGTTAAAGAGTAATAGATTAGCGTGGTATGGGCATGAGAAAGGATGAAAAACATGTTACTAGAAGGATGATCAGTATGAAAGTTGATGGATATAAGGGAAGCCAAAGAAAGTGTGGATGAATACTGTTAGAAAGGTGTAAGTACGAGTGACAGAAAGAAGTGAAAGAAAAATAAATATTGTACCGACCCTACATAGTGGGATAAGGGCAGGCAAAAGAAGACTAGAAGATTTCATCGATTCCTTAACATTTTCTTTAGTAGTTCTTTATTACAATGCCATATACTGAACATACACGGTAATGTACGGGCGAATATTATTATATATTTTATATATATAACGTTATTGATTTAAAAAATGCACGGGATTAAATCCTTATTTTACCCGTACGAAGTCGGGACGGGCAGCTAGTAATATATAAAAACCACTCAAGTTACGTAATATATCAGATTTACTGAATATTCCTTCGTTTTTGGAGTTGAAGGAATATAATTAGTGAGTAATTATAATAACAACGTTATACGTTATAGGTTTATTAAAATGAAATAAGAAAACAGCAACTTATAATGGAATGTAAATTATTACTTTGAACTTAATTTACATAGTAAGAAGTTCTTTCCAACGAATACTTCTTTTTCTTCATAATAATTTAATAAGGATATTCTTATAAATATTTTGTAAAAAGCCACCCGTCCTGGTTTTGAACAGTTATAATAAGTATTATGAAAAGTTTATATTCTAATTTATATAAATATTGGTCTTTATCAATTCTCTATTTGTGAAACGCGTTTAAAAAGATGAATACGCGAGATGCGGAAGGGATTTTGTTTCATAATATGTTGTTATGCGGTCGGTTTTTTTTTTCTCAGTAGCGACACGGATTTTGTAAATCGAATATATTGATTGCTCCTTGACAAAAACGGTCGTAGAGGATTTGCTTTTCTATTGGATTACGAAAAGGAATTGAGAGTGCATCTGAGCTTGCTGCCACACTTATGCTCTATAATATGTCCCACGGTTTTAGCTAGTCTTTATTCAGGTGACTAGTTCATACCTAATTATTTAATTATTTTCAAAAAAATAATCTTCTGATAAAAGCTTTGACTATATATTATTATAAGTTTTAAAACCGACATCGCCAAATTAACGTGAATTTTAATCAAATGTTGCGGATCGAAACGATTTCTTCAGCTTAATTAGTTTTTTTTTTTATTGCATAGGAAGGCGGACGAGCATATGGACGAGCACCTGATGGTAAGTGGTCACCAACGCCCATAGACATTGACGTTGTAAGAGCTGTAACCATCTCTTACATCGCCAATGCGCCACCAACCTTGGGAACTAAGATGTTATGTCCCTTGTGCCTGTAATTACACTGGCTCACTCACCCTTCAAACCGGAACACAGCAATAACAAGTACTACTGTTTTGCGGTAGAATATCTGATGAGTGGGTGGTACCTACCCAGACGAGCTTGCACAAAGCTCTACCACCAAGTGAAAATTTATCTCATCTTGATGCTGAGGTAGTCTGCATATCTAAGAAGAAATTCATTCATATGTATCAATCTACCTGTGGCGGCTTTACTTTTTATATATATAATTTAAATTAAAAGATATAAACACATTATGAATTATATTTAAGCCATCATCCACACCTACACAGTTTCATACGTGATATGCGGTTGACAGCAATATTTTTACATAGTCATTTCCATTTCTATGACGCACTATATCAATCATTTGCACATTTGTTACCTTTATCCATTACATATTTTAAATTATGAACTCATTGAATGATTTATATTTTAGACTAGATGAAGATTATTACGATATATTAAAAAACATTTTCGGGTTATATTACTGTTTTTCGAACACAAACACTTTTGTTAAATTTTATTCGATTTATTATTATTCTTTTCTAATAGAAACTATACATAATACATATGTATGATGCCTTGAAAATCAGTCTGTTGGCTGTTGTGGATTACCAGACATCGAGGTGGTTTGGATGGAATTTGGAATACAGACGCGATCTAACGGATGGTAGTGAAGTTCAGCAGCCGGGATTAATGCAAGCAATTCCTCGGAACATTCCCCGTAAAAGATAAGTATAGATTTAATCATTTATTGCTCTATAGAAATCAACATCAATATATACTTCGACATTTGATGAAGTTAAATTAAATTTAAATTTTACACTTCGAAACGTATACAACGAAAATAATGAACAAAAGACTTATTACTTTTACTTAAGTTGGTTTCTGATAGTTAGGAAATATTTGTTAATACAATTAACAATTATTCCGCAAAAAAAATAAAAATACTTAAGGCCAGCAAGTGACTAATCTATATACATAAAATCAATATTAAAAAGATACCTTACCTTTATCGTAAATGTTGTCATCTTCAAAGTCAAATTTTATAACATGCGTGTGAAACAATTTCGCTAAACGTCTTAGTGCAAGGTTCCTCCATTCGTCTTCTTCAAGCTCTTTTTCGGTCCACGAACTGAAATAATAAGTATATGACCAAAACAAAGTGAATGTAGTAATAGTTTTATAGATGAACATTGCCCGTTGGTCCGGTGTTCGAAGTTCGACCGAAATCATTAGTAAAAATTTGAGAATCACAAATGAATAAACATTTGATTCCTACTTTATGACATTTTTTTATCGATAACACTTAAGCTTGTCAATATCTATGAAACAAAAAAGAAAATCGTTTGACAAAGAGAAGAGAAATAGGTATTGAACTGGTTTTGTCTTTGCTTATTTATATAAATACTAGCTGCCCGTCCCGACTTCGTACGGGTAAAATAAAAATTTTATTCCGTGCATTTGTTAATCAATAAGATATACAGCAATCGATTTATTCGCCCATACATTACAGTTTATATGTGTTCAGTACAGGGCATATAATAATTTTATTTCCTACTAATATAATAAACACGAAATTTTGTATGGATCTATGGACATTTGTTACCCTTTCACGTAAAAGTACTGAATGGATTTTAATGAAACTTTACAATAATATAGCTCATACATCAAAATAACAAATAGGCTATAATTTATAAAGCTATTAATTATTACTAATTTATAAATTGACCAAAATATAACAATAAGTGTACGTGTCACAGTCGGAAAAAATCTTCTATTTCCAAGCCATTCTGGCATGCCCTGCAAAACCATAAGAGGTGCACGAAAATAATGTATGGTGTAAATATATATATCTTATATCGTTCTCCAAAAAATTCCGCGACAGCATAATATTATATCTATCTTTTATAAGTACGCCATTATCGCTTAAATTGTGAATCGAAAACACAATTATATGTATATTATTTTCTTAAATGAAAATTTTGTATAAACAAATTGATTCATGTCAACAAAATCTATACATATAAATAAAATTGGAGTGTCTGTTTTTAATATTGAAATAACCGCTTTTTACTACATGCAAATGAATATATATACGGTATATACACCAAAATAATATTTTTTACAATTTTTGTCTGTCTGTCTGTCTGTCTGTCTGTCTGTTTGTTCCGGCTAATCTCTGAAATGGCTGGACCGATTTTGACGGGACTTTTATTGGCAGGTAGCTGATGTAATAAGGAGTAACTTAGGCTTACTTTTATTTTAGAAAATAAATGATAATAACAATAAAAATGATTAACTTTATTGTTAAATTCTACGCGGACGAAGTCGCGGGTACAGCTTGTAATAAAATAAATCAACAAATAATTTTATCACTTTTAATTTTTAATGAAGATAACTTTTGTCGCTTACACTATATCATTTGGACAAATATTTTAAAAGTTACGACGATGACAAAGTGAGTGCACGGCACTATGCAGCAGTACACTGTGGGAGAAGAATTCGGTCATCGGCTCATCGCTGGGTCGCTGCATGAAATGCAAGACGTCATCGATGGTTGTCCGTTTTGCGATTTTTCAAGTCCCTAGCGATTGCTTAAAGACGCACTTTACCTGTATGTAATTTAATAGGTAGGTTTTTATAGTGTCAGGCTGCATACCTTCGGGTTGCAGCGGAATGGGCCGGCACGCCCGCCCGGAATTACCACTCTCCCACGTAAAATCGGCGTAGTGGTAGCTACGCTACCATAATTCTGAGTGCAAATAACAAAATGCTAAACACACAATGTCTTACTGCTACCCTATGACAACCAAAGTCCTAAGACCTGTCGTTTTCAATGACCGGCTTGGTTGATTTTAGTGAGAACTGTTATCACATGTATACTTATTATAGTGCATGCTCAAATAATGTCCATTCCCTGCATCGCTAATGCGCCATCAACCGTAGGAACGAAGATGTTATGCCCTATGTGCCTGTAGTTTGATAGAATAAAAAAGGGTACGCTTGCTCTTTTATGGTTCTAACTATACCCAACGGCGTAGATAGACGGCGGGGTATTTAATATTTTTATAAATTAAATTTTACTTCAAGCCATTGAAGTAACTATAAATATATTAAGTCAAACTACAGGAATTCATAATAAGTCCACTGATGATTATTTAAAGAATAATCATCAACTTAAAAATAAAAAAAAACCGTTACTAAAGTTTTTCTTAACAGAAATGCATTTCATACATATTGATTTTAAATCACAGATTTTCAAGCAAACATTTATCCTTTACTTATATTTATGCGGGCAACATCTAGCGTACGGGCGACAGACGGACGCGGGGCGCGCAAGCGGTTGCATCACGCGTTTGTATGATGGGTGTTGGACCGCCTGAATTTATTTAGTGCGCGATAATTTTAAAATTACGATTGCTCCTAAGATATTGATTTAAATTGGGTGGTGTAAAGGGCAATTATAATATACGTTAAATGCTTAAAGTAAATAACGTATTTATTTTAATAAGGATTAATATCATATCCGTTTTTATAGCTTTCCAATTTTAACATTTTTATGTAACCATTTTTTAAACATTAAAATGGGTATAGTTAGCTATCCTTAAAAGATAGACATATGCCATCGCGGACTTTTTTGTAGATCTATGAAAGGGGAACAATTTCACCATACATTATTTTGTTATAACTCAAAGGGATTGTACAGCGTTTTCGATGAAAGCTCCCAATCGGCTCGTTTTTTTCCGACTTCTTCAACAATTATTGCTATATTTCAACAAATTTACAGAAAACATTAATGAATTATACACGTAAACCTTCCACTTGAATCACTTTATCTATTAGTGAAAACCGTATGAAAATCCTTTCAGTAGTTTTTTAGTTTAGCGCGTTCATACAGACAGACATGAAACGCGGGGGACTTTGTTTTATAATATTTAAGGATGTATTCATCTTAGATGTATTATATGTTGCAAAACTATGAATAAATGCTGCAGTGGTGGCAGGGAAACTAGGCTCTGTACTAACGATTTAAGTTCCTATACGCATGATACAAGAAAATAATAATATTAGTTATAATATATGGTTAAAAGTGTATCTCCTTGTTTGTTACATTGTGTGATTTTATTGAATAAGTATTGATTTTGAATATTTGATATAATTTCAAATATAATTATATTTTTTTTTCAAGGTTTCTTTGTGATTCTCGGAAAATTTAAGGTTAATTGTAATATACATTGATGAAACTATATAATATGAAAATACTTTATAATATGAATACTAAAAATCAAACAAATGTGTTTTTTATGACCTATAACGCAATATTAAATTATTATCTGGCTTCTGAAATACAGGTACTCATCTAGTTCAGAAGTCATAGTTTTATAAGTTTTGTGTTTTTCTAAAAGTTATGGTGTATGTAAAAATATTATAACTGTGTTTTTTTATAAGATGCAATAAAGATTTTTTATTTTATTTATTATTATTTTACAAATAAGAAACTAAAAACGATTCACTTAGTAAAGTTTATAATAAAATTATAACGTCAGTTCATATTAAAACGTGCAATAAAAATCTTGTTTATAGTCCATATGCAATATAAATTGGATCGTTAATACGTATTAGACTCATATTTCAATTCACGCTTCCAATACACTTATATTTTTATCGGTTCATAACTCTAGAACAAATTGAATGACATACTCGTATGAACGTACTGTAAGAGATCGTACAGACGTAGGACAGCGTTTTCTATTTGATCGGTACACTGTTTCAGATTTCGCGTAGGTATGTTTCAACACATGTTATTGCAATTTTGAGTTCAATGCTAATAGTAATAAAGCTTTAAAAGAACTGTATACTACCATGATTTATAACTATTGCAGACTAGCGTGGCATTTATTATTATTAATTTCTATAATTAATTTCTTTGAACAGTAGTGGCGATTAGTCTTGGCGATTTAATACGTGTTTTAGACGCGCTTTAATATCGTACACTACACCATAGCATTGTAGACTGACGTAATTGAAGAAAGAGTTGATAGACACTGAAATTATTTTACAAAAATAATTATATGTACATAATCTACTTATGTACATATAATAGCTCTAATGCAGGGCGCATCTCTTATTTATCTTTCTATATTATTTTCCCTCCTTGAACGTGTTTAATGAAATCAAGGGAAATCACTTCATATACAATATATGCTTTTCTTTTATTTTTCTAGGACTTTAGATATAGTGTGCAATGTATACATTTTTCGGCTTCGCCAAGTAGCCAAACTTTATCAAAATCGATTCAGTGGTTGAGCTTTGAAGTGTACCAGACAGACAGAGTTACTATTACATTTGACATATTAGTATTGATTCACATGGATTACCATGGGTTCCCATGAGTCATTTCATACTTTGGTTATCTAAATCCAATTAACCATGCCATGTTCATAATAACAAATATTCTTTATACGTGTAAAATGTTTACGTCGATCAAACTGCAGGCGAGCGTTATAAAATTTATTAAGCCATAAATATTTATTCTACCTACTGTATTGTTTTGCCACATTGACGTAACTGGAGCGCTTACACAATTGTATTTGAAACCAAGTTTACATGACGTTGACAAATTATTTCGCGTGCATTTACCTCGGCTCACACAGGCGACAAACATCACGACATCGACTTTTTTTCGTGAAAATGTGATTTATCTCTAAATAGTATAAAACGTGCCGTATGTCGAATCTTTGGGGGCATACATTAATGACAGGTTAGGACTTTGACAAGTCCCACAACTGGGCGAAAGTGGAAAAACGAAGTCCAAACATTCATAACAACGCGAAAATTCAGTAGCTAGATTTGAAAGGACGACCCCCATTTAAGTTTCATTTATTCTATCCATTGGGCCATCTCGGCCATTATAAAGATAATACTGTATAAAAATACTCATTGTTTTATGATATTATTTTTTTTGCGTTTTTAAATTAAGGGTAAACAACTTTTGTTTTAAGTACTGCATAAATATGTTTAAAATTAGCTATAAATTTCAAGAAAAGTTGATATATAATGTCGTGCAGTGATTATATTTCTAAAGGGGTGTAATGGGAGGCCTGTCGGGGCTTCACCAGCCGGCCCATAACGGGCGGTGTAGCTTCGCTGACCACAGGCTTTCTATAATCTCTCACCAGTGGCTCCAAGAAGCTGTAGTGCATGCAGCGGCCACACCCTGGTAACCGCGTTGGCTCGCGGGCTAAACCTGGTTGAGGGGGGTCTGCCAGAATGGTGGACTTTCAAGCGGATCCTTCCCGTTTAATGCATAAAGTCTGCTTCGGCAGGGAAGGCAACCCAACGCAGATATGCAATCGGGCTTGGCGGATCTGGCGAGGTAGCTAGGCAAGGTGGAAGGCCTAGGGCGACGGTAGAAGGCGTACAGTTGCCGTCGGCTAGACACATCATCGGATCCTTTCTCCAGTCGTAGCGGTTTTCCGTTCCACTGGTTCGAGGAAGGAGAAGACGAGGGTGTGCACCTGCGTTTGCGCGTACGCTTGTGCACCAAAATATATCCTGCGCAACAGACTGCTTCCGTATATGGACTCCGATTTCAAAAAGTCCTGTGGCGATGGGTCAAAGTAGAGAGGTCCGATTTGATGCAATCTGGGCTTTGTCTGAGGCCTGCACATGGGCGGCTCCGGGGGTGTGTTACACCGTGGTCGTTTTCGCTCTGCACTGGAGGGACAGAGTGAATCCGGCAGCACCTGGAGTGACAAAGCAGCCCTATTTAGGGAGGCTCTGCTTTCCCCGCTGAGCCGGGGAGGGGGCTAGAAAAGGTGCCCTGACCAAAAGCTCCTTCCAACCATTTTGAGGGTAGTAACCACGGCTGCCTTCGCATCCTTCAATTTCGTGGTCGACGTTACAGGAAACAAAAAATTAAATCACCTGGAATGACATTCGGCGCATGGAATGTGCGAACACTCCTTGACCGTGATGACAATGCCTGCCCTGAACGGAAAACCGCCATCTTAGCTCGAGAACTTCGACGCTATAATGTGGATGTGGCTGCACTCAGCGAAACACATCTAGCCGAAGAAGGGGAATTGGTGGAACATGGTGGCGGGTATACTTTCTTTTGGAAGGGACTCGCTACCTCAGAACCGCGAAGGTCGGGCGTAGGATTTGCAGTTAAGAACCAGCTCATCAAGCAATTACAAGAGTGTCCGGTGCACATCTCGGACCGCATCACCACACTGCGCCTCCACCTTGAATATGACAACTTTCTAAATGTCATCAGTGTCTATGCTCCAACGCTGGATAAGTCTGATGTCATAAAGGATAAGTTTTATGACGATTTGACCCGGTGCATCGAAAGCGTACGCTCCAAAGAGAAGATCCTGGTCTTGGGGGATTTCAATGCTAGAGTTGGTCGAGATTATGAAACCTGGCCTAAAGTCTTGGGCAGACACGGAGTTGGCAATATGAACAGCAATGGTCAGCTGCTGCTGAGCTTATGTGCACAATTAGACCTAGCGATCACGAACACTATGTTCAGACTTCCAGCCAAGCACAAAACTACATGGATGCACCCAAGATCTAAACACTGGCATTTGATTGATTACGCTATCGTGCGCCAAAAAGATATCTCCGAAGTCCAAATCACCCGCGTCATGCGCGGTGCCCACTGTTGGACTGACCATCGGCTTGTAGTTACTAAGCTACATCTCCGTCTCCTTCGTCCTCGAAGATCTTCAAGAGCCAAGCCAGTATCCTTTGATGTCGAAAAGCTGAATGATCTTGAGACGAGGAAGAAATTTGCTGAAACCTTGACCAACGTACTTATGTCAAGTGAAAGAACCGGTGATGTCGAAGCCGATTGGGGTTCTCTGTCTTCTCAAATACTAGACACTGCCACTACTACTGTAGGTCTTAAAGTCCGTAGGAACCAGGACTGGTTTGACGAGAATGACAGAGTCCTTAGTGAGGCAATTGAAAAACATCGGCGTCTTTTACAGGTGCGTTGCGGTCGACGCGTTGCGGGGATCAAGCAAGGTGACCTGGAGCTGCGAAAACTATCTCGAGAGATTAAGGACACGTGGTGGCGGGACAAAGCGCGTCAAGTGCAGTGGCTTGCTGACACTAACCAGCTGGGGGAGTTCTACAGTGAGGTTCGAAGGTTGCTCGGTACATCCTCCCTGAGAAAAGTGCCCCTACGGCCAGCAACTGGCGATGGCCTTCTTAAAAGCAAAGAGGAAGTACTCAGGCGATGGGCAGAACACTTTGACTATTTGCTCAATGTGGACCGAACATTTAACCTGGACTACATTTACTCCTTGCCTCAGCTCCCTGCTTTTATCAAGCTGGATCAGCCACTGTCTCGTGATGAGGTTGTTTTTGCCATCAGACAACAGCAGAACAAGCGCGCGGTTGGCATAGATTCTATACCGGGAGAACTGCTCAAATACGGTGGTGAGGAGTTGCATTCGGCTTTATGGGAACTTTTTACTCATATGTGGGATAAAGAACAAGTCCCTGATACATTTAAAGTATCTCTCACCAGGGCACTGTATAAGGGTAAGGGGGACCGTTCTGACTGCAACTCCTTCCGCGGTATTTCACTATTATCAGTCCCTGGAAAAGTCTTGGCCAGAGTTCTTTTAAACCGCCTTACAGAACTTTCAGAAAAGATTCTGCCTGAAACCCAGTTTGGCTTCCGACGTGACCGGGGTACTTGTGAGGCAATCTTCTCAGTACGTCAACTGCAAGAGAAAAGCAGAGAGCAGGGTCGTAATATGTATCTTTGCTTTGTCGACCTTGAGAAGGCATTTGACAGCGTACCTCGTGAAGCACTTTGGGCAGTTCTAGGAAAGCTGGGATGCACGGAGAAGTTTGTGCGACTAGTGAGACTACTGCATGATGGCATGACGAGCTGCGTAGCTATTGACGGTGAACAGTCAGATTTCTTCCCCGTTACCTGTGGGGTAAAGCAAGGATGCGTTCTAGCTCCTACACTGTTTGCCCTGTACTTTGCAGTTGTCGTTCGCGATGTCCTACAGACGACTCCCGAAGGAGTTCGCGTCCGTTTCCGCACTGATGGCAGCCTTTTCAATTTAGCCAGGTTAAAGGCCTACACAAAAGTGTCTCATACCATTATCACTGAGATCACTTATGCGGATGACTTGTGTTTTGTGGCAGAATCCCCAGACGGCCTCCAAAAGCTCATGTCCAACTTCCATGAGGCCTGCCTCAAGTTTGGTCTAAAGATCAGCGTCAAAAAGACGGAAGTGATGTCTTTGGATATCACCGGCCGTGAAACGCTAGTAATCAAACTTGGAGAGGACGTTCTAAAGCAGGTCGACCAGTTTCGCTACTTGGGAAGCACTTTAACATCCAAGTGCGAATTGGATGCCGAAATCAACAGCAGGATCGGTGCTGCAGCCGCAGCTTTCGGCAAGCTGCATACCAAAGTCTTCCGCTCACACGATATAAAATTGGCTACCAAAATTGCAGTATATATGGCGGCCGTGCTGCCTAATATTCTATACTCAGCCGAGACGTGGACCGTTTATCGACATCACATCCGTTCATTAGACCGCTTCCACCTCAAATGTCTGCGCAAAATTCTTAATATCCAGTGGTCTGATCGTGTGCGGAATTCAGAAGTGCTGCGAAGAGCAAATGTGGGTGGCATTGAAGTGTATCTTATGCGGCGACAACTTCGTTGGTGCGGTCACGTTTCAAGGATGGGGAATCAGCGTGTCGTTAAGCACATCTTGTACGGCGAACTTGAGGAAGGCAAGCGTAAGCATGGCGGACAGCTTCTTCGATACAAAGATGTGCTGAAACGGCACATGAAAAAGTGCAGCATAAAAACCGCGCAGTGGGAGCAGCAGGCCGCCAACAGGCAACAATGGAGATCCAATATTAAAGCAAGGATCCAAGATTTCGAAACAAGTCGCCTTGCTGAGCTTGATGCCAGAAGCGACCAGTTGAAAGCCCGACCACCTGCGGCAATCAACTACAGCTACGTTAATGGAGAGCTCACATGCCCGCTATGCGCGAGGATCTTCAGTAACAAGATTGGCTATATAAGCCACATGCGAGCTCATGAACGACACAATGCCAGGAGTTGAAGCGGTCGCCATGGCCGAAATCGGCCTGGACAGTAGTATATTTCTAAACATTTAGCAATAGTATACACGTGACTATTTCCGTGGAAGCGTACCATATTTAATATCTGTCATTTATTTATTAACTATTCCTATTTAAAAAAAATCTTATTTTGACCTGAATCAATAATATGTTTAAAACTTGTTTTAAAATAAATTCCCAATAATACCGAGGTGAACACATCGGTTCTAACATTATAGTAACAGCCTGTGAATGTCCCACTGCTGGGCTAAGGCCTCTTCTCCTCTTTGTGAGGAGAAGGTTTTTGGAGCTTATTCCACCACGCTGCTCCAATGCGGGTTGGTGGAATACACATGTGACAGAATTTCAATGAAATTTGACACATGCAGGTTTCCTCACGATGTTTTCCTTCACCGTCAAGCACGAGATGAATTATAATCACAAATTAAGCACATGAAATTCAGCGGTGCTTGCCCGGGTTTGAACCCACGATCATCGGTTAACTCACGATTCACGCGTTCTTACCACTGGGCCATCTCGGCATACTACTATATATATAAGGCTGAAGAATTTGTTTGTTTGATCCGGCTAATCTCAAAAAGTACTAATTCGAATTTAAAAATTAGTTTTGTGTTGTATAGTCCTTTTATCGAGTAATATTCTAGGCTTACTTTTATTCATTATATTTTTATTAATTATACGCGTAAGAAACCGCGGGGCACAGCTAATATTAAAATATTTCAATAATAGTTTATGTCTATTAAAATATTTTGTTCAAACCATTTAAAGTGGTTTATAAAAGCAGTGTTCGATTCTGACGTCACCGTTGAACTTCGTCATCGCCTCATGTTCCACGAAATTCAATCATTATAATATTATGTTACAAATTCTATGAATGATAAATCTCATTCTTATAGTCCACGAAATGTCTTTCAACACACACTGAATACATTTTCACCCCATTGTTCAACCCACATTTTCGTCTTCGTATATTTTTTACCTGATTCTTATAATAATTTTGTATATTTCGCAAAATTCATTCAATTTGAGTATGAGTAATTGAATATTATTCATTCTCAAATATCAAAAGCTTGCCTAATTAACGTATGTCAAAACTCTGGAATTAATTTGAATTTGGAATGGTATTTATAAAATATGTTACTATTACAAGATTTTAACGAAATAGAATCGGTTTTTAACCGACTTCAAAAAAAGGAGGAGGTTATCAATTCGTCGGTATGTTTTTTTTTTTGACGTTGTTACCTCATAACTTTCGACTGGGTGAATCGATTTCGATGATTTTTTTTTATTTGAAAGGGTTTGCTTTCCCATTGGTCCCATTTTTTTTTGGTCCAGTTTTGACAATGGAATCCATGAGAAAACCATATAAGTCGTAAATTTGCATGAGGTATGTGCGCGACAAATCGACGAATAACTCGATATCTATTCAACGGATTTCGATGATTTTTTTTTATTGGAATGAGTGTACTTCAAGGCTTATTTGATGACAGTTTGGTTAGATTCTGATTATAGGATCCATGACAAAGTAACGGAAATCTTCAATTCTTAGTAGCAAACTAACGATACACGGCCGAATCTTTTATAGGCTATCTAGATTTTTCATTCACCTACCATAACATCGTTATGATCAAGTAATTGTAGTACTATTGTATAAAACACTTCTTTATATACCGTCAATAGTTTTCGCAGCGCACGCGAAATAATAACTTTTATAGGCAACAGTTTGATACGTTGGGTTACATTGCTCCATTTTAAGTAGGGTTTATAAGATTTTGAAAATATAATATAGCCTATGTTATTCGGTAAAGACATAGCTTTCTAAGGGTGAAAGAATTTTTAAAATCGGTCGAGTAGTTTTTGATTTAAATCGTAATAAAAAATCAAACAAAAATCAAATCTTTCCTCTTTATAATATGAGTTATGCATGTAAGCATTAGTATATATGTATATGTTTGTAATTGAAACATATTTGAACATCTCCTAAAAGTTGAGACCAATTTTGAAAATTATACATATATATAATAATATATATATATATATAGAATCGTGTAAGTACTCTTATATACATGTTATATTTATGTATATTTATATATTGATTATAATATCGATGTCAGCCAAGGAAACGCTTTAATATACCTAGCAATAATAATATGGGAATCCTTTAAAAACAAAGAAAAACTTACACATTAAGAATTGACTTTTATTCGTCTCGTAAAGTTGTGCGTGCGACACAAGCACATCTCACCTATAACTATGTATGTACTTATAAACCCACCTTGGCTGACATCGACTCCAAAAATAACAATATATCTAACTACATTATCAATCACACAACACATTCGTACCTACATATTGATGAGCAGAAAATAGTAAAATAATTATAGAAGAATACGCAATTATTTTTTTAATTTTTTTTTGTAAGAGGGGGCAAACTAGCAGGAGGCTCACCTGATGGAAAGTGACTACCACCGCCCATGGATACCCTCAACATCCGAGGACTTGCAGGTGCGTTGCCGGCCTTGGAGGAAAGAGTACGCTCTCTTCTTGAAGGTTTTTATGTCATATCGGTTCGGAAAAGTCGCCGGCGAAAGCTGGTTCCACAGATTGATTTGTGCAAGGCAGGAAATGCCTTAAGAAACGCACTTTTGTGGATTTCCAGACATCAAGGTGATGGGCATGGAATTTTGAGTGGGACTAATCCAAACAACTCCTCAGAACACTCCCCGTGATATATGCGATAGAGGATGCAGAGTGACCCAACATCTCTACGCAAAGTCAAAGACAATTCGAACTGCTCTACGTTGAATGCGGTTAAAAGGAAGAAGCTGGTACTGGGGAGGCCCAGAGGTGAGAGCAGTACTCCATGTCGGGCCGAATTTGCGCCTTGTAAAGTTTTAGGCGATGGCCCGACGTGAAGTACTGTCTCGCCTTGTTGAGCACTCCAAGCTTTTTAGAATCCAATTTGGCTTTAACTTCCAATTGACCGCGGAACTGAACAGTGTTCGAAATCTCGACGCCAAACATCCCGATACTGGCTGTGGCAGCGAGGGGAGTATTCTCGAAATGAGGGGATATGACAAAAGGAGTCTCTTAGCGATTAACGCGCAAACTTGAATATTATATTAGCGTACTTGAATACAGTAGGTATACTTTATACCTGTATTTTTATTTATTTTTACTTTTTATTGCATATTAATTTATTTTTCCTATAAAGTCGGTTTTTGTTTTGTTAAATATTTTAGTTTATTTATCCAATTATTTGCTGTACGCATTCGGGTGAAGTAAATATGTCGTTAAAATATCGTGAAACTGATCGAAATATGAAGTTATAATAAAACACGGTATAAAAGAGAAATAATATTTTATGGTAAAGGAGTAAGTCTTTAAAAATAATATAAGTTAATACATATTTATGTAACCTAGGAACTATACCTCTTAGGTTACATAAATGTCTACCAATATATAAAAATCCATCCTTAGAATTATTTGAAAAGGTTTTATTGTGAGAAAACTTTATGATAATGAAATTCAGTAAAATTTCTTTTTTATATATTATAATGTCTGTTTTTATTGAAACTACGTATACAGGTATAAAGTATACCTACTTTATTCAAGTACGCTCATATAATATTCATTTTAGCAAATTAAGAGTCGTGTTTACTTAATTTTCTAATTAACATACATGTTATATTTTATTATTAAATAAACCTTAAAATATTACTAATGCGAATGAAAATTGTAATGTATGTATATAGTTTTTAACAAGATGTTGGACACATTTTGTCATAAAAACGTACAAAATGGTGAAACAGAAAGCAGAATTTTAATGAAATTTGACACATGCAGGTTTCCTCGCGATATTTTCCTTCACCGTCAAGCACGAGATGAATCATAATTACAAACTAAGCACAAGAAATTCAGGGGTACTTGCCATAAATAAAACCTAATTATATGAGAGGCGTTAAATACAAGTAAGATCAAAAGAGTTTTTATTTTACTTTATTCATTTAAAAATAAGAGTCATATAAGACTTACCTTGTATAATTTTCCTGTACGATGTTTCCTGAATGATCGATAAGTTCAAATCTCACTAAGTTCACTCCATCTACGATGGGAACAACATCGAGGCTCAAGCTGCGGTCCAGAGCTTTTAACGTCTTTCTCTTTACACACCTTACGAACTTTGGATAGTATTCCTTATTATCAATTATATCTTTCACATCTTTATACTGAAAATTAATATTATATAAATAATATTATAATATTAAAATTAGCGAAGACAAAAAGACATAATATAAGAATAACTCTTTATTATTTTTCAACTTAAGTATTTATATTATATTAAGTATTTATTTAGTATTTATATTAAACGCATATTCTATAATTGATAACATTTTGTTATTTTATTTTTATGGACCAGAGCTAAAAGTGTTTTGTTTTAACTAGATCAAATAAGCGGACCTGTTATAAAATTCAATTGTAACCTACACATACTAACAGTTAACTTTTAATAGAAGCTTAATAAAACAATTTCTGAATTATTCTGAAAGGTAAACTTCCCTCCGATTATTTTTGTTACTCTCTGCATCCTTAAGCTGTTTTATTGTATAAAAATAAAGATTTCCTATCATTTACATTTTATTTTCACATTATTAAATGACTGTGTCAACCTCTTTCTACCTCGGAGTAAATTGTTTTTTCATGTAATAAAACGACCAATAAAAACATTTATAGCAATCTCTTACATAACAAGGTCAACATATTTTATCGACTAAGAGAATACATTATGGCAAAACATTCTACACATTTAAAAATGTTATCAAAATGTATAATGACCTTTTTTAATTACGTTAAAAACTAATATTAATTTGTTTAACTTATAATAGTAGTGTCAAGAAGATTTCTGAATATAATATTTTTTATGCCACATGGTTGTCCTAGTAAAATAAATAAATATTATCATATTATTACGTCTTAAAATAAGAGACGTACACACTTCGTACACAATTCTATTTTTAAAAGTTATTAGTTCTTAAATAACGTATCTAACTTTATTATATGATGTTCAGATATAACAAAATAAGTTAGGTATAAAATATGTTGTAATTGTTTCATATATGTACATGTGTACAATTTTTTTAATAAAAACTTAACGATACAAAGCCAAAACCAATATGATGAAAAATTTAATTGTGTGCCTTAGTATTAACGCTATAACCATTAGAATTTTTTACAGAACAAAAAAATAGTTTTTTTTAGTTCAAAAACAACCTCTAGTTGTAAATGTATACGAAGCTATTGGCACAGTCTGTGAGAAACACAATTCGAATTCGAAAAAACAAAACATTTCGAATATTCCGCTTCCGCAAATAAAATAAGCTAGTCGGGAAACTTATTTAAAACGTGACTCGATTGAATATATGAATCAATTATTATCATCGTCTTGTCCAATTTATTTTAAATAAATTTTCTATAATCGAATTTACAATAATTCATACATCAATTAATATTCAAATGAATGAAAATTTGATTTTTTAGAAACTTCTAGAATAATTACGTTGTAGTTATGTTTTCTTTTTGTACAATGAATGAATAAGCTTATAATACGTTACATAATACCTTTTTCGTGCAATCTCTCCAAATAATCCTCACAACATTCGTCCCTTCAATCCAGAAGTCAGCTATAAATCTACTCAAATAAGTTTCGGAATCATTCATCTGGCAAGAGCATGATGCGAATATAACAGCCAGTATGGAAAGTGTGAATTTCATTTTAAACGTTTTCAACGTCACGTAATTCATTTCGCCAGAAACGGTGCCATATCTTGCACAAGCTTGAAATTTCCTGAAAAGATTGTTTTTGCAGTGTAAGAAATGGCTACTTTAATATCGATAGTTCAAAAAGTGTTTCGAATTTTAAACGACTTTCCAGAAACTATACGAACTATTTTTATAATTATTTCATGACATTATCTGTTTATTTATTAATAAAAGGATGAAAGTTTATTGACTACTTTTTAATGCGACAAGTTAATTAAACTTATTATCTCTCTTTTTAACATATCACACAATAAGCATATATGTACCTATGTAAACTCATTGTATGATGGAGTTTGAGTAAATTAATTTTCTGTTTCTGTCCTTTAAGTATTAGCAACCGCCATTGTTCATAATAATATATGTGCAATTAAAAAACTACAAAGTTAAGTTTAAATTTTCACTGATGCTATTTATCGAGGAATACTTTGCAAATGTCGTCCGGAAACCTTATTGGTGGGATTAGTGATATTATAATAAATTTCACGTAATTTATCGCTCTAGTAGGTTTAGATAGGGATATTTAATCGCGTGTTTTTTGACACCACCACTACTGCCACCACCACCACTTGGCTATCATTTGGGTTTTGACACTTTCACACCTTTGGAATGAAAACGATGTTAAGAGATATTAAGAAATTTCTATAAAGAGATAAACTTTGATAGTGTTTTTTCCGGCTTAACCTATAAGCGAATAATCATATTGATTTTAAAGCATTTTGATATAAATATTGTGACTCAAGGGAATTGAAACTCAAGCACTTAATTGAATATAAAATATAATTTACTAGAGGTATTTACAACTTTTACATAATTAAACGTGAAAATCAACACTAAAAGGATGGAAACAATTGTTTCCCGCATCTCAGTTAAATTACTTTGAAGTGTAAGTTTTAGCCGCGAGTAATGACTAAATAACATCTTTGTAAAGTAATTACAATTTGAGAGATTAGTACTTAATTGAAAATTTCTATTAAATATAAATGCAATTAATTCATTGTTTAATGTATTAATTAATTTATAATTATTTACTGATATAATTTACTCAACAAAAAAAAATATCTTCAGTCAAATACATTTTTACAAATAGGTTTAAGTCTACCGAGAAGAACTGACAAGTAAGGAAAAAATAAACACCTCTTTGTTTTTTGACAATTATATTATGTTCTGATAAGATTAGATTTACTAATGAGATTATTATAGTTAATTAAGGTTTGTTCAAGTTTACTTTCACTGGTAGCTATTATAGTTTGCATAGCCCTTACTAATATAATAATGAAAAAATTAAATAGTTTGTTACAGTTTCACGTCCTAAGATCGCGCCAAAAGCTATCAAATTTCAGATGTCACCCGTCCCTTATGTGCCTTCTCTTACGACGCGGTCTTATTTTATGCTTTTTTATACCTATTTTTTTCAAGTCATTCTAAATACTGTGGTATAATACTTTTAAGTATAAAATGATAAATACTACAAATCGCTGTAAAAAAAATCCTTTTACTATCCTTATACTCTTCTCGTCTGGAAAGTTTAGGAAACAGATATACATTTTGAAGTATGGGTGTCATACCCACCGAGACAAGACCGGTATTTAGTGGAAAAAAAATGTAGTAAACGCCAAAAGATTTATAGCATTATAAGAATGAAAAGAAAGGGCTTAACGAAACACCCGGAGCGAGCCGAGGCGGCCCTAGTCTTTAAGTAAATATATTAATAACCGATTGTTCACGTCACGATTTTTACGGTTATTCACGCCACACAACCATATCAATAAAACCTTAACCATAAGACGTAACAAAATTTACACGACACGGATGATATTTTTTGAACAAAAAATACGAATAATATTTCAAAGGAAATTAATTATTTACAAGATCTCATCGATCAAAACAAGCTGCGTGGTATGTATAAGATAATAAATACCGGCAAGACGTTATTTTAGTATTCGCTCTTTATTATTTAGGGTCGAAAGAACATTAAAAATCAAGATTTAAAGGCAAAATGATTGAAATCAGGCAGGTGACTTCAATCATCTTTGATAATGCCTTTACTACTTGGTTCACAAAAAGTAGTCGGAATAATGGATAGATGCGCTTGACAGAAGCCCCAAATCATTACTACGATATCGACGTTCGACTATACTCTGCTAGTACCACATAGCACTTAAAGAAAGACAACTTACCAAATAATGACTTTTTCTTAAAAGACAACTTACCATATAATTATTTGTTTCTTGAAATTCAACTTCTTGAAAGACAACTTACGAAATAATGATTTGTTTCTTGAAATTCCTGTTCACGGGAAATGTAACCTTGACTATGAACAATCCTTGAATAAGACTTATTGCTATGAAATTTCATTATATACGTATCGAAGATCGAAAACTAGTAATTTACTGAGTTTACAAAGCGAATCGTGTCAATAGTTGACCACGCATGGCTAACAGAAATGCCATTACGGTAACGGTCATGACCATTCATTATTAATTTATTCATTTAATAATTTCCCTCTTATTGTAATGATATTATTGAAAATTAGTAGTATCCTTTTTCTAAATACTAATTTTGTAAATGCGAAAGTATCTCTTGTCTGTCGCGTCAGGTCAAGTGACCCTGATTGAAAATTCGTCAGAGGGATCTGAAGTGCTAAATTTTATATGTAATATAAATTGTCATGTTTGTGTACTATAATGCAGTAAATTAATATTGTATTTTATCACATATATGATAGTACTTTTATATTGATAATTAAAGTAATTTGTGAAAAAAGTATCAAAAATTTCACTTACCATTAGGTGGCCCATATGCTCGTCCGCTTTCCTATGCAATAAGAAAAAGGAAAAAACTTAACCTTTGACTTTTTAATGTAGAATTAAAACATCAAAGGTCTGCTTCGCATAATATTTAAGTGCGTTATAACCTCAAACTATTTCATATTACATTAATGTATTAATACAAATTTATCGCAACAAAAGACACGGCCCTTTAATATCCACACCATAGGTGGTAAATTGTGTCAACAATGGAATCGGGGACGGGCGAAAGAAGAAATGATTAAGGAAAACATGACCCGAACTATTTTCAGCTTTTGTCCGAAGAATTAATAAAAAAATATTTTCGATTCGTTTCTTTCTTTAAGATAAAGATTCTCATTGTTATAATTTTATACGCTGAAGATTTTATTATGTTGTTACTTGCGTAATTAAAGTATTTTTACTATAAACTAAAATAACATAATATTTGTGACTATGTACAGTAAAAAAAGTTAATACACATGATGCAGTTTTTCATCCAAAAATATGCAGGGATACTAACGATGTTTCATCACTAAGCACGGGATGAAAAACTTATGTTAAGATTTTTTGCATTGAATTCACTGGACCATCTCAGCTGTACTAAGCTGAGTAGTAAATTAACAGGCTGTGAATGTCCCACTGCTGAGCTAAGGTTACTTCATATTTTTTGCGGAGAAGGTTTTTGGAGCTTATTCCACAACGCTGCTCCAACGCGGATTGGTGAAATAAACATGTGGCAGAATTTGAGTGAAACTTGACACATGCAGGTTTCCTCACGATGTTATCCATCACCGTTAAGCTCGAGATGAATTATAAACACAAATTAAGCACTTAAAATTCAGTGGTGCCTGCCCGGGTTTGAACCCACGATCATCGGTTATGATTCAAGCGTTGTAGCCACCGATCCATCTAAGCAGAGTGTGTATGTCCAACTTGATAAAGTTAAAATTCAAATATGATTGCAGAAACTAAATTAAATATGACCTTCAATGTATCTATACAAACGGTCCTTTCAGAGCATTCCTTTTGATGCAAATTCCCTTTGACTGAAGTTAAATAGCTTATTAACCATGGCTTTGATGTTATTCATTTGGTCTATTTATTACATCCTACTTTTTCTTAACCTTATGTTTCAAATTATGTATTTGTTAATTACAATCGTAACTTACAATTAGCGTATAGCACTATATTTAATCAAATACTATGATATTTTTTAAGTTTTATTTAAATTATATAAATATATAGAATTACTTATTAGACTCAAACTTAGATTAAAATGCTGCCTACTAAAAACACGCAGGCAAAATTGAATTAAAAACCCCCTTAATCAAAAGTTGAATCATTTTTCTTCAAAAATAGCCTAAACACTTGAGTGAGATATCTTTCAAACAAAAGCAATTAAATGAAAATCAGTTCATCTGTTCGAGCTACGAATTCACGTAGACAGACAGTAGACAGACAAACAGATACAGACACACACGACAAACTTATAACAGCCCTCGTTTCGCATCGAGGTTATTTCAATAATAGAAAAATATACAGTCTCGTTGCTATATCTTTTACTTAGGTTATAAATATGGCTATTTAGTAACAAATCTCAATATTTGTAGTTAGAGCCTAATTATCTCTTTGCCTTCCCGTCGGTCTAGACTAGCTAATAAGGGCGCAGACTGCGATTAAACAACGTGTCTAACAATTTTTTCTGCCAGATATTCTTAATGTATATAAGTAGCCTTATTTAATCACGACATAATCTCACAATTAAGCAAAGCATTTTACCGTCAAGAATAAATATGACACATTGGTAATTAATTTAATTATAAAAACACATAAACGTCATTGCATTAAATCGGAATCTGTTTTGTATGTCACTGTCTGTCGTTAAACTAATGCAAAGAAATGAGTGACTGAGAAAAAACAGCAATTAGCTAATGGATGCCATATTAAAAGTACGCACTGCTAATTGATGCGAACAACGTGCCTTTTACCTAACTGATTTCTTTGCATATTTTTGTGTAATAGACGCTAAATATGTTGATTCAGCAGTCTGACCCTCTGGGGTTTAATATAAAGCAATCTTTAATCTATTAAAATATCTCCATCAAGCGAAAATTCCGACGCAGGATTTAGTCATTTTTGACAAATAAATATTCTGATACAAAGTAATATAACGATATTATTTTTGTTAACAAATTATAAAATAATTTGTTGATAGTCCAAATATTGACTGCGGAATTTAGCGGAGTTATGGAATAGAGAATGCTCCTATGTTTACACACGCTAATCCATAATGGCTATGTTTGAATTTGGTCGTCCTAATCATAATAATAGAGTATTATGTCGTCTGTCATTTGACCTACGAACCTTTAGATATTAACATAGCTAGAAGTTCATAATTATTTTCGCAATGCCTTTTTAATTACTACTGAACTCCTCTCGTGTAAATTGATACCAAGCTACATCTCTCATTTACTGTTCCAAATCCATTTGAAATTTCCAAAATTGCTTTCTTAGTAGATCGAATAGACCTATGTTCTAAATTTCGGCATATTAGTCAATTCAGTATTTTTGGTTGAACAGTGTCAGTCTTATAGCCTACAATAAAAATTATCTCCTATTTTATTAAAATAAAAAATATAATCGACTTGAGAACCTTCTTCTATATAAATCGGTAAAAAAATATCAAAGTACCTATAACATTTATAACCACAGTACATTAAGTACAACAAAATCCACAGTTATTAGTTATTATATTATCCACAGTTTTATTTATCTGTGGCTACATTCTATCAAATTACAGTTTGTTATGATGTCATCAAACGTGTGATAGACACCTGAGACAGAGTGAAGACATTGCTACAATGTTAACACCAAAACTTGTTAAATAAATCATGCGGCTGTGCCATAACAATTGCAATATATTCAGTGTAAATGTTAAAAAACATCTTATACAAAAACAAGTTCAGAGTTCTTAGAAATCCGAATTCATTTTATAATAAGATTATTTATATAAATGTATAAGAGACAGTTTAACAATTGTAAATGTATGTTAAATATAACAATAGATAATACTCAGCAATTTTGTAAAACACATCATCAACAAAAACGCGACCCGAATATTTGTTGAACAGCAAAAAGAAACAGTAGCTTTATTGTCATGATATGAGCCGGTCCTTTACATTTTAATATATAAAAATATGAATATCATTTGGTGACCGTTGTGACATAAGTTTCACATTACAGAAAGTCAAACGTAAGTATTAACTGTGCATTATATTAAACTATAGTATGGATTATTAGACTCGAAAATATTCCATTTAATGAGAATCTTGTCATTTCTTATCTTTGCTTTTGCACAGATTTTTTTCATTATTGTAATCCGCAGGCCTTTAAGATTGTCATAATTAAATTAAATTGTAATAATTAAGTTTATAACATTCTACGTTATTACGTTAACACGGCACATTCATTAAGAATTAACAAATTACACTGATTTATTTTTAAAAAATGTCATAATTAATTTATAACATAAGAATTATTTATATTAAGAACTGATGATAAATTAATTACTACGCAAATCATGACCGAGCAGAATAGTTGCAAATTTCTGTTAATTCTAACTATTTATATAATTTATGCTAAGAGTAAACGATATTTAGCTTAGTTTAGTCAAGGAGTTCGAATCAGTTTGTATAACGTAGCGTTATTTAGACGTAATTTATTTTGCGGAACAAATCAGAAGCCTAAAGACTAAACCTGAGGGGCTAAAGAACGTCTATTTAGGGCTGTGTGTGAAATATCTGATGTGCGCATGCAGAGTCACATAGTCAACGTTGTTCCACTAGACATGATACCCTATTAATTTAGTTATTCTACTAACGATCATCAAATGGAATTATATTTTACTAAGTATTGATGAGCGAGAACTCCTAATAATTCTACCTAGCATATATTCTCTACTAACCGAGAACACGTGTGTATCTAAACGGATAAATAGCAAGTTAACAAATCAACAGTCGTTTTTATAATATTGCTTGTACATACTTCTTAGACTTATCTGATTTGGTCTTTCATTCTTTTATTTCTTTCTTCGTCTTAAGGTTGTTATAAGAGATCGCTTTCTTAGCGTCAAGAGGCCACCTCTTGTACTTATTAATTCTATGTTTCTATATGTATATTTGTTGGTGTACATTAAAAAGTAGGTATTCGCATGTTGTATTGGATAAATTTCAATAAGAGTCAGAATCATAAATAAAAATACTATCAGGCATACATTCATTCCACGTAAATGGCGGCAAGAATGCTAGGATTTCTATTATCAAGGAATAATGTACTATTCATTAGTAGAGGAAAGAAATAAAAGGCATTAATTCAATATTAAGTAATGTGAAAAGTGTTACTCGATCTCCATTGTGACCCTAGTCTGAAGGTAGTAAATCCATCTTAACGGTGGAATAGAGAAATTTTACAGTTTTTTCTCAAACCGGCGCGGCGTATTAATTCGATTAATTTAATTAGAAAGTAAAGATAAGCGGTCAGCTCATTTGAACCTGTCATAATATTTAATAATTATAAAATATGAAGAAAAGTTTAAAAGTAAAATTTAATTTGCACAAACAACCGTTTTGGAATTATTTTTTCATGAACACCTTTAATAAAAACAAAAAGTAATATTTTTTGTAAATATAATCTATATATTTAATGTTATAAATATGCGAAGGTAACTTATAGACAATAAACGTAACAGATAGACATCTGTTACGTTTTTAACCTCACCGAGGTTGGAAGTGTCACAAGTTGATGAAAATCTCTGGGGTTCAGGGAAGGAGATAGGCTACGTTTTTATTCCTAACTACACAGGCGAAGCTGCGGTCGAAAAGTAGTCTTAAGCACATGTATAAAAAAGACGCTTAAGAAAAATAAGTTTACTTTTCAAGTAATAAGTAATTCATTATTTCATTCAGATGATTGCTGAGAACACAGAGGAAAAGAAAATAGTCGGTCTCCTACCCATGGGATTAGCTGAGACAAATGTCGATGGTAATTTTGTTTAATATTTTAATTTACTACTATACCAAAATCTTGTGTAGAGAGCGAGTAATCAGTATCGTAAATGTATAAAATTATTTGAATAATGACTTCATTATTTAAGCAAATCTTATAGAACAAAAATAAATACCAGTAAATTATTTTTTCCAATATCACTCTGTGTTTTGTAATGGAATAGTCTACGTATTTACAAGATTTTATTTTAAAGTATTTGTACGTAAATCACTTACTATTTATTTGTCGTTCAGAAAAGTGGTAGGTTATTTTATTTAGTTACTTAACTCAATATATAATTTTTACATTATTTTTAATTTCAGGACGAAATGGTCAAAAATGTTATTCTATTATACAAAAATTACTTGCAATATTATCTTTAATTTTAATAGTGATTGCATTTTATCTATTGATATTAAGACTATTACAGAGCGACAGTAAGTTAATAATTAATTCTTTATTTTTTATTATTACGAAAATTATTACATTTTATAATTATTACTTTTAAGATAATGTTAATAAAACAGAATTAATCGTTCTATCTGGTTTCCACGAGGAACAAAATGTTTCAATCTTACAAGACGAAATAGAAATTTTGCTCCGATTAAAGAACAAAACATCAAAAGTAAATCCAAGTGAACGAAAAAAAAGGGAAACTATACCTTCAACGCAGATATTAAAAAAAGGTAATAGGTTCGACAGTAATATTAAATTTAAAGATAACCAGAAACAAAAGGCAAAGAAAATTATAGCAAAACACGAATTTCTATGTAACGATGAAAATCACAAGGAAGCTTGCAGGGAACTCGTTACGAAATTGAAATCCCTTACAGAAAATAATCTTTTGAATCATCGTATAAATAAAGAAGAACTTGCTAATATAATTCAAGAAAATATAGGGGACGGAGTTAAAGGTAATCCGAAAACTATAAGCAGTATCAAACCTACTGATGTATCAAAAAGAGAAACGAATCCTCTTCATATTACAAATTCGTTAAGACATATAAAAAGTGTACCTTTCGACACTTATTTTGACAATTCTGAACAAATACATGGAACGCCCCAACATTCTATAATTAATTCTCGCGATGTCCTAAGTCCACAATTAACGGAAACGTGTTTACTGAAGCGACTCATGAGGCAGAGTTATCCTAATTTACAAGGTACAATATATAAACACATTAACTCATGTTTATATAAAATAAATAACATGTATTAATATTTTCTTAATATTTTAGGTATCTTTGATGCTCCTCATCCTCATCATGAATATCAACCGTTAATTCCATCATTTCCTAGGTTGGTAATATTCTACACTTTTTATAATAGTTTAATATGATTACAAAGCTTATGATTTAGTTTTTGTTTTAAGGCAATTTTCACCAGATTTTATATCATCTTACGTTCAAAATCGTGCTATGGATACACAAAAACGTAAGCCACATCCGCAAGATATTGAAATTGCCATGAATTTTTTTGCTCCAAAGTGAGTACTCATAACCTTAATTGTTGCTACAATTTATTTAACTAGAAACTATATAACACCATATAAACTAGTAACACCAGAAATATTACAAAACAAAAAATGCTCATAAAGCTGACTAAATTTTATTTTAATTGGTAGGGCTTTGTGCACTCATCACATATTCTACCGCCAAATAACAAAACATTATTGTTGTGTTGCGGTTTGCGGTGAGTGAGCTTGTGAAACTACAGACACAAGGGACATAATATCTTAATTTTCAAGGTTCGTGGCGAATTGACATTGTAAGGAATATTTAATATTTTTTACAGTTCCAATATCTATGGGCGGTAGTTAGCACTTATAATCAGCTGGGCCACTTGTCTGTATACGTTTATTATAAAAAATATGCTTATTCAAACTACTGTTTTATAAAGCGTATTGATTTTAGGCATGACGTAGACTTTAAGGAGGCACCATCTAACACTTCTATCAATGAAGTTGAATGTCCGATAGGCACTATATCATGTGAAAGTGGGAGCTTCTGTGTTGACGAAAAGAACTGGTGCGATGGTAACGTTGACTGTGATGACGTGAGCGACGAATCCCGTTGCAGTTGTAAATCAAGAGTAGATGAATCTAGAAAGTGTGACGGATATTTTGATTGTCCATTTGGTGAAGACGAAATGGGTTGCTATGGTGACTATATTATACTTTAACATCTTCATATGGACTGAAACTATGAGCAAATATTTTCAATATTTATTACACGTATACAATCACTTACAGGGTGCAGCGAAGACACGTTTAGTTGTGAAGATCTTCATTTTAATTTTAGCACATGTTTTTCTAAGGAACAACGCTGTAACAATATAGTTGATTGTCCGAATCACAAAGATGAAATCGATTGTACCATGTTAGCCCCAAGTCTACATAAAAAACCCGTAAATTATTTTTTAAACTCAACGCTTTATTGATTTGAATTTTGTAGCTCTTAAATAATTAAATTGTATACAATGAGTGTCTAAATTTTAAATTTTACAGCTCTTCGCAATATCAAACACGGATGGGTACTTGCACAGAAATTTTAAAGGAAATTGGTATGCTGTATGCAGCAATCCTTACATGTGGGCGCATGATGCCTGTCGTCGTGAAACAGGCCTTATTATAAGGTACTTTTTTGAGAATTTACTCTGAGAAAACACAATTTTATTTTGATTATTAACTTTTTTTTTGTTACCATATCTTACAGGCCTCCATTTATTCAAATTTTACAAATAGACCCATTACTTAAAGTAAATTACATAAGCACTGCTCCTGGGGGACTTTTACATACAAGCAATACATGTTTAAATTCTTCTGCCGTATATGTCACGTGTCCGGACTTATTGTGCGGTACTAGAATTCTTACTGCAACACAACAGTTAAAAGAGGTAACATTTAGTCGAAACAAATTATAAGTACTATGTATATGATTGTAATGGAATTTAAAATTTATATAATAATTGTATATATATCTGTTTAATTAATTATTAACATAAATATAGAAATGAGAACCTTAGTACAAATATAATAAGTATGAGACATAAACTTTACGGTGCTTTTATCACAGAATGCTGCGATAGAAAACCATCTCTTTGGACGGAACAAAAGATATCTTCTCCAACGGCATCCGCAACCTATCAAGTTTTACGGTGGCCGAATGAAAAGAAACGTAGGAACTAAAAGTTTCAGATCGGAAATCCCCTTGAATTATTTAAGTGACGGTAAAATTGATGAAGTAAGGAACAAGAGGGCACAACCTAGAGTGGTTGGAGGTAAACCCAGTCAGCCGGCTGCTTGGCCGTGGATGGTTGCCTTGTACAGGGATGGAATGTTTCACTGCGGTGGCGTAATAATAAACCAAAATTGGGTCATGTCTGCAGCACACTGCGTAAATAAGTAAATACAAATAACTAATAACTTAATAAATAAACACAACTCAAAGCATTATTTTATTCAATAAACTTTATAATCTATTATCTTCATCAGTAAGTCAAATTCTATTTGTATTTTATTATTTTGAATTGCTTAGAAATCATTCTTTTCAGGTTTTGGCAGTTTTATTATGAAGTGCAAGTTGGTATGCTTCGTCGATTTTCTTTTTCACCTCAAGAACAAAACCATCGCGTAACTCATATAATTGTTAATCAAAATTACAACCAAGAAGACATGAAGAATGATCTATCATTATTGAGAGTAAAACCTGCCATACAATTTAGTCGTTGGGTGCGGCCAATATGCCTACCAAGCCCTGAAGTTGCTGGTGCTGATTGGATGTGGGGACCAACCGCTGGAACTATTTGTACTGCTGTAGGCTGGGGAGCTACTGTAGAGCGTGGGCCTGATCGTAAGTAATATAGATAAAAAGACAAAAAAAATACACGCTGTTTAAAAAACGAAAATTAGAGATAAAATAAAAAATAATAATATAACGTAATATTTAATATAATTACAGCTGATCATATGCGTGAGGTAGAAGTTCCAATTTGGGAAAAATGTAAACATCGAGACGATCAAGATGGTAGTGAAATATGTGCTGGTCTTGTCGAAGGTGGAAGAGATACCTGTCAAGTAAGATCTTACATATTATTATATTTGTTTAAAGCAATTAAAATGTTATATTGGCTTGAAATTGTCTTAGAAGGAAAATATTTATTTAAAAGACAAAAATAAAAAATATGGTATGAAAATAATTAATTAATATTTATAGGGTGATAGTGGAGGACCATTGTTATGTAGAAATCCCTTTAATACTCAGCAATGGTATGTAGCAGGTATTGTTAGCCATGGAGATGGATGTGCAAGGAAAGGCGAACCAGGAGTTTATACTAGAGTAAGCCTCTTTGTGCAATGGATAAGATATCATACATGTAAGTTTGTATTAAGAAATCAAGTCAAATCAATAATATTAGTATGGTTCATTTAGCAAACGTTTTAAAAAGCAAATTATTTTCTTTAACAGCATCAAAAACATTACCAATGTTACAACCAAAACAGGAATGTCCGGGTTTTCGATGCGATTCTGGTATTCTAAAATGTTTGCCAAAAAAACGTATGTGTGATAAGATTATAGACTGCCTTGATGGAGAAGATGAATATAATTGCGATGTGGCTAGATCTTCTGTTAGCAGTACATTTACAGAGCCAATTACAAGGTTACAAAATACACCAATAAATAATTATGAATCCCTAAATATGAATAATGGTGTTTTGATTACTGAAAATAATTCCTTGACCCATGAAACCAGCAATGAATACGTCGCCGCCATTAGGAATGTCTTAAGCTTAACAGAAGCAACTCCAACAACTTCTTATATAACTTTCTCTAACTCAGAAGACCAAGATACCGGCGAAACTGTAAGCAATATAAATATGAAACCGAATAGTAATAATGCAAAAAGTTCAATAAGCCCCTTTTCTGTTACACAATCACTAAAGCCAAGTACAGAATTTATCAAACTCGAAGAAGATATAAAACATGCTTCTACTGTTGAAATAGCAAATATGGATTACTCACAAGAATTTGGAATTGAAGAAAATTTTGACGATAGTGTTACAATTGATCCAATTAAAATTACAACAACAACAAATGAAATGATGGAACAAAAATATATAAATATTAAAAAATATCCCTTAGAATCAATGTCATTAGAAAAAAATACTATTCAAGGAAATGATAAGGTTAATTCAGAATTAGGTCAAACAATAACGACAGTTCTACCTCCTGAAACAAAAACTTACATAACTTACTATGAGAAAGATGAAAAAACCACTAAGAAAATAGAGTTTGATGATTTTCTACAAGCAAGTACCGAAAGCAACACCTACAATGAATCCATAAAAAATTACAAAAGCGACACAAGTAGTGAAACTAACCAAAACTCAAATGAATTTATTATTGAACTTCTTCCATATACGAATGTGGTCACAGAAAATTCTGACGTTTTAGATACAAATAGTACCGCCAATCATATAATAAGCGATCAGATTATTTCTGAATCAGCTAATGTTGAACATAACACGCACAATGTAAAACAACTAGACTCAAAAGACGAAGCTGTTAATAATATAGTAGATATCATGCTTTCTGAACTTCAACCTGCAAAAATTAGAAAGAAACATCTAACACCGCTAGAGTTTCAATGTAGACGGTAATTATTATTTCAAGTATCCGTTGATAGCGCCTAAGTTCTTTTATTTATCATTTATCTTAAAATAAACATTTAACATATTAATATATACATATATCTCTATAATTTTGAAATAATATACTTTTACAATTTCCGAAAGAGTAAATAAGTATATGAAATATTAGACTTAAATATCATATTCACAGAATATACCAAATAGTCGCTTTTGCGTCTCGATGCAATCACAAAGCAGACTGTGAGGATGGCACTGATGAACTGGACTGTACTTGCCTTGATTATTTAATGTCATATGATAATAAGCTCATATGTGATGGGAATTTTGATTGCGCGGACGGTCAAGACGAATCAGACTGTTGTGAGTAACAAATATAAAAAGTAAGGTGATTTGGTTTATCACCATCATAAAAATAAATGATTTCAGATAGCTGTGAGGACGATCAATTCCTCTGCAAGCGAAGTCAAATATGCTTGCCATACAACAAAGTTTGTGATGGCAAACCACAATGTCCTTTAGGAGAGGATGAATTAGATTGCCGTAAGTAAGAAATTTTGAAATAACAGTAATAGACGAGTGCTTGGAGGAAAATATTAGACTAATATTTAATTATTTTGGTTACAGTCGCTCTTTCAAATGGAATATATATTGATTATGATTTGAATGGTAGAGCAGAGGTAAGTTTAGAAGGTTATCTAACAAAAAAACGTAATGGAAATTGGCATATATTGTGCGAAGATGATGTGTCAATCCAAGAGCAAGAAGAAGCTGCTTCACATATTTGTCGATATCTAGGTTTTAGGTAACTTTATTGTAATTTATGACTGTTATCTAGTAATGTAATATAGTAAAATAATATTTTGTATTTTTTGTTTTAGTTCAGCCAACAGATTTGTGATAAAGTATATAAATTTAAAAGGTGATTTACTTAATTCTAAAGAAAAAAATAAAAATAAACGAGATATTAATGTTAAAGTTCCAGTAAGTTTTGCTTATCAATCAAGTAATGATAGCCAATCCAATGATTATGTGATAAAAAATCCTGATGTTATAAAAGAAGAATGTGTGCCTAATATTACAAAAACTTGCATGGCATTGTATATTTATTGTGACCATTCTCTTTACACAAATTTTGAAAAGAACCATGATACATATACCGTTTCAAATCATATATGGCCATGGATAGCTAAATTATACATCGATGGAAAATTTATGTGTATGGGAGTTTTGGTAGATTTATCATGGGTTTTGATGGGCAATTCCTGTCTGAAGAGTGCTACGTAAGTGTTCCTTATTTAAAAAAAAAAAATCTACTAAAATTTTGCCTATTTACAATTATAATATATTGTACGATTGATTTCAGATTAAGTCACCATTTTATTTCAGTTTCACTTGGATCACATAAAACGCTCGGTTCAATTATGGGTCCATATGAACAAGTATATCAAGTCGATGCAAAGAAAGATTTGTATCGCAGTAAGGTTATTTTATTACATTTAAAACAACCTGCAGTTTATTCAACTATGGTAAAACCTATGGTGGTGCTATCATCGTGAGTAAAATTTTATTCATAATAATTATATAAAATGAAATACTAATAATATTTTATTTAAATACTGAAAATAATAATAATATACTGGACGGGGAAAATATCATAACTGAACGCGTATACAATATTTTGTAAATGGGTTAAAATATTTCTTGTCTAGAGCCAATCCTGGTGGTAGGTCATGCTTATCATAAAAACGCAACATCATCGAATCTGAACTAATAAAATTTCAGCTACGAAGTAAGAAGAAATGTTTCTATTTCATCTTGTATAATTCATCAACTCGAGTTACTTTTTAGAATAAGATATTATATAAACTTAACAATATAATTATATTATGCTTTAGGTATTTCGAGGATAATAAAAACACAGTATGTGTAGCGGTGGGTCAAGATAAAAATAACGAAACATTTAATGTTTTCTTAAAGGAAACCGACGAATGCGACTTACATAATCGATGTTTCATTATACAACAAAATTCCACTGTATGTCATGTTAGTATAACCTTCATGTGTCCAATTAAGTTATTATTATAATTTAATTTATTTATATAAATTATATAACTTTCATACGTCAGTAATGTCGCGCGTTAATCATATGTTCGAGCTCTGAGCCCTTTTTATGTCGGCATACAGGCAAATGAGCCATATGATGGTAAATGGTTACCTATTACCTAGCTCATAGACATAATACTCTTCAACGGGGGATTGGTTATACAATGCTGCGTCCTTTGATTTTGAAAGTCAAATCAATGAAGAAATCAGTGTTTAACTAATACCCGCAAAACAATAATCATAAGTAAGACTGGTCATGAGTAGCCTTTTAATAGCAAAGAAATAAAACAAAAACATAAATGTTCCTATTATGAAAGAAATTAAGACATGAAATGAAATTTAATTTACAGCCTATGAGTTCCCAATGGGCGGGTATAATATCGTGTCATACGAAACAAGGATGGTACCCTGCAGCATCATTTGTAATAAATAAAGAAGAATGTTCTTCAAGTGATCGAATAATAGGAACTGATATTGGAAACTTAAAACATGAAATAAAGTACTACGAAGGTATCTTAATATTAAAATTATGTTCATTAATATAGATTAATACATGATTATTAGTTAGAATGCGTTGCTTTTAAAGCAAGTACTTCAATTTTCATAATAGTACGATGTTACAATATTTGGATTTTCCTTTATATTAAATTCACATATTGCGATAAATTCTGAATAATTCATTAAACATTAAAAAAAGTCTATTACTAATTGCTTTAAGCTGTAGCTCTGGTCTTAATTGTCAATATTTAAAAATCATTACAAAATTTTAGATGACCGACCGATTAAACAATATTATTATGTACTAGAACAATTGATTATTTTTCAGATTCCGTTGAACAAAATGAGTACCACGAATGTGAAGGAATAAGGTGTAAACGTGGGAAGTGTATCATGCTACGTAACATTTGCGATGGTGTCACCGATTGTGAAGACGGTGTTGACGAATCGAAAGAGGCATGTAAAAAAAAATCCGTTACATGTGATAAAGATCCACATTATCGTGGCTGTGGTAAGGCTACTACTAGATACAATGAAATATTAGTTATGTTTGAATGCATATTCTACAATTTTTATTGATACATAAATAACAATGTCATTTTTACAAAGTACTAAACACTCTAGTAGTGTAATTTTTAAAGTACCTTTTGACTTGATCTGGCTAAAATCGAAGGAGGCAATTGTTTTGTAAATTTTTACTTTTTCAGAATGTCCAGTTGGACAACTAAAATGCCATAATGGTCAATGCATTTTCAAAGAACTCTTCAAAGATGGTCACGATGACTGTGGCGATGGTACCGATGAACCTGGACAGACGACTTGTTCTGATTATCTAAGTCGTGTGATGCCTTCTAGACTATGTGATGGAATTCTTCATTGCCACGATAGAAGTGACGAAGACCCAATGTTTTGTAAATGTTTTGCTAAGGAGGCATACAAGTAGGTTATCAAAATTAACTTTATCATAAATATTTTATCATTCGGAATTTTGGATAATTTTCAAAAGCTAAATATATACGTGAAATATTAACATGGTTCTTACGTTTTATTTTTATATCGTTTGTGTTACAGATGCTCTCAGGTATCCAATAACGAGGAATATTGTGTAGCCAATGATATGGTTTGCGATGGTATCAGAGATTGTCCAAACGGAGAAGATGAGAGAACTTGTACAGGACTTAGATCACCAGAAGGAACTCCGTAAGTACTGTGATGTTTTTTTAATATAATAACTATAAGTCAATACTCGAGGATTTATTGATGTAAGCTTTTTTGAGCTATGCTCTAAGAACTCGCTTCATATTTATATTATCATGCGCTCTCAAAATAATTATGTATTGTGATTATTCGAGAAACAGTACACTTACAACGTACATAATTGGATCGGATTCCATTACAAGAATACACTCGTCGACATTTCACGAATGAAGTGAATCCTACAGAATAATTCTATTATTAAGCCGAACTTATTTCTTTAATACAAATATTTTCTTCTTTCAAACTATCATTCGACTCATTTAAATTTCCACGTTTGACTATTAGTAATAAATCGACTATAAAAATATATTTTCAGATATGGTGTTGGTGAAGTAATCGTTAGATCGCACGGTATTTGGTATTCCAAATGCTTTGCTAAACAAAACCACACGAGATCCGAATTGGAGGAAATATGCAGAACTCTCGGATTTATAGGCGGCCACGCCAAGCAACTAGCAATGCCTCGAGTTACAACAGATCGACACAACAGTGTTGTTGTTGATACATTTTCAAATATAACGCTAAATGTGAACACTACTATTAAATTGAGAAATAGTCATACGCCTATTGCCCGCGCGGTTTTCGATGAAAAGGAAAATTGCTATCCAGTTTTTATAGAATGTCTTTAGATAAATTACTCATTCATCAGTGTTAGCTAATCACTTTATAGTTATACATAGACATTAATTGTAAAGGAACAATTAAAATTTTAGAAATAAATTTTTTACAATCAAAGATATTTTTATATTTGCACTGTGAATACATGTAATTGTGTGTTTACTTAGTACAATATTATTGTGTCATATTATGTGATACTATATTATAACTAACATGATTTACTCTTTTGAAGACATTAATGGAAGGTGTCATAAAACAAATAGATAATTTTGAGCAGCTTTGAGTTTTATGTGTTACGAGTTGATAACTTATTCGCGTACTTAGGCCATGTATCCATTACGGTAAAAGCTCTTGAAGGTTTTAAAACGTGAGAGCTAAAGGTAACACGATGTTTATAGTTATTTTAAATATTCAAATATGATATAACAAATTCTTCGATCATCAAACACACTGTAGGTTATTAAAACAAGAGAAAGAAGGGTTTAGAGAAAGAGAAATATTAGCTTATATTATGGAGGGTAGAGGTAAGGAGAATCATCTGTGTACATGAAAAAGTGTCCACCAAAATCCATAATATTAGGGTGGCGCCACATTAGCATCAGGGTTAGTTATAAAAATAGCGCCAAATATAAAAAATAAACATACCATAATTAAAAATATATTACTAGCTGTGTCCTGTGGTTTTAGCCGCGTATAATTAATAAAAATCATGGCAATCAATGAAATTCTTTGGAATGATAGTAGCACCATCTGTCAAAGGTCGTACCAACTCAGAAAACTTTGTGAGTTCGTGCACAACACTTTGCTGAAGATCATGCCATGGTCAAATGCATATTTTACGATTCTATAAAGGACATACATACAAATATTAATTTATATAGATAAAGAATACGATATCTTGAAAGTAGCTCCATCTGTTGAATATTCTTATAACTATAATTGTTATGTTTGTAATTTCTTATGTTACTAAAATAAAAAACTAGAAAATAATCCTTTCGATTTTGAAACGTAGTATACAAACACTACAGCAGAGCCATTATTACGAATGTTTAAACTACCATCTGCATTAAATTAACAACGCCATCTATATAACCTGTGTTGTACTAAATAACTAACTTATTACAATATACTTCAACAAAAAGACGCTAGATGTAGTTTACAAAATGTTCAAACAAAATGACAATAATTATATTTTGTGTAGCTATTTTTTTATAAAACAGAATATAATATAATATAAGTTTAAGGGTATAGGCAAATAAATCTACAGACATACTTAGTATATACTTATAGGGAAAATTTAATTAAAGATTGAAATTATTTTTTTATAACTGATATTATGAATTAGGTACCTACCCTGAAAATATTTTTTATCATAAAATAATGAACACCGTCTACGACTGAAGTTTTCAATTGAGTTTTTTTATAAAAAGATTTTTAAACACCGACTTGATGAAAACATTGAAATGGCATGCAATTCGTAAATGATCGTAATCTATCTTTTTGAGCATACTATACTAATTCATCTCACTAATGGCTCGACATGTTTTCTTATTCTTATTGTGTTTATTAAAATAATAATCAAGGGGCTCAATAATATATATTATAGTATATATTAATATATAGTAAAACAATCAACTTTAACCAAACAAGCTAATCTATGTTACCGTACTGCTAAGGTAAGAACTAGGGTTTTCGTGTACCCGGCTTTTTTTGATACCCGGGTATCGGGTATTATTTTTTCAAATACCCGGGTATACCCGGGTACCCGGGTTTGTGCAAAATTTTCAGAAAAAAGGATTTTTTTAATAATCGTGTTTTATTTGACAGTGATGTACGTCAATAAGTCAACTTAACTTATAGTACAATCAGTTACACAGTTTAAAGTTTTTGCTCATGAACTAATTAGGACATAAAATGACTTTCTGCAACAATAAATTATAAAATTCTGTTATAAAATAACAAAAATATAACTAAATAAACTTTCACACTCAGATAGTCTATTCTTAATATTATAAAGAGAAAAGATTTGATTGTTTGTTTGTTTGCTACAATTTCACTCAAAAAATACTACACCCATTTTTAATTATTTCCCCATTAGAAAGCTACATGCATACCGAGTAACATAGGCTATGTTATATTTTCAAAAACATTAAAGATCCCTACCCTACATAACATGAAACAATGTAACTCAAAGTACATCAAAATGTTGCCTATAACAGTTATATTTTTGTGTGCGCTGCTAAAACTGTTAACGATGTATAAATTAGTGTTCTATATAACAACTACTCATGATTGCAAAAATAGTCGGGGCAAACGAAGCAGGCATCTAAAGGCAACCCCTTGCTGTAGACTTTTGCAACATATAGGGACTGAATTTTTTTTTATTGCCTAGGAAGGCGGACGAGCATGTGGGACACCTGATGGAAAGTGGTCACCAACGGCCAAAGACATTGGCATTGTAAGAGATGTTAACCATAGCTTCCATCACCAATACGCCACCAACCTTGGGAACTAAGATGTTATGTCCCTTGTGACTGTAATAACTGGCTCACTCGCCCTTCAAACCGGAACACAACAATACAAAGTATTGCGGTAGAATATGAGTGGGTCGTACCAACCCAGACGAGCTTGCATAAAGCTCTACCACCAAGTATAATTCCAACTTTAACGCCGACCACTTCCATCTTGAGTCGGCGAAGCGAAGGGGCCTTGCTCTTTCTAACCGAGACCCAGATATCATCTCGAGCGGACACCTCATTCCTCTCCTACCCGAGGTACAAGTTGGAACATTCCTTTGTACCTTGGGTACCTTTGTACCCCAATAAGACTCAAGTTTGCGCGTTAACCGCTTAAAAGCTGAGAACATTCCTTTGAGAACACTCCTCTCCCTGCCGCAGCCAGTATCGGCATATTTGGCGTCGAGATTTCGAACGTCGTTCAGTTTCGCGGTCAATTGGAAGCTTAAGCCAAATTGGCTTCCAAGCCGAAAAGCTTGCAGTGCTCAAAAAGGTGAGACAGTACTTCGCGGCTCATCGCATAAAACTTTACAAGGCGCAAATTCGGCCCCATATGAAGTACATATCTCACCTCTGGGCGGGAGCTCCCCAGTACCAGCTTCTTCCTTTTGACAGCATTCAACGTAGAGCAGTTCGAATTGTCGATGATCAAGTTATTACCGACCGGCTTGGTTCTTTGGATTTGCATAGAGATGTTGGGTCACTCTGCAGTCTCTATCGAATTTAACACGGGGAGTGTTTTGAGGAGTTGCTTGGCTTAGTCCCAGCCGCTGAATTTCACCAGCGGACATCGCGCCTGAACTCAAAATTCCATCCTCACCACCTCGATGTCTGGAAATCCACAACAGTGCGTTTCTTAAGGCATTTCCTGCCTCGTACAAACACTGTGGAACCAGCTTTCGTCGGCGACTTTTCCGAACCGATACGACATTAAAACCTTCAAGAAGAGAGCGTACTCGTTCCTCAAAGGCCGGCAACGCACCTGCATGTCCTTGGATGTTGCAGATGTCCATGGGCGGTGATGGGCCCTTTCCATCAGGTGAGCCTCCTGCTCGTCTGCCTCTTCTTACATAAAAAAAGAACTAAAAACACTTTTTATCTAACGCTGCTTAGTAATAATTTTCTGAGAATTTCTATGGATTTTTTGATCAAAGTGGGTACCCGGGTACCCGGATCCGGCATGAAATATTACCCGGGTCCTAAAAATTGCAAATACCCGGGTATACCCGGGTCCGGGTACCCGGGTAGAAAACCCTAGTAAGAACTAAGAAGGTACATTAGTACCTTCAAGCTGTTTAAATTGTAAGCTGTAGCTTTTAAGCGTTTATGTAACATAAATAACAACCTACCTTCTAAGTAAATTTTTGAATAAGTGATTTTGTCCAAATCTCTAAAACCGGTCCTCAAAAGCTCTATTATACTACAAGCGCTATTAAGAAATAAACCAAAATCATGATCAGCATAATATATGTATATCGATGACGATAAATAAACATGACTTCGTAAAGAAGAATATTATGTAATGTTTCTTATTTGTTTTAACTAAACGTTATTTACACTTAACGCATTCAACAATCCAGCTTCTAAGTACATCAACCATCGTACGGTGACGCGTAACTATAAGCCAAGTTACCAGCAAAAGTATTTCAAACGAGGTGGATGTCGCTGGCCATTTACTTTTGTTCATACAGTTTAGACACTGCTCTGATCCCATAAATGGGAACAGAGAGAGCAAATGATGGTTACGAGTAATGTATTGTTACGGGATTACTTAATAATTTAATTACTTTTGGTAGATTTATTAGTTTAATAGAAACACTATCTAAAATTAATACGAAAATTATTATGTTATATTTAATTATGTCAGACGTTTGTACTTGAGAGATATTTCGGAATTTTGGTTTATGCTTCGTTTACACCGAATTTGAAATCTATATAAAATTTATATTCTTAAAAATGTACTATATATTTTTTTTTGTATTTTTCACAGTACCAATGTCTATAAATTGACGATTGTGACTACTAAGCATCACGTGACCTATTTACCAGTCTACCCACCTACATGGTCCATCCCATTTTAAATAAAAAAAAACCGTTTGTACTGAATCAGTCTTAGCCTTCCGGATGATGTTACAAGCAAAATAAATAAAGAAGTAACAGCCTGTAAATGTACTGCTGGGCTAAGGCCTGGAGCTTAGTCCACGCTGCTCTAATGCGGGTTGGTAGAACAGACAGCTGTCAGACTTTTATTGAAATTTGACACATGCAGGTTTCACGAGGTTTTCCTTGGCCGTCAAGCACGGGAGGCACATGAAATTCTTGCCCGGGTTTGAACCCATGATCATCGGATTAGATTCACGTGTTTTTACTACTGGGCCGCCTCGGTTTTCAATATAAACAAAGTGCTTTGTCAAATACTAAAGATATTTTTTTATTTCGCTGAAAAACACATTTATGCGTTTTTCCCTCACGATGTGCGGGTATGCGGAACACGCCGGCGCCTAGAACTAAAGTGCAACAGAATCTCTCCGTGACGCCTCGATGATTGGCCCGCCTATGCGGGCCTCCTAACTAAATAATAACGATTTTATTAAACCAGTCCACATTCAAGATTTGGTTCATTAGACCGAATCGCGTCCCGGGTCAAGAATGTAACCTATCGTCTCATTCAATGTGCATAATTTTAATATAATCTTTTATGACTCATACATTTTACTTTACATTAGAAAAGAATTATGCCACCAAAAAGGAATGACGAATTTACATAATGTACACTTTTAGATAAAACAAACGATTAAAACTGGTCCGATTCGAAACAAGTTTTCTGATTTTGTACATAATCGTAAACACTTAGATATATACATATAATAATGACAGGTGCTTTGGATTGATTCTCCGTTTTAGAGTTAATAAAATTTGATATGTCACTTAAAACTTTATTAAGATCGCTATAAAACCTTTTGATGATATCTGAGAAATCAACGATTTAATAATAAATTAAATATATTGTTACGTTATTGCGTAAAAACTTGTCTATATATTGTTAATGGAATATAATTTGATTCGTATCATCTTACAGAAAATAAAATCTTTAATATGTTTAAATACCAATGAGTCTTAGTCTCACATTAATAAAAAAATATATTTTTATTAATAAAATTAATTCAAGATTATTTCGGTGTTATCTTATTTCACAATTTAAAATACATTCGGTAATATTTTCATCAAATATTTAATTTATTTATCTAATCAAAAACCTATTAATCAAGTTCATTTTAAAACGGTTTTTTGTCGTTTACAAGTTTATTAATATTTACTTGTCTATAATGGTCTACTTAAGATATATCAACCAAATCGAATTTTAACTAAACGATCGTATATTTCAATTAACCTGACTTAGATAAGTAGCGTGTTTAATTAAATAAAATTAAAATTAAAACAATTTCACGGCATATAAGAAATTAAATCAACGTATGATAAATTAAATTCCCGAATTAAATTTAAATGATATATAAGTTATGTAGTTATTAAATGACAAATAGTATACTTGGTGGTAGCTTTGTGCAGGCTCGTCTGGGTAGGTACCACCCACTCATCAGATATTCTACAACAACAAAACAGCAGTACTTGGTACTGTTGTGTTCCGTTTTGACGGGTGAGTGAGCTAGTGTAATTACAGGCACAAGGGACATAACATCTTAGTTTCCAAGGTTGGTGGCGCATTGGCGATGTTAGCGATGGTTAACATCTCTTACAATGCCATTGTCTATGGGCTTTGGTGACCGTCCGCCTTCTTATGAAATAAATTTAAAAAAATGCTTTTACTGAAACAGTGGCGTAGCTATCGTAGGGCCAGGCGGTGCAGTGCACCAGGGCCCCGGAGCTCAGGGGGCCCTCTAACCTATGCTTTGAAAAGAGAGGACCATAAAAGAAAGAGAAAAAAAAGTTCAAGCTACGTGGAAAGAGGGGGTGAGGGCCCATTCCTTCTCCATGCACTGGGGCCCTTGTCCACCTACCAACGCCACTGCTGAAATATAATTTAAATTTGCTATTAGGCTAAATCGTTACAGCCGTTTCTGACATACATGTATGTATTTTACAATAAAAAGTATCTTAAGATATAATATGCTAAAAATATTTTGAATATCTTCCCTTTTCTAAAGATGAGAGTAGAAGGTTTGCTACATTTATTTGTTACCATACAAATATTTTTTTAATAAGTTTTACCATTGTTTTAATCAATCAATACACATAATAACCTAAATATACTAAGTAAATATTTTCGAGTTATTAACCTTATAAATAGAAAATACATTAACAAAGCGCTGAATTAATAAATCACATCGGAGACAGTTGTTCGATGACTAAAATAAAAATATAAATCTTGAAACCTTATACCTGTTTAAGTTGAATATAAAATGTTTCGACGCCGTAAAGTCTGGGAATATCGAAACCAGAGACGTTAAAATTTTAATTTTAAACTTTTGGAAAAAAATACTACTTCAGAACTGAAACAAAAAATACAATAGCAGACATAGTTAAGGGTCCGTATGTATGTATAAAATAAATTTGAAAATTATCAAAATTTGTACCAAAAAAAGTTCTGGTCATATATATTTGTGTACAATTATATTAAGCACACAAAAATAAATTTGAACTACAATTCAATAAAGTAATATTGGTTAAACGTAAGTTATTAATAATAAAAAATCCCTTTTCGCATGCTCATAGATTTTTTCAAACTTCACTAATTCTGCATTATTTATTTACTTTTTTAATTTTTCATTTCTTTGTTTATTACTAGCCAGTAGCGTGATATTTAATTTTGTAAAAGGCAATTATAATTTTACGCTATTCGATAAAATAATTTGCTTATCTAAGGTTAATAAACCACAATACTCATTTCGGGAATTTAAAATTTTAAATATACATAATTTAATTTTATTATATTATCTTCATTCAATAAAGGTAAAATATAAATTCGTTTGGGTCCATTGTATTGTAATGTTGGTAATAAATCAGCCTTTTAATTCGGTTTACATTTCATTGATACACGTGTTTTAAAGTTAGCGGGGTAAGACAGTTTTTTTAATGGCTCCTGTATTTACAGTTCGTGTAACTTGATAATTTTTTTAGTCGAGAGTTATGAATGGGATGTATTCTTCGACGCAACACGCAAGGGTTTACAGTTGCTTAGAAATGAACGGGGCACACTTCACTGTTTAATAAATACCCACTGAATGAAATATTTTATCATATATTTTTTATTCATAAATATGTCACTTGGCTCGCGAATATACATCGATTTTTAAACATAAAATATTATTATGTTAGCATATATTTTCAAGCAAGCAAAATGTTTTCATTCCAAAATTATACAAAGCGTCAACTAATCTAGGTATTTTATAACATCACGATGAAGTTGTATGTAAAATAATAAAAAAAGAATCGTCGTAAACTTGATTGTCATTCCGGCGGATTGGTGAATTTATTTCGGCATCAATCAGAAGTTTCCATTGCTCTTATAAAGACATTGCTTTGGCTGCCTTGAAACCGAACGTTGGTTCCTGGATAAGTTAATTTATTGGATATCTCAAGACCATTCTCTTTCGAGCCAATTCAATTGTTTCTAAAATATTTATGATGCCTCGATGACATCATCATTATTCCGCGCGTCTGAGATGGTAAATCACGCCCAAAATAATTACGGCCGAGAAATAATTAATGTATTAAATTTACGTGGAATTCGTAAAGTGACTTGTAAATAAATATTAAAGGGATATAATTGCAAGCAATAAAAGAGTTACCGCCTTTGAGGAAACCGCAAATTTTCTTAAGGTTCTCGAGTGTATGCTAAAGTCGCCAATGTGATATACGTATGGGTTGACTTTTTGTGCACTAGGTCCTTCATACCAAGGTTCGTTGGAGCGAAACCATCGGCTTTTTATTTCACGCACGTAGGTAACTGTTTTACTGATGGTTATCGCCAAAAATAACCTTTAATTACCACGTAGTTTGAGCTGCCCTGACCTTTCACACAAATACTCCTTGTGTAGAAGTAAGAAATGCTCAGACTTAGTCATCAATATATTAATTATTAAAAAGACGGAAGTTCATATATTTCATTATTTAAATATTGATTGGTGCTTCTATTGTTCTAGAAAAGGTATGTCAAAATGAAAAATATAATATTCCAAAATTTGAATTTAAAATAACTCAACCAAATATCATGTTTTCTTATTTATTAGCGACTGATTAACTGTTAGTGGTTTAGTTATTCCTATGCTTATAAATAAGAGACGGTGAATGTCCCTGCAGGCACATTGCTTCTTCTCCATTTCGAGAAGAAGGTTTGGAACTCATTTCGCAACGGTGTTCCAATTCGCGTTGGTTCTAAATGTACAGTCACATATGTTACAATATTTTCATTATAATATACAATTTTTAAAGATACATTATAGAATAGGAGGTAGGCAACTGTCAAACGATGTTTTTTTTATAACTAAACTTTTAGTTTTAGGTATATGAAAAATAAAAACATAGATCTTATAAAAAAGTATATTTTAAAATTGATATACAAAGCAGGCCATTTCTAGTAGAGTCTTACCTCTTCATTTGATCGTTGCATGAATTATGCGACACAGAACGGACCGCAAGATCAATGCCTACCGCCAACATCGAAACATACCGTTACATGCATTAAGCTCTTGTACTAGATTTTAACTGCTTTCGGTACAATCAGTACACGTTAAACATTTTTAATGTATCTCTAAATAAGTATTACTTAAAATAAATCAGATATTCAAGCATGATTTCAATATCAAATTAAAAATCCTTTTCTTTTTACTTTAAAGTCGGTTACTATAAAATGAATATAAAATAAGAATTCGATTTTTAAAATTTTCAATGGAAACAATTTATGGGTTAAAATTATGCAAAAAATTGTTGGATACGTCACTTATATTTTAAGGTTAATGACGGAGGACACTTATGTAAAGATAATTAGCTAAGCAACTAATTATGACATGTATATAAATAAAAATATATATGCAAATCATAATTAGTCGCCAATCTGACGATTAGTTACCTAATTAAAATTCAAGTTTATAAATCTGTTCATGTTTTAGTAAAATACATATATACATACAAATACACATATAATCTCTAGTTTCTCTCTCAGGTTTAAGGCAGTTTTCGTTGGACGCAATTTTGACGAGCAAAATAGAAAATTCAAATTTCATGTAATTGGTATTAACAACTTGCAGTTGTTCTGCAACGTTTTAACTTTTTGATTTAAATAACATGCTTCCATTACAATCAATGACTTACTAATTATTTAACACAATTAAGTACACCAAACACCATAACACACCATTAAATTACATATATTGAATACAACAAGCTTTAAGTTGACGTGTCGTTTAACTTCAAATCTTATTGTGAAGCATACAAGATACACATTACAATATCGAGGAAGTAGAGTGCACAAATGACATAGTGGTTAGAACAGGAGAATCTTAAACGATGGTCACTGTTTCAAACACAGACCACTGAATTTTCATGTATATTTGTGTTTATCATTCATACCGTTCTCGTGAAGGAAAATATTATTTAGAATTATTTTTATTTTTGAGCTGTCTCGTGAATCAAACATTATTTTAAATGTGGATTCTAAGTCTACTGTTCCGATTTTGATGGTCGATTTTGTATGAGCGGTACAAATTTTTCTACAAATATATATTTTTATCTCAAATGACGATACAGATATAGTGTGATAGCTCTTGAATAGTGAACGGAAACATCACCTCTGAAGAAGTGTGGGAAAGTATATATTCTAATTAAGAGGAGAGAAGACCTATATCCAGCTTTACTGACTTTGGCTTCTTATTTATAACAGTGTTTTTCGAAATGAAGCAACAAACACAATAATTCAAACTGAATATAATTGGGGTAAAGCTTGTAAACTTGCTGGTAGAGCTTTGTGCAAGCTCGTCTGAGTAGGTACCACCCACTCATCAGATATTCTACCGCAAAACAGCATTACTTGTTATCGGTGTGTTCCGGTTTAAAGGAAAGGTGTGAGACAGTGTAATTACAGGCAAACGGGACATAACATCTTAGTTCCCAATGTATGCGATGGTTAACATTTCTTACACTGCAAATGTCTAAGGGCGTTGGTGACCAGTTACCGTCAGGTGGCCCATACGCTCGTCCGCCTACCTACCTAATAAAAAAAAAAAAACAAACAATCCTCGGAGGTTACTTTACATCATCTATTCATTTATCTCGTTAGTGTCGAATTAAAATACACAAATAATAATTCATATTTTACATACAATTTATCGATTCATTATCAATCAAACAGCCGATTCTGTGTGTATTCGATATTCAAATTCGCCATGTAACAAAAACAACAATTAACTTGTAAAGCAAGTAATGACATACGAGGAAGTTGCAAAATGGCCTAAGGCTTTATAATTTTATTAAAATCTTTCCGCCAAAAAATGTAAACATAAATTACAAACTGCACATCATAATTATACCTTGGTTTATATTCAAATAAAATGATTATACGACTGACCGACTGTATCTCAACTAAGTTCGATAGTTCATTCCGTCAAAAATCGTAAAAGGTATTTTTAAAGCGATGTCGTTACAAAAGTATGTAGTTAAATTAGATTTTAGTTCTGGTATCACAACTATAGCAATTCAGTTTTAAAATGTACTAAGTTGTATTTACTTTAAATATTGACTTAATACTTATTATAATTAGGTATACTCTTTTTTATATAATGTTGAAACGATTAACGTACTGTGCGATTCAGTAATGTGCGGTCGGGATAACCGCGAAATCAACACTTTGTGTATTTGATAAAAATAATGCAAATAATCTTCATCAGGAAGAACTTTGCAAATATTGTGCCAGTAATAAATCTGTCACGTCAAATTTATACGAGATCTTTATCGAAACAAGCCAATAAAAAGCCTTCTAATTGATGATTGTTGAAACATGAAAAAATCACTTCAAGGATTCATCTCAATATAATAAGTACTCGGCTTGACCTATCGATGTAATATTTTGCGAAAATATCAACTTTTTGCTTCGAACAAAAACGATACGATGTAGTTTTTGGTCATGGTCTTGTTTTTATGTCTTCTTATCTATTCATACATTATTTCCGTAATAAATATACGTAAATACAATTAAAAGATTCGTTTAAAATGAGGAAAAAAATATATGACCATAAAAAATATTAGGTATACGTTTGTATGTAAATATTAATTTATGTCATTATTATAAAAGTTTTATTCAAAAATGTGCATAAAAGTATTATTATAACATTAATCAAATTAATTAAGAAATCTGCGTTAATCGGATAAAAATCTGCAACATAGATTCAGTGTCACTCTACCAGCCCGCAGTCGAGCAACATGGTTATGTAAAATTCTAAACTCGTAACCTTTGCCCACTGGAATATTTATGAGTTGTTCCTTATACGTATAAATTTTTGCATTGTTGCCACTAGTAAGTAAGAACTTTAATAATTATTTTAAATAAATACAGACGCGAATCACACTATAAAAGATATATTAGGTATTTATTAAAATTACATGAGTCTAAGAGGATAAAAAAATAGCTTCCAACGTATTTCATTTTATGCATTTTATTTAAATTAGTCTCTACATAACTTATACCGCAAGTACATTGGTTCATCGAAGATGATACTTTTCACCGGAACTCAACCTCCGTCAAAAGTAGGTAAGGTCTTCCAAATTTAACCTTCGTCACAAAAGTTAGCTCTTTTACAATGTCCTTCAGAATTTATAACATGACACACTATTGTTAATTATATATTTGTACATAGACCGACTTCAGTCACTATAAATTATATTTCTTAAACTTTTTGTTACATAGTATTTTAACAAAGTGATACGATAATCAAAATTGTTCGTTTACCTTTTGAAGAAGTAGCACACATATAATACTGACACTGCCAAGGAAACATATTTTAGTTTATATCGTTAAAATGTGTATGCATGTATTCTTAAAGTTACTGATTGTCGTTTTCTTTTATAATTACAATAGGCATTAAAGCAGTACGGTAGAATAAGTTCCAAGGCCTCGTTTCTTAAAGACAGAGGAACTTAGCCCGGCAGTGGGACATTTAGCACTTTATCTTTTTTATTGAAGTATAATGTCAAATAGGTTTTCTTATTAGAACCGTTTTCTTAAAATATAGTATAGCCTTTGAAAAAGACTTATTTACTACTTATGTAAATACGGAACATTTGTTTGAGTTTTGTCGCTCTAGCTTACAATTACTGTTTTTATAAGCCTCTTAAAATGTTCAAGTCTATAGTAAATAACTTTTTTATATTCACAATAAATAACATATTAATAGAACTTTAATTGGGTTGGATACAACCAGATTACGCGAGTTTTATTGACTTTTTATAGATACTCGTTATTGAATTCTTAAAACAAGTCTAAATGTTTTTTATCTAATGAATAAAAACGCATGTTTTTTTTTTCAAACGATTTCTAACGTTTTATATGAATTCTAAAATGTACTTTATATAGCTTTCAAAAAATAATTTTAACTAAATATATGTACATTTTAAAGTTAGATATAAATAAAGGCATGGCCTCAACCTACGTATGTATAACAATATAGTTGCCATTTTAGCTTGTAGATAACATTTTATTGTTAAATCTGGTTAATAATTTATTATTAAAAAAAGATATGAGTCAGAGAGTCTGACATCATTTACTGTTTTACTATCTTGTTTAAATGTATATAGAATATGTCAGAAACTGTTAAAAAGCGAAAGAGTTATAGATACTGCGCTTGAACTATTGACCTAGGCACGGCGATCAAAAAACCTAGGTTCCAATAAAAGCTATATTATAGCGATGATTTACAAGATGTCCTTGGAACGAAAAACTACGTACCGATATTATTTTTCTTAAGTCTAAGTATTACGTACGTATTAATCGTCAGTGGCTCAAAGATAAATAATTTAATCTATGCTAAGAGAAAGTAGGTCTTACTTATCAAGTTTGCACAAGGGCGTTATATTCTCTTATTGATGTAGTTGAGCTTTTTAATAATTTAATGAACTATAGAAGTACTTAATGTGTACAAAAATAATTTCATCTAATAGTAAAAATAATGTATTAAGTTTTATTGTTTATACGCCTTTGCGTATTTATTTTAGAAAGACGAGCTAATGGCTTAAATGATGGTAAGCTATTTTCGCCTACACAGAATGGAATTGCAAGAAATAATAACTTCTTTTAACGCCAACAATAGGTTTTTTTTTATACCCAACGTATTGCTAATCCTGGGATTACATACTTCTTGTATAACTATAGCGAATATATGCGATCAATATATAATATTACGATTTTGTAACATAAACATACATAAGACGTTGTTCATTATTTATATAAAATCTAAAAAAAAAATTTAAACAAATTTGATGTAATGTATGCAATTATAATGATTTCAACCCTAGTCGGGTCGATAAATAGTTATAGCGTGGAGTCTGGACGCTAGAAGAGTGCCCAGTGTCTCTGAAATCATTTAAAGCCTGGTATAGTAATTTTATTAGAATTTAATTCAATTATAGATAATTTTTCATTATTTATACATATAGTACAGTTACTTATAACAGAGGGGGAACAGAGAGTGCGCCTTTGTTTGCGCACTATAACATGTCCTGCGCTATTGGCTAAATTCTCTTTTGATTAGCCACAATGACCGAAATTGATCAGGACTACACCGTCAATATCTTTGCAACCATATTATTTTTAATATCTACTAATACAAACACGCTTCTTTAATCGAGCTTTCAGTGTAATGGGAACCTTTAATTGTCATCAAAGTTCCAAAATCGTGAGTCACATGACAATCGTTCATTCTGAGTCACCTATTCACTCCCTTTTTGTTAAACGATTTACGATTTATCAAAAATTAGTAATATGCAAATATCTATAAAATTAAAATAATACAATTGAATTATTATAATTTATTCATTTATTCGAGTGTTTGATTGACGGGATTGTAGGTTTTTTTTTATTTTACCTTTCTCATAATGATAGGCAAAAAATAATATGCATTTTAACTTTTACTTGGTGGTAGGGCTTTGTGCAAGCTCGTCTGGGTAGGTACCACCCACTCATAATATATCGATAATTTACGAAACGTAAAAATTCAGGTCAAATTATACCAGGAATATAAAAAAAATACCACAGACCTGAGAAAAAAGACACACGAAAAATCTATATCACCACATTTAACACTACGTATTATAAAACAAAGTCCCCCGCGTTTCCTGTCTGTCTGTATAACCGTGATAAACTAAAAAACTACTAAACGGATTTTCATACGGTTTTACCAATGGATACAGTGATTCAAGAGGAAGGTTAACGTGTATAATTCATTAATATTTTCTGTAAATTTGTTGAAATATGACGATAATTGTTGAGGAAGTCGGAAAAATAATTTATTGGATAGCTATAAAAACGGATATTCTATTTATCCCTATCAAATTAAATACGTTGTTTACTTTAAGCATTTCATGTATATTATAATTGCCATGTACACCACCCAATTTAAATGAATATCTTAGGAGTTATCGTAATTTTAAAACTATTGCGCACTAAATAAATTCAAGCGGTCATGCTAACGCGCGATGCAACCGCCTGCGCGCACCCGCTGTCTTTTTTAGGAATATTTACTGTGATACTCGAGCGGAGCCGGGGCGGGTCCCTATTTTTTTTATATAAGACCAAGCACAATCGACGACTCCGCTAGCGTGTACGTCCAAAATCCGTATTATTTAACGCACATAATGCCTATTGACATTACACACGATACGAAAACATTCAAATTATTAGTTAGGTTGTTTTGGTTTTGGTAATTCACAAATAGTCGTGTTAGCTTATAAAGAGGTATTTATTTTGAAATCACATAAAAACAATTAATTTATTTATTTGTATAGGATAAAAAATATTAACCGAAAAACACAAAAAAGTAAACTACACAAAATAATAAAATCATTATTTTCATCATTAAATTCATCATATTTAGTAAATAAAAATTTGGTTAAATTACTAAAAAAAAATGTTAAAAACTCCCTGAGAAGTTAATGATGTATCGTCATATTTTTATTTCTGTACGGATTCCTAAATATGGTTTTATACATTGCGTATAAGTATATGATAGTCATTGACTGCGGTAGGTACGCCGGTATCGCCGGTCCGACGACATACAAACGATCGAAGGCTAACGAGGTGCTAAAGTAAATTCAATATAAAAGGCATGAAAATTGGACACGTTTCTTACTTTTGTATTCAATACTATCTATAATATTATAAGTTGGACAGTAACTCTGTCCGTGTGTTACACTTGTACTGTTAAACCACTGAACCGATTCTGATATTTTTTTTAATAACAAGCCTGAACCCCAAGGAAGAACATATTAGACTATTTTTATACCTAAGACCTGCCCTCCTCTCTTAAATGGGCTTAAGAGGCTAAGCCGTGGTTGAAAACTAGTCCAGTATTTTTTTAATCTGACTCCGAAATAGTATGTCATCTATTTATTTACATAGGGACCATCTTAAACCTATGCTGGACCAAAATATTCGAATCGCAAGAGGAAAGCAAATAAACAGTGTTGATTGATTAAGGTCGATCTTGGACAAGCTATGATTCTCATAATAGATATGTGTAAAAACGGCGCCCTAAAATTAACTATGGATATAAATAATTAAGTGTAGTGTTGTATTATAAATAAATATATATATTTTTAACTGTATATAAAGTTATTAGCAATTCGCTTGGAATATGTACATGTATGTACAAAGGTTTGTTTATATTTACTCGGTCTTCAATTCAAATAGAGAACGGGTTATGATGAGTATTCTTGCGATGGTCCAAGATGGTCTCCTCTAAATTTAAATAAACTCCGGATTTGAAACATATTAACATTGAGGCAAATTAATTATTAACTTTCTCCACGATCTTTATATTAGACTAGCTGTGACCCGTAGTTTTACCCGCGTAAAATTAATAAAAATGTAATGAATAAAAATTAGCCTAGAGCCTTCCTCGTCAAAAGGACATTGCAAGTATTGCAACACACGTACTGTAAATTATTTCAATATCCATAATTTTTTAAGAATTCTTAAGCAGAAACATTAAACTCTTCCGAGTAAAATGACAAAACTATATTACGCATTAATGTAAATTTTTATATATTATACGCATTAATGTAAATTGTTATATACACATATAAATTGCTAGCCTAACGGCCGAATACTGAAACGTCATTCAAAATGAAGTGGGACTTAATTATTTGGAACGTCATTATTTTCAAAATTTTGTATGCGAAATTTGAAATTAATGACGTTCCAAATAATTAAATCCCACTTCATATTTGAAAGACGTTTCAGTATTCGGCCGTTACACATATAATGGCCCAGTGGCTAGAACGCGTGAATCTTAACCGATGAACGTGGGTTCAAGCCCAGGCATGCACCACTGAATTTTCAAGTGCTTAATTTGAGTTTGTAATTCATCTCGTGCTTGACGGTGAAGGAAAACATCGTGAGGAAACCTGCATGTGTCAAATTTCACTCGTGTATTCTGCCAACCCGCATTGGAGCAGCGTGGTGGAATAAGCTCTAAACCTTCTCCTCAAATAAATAAAATTTTTAACAAAACAAATACCGACTTCATAGGAATAACAAATTAATATGCACTAAAAAGTAAAAAAATAATTGCGTATTCTTCTATAATTTGATAATTAACTTACTATTTTCTACTCATCAATATGTAGGTACGAATGTGTTGTGTGGTTGATAATGTATTTACAATTATTGTTACTTTGTCATGGATCGTATAATCAGAATCTAACCAAACTGTCATCAAACAACCCTTGAAGTACACTCTTTCCAATAAAAAAAATCATCGAAATCGGTTGAATAGATATCGAGTTATTCGTCCATTTGTCGCGCACATATTTATGCAAATTTACGACTTATATGGTTTTGTCATGGATGCCAGTGTCAAAACTGGACTAAAAAAAATGGGACCACATGGGGAGCAGCCCCTTTCAAATAAAAAAAAAATCATCAAAATCGATTCACCCAGTCGAAAGTTATGAGGTAACAACACCAAAAAAAAAAATCATACAGACGAATTGATAACCTCCTCCTTTTTTTGAAGTCGGTTTAAAAGGGGAAGAGGCCTTAGCTCAGCAGTGGGACATTCATAGGCTGTTACTTTACATATAAATTTACGCAGGTTCATCTGCCTAGAGTTTATAGCGTAATTAAACAATAAAAAATACCTGGAACCAAACAACCGTAGCTCAAGTCAAACAACATAGTAATTTGTAGCTGACAAACTGAAAAGTTTTCATTATATTTCGGGCGTAATTTTTTCTTGAATTAGTTTTTTTAAATACCCTTGATAATGAAACATTTAACACATTAAATACATATACAATACAATACACATATTAAATTACACCACAACAGACAAAGAAACATTTTAAAAATTGTATTTTTCGCCTTTGTATCGATAATATTAAAATATTTATAACATCATACAGTTTTATTACACGAGTAGATCAGATAGTTATAAATACATAAAATGGTACATTATATTATCTTTTTCTAAATTTAGCCTATAAATTTATTTTATTAAAGTTTTCCGAGAATCTATTAAAGCTACGTGTAAACAACACATTGATCTAAATATATTCAAAGCTTCCTTGTAATAAATAAAAATTTTAACAAAACAAAAACCGACTTCATAGGTAAAACAAATTAATACGCACAAAAAAGTAAAAAAATAATTGCGTATTCTTCTATAATTTGATAATTAACTTACTATTTTGTACTCATCAATATGTAGGTACGACTGTTGTGTGGTTGATAATGTATTTACAATTATTGTTACTTTTGGAGTCGATGTTAGCCAAGGAGGGTTTATAACTACATACATAGTTATAGGTGAGATGTGCTTGTGTCGCACGCGCAACTTAACGAAGCGAATAAAAGTCAATTTGTAATGTGTATGTTTTTAAAAGATTCCCGCATTATTATTGCTAGGTATATTATAGTGTTTCCTTAGCTGACATCGACTGCCGAGTAACATAGGCTATATTATATTTTCAAAATCTTATAGATCCTTACTTAAAATGGGGCAATGTAACCCAACGTATCAAACTGTTGCCTATAAAAGTTATTATTTCGCGTTCGCTGCGAAAACTATTGACGGTATATAAAGAAGTGTTTTATACAATAGTACTACAATTACTTGATCATAACGATGTTATGGTAGGTGAATGATAAATCTAGATAGCCTATAAAAGATTCGGCCGTGTCGTTAATTTGCTACTAAGAATTGAAGATTTCCGTTACTTTGTCATGTATCCTATAATCAGAATCTAACCAAACTGTCATCAAACAATACTTGAAGTACACTCTCTCCAATAAAAAAAAAATCGAAATCGGTTAAATAGAAATCGAGTTATTCGCCCATTTGTCGCGCACATATTTATGCAAATTTACGACTTATATGGTTTTGTCATGGATGCCAGTGTCAAAACTGGACTAAAAAAAAAATGGGACCAATTGGGGAGCAACCCCTTTCAAATAAAAAAAAATCATCGAAATCGATTCATCCAGTCGAAAGTTATGAGGTAAAAACGTCAAAAAAAAAAACAACATACAGACGAATTGATAACCTCCTCCTTTTTTTGAAGTCGGTTAACAAAATCTGACAGAAGAGCGATCAGAGATCAAATATTCTTATTTAAATTAATTAATAATTTAGTTGATTCCCCGTTTCTCTTAGGTTGTATTAGTTTCCGATGCTCTCGAATCACCACACGTAAGTGCTTACTTTTTAATCCGTCACTCACCCGAAGCAAGTATGCGCAAAATATATTTGTATACAGAGCCTGCACCGATTACAATAAACGATTTAGCGAAATTGATTTTTTTACAACAGAGAATGTTAATAAAATAAGAAAATTATTAGAAGAATACTTGTTTAATAAATAATTAATAAAATTAATATATTTTTTTGTAAATTAATAATGTATATTGAATCAATTACTTGCCATAAATTGATGATTTATGATCTTACTTAAATTGTTGAAATCAAATTTAAATATTCTTAATGATATTGTTTATATTTATGTTCATTAATATTATTGTAATTTAACTTCTTGATGTTTTTTTTTTTAACTTTGTAATTAGTCGATTTGATTGTACTCGTAGATTGTATTTTTGTCTCTTTCTGTTGTCTTTTTACACGCATACTCTAACATTTGTACTATTTTTAAGTGGAAACTTCATTGGTTTATGATTTAGTAATAATTCCTTAATTCTATGTAATAACACACTGTATGTTTCCCAAATATAAATAAAATAAAATAAATAAATAAAATGTGTAGTAAGAAAGTTTCAATAATATAAAAAAATATAAATTACTTAAATACCAATTACATAAAACTCACAGTCGTACCAGGAAAATTTAAATTGAATTACGTAATAATTATGTACATTGATAACTTGAACTAGTTTTTGCAAATCACAATTAAATAATTGCTTATACATAAATTATAAGCTCATTCATTCTATACTAATAAAAAAATAAATAGAAATTAAGCTTGTACCTGAATCATGAATCTTCATAATTAATAAATAAAAATTTTAACAAAACAAAAACCGACTTCATAGAAAAACAAATTAATATGCACTAAAAAGTAAAAAAATAATTGCGTATTCTTCTATAATTTGATAATTAACTTACTATTTTCTACTCATCAATATGTAGGTACGAATGTGTTGAGTGGTTGATAATGTATTTACAATTATTGTTATTTTTGGAGTCGATGTCAGCCAAGGTGGGTTTATAACTACATACATAATTAGTTATAGGTGAGATGTGCTTGTGTCGCACGCGCAACTTAACGAGGCGAATAAAAGTCAATTTGTATTGTGTATGTTTTTGTTTGTTTTTAAAAGATTCCCGTATTATTATTGCTAGGTATATTATAGTGTTTCCTTAGCTGACATCGACTCCAAAAATAACAATAATTGTAAATACATTATCAATCACTCAACACATTCGTACCTACATAATTGATGAGTAGAAAATAGTAAGTTAATTATCAAATTATAGAAGAATACACAATTATTTTTTTACTTTTTTGTGCATATTAATTTGTTTTTCAATGAAGTCGGTTTTTGTTTTGTTAAAATTTTTTATTTATTTTTCGATTTTTAGTGAATCTGAAGTACACTCACTAATTTTTACTCGTAGAATATGGGTAGACCTACTAAACGTGCAGCTCATATGAGACAGCGCCGTTTATATTATTATTTAAATATATTAATCTAAAACAGTGAATCGTAAAGAAAAATACATTTTGGTACTTAATTAATAAATATTAGTTAATATGGTTAAATGTATGAATATAAATTAACATGTTTTGATTAAATAGATTTAGTTGGTGGGATAATTTAGTTGGGCAGCCATAACATAATCAAATAGTTATTTCGAGTAATAATTAAATAAACTGTATGTTAACAGATGTTGTGTTATACCATTCTTCACCATAAAATATGACGGAATGTCTGTATATTAAAAAACGGGGAAATATCTATATTATCCTAATATTATAAATGCGAAATTAAGTTTGTTTGTGACCCTTTCACGCCTAAACCACTAAGCCGATTTAAAAAATTCTTTCGCCAATGAAAAGCTACATTATCAGGGAGTAACATAGGCTACATTTTGTCCCCATATTCCCACGGGAACGGGAACTACTTGGGTTAAACCGCGGGATAAACACTAGTAATTAATATATAAATATAACATGTATACAAGTACCTACTTATACGATTCTATATATATATCATTTTCAAAATTGGTCTCAACTTTTAGGAGATGTTCAAATATGTTTCAATTACAAACATATACATATATACAATGCTTACATGCATAACTCATATTTTAAAGAGGAAATATTTGATTTTTGTTTGATTTTGTATTACGATTTAACTCAAAAACTACTCGACCGATTTTAAAAATTCTTTCACCCTTAGAAAGCTACGTCTTTACCGAGTAATATAGGCTTTATTATATTTTCAAAAACTTATAGATCTCTACTTAAAATGGAGCAATGTAACCCAAACGTATCAAACTGTTGCCTATAAAAGTTATTATTTCGCGTGCGCTGCGAAAGCTATTGACGGTATATAAAGAAGTGTTTTATACAATAGTACTACAATTACTTGATCATAACGATGTTATGGTAGGTGAATGAAAAATCTAGATAGCCTATAAAAGATTCGGCCGTGTATCGTTAATTTGCTACTAAGAATTGAATATTTCCGTTACTTTGTCATGGATCCTATAATCAGAATCTAACCAAACTATCATCAAACAACCCTTGAAGTATACTCTTTCCAATAAAAAAAATCATCGAAATCGGTTGGCGTGATATTGAGTTATTCGTCCATTTGTCGCGCACATACCTCATGCAAATTTACGACATATGGTTTTCTCATGGATTCCATTGCCAAACCTGGAACAAAAAAAAATGGGACCCCAGAGGAAGCAACCCCTATCAAATAAAAAAAAAATTATCAAAATCGATTCACCCAGTGGAAAGTTATGAAGTAACAAACACAAAAAAAAAAAAATCATACAGACGAATTGATAACCTCCTCCTTTTTTTGAAGTCAGTTAAAAAACGGGACAAAACACACGTAGCATGCAATTACCGTTACAGTTCCCAGGGGATCAACGTCCGTGTATCGGGTCTTTAGCCATTATCAAGACATATTCCAGAAGAGTTCCAGTAAGAAAGGGATAATTGACTATGCCAAAAGCCCGTTTCATTGTATCGTTAATATAAACGTAATAGAAAAAGCTACTTAAATTCTTCGGATAGAAAATGAAAACTATTACTACTACGTCGTTGTTAAAAATATCTCAGAAGTTTGTCAAATTATGTCATTAACTGATTTTAGAAAATAGAACAAAATAAGGACAAACTACGTTTAATGAAGAAACTTATCTGAAACCTTCGACAGGAAAATGTAACAAAATATATAAGCATGTAACATAGACTTAATTTCTTTTTAGCAGTCGTGTAATATAAAAGAACTTATATAATTCCGTCATTATCCTAACGATTTTAACAATTGTTTAAATCAGAACGTTTGATATTGATGTTTTTTTTTTCAAATAGATAGGCAAATTCCAGTCAGAAAAACCACCACCTAATAGTAAGTGATTATCACCGCCTCACATTGCCAATGTAATAATCTCTTATGTCTATCTGTGTATCTATAACTAAGTATAATGTGTGTGTGTATTATAACGAATATATAATTTGATATGCCACATGATGTATTTTATTTTGTTATATATAATCTCTCTATATAGCTTCAAAATCAACCAATCAAAATAAGAATTTGTATTTACGCAATACGCATGTGTATATAACACTAAACGTAGCTTTATATCTGTATATGTACCAAATTTTAACTTTTCGTGTAGTACATTCGGAGGAAATAGATTGAGACAAACGGAAATAGAGACAGTGATAATACAAGGATAGAATTTTCAATGTGTACAAGCCCCGCGAACTAAAATACATAACCAAATGTGTCATAACGATTCAACAAGTTTGATATTAAAACGTTCTACACAAATGATGTCACATATGTGGTAAATACCACGAATGAGTCAGGACTCTTAATTATTACTCGAAACAAGATTTTAATTAACCTCTCGATAATAATTTAAATATTGGAATGTCAATATCATAAATAAATGAGAGATTTTGTCATTCTCGCTGCCACACTGTCTGCAGCATCTGCAACAGGATTTGAATCTGGTTTACATTAAGTTGGACTGACATATTTATCGTCTCCACAAATGGGTTGCATTTCATATTCATTGACAATAATTCGATTATTAAGATCCGGCTAAATATCGGCTACGGGTTAACATAAATTATTAACAGGCATAGAAAACTCTTGATCCAAGATGGTCTAGTGACTAGAAAACTTCAAAAAAATTGTCCCTTCAAAACCGGGCGTAAGTCAATTTTCATGTGCTGAAATTCATCGTGTGATCGGGACTGAAGGAAAACTGTGTTGAATGATATATGTTGTCACATGTGTATCTTCCATTCCGCAATAGATAAGTTCTGCACCTTCTTATCAAAATGTGTAATGACCACAGTTCGGTAGTGCTACGTTTACAGACGTTCAAAACATTTTTTTTTATATTATGTGTTGTACCAGACACTCCAGACATACCAGGGACGCCAGATCGTGTTAGGAACAGTCGGCGACAAAGCTGTCGGTCCGATCTAATATGAACCAGCTCTTACATAAGCTACTTGTCCGTGAAAGAGCAACGTGACCGGACAACATTTAAAACGAATCATAAATATCAATGGAAAATAAAAGATGATACAATAAAGACGACCGTCCAACCTTTGATCGCGAGATAAAACCTAACAGATTTACAACACACGGTGTTCACGATTAATCGAAAAATATTAATTAGAGAGGTCAACAATCTCTTTATTATAACATTCATAATTTCGAATTAAATGACTTGTGACTAAAATCAGACCCAGTTTACTGATATGTAGTCATCAATAAGCAAACGAGGAGATACGAACAGCAGGGGTTAATTATAAATACTTATATTACCGTTGTTAAACAGATCGTATCTCATTCAGTTAAGATTCAGAATAGATTTAAATAAATTGTATAATTATCACTTTTACTAACATAGTTTAACTCAAAATCAATGACATATATAGCGTATTTCTTCATTTGAAATTGTTATTTAGTAATGAATTTAATATATTAGTTTCGCGAATACTACTAGATAGACTGTAGTAGATATGTACATTAAATGCTTTAAGTATTTATAGCTTTTTAATTAAATATTATATAATTGCTCGGTGGTAGAGCTGTGTGCAAGAGGTGGTAGAGGGTAGGTACCACCTACTCATCAGATATACTACTGCAAAACAGCAGTGCTTATTATTGTTGTATTGTTGTTTTCCGGTTTGAAGGGCGAGTGAGCCAGTATAATTATTACCGGCATAAGGGACATAACAACTTAGTTTCCAAGGTTGGTGGCGCATTGGCGATGTAAGCGATGGTTACATTTCTTACAATGGGCGTTGGTACCACTTACAATCAGCCCGCCTACCGATAAAATAAAAAATAAAAAACCACGGTTCCTAAATTCGTTATAGATTTTCCCTATTACTAAAATTAATTAAAACAAGGATGTAACTGTTATTTGATAATGATACACATTTAAATAAAGACACGGTGAAAGACCTCTTGAATTAGGCAAAGCTTTAAATTTATTATGTTCTTTATCGGCCAGCCTAACGGTAGTGAAAACGACAACGATTAGTTAAAACGAACTGTAAACATGTCATTTAGATCTTATAAATCAATATTCGTGTTAAACTTTCGATTATCTACATAATATATTAACTGTTTTAACCTTTCACCCAAATCTTCGTGTATTAATAATAACCGGGACAGTGTATTTGTGTATATTTTGTATTAATAGTTTTTAACATTGTTGATTTCGCTTTCAAATTCAATAAAAAGATCTTTTGTATTCTTAGTCGATTTCAAAAGTAACTAGATTATTAAATCGCTCTTTTCGTATCTTCTTCGTGTATGTTATTCGATAATTTCGCTGAAGAGTTATAAAGCATCATTGCTAACCTTTAATTTCATTTTGTATGCGTAAATTTAACTCAAAGTTAAAAATAAATTATTGTATTAATAACTACATTACATTAAGCAAGAGTTAAATAAAAACATACAAGAATAAAATTTTCTCAATAGAAACCATGAAATGTAAAAGAATTATGTTTTATATTAAAAACGATAAAAAGTTTTGGTGTATACTAAATTTTCTTTCTAGGAAAACCACACCTCCTTTTGCGTGTCAATCATATTTCAAACATACAGTTTTTAAGCATTTGCTGAGGCGCTGTTGATACGCCTTGGCAAACGTAGCGTAGGACGCCCTCCGGCTAGGTGAAGTGATGATATACGCAAAGTGGCTGGCAGCGGATGGAAATCGAGAGCTGAAGATCGGGCTCAGTGGCGTGCCATTGAGAAGACTTACATATGTCCAACAGTGGACGAGAAAGGGTTGATAATGATGATGATGATGTCGATATGCGCATATAGGAAAACCATAGAAATGAGATCGCGCAACCAGAGTGACGTCTAGGGACACGCGGATAGAATTTGAAATTTTACTAGCTTTAGGCGCATTCTTAATGAGTAATTTTTGGCTAACATATTATTACTTCATGTGGTCCCAATCTTAATCTATATAAATGAAATAACATGTCCTGACTGATTGACTGGCTGATTCATCATCGCCGAGCGTAAACTATTAAAGTTAGGGCCATGAAATTTGGTGAGTGGTCGTTCGTTTTATTGAGTAGACACCCACCAAGGAAGGAATTTTGGAGTTTCTACCCCAAAAGGGGGTGAAATAGGGGTTGAAATAAATAAATACGTATTTCAGGGTTTTTGAAAAATACTTTTTGTTTAAAAATATTCTCGATTAGATAAAAACTTTAGACGTAGTTGTATATGTTATGTTTGAGAAACGTAGCACTAAATATTAGGATACTACCGCCTATAGCAATGACAATATAAAAAACTAGTTATGCCCCGCAGTTTCAACGGCGTATTATTAATAAAAAATATAATGAATATAAATCAGCCTAGAACCTTCTAAAATGACTATAACACAAAAATATTTTTTAAATTTGAACCAGTAGTTCCTGAGATTAGCCGGATCAAGCAAATAAACTGTTCAGCTTTATATATTCGTATAGATATAAAAATTCCTTGCATCGTCAATGCTCTACCACCTTCGGGAACTTGAATTTTATGCCCCCGTGTATTGGCTGTTACGAGTCATCCAGTGGTAAGTGGTGAAGAAAATATTGAGAGGAAGCTATGTGTCGGATAAAATTATTTCAAAAGTATGTTTACCCCCAGCGGAATATATTAATGCCAATGAGCCAAACATAGTCGTAAAATTGCAATTTACACATTCTATACTATTATAATTGCGGAAAAAGTTATAACATCGCTATATATGTATATCGGTCGTGTTTTATATATTTAATTATTTACATAATTATAACCTTTTGACATTATCTCAATCAGATACGATATTATTTCCTTGGTTTATATACGAGCTATTAGTATTTAAAAATATTTCCGCATTTCCGGGTTTCCATAGAGCAATTACAATTAAATTAAAAAAGGTTAAATGAAAAAATATTATAATAAGTATGCAATGTAATTATAAAATGCATATAACTTTAGTTTCGTAGATTGTATTAAAATGTAACAACAGCTACAGCAGCTTTTCGATTTTTAGTGAATCTGAAGTACACTCACTAATTTGTAGAATATGGGTAGACCTACTAAACGTGCAGCTCATATGAGACAGCGCCGTTTATATTATTATTTAAATAAAACAGTGAAACGTAAAGAAAAATGCATTTTGGTACTTACTTAATAAATCTTATATCTTTAAATGAGCAATTCTTGTATATATATATATATATATATAATCTGAATCTCGGAAACGGCTCCAACGATTTTCATGAAATTTAGTATGCTGGCGGTTTCGGTTGCGATAAATCGATCTAGCTAGGTTTCATTTTTAGAAAATGTCATTTTCTTCGTATTTTCAATAATCAACTTTATCGATAATAATCAATAACTCTTCCTGACATCTATTGGCGAGTATTTTTTTAATTGAGAGCAACGACACAACAACACTAAAGTTACTCCAGTAGATGGCGTTGTATAATTTCGAAAAAACACAATTTACCAATAAAAAAATACCGAGCAAAGCTCGGTCATCCAGGTACTATTAGTTAATATGGTTAAATGTATGAATTTAAATTAACATGTTTTGATTAAATAGATTTAGTTGGTGGGATGTTGGGCAGCCATAATATAATCAAATAATTATTTCTAGTAATAATTAAATAAACTGTATGTTTAAAGATGTTGTGTTATACCATTCTTCACCATAAAATATGACGGAATGTCTGTATATTAATAAAAAAGGGGAAGTATCTATATTATCCTAACTAATATTATAAATGCGAAAGTAAGTTTGTTTGTGACGCTTTCACGCCTAAACCACTAAGCCGATTTAAAAAATTCTTTCACCAATGGAAAGCAACATTATCAGGGAGTAACATAGGCTATATTTTGTCCCCATATTCCCACGGGAACGGGAACTACGTGGGTGAAACCGCGGGAAAAACACTAGTAATCAATATATAAATATACATAAATATAACATGTATATAAGAGTACTTATACGATTCTATATATATATATATATATATATTATTTTCAAAATTGGTCTCAACTTTTAGGAGATGTTCAAATATGTTTCAATTACAAACATATACATATATACTAATGCTTACATGCATAACTCATATTATAAAGAGGAAAGATTTGATTTTTGTTTGATTTTTTATTACGAATTAAATCAAAAACTACTCGACCGATTTTAAAAATTCTTTCACCCTTAGAATCTACGTCTTTACCGAGTAACATAGGCTATATTATATTTTCAAAATCTTATAGATCCCTACTTAAAATGGAGCAATGTAACCCAACGTATCAAACTGTTGCCTATAAAAGTTATTATTTCGCGTGCGCTGCGAAAACTATTGACGGTATATAAAGAAGTGTTTTATACAATAGTACTACAATTACTTGATCATAACGATGTTATGGTAGGTGAATGAAAAATCTAGATAGCCTATAAAAGATTCGGCCGTGTATCGTTAGTTTGCTACTAAGAATTGAAGATTTCCGTTACTTTGTCATGGATCCTATAATCAGAATCTAACCAAACTGTCATCAAACAAGCCTTGAAGTACAACTCTTTCCAATAAAAAAAATCATCGAAATCCGTTGAATAGATATCGAGTTATTCGTCCATTTGTCGCGCACATACCTCGTGCAAATTTACGACTTATATGGTTTTCTCATGGATTCCATTGTCAAAACTGGACCAAAAAAAAATGGGACTAATGGGAAAGCCAGCTTTCAAATAAAAAAAAAAAATCGAAATCGATTCATCCAGTCGAAAGTTATGAGGTAACAACGTCAAAAAAAAAATACATACAAACGAATAGATAACCTCCTCCTTTTTTTGAAGTCGGTTAAAAAAAGGTAAGAAATGTACAGCGGTTCTTCAATAAATTCAACATTCTCGGCATAATTCAACTTAAGATTTCTACTTGAATTTATCATGTTTCCATTGAAATATTATTAATGAAATTAGGTCAACACACAAAACAAATTGACTCAAAAAGAACTTCTGAATTGTGATTTTAGATTGAGATAAAAAATTTAAAACTGCCACTGACTTAGAATGTAATTCCTACCGACCGAAGATCCTACCGGAACCCTAAAAATGAAAGTTGATTATAACAAATTGTACCCCCACTTAAATACTGTAAAGCAGAAAAACAGCTAATGTTATAGCTATTTTATTTATTTCAAATTAAAAACTGGAGCGAAGAACACTAGTAAACTTACAATTCAGATGTACAACATTGATGATATTTTATAGTCATTTATACAAACTTCACTTATAAATTATGTTATCACATATTCCTTTATATACATGATTCCTTTAAAATTGCAAACTTCATATAATATTGAGAATAATACTAATGAAATTGCAATCCCTAATTTTCTAAATGACACGTTAATTTAAGTTGCTGAAGTGCATAATATTTATAATGTTACCCACCGAACATCAAACGTCACGAAAATCTCTTATAACCATACGGTCACTGCCCATTCGCTTATTACTTCCGATACATTGTAATCGAACATAAAATTCTTACGACCTAAGACTTCTGTTTTTTACTGTGTGGCCGTCAAATATTGACAGACAGACATTTTTTAATCTTGATATGGAAATTAAAGAAAATATTGACTTTCAAAATATTTATATATCGTTGTCGTTATAGCGTGCCTTGATCTTTTGGTTCCGTATGTCTGACGCATGCTTAAGCAAATACAGTATTCAAGTTAACAAAAACAAACCGTTTATCCTGTTATTGTATTGTTAGTAGATATTTAAATGGTAGAACTTCGTAAAAGCTCGGCTGGGCAGTGGGTAGGTACCAACAACACATCAGATGTTCTACCGCAAAACAGCAGTACTTGATATTGTTGTGTTCCAGTTTAAAAGGTGAGTGAGGCAGTGTAATTACAGGCACAGGGACATAACATCTTAGTTCCCAAGGTTGGTGGCGCATTGGCGATGTAAGCTATGGTTAACATCTCTTACAATGCCAATGTAATGTACTTACCATCAGGTGGCCCATATCTTCGCCCGACTACCTACGATATAAAAAAATGTTTCGTTGACCACCGTTTATTACATTGTATGTACTGTTAGTGTTAATGTATGATTGAATTCTGTTTTTACTGAGCAGCTTTTCCGGTTACAAATTTTAAATCGATTCCAAATGATCAGAAGACATAATTCCTTTATTCTCAAATATACTAATATATTTCTGAACAATAAAAAACTACAGGAAAATTCAATATATCATTTTAATCTATAAATATTAAAATATAGCAGATATATAGTTTGGTTGGTATTTATTTTGTATATAATATCAAAAATATATGCCAATTAATATATTTGACCTCACAGCTGTATTTTCAACAAATAATGCAGTAGCATAATATAAACGTTATTAATGTCTAAAGAAATGAACTGACAAATATCAACACCTTTGCATTATATATTTAAAAAACAAATGATTTTGATCAACTTGACTGATATTTAATCTATAAATTAAATATTTCAGTATTTTTAAAAATACTTAAATAATTTCTCTATAGACGGTCTGTTTATATGATATTTTTAAACATTATTATAATAAAAAAAATATTGTCTTTGTATTTCTGTTAGTATTAGAACATTGTATTGAGAGTGAGAGCATTATAGAGACGAGCCGGCTAGTTTGTAGATACTTGCCTTTCGCGCCACAGGTAGTGGCCACCCAGGACAGACATTTGTTTATGTTTGTTTGCCCTGGGTGTTATTATCTATATAAGTATGTATTTACAAAAGAAAAGTACTATAATATGTAGTATATCAGTTGTCTGGTTTCATAGTACGAGGCCTGCTTAATTTAGGATTAGATGGATAATTGAATTGAATATTGTCGAATATATGAAATTGATGAATATTGTCCCAGGATATAATTATTATTAATGATTAGTCATTTATTATTTAACGTGTAAGAACACTCGTTACCTTTTGACTTTTTTTGTATCTCAGTCGATAAAACGCAGATTTCATGATGATTAGTTTACTTAAGACGTATAAGCGTAACAATTAAACAGTCACTTTAATATTTATAATATTAGCAAAGATGATATGGGTGTATTGTGCAATATGCAATATGCAAAATTCTATATATTTTTGGATTAATGTAGTAATTAAAAAGTATAATATCCTAATTCATCGCATAACATATTTCATTTTGTATGAATATTTAATAAGTTTTATATAATTAATATTTCAATGTAAAAACTCAAGAAAAGTAAAGTTGCATGTTTTTCTATGTATATTTAAATCTTGAAAAGTTGAGGACACTAGTTAAAGATTAAATTTATGATCTGTTGTAATTTGATACTCTCGTTCGCAAATAAACAATCGCAGATATTGAAATTTGATATTCCTCGTAGCTTAAATAATCACATTGTCCGCGTTTAAAAACGAAATCGAAAAAAAATACTAAAAAAAAGTTAAATATAAATTAACCCCATTTTAGCCTAGGCATTTAAGCTTGTATACTGTTCTGATTTGATAGTCCAAGATTTTTAAAGTTTCCCGATTTTTCGGTTGGATTATATTAGAGTGCCCCCTAAATATAAAACAGAGTTTTTGTGATCCCAGGCGAGCGCGAGCGTTTGGCGCCAGCTTGAAAAATGCGTAGCGAACGCATTTTTGGTATATATATGTATGTTTGGTACTTTGGTATGCATAGTACAGTAACAGCCTGTGAATGTCCCACTGCTGGGCTAAGGCCTCTTCTAATTTAAGGAGAATGTTTGGTGTATATTTGGTATATTTATAAAAGCATAATCTACTAATTTTGCGTTACAATTATTAAATAAAATTAAAATTTTATATTTTTTATTCTCACATTTCCTAGAATACTCGTTTAATAACTATTTAATTTATTCTTTTTCTTAATTTTATGGCATTTTTTTTGACGTTGATACCTCGTAAGCACTATAATATACCTAGCAATAATAATACATCTTTTAAAAACAAACAAAAACTTACACATTACAAATAGACTTTTATTCGCCTAGTTAAGTTGCGCGTGCGACACAAGCACATCTCACCTATAACTATGTATGTAGTTATAAACCCACCTTGGCTGACATCGACTCCAAGAATAATAATAATTATAACTACATTATTAACCACACAACAAAATCGTACCTACATATTGATGAGTAGAAAATAGTAAGTTAATTATCAAATTATAGAAGAATACGCAATTATTTTTTTTACTTTTTAGTGCATATTAATTTGTTTTTCCCTAGAAGTCGGTTTTTGTTTTGTTAAAATTTTTGTTTATATATTGACAAAAACAACCTTGTCATTTATATATGGAACTATTAAAAGGACTTTTCTCAAATAATAAATTAAATGACGAAAATCAATTAATTAAATGTCATATTACACATTTAATTACTTTATTTCCGTACTAATTATATCTAGACTTTAGCCTTGATGTTAATGCTTTAAAGCACGACTTCACGTTCTTGACCAGTTTACGGAATTAAATGAGAGCATCCACGATATAACGGTAGGTCATATAAACACAAAAGTGAAACCTACTAGAGTCATGGAGATATAAAACCTTCATGGTTAAACTTGTAAAATTAATGACTGGCCTCATGGATAAAAAAATGGTATGGAATTTTGCAAGCTTTACTAGGTGTATATCGTGTAAAAGCTTATAATTCAATCGTTAAAAAATAAATACGTTGTATGTCTATTATGTTTTGAAGGGTTAGTGTAGCAATAATAAATTATAGTACTAGTATAAGAAGAATAAAGTAAGTATTAAATCCTATGGCTGCCAGTTGCCATCATTGTTAGTCATAGCATGTTTAATACTTTAGGCCATATTGCCGACGAAGTTGCATTTATCTCTTATAAGTCACAGTGAATTTCTCCATATCAGTTCTCAAATATCAGCTTTCTAGACTTTGCCACTTTGGCTGAGCGTTGATAGTCAGGACAAAAGAAATATAAGAATTGAATTATTATTAAATAAATCTCATAACATTTGTCCTGCAATAAAATTAACATAAATTAATTTTACGCTGTTTTATCTTTAGTAGGATCTTATTTAGACTTGTAATATGTAAACAACATTTGTAATGTATTTTTGTACTGATTTGACTGCGTGTGTCAGGCGTATTGTAATTTTAAATAAAAACTTACATTTATTACTTTCTTAAATTCTGATAACAGGACTCATTTATTATTAAGTTTACACAGAACATGTGAACATATGAACCACGTGTAACGTAGTATGTACATTTGTATTGCTTAGTCATAAAACGCCCATTAAAGGTTTTACAATTTAACAAATATTATTAAAACACATTAGATGATATCATATGTTAAAACATTCTGAATACTTTTGAGAACGACATCTTATTGACACTTTAATTCTAGGTAATAATATAATTACATATGTATAATGCCGACAACTACGACAACACAAGAAGTGATCTTTCTTAACTTAGTTGTATTCCAATTAAGAATTTAAATGTAATTTCTCATGATAATCGAAAGCGTGTTGTGTCAATAATTATAATTTATTTATTTATTTATTTATTAAAAATTGGCGGGATGACGAGAAATTGTGTTGTGTAATGTTAGTATGTTGCCTCGCCATAATATAGACATTGTCTCTAATAGTAGGAAACATTAATCATAATTTAACTATGTAGTGCGCTGCTAACCATGTGGAATAAATGTGTCGCTTTTGCCATTGTGTCTATAATTCCAATGGCTAACTAAACGAAGTACAAAGAACTTCTTACCTATATGAAGCTCGTTTTTTAGAATAAATAATTATTATGTGGTACCTCATAAATTGACTTATACAAAATTCTGCCACCAATTGCTTTACATGAAAGTCTTGTTTGAGATACTCAATAAAAAAATCTACAAAGACCGTTAAAGTTAATTAAACAATATTTATACCTTGAAAGAGTTTATTACAATTTAAAGAAATTCTCAATATATTTGTATCGATAAATTCTATCTGCGATATAAAGTTTATCGATTTTAAGATATCGATGCATCGATTTATGATGTCGTATGTTGCTAATTAGTGCTGCAGGTCTGTTAGTAACATAATTACTTGTAATTTATGGACACTTAATATTTTATTACTATGCATATTGAAAAGATTACTGTACCCTTGAACTCTGCTATATGTAAATAAAATTAATTGCTAAGGTAAGTGTTAAGTCATAAAATAAAACAAATCTACGTAAAAATATCAGGCAATAATTCTTTATAAGTATTTTTAGTGTTTAAGGATTGTTATAGTCCGATACAATAGCGGTACCTAGTGGTATATATCGATACTGTATGACCCTGTGTCTGGCGTTGAATGATTGATTGAAAACTCAAGATCGAAAGTATAGTTTTATAACATTTAATATGAGACCGTAGCCTCAATTAGTGACCCAGGATTTTGAAACAAATTATTTAATAAACCATGCTATAAATATGATGCGATACGATTCAAGTTAAAACTAACTAAAAGTAATAATTATCAGCTCGTAATTATTAAAGTTACTGTACTTTAAATCGTTCCCTGGCTGATTTAGTAAGCTAAGTTTAGGATGCAAATCAGTTATTCTTTTGCGGTGCAACTTGCACTCGGATTCTGTCGGTAAGTAACTAAGCACTCTTCAGAGTGATTGCTAGACAAAGCAAACTACTGAAGCAAATAAGCTTTGCTAAATAAGCGAAATACTGGTAAGATGATCGGAAACGAGACGCGTTCTCGCTTTTGGACGAAGAGCGGCCTGAGAGTTTGAGCTTGCTTAAAGCGATAGGAGTAGCGCCAGAAGCATTGTATATAGTATTTTAAAACGATACCTTAGTTTCTCCAACCGTACTGGCATGACTTAAATCGTGGAGGACTTCGCCCTCAAGGTACCTTTATTTTCACTGCGCGATCTCCGAGTTCGAGGTCATTGATTGAAATCCTAAATCGAGATAAAGAAAATTATTGATATTTGATATTGAAAACACATTATATTTTAATAAACTTTATGTTACTAGAGTAACCCATTCTATTTTACAAGACTATATTAGTAGCATTTTGACCGTAAGAAATTTTATATCAGCCAGACGAATATTTAAAAAATAACTTTAGTATTATAACTTACGATTTATACGCGATGTCGGGACAGGTAATGTATGTAACATATATCTTATTATTGTAATTCTACTTAACACGACATGAGAATACATTTAAAACCCGTTTAGTACACACACACAGAAAAAATATTAACGTCTAAATGACTAGGATAGTAATAGGATAGGAGTAGGATAGTAAAGGTTTTAATATAGTTTGCCCTCTGACCAAAGCCTGCCTGGAAAGTATTACTGTTTTAGTTATAAAACAGCTTTTTGTGTGATTATTTTATATTAATTGATCGCTTTAATAATCGATTTTAAATATGATAATATTGGTTAGGTATTAATATTATTTTTAAAGTGATACATACTTGGTATTATTTCTTTCTGCAAGTCTGAGTCAGTCAGTTGTCTGAGTACCACCCAATCATCATATATGCTACCGCTAAACGGCACTAGTACTGTTGTGTTCCGGTTTGTTGATTGAGTAAGCCAATAACAGACAAAATGTACATAGCATCTTAAATCCCAAGATTGATGTACTTAAGTAATGGGTAATACTTCTTGGAGTCCCAATGTCTATGAACAGTAAAAAATAAAAGTAGATTTTATTATAAAAAATGCGTACAGCTTAAAACAAAAAGCATTACAAACAATATTTCCATAAGATTCTATTATAATATATTTAGCATCTAGAAGTGAAAATTGATTTTATATGGACTTCGAATTGATTTATTCATAAATAGAACACCAAATCATATAAATGAATGTTAATTACTCACTCGATTAATTTATAAATCCAAATAACACATTTGAACATATTACAAATCATAACACGCGCCAATAATCAATTAATTACGTTTAATTTTGTGCACAAACAAGATGGCGGCGATGAAAATTAGCGCGCTTCTTTTTTTTTTATAACGCTGTTGTATGGACCAAGGAGTTTCCTAACTATATGTTATTTGAATTTAAAAGTTATAATTGAAATATGAAGCTTGTAACAAATTTATTTTATGTATGTAGGTACATACGTATAAATAAATAATTGACAAATACTTATTTAATTTAATTGTAATCACAAAATTTAATATAATCAATTATAATAAGGGATAACTTTAATATAACTGGAAAGTGGTTCTACATAAAACCTGTAATAAAATCTTTTCAGCTTTTATTAATTAATAAATATTTAAATGAGTCTTACATAAACATAAGTATGATAAATTGACATAAACGATATACTTATAAATGATGTTCTTTGGAATATTACACATTTAATTATGATTTATTTTTTTAATTATGAATAGTCCGAAATTTATATAAAATACCAGCTTTATGACGTAAAATAGAATGCCGTCTTATAATAACGTATCTTAAGAAATAAAAACCTTTATTATATCTTAAGAATTTTGACAAATTTGTACCTATTTGTATTATGATAAAATCAAAGATGGTCGACTCTTGCTCTATCTTAATAAATCTTCTTTTTTTTTTGACGTTGTTACCTCATAACTTTCGACTGGATGAATCGATTTCGATGATTTTATTTTTATTTGAAAGCTGGTGCTTTCCCATTAGTCCCATTTTTTTTTGGTCCAGTTTTGACAATGGAATCCATGAGAAAACCATATAAGTCGTAAATTTGCACGAGGTATATGCGCGACAAATGGACGAATAACTCGATATCTATTCAACGGATTTTGATGATTTTTTTTATTGGAAAGAGTGTACTTCAAAGGTTGTTTGATGACAGTTTGGTTTGATTCTGATTATAGGATCCATGACAAAGTAACGGAAATCTTCAATTCTTAGTAGCAAACTAACGATACACGGCCGAATCTTTTATAGGCTATCTAGATTTTTCATTCACCTACCATAACATCGTTATGATCAAGTAATTGTAGTACTATTGTATAAAACACTTCTTTATATACCGTCTATAGTTTTCGCAGCGCACGCGAAATAATAACTTTTATAGGCAACAGTTTGATACGTTGGGTTACATTGTTCCATTTTAAGTAGGGATCTATAAGATTTTGAAAATATAATATAGCCTATGTTACTCGGTAAAGACGTAGATTCTAAGGGTGAAAGAATTTTTAAAATCGGTCGAGTAGTTTTTGATTTAATTCGTAATAAAAAATCAAACAAAAATCAAATCTTTCCTCTTTATAATATGAGTTATGCATTAGTATATATGTATATGTTTGTAATTGAAACATATTTGAAAATCTCCTAAAAGTTGAGACCGATTTTGAAAATTATATATATATAGAATCGTATAAGTACTCCTATATACATGTTATATTTATATATTGATTACTAGTGTTTTTCCCGCGGTTTCACCCGCGTAGTTCCCGTTCCCGTGAGGATATGGGGACAAAATGTAGCCTATGTTACTCCCTGATAATGTAGCTTTCCATTGGTGAAAGAATTTTTTAAATCGGCTTCGAGGCCTGAAAGCGTCACAAACAAACTTACTTTCGCATTTATAATATTAGTTAGGATAATATAGATACTTCCCCTTTTTTTAATATACAGACATTTCTTCATATTTTATGAAGATGGTGAAGAATGGTATAACACAACATCTATAAACATACAGTTTATTTAATTATTACTAGAAATAACTATTTGATTATGTTATGGCTGCCCAACACCACACCAACTAAATCTATTTAATCAAAACATGTTAATTTATATTCATACATTTAACCATATTAACTAATATTTATTAATTAAGTACCAAAATGCATTTTTCTTTACGTTTCACTGTTTTAGATTAATATATTTAAATAATAATATAAACGGCGCTGTCTCATATGAGCTGCACGTTTATAAGGTCTACCCATATTCTACAAATTAGTGAGTGTACTTCAGATTCACTAAAAATCGAAAAATAAATAAAAAAATTAACAAAACAAAAACCGACTTCATAAGAAATACAAATTAATATGCACTAAAAAGTAAAAAAATAATTGCGTATTCTTCTATAATTTGATAATTAACTTACTATTTTCTACTCATCAATATGTAGGTACGAATGTGTTGTGTGGTTGATAATGTATTTACAATTATTGTTATTTTTGGAGTCGATGTCAGCTAAGGAAACACTATAATATACCTAGCAATAATAATACGGGAATCTTTTAAAAACAAACAAAAACATACACATTACAAATTGACTTTTATTCGCCTCGTTAAGTTGCGCGTGCGACACAAGCACATCTCACCTATAACTAACTATGTATGTACTTATGAACTCACCTTGGCTGATATCAATTCGTCTGTATGTTTTTTTTTGTGTTTGTTACCTCATAACTTTCGACTGGGTGAATCGATTTTGATCGCGACGATGAGTAACCTATTTCTTATACACGAACTAACTCGAACGTGTACGGCATGTAATATATTATGTTTTACTAATCTTATCTACACTATTTTTATGTATTTATATGTATTTTGTTTATATGCATGATATTAGTATATATGTATATGTATGTATATATGTTTGTTGTTGAGCAACCTCTATAGGTTGAAAACAAATTTAAAAATTATATATTTAAAAAAAAATACCTGTATATACATATATTTGTTATAAATATAGATTCAGTTCGTTACACACTGCTGGGCTAAGGCCTCTTCTAATTTAAGGAGAACGTTTGGTGTATATTTGGTATATTTATAAATGCATAATCTACTAATTTTTTATTCTCACATTTCCTAGAATACTCGTGTAATAACTATTTAATTTATTCTTTTTCTTCATTTTATGGCATTATATATTGACAAAAAACCTTGTCATTTATATTTGGAACTATTAAAAGGACTTTTCTCAAATAATAAATTAAATGACGAAAATCAATTAATTAAATGTCATTTTACACATTTAATTACTTTATTTCCGTACTAATTATATCTAGACTTTAGCCTTGATGTTAATGCTTTAAAGCACGACTGCACGATCTTGACCAGTTTACGGAATTAAATGAGAGCACCACGATATAACGGTAGGTCATATAAACACAAAAGTGCAACCTTCTAAAGTCTTGGAGGTATAAAACCTTCATGGTTAAACTTGTAAAATTAATGACTTGCCTCATGGATAAAAAAAATGGTATGGATTTTTGCAAGCTTTTCTAGGTGTATATCGTGTGAAAGCTCGTTATAATTCAATCGTTAAAAAATAAATACGTTGTATGTCTATTATGTTTTGAAGGGTTAGTGTAGCAATAATAAATTATAGTACTAGTATAAGAAGAATAAAGTAAGTATTAAATCCTATGGCTGCCAGTTGCCATCATTGTTAGTCATAGCATGTTTAATACTTTAGGCCATATTGCCGACGAAGTTGCATTTATCTCTTATAAGTCACAGTGAATTTCTCCATATCAGTTCTCAAATATCAGCTTTCTAGACTTTGCCACTTTGGCTGAGCGTTGATAGTCAGGACAAAAGAAATATAAGAATTGAATTATTATTAAATAAATCTCATAACATTTGTCCTGCAATAAAATTAACATAAATTAATTTTACGCTGTTTTATCTTTAGTAGGATCTTATTTAGACTTGTAATATGTAAACAACATTTGTAATGTATTTTTGTACTGATTTGACTGCGTGTGTCAGGCGTATTGTAATTTTAAATAAAAACTTTCACATTTATTACTTTCTTAAGTGCTGATAACAGGACTCATTTATTATTAAGTTTACACAGAACATGTGAATATATGAACCACGTGTAACGTAGTATGTACATTTGTATTGCTTAGTCATAAAACGCCCATTAAAGGTTTTACAATTTAACAAATATTATTAAAACACATTAGATGATATCATATGTTAAAACATTCTGAATACTTTTGAGAACGACATCTTATTCACACTTTAATTCTAGGTAATAATATAATTACATATGTATAATGCCGACAACTACGACAACACAAGAAGTGATCTTTCTTAACTTAGTTGTATTCGAATTAAGAATTTAAATGTAATTTCTCATGATAATCGAAAGCGTATTGTGTCAATAATTATAATTGATTTATTTATTTATTAAAAATTGGCGGGATGACGAGAAATTGTGTTGTGTAAATCAAATCAAATCAAATCAAAATACTTTATTCAATATTGAAGTATTACACTTACTTATTGATTGTCAAACTGGAAACTACTACCGGTTCGGAAAGAAACACCCAGCCCTGAGAAGAACCGGCGAAAGAAACTCAGCGGGGGTTTTTTTTTTTATTTTTTTTATGTTTTTTACAAAAAAAACGAAAGAAATAGCCATGCGGCGATCGTCTCATTCCCAAGGTGTGCTATCATCCATAAATTCCTTTAGCACACAAGCGTTCCTTTACAATTTTTTTAAATTTAGCAACTGAATTATTTTGAACGCTTTCTGGGATCCTGTTGTAGAAACGTAATGTTAGTATGTTGCCTCGCCATAATATAGACATTGTCCCTAATAGTAGGAAACATTAATCATAATTTAACTATGTAGTGCGCTGCTAACCATGTGGAATAAATGTGTCGCTTTTGCCATTGTGTCTATAATTCCAATGGCTAACTAAACGAAGTACAAAGAACTTCTTACCTATATGAAGCTCGTTTTTTAGAATAAATAATTATTATGTGGTACCTCATAAATTGACTTATACAAAATTCTGCCACCAATTGCTTTACATGAAAGTCTTGTTTGAGATACTCAATAAAAAAATCTACAAAGACCGTTAAAGTTAATTAAACAATATTTATACCTTGAAAGAGTTTATTACAATTTAAAGAAATTCTCAATATATTTGTATCGATAAATTCTATCTGCGATATAAAGTTTATCGATTTTAAGATATCGATGCATCGATTTATGATGTCGTATGTTGCTAATTAGTGCTGCAGGTCTGTTAGTAACATAATTACTTGTAATTTATGGACACTTAATATTTTATTACTATGCATATTGAAAAGATTACTGTACCCTTGAACTCTGCTATATGTAAATAAAATTAATTGCTAAGGTAAGTGTTAAGTCATAAAATAAAACAAATCTACGTAAAAATATCAGGCAATAATTCTTTATAAGTATTTTTAGTGTTTAAGGATTGTTATAGTCCGATACAATAGCGGTACCTAGTGGTATATATCGATACTGTATGACCCTGTGTCTGGCGTTGAATGATTGATTGAAAACTCAAGATCGAAAGTATAGTTTTATAACATTTAATATGAGACCGTAGCCTCAATTAGTGACCCAGGATTTTGAAACAAATTATTTAATAAACCATGCTATAAATATGATGCGATACGATTCAAGTTAAAACTAACTAAAAGTAATAATTATCAGCTCGTAATTATTAAAGTTACTGTACTTTAAATCGTTCCCTGGCTGATTTAGTAAGCTAAGTTTAGGATGCAAATCAGTTATTCTTTTGCGGTGCAACTTGCACTCGGATTCTGTCGGTAAGTAACTAAGCACTCTTCAGAGTGATTGCTAGACAAAGCAAACTACTGAAGCAAATAAGCTTTGCTAAATAAGCGAAATACTGGTAAGATGATCGGAAACGAGACGCGTTCTCGCTTTTGGACGAAGAGCGGCCTGAGAGTTTGAGCTTGCTTAAAGCGATAGGAGTAGCGCCAGAAGCATTGTATATAGTATTTTAAAACGATACCTTAGTTTCTCCAACCGTACTGGCATGACTTAAATCGTGGAGGACTTCGCCCTCAAGGTACCTTTATTTTCACTGCGCGATCTCCGAGTTCGAGGTCATTGATTGAAATCCTAAATCGAGATAAAGAAAATTATTGATATTTGATATTGAAAACACATTATATTTTAATAAACTTTATGTTACTAGAGTAACCCATTCTATTTTACAAGACTATATTAGTAGCATTTTGACCGTAAGAAATTTTATATCAGCCAGACGAATATTTAAAAAATAACTTTAGTATTATAACTTACGATTTATACGCGATGTCGGGACAGGTAATGTATGTAACATATATCTTATTATTGTAATTCTACTTAACACGACATGAGAATACATTTAAAACCCGTTTAGTACACACACACAGAAAAAATATTAACGTCTAAATGACTAGGATAGTAATAGGATAGGAGTAGGATAGTAAAGGTTTTAATATAGTTTGCCCTCTGACCAAAGCCTGCCTGGAAAGTATTACTGTTTTAGTTATAAAACAGCTTTTTGTGTGATTATTTTATATTAATTGATCGCTTTAATAATCGATTTTAAATATGATAATATTGGTTAGGTATTAATATTATTTTTAAAGTGATACATACTTGGTATTATTTCTTTCTGCAAGTCTGAGTCAGTCAGTTGTCTGAGTACCACCCAATCATCATATATGCTACCGCTAAACGGCACTAGTACTGTTGTGTTCCGGTTTGTTGATTGAGTAAGCCAATAACAGACAAAATGTACATAGCATCTTAAATCCCAAGATTGATGTACTTACGTAATGGGTAATACTTCTTGGAGTCCCAATGTCTATGAACAGTAAAAAATAAAAGTAGATTTTATTATAAAAAATGCGTACAGCTTAAAACAAAAAGCATTACAAACAATATTTCCATAAGATTCTATTATAATATATTTAGCATCTAGAAGTGAAAATTGATTTTATATGGACTTCGAATTGATTTATTCATAAATAGAACACCAAATCATATAAATTAATATTAATTACTCACTCGATTACTTTATAAATCCAAATAACACATTTGAACATATTACAAATCATAACACGCGCCAATAATCAATTAATTACGTTTAATTTTGTGCACAAACAAGATGGCGACGATGAAAATTAGCGCGCTTCTTTTTTTTTTTATAACGCTGTTGTATGGACCAAGGAGTTTCCTAACTATATGTTATTTGAATTTAAAACTTATAATTGAAATATGGAGCTTGTAACAAATTTATTTTATGTATGTAAGTACATACATTAAATAAATAAGGATTGTGTATTACAATATGTTTTGGCGTAAATGTTACGACAAGTCAATTTGCATCGATAAACAGAAATAATTGAAGGTATGTTATATTTGTAAGCATTTACATACGTATAAATAAATAATTGACAAATACTTATTTAATTTAATTGTAATCACAAAAGTTAATACAATCAATTATAATAGGGGATAACTTTAATACAACTGGAAAGTGGTTCTACATAAAACCTGTAATAATCTTTTCAACTTTTATTAATTAATAAATATTTAAATGAGTCTTACATAAACATAAGTATGATAAATTGACAAAAACGATATACTTATAAATGATGTTCTTCGGAAGATTACACATTTAATTCTGATTTTTTTTTTAATTATGAATAGTTCGAAATTTAAATAAAATACCAGCTTTATGACGTAAAATGAAATGTTCCGTCTTGTAATTACGTATCTTAAGAAATAAAAACCTTTATTATATCTTAAGACTTATGACTTATGACATATTAGTACCTATTTGTATTATGATAAAATCAAAGATGGTGGAGTCTTGCTTTATCTTAATGGTAGGGCTTTGTCAAATCCGTCCGAGTAGGTTTTTTTTTCAGCTTATCACCGTCCACTGCTGGACGAAAGCGAGTACCTAGGTACTATAAGCATATCCCATCGCAAAACGGCTATGCTTATAATTGTTGTAGGTACTTAGGTTTGATGATTGAAACGGTGTCACTACAATTAAGGATATATCTCAGCAGGTCGGTGATATTTCTAATGCCTATGGGTAGTGGTATACACTTACGATTCAGCCTTCCGCCTTTATTTTATAACAAAAGATTTGTGTGACCTTACGAAACCTCCCTCCAAGACAACTATAGTAAAATAAATTTGACAATGTAATACAAGAAACTAATATTACTAATTTTCACAACTTTTAAGTTCAAATCAATACAACTACAACGGCGTATTGATTTACTATCGGTAACATCATAATGAAATGAACACAGTGTTAACAAATTAAATAATTATAAATAAAACCGTTTTTTTCTTTTATAATTACAAAAAATAATAAGAAACAAAGATCCGACGTTTAAAAATTTATAATTGTGTTTACATGTTTTCAAATGATTTTATTGATTTTAATTTGCTCTTGTGTCTCTCTACATTGTTTATTGAATTGACTCTGACGTCATCGCAGGTCAATGTTTGAAAACTTGTAACAGGATATTATTATGATTATTATTAATTTAACGAGCCGAGATGGCCCAGTGGTAAGAACGCGTGACTCTTAACCGATGATCGTGGGTTCAAACCCGGGCAAGCACCGCTGATTTCATTTGCTTAATTTGTGATTTTAATTCATCTGGTGCTAATTTAACTGATTTATTATATGATTTATACGCATTGGAGCAGCGTGGTGGAATAAGCTCCAAACCTTCACCTCCAAAGATGAGAGGAGGCCTTAGCGCAACCTATTTACAGGCTGTTACTGTAACTCTACGTCTCATTCTTTTTTTTTTCGTTACATTTTACTTGCTCTAATTGGAAGTTAAGTACTTTCAATTTTCATATAAAAAATAAAGTAAAAAACCTTTTTAAAATACAAGCTTTAATTTAATGCGCTAAAATGAAAAAGTAAGCTAGTAAATATCAACTTTTAACGTTATTACACAATTTATATGAGTTATGGTATTAAAAGCTTGTCGCGAGATTTACTTATGTAATAAACAAGTACTTAAATTAAATAACTTGATATGATTGATTGATTTTACTTACTTTTATTTATATATATATATATATATAAGCAAGCGCTTGACTGTTATCACACCTGATGGGAAGAGATGATACAGCCTTAGGTGAATACTAATACTTAAAGCTCGCGACAAGCTTTAGTAAAAGTTTTAAAGTAAACGTTTATTTTTTTCATTTAAGCGCATTAAAGTAAAGCTTGTTTATTAAAAAGGATTTTTACTTTTAATTTATTTTTTACTTTTTCGTTATCGCTGGACACGTTTCTCAGTCTCTTCATCTCATTCAAACCATCATTGTTGCAAGGTCGTTTGCCGGTTAATTTAGAACAATCTAGCTTTTCAACAAAGATAACTTACGGTTTTACCCGTACTTTTAAAGACACGTATGCTTGACCAGCAGCGAAGAGCATACAACAGCACGGTCGACGGTACTACCCTGCATTTTGTGTGCTGTGCAAGCCCAACATCTTCGTTCTGCAGTGCCTATATTTTGCTGAAAATTGCAGTCTTGGGTTGAATGAGGTGAACACCGTGTTAAATTTAGATTTAGAATGCCATGTTAAATTTAAAATGACGTCACACAGTTAACCACGCATTGTCACCCAAATTGAACGTGCATACGAAATTTCAGCTGAATCGGGTGAAGATATCTGGTTCAAAATTGAGTTACAAGATTCCACCCGAACAAATTACAGACATTGCAAGTTAATATGAAGCTTGTAATAAAAGTAACCTATGTCTTTCTTTGAGGTTCAAGTTTGCTTTATACAAAATTTTATCAAATTTGGTTAAATGTTTTGTCTGTGAACGCATAATAGACGTACAGACTGACAGAGTCACGTTGTAAATATTCACTAATTATATAAAAAAAGTTTGGCTCAATAAATAAAAATAAATGTTTTTATAATAACTTAAAGCAAGTTGCCGAGGCAATTACAACTTAGTAAATTATAATGAATGTCAATGGCGACGGTGACAGTAGACCAAAATGTGAAGGTAATTTGGTCATAAGTTCAGTACGTCGGATATCCATCCTTCATGCCGATTGTACACTAGTAGAGAATCATTTCTGACGTCACTCCTGTACCACAAAAAGCTTCTCTACCTCTCGAAACCTGTTACGTAAATCTACAAAGACTTAAAGCGTATTATTAATAAATACAATTTCTACAGATTTTAATTAAATCAAGTTAATGTGTGCATAGAGGGTGCCCGATTTATAATATTTTTAATATACTAATTTTATAGAAAAAAACGTAATCGGGAAATAAGAAAGGCTTAAATAAATACATAATGTGTTCATATTGTATTGCACTGTAATGTCCGTTTAATATTATATAGCGCTATAAATTTGGTGGACGCTGAAACAAGTAGAGGACTACTTGAAATTCGAATCAATTAATCAATGTTTGCGGTTATAAAATATCAATGAAATTTTAAATCATAACTTGATTTTCAAGAATTCGCTTACGGGGAAGTCGTTTAATGTTTTTCATAATATCCACGCTTTATTAAATGAGTTACTCGATTTGTCCTTGTACGGGAATATTAAGGTTTGAATCAAATACGTTAACAGACTGTCAGTGTCGCTATTTTTTTATTGGCGTTTGGAAGGTCTTTTGCGTGTTCATGAATTCATAATTTTTTACTGTCAATTCGCCGATACAAGATACTAGATCCGTTGCGTCTGTATTTACACTAACTCTATCATCCACCAAAATAACTATACAAATGTTTTTTTTTATGACAGAATATCTGAAAAACTTTCTGGCTAAATTTCGACTTCTTTGTTTTAATTTTTGTTTGTAGTAATATATTGTAGTAGGTAGGAGACTGGCAAATAGGCCATGGTAAGTCACACTATGGATAATAGTAAATGGTTATTACCCTTACATCCCTAATAAGTCACTTTGGGAACTTTTTTTAAGATATGAGCCTAGAGCCCGTAGTTTACGCTGAATCACCTTAAACAGGTACCTATTATTGTTCGAATAGAATAATAATCTGAGGTAGAATATGTCATAAGTGGGAGATACTTGCACAAACGGGCTAACATAAAGTCCTTCACCAAGGAAATTAATCTCTTACCATTTTCAACCAAGCTGAAGATTTTGTTATTAATAATATACAATGCGTAGCGTTAACTTTCGTAGTACGATGGATGCAAATACGACAAGAGTATAGAAGGATCAGACAATGAACCACTAACATTACAAGTTCTCTGAATTTGATGTCGGCGATCTAACGATCTGCAATAACACACTTAGCCACTGGACCAACGGACAGTTAGAATAACTACAGTCTACACCCAAATCAGCGTGGAAGTTAAAAATACAAAAACTTTTGTACGCTGATTTATCTGAAGTTACTATATACTCATCCAGATGAAAATGCACACAACCCCAATATCCACTAGAGAGAAAGCCGTTAGGCACGATTTCTTAACACATGTCTGTTGCGCGTAAAATGTTTAAGTTTTATTTTACTAGTTAGCCTAATATTTTGGATGAACACTTTTTTTTCGTGATCGAATGTGTCTACTTTTTAGAAAAATAAGATAATGACGTCAATGTGTTATGTATTTTGAATCGTATTTCGCAGGTTCATGCGTCAATTACAGATTTATATAATGAAGTGTAGGCTAGAGTTTTTGTAACAATAATTATGAACAATTTTGATGTTTGACGCAAACACTTAGGTGAACAAAAAAGTAGATAAATATTTTTGTAAAAATGTAATTTTTTTTTATGATGTGTGAAATTTTATTACCTGCTAATGACGTAATCGGCAATATTTTACAATTCGCTAATCTATGCATAATTAAATAATTGATGCGCAATTGTAGGATATTTTAACAAGAAAACATGATGAAAGTCACTTCTTTTCACATAGATATCATGATTCTTTATGTCGAAAAATCTTTAAAATTTTACCTTGGCCTAAATTTAAAAGTCATATCAAAAACATCAATACATAACGCTTTTTACTCGCTAAAAAACTATTATAAATTTTGAGCGTCTACTTCAAAAAAAAAACAACGTGTTGCACTCCAGCAGTGCCGGCAGAAGTGAAAACTTGAATAACGTTGTAAATTTTTGATATTTCGGAATGATTAGGGAAAAGTTTCGTGCGAACTGCTTTAATTATAAGTATAAAAGTACTATCATTTATGTGATAAAATACAATATTCGTTTATTGCGCTATCGTACACAAACATGACAATTTATATTACATAAAAAAATTAACAATTCAGAATCTCTTTTACTCATTATTCATCGGCCAATTAATAACTTGTAGTCCACACCTTAATTATTTATTTTATTAGACAAGTACAACGCTATTGTATGAATACTAAAAAAATGTAATTATATAAAAACAAATGACACTTGTCAAATTATTCTTTAAGAACAAATCTCAAGACTCAACAATAATATAACTCACAGTAATCGGAAATGCACTATTTTTGAGAAAATTAACAAAAATATTTATAACTCGAAACGGGTTTTATACGAAAAAAAAAGTAACTGTCATTTACGGTAAACACAACATACCTAGATAAAAAATAACAGATAATTTTCTAAATGTTCGATATATATAGACTTAAGCCTCTATAGTTTATATTTTTATTATTATAGTTGTAACGTCAAAAATATTTTTATACTGTGGTTTTATTTTGAGGATTTTAAAGTAGTTATAATCGGCCAACCCCAACTCCACTTAGTCTTGTCTATCTTACCCCTAGTGTTTTTTTAGAGCCGGAGCAGTCACAATTCGAAATTTTGGCGATAAATGTTGTAATTTTGAGATTAGGTGTCTTATTCATCAGAAAAAACTATATATTATGCAACAAAATAAATACTGATCAAAAATTGTGCCGTGTCGTAGTCATAGTTTAACATGTGTACGCTTTAACTAATACGCTCCTACGAAATACGAAAAATGATTATCTATATTATAAACCTGTAAATATTCACGAAACGCAATGATTTATATTTGAAGACAGTGCAGGCGTATCTATTTAGATACGAATACCTCGTTTTCCTTGCCTTGACTGCTACCTGACCTTTGAGGTATGGCCTATTCATAAAAAGTATAATTAAAATCGAAATTTAAAAAAAGTTATAATCGGAAATCCCAAGAATACGTCAGCCGAATTGATGACATTATTTTGATGTCGACTAACGAAGACCACGTGACAGATATGAAACTGTGCCGGAAAAGCTTCATTTTGTAACTTAATAAGTTAATAAACTGATTTTATAAAAACCTCGAACTGGTTTGTTTTTTAAATCGAACATCAAATCATGCAAACTGTGGTAAATTACTCATTCAATTACTCTTAAAATCCAAGTAACACATTTTGAACACATTCAACAAATCACAAGTCGCGCCAATCATGAATTAATTACTTTACCTTTCTGTCCACTGGCGGCGATTTGAAATTAGCGCACTTCTTTTTTAACAACGCTGTTGTGTGACACAATGAGTCTCCTAACTATATTATATTAAATTCGTTATACAGATTCAAACTTGAAATAATTCACATCATCACAATTCAGAACCAATGACCTTACGAGGAATATAAGTGTAAACACCTCAACATGCCAACACGTTCTCTTACTGAGAATTTATTGATAGAGAAACCTAATAACTTTATACTAGTCCGAACCGGAGATTGCATTCAGTACCTTGGAATTGATAGCCTTATAAACTAACTACTGCACATACGAAGCAGTTAACATCCAATATTAATGTTGTATCCTGAGATAACAAAAATGTAACAGCCCGTGTATATCCCACTGCGGGGAGGCCTCCCTCCCTTTCTTTTGAGAAGAAGGTTTGGAGCTTATTGCATCACGTACAATGCTTGTAGAAAAAAACATGTGGCAAAATTTCATTGAAATTAGACTTGTGCAGGTTTCGCAGCACGAGATGAATTACAAACAAAAATTATGCATATGAAATTCAGTGGTGCCTGCTCGGGTTTTAACTCACGATCATCGATTAGGAATCTTAATATAATATAAATAGGTATATAAAGGATTTTTATAAAAGTACTGTTATATTATTTATGTGAATCCAATGGTAACATTCTTAACAAACAGCAAAACGTGTCTAAACACGTGTTTGCTACGAACCATAAACATTGTTTGCTCTCCAATACATAGTACGCTGTATCTAATTGATTTCATTAGACTCTGAAACAATTTTACATAGATTTTAAAATATCATACGCAACTTTTACTACATATTTGGTCACTCCACTTGATTTAAAAGTTTTAATCGTAAAAAATAAATTTTCTTTGTTTCTAGGTACTATTAGCTCATATGTTCATATGACCAGCCGGTTGGCGTGGTTGGTAAGATATTTGCTTGTCACGCCGCAGCACAGGTCGTGGGTTCAATTCCCACACAGGACAGACATTTGTATGTATCAATTTTATCTTGTAGTTCTATATATGTATTATTTACAAAAGAAAAGTAGTGTATATGTAAGTAATGGACTGTTTCATATTACAAGCTCTGTTTAGTTTGGGATCAGATGCTCATGTGAGAATAATGTCCCAGAATATTATTTTACGAGTAAAGTAAAGTAACAGCCTGTGAATGTCCCACTGCTGGCCTATTCTCTTCTTTGCGAGGAGAAGGTTTTGGAGCTTGTTCCACCACGCTGCTCCAATGCGGGTTGGTAGAATACACATGTGACAGAATTTCATTGAAATTTGACACATGCAGGTTTCGTCACGATGTTTTCCTTCACCGTCAAGCACGAGATAAATTATTACCACAAATTAAGGACATGAAATTAAGCAGTACTTGCCCAGGTTTGAACCCACGATCATCGGTTAAGATTCACGCGTCCTTACCACTGGGCCATCTCGGCATGAGTTAGGACTAAAATTAACACACAAAATAAATGTGTAATACAATAGATGATGCTATTTAAAAAAATCTGACATGGGTCATGTTTTACCTATAGCACGTCGAGGGCTGGACCAGTAGCCTTCGCGTAAGTATTAACAATAATTACTGCAAAAGATTCAACTCCAACGTATTAAGGATGCATTAAGGAATAAAATACACAAATACAAGCATTATTTTCTATATAATAATTCAATGAACAAATTTTAGAGAAACTTTTCTTTTATATCAGTTTGGACTGTGTTAATACTGTCATGTCTACATAGATTGCTAGATCAAATATTTCATAAAACAAAAAGTATCTTACGTGCTTACATTAAAAATAAGCTATATATATATATATATATATGTGTATTTTTTAATAATATAAGACAAGCAGATAGGACACCTGATGGGTAGTCGGCCAAGACATTGGTGCCGTAAGAAATATTAACCACCCCTTACATCGCCAAGACGCCAACAATCTTGGGACGTTCCCCAGAAAGGCTCGCGCGAAGCCCTACCACCCAATATATATTTTTTATTGCATATTAAACATACACAAACACAGATATACTAACTGTGTAGTGTATGCGTTTGTGAGGGTGTCGGTATAAGGTAGCTGTAATGATAATTATGTTTATTCATACATAACATGTACTGGAGGTTCACCTTTAAATGTCTTATTATGTATAAATTATTTTATAATATACTAACATAGATCATTATATAATATTTTTTAAAGATTACGTAATACTATGATAAATAAGAGTACTTAATGTTAAATTAATACTTGTGTTATATCTATCTATACCTAAATATATTGCACGATTAAAAAAATAACTAGATGTTAAAAAATATATTTTTTTAATAATATGTTTCATTAAATATATATATATATATATATATATATAGTTAAGTAGTTTGTAACGTACAAACAAATAAGCAACTCATTTTTCGCATTTGTACTATTAGTTAAGATTTTAAATGTTTATTGATTAATTATATATATATATATATATATATATATATATAATTAATCGTGAAATATTTCAAAGGTTGTCAGGTTTACTGATAAAAACAAAAGTAACGAACCCCCCCGCCCCCTCCAATTCCTGAAACCGCAGGTGGGAACTAAGTATAAGCTTTTTAACGTTGTATTTTGTGAAAAAAATTAAATTCCATCCCCACCACCTCGATGTCTGGAAATCCGAAACAGTGCGTTTCTTAAGGCATTTCCTGCCTCGCACAATCACTCTGTGGAACCAGCATTCGCCGGCGATTTTTCCGAACCGATTAAAGATAAAAAACTTCAAGAAGAGAGCGTACTCTTTCCTCAAAGACCGGCAACGCACCTGTAAGTCCTCGGATGTTGCAGGTGTCCATGGGGGTTGGTAGTCACTTTCCGTTAGGTGAGCCTCATGCTCGTTTGCCCCCTCTTACATAAAAAAAAAATAAACAATTGTATACTAGTAACTTCTACTCAAATATTATATGCCACATCTATCAGTAATACTCTTTGATACCATCATAGATCTATTGAATTTATTTGCCCAGACATTATCGCGAAGGCTATATGTATTTACGTAGAGGCGTCGATTGCAAATAAAATCGTATATGTAAAGAATTTTATATACACCTTTCATTATTATAACTTACTTTAAAATCGTTCAGCACACATTGTAAATTTATTTATACAACACGTAACGACGGACTTAATTAAGTCTCAATTACAGGAGTTGTATTATATCAATAAATAATCAACTAAAAACATTGAAATTTTACCGGAAAGTAAATACGATTCTTATGTTCGATTGAACTGTCTAAATAAATTAAAAAATGTGTTATTAATGGTGCAAGAATTAAGGCTAGGCGTTATACGTTCAATAAAATGCAATTGTTATTATCCACTTATTAAATTTTGACGTTTAATTAATGAGTTTATTGGAAATAAAATGTAATAACAAAAAGGCAATATTGCTTTAAGCCAACATGATTTATACTCAACTTCATAAAACTGACTTGATATAAAATGTAACCAAATCATTACTTGTTTCATTTAACAATATGCAACATGATATATATTTTAAATGTGTAATATATATTTTACAATAGAATTTCAATTTGCCCTTTTTTATTGTAGTATATTGAAAATTCTATGATTGTAATGTTAATATATAGATAAGAGTCTCTTTGTATCACATTTTAATTTACATTTTTTATAAACATAAATAATAACATCATTTAATTTAACAGCTTGTAAAAGTCCAATTTAGTTTCACATTTAGGAAATTTTTAACTCTCGATGTAGAAAATATCGACGGGCATAAGAAACCCTCGCTACATCTGCCTGTTTGTCTGAAGGCCTTAAACTCAAAAACTACACTTTTTATTTTCATACTGGACAGTGATTCATAAAGAAGGTTTTAATGTATATTGACTATAGGTTTTGTGTTAATTGACTGAAATATAAAGACAATTGTTGTAGAATCATGACGACTGAAGTTACACTAGCGTGCACCGCATATACCAATACTTGCATCATATATTAACATGTTATCTATACCTTTATTGTCCTGTGCATTCTTGAATTATAAACATAAAATCACATTGAATCCTGGGCTTGAACCCGTTATCATTAGTCAATATTCCTTTGTTTTAACCAACCGTCTCGGGATAAAAAAAATGTTTTTCAACATGAAAACTATTGTAAGAACTTCAATGTTTTATCATTTGCGTAAATTGCACTTAGTCATAATTTTCGACGTGTAACATCTAAACAACATAATTCAAAGTAAAGGAGAAAAAAAGACGTTCATTTGCGTTTCTGTTTTGACGCAGAAGTTGGCCCATATTTGTTTAAGCGGAAAACAAATAATACTCTTACTTTGAAATGAAACTAATCAACAGTGTGTGGTTGTTTGCTTTAACATCTGTATGTTAGGTTAAAGAAAAGAGATAACGAAAATGTGTGCGTCTTGTATCCATTACTTCAAGAACTACCTATGTCTATCGTAAATATTGATTTAAAAATATACATAAAATCTCTTCAATGTTTTTGTTGGTAATGACTGGTGGTTTATAACGAGTGGAACAAAATATGCTTTACAAACTATATATATATAAATATAAAGCATATATTGTAGTCTTTCACAAGCACTTTTAAATTATATTGTCATTTACAGGATTAAACTAGCGGTTTACCTGCGGCTTTGCCCGCGATAAAATAAGAAATAATAAAGTAGGTTAATTATGGTCTATTTTAGTAGCAAAAACAGTAAGTTTCAAGCAGATCAGACTATTTATTTATACTAAAGTTTCCGACCCATTTCTCCCGTTTGGGGTTAATTTTCAAAAATGACAAAATAAGTATGCATTTGTTTTTGTTCAGAAGCTTTAAAATTACTTTACTTGGTGGTAGAGCTTTGTGAAAGCTCGTCTGGGTAGGTACTACCCACTCATCAGATATTCTTCCGCAAAACAGAAGTACTTGGTACTGTTGTGTTCCGGTTTGAAGGATGAGTGAGCCAGTGTAATTACAGGCACAGGGACATAATATCTTAGTTCCCAAGGTTGGTGGCGCATTGGCGATGTGAGCGATGGTTAACATCTCTTACAATACCAATGTCTATGGGCATTGGTGACTTACCATCAGGTGGCCCATATGCTCGTCCGCCTTCCTATGCTATAAAAAAAAAAAAAAATTTCATGCTTCTTACATCAAAAATGACGGACCTTCAATACACAATTTCAACCCTTATTTCACATTCTTTCGGGGTAGTTTTAAAAAAACCCTGAAATAAGTATTTATTTATTTTCAACCACAGGCTTGTATATAAAATCTCATGCTTCTTACATAAAAAATGACGGACCCCGCGATACAAACTTTCAACCCCTATTTCACCCTAATGGAGGGTAGGTTTTGCGAAAACCATAGGCCTGTATATAAAATTTCATGCTTCTTACTTCAAAAATGACAGAGTCAACATGCAAACTTTCAACCCCTATTTCACCCTTTTGGAGGGTAAATTTTCAAAAATCTTGAATTACATATTTATTTATTTCTAAACAAATGTGCAATTTCATCATGATCGGTCAAATAGTTTCTGAGTTTATCGATGTCATACATATAACAAACATCCTCTTTTATATATATAGATGCAAAAGGTACTACTGATTCAGCGTGTAGATTCTATTGAGAAGAACCGGAAAAAAACCTGAGTCAATATTATTGAATGTAGAATGTAGATTTTGACGAAAATAAGAACTCTGTTAAACCCAGTATTAAACGTAATAAGCCCACAGAATCACTATTCTATACGAAGTATTAAACTGAGAGTTTAAAAATAAACAAAACTATTGTATGAATAATAGATTACGAGAACAAGTTTAAATGTAACTAAGATTAAAATTAGAATACATTACACCTACGTTACATAGTAAAAATCATAAAAAACCATAGGTAAACACGAAACAGGTTATATATTTTAATATTAATTTCGTTCTTTTCTTGATAACCAATAAAAACATATAAAAACTATTTAACTTTAACTGTTTTTTTTACATATTTTGTTAAACCATACATAACAATGAAAATAAATTATTGTCTTACTAAGCTCAATTAATTCAAATGTGAAGTTAAAATGTAAAATAGTTAAATTAATTTCTGGCTTTTTATTTAAATTAAGTTTAAGGCTTTTTCCATTCCATTCTCAAGGAAGACCAAACCAACTGCGCAGGATATAAATGTTGGGCAAGCATTGGAGCCATATCTATTCCCATACTTTCATAACCCAATGACAAATCTGATCGACAGTGTTTAGGCGCAGATTAGCTATAAATAATTTTCGAAGCAAGGGAGTTTAAGCACTGACAACTCAGAAACTGTGATTCTTCTGAGAAATTGTCTAAAGAGATAAGTGAGCGCTTGGTCCAGAGTTTGAACCCAGAACTTCTGGATAATATAACCCTCATAAACGATACACTCAAAAAGTTAGACAGGGAACATGTATTTTGATATTATACTGATATATAACATGGAAAGCTGTATGACAACTGTGACATATGAAATTGAGTAACAGATTACATGCATACGATGCCAAAAGTTGATTTAGCGTTCTGCTGCGAACTAAGGATTTATATGCGTCGTTTTCATTACTAAGCGAGTAAGCGTTCACCGAGTAAGCGTTATTAAGATTAATATAATTTTTTTAAAAGCATTTAGCAATTATTTTACCTGATTTATACAAATAAAAATTTCAGTAGTTTCCAAAATAACTAATTTTATAATAAGCAAGCCGAGATGGCTCAGTGGTAAGGACGCGTGAATCTTAACCGATGGTCGTGGGTTCAACCCTGGGCAAGCACCGCTGATTTTTATGTGCTTAATTTGTGATTATAATTCATCTCGTGCTTTACGGTGAATGAAAACATTGTGAAGAAACCTGCATGTGTCAAATTTCACTGAGATTCTGTCACATGTGTATTCCACCAACCCGCATTGGAGCAGCGTGGTGGAGTAAGCTCCAAACCTTCTCCTCAAAGAGTAAAAGAAGCCCTAGCCCAGCAGTGGGATATTCACAGGTTGTTACTACTACTACTACTACTACTATATGAAAATTATCAAACTGGTTTAGATACAATTTTTGGTTACAGCGAATAGACGAGCGTTAACGTTTAGTCAATGTCCAATAGAATTATTGAATTAAATTGGTATTCATTAATAATACTAATAAAAGATAGATAATTGTAATAGTAGTACAAATTTTATGCAAGTGAAGTAACATAAGTATCGTAGTGCATAGATAAAAAAAAATTAATTAATTAAATTTAAATATTGTGTAAAAATATATATTTTGTATCGATATAACATATATAACTATTTTCATAGTGTAATAAATACAATAAGATAGTGGCGCTGGTTTTATAACTTTATTGTTAAATAAATATATAACATAGAATAAAAAATAAAAACGTCTTTTATAAAATTAAATACCTTTTAAAACATTGATGAATCCATTTATTGCAACACAAGAACCAGGCCATTTATGCAAGGCCCACCAAACCCAAATGCTTTGGATTTCTAAGTCTGGCCCTGGTAAGAGTTAAATTACTATATAACAAACAAAGAAAACATAAGATATGTAAATAAAATTAAAATTGTAAATAAATGAATAAAAGAAAAAAAATAACTCGAATTTTGTGTAATTTAAAATTATAAATTTAGGTCATACGTGAATTACACGAACGTAACAAAAGTTCTCGAATTATTTGACCTTTTTAGTGCGGAAGTTGTTTGTTTTTACTTTACGATCAATTTTTGCCTGCATATTACCGTTACTGAGTATCGGAATATCAAATGAGGGTCTTGTCATGATAATATGTTATAATTTGTAACTTCATTACTTCGAATTTATTTTTAAAAAGTATCTAAAGTTGTATCCCCACGTATATTGTATTGCGATGTACAGTTATTGTAATCTGCCTAACTTTAGTTGTCTATATATGACATGAATGCAATAAGTACTAAGTCTTTTGGCATACTTGTCGATATAATCTTCGTTCCGAACTAATAGTTGCTTTCAATGGAACCTATATAATGACAATTAATTTAATTTTTATTGACAAGAAATACTAAAAATGCTAATTTTTCCTAAACGTTTCCTTAAATTGCGACTGATATAAGACCAGCGTTAGCAATTCCGTTAATAAAATTAGCTGGTTTCCATTATATAACATAATATAAAAAATGGGTACGATAAAGAACAGCAGCGGACATTGGTTTAAAATGTTTATTATTAAATCGACAAATAAGTCACTTGAAAAGATAAATAAAAATTTTAACAAAACAAAAACCGACTTTATCGGAAAAACAAATTAATATGCACTAAAAAGTAAAAAAAATAATTGCGTATTCTTCTATAATTTAATAAATAACTTACTATTTTCTACTCATCAATATGTAGGTACTATTGTGTTGTGTGGTTGATAACGTATTTACAATAATTGTTATTTTTGGAGTCGATGTCAGCCAAGGTGGGTTTATAACTACATAGACTACATACATAGTTAGTTATAGGTGAGATGTGCTTGTGTCGCACGCGCAACTTAACGAGGCGAATAAAAGTCAATTTGTAATGTGTATGTTTTTCTTTAAAAGGTTCCCGTATTATTATTGCTAGGTATGTTATAGTGTTTCCTTAGCTGACTCTTCCTTCAATAATATTAGACTGGGTGCTTATGTCCTCGTTGGTTCTGATGCCTAATTAAAATATAGACTCAAAACAAATTTTGCAAATTATTCATGAGGTGTCCTTGTTTCTCATTTTTATATATATCTCTTTTTTCTACAAAACTTAATCGCTTGTAATTTTTTATAGATTTATTTGATATTTGAATAAAACGTAAATTCTCTAAAACTACTTGGTTACCCGTTTCTTTTTATTTAATGCACCTTTTATATTTTTGCACGCTGAATTTTCTATCTTTTTACATTTAATTCTCTTATTCTTATTGTGCTCAAGTACGTACCAGCCAATTGTATCAAGTTTTGAGAACGTAATAAATAAATATTAAAAACCATACAACAAATTTCGATGTATACATATCATTAAAATATATATTTTCTATAGTGTATAATTTAGGAGTCAGGAGTTATTGTCCGGATATACACAATAACTAAGGAGATAATAATGTCGAAGGTTGTATATAATAAATAAGGAAAATCAAACCCTAGGATATGTCATGGTCTACCCACATAGTATGAAATTTTATTACTCTAAGGCTATCATCGGTGACAACCCTGAACCCATCTTAATAATATTAGACAAAGCACTTGACTTTTCGTATTATAAATATGCATTTTATTATTTTATTACTATCTGGACGGATCTGTTGAAAACTACTCAAAATTTCGTTTTACATGTTTTTTAACATATTATAAATATTATACATATTATAAAATACAATATTATAAATATCCCGCCGGTTACGTAAATAACTTGTATGACTGCAGAAGTCTCATTTGAATCTCGGATCTTGCTAATTAAGTTATTTGGTTCTTCAGTCAGTAGCAGCCTGAAAAATTACAGTTTTTTGTCTCACAAAATATTTCTATAAGATATTGTTCTATGTCCGATCTCCAGACATATCGTTTTGCTTGATTTTATACACGTTTTACTTGGTGGTAGAACTTTTTGTTTGTATTGTGTTTATACTATAAAAAAAACGTTCAGAATACGACATAGGTTAATACTCCCCCCACAAAAAGCCTCATGCTGGCAAAGCTGCGGGTGGAGTTAGTAACTAATATAATATAGTCATATTTCTATAAAATATCGTCCGATCTCGTATATCATTTTGCCTTAGCGTCGTACGATGAGAGTGTTCTCCCACAATGTGTCCTTAACTATTCCTTCGAATTTTTAATACATAAATGTAAAGTCAGAATTACACCCAGTTTACATGAAAAATTAGATCAATTATGCTCTAATTAGTAACAGCTTTACTTACCAAGGCTGTTTTGGGAAACACTGCTTTCACTCTTTTTGTCATAATTGATTTGACATTGGAAAGAATTTAACAGCATTGTTTAACTAATCACCCGCTAAGAAATGTGTATTACAAAAAGTAATAAAATCATTGTTAGTATTTCAAAAGAACATTCAATTTGAACAATTAGAATGACCTTTTTAAGCGAAATCCATACGGAATGTACGAGTATGAGAACTTTATCGTTCTTAATTCTCTCCTTAAGAAACTTTAATGTATTGCTATCTGCAATTTATCTGAGCGACTGATTTATTAATTCCGCAAATATGGAATACGAAAAGGCGTTCAATAGCTGTAATTGTTTGGAAACTCTGATATACACATATCATAAAAATGTCAATGCAGCTGCGCTTGTCTGTGGCTCTGAATCGAAGATCATGATTCCTGATTACATCATGTAACATACATTTTCATTTTTTATTAACCGACTTGCGAGTCACAACAGACTTATATACAGTGCGGTGAGGAAGCTCACGGGAAAAATTGTTTTAACTCTATCAAGTTACATGTGTTCTATCGTATAAAACGGATTATAATATATTATCTGTGCAAACGAAAAAGGTAGGTAGAACTTTATAAAAAAAAGTTTTTTTTAAATGAACTTTTTCAAAATTATCCATCTATAAATCTACAAATAAACATCGTCAAGAATATAACTACATATAAAACTCCATACTAATGAACGTTCTATCAATCGCAAATTACTGATCAAAAAAGATAATGTTTTTTACTATATACACTTGGTATGCTACGATTTTTTTAAGAACGGTAATTGATAGTAGAATTAGTTAAGAAGTATGCATTTCGCTAAAGCATCGCTTTGCTTTAGTAAAATATACACAGAATAAGTTTAATTATACGTGTATGTCTTTAATTTGTATGTGTGACACTCATCCTTTTTATCTTCTATCACTAAGATATTATGGTGGAGAATGTCTTGTGTACTAGCATGTTGTGAATAAACAGGTCAGTGTGTATTCGATGTAATATTATACGATCAAATAAAAAAGTCTGCTTAAAATGTATCATTTTATATTAAAGTTAATATAGAGATTCTGGGTGGCCATTCATCAGATATTCTGTATGTTCAGCAGTACTTGGTATTATTGTGCTCCAGTTTGAAGGGTGAGTGAGCCAGTGTAATTACAGGCACAAGGGAAATAGTATCTTATTTCCCAACTTTGGAGGCGCATTAAAGATGTAAGTGATGGTTAACATTTCTTCGTCGTGATCTAGTTTATATATACTTTAAAATATTGAGTAGCAGAGTAAATATTCCTAAAACAGGCAGTGGGATAAGGGGGCGCGCAGGCGGCTGCATCGAGCGATAGTATGACCGCTTGAATTTACTTAGTGCGCGATAGTTTTAAAATTACGATAACTACTAAGATATTTATTTAAATTGGAGAGTGTAAAGGGCAATTATAATATATATGAAATGCCTAAAGTAAATAACTTATTTAATTTGATAAGGATTAATATCATATCCGTTTTTATAGCTTTCCAATTATCACATTATTGTGTAACCATTTAAAAAAAATTAAAGTGGGTATAGTTAGCTATCCTTAAAAGATAGACATATACCATCGCAGACTTTTCTGTTTTCTGATCTATGAAAGGGAAACAATTTTACCATACATTATTTTGTTATAATACAAAGGGATATCACAGCGTTTTCGATGAAAGTTCCCAATCGGCTCGTTTTTTGCAGACTTCTTCAACAATTAATAATTTATACACGTAAACCTTTCTCTTGAATCTCCATTGGTGGAAACCGTATGAAAATCAGTTCAGTACTATGTTAGTTTATCGCGTTCATACAGACAGACAGTAAACGCGGGGGACTTTGTTTTATAATATTAACTATACTATATATAAAACAATGGAATCGTTGATATTTTTAAGATGGAATTGTCGAAATACATCCACATTTGTCATATTATGATACTAAAGGTACATAAAAAATACTATATATACTGTATCTTAACAATAACAAACAAAGGATTTAGGCATATACAGGCAATAACAGTGCAATGACCCTTACTAATCCGAGTAGATATTTTAAGTTAAATAATAATGTTATTCGACATAGAACATTAAAGTCACATCTATATATATAAAGGAGATTTCCACGTATATACTCACTCATCACGATATCTCTGGAACCTAAAGGCGTAAAGACTTGAAATTTGGTAGAAATATTCCTTTCGCCGAGTAGAGGTCAGCTAAGAACGGATTTTTGGAAATTCCACCCCTAAAGGGGCGAAACAAGGGATGACCCGTAGTATGTAAATCCGTCATTTTCAAAGTTAGAGCAATTATATTTTATACACAATTTACAGGTTAGAAATAAATAAGTACACAAACCAGAGTTTTCCAAAATTCACCATCTAAGAGGGTGAAATAGGGGTTGAAAGTTTATATGGGGAGGTCGTCATTTTTGATGCAAGAAGTATGAAATTTTATATACAAGCTTTTGGTTAGAAATAAATAAATATGTTATACATTATTTTTGTAAATTTACCCTCCAACAGGGTGAAATAGGGGTTGAAAAATTGTATAGCGGGTCCGTCATTTTTCATGTAAGAAGCATGAAATTTTATATACAAGCTTATGGTGAGAAATCGATAAATACGTATTTCAAGGTTTTCGAAAAACTACCCCCAAGAGGATGAAATAGGGGTTGAAAGTTTGTATAGCGGGTCCGTCATTTTTGATGTAAGAAGCATGAGATTGTATATACAAGCTTCTGGTGAGAAATAGATAAAAACGTATTTCAGGATTTTCGAAAATTTACCTCCAAGAGGGTAAAATAGGGGTTGAAAGTTTGGAGGTACAATTTTAAAAAAATTTCTCGCCGTTGTGTCAATTTGTAGTCCGTAATAGTTATAATAAGCATTTCCTATTTTTCTATAGTTATAATTTCTCGTTTTTAATTGTTTTTAAGTGTTTTTTCATTACTTTTTATTAATTATTTTTTCGTTTTTTGTCTTTTTCTACCCTTATACTTAGTCTTAAAAATCTAAAAAAATTCACCTAATTAGCTCTCACCGTTTCCTACACTTTTCCCATATATCGTTTTTCTGTATTATTTGTCTTTCTGTGTGTTTTTTAATTTTTTCTAAGTATTTTTTAATTATTTTCTTTGTTTTTCGGTTTTTTCATCCCCTAACCGTTACATTAAAAATCTGCAAAAATTAGTTTAAGCTCTTCTCACTGTCCCCTATACTTCCCTCATACATAACTTTTTTGTCCGAATTGTCCGTCTGCGTTTTTCGTAAATATTTTTTAGTTTTTCGACATTTTCACCCCCCAAACTTCACCCCTTACTTTTCTGTTGTTCGGCCACTTTGTAGGGCCCTCTGCCCTGCATCCGTCGAGCCGTCAAGCTCCCGGATCGGCCTCTCCGTTCCGGAGATATTGGCAAAAAACTAAAATTTTTAGACCGCCCACCCGCCCTATTATTATATATATATACTTTAGAGGGAAAAAATTGACCGAAAAATTTTTATCCTCCAATCAGATAGCCCCGGCTCTAAGGATCATATATGATGCCTTAGAGCCATCATAGCCCCAGTACCTCGGACGTTAGCGCTATTTTTCGGCTAGCCATGACCGACACTAGCATGGCGACGGCGTCAGACACGTCTGTCAGGCCCTCTTTGGCCTCGGACGAGTCCGACTCGGACGGAGAGAGGACGGCGAGACCCACTGCCGACCGCCGCGGCAAGAAAGCAACGAGCGGGCTCGCCAAGGCGAAGGCCCAGTTGAGGAAGAAAGAAGAGGAGGAAAGGGAGGTCGCCTTCGAGAAGGCCCTCCGGAGCAGGGCCTTTAGGAAGGAGCCTGCTATGACGGCCCCCGAGGTGCAGACCACCTCGTCGATGACGAATGAGGCCGAGGACCCATCGTCCATGGGCCCGGAGGAGTTGCGCGCGCTGGCTGGCCGCAACATAGCCACCATACTCGAGGTGGCTAAAAAGTCCTCCAATTTGAAGGGAGGCTACGTAAAGATGCTGAAGGACTCAGCAGCCTCCCTTGAGTCCATCGTCGAGGTGCTGACGTCGTCTCGGTCGGAGGCCGAGGAGACGCGCCGGCTCCGCGCCGACTGCGCCCGTCTGCGGAAGGAGACAGACGGGCTTAAGGCGGAGAACAAGGCCCACCGTCGTGACGTCGCGGAGATGCGAGCCACGGCGGCAGCGGCGGCCAAAGAGGCACCGTCCAGCACGGCACTCGAGCCCCAGGCCCTGGAGGGGCTCCAAGCCTCAATTCAATCGGCAGTCGCGATGTTTAACTCGCGGCTGTCGAGCATTGAAGGGCGCCTCCCGCCTGCGGGGGAGCATCGTCCTGCCCCTGAGGCGAACGACAGACGCGAGGCGGTGCAGCGCAGCACTCCCATCCCGCGAACACAGGTCGCTAAGCGGGCGAAAACTAAGGCGGCAGCGCCCGCTCCGACCGCCGGCCCTTCCAACGTGGCCACGCCGTCACCCGCGACGGAGTCACCACTAGCCGAGGAGCCGACCTGGTCGACCGTGGTGCGGAAGGGAAAGAAGAAGGCGTCCCCTCCGGTCGGCGCTGGCGCTGCGCCGGCTCCGGCGAAGCCGAAGCAACAGGCGGCCAAGCCGAAGCTGGCCGCGCCCCGCTCGGCTGCAGTGGTTATTTCGCTACAGCCGGAGGCGGAAAAGAAAGGTGTGACATACGCCCAGGTCTTGGAGCGGGCGGAACAGGGAGTTAAGCTCCAAGACCTGGGAATAAGCGGCGGTCTTAGGATCCGCCGCTCAGCGACCGGTGCCAGGGTCCTCGAGCTACCGAGGGCCCATAAGAACCAGGCGGCGCAGCTGGCCGACAAGCTGCGTTCCGTCCTCGACGGGGTTGCGAACGTGATGCAGCCCGTCAGCAGGGCGGAGATAAAGGTGACGGGTCTCGACGACTCCGTTACCAAGGAGAGGCTTGTCGCAGCGGTCGCGCGCGCGGGGGCCTGCTCCCCTGAGGACGTCAGGTGCGGAGCGGTGCAGCGCGGGCCGGGCTATATGGGTATGACCCGCGTCACCTGTCCCATCGCGGCGGCCAAAAAGCTGGCCAACGCCGGCCGACTTCTCGTCGGGTGGAGTGCGGCCAAGGTGTCGCTCCAGGAGCAGCGGCCTACGCGCTGCTTCAAGTGCATGGGCCTCGGCCACACGAAGGCACTCTGCCCGACGGATAAGGAGAGGAGCAGACTGTGCTACCGTTGCGGCTCGGACGGCCACAAATCGTCGAGCTGCTCCGGTAAGCTGCGCTGCGCGGTCTGCGCAGAGGCCGGCAAGCCCTCTGGGCATATGATGGGGGCGCGGGACTGCAACCCCCCCATCAGGAAGGGAAAGGTGGTCCCCGGCACCAGGACCACCCCCACATCGAACGACGCTAGCCGCCAGGCACGCGAGGAAGCCAATTCGAACTCAAAAGAGTGCACAATCGATTGGCTTCCTCCAAACGAACGTGAACCACTCCGCCGGAGCGCAGGACCTCTTGCTGCAGTCCATGGCGGAGTGGGAGATAGATCTGGCGGTGGCCTGCGAGCCCTACTTCGTCCCTCCCCTAGCTCATTGGGTGGGGGATGTGGACGGAACGGTGGCGGTCCTCTCGAGGAGCGGAACGGGTCCCCCCCTCTCACTCATAGAGAGGGGCTCGGGCTACGTTGTGGCGGGGTGGGGGGAGTACGCGGTCGTCGGAACGTACTTCTCCCCCAACCGCAGCCTTGCTGAGTTCGAGACGTATCTCGGCTCGGTCAGAGCTGCGGTAGCCAGGCAGTCGCCGAAACCTACCTTGGTTCTCGGCGACCTAAACGCGAAGTCGCGTGCCTGGGGCAACCCTGCCACGAATCCGCGAGGGAGGGCCGTCCAAGTGTGGGCGCTACTCTCCAGCCTGTCCCTACTCAACAGGGGGCAGGTTCACACATGCGTTCGCCACCCCGGTGGTAGCACGCAAAGTGTTAAACTGGAGAGTAGAGGAAGAGGTGGAGACTCTGTCGGATCACCGCTATATCCGATTTGAGATCTCCACCTCTCGCAGGCCGGCGGAACCCCAGAGGGTGCCGACCACGCTGCCGAGGTGGTCTCTTGGCCAGTTAGACCGCGAACTGGTCAAGGAGGCTGCCATCGTGCAGCGGTGGGGTTCCGCGGGACGGGAGGAGGAGGGTGCCAGCGTCGAGGAGCTGGCGGGCCGCATGCGCAGTGCCCTCAAGGAGGTCTGCGATGCGGCAATGCCGAGGACCCGGCGGAGAGTTCCGCGCCGGCATGTATACTGGTGGTCGCCCGAAATAGCCGAACTTCGGGCGACGTGCAGCCGGGCGCGGAGGGCCTACGTCCGCTGTCGTAGGCGCGTCGGCCTCGACGCGGACCTTGAGGGACAGCTCTTGGCCACTTACCGCCGGCTGAAAAAAGATCTGCAGCTGGCGATAAGTCAGGCCAAGGAGAAGGCGAGAGAGGAGTTGCTGGCGGGCCTCAACCGAGACCCATGGGGGCGGCCGTACCGTGGTGTTCGCGGAAAGTTCCGCACCCAAGCCGCCCCCGTGACGGAAACGCTACCGCCGGAGCTCCTCCTGCGCCTGGTGGGGGAACTGTTTCCCCACCCAGGTGAGTTTGTCCCTCCGCCTATGGCCCCCCGCTCCGTGATAGAGGACGCAGTGGATCCGCCACTGATCACGGAGCGGGAAATGGAGATGGCCCTCGATCGTTTGAGGGCCAAAAAGACGGCGCCGGGTCCGGACGGGGTTCCGGGGCGTGTTCTGTGCGACGCCCTGGAATACCTAGGTGCAAGGCTTCGGGGGCTGTTCGACGCATGTCTGAGCAGCGGGCAGTTTCCGAAGCCTTGGAAGGAAGGAAAGTTGGTGCTGTTGCCGAAGGAGGGTCGACCACCTGGCTCCTCCTCGGCATACAGGCCGATTGTGCTGCTGAGCGAGACGGGCAAGTTGTTTGAGAAGATTCTTGCGGCCCGTCTCGTTCAGCACCTCGATGAGGTTGGTCCGGGTCTGTCAGAGGCTCAGTTCGGGTTCAGGGCGGGTCGTTCGACTGTCGACGCCCTGAACGCCCTGAAGACTCGGACCACGGAAGCGGTGGCCCAGGGGCAGGTGGTCCTGGCGGTTTCGCTGGACGTAGCGAACGCCTTCAACAGTCTCCCATTCGGTACGATCAGGGAGGCACTCCGATACCATGGGGTGCCGACCTATCTGAGGAGGCTGTTGGAGGCGTACCTCCAGGACCGAGAGGTCGTCTGGGCGGGGGGCGACGGCAAATTGGTCCGGCGTCGGGTAGGCTGCGGCGTTCCACAAGGGTCGGTTCTCGGCCCAATTCTGTGGAACGTCGGCTTTGATTGGCTCCTGAGAGCCCCCGTCCTTCCCGGTATGGGGGTGTTGTGTTACGCAGACGACACCCTCGTCACCGCGACGGGGCGGGACTTTCGGGAGGCGGCCCGCCTGGCCGAGGTCGGAACGACGCTGACCGTGGACCGCATGGAAATGCTGGGCTTGAGGGTCTCCATATCCAAAACGGAGGCCCTCCTTTTCCACGGTCCACGGAGGGGCCCCCCACGAGGGGCGAGTATCACCGTCCACGGGACGGTGATCGCTGTGCAGGCCCAGATGAAGTACCTGGGCCTGACCCTGGACGGACGATGGAGCTTCGGGCAGCATTTCGTGCAGCTCGGCCCGAGGCTCATCAACGCCGCCGCCGCTTTAGGCCGCCTCCTACCCAACGTGGGAGGACCGGACTCGCTATGCCGGCGCCTCTATGCCGGCGTGGTGAGGTCGATGGCACTGTACGGTGCCCCTATTTGGGTGGACGCACTCACCGCTTCCAACCGGGCCCTCCTGCGAAAACCGCAGAGGGTCATAGCGGTGAGGGCGATAAGGGGTTATCGTACGGTGTCGTGGACAGCGGCGACCCTCCTCGCGGGCGATCCGCCCTGGGAACTCCAGGCGGAGGTGCTCGCGGAGGTGTACCGCTTCCGAGCTGAGGCGAGGGAGCGCGGCGACCGTCCAGGGACGGCGGAGGTCGGGCGGATCAGGGCTCTAGCCCAGCAGGCCCTGATCACCCGATGGGAGGAGGACCTCGGGTCCCCCACGGCGGGCCTGGCGACAGTGGAGGCGGTACGTCCCCACTTGAGTCGCTGGGTCAACAGAAAGCGAGGCACGCTCTCGTACAGGTTGACGCAGGTGCTTACCGGACACGGTTGTTTCGGTAAGTACCTGCACGAGATTGCGCGGCGGGAGGTTTCCTCCTCCTGCCACGAGTGTGGTGCGCCATTCGACACGGCGCATCACACCCTGAGAGAGTGTGCCGCGTGGGGGCCCCAGAGGCATTCCCTGGCGGCGGTCTTAGGCGGAGACCTCTCCTTGCCGAGCATCATCAACGCGATGCTCGGTAGTGAGAGGTGCTGGTCGGAGATGGCCTCCTTCTGTGAAAGTGTTATGTCGCAGAAGGAGGCCGCGGAGCGGGAGCGGGAGGAGAATGCCGCTGCAGACCCGCTCCGCCGTAGAAGACCGGGGGGAAGGAAGCGCCGTTTTGCGCACCTTCTCCCCCCGCCACAATAGGCGCCGCCGGGGCTAGGGGGGTTCCCAGTACCCTGGGACTCCTCCCTAGAGAATGGAGGCCCGCATAGGCGGGCCGAACGTCGGAGCGTCACGGTAGCATGCGCAAGCGATCCCGTGGCGCTCCACTTAAGACGAGAAGGGTACCGTGGTGGTTTTAGTCGGTAAGAGTCCGACATAACCCTCCTTCAGAGGGTACCCATGAGGGTTTCCCCACGTTAAAAAAAAAAAAAAAAAGGGGTTGAAAGTTTGTATAGCGGGTCCCTCATTTTTGATGTAAGAAGCATGAGATTTTATATACAAGCCTCTGTTTAGAAATAGAAAATCTATATATATATATATATATATGTATATAATTATATATGAGATTTCCACCAATATATAGACTCATCACCATATCTCTGGAACCATAAAGCGTAGAGACTTGAATTTTGGTAGGAATATTCTATTTATTCGCCGAGTAGAGGTCAGCTAAGAAACCTGATTTTTTTTTTATTGTATAGGCAGGCGGACGAGCATATGGGCCACCTGATGGTAAGTGGTCACCAACGCCCATAGACAATGGCATTGTAAGTAATGTTAACTAACGCTTATATCACCAATGCGCCACCAAACAAATTTCATTTAAAATGTTTCAATTTTGTAATCTATCAATTTTAATGATATTGTGTTTTTTTCTTCCTTTTATTTTATTTTGCACAAAACAAACGTTTTAAAAAATAGAGAAATGTCGCTTTTTTGGCGGGCGTTAATACCAGACGGCACCACAGTTTTATACTATAGCAGTTATTATCGTTCACGTTTTGTTAATGATCTGATAATTATAATTCTTTTGAAATAAAATGATTATTTTTCAATTAAAAATGAGGTAAATTAGTTATTTTGTATGTTTGTTTGTATCCTAATTTAACATTTTTGCATTGAAAACCATACAAATATACAAACTAATAAGAATGAAATTGAATAAAGGAGGACAACGCTGTTTAGTGTGACAATAAAAATAATAATAATGCCCTCCGGACCAATTTTGACCACGGCGGCCAATCTTAAGAAAGGTGTGCCATGAAAGTTTTATTATAATTATTAATATATTGGCCACTTAATATGGGATAAAATTTTCTATTACACTTATTTGAATGAATACTTTAGAAGATATTATGTTCATTAAACCAGAATCGATGGTAACATTGACAGGGATGTGAGGAACCGGATAAATGTAGGGTGGATGAAATGGCGACAGGTGGACGATTTGTGAATGCCCTTGAAGATCAAAGGGAAGATTTATAAGACCGTTAAAATACCTGTCATGATGTTCTGAATGTTGGGCAGCCAAAGAAGATGATGTAAAAAGAATGCATGTGGCAGAGATGCTAATATTAAGAGGGATGTGCGTTGTTACTAGAATAGAAAATATAAGAAACGAGTATATCAAAGGAAGTCTGGAAGTAACACCGATAGCTGAAAAGTTAAAGAGTAATAGATTAGCGTGGTATGGGCATGACAAAGGATGAAAAACATGTTACTAGAAGGATGATCAGTATGAAAGTTGATGGATATAAGGGAAGCCAAAGAAAGTGTGGATGGATACTGTAAGAAAGGTGTAAGTACGAGTGACAGAAAGAAGTGAAAGAAAAAGAAATATTGTACCGACCCTACGTAGTGGGATAAGGGCAGGAAAAAGAAGACTAGAAGATATCATCGATTCCTTAACATTTTCTTTAGTAGTTCTTTATTACAATGCCCTATACTGAACATACACGGTAATGTACGGGCGAATATTATTATATATTTTATATATATAACGTTATTGATTTAAAAAATGCACGGGATTAAATCCTTATTTTACCCGTACGAAGTCGGGACGGGCAGCTAGTATAAAATAAAATATATATCAATTTGGTGAAGTTTTTTGAGGAAATTAAATTTTTCACTTTGTTTTAAGCTGATGTCACTGTATTATTTAAGCTGCCTGGTTGGTCTAGTGGCTACATGTAAGGCCACAAACGCGGTGGTCCCAGGTACAATTCTCAGGTCGGGCCAATTAAATATTATTGAGATTTTGTGTCGAAAACTCTCAGTAGCTGTCCGGAATCTGGAAGTTGGAAGTGTGTACACTCCCGTTCCTCGGAAAGCACGTAAAGCCGTTGGTCCTGCGCCTGAACTCTTTCAGGTCGCGTCGGATTGCCGTCCCATCGGGTTATGAAAGTAAGGGAATAGAGAGTGCAACTGTGTTTGCGCACACTCTTGTGCACTATAATATGTCCTGCGCTGTTGGCTAATCTCTCTCGAGATTACCCGCCGTGGCCGAAACTGGTCTGGAGGACTATTATTATTATTAAATCCTACTAACCTATCAACCTAATGTAAGCTTGAATGAATGTAGATCATGAGATCTTGGTCTTGTATCTATCTGAGAAAAGTACTCAGCTCCGATTCTCGGCACGGAAATTTACCATTATTTCAATTTTAGTGGTTATTATAAGATGTTTTACGTTTTATATATTTTTTACACTATTACTCCAAGGTCCGAGTTTTTATTATACGTTATATCAATATAACAATAATATAAATATCATAAAATTATTGACTCGTCATGCTGAAATATTTTTTTCGCGCTTCGTGTTTTTTAACAGTACAAGTAGCTTCCAAGGCAAAACAAATAATTAGACATAATGACCAATAAGTAAAGAAGGCCTAGTTAGTAAAACACGTGGAACTTATTTGGAGGTCACAGGTTTAAATCCGGGCTAATACTAGTTCTTTTTTCAAGTGATACTTATTTATGTTCAAATATACTAATATAATTACGAAAATAACACTATATATCTGTCTGTAACGCTATAACGGCTAAGCCTGAACCGAATTTGATTAAATTTGCAATATAAGCTTGAATCCCAAGAAAGTGTATATTAAGCTGATTTTTATACCTAACAGGAGTTAGTTATAATGAAAGAGGAGTTCGCAAGTGTTAGATAGAAGCTCCTGTTTTGCGAGAAAACCACGCGAGAACTAGTTCTACATAAGTATGTATAGTAAGCAAGTGTTACGAACACACATATTTGAGTTAATACGTATACAAATATCATAAACATAAACACAATGCTTACACTTTTATGCGCGGAAAGTTTGCTGGCAAAAACTGTTAAATACAAAAATCCTTTTTACCTATTAATTATTTTTTACCAATTAACTTTATTTAAAGTGTAGCCATGACATATGAAAATCGTTACGCATATAAGTCATCGCATACAAAAACAACCATGTCGGCGTCGTTTTAATAATAAAACACACTCTTGTCGGTCGAATCAATCACGCGGTAAAATCTTAATAGTAAATAAAAGCATTCGAAAGCTCGCCGGTCGCTGACCTCATTGTGGTTTTAATAAAAATCATGCTCGTTACTCATTACACCACGAATTTGAGCCATCGAGTTTCCTGTATGTGTAAAATTGATTGTAAAGTATCGATGTGGTATTCCATACAATAAGGTGCCCTAGTTTTGTTTCGGACGAAGTTGGTTAGTCATAAGGAATTAGGAACAATCAATACGCGCATGACTAATACTTTTAAACATTAAATAACCTACTTTATAATAACTAATTGAAACGATGTATGTATTCATAACCACGTGCTAATTTGTTAATTACTAAATTTATTTTTATTTTTATTGTATAGGTAGGCGGACGAGCATATGGGCCAACTGATGGTAAGTGGTCATCAACGCCCATAGACAATGGCATTGTAAGAAATGTTAACCATCGCCTACATCGCCAATGCGCCGCCAACCTTGGGAACTAAGATGTTATGTCCCCTGTGCCTGTAATTACACTGGCTCACTCACCCTTCAAACCGGAACACAACATTACAAATTATTGCTGTTTTGCGGTAGAATATCTGATGAGTGGGTGGTACCTACCCAGACGAGCTTGCACAAAGCTCTACCACCAAGTATAATAAAATATATATTAATATTAAGTTGACAAGTACTTGAGAGTGCAACCTCATTTTGGATCGCTCATTTGAATAAACAAATAATTATGTGAATAAATAAACATGTGACTTATCTTCTTCCTAAAATAGTATGTTTCTTGCTTTTTTCTTATCTATAAGTATATTTAAAATGCTTATTAGAATTATCTTCTTGACATTTCCTTGTAATTTAGAAGTACCACTTTTCTCATGTAAAAAAAAAATCTGACATTTCTCGTTTACTTGAGACGAATATATTTTTTTTTTAAATTAGAAACTAGACATACTTTTCAATTGAATAAACAAACTTTTGCACTGATAAAATATCAGCTTTAGTGCTCATTCAAGCTTGACGTGTCAGTGGGAAGACGAGACATGAAACGTGACAAGCACTTTAAGCGCCGTCGGAGAAAGTATTATTATTATAATTCACCATTCATTCATCATTTGTTTATTACATATTGATATAAGCGAAAGTATTTCTGCGAAGCAATGAGAGTATGTTCCTTATCAAGTGTTGATTATCTCGCTTATTACAACTGACATTCGATATTTGAAAGTGGTCCCTGCGTATTGATAGTAATGACATTTGAGTTTATTTGCTAATATATAATTAATTGTATTATTGAATGATATCGATTCCCAATTCGATTTGTTAAAAAAATACAAATTTTAAAATTATTATTATTTTGATAATCTACAATTTTTGTATGTTTTTATATAATCAATTTGTTACAAAAGTTAAATTATTAAAACTGATGATTATTATGGTCACGGCTTCCATATTAAACGGGGAATAGCAACTGAACTAGGTAGTCGATGAGTTCATAAACCTATTCTATAGACAAGACTGAATAAAAATAAAAAGTATTTTCGTAATTATATCCATAAGAAAATATTTCGCGAAATTTTAATTGTATAACTTTACACCTTTAATCTTTAAGTTCATAATATTAACTCGTTCACCTTTACCAAGAATATTTTAAATGGGTCAAATTATTGGGATTAGACAAAGTCGCTAAAAAGGCACAGTATTAGCAAGTATTATCATTAAATTTTGATTGCAATTTGATGTTGCCTGGAAATTATAATATTAGAAATAAACGGATTCAACAAAACAAAAAGTACATATGTTGATCCTATAAAACAAAAAATAGAAAAAATAATAATAACTATTATTTGTTGTCACATTTTTATTTTTCTGTTGTCAATTCGACCTTATATTGTCAAGAAAGACTAGCATGTTGTATCAAAAGTGCTTGTACCCATGAGAGACTACTTGAATAAAATTTATTTTGATAATATGATAACCTTCTGCAATATATTATTAGAAATACTTTGAAATACATCTTAATTGGTTGACTTTTGAGAATAGAATCACATGTAAACACTTACGTAAACGAGTATTTATTATAAAGGTTTTGGTAAAACTACCTGTCTGTCCCGACTTTGTCGAGATATTTTTCAACTAATTAGATATTATTGAAGAAATAATGACAGGTGCTAGAAGAAGCTTAAAATTTTACGTGAAAAATCCAAAAAAAATATATTAAAAAGACTATTTAACTAAGTAACTTTCTTGTAGCAACACACCTGATTGTTACAAAAAAGAATTAATCATAATTACCTGCTTAGGAAAAGAAGAATTACAAATACACGCGCCGAGATGTAAAAGGTTAAAAATTGTTATTAATTGAAAATACACAATCATATTCTAATATCTACACATAAACACAATAAGCTGCCTAATATGAAACAGGAATAAAATATTTTATAAATCTTACTAATTTTTCTTTACCCATATGGCAATCCTAATGACTGTATTTAAATTGATTTCGTAATGTTGCGATAATAAGGCGATAAATATTATTTAATATCAAATTACAGAACCGTAAAATAATTTTATTAGGGCACGTATCTTGTTTACAACAGCTCAAAAGTTCGATTCCGCGAAATTAAAAGTCCCAAATCAAGTTCGCGGAGAGAAGTCTTAAGACAAATGTTTTCCTCGTCATGAAAGAAAATATTGGTGTTACGTAAACATCCACGTTTCTTATAATATATAAACGACTTCGGTTTTGTCTGTTTGTTTCTTATTTGATTAATTGGCGAAACGTTATGATTTAAAAAATACTATCCTTTTGCTTAATAATTAAGTTTTTGTTTAAATATAAAAATAATTAACGCAAACACGAGTCTTCCTACCTATTTACAATTAAAAAAGAGCTAATTAAAAAAAAATAATACCAACTGTCACAATTGATTAATACTGAACTATTTTTAAGCCCATAAATCAATAACGTTACTAATAAATACATTAAAAAAACAATAGAAAATAAGAAAACATTTAAAACAATGCCAAAACTTTTAACTAGTTATAATCATATTAAATAAAATTGATGACTACCTAAATTTTTATAATTCTTTACATTTGTCTTCGAACCAAAATAATAAAAACAGCTGCTAGGTTTCTAAAAATCACTCTTAATTATAAATTATGTGTCCATTTTAATAGGAGACAACAATTTATCTCGATTTTATTTTAGCGAAACTGATTAATAAATTCATTCGTTAACCTCGATCTTGAGACGGAGTGGCGACAGCGTTTTAATTCTGCGAATCGAATTCGTGAAATACTGGATTTGATCTTCACACACGCGACTATATTTTAATATAAAAAAGTTTAACGTTTAAATAAAAGTAAATATAAAAAATGTGTATTTGTTAATGATGACAGTAAGTTTATTGACCTTTGAATATGTCAATTTGACATTTCAAAAAAAAAATACGAACTAAAAACACATTGAGGTATATATTTGCCTTATATTACTAGTTTTACTTTAAATTTACGATTAATGAACAGGTTTATTTCTATATTAATATTATAGTTTATACAAACTAAAAACTTTTGTTAGAGTTATGTATGTATGATTAGTCAAAAAATTACTTCGAGTTCCTTAGACTATATATCGTCATCCGCGTTACATAAACTCTCTTAGTTTTTAATCAATAAGAAAATTTAAAGTAAGTTAAAATCGGCATTTACATAATTTTATTAAAAGTATGTAAATAATAAATACTGACTATATTAGTAAAGGTGGTTAAATAAATTTGAGGCAATTTATTAAAGAAAATTAATTTCAATTAATCAATTTATATGATTAACACGCTTGTACTTACAGCTTTTATATAATATTCTAATATCACTTGCAACTTAATACAATCTTGATTACTTAATTTGCAAATCAAAAATTACATATTCATGTTACTTCGATTTATTTACTTGTGGTAAAATAGTGGATGTGTTAAATCGTGTTTTCACATAATTCAAGCAGTATCTTGTCGTAAAACGGTAATCTTACAGACTGCCTCGTTGGTCTAGTGGCTAGATATAAGGTCGCTGACCCGGAGGTCCTGGGTTCAATTCCCAGGTCGGGCCAATTAAATGTTATTGAGATTTTCTGTCGAAAATTCGAAAATCGCTTCGCGAATCGCGAACCAAGATGCCATGTGCCTGCAATTACACTGGCTCATTCACCCTTCATACCTCAACACAACAATAGCAAGTACTGCTGTTTTGCGGTCGAATATCTGATGAGTGGGTGGTACCGACCCAGTCAAGCTCGCACAAAGCCCTACCACCAACTGTCTATAACATAGATAGACCCAGGATGGTTTACTGGATACAACACCAAGATTTTAGACGAAATGTTAAGATATATGCTATCCTATGTTTTCATGACACGCTACTTTGTTTTTGCTTATTTTTAACACGTATGAGCTGTCTGTCTGAGCAGCGAGATATAATAGGTTCCAAATATTCTGATTAAGATGGAAGAGAGCACGAGTTTAGGCTGTTTTTCATTAAAACATTTATTGAAAATAAAATTTAAAATTATAGTAAATATCATATAAAAACAGGACATAAATATAAACCAATAAGATGAGTTGGATACAAAAAAAAATATAAACAAAACCGAAGCAGCGTTAATCGATTTTTCTTACAATATTTAGAAAAGATTTTAGCAGGATGTAATGTGTTATTCGTGCGCAAACAATGAATATATAAGACCAAATATAACGTGCTTCAAAACGTGGCCGTGAATATGAGATTATCTATTTAATTTTTAGTATTCGTACATTAAGTAATATTAAATGATGATACGATTTGGTTCATTCGATGTTTCACGTGAATCGAAACCTTTGATCGCGAGATCAAATTCTGGCACTGAGTTTGTATGTATACATTTTAAATATATATAATATATATTTCGTAACGTTAATGTTGTCAATATTATTATTAATTAGTTTTTATATCAAACTAGCAACACCGCGTATAATAAAAAAAATTGGTTGCCTGTAAAGTCGGTATACGGGCGAAAGTTTTACGTGACACCGACTTTGAGTGGTAAAATAATTTTAATGTGAATATTCATTCGTATAGTAGGAAGAAGGATGAAATAATAGTAACAATTTAAAACATTTATTTATACAAAGAATTATATTTAAAACATTAATTTATACAAAGAATCTCGCACTGAAAGTCTGTCTCTCTCGCTCTTAGGCGGGCTAACCATGCCCGAGTGGAAGGGACGCGTGCCTCTCACTCGCTCTCATTGTAAGCGCATAACGTGAGCGGAGCGTAACGCAGTTTCTTGAAGTGTCACCCGGCAAACCAATTTATAAGACGTTGTCACGTCAAAAAATATAATGAATAAAAATCAGCCTAGAACATTCCTCGATAAAAGGACTACACAACACAAAAATGATTTTTAAATTTGAACCAGTAGTGCCTGAAATTAGCCGGATCAAACAAACAAACCCTTCAGCTTTATATATTAGTACAGATTAAAATATAGAATGTTTCTTGACACATTTTTTAATGACTATTATATATTTTAATGATTATTCTATATTCGAATGATATGACATCTTCATTAGAATATGTTTTCTGCAACCAAAGTTACATGCCAAAAATATTCATTCAATTATTTTTTGGCATTTCTAGATTTTTCTTCCAATCTATCATTTACCGAATCGAATGAAAATGTAATCACGTGTCAACCATTACGCATCGGTCGAAATTGATTTTTGAGTTGATTTTATCGTTATTTGTTCTTTTTTTGATAAAAAACTTTATGAACATACTAAACAAACGAAAACATTTAAATTATTATTCGTCTAAAAGAAACAAAGAATCAAACTCGTGTTGTCAAAATGTAGCTATTTATCAATTTCGAAAATCGAACTTGTTCGAATCGAATATATTTTTTTATTCAACCTGGCAAATTCAAAAGATAATATCGTTTTAAACGAGTATTTAATGTTAACACAATTATTTAACACTGCTTATAAAATATTAAGCGTATCTTTAAAGGGCTACCTCGAAGCGTGATAATAATGTCTCTCGTGTCTGTAATTACGTTAGTCTACTCACGTTTTTACAATAAATAGCTTGTTTATTGCATACAAAATAAATACTTATATGAACTTCAGTGTCTTTTACAAACTTTAAGCTCAATGCTTTAAGCGCTTGCGTTAATAGTTACCTACATCAAATTATGCAGCGCTTGCAACGGTCACGGGAAAAGGTAAAATGGTAGATGGATATAAAAATCAATAAATTAATAAAATATTATAATTTCGAATCATATACTGAAATGGATAACGTTAATTTTATTGTTAATAATATAATATATTATTTATTTATTTTTAGATAACATCGTTATAACTTTATTTTATCGTCACTAATTAGTTATTAACGGAACCCTCATATCCAGCTCTTTAAAAAATGAAATAACGATAATAAAACGATAAAACGGTTATTTAAATATAAAATGTCCAAAATGTTTGATATCTTTATTATAAAACTTCATTTATGATATTCATACGAAGAATGCTAAGAAATATTAACTTCAATCTGATACATTGATCATTTCCTGATGCAAGTCATGCACTTAATCCACCTGTTTTGACATTTTACATTATTCACAGTATATAATTATGTATAAATGATAAAAACGTATCTTATACACTAAGCAAAAGATGATTAGTTTTCAATTAACACGCAAAACCAAATTTCGGTTTCTTAAAATGTTTTTAATATGACGTAATTTTCTTTCTACTTGCTTGCTTAACTAAGAACCATTGCAAAAGAAACAATGCTTTTAAGTTACAACAATTACAAAATAGAAACTTTAATGAATACAGCAGTAAATGGAAAAGTAATTTCTTTACGTATTCGTATTTTATATTTCGTCTCGTCATATGTTTAAACGCTTCGAGGAATTATTATAAAAAATAAAAGTGTATTTTCTAAATCAAATGCAGGTGTTCAATATCGCAGACAATTTAAGATATATAATTGATACATTTATTATACTTTAATTTCTTGAAGATACTTCAAATGTCATTTAAATGTTATAACGATATATAATATTACTTAATTATGATTGAATTGAAGACCTATATAAAATTCAAGTAATGAAACATTTTCTTTTAAGAAAAACAATGTACTTATGTATACTAATATTATAAATGCGAATTTCTGTTTATATGCTACGTTTCCCCTGAACCGATTTTAATTAAATATGACAAGCATTAACCCCCAGGAGAGACATAGGATTCTTTATACTTAACTCTTGTTCTCATCTAATACGGATTAAGCCGAAAACTAGTTAGACATAATAAAAATAGTAAGATTTAAATTAATGGTAAGCAAAACCGAGACGATTTAGTGGTGTGACAACGTTAAACGATGATCAATCAATCAATCAAAGCCCCGGGCATACACCACTGAATTTTCATGTCCTTAATATGATAATTCATGTCGTGCTTGACTGTGAAGGTAAACTACGTGAAGATATGTAACTAAATTCACGAAAATTTCAGATAATATGTTTTCTACCAACCCGCATTTGAGCACCGTATTTGAATAATCTCCATAATTCTAGCCTCAAACGGAATCAGCGGGATATTCAGACAGAAGTTTAAGATATTATCTTATCTTACCCTCTAACAGCAATCATAAACCGATCATTATATGACAGCAGATTTCCTCAACGTTGGAAACAAGCTAGAATCTTACCAGTTTACAAGAAGGGAGCTCAAAACGATATCAAAAACTACAGACCAATTTCTATTTTATCATGTTTTTCTAAGATTTTTGAATCTCTTGTCTATTCTAGAATATCTTCTGTCATAAATAATGCCTTGACTCCCCATCAACATGGATTTAGGAGGGGCTACTCAGTACAGACCAATTTAGTCTCTTTTGTTAGCGACATTTCTCAATCGCTAGATACTGGTCATGAAGTGGACGCTGTCTATACGGATTTCTGTAAAGCATTCGACACAGTTAATCATACAAAATTAATTGAAAAAATGAAAACAATTGGTTTAAATAACTCCATCTTAAACTGGTTTACATCATATTTAACTGACCGTCCTCAAACAGTGTCTATAAAAGGACATGAGTCTATTATATATTATGCGAAATCAGGAGTTCCCCAAGGTTCACATTTGGGACCTCTGTTATTTTTAGTTTACATAAATGACATTACAAAATATATCCGTCACAGTAGATGTTTGCTTTATGCAGATGACCTCAAAATATATCGAACATTAAAATCCGACTCTGACACAAATTTAATTCAAGAGGATTTAAACGAAATTCAAAAATGGTGTATACATAATAACATGAAATTAAATCCAAAAAAATGTTTTTACATTCGTTTCACTAAAAAAAACAAAACTCATTCAACGAGATACAAAATTTATGGAGAATGTATTGAGGAAGTTAGGCTTATTCGGGATTTAGGAATCACAATAGATAAAAAACTAAGTTTTACACCTCATTTTGAAATTATAGTGAAGAAGGCTTCACAAATGTTTGGATTCATAACAAGAAATACAAAAGCTTTCAACGCTAAAACCAAAATTACCTTATATAATGGCCTCGTGCGTAGCCTTCTTGAATACGCCTGCCAAGTATGGAATCCCATGTATTCAGTCCATTCACAGAGAATTGAATCTGTTCAACGTGCATTCACTAGACACCTTGCTTTTAATTCTAGGGGTATATCACATAGAGCATCATATGATACAAGATTGGAATTCTTTAATATGACAACTTTGATTAAACGTCGGAAAACACATGACTTAATATTTTTATATAAAATTGTCAACAGTATACTTAAGAGTGAGCAACTATTATTACATATTAACATTGCAGTACCACCAAGACCTCCCAGAAAGCCCATAACGAAATTATTTCATATATCCTTGTCTCGTACAAATATTGGCAAACACAGCCCTATGAACAGAATCTGTGCAGAATATAACAACATGTGTTATAAAATTCCAAATCTCGACATATTTTTTGATACCTTACCATCATTTAAAAAGAAAATTCAACAGCATTTATCACATTAGGTCATATTTCATTTAAATGAAATTTTAATTATACTATTTATATTTTTGGCTTTTCATACAAATTTCTTGAATTAAAATTTTTAACTTAGTTTAGATAATATTTCAGTATTTTCATAATTCTTATTTATATCGAATAGTTAGATAATAAGTTTTTGTTTTAGTTTTGAAATGTTGTGTACATCTATAATTGTCACTCATATCAGATGTAATAATAGATTTAAATTGTTATTTTATAAGTGTTTAATATGTTTGATGTTGATGTACCTTTTAAATAAATAAATAAATATCCTACACCAGATAAGCTTGACGCCGCTCCGTGCTGTTTTTAGAGCCGAATATATACGCAATGCTTACCCTTCTATGAGAATAAGTACTACATACATCTAGTTTGCTCTTAATCAATGTAAGAAATGCTTATCTCATACATTGATAATCATTATTAAGACTATCATGTATGCATTCCACTTTTCTTAGACAATCTGCAATACAGTTGTAATAGCATAATTTAATAAAATTCATTTTAATCCATTAATAAAATTAATAAGGTTGCATTAAAAAAACATTCGTTTTTTTATGTAAATTTATTTTCTTTTTAATATTTTTAATTACCAGACAATGAACCATTGTTAAATAGCCCAAGGCATTGTGTATCGAATTAGTTAATATATAAGTACGATATTAATAACGATTACTGGTTTGTTTGATAATATAATGAGGCAATTTATTTAAAGGTCACGGAACAGGCTTTGAGATTCCGAGTGAAATCGACTATAGTTTTATTGAACTTCAGAATCTTTCAACGAGGTTTATCGTTTTGCATAATAAACTAGAATCGCATATTAGAATATAACATCTTAACGCCGGTCATTTAAAATTTGAATTTCTTAGCGTATGATTTAGGTTTATTAAAACATAAATAAATAAAGCTATAAATAAACAAAATAACTCTGTCAATATTGCACAATATTCTAACAACTAACAAAAAAAATCTAAAATCAAATGTTCGAAGGAACAAAAAAGAACGTAAGTTATAATAAAGGATACGAAAAAATAATAAAATAAATGGAAACAAATAAGAAAAAGACGAGCGAGTAATTAAATCGATTGCCTTAGTAATCCAAGAAACCTGTAACATTAAACATAATTTACTTAAAATAAAAAAAGTATAAGCATTATGAGATTTTCTTTGATGAAATTTTGTATAAATCCATTACCTATAATATAAAATAAAGGACATTAGTATGCAAATTAATAAAGAACGAGCAAAAATCAAACTCAGGTGGTAAACCGGATCAGCTGGCAACAGACATGATGTCTCTGAAATCACGTACCTAACTTTGTCTTTGTAATTTTATATATATATATGTATATATATTTTGTTTCGGTCATCGGATCCTTTTAGTTTCTTTTATTAAGCATTTAACCTTTTCAAAACAATGTCTTTACAATTTTGTAAGTGTCATAAAGTTTTGTTTAAGCTTACATTTTAACATCAGTATATTTGCGCGTAGTTTACATACCTAGGCCCATCTTCCCTTATACTGCTAAAGCTATATAATTAAGTAGCCTTTGACTCATAAATGGCTGTGTTATTCTTTCCTTGTTTTTAGCCGCCTATAATTTTACTTAAAGACCACTTCCGTTTCGACCAATATCTGTCAACATATTTCCACCTTTGGCTTGGACATATCACAAGAACCCGATTTCATTGACAACCACCGGCTGCCGAATAATGAGTTTTAAATTATTACTGCAGATAAAAAGTGGCTGGACGACGTCCGTTTAACCTTTATTGATTTCGTAACTGAAGACACTATGTGAACTATACTTAACATTGTACTTGCTTTGGATACATTTTTTGCAGATAAACTTAAAAATATTGATGAAACGTTTATTTTTAGGGTAGAATATTTTTTGTTGATCGGACATTTTAAGGGTTCGATGGAGATGCAGTAGCGATGAGCAATAGTGGCGGGTGGCGGCGTCGCGGCGTCTCCATGATAACGCGGTGCTATTTAAGCGCGCGTTTCGCCATTAAGAGACACAGATTGTTATAGTCCGGAGAGCGCGCGGCACACTGTGCAGCGGACCACCGGCGAATATTATAATAATTTGACGTTTCGTAAATATAAGTGGGAACTTTTGTTACGAATCGCAAACATAAATCGTGTTTTCAATTTCAGTTAAAAGTGTAGTGAAAAAATTTAAGATGATTACCCTAGTGTTTGTTTTGGGAGGTCTCCTCGCAGCGACAGAGGGCTGTGGAGCCGGCAAGAGAATGTTAAGTGAGTGTATAATTTTAATTATTTTATCTCTACTATAATTTCATATTTTAATGTAATTTAGTTCAATACACCGTTTATAAGAATTTCGAAAATGGTTTTGAAATATAAATGTTTGAAGCTTTAATTTGATTGGCTCTCTCCAAATCCACACTAAAATGTCTTATGTAGTTATTATGATTCCTTCAATTAATATAACTTAAAATGACGACAGCGATATCACAATAAGCCGTCAAAGTACCCATAAATTATATCGCCGCCACCCAGTCTATCCGCGCATGTTTTTTTTTTTACAAAAAATATCTTTTGCATACTCGTATCGAACAAGATCGTAAAGTTTTATTGACTAAGACACCTATGAAACACGCACCGGTCTTGCAAATAAAGCAGATACGAATAGTTATGAAATCATATACGAAATATAAATATTACCTTGACACTTGATGTTCTACGTTGAAGATCAAGATCGACGACAGCGACGCGCGAATATTTTGCCTATTTAAATTCTGACTTTTTCTAATTATTCATTTTATCACCTTTGCATAACTGCATTAATATTAAAATTAATGTTTTTATAAATATAAGATTTAACAATTTTTAATACTTGTTTCAGGATCAGGAGGGTTGACAGCATATGAACAGCAGAGTATAGTGGATGCGCATAATCGCCTTCGACAATCTGTAGCTTTAGGACAAGTTTCAAGTCAACCTCCAGCGGCCAATATGATGGAAATGGTATGTTATGAACACGAATATATCATTCATAAAAAAGACCATAAATTAAAGAGTAAAATTTATTAATAAAGTCTTAAATGCCTCATGTTGAATAAGACAATAGGTTTAAATAAAATATATAATTATGAAGCTGGTTTTTGCTGGTTCGAAATAAATTTATGGAACAAAGTATGTAAAATATGTATACCTATCAATATAATAAATGTCTACATATAGTTAATTAAAATACTATCACTAAACCATTTATATTAAAAATCATAAATCGTCAAATGATTAAATGTAGGGTAATGCATTTTCAGTTTAATTAACTGAGTTTATTATTTTAATAATATAATTATATTAAGATTTTAAAAAGGAAAAATGCCATAAAGAGGTGTAAGTCTTATGAATATCATATGACATTATTTCAAAATATGGAATGGTTTTTACGAGCGATTTCTTGTAAACTTAGTCAGGTGGGACCATTCTTATGCATAATATTATACTTAAGCATTTATAACACCACGTGCACCGATATCAAAGTATGTTAATGTGCCCACTGCACGATATCGAACGGTTAAGCGGACCAAGGGATCAATTGACTCACAAATAACGGGACATTCATCAAAGGGAATATCTTGTAACAGTTTTCTTGAATATTGTTGAGTATATATAAAATTCATATTTGGGCCATGATTTGTTTGAAATTTTAACTTTCGAAAACGGTAGTAATAAAAGATCTCGAAAACGAAAGTGAAGGTACAAACGCAATTTCAGATGACATTGACCTCGCGAAGGTTAAGCATCCTGGAAGTTTTGCATATAATATCTCGTTCACCTTTTCTTTTTACCGTGCTAATAATTTCGATTATAAAGAAATTCTAATGATTTAGGTGTGGGATGACGAATTGGCAGCAACTGCTCAACGTTGGGCTGACCAATGTATTACTGCACACGATCGTGCGTCTCAGCGCGACGTTGGCCGTTTCCCTGTGGGCCAAAACTTAGCAGCTACATGGACTACTCGCCCACCATCTGAACAATCTGACTCCGAACCGGACTTCCAGAAACAAATCAATGCTTGGTTCGATGAAGTTCATATCTTTGGATTTAAGCCCATTAATGGTGGTCATGGAACGGGTCATTATTCTCAGGTAAATTTTACACAAATCCCTCGTATTCTCTATAAATATTAATAATTTTCATCAGATTTGTTGGTAAATAACACAAAAAAACTAAACGATATATTTTTTTCTAGTTGGTTTGGGGAGAGACGTCTCATGTCGGTTGCGGTTACACTTTCTACTACGACCCTGCCCGAGGCTACACCAAGCTGTACATTTGTAATTATGGCCCTGGTGGAAATGTCATCGGGTCAAATCCCTATGAAAAGGGTAGTCCATCATGCAGCGCCCACGGGCTTGCCGACTCCAGAAAATACGCTGGTCTTTGTTGTAAGTACTATAAAAATATCTACAGCTAATTAGATTCGTATAAATGATTACTTAATTGTTCAATTACTTATAATATTTGTTTGTTTCTTCCAGCCACAAGTTACACCACAAGCTATCAACCAGTGGACAATACCAACAATTATATATCGAACGTCATTCCTGACAGCACAGTGGAGGCACCAGGCTACAATTATCAATTCTACAAGCAGTTCAACAACCAATACCAATACCAATTCCAGGAGCCTCAGAGATACTTCAACACGGAAACATCGACTTTCAGGCCCCTCATCAGTATATTTAAAACTGCTTCAAATTTATTTAATCCAAAACCTAAATCAACGGGCTTCAGAATTGGTACCGTTTACGTATAAGTCGTTTCACGCTCGCGTGTTATTTCTTAACAGTATTTTATTACTATTTTGACAGAGTAACTGACTGATTATTCGAGTCTGTTCACGCAGAGTTCGGAACAAAGACAATATTCCTTGGTTTTACAAGGAGCTTTAGAAACCCTTAATCAATGTGTAAATGAATTTTGTATAGATTGAAGGTCTGATAGTTTTTTTCCATAAAACTTGTGCTGTCGTGATTGACCTTCTTGTATTAAACTTAGCGTAAAGTATGTTGTTATTTAGATAATTTATATATAATAAAGATTTCCATATTAATTCTTTTTTTATTCATTTTTATATAAACATGATTCCATTATATTGATATTTATACTATATATAATATTTTATTATATACTCGTTTCGTTTCAAATGACTCATCATTAAATCCTCGTTAAAAATAAGTTATAAATTAAAAAATAATCGTTTCCTAAGTATATTATAATGTACGTACCTACATAATATCTTTATCTGGAATTTGGAATAATATCATTATTTTTATCAACTCTTATACGTATATCACATAATTAAACACAACGTACATTGTATTAAAATGTCATACAAAACATTTGTTTTTGTCAGGATCTACTTTTGAAAGTAACGACATTTTATTTAAGGCACAATAAGCGGTCATATCTATATGCTTTCGTTGTTACTACGAGCGACAAACACAGCACTTTTATCATATATTTATGTTTATGGATTTTGTTATTCGTTTTATTTTTATTTTTATGCATTTTTATATGCACCAATTATCCTCCGACTCCTACTCAAGGTTGACTAGAAGAGAAGACAATGTAATAGGATATCTATTTTGCTGTACAATTTGTGAAGATAAATAAACAAAATAATAGTAGAAAACGTTTTGCGTTGAAACAAGGATGAGCCGTGTTTGCGAATAAGTAAATGCTCACTTCATTGTATTAAAATGCACGTCAGGCGGTTTACTTAAAGTTACAATGTCCACAACTTATATCATACAACTTAAAGTCAATTGTTACTAACCTAAATACGTGTACCTACTGTTTCATGTTTTATCAGTTATTTTTTTCTATTGAAAAGAAACAATAATATTCTTAAGCGATTACAAAAGAAATGCTTAGTATTTATTAAACTAGTGGTCAATAAGATTCAATCGTAATATTAATGTAGCTAATTTGGTAATTGAAGTTGAAAGTTGAAGTTTTAAATTCAAGCAAGTACATACTTTTATTTATGTGAAAAAAGACTAGCCGTTCGATGTTTAATTTCTAATTAAATACCAAATTCTTCTTTATCATTTCAAGTTTTTGCACGTCCTAATAATTGGACAATATAAAGTCAATAACTCGTTGTTTTATTCCTTAAAACAAATATTAATACTAAATATTAAATTAAATAATTCGATTATCGCCTTGACTATTAGGGGCCTTGACCTCTTCGTGTCCTCACGGCACAAGAACAAATAATAACATACAAAATTTCGAACAAACATAACCGAATGTGTCAAAGTCAATGTCTTCCGAATCACACGCTTTATAAATTATAGAAAATCCTTAAAGGCTTTGTAAACAACATAAATTTAATTAAAAATTAGCTAGATAATCAGATTGAAGCGACTTGAAGGTTTGTATTGTTGTTTTGTTAAACAATAATGATATAATTATGAAAATTAATTGTTTTGATTATAAATAGTGGAATATCGTTCGTATCGTAATGAAGATATCGCAATAATTTTTCTTTTTGATAAGGGCCAAGTGTCTAAGAAATAAAATTTCATTGAAATCTATCCAGTAGTTTTTCCGTGATGCGCGCACAACTGCAGACCTCTATAATTTTATTTATATAGATTTGGCTACCCTTTTTAATCATATACGTGAGAAAGCTATAGCAATAAAACAGTTATTAGTTAATACATTGTTTACGGTATTAACTCTTTTTGCGAACTGCCAAATACAAAGTAAATTAAATTAAAATGAATTTTCTTTTAGTAGGCTTACATTGGTCTTTGGAACGGTATTAAATATGAGTTGTATGAAATTATGAGTGATTTAATACGAACCGGTTCAGAATTTAGATTCTACTGATAATAAACAGCGAGAAAGTTGCTAATATAAGCTAATATATGTAAAATTAATATCATGTGTAAGTATATATATCTAGGATTATATGAATAATGTATGTTTCGTATCTTGACAATGGTAGAAGGTTCGTTTATGGGTAATTCTTTGTAAGGCATTGCAGTACTTTATTATATTCAATATGCATGAGCAGCAGCTTCACATAAAATAATTTTGCAAATGCTGGTCGCGTACGTGCGTGCTCGTGCTTGAGCAGGAAAATATTAATTATAACCTAAACAAACTTCAGAGTCTGGATCCGGATAACTGGTACTCCACATCATCACATCACATCACCCAACTATTAACTTTACAGTAACAGACTGTGAATGTCCCACTGCTGGGCTAAGACGTCTTCTCCTCTTTTGAGGTAAAGGTTTTTTTGAGCTTGTTCCACCACGCTACTCCAATGCGGGATGGTGAAATACACATTAGTAATTGTCACCTGTATGTGTCGAATTTCACTGAAATTTACCCTCACGATGTTTTCCTTCATCGTCAAGCACGAGATGAATTATAACCACAAATTAAACACTTGAGATTCATTGGTGCATGCCCAGGTTGGAAACCACGATCAACCCACGATTCACGGGTTCTTACCACTGAACCATCTTGACTTATTTATTAGCCTTAAACTATGAAATATTACCATCATCCCTTTTGCTCATCACTAAATTATCACATACCTACAATCTACATATTATATGTATTTTTTCCGCCACCGTCGTCGTACGTTAGACAAGAAAGTCTCTTCAAGATAGCGCGAAGCAATGTCGCAGTTCATTTGTCAAACGGCATCCCAATATATATAGAGAGGAAAACAAATATATATATATAGGTACTAATATTAGTCAGAAAGAAACAAAATGCATTATTTATAGCGATGCAAGTATAATAAACTAAGCATATAGGTGAAAACGTATTAGAAAATATAATTGACCATACGACTACGTATTTACTATCGTCTGTCTAAGACGATGATAAATACGTAGTCGTACGTCAAAAATTGATTAGAATACAAATAAATACTAACATTTATCACTTCCTATTGAATTCACTCGATTCCGTCGAGTTGGATCAAAATATTTCCAGTGCAATACTACCAAATATTATTCATTCATTGTGAAATTCTGTCATCGAATGTACAGTCATAATGAAAAACAAATAGTTTTAGGCTAAATCCAAACACGACTCGTCACAAATAAATAATCAATATTATGTCAAATAACACATGTGACGTGCTTTCGACGCTGACTGTACAATTCACAGATACGTTAAAATTATCGTATCAATAGCAACAGCGAAAGGATAAAACACGTTAATACGATAAAAAGGGTAATATTACAAAGTGAAAAACTGACACTTATATGTTAAAAACATAAGCACATGCCGACGATAGACGAACGCCACAGTTTGTACTGTGGCGTGTAAATATTCAAATCCCTTTATAAAGCTTTTTCTCTTTTTTGAGGGAATATGAAGATCCACTATACTTCATCTTTTCATAGTTACACATGGGGAAGATTTTAATGCAGACACATGGAGGTTTCGCACGTTATCTCTTGCCTCCCATCACATAATATCACACACACATAATATCCACATTTTGATTGCGAATCACTAGGCCATCTCGGCATATTATCAAAAATCTAAATATACTTTGTGAGTCTTCAATTTTGAGATTTTTTGATTAATTCAATGAGCGTTTACGTTAGCTATTTTACTATAGAACTTAAAACGACTGAACTAATTACGATACATCATTTACGTAATTTTGCCAAAAGATCTGTTACTCATAACACAGTTTAAAATAATTTAATGCGTTTGTAGAAATAAATATTCGTACAAAGATGACAACTGAATAATATGTTTCTTTATTTTTGTAAAACTTACGTCAAATGGAACAAATCTGGGAACTAAGATTATTATAATAAAACTACTTACTTTCTACAAAAAAGAAAACACATAGGTACACGAAAACAAAAAATGCCAGACATATTTAACGTCGTCCTCCTTTTTTAAAATCGGCTAAAACGTCATTTTTCAACGTAACTAAAAAAAAAGATTGTTATCAACGAAAGAAATCATAATTAATCTACGAATATAATATTTTGTCTTAAAGCTTTATTTAACAATATTTTTTTTGTACATGGTTGTCTTGTATTTTTTCTATGTAATATAAGAATCGATAATATAATTTTAGAACAATATCATAAAAATATAGTGACATCTCTTATAACGTAATGTTACTATTATTTATTACAAATCAGCGCCATCTGTTGAACGTAACGTAAAGCAAATCCTGACGTTTGAGAAATTTTTTTAAGGCGTAACAGTGTTCCTTTTCAAATATAGATGTCAGCACATAACATTTAATCATGTTGTTTTTCAAGAATACTGGTTCCACGTCATGCGGCTACTCTCACTAGCTATTTTTTCATTGATTAGAATAATTTTAAATTATTAAATAACAGCGATACTTAAGAGTAGGTAATCAATGCAAAAGTTTGTTTACACGACACCTCTCATTTTCCTATGTTTATTTTAATTAGTAATATCTCCGGTGAAGGTTTGAAGGGTCCCTTACATTGTCCCTTACGTTGTGAGGAAAATTGCAAATCTTTACTACCTACTTCGCTTTACTTGGTGTGGTTACACATGTCCATCGCCAATGTCTATGGCGGTGGTGATCACTTTCGCACAGGTGGCCCAACACCATGTAGGTCCCTACAATTTTATCCCCTGTTTCATTTATGAATTGGAGTGACGGCCACTTTTGTATTTGTTTTGACAGCGTTATTTAAAAATCAATAATAATTATCATTTAAATAAATAAATTATTTATTAAATTAGTATGTGACGTTACGAATATAAAGTTGGCATTCCAAACTATGGAATATAAGTCTATGGCGGTGGTGACCACTTTCGCACAGGTGGCCCAACACCATGTGGGTCCCAAGAAATGTTCAAATTTGATCTTTCTTTTATTCAGTATTTTACAACCTTAGCACGTTTACCGATGAACCAGTACAGGAAATAAAATTTATGACGGATGAGTATAAATAAAGTTTATACGATAATCCTCACTAAATATGAGGCCGGAAGTCTGTTAGTTGGTTTGTTATTCTGTTACGTGGTAACGGATCATTCGATTATAGTGGTATTTTTATATCAGTGTCTTACATTACGTTAGATTTTAACATACTCGTGTATAAGTACGTATTCATATATTATTATGCTTTAGTAGTAGTAGTAGTAGTAGTAGTAGTAGTAACAGCCTGTGAATGTCCCACTGCTGGGCGCCTCCTCTCCTCTTTTGAGAAGGTGTTGAAGCTTATTTCACAAGGTTGATCCATTGCGGTTTGGTGCTATTCACATGTGGCAAAATTTCAATGAAATTAGACACAATCATGCAGATTTCCTCACGATGTTTTACTGCACCGCCAAGCACGAGATGAATTATAAACACAAATTAAGCACATGAAACTTCAGTGGTGCTTGGTTGGGCTTAAACCCACGATCGTCGGTTAAGATTCACACGTTCTAAGTTCTAACCACTGGGTCATCTCGGCTTTTTATTTTACTTTAATTATATTATTACTAGCGACCCGCCCCGGCTTCATCCGAGTAGCAGAGTATATTTTTCTAAAAAAAAGCTGCGGTATTATTGTATAGCTTTTAGCCAAAGTGGGCGACAGCGGGATGCGGGGGCGCGAAGCCGGTTGCATCGCGCGTTAGTATGATTGGTGTGGGACCGCTTGAATTTATTTAGTGCGCGATAGTTTTAAAATTACGATAACTCCTAAGATATTAATCTAATTTGGGTGGTGTAAAGGGCAATTATTATAAACATGAAATGCTAAAAGTAAATAACGTATTTAATTTGATAAGGATTAATATCATATCCGTTTTTATAGCTTTCCAATTATAACATTGGTCCTCCTGACCGATTTCGGCCACGGCGGCCAATCTCAAGAGAGATCAGCCAACTGCGCAGGACATATTATAGTGCACAAGTGTGTGCGCAAACACAGGTGCACTCTCTATTCCCTAACTCTCATAATCCGATGGGACGGCAATCCGACACGACCGGAAAGAGTTTAGGCGCAGGACCAACGGCTTTACGTGCTTTCCGAGGCACGGGAGTGTTCACACTTCCAACTTCCAGACTTCGGACTGCTATTGAGAATTTTCGACAGAAAATCTAAATAACATTTTATTGCCCCGACCTGGGAATTGAACCCAGAACCCCCGAGTTAGCAGCCTTAATCCTAGCCACTAGACCAACGAGGCAGTCAACAACAACAGTTATAACATTATTATGTAACCAAAAGATAAGACATATGTCGTCGCGGAGTTTTCTGTAGTTCTATGAAAGGCGAACAATTTCACCATACATTATTTTGTTATAACTCAAAGGGATTTTACAGCGTTTTCGATGAAAGCTCCCAATTGGCTCGGTTTTTTCCGACTTCTTCAACAATTATCGTCATATTCAACAAATTTTCAGAAAACATAAATAAATTATACACGTAAACCTTCCTCTTAAATCACTTTATCCATTGGTGAAAACCGTATGAAAATCCGTTCAGTAGTTCTTTAGTTTATCGCGTTCATACAGACAGACAGGAAACGCGGGGACCTTGTTTTATAATATGTAGTGATAGTGATGATAGTGATTATAATAACTTTACAAGCCCAAGCCCATCAATCACACTTTCAAAAACTTAATTTATTAAAACATTAAGTCTTTCCAAAATATATATTCCACCGAGAACCCGTCAAATTTTAAAATTTCATTAATTTTATCTCAAATAGATTATTTAAGTTACCTTATCACGTCCAGAAAATATTACTCTTATTTTGTCGAGGAGATTGATAAGAGGTAGAATTACGATTTTGGATAAATAAATTCCTTATATCTATGACGTATCATGAATCATAGTAATTATTGCCACTGCCATTATGGCTATCGAAAACAGAAAACAAGATGATCCAATACGATAAGACAAATGCTCGACAACCCTAATGAATATTACTACGGATGTGCTCACAATGTGATTATCACAAATCACTGATTAATTTATTATTATTAGAATTATTGGACATTTATTTTAATGAACGATGAGCTGAAAGCATGATTGAGCTGTGTTTGTTTATTAATTTAATAATTTTAATTCAATACATATATATTATTGTTTTATTTTAACAACACTCATTTAATACTCAAATTTATAGCTTATTAAGTAAATTCAGTCGACGATTCCGACTTTAATAATATTTTCCCCTGAAAAAATTCTCACTAGCAGTCTGAAGTCTTTTAAGTTGACAAGATGAAATCCAGGATCAACCTAAGTAGATTAAAGGAAATGTTGATGAAATGAAGACGTAATGCACGCACAGCTTGAAGAAATATAAAGCAGAAATTGCTTAAAGAGTCAAGTATACATATATTATGAATCTACATTTCATGAATCGGTTGAGCAAAACAAACAATATTTTTATTCACATAATAATGTTATGTTATGGAGCGTTGTTCTGGAATAAATAATATTTTTTTTATTTTTTATAATATGTTATACATGTATAAATCGCCAATAATAAATTCAAAGTCATGTTTATTTAAAAGGTTAAGTGTTGGCACAAAATATTGGAACTTGCACGACAATCAGTCATTGATTTGATTGGCCTCTATTAGTGACAGAGTTTATTTATTCGTCAGTTTGTGAAGCGGACGCTATTCGATCTGCAAATGAAGAGGGAAAATACTAAAGCTGAAAAGATTAAAATACACATACTCGTTGCAGCTATTACACTTTCCATGTATGGACATAAGCAATGCTTATTGTTAAACAATGAAATATTGTAATGAAGGTTGCTTTGCCAAGGTGGCCCAGTGGTTAGGACAAAAGCTTAAGCTCAAGTAAACACCACTTACTAAAAAATTAGCAGTTCTTGCTCATTTTGATCTGAAACACTAGTCTTATTCCTCAAACCAGACTTGAGGAGAGTAAGACTGACACGTGTACTTTGACAGCAAACAGCACGCTTTCTTGTTAGCAAATCTATCACTAGTGGAAAAGGCTAGCGCAGAACCAACGACTTTACGCACTTAATGCTTGTTTATGCTCTTCAATAAACAAGGTTAAGAATTTCGACAAAAAACCCAATATACTTTACATCCTGTTTCAACTTAGAACCTCGGCGCAGGCCTTATAACTTGACATTAATCTAACATGACTAGGTATGTTTTTAATTTAATTGTTTATATATTTTTTTACAATATTTTTATAGATATAATTTAACAAATGTTTTTCTTAATATATAACGTTGGCTTCCTATGAAATAAATAAATGACAGTCGCAATTTATTATTACAAGGACATACACTTATATGATACTAAAAACACATTTTTTATAAAATTATCTCTCTTTCTGCTCATGGGAACTATTGATAATTGACCTGTATTCAAAAGCGTAGTGAAGCTCGTTGTGATTTTTTAATTTTGTGTTAGCATTGTTCATCATGTCTAGGAATGCCGTTTTAATTTTGGTAGGCGTAATCGCTTGATATAAAAAATATTTCTTCATATTCAACATTCAAGTATGCGAAGAAATATACAATGATTTTATTACAGAGCAACAAAGGAAGGGATTGCGCCCACTATTGCAGCGAACCTACCGGAGGCCACTTCCCACCTCGTTGGAAATATTTTTCTTCATTTCCCATAATCAAAAAACTGAGCCGAACGCGTTCAATTAATATCTAATATCTTCCATATCTTACCTTATGATACCTAGGGATATTTTCCGTTGACAACTATGAAATTTGGAATTTAATACTGTCTTATACTGTAGTAGTACAGGGAAATATCTGAATACTATGCATTTGTTATTAAATCTTTAAAAACAGGCTCTTTAAGCAAGGAACAGTGGTCCAAATTTTAAATTGAGTTAACCGTATCATGTGGGATATTTTTACAAAAAATTAGAAACTGCATCGGTGTGTTATTATAATATAGTTTTTTTTTATAAAATGGTATTTTAGGTTTATTGAACTATATGTCGACATAGGGCTTAGTTTGATTGGTTACATAAAGGCCTACATAAAAATGTCAGCAACAAATTCGTGGATTAAAGGACAAAAAACGTATAGCACGCTTTAAAACTGACGTAGTTAAAAAAAGATAATTTGTTCTGCCACTTCATTATACGTAGAAATTTACATAACTAAATGCAAACGTATATATTTATACAGAATGTAAGAAAACACCTTTCCGACCCTAGAAGTGGTTATTAGGTATCGGGAGTCGATTATATTTATTTAATCATTTTTAAAATTCTAAGCAAAAATTTTACTTCGAATAAAATTTAATTTAAATAACGACAATTATTGCAACAGAGGCGCGGGCGTCAGCGCTCGATAGCTCTTACCTATCGGGTAGCTCGGACGAGGTCATGACCTCAGTTGTCTATGAAATTTTCGTCATTTACAATTGAAAATGACAATTATAAAATATTTTATTATTAATATTAATATTTTTTATGGGTATTTTTTTGCATAATATTTAAAATATATGTCATAAAATATAGAACCGACTCACGATTCCTAAATTATTGAATACTGTTGAAATACGCATATTTGATATAAGCTATTTAGATTTCGTCTATTTCAGTAGAAAATCATTTCGATTTAAAAATCTTTCTGTGTTGAATACTACGTATACCACACAAACGCGCATTCATATAGACGCATTCATTAGATTCTCATCTCTTAATAGTTTTAATTTACTTACAATCTTCTTAGTAATTCAGTATATTGTTAATTACGCAGGTACGTAATTTTACGTGTCATATAATACTTTATATAATATGGTATATATGTTAATTTTTGGATTACCTAATACATAAATACGACCCTAAGGAACGCAGCACTTATCATAAATGTCAAGCAATATGGCAACTGTATTAAAAAAGAAGTGTATAATTCTAATTTTACGCTGGAGGATTTGCGGTGCATTGCTGCAGCAACGTCAATTATAAACGCAATATCTAATGTGTCTGACAATTCTCAGTTTGAATCTATATATATAAAAGAGGATCTTATATGTATGACATCGATAAACTCAGAAACTATTTGAACGATCATTATGAAAATTGGTATGTGTATGTATTTTTCTATGGAGAAGGTTTATATGCTATGCCCATTGATGTAACTCGCCACCAGGCGGCGCTGTAAAGTATCGACTTCCGCCCCGTTCAACCGATTGTCATAAAACTTCAAATGTAACATTTGTTATTGTAAATAATGAGAACGCAATTCAAGGTTTTTCAAAATTCACCACCTAAGAGGGTGAAATAGGAGTTGAAAGTTTATATGGTGAGTTGATCATTTTTTATCTAAGAAGCATGAAATTTTATATACAAGCTTTTGTTTAGAAATAAATAAATATGTAATTCAAGATTTTAGAAGAAATAAGGGTTGAAAGTTTGCATGATGACTCCGTCATTTTTGAAGTAAGTAGCATGAATAGTTTAATAGGTCAAATAGTTTCTGAGTTTATCGATGTCATATATATACAAAGATCTTCTTTTATATATATAGATTCCATCTAAGAAGCATGATACTTTATTTACATTCTTCTGTTTAGAAATAAATAATACGTATTTCAGGAGTTTTTAAAAACTACCCCGCAAGAAGGTAAAATACGGGGTTGAAAGTGTGAAATTTAATTTTAAAGCTTCTGAGTAAAAATCTATGCATATTTATTTTGTCATTTTTGGAAATTTAATCCAAAACGGTAGAAATGGGTCGGAAACTTTAGTTTAAAAAAATCTTGGGCAAAGCCGCGGGTGAACCGCTAGTTATAACATAAAACTGTATAAGCTTAACTAGGTTGACCATAAAAACACTTGATAAACATACAAACATTTTCAAACATTTTTAAATCATCTTATCATAAACATCTAATAATTTTCAATAGGCGATGTGAGTTAAATATTTTGAACGAGATAAGAGTATAATTAAATCACAACATAAACATACAACACAATATAAACATTTTAAGAATATTTTTATTGATAACGATTTTCTCAAACTATAATTATACAATGTAACAGCTATATATAGTTGTTTTAAATTAACCAACTCTCTACTAGCACTTTTGTGATCTTGAAAGTTATATAATTAGGAACCAAAAATAATTACCAAGTCAAAGAAGCGTGGATTACTGTTACGCACGCGAACAATCCTTATTATTTTGTAGTTAGAGACGTAATTAAACGTAGATTATTCTATACAATGTATATATGCCAATTCGTGAGTAACGAAATCATTTTTTATTTATTTATATTTCTACTGGAAACAATTAAAGGAACAAGAATTTTTCCACATTTTTTCACGAAAGATTAGAAGGCTCTATCTCGGTGAAAAATAGTCGTATCGAGATTAAAAAAATAGCATTTTGAAGCTTCATTCTTCTATTTTTAAGGTAAATTTTTTCTCTTATACATTTTGGTTATTGAGAAAATTGATGAAACAGCTCGAAGGAACAAATTCGCAAAGAGGCAAGCCCTGGGATGTAATAATACAATTAAATCACTGGTTCCTATACCAACTCAAGTGCACAACCACCAGGCGGCCTAATGGAAACAAAACGCTTTACATTCATATCCACACGACATTATAACGTTAACCAGCAAAGCGCAATACCTTATAATACATACCCTACTCCGGCAACCCAGCAAGACAGAGTGGAGGACCTTACCATATCGCCGAAGACGTTATATAATAACCTCAAACTCCAAAATTATCTCACATAGGCAGCCTCATTGGCAACAGAAGGAGGGACCCTACCGTATCGCCGAAGACGTTATACAGGAACATCAATCATTCTCTGGGAAGGTACCACCGACTCATAAGATATCTTAGATAGAATAAAATACACGATAGAATTAAAATCAACGGATTACAAAATGAAATTATTTTAAACAATATTTTTTGGTGGCGCATTGGCGATGTAAGCTTTGGCTAACATTTCTTACAATGCTTATAAATAGAAGTATAATATTTAATATCTATACTTAGTTACGTAATTTTTTTCTATTTCTAGACCGTATTTTCATAAAAAAAAGTATTAAATGGGCAGATCTAACTAATATGATGTCTACATTCTGTTTTAACTGTACCACTGGTTCACTTTGTATCGAAATATGTACTGCATAGCTTAGCCGTATCAATTCATGAGTGACAATAGCTTCTCGGGTGAGTACATCTGTGAAATTTCGATTTATGGAGATATGCCATTTTGGCGCGTGTATTCTTGAAATGTTAAAATTATTATGGTTAATATCGCATATCGCTTTCTGACATTTCACAACGATTTTTGCTTTGTTACAAGTGTATTTTTACAGAATTGTCTACCTTATATAGCAAGACACTATGAGCAGTCACGATGGCCTTCAACTCAATACATATATTATTTTAATTTTATCACAATTTAAATAAAATAGCAGAACACTTTTTTATTTATTATCTTTGCTATGAACAAAAAATAATATTTGACTATTTAATAACTTATTGAAGTTATTATATTTACACCAGGTTACAAAATACAAGTTCAATAAGTCTATTAACTAATTAAAGCTTACTCATATAAAATAAAGCATACACACGCTTTCGTATTCTAAAGAACAGGAAATTGATTTTGTTTTAACAATTCGGTTGTGGAAAATCAGTAACAGTGAAAATACAAAACATCGGAAGTCAGTACACGTATTAGCAAACAGAGAAACATAAATAACTAGCGAAACAATTTACCTACGAAACAGTGAGGTATTCTTACAGGCTACAGCTGTTTAGTTTGTTCCATACACCAGCCGTCTGTACGTGCTATGAATTTACGCATGTAACATATGCTTTGTGGGTATGAGATGCTCAAATATGTGACGATATAACCTCCTGAGATGTTAGTGTGTGTTGTTTTTATGTCTTCTTTTTAGGCTAAAGATCTCCTCTCTTATTGAGATGGCCTGGCTCTTATTCCACCACATTTAAACTTCAATCCACGTTTTAATGCGGGTAGGTTTATCTAACACATACAGTTTCTTCACGATTTTTCGTTCAACGTCGAGCCACAAGTTGAACTAAAAAACATATGAAGCAAATTAAAGTTCAGTGGTATTAGTCTGGGTCCGAACCCGTAATAATCGGTTAAGATTCACGTAGTCTAACCAGTGGGCGATCTCGGTATTTTATAACCAAACCATATAGGAAAAAATGGTTGTTTTTGCTTTCATTTTTAAAAAATTTCATGGTAAAAGCGACATCAGTTCTCTAAAAATTTAGGGCGTGTGGAACACTTCGATTCTCTTGCACTTTGCGTTGTAGTTTGAGTAACAGTTTTGTTTTGGCAGAGGCAGTAGTTACTAAGCTTCGAACGTGTCATAGACATTACTAGTTTAAGAATAATAAACCTCTTCGTAAATCGTCATGTTATATCCCTTACACCTGAAGTTATAATAACTCATCTAAACCAAAACACAGCTGAGCAACACCAACAAAATAAATGTGTTTAGCGGTTGAATAGTTGTTAAGCGTTTGTTTTTGTGAAACACAAGCCAACTGAAACGTTCCTCAAAGTTAAACGCTACTTAAGATTAAGAAGCTCTTAAATTAGTATGCGAAATTGGAAATTAACGGCGTCTCAAATAATTAAGTTGCATTTAATATTTAAATTACGTTTCAGTATTGGGCCGTAAGTCTTATAAAGCCGACATGTAAGCGGTTCAAACCCGACCTAGCACCATTTTTAATGTATTTAAATTATTTTGATAATGCATCTCTTGCTAAACGATAAAGAAAAACATAATAAGAAAATCTGCCAGATAAGTCCATCGCTTCCATTGCGATCGATTCTTCAAAGAGGAGATGTTTGAGATGGAGATGCCCAGCACTGGGACACTTGACAGACAGTTTCGTTACTTTAACTTTTTTAATAATATTTCCAAAGTTCATTTTGGGCAACCAATATACATAATTGCTTCTTAATAACGCTACTAGACATAATTTTCATAATTAAGTTTTTAATGGAATACAATCTTATAAATCTCAAACATAAATTAATTAATTCCTAACTTTGTTAGCGAGATTAATAAAAAAAAAGTAATTATAGTGTCAGACTACATATACGTATAAACAAAATCACTGTACAAAATAAAGCATACTTAATTTGCCTCCATACTTAAACTAGCAACATAAAATAATATTCAAATACTCTAGCTGTGCCCACGGTTTCACCTGCGTATAACTTAAATATAGCACTATGAGTAGACTTATGATCAGGGGTCATTTAGGGGAGGGGCAACTGCGCCGGGGCCTCGACAAAACAGGGGCCCAACATAACAGAAGCGATTCACTGATTTAAACCACCTTAACAATATTTCAGTCTATAATCAAATTGATTTTAAATGATATTGACTATAATGAAATTTAAATTCTGAACCTTTCAACTGTTATTGATTCAAGTTTATTGTTAATAATCGATTCGACGTATAAAGCACTTTTTTATTATTCGGTAGCAAAGTATCTCTCAGGTACAAAACATTTTCGCTACGTGCAAAAGTTAGTACCATAAAGTTTGCCGCCTTCATTTAATAGTGTCAAATACAGATAAGAAAATAATTTCCTTCAAACAAAGTTTAGAGAAACTAAGCAGCTAACTGAAAATGTTTTGGAAAAGATTAACAAATATATTCAAAACTTCATTATTCATATTTCTCATAATATTTTGTTACTTGCTTAATTTATTATATATAAAATAAGTAACGGCTTTTGGACCAATAACAGCATAATTATACGCAAACAAATTATGATTGTAAAATAAGTAGTTTTATTAATTGTCTATGTCTAAATTTTTTATAAGTCTATAGAACAATATGCCTGATGCAAGAATATCCTTTGAGGCTCCGATTTTCGATAAAAATTGAACTTTGATACTGTAAGATAAATTTAATAAAAAACTGTGGAGTGAACTTATAAAATTCTACTTTTAAAAAGTATGAAGTCATATATATACGACGCGTTTAAAACTAGCAGTCAATGTTCAAAGCGCGTTTGTGCTGTGAAAACGGTTGTGGGACAAAGCCGTCTGAGACGACGTTCGACAGGTTAACACTGGAGCCTCAGGCGCCAAGCACCAAACCGTTATATCGTACAAAGATCCTGAAAGAAATCAAATATATAACTTAATATAGTTGTTGCAATTATAAGACAAGTCCAAACTGAGAAGTTAGTTAGATTAATAATTTATATAAAAGCACTTATTACTTTTTTGTCCTAACTTATTATAATCTGTAACCGTTGTCCTCATTTTTTTCCTTAATAACAACTCTTTAGCTAGAAAATTAATACAATACAATTGATTCTTTCCTTGTCAAACCGATTAACTAAATGAATAGGTACGAATAAAAATAGTGAACCATTTACAATACGCCGTTAAAGACTTATAATTAAATTTTATGTTGTTTCACATAACATTTATATTTTTATACATAAGCAAAAAAAATGAAACAAGCTATGTATTAATTATGAGGGGTTGAAGAGGCTACGGCTATATTAATCTACCACGGCTGTCGGCTATATTGACCGAAGCTCATGGGTTCAAGCACGGGTTAGAACTTAATTATAATATGTACTTAAGCTGTGTTTAAAATTTACTAGTATAAAATATTGGAGGTATATTGTAAGGTCCAGCAGTTTGTTTTAAATCGAGTTTTTATTTTGTTTATCTCTTTTGGGATATTTTAGACAATTCGAGAAGCTGCAGCTGTGAGTCTAGCGAACATTGTGAATTATTTTTTGGGGTATTAAAAACACTTTAAGTTATAAGAACGACTTAACATATAATGCATTAATTTAGAACAAATTTGATTACCATACAAAAGGTCATCTTTTAAGGTTGAATACCTTAAAAGATAGTGATTAGAGATATATCTCTAAGCATGGGTGAATTAACCGACGCATAACAGCACAAACTAAACCCTATGTTTGATAATATAGATCTGAGCTCAACTTACAGTGGATGATCGAAATTTCTGAAATTGGCCTTTTTTAACGAAGTTCTTTTACGCGGCTTTCAGTGAGAGTGAAATGACAGTAGCCCAAAATTATGTCAAGTAACGAAATAAAGTTATGCCTACCTCTAAAATTCTCCAGAATGCGATACGTTGGGCGTTCGAATTTAGTACTGCGAGAGTGCTTCCGGAGATAGAACCTACGCCGAATTTTTGAGCGCCAAGAGGAGAGAAGCGCTTTTGTTATAATAAAATTTATAATTGAATTTATAATTTTAAATCGCTTCTTAATATTTGATTAGAAAGAGTTGCATGAAGGACGTTGAGGTACTTTTTCGTGTGACAAATTACAATGAAAATCTACATTTTGACAACCGTTCCGTAGCCAGCTACGCACCCGAGCCGCGCGCCATGCTACCTCGCAGAGCTAGTGGTAGTGACCGGCCTCGCTACCACGCCCAGAATTATTTTAAAACTGTGATATCTTCTAAGATATTCATTGAAATCAAATGATGTAAATTGTAAAGGCATTTTTTTTTCCAAAATGAAATACTTGTGTGTAAAACTTATTTATTTAGAAAAAAAGAGTGTGTGTACCTACTTATGTACACGCGTTAGAAGTTATACTTCTTTGGCGTATGGAAAAAATAAAAACACCAAAATAATATTTATTTATTCACACTGTTTAATTGTACTGTTACGAAACACGTGCTCTAAATATAAAAATACTAGAATATACAACTTGAACATAGTTATCGATTTTCATGCCACCTAGAGCTAACTTCACGATGTAGAGTTCAGGTGTCGGTGTGCGCGCGCATCGTAAAAATTCACTCTCATCAGTTTTCTCCATCGCGCCAAAAGAAGTATAACTTCAAAAAATGATCACCATGTTTATGAAAACAACTTCGCAAATAATGCATTACACAAAAAAAAATAGTGACTCAACCTTCATAGATAGACATATGCTATAGCGGAATTTTTTAGAACTTTATGAGAGGAACTACTTCGTCACAAATGATTGTTGCGCAACTTTAACCGTTTACGCAGCATACGCAACAAAAGCTATCAAAAGGTCAATTTTCCCGTTTTTGCAACATTTTTCATTGATGCTCCACTTTTTTTGGTCATAGTGTGATGTTATATGACCTAAAGTCTTCCTCAATAAATGGGCTATCCAATATTTTTTCAATTCGAACCAGTAGTCACTGAGAAAAGTGGCATTAAACAAACAAACCCTTTACCTTTGTATAATAGTATAGAGTATAGATACAGTATACAAAAAATAAATTATTTTTATTAGTCGTTTTTTGTTAGACTCATGTTTTATTAAGACAACGCCAAACGCAAAGACAACCCCAATTAAATAAATATAAAATGCAACACATAAGTTAATATCATGTTCATTTTCAAATATGTGGTTAATAAAACAAAATCATTATTTGATACAGCTATATAATATTGTCGACTGCCTCGTTGGTCTAGTAGCTTGATATAATGCCGCAGACTCGGTGGTCCTGGGTTCAAAAAGTTATTGGGGTTTTCTGTAACGTATACGCATTCTGATATAATTAATTTAATATTATTAAAAGCAGATATAATTTAAAGTTCATAATATCATTAAATTCCGTTTAATAACATTTCACAAAATCAAACAATTACCATGAAACCCGCGACGTATTTTCCTTGCAGTGGTGAAGTTTTGTTTTAATTAGGAAGGTTGAGGTTTTTGTGTCGAATCCGTCTGCTTATGCGCCACCAACATGGAACGTGTAATTGTAATGTTTTAATTTAAACAAAAGTTCCCTCTACAAACAACTGTCTCTGTTTGAACTCAAAACGGGGTAACGAAATATTTAATACTGGCTATTTATAATCTGTGAGGGATGTTTTGACGTTTGAATGGTTTCAACGAATTGCAACTTAAGTCAACTATTGTTAACGTCATCAAGTCTTAATATTTATTGTAAGCTAAAAACAACCTTTATAACTCATTTTACCTGGTAGGAGGGGATTTCAGATGCCAGTCTAGAGTCTAGGTGGGGTAACACCCACGCAGGAGATTTTTATTTTTACCGTTCCGGTTCCGTTGATCCAGTTTGAAGGGTGAGTGAGCCATTGTAACTACAGGCATAAGAGACATACAACCTCACTTCCCAAGGTTGGTGGTAAATTGGCGATGTAAGGAATTGTTATTATATTTTCTTATCTCAACAATGTTTGGTGGTAAACACTTACTGTCAGTTGATCTATTTGCACGTCTGCCTGCGTACAATATAAAAAAAAATCTAGTATATTCACACATATTCTACTAGACACTACAGTGTATGGTGCTGTTGCTCCTCTGAATAGCAAGATTTATACATTGAGGAAGTAAGCGCTGGTCCTTAATTCAGTGAGAGCGTGTAGCTACTTCTAGTTTTTTTTCTTATTGAATATATTACTTGAAAATTAACATCGATATCAATACATTATGGGAGTATAAATAATTTGGGAGTGTGAGGACCATTCATATAACTAAAATGTTTTAAACAAAGATTATTTTTCATAAGCTGTTTACTTTACCAAATAGGGTATACGATAAATACATAAAAAATATATCAACTTGAAACATCCGACAAATCCCGGCGAATCCGCGCTTAGAATCCAACTCAAAAAGGTAATAAGGCAATTTCGATGAAAATCCCTTAAGTAATAATGTGTCGAAAACGTTTTATAAATTTACACATATTGTGTTCGCAATCGGCGATGTCGCAGATGATCAGAATACCGAATGGCTTTGAATAAGTCGTAGACGATATTTGATTTACACCTTTCACGCATAAAACTGTAACGTGTAACGTTGACGTGATTCTATGGATTTTGTTTTTACTGTATCATAAATGGTTATATTTAAATATTTCCTGGTTTCTTTCGATTATCTACACTAATAATATAATGATATAAAGAGGAAAACTTTGTTTGTTTGTTTGTAATGAATAGGCTCAAAAACTACTGCACCGATTCTAAAAATTCTTTCACCATTCGAAAGCTACATTATCCACGAGTAACATAGGCTATATTTTATTTAAGAAAAAATAGGGTTACGTAAGATATTTGGGTTTTTCGGACACAAGGTGTAAAAAATCAACCAGAAAAGTTACTTATTTTGGGTACGCTGCCTAAACTATAAAAGATAGAACCATAAAATGTTCTAATTAATTGTAGATCTTATAAATATCTACAAAACAGTCCGCAACACGCTATACCTATCTATGTCGAGTGAGGCACAACAACCATTTTTTTATTTAAAAATCTTGAACTTTTTTGGACTACATTTAAACGCGTTTATTTTACTCATGCTATTAATCCTTATCAAAATAAATTATTTCATTACTAAGTACAGTTTATGTAGATAATATTTGGTTTTTGAATGATTACAATTGGACGTTTGGTTTTGAAGTTATAGCGAAATTAATATATTACGATTTCTACTGCACGGCCGGGTGCGCGTGCGGGAGGGGTTTAGATGGCGGCTCAGACGCGAGGTCGGGTCGGTGCGATTTTTAACCGATTTCAAAAAAAGGAGGAGGTTATCAATTCGTCTGTATGTTTTTTTTTTGGTGTTGTTAGCTCATAACTTTCGACTGGATGAATCGATTTCGATGATTTTTTTTTATTTGAAAGCTGGTCCTTCCCTTGTGGTCCCATTTTTTTTGGTCGAGTTTTGACAATGGAATCAATGAGAAAACCATATAAGTCGTAAATTTGCATGAGGTATGTGCGCGACAAATGCACGAATAACTCAATATCACGCCAACCGATTTCGATGATTTTTTTATTGGAAAGAGTGTACTTCAAGGATAGGTTGATGAAAGTTTGGTTAGATTCTGATTATGGGATCGGTGACAAATTAACGGAACTCTTCAATTCTTAGGAGCAAATTAACGATACTCGGCCGAATCATTTTTAGGCTATCCAGATTTTTCAGTCACCTACCGTAACATCGTTACGATCAAGTAATTGTAGTACTATTGTATGTATAACCATTGATGTCGATGTCAGCCAAGGAAACACTTTAATATACCTAGCAATAATAATACATCTTTTAAAAACAAACAAAAACTTACACAAGTTTACGTTTACGTTACGTTACGTTTAAGTTACGCGTGCGACACAAGCACATCTCACCTATAACTATGTATGTAGTTATAAACCCACCTTGGCTGACATCGACTCCAAAAATAATAATAATTATAATAACATTATTAACCACACAACAAAATCGTACCTACGTATTGATGAGTAGAAAATAGTAAGTTAATTATCAAATTATAGAAGAATACGCAATTATTTTTTTACTTTTTAGTGCATATAAATTAGTGTTTCCCTTGAAGTCGGTTTTTGTTTTGTTAAATTTTTGTTTTTTTTATATTTCGTTCTTAAAACTACACGTACGCAAAAGTTCTTCTCAGAGCTTAACAACAGTTCTTTTCAGAGCTAGAATATTACACGCTAGTTACATTTCCCTAAACATTTGAAAATGCCTAAGAGCCAGGTCTCAAATTTCTAAACATAGTTCTCAAATTTCTTTATACAAAATTCATTTCGGAAAATAATATAAAATTTGATACTATTTTCGATTCACAATTTAAGCGATAATGGCGTACACATAAAATATAGATATAATATTATGCTGTCGCGGATTTTTTTGTAGAACGATATAAGAGATATATTTCCACCATACATTATTTTCGTGTACCTCTTACGGTTTTTGCAGGCATGCCAGAATAGCTTGCAAATAGGAGTTATTTTTTCGAATGTATCACGTACACTTATTGTTATATTTTGGCCAATTTACTCAATAGCTTTATAAATTATAGCTAATTTGTTATTTTGATGTATGAGCTATATTATTGTAAAGTTTCATTAAAATCTATTCAGTACTTTTACGTGAAAGGGTAACAAATGTCCATACATCCATACAAAATTTCGTTATATTAGTAGGAAGTAGAATTATTATATGCCCTGTACTGAACACACGTACACTGTACTGTATGGGCGAATAAATCGATTGGTGAATGTTTATATCTTATTGATTAAAAAATGCACGGGATAAAATTCTTATTTTACCCGTACGAAGTCGGGACGATGGTACTGAGTATTAAATTTAATTATTAAACGGTGTGTATGGCGAAGAAACCTCTAACGCATACATTCATAATAAAATTTAAAATGTTCATTTCTAACAGTAATCGGCATTGTTGTTTGTGTGTATACCATTGTATAGAAGAGATTTGCACACATAGGAATATTAAGCCTTTTCCATTAGGATATAAATAAATATAGAATTTTGTAGTATCATAATGGTAAAATGGTAATAATTGACCATCTTCTACTTCTCTCAATATGTGTTTAAAAGTGCGAGCAGAGCAAACATAATGAGTATGAGAGTATAGATAATTTTTAAATTATGTATGATTTACAGGTATCAAAGCAAATACTAAGAAACAATGATTTTTTTTCCTAACAATTGCGAAAACATTTAAATTGTTTTATTAAATTAATACGAAGATAAAGTCCTAAAAACGTTCCTTCGGAGCTTTGAATGGCTAAATAATTTTGTTCGGATAGAGCATTTGGAGTGTAGAACATGGAGTTAATTTATTATTTCAACGGCGGGCCGCGGACAAAGGATTTAGCTTTGTTGAATTATGCAAATAAATTCACCATCCTGTAACATTTGTTAGAAATGTCTTTATTTCGGCTGATTTCTTAAAAGGCCCTTGAGTCTAATCCTGCTTTAAGCTGTTGAATGTTCTTAAGTGAAACAAATGTTCAGACGTATACCTGATTGAGATCTCTTTTATATAATGAGCTTTTATAACGAAGGATGGTTTGATTTTGCAGCTGATTTTGGTGATGGATTAGTGGATAGGATACGTGTATAGGATCATTGATTCAAATCTTAGCCAAGCACCACCAAATTTGCATTTACTTATTTGCTTGGTGAATAAGAAAACTATCATAAGGACAACTATCATTATTTACTCGGTGGTAGAGCTTTGTGCAAGCTCGTCTGGTTAGGTACCATCCACTAATCAGATATTATACCGCAAAACAGCATACTTTGTACTCTTGTGTTCCGGTTTGAAGGGTAAGTGAGCCAGTGTAATGTACAGGCACAAGGGACATAATATCTTAGTTCTCAAGGTTGATGGCGCATTGGCGATGTAAGTGATGGTATGTTAACCATTCCATTCTTACAATGCCACTGTCTATGGGCTTTGGTGACCACTTACCATCAGGTGGCCAATGCTCGTCCGCCTGGACGACACGACCGGAAAGATTTAATGCGGAGGACCAACGGCTTTACGTGCTTTCCAAAGCAAGGGAGTGTCCATACTTCCAACTTACAAAATTCCAGGGCTGCTACTGAGAATTTTCTGACAGAAAAATCCAATAACTTTTTATTGGCCCGACCTGGGAATTGAACCCAAGACCTCCGAGTCAGCGGCCTAACGAGGCTTGCGAGCCCGTCCGTCTACTACCAATTATATAAAAAAAATAAGCGATACTGTTTAAAGTTCCTAATTATAGTTTAATATTGACCAGATACTCGTACATTGTATTAAAAGTTTCGCCACAGACACGTCTTAGACGTAATCGTATAACTCGATAGAACGTTCGGCGGAATACTCGTGGGATGACTCGTGAGTTCAGGTCCTGCAAAGTAACAACTTATGATTCGATTAATTGATTCAAATAAGCATTTAATACTATGTCACTGCATTTTCGAGAAGCTGACTAGAACTGAGGCACGTAGATGTAGATATTGTGTAAAGAATGTATTGATTATTCGCAATTAAGGGAGAAAAATCACCCAAAATCATGTAATTGTGACTGCAGTTTTGAATATAAAAAACTCAGATAATTCTTAACTATTAAAAAATACGTTATTTGATGTCATGGAATACATTTATATATAGAAATAAATAAACATCTCCCAATTCATAGAAATAAGAAGATTAAAGTTATAAGAAGTTATAGGTACTTGGTGGTAGAGCTTTGTGCAAGCTCGTCTGGGTAGGTACCACCCACTCATCAGATATTCTACCGCAAAACAGCAGTACTTGTTATTGCTGTGTTCCGGTTTGAAGGGTGAGTGAGCCAGTGTAATTACAGGCACAAGGGACATAACATCTTAGTTCCCAAGGTTGGTGGCGCATTGGCGATGTAAGAGATGGTTAACAGCTCTTCAACTTCAACAGGTCAGCTAGATTTTAATATCTTGCTTCTATAGCTGTGTAAAGAAAATCATAATTACTTTTATGATTTCTTAGAATTTATTTAATTATAATAATGATTTACTATTAACTTATTTCTTAAAAGTGAATAAACAGATTGTAAACATCTAAACAAGGGCATTACTATTGGTCAGTTTCTGACCAATAGAATCGCTACAAGTTGGCACCTAAGATAACGTCTTGCACTTTGATGTGGGTTTTGTATTCAGTCTTCATGGTAAGCCCAGACGTGTTAGACCATAAGGTGGAACTCAATATTGTTAAACTGATAAATGAAATGTTAAATTATGTAGTTTGTGTTTATCAGTTATAATTTAGAATGTTAAATTAATTATTTAGTTTGTGTTTGTCAGTTGTATTTTAGAATGTTTAATTATTTAGTTTGTGTTTATCAGTTGTATTTTAGAATGTTAAATACTGTTATAGTTATAATTAGTAAAATATTGTCTTTGCTAAAGTGTCCTCTTCTATGAGTTATAATTTGAGTAGTTATTATCAATACGTCAAATATCAGAACCGATACAGACGAGGTCATCGGTTCTGTACTTTTAAAAATTCTACTGGAGCTCATTTTTCCGACATATATATCTGGAATATTCAGCGAAATACATTTCAATCTTAAAACAATAATTATAATAGTTTAAAATCATTTTAAAAATAAAAGGTGAAAAATAACTTTAAAATGTCTGAGATTTTTATTCAAATTATCTAATATAGGTTCTACTGTTGCCTACAAAATTATAAGAATATATTAATTATATATATATATTTTTTAGCAATGAAAACAGTCATAATATTATATAACACCGATTATGTGAGAGACAACCAGATAAACGTACCAAAAAAACGCAACATAATATGATAACTATAAATATCTTGATAAATAAAAGTTCATGTTAGTGTTTTTAATACGAACTAAACTGAAATACCAAACCTATTACTCATTTTTTAACTTAATTGATTAAAAAATGTTGTTCATAAAGTGAATAATAGCATGATCGATGGAGACAGTAACACGATAACAGAAAGGTGCTCGTCATAGTCACGTCTCTTGTTTATTAATGGAACAACTGTATATATTATGAAGTGACTGCAAATCAAAGGGGTACTTACTTGGGTTTCGACTTTCGAGCAGTTGCAAATACAGTACTGCGTTCTGGAAGACGACTCCAGTTCTGTTTTCATAGTGATATCGAGAATCACTAACCATCGTCTCTTCGATAGCTTTGTAAACTGTAGCTGTCCTAAATCGATTTGTAAGTATCACCAAGAAAATCTTTAACGTAGTAATTTATGTATTGGTGTATGTATACTAGATGTTATTCTACTATGTACTTTGTAAATGTTAGCTAGTTTGAATATCGCGACAGCAGCCTTAGGGTTCCATGTAGAAAAACTATAAAATATAAATAAATACCCACTTGTAAACTACCGTAACGTAAAGTTTTTATTACATTTAATTTGGGTTACCAGCTTTTGAACTTATATTATTAGTATTTGGAATGTCTAACTCTTTGTTTTGTAAATCTTTGAGGATTTGTGTTGGATCGGTGTTGGACATTTGTCTGCCTTGTTGGGCTGGTGGCTATCTTATAAGGCTGAAAATCTCGAGGACCTGGTTACAATTTCCAGGTCGAGCAACTAAATAGTTATTATCTTTCTCTTTCAAGCAATTCTAAGTCGGAAGTCCCAGGGAAGGATACTTCCTAGCCTAGCTAATGGGAGACTAGCTAATGGGATACCATTAGCTAGTCTCCTTGAGAATGACCGCCATGGCCAATATTTGTACGTAGGACTTTGAGTGCAGGTATTTTATTTTATTTTATTTATTTAAATTTATTATTTTATTATTTATTATTTTATTATAAGGTATATATATTATAGCCTGTTTTATCGAAGGAGTAAAGACAAACAAACCTTATAGATAGATTTACATATTCTATGTTATTTGCTAATAGCTTCGGTATAGTTGCCCCACGAACAATTCTTGATTATTATATTTTGATTTTTAACACGATACTTAACCTTTTTATAAACACTAATTTTATTTCCAAAGTTTCTGATATTAAGTTTGTTGACATTCAAAACGTGAGTTATTATTTTTGCGACTCCATAATTAATATTATATGTTATCCAAGATCTCGAACAATGATATCGCGAGTATTCGTTGTCAAAGTTGTTTATTTGTTTTAACTTCTTCTATATAGGCTATGTAGTGTGCACCCTTACCTGCAGGACGATGACGATGACTCGCCACTGTGGTGTGGACCGGGATACCGTCTAGCAAACGTTGGAGGCGTGCCCCGTGTGGAACGTGGAAAGGTAGAGCCGTCCACGAGGTCGAACAAGACCTCCCTCCACGAGCAATTTATGTTTATATTTATTATGTTATTTATTTATTATGTTATTGTGTTTATATTTCAATTCAATTAAGTATTTTTTCTAAAAATTAAATAAGATGTGAATAGACAATAATTTGTATCATTACATGAGTCAAATGGAAAATTATAATTATACACCAAATGCATAAAACCAAGTTAACCTTATTAATAATAATAAAAAAATCCGAAACATAGACAAACTAATATATTCTACGGAATCCACTGGAGTTCCAAGCGTGTCTTTAAAGGTTAAAAAAAAAACTAATATATTTAAAAAGACTTCAATTCATTCCTTTTGTAAATATTCAGATGCGATCGCTGAAACATTAGTTTATTTTTATCATATAAAAGTAAACTAATGCTTATTTATAAAAATATCATATAAAATTATAAAATATTTAAAAAGACTTCGTTCCGTTCCGCTTCCGCATTTCATTAATTCCTCCGCTTAAGCATTAGGATAAAAATAAACTAATGCTTAGCGATCGCATCTGTATATTTACAAACGGATTGCAATTAAACCTTAAGGGGAGAGGAAGTCTAAATCCAGTACAGGAGGACACTTACAGCTATTGACATATTGATTATATGATAAACAACTTAATTAATATGTAAATGACATCGGTAACAATAATTATTATAAATGAAGGAGACAGATATTTCTAGTTTTATCTGAGTATATAACGCAATATTTTGACTGCGAAAGAAAAATATCATAATAAACTTGATTTTCAATACTAATGCAACATCAAATATTGATTGTTTTATTTATACATTACAAATGTAATGTCTTCCTGACCGATTTCGGTCACGGCGACCAACCTCAAGGCAGATATATACACTACGTAATAAGTATGAACATATTTAAAATGTCAAATTTGGTAAATGTAAAAAAATCCTATAAAAGGTTATTAATCTTTATTGATATTGGTGATTTTTAGGTGATAGCACCTGCATATAAAGTGATTGCTTTCAGGTTTTAACAAAACTGTTAGTTGACAAAATAGTGAAATAATGATCTGTTCAAAAAACAAAACCACATAAGAAGAAAATTAGATCCTATAGAAAATTTCAACTCATACATCAAAATATCTACATTTTTTACTTACACACTTACATAGGTGTATTGTTTTTAATCCAATTTTAAATGAGATCTAATTGAAATATCCTCCCAAATAAAAAACAACCAAATTGAAAAAAATCTTGTTGAAGTCAGCTAAAAACTATAAATCTGCGCAATTCAAAAAAGAAGTTTTTTGATGACATAATAAGCTAGAATAATTCAAGAAACTGAAGAAGAGGATGAGCTTAAAAAAATTCACGAGCATGTCCATGCGCAAGTCACCGTTGAGTAGCGTAATGAAGAGCAGGTCGGTGCCCTCAGATGGTACTAGGCGAACATGAGCAGCTTGTATGTTTTTAATTTCACGCTCTAAGCAACGAGAAGCCAACAATTTTATGAACCAAATTTTCACGCACGCTACTATAATTTCTTTAGTGTTTTTCAGTAAAATCTCGTTTCACAAACAGGTCATGGCTCAATGTTTCATCGCTTGCTTTATCATTCTTGGCGATACCTGGTTTTTCCAACGACTATCGATCGAACCTAACATTTAGGGGGGAAACTATAAACATCAATGCAACGCTTATTTTGCTGAATTATGTACGAGTCTAGAAGCAAGCAGGAACAGCCCTACACTATAATTTAATATTACAATGACAGCGTTTTATATTCGTATACTTCTCTTACAAGAACAATGAAATATTCTCGTCAACTTAAGAAAATATGTTCGTGGATTTAATTGGATGAATTAAAAATGAAATCAATGAAAATCGGTCAAAGTTTACGAAGTCCTTTTCTTTAGCCCGGTACTGTGTAACGAAGCGCGTTGGCTCATTTTATTTGCATAAATTTGGTTTCAGTTACCGCTTTTAATATTCGCTTTCTGTGTAATTAGAAAATTCGGAATATTTGTATTTTATTCAAAATCAAGATGTCATTGATTTAATTAAGCTGTAAAGTTTTCATCGCATTTTTTACTTTTTCGTTATATTCAAACAACCAAGTTCCGTACTAAATTCAGTCTTCTTTTGATTTGTTTGATGATGATGATGATTATGTCTATTAGCTAATTGTGCAGTACACATTATAGTGTAGAAGTGTGTGCGCAAACACAGAGCCACTCTCTATCTCGCCACACTCGTAATCTGATGGGAAAGCAATCCGACACGGCCGGAAAGAGTTGAGGTGCAGGACGGACGGCGTTACGTTCTTTCGGAGGCAATAACTTGTTCTTTGGGTATTGACCCAAAACCTTAGGATGAGCGGCCTTATATCTAGCCACTAGACCAACGAAGCAGTCAAATTACTAGCTCTTAAAAAATGTTTCTTTCAATTTATACAGGTTTTTTTATTTATAGTGTTTGCTTAAATATATATATAAATATATTGCTTTTATGTGCAACATTTATTGATGCGCTTCGGGGGTAACACCAATCTTGTTAATATTTGGTTTTGTTTGGTATATACATATAGTCATTATTATTTAAATGTACCTGTTTGTCCTGAATAAAGAATTACTTATTCTTTTATTACCTCTATATAATATTATTGATAAATTCGTACGACATTGAGAGTGCCTTTGTAGCTCAAAAGAGATTCATTCAGGCAATATGTGAGTGTCCTCTACTACGGATTGGAAGTTCTTACTTACTGTGTCTATATATTTAAAATTTGTACAATGTTTTTGGTAGCAATAAAAGAAGTCCTGGTTAGTTCACAATATGAATATTGCATAGTGATGAAGGGGTAATATCAATTAGCATAATTTTTATAATCATAATTTTAATTAAATCACATTATATTCGGATTCGATGATTCACATTTGCTGGGCGTCCCAAGACGATCGCGTTGTTTTATGAGAGCCAACATCAGTTCTGCTAACTTAGTTAACGCGTATCTTATATCCCATGTTAATGAAATGTGCTTGTGGAATGATTTTAATAGGACCAATACAATTATAAAGTTTTCAATAAATGTAGATTTCTTCACGCACGGAATGAATTTCAAACACAGCCAAACAACCAACCAACCAAACAACATATTATGTCTATTTGTCATCCACGGGACCCACACTATAGACACTTAGAACTTTTATTACTATTACAATACATGTTAAAACAATTGCCAATTCAAATAAAATGTTTGTATGTGTAAGCAAATCAATTCACCGTAATCAGAACATTGCAACAATCGGAAAGTTCCTTTATCGAATTTCAATATCGCTTCGTAGCGTGTTTCCGTGCAATTGGTAACTTTGATTGTTCAAGATCTTCACTCCCAATTTTGTTTCTTTGACGTTACAAACTTTATTACGATAATTATTGCAATAAGATTTTTTTTTTCAATATAAATAAATTAAAATATATAAATATTCGAAACTAAGGCTTTTTAGGGTTCCGTACCTCAAAAGGTAAAAACGTCCGTCCGTCCGTCCGTCTGTCTGTATGTCAAGCCCATCTCGGGAACGCGTGGAGGTATCGAATTGAAATTAAAACGATATACTCAAGTCCACAGTCTCTTGAAGCTGTGAAAAAATAAAACTTCTAAGTTTACGTAAAAAAAGATACGGCCAGCAAAAACGTATATTTCGACACTCAATGGAATCAAAATCACGTATAGGGAAAAATCTGAAAACTATATATTTGTAATTAAATCATAAAAAACAGGGTCTTTTTGAAAGAAACGGCGGTCCAAATTTTGATTCGAGTTAACCGTGTCATGGGGGTTATCGTATGAAAGGGCTTCATTGGCACAAGCTTAAATAGATTTTTAATTATTTTTATGATGTATAGTTTACGACAATTTTGGTATATGTAGTACCTACGTAACAGTTTGCACTGTTATGCATACCTGCTTATTCAATTTAAAATTTTGTAATTAACATACATACCTTAAATATTTACCTACAAATTTGTACGGAACCCTCGGTGGGCGAGTTCGCCTCGCACTTGTCCACTTTATTTTTGTATTGATTTTTACTTCAATTTGACTGATCTATGTATTCAAATGGCAAAAAATATATATATTTATAAGCAATCACTAGATCATAGTAGATTTTGAAAGTTCAGAGCATTTTATTATTTTGTAATCGTGGTATACCACAACATTATTCATGATAATACATACAACGGCTTATAGATACATATTGTGAATTAAATTAGTTATTTCGAAGACAATAGCTCAGACAAGACGCTATCCAAGACTCCTACAAAGTGAAGTTAAAAAAAAAACGTTTTCTACTCGCTTGCCGCATTCGATTTCAATTTCTGGATAATCGAGATCTTGCTCAATTGAACACTCGATTACTCGTTTACGAGGACACCCTCGCTGTTTGAGTTTGCCAAGTTTGATTGCGTTTGCATTGCGCAAGGATATTATCTCGGAATAAAATTAATGCCTCCGGTTTTAGGGGTACCTATGAAGTGTTTAATACGTTGGGTTTCATCTTATGTGTGTCATTCTTACGTCGTGATTGATATTTATTTATACTTTATTGATTGAGACATCATTGCGTAGTTCACCTTTAGACTAAGCAGATATATTGGCAGCAAATGTAAACATCCATCAATATATTTCGGACTAATATATATTTATGTCATAGGAAGGCGGACGAGCATATGGGCCACCTGATAGTAAGTGGCCACTGGCCACGCTCATTGACATTGGCATTGTAGGAGATGTGCGCCATCAACCTTGAAATCTAAGATGTTATGTCCTTTGTGCCTGTAACTACACTTGTTCACTCACCCTTCAAACTGAAACACGACATACCAAGTACTGCTTTTTTGCGATAGAATATCAGATGAGTGGGTAGTATCTACACAAACGAGCTTGCACAAAACTCTACCACCAAGTAAACACGTACAAAGTACGTTTTATTTATACATATGTACATGTTATATGATACTAAATAGTAATAATGTTAATAGTGTCCGTAATTAATCATATTTCTTTTCTTATTGAAAAATGTCCATAGCTATATTTATTTTGAAGTAGTATAAAATAATAAGTGGTTGATGAAAAGTTACATCAGTACGAGTAAATTTGAAAACTTTAAAAATGTACAGGAAGAATATTCTTTGAGTAGTTTTAACGAGGTAATAATACTTGTGGTACGTTCTGTAATAAAATTGGCCTGGCTTAATTTTAAATACATTTTTTTTAAATTAGTTATCGTACATCGTAAAAGGTTATATTTTTTGATGATTACATTAAAAGTGTACATTCGTGGAGCGAAAGTCGAGCAGCGTACCAAATAACACTCAAACCATCTCGTTAGTAAGCTACAAACAAGAGATTTTTAGTGACTAGTCCAAAGAGGAAATAGTCCTGTAAATAACTACTAATTTTTTATATAATTAATTCTCTACATGGTTCAATTTTTTTTAACTGGGCAATAAATATTGTCCATTGTATAAATGGTAATCGGTTTATGCGTCTATCGGCGAACGTATCATTGTTTCCACAGCTTTTATTATATTATATTATTATTACGCAAAAAATATTTTTATAGTATATACTTTTATGAAAAAAAACAACCACGTATTCGTACTCCATTTCATTTTTAATTTTGTACTCACGCTACTACTCACTATTTATACGTGCTCCGTATGTAATCTATATATATAAAGGAGATTTCCACGTATATACTCACTCATCACGATATCTCTGGAACCAAAAGGCGTAAAGACTTGAAATTTGGTAGAAATATTCCTTTCGCCGAGTAGAGGTCAGCTAAGAACGGATTTTTGGATATTCCACCCCTAAAGGGGCGAAACAAGGGATGAACCGTAGTATGTAACTCCGTCATTTTCAAAGTTAGAGCAATGATATTTTATACACAATTTACAGGTTAGAAATAAATAAGTACACAAATCAGAGTTTTCCAAAATTCACCACCTAAGAGGGTGAAATAGGGGTTGATAGTTTATATGGGAAGGTCGTCATTTTTTATGTAAGAAGTATGAAATTTTATATACAAGCTTTTGGTTAGAAATAAATAAATATGTAATACATTATTTTTGTAAATTTACCCTCCAACAGGGTGAAATAGGGGTTAAAAGTTTGTATAGCGGGTCCGTCATTTTTCATGTAAGAAGCATGAAATTTTATATACAAGCTTATGGTGAGAAATCGATAAATACGTATTTCAAGGTTTTCGAAAATCTACCCCCAAGGGGATGAAATAGGGGTTGAAAGTTTGTATAGCGGGTCCGTCATTTTTAATGTAAGAAGCATGAAATTTTATATAATAGCTTTTGGTTTGAAATAAATAAATATGTAATTCAAGATTTTTGAGAATTTACGCTTCAAGAGGATGAAATAGGGGTTGAAAGTTTGTATAGCGGGTCCGTCATTTTTGATGTTAGAAGCATGAAATTTATTATACAAGCCTCTGTTTAGAAATAGAAAATCTATATATATATATATATATAATTATATATGAGATTTCCACCAATATATAGACTCATCACCATATCTCTAGAACCATTAAGCGTAGAGACTTGAATTTTGGTAGGAGTATTCCATTCTCCGAGTAGAAGTCAGCTAAGAAAGCTGATTTTGTTCAACTCTCATCCAGATTTTTCACATAATATATCATTATCATTGACTTTATATATAGGAGAGCCCATACCAAACATCATTAACAGTTGCCAAAGTAAGAGTAACCGATTTCATGATGTTTTATTGATAAACTAGCTGTTGCCCGCGGCTTCGTTCTTTAACTATACTAATACATATTTTAAAGAGGTAAAATTGTTTTTTTTTTGTATGTTTGTTTGTAATTTTTTTTATAGTATAGTTAGGCGCACGAGCAAATGGGCCACCTGATGGTATGTAGTGACTAATGATAGACATTGGCATTGTAAGAAATGTAAACTAACGCTTTTATCACCAATGCGCCACCAAACAAATTTCGTTTAAAATGTTTCAATTTTGTAATCTATCAATTTTAATGATATTGTGTTTTTTTCTTCCTTTTATTTTATTTTGCACAACTCAAACGTTTTAAAAAATAGAGTAATGTCGCTTTTTTGGCGGGCGTTAATACCAGACGGCATCACAGTTTTATAGTATAGCAATTCTTATCGTACACGTTTTGTTAATGATCTGATAATTATAATGCTTTTGAAATAAAATTATTATTTTTCAATTAAAAAAGAGGTAAATTAGTTATTTTGTATGTTTGTTTGTATCCTAATTTAACATTTTTGCATTGAAAACCATACAAATATACAAACTAATAAGAATGAAATTGAATAAAGGAGGACAACGCTGTTTAGTGTGACAATAAAAATAATAATAATGCCCTCCGGACCAATTTTGACCACGGCGGCCAATCTTAAGAAAGGTGTGCCATGAAAGTTTTATTATAATTATTAATATCTTGGCCACTTAATATGGGATAAAATTGTCTATTACACTTATTTGAATGAATACTTTAGAAGATATTATTATGTTCATTAAACCAGAATCGATGGTAACATTGACAGGGATGTGAGGAACCGGATAAATGTAAGGTGGATGAAATGGCGACAGGTGGACGATTTGTGAATGCCCTTGAAGATCAAAGGGAAGATTCATAAGACCGTTAAAATACCTGTCATGATGTTCTGAATGTTGGGCAGCCAAAGAAGATGATGTAAAAAGAATGCATGTGGCAGAGATGCGAATATTAAGAGGGATGTACGTTGTAACTAGAATAGACAATATAAGAAACGAGTAAATCAAAGGAAGTCTGGAAGTAACACCGATAGCTGAAAAACTAAAGAGTAATAGATTAGCGTGGTATGGGCATGAGAAAGGATGAAAAACATGTTACTAGAATGATGATCAGTATGAAAGTTGATGGATATAAGGGAAGCCAAAGAAAGTGTGGATGGATACTGTAAGAAAGGTGTAAGTACGAGTGACAGAAAGAAGTGAAAGAAAAAGAAATATTGGACCAATCCTACGTAGTGGGATAAGGGCAGAAAAAAGAAGACTAGAAGATATCATCGATTCCTTAACATTTTCTTTAGTTGTTCATTATTACAATGCCCTATACTGAACATACACGGTAATGTACGGGCGAATATTATTATATATTTTATATATATAACGTTATTGATTTAAAAAATGCACGGGATTAAATCCTTATTTTACCCGTACGAAGTCGGGACGGGCAGCTAGTTATATATATATATATATATATATAGATTTTCTATTTCTAAACAGAGGCTTGTATAATAAATTTCATGCTTCTAACATCAAAAATGACGGACCCGCTATACAAACTTTCAACCCCTATTTCATCCTCTTGAAGCGTAAATTCTCAAAAATCTTGAATTACATATTTATTTATTTCAAACCAAAAGCTATTATATAAAATTTCATGCTTCTTACATTAAAAATGACGGACCCGCTATACAAACTTTCAACCCCTATTTCATCCCCTTGGGGGTAGATTTTCGAAAACCTTGAAATACGTATTTATCGATTTCTCACCATAAGCTTGTATATAAAATTTCATGCTTCTTACATGAAAAATGACGGACCCGCTATACAAACTTTTAACCCCTATTTCACCCTGTTGGAGGGTAAATTTACAAAAATAATGTATTACATATTTATTTATTTCTAACCAAAAGCTTGTATATAAAATTTCATACTTCTTACATAAAAAATGACGACCTTCCCATATAAACTATCAACCCCTATTTCACCCTCTTAGGTGGTGAATTTTGGAAAACTCTGATTTGTGTACTTATTTATTTCTAACCTGTAAATTGTGTATAAAATATCATTGCTCTAACTTTGAAAATGACGGAGTTACATACTACGGTTCATCCCTTGTTTCGCCCCTTTAGGGGTGGAATATCCAAAAATCCGTTCTTAGCTGACCTCTACTCGGCGAAAGGAATATTTCTACCAAATTTCAAGTCTTTACGCCTTTTGGTTCCAGAGATATCGTGATGAGTGAGTATATACGTGGAAATCTCCTTTATATATATAGATTATATATGAGATTTCCACCAATATATAGACTCATCACCATATCTCTAGAACCATTAAGCGTAGAGACTTGAATTTTGGTAGGAGTATTCCATTCTCCGAGTAGAAGTCAGCTAAGAAAGCTGATTTTGTTCAACTCTCATCCAGATTTTTCACATAATATATCATTATCATTGACTTTATATATAGGAGAGCCCATACCAAACATCATTAACAGTTGCCAAAGTAAGAGTAACCGATTTCATGATGTTTTATTGATAAACTAGCTGTTGCCCGCGGCTTCGTTCTTTAACTATACTAATACATATTTTAAAGAGGTAAAATTGTTTTTTTTTTGTATGTTTGTTTGTAATTTTTTTTATAGTATAGTTAGGCGCACGAGCAAATGGGCCACCTGATGGTATGTAGTGACTAATGATAGACATTGGCATTGTAAGAAATGTAAACTAACGCTTTTATCACCAATGCGCCACCAAACAAATTTCGTTTAAAATGTTTCAATTTTGTAATCTATCAATTTTAATGATATTGTGTTTTTTTCTTCCTTTTATTTTATTTTGCACAACTCAAACGTTTTAAAAAATAGAGTAATGTCGCTTTTTTGGCGGGCGTTAATACCAGACGGCATCACAGTTTTATAGTATAGCAATTCTTATCGTACACGTTTTGTTAATGATCTGATAATTATAATGCTTTTGAAATAAAATTATTATTTTTCAATTAAAAAAGAGGTAAATTAGTTATTTTGTATGTTTGTTTGTATCCTAATTTAACATTTTTGCATTGAAAACCATACAAATATACAAACTAATAAGAATGAAATTGAATAAAGGAGGACAACGCTGTTTAGTGTGACAATAAAAATAATAATAATGCCCTCCGGACCAATTTTGACCACGGCGGCCAATCTTAAGAAAGGTGTGCCATGAAAGTTTTATTATAATTATTAATATCTTGGCCACTTAATATGGGATAAAATTGTCTATTACACTTATTTGAATGAATACTTTAGAAGATATTATTATGTTCATTAAACCAGAATCGATGGTAACATTGACAGGGATGTGAGGAACCGGATAAATGTAAGTTGGATGAAATGGCGACAGGTGGACGATTTGTGAATGCCCTTGAAGATCAAAGGGAAGATTCATAAGACCGTTAAAATACCTGTCATGATGTTCTGAATGTTGGGCAGCCAAAGAAGATGATGTAAAAAGAATGCATGTGGCAGAGATGCGAATATTAAGAGGGATGTACGTTGTAACTAGAATAGACAATATAAGAAACGAGTAAATCAAAGGAAGTCTGGAAGTAACACCGATAGCTGAAAAACTAAAGAGTAATAGATTAGCGTGGTATGGGCATGAGAAAGGATGAAAAACATGTTACTAGAATGATGATCAGTATGAAAGTTGATGGATATAAGGGAAGCCAAAGAAAGTGTGGATGGATACTGTAAGAAAGGTGTAAGTACGAGTGACAGAAAGAAGTGAAAGAAAAAGAAATATTGGACCAATCCTACGTAGTGGGATAAGGGCAGAAAAAAGAAGACTAGAAGATATCATCGATTCCTTAACATTTTCTTTAGTAGTTCTTTATTACAATGCCCTATACTGAACATACACGGTAATGTACGGGCGAATATTATTATATATTTTATATATATAACGTTATTGATTTAAAAAATGCACGGGATTAAATCCTTATTTTACCCGTACGAAGTCGGGACGGGCAGCTAGTTATATATATATATATATATATATATATATATATAGATTTTCTATTTCTAAACAGAGGCTTGTATAATAAATTTCATGCTTCTAACATCAAAAATGACGGACCCGCTATACAAACTTTCAACCCCTATTTCATCCTCTTGAAGCGTAAATTCTCAAAAATCTTGAATTACATATTTATTTATTTCAAACCAAAAGCTATTATATAAAATTTCATGCTTCTTACATTAAAAATGACGGACCCGCTATACAAACTTTCAACCCCTATTTCATCCCCTTGGGGGTAGATTTTCGAAAACCTTGAAATACGTATTTATCGATTTCTCACCATAAGCTTGTATATAAAATTTCATGCTTCTTACATGAAAAATGACGGACCCGCTATACAAACTTTTAACCCCTATTTCACCCTGTTGGAGGGTAAATTTACAAAAATAATGTATTACATATTTATTTATTTCTAACCAAAAGCTTGTATATAAAATTTCATACTTCTTACATAAAAAATGACGACCTTCCCATATAAACTATCAACCCCTATTTCACCCTCTTAGGTGGTGAATTTTGGAAAACTCTGATTTGTGTACTTATTTATTTCTAACCTGTAAATTGTGTATAAAATATCATTGCTCTAACTTTGAAAATGACGGAGTTACATACTACGGTTCATCCCTTGTTTCGCCCCTTTAGGGGTGGAATATCCAAAAATCCGTTCTTAGCTGACCTCTACTCGGCGAAAGGAATATTTCTACCAAATTTCAAGTCTTTACGCCTTTTGGTTCCAGAGATATCGTGATGAGTGAGTATATACGTGGAAATCTCCTTTATATATATAGATTATATATGAGATTTCCACCAATATATAGACTCATCACCATATCTCTAGAACCATTAAGCGTAGAGACTTGAATTTTGGTAGGAGTATTCCATTCTCCGAGTAGAAGTCAGCTAAGAAAGCTGATTTTGTTCAACTCTCATCCAGATTTTTCACATAATATATCATTATCATTGACTTTATATATAGGAGAGCCCATACCAAACATCATTAACAGTTGCCAAAGTAAGAGTAACCGATTTCATGATGTTTTATTGATAAACTAGCTGTTGCCCGCGGCTTCGTTCTTTAACTATACTAATACATATTTTAAAGAGGTAAAATTGTTTTTTTTTTGTATGTTTGTTTGTAATTTTTTTTATAGTATAGTTAGGCGCACGAGCAAATGGGCCACCTGATGGTATGTAGTGACTAATGATAGACATTGGCATTGTAAGAAATGTAAACTAACGCTTTTATCACCAATGCGCCACCAAACAAATTTCGTTTAAAATGTTTCAATTTTGTAATCTATCAATTTTAATGATATTGTGTTTTTTTTCTTCCTTTTATTTTATTTTGCACAACTCAAACGTTTTAAAAAATAGAGTAACGTCGCTTTTTTGGCGGGCGTTAATACCAGACGGCATCACAGTTTTATAGTATAGCAATTCTTATCGTACACGTTTTGTTAATGATCTGATAATTATAATGCTTTTGAAATAAAATTATTATTTTTCAATTAAAAAAGAGGTAAATTAGTTATTTTGTATGTTTGTTTGTATCCTAATTTAACATTTTTGCATTGAAAACCATACAAATATACAAACTAATAAGAATGAAATTGAATAAAGGAGGACAACGCTGTTTAGTGTGACAATAAAAATAATAATAATGCCCTCCGGACCAATTTTGACCACGGCGGCCAATCTTAAGAAAGGTGTGCCATGAAAGTTTTATTATAATTATTAATATCTTGGCCACTTAATATGGGATAAAATTGTCTATTACACTTATTTGAATGAATACTTTAGAAGATATTATTATGTTCATTAAACCAGAATCGATGGTAACATTGACAGGGATGTGAGGAACCGGATAAATGTAAGGTGGATGAAATGGCGACAGGTGGACGATTTGTGAATGCCCTTGAAGATCAAAGGGAAGATTCATAAGACCGTTAAAATACCTGTCATGATGTTCTGAATGTTGGGCAGCCAAAGAAGATGATGTAAAAAGAATGCATGTGGCAGAGATGCGAATATTAAGAGGGATGTACGTTGTAACTAGAATAGACAATATAAGAAACGAGTAAATCAAAGGAAGTCTGGAAGTAACACCGATAGCTGAAAAACTAAAGAACTAATAGATTAGCGTGGTATGGGCATGAGAAAGGATGAAAAACATGTTACTAGAATGATGATCAGTATGAAAGTTGATGGATATAAGGGAAGCCAAAGAAAGTGTGGATGGATACTGTAAGAAAGGTGTAAGTACGAGTGACAGAAAGAAGTGAAAGAAAAAGAAATATTGGACCAATCCTACGTAGTGGGATAAGGGCAGAAAAAAGAAGACTAGAAGATATCATCGATTCCTTAACATTTTCTTTAGTAGTTCTTTATTACAATGCCCTATACTGAACATACACGGTAATGTACGGGCGAATATTATTATATATTTTATATATATAACGTTATTGATTTAAAAAATGCACGGGATTAAATCCTTATTTTACCCGTACGAAGTCGGGACGGGCAGCTAGTCATGTATATAACGGTCAGGCAGAGCCTGTAAATGTCTTATTGCTCGGCCATGATTTAGAACTTACTCTACTATATGGCTCTAATGTGGGCTAGGAGACACCTAGAACCTGCATAGGTTCTTCTTACAATGTCTTATTTTATCGTCTTTTGTTGCGAGGCACATGAAATTAGGTGGTGCATAATAAAAAATTGGCTTGGACCAGAGCTTGAACTAGCAATCTTTGGTTAAGATTCACGAGTTCTAGTCACTGAGCCATTTTAACTGAGGTCGCTGAGAATAACAAATTATCTCAATGTCAATTTTTTTTTTGAAGGTGGACGAGCATATCGGCCACAGACATTGGCATTGTAAGAGATATTAACTATCGCTTACATCGCCAATGCGCCACCAACCTTGGGAACTAAGATGTTATGTCCCTTGTGCCTGTAATTGCACTATTTTGCATGTAGAATATCTGATGAGTGGGTGGTACCTACCCAGACGAGCTTGCACAAAGCCCTACCACCAAGTTAACATATTCCCCACGGTTATTATAAAGGTGCATTGTTAAAAATAGGTTTTAGTTGTTTATCCTGGAACCGTATAATGAACTACTTAACTGGCAGGCCTATTATGCAGACTCGGAGAGTACTACTGTGTTCAAAAAGTCGTCAGAGCGATGAATTTGTCTAATTAAGAAGACCCGTCTAGTAAAACTTATTTTTATTGACCTTTTTGAGAAAGCACCCTTATATTAAAATTTATTTCATAGTTGTTTCACGTCTACTTAAGAAAAAATATTGCGGTCGGGGGACCTCCGCCAGGAACGGTTGTATGCGATATTTTTTCGATTAAAACCGTGTTTTAAAATGTAGATTTTAATTGATTATATGACTGTGTTTTTATTAACGGGCTGTGCAAGGATATCTTTGCAAATCGAAGGTCGGGATTAATTGAGAATTATATAGAAAGCGATGCTCCACAACCTTGAAATAAGTCACACAGTTAGCAAATGAATTTAACTTACGTCTGAAACTATCGAATTTAAGATAATGTTTATGGATAAGTGTAAAAAAAAACAGAAAATCACAAAAAAAAATTTAATCGCACTCCCGTATTTCTAGTCAGTTATCGTAATCATCGAGAATTTTGAAATTAATTTTATCAAATAATAAAGTAAAACTATGATGAAGCGTGTGAAGTCTTCATTTCTTAATAAACATATTCTTATTTTGTGTAAAACAATCGCAACATGTTTTTTGCTCAAAATCTCCATACTAATTACATACTACATAGATAGCTCTCGCAGACCAGACGGCCGAGCGCCTCCGGAGCGAGAGCACGTCAGTTTGCGCCACCACAATCAGTGTTGCGTAAATAGCGTATTTAGTATATTTTATTTGAACATTTTAGTGACAAGGCTGTTCATCATAAATTATAGGATGCGCAACTGCTTATGTGTTCTGTTTTTTTTTGGTAGTTTTAGTGCTTTATCATTTGATACGTAATTTTTACTGATAATATTTTGTATATTTTGTAGTTTGATAAAAAAACAAAAAATAACTCGAGTTTAAATTGTAACTAGTTACAGAATTATAACACTCTCATCTACAATTATACATTGCCATTTTTTATCGTTCGTTTTTTTATAAATAAATATAATTTTTGAAATATTTTTATCGTAATATTTTATTAGCTAACGTGTCGCTTTGTCGTTTTATTTTATTAGCTAACGTGTTCAGGCAAATATAGTCTTTAAGTATTTAATTAGTAAGGTCGATGATTGTGTAATAGATTTCCGTAGCATCCTTTCCGTAGTATGCTATCCTTTTTACTCCGCTTTATTCCTATTGGTTAGAAAGAGAGAGCTTATTTTATAGTAATTCGTTTTGATATATGCGAAAGCTTTTATCTATACTACTATATAAATCTATTGGCTCTGTCTGTAATTTCTTTTTTCTCACCTAATTTTGTGATATATAGTCGTTTTATGATGAAGTGATTCTCATTATACTATTTTTTTAATTTTTGTCTGTCTGTCTGTCTGTCTGTCTGTCTGTATGTCTTCTTATAACTCAAGAACGGCTTGACCAATCTTGATGAAAATTGGTACACACAAAGAACATGTGATGGCGCAAATGATAGGCCATATATAAGAATTTTTGTCTGTCTGTCTGTACCATTGTAACCACATCGCGCAAAAACTACTGCACAGAATTTAATCTGGTTTTCACTGATGTATTGTGTTAACCTTTATTAGATATTTAGTGTTTGTTTTATTTCAATCGGTTTATAAATAAAAAAGTTATTTCAATTTTAATAATCAGATTTATTCGAGAAAAATGCTTCAAAATAACTATTCAGTCGAATTGGTTGAAACTTGAGCTACCTGTAAATCATTGTTAAATGATGGTAGAAAGTTAATACAAACGAAACAACATTAAAAATTAACACTTTCAGAGATTTAGATAATTCCAATGGAAGTTGAACTCGGATCAATATGATCAATAATATAATATAGGGTTCAGCTTATGCTGGTGCATTTGACAAATACCTGGTATAACTGTGTCTGTATTCGTTTGTAATATGTTTTTGTGAGAGAAGAAGCTTATTAAGAAAACTGTACATATTACGAAAATAAATATAATAATTTATGTAATACACTTTACTTATCTTTTTCGGAACTATATATTTAATTAGGTATTATCCGCGGCTTCATTATAGTTAATAAGTAATAAATAGGTAAAGAAAAAATAGTTGATGGTATGAATTCGAACAGATTTTATTTTGAGTATTGTCTATAAAAATGTTTGTCTGTAAAGTCGGTTCACGGACGATAGTTTAACGTGACAACGTCATAACAGATAGATGCGGCACAAGCGTACAATCAGCGTAACGGGACAATGAGTCACCCTTTTTCCTGCATGCAGCCAGCGTTCATCAATTTATTAGACGTTGTCACATCAAAAATAAATAAGTAAATAGTAAATATTCATACATAAATATAAATGAAATTTAAATTTTGTGATTTAGAAATGTTATCTATAAACACAAACATAATTATAATTACTAACAAAATATCGTGTCATTACAAGGTAGTATCTATTATTGCCACCAGTAATATAACGATATTATAGAAGTAGAAAGTTTTTTTTAAGCATATATTCAAACTTAAAAAAACATTTTAACTGATTTCACTTTTGTTTACTATAGTAAAGTAAAGTAACAGCCTGTGAATGTCACACTGCTGAGCTAAAGCCTCTTCTCCTTTTTTGGAGAAGGGTTGGAGCTTATTCCACCACGCTGCTCCAATGCGGATTGGTGGAATTCACATGTGGCAGAATTTTGAGTAAAATTTGATACATGTAGGTTTCCTCACGATGTTTTCCTTCACCGTCAAGCACGAGACGAGTTATAAACACAAATTAGGCACTTGAAAATTTCACTATCATCGGTTAAAATTCACGCGTTGTAGCCACTGGGCCATCTCGGCTGTTTTCCTTACCGTTATGAACAAGGCCCTTCTGCGGAGACCACAGCGGGCCATAGCGGTGAGGGCAATACGGGGTAATCGTACGGTGTCGAGGACGGCGGCTACACCTCGCAAGCGGTGACTATCCAAGACCCGCGGTAGTCGGGCGAGTCAGTGCTCTAGCCAAACGAGCGCTGATTGAGAAAGACCTGAGGTCCACATCAGCAAGCTTTGCGACAGTGGAGGTGATCTGCCCCCACATGAGTTGCTGGGTAGCAAGGAGTAGTGACACATTTACGTATAGGCTGACACAGTTGCTTACCGGACATGGTTGTTTGGGTAAGTACCTGTACGAGCCAGCGAGGCGGGAGGTATCACCCTCCTGCCACGGATGTGGTGCGAGACTGGATACAGCGCACCACTCGCTAACTTAGTGTCCTGCGTAGGGGCCTCAGAGGCATACCCTGGAGGTGATAGTCGGCGGAGATCTCTCGCTGTCGAGGGTGATTAACGCTATTCTCAACAGCGACAGTTGATGGTTGGAAATAGTCCTTCTGCGTGAGTGACATATCGTAGAAGGAGGCCGCGCAGCGGCGGAAGCTGAAGAAAGGAGGTTCCGCTGATTCGATTCGACCAGGGAGAAGGCGTCTTCGCTCGCGCGCCTTCTTCCCCCGCCTTAATAGCTGTCAGGCTAGGTGGGTTCCCTGTATCCAGGAACCCCCTAAAAATGAAGGCCCGCACAGGTGGGCTGACATTCGGGGCGTCACGGTAGTATGCGCAAGCGATCCCGTGGCACCCCCGACTAAACGGAGAGGAGACCGCTGGTTTTTTTTAATGAGTATATTGGCGCTGAATCCCATAGCCTCCCCCCCTTCATGTGGGGATACGCGTAAACGAGTTTTTCCAGCAAGCAAAAAAAGTTATTTGAACACAAAAAATACATAGATTTACTTTTTAGTTTTAACAAGACACAATTTCCTATGAAGATGTCGTTTGCAGTCACAAAAATAAAACACAGGGAACGACATTTAAGTATATCGGAATAGATTAAAGGGAGTGTTGTTTTTCTCCTGGCCAAGTGTTTGTTAACCAATATAGATCTGCTCTAAGTAATTTTTATAAGGTATACGCGGGTGAAACCGCGGGAACAGCTAGTATTATATAAATTGTGTAATGACGTTATAAGTTGATAGTAAAAGTTTTAAAGTAAAACTTATTTTTTTTTTTATGTTATATTATCTCATGTTATATTATCATAAGCTCATCTTCCTAATTAAATTTTGTATTGTACAACTAAAATAATTAAATTATTATTAGTACAATTTTTGACAAGTATTTGACAACATTTCAAAATCAGTGACAATAAAGTTATAATTTAGTTTGCGAGACTCCGTAGTTCGATGACTCCATTCTGCCTACGTATATGTGTGCGTGTGCAGTGCCCGAGCCTCGATCGTTGCGACAGTAGCGCTAGAAACGTAAAATTCGGCGCGGCGAGACGAGTATTGTCCTTAACACGCTTTTATTAGGTCGACCTGTATGTAAAAAACTATGTAATGGAATCTAAGGTAACTAATTTAACCATCTTTCAAGGATCGGAGCGTAATGAAAATTGGCAGCTGTATGTAGTTCTGATGACAATATAATAATATGGTACTGTCGAACTGACCTGATGATGGAGCCGGAAGTTATGAACTGGAACTTTATGATGGAACATCGTATCATAGCTGTTTTTGGATTAGTTAGAAAATTCTTGTAATGAACTTTTACCATGATTAGGTTTCAAGGTCTGATTATGAAGCCGGAAGATAGGCACTGGCATTCCATGATGGAATATCGTATCATAGTCGTATTTGCACTTATGAGAATGGCCACGAAGCGTGTTTTTCTATTTTTTTAAAACTATTAATTTATTATAATAATAGCCATCCCCATCTGAAGGAAATGACTAATATTTTAATAATTTACCTCTCCAATTAAACAAAGTTTATAATGAGTCATTTGATATATGAAGGATTATTACGAGTATTCGAGTAGGTATTTAATGATTTGTAATAAATGCAGTAATTAATTTTAGGACGCAAATTGAATTGAAATAGGAAAATTGAATATCACTATAATGCTAGCGCATAATTATTCGGTATGAATACATTGTTAAATCTAATCAAAATAAAATTCTTAGTACTAATAAAAAGTAGTAGTTAACGTTATATTTTAATAAAGATTCTCTAAATATATCGCTTCTAAATCCGTAAGAATTATACCAAGTCTGTGTGCAATAATAACGTCGTATAAAAACAGAAAAGATCTGTTTTAAATGAACTTACGTAAGTACTTTTCCTGGTTCGAGTTGAAGCCAGCTGAATTTTTAATTACACTGTAAGTCCACCACTTAGCGCCTACGACTCGGTCCAATGTTTACTTGGTTCGTTCTACGTTTAAATTGATTTGTTTCCCTTCTAATGTATTGAAATTTGAACTGTGTAGAAATCTTGTTATAAATAACTTATGTTTTGAATTAACAAATTAATAATTTTAATTATATTTTTTTACGAACAAGTGTAGTACTCTTGCTTCCTTATCTAATTAATCTTTAATATTTGCCAAAATATTTCTGAAGTAATGAAAATACAATTATTACTTAATTTCGCGCATATTATGTTAATTATATGTTCTTAGAGAATTTTTAAGGAAATAAGACAGTCAACGTTTCCTACCCTCCAATTATTTATCTTTGACAATGACAAGTATCGGGTTAAAGAAAGAAGCTACGTCAGAGGAATCACGACATCATCAGACTCACTTTTGTGCGGGCACACGTTGCGTGTGGGGTACGGTTTTTTTTTCAGTTTAATATTCAACTTTATTCTTTCTTTAGTGTATTTTTTAAATATATTATTAAGGCAGAATTGAAATATCAATTAAAAGGAGTAATTAATCAAAAAAAATACAAATTTATGGGTAATTTATCCATACCATGGAAACAGATTATGAAAGAATAGCAAAAATAAAAATAAATCAATACAAAAAGATGGGAAAACCTCTTTTTCTTTAAGCCAGGTAAGGCAAACTTTGTCTGACCTGGTTTTTGAATAGCAGTACTTGGTATAGTTGTGTTTCGGTTTCAAGAGTGAGTAACCCAGTGTTATTACAGCCACAAGGGGCATAACATCTTAATTCCTAAGGTTGGTGGCACATGGGCGATGTAAGCGATGATTAATATTTCTTATAATGGCAATGTCTATGGGCCACTTACCATCAATGCTCGTCCGCCTACCTATTCTATAAAAAGGGATCTACGGCCTATTATCTAGCTACTAAACCAACGAGGCATTCATATACGATCAAATGGATCAGGCAGGTCAGTCTATCATTCAAAGACATTGAACCTGTACGTGATATTAATTATTCCTTACATCGTAAATGCACCGTGATGCAAATCATGGCAACATTGATGTCCCCTGTGCACGTCATTACTTAGTACTGTAATTAATCGAGTATAGTAATTAGTACGATAATTAAACGAGTATTTCTGATATAAAAAAATAAGTTTAATATCAAAAGTCAAATTCCAAATACGTAAGTTTGTGCCTATGTAGTTAAGTTAGTATCCAAATGGTCATATTGTAATATATGTATAATTATATATAATTACAACGAATACATTAAAATCTAGCCTAAGCGACATACATATTTATTTCTGTTATTTAATTTATTTAGCGTTCATAATATTTCTTGACATTATTTTTGAGGTGACAATTTTATAAGTAGAATATAGGTATCAAATTTTTCATGCAAATATGAGAATAAATATTGTGTTTAGTGACGAGAATAGATGTGTAATTAACAAATCTTACGTTAACATCATCTGACATTAAGAAATATTAAAACTAGGTAAATAAAATGTATATATACTTGATGTACGTAGACTATCAAACATTTTTAAATCTTAATTTTACATAAATAATCTACGGTCGCTGCGTTTTCTTCCTTATCCAAGACAAAGGAGTTTTTATTTTAAAGTAAAACCAGAATTAAAAGTTATTTCCTAAATCCAACTGTAGCGCGATTCAGACATCATAATAGATAAAAAAAATTAAAAACGCAAAAAAAATACTATTTTATTGTAAATATATACATCTATTATACAAACTTTATTACAGAAGTAAGAAATTTACAGAAACAAAAAAGAGTACATAGTAAAACTGCATGCAAAAACAACCTTATCATTAACAGCGATCTCTTAAACTTTTATTACTTGACAAATGTGTGTCTGCGGGAATCTAGAAACAAATCCTACGTCTTAGGAATGAGGATCAGAAAACGTTGTTAGAGAAGTCTGTCATTACTTCATGTGTTATACATTGATGGTAAAATTTTTGCAAAATAAATCAATATTTTTATGAATAAATGTTATTAGTTTGTTGTTTTAAGCTAGATATAATACAACACACATTGTTAAAAGTTTTTTTTTAATTTCACCTGCCACCTGTCTGGGCCGCCTGATGGTAAGTGGTCACCAACGCCCGTAGACATTGGCATTGTAAGAAATGTTACCCATCGCTTACATCGCCAATGCGCCACCAATTCATGTGCCTGTGATTACACTGGCTCACTCAACTTTCAAACCGGAACACAACAATAACAAGTACTGCAATTTAGTGCAATGTCGCTGCTGCCCTAATTATTGTTACGAAATTGTTTCTAGTTGACGAGCCGATTGGCTTAGCTGGTAAGATACTTGCCTTTCCCGCCGCAGGTTGTGGGTTCGATTCCCACCCAGGACAGACATTTGTGTGCATGAATATGTCTGTTTGTCCTGACTCTAGGTGTAATTATATAAGTCGGAGCGGGGACATCATATCTTCTATCATTATTATTTGTACATCGTGTGGGCGTACAGTGGGTAGTCGTGAAATGAATAACACTCAGTCAATATAATCACATCACACTTTAATACAAAGACCAGGAAAGTAGTGGAAGTATTTGAAAAAGAGCATTAACAATGTCTGTCTTTTAGTTCATTCACGAGGTCTTAAGGACTTCGAAAAAAAAACTAGGTCAATTCACATTGTACTTCCGTGAAGACTATATTGTTGCTAATTATCACATCAAACAAAAAAATTAAGCAAAATTTGCTTACAATTTAATTAATATAAATAAAAATTAAGTAAAATATAACATCGATCCAATGTTCTGTTGTGAGAAAGTAGCACAAACCAACAAACTCAGTGTAGCAAACATTTGTATATACAAAATAATATGTCAAATATTATCGACACCGGACGCCTCTCTCATGTAAAATGTCCATGATTATTGAAATAATTTATAATAAAAGAAAATCAATCAATAAACGTAGCTCAAAATAATTTAGAACATACGGTTTCATCAGCTATATATTTTTTTAATTATTTAATAATATTTAGCAACAAAGTATATAGTATAATATGCTCCACGCACACGCTCGAGAGCGTTATGCTGTTTACCGTCATGGCGAACGTTTTATTTATCTATATATGATAATGGAGTTATGAGATGGACAGTTGACCTCTTGAACCTCCTCGAGTTTGGGCTTATTTCATTGGTTCTGAAGTTTTCAATTACGGTCGAGATATACGTATATATCATGAGCTTTGGAGATGCTAAGAAATTATTCAATTAATGAGGTAAATAGAACAAGAAATTAGCGTAATGATGCAAATACGGTTGTATTACATAATAGCTCAAAATAAAATAGGTACTTACTCGGCGGTAGAGCTTTGTGCAAGCTCGTCTGGTTAGGTACCACCCAATCATCAGATGTTCTACCGCAAAACAGCAGTACTTGTTATTGTTGTGTTCCGGTTTGAAGGGTGAATGAGTTAGTGTAATTACAAGCACAAGGGACATAATCACATAACATCTTAGTTCCCATGGTTGGTGGCGCATTGGCGATGTAAGCGATAGTTAACATTTCTTACAAGGCCATTGTCTATGGGCGTTGGTGTCCACTTAACATCAGGTATGCTCCTCAGCCTACCTATACAATAAAAAAAAAGTAATTTAAACGATTCCTTTGATGTTGCAAGAACTATAAGAGATATGCAGTTACTTATGATTACACTTTCAAAACATTGGCTTAAAACCAAGAAACATTTGTGACTTATATTTTCCTTTTATTTTGCTAAAAGTTTGACATCATATTATCTACAAGACATGTAAATAAGATAGGAGTATCAACAGTTGCTCGTGTCTAATCCTTTAGTTTTAGAGCTTATCGGATAAAACCTTTAATAGTTTAGGTGCTTATATAAGATTAATAGTTAACGATTCGAAGCAGATTGGAATCCTGAATAATGTATAAATTAGTGATGTGCTTTGTTTTATCATCGTACCAGGCCTATTTATTACCAAGGATACGCTTAACCAAAAGAAATCCAAGGAAGAATTCTACGATCTCTTTTTTTTTGCTTATACAAAATATTTTTAGCTTATATTAATACAACATAATGCCAGTTGTTTAAAAATACTGTTACATATTTATGGCTGACCAAATGCCTTCATTACACTTAAGACAAATGCTTTGGAGGTGAATCAAAAATGTGTCAGTGCAGGTTGATGAATACACAAATGTGGTACAGTTTTATCTGCAAGCAGATTTCCTCACTATGTGTTCTTTCAACGCCGAGCAAGAAAATAATTACAAAAAAATAACTACTAAGAACTCGTTTATACACCCATAAAACTTAAGATGATATACCTACTATTTTAATTTTTTTAATTTATTCCAGAAATGTTATACTAATAATGGTCAATATCGCGTATTATCACTCTATGACATTTTCTTACAGAACCGCTTTTTTTTACAGAAACTTTTTATTACAGAAAATACATAAAAAAAAAATCGATGATAAAATAAATATAGTGTTCTTATTAGTACTATAATATTAGGACAAAAGTGTAATCTCTGAATTTATCATCATGTCTTGATAACACAAACGAAAGGAACTCAAAATAGCGAAATAAGCGGTAACATAATTTCAGATCACATAAATATCTCACACTGAAGTATAACAATGACATTGATAACTACGCTTACATGAATAGTAACAATAAAAAAAAATTGACAACTACAAAGCACATGCTGCCAGAAGCTATGGTTCACAGATAATGCCTAACAATAATATTATATACGAATGTAGTACACGCGCCACTCAAAAAAAAGTTTGCCTCTAAGACGCGCCCGTAGTAAACACATTTTTGAGGATCATTAACCAAGTGTTAACGATCCTCAAAAATCTACCACCGGCTTGGAATTAAGCACTTTTATATATTTTTTTATTTAATTTTTTTTTTGGGCTGTATACAAACAATATATCTTTTTTATATGTAATGACCTGGAGGAGACCATTCCCAAGTTGTGATCGGTTTTGTGATAGCCTCAAAGCGCTGATAGTCTACATCGATAAATTGCATGATGTCCCTGACTGTTACCAACATCTAATATCTTTAATAACAATGGTTATTACAACTTAAATTATACAACACAATTTTATGTTCAAATATTCACCCTACCCTTCGAAATGCCCTATACGTTTTTCCTCAGGGAATTGTGGTGATATCAATATATTTTTGCGCGCATTACAATCAATTTTTAATACAAGGGCGCCAATAACAGTATTGCTTGCAACATTCATCTTCCAGACTATCCTTACAAATCTTTTTCTGTGCTATGAAGATTGATGCGTGTTCGTGTTATCATGAATTAAATATAGAGTTCACTTCTATCTTTAATTCACACAATTTTATAAAATATGAGCTCGCTATCTATGTATTATACCGCCAAACAGCTATACTTAATATTACTGTGTTTCCGTTTTAAGGGTTAGCGGTCTTGGAGTGCAAATGTCAATAGACGGAGGTTACCAATTACCACCATGTTGCATATTTCTAATCCACCTACTTATATCAATGAAGCTGGCACACTCAAAAGTCAATATTATAATATATGTAACATAACATGATAAAAGTATTACACAATGACAAAAATATCTGTACACCTTTATCAAATTAGTAATTACGAGTGTATTCAAAAGAGATAAATAAACAATATTTAAATACGTTACCTAATAATGTGTCACCGCCTGAATATTAATTAAGGTAGTTCAGAAACAGCCTAGCCAATTAATCAAATAAGAAATACTTCCCATATCAACTGACATTCATCCAGCAATTTGGATGGAGTTTTTTTTTTAAATTTTAAACAAGTATTTAACTGTGTTAGATTTATATTTAGATGATAATATGGTCGACATTTGAAAACAAACTAAAATTTCGTTCTAAAATTACAAAGCTTTTAGCAGTAGAACTCATGTATCAGAAAATGAAATGAATTCAAAATATTTGAATTTATGCGATCATTTATTATACTGTCTATCCCATTTATAAATATAATCAAAATTGAATTTACGGTATTCAGTTTTCAACATATAAATAACCCGATGAAATATGCATGTCAGTAAAGTAATTATTTCCCAACTCAACTTAACACACCGAGTTCATCTAGGGAAAGGCCGCCAACGTCCTAGCCAACAGTCCACGCGTTCATTGCTGTTTTACAGTAGCTATTATTATTAAGCATTGCTTTGCTTATATTTGTTTAGCTCTTCGTTCTCTAGTAACACCGCGTCCGACCCTCGCGGGATTCCGGGGCGAACGCTGGTGTTAACTTCGGCTTAATCGGGGAATAAGCTGAGGCGCTTGTTCAACAGCTGCCTCCACACTGGCACGTTCCCCAAGCTCTGGAAGGAGGCGAATTTTGCTCTCTCGAAGAATGATGGACTTTGAGACAAACTTTGAGACTTCCGATAGGGATAGCCAGGATGATCCGATATCCCTATCGGAAGTCTCAAAGTTTGACTGTTGACGCAATCTTGCACGTCCGGTCTCTGTCGGAGCAAACGGTGGCCCGGGCTGGCGTGGCATTGGCGATTATTATCAATATTGTCAACGCATTCATCACGTTGCCCTGGAATGCCTCTTACACCATGCTTCTTACACATCGTATATCCCTTTACCTGCAGACTATCGTCAGTGGCTACTTGCGCGACATATACGTTTCGTATATGGAGCAAGACGGTGGGAAGACCCGGAGAGAGGTTTGTTGTGGGGTCCCGCAGGAGACAGTTTGCCCGCATCGCTCTCCCTTTTGAAGATTATTTGTGTAAGATTGGACGCGAAGCGAAGGCGATATGCCACCACTGTGGCCCGGACTGGGATACTGCTCAGCATACGTTAGAAGCATGCCTCGCGTGGAGCGTGGAGAGGCAGATGATGGTCCGTGAAGTCAGACATCACCTCTCCCGGTGAGCAATCGTGTCGGCGAAGTCGTGTCCGCAGGGAATCAGCGTGGAGGGTCGTAGCCTCTTTCTGTGAGAACGTCATGGTCAAGAAGAAGACGGTGGAGCGGGAACGGGAAATAGCCGATCCTGCTCGGCGAAGACGACGTCAGCGTTGTCTTGGCCCTCTCACCCGACTCCGTCTCGACGCCCGCGGCTTAAAAATACCGCACGCGTAAATAGTGCCGTACGCACTAGCGAGCTCTACCGAGTCACGAGAGGAGCACAGCACGGAAGGGACCGCGGATGCGTTATATTGTTGAAAATATGAACGTAGTCCGAACTCATTATAGGTAAACCTCTTTAGTGTCACTCTCTCTAATAAAAAGAATATGTCTGTCATTGTAACCACGCTCCGTCTTTTTATTTAATCTTTTCTGAATCCATCTATTATAAAACTACAATCTAACTATAATACTAGTTTTCATTATATATCAACACGATCCCGCAGCCTCAGCCCTGAGCCGTGCCGAAGACAGCCATCGCATCGGTTTTAGTGGGTAATAATCCCCCAAGTGGAAAAAAAAACAAAATAAAGCCTTTATCACAGTCAAGATAAAAAGGTTAGTAGGCTGTAATAAAAACGCCTTTCTTTTGTTTATTAATATATTTCAATACTTTCGGTGTGAACATTTAATACAAAGTACAACTGTTATACTGACAATACTAATTACTAGGGACAATAATTACGACCAGTTGACCAAGTGACTCTTGCCAGTGCTGCAGATGAATTAAAAATTATCGAGCAGCCCCCCGGTTTTTTTATAATGCCCCCCATTATAGTCAAATCACTTACTTTTTTAACAATATTAAATAAAATAGTCAAATCACTTACTTTTTTTAAGAATTTAACAATATTGAATAAAATAGTCAAATCAATACTCTTTTTGTTTTACAATATTGAATAAAATAGTCAAACCACTTACTTTTTTTTTACAATATTAAATAAAATAGTCAAATCACTTACTTTTTTTTTTAACAATATTGAATAAAATAGTCAAATCAAATACCCTTTAACAAGCTTAAACGTCAAATGAAAGACTTACTTAAAAACTAATATAATTGCTTTAGGACATAGACAAACTAATAAAACAAGTAATATTTAAAAATAAAATACAAATTTTGAAAATCATCACATTCGGCCATCCGACAATGTGTTGCCTCCCGGCACACATACTTAACATTTGTTTATTATTTATTCATTAATATTTTTACAATTATTTTGACAATCATCACAAATTTTTGCTTAGACACATTTTTATTAAGCTTAAACTAGTCGCAATTATTTACAAAATTTATTTATCACTAGTTTCACTATCACTAGAATCACTTTTGTCCGTATTATCTACCTCTAATGCTTTTACATGTATCCAAGGTCGAATTCTGTCAACCGCAATAACAGTGGAATAAGGTTTTCCTTTTTTTATAAAGCCAGGTACATCAGTTATCCTATAGCGGTCATTGCCTAAAACTTCATTAATTCTGTAAGGACCAACAAACTTTGACAGAAGCTTTGTACTTTTACCGTCATTATCAAAATTATTTCGAGAAATTTTAACCAAATCACCCACATTATACTTTACTGCGGGGACCCGATTTGAATCATGAATTTCTTTTTGTTTAACTTGATGCTTTTTAATATTGTCACTTATATGCTTTCGAAATTCTTGTAAATTATGACTACTTGTCGATGTTTCTGCATCGAGCTTGTTTGACAAAATATCGCGCATTTTTATCCCAAACATCGCTTCTGTCGCCGTTTGCTGGGTTGAGGCATTAATTGTGTTATTAATGCCCCACTGAATTTTTCCCAGACATTTGTCCCAGTCTCGCTCATGGCCGGAGAAGTTTTGTGTTGACAATGAGTTTAATATGGTTTGATTAAATCGCTCAGCCTGGCCATTTGCTCTAGGACAAGCTACTGCGTTTAAAATATGTTTAATGCCGAGATTACTACAAAACGCTTGAAAGGCTGTTGATGTAAAACACGTGCCACGATCCGATACAATTCTAGCTGGAATACCGAAATCATAAAATAGTTTTTCAAGAATTTTGACTGTACTTTTTGTTTTTAAGTCCCTGACTGCCCTTACAAATACGTATTTCGTAAACCCATCGACTATGGTAAGAATATGCGTATTTCCGTCTTTACTCCTAACAAAAGGTCCAAGGTGATCTAGATGAATCGTGTGAAATGGTATTTCGAACTTTTCTAAAGGGTATAAATATCCAGACTTTTGCTTTGATATGTTATCCTTATTATAAGCGCACTCTAAGCAAGCTGAAACATATTTCTTTACAAATTTTCTAAGTTTAGGAAACCAATATAAATGTTGTATTCGTTCAAGGGTTTTAGCATATCCCAAATGGCCAATATCGTCATGATTAGCGCGACATATTTGCCATCGAGCGCTTCGTGGAACAGCCAAACATAACCTATCATCTACTTTCCTATATACCGCGTGATTCTTAACAACAAAATGTTTTTTAATGTCCCTACATTCTTGATCATCTTCAGGTTTAAGGATTTTAAAAATACGGGATATTTCAGGGTCTGCTAATTGCAACGAAAAGAGCCAATTTTCTTTTTCAATAGTATAAACATTAACAGATGGATTAACGTCTGGCTCCGCTAATAGTATTGTGTTTCTGCTTAATGCATCAACGTGAGACATTTTGATACCTGGTCGGTATTCAATTTCGAAATGAAATTCACTTATTTGCAACCACCACCTAGCTATTCGCGGAACTAAATCTCTTTTAGTTAATGTTGTGCGAAGAGCAGCACAATCGGTGACAACTTTAAAATGCATACCTAAAAGATAAACTCTGAATTTCTTTAAGGAACACACAACAGCGAGTGTTTCCAGTTCGTATGAGTGTAGATGTTTCTCCTCTGGAGTGGTCTGTCGACTAAAATATGCAACTGGTTTTAATATTCTAACATCTTTTTGCCACTGCATAAGTATACCGCCTACTCCTAACGAACTAGCATCGGTATGAAGTTCCGTCTCAAGAGTCGGGTCGTAAAGGGCTAAAACGGGTCTATCGAGTAGTTTATCTCTTAATGTTAAAAATGCTTGATCTTGTGTTTCCGACCAGTACCACTGACTTCCCTTTTTGAGTAAAGACGTTAGAGGCCGTGCAATCTCCCCATAACCCTTAATGAATTTTCTAAAATAACCAGTTAATCCAAGAAATTGTCTAACTTCGTGAATATTACGCGGTGTAGGAAACTCCTTGACGGCTACAATCTTTGTTTCACCCGGGCGGATACCACTGGGAGAAATATCATATCCAAGGTAACTCACAGAGTTATTAAAGAAACTACATTTTGTAAGCTTTAGCGTTAAACCAAATTGCCTAAAAATATTCAAAACATCTTCTAATCTTTGGAACATTTCATCTATATTTTTAGATGGGATAAGAACGTCATCTAAATAAGCTAACGCGAATTCAAATCGTCGGTTACCGAGTATTTTATTAATCATCCTTTGAAAAACGGCTGGTGCATTAGCTAGGCCAAAAGGCATTCTTTTAAACTCAAAGTGCCCATCGGGTGTGACAAAACCTGTAAGATGTTGGCTTTCTTTAGCCATAGGGATTTGATAATACCCTGATGCAAGATCAAGGGTCGTAAAGAAACTATTACCACTAAGGTTAGATATTTGGTCTTCTATAAGGGGTAGTGGAAAACGGTCTTTTATAGTTTTATTATTTAAAGCACGAAAATCAACGCATAACCGTTGTTCACCAGTTTTCTTTTTAACCATTAAAATTGGACTAGCATAATTGGAGCTAGATTCTTGAATAATATCGTTTTGCAATAATTCTTCTATTGTATCCCGAACTTGTTCTCGTTCGTAGTGAGAGAGACGGTAAGGACGATAGATCACGGGTTTATTATCAATTAAATCTATTTTCATTTCTACACCAACTGCACATCCTATTTCCGCGAGATTTGTAGCAAAACAATCGCGGTAACTTTGTAACAATGAATAAAGTCTGTCTAATTGTTTGTCATCTAGCCCTGGTCCAGTTTTAATGTCAGCTCTATTAAGCGGTTCTAAAGTTGACGGATCTCTTACTATTCGATTAACTTTACACAATTTATGTTCATTAAACGGGACAGCTCTTGTTAGCAAAATATTTTGACCGAGAACAATAGACTTTGGGGACAAATTAGTAACAACAAGGTTTCCCTTGCCGTTGATAATATTAAAAGCGCCTCTTAAGAGGCGATACTCACAACCCGGTTTAAAGGAGTCATAACCATCGATAAGTACATCTCCGGAATAATTTGAATCGCTATGAATAGGGACAATACTGGTATTAGAAATTTCTACTGAAGTGGTGACATAGAACTTTATTAAACTTTCAAAACTGTCTATTTCGTCGGGGCATTTATAAAACGTTAGTTTGGAGCTATTCTTTAAGACTGTAATAAACGGCAATTCTGTAAAATTTTGACCTACTATTAATGGCGTTTGCATATGTTCGTCATTTACAATTAAAACTTCGATAGTGGCTTCGATGTCATCAATCTTTACATCTACGTTAGATTTGTACAATGGTAAAACCGAAGATTGACCAAAACCTTTTACTACTGGGATGCCATCAAAATTCTTAGATAACTTTAATGACTCTGCACTAGATAAACTTAAAAGTGTACATTCGCTACCAAAGTCGATATATGCTTCAAGATATTGTTTATTAACAAAAATAGTTTTAAAATATTTATCATTGCGTTCATTGCAGGAGTTTATTATTAAAGTTCGTTTTTCATGAGTACTCAATTCAGGACTAGATTTAGAATTTAAAGGTACCAATGGTTCCCACTTACACGCATCGTTATCGTGACCTACTCTTTGACATTGCTTACACTTAATGATTGGTTTTGGGCATTTATAATAAGGGTGACCCTTGGAACGACAGTTATAACAAGTAATGCCACTTGAATGAGAACTATTTGAACTTTGGCTATAAGAGTTTGATCTATGTGTTATACGTTCACGTAATTTATTCACAAGCGGCTGTGATTTTTGGGACGTTAGAAAATTAAGTAAATCTTCTGGTTCTGAACTATTTAAGGCCTGTGCACCGTTTCTAATAGTTCGATCACTAATTCCGTACAGGATACAATCAACAGCCTTTTTACCGGTAATTTCACATCTATTTAATAAACTTAGCTTATCGTAAAAATATTCGCGAAGACTTTCTTCATTACGTGAAGTACGATTTAACATTTCTTCCAAAAGACGCCCATAGTTATCCTCACTTGGGAAAGCCTTTTTAAGCTTTGCTTGCCACTCCTCCCATGTGAAGACAACTGTGGGTAAAGTCTCAAACCATCTTTTAGCTAATCCTACCAATTTTTGTAAAGAGAAATGAACAACTTGCTTTTCATTCCAGCCATATATAACGGCACACTCGTTAACTTTACGTAACCAGCACTCAACAGTTTGACTTCTATTTGACGGATCGAATTCAGGAATAACATTGTGAACATTGTTATTATTCAAAGAATATCTAGAGCTATCTTTTGTAATGTGCTTCATTAATTTTAATATATCTTCCTTAGAAAATTGTTTTCTGGTCTTACGCAACTTCCTTGGTACGGTGTCACTACTGGAACTAGATGATGAAGATGGATTTCTACGTCTAGCCTTTTTGGATCGTCGTCGTCGTGGAGGCGTGTCAGGAGGAGTCCCAGCTGCATCGTCAGACATCATTGATCGTTACTGAAATCAAATTATTCACGGCAATATTCATTTTCATATATATATATATATATATTTTTTTTTTAAATTAGAGAACCAAAATTAAAAAAAAATTCATCGAGCAAACATAACTCGTATTATATTATTGACTAGGATATTATGATCGTAAGTAACTCATTATCCAGTGGAAACATACCACTCAAAAACCAGTGAGTCACAATTCCGGCGACCTATAACTTACTCAATAACCGATGGAAAACATATCCACCCAGAACCAGCAGAAAACATATCTACTCAGTATCCGATGGAAAACATATCCACCCAAAACCAGCAGAAAACATATCCACTCAAAAATCGAGCAAGTTACAGGCGTCATTGTACTTAATATTATTTAACTATAAATTAATACGAAGTCCTTAAGATTCATACTAGAGCATGTTGCATGCCATCAGAGTGTAGCCCTGATCAAGCATGCATCGTACTCCACTAACAGGTATTCACAACTACCCACGCCAGATACTGCCAGAGAGTAGCCCCGGCCACGCACCGACGCAAACAGTTATGTACACCAATATACGCAAAACTTTAACAAACTAGTGTTATGTAACAATACTGCGACAAGGTACTACCGGAGAGTAGCTCCGGCCACGTGCCCACGCGCACATCATTACACAAAGAAATCACACATCACACCACCAGAGAGTAGCCCTGGCATAGTGCGCTGCACGATATTCAAAATGTTATGAAAAAAAAAAAAATAAGTGTCATGTAACAATACTGCGATGAGACACTACTGGAGAGTAGCTCCAGCCACGTGCTCATGCACACATCACTACACACACAGAAATCACACCTCACACCACCAGAGAGTAGCCCTGGCATGGTGTGCTGCGCAATATTCATTTTCTTTTCTTTCCTTCATCATATCATTCGTTACGACATTTAAGTATCTATTTTAAATATTCTACTGTTATTATTCAATACATTGTTCTTTACACATAAACATAGTAGCTTAAAATACGTACCGTATTGGGTTTATCCCACTTCTGAAATGTAATAAAAACGCCTTTCTTTTGTTTATTAATATATTTCAATACTTTCGGTGTGAACATTTAATACAAAGTACAACTGTTATACTGACAATACTAATTACTAGGGACAATAATTACGACCAGTTGACCAAGTGACTCTTGCCAGTGCTGCAGATGAATTAAAAATTATCGAGCAGCCCCCCGGTTTTTTTATAATGCCCCCCATTATAGTCAAATCACTTACTTTTTTAACAATATTAAATAAAATAGTCAAATCACTTACTTTTTTTAAGAATTTAACAATATTGAATAAAATAGTCAAATCAATACTCTTTTTGTTTTACAATATTGAATAAAATAGTCAAACCACTTACTTTTTTTTTACAATATTAAATAAAATAGTCAAATCACTTACTTTTTTTTTAACAATATTGAATAAAATAGTCAAATCAAATACCCTTTAACAAGCTTAAACGTCAAATGAAAGACTTACTTAAAAACTAATATAATTGCTTTAGGACATAGACAAACTAATAAAACAAGTAATATTTAAAAATAAAATACAAATTTTGAAAATCATCACAAGGCTTTATATTTTTTTATGAAGACCTAAAATAATATATACTTTCTGCAAAATTTTAAAGTCCGTTGTTTCAGCTAATACATTACGTATAATTTATGTTTTTCTTAACAATTATTCATGCAGTATCTTAAAAATTATATAAATGATTTCTTATTACATACATAAATAAAATAAATATACAATAAACATAATTTTTTTTTTATTATTTACATCCCAAAATCGATCTTCTAAATTAGTAATCGTTTATTAATGTTGCATTTAACATTAGTCTACTAGTACTATCTAAACTGATTGCGTAACATCTTAGATTGATTAAACGAAAACCAAACATTCAAATCTCACTATTAAATTAGCGCTTTACAACAAACAGAAACTCGTTATATATATAGAACATAAGAAACATTGTATTTTACAAACACCTTCCTTCCTTCTTTCAAAGATGTCAATAAAGATCAATTCGAATATAGCAAAACGCAATAGATCAAACTGTTACTCTGTCGTTTTTCGCTGATTTACCAATTTCCCGCACTGCAACGTAGAGGAAAATACGGATGCGTGTTCAAATCACATTCAAATGAACAACGCTGAAGTGACAGTTTTTAAAACTGACAGCAGAACAGAAATTGGATTCAAATTGAATAAGTGTGTTAATAAATTATAAAAAATTACATAAACAGACCAACATTTAGACCAATAAAGGGGTTATTGGTCATAATCTAAATGACCCCACCTGACTGACTCCCAATGTCTTCAATAAAGTCATAAATATATATACATAAATATTTATTAACAAGCCCTTTTCCCGCGACTTCGTCCGCGAAAATTAAAAAAATATTATTTAACGTAAATTAGTATTTGGTAATAGAATAAACGTAGGACAATTACAGTTTGTTCAAACTGTGTCATTTTTCTCACTAAAAGAATTTTATACCCCATCATAACTTCTAAACAATAAGTTCGATCCGGATCATTTAGTGGAATTTAAATGTAAATAATCATCCTTAATTATTAAACCATTTAAATGGATAAGTATTCATAATATCACAATATATATATCACCTCTATTTGATTCTGCCATATTTATACTTGGTGGTAGGGCTTTGTGCAAGTTCGTCTGGGTAGGTACCCACTCATCAAATATTCTACCGCAAAACAGCAATACTTGCTATTGTTGTGTTCCGGTTTGAAGGGTGAGTGAGCCAGTGTAATTACAGGCACAACGGGCATAAGATCTTAGTTCCTGACATAACATCTCTTACAATGCCAATGTCTATGGGCGTTGGTGACCACTTACCATCAGATGGCCCATATGCTCGATACCTTGGATTACATTGTTCCATTTTACCGAAATCGTACGGTCGATAGCTGAACCATTGGTTCTAAAAACCCCTAAGGATAAATGATAATATTATGTTACTAATTATTATTCCTGTTGTTACTTTAATTTATAACTCACAATAATACAAAAATTATAATATAAAACTTCTAAAAAATAAATAAAGAGAGTGTGCCCTTGTTATTCATATCAACGCTAAATCCAAAATGTGCTAGCAAAAATGATCAATGCAAATGTACGTTGCTTAATCGGAATCAAAGTTGTTTCAATTATTGTTACGGTTACGTTTGCTAAGTAAGTAAGTATTATATATAACATTTGAAATGTTGAAACGTAATTTACAAAGGTAATAAATAATGACTGAATCAAACCGTCTTTGTTTCAGAATTGTTAAATTCGTGGAACTCATATTAGCGTAATTGCACTTCTATACGAAGAAACGACAATTATGGACGACTTTATAGTAAATTTCAAAACATATAGTATTAAACAATTTAAAAAATACAAATATCGATTAATTAATGTGACGAAGTATTACTAGATACTTACATAAACGAGACGAAATTAGAATTAAACTAGAATTATTTCTTTTACTTATCCGAATGACGAAGTTTCATTATACGCTACAAACAATACAATATGATCGCAATATAAGCTATCGTCGTCACTGAATACCTTGTCGTTCCATCCTAGAAACGATATTTCCTAGAATAACAATCAAGGCTTTAATAATAAAGTGTATACATATATACTTCCATAATTGTTATAGAAGTAAAATGTGTTTGTTTGTAAATTATATTTATATCGTGCATATTAACCAACCAATTGGTCATATAGTTTTTAGTTCAGTCATAGGGGTTACCTCGAAAGTTTTCCTCTCGGGAGTTTTTAAAATCGGTCATTTAATAGATTTCGACGTGCTCTTTTTGAATTTTCACTTTGCGACATCGTATTTTGCCGCTCGCGCCGCCATATTGGAAAAATGGCGCCCAAACCCAGGTTTTTGACAATAACTTCTTTCCAACTCATTTTATCATGAAATTAAACTAGAGAAAATTTGCTACAATTTATGTGGTGACCTTCTTTCTTGTAAATCAATTATTCAAAATACACGCGGACGACGTTGCGCGCAGAAGCTAGTATATTATAAATTGGCAATCTTGTTTTAGTTTATGTCAAGGATTCACAGAAAGGTTTTGAATTACTTCACTGTCATGAAATATACGAATTACAAATCACAAGTTAAGCTTTGTTCACAAAATTTCATTCCTAAAATAGAATATTTAAATCAATTATAATAATCATAAATAATAGAAAAAAACTTGTTGGTGACCTTAAATCAACCTTGGATACGCCATACCGGGCGCAATTAGTATTATTTCTTTTATGAGGAATTAATATGTAGACTTAAAATTTATATTTATTTCAATTAGCTATACACAATGGTTTATTGGAAAAATGATTGATCCCATAACATTGTATATAGTATAATACCAAGTAAATCTTACATGAGGTGTCGATCTCTCTCAAAGAGGAAGCTTGGAGGCTATTCCACCTCGCTCCGTTGCACGTAGGTAGGTAAGTTTGAATACAACGATAATTTCTCTTAGAATTTCTCGTTTGACAAAAATAATCTTTCTTCACTAGTACTATTCGTATTCCTTTAATTAATTACGATGTTTAAAATTTATAATTTCATAAAAACTTCCAAAGGACGTGGTTAAATTTTACATGCAATCCGCATCTTAAATATTCCGAACGAAATGACACGTTCCGTCTACTACACAGGCAATTGTAATCTTCTTAAGTGAACAGGATTCAAGTGCTTCTAACTAGACAGCTAGACGCCACTACTTAAAACTAATAATTTAGTAAAGATGGCGTCGCAATGTATGTTTTACCAAGATTGAAGATATTATTAATATTATAAAAAAGCTCTTTGATAGCGTTGACTAGTAAACTAGAGCATTAACAACGAAAAACATAACCTTAAATGTGTTAAGGCTTAAGACTTTTATGTTAAGGCTTTTGTGTAAAGGTTTAAGACTTTGTCTGCTGCTTCAGCGTATAACTAATATGCGTACAAATGAGAACTGTTCTCAACGTCATTGTCACAAAAATAACGATCAAATAGCCTTGAGATTATCCAAAATTCATCAAATTATTAAGCAATTCCATAAGTAATCAATCATAAATTAAACATAACCGAATGACATAAGTTAACTAAGCTTAACCTCAAAGTGAACTGGGTTGGTAAATTCAATTTTCAATTAATTTATTTAATTGATTTGTGATTACAGTGTTGTATAGCGTTGGTTGCCCCCTATCGGTCAGAGTGAAAGAATAGAAGAGTCCACCTGTGAAGAGTTCGCGAACACACTTGTGAAATATATCTTCTGCGCAGTTGTCTGGACTCTGTTGATTATGGTCTCCGAAATCTGTAAAATGAAAACAATATTTTTTTTTTTTTACTATCCATGAGTTAACTTTTGTAATTCAGTTCAGACATCTAAACGACAAGTGAAACTTTTAATCATGCTTAGAAGGAGATATTTTGCACTTGTGCATAATATGTACATTAGTGCATGTCGTTTGTGTGAATATTTAATACTTACTCATACATAATATTTGTCTTGTTTAATGTTCTAAATATATATAATGATTAATTTAATCATTAGTCTGAAAGTTAATCGTACAATGTAGCTTAATTTAATAATATGGCTTAGCGTCTTAGATAGTGTTGCATTCTTGAAATAACAAGGCACATCCCTCTACACTGGAACACTAGCTGACAAATTCTAAGCTTTGAAATACTCACCACGATTAGTTTGCTTAATATACTGAACTATGGAACTATGCAACTTCACAAAATCTTCGTTCTAGAATACTGGTACTGTATAGTTTTAAACATTATGTTATTCATATTGAACACAATTATGGCTTTTACGTGCGACTTTATGTCGGAAATTATGCCTTTTTAAAACTGAAAAGTCTGTAAATCAACTAACCGAATTACTTATACTTTTTACTTTTACTTTTACTTACTATATACAATTTTTATTTATAATTACTTATGTTATGCTTGGCAGCCAAGAAAATATTATGAGAAAAGTTACATATTGTGTAAAGCGCTCCAACTCCTAAACTAAGAGGAGAAAAACTCTTTTGACCAATTATAAGACATTTGACGCTCACAAGTCAAAATCAGTGTCAGAATTGTAGTATAAATAAAATTAAATAATACGTCTGCTTATAACGAAGTCAGAGAATTCATCATAGTCTTAGGGAGTATTCCGATTCTGTTTTATTTGACATACTGGTTTCCGACAAATAACGAACATGTTCTGCAAATATTCAGTGACCTAACCAATTATCTCGTTTTGGACGAGTTAATTATTGCCAACATTAATTTTTTTTTACAAAAATGGATACCAAGAACTGTACTTTTATCAATTAATCCATATTATTAGTGAATAATATGAAATCATAATGAATGTATATATTTAATTAAAGAGTTATGTAAATCCACTGCCGAATTGGTGTTGTTCAGGTATTTTTGTTCTATTTATGTATAAAAGATAACTTCAAGTCGGGTTCATAAATATTTATAAAGAATGCTAAAATCCGCTAGTCTTTTGATTATACGTTACAACTAACTCGAGGAACAATTACTAATTTCCCAGAACATTGGTGCCGCCCTGTCGGCCGCCTGACCCCACAAAAATTCCACGTTTCATTACTATAACTTCAATAAAATTAAACACGTAGTATGTTCCATGCTGAATATTGTTTACTTCTTATAAATTATAGATTTTTATTGGTTTAAATTAAAATAAGATAAATTTCCTACTCCCAGGCAAGATCCACCTCTTCTTTAATATAAGAATAGAATCAAATGTACAGTATTACTATATAAACGTTTTATCTAGACCAGGCCAGGTTTTATAAAGCCAGGTTGGTGGGTTAGTTATTATATAAATAATATCAGGTACATTTGAACAAAAATTTGAATTATTGGAGAAAAATAAACTATTAAGGCTTGTTTGTGCGAGGAATCCTGAGAAGTATAAAAAATCAAAAGCCTATAATTGTCTGGGAAAAACGTATTTTTAACCGACTTCAAAAAAAGGAGGAGGTTATCATTTCTTTTTTTATAAATACACTATAATATACCTAGCAATAATAATACGGGAATCTTTTAAAAACAAACAAAAACATACACATTACAAATTGACTTTTATTCGCCTCGTAAAGTTGCGCGTGCGACACAAGCACATCTCACCTATAACTAACTATGTATGTAGTTATAAACCCACCTTGGCTGACATCGACTCCAAAAGTAACAATAATTGTAAATACATTATCAACCACTCAACCCATTCGTACCTACATATTGATGAGTAGAAAATAGTAAGTTAATTATCAAATTATAGAAGAATACGCAATTATTTTTTTTACTTTTTAGTGCATATTAATTTGTTTTTCCTATGAAGTCGGTTTTTGTTTTGTTAAAATTTTTATTTATATTATCTTAGGATAAGAATGATAAGGACGGTTTCCAGGGTAAATACCCTACCAAGCTGTTGCGCGCAGTAGGTTTTTTTCTAATGTGTATGTACATAATGTATTTAAATGTATATTTAGGAAACTCACAGGTGTTCTATTTATGAATAAATCAATTTTCATTTCTGGATGCTAAATGTATATACTAATATATCATATATTACACAAAATTAATATTTAATTACGAAATACATTTTAATTAAAGCAAAAAACTCGAAATAATGTTTTATTGGTAGTTAAACCTGAATTTAGAGTAGGTACACCATCAAAATTCAAAGATCAATTAGTAAGACGCGGAGTGCCTTTGATCTCACAAGAGCTTCTGCGTCGGTCGGCGTCTTTAATTCTTCGCACACCAAACAGATTAAACACTTTTGTTCGCCGGCTTCAGCACATTTATCAAGGGTTTTTGGTGAAAATATTTTTAATATGAAAGGTAAAAAAGTAATTAGATTAGTTTGATTACCGTCTTATCGCTCATCCACAATTACGCGAAGAGGGTCACTATTGCAAAATTTATCGAGTGAATATCTGTTGCCATTTTATTAAATTTATCTTGCCTTTTGAAAAATTGTAGCAATCAAAAAAAAAAAACAGCCTCTAAATTTCCAACTCTTGGGCTAACAGCTTCTTATGAAAATAAAATTAAAATATATGTGTAAAGTAAAACACACATGCGGGTTTCACGATGTTTTCCTTCACCGTCAAACACGAGATGAATTATAAACTCAAATTAAGCACTTGAAAATTCAGTAGGGCCTGCCCGGATTGGTTAAGACGCGTTCTAGCCACTGGACCATCTCGGCTATTTGTATATGTTTAAATTCACATATATATCATTTTATCATAATATATGTAAAACGGATGTATCATCTTACGCCGTAGTTGGCATTGATTGACAATGTAAGATAGAGAAGAAGAGAAAATTCTTCAATGAACCCAAAATTTACAATTCGATTTTTTCGAGAGATTCGAGTATGTACAAAAGCGGCCATATAAGTAAGGAATCGGAATAGTACAAATGCTTTGGGTTCTTGCAGAACCTAATGTTAAACACATACCTGTCAGTATCTATAATAACATAATATAATTTTAATTTCAATATGTTTTTATTTACTTCTTGCCCATTGTCCATAACGGCCCATTTTCTCAAATTCAAAAACTTTCAGTAACTATCGTTAAATTTGTAGGTAAAAATTAGCATTTTTGACTGCTGTAAAAACATATTATTTTGTACTATGAGTCCTTTTATCTCATACCATACACGTTATTAATAAAAGATTGTTCGGCTCAAATAGTATCCATATCCGAATACGTTGCCAGCCCCGTCCGATCCTGAACGTTGCCCGTATTTTGTATGAAATTAGAATTTCGCGACGAATTTTGCAAGTTGGCACACCGTGAAATTGTATCTGGTTTGCAACGGGCGTCAGGCTGACGCAGAAATACTTCGCGATCCGGGACAGACGTCATAAGTTCCTAAAACGAACGCTTTGAAACATTTTACTATATTGTGCGATATCTTACATCTACATACACACCAAGAATATTGCGAAACTTAACGCTAATTTGACCGCGTAGTGGTATAATTATGTTAATTTTATATCAAAACCAAAGTTTTCTACTTATTTTGGTAATATTACTTTGGAATCGCAGTTCTTGTTGCGATTCAAGTTTTAATCGGTAAGTTTTTATTGCAGTAAATTTTCCTATTAAAATACGGAAACGGTGTATTATGTCATACAATTAATTCGATCAACAGAAATATAAATAAAAATTTTAATAAAACAAAAACCGACTTCATAGAAAAACAAATTAATATTTTTTTTTTTTTTTTTTTTTATGTTAGAGGGGGCAAACGAGCAGGAGGCTCACCTGATGGAAAGTGACTACCACCGCCCATGGACATCTGCAACATCCGAGGACATGCAGATGCGTTGCCGGCCTTTTAGGAAAGAGTACGCTCTCTTCTTGAAGGTTCTTAAGTCATATCGGTTCGGAAAAGTCGCCGGCGAAAGCTGGTTCCACAGAGTGATTGTGCGAGGCAGGAAATGCCTTAAGAAACGCACTGTTGTGGATTTCCAGACATCGAGGTGATGGGGATGGAATTTAGAGTTCTGGCGCGATGTCCGGTGGTGAAACTCAGCTGCCGGGACTAAACCAAACAACTCCTCAGAACACTCCCCGTGATATATGCGGTAGAGGATGCAGAGGGACCCTACATCTCTACGCAAATCCAAAGTATCAAGCCGATCAGTAATAGCCTGATCGTCGACAATTCGAACTGCTCTACGTTGAATACGGTCAAAAGGAAGAAGCTGGTATTGGGGAGCTCCCGCCCAGAGGTGAGAGCAGTACTCCATGTGGGGCCGAATTTGCGCCTTGTAAAGTTGTAGGCGATGGGCCGACGTGAAGTACTGTCTCGCCTTGTTGAGCACTCCAAGCTTTTTAGAAGCCAATTTAGCTTTAACTTCCAATTGACCGCGGAACTGAACAATGTTCGAAATCTCGACGCCAAGTATCCCGATACTGGCTGTGGCAGCGAGGGGAATATTCTCAAAGTGAGGGGATATGACAAAAGGAGATTTTTTAGCGGTTAACGCGCAAACTTGAGTCTTATTGGGGTTGAATTGGACTAAGTTTAGTCGGCCCCAGTCCGAGACTTTGGTTAACAAGGTCTCGACTTCAGACACAAGTTTGTTCCGACACTCGTCGACGTGTTCCCGAGAAATATTGCTACGGCCGGTGTATAGAACGTCCACAGTGCTGTCATCCGCATAGCAGTGAATGTTACTGATTTGTAACATATCATTGATATGCAGAAGAAACAGAGTAGGTGAAAGAACGCAACCTTGTGGAACACCAGAATTGACGAATTTTAAGTCAGAGCATGCACCGTCGACAACGACCTTGATGCTCCGATCTGCCAAAAAGCTGGTGATCCACGTGCATAATTTCCCGGGAAGCCCGTAGGAAGGAAGCTTCGAGAGAAGCGCTTTATGCCATACCCGATCGAAGGCTTTCGCCATGTCCAGGCTGACTGCTACTGCCTCCCCCTTGGACTCAACCGCTGCAGCCCATCTGTGAGTCAGGTAAACTAGAAGATCACCAGCTGAGCGACCTCGACGGAAGCCGTACTGGCGGTCGCTGATCAGCTGGTGCTCCTCTAGGTACCGCAGGAGCTGGCAGTTAATAAGGGGTTCCATTATCTTGGAGAACAAGGAGGTGACAGCAATAGGTCTATAGTTTGTTGGATCAGAGCGATTGCCTTTTTTAGGGATCGGGTGCACCAAAGCAGTCTTCCAAGAATTCGGGACTACGCCTAATGTGTAGGAGTGGCGGAAAAGGCGCGTTAAGACCGGTGCCAGCTCGGGAGCACAAGTACGCAGCACAATCGGAGGAATGCCATCGGGCCCACTCGACTTATGGATGTCCAAGGAAAAAAGTGCTTTACGAACCGCACTTTGTCGGAATTTAATATCCGGCATCGTGGTATCACACCGCAAGATTGTCGGTGGTATCTTTCCTTGGTCATCCAGAGTCGAGTTTGACGCGAAGTGAGTGCTCAAGAGGTCAGCTTTCTCCTTCGCGGTATGAGCCAACGTGTCATCGCTCCTATGCAGAGATGGAAGCGAGGGCTGACAGAAATTCCCTAAGACAGCCTTAGCGAGAGACCAAAATGCGCGTGTTCCCGAAGGAAGACGCACCAATCTCTCGCCAATTCTGCCTATGTGCTCCGACTTTGCCTTGGCAATAACTCTTTTGAAAGACCTGGAGGCAGAATTGTATTCCTTTTTAAATGCGCTGGTATTTACATCACGCGATGCCGTCGCTTCAGCCCAGGCTTGATAGCATTCTACTTTTCGGCGTGACGCCGTTTTGCAGAAGCCACCAAACCAGGGCCGGGATCTGCCACCGATGGGTACTGCAGAGTACGGAATGAAAAGTTCCATACCCTGAAACACCACATCAGCGACCGAGTCAGCAACGACATCTGGATCATCCGGCGAGAAACAAATCCGCCCCCATGGGTAGGATGCAAAGAAGGACCGCATCCCATCCCAGTCCGCTAACCTGTAGTGCCACACTCGCCGACATCCCACGAACCGAGGCCGTGAGGGGCGTAAGATTGGCACTGTACTCCGGACGAGACAATGGTCCGACGAGCCAAGAGGAGGCTCGACGGAAACATGGTACCCGTCCGGATGAGAGGTCAGCAGAAGGTCTAGCAGGGAAGGTGTATGATCATCCACATCTGGGATTCGCGTTGGCGAGGTAACCAGTTGTGTCAGATCATATGCCAAGGCAAAATCGGCCACAGATCTCCCCGCATGATCGGTGGTACGTGAACCTAGCCATTCGGCGTGGTGGGCGTTAAAATCGCCAAGAACCACGATCTCTGCGGATGGGATCTGCTGCAGCATGGAATCTGTCACCCGTTGCATGTGCTCAACGAGCCGGTCAGTTTCGGCATTACCGCTATGGGACCTATATAGGCACGCGTAGATTCGCGGATGATCATCGCAGTCTACGCGCAGCCAAAGAATAGATAGGTCCCTCCCTTCAAGATGGGCGAGATGGGAGATGGGCGACGAGAGCAGATACCCTCTCTGACATAAACACACACTCCAGCCCGTGGTACAAAGGAATGTTCCAAGTTGTACCCCGGGTAGGAGAGAAATGAGGTGTCCGCCGGAGACGATATCTGGGTCTCGGTGAGAAAGAGCAAGGCCGGCTTCGCCGTCTCAAGATGGTAGTGGACGGCGTTTAAGTTGGAATTCAGTCCCCTGATGTTGCAGAAGTCCACAGTAAGGGTGGAAGGGGTTGCCTTAAGATGCCTGCTCCGTTTGCCCCGACCATTCCGTAGCGCAAAATTGCCCCCCCCAGAATTCGAAGGGCAGCCTGGGCATCCCTGCTCAGGCGGTGTATGTCCTGAGCATGGATGTCCAGAGAGGGATTGTCCACCGCAGTCGCAGATGGTACCCTCCTGGGGTAGCTGTTCTTGATTCTGCGCACTCATTTTGTTGGGGGGGGGGGAATTGGGCCTCCGGAACTCTCACAAACCGGACGAAACGCGGTAGCATGGCTACCACTTCACGCCGATTTTAAGTGAGAGAGTGGTACTTCCCCGGGCGTGCCGGCCCATTCGGCTACAACCTAAAGGTATGCAGCATGGCACTACCACTAAAAAGTAAAAAAATAATTGCGTATTCTTCTATAATTTGATAATTAACTTACTATTTTCTACTCATCAATATGTAGGTACGAATGTGTTGTGTGGTTGATAATGTATTTACAATTATTGTTATTTTTGGAGTCGATGTCAGCCAAGGTGGGTTTATAACTACATACATAATTAGTTATAGGTGAGATGTGCTTGTGTCGCACGCGCAACTTAACGAGGCGAATAAAAGTAAATTTGTAATGTGTATGTTTTTGTTTGTTTTTAAAAGATTCCCGTATTATTGACGTGACAACGTCTTATAAATTGGTTTGCCGGGTGACACTTCAAGAAACTGCGTTACGCTCCGCTCACGTTATGCGCTCACAATGAGAGCGAGTGAGAGGCACGCGTCCCTTCCACTCGGGCATGGTTAGCCCGCCTAAGAGTGAGAGAGACAGACATAAAAAGTGAAATTCAGTGCGAGATTCTTTGTATAAATTAATGTTTTAAATATAATTCTTTGTATAAATAAATGTTTTAAATTGTTACTATTATTTCATCCTTCTTCCTACTATACGAATGAATATTCACATTAAAATTATTTTACCACTCAAAGTCGTTGTCACGTAAAACTTTCGCCCGTATATCGACTTTACAGGCAACCAATTTTTTTATTGCTAGGTATATTATAGTGTTTCCTTATATATATAATTTTCAAAATTGGTCTCAACTTTTAGGAGATGTTCAAATATGTTTCAATTACAAACATATACATATATACAATGCTTACATGCATAACTCATATTATAAAGAGGAAAGATTTGATTTTGTTTGATTTTTTATTGCGATTTAAATCAAAAACTACTCGACCGATTTTAAAAATTCTTTCACCCTTAGAAACCTACGTCTTTACCGAGTAATATAGGCTTTATTATATTTTCAAAAACTTATAGATCTCTACTTAAAATGGAGCAATGTAACCCAAACATATCAAACTGTTGCCTATAAAAGTTATTATTTCGCGTGCGCTGCGAAAACTATTGACGGTATATAAAGAAGTGTTTTATACAATAGTACTACAATTACTTGATCATAACGATGTTATGGTAGTTGAATGAAAAATCTAGATAACCTATAAAAGATTCGGCCGTGTATCGTTAATTTGCTACTAAGAATTGAATATTTCCGTTACTTTGTCATGGATCCTATAATCAGAATCTAACCAAACTATCATCAAACAACCCTTGAAGTATACTCTTTCCAATAAAAAAAATCATCGAAATCGGTTGGCGTGATATTGAGTTATTCGTCCATTTGTCGTGCACATACCTCATGCAAATTTACGACTTCTATGGTTTTCTCATGGATTCCATTGTCAAACCTGGACCAAAAAAACTAAAAAAAAAACGTACAGACGAATTGATAACCTCCTCCTTTTTTTGAAGTCGGTTAAAAATGAACAATCCTTTGTAATTGAAAACTTCAAAGGCTTATTTTTTCATCAAAGAGGAATCAACAATTACCAAAGCAACCTTTATATTTAACGTAATTATTAGATTTTTTAAACAACGGTATCCTTTAGAGATTATAGTCTTGATAAAAGTCGCAGAATCATTTTTTTTTCTAGTACATTTTATCATTTTGTAGTATCTTATTAAATAACATTTTTAGTACTGCGCAACGTACCGACATAAATAACATGATCAAATTAAATGTATTTATTCGAAACTTTACAATAAAACTTTTTGGATCGTCACTATTTTAACCTAAAATGTTTCCTAGTATTTACTATTAGAAATACCAAAAAAATATGTGTATAATATTAATATTAACTTGAGTTTGAACGAGATGGTTCAATGTATTCAACAATACCTGGATTTAAATCGGAATTCAATCATTTTTATGTCATTAGATTGTTTTTATAATTCATCCCACGCTCGCCGGTGCACGAATATTCAAAGAATCGGCATTATGATATCGAGTCCACACATTATCCTCAGAAGAGGGTAGGGGCATTTGCCTTTGAGGTTTACATTATAGGAATTTAAACAAAAGTAACTCTTTTGTTAAAATTCCTATAATTCATTATCCGATTTTAATAATAATAAGATGAAATCACAGTCCCACTTAGTTTGTTTAAACTGTTAACATCATTATGTTGACGACATAGGTAGTGATATTCATTTATTCCTATTCTTACTAAAAAACTGCTGAATTATAATCGTTATGAAAATCAGGTTTTCATTATGCAACGAATGTTTTAAGTCGAAATCATCGTTATTTTGTGTAAAAATTAACCTTGACCGGCAAAAACGTTTGCTCTGATATTCTACTTAAAAAAAAGTATTTTATTAATGTAAGGATACGTTAGCTCAACGATCTTCGTAACCGATAATAACTGATAACAGAAATTGTTACTGTTTTAGTAACAGCCTGTGAATGTCCCACTGCTGGGCTAAGGGCTTCTCTTCTTGTGGGGAGTAGGTTTTCGGAGCTTATTCCACCACGCTGCTCCAATGCGGGTAGGTGGAATACATATGTGACAGAATTTCTGTGACAATTGATACATGCAGGTTTCCTCATGATATTTTCCTTCGTATATAAATGTGTCGGCACAGGGAGCAGACATTATTTATTTATATATTTATTTATTTATTTATTTATTTATTTATTTATTTATTTATTTATTTATTTATTTATTTATTTATTTATTTATTTATTTATTTATTTATTTTGGACAACCAACAGTAGATACATTACAGATTTACAAAGTAGTAACAATAGAAATTTCAAAGTTTTTTGACAAATGTTCCACTAATTATAGGTTATCACATCACATTATTCTTATATAACACACAGACACTTTATATAACACTTTATAATTGTAATGCAAGATGTGCACCGGGCAACTGATGTCGAAAGAATGAATGCTCGCTTAGTCGAGCGCTGCTTCTTATAGGGTTTTAGTGGTGGGTAGTGGACAACTGCACGTGCTGCTTTTAAAACAAGGCAGCGGCGCCGTCACGGCAATACTGACATGCGCACGTTCTTGTGCGCGCAATTTTTATACTATGAGGACCACAAACATGCTAGTTCATCCTGACATACGTCTTAGCCAAATAATAATGGTCGTTATCTTTAATAAATCGTAGCTGTCTACAGAGTTATCGAGTAAAAATAGAGTATTGATCCCTATAGCTTGCTGATTATGCTAGTCCGGAAATACATCCCTATAGCTGAGTCAAAGGTCCGGCTTATTCCCTTCAATGACACATTTTTTTTCTTTTCTTTTTTTACTCCCTTTTCTTCTTTTTTTTTTTGCTCTTTTTTTTGGATTTGTTTCATAAACGACCATTATCATGAGTACACGCCGTCACGACATCCTCGTTATAATTTTCGCTACTACAACCGAACCGAATAATCTAAAGGCAACACTTAGCGCAACGCCCGACCAGCATAAAAAAAAATATATTTATTCAATCTCACCATAGTAACTACACCAATAGATCGTATAATGATACGATCGGTGGCACCAGCAATGCGACTCGTGGCAGCACTCACGGAAGTCTGGCGAAAACAGTACCGTAGTGTACCGATTTTCCACCATAGTCACACTCACTGCACGCGGTCGCGACAGCGTCCGGCTTAAAGGTGTGGTGTTTATTCCAACAACGGCGTTTAGTCGATTTTCTGGAATGAGACACGTTTAGGCGACTGATTAAGTATGTTTCGTAGCTATTATTGCACAAGTTCTCTGATAATTAATAATCAAAAGGAGGGTAGTTAAATAAAGAGATTAACGCATTGTAGCTACTAGCTGACTTGTGAAGATAAGAACAAAGTTATAAGCTATGACACACAATAAGACAGAGTTTAGCGCCTTTAAACAAATTGGAACATACTCACCAGATCCTTTTCATCGTATAATACATTACCACACATTTTCTGCGTTAGCTAAATTATAATACTTTCGTAGAGTAGTAAAATAAATTGTAACTGATTTAATTTGTTCAGCCAACGGCCATATTTCAGGAGGCAAGGCGGATCAGAACACTAGGTTCCGATCCCACTTCTGATGTCGGAACAGGTGGCAGACATTATTCTTATATAACACACATACACTTTATATAACACTTTATAATTGTAATGCAAGATGTCGAAAGAATGAATGCTCGCTTAGTCAAGCGCTGCTTTTTTAACCGACTTCAAAAAAAGGAGGAGGTTATCAATTCGTCTGTATGTTGTTACCTCATAACTTTCGACTGGGTGAATCGATTTTGATGATTTTTTTTTTATTTGAAAGGGGTTACTTCCCATGGGGTCCCATTTTTTTTTAAATCCAGTTTTGACACTGGCATTCATGACAAAACCATATAAGTCGTAAATTTGTATAAATATGTGCGCGACAAATGGACGAATAACTCGATATCTATTCAACCGATTTCGATGATTTTTTTATTGGAAAGATTTCAAGGGTTGTTTGATGACAGTTTGGTAAGATTTTGATTATAGGATCCATGACAAAGTAACGGAAATCTTCAATTCTTAGTAGCAAATTAACGATACACGGCCGAATCTTTTATAGGCTATCTAGATTTATCATTCACCTACCATAACATCGTTATGATCAAGTAATTGTAGTACTATTGTATAAAACACTTCTTTATATACCGTCAATAGTTTTCGCAGCGCACGCTAAATAATAACTTTTATAGGTAACAGTTTGATACGTTGGGTTACATTGCTCCATTTTAAGTAGGGATCTATAAGATTTCGAAAATATAATATAGCCTGTGTTACTCGGTAAAGACGTAGCTTTCTAAGAGTGAAAGAATTTTTAAAATCGGTCGAGTAGTTTTTGATTTAAATCGTAATAAAAAATCAAACAAAAATCAAATCCAATCAATCCTCTTTATAATATGAGTTATGCATGTAAGCATTAGTATATGTTTGTAATTGAAACATATTTGAACATCTCCTAAAAGTTGAGACCAATTTTGAAAATTATATACATATATATATATATATATATATATATATATGTAGAATCGTATAAGTACTCTTATATACATGTTATATTTATGTATATTTATATATTGGTTACTAGTGTTTTTCCCGCGGTTTCACCCGTGTAGTTCCCGTTCCCGTGGGAATATGGGGACAAAATGTAGCCTATGTTACTCCCTGATAGGCGTGAAAGCGTCACAAACAAACTTACTTTCGCATTTATAATATTAGTTAGGATAATATAGATACTTCTCTTTTTTTTAATATACAGACATTCCGTCATATTTTATAGTGAAGAATGGTATAACACAACATCTATAAATATACAGTTTATTTAATTATTACTAGAAATAACTATTTGATTATGTTATGGCTGCCCAACTAAATTACCCTACCAACTAAATCTATTTAATCAAAACATGTTAATTCATATTCATACATTTAACCATATTAACTAATATTTATTAATTAAGTACCAAAATGCATTTTTCTTTAAGTTTCACTGTTTTAGATTAATATATTTAAATAATAATATAAACGGCGCTGTCTCATATGAGCCGCACGTTTAGTAGGTCTACCCATATTCTACAAATTAGTGAGTGTACTTCAGATTCACTAAAAATCGAAAAATAAATAAAAAATTTAACAAAACAAAGACCGACTTCATAGGAAAAACAAATTAATATGCACTAAAAAGTAAAAACATAATTGCGTATTCTTCTATAATTTGATAATTAACTTACTATTTTCTACTCATCAATATGTAGGTACGAATGTGTTGAGTGGTTGATAATGTATTTACAATTATTGTTATTTTTGGAGTTCTACTGGAGCTCATTCTCCGACATATACATAGTTTTTAATAAGAGACATTTTGTAGAGCACAGATTACTGCTATATAAAAATTTATATTTCTTTGTAATGACATAAAGTGTTGCTATAAAAACACTCTTTTATATACCAGATTTCTTCGATTATTATGCTAGTACAACTAACAATACATTAAATTTTGTAGAGAAATGTAAAAGAATCTTAGATACAAAGTGATTTTGTAAGTGGAACGAAATCTCGTCGTTGTAATGTGGACATCGCGTGAGTCTATGTGGCGTGTTCGAGCGAAGTAGTACCGAAGTATTACCCGCAATAGGACTTGCACCATGCGCATTGTGCTATATCTATAGGATCATGGAGATTGGACACATTCGTACTTGCTAAGTCTGAGAAGTTAAACATACAAGATTAAAGATGGTAATTGGTTATTTGTTAAGTTTAACCAATCAACCAATATCTCATCTGAGCTACGATTGGTTGAAAACACTTTTTGTTCTAGCTACCTTGTAATGTAACAGCTTTTAAGTAAGAATTCGTATCGGCATAATATCATTTTAGTCAAAAAATGTCAGCAGCAACTGTGTTTATTGAGAAAGGTTCTTAGCTATGTACCTTCACGGTCCAGAGGCTCAGGCCCAAAGGCCAAAGGTAAATAAATTCCGTTTAACGTACCAATTATATAACGACTTATTATACAATATAAATCTAAGTGTTGTTACACTTTTGCACAGTAGCGTAACAATATATTTGCAATAATATTATTTACTTAGTCTGGCCATAAATACTGTTACAATTGAAAATAACCAAAATATTACATTTGAATTTGGAATGTGTAATTTTTATATGATTGATCATTGAGTTTTCTCATTTTGGCGCCAATACATTGTACAATATTTTGCGATATTAAAATGAAGTGAGGTGATAAAGAGAACCCAATCGCTGTGATTGCATTACACAAAGTAGGTATGGAGCCAAATCCAATTTTTAAAACTCTCCAAACGCTTGGTATTAGTAAAATGTTTGTGTACCGGGCTATTAATAGGTACAGTAAGACCTCCTCTGTTTGTGACAGAAAAAGATCTGGCTGTCCACGTAGTGTTCGTACGAAAAAGGTGGTCAAAGCAGTAAGGGAAATAATTCGAAGGAATCCTGCCCGAAAGCAAAATATTTTATCTCGGAAGATGAAGATAGCACCTAGAACCATGTCGCGTATTTTAAAAGATGACTTAGGACTTGCAGCCTATAAGAAACGTACTGGTCATTTCTTAACTGATAATTTAAAAGAGAATAGGGTGGTAAAATCGAAACAACTACTAAAGCGGTACGAAAAGGGAGATCACAGAAAAATTTTGTTTACGGATGAGAAAATTTTTACAATTGAGCAACATTTTTACAAACAAAATGACCGTATTTATGCTCAAAGCTCTAAGGAAGCTTCCCAATTAGTCGACAGAGTGCAACGTGGGCACTCTCCGACTTCAGTGATGGTTTGGTGGCGTATGAGCTATGAAGAAGTGACTGAGCCATACTTTGGTGAAAAAGCTATCAAGACATCGGCACAAGTGTATCAAGACACCTTTCTTGAGAAGGTAGTGAAGCCCCTTAACAACACCATGTTCAATAACCAAGAATGGTCCTTCCAGCAAGACTCGTCGCCGGGTCATAAAGCTCGGTCTACGCAGTCTTGGTTGGAAACGAACGTTTCGGACATCATCAGAGCTGAAGACTGGCCGTCGTCTAGTCCCGATCTTAATCCGCTGGATTATGATTTATGGTCAGTTGTAGAGAGTAGGGCTTGCTCTAAACGCCATGATAATTTGGAGTCCCTAGAACAGTCCATACGATTGGCAGTGAAGGATTTTCCCATGGAAAGAGTGCGTGCTTCTACTGATAACTGGCCTCAACGTTTAAAGGACTGTATTACAGCCAATGGAGACCACTTCGAATAAGCTTTTTATATTTTAAATTGTTTTTTATTTATGTATTAAATTAACACACTGTAAAAGCAATAAATCTTATTTTCAATAGAAAAAATATTTTTTCCTTTGTATCAGTATTTATGGCAAGACTAGGTATATCCATAATAAGATTGACAGAAACAGTATCAAACATTGTATTAATACCTAAAGTAAATATTTCTTAGACAATCACATTATAATAAAGTCCCTCTGTCTAGCTATGCTAATAAATGAATAAATTATTATAATATCATTTTTTTAATGAATAAAGCATAGTTATAAAGAAGCATAATGCTCAATACAATATTATAACAATGACAAAAGTATTGGAGGTAGTACCTATCACATGCCTATGTAATTTTATTTATTTTAAATTTGTTGATTGAAATTCTATATTATAATTCTCGCGAAATATATACAATAAAATGCATATTATGTCATTTTATTTAAGTATCACAAAACTTTCATGGTATGGACCAATACTGCGCAACTCCGCTATTAATTTGCTCTGTAGCTATTATTAAGACGCTCTCTGCTCTCCGTCTAGACGTTTTTATGTTACTTCCATTTGATATTTAGTCAATAGTGGTAGCTGAATCTTAATTTACGTGATCTAACCATCATGCATGTACGTATGTATATAAGGTCCTCCAGACCGATTTCGGTCACGCCGGCCAATCTCAAGAGAGACTAGCCAACTGCGCAGGAGATATTATAGTGCACAAGTGTGTACGCAAACACAGGTGCACTCTCTATTCCTTAGCTATCATAATCCGATCGGACGGCAATCCAACACGACCGGAAAGAGTTAACGTGCTTTCCAAGGCACGGGAGTGATCACACTTCCAACTTCCAGACTCCGGGCTGCTACTGAGAGTTTTCTGACAGAAAATCCTAATAACTATTTATTGGCCCGACCTGGGAATTGAACCCAGGACCACCGAGTCTGCGGCCTTATATCAAGCCACTAGACCAACGAGGCAGTCATGTACGTATATGCCCAAAGACGTTCTCTTTACCTTATGCAATCACAGGAGTTACAAGTATAATATTATTTCTAGTTGTAATAATATGTATATCCGCTTTTATTTTTGTACATTTTTCTGTATATAATTTGAAATATATTGTGCGATAGCCGTCGCCCCTATACGTCGCAATATACCTATTTTTTTATTTTTTTTACGTAATTATGTAATAGAGCTTCTTAGCTCTAAAAACACCCTGTGAAGTACTTATAATCTTTTACAAGTGTTTCGCGGGGCTTTATTCTGAATAATAAATATAATTTCAATTTTGTTTCTTGTTAGTGTGTTCGTCTTAATGAGCTATGATGAGAGAAAATTAGCGTATTATAACCGACTTCAAAAAAAGGAGGAGGTTATCAATTCGTCTGTATGTTTTTTTTGTGTTTGTTACCTCATAACTTTCGACTGGGTGAATCGATTTTGATGATTTTTTTAATTCGAAAGACCATAGCAAAATGGGACTAGCATGGGACTACATGGGAAGCCTGGTGCTTCCCATGTAGTCCCATGCTTGAAGGTTTTAATTTCATATTGGTTCGGAAAAGTCACCGGCGAAAGCTGGTTCCATAGTGATTGTATGAGGCAGGAAATGTCTTAAGAAACCCACTGTTGTGGATTTCCAGACTTCGAGGTTGTGAGGATGGAATTTTGAGTTCTGGTGGTGAGTGAAAATTTAGCTGCCGGAACTAAGCCAAACAACTCCTCAGAACACTCCCCGTGGTATATGCGATAGAGGATGCAGAGTGACCCAACATCTCTACGCAAGGTCCAGAGAATCAAGCCGGTCGGTAATAGCTTGATCGTCGACAATTCGCCTGCTCTACTTTAACTGCTCTACGTTGAATCATGTTAAAAGGAAGAAGCTGGTATTGGGGAGCTCCCGCCCAGAGGTGAGAGCAGTACTCTATGTCGGGCCGAATTTGCGCCTTGTAAAGTTGTAGGCGGTGGCCTTACGTGAAGTACTGTCTCGCCTTGTTGAGCACTCCAAGATTTTTGGAAGCCCATTTGGCTTTAACTTCCAATTGATCGCGGAACAGCTAGGTGAAATGATGTTATACGCAAAGTATATCCTCACTGGCTGGCAGCGGATGGTGACTTAGAGATGCTTTTGGAGAGGCTTATGTCCAACAGTGGACGACAAAAGGATTATGATGATGATGATTACTATAAAACTTAAAAGACGGGCAAATAGAATGAACATGCCTTTATAAAATGCAGATATTCAAAATTTTATGTTGTTCTTTCCTTACTATTTTATCATTCTAAAATATTTATTTATGTACTTAATTTTTAACGTATTAAAACAAAGATTTAAGACGTGAGTTCAGTAATGTGCGGAAATATTACTAGAGAAACAGCTGTGCACATCTTTCGAGTGTATACGACGTTCATTCTCAGGGTTGATACATTATAATCTTTTTATATTATTCCAACTAGGCGGAAACGAGTGGCGTAATATTCTAAGTAACAATAAAAAAATATACACTACAAGTGTATCGAATTTGTTATGAAATCAGTGCCCAGTGGTATATATTTTTTTTAAATGTGTGTTATATAAAATAATGATATCTTTTTGATTTTATTAATAAGTTGAACATATAATACTAAGTGAAATAAAAATAATCACTTGTAAGTACTTCAATTTAATGAACATTAAGTATTTATAATAAAATGAAACCACTTATTTTCCGGGGAAACTATTTAGAATTTTTATATTTCTATGACAAACTAAGTGTTTTTGTGAAGGCTGATTAAGATCAACTTGCGTCTGACGGCTTGTGTTCGTCGTAAAAATTAAATATGACATAACAATGTCAATTGAGCTGACAGCCCGCTATGAAACAAATACTTTCTATATTTTATTCAAATTCATAACAAACATAATTCTGACAACCCTATTAACATGTTCTCACTTACGACCGGCACATGACTCTGTTCAGGTGTAAATAGCAGTCGGAGCTCGAATACTTTCCGTTAACAAATTGTCATTTTATTCCGTGCATCGTATCATAAGCATGTGATTATAATAAGTTGTGATATGTCGGATATATCAAGCAAGAATATTATACGATCGTAAAAAGTCTAACAATAATGTAAATATTTATTAGTAACAATAATATTATACAGCTAGATGTGACAAGCATATCGCATATTTTCTCGTCTGGGTAGGTACCACCCACTCATCAGATATTCTACAGCAAGGCAACATTATATTACATATTTTGTATTGTTGTGATCCGGTTTGAAGGGTGAGTGAGTGTAATTACAGCCACAAGGAAAATAACATTTTAGTTCCCATCTTTGCTGTGTGCTACATACCATTATATTACGTATTTATTAATTTTATTTCAAAGTAAGGTAATACCACTCTCATACTTCAACAAGTCGCTGCTAGCATAACAAGCAAAACTTAAAACTGAAGATATTATTATTTTATGGTACTCAAAGAATGGATTCTACGCTAATTAACTCCAGATTATTAAAAGTGGGTGATTTCAAAGTAAGTGGCATTATTTCTCTTAAATACATTTTTAACAATCTTATTCAATTAGCATAAGTTGTGACCTATACGCCGAAGGTTGTGAGCGGGGGAGTAACAGGTGGGTATCGAAACAATAACAATGTATCTCGTATTTATTTTTAGGAGCACCTATAAGCTATAATAGTGAAGGCGCAACTTGGAAGGGTGGACTTATTAAAAGTAAAGTAAAGTATACTTATTAAAAGAAAAATCCTCCTCGGAATTTAAATGTTAGTATTTTGAAAGAAAATAATCTATTTATAAACCAAAAACATATAACACCCATTGCCTTTACTTGTAACAGGACTCGGGAGGTTCATTTTTCGGTCAGAGAATCGGAATTGCGATTCAAAGGGGAATTGCTGTCGGCGTCCTTGCCACCGTTCGACGCTGTCAAGTTAATTTAGTGCAATAGCAATTTTTAATTTTTATTTGTATACACTTATGTAATATAATCAGTGTTTTAAAGACACTTAAAAATGTTTTTTAAAATATAATAATATATAAATATTGATTTAACCTTGTTGCCTTTTGTTATTTCAGATCTAAGAATATAAGATTTTGCACCCACATAAAAATAGGTCGTAAGCTTTTGTACTTTTAATTATTGATTATCCTGATAGTTGCTAAGATTCTAACATCCTGAAGTTAATTTAAAGCAATAATACAGTTCGTATAGTTTTATTGCACAGCAATAAAACTAAAAATGATCGCTGTAGGACGACAGATGATAAACTTTGAAATTGATGGTTATTCAAAAAAAAATTTAATTATTTCTTAAAAAAAAAACACAGAGTATCGTTATTTTTATTCTAATTATAGCAATATATGGCAACGATTTGTATAACATACCGTGTACGAGTGACAAGTGAGTAAAGAACTACGGCGGAGAGGAGACAGGAGAGCTTCTAGTCCAAGAGCCAATAATCGGCAGACTAACAGGTATGTTAACAAATTCCATATAGATGCTAGGAATGAAAAGATGAAATAGTCATCCACCATTGTTAAAAACGGGATTCAATATCGTCGTCGATGGTTCCTTTAGGCGTGTCCAGAAGTCAAAGAACGTCTAAATTAACTCTTTAAACCTGATCGCAGGTTGTCTGCCGTTCATATCGTATGGTATGGTTATTTATTCACAATTTTTTTCTATCATCTTCTCTTTTTCTGTTCTCTTTGACCCCACTCATAGTTTTTTCAATTCATGTTTATATCTCTGATTTTTTCCTTATACTTTCTATTAACTTAATAATAAACTTTCTAAAAATATCACAGGCCCACACTAAGCTACAGAGCTAAGTCAACTAAGCTTTTAGCATCGTTTGCAAGAACTTTTTTGATTTATGTAATGAAAAATAAAAAAATAAAAAATAGATGTTCATTAATTTGTCTGAATATAAAAATAAACTGAATATAAAATTTTGCGAGATAATATATTTTATGCAAAATTCACAATAAAATACTTTCTATGCATTTTTTTTAATTCAATTTAAATTAAAATTATTTTAAAATATTTTTTGTACACAATTTGTTTTTAGATATATTATTATAATTCTGATGGAAACAATTCAAATATTTTTACTAATTTTATAAGCTGATATATTTATGCTATATAAAAGTCATGCCATTAGATATAAAATTTTCAATATCTCTTCCTAAGTGCTAACCTACTTTGTATACGAATTTTCATCGCTTATGTCGGTCACTCAGTTATACTTTTATATGTCTATCTATATATATATATTTATATGTCTATCTATATATATATATATATAGATATAGATAGACATATTCAAGCTACATCGAGGAATATAATAATAGTATAACCGTGGAATCCCCTCAAATTGTGACTTGGTGATAATTAACCCTCGATGATACCTCGAGTATATATGTATACCTTTCAAAAAAGAATATTTTTTTGTCAAAACCGGTATATAATCTGTGAATAAATGTATATAAAAATAGTCTCAGTTGAATATAGAACTTCTTCCTTATTTAAGGCGATTAATGAAACAAAGTTTCGCCAATAATAATTTATTCCAGTTGATCTTTACATTACGATAGTTAACAATCGAATGATTCGTAATACTGGTCGCTTTCACTCTTTCTGTCGTTATTGATTTAACATTCGAACGAACGAGACATAGTATTGGTAAACAACGTTCATAAATATTAATATGAAGACAAAACAAAAAAATATCTGATTAATTCTTTAATTTTCAAACGAGTATATTAACGTTTAAAAAAATAGCCACCATTAATTTAATTAAACGTTAAAATTTTTAAAGCTTCAAAAATAGCGCTGACAACGTTAAATAAATCACATTTGTCTCAATCGGGACACTAATTAACTAGAATGTACCACGGGCCGCAGTAACAGATGAACAGGCATGGTGATCGGACCGTGTAATTAGTCTAACCTATCTACCCATTGACTAAGTAAAACATTTCCTTTCTGACTCTAGATATCTATTTATATAAATTCTTACTTTGCAATCTCTTTCATCGTCTAGATATTATTAATTAAGTACAGTGTTTTCGTTAAATGTATACTAGCAGTAAGTAAAATATAGCAACATAAATAAAAAATATTATAATACAATTTATTCGTATCTATTAAACTTCAGAAGAAGCTTAAACATTAGAAACATGTAAAGAAAGTATATTATATTGTGTAAAGATTTAGTTCAAGCCAAAACTTATGAAACAAGCAATGAGGTTTCATTGTGTTTTTTTTATAAATATAATTAATATCTAACCTCTGATGAAACTGGTTTTGAAACACAGAATCAAACTAATCGCTAATTACATTCAATATTGAAATAAAACAACGTTTCAAGAACAAAATGTCAATAAAATTTGAAGTGTTTTGATATCACTTATATTTATTTTTTAAAAACGACATCGAGGCTATAAATTAACAAAATATACAAATAACATGTACCCTTGTTCGGAGAATTTGGAAAATCCTCGTCGGCTGCAGCTCGCGGAATTAATTCACGCTAGTTACATTCGACTACAAACGGTGATACTTATTAAAGTCGTACCTAATTAATTACGCATAGAGAGTTTCAGATATCTTGTTCGTTGATATAATAAGTATATAATAAATAAGCTTGTTATTGCTATTATTTGGTCAGGATATCATTATAATTATTAAGATGATTGCATTATTCATTTAACTTAAGTTAAACACAATTCATCGTCGTAACTCTTGCGTGTATCCAAATTTTTTTAAACTTTTTAAAATGTATTCTTATTAACATTAATATAACATAAACAATGACTTTTTTTATATAAAGAGGGGGCAAACGACCAGGAGGCTCACCTGATGGAAAGTGACTACCACCGACACCACCACCACCACCGCCACCACCGTGAGGAAAGAGTACGCTCTCTTCTTGAAGGTTTTCATGTTGTATCGGTTCGGAAAAGTCGCCGGCGAAAGCTGGTTCCACAGAGTGATTGTACGAGGCAGGAAATGCCTTAGAAAACGGGCTGTTATGGACTTCCAGACATCGAGGTGGTGAGGATGGAATTTTGAGTTCTGGCGCGATGTCCGGTGGTGAAACTCAGCGGCCGGGACTAAACCAAACAACTCCTCAGAACACTCCCCGTGATATATGCGATAGAGGATGCAGAGTGACCCAACATCTCTACGCAAATCCAAACAATCAAGCCGGTCGATAATAACATGATCGTCGACAATTTGAACTGCTCTACGTTGAATGCGGTCAAAAGGAAGAAGCTGGTACTGTGGAGCTCCCGCCCAGAGGTGAGAGCAGTACTCCATGTGGAGCCGAATTTGCGCCTTGTAAAGTTTTAGGCGATGGGCCGACGTGAAGTACCGTCTCGCCTTGTTGAGCACTCCAAGCTTTTTGGAAGCCAATTTGGCTTTAACTTCCAGTTGACCGCGGAACTGAACAACGTTCGAAAATTCGACGCCAAGTATCCTGATACTGGCTGTGGCAGTGAGGGGAGTATTCTCGAAGTGAGGATATATGTCGAAGATACGACAAAAAGAGACTTTTTAGCGGTTAACGCGCAAACTTGCGTCTTATTGTGGTTGAATTGAACTAAGTTTAGTCGGCCCCAGTCTAAGATCTTGGTTAACAAAGTCTCGACTTCAGATAAGTTTATTCCGACACTCGTCAACGTGTTCCCGAGAAATATTAGCACGGCCGCGGCCGGTGTAAAGTACGTCTACAGTGCTGTCGTCCGCATAGCAATGAATGTTACTGATTTGTAACATATCATTGATATGCAGAAGAAACAGAGTAAGTGAAAGAACGCAGCCTTGTGGAATACCAGAATTGACGTATTTTAAGTCGGAGCATGCACCGTCGACAACAACCTTGATGCTCTGCTCTGCCAAAAAACTGGAGATCCACTTGCACAATTTCTCGGGAAGCCCGTAGGATGGAAGCTTGGAGAGTAGCGCTTCATGCCATACCCGATCGAATTTCACATATTTTTTTCTTTAAAATGTTAAATCTATCATGATAGAAAGAGAGAAATCTGTGTTTAACTAAAAAACTATTAATAACTATAAATAAAGTCGTAAGTGTCTTTAATGAAAAGGATATTCAAACAGTATTAATTAAATAACAGTCACAGATCAAATAGCGTTTCGTTTGTATTGTTAAGAATACAGAAATACGAAACAAATTATCTCTACTACGTCAATTATACTTAAATAAAGATTATTTTACAATTCCCTTAATATAAGAAAGAAGTCCATAACATGAAATATATATGCAAAAAAAAATTACCTCATTTCTAATTGAATCTTCCAAGAGATGGAATCCCCATTCTTAAATTAAACGAAAGCCTCTTACTAGAACACCTGCAGATTTTTACTAGAGTAAAATAAATTAAACTTGAGGGTCATTTAATAATAAGGGGCTGTCGGCGGAACGAAGATGTTCTGCAAATAGAGCCAGCTAATTTGGACGACACACTTTTAAACGGCATATAATAAAAGTTAATGGCTCAGGTCTTTCCGTGATTCCTGGCGGCGTCTAGAGCTCATTTTCCTTGCTGTCGTTCGACCACATTAATTAGCATTTTGGAGCTGACATTATAATAATTTGAAAAACAAATTTGAATAGGTGAACTACTTGATTCAATTTTTGATTACGTAACAAGTAGAACAGGATTTGTTCGAAGTTATTTGTACATTTGGACGAAATAAAATGTTGGCTTCTATTTAATTTTGATAACAATTGATGTTTTTATACCACATTAATTAATTATTTTACGAACAATTCATTTGTATGAATCAACTCGAAATTTATTCATAATTAACCTTCTGAAGCCAATGAAACGTTGTTTTACAATATTTTGCGACTAATTCTTTATAAAGGAAAACAGACTAAGTACAAAGTTATCATTGTTTTTATTTCCTATTTAAAAATAAAGTTAATACAATAGAAGTTTTTAATCATACTTGTTGTGACATTATTAATAAAGAAGGTAAATTTTGTCACCTTCTTCGTAAAAACCTACCAATTCGATATGAAATTTACACATTTCAACATAATATAAAGGGTAAAGATGGATACCATAGTATGATTTATGACTGAATTTGTTTGTTAATATAACACGTATAAAGGCATTCTTTTAAGACTATATTAATAAGTATATATAAGTAAATTATGATTTGTGTTGCTTATATCATGGTGTACTAATCTATATATATAAAGGAGATTTCCACGTATATACTCACTCATCACGATATCTCTGGAACCAAAAGGCGTAAAGACTTGAAATTTGGTAGAAATATTCCTTTCGCCGAGTAGAGGTCAGCTAAGAACGGATTTTTGGATATTCCACCCCTAAAGGGGCGAAACAAGGGATGAACCGTAGTATGTAACTCCGTCATTTTCAAAGTTAGAGCAATGATATTTTATACACAATTTACAGGTTAGAAATAAATAAGTACACAAATCAGAGTTTTCCAAAATTCACCACCTAAGAGGGTGAAATAGGGGTTGAAAGTTTATATGGGAAGGTCGTCATTTTTTATGTAAGAAGTATGAAATTTTATATACAAGCTTTTGGTTAGAAATAAATAAATATGTAATACATTATTTTTGTAAATTTACCCTCCAACAGGGTGAAATAGGGGTTAAAAGTTTGTATAGCGGGTCCGTCATTTTTCATGTAAGAAGCATGAAATTTTATATACAAGCTTATGGTGAGAAATCGATAAATACGTATTTCAAGGTTTTCGAAAATCTACCCCCAAGGGGATGAAATAGGGGTTGAAAGTTTGTATAGCGGGTCCGTCATTTTTGATGTTAGAAGCATGAAATTTATTATACAAGCCTCTGTTTAGAAATAGAAAATCTATATATATATATATATATAATTATATAAGAGATTTCCACCAATATATAGACTCATCACCATATCTCTAGAACCATTAAGCGTAGAGACTTGAATTTTGGTAGGAGTATTCCATTCTCCGAGTAGAAGTCAGCTAAGAAAGCTGATTTTGTTCAACTCTCATCCAGATTTTTCACATAATATATCATTATCATTGACTTTATATATAGGAGAGCCCATACCAAACATCATTAACAGTTGCCAAAGTAAGAGTAACCGATTTCATGATGTTTTATTGATAAACTAGCTGTTGCCCGCGGCTTCGTTCTTTAACTATACTAATACATATTTTAAAGAGGTAAAATTGTTTTTTTTTTGTATGTTTGTTTGTAATTTTTTTTATAGTATAGTTAGGCGCACGAGCATATGGGCCACCTGATGGTATGTAGTGACTAATGATAGACATTGGCATTGTAAGAAATGTAAACTAACGCTTTTATCACCAATGCGCCACCAAACAAATTTCGTTTAAAATGTTTCAATTTTGTAATCTATCAATTTTAATGATATTGTGTTTTTTTCTTCCTTTTATTTTATTTTGCACAACTCAAACGTTTTAAAAAATAGAGTAATGTCGCTATTTTGGCGGGCGTTAATACCAGACGGCACCACAGTTTTATAGTATAGCAATTCTTATCGTACACGTTTTGTTAATGATCTGATAATTATAATGCTTTTGAAATAAAATTATTATTTTTCAATTAAAAAAGAGGTAAATTAGTTATTTTGTATGTTTGTTTGTATCCTAATTTAAATTTTTTCATTGAAAACCATACAAATATACAAACTAATAAGAATGAAATTGAATAAAGGAGGACAACGCTGTTTAGTGTGACAATAAAAATAATAATAATGCCCTCCGGACCAATTTTGACCAAGGCGGCCAATCTTAAGAAAGGTGTGCCATGAAAGTTTTATTATAATTATTAATATCTTGGCCACTTAATATGGGATAAAATTGTCTATTACACTTATTTGAATGAATACTTTAGAAGATATTATTATGTTCATTAAACCAGAATCGATGGTAACATTGACAGGGATGTGAGGAACCGGATAAATGTAAGGTGGATGAAATGGCGACAGGTGGACGATTTGTGAATGCCCTTGAAGATCAAAGGGAAGATTCATAAGACCGTTAAAATACCTGTCATGATGTTCTGAATGTTGGGCAGCCAAAGAAGATGATGTAAAAAGAATGCATGTGGCAGAGATGCGAATATTAAGAGGGATGTACGTTGTAACTAGAATAGACAATATAAGAAACGAGTAAATCACAGGAAGTCTGGAAGTAACACCGATAGCTGAAAAACTAAAGAGTAATAGATTAGCGTGGTATGGGCATGAGAAAGGATGAAAAACATGTTACTAGAATGATGATCAGTATGAAAGTTGATGGATATAAGGGAAGCCAAAGAAAGTGTGGATGGATACTGTAAGAAAGGTGTAAGTACGAGTGACAGAAAGAAGTGAAAGAAAAAGAAATATTGGACCAATCCTACGTAGTGGGATAAGGGCAGAAAAAAGAAGACTAGAAGATATCATCGATTCCTTAACATTTTCTTTAGTAGTTCTTTATTACAATGCCCTATACTGAACATACACGGTAATGTACGGGCGAATATTATTATATATTTTATATATATAACGTTATTGATTTAAAAAATGCACGGGATTAAATCCTTATTTTACCCGTACGAAGTCGGGACGGGCAGCTAGTATCTATATATACATCTATACATATAAATAAAATTGGAGTGTCTGGTTTTAATATTGAAATAACCGCTTTTTACTACATACATATGAATATATATACGGTACAAACACCAAAATATTTTTTTTTACAATTTTTGTCTGTCTGTTTGTTCCGGCTAATCTCTGAAATGGCTGTACCGATTTTGACTTTTATTGACAGGTAGGTGTTGCAATAAGGAGTAACTTGGGCTACTTTTATTTTAGAAAAAAATGATAATGAAAATAAAAATGATTAACTTTTTGTTAAATTCTACGCGGACGAAGTGGCGGGTACAGTTTTAAATGAAAAAGAAGCGCATCGCTTTTATTTGATATAAATAAAATGATATTGCATTACTACCCAAAATTATTTGCATAGATTTATGCAGATATGATATGGATTTGAAATGTAGTCCACTAAGCCGAAGAACGATGCTTCAAAACCGAAATAGAACCAAGTGATTTGACTTCCCTAATTTATTTCGTGCTAGGTGATGGATAATATCGCAAGAAATCGAGTTTTTAATGAAATTCTGCTGTAATATCGTCCAACCCGCACTTGACTTCCTAACAGAAATGCATATCGGACGAGCATATGGGCCACCTGATGGTAAGTGGTCACCAAGGTCTATAGACAATGGCATTGTAAGAAATGTTAACCATCGCTGACATTGCCAATGTGCCGCCAACCTTGGGAATTAAGATGATATGTTCCTTGTGTCTGTAATTACACTGGCTCACTTACCCTTCAAATCAGAACACAACAATACAAAGCACTGCTGTTTCGAGGTAGAATATCTGATGAGTGGGTGGTACTTACCCAGACGAGCTTAAATATATTTTCTAATAACAGTGTAACATACAACAACAACAACAGAATTGAATGTTGGTCAAGTATTTTATTTTTTATTTTTCGTGCTTATTACTGTTGCTAAGAGACCATTCGGTGACAAATGATGTATGACTTTTGAAAGTCCCTTGTGTTAGAATAATGGTATAAACGTCAGCGATGATGACAAAGTACCTACCGTTTTTAAAGTTATCGTTCATAATATAATTACACAAAAATATATAATACCTTTATACTAAGACTTCATTGTACACGAGCTCACGTGTAAATGGTTTTGCAAGGAACTAGATACTTTTATATATTTTTTCAATTAAAAAACATTATAAATTAATTATTACTACCAAAATGTATGAGCCACCATTTGAAAATATATGAGGACATGGAATACATCAAGGAATATGAAAAAAAAACAACTTTTTTTGTTCCTATTAAGTATCATTTATTTCGTCTTCGACTTCCAACTTTTATTAAGAGATATAAAGTTTTCCTATTAATAAAAACTATTAATTATCGATTGTATTTAGAAATATATATTATGTGTTCGAAAAGTTAAACCACTATAATAGCAGATTATTCTCGTGTACCACCGCCCATGGCCATCTGCAACATCCGAAGACTTGCAAGTGCGTTGCGGTACGTGGTGCGTTATCTGACTTTTGTTTGCCTCGTTGGTCTATTGGCTAGATAGTTATTGGGTTTTTGTGTCAGAAAATTCTCAGTAGTAGGACGGAGCCTGTAAGTTGGAAGTGTGTACACTCCCGTGCCTCGAAAATCACGTTAAGCTGTTGGCGCAGAACGCGCCTGAACTCTTTCTGGTCGTGTTGGAATACCGTCCCATCGGGTTATGAGAGTTAGGGAATAGAGAGTGCACCTGTGTTTGCGCACACACTTGTGCACTATAATATCTCTTACACAGTTCGATAATCTCTCTTGAGATTGGCCGCCGTGGCCGAAATCGGTCTGGAGGACCTTATTATTATTAATATATTATGTGCGTAGTAAATAAAACTTACTAATTTCTCTTTTGTGTCATGTTTCAAAATCTTCCAAGAATCCACGCCTTCAACTATCGGTTTTTGCTAAAATTATCAACCTAACAACGCTATCGTCACGTAATTCAAAACTAATTAAGAAAGGAAAATGTTCAACAATACTTGCTTTAGCGATGCACTTCTCGGATGCACACCAGGGAATAGCAACTTGGAATGTTAACTTTTCTTCTCGGTTAAGCATGAAGTTCTTTTAAATAGCTAAACTAACTGACTAGACTGCTGACTAAAAGCCACAATATAATTAAGAGGGTAATATGATGAACATATATATTTTACTGGTGGTAGAGCTTCGTGCAAGCTCGTCTGGGTAAGTTCCATCCACCATCAGATATTACAGGTGGCTCATATGTCTACCTATAGTATAAATATATAAAAATAATATGTTTATGGTTGATATACAATTACTATAATTATCATCATTCGCCTGCTCATGCCAATTCGCATTAATAATACTTTTGTATCGAGGTTACAGGTAATTCAGGTTACACATAGATTTTGCTCTTTAGAATAATTAAAAATGATTTAAATCATTGAAACTAAAGGAATGGAGACACCTGATGACACGTAGTACCTTTACCTATAGACATTCGTGCATAAAGTACAAACCTATTTTCAATATCAATAATTTAGTCTTGTATGAAACACACAAAGCTCACTCTACCTCTAAACCAGAACACATCAATACAAATTGCATGATTTTGCGCAAGAATAATTGATTTAAGTTAGTGGAACCCATCAAGGACGAACCAAAGTCCAACCAAGGTATAATTGTATAGTTCCCCTTAAAATTATATAGTAACTAGCTGATACCCGCGACTTCGTTCGCGTTGCTTGATATGTTAACAAAGGTTTTTTTTATGTACGAAGGAAAAAACATCAAAAATATTGCAAGCAAAAATATACTTAGTTAAACATACGTCACTGAATACGCAGTGCATATAAAAATGGTTGTTTCTTGAAACTTTAATAACTTTTTATTAAATGAAGATATTGCAGTCATTTTTTTGGATAAGGGCCAAGAGTCTATGAAATAAAATTTAGAAAATTTCATTGAAATCTATTCAGTAGTTTTTCCGTGATGCGCGTACAACTGCAGACCTCTATCATTTTATTTATATGGATAAATATAAATTAACAGATTTATAAGGTTTTTCAATATTCTGTTTTAGTTTTTTAGCCAAAGCTGTTATCGGTGGTGTAACTCAGTGGTAGAGTGTCTGCTTCGCATGATGAAAGTCCTGGCTTCGAGCCCCAGCACCTCCAAGAAACAAATATTGCTGATTGTTTTATTTTAATATTAATATTTTTGTTAAAATCATCAAATTAAACTAAATCAAACTAAAGCATAATGTATAAAGTATTTCTTAAAGCTTTGTGCATTTTGCTCTCATGATATGCGTTGTTGACAACACTACATTTTAAAGCTTTAGAAATCTCGGCGGATTAGCTTATTCAATATTTACATACGCATTACAAACTAGTTCTTCGCCCTGCGCCGTACATACAAAAACAATGAAAGCCCTCGTGATGTTTTAATGATAAGTTAATATCAAATTTACTCGGTGGTAGAGCTTTGTACAAGCTCGTCTGATATTCTACAGTACTTGGTATTGTTGTGTTCCAGTTTGAAGGGTGAGTGAGCCAGTGTAATTACAGGCACAAGGGATGCATTGGCGATGTAAGCGATGGTTAACATCTCTTACAATGCCATTATCTAAGGGCGTTGGTGACCACTTACCATTAAGTGGCCCATATGCTCGTCCGCCAACCTATGCTAAAAAAATATATTTATTTTATCAGCCTTATAATTAGTACACGATCACGTCAATTTGCACATAAAATTGGTTACTGAGACTTAGCTATAGACTATAAGATACAGGTGTTGGCTTATTGAGACCTATAAACACGTCTTATATATGGATTACCGCACGACATGTTCCAGGAAACAACTTATAGAATTCAAAATAGTAAATTAATATATTATTATCAAATTAAATATGATTGTATGTATTATATAATAACACCTTAAAGAGTCAGTTAATATAAATATTGAGTGGATTATCATGTTAGAATATGGTCCAAAATTTCTCCTTGAGACGGGAGGAGATTTTTATCCAGCATTGGGTGGGGGGGTCATTTACAGACTGTAACTACACTACTGTACAAACACACACTAAAAGCGTGTGTACACGCTTTTATGGTGTTTAAGGAAGCCAATAAATGTTTCATAGTAATACGAAGACCTACAATTATATTTGCTCCATTTCACATTGATTATTATCTATTGCGTGTTGCAATATTACATCACTACACGGGGCCTGTAGTGTTAACACTAACACATGTCGGGTGTGCCGTGCCTACGGAGGTTCTGGAAATCCTGAACACCGAACCTTATTTTAGTTCGAGCGCCGTAAACTGCGACTCGTTACTCGCTCAGTTTTACGAACATGAGCTTTTACTCTAATCATAACATAAATATTTATTTATTTATTTATATTCTCTTTATTGCACATCAATATAGACAAAAATAATAGGAGTAAAACAAAAACAAAGAAAAGAAAAATGTACAATAGGCGGCCTTATCGCTAAAACAGCGATCTCTTCCAGGCAACCTTTGGTAGAGGAGAGAGATAGGATGGTAGGGGTGTACAAATTATTTTGATACATAAAAAAATAGATACAATATATATATGTATATATACGATACATAAATAAATATTCCATAAATATATAATTATATAATAATATAATATACATACACATTATAAATATATACATTTACATACTATAGATACTTACATAATAAATAAAATATTTAATTGCAGTATTTCTTCATGAAGAAAGATAGTGCTCTTTTATCATTTTTTTAAAAGAAGTAATTGTTGGTGCACGTCTTGCTTCTAGTGGAAGAGAGTTCCAAAGACGAATTGAATGGACTGTAAATGAGTCACTATAAAAAGATGTTGTATGGGGTGGTATTTTTAAAACCAAATTCTCTTCAGAACGAAGATTATGGCTATGTGAAGAGCTAAGAAATTGAAAACGTTCTTTTAGATATGAAGGAGAAGACGGATTGAACAGAATACAGTACAGAAGTTGAAGGATGTGAGTATTCCTGCGAAGCCGGATTGGGAGCCACTTGAGCTTTTTACGAAATTCAGAAACGTGATCATATTAACGAAGACCAAATATGAATCGGATGCAAAGATTTTGGAGACGCTCAAGTTTATTAAGTTGCTCCTCTTTTAGATCAAGATAACATGCGTCAGCATAATCGAGAATTGGTAGTAGGAGTGACTGTGCTAACATAATTTTGGTAAATACCATACTCGTACTCTAAAAAAAAATCCTAGCTGCCCGTCCCGACTTCGTACGGGTAAAATAAGGATTTTATCCCGAGCATTTTTAATCAATAAGATAAAAACATTCACCAATCGATTTATTCGCCCGTACAGTACAGTGTATAAGTGTTCAGTACATGGCATATAATAATTCTACTTCCTACTAATATAATAAACACGAAATTTGGTATGTATGTATGGACGTTTGTTACTCTGTCACGCAAAAGTACTGAATGGATTTTAATGAAACTTTACAATAATATAGCTCATACATCAAAATAACAAATAGGCTATAATTTATAAAGCTATTGAGTAAATTGATCAAAATATAACAATAAGTGTACATGATACAGTCGGAAAAAAATCTTCTATTTGCATGCCATTATGGCTAAAATAGTGAATCGAAAATACAATCAAATTTTATATTATTTACTGAAATGAAAATTTTGTAGAAACAATTTGATTCATGTAAACAAAATAATAAAATAAATAAACAAATAATTTTAGCACTTCCAATATTTAAAGAAGATAACTTTTGTCTCTTCCACTATATCATGTGGACAAATATTTTATCAATTATCGTCATATTTCAACAAATTTACAGAAAACATTAATGAATTATACACCCTTTCTATTGAATCACTTCATCCATTGGTGAAAGCCGTATGAAAATCCATTCAGTATTTTTTTAGTTTATCGCGTTCATACAGACAGACAGGAAACGCGGGGGACTTTGTTTTATAATACGTAGTGATGTAGTGATTTGCGAATAAATCTTAAAAATTCGAATACCACACTCGTCTAGAACTATTGAACATCTTCATATCTCCCAACATCAAAGTTGAGAATATTCAAATTCACATTTAGCGCAGTCAATCTATATATAAGTTACCAACTTTTCTATGCAGTGTCATAATATAATTATGTGACTTGTTCACAAGACCACAAATCATTATAATTATATATAATGTTTTCAATTTTATTCCTATGATTTTGTTTACGCGTGATTCTTAACCAACGATCGCGGGTTCAATACCAATTTTCATGTGCTTAATATATATTTCAGCGGGAGGCGATGGCTGATCGATAGTACTGTCTCCATCTTGAGTAGGTGGTACAGGGTTCATTGCGTAGGTGACGATAATAATAGTGTACACTTTGTGTTTATTTTCTTTTGAAAACAATAAAGACACTTAATTATGTAAACCAACAGCTCCATTTTCGACAAGTGAACTGGTCGGCGTCCCGAATTTTCATGTGCCGTTTCAATTCCTCACTTTCCATCACGAATTCACGACTATGTCCTCGTGCCGCCTTTACAATAACAACTGACGTCACGGTGTTTACCCTTCTCTAGTACTGTGCGTACTCTAATGATACTTAAATGAGCAACTTAATATTAAACGATATCGCTATCCACGACATGTATTTATAATTAATATCGTGCTCGGCGGTGAAGGATAACAACTTGTGGAAGCCAGCACGTGTCTAATTTCACTGAAATTCTGCCACATGTGTCTAAGCCAACCCGCATTGGAGCAGAGTGAAGGAATAAACTCCAAACCATCTCCTTAAGGGTAGATAAGTACCTTAACAGGGCTAAGTAGGTTAGGGCACTTTTCTGTAAATATTATATAAATATGACCTTTAAAAATTTATATATAAAGGCTTCAATTAAAAAAATGTAGAATCATCATTGCTTTTTCTGAACCGTATGCGCTTTAAAAATGTTGGGCGGAATTAATTTCATCGACGGTCATCATCGCTCGTCCATTCAGTGAGTTATATTTTTTTGTTTTTAAAAATATTTTTTAAGTTTAAATATTTGTGATATTCATGACATATTGACAATTTACTAATGTATTTATTTATTTCTAAAAACGGCTTACTTTTAACGGTCCCAATACAAAGCTAAACAAAAACATGTGACCATTAGAGTCTGACCCGTCAAATGTATCAGTTTTTTTAAGTAGACAATTTATTCACAGTTTGTTCCGTCGGCAAACATACAACCATTCACAGATTACGAAACAAAACTTAACACATACTCATTTATTATATACACATATATTCATATATTAATTATATGAATCATTATATTTGTGTTTAAAATTTTGCTATTTATTTATTTTACCCGTACGAAGTCGGGACGGGCAGCTAGTTATTATTAAAAAAAAGCCGAAGAGTTAGTTTGTTTGATCCGGCTAATCTCAAAAACTACTGGCTCGAATTTTAAAATTATTTTTGTGTTGTAGTCCATTTATCGAGGAAGGTTCTAGGCGGATTTTTATTTATTATATTTTTATTAATTATACGCGGGTGAAACCGCGGGGCACAGGTAGTTAATTTATACAATTGTATCATATCTAAAATCTGCATTACATAAACACTTTGGGTGTGTAAGCCCATTTGATGAACTTTGCCTCAGCACGAAGTGAAAGGTTTATTTTTTTGAAGTGATAGGTATTTCATGTTATTTTTTAAATAAATAGGTAAGTGCACAAGCGAATGGGCCACCTGATCATGATATAATTGCTATTGACATGGTCATATGAGAAAAATTAACCATTACTTACATTGCCAATGCTCTACCAACGTTCTCAAGTTTTCTAAGATTTACATTACATTGGCTTCCTCGCCCTTAAAACCGGAACAAAGCAATTTAGTAAGTATTGCTGTTTAGCGATAGAATATATCAAATCAAATCAAATCACCTGGATAGTAATAGAAATAGAAAACGGGATTTACTTCTTGTATTTAAGTATTAATGTTCTGATTCCTTCCTTATTTAAACTTAAAACTATCAGTATACGATACTTAGTTTCTGGCACGCTCTTATCATCGATCGCAGCTTGAAATCCGTGGAAGCAATACTGATTTTGTGTTTATCATAAATGTGAGCTGTTTTAGTGGATATGTATGGATATGATGAACCCCTGAAACTTAATTGAAGATTGTGGGTTTAAGCCCGGGAAAGACCCACTTAATTCAAGTGCTTAATATGTGTTTATAATTTATCTCGGCGGCATCGTGAAAAACATGCGTTGGGTGAAAATCTACGCACATCCGCACAGAGTGGTGGAATTATCTTCTAAATTTCTCAAACGGAGACCCTAGCCCAGCAGTGAGACATGCTGTAAGTACAGTGAGGGTAAACATTTTTTACTTGAAAAAATTGAATTTTATATATTAGGGTAATTTTTAAAACACCCTGAGTAGCAGTTTACCACCAAACATCAAAATGTATGGTGTGTGGCTCAGCGTAATTACGGACACAAAAGACAGTGAGTAAAGACACAAAATAAAATAAATGAATGGGGAAATGTAAATTAAAATATACATTCAGTCTTACAAGATAATCTAATTTGTGTGCGTCCAATGCATACGAAATTTTATTCACGTCACATATACGTCGAAACCCATCGATTTTCATCTCCATAAATAGCGGGCACCAAGAATTTTCATACATTCCTCAGAAACAGGACGCAGCAACCGCTATATAGGTCTGCGAACATTCTTTCCGTGCAAGCTTATAAAAAATGCAAACCCAAGAGGTGTCCCGCGAACGAGGTAGGACACTGAAAGAAAAATGATCAAAGTACGTACTATAGTGTGATTTTTTTACAGAAAACCGAGCAAAATGTCCAATGAACTGAAGATAAATGTAAGCATTCCGTCAACCGTCTACTTGATAAATGGTCGAGATCTCGAAACAAAATGCTTTACCTTAAACTAATTCGTAACCGAAACTATTAAGCTAAACTCGCTGTATCTGAATTTTCTTGAAATAAAACATAATAAGGTAAAGCAAAACGGATTTTTTCTTTTTTAAACTGTGAACCCTTTTTGCTAAGTAAATCCTTCAAGGAAAATTATACAGTTTATTTTAAAAATCTTACCGACCTTTTATCAGTGAAAGTATTATGAATCTTTTCTCTCCAGAAATTATTAAGTTTATTAAACTACAACATCTTTTATGTTTTTGAGAAAAAACATTTTGATTTTATTTGATAAACATATACTACTAACTTTTTTATATATTTTACAAAATTAAAAAGGAGAACAACATGTAGAGAATTGAATTGATTTTACATATTATTGTAAATATTTAATGAAATTGTATGTATTGTCATTGAAAATATTTATATTTTTTGGTCGGACCAGAGAAGAGCAAATATTGAAAGACATTTAAAGGTCGTAAATTCGTTAAAAAAAGACGTGTCTCCTACGGTAGTAAATATTATTACTGGCAGGGTTACAATTTAACTCTTTATGGTTATTACTAATATCTTTATTTACCTACGCAATAAATATAATGCGGGGAAATGAAATGTATGTACACATACTCCGGGGATAGACGAAACCGTTTTCCTACGTCATGTTTACTTGAACGAAATCGAGGGCGCTTTCGATCACAATCGCTTTAAATCAGCTGATATTCACCCACTTTTTTTTATTTATGTTATGTTGCACGACAAAATAAACTAGTATTCTAAAATTCATTAAAATCTGACAAGTTATTTAAGCGTAATTAATTTACAAATTCTAATATTAAATTCATCATACATATATATAAATATCATTAATAAAGGCTAAACAAAATTTCAGCATCATTTTAACCCTTTTAAGATGAAGTTACAAAAACTCTGGCATATACTTATTACATTCTTTAAAATGAAGTGATCAAATACTAGTTTTCCTAGCTTTAACTTCAAAAATAGTAAAACCATTTTTTTAATAAGCATCACCTTCATAACACCACCGTTACTCTTGCGTTAACCGTCTTCTACACGAATCGAAATTTTTGAGAACGATTGCAGTTTTTTTTCACATTTACGGTAAAATTAGTGGAATTCAATTAGGCCGTAACGATGCGTTAGTCGTTCGTTGGCAAGCTCGAATAACACGCACCGGCCAAGCGGAGTATGATTGATTTTTTAAGACTAACTTCAAAATTGTTGTTGTAATTCCTATACAAATTTTACATTGTTATTTTATCAATTTGAATTTTTTGCTTCCATGCCAATTTTTCGTACTTGAGGAATGGTATATTAGAAAAAAAACTCATTTTTTATTGTAACCTTTATAATCGATGTCAGAATTTTAGTTCCAGTTGGATGAGCTGTGCTGAACTGAAACTATTTTAACATTACTCCATAACCAAATTCAATCAAGGAAATTCAACTTTATCATAATAATAATTTACTTAGATCGATAGGATTAAAGAAATTTGCTTTATAAAATAATATAAATTATATAATATTTTTTATTACATCCTAGTACATTATTCACACAGGTCCATCTGATGTCAAAACCTTAAGCCAGACAACTGATATACTAAATACAGTACGTACTTTTTGTAAATACATACTTATACAAATAATTAGACCCAGACATAGGACAAACAGACATGTTCATGCACACAAATGTCCTGTCCTGGGTGGGAATCGAACCCACGATCTGCGGCGCGAAAGGCAAGTACACAGCTATACTAAAACCACTTAGAACGCGCGTTACGTCAAGTGATCTATCTTACCAGTGTATAACTTCATATTACATTTTTTATATTGGGCGAATTCGCAAGGGCAACATCCTTCACTTAAGCATATTAGGGCGGACGTCAGCAAAACTTCAAACCCAGTGAGAAAACAATGAAAACATTTCAACCTCACTGGGGCCAAACTTTTATAACGCAATAGTTAACTAAATATTTTTTACGACATTTTTAGTCTATTATAAACATTTTTGTTATTATTTCAGACATATGTTTTATTTGTCAACATTTGTATATAAATTAGATCCAAAACACGCTTTACATTAAATTAAAACTAACTATGTACAACCGATTAGAGGAGAACACACCATTCTCACACACAATTACACAATTATAAATAATATTTGAATACAAATCCAATTAAATAAACACAAATATTTAAATAAAAAGAACAAAAACAAGAAGATTTAACTAGTTAAATTTTAAAACATAAAATAAATAAAAAAACAAAAGAATGAACTTACTAGATCATCATCATCATCATTATCAACCCTTTCTCGTCCACTGTTGGACATAGGTCTCTCCAATGGCACGCCACTGAGCTCGATCTTCAGCTCTCGATTTCCAACCGCTGCCAGCCACAGTGCGTATATCATCACTCCACCTAGCCGGAGGGCGTCCTACGCTACGTTTGCCAAGGCGTGGTCTCCACTCTAGAACACGTCTACTCCAACGATTGTCGGTTCTGCGACATGTGTGTCCAGCCCACTGCCACTTCAGCTTACTAATCCTTTGGACTATGTCGATAACTTTGGTTCTCTGTCGGATCACCACATTTGGGATTCGATCCTTCAGAGAAACTCCGAGCATAGCCCTCTCCATAGCTCGCTGAGCGACTTTGAAGTGGTGGGCCAAGCGCACTGTCAGTGTCCACGTCTCGGCTCCGTAGGTCATAACTGGTAGGACGCACTCGTTGAAGACTTTTGTCTTCAAGCATTGCGGTATTCGTGACGAAAAGACTTGACCAAGTTTCCTATATGCTGCCCAGCCCAGCTGTACTCTTCTGCGTGCCTCCTTCTCGAAGTTGTTTCGACCCAACTGCAAAGTTTGCCCAAGGTACACATATTCCTGAACAACTTCGAGAGGAACTCCGTTAAGAAGTATTGGTTCCGGATTGACGTGTTCATTGAACATTATCTTGGTTTTGTCCAAGTTCATCCGGAGACCAATTCGAGCAGAAGAATCAGCCAAGCTGCTCAGCATATACTGCATGTCCTGCACGGTTTCTGCCACGATGACAATATCGTCTGCAAATCTCAAGTGTGAAAGGTACTCGCCGTTTATGTTTATGCCCCGCCCTTCCCAGTGCAGCGTCTTGAACATATCCTCTAATGCATTCGTAAACAATTTCGGGGAAATGACATCCCCTTGTCTCACTCCTCGATGCAAGAGGATAGGGTCAGACTGCTGAGTTTGTACTTGGACGGTCATAACTGCAGCGTCATGAAGACCTTTCAGCACTTGGATATATCGCCAATCGATTTGGCACCGTTGTAAGGACTCCAGAACAGACCAGGTCTCAATAGAGTCAAAAGCCTTCTCATAGTCCACAAATGCTAAGCACAGGGGCTGATTATACTCCTCGGTCTTCTGTATAATTTGCCGCACTGTGTGAATGTGGTCTATGGTTCCGTAACCTCTTCGAAACCCAGCCTGTTCTGGGGGCTGAAACTCGTCAAGTCTACGCTCGAGACGATTCGTAATAACCCTGGAAAACAGCTTATAGACATGGCTCAAGAGAGAAATAGGTCTGTAGTTCTTCAGCAAGGTTTTGTCTCCTTTTTTGAAGAAAATAACGACAACACTCTTGCTCCATGCCCTTGGAGTTCTCCCCGAAAAAATAACAGAATTAAATATCTGTTGGAGCTGTGCTAGCAAAGGTTTCCCAGCTGCCTTTAGTAGCTCCGTCGTAATTCCATCTTCTCCGGGGGCTTTTCCATTTTTAATGCACATACTAGATATTTAAGATAAATTACTAGAAATTACATCACTTACTAGATATTTAAGATAAATTCACATTTTGCATTATTTATTCAAATTGATATAATTACGCAGTTAATACAATCGTTGTATATCCTAATATGTTTAAATGAACTATTAGTCCAGTCATTTAAGCTTAAATTAGGTAAAAATCTCGGAATGCGAGATACCCAGCTGTAAGTCTGTAAATACTTGTATATTGACACCCTAAATGTTGTCTCAAAACCTACATATGGTAGGGTGTGCGCAACTATTAAATTTCAAGGTTTTTTGCTATTTGTATTTATTACCAATATTGTAGAACACAAAATTCTCTACAAATTTTGTTTAAAAAAAAATTTCATACGGTGAACAGTTTTCGAGATAGAGGGCGGAGAGCGCGCGGTCACAACATCACTTCAGGTCAACCGGTGCCTCCGGTGACTGGTCGTTTGATAAAAGTTTTGATAATTATCCTCATTCCAAAACACATATTTTATTTCTGCACACATTAAGTGGTTGTGATACAACTTCTGCGCTTTTTAAAAAGGGTAAAATATCATTTTTAAAAGGTTTTGAGAAACTGACAAATTTGGATGAACTAGCTGCAGCATTTGAGGAAGAAAATTTTTCGGCCCAGAGGTTATTAGAGAGTGGAATTCAAACCTTATTGGCAGTCTATAATGCTCCGAAATCTGTGAAAAGTCTCGATCATCTTCGTTATATGCATTACGTCAAGTCTACAAAACTTAATGAACCGCACAGGTTTCAAATATTCCACCTACAAGTGCAGCTGCTCATCAACATTTCAAACGTGTATATTACCAAGTTCAAACTTGGTTAGGGCATGATTTGGAACCCCAGGTATGGGGTTAGGCAATGCGAAACGATTTTCTGGAGCCTATCATGACAATTTTACCACTGCTCCAGAAGATTTGCTAAATACAATTTTCTGCAACTGCAATACAAGAGTGGTTGTGGTTCGCGATGCGGATCAGGAAAGCGGGCTTGCAATGCTCTTTAGCTTGTGGCCAATGTAATGGGCAAACTAGTCTCAATGCTCTACCATATCAGAGCGACATTAACGAAGATGCCTTTGACCCCGAAATCATGGAAGAACTTGAGACAAATGTCGTTGAAACGATAATGAAGACCAGTTTGAAATTTACGGAAGCCGGAAGACGACGATGAAGAGGAAGAAGATGATTAAAATTATAAATTGTAGTTTTTGTACCCTTTATTTCATTTTTTTTACTTTTAATAAAAATAAATGTATTGAATGATATTTTTTAATAAGAAGATTAATTCATAATTTATTTGTTTTTTGTTTCATCATGTAAGAAGTTATTAATATTAATTAGGTTAAAATTCAAATATAATTCCTATATTTTCTTTAACAATTCTGCAATTACATGGGCAGGTAAGTGTTGTTAAATAAATTAATACTGAATAAAAAGTGGATAGGTTAGGAAAAAAATTATAAAATATAATATAATAGTTAATAAAAATTGACAAATATTTATAATCATTGATTTATCTATAGTTCATCAACTATATATATCTATATATAATATGGCGCGTTTTCGACCGGAGGCACCGGTTGACCTGAAGTGATGCTGTGACCGCGCGCTCTCCGCCCTCTATCTCGAAAACTGTTCACCGTTTGAAAATTTTTTTTAAACAAAATTTGTAGAAAATTTTGTATTCTTCAATATTGGTAATAAATGCAAATAGCAAAAAACCCATAGGAAATGAGATATTTACAAAAAAAGCGCAAAAAAACCGATTTTTGTGACCTTTGACCTTGAAATTTAATAGTTGCGCACACCCTACCATATGTAGGTTTTGAGACAACATTTAGGGTGTCAATATACAAGTATTTACAGACTTACAGCTGGGTATCTCGAATTCCGAGGTGAACTTACTATAATGACTGGACTATATTTGTGTGTATCTTCTTAAAAATATATATGAATCGAATAAAACTCCACAATGACCCAATAACTTTTTTTTTATAATAGCCCTGGAGGGCAATTGACTCACTCACTCCACCTGATGGTAAGTGGTAGTAGAGTCCAAACGCGACGTCGGCTAGTGCAGACAAGAAGAGTGATTTCCACTAGCCGCCCCCGGCTTGCCAGCATGCCAGATGCTTCTTCACGCCTCGTTTGAAGGAACCCAGATCATAAGAGGAGGGGAACCCGTGTGCTGGTAAAGAATTCCGTTTTGGAGGTGCGACAAAGAAAAGAGTTGTCAACTTTTTTCGTGGGCGATGGACAACTAAATTACAATTTCATATATGTACTTATAGTACGCAATATACTTAATATTGCGTTTTATGGTTGTCATAGTATTTTCCTACCATTCCTAACGCTGTTATGTACCATTCCATAGGTTGTTAGCACACAATAAGCCGTTCTAATAATATGTAATTTCAGAGAGCGTTTAATTTGTTATCACGGCAGATACTTTGTAAATATAGAATTATAAAATTAATTCTAACGAAGAAATTAAACTAATTTAATCACTTTCTCAAGATCCTCAACATGTTAAGTCCTCATATTATTATATTTTCTTGTTTCAACATGCTTTTAATTAATTATTATTGCTCTCCAACAAGTTTCATTTAACCTGACGGATTTCATAGCATTTAAAGGGAATAAATTTTTAATTATTAATATGAAAGGTCAAAGCTATTATAATTAATTTAAGTTTTTTTTTTTATAAATGATTACATCGTTTGAATAAATATCGAGAGCAATATGTAAATTTTATAAAATTCGTTACAAATTTGTGTTTCATATTTCTGCGATATAAAAATATACATATTAAAATATCTGGGGGTAATAAAATCGTGAAATACAAAAATCTTAATTCAGTTTTACCGAAAATATTTTTCGATCTTTTTATGTATGTAACAACGTCACCGGTGCGGATATAGTAACATGATTAATGTTGACGTTTTCGTTAAACAAATAGATTAAAGTAAATATGAAACAAAACAAATAAAAAAAAGTTTAATAATTTAGTACAATCAAATCAAATCAAATATCTTTATTCAATGTTGAAGTGTTACACTTTCTTATTGATTGTCATAAATCTACCACCGGTTCGGAAATAAACCTCAGACCTGAGAAGAACCGGCGAAAGAAACTCAGCGGGATTTTTTTTTTCAGCTCATATTTTACAATATTTATATAATAACAATACAATAATAATATTCTTTTTTATTTGAAACAACCTGGAGGGGATCGTTTCATTCCCAGAGTGTGCAATCATCTAAAAAGTCATTGATTGTATAATATCCTTTAGCAGATAAGCGATCCTTAACACTCCTTTTAAATTTCGAAATTGAATATTTTTGAACGCTTTCTGGGATCCTGTTGTAAAAGCGTATACATTGTCCCATAAAAGACTTACAAACCACCTATGTGAAGTTAGTACGTAGTACGTTTGTACCGTCGTCTGTTTACCATGTACCGTCATAAACTCGAAAGAAAAAGACATTGGGAATGATTTTTCAGGGTAATTCGTCATTTAAGTACGTACTTTTAGTTCACTTATTTTCCTCGGGTTTTTATTGTTTTTACATGGCTCTATCTTCGTTGGTATCGTTTGTACCTCTGAGTTTTTTACTTGTATCGTTTGTACCGTCGTCTGCTTACCATGTATTGTCATAAAATGGAAAGAAAAAGACATTAGGGATGATTTTTCTGGGTAATTCGTCATTTAAGTACGTACTTTTAGTTTACTTATTTTCCTCGGGTTTTTATCGTTTTTACATGGCTCTTTCTTCGTTGGTATCGTTTGTACCTCTGAGTTTTTTACTTGTATCGTTTGTACCGTCGTCTGCTTACCATGTATTGTCATAAAATGGAAAGAAAAAGACATTGGGAATGATTTTTCAGGGTAATTCGTCTTTTAATGACGTACTTTTTGTTTACTTATTTTCCTCGGTTTTTTATCGTTTTTACCCGGCTCTATCTTCGTTGGTATCGTTTGTACCTCTGAGTTTTTTACTTGTATCGTTTGTACCGGCGTCTGTTTACCTTGTGCCGTTGTAAATTGGAGCGAAAAAGTCATCGGGAATGATTTTTCAAGGTAATTCGTCATTTAAGGACGTATTTTCTGTTTAATCTATTTTCTAATTTCGTTTTCCTCGAGGTTTTATCGTTTTTACCCAGCTCTATTGCTGAGCACTTCATGAGTACTGCTAGTACCACTACGTTTATTGCTTAAACAGTTGACTACATGGTATGTACGTACATACCTAGCACAATTTAATAGAAATCAAAAAAATAATAATATGAATAATTGAGGTTTTACCCCTATTTTCTAAACCCCCATATCTTTACCTCCTTGAGGTACAAACGATTTGAAATGCGGTACAATCCGACAGATACCCAGTACAATCGAATGGAAATCAAAATAATTATAATATGAATAATTGAGTTTTTATCCATATTTTTACAAGCCCCATATCTTTTATCTCCTTGAGGTACAAACGATTTGAAATGCGGTACAATCCGGTACAAACCTAGTACAAACGTATGGTAGTGCTAAAAATTAATTATTATATACTTAGTTGCTAACTTCACATAGGTTTACTAACCCTGTGTAATCTAGCAACAGTGGTTGTAAGTTTAAATTTGTTCCTGGTCCGTATGTACGTCACAATTTCTGGGAAAATCTTTTATGTTTTTGCGTACATACATAACATTATCAAATATATATTGAGAAGCGACAGTCATTATTTTAATTTCTTTAAATTTACATCTTAATGAATCTTTCGGGCCCAGGTTATAAATTGCACGAATAGCCCTCTTCTGCAGTACAAAATTCGTATTTATGTCAGCTGCATTACCCCAGAGTAGAATGCCATAGGACATTATACTGTGGAAATAGCTGAAATACACTATGCGAGCCGTTTCAAAATCAGTCAACATTCTAATTTTTTTTACCGCGAAAGCTGCAGAGCTGAGTCTATTTGCCAATTTATTAATATGAGGGCCCCATTGAAGCTTAGAATCTATGGTGATACCAAGAAATTCTGTGGCTTCTACGGGATCTAAAAGTTCCTCATTTAGAAGTACATTCGTTTTTACAAATTTCACGTTGGGAACAGTGAATTTTGTCTTTTTACTGTTTAACAGTAAATTTTTAACATTAAACCAATGTACTATTACAGAGAGAGCATTGTTTACCTCGTCATATAGTAATAGGCGTCTTTTGATTTTAAAAATTAAAGAAGTATCATCAGCAAACAATACTATCTCATGTTTATTATTCAAAAGATGGGGCAAGTCATTTATATAGATGAGGAACAGAAATGGACCAAGAATAGATCCTTGCGGGACCCTCACACCAACTGGAGCCCCGGGAGATCTCTTTCCATTAACATCAACCCTCTGAATCCGATCGCTCAAATACGAATTCAGAAGGCTGAGTGCTTTATCTCTAATGCCATAGTGACGTAGTTTCCTGATCAACGTTTCGTGTTGCACACAATCAAAAGCCTTAGATAAGTCACAACATATTCCTAAGGCATCCTGTGACTCTTCCCAGGCTCTATAAATATTTTTAACGAGCTCGACACCAGCATCGGTTGTCGAGCGATGTGCTGTGTAGCAACTTGTATGTATCAAAATGTTTTAACATCTGATTAAGCATTAATTTTTCAAAGATCTTACTAAGCGTTGGTAGAACAGAAATCGGTCTATAATTATTGGGGTCTGCAGTACTATCTGATTTAAAAATAGGAATTACCTTACTATGTTTCATTAGGTCAGGAAACACGCCACTAAGAATACAATGATTAAATATAATAGCAAGATAAGGTGCAATTACATCAATAATTGACTTTACTACCTTAACAGAGATTCCCCACAAATCGGCCGTTTTCTTAACATCTAATGAATTAAAAGTTCTTATGATAGAACATTGTTTTACAATAACGATTCAGCAACGGTAGGAGAGGAATTGAGTGATTTAGTGGTTGAAATTGGAATATCAGCAAAGAATTTTTCAAAAATAGTAGCAACGTCCTGGTCAGAAGAAATTGGCTTATTATCGATGGACAGGTGGTAATTAGTGGTGCTACTTTTGATTATTCCAGTTTCGCAATTAATAATTTTCCAAGTCATTTTTATTTTATTTGGTGCGTCTACAATTTTTTTTCTTATATGCATTGACTTGGCCATGATACATACTCGTTTGAATAATTTAGAGTATGCACTAACATGATTAAAGAAAGAAGGAGACCGGTTGTAAGTTCTTTCATTATAAAGTTTGTACAGCCTTTGCCTACTCTTATGAATTCCTACAGTCGGCCAATCATTATATGTGAGAAAACTTCTTGTACTGACTGTCTTTGAAGTAAATATAACATTGAATTCGTCTTTAATTAGTTTAAAAAAATTGTTATAAAACGTATTAGAATTTTCATGTAAGGGTACGTATGAGATCTTTGCCATAATATTACTTCTGAACTTCTCCATTCGATACACATTGATTGGAACAAACATTTGTTTTAATTTATTATTATTATTATTAATTTGTAAATTAAATGAAGCCAACTGTCCACTATGATCGGAACTTAACATATTTATAACATATTTTGACGAGCCCGTTGGCGTGGTTGGTAAGACACTTGCTTTTCACGCCGCAGGTCGTGGGTTCGATTCCCACCCAGGACAGACATTTGTGTGCATGAACATGTCTGTTTGTCCTGAGTCTGGGTGTAATTATCTATATAAGTATGTATTTACAAAAGAAAAAGTAGTATATGTAGTATATCAGTTGTCTGGTTTCCATAGTACAAGCTCTGCTTAGTTTGGGATCAGATGGCCGTGTGTGAATAATGTCCCAAGTTATTATTATTATTATTTGTGATGTGGTACACAATTAGTAAATATGTTATCAATACATGTTGCAGTGGTTTCTGTAATTCTGGTTGGCTCCAGGAACAAGTTAACAAGGTTATATGAATAACAAGAATAAGAATAATATCAATTCTAAAGTGCTCGAATAAAGTATATGGATATAAAGATAGGGAGACCGAAATTTAATTTTATTAACATACCTACGTTTCTTCTTAAAAAAGTAAATTGTAATGTTAAATCTATTAATTAAATTATAATATGTATGCTTTTCTTCCAAACGGCTTTACTAAAGTTTTTTTAAATTCCGAAAGCAATTATTTGTATTATTTCGTTCCCTTAATTATTATATTATTAGTGCTATATGAAAAACAACTTATGCTAATTTCACAATTTTTATGACATTTAGTAGGTCTACCATACTTATTATATTATGACAAATTATTTAGTGTACTTCAAATTCACTAAAAATTGAAAAATAAAGCCAAGCCAAGGAATTACTATAATATACCTAGGAATAACAATACGAGAATCCTTTACAAACAAACAAAAACTTACACATTACAAACTAACTTTTATTCGCCTCGTCAAGTTACGCGTGCGACACAAGGACATCTCCCTGATAACTATGTATGTAGGTACAAACCTACCTTACCTACCTTGACTGACATGGATTCAAAAACGAAAATAACATAAAATAATTGTAACTACATATATATTTTGATAGTGGTAGTGCCATGCTGCAACCTTCAGGTTGTAGCCGAATGGGCCGGCACGACCGGGGAAGTACCACTCTCTCACTTAAAATCGACGTAAAGTGGTAGCCATGCTACCGCGTTTCGTTCGGTATGTGAGAGTCCCGGAGGCCCAATCCCCCCCCCCCAACAAAATGAGTGCGCAGAATATAAGACAATTACCCCAGGAGGGTACCATCTGCGCCCGCGGTGGACAATCCCTCTCTGGACATCCATGCTCAGGACATACACCACCTGAGCAGGGATGCCCAGGCTGCCCTTCGAATTCTGGGGGGGGCAATTTTGCGCTCGTGAATGGACGGGGCAAACGGAGCAGGCATCTCAAGGCAACCCCTTCCACCCTCGCTGTGGACTTCTGCAACATAAGGGGACTGAATTCCAACCTCAACGCCGTCCACTTCCATCTTGAGACAGCGAAGCCGGCCTTGCTCTTTCTAACCGAGACCCAGATATCGTCTCCGGCGGATGCCTCATTCCTCACTTACCCGGGCTACAAGTTGGATCATTCCTTTGTACCACGGGCGGGGGTGTGTGCGTACGTCAGAGAGGATATCTGCTCTCGTCGCCTCGCCCATCTTGAAGGGAGGGACCTATCCATTCTCTGGCTGCGCGTAGACTGCGATGATCATCCGCGAATCTACGCGTGCCTATATAGGTCCCATAGCGGTAATGCCGAAACAGACCGGCTCGTTGAGCACATACAACGGGCTACAGATTCCGTGCTGCAGCAGATCCCATCCGCAGAGATCGTGATTCTTGGCGATTTTAACGCCCACCACGCCGAATGGCTTGGATCACGTACCACCGATCATGCGGGGAGATCTGTGGTCGATTTTGCCTTGGCATATGATTTGACACAACTGGTTACCTCGCCAACGCGAATCCCAGATGTGGAGGATCATACACCTTCCCTGTTAGACCTTCTGCTGACCTCTCATCCGGACGGGTACCGTGTTTCCGTAGAGCCTCCTCTTGGCTCGTCGGACCACTGCCTTGTCCGGAGTACAGTGCCGATTACACGCACCTCACGGCCTCGGTTCGTGGGTTGTCGCCGTGTGTGGCACTACAGGTTAGCGGACTGGGATGGGATGCGGTCCTTCTTTGCATCCTACCCATGGGGGCGGATTTGTTTCTCGCCGGATGATCCAGATGTCGTTGCTGACTCGGTCGCTGATGTGGTGTTCCAGGGTATGGAACTCTTCATTCCGTACTCTGCGATACCCATCGGCGGCAGAACCCGGCCCTGGTTTGGTCGCTTCTGCAAAACGGCATCACGCCGAAAGGCAGCATGCTATCAAGCCTGGGCTGACGCATCGGCATCTCGTGATGTAAATACCAGCGCACGTAAAAAGGAATACAACTCTGCCTCAAGGTCTTTCAAAAGTGTTATTGCCAAGGCGAAGTCGGAGCACATTGGCAGGATTGGTGAGAGACTGGTGCGACTTCCTTCGGGAACACGCGCATTTTGGTCTCTCGCTAAGGCTGTCTTAGGGAATTTCTGTCAGCCCTCCCTTCCATCTCTGCACAGGAGCGATGACTCGTTGGCCCATACAGCGAAAGAGAAAGCCGACCTCTTGGGATCTCTCTTCGCCTCCAACTCGACTCTTGATGATCAAGGAAAGACACCACCGACAATCTTGCGGTGTGATACCACGATGCCGGAAATTAAATTCCGACAGAGTGCAGTTCGTAAAGCACTTTTTTCCTTGGACATCCATAAGTCGAGTGGGCCCGATGGCATTCCTCCGATTGTGCTGCGTACTTGTGCTCCCGAGCTGGCACCGGTCTTAACGCGTCTTTTCCGACACTCCTACTCATTAGGCGTAGTCCCGAATTCTTGGAAGACTGCTTTAGTGCACCCGATCCCTAAATAAGGCAATCGCTCTGATCCATCAAATTATAGGCCTATTGCCATCACCTCCTTGTTCTCCAAGATAATGGAGTCCATTATTAACTGCCAGCTCCTGCGGTACCTAGAGGAGCATCAGCTGATTAGCGACCGCCAGTACGGCTTCCGTCGGGGTCGCTCAGCTGGTGATCTTCTAGTTTACCTAACTCACAGATGGGCTACGGCGGTTGAGTCCAAGGGGGAGGCATTAGCAGTCAGTCTGGACATAGCGAAAGCCTTCGATCGGGTACGGCATAAAGCGCTACTCACCAAGCTTCCATCCTACGGGCTTCCCGAGAAATTGTGCAAGTGGATCTCTAGTTTTTTGGCAGATCGGAGCATCAAGGTCGTTGTCGACGGTGCATGCTCCGACTTAAAATACGTCAATTCTGGTGTTCCACAAGGTGATATGTTACAAATCAGTAACATTCATTGCTATGCGGATGACAGCACTGTAGACGTACTTTACACCGGTCGTGCTAATATTTCTCGGGAACACGTCGAAGAGTGTCGGAACAAACTTGTGTCTGAAGTCGAGACCTTGTTAACCATGGTCTCGGACTGGGGCCGACTGAACTTGGTCCAATTCAACCCCAAAAAGACTCAAGTTTGCGCGTTAACCGCTAAAAAATCTCCTTTTGTCGTATCCCCTCACTTCGAGAATACTCCCCTCACTGCCACAGCCAGTATCGGGGTACTTGGCGTCGAAATTTCGGACGTTGTTCAGTTCCGTGGTCAACTGGAAGTTAAAGCCAAATTGGCTTCCAAAAAGCTTGGAGTGCTCAACAAGGCGAGACGGTACTTCACGTCGGCCCATCGCCTAAAACTTTACAAGGCGCAAATTCGGCCCCACATGGAGTACTGCTCTCACCTCTGGGCGGGAGCTCCACAGTACCAGCTTCTTCCTTTTGACCGCATTCAACTGCTCTACAGTTCGAATTGTCGACGATCAAGTTATTACCGACCGGCTTGATTCTTTGGATTTGCGTAGAGATGTTGGGTCACTCTGCATCCTCTATCGCATATATCACGGGGAGTGTTCTGAGGAGTTGTTTGGTTTAGTCCCGGCCGCTGAGTTTCACCACCGGACATCGCGCCAGAACTCAAAATTCCATCCTCACCATCTCGATGTCTGGAAGTCCACAACAGCCCGTTTTCTAAGGCATTTCTTGCCTCGTACAATAACTCTGTGGAACCAGCTTTCGCCGGCGACTTTTCCGAACCGATACGACATGAAAACCTTCAAGAAGAGAGCGTACTCTTTCCTCAAAGGCCGGCAACGCACCTGCAAGTCCTCGGATGTTGCAGATGTCCATGGGCGGTGGTAGTCACTTTCCATCAGGTGAGCCTCCTGCTCGTTTGCCCCCTCTTAATATAAAAAAAAAAAAAAAAAAAAAAACATAATCAACCACACAACTTTTGTTTATTTTCTCTCAGTATCAGTAGATTTAAGAAAAATAGCGGGTGCACAATGGATGAGACTAGCACAGGACCGTGAGAATTGGTGCGCCAGTGAGGAGGCCTATGTCCAGCAGTGGATTAATGTGGGCTGAAAATGATGATGATGATGATGAAATTATTATTAGTATAATGTTGAATTGATTGATTGAAAAAAACATAAATGAGATTTAATATTATTACATTTTTATTATTACTTTCCGGTCGCGGTTTTGTCATAAAGGTAATATCATATGTCTTTTTCTTTACCCTTGGCAATGCGTTGTATACATAGATAAGAAATAAAAGCGTAACACACAAACAAACTCACTTTCGCATTTATCAAAATCACAATAATGTTTAGAGGAATCAGATAACATAATTATGATACATGAATTAAATTGCCAATACAGTGTCAACAGTAGAACCCAATTTATAACATCCCTTGGGCATATAAATTACACCAGGTCGATCAACCTTTATCATAACACAGAAGTGTTGCTTCCGATGCAATAATGATGTTGATAACAAAGATAAATATAATAATAATAATTTCCTAGGACATTCTTCATACAAGGCAACAGAGCTCGTACTATGGAAACCAGACAACTGCTGTACTACATATACTACTTATGTACAGTATAATATACTTATGTACAGAATACACAGTATAATATAATTATGTACAAAGAAAAAAGGAGTAGCCAGACTCAGGATAAACAGACACACAAATGTCTATCATGGGGGGAATCGAACCCATGACCTGCGATGCGAAAGGCAAGTATCTACCAACCACTCCAACGGGCTCGTTAATATTATGCATATAAATATGCACAATACTAAAAAAAATATCAGGAAGAAAAATCCAACGAGTCTCATCACGACTCATCTGTGGACAAAACGAGCCAATCATAGTCTTTATGTGATTTCCACTTACAGTCGAACAAAAAGTTGTAAATAGAAAACAACATGTTCAGTTTCGATAATGCCGACATCGCGTGACTCGGAACGAATCGTAACTGATGCGTAATGGAACGGCATCATCGCATTTGCCGGGAAAAAGCTTATAGCTATCTTAAAGAAATAGGTAAACCTGTAATTTACCGAAATGTGTATCAGATTATTCGTAAGTAATAATACGATATTATCTATTATACGCTGTGTATTATTTACAGATAATAAATATTATGGCAATACACTGAAGAGTTACATGAAACGTACTTATTGTTTAGAAATCATAATAGTTTTTGTTTATTTAAGTTCTTACATTGCGCTTATAGAAGTGACCTGTTAAATCTTCTTCAAGAATCAAATACCTTTTTAACTGTGTAAACTTAAATTATTCAAATGCGTTATCACATAAGAATTAATTATATTATGAAGGATTAAGTCCTTATGTAATATAATAACGATGTATATATAATAACGATGAAAATTAAAAAAGTGACTGTACAATATCGTAGAAGTCGAATGCGAGGAATTGTCAGTGTAACACCTTACCCTTTATATGACGATATAATGAAGTTTATTGAGTTAAATTTTAAATAATTACATACGTCTTTAGCTCCGAAAATCACACAAAGCCTGCACTCGAAATCTTTCCGGACGTTTCGGATTGCTGACTTATCGGATGATGAGTGAGGCTATTGACCGACGTGGACTGGACCTGTGTTTGAACACACGCTTATGCAGAATAATATTTTCTGCGTTGTTTACTTTAACTTTATAAGGGCTGCCTTAACCATAGTACAACTGTCTCTAAGAGGTTAACATAGATACAAATTACCTTAGTATTACATTGATTTCAAACACATAGTGTGTTTGTTCTGGCTTTGAACCTGTAGCCTGCTTAAATTAATCATGTCCTATTGTAACTTAAAACAACTAAATATTGATCCTGATTAATACTATTGATTCATATTTGACTACTTTCGAAATTTAAAAAATCATTGACTTATTATTTAAATATAGAATTTTACGAGCTGTCACTTAAAAACATTATAATCATAGCATGTATGTGTGAGACTGATAAGCAATGATGTAAGAGTTTCATAGGCTTTGTTAAATTAATATTCATAACATAATTTGCATATAGAAGCTCCATACATCATACAAATGAATGTCACGCGTGAAAATATGTGGATACTAAGAAATTGAACGTAATTTAGTCGCAAAATAAAATCGGTATTAAAATGTACAAGCAACTAGCCATAAGGTTAGTCTATTATATAACTAGGAATATAAACCTTGTATGTAAATTTAGAAACAATTTAATGTGCTTATATAAGCTAGTTTAGCTTACTAACCATGTGGTATTATAATTATTCTTTCATGGGACAATTGATGTATTTGTACAACAAGGTCTTAAAAACGTTCAGAAAAAAAGGTAATTGTAGTAAATTATAAGACAATTGTAAATTACAATACATTAGAAAACTCTACTCCAAGAGTTTTTTTAATAAATATATTCATTGTAAAAAAAACATTTGTTAAAAAAAACGCTAATTTTCTTTTCGACACCAGCAATTTATACTACGCTAACTCGAATTTTTGGAAATTCGTTTTTTTATGCTAAGTTGCTTAAAATATGGTTTTTTATACATATTAAAAAAATCGTGAAGAAATATACAAAAATAACGAAGTTACAAATTTTATACAAGGCTAACTAAAGGTACTTTTTGAAATCACTCGATTTAAATGACGCCAACTATAGTTAGCAGAGTGTGCGCGGGGAGGTGACGCGCCGCTTGTTCGTTTACATTAATCTAACTCTTAGTTAGCGTAGTTTAGTGCGTTCGATTATACTTGTTCGTTTGTAAAATACACTACTTAGCGAATTTTACGTTGTAAATAATTATCTAAAAATGTATGTTAATTAGTTTATTAATTGTTCTTGACTATTCCTTTTAATGTACATGTTTTTAAAAATAAAAATATTGATATCATATTATGATATCAATACTTATTCTTTTAGAATCGTCGGCATTACCTGCCGAAATTGATAATCCTGAATTCGTGGCTTTGTATAATCACGTCATGTTTAATGAGCCTATTTAAGAGCATGCTTATTAGGGTTTCGTACCCAAAGGGTAAAATGGGACCCTATTACTAAGACTCCGCTGTCTGTTCGTCTGCCCGTCCGTCCGCCAGTCCGTCTGTATATCATAAACCGTGATAGTTAGACAGTCGAAATTTTCACAGATTATGTATTTCTGTTGCTGATAAAACAACTTATACTTAAAAACAGAATAATATAAATATTTATGGGGGCTCCCATACAACAAACTTTTTGCTTGTTTTTGCCCGATATTGATAACGGCAGCAGGTAGACGCTTGAAATATTCACAAAATATTTAGTTATATATTCACTTTAAAAATAAATAATTAAATTAAAATAAAACAAATATTAAGGGGGACTTCCATACAACAGACACATTTTTTTGTCGTTTTTATAGATAATGGTACGGAACCCTTTGTTTTCTATATCCAATTCTGCTAGCCGAGATATAGTCAATTATGAAAATGATGTAGTATTACAAGAAATACACGTAAACGACTTGGGGCTCCTAATACTCCGTTTAATATGGATTCACCAAAAGTATTGACTTAAGTATATCCAAAAACCTTCTCCATTGACATTAACTCCATCAAGTATCAAACCTTTGTTTTCGGTGATTACTAATGATCCTTCTGACAGCATAAATAATACTCCCGTGCCTTCACCCTGTTGTGATTTTTCAGAATCTCCAAAAAGATTAAATGATACTTTGGTGCCGACTTCTTCCAAAGATACTGTGAGTGTTCTCACACCTGAAATGTATACGTCCGCCCAGGAAAATCTTCCTGATTCGCATATAGATAACGCCCTTGGCAATAACATGTTGTGCAATTTCCTCGCCTGTAACGTTCAATAATAGTAGTACAGTACGTCCAGTAATACCATTCTGCAGTATCTACCCCAGAAAATAATAAACCTAGGTCGAAAAAAAGGAATGATGTGGGTCTCAAACGTCTTAAGTGTGAAGATGAGTGGATAGTTAGAGATAGAAAGAGAACGTTTATGTCACAAAAGTTTGGAGTATACGACATCAATAGGTACTCGTCTGGGTAGGTACCACCCTCTCATCAGATATTCTACCGCAAAACAACAGTACTTGCTATTGTTATGTTCCGGTTTAAATGGTGAGTGGGCAACTCTAATTACAGGTACAAAGGACATAACATCTTAGTTCCCAAGGTTGGTGGCGCATTGGCGATGTAAGCGATGATTAACATCTCTTACAATGCCAATGTCTATGTAACCGTTGGTGACTACTTACCATCAGGTGGCCCATACGCTCTGACGCCTTCCTATGCAATACAAAAAAAAATAGGAAAACCAAAAGCAGTCAATACGTCAATTTTCTAATCACAATGTGCTGGGGTACTGGAGATCACGCCAAACAATGGCAAATCATCGCCAAATATGTGATACAAAAACGTAAAAAAACTGCCACTAACGTCGAAAGCAAATATAGTCATCGATCACACACTTCGCATTACTAGCTTCGCATAGATTCTGACAATGCCATCATACTACAAAAAGTTTGGAAACAATGTTTTTGAACACCTTAATTTAAGTAAAGATTTTGTTTATACTGCAAAGATTTTACTGACGTTACTGATGGTCGGCACAAAAACCATAACTATGTTATTTCAATCGACATGTCGTATTATAATAATTATTATTATAGCTCAACGGAAAGTTAAAGAATACGCTAACTTGTGCCACAGTTCAATGTATAGTACGCTATATATAATTTGACGGCTTTTAATACGATATCCGCCAGTGACGAATGTACCGTTTAAACAAAGCTAACTTGAATAACTTGATATTTAGCATAAATATTTACAATATGATGTCTTATAAGTATATATATAAACCTAAGGTTATGATAAGTGCATAATATATTTTAAAATTATTATTGCAATGTAATAAAAATAACACTTTTTAGCACTATGCTCCGCCGTAATACACTACGCTAACATTAGTTAGACTTTTGTAGTATGTTAAATATTATTGAGGAATTACGTGTATAAACGGCTAACTTGCGCTAAATCAAAAAATATAAATAATTAAGAAAAAACAAATATGAGAAAATATAATGAATAAATTAACTATTAACGGTACCAAATTTGAAATAAGTATCTTAATTAATATAAAAGTTATCACGTTTCTTTCTTTAAACGCCTCTCCTGTAAAGTACACATTTTAGAGTTAGCGTAGTATAAATTGCTGGTGTCGTTTTACCAGCAGTGCTATTTTATAGGAACTTACTATATTTAGACCTGGAGATGTGAAATATTGACAACGAGAAGTGAAATATTGACAACGGACTTATAGCGATATAATATACATACCCTTAAGACAAACAATGATCTCACATATTTGAAAATTGCCAAACATAAATATAAAATAACTTTGAACCTCTTATTGTTATATGTTTAGGCGTCATTTTTTTTCTTAGGCCTTTTTATTTATTTCTTATAAGATATTTTCATAATTTTAATATGATATTAGAGATATTATAAGGATCTTAAAGCTTAATGTTGAATTTATAGGATTCGTACGTCGTATATCGTACTATATTTCTTAAAAATATTTTTCTTAGACCTAACTTGAGAAAGTAACTTATATAAAATTATTTAAATCAAATAAAGGAATATCATGTTCAAGAAATATATTTTCACTCCATTCGACTTTAGGAATACGATTATTTTGCCTAAAGACGTGGAATACATAATACGGAATTATGTAAACGTGTGGAACAATACAATATGAAGATTAATTTCAAATGCGAGTAAAATCTTCACAATGACTTTAATAACTGGAAAACTTTGCCAGGAGATTCTACGTCAATATGGGCATTTAAACTTTGTTAAATTTGATAAAAATGTTTTATCAAACTTCACGAAATTTTACAGGGAATAAAATATGATAGTATTTTTGTATGTAGTTCTTTTCGCGGTCTTGCAAACTTAATTTGTATTTGTTTGTATTCAGATTTTTTTTAAATCGCTCTAAACCGGCGAGATCCATGCCGAGTACGTATCAATGAGCTAAGGAGTAACGTGTGACAAGAGCTACGTTTATCTAAAATCATATAACCGCACTACATCTGTCCTAGTTATTGTTTGCCCAAATACAACCTCGGCTCAGACCAATAAAAGCTATTTAATTTTCTCTTAACGTCTCCTAAACAAAGTGGGGTGCCGTTGTGAGTAATATAGAGATTTACTTTGAGGCAGGGCGTTGTGCAAGCCGCTCTATGGAGGTAACATCAACTTATCACATTTTCTACAAATAAACAGCAATCCTTGTATTGTAGTTGTATCTTGGTTACATTGCCACACTTAACCTTCCAGTGTGACAATTTAAATTCAGGCAATGGACATAACATCTTAGTTCTGAAGGTTGGTTTATGGGTCTATAGGTAACCACTATTTTTCAGATGGCCAATTTGCATGTCCACCTACTTCTATATATATAAAAATGAATCTCTATTTCCCTTGGTCATCGCATCACGCGTGAACGGATGGAACAATTTCGCGAATTCTTTTTTTATTGTGTTTGTTATTCTCTGGAGAAGGTTCTTATGAATGAAAAAAATAGGAAAATTAAGCGGTATATTAGAAATATATAAGAAATTAATAACAAACCAATTCGAATTCCATATTCAAAGTTAAGGCAGGACAACGTCTGACGGGTCAGCTAGTATTTTATAAAAATCGAGTCAACGTTAATTTCAATTATCACAAGGAATTTTATATTTTTTGTATGTACGTCAAAATACTGCATATAATAGAATTAAAATTCCAAAGACATTCCTCTCAACTTTTTAAAATATTATATTTTTTAATTACTTGAAGTACAAAGAAAGTTAATAAGCCATTGTTATTTCCATAATGAATTGCAAACTATCTCTCTTAAAAATGCTAGGAATTTTGTCTTCAAACAAATTGAATCTTATATTTTTAACTATAAGCCGCGATGGCCCAGTGGTAAGAACGCGTGAATCTTAACCGATGATCGTGGGTTCAAACCCGGGCAAGCACCACTGAATGTCATGTACTTAATTTATAAATCATCTCGTGTTTAACGGCGAAGGAAAACATCGCGAGGAAACCTGTGTCGAATTTCACTGAAATTCTGTCACATGTGTATTTCACCAACCCCGCATTGGAGCATCGTGGTGGAATAAGCTTCAAACCTTCTCCTCAACAAACAATAATTTTAACAAAAAAAGCTGACTTATAAAAAATCCAAATTAATATGCACTAAAAAGTGCTTCTATAATTAGATAATTAACTTACTTTTTGCTACTCATCAATATGTAGGTACGATTGTGTTGTGTGGTTGATAATGTTCTTACAATTATTTTTATTATTGGAGTCGATTCACCCAGTCGAAAGTTATGAGGTAAACACAAATAAAACACACATACGAATTGATAACCTCCTCCTTTTTTGATGTCGGTTAAAAAGAGGAGAAGCGGCCTTAGCCCAGCAGTGAGACATTCACAGGCTGTTACTGTACTGTACTGTATTTTTAACGTAAGTAACGTTAGTTGTCGTGTGGTAGGCGTGACTCATAGATTATATTTTAAAATTCCAAGACATTATGAGCAATTTTGTGGGCATTAACATACATTTAACATAAAATGTACTAGTAGAAAAAAAAACATATATTTTATGAGATACAGAAAATGTATTGCTTTTAGAATATTAATATTATTATAAATATCAGCTTGTTCATATTTTATATAAATAAATAAAATTAACATTTAAAATTACAGCACATCTGGCTTATTGCTCCAGTGTCTAGATTATTATTGGCCGCAGTCTCGAGGTCCTTGGCTCAAACCCTAGGCCGGGCCAATAAAGAGTATATTATGTTATATAAAGCTCTCCTCTAACGCAGTTTTGTAAATACAATCGAAGGCTTCTACGGTTAAGCACGAGGTGATTTATTAACATAAATAAAACACATTAAAAATTTCTGAGTTGCTTTCCCGGCGACTTTGAACTCGCGATCTTCGTTTAAGATTAATATGTTACCATTGAGCCATATCGGCTCTTTGATAAATACAGTTAAATAATATATTTATAGTACAATTATAACTCGTTACGTATACTATCTTAAACAGACACTGATAAAAACTACAGTTCGGGCTATTTTGACGTTTATGATTTCTCTCCCTCAAGCAGATATAGAAATGACAAATGAATGTTCCGCAAGCTTATAAGTCGATAGTAACCGGTTTTAATCAATCACAAAACAATAGACGCTTACTATTACTCACTGATTAAACTTTCAAATTCGTAGCAGCGCAATTAAAGCTTCATATCGAGCTAATTATTTATTAATAGAAATATTTATAGATGACTGGTTACATGTCTCAGCTTTGCACGGGTAGAATAATGGTCTGGATAAAAATAATTCGTAATAAATATAACTATAGGTTTGCGTAGCGCATGCGATCTTTAACAATCATCAACAATTTCACTCAATTAACCTTAAAATTATACAAATTATCTTAATACGGTTCATACATCGGACATCATATCATATATAACATCATATTGTCATATTATAACGTTATATCGTCAGTACATCATAATACGGTTTTCAATAGTTTATCGCTTTCAGATAGACAAACGCGGAGGCGGACCTTTGTTTTATAAAATGTATGACCCTTTATATTATTTAATTTAAAATAATCCTTTTATATATTATATGTATTTTTTTAAATAAAAATAAATTAAGTTTATATTCATTTATATGTATTTTTAACCGACTTCAAAAAAGGCGGAGGTTATCAATTCATCTGTAAGTTTTTTTTCCCATGGGATCCCATTTTTTTAGTCCAGTTTTGACACTGGCATCCATGACAAACCATATAAGTCGTAAATTTACATAAATGTGTGCGCGACAAATGAACGAATAACTCGATATCTATTCAACCGATTTCGATGATTTTTTTTTTATTGCAAAGAGTGTACTTCAATTCTTGTTGGATGACCGTTTGGTTACATTCTGATTATATGATCCATGAAAAAGTAACGGAAATCTTCAATTCTTAGTAGCAAATTAACGATACAAGGCCGAATCTTTTATAGGCTTTCTAGATTTTTCATTCACCTACCATAACATCGTTATGATCAAGTAATTGTAGTACTATTGTATAAAACACTTCTTTATATACCGTCAATAGTTTTCGCAGCGCACGCAAAATAATAACTTTTATAGGCAACAGTTTGATACGTTGGGTTACATTGCTCCATTTTAAGTAGGGATCTATATTTTTTTGAAAATATAATATAGCCTATGTTACTCGGTAAAGACGTAGCTTTCTAAGGGTGAAATATTTTTTAAAATCGGTCGAGTAGTTTTTGGTTTAAATCGTAATAAAAAATCGAACAAAAAACAAATCTTTCCTCTTTATAATATGAGTTATGCATGTAAGCAATAGTATATATGTATAAATGTATATAGAATCGTATAAGTACTCTTATATACATGTTATATTTATGTATATTTATATATTGATTACTAGTGTTTTTCCCGCGGTTTCACCCGCGTAGTTCCCGTTCCCGTGGGAATATGGGGACAAAATGTAGCCTATGTTACTCCCTGATAATGAAGCTTTCGATGGGTGAAAGAATGTTTTAAATAGGCTTAGTGGTTTAGGCGTGAAAGCGTCACACAAACTTTCGCATTTATAATATTAGTTAGGATAATATAGATACTTCCCCTTTTTTTAATATACAGACATTCCGTCATATTTTATGGTGAAGAATGGTATAACACAACATCTATAAACATACAGTTTATTTAATGATTACGAGAAATAACTATTTGATTATGTTATGGCTGCCCAACACCCCACCAACTAAATCTATTTAATCAAATTATGTTAATTTATATTCATACATTTTAACCATATTAACTGATATTTATTAATTAAGTACCAAAATGCATTTTTCTTTACGTTTCACTGTTTTAGATGAATATATTTAAATAATAATATAAATGGCACTGTCTCATATGAGCTGCACGTTTAGTAGGTCTACCCATATTCTACAAATTACTGAGTGTACTTCAGATTCACTAAAAATCGAAAAATAAATAAAAATTTTAACAAAACAAAAACCGACTTCATATGAAAAACAAATTAATATGCATATTTATTTATGTTAAATAAAAATAAATAAATTTTATTTTAACAAATATATAATAATAATAATAATTTAATCCAAGGGATTTATAAATCAAGGTTCGAGGAAACTAAACATACAGGATATTAAACAACGAAAATTTAAAATAATACAACGAAAATAAATTACATGTACCTACTTATTTTTAATAATAACTGAAATTTTGTGCACGATTTTGGTACCCGTGATACATTACTAATTTTTCGTTTCAGTACATGTATCGATTAAAGATATAAGAATAAAAGACAGATGAAATAGCTCGAAGTCAGGAAGGTGTCATTTATTTTAGATCCTGTCAGATTGTCGTTCTATTGGACCTAAAAATAAATTTTTACTTACTAGTAAGGATTTTGTACAAGCCCGTCTGGGTAGCAATACTTATACATTCAGTTGTAACGGTGAGTGAGTAAAAAGCAATAGAAGCTTACTGACAGTGCTTATGAAAGCCTTTTTTACTATACCTGTATATATTGTATAATATATCCAAGATGTGAATCATAAGCCGGGACTTTCTTCATTTTTCATGTGCGTAGTTTGAGTTCATAAATTAGCTCATGCTTAGTGGTAACAGAACACATCGTAACGAAACCTGCCTGCGGTGTGAATAAACTCCTAGCCTTCTCCTCGAAGCTGAAATTTTCTCTAAGCTTGGTTGTGCTAAAATATCATTATATTAATATTATAAAATTAATAACTGAATAAAGTTTACTTTCGGATACTGCTTTTATTTATTTTTACTGCTGTTGAAAATATGGCAACGATTATACAACAATTGTTGGCACTTTGATTTTACATTTATTAAGATTTTATTAACAAACGATCAGAACAAAATTATTTCATGTTTAAAAGTCATAAGACTCTACAGGTTTCAAGTTGTTCTTTCTTCTCAATTCTTAATTAATCTTAATACGTTAAAAACAAAGTTCAATATCAAATAGACATACCTTCTTTCATTACCAAAATATCTATAAAATATCTTATCATTACTGTAATATCGACAGCAACTCAGCTTATAAATAAAAACTTTGAATGACAATCAATGGCTCATTTATACATAAACTGTGGCAGTTATCGTGCAAATAGTGTCAAGGGTATCATTTAGGATGCTCGAAAATGAACAATGGATGGTAATCAATAAGGCCTGCCCGCCCATTGTGTTTCAAATGTGTGGGAATTAGCTATTTGCTTCGACGAAGACAAATTATATCGCCTCCTCGATTAATTACAGCGCTTAACTAGGTTATCAATATTCGGCTGGAGATCGCTGATAATGTCAATATAGCAATCGTCTTTCAAGTGCTACAACATGACAAAGATACGTGGTAATAATTGTATTAATTATACTTTTTGCAACAGATGTAACTTTATATTTACTACTAAACCTAAGTTTTCAATATATGTGATATCGATGCATACACTCGAAAGTGATACTAACCGTTGTCGATATCTAACGTCGATTGCAAAGTTCAGTGCATGAATATAGAAGAGAGAGAGAGAGAGAGAGAGAGAGAGAGTGCATGGAAATTTCGCCAGTCTGATAAGTATCCACTTGAGGAGAATGTTGTTTGCAGAAGTCCAAAAGAACACATGCGTTTAAGTTTTATAAGCGATCCATTTTTTCGAACAGACATTCGATCAAAACAGTACAACTCACATCAAGTATAGGAAGTAATAAGGATTCAGCTAAAACTATTTTGGTAATATTATCTATTTATACATTTATATTAATTCAATTATTTCGATAGCAAAAGTGATAAGCATTTGAAGTAAAAAATAAATTTATAACACAAGGTTTCCGCCTCCACAGTGTATCTTGATGTTCAAAATATGGTAACTTTACTAACTTTAAACTTATACTCTACTAGCCCGTCCCGACTTCGTATGGGTAAAATAATGATTTTATTCCTTGCATTTTTTAAATCAATAACGTTTAAATGTTCACTTATCGATCTATTCGCCCGTACATGACCGTGTATGTTCAGTATAGGGCATTGTAATAAAGAACTACTAAAGAAAATGTTAAGAAATCGATGATATCTTCTAAAGTCTTCTTTTCCTGCCCTTATCCCACTACGTAGGGTCGGTATAATATGTATAAACTTTCACTTCTTTCTATCACTCGTACTTACACCTTTCTTACACAATCCATCCACACTTTCTTCGGCTTCCCTTATATCCATCAACTTTCATGCTGATCATCCTTCTAGTAACATGTTTTTCATCCTTTCTCATGCCCATACCACGCTATCGGTGTTACTTCCAGACTTCCTTTGATATACTCGTTTCTTATATTATTGTCTATTCTAGGTACAACGCACATCCCTCTTAATATTCGCATCACTGCCACATGCATTCTTTTTACATCATCATATGACAGGTATTATAACGGTCTTATAAATCTCCACCTGTCGCAATTTCATCCACCCTGCATTTCTCCGGTTTTTCAGATCCCTGTCAATGTTACCATCGATTCTGGTGTAATGAACAAATCTTCTAAGTATTCATTCAAATAAGTGTAATACGGTTAAAGTCATTTATTTTCTCAAAAGATTTACATTTAAATCACTTACAGAGAAAATTACAAAACAATTAAGGGGACGCTTCGACAACCCGCCGCGCCGAATTTTACGTTTTTAGCGCTAGTGTATAGATTGAGGCTCGGGCACTGCACACGCACACATATACGACGGCAGAGTGGAGTCGTCGAACTTTGGAGTCTCGCAAACTAACTTTTACTTTATTGTCACTCATTTTGAAATGTTGTCAAATACTTGACAAAAATTTTACTTATTATAATTTTATTATTTTAGTTGCACAATACCTACAAAATATAATAAGGAAGCCTATATTTGCCTGGGCACGTTAGCTAATAAAAAAAAAATTGGTTGCCTGTAAAGTCGGTATACGGGCGAAAGTTTTACGTGACAACGACTTTGAGTGGTAAAATAATTTTAATGTGAATATTCATTCGTATAGTAGGAAGAAGGATGAAATAATAGTAACAATTTAAAACATTTATTTATACAAAGAATTATATTTAAAACATTAATTTATACAAAGAATCTCGCACTGAATTTCACTTTTTATGTCTGTCTCTCTCGCTCTTAGGCGGGCTAACCATGCCCGAGTGGAAGGGACGCGTGCCTCTCACTCGCTCTCATTGTGAGCGCATAACGTGAGCGGAGCGTAACGCAGTTTCTTGAAGTGTCACCCGGCAAACCAATTTATAAGACGTTGTCACGTCAATAAAACGACGATATAAGTAATTATATATACTAATATTTATATTTTATATTATTCATTCCGTACTCTGCAGTACCCATCGGTGGCAGATCCTGGCCCTGGTTTGGTAGCTTCTGCAAAACGGCGTCACGTGGAAAAGTAGAATGCTATCAAGCCTGGGCTGAAGCGACGGCATCGCGTGATGTAAATACCAGCGCATTTAAAAAGGAATATAACTCTGACTCCAGGTCTTTCAAAAGATTTATTGTCAAGGCAAAGTCGGAGCACATAGGCAGGATTGGCGATAGATTGGTACGTCTTCTTTCAGGAACAAGCGCATTTTGGACTCTCGCTAAGGCTGTCTTAGGGAATTTCTGTCAGCCCTCCCTTCCATCTCTGCATAGGAGCGATGACACGTTGGCTCATACCGCGAAGGAGAAAGCTGACCTTTTGAGCACTCACTTCGCGTCCGATTCGACTATGGATGACCAAGGAATGATACCACCGACAATCTTGCGGTGTGATACCACGATGCCGGAAATTAAATTCCGACAAAGTGCGGTTCGTAAATCACTTTTTTCCTTGGACATCCATAAGTCGAGCGGGCCCGATGGCATTCCTCCGATTGGGTTGCGTACTTGTGCTCCCGAGCTGGCACCGGGCTTAACGCGTCTTTTCCGCCACTCCTACACATTAGGCGTAGTCCCGAATTCTTGGAAGACTGCTTTGGTGCACCCGATCCCTAAAAAAGGCAATCGCTCTGATCCAACAAACTATAGACCTATTGCTGTCACCTCGTTGTTCTCCAACATAATAGAATCCCTTATTAACTGCCAGCTCCTGCGGTACCTAGAGGAGCACCAGCTGATCAGCGACCGCCAGTACGGCTTCCGTCGAGGTGGTCCAGCTGGTGATCTTCTAGTTTACCTGACTCACAGATGGGCTGCAGCGGTTGAGTCCAAGGGGGAGGCAGTAGCAGTCAGTCTGGACATGGCGAAAGCCTTCGATCGGGTATGGCATAAAGCGCTTCTCTCGAAGCCCGTAGAAATGATCCCACGGGCTTCCCGAGAAATTATGCACGTGGATCACCAGCTTTTTGGCAGATCGGAGCATCAAGGTCGTTGTCGACGGTGCATGCTCTGACTTAAAATTGGTCAATTCTGGTGTTCCACAACGCTGCGTTCTTTCACCTACTATGTTTCTTCTGCATGTCAATGATATGTTACAAATCAGTAACATTCACTGCTATGCGGATGACAGCACTGTAGACGTTCTTTACACCGGCCGTAGCAATATTTCTCGGGAACACGTCGACGAGTGTCGGAACAAACTTGTTACTGAAGTCGAGACCTTGTTAACCAAAGTCTCGGACTGGGGTCGACTAAACTTAGTCCAATTCAACCCCAATAAGACACAAGTTTGCGCGTTAACCGCTAAAAAACTCCTTTTGTCATATTCCCTCATTTTGAGAATACTCCCCTCGCTGCCACAGCTTTTTTGCACAAGTTAAAGCTAAACAAGGCGAGAGAGTACTTAACGTCGGCCCATCGCCTACAACTTTACAAGGCGCAAAGTCGGCCCCACATGGAGTACTGCTCTCACCTCTGGCCGGGAGCTCCCCAGTACCAGCTTCTTCCTTTTGATCGTTTTCAACGTAGAGCAACGTAGAGCAGTTCGAATTGTCGACGATCAGGCTATTACTGATCGGCTTGATCCTTTGGATTTGCGTAGAGATGTAGGGTCTCTCTGCATCCTCTACCGCATATATCACGGGGAGTGTTCTGAGGAGTTGTTTGGTTTAGTCCCGTCAGCTGAATTTCACCACCGGACATCGCGCCAGAACTCTAAATTCCATCCCCATCACCTCGATGTCTGGAAATCCACAACAGTACGTTTCTTAAGGCATTTTCTGCCTCGCACAATCACTCTGTGGAACCAGCTTTCGCCGGCGACTTTTCCGAACCGATATGACTTAAAAACCTTCAAGAAGAGAGCGTACTCTTTCCTAAAAGGCCTGCAACGCATCTGCATTTCCTCGGATGTTGCAGATGTCCATAGGCGGTGGTAATCACTTTCCATCAGGTGAGCCTCCTGCTCGTTTGCCCCCTCTAACATAAAAAAAAAAATACTTAAACAAGCCGTCTTGACAGGTTTTTCCTAAAAAAAAAAAGTTTTTCCGATAATTATTCGGGATCCGTACTCCCGACGATACCGATTTTTCACGAGAATCCGGGGGCCGCCGTCCTGAATCGAACGCTCGGCTAAGCGGTTTCCAAGATTTTCGTGAAAAACAGCTATTCTTGGACTTAGAATATATTCTAATAATAGTACGAATCCACCTAAGCGAGCGCATTTTATAAATACGATAACATACAAATTTTCAAATATTGACCGATTTCATTCGTTTATCAGCATAAAAATCTATTATTGAAAAAAATATGTGTACATTATTATAACGATATTCAATGGTACTTAATATTATTATTTTAGTGTACCTACATAGTAGAGTAGTAGTATTAGTTGGTATTTTACATTATATTACTATATAAATAAAATAAAATAAAAATAAAATATAATATAATATACATATGTAAATTCCTTTTTAAATGAAATAAAAAAAATCTTCGAATTTGAGCTTTTGTTTAGAAGGACTGGTACATAAAATCATGCATAAAGTGAACATAAACCGCACCATAGATATCGGGAGCGAAAATCAGGTACTACGCTTAGTCTAGTTTATCTACCAAGAACGTGTTTTAATATGTAATTTTTTATTGATTATATTTCTGAATTTTTTTTACACCGCATGGGCGTCTGAAATCTTTCCAATCCTGTCGGTTTGCCGTCCCATCGGATTATGAGAGTTAGGGAATAAAGAGTGCACCTGTATTTACGCACACACTTGTGCATTATAATGTCCAGCGCGGTTAGCACACCTTTATTAAGATTAGCCGCCGTGGTCGAAATTGGTCCGGAGGGCATTATTATTATTTTAATTGTCCCACTAAACAGCGTTGTCCTCCTTTATTCAACTTCATTCTTATTATTTTGTATATTTGTACGGTTTTCAATGCAAAAATGTTAAATTAGGCTACAAACAAACATACAAAATAACTAATTTTACCTCTTTTTTAATTGAAAAATAATAATTTTATTTCAACAGCATTATAATTATCAGATCATTAACAAAACGTGAACGATAATAACTGCTATAGTATAAAACTGTGGTGCAGTCTGTTATTAACGCCCGCCAAAAAAACCGACATTTCTTTTTTTTTAAACGTTTGAGTTGTACAAAATAAATAAAACTTTTAACAAAACAAAAACCGACTTCATAGGAAAAATAAATTAATATGCACTAAAAAGTAAAAAAATAATTGCGTATTCTTCTATAATTTGATAATTAATTTCCTATTTTCTACTCATCAATATGTAGGTACGAATGTGTTGAGTGGTTGATAATGTATTTACAATTATTGTTACTTTTGGAGTCGATGTCAGCCAAGATGGGTTTATAACTACATACATAGTTAGTTATAGGTGAGATGTGCTTGTGTCACACGCGCAACTTTACGAGGCGAATAAAAGAGATTTGTAATGTGTATGTTTTTGTTTGTTTTTAAAAGATTCCCGTATTATTATTGCTAGGTATATTATAGTGTTTCCTTAGCTGACATCGACTCCAAAAATAACAATAATTGTAAATACATTATCAACCACTCAACACATTCGTACCTACATATTGATGAGTAGAAAATAGGAAATTAATTATCAAATTATAGAAGAATACGCAATTATTTTTTTACTTTTTAGTGCATATTAATTTATTTTTCCTATGAAGTCGGTTTTTGTTTTGTTAAAAGTTTTATTTATTTTTCGATTTTTAGTGAATCTGAAGTACACTCACTAATTTGGTAGAATATGGGTAGACCTACTAAACGTGCAGCTCATATGAGACAGCGCCGTTTATATTATTATTTAAATATATTAATCTAAAACAGTGAAACGTAAAGAAAAATGTATTTTGGTACTTAATTAATAAATATTAGTTAATATGGTTAAATGTATGAATATAAATTAACATGTTTTGATTAAATAGATTTAGTTGGTGGGGTGTTGGGCAGCCATAACATAATCAAATAATTATTTCTAGTAATAATTAAATAAACTGTATGTTTATAGATGTTGTGTTATACCATTCTTCACCTAAAAAATATGACGGAATGTCTGTATATTAAAAAAAGGGGAAGTATCTATATTATCCTAACTAATATTATAAATGCGAAAGTAAGGGTGTTTGTGACGCTTTCACGCCTAAACCACTAAGCCGATTTAAAAAATTCTTTCACCAATGGAAAGCTACATTATCAAGGAGTAACATAGGCTACATTTAGTCCCCATATTCCCACGGGAACGGGAACTACGTGGGTGAAACCGCGGGAAAAATACTAGTAATCAATATATAAATATACATAAATATAACCTGTATATAAGAGTACATATACGATTCTATATATATATATTTATAATTTTCAAAATTGGTCTTAACTTTTAGGAGATGTTCAAATATGTTTCAATTACAAACATATACATATATACTAATGCTTACATGCATAACTCATATTATAAAGAGGAAAGATTTGATTTTTGTTTGATTTTTTATTACGAATTAAATCAAAAACTACTCGACCGATTTTAAAAATTCTTTCACCCTTAGAAAGCTACGTCTTTACCGAGTAACATAGGCTATATTATATTTTCAAAATCTTATAGATCCCTACTTAAAATGGAGCAACGTAACCCAACGTATCAAACTGTTGCCTATAAAAGTTATTATTTCGCGTGCGCTGCGAAAACTATTGACGGTATATAAAGAAGTGTTTTATACAATAGTATTACAATTACTTGATCATAACGATGTTATGGTAGGTGAATGAAAAATCTAGATAGCCTATAAAAGATTCGGCCGTGTATCGTTAGTTTGCTACTAAGAATTGAAGATTTCCGTTACTCTGTCATGGATCCTATAATCAGAATCTAACCAAACTATCATCAAACAACCCTTGAAGTATACTCTTTCGAATAAAAAAAAAATCATCGAAATCCGTTGAATAGATATCGAGTTATTCGTCCATTTGTCGCGCACATACCTCATGCAAATTTACGACTTATACGGTTTTCTCATGGATTCCACTGTCAAAACTGGACCAAAAAAAAATGGGACCAATGGGAAAGCAAACCCTTTCAAATAAAAAAAAAATCATCGAAATCGATTCATCCAGTCGAAAGATATGAGGTAACAACGTCAAAAAAAAAAAAAAAAACATACAGACGAATTGATAACCTCCTCCTTTTTTTGAAGTCGGTTAATAAAATAAAAGTAAGAAAAAGACACGATATCATTAAAATTGATAGATTACAAAATTGAAACATTTTAAACGATATTTGTTTGTTTGTGGCGCATTGGTGATATAAGCGTTAGTTAACATTTCTTAACAATTTTACCACTTTAAAATATGTATTAGTATAGTTAAAGGGCATCTTTCTAATTTGTAGAATATGGATAGACCTACTAAACTTGCAGCTCATATGAGACAGCGCCATTTATATTATTATTTAAATATATTAATCTAAAACAGTGAAACGTAAAGAAAAATGCATTTTGGTACTTAATTCATAAATATTAGTTAATATGGTTAAATGTATGAATATAAATTAACATGTTTTGATTAAATAGGTTTAGTTGGTGGGGTAATTTAGTTGGGAAGCCATAACATAATCAAATAGTTATTTCTAGTAATAATTAAATAAACTGTATGTTTATAGATGTTGTGTTATTCCATTCTTCACCATAAAATATGACGGAATGTCTGTATATTAAATACATAAAAATTTTAACAAAACAAAAACCGACTTCATAAAAAAACATATTAATAAGCACTAAAAAGTAAAAAAATAATTGTGTATTCTTCTATAATTTGATAACTAAACTTACTATTTTCTACTCATCAATATGTAGGTACGAATGTGTTGTGTGATTGATAATTTATTTACAATTATTGTTACTTTTGGAGTCGATGTCAGCCAAGGTGGGCTTATAACTACATACATAGTTGTAGGTGAGATGTGCTTGTGTCGCACGCGCAACTTAACGAAGCTGATAAAAGTCAATTTGTAATGTGTATGTTTTTAAAATATTCCCGTATTATTATTGCTAGGTATATTATAGTGTTTCCTTAGCTGACATCGACTCCAAAAATAACAATAATTGTAAATAAATTATCAATCACACAACACATTCGTACCTACATATTGATGAGTAGAAAATAGTAAGTTTAGTTATCAAATTATAGAAGAATACGCAATTATTTTTTTACTTTTTAGTGCATATTAATATGTTTTTTTATGAAGTCGGTTTTTGTTTTGTTAAATTTTTTATTTATTTTTCGATTTTTAGTGAATCTGAAGTACACTCACTAATTTGTAGAATATGGGTAGACCTACTAAACGTGCAGCTCATATGAGACAGCGCCATTTTTATTATTATTTAAATATATTAAACTAAAACAGTGAAACATAAAGAAAAATGCATTTTGGTACTTAATTAATAAATATTAGTTAATATGGTTAAATGTATGAATATAAATTAACATGTTTTGATTAAATAGATTTAGTTGGTGGGGTAATTTAGTTGGGCAGCCATAACATAACCAAATAGTTATTTCTAGTAATAATTAAATAAACTGTATGTTTATAGATGTTGTGTTATACCATTCTTCACCATAAAATATGACGGAATGTCTGTATATTAAAAAAAGGGGAAGTATCTATATTATCCTAACTAATATTATAAATGCGAAAGTAAGCTTGTTTGTGACGCTTTCACGCCTAAACCACTAAGCCGATTTAAAAAATTCTTTCACCAATGGAAAGCTACATTATCAGGGAGTAATTTAGGCTACATTTTGTCCCCATATTCCCACGGGAACAGGAACTACGCGGGTGAAACCGCGGGAAAAACATTAGTAATCAATATATAAATATACATAAATATAACATGTATATAAGAGTACTTATACGATTCTATATATACATATATGTATAATTTTCAAAATTGGTCTCAACTTTTAGGAGATGTTCAAATATGTTTCAATTACAAACATATACGTATATACTAATGCTTACATGCATAACTCATATTATAAAGAGGAAAGATTTGATTTTTGTTCGATTTTTTATTACGATTTAAATCAAAAACTACTCGACCGATTTTAAAAATTCTTTCACCCTTAGAAAGCTACGTTTTTACCAAGTAACATAGGCTATATTATATTTTCAAAAACTTATAGATCCCTTCTTAAAATGGAGCAATTTAACCCAACGTATTTAACTGTTGCCTATAAAAGTTATTATTTCGCGTGCGCTGCGAAAACTATTGACGGTATATAAAGAAGTGTTTTTTTACAATAGTACTATAATTACTTGATCATAACGATGTTATGGTAGGTGAATGATAAATCTAGATAGCCTATAAAAGATTCGGCCGTGTATCGTTAATTTGCTACTAAGAATTGAAGATTTCCGTTACTTTGTCATGGATCCTATAATCAGAATCTAACCAAACTATCATCAAACAACCCTTGAAGTATACTCTTTCTAATAAAAAAAAATCATCGAAATCGGTTGGCGTGATATTGAGTTATTCGTCCATTTGTCGCGCACATACCTCATGCAAATTTACGACTTATATGGTTTTCTCATGGATTCCATTGTCAAACCTGGACCAAAAAAAAATGGGCCCCATGGGAAGCAACCCCTTTCAAATAAAAAAAAAACATCAAAATCGATTCACCCAGTCGAAAGTTATGAGGTAACAAACACAAAAAAAAAAAAAAACATACAGACGAATTGATAACCTCCTCCTTTTTTTGAAGTCGGTTAAAAAAGGGGAAGTATCTATATTATCCTAACTAATATTATAAATGCGAAAGTATATTTGTTTGTGACGCTTTCACGCCTAAACCACTAAGCCGATTTTAAAAATTCTTTCACCCTTAGAAACCTACGTCTTTACCGAGTAACATGTGCTATATAATATTTTCAAAATCTTATAGATCCCTACTTAAAATGGAGCAATGTAACCCAACGTATCAAACTGTTGCCTATAAAAGTTATTATTTCGCGTGCGCTGCGAAACTATTGACGGTATTTAAAGAAGTGGTTTATACAATAGTACTACAATAACTTGATCATAACGATGTTATGGTAGGTTAAAATCATCGAAATCGGTTGAATAGATATCGAGTTATTCGTCCATTTGTCGCGCACATATTTATGCAAATTTACGACTTATATGGTTTTGTCATGGATGTCAGTGTCAAAACTGGACTAAAAAAAATGGGCACAATTGGGGAGCAACCTCTTTCAAATAAAAAAAAAATCATCAAAATCGATTCACCCAGTCGTAAGTTATGAGGTAACAACGTCAAAAAAAAAATATACAGACGATTTGATAACCTCCTCCTTTTTTTGAAGTCGGTTAAATAGTTATTATTTCGCGTGCGCTGCGAAAACTTGACGGTATTTAAAGAAGTGTTTTATACAATAGTACTACAATTACTTGATCATAACGATTTTATGGTCGGTGAATGCTATATCTAGATAGCCTATAAAAGATTCGGCCGTGTATCGTTAATTTGAAATTCGAAAACCGGCAAGCTTTCATGTGTAAAGAATATTTTGATTTAACAACACACAAATGATTACAGAAAAGGTTTCAATTAAAAGAATAACATTAATAAAATAAAAATTATATAAATTATTTAACTATATGAAATTCCTTTAAAGCATTGTTAGTATTTATTTCACTCAAATATATTTTTAACTAGCTGCCCGTCCCGACTTCGTACGGGTAAAATAAGGATTTAATCCCGTGCATTTTTTAAATCAATAACGTTATATATATAAAATATATAATAATATTCGCCCGTACATTACCGTCTATGTTCAGTATAGGGCATTGTAATAAAGAACTACTAAAGAAAATGTTAAGGAATCGATGATATCTTCTAGTCTTCTTTTTCCTGCCCTTATCCCACTACGTAGGGTCGGTACAATATTTCTTTTTCTTTCACTTCTTTCTGTCACTCGTACTTACACCTTTCTTACAGTATCCATTCATACATTCTTTGGCTTCCCTTACATCCATCAACTTTCATACTGATCATCCTTCTAGTAACATGTTTTTCATCCTTTCTCATGCCCATACAACGCTAATCTATTACTCTTTAACTTTTCAGCTATCGGTGTTACTTCCAGACTTCCTTTGATGTACTCGTTTCTTATATTGTCTATTCTAGTAACAACGCACATCCCTCTTAATATTCGCATCTCTGCCACATGCATTCTTTTTACATCATCTTCTTTGGCTGACCAACATTCAGAACATCATGACAGGTATTTTAACGGTCTTATAAATCTTCCCTTTGATCTTCAAGGGCTTTCACAAATCGTCCTCCTGTCGCCATTTCATCCACCCTACATTTATCCGGTTCCTCACATCCCTGTCAATGTTACCATCGATTCTGGTTTAATGAACATAATATCTTCTAAAGTATTCATTCAAATAAGTGTAATAGATAATTTTCCATTCATCCATATTAAGTGGCCAAGATATTAATTATTATAATAAAACTTTCATGGCACACCTTTCTTAAGATTGGCCGCCGTGCTCAAAATTGGTCTGGAGGGCATTATTATTATTTTTATTGTCACACTAAACAGCGTTGTCCTCCTTTATTCAATTTCATTCTTATTAGTTTGTATATTTGTATGGTTTTCAATGCAAAAATGTTAAATTAGGATACAAACAAACATACAAAATAACTAATTTACCTCTTTTTTAATTGAAAAATAATAATTTTATTTCAAAAGAATCAAAATTATCAGATCATTAACAAAACGTGAAGCCGCGGGCAACAGCTAGTTTATCAATAAAACATCATGAAATCGGTTACTCTTACTATGGCAACTGTTAATGATGTTTGGTATGGGCTCTCCTACATATAAAGTTAATGATAAGATATATTATGTGAAAAATCTGGATGACAGTTGAACAAAATCAGCTTTCTTAGCTGACCTCTACTCGGCGAAAGGAATATTCCTACCAAAATTCAAGTCTACGCTTTATGGTTCCAGAGATATGGTGATAAGTCTATATATTGGTGGAAATCTCATATATAATTACTAGCTGCCCGTCCCGACTTCGTACGGGTAAAATAAAAATTTTATTCCGTGCATTTGTTAATCAATAAGATATAAACATTCACCAATCAATTTATTCGCCTATACAGTACAGTTTATATGTGTTCAGTACAGGGCATATAATAATTCTATTTCCTACTAATATAATAAACACAAAATTTTGTATGGATGTATGGACATTTGTTACCCTTTCACGAAAAAGTACTGAATGGATTTTAATGAAACTTTACAATAATATAGCTCATACATCAAAATAACAAATAGGCTACAATTTATAAAGCTATATATATATATACATAATGCTATTATTATTAATTTATAAATTGACCAAAATATAACAATAAGTATACGTGACACAGTCGGAAAAAATCTTCTATTTCCAAGCCATTCTGGCATGCCTTGCAAAACCATAAGAGGTGTACGAAAATAATGTATGGTGTAAATATATATATCTTATATCGTTCTCCAAAAAATTCCGCCATAGCATAATATTATATCTATCTTTTATAAGTACGCCATTATCGCTTAATCTGTGAATCGAAAATACAATCAAATTATATATTATTTTCCGAAATGAAAATTTTGTATAAACAAATTGATTCATGTCAACAAAATAATAAAATAAATCAACAAATAATTTTATCACTTCCAATTTTTAAAGAAGATAACTTTTGTCTCTCACACTATTTCATTTGGACAAATATTTTAAAAGTTACGACGATGACAAAGTGAGTGCGCGGCACTATGCAGCAGTACACTGTGGGAGAAGAATTCGGTCATCGGCTCATCGCTGGGTGTGCGACTCGCATGCAGGAAGACGTCATCGATGGTTGTCCGTTTTGCGATTTTTCAAGTCTCTAGCGATTGCTTAAAGATGCACTTTGCCTGTATGTCATTTAATAGGTAGGTTTTTATAGTGCCAGGCTGCATACCTTCGGGTTGCAGCGGAATGGGCCGGCACGCCCGGCCGGAATTACCACTGTCCCACGTAAAATCGGCGTAAAGTGGTAGCTACGCTACCATAATTCTGAGTGCAAATAACAAAATGTCTTACTGCTACCCTATGACAACCAAATGTCCTAAGACCTGTCGTTTTCAATGACCGGCTTGGTTGATTTTAGTGAGAACTTATCACATGTACACTTATTATAGTGAATGCTCAAACAATGTCCATTCCCTGCATCGCTAATGCGCCATCATCGGTAGGAACGAAGATGTTATGCCCTATGTGCCTGTAGTTTAATAGAATAAAAAATATTATAATATAATAGGTATTTAGTATTTTTATAAATTTTACTTCAAGCCATTGAAGTAACTATAAATATATTAAGTCAACCTACAGGAATTCATAATAAGTCCACTGATGATTATTTAAAGATTAATCATCAACTTAAAAATAAGAAAAAACCATTACTAAAGTTTTTCTTAACAGAAATGCATTTCATACATATTAATTTCAAATCACAGATTTCCAAGCAAACATTTATCTTTTACGACAGCGGGACGCGGGGCGCGCAAGCGGTTGCATCACGCGTTTATATGATGGGTGTTGGACCGCCTGTTTATTTAGTGCGCGATAATTTTAAAATTACGATTACTCCTAAGATATTGATTTAAAATGGGTGGTGTAAAGGGTAATTATAATATACATTAAATGTTTAAAGTAAATAACGTATTTATTTTAATAAGGGTTAATATCATATCCGTTTTTATACCTTTCCAATTTTAACATTTTTATGTAACCATTTTTTATACATTAAAATGGGTATAGTTAGCTATCCTTGAAAGATAGACATATGCCATCGCGGACTTTTTTGTAGATCTATGAAAGGGGAACAATTTCACCATACATTGTTTTGTTATAACTCAAAGGGATTGTACAGCGTTTTCGATGAAAGCTCCCAATCGGCTCGTTTTTTTCCGACTTTTTCAACAATTATCGCTATATTTCAACAAATGTACAGAAAATATTAATGAATTATACACGGAAACCTTCCACTTGAATCACTTTATCTATTAGTGAAAACCGTATGAAAATCCTTTCAGTAGTTTTTTAGTTTAGCGCGTTCATACAGACAGACATGAAACGCGGGGGACTTTGTTTTATAATATTTAAGGATGAACATATATATATAGATTTTCTATTTCTAAACAGAGGCTTGTATAATAAATTTCATGCTTCTAACATCAAAAATGACGGACCCGCTATACAAACTTTCAACCCCTATTTCATCCTCTTGGGGGTAGATTTTCGAAAACCTTGAAATACGTATTTATCGATTTCTCACCATAAGCTTGTATATAAAATTTCATGCTTCTTACATGAAAAATGACGGACCCGCTATACAAACTTTCAACCCCTATTTCACCCTGTTGGAGGGTAAATTTTCAAAAATAATGTATTACATATTTATTTATTTCTAACCAAAAGCTTGTTTGTAAAATTTCATACTTCTTACATCAAAAATGACGACCTCCCGATATAAACTTTCAACCCCTATTTCACCCTCTTAGGTGGTGAATTTTGGAAAACTCTGATTTGTGTACTTATTTATTTCTAACCTATAAATTGTGTATAAAATATCATTGCTCTAACTTTTAAAATGACGGAGTTACATACTACGGTTCATCCCTTGTTTCGCCCCTTTAGAGGTGGAATATCCAAAAATCCGTTCTTAGCTGACCTCTACACAGCAAAAGGAATATTTCTACCAAAATTCAAGTCTTTACGCCTTTTGGTTCCAGAGATATCGTGATGAGTGAGTATATACGTGGAAATCTCCTTTATATATATAGATGTTTACCAACTGCTATCAAAATTTAGTCTGTATATTTTTACAATGCAAGCAGTTGTAAATATTAGTTGGTAATATTCGCATGCGTTATTCCAGTCCATTAATTTCGTTTTTATATATCCGTTATATAAAAAAATGGCGGTGGAATGTTGGTCATTTGACGCGTTTTCATATAAATCAAATCTAAAGCAACTCAATTTAAGCATATTTTTTGTATTTCATTGGAAAGAGTTAAAAGTTATTGAACTAGGTTTTAATTTTTAAACCTGTTTTTTTTTTATAAGACATCATTAATTAGAAAAACATTATTTATACTTTTTAAATTTATACTTTTTTTGACTTGTTGCCTATTGGTTAGAATTGCAGTGTAAAAGATAAAAATTATCAACATTAAAATCAATAAGGATTAAAACTTTGTGACCATTAAACTGAGCTACATTGATCGTTACCTTTTTCGTTTTTTTAAACATTAAAATGTGTTTGTTTTCTTTAAAATTAACCCTGTAACATTGATTTTTTTTGTGACTTACAAATCATTTTTATAAACTTTCTTTATATATGTACTTTAAAAAACCATTACGTTATTTAACTAGGTGTGAAAAAAAAACAAGCACGTTTGAATCGTCGTTTACAGAAATATAATAATGTAAAGCTACTACAATTTTGAAGCTTCCATGAATCATATTATTACATGTAATTTACAATTAAATATATATAAAAGTAAAAGTAAAGTATCAGCCTGTGAATGTCCCACTGCTGGGCTAAGGCCTCTTCTCCTCTTTTTGTGAGGAGAAGGTTTTTGGAGCTTATTCCACCACGCTGCTCCAATGCGGGTTGGTGGAATACACATGTGACAGAATTTCAATGAAATTTGCACATGCAGGTTTCCTCACGATGTTTTCCTTCAGCGTCAAGTACGAGATGAATTATAATCACAAATTAAGCACATGAAATTCAGCGGTGCTTGCCCGGGTTTGAACCCACGATCATCGGTTAAGATTCACGCGTTCTTACCACTGGGCCATCTCGGCTATAAATATACATAATAAATATATATAAATATACATAATAGCTATTGCTTGTACTTACGTAACCTTTTCGATCAAAACAGAAATTTATTGAATAAAAAATATATCGATAGGGTGACGATTCAATGTTCCTTTTACGATATGGTGCTATGTAAATATATAAGATTTATAAGAGGAAAATCTGAACAACCATATCAAATATCTATGTAAGAGTTACCCAACAATTATTAAAATCATTCATATTAACCAAAGCTTCCACTTTACATCTACTTAAGTAATACAATTAAATATTTAAAAAAAACTATTATTTTTAATGAAAGTCGGACTGGGAAATACTCATTTGCATTCGACGAACCGGTTGCCATGACTGGTAAGGCCTTTCAGGTCGCAGGTCGTGGGTTCATTTCCCAACATTGGACAGAAGTTTGAATGCATGAACATGCCTGTTTTTCTAAAGTCCAAGTATTTATTTACCTTTTTTAATGATCTATATAAGTATTTATTTACGAAAGACAAGTAGTATATGTACGTATATCAGTCGTTTGGTGTCCATAGTACAAGCTTAGTTTGGGATTAGATGGTCTTGTGCGAATAATGTCCCAGAAAATTATTATTATTACTATTGTAAGTAATCATAATCATCTATAGACATTAGCAGTATAAGAAATATTAACTATAACTTACATCTTCAATTCGCCATTAACCTTGCGAACTAAGATGTAATGTCCCGTGTCTTTGTACTGGGTTACTCTGGCTCGCTCACCTTTCAAGCCGGAACTCAACGATACTAACTATTGTTGTTTGACTTTAAAATATGTGCTAAACGGTACCCAAGAGAGGCTCAAAATATCAAAGCTCAAATAGCCCAATATATGAACTATTTAAACATGCTACATCCATCATAATACAATCCAATAACAAAAACGAAGTTCAATTCCTAATACTTTTTTCATTTAAGTTAAAAAAACAAGAAACTGAAATTAAATTAGTACTCGTATAAGCTAGGTAGATACTATCAAGGGCTGAATTCCAATAGCTGTCCTCTCGGGACCTATAAAAAGAGATTGCTTCCACTAGAAGGACGTTTTATTGACTTATTAACATCGATATCAGATCGTAACACTTGATTCTTTGATCTCCGTCAACAGTTTGCCACTCGACACATTTTGTAAGCATTCCGGCCAATCATAAATACATTTTATATAATACAAATACTCGTCTTCGATCTCTACTTGAAAATATAGCCATTTTTCAAAACTTTGTAACAATTACGTCGTTGTTAGTCGTTGTTAGCAAGAAACGTCATTTACCAGACAATAATATTCATGATAACACATGGTTAAGATACGCAAGATAGGTTGTGTAGCAAAACCACGGGCCGACATTGTTAACGAATATTAACTTTAATTTATTTTTTTAATCAATTTCTCTCATTTGTTATTTATGAAAATCGAACATTTGTCGAGAGTATTTTAGAGAAATTGGAAATACATAGGTTGTCTACTTTCTCTTTAGCCCAACTGTGGAGTTGTCAGACATAAACAGTAACAGGCTATAACAGGTAAACAGTCCCCATTAATATACTCTCATCAGCTATTTTTTTTTCTTAAATGAAAGGTTATTTTATTCAATTAGTTTATCGTCTAAATACATATAATACTGATATGAAAATAAATCGTCTAAGCTACATCGTTTGTATATTGGCTAGCTTATGAGGGAGTTCCAAAGTTTAAAATCAACTAATTACTGTATGAGTACTTGTCATAATCAAATAACATGTGAGGGTATATATTTCTAATAACATATCTCGTACTAACAATTTATCATGAGTTGCTATCAAAAGTTTGAAACGTGCGAAATCTAGGAAAAGTTAGGAATGTTTCAAGGAACGTAAAATTAAGTCCATCATGCAATATTTACACAATCATGAAATATCAACACCTAACACAGTTGCCGGTGTATTTCCTAAAACAAACTATCCCTTACGAAAACCACCCACTCTGTAGATAAATTTAGAAATAAACACTTCATTTGCTCCAAACACAGGATTGTTTGCTAATCATACTCTGTGTAGTATTATATTATGCTGCCTGCCTCGTAATGGCCAGATATTAGGCCACAGTAGCCTAATATACACATTTTTTTAAAAGTTCATGCGGCTGGCTGACGCTTATCCCACCCTCCACTTGGAAGCTGACGGTTATTTTGCTGCTCAATATGATGTTAACTATTCATATAAAAAGATTTCAGCCGGCGTACTATTACTTTTTTTTTCTCTTCAATTCCCAAATTTCGCACCCTCCCACAGCCAAACCCACCGCGGTTGCGTGGACTGACGCTTGGTTCAGTTATTAGTCGTATGGGTTCTATTGAAAATAACGGCAATGAAACGGCTTAAAATCACTACCTAAAATGCAACGCTACCTCCCGGATCATTTTGTTTCAACTCACTCTCGTGACAAGGACGGAAGATATAAATTTAGATTCCTATTTAAAATCTGATCTGATCGACCTGACTTAGGTAATTCGACTGATATCGTTTTGCAGCGTTTATTTTAATTAGAAGGATGATTAGCAAAAGTGTAATATTAAAAAAAAAACATATTGGGATTTACTGAAAAAATATTTGGATTCGGGTCACATGGAACTGGTTAAAAATAATTTGTTTATTCGTTTTCATTAACGTAAAAAAAAAGCATAATAACTACTCCGGAAAGATTCCACGGTTTTTTCTGTAAAGAAGGATTACTGATATTCGTTTCGTCATTATCATGTCAAAGTTGCACTCATGTTTATTCACTTGTGTGTTGTGTGTTGTGAGATGGATTTTGGATGGCCAAACCCGGTAGATGGCGATGCGATTGGATTTCCTCTTTACAGACAATATACATAGTTATGTGACTGCCTCGTTGGTCTAGTGGCTTGATATAAGGCCGGAGACTCGATGGTCCTGGGTTCAATTCCCAGGTCGGGCCAATAAATAGTTATTGGGGTTTTCCGTCAGAAAATTCTCAGTAGCAGCCCGGAGTCTGGAAGTTGGAAGTGTGTACTCCCGTGCCTCGGAAAGCACGTTAAGCCGTTGGTCCTGCGCCTGAACTCTTTCCGGTCGTGTCGGATTGCCGTCCCATCGGATTATGAGAGCTAAGGAAAAGAGAGTGCACCTGTGTCTGCGCACACACTTGTGCACTATAATATCTCCTGCGTAGTTGGCTAATCTCTCTTGAGATTGGCCGCCGTGGCCGAAATCGGTCTGGAGGACCTTATCTTTACATAGTTATGTATACATATTTCATGGACGGTTTAATAAATTATTTGTAACCATATTTGTAGCTGTTGTATCATTCAACCCTTTGTTAATTTTATTATTATTTAAAGCTCTTTTATATATGGGTTGACGCAGTCTTTGATAAATTACACAATCGACGTATTATATTTGTAATAAGGAAACCTTATACCTAAGAGAACGTTTGACGTTGTTCAAATGGTTACAAAATAAAATTACAAATATTATTTCGATTTAAATAAAATATAATATTTTATAACAATTTATTAAAAACAAAAAAATCATTTTTAAAGGCTATGTCTTTTTTGTGTTAGTATGATCGGTGTGGGACCGCTTGAATTTATTTAATGCGCGATAGTTTTAAAATTACGATAACTCCTAAGACATTAATTTAAATTGGATCATGTAAACGCTTTCCGATTATATGTGTTTCCGATTATATATTTTCCGATTATATATGTTTATGTAACCATTTTTTAAACATTATAGTAAGTAAAGTTAGCTATCCTTAAAAGATTGCCCATTTGCGGACGAGCCAATATGCCACTTGATGGTCAGTGGTCACCAACTTCCATAGACATTGGCATTCAAACAAATATTAACCATCGCTTACATTGCCAATGCACCACCAACCTTGGGAACTAAGATGTTATGACCCTTGAGCCTGTAAATAAACCGGAAGACAACAATACCAAGCCTTGTAGTAGAATAATAAGTGGAAGATACCTACTCAGAGCTGGCACAAAGCATTAACATTTAATAATTACATATTGATTACATGAAAATATAACGGTGATTGCCTGGGCTCGAATTTACAATCATCAAGTTACATAATAGACCTGGAGATACTGACATAAATTTTCCGGTCATTTGTACCAGTATGGCGAATCTACAGGGGTTTAATTACGTAATGACGAAAAGAAAAATGATGGTCAAAGCGCTGGTACCTGGTGGTTACTTGACGATGATTATCTGTGCAAAAATTAGCCTGGTACAAATGGTTGAATTATTATTTTTTAATGAACATTTTCTCGTTGGTATGGCGGGGTGTAAGTAACACCGGAGAAGTATGGCATTACGCTACCGCCTACTTATTTTTTCATCGATCATCGGAAAATTTTCGTGGAACAAATCGTTTGACTTCTCTTATTTATCTGGCATGTTCGATTAACGCCCACGCGATTGGGCCGATGGTAAATGACCGGAAAATTTGTGTCAGTATCTCCCGGTCCATAACAACAGCATCTTGATCATCTTGAGTTCGAGATAACTTAACGCTTGTTATGCATACGTGCTTATGTTTTTATGTATTTATAAAAACTGATATATAAAATGCATTGGTCCTAATTTATATGAATACAAATATTTTTTTGTGGTTTTTTTTATATATATATATCGGCGCAATATCATTTACTTAAGTTATTTACTTAAGTTACTTAAAACTAGTCACAATTATATGAATGATTTATTTACATTGTCTAAAGAGGTTCTCATAAAAAACTCATTTGATTAATATTCTAAAATTATTATTTTAAATTATCAATTATCATTATTTTGAATTTAGATTTATTTGTAACTCTCGTTTGGTATAAATACGAGTAATGGTCTTTACACAAATAGTTCAGTACAAGCAGCCGAGCAGTACGGAGCTCTACTCTGTTATTAACAGAGTAGAGCTCCGTACAAATATTATATAACATTCAATAAAAACGTTATTGGAAGAAGTTGTAGTTTTTAATTATTACTACTACGTTATTATTTTTAATAATACGACCCCCGCATCTTCGACATATATAAGAGGGGGCATACGAGCAGGAGGCTCACCTGATGGAAAGTGACTACCACCACCCATGGACACCTGCAACATCCGAGGATTTGCAGGTGCGTTGGAGGAAAGAGTACACTCTCTTCTTCAAGGTTTTTATGTCATATCGGTTCGGAAAAGTAGCCGGCGAAAGCTGGTTCCACAGAGTGATTGTGCGAGGCAGGAAATTCCTTAAGAAACGCACTGTTGTGGATTTCCAGACATCGAGGTGATGGGGATGGAATTTCGAGTTCTGGCGCGATGTCCGGTGGTGAAATTCAGCTGCCGGGACTAATCCAAACAACTCCTCAGAACACTCCCCGTGATATATGCGATAGAGGATGCAGTGACCCAACATCTCTACGCAAAGCCAAAGGATCAAGCCGGTCGGTAATAGCCTGATCGTCGACAATTCGAACTGCTCTACCCTAAATGCGGTCAAAAGGAAGAATCTGGTACTGGGGAGCTCCTGCCCAGAGGTGAGAGCAGTACTCCATGTGGGGCAGAATTTGCGCCTTGTAAAGTTTTAGGCGATGGTCCGACGTGAAGTACTGTCTCGCCTTGTTGAGCACTCCAAGCTTTTTAGAAGCCAATTTGCTTTAACTTCCAACTGACCGCGGAACTGAACAGTGTTCGAAATCTCGACGCCAAGTATCCCGATACTGGCTGTGGCAGCGAGGGGAATATTCTCAAAATGAGGGGATATGACAAAAGGAGATTTTTTAGCGGTTAACGCGCAAACTTGAGTCTTATTGGGGTTGAATTGGACTAAGTTTAGTCGGCCCCAGTCCGAGACTTTGGTTAACAAGGTCTCGACTTCAGACACAAGTTTGTTCCGACACTCGTCGACGCACCAATCTCTCGCCAAACCTGCCTATGTGCTCCCACTTTGCTTTGGCAATAACTCTTTTGAAAGACCTGGAGGCAGAGTTGAATTCCTTTTTAAATGCGCTGGTATTTACATCACGCGATGCCGATGCTTCAGCCCAGGCTTGATAACATTCTACCTTTCAACGTGACGCCGTTTTGCAGAAGCGACCAAACCAGGGCCGGGATCTGCCGCCGATGGGTATTGCAGAGTACGGAATGAAGAGTTCCATACCTTGAAACACCACATCAGCAACCGAGTCAGCAACGACATCGGGATCATCCGGCGAGAAACAAATCCGCCCCCATGGGTAGGATGCAAAGAAGGACTGCATCCCATCCCAATCCGCTAACCTGTAGTGCCACACACGCCGACATCCCACGAACCAAGGCCGTGAGGGGCGTGAGATCGGCACTGTACTCCGGACAAGACAATGGTCCGACGAGCCAAGAGGAGGCTCGACGGAAACATGGTACTCGTCCGGATGAGAGGTCAGCAGAAGGTCTAACAGGAAAGGTGTATGATCATCCACATCTGGGATTCGCGTTGGCGAGGTAATGAGTTGTGTCAGATCATATGCCAAGGCAAAATCGACCACAGATCTCCCCGCATGATCGGTACGTGATCCAAGCCATTCGGCATGGTGGGCGTTAAAATCGCCAAGAATCACGATCTCTGCGGATGGGATCTGCTGCAGCATGGAATCTGTAGCCCGTTGGATGTGCTCAACGAGCCGGTCAGTTTCGGCACTATCGCTATGGGACCTATATAGGCACGCGAAGATTCGCGGATGATCATCGCCGTCTACGCGCAGCCAGAGAATGGATAGGTCCCTCCCTTCAAGATGGGCAAGCGAAGAGAGCAGATATTCTCTCTGACGTAAACACACACTCCAGCCCGGGGTACAAAGGAATGTTCCAACTTGTACCCCGGGTAGGAGAGGAATGAGGTGTCCGCCGGAGACAATATCTGGGTCTCGGTTAAAAAGAGCAAAGCCGGCTTCGCCGTCTCAAGATGGAAGTGGACGGCGTTTAAGTTGGAATTCAGTCCCCTAATGTTGCAGAAGTCCACAGTGAGGGTGGAAGGGGTTGCCTTAAGATGCCTGCTCAAAATTGCCCCCCCCCCAGATGTCTAAGGGCAGCCTAGGCATCCCTGCTCAGGTGGTGGATGTCCAGAGAGGGATTGTCCATCGCAGGCGCAGATGGTACCCTCCTGGGGTAGTTCTTTTTTATTCTGCGCACTCATTTTGTTGGGGGGGGGGGGAATTGGGCCTCCGGAACTCTCATATACCGGACGAAACGCGGTAGCATGGCTACCACTTCACGCCGATTTTAAGTGAGAGAGTGGTACTTCCCCGGGCGTGCCAGCCCATTCGGCTACAACCTGAAGGTATGCAGCATGGCACTACTACATGTTACAACTTTGAAAAATACATGGTTGGTCCGGACTCGGTTATAACGAATATTGCCTAAAATTGTATGGATATAACAGATTTTACTATATTTTATTTAAAATAAAAAAAAAAAATTGGTTGCCTGTAAAGTCGGTATACGGGCGAAAGTTTTACGTGACAACGACTTTGAGTGGTAAAATAATTTTAATGTGAATATTCATTCGTATAGTAGGAAGAAGGATGAAATAATAGTAACAATTTAAAACATTTATTTATACAAAGAATTATATTTAAAACATTAATTTATACAAAGAATCTCGCACTGAATTTCATATTAACAAAATTTTATTTTTTATGTCTGTCTCTCTCGCTCTTAGGCGGGCTAACCATGCCCGAGTGGAAGGGACGCGTGCCTCTCACTCGCTCTCATTGTGAGCGCATAACGTGAGCGGAGCGTAACGCAGTTTCTTGAAGTGTCACCCGGCAAACCAATTTATAAGACGTTGTCACGTCAATAAGGTATAAAAATTTATAATTTTTATCGTCTTATAATTAAAATGAGCTGTAACTTTTTCATAGGATGTCTAAAGGTATGAAGAACATGATCTAACTTTCTTGACCAAATTCGGCAGCGGCGGCCAATCTTAGACGCAGAAGCAAGGGCTTTAGGTATTTTCTGAAACAAGAATGTAAACACTTCCAACTTTCAGACTAAGGCCTTCTACTGAGAATCTTTGATAGTGAAACCCATTTACTATTTAGTGACGCGCTCTAAATAGCCAACCTGTTTAAATCAACTATTTAAACGGCACAGTTAAACTCACATCCGATAGTATACCATAAAAACATTACAAATAGTATGTTTGTAATGTTATTAATGTAAAATTTAATATAAATGTTTCCTCGTTTATTTGCCTTTTTGAATATTATGGCGCTATGAGAGAGCGGCGACAACTCGAATATTTGAAAGGCATCACATTATTTGCAAAGCCGTATTAAGGTCGTACTTGTGAATAATATTATTTAATTGAGTGTATTTCAATGCTCGTCGAAATAAGCCGTTTACACATGCACCCGGAAATTAAGACTGCCATCTAAACTGAATTTATGGGAATCACCAAAACGTAACGCAACGCAATAGTTTTCGGAAATTAAATAGATTATTGCAAAACTTGACTTCGTAATTCTAAGTATCAATATAATTTTATAATTTATTTATATTACATATTTTACACAAATTTTATTATATAATTTCTGTTAGTATTTGTAGGCCCAATTTTGCGACGAGTTCACTGCGCAGGGCATGTTATAAAGTACAATATTTTAATAGTCCATTACACATACCATTTATTAGATATAAAGAAATCAATAATTATTTGTAGTAATTCACGTTTTCAACGTTTAAAAGCCGAGATGGCCCAGTGGTAAGAACGCGTGAATCTTAACTGATGATCGTGGGTTCAAACCCAGGTAAGCACCGCTGAATCTTCATGTGCTTAATTTGTGATTATAATTCATCTCGTGCTTGACGGTGAAGGAAAACATCGTGAGGAAATCTGCATGTGTCAAATTTCACTGAAATGCTGTCACATTTGAATTCTACCAACCCGCATTGGAGCAGCGTGGTGGAATAAGCTCCAAGCCTTCTCCTCAAATGAGGAGAAGAGGCCTTAGCCCAGCTGTGGGACATTCACAGGCTGTTACTTTACTTTACTTTACTACGTTTTCAACATAAATCGTTAATATAATTCTTGAATAAATATAAAATTATAATGTGTTGTTGAAGTTAAAACTTCAAAATAAATATAATTAGTAAGCTCTTGTGAAAGTAAAGATGTATTTTTTAATGTCTTTCTCTGATCTTAAGGAACGGGAGTCATTATAGAGCCTTGTGCTCTTAAATCGGGACTTAGCCAATAAAGCAAAGAGCTTGTGGACATAAGGGCTTATATTTATTATATATATTACACTAGCTGCCCGTCCCGACTTCGTACGGGTAAAATAAATTTTATTCCGTGCATTTTTTAGCATCAATAACGTTTAAATGTTCACTTATCGATCTATTCGCCCGTACATTACCGTGTATGTTCAGTATAAGGCATTGTAATAAAGAACTACTAAAGAAAATGTTAAGATGTTAATCGATGATATCTTCTAAAGTCTTCTTTTTCTGCCCTTATCCCACTACGCATGGTCGGTACAATATGTATTTTTCTTTCACATCTTTCTGTCACTCGTACTTACACCTTTCTTACACAATCCATCCACTTTCTTCGGCTTCCCTTATATCCATCAACTTTCATACTGATCATCCTTCTAGTAACATGTTTTTCATCCTTTCTCATGCCCATACCACGCTAATCTATTTCTCTTTAACTTTTCAGCTATCGGTGTTACTTCCAGACTTCCTTTGATATAGTCGTTTCTTATATTGTCTATTCTAGTTACAACGCACATCCCTCTTAATATTCGCATCTCTGCCACATGCATTCTTTTTACATTATCTTCTTTGGCTGCCCAACATTCAGAAACTTATCATGACAGGTATTATAACGGTCTTATCAATCTTCCCTTTGATCTTCAAGGGCATTCACAAATCGTCCACCTGTCGCCGTTTCATCCACCCTGCATTTATCCGGTTCCTCATATCCCTGTCAATGTTACCATCGATTCTGGTTTAATGAACATATCTTCTAAAGTTTTCATTCAAATAAGTGTAATAGACAATTTTAATCTATATTAAGTGGCCAAGGTATTAATAATTATAATAACAATTATAACAATTTTATCTAAATGAGGATTATAAAGAAATAGAAAAAAAAAATAACAAAAACGAAAACTATTTCAGATACTAAAAATAATGTACTACATGTTTATATTACTTATCTTTAACAAAAAAATAGATCGGGAGGCTATATATCTATATAACTAACTATTATAATTAGGTGACTGCCTCGTTCGTCTTGTGTCTTGATATAAGGCCGCAGACTCGGTGGTGTTCGATTCCCAGGTCGGGCTAATAAATAGTTATTGGGGTTTTCTTCCGAAAATTCTCAGTAGCAGCCCGGAGTCTGGAAGTTGGAAGTATGTACACTCCAGTGCCTCGGAAAGCACGTTAAGCCGTTGGTTCTGCGCCTGAACTCTTTCCGGTCGTGTCGGATTGCCATCCCATCGGATTATGAGAGCTAAGGAAAAGAGAGTGCACCTGTGTTTGCGCACACACTTGTGCATTATAATGTCCTGCGCAGTTGGCACACCTTTCTTAAGATTGGCCGCCGTGGTCGAAATTGGTCTGGAGGGCATTATTATTATTTGTATTGTCACACTAAACAGCGTTGTCCTCCTTTATTCAACTTCATTCTTATTAGTATGTTTATTTGTATGGTTTTCAGTGCAAAAATGTTAAATTAGGATACAAACAAACATACAAAATAACTAATTTTACCTCTTTTTTAATTAAAAAATTATAATTTTATTTCAAAAGCATTATAATTAATTTAAGCAGGTCATTAACAAATCGTGAACGATAATAACTGCTATAGTATAAAACTGTGGTGCAGTCTGTTATTTACGTTTTTTTTAAACGTTTGAGTTGTACAAAATAAAATAAAAGTAAGAAAAAGACACGATATCATTAAAATTGATAGATTACAAAATTGAAACATTTTAAACGAAATTTGTTTGGTGGCGCATTGGTGAAAATAAAGTGAAAATAAGCGTTAGTTTGACAAATAAGGCAGTAGATACAATAAATTTAAATTCAAATATTGACGTTATCCAATAAAGCTTTAAACCAATCGTGTTTTTATATTATTATTAGTATTCCATCGGTGCTACGTTGTACTCTTTCAGTAACTACTAATAAATCAATTTTAGTAAACTTTCCTAGTTATCCCACGGGAAAAGTTACGAACTTGTGAAAATACCATTGAGATCCGCCAAATAAAAAACGTCAAAATAACTTTGGAGAGGCTTTCCGGTCGTGCCCTGTTACTCAATATCGATATTAGAAATAAATTGATTTTGAAAAATACTACGTAAAAGAAAACAAATATACGGTGACTTTGTAAAGGCAACGTAGCGACATTTAAGTATGAGGCTCATTATAATGCCTACTGATATGGATAATGTTATACAACAGTGAAAATTAGGTAGAGTTTCCTTCAAAAGAAATTAGATAACGAAGCATGGAAATAATATTTTCTGTTGCGAAGTACGAAAATAATTGCTATAAAAACAGTTGAATTGTATGCGCAGTTTCTGAAGCGTCAGACATTAATAAGCTTATTGTATTTCATAAGACTATGTTGTTTACATTAAGCAGAATTATATTTAGGTCCGACTTACGTTCATTTTTTTTACATTTTGCGTAAAGTATTACCAACTTTAGTTTTTTAATCTTTTTTTAATCTGTGCGATAGATTTGTCTGCAAAATAGTAAATGTCTAACGATCGATAAGTTTCTGTAATATAATTATTATTTAAATGAATACAATGTATTCATTTAAATACCACTATATTATACTCTTAAGCTTTATGTAACTAAACATTAGTTTATCGCATTCAATATTTTTAATTAGGAAACGAAAAATTTCATAGCGTGCTGCGGTATAATGCTGTCCCATAACAAGTATGCAGTAAAGCGTTGACCCTTGATTTGGTCTCGATAAAAACCCTAAATACTTCGTTGACTGGTAAGTATAAAATTGGGTCGTATAAATAAATAATTTTACGATTTTACCCCACACAATAAACTCTACTCGCCCTTTGAGGGAGGGACTCTTCCAAAGACCGCTAAATGCCATTGAGGTTATGTAACTGTTTAATTTTTGAATTTCATCTATATACAGCGTGTAACAAAACCCCCATCTGGCGCGAAAGGGGAATATTGGTGTTTTGTGAACATTACTAAAAATAATATTAAAAATCCCATATTCATTTATTTAAAATAGTTATTGTAATTTAAAATACCCATTTTTGTGTCCTAATTCCCCAACATCGAGCAAATTTTTCGAAATGTGACAACACCAGATTTGTTAGGCGGCTTCTTTGAGTGCTTTTGAAACGCCGCTGGAACGTGTAAGGCCGTGTCACTACTACTAAGCGCGATATTGTGCGATATTAATTTTCAACTAAAATAAATTAGCTCACGAATCACCTAGCTCACACTCAGCAAATGATCTGAGCTGATTGGATTCGGACATGGAAATTTTTCAGGGACACATACTAATTAACTGATAATTTTATACTTATAAGTGATACATTTTTTTTCCTACACAATCAAGTGTCCATGACTAATTAAAAAATAAACAATAACATTAACCACACAGCTTATAAGAGACTAAAGAGAAAGAAAATATAAAATAAAAATAAATTAATGAGCGTGATGGAAGACTGCCCTAAACTATTACCAAATATTTATTATTTTTCGTTAAAATATTTTTCTTTGTCAAGCCGCCGTTGTTTCACGCCGAAAGGCTATGTCGGCGTCTTCAAAGAGGCGGCGAAGCGAGCGTCGGCACGTGTCATGTGAAGAAGTAATGTTGTAGAATAATCGATAGTTTGATTATCGATAGTAATGCATGCGATAGTATAGATAGTATACCCATTAGTTTTAACTAAAACATCGATTTTCACCGATGGTTTTGATCTTAATGATTTTTCATTAACTAAATTGATAGTACAAAACCATCGATGTTATTAATAGTATCGATAGGTTTTGGTTAAAACTAATGTTTTTTGCAATACAATCGACACTATCGTTTTTATAGAATAAATTACTATCAATATCAATAGTACGGATCGTATTGCTCTTATAAATAGTATTCCAAATTTCACACGTGTCACTGTTATCGATAAATTATCGATACAATTGTTTTTACTTCACTAGATAAATAACCGATTGTCTATTACTAACTACTTTTCTATTTCTATTATTCGGTCAGTTTGGCGCGTAAACTAATTAAGAGTGGTCGTTTTGCAGTTAAGTTTATGTTCCGCGATATGTATTCTAATCAAGAGTATTTTACATGTTAATGTGTCTGGGTAAAAGTGACTGCAATTATGCAACGGCTCGTAAAGAATACGAGACACGGTCCGCAGTTCCACAAGGTACTCCAGTGCCATCAGAGCGTGCGTTTCAACTCTTCGCCGCAGCCATCACATCAGTGTGAACACCGAGTTATTTTTCAACTGAGATGACCTCATGACCCCATGTCCTCGCTACCCAATAGGTAAGTACCTAGCAAGCGCTGTCGTCACGCCTGTGTTGCCATGTGATTTTCGTCATTTTATTTAGTTAAATATTAATTTTATTCGGGGTAATTTTTTTTCTTAGTATTTTAAAATTGATTACATATATTAAATCGACTCAAGATACCTAATAACCCCTTCACGGGTCGGACACGAATATTGTTACAGCCTGTATATATAAAGGAGATTTCCACGTATATACTCACTCATCACGATACCTCTGGAACCAAAAGGCGTAAAGACTTGTGACTTGAAATTGACTTGAAATTTGGTAGAAATATTCCTTGCGCCGAGTAGAGGTCAGCTAAGAACGGATTTTTGGAAATTCCACCCCTAAAGGGGCGAAACCAGGGATCAACCGTAGTATGTAAATCTGTCATTTTCAAAGTTAGAGCAATGATATTTTATACACAATTTACTGGTTAGAAATAAATAAGTACACAAATCAAAGTTTTCCAAAATTCACCACCTCAGAGGGTGAAATAGGTGTTGAAACTTTGTATAGCGGGTCCGTCATTTCTAATGTAAGAAGCATGAAATTTTATACAATAGCTTTTGGTTAGAAATAAATAAATATGTAATACTATATTTTTGAAAATTTACCCTCCAACAGGGTGAAATAGGGGTTGTAAGTTTGTATAGCGGGTCCGTCATTTCTAATGTAAGAAGCATGATATTTTATACAATAGCTTTTGGTTAGAAATAAATAAATATGTAATTCAAGATTTTTGAGAATTTCCCCTTCAAGAGGATGAAATATGGGTTGAAAGATTGTATAGCGGGTCCGTCATTTTTGATGTTAGAAGCATGAAATTTATTATACAAGCCTCTGATTATAAATAGATAATCTATATATTATAATTATATATGAGATTTCCACCAATATATTGACTCATCACCATATCTCTGGAACCATAAAGCGTAGAGACTTGAATTTTGGTAGGAATATTCCTTTCGCCGAGTAGAGGTCAGCTAAGGAAGCTGATTTTGTTCAACTCTCATCCAAAACAGATTTCGCACATAATATAGCTTATCATTCACTTTATAATATGTAGGAAGGCCATACCAAACATCTTTAACAGTTGCCAATATATATATATATTGCCAATATATAAATATTTAAAATTATTGTTATTTTTGGAGTCGATGTCAGCTAAGGAAAGCAATAATAATACGAGAATCTTTTAAAAACAAACAAACAAATTGACTTTTATTCGCCTCGTAAAGTTGCGCGTGTGACACAAGCACATCTCACCTATAACTAATCCACCTTGGCTGACATCGACTCTAAAAGTAACAATAATTGTAAATACATTATCAACCACTCAACACATTCGTACCTACATATTGATGAGTAGAAAATAGTAAGTTAATTATCAAATTATAGAAGAATACGCAATTATTTTTTACTTTTTAGTGCATATTAATTTGTTTTTCCTATGAAGTCGGTTTTTGTTTTGTTAAAATTTTTATTTATGTTTTATGAAAATAATATAGTATAACAAGCAACATTCTGGTCTGACTCACCATATGAGTTTAAAATTTAGCTAAACAGGCTGCCTCTCAGAAGTCATATCTCCGCTAGCTATGATAACAGTGTCTCTCACGTAAAAACGACCCTCCATTCCAAGACAGCGATTTGAAATACACGCAAGAGTCAGTCGATGCCGACGATGTACATAATGGGAGCTAATACTTGTATAATCATGATTCTTGTGTAACGCTGCAACATGTATTATTACCATATATAAGCTAAGTATTTATCAACAGCCAAGGTTACCTTTGGCGATAATTTTTTATCTGTAAAAAGTTTTAAAAAAAGCAGGAAATGGAAGCGTTACATACAATGTTCTCTCACGTTGACCTAATATATTTAACGAAATCCCAAGTTTTTATGCCGACTGAAATTATACGAGGATAGAACGGTTTCTCATTGCTTTTTACATCATTGTATTCATATCGCTCGGTCGCGCAATTCCAACTTGATAATCCAGGGTTTGTTTAATGAGCCAGCAGTTATCCAACTGAATTAACTCGGAACTCGAGCGTTATGATGTCATTCGTGATTTTTAACCCTTAAATGTTTTGTAGGATTAGCTTTTAGCGGGAATAAAATACACACGTTTGAGCGCAGGTTAAACGGTTACAGAATTAATATGGATACTCCGGTTTTTCACTGAAACTCGCAAGCCTTATTTAATAAAAACATTATCCCATCAAAAACACAAAAAAACTGAGGTCTCATTTTAAATAAAGACAGATTTTTGTAGCTATGGAAGCAATATCAACAGCTTTATCATAAATTATTTCATGATTAGTTACTTACCAACATGTAGTGACCGTTACAATATAAGATAAATATTTATTCCTTTAATAAATATAGTGACTTGGCCATCGCATTGCAATCAATATACATATATACGTATATTTCTAAAGTAAATATGTTCAGTAACGATTATTTAAAATAGTATATTACATGGATTAATGTTTATAGATATCAATATCGATAGCCCCTTCCAACTGTACGTTCAATGGTAGTGGTACGTTAGTAGAATTATTCGCCATACAGATTTTTGAATAAACGCAAGTTTATGTTTTTTGTAGGTATCTCTTTTTTGTTTTCCATTATGTTTTGGCTAAATATCGTTTATAAGTAGTAGCTATAAACGATATTGAGGCTTCAAATATTAATTTCAATTTTAATTGTGTGTCTTGTAGGAGTATAATTTTAAATGAGTGAGTGAGTGAGTACCAAAAGAGAACTTCGGTGGGCGATAGTTCATAAATTATTTATTTAAATTGTATATTATTTTTAAGCATAACTTTATTCATAGTATGCTTTTTTAGTTACTGAAAATTCACATCGAAGTTCCAATAGATTGAAATTGTCCTGAATGGTGTTAGGAGAAAAGTAAATTGTTTGGCTGTGTAAGACTTGTTATGAGTGCGCATTGTGTCCTATATATTTTGAAACTGCTAATTTATTTATATTTTGAGACATATAAAATAAATTGTACTATTATTCCCTTATGCATTTCTTTGTTTGTTGTAATTGAAAGTTCAGACGAAATTAAAATTGCAAACACATCTAAATATTAAAATGATAGATGATTGGCTTAAACAATAAATTTTATTAAATAAAGCTAAGCTCAGACAAAAAGTTATTAAGTTTTTGTCTCTAATGTTTGCATTTGGAGACGACGTTTAGTATATTATGGTCATGATACAAAACTCAAAACGATATAAAACCAATCTTTTACAATTAATCTAGTAAAAAGTTAAGAGCGTATACTTTATATAGCACTCGTGCAATTTATCAGTACTGAAATCAGTTTTATTTAACACGCCGTGGGCTAGAATAATTATTGTTCTTCTTCAAACATTGTGAACAAATAAACAATTCGTGTAAGCTAAATTTCATACGAGATGATTTCAGAGTCCTTTCAACTGAAATACAACCATCCTTGTTCCTGTAATTATACTCAACCCTTCAAAACCATACACAATAATACTAGCTCTGTTCGATGGTGAATTATTATCTAAGCAGAAACTAGGCTGGAAATTACAAACTATTTTAACGAACACACAGTTTATATTACTCTGCATACGACCCATACCAAAAACAATTGCTCAGATACTTATAAGAAGGACCTTTTGGGAATTGATAAGTTCTTAAAGTAGAGCAAATTAACATACTTAATTGAGTGATAATACTCATGGGAATCCCTTACATGCCATCCACATTAACTTATTTAATACGGATTGAAGTTATTTACTTTCCAATGTATATAATGTATAAGCTAGTTCCTTCATGATTGTTGTGATTGTAAGACGTTAGGGTGTAAAAAAATAAACAAACTCATGTTCGCATTGTATATTGAGAGTAATCTCTTCAATTGAGTTTGTACATAGAAATTAGATTATTCATAGAAATTATTTTTATTTTAGTTTTTTTTAATGCATAAAATAATGAGAAAAATGTTCCAATAAATATTATCTGAAAAATTAATAAGTAAATAATAATAATCAGACAACAAAGAACAAGACACCTATATAAATAAACCCGAAAAGCAAATCTGAGCCTAAAACGTTATCTAAATATAAACATAAATTCAAATCGTTACAGCTACCTAGCTGCTAGCTACCAAGTTTGGTGCCATATACGATAATTTCTTCATTAAGCTAAGACAGACATACATACTTCTTATTTTGGTTAGCTTATACATTTTCTATAACTTCTTAAAACAAATGAATAGACAATAAATCTTAGACACGAAGCGCTAGCACTGAACGGTATTATTTAGTGCTGTTTAGGAAACATTTACTATGACAATGTGAAAATAATTCATTTTTGCAGGTGACAAGTATATTCTGGCTTACCTCCAAAATTGTAAGCCTACTAAGTTAATACGCCGTTTATTATCCAAATTAATTCTAATGGACTTGAAGTAAAAATATTTTTAATTTGATAATCAAATGCTGATTCAACAAAACTAGATTAAAATTTTTATTTTAAAGAAATAAATACAAATAGGTACTATAAATATGTATACGCATATTTTTATAAAGGTTAAAAAAATATTGAATAAGTGAAAACATGCATGTGAATTATATATTTTATTTATGTGATCAATGTATCAATTTAAGAGATCAATTATGTAGTTCTGTGTAAAACAAAGCTATGTGTATCTATGGATATCGATTTCAATGGATTAATTCGTGATTTTGCGTCTGAGTTCAGTGGAAAGAATGTATATGTGTTTCTCAAGCGAATTCGATTTTTTGTCTACTCTTTTCATATTTCATTTCGTACTAGGCGGTTCACGAGTCTGAAAAATATCCTACTTTTTAACTTTACAGTATTGTGTTGTAGTAGTAAGTGATGAATTTTAAAAAATGTACAATCTACGTCCTCAAGAACAATTGAGAGACGTAACAACTGCTCAATGCTCATATTAATATAAAATGTCTTTATCATTTGAAAATACGTATCAAGTATCAAATACTTTATTTTATATTTTAAACAAGAAAAATGATGAGGAGGTGCGGCACTTTCCGCTTCCAACGATTGCATAAAGTAAAACGCAAGGAAATACTGCCGGCATACCGGGCACTTTGCCACATGATACAAAATTTCACCTTATTATTTTAGCGTTCGAAGTTATTTTATAAAATGAAGTCGGTTAACAAGAGATTATAGTTTTTTCGATGTTAATACTTGTTTGACAAATAAATTTAAATTATTCACATTATTCGCAATACTCAGAGTATTCTTCGTTTTTCGTGCAAAACATAATATTACAAGATGGGTAGCATATTTTTGCAACTAGTACAAAAGAGGAATTACTAGGTTTTTTTTTTTTTAAATATAAGTTAATAATGACTTTTTTCTTAAGTAAGGTGTCCCTGCTGTCCTGACCGAATGCCAACTATCGTGTGCTCCTGAGATGACTTCGATAATAACGCGCCTATTCTCACTCTATTACACCAGTGAAATAGTCCCAATTTTATGGAAAGTAACCACTCTTCACTCTATTGCCAAAAAGGGTGACAAATGAAATAAACGTAAGCAACAGTTACTAGTCATTTAATAGTAAAGGTAAGTGGAAGAGCATATGGACCAATGCCCATAGCCATAGGCATTTTTAAGAAATGTTAACCATGGCTTACAATGCTCCACCAAACTTGGGAACTAAGATGTTATGTCCCTTGCCTGTATTTACAGTGGGTTACTCACCTATCAAACCGGAGCACAACGATATCTAGTACTACTGTTTTGTGGCAGAATATCTGATGTGGGTGATCAGGTGGTTGGTACCTACCCAGAAAATATGCGATATGCTTATCACATCTAGCTGTATATATTTTTATTAGAAATAAATATTTACATTATTGATAGGTTCTTTTACCATTATATAACATACTTGCTTGTCATATCACAACTTAGGTATCACCTACCCACAAAGCTTTTTTATTATTTAATAAAACCGTCAAAAATTATTTTTGCTTATAATAATATATTTTGTAACACTAAAATATTCAAATAACAATTAAATCACCTTAAAATAATCGAAATTAGATATTTTTTTCTTAAATAACTGGTCCAAGCCCCCAAAGTTTTTCCTTATAAATCTAATTATTGTCATATACGAACTTGCAACTGATGGTTACTGTGTATAATTAAACATAATTTATGAGCTATCTATTGTTAATCAATTCATCAAATGATAAAGGTACGAGCTATAGGATTGTTTGAATTTCAATAGTCCTCAAAAGCGAACCAATTACTGTATAACTTCCGCACCTTACGAGACTAACGAAAGAAAGCAATATTGACTATTATGCTCCTCGTCCTCTTGAAACTATCTAACTTTGACTATCTCAATTTAATTATGTAAGTTAAACATAATTATCGTTTCATAATGATCAATTGTAACTGATATACTCTTTGCAGATTTGGTTTACAAATGCATTAATTTTATGCCTGTTTTGAAACAACTCGTGAGTTAAAATGATATCAGATTTCAATCATTTATTTTATGTCACCAATTAATTTATTAATGTGGAGTCCATATAAACAAATAGATATGCTTGATGCGTAATAACAATGAGTTTTGTTTCAATTAATCACTTTATAAATAATGCACAATAAAGTTGGGGTTATATACTTAATATCTATTTGTTGTGAAACCACGACTTTTAACATAATTACTTAATAAACAAAAATTTTAACAAAACATAAACCGACTTCAAATGAAAAACAAATTAATATACACTAAATAGTAAAAAAATAATTGCGTATTCTCCTATAATTTGATAATTAAGTTACTATTTTCTACTCATCAATATGTAGGTACGATTGTGTTGTGTGGTTGATTACAATTATTGTTATTTTTGGAGTCGATGTCAGCAAAGGTGGGTTTATAACCACATACATAGTTATAGTTGAGATGTGCTTGTATCGCACGTGCAAATTGACGAGGCGAATAAAAGTCAATTTGTATGTAATGTGTAAGTTTTTGTTTGTTTTAAAGGATTCCCGTATTATTATTGCTAGGTACATTAAAGTGTTTCTTTGGCTGACATCGACAAATCGGGTGATACAAAATTTCAATCCCTATTTCGCCCTCTTGAGTAGAAGATTTTCAAAAACCCTGAAATACGTGCTTCTAACTGAGAAAATGACGGATTTCCATACAAAGGTTCGTCCCTTATTTCACCCCTTTTGGGGTGGAATTTCCAAAAATCCTTCCTTAGTGGGCGTTTTCATTATAAAATGTATCAACTGCTAAAGTTTCAAGTATCTAACCCCTGTGGCTTAGGCTCTGAGTTGATGAGCCAGTCAGGACAAGTCTTTTTATATACAATATGTAACAATATTCGTGTCTGACCCGTGAAGTGGTTATTAGGTATATTGAGTCGATTTAATATATGTAGTCATTTTTAAAATACTAAGAATGACTATATATAGATTACATCCAGACTCAGGAAAACAGACATGTTCATGCAGACAAATGTCTGACCTGGGTGGGAATCGAAATCACTACCTGCGGCGTAAAGGCAAGTAACTTACTCGTCTCGTTTCGACTCGGCTCGTCAATATAATATATACATAGATGGATTGTAAATTATCTGATACATGTTTTTCAATCATAGTTTTTCTAGTTTTATTAACGTGAAAAAAAAACTAAGCTTTATTAAATTAACAAGCAAATATGAATACTATGTAGTAACATATTTAGTACTGATTATCGAATAATATCACGCTAGAGACTACAGTAAGCAGCGCTTACCTAAGTTGATTACCGTTTGCTTGACAGACCGACAGCTAACTTGATACCTACAAATTCAATTAATGTACCATATCGTCCATGCCCAGTGGCTAGAACGAATGAATCTTAACCGATGATCGTGGGTTCTAACCCGGACAGGCACCACTGAATTTTCGTGCTTGACGGTGAAGGAAAACATCGTCAAATTTCACTCAAATTCTGCCACGTGTGTATTTCACCAAGCCGCATTGGAACAGCGTGGTGGAATACGCTCCAAACCTTTTCCTCCAAAAAGGACAAGAGGCCTTAGCTCAGCAGTGGGATATTCACAGGCTGTTACTTTAAATTTAAAAACTTTCATTTAATTTGTTTTTTAATTTGTTGTTATTATACTATGTTATTGTAATTTTTGGATGTTGCTGTAATATTAAAGTTAAAATGCTATAAGAAATAGAAAGTACTTTTAAAATATTTTATCTTATACCATCAATAAATAAATTGTTCAATCACCTCAATGGTATACAATCATCGCTGGTCACGTTGTCTACGTTTACTATTGAGTTTTAGGACAATAAAGTTGTAACGTAAACTATATATATTTTTTCTGGTTTACTCCGGAAGGGCTTCCTGCAAGTTCGTATGGGTAGGTATCACCCACTCATAAGATATTCAACCTCAAAAAACATTACATAACATCTTAATTCCCAAGGTTACTGGCGCGTTGGTAATATAAGCGATGATTAACCTTTGTTACATAGTCTCAGTCAAATGTATATTAGGTATTAGTATCCACTTACGATCAGATGACCCATTTGCTCGTCTATATATGAATAAGATAAAAGAAACTGTGCGGTCGGGGAACCCCCGGGCCCCGGCGGGATCAAAGTTCTGTGCAATATTTTTTTTTGACTCAAACCGTTTTTTAATGTAGATTTTAATTGATTACATTACTGTATTTTTTCACACCAAAAGTACCTCAAGCTCCTTTATATCGACCTCCTAAATTCGAACGCATCGTATTTTGCATCATTTGGTAGGCACAGTAAGAACGCTAATTCGTTACTCACGTGACCGATAGTTTGATGATTAGACTTCCAATGTTGTTATACGTAGTTAATTATAATTTTCTTAAAACTATATTAGTATTGCATCTTTATATAAAAAAATATCAAAAGAAACGTTTTATATTATGTGGGTAATGTAATTTATTTTTGTGGGTATCACAATTATTGGTGAACAATTTGGAAATCCCACTAAGTGTCCGTTACTATTTTTAGGAGTTTTTTCGTAATTAATAGCAACAACAAAATTATATTGAATGATTACTTAGCGTGGGATTCAAAAAAAGGGCTGTAAATATAGCTCCGTTTGTACCAGTTGCCCCAGAAACTGATAAGCTAAATAAATAAATAAAATAAGGTAATTAATGGTAATTAGACGTGACTTATACTAAATATTTAGTTAATAACTGGATATGATTTCCATTATTATATCCTTTAGCCATAGACTGCATACATATTAAAGTTCTTGTGTGCTTAAAGTTTACCTTCAAAAGTTATCATTTTTGAAAGATACAGGAAATATTAGTTTCCGCATGATGCTTCGATCGTCGTGGGGGTGGTGGAGAAGGTGGGGGGCGGTGGGCAGGAGTCAGGCAGGACCAGGCATGAGGTATAGGGTAGGTATATGTCATTTTCTATATTCGTAACAACATGTATGCAAAATTTAACGATGACCGATTAAATAGTCAGACGACGAGAAAAAGAAACTAAAACTTAAATCACTTTCCAATAATTTTATATTTAAGTTAGGGTGATTTCTATATATCATTTTAATTTTTAATCAACAATGACGAGCCGGTTGGTCTTTTGGTAAGATGCGGCCTTTCACGCCGCAGGTTGTGAACATATCTGTTTGTCCTGAGTCTGGGTGTAATTATCTATATAAGTATGTATTTACAAAAGTAGTATATTTAAATATATCAGTTGTCTGGTTTCCATAGTACAAGCTTTGCTTAGTTTAGGATCAGATAGCCGTTTGTGAATAACGTCCCAGGATATTTATTATTATTATTATTATATATTCAACAGCGACATATACACAAAACCGAAATGAATTATGCACCAAAACATTTCTCACGAATAACTCTGTCTTATAGTGAAAACTGTATGTCAATTATTTCGGTGTTTTTTCAGTTTATAAGGTTTAGACAGATGTACAGAGGCGGCGTTAAGGCGAGTTTAATATGTAGTGACATGTTCCAAATAAGTGCCTTAATTTGCTTTAATTTAGTCAGTATTTTTAGGTCATAATATTTTAATCAGAAATAGTGTGATTTTGAGGAGGAAATAAAATAAAACACATTGTTAATTTATACACCTTTTTTATTTATTTATTTTATTTTTTTACTAATCAGCGAAAGTGGTCCGCGTTTAACTAAATTGACATGTAATTGAAATTAGGTTATAAATACATTCAGAGTTATCCTTATGTAGCTAGTTACAATTTAAAACATGTTATACATATTAATTTATAAATAGTTTCAAGTGACTAGTAATACGTTGTGAAGTTCTTTATTCTATAATATTTCATTGTTAGATATGACTGCATGTATTTGGTTGTTTATTCAACTTTATTATTCAATGTTCACTATATATATAATCCATGCATCCATTTCAATAATTTAAAATACGTAAGAAGAAAATTAATAGTAAAATGAACGTAGACAAACAAAACTCGTGAAATCGCGTCGGAGCGACGTCGAACAATACAAAATACCATTGCGGTTAGTCAAATATTCAAATATACGAACTACCCCTATATCGAATCGTTGGACAATTGTTTTGTGGATTAAAAGGCAGGAATCCACGTGTTCGGGCAAAATAAGCGCATTAAGCCGCTGCATTTATTTACCAATACCACATATTGTATTTGTATGTATTTTAATATTAAATATACGTCATTTAATAATGGTATTTTTTTTACATAATATACATAAAGTACATTCTTATAGTTATCATTGAAATCAATAAGAAATGTATTTAAACTAAGATCTAGTTTATTTTATATTAAATTATATCATAGTTAAAATGATGTTGTAATTGTCGTTAATACATTTCGATTGTTCGTTAATAACAAACAATAGATACCTGCCATTTTTAATAGAACGTCGACCAAATGATTTATATTGGACCTAAAGCACAAAAATATTAACTAGGTCCTTATATTACATGCTTATATATTGAACTCAGTCTATACTCATATATATTTTATACTATTTATGTATACTTTGTTACAGATTAATAATTTACAAGATTTTCATATCGTTTTTGTAGTTACGATATGTTTTTATTAGTCTAATTATTTTCAAGCCATTTAAGTGTTTTCTGTATTACAGTAACAAAATCGTTTGTCATTAATAACACTAAGTTCTTTACACAATAAGATAAATATAATACTTTTCAAATACTGTATAGTAAAATGTTGTATTTATTACGTAAATGTTTATTATATGAGTGAAAATAAATATAAAAAATATTGTAGACATATAAATCAAACTTATGGTGTAACTTGAATTGTGAATGACCAATTATAAATTTAGAATAAGTTAATGACAATCATAGAATATAGTTTATTAAACACCATCGAAGCTTTTAAACTAAAACAGATATTCGTTTGTTATAAACGATTACTTAAAATTCGTGTAGTCATTTAGACAACACTTAAAAACTTCCTGCATGTTTCAAATCGTCAGTTATTTGTCCCTCACCAGATTATATATAAAATAGTATGTCAAAATTATGCGTAACATACTATATAAATTGATCACAGTCGGATGAAAAGAGAATATTATTTAAAAAGACTGATGTACGTTTGGTAAGGTATTTAAGTGTTATTAATATTTTGCATCTAGTTCTAGTTGAAAATAAATGTTAATAAACAGGTTTTCTGAATTATTTGAAATACTAATTTGGAATCAATTAACTTGTTTTTTCATAATTGCCTTTCATTAATGTTTTAGAGAGGTACGTGAAAGGTATTGTGAGATAATTTTAATTCTTAATCATATTCTGCTATATAATATAATATCAATAACCTCTCTTACTCGCATACAACTGTCTAGTTAAACGAAATTATTAAAAATAATAAATTTAAATAATAAGGTTTTTTAAATAAGATATTTTTTAGCAAACAAGATTTTTATCAATAATCTAAGTATTATCTAATTATATCTCCCAAGATTAGCACAACTAGTAACTAACGTATAACTACGTTAATTAGTGTAATAAATAATAACATCGTAGTGTAACAAAAGGTATCCATCAATCCACCCTTATTGTAGCCCTGTAACCTGAAATCTAAAATAATTTCTTAATTAGATCATTTTGTATTGTTAAGCAAAATAAAGTATTCGACGAACGCGAAACATTATTTTAACTTGTACTCTTTCGCTTGTTTTTAAACAAAACAGGTTTTTTTGTAGATATAATATAAACGTATTTCTTTGTAGTGAATATCTTAAATAATTATATACGATTTTTTTTAAGTCTTTCATCGTTAATGAGGACGAATATAAGACTATCTAAAACATTGATCCCTTTATGTATTGTTATTCAATATTTTTTTAAAGAAACACTTTATTTCATATTACCATCTCTATTGAATTTAGTCTTGTCTTGATATCAAAACAAATGTATTAGTAAGACAATATGATTATACATTTTTAAATAAATGTAAGCCAAAATATAAGTAGTCAGTCTTCTCTCACAGGTTCTTGTCAATATTATTGTCTACGTAGTTATAACTATTCCTATATAAATTATATTTGCACGTAAAGGACGTTAGAACTGGACCCACAACAAAGATAATAATTATAAAAATATTGATGAATAAAAATTCATTATCAACATTTTGAAAACTTTTTGAAAATATTATCTGAATATTTCATCTGATTAAGAAAAAGCTGAATGTTTTCAAGATTCCATTTTAGAGTATCTTACTAACGCTAAAGGAAGCTCTTATTATAATAAGACACTCACCTTGTGCGCCAAATGGGGTACTTTCTGAAGACATTCCTGCAACGATATTTAGGTTTTGGATAACTGTTAACAAATAATAAAGTTTTATACGGGTAGAATTGAAAAAATCGAAGTGGCACAGGAAAGAAACTCGATTTTAACAGAAGATTGCTAATTTGTGATAACAAATAATCTCGTGCTCGAGGGCAAAGGACATTTCGTTAAGTAAATATGTATGTGTCGGATTATATACTAGCACATATGAGTCCGCAACTATATGAAGCAACCTGGCGGAATAAGCTCCAAGCATTCTTCTTGAAGGAAGACTTTCATTTCCAAGCTATAAAGTGGTGGTTTTCGCGGGGCTATTTTCGAAGCTGTGTTCTGATAATTTTATTTCACTGGTAACTTTGGAATTTTATACAAAATCACTGACTGTAGAGCAACAGTAGCAAATAGTTGAACAATGAAATGTTTTATTTTCAAACTTGCTCAATTTGCAACGTTTGTAAGTTGTGAGGTGAAATCTTCAAAACACAATAAGAACCACTAAATCTTATACGGAGTTGAAATTTTACGTAAATGTGACACTTAACATTATAATAAATCGCATACATAAACAAATCTAATAAAAATAATAGTAATCATGAAATAGCTTTTGCTAATTGCTAAAAATATTGTTTAATACAAACCGTTTCGGTTTTCCATCGAAGGTGGTTGCATAGCTGTCAAGATAATAAAATATAATTAAATGTATTAAATAAGGTAAATAAAGCTAAACATTAAAGAATCTACTGTAATTTAGACATACAGGATAGTTATTTTTACCATAAAAAATCAGTATTCTATGTTTTATTGAAATCGTTACAGCCATTTTCGAGAATATGAATCATTTATATATAAAACTTTCGAATTTAATGTAGTTAAACAAGTACGCACAAATAGTCGGAAATATAAATAGTTTAATTTAAATATATTTGATGTGTGGCCCAATAAAGAAAAATAATGTATGTAAAAGAAATTATGACACTTAAAATTATTTGTTTAATGTTGTGTAGCAGACTCATTATTCCCTTTAGTACGAAACGATTTTGACAAGTATGAGACAAGTCTCAAATTTCGACCTGAAAGTCCCGAAACGATCACAGGAGTTAAATTTGGCAAAAGTGCCGAAACGTACTGATCGATAAGTTTAATTTTATAAATGTTTCTTAAAAAAAGCTTTGAGTTGAATTTAGACTGAGGAGTTTAATGAAAGAAGATCGTTTCAGATTTTTGCAGCTAAGTATTATATTGAACTGAATGAAAAATACCTTTATTTCTCTGAAAACAATATTATTAAAAAACCAACCGTATATTTATTATATCAAAGCTTATTTTATGTAAATTTATGGTGATGCTTACGATATAATTTGATTGTTCCTTCGGTGTCACCTAGTGAATTCTTAGAGATGCATTTATATGTTCCATAGTCTGAAGCTGTTACCCTTTGTATTGGCAGTCTTAATGTGGACCGAAACGATCCACCAACCCTATGGGGCTCCAACCCACCTGCTAGATAATAAAAAAAAATATATCAGCATTACTTTCAAGTAATTTATATTTTTAATTAATATTTTAAAGTGTAATAAAAAGGAATATAATGTCTTGTAATGGTGATTATATGAATTATATATTTGACTGCCTCGTTGGTCTAGTGGCTTGATATAAGGCCGCAGACGCGGTGGTCCTGGGTTCATTTCCCAGGTCGGGCCAATAAATAGTTATTGGGGTTTTCTGTCAGAAAATTCTCAGCAGCAGCCCGGAGTCTGAAGTTGGAAGTGTGGTACACTCCCGTGCCTCGTAAAGCACGTTAAGCCGTTGGTCCTGCGCCTGAACTCTTTCCGGTCGTGTCGGATTGCCGTCCCATCGGATTATGAGAGCTAAGGAAAAGAGAGTGCACCTGTGTTTGCGAACACACTTGTGCACTATAATATCTCCTGCGCAGTTGGCTAATCTCTCTTGAGATTGGCCGCCGTGGCCGAAATAGGTCTGGAGGATCTTATATGAATTATGTAGGTTACCAGATCTAGTGTATTTGCAGTTAATATGGCTCACACTCATATTTCAGGAATTCATTAATGGTATTGATAACAAACATATAATAAAAATTTGGAGCCATTTATGGCAAAAGCCGCGATTGTAAATATTTACCCAAAAAATAACAACACTTTTTGTTATTATATAATTATAATTTTATTAGCATATTTTGTTTTCTCATAAGATTTTATTCGCCGATTTTTTCACTAAATCCTAATTCGGCATCACTCTATTTTGTGCAGACTAAAATAGTTGATTTAAATCGAAACACGTAAAATAATTAACGCTCTGGTTAAATTTATGACATTTCATTATCACAAAATACTTAAATCACTTCGCTCATTGGTGTCATCGAAATTTTATTTCATATACTTAACGATGAAATTATCTTTATTGATTCGAATTGTTTAATTATAACAATTAATTGCATTTCAATTTCGAATCGTAATCGTATTACATTTTTGATTTAATTTCGTTTTTATTAATTTAACCAATGTTAATCTTAAACAGAATTAATGACTTTATAAAGTAGTATTAATGAGCAGAAGAATTAATTTTAATAATGAGTATAAAATTATATAGAGAGTAATCATAAAACTTTAGTTTTATAAGGCATCCTTTGATAAGGTATAAAGTTATAACAATTGAAGTTTATTAAAAACTAATAACTTGTTATAATAAACTGCAAAGTTAATATTCCAATTAATATAATTATATAGAAAATATCTTGCTCATTCGTTTTAATAAATTAAGAATGAAATAAAAATATGGCATGCTTTAGACCGTTGAAGACCAGCATTGCTAAAGTCAGATAAATGCATTTAATTATTTATATTACGACTCGCAGTTTCACACGCATAGATTCCGTTTCTATGGAGACAAAATCTAACCAATTTTACTTGCTTGCTTTCAATTGGTGAAAGGATTTTTCACCAATGGAAAGCTACATTATCAGCGAGTTTCAGATCGGTTCAGCGGTTTAAGCGTGAAAGCGTAACAAACCAACAAACTCACATTCGCATTTATCATGTTGAATGAAGTGATGACAACCGAGTTGCCTACTTTTGAGAATATAATATGTTTCTTTTAAATGCTATAATTAATTTATTCAATGCCATGCAATATTATGACACGACCTCTTTACTTATTTGTTTTCTACTACGAAAAGCGCATTAGCGAACATAATATCTTTAAGATTGTATTTGGAAAATTCGTAATAAGCCTATCTATCACTTCCTACAGACCCAGGGACAGATGTGACCACTTACCAATACCTGTAAGCTATTTTCTACTTTAAATAACACTAGTGTGTTCAATGCTTTATATTACTTTGTATGTATGTGTTGTAACGGTAGTCTGTGACGTAACATATTTTGTTAAGCGTGTGCATGTTTGAACCTTAAAGTTATCTTAGTAATATAATATCTTACCTATAGGAACAATTTCACCGTTAGCTCTACTCCAGTAGCTAACTGGCTTCGGGTAGGCCTCTGTCTCGCATTCCAGAACTAAGTCTGTGCCGAGCGGTGCGCCTATCAATTGGTTTCTTATAACAATTACTGGCGGAACTGTTAAACAAATATATATGTATAAGCTTAATATAATAAATCTAAAATGTTTAAATTTATGCAAATTATAAATGAGATATTTCGAAATGACATTTTTTGTACTTTTTTTTGCAAGTTAAAATAAAAAATAAAAATTCAGATACAAAAAAAAGAAATATATCTTTGATACTACAATGGATCATAATTCTGCAGATCCTGATGATTTTGGTTCAAATCCCGGATAGGACAAGAAATTCTCAAAAGAAGCCTGGTGCATAGAATTTCTAGTGTTTATACTGGAAAAGCGCGTATTCTCAGCGGTGGTATTCGATTATTCTCACTGTGAGTAGTGTAGCAATTAGCACATTTCCGTGGCTAATAATTAACGTGGCTGGAACTAGTTAGGAAGCCAATATCACAATATATATCTAAAACTATTTTTAACAAATACATTAAGTTTTAATAAGCTTCGTATAAGGAAAAGCTTATATTTCTATGGACGATAAGGCTTCTGGCCCCGTTATTTAACACAAAAATATATATGTTAGTATACTTACATTCAACTGTGATCATTATTCTTTTGCTCACTGTCGGCGGGATTCCGTTTGTAGCAATGCACAAATATGCGCCAGCGTGCTGTCGATTTACTCGACTAATATTTAAAACTGGGCCTGCTACCGAAGACACTGAAATCATACCGATTTGTCAGGTCTATCTTGAACGAAATTAAAAAATTCTATTAACTTTAATTTATTCAATGGGTTAGAGATGTAGAACTGAATCTCTTATAAGTAATCAACACTACGTTTAGTCAATGATTAAAGTTTGGCTTAATATATTAAATATTTTAAATAACTTAATATATTAAGTCTTGCTTAATGGACATTAAAAGTTATAATCATATTTTTTGGATTCTAACTGCTTATTTTTTTCAAGCTATATAAAAAGTTGAACTTTTTGTTTAATATATATAACAAGAAATAAATTGTTATAATACCGGTCAATAAATATTGCACATCGGCCATTGAAAAGAGACAATCGACTAATTTTGACTTCGTAGAGCGTTATCTGTGTCGCACACTGTCTCTTTTTTTATTTATTTAGTGACGGGGACTAACTTAGATTTATACGCATTACGTAAATGGGTAATTGTAATATATTCACAGGTGGAATAGGATTTTGAGCTTCTATGTAAACTTTAAATTCATTATATTAAAATAAACAAATAATTAATAGTCATTTCTTAATAGAGTATTTCTCAGAAAGATATGTTTTTCGCCTCATTTATATGGCTAATATTTTTCTTAAAGATATAATCAATTTTAAAAGCTTATGTCACAGTGTATGGAATACGAAATATATTGCAAGATAATTTATCAATTTATCTTAAATTATGTAGAAGATTAATTATCGAGTACTTAAAAGTTGTTAATTATTAATAATAAGTAATTCAACCGAACGACCTTACCTTACAAAGATTTTATTGTCAGTTACTTTCTTAAGGCTTCAACCTTCTTACCTTGTACACCCTCTGAGATAATAATGGGCTTAGAGTGTTCCCTCCGCCACGTGATCTGAGGATGTGGTGAGCCACTGGCCGCACACATCAAGCTGATTGAGGCCCCTTCCCGCACTATTTGATCAGCACTCGTACCTCGGTCCAGGACATCGGGGGGCACTATTTTTTAAAAACAAATAAATACATAAGTTATATAAAAAAATACGATTCAGATGTTTACTTCTTTGTACTTTATTGAAACATTAAAAGAACATATGAAATAGATAGATAGATATATGCTTTATTGTACACACAGAGTTACAGAAACATACAGTAATGGAAATAAAAAACATAATATATTCCGGTAGCACAAAAGGCGGTCTTATCGCTAAGAGAGCGATTTCTTCCAGACAACCTTAGGGAAAAGGACATGAGCTTAATAAAGCGGTGGAGGTGTACAGAACAAATAAGTAAAATATTGTTTTATTTTACTACTATACATACTACTACATACTACTATTATACTATGTATGTATATATATATATATATATATATATATAAGTAACATAAAATTGTACGCAAAGACAGTCTTATCGCTTATAGTAGTTATGTTTTCGTAGCATTGATCGATTTAATTAAGTGTGTTGTGCGCAATATATGGAACTGATTCTGGATCTAATGCAGTTATTGTAATGTATTAGAATTTTTTATTCAAGTATATAAGTGTAAAACTTACGAAAAAAAATTGAAAAATATTTAAAAGTTACAAAATAATTATTATCTACAAATACGATGCGATGGGCTAATGTGAAAAATTCTTAATATATGAAACACGATACTTCTAATAAGTTATTTTAAATATTATATCTTTATCGTTTTTTACTGTTTAAATATCATTCAGTGTACCGTTCGCATTATAAAAAAAAACTTACCAAGAATATCCAAGTATCCAACCTGACTTTGCATTGGATCTGTGTTTATCTGACACATATACCATCCCCTATCCGTCTCGCGCAGCTCTCGAAGGTGTAAGTACCAAGCATTCTGGTCGCTGTGGCCGATACCGACACGTCTGCTTCGGGCTATCACATGAGTGTGAATGGTTAGTATTGTCTGTGTGTCAACTCTTAGCCATGCAACCTGGAGAAACAAATAATACCTTAAAATTGTTATTTTTTATATAATATATACTACTTATTTTTATCCAATAATTTTTAAATTACCAACTTTAAAAAATGCCTGTATGTATTAATAATATAAAATAAATAAATAATTTGAAATTTTTTTCTCTTATCATAATATTTTCCGAGATATAGTTAGTTAAAAGCACCGAACTTTGGTTTTCGTAAAATACCATATAATAATCAAGGTTGGGGAACCAACTATATCATGAAAAATATTAATAATAGAGAAAAAAAGTTCAAAGGTAAGAAATTTTATCTTCTACAACTACTACGTTTCACTTCACTTCGAGATATTTGTATAAAGACGTTTTTCAAGATGGCGGCTAACACTCGCGGCTTGGGATGACATAAATAAAAATTTTAACAAAACAAAAACCGACTTCGACCGAGTTATAAACCCACCTTGGCTGACATCGACTCCAAAAATAACAATAATTGTAAATACATTATCAACCACACAACACATTCGTACCTACATATTGATGAGTAGAAAATAGTAAGTTAATTATCAAATTATAGAAGAATACGCAATTATTTTTTTACTTTTTAGTGCATATTAATTTGTTTTTCCCATGAAGTCGGTTTTTGTTTTGTTAAAATTTTTATTTATTTTTCGATTTTTAGTGAATCTGAAGTACACTCACTAATTTGTAGAATATAGGTAGACCTACTAAACGTGCAGCTCATATGAGACACCGCCATTTATATTATTATTTAAATATATTAATCTAAAACAGTGAAACGTAAAGAAAAATGCATTTTGGTTCTGAATTAATAAATATTAGTTAATATGGTTAAATGTATGAATATAAATTAACATGTTTTGATTAAATAGATTTAGTTGGTGGGGTAATTTAGTTGGGCAGCTATAACATAATCAAATAGTTATTTCTAGTAATAATTAAATATACTGTATGTTTATAGATGTTGTGTTATACCATTTTTCACCATAAAATATGACGGAATGTCTGTATATTAAAAAAAGGGGAAGTATCTATATTATCCTAACTAATATTATAAATGCGAAAGTAAGTTTGTTTGTGACGCTTTCACGCCTAAACCACTAAGCCAATGTAAAAAATTCTTTCGCCAATGGAAAGCTACATTATCAGGGAGTAACATAGGCTACATTTTGTCCCCATATTCCCACGGGAACGGGAACTACTTGGGTTAAACCGCGGGAAAAACACTAGTAATTAATATATAAATATACATAAATATAACATGTATATAAGAGTACTTATACGATTCTATATATATATATATATATATATATACTTATATATATTTTTCAAAATTGGTCTCAACTTTTAGATGTTCAAATATGTTTCAATTACAAACATATACATATATACAATGCTTACATGCATAACTCATATTTTAAAGAGGAAAGATTTGATTTTTGTTTGATTTGTATTACGATTTAACTCAAAAACTACTCGACCGATTTTAAAAATTCTTTCACCCTTAGAAAGCTTTTTTTTTATAGCCCGGGAGGGCAAATGACTGTATTCCACCTGATGGTAAGTGGTAGTAGAGTCCAAACGCGACGACGGCTAGTACAGTCGGGAAAAATGATCTGCACTAGCCGCCCCCGCCTTGCCGGCCCGCAAGATGCCTCTTCACGCCTCGTTTGAAGGATCCCAGCTCATAAGAGGAGGAGAAGACGTGTGCTGGTAAAGAATTCCATGTTTTGGAGGTGCGAAAAAGAAAAGAGTTGCCAAATTTCTTCGTTCGCGATGGAATTGATGTCACAGTTAGGCGGTGACATCGAGAGCCAGCACGCATAGACTTGTGAAGCTACGTCTTTACTGAGTAATATAGGCTTTATTATATTTTCAAAAAGTTATAGATCTCTACTTAAAATGGAGCAATGTTACCCAAACGTATCAAACTGTTGCCTATAAAATTATTATTTCGCGTGCGCTGCGAAAACTATTGACGGTATATAAAGAAGTGTTTTATACAATAGTACTACAATGACTTGATCATAACGATGTTATGGTAGGTGAATGAAAAATCTAGATAGCCTATAAAAGATTCGGTCGTGTATCGTTAATTTGCTACTAAGAATTGAATATTTCCGTTACTTTGTCATGGATCCTATAATCAGAATCTTACCAAACTATCATCAAACAACCCTTCAAGTATACTCTTTCCAATAAAAAAAAAATCATTGAAATCGGTTGGCGTGATATTGAGTTATTCGTCCATTTGTCGCGCACATACCTCATGCAAATTTACGACTTATATGGTTTTCTCATGGATTCCATTGTCAAACCTGGACCAAAAAAACATGGGACCCCATGGGAAGCAAACCCAAATAAAAAAAAATCATCATAATCGATTTACCCAGTCGAAAGTTATGAGGTAACAAACACAAAAAAAAAAACATACAGACGAATTGATAACCTCCTCCTTTTTTTGAAGTCGGTTAAAAATCTCGGTTTTATACTTTGGTGGTGCCCACTAACATATTCGTAACTCGTTACATAACAATCGATAATTTTTCATCGGACAAAAATCGAAGACAATAATTAAATGACATGAAATGAATTACAATGTCTTGATAGAATTCGAAAACATGAGACAATTATTAAATTGTCATGTCATATTTTTGTATTTCCTTCAATATAAAATAAAAATAAAACTTAACATTATTATTTTAAGTGTCACTTAAAGTCTAAAAATATGCATGACAGAAGTATGCGGATATCCGTAGTACGCCGTTCTTTCCTTGATTAATGGCTATATAAAATATTATCATAAATTGCATATGCACCATGAATGATATTAAATTTCTCATTTGCATGAAGCTAAAATATATCTTTCATTACTTTACAGTGAGCAAAAAAATTCATGAACATCTTTAAAGAAATTCTCTAAGTCCCCAATTAGCAGTAGAATTAAAATGTTCGAAATAATGAGCGCGCTTTCCTAAATATAAGAAAGGAATTTTTTTCTTTGTATTTTACCAAGGGTACCCAGTAATATGGTAATTGTTTTTAACCGACTTCAAAAAAAGGAGGAGGTTATCAATTCGTCTGTATGTTTTTTTTTTTTTTTTTTTTTTTTTTTTTTTTTTATGTTTGTTACCTCATATCTTTTGACTGGGTGAATCGATTTTGATGATTTTTTTTTTATTTGAAAGGAGTTGCTTCCCATGGGGTCCCATTTTTTTTTGGTCCAGGTTTGACAGTGGAATCCATGAGAAAACCATATAAGTCGTAAATTTGCATGAGGTATGTGCGCGACAAATGGACGAATAACTCGATATCTATTCAACCGATTTCGATGATTTTTTTTTTATTGGAAAGAGTATACTTCAAGGGTTGTTTGATGATAGTTTGGTTAGATTCTGATTATAGGATCCATGACAAAGTAACGGAAATATTCAATTCTTAGTAGCAAATTAACGATACACGGCCGAATCTTGTATAGGCTATCTAGATTTTTCATTCACCTACCATAACATCGTTATGATCAAGTAATTGTAGTACTATTGTATAAAACACTTCTGTATATACCGTCAATAGTTTTCGCAGCGCACGCGAAATAATAACTTTTATAGGCAACAGTTTGATACGTTTGGGTTACATTGCTCGATTTTAAGTAGAGATCTATAAGTTTTTGAAAATATAATAAAGCCTATGTTACTCGGTAAAGACGTAGCTTTCTAAAAGTGAAAGAATTTTTTAAATCGGTCGAGTAGTTTTTGAGTTAAATCGTAATACAAAATCAAACAAAAATCAAATCTTTCCTCTTTAAAATATGAGTTATACATGTAAGCATTGTATATATGTATATGTTTGTAATTGAAACATATTTGAACATCTCCTAAAAGTTGAGACCAATTTTGAAAATTATATATATATATATATATAGAATCGTATAAGTACTCTTATATACATGTTAAATTTATGTATATTTATATATTGATTACTAGTGTTTTTCCCGCGGTTTCACCCACGTAGTTCCCGTTCCCGTGGGAATATGGGGACAAAATGTAGCCTATGTTACTCCCTGATAATGTTGCTTTCCATTGGTGAAAGAATTTTTTAAATCGGCTTAGTGGTTTAGGCGTGAAAGCGTCCAGACAAACTTACTTTCGCATTTATAATATTAGTTAGGATAATATAGATACTTCCCCTTTTTTTTAATATACAGACATTCCGTCATATTTTATGGTGAAGAATGGTATAACACAACATCTATAAACATACAGTTTATTTAATTATTACTTGAAATAATTATTTGATTATGTTATGGCTGCCCAACGCCCCACCAACTAAATCTATTTAATCAAAACATGTTAATTTATATTCATACATTTAACCATATTAACTAATATTTATTAATTAAGTACCAAAATGCATTTTTCTTTACGTTTCACTGTTATAGATTAATATATTTAAATAATAATATAAACGGCGCTGTCTCATATGAGCTGCACGTTTAGTAGGTCTACCCATATTCTACCAAATTAGTGAGTGTACTTCAGATTCACTAAAAATCGAAAAATAAATAAAAATTTTAACAAAACAAAAACCGACTTCATATGAAAAACAAATTAATATGCACTAAAAAGTAAAAAAATAATTGCATATTCTTCTATAATTTGATAATTAATTTACTATTTTCTACTCATCAATATGTAGGTACGAATGTGTTGTGTAGTTGATAATGTATTTACAATTACTGTTATTTTTGGAGTCGATGTCAGCTAAGGAAACACTATAATATACCTAGCAATAATAATACGGCAATCTATTAAAAATAAACAAAAACATACACATTACAAATTGACTTTTATTCGCCTCGTTAAGTTGCGCGTGCGACACAAGCACATCTCACCTATAACTAACTATGTATGTAGTTATAAGCCCACCTTGGCTGACATCGACTCCAAAAATAACAGTAATTGTAAATACATTATCAACTACACAACACATTCGTACCTACATATTGATGAGTAGAAAATAGTAAATTAATTATCAAATTATAGAAGAATATGCAATTATTTTTTTACTTTTTAGTGCATATTAATTTGTTTTTCATATGAAGTCGGTTTTTGTTTTGTTAAAATTTTTATTTAATAATAAAACGAACACAAACTCAATTATTATCCTCTTTACAAAAGACAGCAGTCTTGTAATTATTTTTGAAAATGTTAAAAATCTATAGATTTTTGCTGTTGGAAATTGGAACACGGTTCAAATAAAAAGCCCACGAGTAGGGTAGGGTTTCCATAAAAAAGCAGAGAAATACACCAAATTATAATGAATACTCGAAGGACTATTTCAATTGCATAACGATCTATGTATGCATTATTATCTATGTGCGTTCATACATACTTAGTAATATTAAATAAGCTTTGTTTAGCTTTGTTTAGAGCTCGTCTGTGTATTATTTTGTTTTAGGTTTTACTACTAGTGTTTCTATTTCTCTTTGATAAATAAAAACAACTTCTTCTTTGAGATTATTATGATAAAATATAATAATCTCAAAGTGAGAATATTAACATTATCATTGATATATTATGATAAAAAAATAATACAAGAAAGTTATTGAAGTCCTTAATTATGTACATACATGCGAGTGAACCTATAAACACTAGTTTAGGATTAAACTCTCAACCAATTGTTACATTCATCGATAACATTTTAGGAACCAAGGAGGCCTAGGTCGTGTGCCAGGGCGTTTGGCGACCGTTCAGGATCTGCGGAAGTCTAGCCCAACAAGATCTGATTCGCAGATGGGAGGAGAACCTAGGGTCTCCATCAGCAGGCCGGTCGACATTGGAGGCAATCTGCCCATTCGTGAATAAGGTAGCAAGAAAAAGTGGCACGGTCACTCGCTCGCAACGAGAGTACCGCTGATTTTTAGTGGGTATTCCCCCGGCGAATTTATTCATGTGGAAAGAACGCGTTAATGAGAAAAGGGCTAGGTCTTATAGTTTGGTCTAGTGGCTAGATATAAAGACGCAGATAACGAAGTCCTGGGTTCAAAAGCCAGTTATGACCACTGAAAAGATATTGAGTTTTGCTGTTGAATATTCTCAATAGCACTCGCTTGCCTCGAAAAGCACGTAAAGCCGTTGGTCTAGCGCCCAAACGTCCAGTCGTGTTGGATTGTCGCCCCATCGGATTTTCAATGTGAAGGAATAGAAAGTGCATCTATGTGTGCGCACATACTTGTACACCGTAATATTTCTACTTAAGATTGAATAAAATAAATGAAAATGCATGTGAACCGCATTGGAGTCCGATTGAATGTCCTTTCTTTCTCTATTAACTCTAAGCCCAGCAATGAGGTTTTTTACGAGCTTTTACTTTACATCATTTTATATATTACTAATCCCCCAAATAGGTTGAGTAGTTTCACATCTATATATATAAAAGAGATTTCCACGTATATACTCACTCATCACGATATCTCTGGAACCAAAAGGCGTAAAGACTTGAAATTTGGTAGAAATATTCCTTTCGCCGAGTAGAGGTCAGCTAAGAACGGATTTTTGGAAATTCCACCCCTAAAGGGGCGAAACAAGGGATTAAACTTAGTATGTAAATCCGTCATTTTCAAAGTTAGAATAATGATATTTTATACACAATTTACAGGTTAGAAATAAATAAGTCCCCAAATGAGAGTTTTCCGAAATTCACCACTTAAGAGGGTGAAATAGGGGTTGAAAGTTTATATGGGGAGGTCGTCATTTTTAATGTAAGAAGTATGAAATTTTATATACAAGCTTTTGGTTAGAAATAAATAAATATGTAATACATTATTTTTGTAAATTTACCCTCCAACAGGGTGAAATAGGGGTTGAAAGTTTGTATAGCAGGTCCGTCATTTTTGATGTAAGAAGCATGAAATTTTATATACAAGCCTCTGGTGAGATATAGATGAATACGTATTTCAGGGATTTTGAAAATCTACTCCCTAAGAGGATGAAATAGGGGTTGAAAGTTTGTATAGCAGGTCCGTCGTTTTTGATGTAAGAAGCATGTGATTTTATATACAAGTTTCTGGTGAGAAATAGATAAATACGTATTTCAGGGTTTTCGAAAATCTACCCCCAAGAGGGTAAAATAGGGGTTTTAAGGTTGTATATCGAGTCCATCATTTTTTATGTAAGAAGCATGAAATTTTATATAATAGCTTTTGGTTGGAAATAAGTTAATATGTAATTCAAGATTTTTGAGAATTTACCCTCCAAGACGATGAAATAGGGGTTGAAAGTTTGTATAGCGGATCCGTCATTTTTGGTGTTAGAAGCATGAAATTTATTATACAAGCCTCTGATTAGAGATAGATAATCTGTATATATAAAATTATATATGAGATTTCCAGTAATATATTGACTCATCACCATATCTCTGAAACCATAAGACGTAGACATTTTATTTTTATTTTTTCGCTGTGGAAATGCATTGCAAAACCACAGCGTATACTTCACCGCCTTTAGGGGGTGCCAAGGGGTCACGTGAGCATTCTACCCTGACACCCTGACGGATAGCCCGAAGGCCACAGCCTCCTTGGCGACGGATTAAGGTGTTGGGCTCCGCCGCCAAAACACCCTGGACAGCGAGGACGGCAACCTGACAACACCGCATCTCCTCTTCCTCTGCGGCCCCACCGCAACGCACAAACGGTGCGCCCCCATTTGGTCGCGGGAGATAGGGCGCGCGGCAACGCAACACCGACATGCCTCTCCTCCCGCGATCACTCCTGACTGCGAGGGACAGACAGAACTGTCCCCCGCACCCGCCCCCTGGGCGCATCCAACGCATTACGCAAGCCTCCTCCTGAGGCCCACGAGGAGCGCCCCACACCCGGGATTCCGCTTCGCTTCCCCATGGCCGAGCTTACCACGGGTACTGAGCCCCCCCACCACGACAAGGTGGAGATCCCACGCGGGGGATCCCAAGCGTAGAGACTTGAATTTTGGTAGGAATATTCCTTTCGCCGAGTAGAGGTCAGCTAAGAAAGCTGATTTTGTTCAACTCTCATCCAAAAGATTTTTCACATAATATATCTTATCATTCACTATATGTAGGAGAGCCCATACCGAACATCATTAACAGTTGCCATAGTAACCGATTTCATGATGTTTTTATTGATAAACTAGCTGTTGCCCGCGGCTTCGTTCTTTAACTATACTACTACATATTTTAAAGAGATAAAATTTGGTTTCTTTTTGTATGTTTGTTTGTAATTTTTTTTATGGTATAGTTAGGTGGACGAGCAAATGGGCCACCTGATGGTAAATGGTGACCAATGCCCATAGACATTGGCATTCTAAGAAATGTTAACTAACGCTTATACCACCAATGCGCCATCAAACAAATTTCGTTTAAAATGTTTCAATTTTGTAATCTATCATTTTTAATGATATCGTGTTTTTATATTACTTTTGTTCGCTCCCGATATCTATGGTGCGCTATATATATATTTGTATGGTTTATTTATTTTTTAAAACTCAAACGTTTTATAAAATAGAGAAATGTCGCTTTTTTGGCGGGAGTTAATAACAGACTGCACCACAGTTTTATACTGTAGCAGTTATTATCGTTCACGTTTTTTTTAAGGATCCGATAATTAAAATGATTTTGAAATAAAGCGGCCAATCTTAAGAAAGGTGTGCCAACTGCGCAGAACATTATAATGCACAAGTGTGTGCACAAACACAAGTGCAATCTTTATTCCTTAACTTCCATAATCCGATGGGACGGCAAACCGGCACGATTGGAAAGATTTCAGACGCAAGACCGACGCATGGGGGTGTAAAAAAAATCAGAAATATAATCAATAAAAAATTACATATTAAGACACGTTTTTGGTAGATAAACTAGACTAAGCGTAGTACCTGCTGTTCGCTCCCGATATCTATGGTGCGCTTTTTGCTCACTTTATGCATGATTTTATGTACCAGTCCTTCTAAGCGAAAGCTCAAATTCGAAGCATTTAAAAAGGACATGACTGTTTATAATCAAACTGAAACTATTAAATTGCATAGGGATTCATGTCATGATAAGAATATCATCATCGTTCGTTTCTATTCTGTTTTTACTAATTTGAACAAAAAGCAATAATTGTGACCTAATTATAATAGCCTTAGATATATAGATATATAGCCTCCCGATCTATTTTTTTTGTTAAAGATAAGTAATATAAACATGTAGTACATTATTTTTAGTATCTCAAATATTTTTCTTTTTTGTTTTTTTTTTTCTATTTTTTTATAATCCTCATTTAGATAAATATGTTAATAATTTTTATTATAATTATTAATACTTTGGCCACTTAATATAGATTAAAATTGTCTATTACACTTATTTGAATGAATACTTTAGAAGATATGTTCATTAAACCAGCATCGATGGTAACATTGACAGGGATGTGAGGAACCGGATAAATGCAGGTTGGATGAAATGGCGACAGGTGGACGATTTGTGAATGTCCTTGAAGAACAAAGGGAAGATTTAATAGACCGTTATAATACCTGTCATGGTGTATGGTTCTGAATGTTGGGCAGCCAAAGAAGATGATGTAAAAATAATGCATGTCAGAGTTGCGAATATTAAGAGGGATGTGCATTATAACTAGAATAGACAATATAAGAAACGAGTATATCAAAGGAAGTCTGGAAGTAACACCGATAGCTGAAAATTTAAAGAGTAATAGATTAGCGTGGTATGGGCATGAGAAAGGATGGATATGAAGAAGGATGATTAGTATGAAGGTTGATGGATATAAGGGAAGCCGAAGAATGTGTGGATGGATTGTATAAGGGCAGGAAAAAGAAGACTTTAGAAGATATCATCGATTCCTTAATATTTTCTTTAGTAGTTCTTTACTACATTGCCCTATACTGACCATACACGGTAATGTACGGACGAATAGATCGATAAGTGAACATTTATTTAAAAATACGTTATTGATTTAAAAAATGCACGGAATAAAATCCTTATTTTACCCGTACGAAGTCGGGACGGGCAGCTAGTTTATAATATTCGTCAGAATATTGAGATAGTAAATTAATAAATTATTATATACCACAATATTGTCCTAATTTATATTATAAAGTGTATAAGTATAATTTTATATATGTACATATGTATATAAAAACAGAATACATTTTGTACTACGTGACTAGCATAGACTTTGAATTTGAATTATGATACAAAGATTTTATCGATTGATTAAAATTAACTTAATCAATGCCATAGAAATAGTTAAAACAAATAGTATGTCCATCCGAATGTAGTTATTTGCATCTATACCTCGTTTCTGGAACGTTTATATTTTTAATAATAGGTAAGAAGATTTGCAAATAGGCCATCACCGCCCATAGACATTAGCACTATATGAAAAATTAACCATCTCTTACATCAGCAATGCGCCACCGACCTTGGAAACTATTATATTTAAATTGTTGTTTAAAATATACCACTCTAGTAACCGCCCGTAATATGGAGAACGCGTGAGCCGTGCACAGTGTTGATAGTTGATACTCACAACATTAATTAACAAACAAGATAAAACTAAATAAACTAAACGCACTAAAACAAATAATCAATTTTGAAATACGAAAAATTTAAAATAAATTAAATCAAATAGACAAATTAAAATAAACAATAAACAAAGTAACAATAATCAGGCATTATAGAAGAAAGGATTTAAATGTATCGAAACCCATGTCTGCTATTGGCTCTTTAGATAAGACGTGAAAGAGCAACAAATTCACTTTGACATTTATAATATTACGAGTAAGATAGCTATGGTATGAACGCGTGTGCCTTACTAACATAACAATGTTTTCTCAATAAAGTACCCAACAGCTGTTAACTTTTAACTTAGTTCAGTGACGTTTAGTTTTAAGCCTTGTTTGAACATAATCTGTATTCACTCTACTTTTGAACGTAACGTTAACGCCTTGCTAGTGAATTTGAGATGCAGGATGTGATGCGAAGAACATTTACATGTATGCACTTTGAAAACTTTTATTGAACTAAATCTTAAATCCGTTCGTGTGTAAGCTCGTATGGGTGAGTACAACCTAATCAGATATTTTACCGCAAAACAGCAGGACTTGATATTGTTGTGTGTCTAAGGGCGTTGTTGACCACGTACCATCAGGTGGCCCAAATACACGCCCACCTCCTATAAAAAAATCTTCACCGATAGTAGTGGGTTCCAACCCGGAGAAGCACCATTAAATTTTCATGTTATAAATTATATCGTGCTCGTCGGTGATGGAAAAAATCGTGAGGGAACCTGTATCTGTCTAATTTCACTGAAATTTAGGGTTTTCTTCACAAATAATTCCACGCTGGCGAAGACGTGGTTTTTTCTAATATTAAATAAATCCATTCACAACAAAATAATAATATCGTGTTCAAGCCCTATAATTTTTTCATATAAGTACAACAGAAAATTTATTCCTATGGTTTCCTATGAATTTCAACAAAATACAACACATGGTGCCGTATCGAGTGCCCTCACTATAGCGAATAATAAGCACCTTGTACGTGGAGAGATTATGTACGTTGCACGCTAGAATCGCCTCTCGGCCCAGAGGCGCCGTCACGTTTTCTATGGGCCCACTGAAGCCCGGTTCATCTGTAACAAAATAAACAAAATCAATTACTTACAACTACTATGTGATTTATTCGTCTTGATTGACTGTAAAATATAACTAAGTTGACAATAAGGACGGGATTAGATTAGAGCCTAGAGGTAACTAAAATACATTTTTACGAAACGAAGATCTCTAAGTTTCAAGTCAAATGTTTTTTTGCAAAAACTATTAAAATAGTACATAGTTTTAATATAAAGATACGTTATTGAATTGCATATAACAGTAGTTTAAAAAAAAAATGGGAATTTCGAGCATCGATATTCTAAATTTAAATCATAGTTATGTATGTATTATTATGTAAGCAACATGGCATTTATACATTACTTTTACATTAGGTTTAGGTTTAAAGAATATTTATTCCCATTAAGACAAACGTCACTTACATGAGAACTACGTTGAACTTAAAATTAGTTATTACATTCGTCGTCGTACTTTTATTAATTTAATACTCACTTAACACATTTTAGTTATTTGCTAAGAAACGAATGATCATTTATAAGATATGCGGCTAATCGCGTCTTAAATAAATAAATATGCCAAGTGAACTCACATTTCCTATACCTGAGGGTATTTTGTTAAAAAGTTGCACTCCTTCAAATGTTATCGTTTTTTTGCCATACTTCGTTCTAACCTTAGGTAGAACAATGAGACTCGCTCGACGCGTGCTTCGTTTAGACTGCTGTTTTGACGTGACAACGTCTTATAAATTGGTTTGCCGGGTGACACTTCAAGAAACTGCGTTACGCTCCGCTCACGTTATGCGCTCACAATGAGAGCGAGTGAGAGGCACGCGTCCCTTCCACTCGGGCATGGTTAGCCCGCCTAAGAGCGAGAGAGACAGACATAAAAAGTGAAAGGCACGCGTCCCTTCTAAGTATAAATACGTATGTATGTGTAAAGGTAAAAATAAAATTTTGTTAATATGAAATTCAGTGCGAGATTCTTTGTATAAATTAATGTTTTAAATATAATTCTTTGTATAAATAAATGTTTTAAATTGTTACTATTATTTCATCCTTCTTCCTACTATACGAATGAATATTCACATTAAAATTATTTTACCACTCAAAGTCGTTGTCACGTAAAACTTTCGCCCGTATACCGACTTTACAGGCAACCAATTTTTTATTTCAGTAAAATTTAGTTTGGTACGGACACTTTTTTGAAGGGTTTTTTTTAATAAATATACAAACATTGTAAATATGTAATTGGCGAATATTCATTATTTTTGTTTCGGTATAGATTTTAATAGTTGGTGTAAGATATGGGTAATTAAAGAGAATTTTGATAATTTTGTCTTGAACGACTTGAATGTCAGCTAGTTTCGTTTTAGCAGCACTGCCCCATACTTCAATTAGATACAAAATATGAGTTTACATTTACAATAATACTAAAGATAATTAAAGATCCGACTATTGGCGAACATTAACAAAATATAAACAAGCATCGGACTTCTTTATAAGCTGCAACTAACAAGAGTTTACCTCAATAGTAGTTTTTTCTTTGTCATATTTCCCCGAAAGTAAAAGAGACTTGGATTACCATCACTCAGTGTAGAACAACATTTTCCTTTACCTAAATTTAATTCTCAAATGTAACGAAAACATGTAAATGTTTTATAAATATAAAGAAAAAAATTATGTCATATTTTTTTTAATATAAAGCAGTCATGCTTCATCCGAATTCACTTAAAAAATCGTAAATCCGATATTAGTTAATTATATGACGGACTTTCAATAACCATAAGATCAATGTTTAAGTATCTGATCACTCTTGTTGTTACAAAATTCCGCAATAGCATTCTCCAAATATTATAGTCAATAAAAATTATACACCATAATATAATTTTTAATTACTTTCTTGAGAACTTTAAAAGTCAATACATTAATATAGTACGTATTTAAGTTTATATACTTATAGTAGAACCCGTTCCGCTTTCTCCCATATATATATATATATATCTATATATATATATTACACTATAAAAAACTTAATAAATATCTGGAAGAAATTGATTGGCATCCAATAAAAAATATAATATGTCCTTATAAAATATATGATATTATAATAAGTAACATAAAAAGCTGTTATAAAAAATCAGAAATTAAAATAAAGATACCCAATAATTATAAACGTTCCAATATAACATTCAATCAAAAAATTAAAAAAGCATGCGTATATAGAGATAATTTATTTATGAAGTGGTTAAAAGACCCTGGAAATAAAATTTTAAAACTAAAATATAATAAATCAAGAAATTATGCTAATAAAATAATTCAAAAATTCAAAAATAAGCATATTAAAGCAAAAATCATTAAAAACAATAATGACCCAAAAATGTTATGGCAGATTCTTAATGAAATTACTGGTAGGATAAAATGTTCTTTGGATAATATTATAATAAATGCACTTGAAAATCAAATTACTACTATTAAAGACATAGCTAATAAGTTTGCATCTAAATTTTGTGAAAACGTTAAAAGTATCATGTTAAATTGTAAAACTACCTTACTAGATAAATCTACTTATGTCTTGCCTGCAAATGTTTCAATACGATTTCAAAAAGCAACAGCCGATTCGGTTTTAAAAATGATAAAGAATTTAAGATGCGATAAGGCACCTGGTATAGATAGTATAAGAGCTTCGGATTTAAAGGCCATCGGAAACAAGATATCACCAGTAATAGCAAAACTCATAAATATCGCTGTAAAAACAGGAAAATACCCAGTGGAACTTAAAACAGGTATAGTTAGACCTATACATAAAACCGGAAGCCGGAAAGAATATGAAAATTACCGACCCATAACGATTCTGCCAACCGTAAATAAAATCATCGAAAAATATATAGGTAACCAAATTTCAAAGTTCTACAAGGATAATAATATAATAAACAATATACAATATGGATTTCAGTCTCAAAAAAGCACGTCTCAACTACTGTCTAAATTCACCAATACCATCAATAAATATTTAAATGACAAAAAACATGTACTAATTGTCTTTATCGATTACAGTAGGGCGTTTGATACATTACAATATGATAAACTAATAGAGAAATTAGATGACTGTGGGATAAGAGGACCCTTAAAAAAGTGGTGCCAAAATTATTTAAAAGATCGATCGTACCAACTTAAAATTGGTAACGAACACAGTGACAAAATTCAAGTTTCAGAAGGCACAGCGCAGGGCTCAGTACTAGGACCGCTACACTACATATCGTATGTTAACGACGTTAACAACTTGATTAAAAACTGTGATATTTACCAGTTTGCTGATGATACATGTCTCATAGCAGCTGATACTGACATACATACAGCACTCTCAAAATTGCAAACAGATTTTACCTTACTAACAAAATGGTCTCATGACGTAGGCCTTGTATTAAATGTTAGTAAAACTAAACTAATGTATATCAGTTCCAGCCAAAACAGAAGCACTGTATCTCCAAAACTAATTGCTCATAGCCATACATGTTTGCATTTAAACAAACTAAAGATATGTAGTTGTAATACAGTTGATCTAGTTAATAAACATAAATATCTTGGTCTTATAATTGATGATCGCTTTAAGTGGACAGAACACATAAATAACGTATGTGATAAACTACGTTCAATGTTGGCAAAATTTTTTGTTATAAAAAATAAAATCCCTTACAAAATAAGATTATTACTTTATAAATCACTAGCAGAGTCGATTGTATCATATGGTCTTAGTAGCTACGGAAGAACGTGTAAATCACACTTAGACACAATTTACCACCTTCAAGTGCGACTATTAAAAACCGTAGTACCGTATAAGATTAAAAGTAAGTGCAAAAGTAATTATCATGATCTATTCTCTTATTGTGGAATCATGCCGATACACGATAAAATTAAACATACATTGTTAATGCAAAACTACTTTAAGCATGACTTACAAAAATTGACTGATATCCCAATAAGAACACGAAATGTATCAAACTCGAAACTAATTGTTCCCCGGTGTAATAATACTTACGGTAGGCAGACCTTAGAATATCTTATACCAACATTGTTGAATAGCCTGCCTTACAATTTAAAACAGGAAATAAATATAAAAAACATTAAGAAAAAACTCGATTTATATTTTGCAAATATAAAATAATTAATTAATAAAAATCATGGAACACCTGTATATGCTATACCTACTAAATGATGTTGTTCTAAGCCGGTCATCGCGATAATCCACTTATCGCTATTTTATGAAAAAAATCATAAACAAGTCATTGTTACACTACTTGTTTGCTATGTACCTACTTTTTGTTTGTTTTAGTTTTTATCTTTAATTATTGTATAGTTTTAAGTATATTAGTGTTGACAACGAACACCGATGTACGGATAAATCCAATAGGGTTTTTGTTACATCGTTCTTAATATAGTTATAGAATAAATAAATGTATATTTAATTAAATAAATAAAAATAAAATATAGTGCGAGTCGGGCTCGCGCACGAAGGGTTCCGCATCATTATCTATAAAAACGGCAAAATAATTCATGTCTGTTGTATGGGAGCCATATGGGTGTGTGTGTGTTTTTCTGAATGCCCTCGGGTGTTGCAAATGTCAATGGTCGGTGGCAGTTATTTTCCATCAGGTTACCCTCCTCTTTTTTTTTTTTTTTTTCGCTGGGAAAACGCCTTACGCGTTTCCCCCACTTGAAGTGGGGGGGTATGTGGGGCTCGCCGGCACTGAAGGCACCGGAATACCCACTAAAAAACCAGCGGTATCCTCTCCGTCTGGTCAAGGGGCGCCACGGGATCGCTTGCGCATGCTACCGTGACGCCCCGACGGTCAGCCCGCCTTTGCGGGCCTCCATTTCTAAGGGGGTTCCGGGATACTGGGAACCCCCCTAGCCCCGGCGGCTATTAAGGTACGCATAACGCCGACGCCTCCTCCCCGGTCTTCTTCGGCGGATCGAGTCAGCGTAGGCGCTTTCCTCACGCTGCCGCTCCGCGGCCTCCTTCTGCGACATGACACTCTCGCAGAAGGAGACCATTTCCAACCAGCACCTCTCGCTGCCGAGCATGGCGTTAATCACGCTCGGCAGCGAGAGATCTCCGCCGACTAACGCCGCCAGGGTATGCCTCTGAGGCCCCCAAGCAGCACACTCCGTCAGGGTGTGGTGCGCCGTGTCCAGAGGCGCACCACACTCATGGCAGGAGGGTGATACCTCCCGCCTCGCTATCTTGTGCAGGTACTTACCGAAACAGCCATGTCCGGTAAGCACCTGCGTCAGCCTAAACGAAAGTGTGCCACTTTTCCTCACCCAGCGACACTTTGGATATTGAGACCCTCAGTCCCAGCATTTGAATCCGGTCCACGGTGAGAGTTCTTCCGACTTCGGCCAGGCGTGCTGCCTCCTGAAAGTCCCGCCCCGTCGCGGTGATGAGTGTGTCATCGGCGTAACAGAACACCCCCATACCGGGAAGGACGGGAGCTCTCAAGAGCCAATCGAAGCTGACGTTCCACAGAATTGGGCCGAGAACCGACCCCTGTGGAACGCCGCAGCCTACTCGACGCCGAACCAACTTCCTGTTGCCCCCCACCCAGACAACCTCTCGGTCCTGGAGGTACGCCTCCAACAACCTCCCCAGGTAGGTCGGCACTCCATGGTATCGGAGTGCCTCCCTGATCGTCTCGAAAGGGAGACTGTTAAAGGCGTTTTCAACGTCTAACGACACCGCCAGGACCACTTTCCATCAGGTTACCCTCCTGCTCTTTTTCAGGAGGAAAAAAAAAAACTTAATTTTAATACTAATATCAGGTAGCAGCGTTTGTCTAAAATGAAAAAAAAAAACCGAGTGTTTGGTAACTCATTAATAGCCATAGCTATATAACATACAAAGAGGCAGTTATGTTGAAATCACAGACAGACACTTCGATTTGATTTTATTGTATAGATGCGTAAGAACATTAAGATGAATATCATCAGCTTTTCGACAAATGGCAGATACTTGTTTCACCACCGATGATTGTTTTTTTATGTTTTAGTTTAAATAAATGAAATTTTCGATAACATAGTAAATTATGACTGAAATCGAGAAATCGTGGGATAATTTGTACCTTAAACGTACGAAGCTTAAGTTAAGGATAATAAACAATGTAGCAAAAACAAATCAAAGCTAACCAGAGGTAAGGGGTTACACAAACTAAGAGTTAATGTACAAAATAATTCAGTGGGCCATGAAGCCAACAATTTAGAAACAAGATACACATTTTAATGAGCTAAAGGTAGCCAAGCCAAATACTATTGTATAGAACATCAAATACCTTTGTAAGTTGATATATTTTTTAAGTTGAAATAAGATAATATTAGCATATCATATTTTGGGTGAATCCTGGTTAGTTAAATTTGGGATGTCCGAGGGAAAAGTCTATACGTGTTAAAAACTGTAACCAACATTCTTGTTTTCGTGTTAGTTTAATGTATGACCTTCCTAAGGCACGGTAGTATTTAGTACCTGTGTACAAAAATGTATATATAAATGTATGTGTAAAAAAGATAGCTATAAAACTTGATATTTCTATTGTGATACTACTGCCAAAAGACCGATTCACGGGAAGAAAATTAAGTCGTTAATTTGATCTAATCGCATAAGTTTATGAGTAAATTAAATAAAACGTTATATATTTTATGTATGTTTATAACACCTTTTTATAAAATGAGAGCCTAAGATTTATCAGGGCCTAATATTAATTCCAATGGCATATACATACGAATATTGTAATTTTATGAGGCCTTATCTATTTAGGTAGGTAATAACTGTACAACCATTGTATAATAAATAAAACGCTGATGATTGCAAGTAAAACTACTTAAAAAAAAGGAAACATTATGCATTTCGTTGCTCTATTATAACGTTTCGAAGGTAGGCATATTTTGATAGTTAGTCTCCTAGTTTAATTTCACTAGGTCGTTAAATAGTTTGACCACATTTATAATTTTTCCTTTGAGGGCTTGTTAATAGTTATAACATGAAGCCGCCGTAGAGATTATCATTTCATAGTTAAATCTTAAATGAAATCGGCGAAAAACAGAATTTTTAATCGTTTGGCCTTGATCCCCGTGGCGTTTGTGTAATCAACGTATTCCTTCTTAAAACGGAACAGGTTTTCTTTCCATTCGTATTGTTCTCTTTTTCAAACAGTTTACTTAATTATTTTATTATTATTCATTAGTGTTTTGAGTTTATTACGTTCTTCTATAGCTTTTAAAGGGAAACTGTATTATGTGATGACTTAATATGGAAAATAGTTTTTTAACTGTTGTTAATATCCTATATGATTATTTTATAAGGCAACAGCTATTTTAAAAATTAATAAAAGACATGAATATAATATTTCGGCCTTATTTCAATTGTTATATCAATGTCTGTTTAAGTGCGTCATAAAATTATACAATAACTTTCTCGATTTAGTCTGATATTAACAATTATATATTCATTATAACCAATGCAATTTTAATTATAATTCTCTTGTCGTCATTATCCATTCCCGTACTGTATTGGTCTATCTTTGACAAAGGTTGCCCAAAATGATAACTACTTGATAAATGTTTTTTTGATTAAGTCAAATTTAATCTTTTATTAGTAATTGTATTTTTTTAATAAGAATAAAATATGTCAAAGTGTACTGAATACACCCAAGATTCACCGTATGGCGTATAGTATGTAGAATGTTTAAAAAAAAAAAAATGGCGTATAGTATGTAGAATGTTTAAAATTATTACAATATTTAAATTCTTCCATATATATGACTAACTACGACTCTTCCAGTAGACAAAGATGGATTACTACCTTGAATGTAACAAAATACAAAGGAAATTCTATTATATCGAAGACATTTTAAATGTTTTAAAAGTTTGGCTCTAGCACTGGTTAATGCAGAATATGTTTGGGCCATAATTGATTTCGTGCTTTTGTGATGAGATAAATGAATAACTAGCCAAGCAATCTAGGTTGCTAGGTTATGGAGGACAAACATATCAATTTTAGTACACACGATTTCGCAAAAATGAGTGATGTATGCCTGTGTTCATGATTGTATGTATGTATGCATGTGAGTTTCTTTATTCAACGTTAAGTTTTGCATGTGTGTCTGTCTGTTTTTTTAATTGTGAATATGGTTTTTTTATTTTTAACATCGTCACAATTAGTCTTATATTGAAAATTTACAACATTAAATTAAATGTAAAAATTCGAAATGTAAAATCTAGGGAGAAACAGGAAGAAGCTCAATAGTTACTATTTTCCCGATCAATAAACTATATAGATGTTAATTGAACATTTTATTAATGAAAATCCACAAATTCAAACAATGCTTTTTTGAGGAAAATTTTAGCTAGATTTTAGCTTGATTAAATTCGTTTTCCGATTATGGTTAGTATGTATATATATTTTCAACTACGGAACCAAACCAGTTTGCCTGCAAAGTATGGCTTTTTCATTATTCAATGCATCCGTTCGTTGCCTGAGGTAATTCAATTATTTAGTCCACTTAAGAAAGAAACAGAAAGAGTCGAGACGAAGCGTTATTGCCGAATACGGTTTAATAAACCATGTTTTGATTAAATTAGTTAGGTGGCACGCGACACGAGACTGTACAAACAAATTCAGGTCATAACCAACATAAGGTGACCTTAAGATAATCACCTCAATGCGATACCAAAATCGACTTTTAAATAATATAATCAATCCTCATAAATTGTCACAGTTTTTTCTGGCCTAATGCACGAAAGTTACCATCTCAGAGTTACCACCCTTAGGCCTAATTAAATAACATCATTTTATTTACAAAACCTTCATAAATGTAATAAAATAAATTGGCGTAAAAAATCAAAAACAAATGGAGAGATGCGATGGCCCAATGGCGGGCCACGTGGTAATAACACGTGAATCTTGCTGAATATCATGAAGTTAAATGCTAGCAAAAGCAAATACATTTTCATATGCCTGAATTGCATATTTTTTCGTGCTTGCTGGTGGAGAAAACCTGCACGATTTGGATAAAAACTACCACATTCGATACAAATGCATTTGAGTAATTTGGTGGAACAAACTCAAAATCTTGTCAAGACTTACTTGGTGGTAAAGCTTTGTGCAAGCTCACCTGGGTAGGTACAACTCACTCATCAGATATTCTAACGCAAAACAGCAGTACTTTGTATTGTTTGTTTCCGGTTTGAAGGGTGAGTGAGCCAGTGTAATTACAGGCACAAAGGACCTTAGTTGCCAAGGTTGGTGGCGCATTGGCGATGTAAGTTATGGTTAACATTTCTTACAATGCCAATGTCCATGGGCGTTGGCGACTACTATTTTACAGATCAATTTATCTAAAGATTTTAGTTATTTTTCCACTTTAAAAACATATGGTTACTTAGCACAGTCATTTGGTCAGAAAAAGGTGTCCCTGGAAAGTTTTTACCTGGTTTTAAGAATTGGTAATTTTATTTACTCCTAAAAAACTTTCCAGGTAAAACTACCAAATTACTGTATTATTTGCAAATGTATATGATAGATAACATATAGGCTATCGATAACTTTTCTAAGGCTTTCCAATCCGTACTGTATTATCGACATAATAAGAAGCAGTATAAGAAATCAATGTACCAATAAGCGTCCCACACTTTTAATCTTGGTTAGAAAAAATAAAAAAATACCTTTAATTTTAAAACTTCCAATAAAAATATAATCAATAATTATAGTAAATGTGGCATCAAAATTCAACTCGTAGTTCAGTTCATAATTCATAAGTTCAAGTTCATAATTGCACAAATGGGCAAATATCCTCCTAAAACTAATCCGAGGAATTACAGACATGGACAGACAAAGACTTCGGTACCGAGAATAATATGTTCATCCGTATTTCAGTGCAACAGACGTGTTCTATTGCACTTCATCCAATCCTAACATTGTATATAGGTTACAAAGAAACTTAACCACATGGTCTACCTTCATTCTCATATTCTGATTTGTTTGTTTGAGATGTTTGTTTTATATCTATATATATAAAGGAGATTTCCACGTATATACTCACTCATCACGATATCTCTGGAACCAAAAGGCGTAAAGACTTGAAATTTGGTAGAAATATTCCTTTCGCCGAGTAGAGGTTAGCTAAGAACGTATTTTTGGAAATTCCACCCCTAAAGGTGTGAAACAAGGGATGAACCGTAGTATGTAAATCCGTAATTTTCAAAGTTAAAGCAATGATATTTCATACACAATTTACAGGTAAGAAATAAATAAATACACAAATCAGAGTTTTCCAAAATTCACCACCTAAGAGGGTGAAATAGGGGTTGAAAGTTTATATGGGGAGGTCGTTATTTGTGATTAAGAGGTATGAAATTGTATATACAAGCTTTTGGTTAGAAATAAATAAATATGTAATACATTATTTTTGTAAATTTACCCTCCAACAGGGTGAAATAGGGGTTGAAAGTTTGTATAGCGGGTCCGTCATTTTTGATGTTAACAGCATGAAATTTACTATACAAGCCTCGGATTAGAAATAGATAATTTATATATATATAATTATATATGAGATTTCCACCAATATATTGACTCATCACCATATCTCTGGAACCATAAAGCGGAAAGACTTGAATTTTGGTAGGAATATACCTTTCGCCGAGTAGAGGTCAGCTAAGAAAGCTGATTTTGTTCAACTCTCATCCAAAACAGATATTTCACATAATATATCTTATCATTCACTTTATATGTAGGAGAGCCTATAGAAAACATCATTAACAGTTGCCATAGTAACCGATTTCATGATGTTTTTATTGATAAACTAGCTGTTGCCTGGCCTGGCTTCGTTCTTTAACTTTACTAATACATATTTTAAAGAGGTAATTTTTTTTTTTATGTTAGTTTGTAATTTTTTTATAGTATAGTTAGGCGGACGAGCAAATGGGCAACCTGATGGTATGCGGTGACCGGCAGGCGTGAATTGGCATTGTAAGAAATGTTAACTAACGCTTATATCACCAATGCGCCACCGGGCGTTAATAACAAACTGCACCACAGTTTTATACTATAGCAGTTATTATACTATATCAGTTAGTTCACGTTTTGTTAATGATTTGATAATTATAATGCTTTTGAAATAAAATTATTATTATCCAATCAAAAAGAGGTAAAATTAGTTATTTTGTATGTTTGTTTGTATCCTAATTTAATTTCTATAAAATATCTACTAATATTGATAAAAAAATTGTTCAACCAGAACGTATTCGAGATGGACCGTTAGTTGTTAATTAAAACATTTCCAAGAATTTCGTAGACTATTTTATCATTAATTTCAAGTGAATCTTCGTTTCTTGGTGTTAAGATCGGAAGATATTTGAATAACTTTATCCTAATTTGAAAATGATATTTCGAATAAATATCATTTTCAAATTAGAAAAACGCCGCAACTTACCAAAAATAATAAACCAATAGAATGCTTACATATTATATTTATTAAAACCGCACAATCAATCACCTTGTGTCAAGAATAATTTTTATTTATTTATTAAGTAGTTTATTTGTACCATTTGTAGATTCTTCACGCCTAAACTAAGTATTTAATTAAAAATATTACAAAATCGTATACAAAAATCATCCTTACCCGTTATTCACCATTTTACATGTATTAGATACATTTGTTATTTGTTTAATTTTAAAAATATGTCTCTATATTGCCTCTATAGAGATTTCTGTATATCAAAAATGATAAACATCGATACAAACTTTCATCTCCATTTTCAACCGTTTATCGGATGAATTTACAAAAACGTTGTTAAAACGACGAACGTTGTCCACGGTATTGTATTCATAAGTCCCTCCATGCCCGTCTAAACTAGCATTTTATAAACATATAAATTACTTCAAGAATGACAAATTTTCAACCCCTATTAAATTCCTTTAAGGGCTCAGATTGCAAAAATAATTCTCTCATAAACGTCTAGGTTACATGAGGAACTTCTATGCAAAATTTCATCCTTCTAACTATTAGTTTAGGCAGTTGTCAGTCTGGCTGTGTTAATATTTTTGTAAGCAAATTTTATTATCAAGAAAATTTTATAAAATTGTTGGTTGGTTTTATATCGCAATGTTTCATTCACATTTTATTATTTCTTGCAAACTTTGTCACTTTCGAAATTCCGTTTATAAATATTGTGAAACCCAACACAATATGTTTTTCAAATGGACACGACGAAGAAGCCTTTAAAATACTGGCTGAGGAAACACGAATCATTTGCGGCATTATAATGTTTCTAAATAATTTAATAATAATTAAAAAACCTCTAAAAATTTGTAGTATTACACTTTATAACTTGTATCCTCATATTAATATTCTATCTTCTTCAAGTATAGGTAAATTACATTACATTAGATTTAATAATATAATTAATATATTTTTATTAAAATTATAAGAAATGAGTACAATAATAAATTATTTTTATGTAATAATGTAATATGGTATTTTACTTTATTAGTTCAATATCGTTTCTTTCTTGCTTTGATACTGAGCGTGAAAGAGCTTAAAGAGTTAAACATTTCTGCTCACTAAATTATTGATTTTATTCATAAAAAAAAAACATTTAAAAATTAATTACCGTCACTACTTATTCATTTGTGCTCATCACCACCTTCTTTTAGTTTGACTGTTATACATATACATACTTAAAACGGAGTACATAGAACAACTTCGACTATATTCCTTCGACTCTATTCTTAAGGGCTCAGTAACTGATAATTGACTGTTATATAAACTATCGTAATGTTTTTTCTAACACATTAGCCTGGACTAATAGCAGCACTGACAGCGGCGATTAGAAACGTTGTATTAAAATCACTCCCCTCTATTTGGATTATCGTGGCTAAATTTGACGCGCAGTCAATTAGCGCCTGGTCCGGGGAGCGCTCGCAATTTGTCAGTGACAGCTCCGGAAGTTTCATGAAACCCGCTTTTACAATATAAACCGTGATTGCCAACAAACTTGGGAACTATTTGTAGTACCACCTGTGTATGAAACTCATTCTGCCTATGTGTAAATGGTACTAACGTTATAAATTATTATTGATGTTTAGTTTGGTACGAAATTTACTCAAACATATTTTTTTTAGTCATTTGATAAACTTCAATAACTATATTGTTTTATTAATAGATAGCTAAAAATTCGATTCGTTCATTCTCCACAAATAATCCTCCAATATTGTAAACGCGAAAGTTTGTATGGATGCATACATCTTTGTTGCTCTTTCACGCAAAAACTTCTGACCGGATATGAATGAATTTCCGATTAAATCCTGACTGAAAACAAACTACCTATCATCTGCCCCTCCGCTCAAACTCAAGCATAGCCTTGGACAGAAGCTTGTATATCATGTACTATTTTTGGAAGGTTCTTGTAAATACTACAAATACTATTACTATTCTTATACTTCTACAATAATAGCCGAGATGGCTTAGTGGTTAGAACGCATGAACCTTAACCTATGACCGTTGGTTTAAGCTCGGGCAAGCACCACCAAATTCTTATGTGCTTAATTTGTGTTTATAATTCATCTCGTGCTTGACGATTGAGAGGTTAGTTGTTTAGTAGCCTTTGTTAATTTCTGTACCGCTGACTCTAAGAACGTTTATTTCATGGTGAGCGGTTGAGTTAACTACTAAAGACGTCAAAAGCTTTGACGTCTTTTTAAATTTACAATATTCGTAAGAAGTGTAATGTATTTTATCCGCATCTATTTGCTTGCACTATAATTATGTTATACTAGTTCATATTGGTATAAAGCAAATTTTCTTATCACTATAATTGCTAACCTTTATTTTGCAGGAGTAAGTCTAGTAAAGAGTTACAAAGCAAATATTGTATGTATGTATTTTATTATGGTTTTGTACATAATACTCGAAATCACGATATATTCACTGTTCTAAATTGATTTATCTATGCTCTTAATGCTATAAGTTATCGAGACAAAAACAACGTGTTGGCGCTTACTACATTTTATACTTTCGCGAGACAACAACATTTCCTCTCCCATTCCTTCAGAATAATTATATTTGTTGTTATATTAATTATGTTCTATTGAGACGAGAAAAATATGGAAAAAAAATTGAAAAAATTTGACAATATTTGTATACAGAGACAGTACTTGAGAGTATATAGTCCGTGAATTTTAAGCAACTTCGTAAAAGCCTCATCTCTTAAGGAAACGGTTCGGAGCTTCCTTGACCGGAGGTTTCTTGGAGCCCGCAATCTTCAACTAATAATGTTAAGCGTTCTATTGTATCGTGTATATTAATTAAATTTCATGAAAGAATGACTTTCCTATACTTCTACTACAAGATATTACTTTTGGCGATTATTCTAGGTCATCGGGAAGTACCCTATAGGTTTTGGTTCCCTTCAAAAATGTATGGCAAATGTGATACCTATTCGTATTCCTGAGAAAGTCGTTTTGACAGACAGACAGATATTTTTTCGATTGAGGTACCGGATCCATCGTCATCCCTTAACAATGACGCAAAATTGACTTATATGGAACAGAAATTTTCATGAATCTTTATAATTTTTGATCTATTAAATTAGCATCTCCATGATATTATATTATAGAACTTGTTTACTTTAAAGAGTTAGTTACAAATGCAAATTGCTATTAAGCAGCTTAAACAGGTGAAATACTAATGCGGATATTTTATTAACGTTTTCATTACAGGAAATGCGTCAAGTTCATATATTCGTGACTAAAGTTCATAAGTTCGTGTACGTAAAGCTATGGTTAAATCGATCTGATTTCAATTAAATATTTTCCAAAAAATAATGAAGCTTTAAATGAGGCAAAACAAGCTCTTTCTAAGTTAAATATTATATATTGATTATGTCTAATTAAAGTTAGCATGAAAGCCGCTATTATTGTTGTATCTTACGGGGCCAAAACGACGTTTTTTTATTCAATTTTTCATATATTTCTCGTACCTGACTTCAAAATTACAAACCGTTCACAAATTCCAAATAAAACGTTACACTGTTTTATTTGTAACTTTCACACTTCCGTTTAAAAATCCGTTGCTTACATTTTTGTATTTTGCTTTACAAATACAGCCTCTGATAGAGATTGGCTGTTATAAATTTTGTTAAAAAAAATTATATTAGCGTGTGGAAATATTCGATAGTAGCGATGCAAGACCTACAAGCGATGCGGCGTGACTACGAATTTATGTATACGTTTTTCAGGATTTTTTATGTCGAACTAGCCGTTACTCGCTCGTTTTACTCGGTTTAAATTAAAATTTAGTCATGATTGCTTTTTGCAGTCTAACCTTATGTCAAGCTATAATTAAATCCATTTAGCTGTATATTACAACTTTTACTGTTGGTAGAGCTTTGTGTAAGCTCGTCTGGGTAGGTACCAACCACTCATGAACAAATATAATAACGCAAAATTGCAGTACTTTTTATTGTTGTGCTCCAGTTTGAAGGGTGAGTGAGCCAGTGTATTTACAGGCACCTGAGGCATAACATCTTAGTTCACAAGATTGTTGACGCATTGACTATGTAAGCGATGGTTAACATTTCTTACAATACCAGTTTCTATGGGCGTAAGCGACCACTTACCATCAGGTTATTGTCCCAGGCCTGCTTGTCCGTCTAGCTATTCAAAAAAAAGTATTGATGATTATGTAATGATAATATTTTTCGACACTGACGGCTAACGAGATAATATAGTGCTCAAGTATGTATACAATTAAAGGTCCACTCTCTATTTCCTCACTCACGTAATACATGCGAAGTAAATCCTATACGACAGGGGCAAGTACAGACACACGACCAATGACTTAACGTGCTTTACGAAGTACTCAAGTAAATATGCCAATACCCAAACTCTAGACTGGACATCACAATCATTCGAAAAATTTAAAATATTTTTATGTTTTTCCTGACATTTTTAAACTCTGGGTTTGCATCTTTTGGTCATTACACCAAGTAGGCTAATAACACATAATTGTGCAAAAAAATATATTTTCAAATACATATAATTAGTGAGGTATTTAATGTTCACGATTTGTCATATTATCCGATTTGATTTAATTCAATTTGAACAAAACCAAGCGAAGTGAAACCGTGACATTAGCTTCATTCTTATCATGTGCAGTGCAATGGAATGCAGTGTTTGTTTAATGAAGATGAATTACCTATCTTAGACTAAGCTCATTGTTCTTCATTCAAACTAATAATAATTTAAACTTTGTCTGCGTTTTCTCTTAAGTTTCATTGGTCCATATAAGTACTCCATCCATACATCCATAACTTTAATAATCTAATCTCATCAAAGTTTTCTGGAACTTCTGCCATATGGTAAATATTAAGCATGCATCAGTAAAATAATTATATGCTAAATATAAATACTTTTTTCCGATTAAATTAGTGAGTGAGCCGACGTAATTACAAACAAAACTGATATATCGTTTTTAATGTATTAATTATGATTGAAATGAAATTATATTTATTTTTCACACCACAAAAAGATACATGTAAGTTAATTAATCAACGATATAAAACTGTTTAACTGTTACACAGATTGGTGATACAGTGATTTAAAAAAAAACAAGGCCCTCAATCATTTTTAAATACATAGCGATTTCTTTTATCTATCAAAAAATATTGTATTTTGTCACATTTACGTGTCTCCCCCACATGAAGAGGTATGTGAGACTCGCCGGGGCCCAGAGCTCGAGTGCACCGGAATACTCACTAAAAACCAGCAGTATCGTTACCGTCTCTTCGGGGGGCGGCACCAGATCGGCTGCGCATACTACCGTGGCGTTGTTTTCGATCTGATACAATAACCACACAATATAAATATTTGTCTCAAGTCAGTGTAGCTTACTACTACTGAGAATGTTTTGACTAAATAGCCAGTTTGAACATAGGATTTTCGCATTTGTTGACTTAAAGAGTTGTGCAGCATGTACATAATAGGAAAATATTTAATTTTTTTAACTGAACTGAAAGAATTGCTATATATATAGAGCTTTCTTCCAGTGTGTAAATATTTTATAGGGATCCCATATATAATATTTCGTTAAATTTCCTTTACAGTTGAAAAATGGACCACCGCTTCGTATGAGTATTTTAATTACTATAAGATATATTTATACGTATACCCGTGTATACTAGATTTTATCTTTTCAGCTTTAGTCCAAAAATATCGGTGAAAAAACAATAATGAATATCTGCGTGATTTTATCTACGTTTACGTCGTACACATAAATATGTACGTTTCATATTTATATGTATTAAGTGTATTTATTTGCGTAAATATTTAAGTAACTTTGTTTTTCTTTGTTCGGATTTTTTTTTGGGACACTTATAAACATGCAGTATCAATATAAAAGTTCCTAATACTTGAATACAATGCTTATAATATAATTATTAAATAATAAATGTATTGTAAGCACTTTTAAATAGTTTTTGTAATAATTATTCGGCGAAATATATTTGACGTAAATTTATCTCAAATACGTTTTCCGGTAACATGAGTGCATGCTTAACTAGCTGTTTCCTTGCTTACAGACGCTTTGGAATTGTCTAGTTTAAACATCTATATTTAAACATTTAATAAAACTTTAATAAAGAGCAACTGCTTGCATAATATATAGTAATATATTATATATTGTTTTGAAATAATAAACCTTAGAGATCTTAGATATATACCTATGTGTGACTCGTGTCTTTTTAAAAATGAATTTCTATAAACCTAGAGATCTATCATGATAAAATGCTACCAATTTATCTGGTACTTTTGGTCTAGTGGCAAGCTGATGAAATATATCAGGCTAATTAAAAGGTTTTTTTTTTCCTATTTTCAGTAGTATCAGGCGCTACACCGGGATTACAGGGACAGTTGCAATGTATAGCGTGTAATCTTTATTCAATCGTATGCCATGTTTATATATTAGTTTGTGAAAAGAGTAAGGTAATAAAGTAATTTAATTAATAACACACACACACACACACACACACACATACACACACACACACACACACACACACACACACACACACACACACACACACACACACACACACGAACAGAACAAGGACACGCACGTACACGATCTTCTCGCATTAATAGAAAGCATTAAAACTTTGTTTTTAAACAGTAATATAAAATTATAATCTTATGTGGCCTTATTTACTTACTCATAAGTAATAAATGTACAACCATTGTAAAAAACGCAGTAAATAAATATAAAAAAAGAATGCATCTGTGATTGCGTCGCAATTTTCTGTTATAAGAATAGAAAGCTAATAGAATGAGAGACAGTGATCTACAGCCTTACGGTATTTTAGCAAACTACATATTGATGCTAGGTATACTATTTCACCATTTCTTATAAGGATTAATCATATATTTTTATTTTCAATTCTTTTAGTATTTGCTTGCATTTTTTATAATATTCTGTCTCTTGTTTTTCTTTATAATTCCTTCTTACCAAGATGAGCTTGTACAAAGCCCCACCACCAAGTAAGTCATATTCTATTACATTGCAACATTGCAGACTCCCACGTGTCGACAAACCAAAAAATTGTGTTAAGACTGCCACAGACATGTAGGCGAGTGTGTAGTCATACATTTTTCGCGTGATAATGTCAAAACAGTTGTATTATATACTTATAATAACAAACATCTTCGACGCGATACAGCGCCACAACGCTCCGAACAAGTATCCTAAAGCACGTTATCATAATGGACATGAATAGAAAATTTTATAACAGATTTTAGATTATAAATCCACTTAAAAATTGAAATTTCAATCAATAAATTGTAATCCATAAAATAAGCGTCTGGGAAGCAAGCTGTGTAGACTAGACGTATTGGCCTTATCGCATTTTTTTAAATGTTTTATTGTCTTAATAATCATTAATTCAATGTTTAAAATAAAATCTCTATATGCATTTTTATTGCATCTCTAAAGAGTAGCGGGCCAATAAAATATTCAAATACAATTTTTTATTTATGTAAGCGGTTTATGTAACCGGAAATTGAATAATATGTTCATTAATTAGTTCATTAAGATTATTTTCATAGTCTATGTTTACTCAGGATAAATTTAACTGAGGGAATGAAAGGGTTTGCACATGATAGGCAAAGGTCTGCCAAGTCACGTATAGCTGCTGGTTTCTAATATAAACACCGTACTGAACCATTGCTCCACATTTTTGCAAGCAATGTAGAACACCGAGGTGCTTAAAGTCGTTCAAAATTGCTCCTCTTCATATTAATATGGTTAATTACGAACTAAAAAAATCAAGTATGATAGCAGAGTACGTGTGCTTGAACCCTAAAATGTAATTAAATATTATGTTGTACTAAATTTATTAATATTTTTAATTTATGAAAATATATTTCACTTAGTGGTTTGCTTTGTGTAAGCCTTTCTGCGTTGGTACCAACAATGCAAAAAAAATAAAACTAAGTATTCTTGTGTTCCGGTTTCAAAAGTGCCAGTAAAATTACAGACACAAATGAATAAATTCGTTTTCAAGTTGATGTATTGGTGACATAAAGAATAATTAGTGTATCTTACAGCTCTAGTGGCTATGGGTGGTGGAGACTTGGTGGTACGTCGTGGTGGTGGTGGTAGGTACTACCCACTCATCAGATATTTTACCGCAAAACAGCAGTACTTGTTATTGTTGTGTTTCGGTTTGAAGGGTGAGTGAGCCAGTGTAATTACAGGCACAAGGGACATAAGATCTTAGTTCCCAAGGTTGGTGACGCATTGGCGATGTAAGCGATGGTTAACATTTCTTACAATGTCATTGTCTACGGGCGTTGGTCCATCAGGTGGCCCATATGCTCGCCCGCCTTCCAATACAATAAAAAAGGACCTGTGAATATGAGATGGCAAATTTCACTTTTGATTTGTTGTTATTTTAAATATATTATTATTATTTCATTAAAGTTCTCCAGACCGATTTCGGCAACGGCGGCCAATCTCAAGAGAGATTAGCCAACTGCGCAGGAGATATTATAGTGCACAAATGTGTGCGCAAACACGGGTGCACTCTCTTTCCCTTAGCTCTCATAATCCGATGGGACGACAATTTAACACGATCGGAAAGAGTTCAGGCGCAGGACCAACGGCTTAACGTGCTTTCCGAGGCACAGGAGTGTAAACACTTCCAACTTCCAGACTCCGGGCTGCTACTGAGAATTTTTCTGACAGAAAACCCCAATAATTATTTATTGGCCCGACCTGGGAATTGAACCCAGGACCACCGAGTCTGCGGCCTTATATCAAGCCACTAGACCAACGAGGCAGTTTAAATATATTATTGTTGCCGTAGCATACATCTGACTGTAAGTCGTAGTATGTTTTTGTATGCAAATAAAAAGTAACTGTAATCATTATTATTATTAATAGTTTTATTTTAAACCATAACGATCCACACTTGGAGCCGTACTGCAATTTAATTTTACCACAATAAATAAATAAAAAACAATTAAAAATAAAATTTACGTAATAACGAAAGAAACATGGGTATTTTTTTCTCAATCAGGTAAGTGATAGCGCTCCTAAAATCCATCTTAATTGGTACACAATCGCTGTTTCGTTACAAAGCAACATTGTATTCTCATATGCAAAGTGAGCCAGTATAATACAAGGAACAACGGCTATTAAAACTTAGCTTTGTCAATCGTTAATGTCTCACAATATCCTGTACACAAGCATAGTTAATTACTTCCCCGAGGATTATTTCCCGTATGTCTATTTCCTATAAATTGAAATTTTATGGGTACGATATTTGAATAACTTACTCTATAAATAAGAATTTGTCAAAATTATGTTTACTTAATAGTAGGGCTTTGTTCAAGCCCGTCTGAGTAGTTACAACAACTCATCAGATATTCTGCCCCCTAATAGCTATATTCGGTTTTGTTGTGTTCTGCACCAATGTAACTACAGGCATAAAGGGCGATACGTCTTAGTTCCCATGATTGGTGGTGTATGGGCGATGTTAAGAATGGTTGATATTTCTTTCATACCCAATGTCTATAAGCGGTTATAACTACTTACCATCAGATAACCCCTTTACCAGTCCGCCTACCTATTTCATAAAATAATAGTGTCCATGTGTGAGTGACCAAAACTCATGATAATATTTGAAATAAAAAGCATATCACGAATTTGTGTAGCTCTATTTTTCTTTATAAAGAACCTATTAGCTAGCTAGAAAATCCTTGATCTTTATTTTACTAAAGTAACAAAATATATATGATTTAGTGATATTGCAATACTGAGTGATTGATTAACTGACTGTTTTGTGTTCTATCGTTCTGTCAAAAAGTTTTTATAGCATCCCGAACTTTAAGATGCCAGTGTTTATACTTCCGTAGCCTAGAACGGTTATTGTAGTATGCCTTAACTCACACGAATATGTTTAACGCGGGATGCATGTTGCAATTTAAACGTCGATAAAATATGAATTATCTTAAGATATAAGGAAGATAACGATAAGGGCAAGTGAAGATAAGTATATATATATTGTATTGTTTATATTTTGCAATTAGTAAATTTGTAATTGAAGATTTTACAAAAAATAATTACATTGCACATATTTTATCGATTTGTTTAAATTAAAGAAATTCGATTATATCGTACGACAGCCCGTGACTTCAAATGAAGCTGATTTAAAAATATATATGGACTACGTCGATTTAAAAGTATACAAAATAACATAAGTCTACCTTGTTTCTTGTTTTTTTTTTCAATTTCACCCGCACCTAACATAGCTATTACACGAAAAATATTTTTTATCTAATTTGATAACCTGGGAACTATTTTAACAAAGCTTATGATACGAAAACTATGTACATACTTAAAAATAATATTTTTATAACTTTTGACATTGACCTTTCACCACAAAGTATACACCTAGCATAAAGTATTATCGGTTTAAAGTAACGCAAGGAAATCACGGAAACAATACGTTAATATTATGCCTTTATTTTAATATAAAATAAATGTTTCAACACTTACGTATCGCTGCGTGTATGCTTCTTGCAAGTAGCCAATCCAATATTATAAATGTGAGAATCATGTTTAAAATTCTCGAAAAACTGAAATTATATTTCGCTGACATTTTTATATTACAGTCAAATCAAAAATGATTATTTCAGATGTGAAGTCTTAGCACTGACTCTAGATATTCTTAGGTTTATAATAAAAATAAAACTAAAATAATAAATCAAGACACACGTTGGGCACCAAATTAGTGAACTGAAAAAGCTAGCATGTTTAAAATAATGACAACATCATTCTAACATAAAATTCTCACTTCTACAAAAACATTTTAAGAACGAAACACATCGTTAACCATCATTGGATAGCATTCAACACACGCGAAGCAGTGATTAAGAGGGCGGTAAACTTTATAATCTGTTTCTTCGAAGTCCGTCAAAAGTTTAACGATGATTTGGTCAAATCGGTACACGACCGCTCTGCACAGTATCTCGCGGGCTACTGAATGTTGAAGAACGGTGCAAAGGGGTTGCCCGCGCGTGGAGCCTCCCCTTTCGATAGTCCTTTACTACAGGCAACATAGATATGAAATACATTTCTTAGTATTTCAATACATAATAATTAATTCGTTAGCTAATATTGTTTATTTGACGTATTTGAATTATTGCATAATATTTAATAAGCAATAGTCAGTATGTAGTTTATCGACTAAGGCTTACGTGTAAACGCGTCACAGTCACAGCCTACTAAATTGACAGCCCACACTTTGATGAAAGTCTGTAATTCACTTGTCACAAGTCTACGCGTGCTGGCTCTCGATGTCAACGCCTAACTGTGCCACCAATTCCATCGTGCACGAAGAAATTTGGCAACTCTTTTCTTTGTCGCACCTCCAAAACATGGATTTCGTTACCAGCAGACGTGTTCTTTTCCTCTTATGACCTGGGTTTCTTCAAATAAGGTGTGAAGAGACATCTTACGGGCCGGCAAGGCGGGGGCGGCCAGTGCAAATCATTCTTCCTGACTGTACTAGCCGTCGTCGCGTTTGGACTCTACTACCACTTACCATCAGGCGAAGTAGAGTCATTAGCCCTCTCAGGTATTATAAAAAAGTTCACTTAATACACAAAAAGGCAAACACAACGTCTAGACAAAACAACCACTTTAATAACTTATGTAAATTTATTTACGAAAAATAATTGACGCAGCCCGCAGCCGTTACGAATTGCAGTAATCACTGTTTCATTGTAGTCACTCAAATATTTAATATTAGATCCATAACATAAATTATAAACTAGAAAATATTTGAGGGGCTAAAAATCATTAAATGCAAGTTAATTTAAAAACTATTTTGGAAATAAATACATACGATAGACTTATTACCTTCAATTTAAATATCTGCGGTTGTAAATGATACGTCACTTCCTCGTGAACCAAATATTTTCTAGCGCTAGCAACATTGAAACCTTTTAAGTTCCTTTTAGAAATTGTTTTCAATACAGCAACGCTATTGAAAACTAGGATGAAAGATTGTGACTTTCTTTAACGTATATTGAAATAGATTTTTGCCTATCTATGTACATATTAATTTTTATGCACGAATAAGTTTGGGATATAACTTTTATATATTTTAAACACTGTAAATGAGCAAGCGTACTAATATATATTTGTTATTCTATTTAACTCAGATTAAACAAAATTTATGATTAAAAAAAGAGTGTGCGCTTAAGACCGCACGGCAGAAGTGAAAACTTCATTGGCCAATCCCAATCAATTTATATATATATATATATATATATATATATATATATAGTAAATAATATTATGTATTATGTAGTATTATTAGGGATCGTGTTCGTAGATTGAATGAGAAACAAGTCAGATATTAAAGTTATGATATAATAATTATGATTTGTGTAAAAAAATTATAAACAATTTATATTTTTTTTTTCAATATAATCACACCGCTAAATGCACACATTAACCTCACAATGTAAAACAGATAGTTGTTAAAATAATAATTATCATTACGTATCAATTATAACTATCAATTTAATGAAGACAATTAAGACGTAAGAATTGATCATACGAAATACAGCGATACAACTGCGAAGAGCAGCTGACTGTATCTTTTTCGATCGAACGTTTCACCTCAGAGCATGACGGATCAGCCTAACTTACTACCCACGAAAAAATCTGTGTGGGGTGCGCCTAAAGATGGTTTCACTTCAATAATTGAAGCACTGCTTTGTTAACGGTGTTAGGGCTGTGTGCAGGCTCGTCTGGGTAGGTACCACCCACTCATCAGATATTCTACCGCAAAACAGCAGTACTTGCTATTGTTGTGTTCCGGTTTGAAGGGTGAGTGTGCCAGTGTCATTACAGGCACAAGGGACATAGCATCTTAGTTTCCAAGGTTGGTGGCGCATTGGCGATGTAAAAGAGAGCAAACTTTAAGAGAGAATGTATACTTTGAAATCCGAATGATACATTCTTATGTGTGGTTCTTGGAATGAAAATTACCTATTCTCTAGCATAAATAGTAAAACTAAAATTTTTGGGAAATTGAGTACACATGATAATAATGGAATACATTTTCTTTATACAAACTTCACTTAGTGAAGTTCGTACAAAAAACAAATTTTTACCTGCACTAGGGAGATATTGATATTAAGACATTGTTTATTTTGCATTTCATTATTTGTACTCTGAAGTATGCTTATGAAGTTCTGTAGAGCATATGTACTTACGATCGTTTTAACTCATCAAAACAAAAATAAAAAATTGCCATCCATTTGGGTGGAATTTAAAAACACTTTGAAATATATGTTTATGATTCAATCAAGAAAAACAAATATTAAATTTCAAGCAGATCGGAACATTTTTTTTTTTTAATAATATATCAATGTTCCCTCCCCATATCCCCATAGTGCACCTGTGTTTGCGCACACACTTGTGCACTTTAATCTGCGCAGTTGGCTAACCTCTCTTGAGATTGGTCGCCGTGACCGAAAATCGGTGTGGAAGACATTATTATTATTATTATAAACAAAACAAAAAATAAAATGCTTACCTATGCAAGTTAAATAAAAACGCCGAACTATTTATTACTTATTTATTTATTTTGTAAGTGTATCTTACCATAAAAGCCTTCCAATACCATACTACTTTACGTCCATATATAGTGCGTCTTTAACAAACGGACAACCATCCAAGTAGTATAGTAACGGCCCGTTCACACATGGGAGTCCGTTTAACTTGTACGTTTTTAACAGATACGTCATAAATTTATGCTCTGTTCACACATATGCACAGTATAACGTTCAACGGATCCGTCATTACTGGATCCGATGTGTGAACAGAAAACTCTCGCAATATACCGCCGTTATTCTACAAGGATGGACGCTGTCGTGTTGTATTAGTACTATCGTCGGAGAAGGAATCGACGTTATTGGCAGCATCCACTTATGGCCCAAAGATCTAGAGAGGGTGCCGCTCGCCACGCACACAGTACCTATCCGTTAAAATTCTACGTATCCGTATATTTTTACTGTTCCGTCGTCCAGTATTCGTTGACAAAACGGAATGTAATTTTTTTACGGAACGATATTTTTTACTGTATACAGAATACTGTGCCATATGTGAAGTTGCTCATACAACTACATACGCCATCGACGAAAAGAAAACGTACACGATAAAACGGAACAGTAAAACGGAGACATGTGTGAACCGGCCGTTAGGAGTATAGTAACGCACACTCACTGTAACTATCGTAACTTTTTAAATATCTGTCCTAATAGTTTAAAAGACAAAGTTTATCTTAAAAGTCATAAAATTATTTCTTTACTCAATTTGTGAATACAAAATGTGCATTGTGGAAATAAATATAAACATTTATTGTATTTTCGAATCAATATTCTAGATAGTAGCTTAAACATAAAAAATTGAATAGAATAGAATAGAATATGCTTTATTGTACAACACATACATGATCAAGGAAACATACAGTTATAAATACTATTTAAGAACAGTGTTAATGTACAAAAGGCGGTCTTATCGCTAAAAGAGCGATCTCTTCCAGACAACCTTTGGGTAAAGGACACAAGAAAAATAAAGCGGTAAGGAGGTGCACAGAATCTAATTTTACGTTTAAATAAATATGTTTAATAAATATACATACATAGTATGATATATAAATAAATAAAAATAAATATATATATATATTTATATATATAAATAAATAAATATAAATTAAATTATATATATATGTATATATATACATACGTACATAAAAATATATAATGTGTAACAATAAGTAATTAAGGTAATTATAATAATAAACAGCAATAATGCGTCAGCTGATAAGACAACATCACACTATGTAGACAAATAATAAGCCTTGAGTCGGATTTTAAAAATGTTTATACTCTGAGACTGTCTTAAGTGGAGCGGTAAGGAATTCCATAGGCGAACAGCTTGTACAGAGAAGGAATTGGTATAGAAGGAAGAAGAGTGAGAGGGAATTTTAAGGACAAGATTATCACCAGATCGCAGAGATCGGCCGTGGGAGTCCTTAAGAAACTCGAAACGGTGTTTAAGATAGTGAGGAGAATTTGGATGAAATAGTATAGAGTACAGAAGAGAAAGAATATGATATATGACGTCGCGTATGTTTTTGTAGAACTATGCAAGGGACACATTTCCACCGTGCATTATATTCGCTTGCGCTGCACACCAGAATGGCTCGCATATAGGAGTTTTTTTTTCCTACTTACATGACATTATTGTTATACTTTGGCCAATTTACTCAATAGCTTTGTAAATAATTTCTTATATGTTATTCTGATGAATGAGCTATATTATTATAAAGTTTCATTAAAATCCATCCAGTAGTTTTTGCGTGAAAGAGTAACAAACATCCATACAAATATTCGCATTTATAATATTAGTAGGATAGTAGGATTCGCATAACATTACTAATGCTGGTGTTATTTGGTCATTAAATTATATTTTTAAATCTATTTTACATATATATGTTACGTATGGCTTTTATTTCATTTAGCATGAACCACAGGTCAAAAAGCTACAACACAACGACATCAAAGAAGTTGAGTTCATTCTTCTAAAACGTATCCGAGTAAACGAATTTAGAGATGGATGTGAAAGGAAATAGATCTTCCAGTTTTTAATAAATTTAAAGGTCCTTTATGTTTTTATTCTTGGTTCATTTCATTTCTTGGTTTTAAGAAATGTACTATTTTTAGCTAAAATACTTATAATAATATTATTGTATGATGATGTTTGATACATATAAAGCTTTAATAGTACATTTTGTAGTTCCCTGTTTATAGTTTTATTATAAATAATTAAAATAGTTTGTATCAAATTCACTACTCAAAAAATATAATGTTTAAAAATTATTAACAATTTTGTTAGAACATGTTCGTAATTACTGTATGGAAATGTTTATTTACAAGTATGAAGCTATGCTTTTATGGGTACACATGCACAAGTTTTTTTTCCAAATTTAATAGGCCAGCGTTTGGCCGTTGTCTTGCCTGATGTTAAGCATTGACACGGTCTAGCACACAATGTAGCACACTTATACACTATTAGAAACCAGTTTTCTCTAGATTCAAAGCGCTTCGTACGTAGGCGGGGAATTTCCACTGTGGACTTTTGATCGCGGTTGCCTGGCCGGTCGCTAATAAAAGGGGGCAGGAGGAATTAATTCATGTAATTCCTGATCACTCCGAAATGGATCCGACAGAAAACTGAAAGCGACGCAACTGTACGTCGATGTTTGAGAGTTTGGAGCCTAGACTCGACCAATGTGTCGTCTCCTATAAACTTCCTGGCAAGCCTCTCAATCAACTCTAGAGCCTTCATTTTTGTCATTGATGTGCTGCAGAAAAGGTGCACATACCCCTGAAGGACATCGGCATTTATAGCCATGTGATCCGACGAGTGGCCATCAACCACCACCACCACCACCACTCGTAACAATCGGTTCCTCAGGAACGCAGTCTGTTTGCCTGGTTAGTTTAAAAGTAAACTAACCAGGCAGAAGCATTTTAAAAATTCGTAATTTTAGTATCGTTTACCCCTACTGACATACATATGTAAATATGTAACAATTTACATACCAACTAGTCATAATATGAAAAAAAAATCAATCGAAAACTTGAAGAACTTTATTATTTATTGTTTTCCCAGGAAACACCGACTGGCCGACTGAACGTCGCCGCTGCACTATTTCTGCGAACTTAGGCCTATTTCTCCTTACAAATATGCGGCCTTCGAAATGTCATTTTATATTAATAAGGACACGTCATTGTATATACGATTCTGTGAACTCACTGAAAATGAAACTATTTAAATTGCATAAATAACTTTTTTTATCTTTATAATATTGTACTCATTTACATGTGTCGTATATTTATAATTAACCGCTACTTACATCTACTTTACTTCCCTAAACAAGAACGTCACAAATTAGCATGAAGCCAACGAAATGTCATAAGTAATAACTAACGGTATTATGCAACCCTACACTTCGTATTTCAACACGGTATTGTTTCTTAACACTGACAAAACAAAACTATAATAATAATTGAATACTGCTTAGTATTAAATTTTTAACTTAAACATTCAAAGAAAACAAATCTATCGATTTATATTCTTGTTACACCTGAATGTTATATGACTATTATTATACTATTATTTACCATTCAGAGTTAATAGTCAAACAAAAGTGACTTAACAGATAAAGCGACACTCTGTATCAGTCTGTAACAGTTACGAGATCGAACACGCGTAAACTTAACAAATGATTAAAATATACGACATTTCCGAACTGAAAAAGTGTTTTAAACTTCTTGATAAAAACAGGCAGTCTTAAAATTAATGACCCGTGCTAAATTTGTTTGGCGAACTTTAAACAGATCCTGTGATAACAGTACGCAGAAGTTTCAGTGAGGAAATAAAGTCTATCGTAGCCGTAAGCCCCTACAATAATTATACGCAATGACGTAGGCTGATTGTGTTTATTTTTATGTTTTTATTTTTTTCTAATGCAATGTCATATTATAAGATAAAATATGTTAAAATTGCATGTGACTGTATTCTTAATATTAGTTTGACATTAACATAACTAACTAAGTCCGAACCGATTTTATCCTGACATATAATCAAACAATAATCATACAGATTAAAAACTTTTCAAATATATTTCGAACTACAATACAATAATTTGATATCAGATTGTGTTAAGTTAGACACGAAACTCACCAGAAAATTTTATGCGACGTGGACTGTAATAATTACAACGTTTATAGCATATGCGCATCACTGTTACTCGGTTTTCAACATTATACAAGTAAAATACGAACTGAGATCTTACGAGCTAAATCTGCTGATCAGATACCTATGGCTATCAAAAACCAACTTGTTGTTTTATCGCCAAAAACAACGAAGTCGTGCAAGTTCGAAGAGGATTATGCATTTAATTACACGGTGAAACGTATAACAGCGTCGATCATAGTGTACTTAGCGTTGTAGAAATACAAAATAATAATATTGGCTTACGTTTTATAAAAATGTTATCTAAGATAGGCAATTGGCATTCATTATTACGTACCTTCTTCATCCTCTCTACAGCGGATACTTAAAATAGATGTTCCATTTTTGATTATTAAAGTAACAAATTATTAACGTCTCTGCTTGACTGAATAAAAAAAAATAGCAATCCACAGATTGCTAATTTTTTATTGTTTTATTTTGTATTTAATTTTTAATCAGTGTTATTAATTTCTTGATTTTTTATATAATTCTTTTAAGTTCTGATTTTAATCATTCTTATCTCTACTTATTAATTACTAGTGGATATATGATTGGTTTATGTATTATGTTATTGTTATTTATTATTTACTGTTTGTTCCCCGAAAATTCAACCAATAAATAAGGAAAAGGCCAGCGGCTTACTCCACCAGGTTGCTCCACTGAGGGTTTATCTTTCTGTAAACGGGAACTCGTGCCGACTTGCACCTAAACACGATCATGCAAGCCTCGCATACTAGATACCCATGTTCGCGTAATAAGACGAATTTATAGAGAAGAGTTTATATTGTCATTTCCTGCACAATCGAGGCGTATTATTTTTCTTTCGAAATGGCGGCAGTCGACATGCTGTATGTTTAAGATGTTACTTTATATCTAGCAAGTGAACGTGATAAATACGATCCCGAATAGGTCTCAGCGTTGATGAAATCGCAGTACAAAATCAGAAGATAACAACAGAAGAACCATTTTCATTAAAATATTTCCGAAATTGTAACATTGCATTCGAATTTCAAGTTATTGCCGGCTCTGGACGTCAGAAGTTCGAAGGAAGAAGGGCTACCGATTATATTACTTATGACGACAAATAACTTCTCGCTCTAGCAAAAGCACTTCTGTTTTAAAGTACTTCAAAATTGAAATATTTATTCTAAGTTCAAAATATTAAGAAATATCTGAGTCGTTGTATGGACAATTTTTAGAAAACTTTGTATCGAAAAGTAGAATGCATTGCAATGCAAGGTTTTTTCAAGAAAATGTTTCTTTATTGAAGGAAAATACAGCCTATTTGAAGGCTGCTAACGACACAGCATAAATCAAAAATACTGAGGAAATCTAAAGAATAAAAGAAGTCTAGGAAAAGCAGTAACAATTACTGCAGTGTTTTTTGTAAGCGCATATAGAGCTCTACCCTGATTGCAAATATATGACTTTAAAAAGAAAATATACAGGATATGTTTGTGTTTTCAAAAATTTTAATTAAAGCTATTTTATTTCTAGGTCTCCATTTGCTAGTCTAAAACATAAACAAGCCAAAAAACGACACAAACAAATATTTCGGCAGTTTTATTAGATATATCCATTCAGTATATATCTAATAGAACTGGCACAAAGGCATTTTTGTAAACAAAATCCTTATACTCCTCTTTAAATGGCCTATTCTGTAGCGATTTCCAGCAAGGAATTCACAAAGCGTTCGTAGTCATATATTTAGCATCAACTAAAAGTATTCATTAGCAGTACAATCGAGAAGGTTTGACAAGGACGTATCGGGTTTCATTTTCTTTTTATTTACGTTTTAGGGCAAGTTTGTATTTGCTTTATTCGATATCTATTAAGTCTTTGCACCAAAAGTTTATTACAGTGAACACGGGGTAAAATATGTCGTATCGTATCGGAATAATAAAAAAGAGGTTAGTTTTCTTATGCATAAAAGAATGATATTTTGCTTCAAATAAATTGTGATATATTTATTAGATTAAATAGATTTAAATATTTTAATAATAATTAAAATGATAGACAATGTCACATAGTACTTTCTGAAATACATATAACTCTTACTTATTAGCAAAGTAATGGGTTATTTTTTTACCACAGGCACAATATAGAAACCACACAATTAACATATTATTGCATATGCAAATCGCTTTTATCGAAAATAATACAGCATCAACAACATCTGATTTGACTCCTGACTTAGATGTAATAATTTCGTATCATCTAGACTAGCTGTCAGAAATAGAAATGTTGGGATTGTCAGATACGGTGCGCGCTTTCTACAACGTTTGCAAATCGGTTAGACGTTATTAAACTGTCTGATTAATGATATATGCATTTCGAACTATTCTAGTACTGTCGAAACGTTTTGCTTTTTATAGTTATTAATTCCAGAATGTAATACTTGTACATTAAGAATTATTGCTAAATCTCTATAAATATTATAGATGATTTTGCCGTTTTCTTGATTTGTCTTCAATACATGAGTACGGATTTATGCAAGCCTGTCTGGGTACATATTACCTACTCATCGTCATATAATATTCTATGCCAAGCAACAATGGTATTGTTGTGCTTGAAGGATGGGTATTGTATCAACAGATAGCCATTAAAGAAAACAAACTGTGTGTTAATTTTCATTATTTTGTTTTGCTTTGATTGTGATTGTGAATATCAGTGCTAATTTGACTACATTAATGAAGTAAGTACTAGCTATGGATTTGAATATCTTGCTTCTATAGCTGTGTAAAGAAAATCATAATTACTTTTATGATTTCTTAGAATTTACTTAATTATAATAATGATTTACTATTAACTTACTTCTTAAAAGTGAATAAACAGATTGTAAACATCTAAACAAGGGCATTACTTTTGGTCAGTTTCTGACCAATAGAATCGCTACAAGTTGGCGCCTTAGATAACGTCTTGCACTTGTTTTGTATTCAGTCTTCATGGTAAGCCCAGAGGTGTTAGACCATAAGGTGGAACTCAATATTGTTAAATTGATAAATAAAATGTTAAGCTATTTAGTTTGTGTTTATCATTTGTATTTTAGAATGTTAAATATTGTTATAGTTATAATTAGTCCTCGCTAAAGTGTCATCTTTTATGATTTATAATTTGAGTAGTTATTATCAATACGTCAAATATCAAAACCGATACCGACAAGGTTATCGGTTCTGTATTTATAAAAATTCTACTGGAGCTCATTCTCCGACATATACGTATTTGTAAGTCAGGATACATTTTAAATTTTAACAAAAGTACTGAGAGATATGCGTCATTTTTAGTATAATATATAGTTTATTGTAGAAAAATAAATATGAAATACTGGAAATTGTTAAAATATTTATGTTACAGAAGCGTATTTAACATGTTATATTTTTTATGGAACCGTCGTGGAATTACATCTAACAGAAATAAACATTAAAATTCGTTTTGTGACTTAGTTTAAATAAAATATACATTTTATACAATATGATTATTTTTTTGTAAAATAACTTTCTGATATAACAAATATAAAATATTTAGTCCAAAAGTTAATTACCTTTACGATTATTTAATTTGTAATAAAAACACGGTTGTCTGTAAATTCGGTTTACAGACAATAGTTTAACGTGACAACGTCATAACAAAAGATTAATGAAATGACGCATAGGCAATCGAGTGAAAGAGAGATAGATGCGGCGCAAGCGTACAATCAGCGTAACGGGACAATGATTCATCCTTTTTCGTGCATGCAGCCAGCGTTCATCGATTTATTAGACGTTGTCACGTCAAAAAATTATGTTCTTAATTATTCTATAAAAATACTTCTAAGCTATAAGTGACGCCTATGTTTTACTATAAATTATGCAAGTTATATATAATTAAATATTTTTTTTTTTTTTTTTATTTCATAGGAAGGCGGACGAGCTTTTGGTCCACCTGATGGTAAGTGGTCACCATCGCCCATAGACAATGGCATTGTAAGAGATGTTAACAATCGCTTACATCGCCAATGCGCCACCAACCTTGGGAACTAAGATGTTATGTCCCTGTGCCTGTAATTACACTGGCTCACTCACCCTTCTATCCGGAACACAACAGTACCAAGTACTGTTGTTTTGCGGTAGAATATCTGATCAGTGGGTGGTACCTACCCAGACGAGCATGCACATAGCTCTACCACCAAGTGAGGAGGCTACTACATAGGAGGCTAAGGCTTTTTGGAATATTGAATTGTGTTATTTAATTGGGTACTGACCATTTCCTATGTAAACAATAACAGTAAGAAGTAGATTTTAAATAATAAAAAAAAAATAATGTTCGCTTTAGAACCCTAATAACATGATTGGAAGCCAACAGAAAGGTAAACATTCCGTCGGTCCATTGTCCACAGTCCGTGTTTGTGCGCACGCCAGATACGTTCGCTTTCAATTATGAGTGTCGTTTTATTATCTCCGTCTCTACGTAATGACAATGCAAATTGTATCAGTATTATCGTTTATTTATTACATTTCTTGTATAATAGAATTATCGATGTAGAATTGAGATTTTAAAATTAGCTTCGCACTTTCCAATAATAGTCGAAACGGTTTGTTAAAAAAAGCCGAAAAGGTACTTCATAATAAGTCTAAATCCATGAAATAATTGATGGCTTTAGAAGATAAATTTGTTTATTAAGTCACAAATACTGGATGTTTCTTATTATATTATGGATTCTTTTTTATTATATTTTTCGTCAAACAGCCAAATGGTTTAAAGATCTCCGATGTATGTAGCTATGTAAATAGAGTTAATATTCTACGTATAAAATCCCAAAAAAATCTGAGCTAAAACAAACAGCGTTAAGATGCCGGAAGAAGCGCCGAAGATAATTGATCGACTCCATTAAGACTGAGCATAGGAAACTTATCGCCAGATAATTAGAGGTCTATATCAGGATCGTAAAAAATATCATTCAATGAATTTGTCTAGATATCAAAACCATTTGACGAGCCGGTTGGCGTGTTTGGTATGCATCTGCCTTTCGCGCCGCTGGTCGTGGGTTCGATTCCCACCCAGGACAAACATTTGTGTGCATGAACATATCTGTTTGTTCTGAGTCTGGGTGTTATTATCTATATAAGTATGTATTTACAAAAAGAAAAATGTAGTATATCAGTTGTCTGATTTCCATATTACAAGCTCTGCTTAGTTTGGGATCAGATGACCGTGTGTAAATAATGTCCCAGGATATTATTTTTTCATTCATTTCATTCACCTTAATCGTGACATTGACATTGTTACTGATAATATACGTAATTTTATGAAAAAACTATAGTGTATATAAATAACAATTCATAGCCTACAATAATATAAAAATTCTTAGTAGTTCCTGGTTTTATGATCTGACATTTAAACACTTTTATGAACAATTCAAATTTTATATTTCCATTATGAAATTTTCCAAATTCTAACAATGAATTCAAATTCACAATCGTTTTTATTTAAGTAATTTTTATTATATTGACTCACAATTGTTTTAAGCTTCTATCCCATTGTCTATATTTTTATTAATGTTTGATTTTATCAAATCAATTTTTGTTTTTGCAATGTTGACTAATATTTAAATTTTTCAAGTGATTTTAGAATACCTGTAAAAATTGTAGCGACATCTATCTCGCCACATACGAACTATGAACAGACGTATCCTACATCGCGATATTAAAGTTATCAGAGCGATTGAACATAAATACAAGAACCCGACAACAATCGTCGGGCAGTAGCCCACAAGACACAACACCCGTCTGGTCGGAGGATCCTCCCTTTTCAATGGGGGTGTGTCCCCCAATACCTAATTAATTATGATGACTAAACGTATTACATTTTTTTTTTCAGTATATTTTTTTAACGTAAAGCATATAAATCATGAATACTTTACATATTCCCAAATCCTCCCTTAAGCTGCCCAGCAGTAGATGGCAACGTGACCGGGCCATTACATTGTTCTAAATAAATAAGATGTAAATAACATTACGGAACAGAACAAAGAGTATGGTAATTTGCATAATGCTGTCCACCTTCAACCTCCGGACTCGGAACTGGGCTGGAGCCAAACCGATTCAGCTTAGGGATACACTTTATATACTTACATTTTTCGTATTAACGAAAAGTCTCTTACTTAATAGATGCATAAGATGTTGATAATTTGGCCGTTCTTGTATGTATATACGCTACATAAAAGCTAATATATGTACAGTATGTAATGCACTTTGTTCTTTATCCCTGTAGACTTAAGTAATAATATCAAAACATACTTACATTTTTAACCGACTTCAAAAAAAGGAGGAGGTTATCAATTCGTCTGTATGTTTTCTTTTTTTTTTTTTGGTGTTGTTACCTCATAACTTTCGACTGGATGAATCGATTTCCATGATTTTTTTTTTATTTGAAAGGTGGTGCTTTCCCATTGGTCCCATTTTTTTTTGGTCCAGTTTTGACAGTGTAATCCATGAGAAAACCATATAAGTCGTAAATTTGCATGAGGTATGTGCGCGACAAATGGACGAATAACTCGATACCTATTCAACGGATTTCGATGATTTTTTTTTATTGGAAAGAGTGTACTTCAAGGCTTATTTGTTGACAGTTTGGTTAGATTCTGATTATAGGATCCATGACAAAGTAACGGAAATCTTCAATTCTTAGTAGCAAATTAACGATACACGGCCGAATCTTTTATAGGCTATCTAGATTTATCATTCACCTACCATAACATCGTTATGATCAAGTTATTGTAGTACTATTGTATAAAACACTTTTTGATACGTTGGGTTACATTGCTCCATTTTAAGTAGGGATCTATAAGATTTTGAAAATATAATAAAGCCTATGTTACTCGGTAAAGACGTAGCTTTCTAAGGGTGAAAGAATTTTTAAAATCGGTCGAGTAGTTTTTGATTTAAATCGTAATAAAAAATCAAATCTTTCCTCTTTATAATATGAGTTATGCATGTAAGCATTGTATATATGTATATGTTTGTAATTGAAACATATTTGAACATCTCCTAAAAGTTGAGACCAATTTTGAAAATTATATATATATATATATATATATATATATATATATATAGAATCGTATAAGTACTGATAATGTAGCTTTCCATTGGCGAAATAATTTTTTTAAATCGGCTTAGTGGTTTAGGCCTGAAAGCGTCACAAACAAATTTACTTTCGCATTTATAATATTAGTTAGGATAATATAGATACTTCCCCTTTTTTTAATATACAGACATTCAGTCATATTTTATGGTGAAGAATGGTATAACACAACATGTATAAACATACAGTTTATTTATTTATTACTAGAAATAACGATTTGATTATGTTATGGCTGCCCAACACCCCACCAACTAAATCTATTTAATCAAAACATGTTAATTTATATTTATAGGTTTAATCATATTAACTAATATTTATTAATTAAGTTTTAACTGTTTTAGATTAATAAATGTAATTGAGCCATCACCGACCCGACCAAAATTAAATAGTTTCACATATTTATTAAAAATAAACACAATTCAATACAATTTAAAATCAATCAATTATAATAATCATTACTCCCTCTTAAATTATTGTAAATTATGTTATGACAACATCTGATTCACATCTTCACTACATCACTATTTTGTTAAAATATATATTTACCTTATTCATAAAATTAATTTAATAATTTCTGGAATACTCTTAAAATTAATAGTAAGTACGACTTATTTAGTATTGATTTTACTAATTGACACAAATATAAACACGATTATATTTTTGACATAGTTATATATATCAAGAGTAAGGTACAATAATGTTCTAATTGTAATATCTAGATAAATGAATCGCATTATAATTTCCACGAATTTCTTTAGTTTTTGGATCAATTAAAGTATAAACATTTTCAAAGGGAACAGCTGCGACCAAATATGGCCCCTCATATAATAAATCAAATTTACTTATTTCTTTCTTTTGAGCATTTGAACGAGTTGATCGCCTAATTTTCACTAAATTACCAATATGAAACTGAATAAGTTTATGTGTTTTATTGAACTTAACTTGTCTCATTTCACTTGATCTTTTAATGTTCATACGAACTTGTTCCCGAATTTTTTCGATGTTGATTGTTGACATTGAATTGTACAATAACCTATCTATAGATAAGGTAGGTCTTTTTCCATATAACACTTCGTTTGGTGTAAACCCTGTACTATCATGATGTGTATTATTGTAAAGTTCTTCTACCTTTGGTAGTATTGTAACCCACGACTTATGATTTTTGTGACAATATGTACGAAAGAGTCTCCCTAGTTCTTTGTTAACTCTTTCAGTCGTGTTTGGTCTCGGATTACGTACTGTTGTATTAATTGTTTTTATATTGAGATCCTCAAGCCCCTTTTTAAATATCCTACTAATAAACTGTGACCCATTATCGGTCATAACGCTATTTATTTTTAAAATGTTATTAAACTGTTTCATTTTTGTTAAACATGAACGACCGGTGGCTTTACGGAGTGGATATAATTTTACATATTTACTAAAGGAATCTTGTACAACTAAAATATATGTATATCCAAAAGTTCCCGACGGTAAAGGACCATAGAGATCAGCCATTACTATTTCACCTACGTCATTTGTGATGATTGACCGACAAGGTCCAACATATTTTACGTTATTACTTTTTGAAAGCTGACATAAGTGACACTTTCGTATTATATCCTTTACTTGTTTAGATAAGTTTCTCCAGAACATCCTTTCTCTTATGTATTTTATAATTTTATATGCTCCTTGGTGACCCATTTCATCGTGAACCTGATTAACTATTTCCTCTCTCAATATGGCTGGCATATAAACTACATTATTGTTATTAGTTCTAAAATAATATATGTTATTTTTCATATTAATTCTATTTTTATATCGATGATTTTGACTATTAATGATTTCTCGAATCTCATTATCTTCATCCTGAAGCTTAGACAAATGTTTGAGCTTTAATAGAAGTTTTTTGTTATCTTTAACAAGATAGAATATCTCTGGTAAACTAGTTTTTGCCTCTTGAATTTTGTAAGTGTTTGGAAGATATCTGGATAAAATGTCAGCAACTAAGTTGCTTTTACCTGTTATGTACTCTATTTTATAATTAAATTGTTCTAAATAAAGTATCCACCGTGTAACTCTACTATTAAATAAATGCCAATTTTTTATAAATAATAATGCCTTGTGATCCGTTTTTATAATGACTCTACTTCCTCTTAAATAAGTTTCAAATTTCTTAAAGTTTGATATTACTGCAAAGAATTCCTGCTCGGTAACAGTCCAATTTAACTCAGCTCCTTTAAAAGCTCTACTATGAAAACCTAAGACCTTAATCTCATCATTATTTCCTATCTGATACAAAACACCTGCAAAACCGATTCCTGATGAGTCAGTTTGTAAATAATAAGGTTTTTGAAAATCTGGATGTTGAAGTTCGATTGTATTTATAAATTGCTTTTTAATAATCTCAAAAGATTTTTGTTCTTTGTCTGTCCATAGCCACTTTTTATCTTTCTTAAGTAACTCGCATAAGGGTAACGTACATAACGAGTAATTAGGTATAAAGCGTCTATAAAAATTACATAACCCTAAGAAAGCCCGTAAATGCTTAATCTTTTTTGGAATCGGAAAATTTTGTATTGCCTTTACCTTATCAGGGTCGGTACGAATACCTTTTGTTGATATGATGTAACCAAGCATTTTGACTTCATCACAGAGAAACTCACATTTCTCTATATTGCATTTCAATCCGGCCTTTTCTAACTTCGACAAAACAATGTCTATATGGTTTATATGATTTTCTATAGAGCCAGTGGTTATTATAGCTAAATCGTCAAGATAATTAACACAAAAATCCCGAACTTCCGGGCCTAATACTCTGTCCATTGCTCGACTAAAACTTCCGACTGAAGTTTTTAGACCTTGTGGTAACACATTGTATACGTAAGATTTCCCATTGAAAGAAAATCCTGTATATTTTCTACTATTAATGCTAATTGGTATTTGAAAATATGCATTGTTTAAGTCTATTGTGGTAATATAATTACACCCGTGAAATGAATTTAAAACGTCCAATTGCAATGGCGGTTTTTCAGTTTCCGCGATCATATGCTTATTTATTTCCCTAGCATCCAAGAGAACTCTTATAGTTCCATCACGCTTTAGTGTGAAAGTCAGAGGACTACTATAAGGCGTTGAAGCCCTCGAAATGATATTTAAATCCTCAAGTTCTTTAAGCTTGCCTTCCATTTTCCCTCTATAAGCGTAGGGTATAGGATATGATTTTTTTACAATGGGTTCACTATGAGTCATTACTATTTCATGCTCATAGCAATTACAACGTCCCAACCTTTTAGTAAAAAGGTTATTATGTTTGTATAAAATTTTTAAAAGTTTTTGCTTAACATCGTAAGAAATATCTGTGCCTAATTTAATTCTTTCCAATATAGTATCCAAACTATCATGAGAAATCTGCATTACATTTTTAATTAATCCTTTATTTCGATTCAAGATTGATATAATGTGCTCTATATTGTTCTTCATTAATTTTATATTCATTTGATCTTTTCTAAAATTTAAAACAATTTCATTTTGTTTGATCCAGTTGAATCCCAATATAACTGACCGAGTTAAATTAGGTACAATTAAATAACCTATGTCTAATGCTAAGCTTCCTAATTTTGTTGGTATCATTACCATTTGCTGTATTTTTGAACCTTTTAAACCTATTGCACCTTTAATTTGGATTGCTTTAACCGGCATTATAGGCAAATTAAAATGCTTAAGCTCAAGATAAATTAATTCGGATATACATGTGATATCGCTACCCGTATCAAGTAAAGCGTCAACCTTATAATTAAATAAATGAATAGGAATTTCACATCTTAAGTCCTTATTACTAATGTCTACATTTTCATAATCTTCAAATACGTTTAAAATTTCATGTTCGAGTAAACTGTTTTCTTTATTACAGTTCGATATAAGCAGTTGTATTACTTGTTTTGTAATGTCTTCTTTATTTAGCCAATTAGAATAGCCTAATCCAGCCCTATCACACTGACCAACAGCTTGCAATGGCTGGAGTATGCCTCTAGTATTAAATTTTATTCCTAGTGGTTGACCAGGCATCCATCCGGTATTTAACATCATACACAAAGCTTCATCCCCTGTTTTAACAGCTGAGACGGGGTTATTTTGTTCAGCTTCATTTAGTTTAAATTATAATCATAGAAAGCATTATTATAATCATCGTAAATTTGTTCGTAGCCAGATTCATCGTTATAAATTAAATTAGTTTGGTGGTTTTGTTGATGACTATTTTTATTGTAATCTTGCTTTCGCCAATTTTTATAAGACTGTTGAATATCATTTCTATTACCACTACGTTCTTTGTTGTTGTTATTGTCTTTTGTAAACTTTGATTTGGTGTTATTTGATGTAAATCCATCGTCCTGTTTGTTAATGTCGTCGAGATTTCGTAGAAAATCTGTTAATTCAATTACAGTGTCCCCTTTCGACATTGCCCACATTTGCTGTATATGTCTTGGATAATGCCTAATCATATCTGAAACTAACTGTTTTTCCGGAATGGTAAATGACAACATTCGAACCTGACTGGTTAAACTTAAAAAATGGCCTAACATGGTAGGGTGTTGTGCTTTGTTCCATTTGGCACAAACAATATCTCTCCTTATTTTATTTTGCTCTGACTCTCCCCAATATGTATGAAGAAAGTCAGCTTTAAAATCCTCCAAAGATCTCCATTGGGAAGAATATAATCTCGCCCAATCCCTAGTTTCACCTTGTAAACATTCGAACACCAGATCTAACTCTTTGCCTCTGCTGGGAATTTTTCTAATATATGATGTTAAATCTTCGAGAAATGTAATTGGATGGTTCTTATTTTTATCAAATTTTGGTTTTTCCGTAGCTATATTTAAAATATTGTATGAGGTATTTTCTATGTCCATACTCGGCGATGACACCGTTTGTTGTGACTCTATCGGAGTTCTCTCGTTTCTTTGTTGTAATTCTTTCTCTAATTTATTAATTTTTATCTCCATTATGCGAGATGTACGTCTCATTAATTTATAAAGAGTCATAAACTCTTGTCGTCTTCCAACAGAAGGCTGCATAGGCCGAACATTCCTAGATAAAGTTCTCTGAACAGGAATACGCGTAGCTGTTGTTCTTTGTGTGAGCCTACGACGTTTTGCTAGCGGTTGGTTAACTTCACTGGTATCTGTTTGATTTCTTTTCCTACCCATTTTAAAAGCTGAATGTAAACTTAATGTAAGTTAATATATTAATTTATATATATCTTTTTTTTCACTCTTAATAACACTAGTCTGAAACAAAGTCACTGTACACAATCAACCTTAGTTCTAATCAGCACAAATATATTTTAAGCTGCATCTGTAACAATAGAAAAGTTTCGTACAACCCCCAGACTCCTCATACCTTACAACCCCCAGACTGTAAAGGTTACGAGTATAGCTCGTTTGAACACATAAATCTCTTTAGACTCTTTCCAATTCACGGACAACAAATTGTAGGCTTTCGCCTACTTTTTAAGGTTAAGTATAAGCCGATTTGACCATCCTGGTCACTACGGCACCAAATTGTGACTAAACCCTGCCTACCTAAATTGAATCGCAATTAAACATATCGGCGCAAATATAATATAAATAATAAATGAATATAAAGAGTAACGAATCTACTAGTCTGCCCCACCACCGGCGCCTTATAAAAGCGTGCGCAACAATGAGAGCGGCATTCGTTTGTCGGCGGTCAAGCTAGACGGACCTAAGTAATAGTGGTTATTATTGTGTTACCTTGTTAAATTATTATAAAGTTATTTTTGTGATTCTTAGTTAGTATTATTATTATTAGTTAGTGTTGTGATTATTAGTTATTACTGTGATTATTAGTTATTGTTGTGATTACTAGTTACTGTCGATTGTTTTAAATAAATAAGCATGGCTAATGAAGATGGTATTTTAAATATGAACACCCCTCTTCCTACATCAGAAGAGGGGATGAACCAACGCCATCAATCGATTCCTGGAAACTCGGCAACCATGGCTCTTTTAGCTAACACGTTTAAGGATACTATGTGTGAAATGATGATGCAAATGTCTCAAGAAAATCATGCTGCTCTTACTGAGATGATGAAAATGTTTAAATCTGAAGAGAGCCGCTCAATTCGAATTTCAGATATTTATTTTCCAAGTTTTGATCCTGATAAAGGTAATGACGTAAGGGAATGGGTAGACCTAATAACGAGAACACAGCAAGAATACAAGTTGAAGGATCATGAAGTGCGACTTAAGGCTGCTGGTGTTCTAAAAGGAAGAGCGCAAACTTGGGCTGATGATTGTTTACTCAGAACAACTACTTGGGCTGAAATGAAAGAAGATATGCTACAAACCTTCGAGCCAGAATCAAGATACTTTTCAGAGGTACTCAAATTTAGAAGATACGGTATTAACGACGCTGACAGCATCCCTGAATACATATCTAATGTATGGAAAATGTTCAAAAGAATTGTTAAACCTGATCCTACTGACCAAGACGCTGTTGAATTTGTAATTGGCAGTATTAAAGAAGACGGGCTTCGGACAGAACTTCTTAACGCCAAATGTCAATCTGTCCCAGAGCTTATTTCGATTGCCAAAAATATGCGTAAGCGCACATATCCTCCTACTCAAGAACGTTTATCCAGCAAAAGGATGAAAGTCGACCGTGATAGATCGGACCAAGGTATGACATGTTTTGTATGTGGTAAACAAGGACATCGAGCTCGATGGTGTAATCAAAACGCCATTGCACGTTCTCGGTCTAACCAACCAATGCCTTCCACTTCTGAATTGGATGAAGCAAACAAGGCCAAAGATATAAGGAAAAAGGAATGCACTTACTGTTCTATGGCTGGACATACATATGAAACCTGTTTCAAACGACTCAATGCAGAAAAAAATATCAATCTATGCCAAGTCAATAAACATAACAAGAAGAGTGTAATTTCTGTTTCAATTGGGAACAATTATTTTCAAGCACTTTTCGACAGTGGAGCAGACTGTTCACTAGTGCGAGAATCGATAAGTCTGTCACTTCCTGGAGCAAGACAAAGCAAAACCACATATATGAAAGGTATTGGACCAGTACCCGTTATATCTTTCAGTCAGGTAACAACTGTGTGCAACATAAATGACATTAATCTTGAACTGGATCTTCACATCGTCTTAGACCACGAGCTACCCACAGACATTCTAATAGGAAGAGATATTTTAAATATACCGGGATTGAAGATTATACTATCACATAGCGGCATTGTGATTACGAGAGATGAGCAATGTAATAAGGCTACGAATATATGGCAACTGTCTGCATGCTCTATAAATACGGATATAAAGACTAAACTAGAGCTAGATGCATTAATGAACGTGCTTAACCAATACAAGGACTACTTCAAAGATAACGTGCCTGAATCTAGAATAACTACTGGCGAGCTAACTATTCGGTTAAAAAACCCGGATAAAATAGTTTGTCGACGACCATACAGATTGGCACCAGTCGAACGTGAGAAGGTAAGAACAATAGTTAGAGAACTTCAAGATAAAAATATTATAAGGGAGAGCAACTCTCCTTTTGCAAGCCCCATAATAATGGTAAAAAAGAAAAATGGAGAAGACAGGCTATGCGTGGACTACAGAGAACTCAACGCAAACACCGTAAGAGATCATTACCCATTACCTTTAATCTCTGAACAGCTAGACCAGCTCGCTGATGCCAAATATTTCACTTGTCTTGATATGGCCGCTGGTTTTCACCAAGTACCTATATCTGAAGCATCTATTGAAAAAACTGCATTTGTTACGCCTGACGGGCAGTATGAATACTTAACAATGCCTTTTGGTTTAACCAATGCGCCGTCAGTCTATCAAAGAGCAATAAATAAAGCACTAGGGGAACTTCGAGGCAAAGTAGCATTGGTATACATGGATGATGTACTTATACCGAGCAAAACGATTAATGAAGGCATCCATAAATTGAAACTAGTTCTAGGAAATCTTACAAAATGTGGATTTTGTATCAATATGAAGAAATGCTCATTCCTGAAGATTTCTATCGAATATCTCGGATTCATTGTGGCCAATGGAAAGGTAAGACCTAGCTCATCTAAGGTTGATGCATTAGCAAGAACCCCACCGCCAACAAATGTGAAGCAGTTAAGACAATTTAACGGGTTAGCGGGATACTTTCGCCGATTCATATGCAATTTTTCAACTTTAATGATACCACTATACAACTTGACTAAACCTGGAGTTAAATGGGAATGGACGGATAACCACGAATCCATTCGTTCAAAAATAATAAATTATTTGACGTCAGCACCTCTACTAACTATATTTCAAGAAAATTATCCAATAGAGCTCCATACAGATGCTAGCGCTGTTGGACTTGGAGCTGTGTTAATCCAACTAAAAGATGAGATTCGCCATGTCATCGGCTATTTCAGTATGAGAACTACGCCAGCCGAATCAAAGTACCATAGCTACGAACTCGAAACGTTGGCTATAGTTCGAGCAGTTAAGCATTTCCGACACTTTCTATATGGAAGGAAATTCACAGTCATGACAGACTGCAATGCAGTAAAAGCATCGCGTTACAAGCAGGAATTACTACCTAGAATCCACAGATGGTGGGCATTCTTGCAAAATTTTGATTTTGAAGTTGAATACAGAAAAGGTGAAAAATTGAAACATGCCGATTTCTTCAGCCGTAACCCGCTTCAAGTTGTTATGAACTTATCTACAAAAGACGATTGGCTGATTGTAGAACAACGCCGTGATGCTGAGCTGAGTAAAATCATCAAAGAAGTTCATACAAATCCTCAAGCGCATTCGGACTATTTACTCAAGGATAATGTTCTGTACCATAAAACAATATCCGACCGCAAGATAAAGTTCACTAAAGTCGTTCCGCAATCTTACCGGTGGAGTCTTATCAACACGTACCATGAAGCACTGAAGCACATGGGCTGGGAAAAGACTTTAGCTAAACTAAAAGAGAATTTTTGGTTTCCTAAAATGTCATCAACGGTTAGATACTTTGTAGAACACTGTGTCATATGCAAGACTATGAAAGGATCATCGGGAGCTACTCAAAGTCGTCTGCATCCTATTGAAAAGATACCGGAACCTTTCCATACCATTCACGTTGATATTTCTGGCAAACTAAGTGGCAATGCTTCTCAGAAGGAATATGTCTTTGTGGCAATCGATGCTTACACAAAATTTGTAATACTACAATACGCGAAGAACAAAACTCAAGCTAGTGCATTAAAACATCTACAAGAAATAGTTTTTCTATTTGGAGCACCAAAACGCATAATAGTTGATGGTGATAGTGCATTTATATCTCATTATAAAACATACTGCGACCAATACGGAATTGAATTACATCAATGCGCTGGATACACAAGCAGAGCTAACGGACAAGTGGAAAGAATTATGCGGATTATAAAGAATGGACTGACTATAATTAAAAACACGCAGAAAAGCCATTGGATGAAATCACTGGGGGCCTTGCAATTAGCTATCAATACTACCTTTTCTAAAACCACAGGCCTAACACCAATTGAATTGCTGACTGGTAAGAAAGGAAGTGTTCCTCCAGAACTCCTTAACCTAATAGACGAACGTAACGAATGTATAGACCCGGTTATGTTTAGAAAAGCGGTGCTAACAAGAATGACCGAACAGGCTAAAAAAGATAAAATACGGTACGATAAAAATAAAGCAAAAGTGAAAAGATTCGAAAAAAATGAATACGTTCTGTTAAAAGAACCTCCAAGACTTGGTACTAAATTAAGCCCAAAATACGATGGACCTTTTGAAATAAGAAAAGTATTACCACATGATAGATATGAAATTCGCCGAATCAATGGTCGCGGCCGATCGAGGAAAGTATGCCATGAGCAACTACGAACCGCCCCAAAATTTGGAGTTCAAAGTGACGTGGCCATATCGGCGATGTCCAAAGACATTGAGGAAGACGAAACATTAATTGACACAACAATATAATGTGAAAGTTCCCATTGAAAATGTGATCATTATATGTGAGACGACTACCAAAATTAGCGCTGAGGCTATGAGGATGTCGTAATTACTGTCTCACGAGAATCTAACCAAAATTAGCGCTGAGGCTATGAGGTTGTCGTAATTACTGTTTCACGGGAATCTAACCAAAATTAGCGCTGAGGCTATGAGGTTGGCACCCACGGAAACATAAAATTAATAAAATTTATTTTTAGATTACTTTCTGTAGACGCAGGGACGCGTCTATCATCAGCATGGCCGTATCGGCGCAAATATAATATAAATAATAAATGAATATAAAGAGTAACGAATCTACTAGTCTGCCCCACCACCGGCGCCTTATAAAAGCGTGCGCAACAATGAGAGCGGCATTCGTTTGTCGGCGGTCAAGCTAGACGGACCTAAGTAATAGTGGTTATTATTGTGTTACCTTGTTAAATTATTATAAAGTTATTTTTGTGATTCTTAGTTAGTATTATTATTATTAGTTAGTGTTGTGATTATTAGTTATTACTGTGATTATTAGTTATTGTTGTGATTACTAGTTACTGTCGATTGTTTTAAATAAATAAGCATGGCTAATGAAGATGGTATTTTAAATATGAACACCCCTCTTCCTACAAACATACTTATTTTTAATATGTAAATATTGTATTGGCTCGTGATTTCGTCTAGTTAGTTAGGATCCTAATAATGTTGTTTTCGTAATAACCGTGTTCTTTTAGAGCGTCAGAGACCATATGTTCAACAAACCATAGAGGAGTCAAATAAAACCATGTTAATCTTTTAAATTCGTTTTTATTATAAAAATTTTGTTTCATGTAATTGGTTAATAAATGGAAATTAGGTTAATTAAGTGAAATTGTAAACAATTTCCGTTATGAGATCCCGGTCCCATTTCCTTTAGCACCTCTTACGAGTAGCTGAAGGATGTCGCTCCTTCCCATCTTTATATATTTAACTAATTTAGAAAAATATAAAAGGGGGAGGAGGCTGAAATTGGCCCCACACCCGCCATCAGCTATAGGCTCCGACCGCTCATCGGTGAACCTTCCTCGATCATGGGACATACAATTTTATAGTGCGCCCACAATAAATTGATAATTTATGAAATGGAACTAAATTCCATTAGGTATCACAGCCGTAGCTGAGGTGTATAAAAGACTAATAGCCTTATCAATAAATTAATAAACCAGACCGTAGTCCAGTAGGAAGCACAGTCGTAACCGCGGTGTTTATAAAGTAGCCGTAGCCACAACAATATTAATAAAAATAAGGAACAAAGTCCAAAGTTCAATCAGTCAAAGCTGAATAAAAGCCGAAGCCAAAGGGACAAGCCCTGGATTGTAATAATACAAATAAATCACTGGTTCCCATACCAGCTCAAGTGCACAACCGCCAGGCGGCCTAATGCAAGCAAAACGCTTTACGTTTATATCCACTGACGTGGAGCGCCGTTATTATAATAATAATATATTGATTCCAACCTCTGTGGAATAATATTCAATAATATAAATATTGCATCAAATGCATAAATACCATATAGGTACAGTTAGGTGCCACTCAAGTGGACTTAACATAATTTGTTATGTGCTCTACCTTTGTAGGCGTGCTTATTTTGGTGTTAAATATATCTTACTTATTTTGTAACCAATAACCGCAATACCCTACTTATAACTAAGACTTATAACTAAATCTAACGTTTTCCTATCCTATTAATATACCTTGTATACGCTTTGCGTATTACGCTATACTTAAAACTATAACTCCATAGTGGATATAAAACTTAGCGTTAGCCTACAACAAGCAACGCACCCGTTGGTAGATTACCTAGCCAACACAAAACCCAGATCAAAATTCGCATTTTACACAAAAGAGATAAATGCAGGCTGCACTTTCTATCGCTAGTATGTTAACTCATATAGAGAAACATAACTAGGTGGCCCTACTACTATGACATGCTACAATGTCACTTGTGATATCCCTAACACTAAGCTAAGGGGGCGTCCCTAATAAGGACGAGTCATTTTGCTACAAACGACACTTCTCGCAAAACGATTAGTGCGTCAGATGAGCCTGGATGAAATCCATTGATTGATATTGTCCATCACTGCATGAACGTATCAGCTTAACAGTATTACTGCCTCCTCAACGCTCTGCAACATTCGGTCGTGATACCGGTACCACCGATCAACGAGAAACATGACACCAAACAACACGACACGACACGACACAAACAACACGATTTTGACATCATAACGCTAACCAGCAATAGCGCAATACCACATAGTACATACACTACTCCAGCAACCCAGCAAGACAGAGTGGAGGACCTTACCATATCGCCAAAGACGTTATATAGTAACCTCAAACTCCAAAACCATCTCACGTAGGCAGCCTCATCGGCAACAGAAGGAGGGACCCTACCGTATCGCCGAAGACGTTATACGGTAACATCAAACCCCGCAACTGCATCACCTAAGCAAATTCCAGACGACATCGCCATGAGGGACACTAATGCAGCGACCGAGATCAAGCCACCCAGCGCCTCGCCCCATGTCGAACCATCAAGAACCCGCCAGAGTATAATTCAGTACAGTACTCGCACTACGCAGTAACATTTTACTGAATAACATTATGAGTACTCGGTAATGTAAAAGCACTTCTTGAGATCCTTTCTTATGTACTTCGTACAATTATTGGTATTTAACAATATTCTTAAAACATATTTATCATCACACGGAATTAGAGTGATCGTACCAAAACAGCCTCTGTTTTTATCTGGTTGCTGCATAATAATATATAAGAGTTTTTCAACGACCGCTTTACGAACTTTCGTCCGTCGATCGACACAGTTTTAGAAGTCACATAATCTTGCTTCTCTGACGATTAACAAGATTCTGCAACACGAAGATAAATTTGATAAGCTATATGCTTATATATTTTGCCCATCATTGTTATTGAAGTAACGCTTCAATCATTATATGTATTGTCATTCATTCATAAATTTTATTATAACATGAGATCATGTCTTATGTACTAGTACAATTATTGTCATTTGACATTATTTTAATAATCTTAAAACATATTTATCATCACCGATTTAGTGTGATCGTACCAATACAGCTTCCGTTTTTATCTGGTTGCTGCATAATAATATATAAGAGTTTTTCAACGACCGCTTTACGAACTTTCGTCCGTCGATCGACACAGTTTTAGAAGTCACATAATCTTGCTTCTCTGACGATTAACAAGATTTGCAACATGAAGATAAATTTGATAAGCTATATGCTTATTTATTTTGCCCATTATTATTATTGAAGTAACACTTCAATCACTATTTATATTGTCTTTCATTCATATATTTTATTTTATTTTTATATTTAATAGTCATCACGACTACTCGCAATCATCAGTTTGTACTGCCAGTACATACATATTTCCAATAAGATATTTCTGTTTACACGGCTACCACCTAACCGTAATTATATTTCATTATTAATTATATGTAATATATAATGCCTCATTGAAAACATTTATTCATTTGACGGTCTCACATACCGTCATTTATAATAATCATTTATAATGAATGTGCTTAAAGCACATCTCATGTATGTATACATTTTGCCATGAAACTTTGATATAAGAGTAAGCACTGTACCGACACACGGTTCCTTGCCACTCCCATATATATAAGGATTAACAACCAGAGCTAGCAGCCTCGCGGTGTCACACGCCCAGCTGCACCGCCCGGTGTCAAGTTTCATTATGTAACTGATAAGGATCTTAGCACGCGGCCGCGCGACGGCGCCATCGCCACGGTCCTCGCGGCCAAACACGTTACCATTACATACTCGGGCACATGGTACTGACTTTCTCTATGGAGTCGCCGATCACCATGCCCCTATATATGCCTACGGATGATTATGACATTCGGCGCGGGGTAACCTGTTTTAGTTACACGAACTAACTCCATGACGAGTAACCTATTAATTATACACGAACTAATTCAAAGACGAGTAACCTATTTTATTATACACGAACTAATTCAATGACGAGTAACCTATTTTATATACACGAACTAACTCGATGACGATTAACCTAACTATTATACACGAACTAATTCAATGACGAGTAACCTATTTCTTATACACGAACTAACTCGATGACGATTAACCTAATTATTATACACGAACTAATTCAATGACGAGTAACCTATTTCTTATACACGAACTAACTCGATGACGATTAACCTAATTATTATACACGAACTATCGCGACGAGTGACCTATTTCTTATACACGAACTAACTCGATGATTAACCTAATTATTATACACGAACTATCGCGACGATGTACACCTATTTCTTATACACGAACTAACTCGATGACGATTAACCTAATTATTATACACGAACTATCGCGACGAGTGACCTATTTCTTATACACGAACTAACTCGATGATTAACCTAATTATTATACACGAACTATCGCGACGATGTACACCTATTTCTTATACACGAACTAACCCGAACGTTTACGGTATGTAATATATGTATATGTTTTACAAATCTTATCTACACTATTTTTGTATGTATTTTGTTTATATGTATGATATTTGTATATATATGTATGTATGTATGTATATATGTTTGTTGCTGAGCAACTCCTATAGGTTGAAAACAAATTGGAAAATTTAAAAAAAAAATTATTACCTTTATATAAATATATTTGTTATAAATATAGATTCAGTTCGTTACAGTGTACTTCAGATTCACTAAAAATCGAAAAATAAATAAAATTTTTAACAAAACAAAAACCGACTTCATAGGAAAAACAAATTAATATGCACTAAAAAGTAAAAAAATAATTGCGTATTCTTCTATAATTTGATAATTAACTTACTATTTTCTACTCAACAATATGTAGGTACGAATGTGTTGTGTGGTTGATAATTTATTTACAATTATTGTTATTTTTGGAGTCGATGCCAGCTAAGGAAACACTATAATATACCTAGCAATAATAATACGGGAATCTTTTAAAAACAAACAAAAACATACACATTACAAATTGACTTTTATTCGCCTCGTTAAGTTGCGCTTGCGACACAAGCACATCTCACCTATAACTAACTATGTATGTAGTTATAAACCCATCTTGGCTGACATAATATAATGTCCTCCAGACCGGAGGACATTATTATTGAAGTTGACTCATATGACACTTGGTGGTAGAGCTTTGTGCAAGCTCGTCTGGGTAGGTACCACCCACTCATCAGATATTCTACCGCAAAACAGCAGTACTTGTTATTGCTGTGTTCCGGTTTGAAGGGTGAGTGAGCCAGTGTAATTACAGGCACAAGGGACATAACATCTTAGTTCCCAAGGTTGGTGGCGCATTGGCGATGTAAGAGATGGTTGACAGCTCTTACAACGCCTATGACAATGTCTATGGGCGTTGGTGACCACTTACCATCAGGTGGCCCATATGCTCGTCCGCCTTCCTATGCAATAAAAAAAATATATATATATGAAACGTAATTTTAAAAGATG